>OY728162.1:479218965-484153454 GCA_963277665.1 Viscum album
ATTTTTAGGGGTATTTAGGGTTTTTTGTTTTTTTAGGTTTTTAAGGTTTGTAGGTGATATTATATTTTTTTTGGGGTTTTGTGGATTTGGTGGTCTTAAGTCTTTTAGTGTTTGTAGGGTTTTGGGGGTTTTAATTTTTTTTTAGGTTTTTATGGTTTTTAGGGTGGTTTTAATGTTTTTAGTGTATTTTTATTTTTATACGAATTTATTTTTTTAGGAATTTAACATTTATTAGGGTTTTTAGTTATTTTGAGTGTTTTTAGGGTTTTGATGGACATTTTTGGGTCCATAACATTTTTAGCAATATTAGGTATTTTATAGGTTTTAATTGTTTTATGTTTTTATTGTTTTCTTAGGGATTTTTAGGTTTTTTATTGTTTTATTTGTTTTTAAGGATTTGGAAGAATTATGTAGTAGTTTTTTTGTTTTTAGGTTTTAGGTATTTTTAGAATTTTTATGGGTTTTTTCTGTTTTTATAGTGTTTTGGTGTTTTAGGGTTGTTAGGTTTTCTATATTTTAGGGTTTAATATATTTTATAGTTTTTTAATATTTAATGGTATTGAATTGGTTTTTATAATTTTTAGAGGGTTTTTAGGGTTTTTATTATTTGTAAGCATTTATGGTTTTTAGGGATTTTATGGTCTTGAGGGAGTTTTTTTATCTTTTAGGGGTTGTATGGTTTTTATAGTTTTAGAGGTTTTATGTTTTTTTTTTGGTTTTTATGGTTTTCTTAGGGTTATTTTTGTTTTTTATAATTTTAAATGTTTTTTTATATTTTTTAGGATTTTTGTGGGCTTTCCATTTTTTAAGTATTTGATGTTTTTAGTATTTTTTAGGGATTTTATGGAGTTTAAGGTATTTTAGGGTATTTTAGGTTTTTGGTGTATTATGTATATTTTGGTTTTTATGGTTTTTATTGGGGTTTTCATGGTTTTTGGGGGCTTTTATGTTTTTAATGATTTTTGGGGGTTTTTAGGTTTTCTACTGATTGTTATGGTTTTTAGAGATTTTGATAGTTTTTAGGGATTTTTAGGGTTTATTGGGATTTTTATGGTTTTAGGATTTTTATTATTTTTTAGGGATTTTAGTCCTTTTTTTTGTTTTTTAGGTTCTTAAATAATTTTTAGAGTTTTAATGTTTTTATCGGTTTAATGGTTTGTAATGTTTTTTGTTCTGTTTTTTGGTTTTTATGTGATTTATGGTTATAGGGTTTTTATAGTTTTTACAAATTTGTATGTTTTTTAGTGGTTTTTTAATTTTTTAGGGTTTTATGGTATTCATAGGTGTTTTAATAGTTTTATGGTTTTTTATATTTTGAGGAATTTGTAAATATTTTTTAGGTTTTTAATGGTTTTAAGGTGGTTTAGGAATGTTATGGTTTTTTGGGGTTTTTTAGATTTTTTATATTTATAGGGTTTTTATAATTTCTTAGGTTTTTATGAATTTTTAGTGTTTATATGTTATTAATTTTTTCATTGTGATTTTTAGGGTTTTTGGGGTTTTATGTTCTAGTGACTCTTAGGGATTCTATTATTTTTATCATTTTTAGGGTTTTATGGATTTTTCAAGGTTGTAGATTGTTTTAGGGTTTTAAGGGTGTTTATGGGGTTTTGGGTTTTTAGGTTTTTTAGTTTTTTAGGGGTTCAAAGGTTTTTTGGAATTTATTTACATTTCTAGGAATTTAAAGGGTTTATATATTTCTTAATGGATGTTTAGTTTTTATGGTTTTTTGGGATTTCTATGGTTTTAGAGGTTTTATGTCCTTTTAGGGTTTTTTTATTGTTTTTAGCATTTTTTGGGTTTTACGGGTACTAAGTGTTTTAAGGTTTATAATTTTTTCTTTGGAATTTCCTTGTTTTTTATATTTTCATATGTTTTTTGGGATTTTTATGGATTTTTTTTGGATTTATATGGTTTTCATGTATTTTAAGGGTTTTTAGGTTTTTATGGTTTTTAGGGTTTTGAATGTGTTTTGGATAAAAAAAAATTAGTTCAAAAGGGTTTATCGATTTGTAGATTTTTTTAACGTTTTTAATCGTTTAAAGTGGTTTGGGTGTTTTTAGATATGTTTTATATTTTGTATTATTTTTTAAGGTCTTTTTGGGGCTTATGGGGAATAGGGTTTTTAGGGATATATTTTATTTTTTGGTTTTTTGTGTATTTTATGTTTGATAGGGTTTTATCAATTTATTGGTTTTTGTGGTTTTATTAGTTTTGGATGTATGTTTAGGGGATTTATGTTTTTAGGAATTTTTTGGAATTTTTTAGAATTTTATGGGGTTTTAGAGTTTTCAGAGATTTTGAGGGGTTGTAGTGTTTTTAGTGTTTTGGACGTCTTTTAAATTTGTAGTGTTTTTTAGTTTTTTAGGGATTTTAAGTGTTTTTAGGATTTTAAGGATTTCTTATGTGTTTTTACGGTTTTTATGGTTTTTATGATTTTAGGGATTTTTCGGGGTTTCGTAGGATTTTTAGGGTTTTCATAAGATTTTTATGGATTTTTAGGTTTTTAGCGATTTTCAGGGTTATCATAGTTTTTATGGTTTTTTTTGTTCTTATGTTTATTATATTTTTGATGGTTTTAATGGGTTTTAGAGTTTTTAAAATCTGTGGGGGTTTACAAAGTTTTATAGTTCTTTGTAATTTTTAGTGTTTTTATACATTTTTCGTAATTTTAATGTTTTTAGGGGATTTTATTGTTTTTAGGGGTTTTAAGGGATACTTAGGGTCTTTCGGTTTTTGGGGTTTTTAGTGTATTATGGTTTTTTTAGATTTAAGTAATTTTTGGTTATTTAAGTTTTTTTAGGGTTTTTTGGGGTTTTTAGGTTTTTTTAAATTTTCAATTAATTTTATGGATTTATTTTTGTATTTTTATGGTTTTTTGGATTTCTAGAGATTTTATGGGTGTTAGGGTCTTTCGGTTTTTGGAGTTTTTTTTAATTTTTAGGGGTTGAAAGGATTTTAAGAGTTTCTAGTCGGATTTTAGGGTTTTATGGATTTTAGAGGTTTTTATGGTATTTAGGGGTGTTTATGATTTTTTGGGCGTTTTAGGGTTTTATGGTCTTTTAGGGGTTTTAAAATTCTTAGTTTCTTAGGGGTTTTTAGTATTTCTACGTTTTATGGTTTTCATAATATTTTTATGGTTATTAGTGTATTTTATTTTTTTAGGGGAATTTAGGAATTTTTTAGGATTTTAATCATTTTATTAGGGGTTTTAGAGATTTTGATGGTTTTTAGGTTTTTAGGGGTCATAGGGTTTTTAGGGTCCTTAAAATTTTGTGGGTTTTAGAGATTTTGACGGTTTTTAGATATTTTCATCGAATTTTTAGGTTTTTTACAATTTTCTAGGGTATTTTGAAATTTTAATGGGTTTTAGGGTTTTATATTTTTTAAGGGTTTTTATGGTTCTTTGGGGGTTTTAGGTTTTTTTCCACGTTTTGGTTTTTTAGGGTTTTTATGTGTTTATTAACATTTATAGCGGTTTAAATGAATTTTATTGTTTTTAGTGGTTTTTAGGGTTTTTGTGCATTTTAGGTGGTTTTATGGTTTTTATGAATTTTATTGAATTTTATGTAAATTAGGGATTTTTGGTGTTTTTATCAATTTTAGGGTTTTTAGGGGTTTTATGTGTTTTACGTTTTTAAGGTTTTCTTTGGGGTTTTCAATATTTTTTGGGATTTTTATATTTTTAGGGATTTTTAAGGATTTTATGGTTTTGGGTTTTTTGTATTTTTGAGGGTTTATTCATTTTTATGTTGTTTTAATATTTTTTGGGGGTTTTAGTGTGTCTAGGTTTTTAGGGATTTTAAGTGTTTTTATGTTTTTAATATTTTATTAGGGATTTTTAGGGTTTTCAAGGGTATTAATGGTATTAAATATTTTATGTCTTTTTATTATTTTAATAATGTTTATGATTTTTTGGGTTATTTGGGATATATTATTTTAGGGGTTTTTCGGTATTAATGGTTTTCTTGGGTATTATGGGTTTTTTGAGTTTTTAGGGGTTTTATGTTTTTTAGATTTTTGTAATGGTATTAAGGGTTTAAAAGGGATTCACATTTTTTAGATGTTTTAGGGGTTTTATTTTGTTTTTATGTTTTTTCATTTTTAGGTTTTTTAGAAGTTTAAATTGTTTTTAGGTGTTTAAGGATTTATTAGGGGTTTTAAGGGTTTATAGAAGTTTTTACCTTTTTAGGTATTTTTATTTATTTTTTATAATTTTTATATCTTTTAGGGTTTTTAGGTATTTTGAGGGTTTTAGGATTTCTAGGGGTTATTTCGTGTTTTAGTGTATTTTTTATTTTTTGTTTTTCAGAGGATTTATGTGTTTAGAGTTTATTAAGTTTTTCTTAGGGTCTGCTAAGGTTATTTGTGTCTTTTTTAGGAATTTCTATGAATTTTTATGATATTTATGGTTTTTAGTGATTTAAGGGATTTTTAGTGTTTTTAGGGTTTTTTAGAGCCTTATGGTTTTAGAGGGGTTTTAGAGCATTTTAACGTATTTAGGGACTTAAATGGTTTTTAAAGTTTTTATTGGTTATTTAGAATTTATGGAATTAGAAAACACTGTAATGTTTTTATTTTTTTTATGGTTTTTAGATTTGTTAGGGTTTATAGGTTTCTTTATTGTTTTTAGTGTTTTTATGTTTTTGGGGGGACAAGTATTTTTAGGGTTTTAATGATTTCATAGGGGTTTCTAGGCATATTTATCTTTTTAGGAATTTTAATTATTATTAATTATTATGGATTTTTAGGGTGTTTAGTGGTTTTGAGTAGTTTTATGGTTTTTAGGGTCTTTAGGTTTTTTATGGTTTTTAGCATTTTTTGGGATTTCTAGGGGTTTTACTTTCAATTAGGTTTTTGAGGTTTTCACTAGGTTTTTCTAAGTTTTTGGGTTTTTTATATTTTTATTTATTTTTATGTATTTTTTAGGGTTTTTTAAGGTTTTACAAATTTTGTGGGGTTTTAGGGTTTTAAGGGTTTCTTATGGTTTTTTATGGTATTTTTTAATTTTTAGTGTTTTTATATTTTTTTAAGATTTAGAGGTTTAAATGGTTTTTAGAATTTTTAATTTTATACGTATTATTTGGTTTTTTAATATTTTTGGGGGGGTTTATGGTCTTTAGGGTTTTAGGGTCTTTCTGGCTTTTTGGGGTTTTTAGTGTTTATTATGTTTTTAGGGGATTTATGTGTCAAAAGGTTTTTATATTTTTATTATGTGTTTTTATGGTTTTAGGATGTTTTTTTTTATTTTTTGAGATTGGTAGTGCTTCTTTATGATTTTTATGGATTTTATGGTTTTTATGTATTTTGATGTTGTTATGGTTTTTACGGGTTTTTAGGGTTTTTAAGGTTTTAGAGTATTTTAGTTTTTTTAGTTGTTTTAATTGTTTTCAGGTTTTAAAGGTTTTCTTAGGGTCTTCATATTTTTTATTTTTTTTATATTTTTTTTTGGATTTTTCATGTTTTTAGGATTTTTATAGTTTTTGGGTTTTAGGGATTTTTACGGTTATTAGGGTTTTTTTGGTTTTTCTAGTTTTTATTATATTTTGGTAGTTTTTTGTTGTTTTATTTTTTTATAATTTTATGGTATTTTTATTTTTTAATTGTTTTATGGGACTATGTAGTTTTTATAGTTCTTAGTGGGGCTTTAGGGGTTTATGGGGTTGTTTTGTTTTTTACTGTTTATAGGGGTTTTTGGTTTTCAGTGGTTTTTTGGTTTTAGGGTGTTTTTAATGTTTTTAGATTTTTTTGGGTTTTAGGGGTTTTATGTGTAATTTATTTTTTAAGGTTTACTTTGGGGTTTTCGCGGTTTTTACGTTAATTTATGCTTTTAGGGATTTTGAAGGTTTTTATGGTTTTTAGTGTATTTTGATGTTTTTTTGGGATTAATGATTTTTTTAGGATTTTTAGGGTTTCTCATTGCTATTAGGATTTTAAGGATTTCATGGGAATTATTTCGGTTTTTTACGCTTTTATTGATTTTTAGGGTTTTAAGGATTTTAATAATTTTTGGGTTATTTTATGGATTCTAATAGTTTTTAAACATTTTTTATGGTTTTTTTGGGTTTTAATGGGTTTTATGTTTTTTTCATGTTTTTTAGAGGTTTTAACGTTTTTAGGTATTTAAAGGGTTTTAGAGTTTTTAGTTATTTTGTATGATTTCTATGCCTTTTAATGGTTTTTTTGTGGATTTATTGGTTTTTGGGGTTTTAGGTATTTGATTGTATTTTAGGGTTTTAAGCATTTTTTTTAGTTTTTTAAGGGTTTTAAGTGTTTTTAGGTTTTTAATTATTAATTCGGGTTTATCAGTTTTTAGCTTTTTTTATATTTATTTGGTTTTTTAGAATTTTTTGGGATTTTGGATGTTTAGGGTTTTCAAATTTTATTTTGAGTTTTTAGCATTTTTATGTTTTATGGGTTTTATGTGTTTTAGTTTTTTAATTTTTTCTTAGGGTTTTTGTGCTTTTTATAATTTTTATTGTTTTTTTGGGTATTTTGGGATTTTGAGTGTTTTTTGCGTTTTTAAGGGTTTTAATGTTTTTACGGTTTTTTGGATGATGGTGTTTTTTATTTTTTTGAGGATATATGGTTTATTAGTTTTTTAATTTTTTATCTATTTAATGGGTTTTATAGTTTTTAGTGGGTTTTATTGTTTTTATGGTTTTTAAGGTTTTTATTATTTTAGGGGTATTTATGGTTTTTAGGATTTTGTGGGTTTTTGGGTTTTTAGAATTTTTAGGTTTTATTGGGGTTTAACATATTTGTTTTATGTTTTTAGGGGTTTTCAAGGTATCTTGGATTCTTTAGATTTTTAGATATATTTTGGGATTTTTATGTTTTTTATAATTTTTTAGAGTATTTAGTGATTTTTTTTGGGTTTTTAGGGGTTTTAGGTGTTTATGTTTTTTAGGTGTTTAGTCTTTTTCTCTATTTTTTAGGATTTTAACCGTTTTTAGGTATTTAATTTTTTCTTATAGTTTTTAGTCTATTTAGGTATTTTTTACATTTTTAGGGAATTTTAATGGTTATTTTTGGTTTTTATGGATTTTGATGGTTTTCTGTGATTTTAGGATTTGAAAGTTTTTTTGGGTTTTAATGGTTTTTCTATGTTTTTGAGGATTTTATGTTTTTTAGAGTTTAAAAAAAAATTAGTGGTTTAAATGTTTTTTAGTGTTTTTGTGGTTTTTAGGTATTTTTTTGTTTTTAAGGTTTTTCTTGGTTTTTTGGTTTTTTATTTTTTTGGTTTTTTAGGGTATTTTTAGTGGTTTTTAGGGTTTTAGGTTTCTTTCAATGATGAATTTGGGAGAATAAAAAGAGAAAATGGTGTACAAACAATTTTTCCAAAAGGTGAAAAGATGTGTGACCTAGAGATGTTCCAAGACAAGCCAAGCACAAGAGTAGTATGTAAGGAACCAAAATTAACCATACAGCCAAGAAAACTAAAAGTAACAAGAACTTAACAAATCCCTCAAGTCAACATCCAATTTACAATCACCCACAACAATCCCCATCTCTTTGATTGAAAAAAACCATACCCACCAAGGTATTGGAAAACAATCTTACTGCCATGTCATAACTGCCATCAGTGCACGAACCCAAAAAACAGTTCCTCCAATAAGCTACCAACATCACACAAGCCAGTACGGAGACCATTCAACAGCCAATAGTACACAAGCCCAGAGTAAAATATCCACTGAACTAGAAGAATAAAAAATAACAACTCCCTTACATGCGCTAGTAAGAGATCGAGGAGCCACATATCCAAGAGAATCAAACACAACCTACAGAGAAAAATAGCCACAACCAAAAGCCACAAATGACCATTCATGACACACTCGCACACATTCACTCACACACCACATTATAGTGTTTCTAGGGGTTTTATGGGTAAAATCTTTTTTAGGTTTTAAAGGTTTTCTTAGAATTTTGGGGGGTTTTGAAATTTTTTGGGATTTTTATTGATTTTTTTATGCTAATTATTTTTTGGGTTTTCAATGATTTTGAGGGTTTTAGGGGTTTTATGGGTTTTCTGTTCTTTTTGGGTTTTTAGTGTTTTTATGTTTTTAGGGGCTTACATGTTCATATGTTTTTATGTATTTATTAGTGCTTTTAAATTTTTTTTCATATTTATGGAATTTTAAGGATTTTTTATTTTTTATTGTTTTCTAGGTTTCATATGGATTTTGAGGGGTTTTAACATTTTTAGGGTTTTATAGTATTTTTTGGATTTATAGGTGCCTTTTATTTTTTAAAGTTGTATAGGTTTTTTCAGTTTTATCTAAATATTTTTATGGGTTTAAAGGGTTTTTAGTGTTTTTGTTGGGTTAAGTTATTTTATGGGGTTTTAAGGATATTTATGGTTTTTAGGGTTTTTAGGTATTAGTGTCTTTTATGGGATTTTATGTCTCTTATATTTTTTTTAATGTTTTTAAGGGTTTTATGTATTTTTTGGTTTTTAGGTATTCTTATAGTTTTTTAGGTTTTTTTGTGTTTTTATGTTTTTATATATTTTTTGGGATTTTATAAAATTTAAATTTTTTTACGGTTTTCATGGATTTTGAGGGTTTTTAGCATTTTAGGGTTTTTATGCCTTTTAAATGTTTTTACAATTTTTATGTTTTTGAGTTTTTATGTGTTTCTATGATTTTATGTTTTTTTATCATTTTTTTGGGGTTTTAGTGATTTTTTCATTTTTTGAACTTTTTAGTGAAATTTTAAGAATTTTGTTGTTTTTAGGGATTTGGAGGATTGTAGGGTATTTTAATGTTTTTAATGTTTTTATGTTTTTATGTTTTTTCTAGGTTTTTAGGGGTTCTTTTGAGTTATTATGATTTTTAAGGATTTTTTAAGTATTTTAATGTTTTAAGGGTATAATGGATTTTTAGGGGTTTTAAGTGGGTTTTAGGGTTTTTATGAATTTTTTGGTTTTTAAGGTTTTTAGGGGTTTTATGTATTTTTTTTTGTTTTATGGTTTTTATGGTATTTTATAGTTTTTAGTGATTTAATATGTTTTATGTTTTTTTAGGTTTTAAGGTTTTATAGGGTTTTTCAAGGTTTATAGGCTTTTTAATGATTTAGGGATTTTTAGGGACTTTTATTGTTTTTATTGTTTTTAGAGGGTTTAGTGATTTTAAGGGGTTTTAGTGTTTTTAGGGTTTACAGGTGTTTTAGGGTTTTTAGCATTTTTTTATTTTAGGGATTTTATCTTTTTTTTAGTTTTTATGGTTTTCATAAGGATTTTCAGGGTTTTTAGGGGTTTTTAAATTTTTATTGATTTTTTTTGGCCTTGTTAGGATTTTTAATATTTTTAGGATTTTTAGGGATTCTGATGGGTTTTAATGTTTTTTAGGGATTTAGAGTTTTTGTTTTTTTTTGTTTTTAGTCGTTTTTATGGGGTTTCGGGTTTAAGAAATTTTATTGTGTTTTAACGTTTTTCAAGGTCTAATGGTTTTTATAATTTTTTGTGGGTTTTTATTGTTGTTATGGGTTTTTATATTTTTTAAATTTGTAGGGGGATTTAGGTATTTTTAGAAGTTTTTCTGTCTTTTTAGTGCTTTTAGTATTTTATAAATTTTATTTTTTTTGTTTTTTGTTTGTTTTTTGAGTTTTTATGTTTTTCTTATGGGTTTTTAGGGTTTTTAGTGTTTTTAGGTACATAGGTATTTTTCGTAATTTCTTACAATTTTTTGGGTATTCGTGTTTTATGTATTTTGATGGTTTTGGGGTTTGGGGGTGTTTATGATTTTTATAAATTTTACGTTTTAAGGGGTTTTAAGTGTTTTTTATTTTTTTAGGTTATTATGTGTTTTCACGGTTTATATGGGTTTTTACCTTTTTTAGGAAATTTTTTGGGATTTTTTTGTAGATTTATATTGTATTTAGGGTTTTTAGGATTTTAATGGTTTTTAAGGATTTTAGACTATTTGTTTGTTCCTTTTTGAGAGTTTTGTGGTTTTTTTTGTGTTTTATTAGGGTTTTAATGTTTTTAGGGATTTTAATGATTTTTTAGGTTTAAGGGGCTTTATGGTTTTTTTAGGTTTTTTATGGGTTTTAGGGTAATTACAATTTTTTGGGGTTTTATGGTTTTTAGGGTTGTTATGTGTTTTAGTGTCCTTTTAAGTTTTTAGTGTTTTCTTGGTTTCTTGGTGTTTTTAGTGTTTTTAGGATTTCTGTTTTTCTAAGGTTTTTAGGGTATTTATCTTTTTATATTTTTTAGAGGGTTTAAGTGTATTTAGGTTCTTAATTTTTTCTTATGGTTGTTTGGGGATTTTACATTTTTAGAGATTTATAAGGATATTTTTTATTTTATGATTTTTAGGGTTTTAGGGACTGTAAGGGTTTTGAGGATTTATTTAGTTTTTTTTCTTCCAGTTTTAGGTTCATAGTGTTTTTTAAATTTTTTATATTTTTATGTGTTGTTATATTTTTTACCATTTTTGGGGGTTTAAATGGTTTATATATATTTTAGTGTGTATTCAATATTTTTATGGGTTTTTAGGTTTATTTATAGTTTTTTGGATTTTTATAAATTTTAGGGGGTTTCAGGATTTTTTGATGTTTTATGTTTTAGTATATTTTATGGGTTTTAAAATATTTTTTTGGGTTTTAAAGGTTATTATGGCCATTTTGGATTTTTATGTGTTTTAAATTTTTTGATGTTTTAAAGGGTTCTTATAATTTCTCTAGATTTTTTTAGTATTTTACATTTTTAGGGATTTATTATTATTTTGTTGTTTTTATTTTTTTAGGTATCTAGAAGGTTATTTTGGATTATTAGGGTTTTACGGATTTTATGGTTTTTTTTATTTTTAGGTTTTTTTTTATTTTTAATGGGTTTTAAGGGTTTTTAGAGTGTTTTAAGGTTTTAAGGGGATTAATGTTTTTAGAGTATTTTTTGGGTCTTTAGGGGTTTTTTAAGTTTATGGTTTTTATGTTTTTATTGGGTTTTGTGTTTTTAGGCCTTTTAAGGGTTTTTAGCATTTTTAGGTTTTTATGGTTTTTATTTTTTGGGTATTAATGTTTTCATTGGGGTTTTCAAGGTATTTAGCCTATTTTACATAGTCAATGATTTTTAGGTATATTTATGATTTTTATTTTCTTTAGGGTTTTGTGGATTTTGAGGATTTTTATGGTTTTTATGGGTTTCATAATTTTACGGTTTTAA
This sequence comes from Viscum album, assembly GCA_963277665.1. NCBI lineage: Eukaryota > Viridiplantae > Streptophyta > Magnoliopsida > Santalales > Viscaceae > Viscum > Viscum album. The sequence goes on from OY728162.1 coordinate 479,230,130, forward strand.
GGTTTTTATGTGTTTTTAGATTTTTAATATTTTCCTATTAGTTTTTACTGTTTTTATAATTATTTATGGTTTTTGGAAATTTTATGGCTTTTTTAGGATTTTTATGGGGTTTATAGTTTTTATGGATTTTTACAGGTTTTAGGTTTTTATGGGTTCTTTGGGCTTATGGTTATTATGGTTCTTTTGATGTTTTTTGATTTTCTTAGTGTATTTAATGTCTTTTAGAGATTTTGAATTTTTAGGGGTTTATGAGTTTGTTTATAGTTTTAGTGGTTTTTAGGTTTTTTTAAATTTTGGGGGTTTTAATGGATAATGGGGTTTTTATGACTTAAGGGTTTTTAAGTTTTTTAAGGTTTTTAGAGTTTTTTTTAGGATTTATTATTTTTTATGTATTTTTTATGTTTTTACAGTTTTCTTAGGGGTTTCAGTGTTATTTGTGTTTTTAAATTATTTAAGAATATTTAAGGATTTTGTGGTTTATATTGTTTTTAGGGATTTTATGGATTTTGAGAGGTTTTAGGGTTTTAGGGTTTCATGTATTTTTTTTTAAGTTTTTTAGTATTTATTATTATTTTTAGGGGTTTTATTTCTTTTTATGTTTTTAAGGTTTTCTCTTGGTTTCTGGGTTTTATTGGATTATTTATATGTTAGGGATTTATAGTTGTTTATTTTTGTATTTTCATGTTTTTTTGGTATTTTGAGGGATCGAAGGTTTTTTTGTGTTAATGTTTTTTTAGAGTTTTAGGGATTTTAATTTTTTTAGGGTTTTAAGGTTTTTTTTATTTTTTGATGTTTTATATGTTTAAAGTGTTTTTTATGTTTTTAGTGGTTTTTAGGTTTTTATGTGTTTTTATGGTTTTTAAAGGATTTTAAGTGTTTATGGTTTTATGGGGTTTAGGGTATTTATGGTATTTTAAGGATTTTAGGGGATTTAGAATTATTTAGGTTTTTAAGGGGATTAACTATTTTTAGTGTGTTTTTGTTTTCTTAGAGATTTTTTGTGTTTTCGATGTTTTTTGTTATTTTTATGTATTTTTACGATTTTAATTGTTTTTATAGTATTCTGGGTTTTTACTAATTTTTTGGGTTTTTAGGATTTTTAAGCTTTAATGGTTTTTTAGGGTTTTTAGTGTTTTAGGTTATCTAGTGGCTTTAATTGTTTTTAAAATTTTATGATTTTTCAGGATTTTTCAGTGTTTTAGGGTTTGTTACATTTTAGGAATTTTAATAGCTTTTTTATGATTTTTATTATTCATTAGGTTTATTAAATATTTTGAGGGTTGTACAATTTTTTAGTTTTTTTAGTGTTTATGGTTTTTTATATTATTAGTATTTTTTTTTTGATGTTTTTGTTTTTAGAGTCTTTTAATGTTTTATGAGTTTTAATGGGTTTTTAATCATTATTAGTTTATGTTTTTTATGGGTTTTATGACTTTTTATGGCATTTAGGAGTCTTATGGGTTTTATCTGTTTAAGGGTTTTTGTTATATTTAATTGATTCCTTAGGTTTTTTTTCATATATAGATTTTTTTGGGTTCTTTGGGTTTTTAGGTTATTATGGTTTTTGTAAGGGTTTCCTCTGTTTTTAGGGGTTTTTTTATTTTTAGGTATTTGAAGGTATTCTCTAGAAATTTTATGGTTTTAAGAGTTTAGGGATTTTTTCAGTTTTCATGTTTTTATGTGTTTTATGGCTTTTATAGTTTTTAATGGTTCTTTGGTTTTTAGGGGTTTTAAGTGTGTTTAGGTTTTTAATGACTTCTTATGTTTTTTAGGGGTTTTCGAGGAAATAATATCTTCAGGATTTTTGAGGGATTTTTTAGTATTTTTATGTTTTTTATTATTTTTACGTATTTTTAGCAGTTTTACATTTTTTGGGGGGTTTTAGGGTTTTTATGAATTTTGAGATTTTAAAGTTCATTGAGTTTTTTTGGGGGTGTAATGGTTTTTAGATTTTTTTACTTTATTTAGGTTTTAAAGGGGTTTTAGATTTTTAGTGGTTTTTTATGGTTTTTATACATTTTTATGGTTTTAGGGTTTTAAGGTTTTTAGTAGTTTATTATTCTTTTAGGTGGTTTTTGGTTATGGGGTTTTTAGGGGTTTTTGGGGGTTTATAAATTTCTTAGGTTTTTAAGGGTTTAAGGTTTTTTTAGGATTTTAATGTTTTCTTATTATTTTTAGGGTTTCTAGGATTTGATAGTTTTTTTGGATTTCTAGGACTTCTATGGATTTTTAGGGGTTTTGGTGTTTTGGGTATTTTGAGGGTTTTTTGGGTTTTTTGGGATTCTTGGTTTTTATGGGGTTTATTTTTCTAATTCTATTAATATCATCTTTCAGTTTTTCTTGGTCTTAGGGTTTGTAAATTTTCTAAGGATTTTATGAATTTATATGGTTTTTAGGGATTTTGAGTTTTTAGGATTTTTATGGTTTTTTTCTTTTAATTGTTTTTTAGTTATTTATTGGTTTTCATGGATTTTTGGGTTTTTAAAAAAATTCAGGGGGTTTAAAGGGGTTTTAGTGTTTTTATTGGGTTTTTAGATTTTTTTGTATTTTTAAGGGTTTTAGGTGGTTTTATGTTCTTTTAGGGTTCTTTATGGTTTTCAACATTTTTTGGTTTTTATGGACATTAAATGTTTTTAGTGTTTTAGGGTTTTTAAGGGGTTTTATGGTTTTAGTAATTTTTACATTTTTAGGGATTTCTATGGATTTTTTAGGATTTTGTCATTTTTTTGGATTTTAGGGATTTTAGGGATTTTTAATGGTTTTTGGGTTTTTTATGGTTTTTAGAGTTTTTTGGTTTTATGAATTTTTAGGTTTTTAGGAGTATAAAGTGTTTTTAGGTTTTTTATGTTTTTCTTATGATTTTTAGAGTTTTTAGTGTTTTTTTAATTTTTTTGGGATTTTTATAGATTTTTTATGATTTTTATGGGTGTAAGATTTTTAGGGGTTTTAGTGTTCTAAAGTAGTTTAGGGGTTTTAGGGTATTTATGGGTATTTCGGTTATTTGGGTTTTTTTGAGTTTTTTAGGGTTTCATGGGTTTTTAGTGTTTTTTTAACATTTGTATGTGTTTTTAGTTTTTTAGTAGATTTTAGGATTTTAATTGGTTTTTATGGGTTCTTAAGGATTTTAGAGGTTTTTATGGTTATTAGATTTTTAGGGGGTTTTAGGGTTTTTAGGGTTTTTAGCATTTTTTAGGTTTTTAGGGTTTTAACTATTTTTATGGATTTAATGTGTTCTTAGGGATTTTCCAGTTTTTTTGGGTTTTTAGGGATTTTGAGTTATTTTTTATGTTTTATAGAATCTTCAGATTTTAGGGGTTTTGTGTTTTTATGTGTTTTCGGGATTTTTTGGATTTTTTGGATTTTAGTGTATTTATGGTTTTAGGGGTTTAAATTCATTTATATTTTTATGATTTTCTTATGTACTTTTAGGGTTTTTACCCATTATGATTATATGGGTTTTCTAGGGATTTTATGGATTTTTATGGTTTTTAGGTGTTTTAGGGTTTTTTTGGGGTTTTGTATTTCATGGTTTTTTTAGGTTTGTACGTTTTTTTTTTTGAGTTTTTTGGGTTTTAAACCATTTTTATGTTTTAATTATATTTTTAGGGACTTAATTGCTTTTTTTTCTTTTAGTGGTTTCTAGGGTTTCTTTGTGTTTTTTTGGTTTTTATTTTTTTTCTAGGGTTCTATGGTTTCTATGTTTTTAGTGGGTTTTTGGGTTTTCTAGAGTTCTTATCATTTTTAGGTTCTTAATATTTCTATAGGGTTTTCAGGGTTTTTATGTTTTTTAAATTTAAGATATTTTAGTGATTTTTTTGATTCATTTTAATTTTTTGTTTTTAGGGATTTTGAGGGTTTTAGTTGGTTTAGTGTTTATAGTGTTTTTAGTGATTTTAGGGGTTTAAATTACTGTTATGTTTTTATGGTTTTCTTCTGGTTTTTACGGTTTTTTGTATTTTTATCGATTTTCTAGGTTTTTAATTGTTTTAAAAGGTTTTTAGGGTTTTTATGTTTTTCTTGGGTTTTTTAGGGTATTTTTCTTTTTTTTCTATTTTTAGGGTTTTTAATTTTATTTAGAGTTTTTAACGTTTTTTGGGTTTTAGTGTTTTTTGGGTTTTATGTTTTTTTATAGTTTTTATATTATTAGTGGTGTTTATGGTTTTTAGTGTTTTTAGTGTTTTTAGAGTTTTTCAGATTTTATGTTTTTTATATTTGTTTTGTTCTTTTGGTGATTTATGTTTTTTTGTTTTTATGTTTTTCTTCAGGGTTTTCTGGGTTTTTTGGATTTTCTATGTTTTTAAGGATTTTTAGGTATTATTTAACATTTTTTTTGTTTTTTTATTGTTTTTAGTGTTTTTAGTGATTTAGGGGAATTATGGTTTTTAGAGTTTTTATAGGTTTTTGAGTTTTAGGGTTTCTTATGTTTTTTTGGGTGTTAAGGGTTGTAGAAATTTTAAATTTTTTGGGGTTTATGGGTTTCTTAGAGTATTTAGTGGATTTTTAGTTTGTTTATGGGTTTTTATTGTTTTTAGGGGATTTATAGTTTTTCTTTTTTTTTTGGAATTTTTGGGTTTTTTTTGTGTCTTCATCATTTTATGGTGTCATTAGGGTTTTATATATTTTTAGGATTTTATGGTTTTCATCTGTTTTTTCTTGGTTTTAGAATTTTGAATGTCATTATATTTTTTTCAGTATTTTTTAGGATTGTAATAGTTTTTATGGTATTTATTAATTTGGGGATTTTTTTGATTTTGTTAAAAATTTTACGGTTTTTATGGGTTTTATGGGTTTTTGGGATTTTTCTGAGTTTTTCAAGGTTGATAAGGGTTTTTAGCGTTCTTTAAAGTTTATAGGGGTTTAAAGGAAATTTAGTGTTTTTAGTGGATTATATGGATTTTATAGGCGTTTGGGTTTTTATGTTTTTTGGGTTATTTTTTATTTTTTAGGGTTTTTATGGTCTTTTAGGATTTTTAGTGCTTTTAGGTTTTTTAAGTGTTTTTAGGTTTTATGGGGGTTTAAAGTGTTTTTCAAGGGTTTTGTAATTATTTATTCTTTTAAGGGTTTTTTAGGTCATTTTTAGGATTTTAATGCTTTTTTAGGATTTTAAGGGATTTTGGGAGTTTTAAGGGTTTTTATGGTTTTATGGTTTTTTATCATTTTTTAGTTTTTAGATGATTTTAGTTTTTTTAATGTTTTTAAGGTTTTATTATGGGTTTTCTATGCTTTAATATATTTTTATGTATTTTTACTGATTTTTTATAATTATTTTTGATTTTAGGGTTTTTAGGGATTTTGAGGGTTTTAGGGTTTTAGAGTTTTTCTGGGTTTTTTGGAATTTTTTAGTTTTTAGGGTTTTATGGTTTTTATAGTTTTTCAACACTTTTAGGGGTTTAATTGGTTTCTAGGGTTTTTAGTGTTTTTATGGGGTATTATGTTTTTTTAATGTAAATAGAACATAATATATAAAAGAAGGAATTAAAGTACAACATAATCACCTGATGGGTAAAAAAATGGCTTGAAGGCCCTAAAAAAAAATAAAAACGGTCTCAAGAACCCTAGAAAATCCCAGAAAACCAATCTCTGGAATATGGGCCTAATAATCCTCCCCTCCATGACATCATCTAGAAATTGATCATGAGAAACCTCATGAATCACAATCAAAACATTGCCTGGAAAATCGTGTGAGAATACTCATAAAGAAAACCCATCAATCATCTAGAAAATAGATCGTGAAACCACAAGAATACCATTCAAACCAATTCCTAAGAAATCCCTGAGAAACCTCATGAATTCCAGTGAATTTAACACCCATCTCTCAGCTCTGTCACTAGCCCAAGTAACAAACATCTACCAGAAACACCTATCACCCCACAAGGTCTCCTTCCACCAAAAATAAATCTCCCACCTCTAGAATCTCCCATCTTCCTTAACAGATTTTTGAACCCCAAGTCAATCCTCAGCAGAACATCGAGTAATCACAACATTCCTAAAATCCTATAAAATCTCCCCCCATAGCTACCAATAGTCTCAGTCCCATCTCTACCAAAAAAAAGTGAAACAAGCACCGAAACAAGCCAACCCTCCCCCCATCACCTAACATCCATCACCCAAAACTAGATGCATCAAAAAAATTCTCCCATCATCAAAAAATAATATTTATCCTACTATCTAATGGACTATACTCAACACCTTCCAAAACCAGAAACCCCCAGTCCTCAACACCTTCCAAAACCAGCAACCCCCAGTTCCACTTTTAGAACAAACATCCACAACAAAAAATGTCTTGACCTCCGGCCTCACCTAAAACCATAGAAACACAGTATCCCAACCACATCCCATCCACAATGATAACCCTCCCACCATGCCTTCCTCCAATCCATCAAGTGAAATAGCATGTAACCCATCAACTCCCAAAATATGGAATTCCCAGAAAGAGATTTTCTTTTGAAGCCACAACCAAGGAAAATCCCCATCCAGCCACCTCCTGACTGTTTGAAAGCAAAAACTATCTCTTGAAAAAATTCAAGACAAAAATAAGATACCTCTACAACCAAACACAGTTCAATCTCCCAAACCAGGAATCCTACCATCAACCCTCCTCAAATATGGTCATAAAATGAGAGAATTGATATCAATGTAAAATAAAGTGGTAGTCTACAAGAAACTAATGCATCCCAATGTCATAACATGATGCTTATGATGCTACTGTGGATGTCGTGGAGACCACCAAAATAACTAAACCAATAGAAAGTAGAGCACAATCATCATTTAGTGAACCATAATCTAGATGATTGAAACAAAATATTGTCCAATGGACATAATAAAACAAGAATCCATCATCGAAAATGGATGTTTAGGGCCCAACAATACTGATAGAAAATAATGTCAAAAAACCATCACTGGTGAAGTAAATCGACTAAAATTCCAAATAGATCCATAAGAATACCTCCACCAAGAACCTATTACGTTTAATTCACTAAAAGATCTCCACTTTTGAGGGGGTTATTTTTAAATTTAGAAGGGTTTATCACCCCATCTAAATACATTAGTGGCGGTTGTGAGGAACCACTGCAAATGTCGAATCCTACTATCATTTGAAAAAAAATGTTAAATTCATTGGGAATTTATCTATAGTTACATTAGATTGGGATTAAACCCCCTCTATTGTTGAATTAAATTCACCCAAAAAATCATCGGTTTGCGGTGGTTATAGTTGAAACTGCCACTAATTGAAATTATTTAGATGTGGATTGAACCGCCCCTAATTCCCTGATGATTTTCATTTTTTATGTTTTTTACTTACACCACCTACCTCTCTCGGGTAACCCCCACCCCCGCCCTCCCTCACATTTCCTCCTCTCCACTGCCTCTTATTCCCAGTATCGCCCCCATCCCCCCTCATGTTCCCGCCCCCAGCCCCCATCTCATACGTTCTCTCTCCTCCACCGGTTTCAATCTCCGCCCACCCCAACCCATTATCTATAATCCATTTAGTGTGTTTCTACCCTCCCAGGAGATATATTTATAAATAACGACATATTGGATTCGAACCACGGACAACAAAGAACAAATACCACCAGAACTCAACCTGCTAACCACTGATGAAAATGAATTTTGATGTATAAATTACACATGAATGTATTTATATATTTTTTATTGTTTATTATAATATATATTATTATCAAAATTAATTTAGATATAGTAAAATAATAATATATATATTATTTACTATATCTATATGTATATACAATTATATGTATTCTATATTATATATTTATATATCACGTAAATATATTACACAATTATATTTGTATATATTGTACTTATATATATGTGTGTGTGTGTCTGTGTGTCTATGTGTGTCATAAAAATAATATTATTAATTATTATTTTTGTTACTACATCTATTTTTTAATCTATAAAAATTATAAGTTGGTTTTATAAATTCTATAAATTTATTTAATGATTTATATCAAACATATATTATATTAAATATATTAGTATTATATATTTACGTAAATTAAATATATACATAAATACATACATATATATATATTTAAGGAATATGTATATAAGTATTTACTTAATATATTTATATAAGGTCTTTAAAAATATATTAATATAATTTCTTTCAATAGATGTATTTATTATTATTTATATTAATATATAAATAAATATTTATAAACTGTATAGTATTATATAAAACTAATATGTTATTATTTTTATATGAAATAAAATTTATACAAATATTAATATCATATTTTATTACTATTTTATTTTATATAATTAATATGTATATTAAACACAATTAATATTATAAGAAATAAAATTTATAAAATAATATACATAATATTATCTGAAATACAATATTTTATTATATACAATTAATATTATATGAAATAAATTTTTTAAAAATATTTATATAATGTATTCCAATCATATATTTATTATTATGTACATTAATATATATATTTTTTCAATAAAAATAATTCTATAATATTGTTTACATTTATATAAATTCATTTGTATAAGTTTTATTTTATATAATATTAATTATATATAATATAAAGTCATAAACCTATTATCTAAAAATATATTTATAATTATAATAATATAATTTATAAAAATTACAATCATAGGATCTTATATGATATATTTTTAAAATAAATTATATTTAAATATATTTATATAATATGTTTCTGATTTTATATTATAAATAATTAATATTATTTGGAATAAAATTTATACAAATAAATATATATTTATTTACATAATATAATAAAATTATATTTATGTATACATATAAATACTATTAAATACAATCATAAAAATATTTTAGATAATATGTTCTTATAATATATTTAAATACATTTATATATTGTGTTTTAATTATATATATATTATGGAAGCTTCTTTTTAAAATAGTGGGGGTTCACAACCCCATTTAATCTTTTAAATTATACAGGGTTTTTAACCACATCTAATTTAATAAATGAGAGGGGGTTTTTGAAACTCCACTATTTTAAGATGTTAGAGGAGGTTTTGAACCCCCTCTAAATTAAAGATATTATAGGGGGTTTGGATCCACCCTAATTTAAGTAAATATAGGGGGTTTGAAACCCCTCTATTTTAAGACATTATAGGGGTGTTTTACACCCCCCTCTAATTTAAGACATTATAGGGGTTTTTCAACCCGCTCTAAAATCAAATTGAATATAAAAAAATAATGTTACATTTTTTGAGGGGTTCAAAACCCCCTCCAATTTAAGAAATTAGAGGGGGTCCATAACCCCTCTAAATTATATTATTGATGAGGGTTGTAGGCAAACCCATATAAATATTATAGAAAATGAATTCAGAGGGGGTTTATAACCCCCTCTAATGTCTATGATTAGAAGGGGTTGAACAGAACACCCTCTAATTATACAGAAAATGAATTTAGAGGGGGTTGTTCATAACCCCCTATAATTAACACTATCAAATATGTTTTTTTGTATTTATTGGTCGACAAAGCTTCTTTCAATATATCGATGAAATAGTAGTGATGTTGGCAAATGGGAAAAAGAAACAAGGTAAAAAGATGATGCATTAGGTGAAGGTGACAAAAAACACACAAAACACCACATAGATAAGAAAATACGGCTTACCTCAGACCATGAAAATTGAGAATAAAATCCCATAGTCTCGAATGGCCATGACCAAATCTACACCATTTATCCAAGCATTGAAAAAAAATCAACAAAATCAAACGCACCTACCACCGACAAGAATCCCATGATTCCCAACACAAACCTGGCACAAGAAAGACATCCAAACCATACTGCTGTTAACAGCCATTAGAAGACCTCAAAATCAGCGTTGATGTTCAGTAAACAAGTGGACAATAGAACCATCCATCCACACAAAATTCCATAAGAAACAACGATGGTTGACAAACTAGAAATATGAAAAGCATTGAAAACCCCTTCAAAAATGTCATTGATGAATGAAATCTTCAATTGGACCCTAACAACCATTGAACATCCCTCAAAGAAAATATGATAATCATCCTCAATCCCACCTCAAAATCAAGATAAAATGACAAAAAACAAAACAATGATCTAGACGTAAGAAAAATTCAACAAAATCATGTAAACCTACGCCTTAATTCCAACCCAAAATATCCCACTTGAACTGACTCGAGAACATTGACCAATAAACCAGGGATGATGGTTGGAAAACCAAAAACATCCCAATGGAAAACCACATCCTCCACCCATCCAGTAATTAAAACCAGACATCTAGGAACCTAATGAACTATGAGCTCCAGTGATCGATGTACCCAATCCAAATATCCGATGAACTAGAAGCAACTCGATTAAAACAAGCCTCCCATCAGCTAATATGATGATTTAAAAGTCCATTAACCAATAATCTAGTAATAACCCCACATTCATAAAGACATAATGACCATAATAAGATAAAATATCAGAAAAAAAATTCCACTTTCCACAAAAAACCATGATCACCCTAAGCCGAATGAAAATATTGAACCCAAAAACTATCAATCTAAGAGCCCCATCAACCAAGAATCATCCATTTAAAGAATATAGATGAAACATCAAGAGAACATGGTTCAATTAAATAGCATTGAATCAACCATGACCTTGTGACTTCTGAGAGATTCATGTTCTCAATCAAGAACCTCCTAGGGCCTTTTAGTTTATAGGGTGTTTTAAAATTTTTAGGTATTTTTATGGTTTTATGGGTTATTAGGGTTTTATGTACTTTTAGGGTTTTCTAGGATTTTTATAATGTTTTAGGTTTTTTATGGGTTTTAAGTGTTTTTAGGTTTCTATTGTTTTAATAGGTTTTTTCAGGTTTTTATGGTTTTTTTATTTTTAGGTATTTTTGGTATTTTTAGGATTTTTATGTTTTTAGTGTTTTTGGGGATTCTGAGTGTTTTTTATTGTTTTTATGATTTTTTATAGTTTTTGTAATTTTTCAGGGTTTTTGGTGTTTTATGTGTTTTTTAGTTTTCTTGTGGATTTTTTGGGTTTTTAGGTTTTTTTTACATTTTTATTCATTTTAGGGGTTTTTTAGTATTTTTATGGTTTTTAAATGTGATTAATGAATTTTAGGGGTGTATGGTGTTTTTGGTTTTAAAGGGTTTTTTATTTTTTTATTTTGGGGTTTTGGGGATTTTTTTTATTTTTAGGGGGTTTAAGGTTTTTTAGATTTTTTTATTGTTTTCAAATGTTTTAAGTATTTTCTGTGATTTTAGTGGCTTTTAGGTTTTTTGAGGGTCTGAGGGTTTTTTAATGGTTTAAGGATATATTTTTTGTAGGGTTTTTTGGGTTTTTTTGGTTTTTAAGGGTTCTTTGAGTTTTTTAGATTTTTAGTAGTTTAAATTTTTAAGGTTTACTAATTTTCTAATGGTTATTTAGGGTTTTATAGGTTTTTTTTACCTTTTTAGGGTTTTTTAAATTTTTTTATAGTTTTAAGGATTTTGAGAGTTTTTAGTTTTTTAGAGTTATTATGGACTTTAGGGTGTTAGTGGTTTTTTGAGTTATTTTTTGTTTAAAATGTTTTTATAGCCTTGTAATTTTTTTAGGAGTTTAAAATATTTTTAGTATTTGTAGTGAATTTTAGGGTTTGTATAGATTTTTATGGGACTTTACGGTATTAGGGGGTTTATGGATTTTAGGGGACTAATGGCCTTTTAGGGTTTAAAGGGGTTTTATGGTTTTTTAATTTTTTATGGGCTTTAGTTTATTTAGGTTTTATGGTATTCTTATAGTTTTTCATGTTTTTTTGGGGTTTTCATGTTTTTTTGGATTTTATAGAATTTTCAGTACTTTTATGGTTGTTATATTTTTCAGTGATTTCGAGGGGTATTTTGAATTTAGGGTTTTATGGGTTTTAGGATATTTAAGAGTTTTTAGGATTTAGGGGTTTTATTTGTTTTTATGGTTTTTAGGATTTCATAGTTATTTTAAGATTTTTCAGGGATTGTTAAATTTTAAAGGGTTTTTAGGGATTTTTTAATATTTCTATAGTTTTATGTGGTTTTAGGAATTTTTAGCGTCTATAGTGTTTTTTAGAGTTTTTAGGTTTTATGGTTTTTTATGTTTTTTAAGTGTTTATTTTTTATTTTTTAGGGAACTTTAGGTTCTTTAGTGTTTTTTTATTTTAAAGGTTAAATTACATTCAAATTTTTTAATAATTTTTATTATTTTATTGGTTTTTAGTGTTTTGTATGGTTTTTGGGGTTTTATGGTATTATTGGGGTTTAGTGTTCTATAAGTTATTTAGGGGTCAACTTTTTTATAATTTTTCTTAGGGGATTTCAGGGTTTTATTGTTTTTCATGCATTTAGGGATTTTTCATTATTTTTTAGTATTTTTATGGGTTTTATTTATTTTGATTGTTTTTATAATTTTTATGGATTTCGAGTTTTTTTAGGGTTTTTAGAATTTTTGGATTTTTTGAGTAATTTAGGATTGTTTGGGGTTTTCTGTGTTTTTTTAATGATTTTAAAGGTTCTTATAGGTTTTTATGTTGTTTTTAGATTTTTTTGGTATTTTTTTGGTTTTTAGTTGTTTTTATGGATTTTGAGCTGCTTTAAGGATTTGGATGGTTTTTTGGGATTTTTAGGAATCCTAGGGATTTTATTATTTTTTTGGGTTTCAATGGGTTTTTAGAGTTTTGTAGGGTTTTAATATTTATAGATGTTTGTAATGTTTTATGGGTTAAAAGGGTTTTATATTTTTAGTGGAGTTTTAAAGTTTTATGTGATTTTAGTGTTTTTATGGGTTTTAGGAAATTTATGGTCTTTAGGGTATTGTTGGGTTTTTATGGTGCTTTATGGTTATTTATATTTTCTATATTTTTTTGTTTTTTTATGGGTTTTATGTTTTTTAGGTTTTTTATGTTTTACTTAGGGGTATTTAGCGTTTTATGGAATTTTATGTTTTTAGGGATTTTTTGGGTTTTTAGGTATTTTCATTATATTTATAGTGTTTAGGGGTTTTTGGGTTTTTAGGGTTTTTAGCGATTTTAGTTTTTTTATGGGGTTTATAAGTTTTTAGATTTTTAGGGATTTCTTAGAGATTTTCAGTGATTAAGGGTTTTTATGATTATAGGTATTTCATGTACTTTTATGATTTTATCATTTTTAAAGATTTTTAGAGATTTTGAGGGATTTTATGTTTTTTATTAGTTTTAGTGTTTTATTGGTTTTTAGGGATTATTAGGGTTTTTATGGGTTTTAGGGTATTTAGGGTTTAATGATTTTAGGGGGGTTTGTTTTAAGGGGTTTTGGTTTTTTTATGTGTTATTAGTTTTTAAGGTTCTCTTTTGTTTTTTAGGGTTTTTATGGGTTTTTAGGTTTTTAGGGATTTTTAGGGATTTCTTAGGATTTTTATGGGTTTTAGGGTTTTTAATAATTTTTATGATTTTAGGGTTTTTTGGGGTTTTAAGGGTTCTAAGGGATTTTATTGTTTTTATGTTTTTTAGCGAATTTATGTTTTTATACGTTTTTAATGTTTTCTTAGATGTTTTATATATTCTTAGGATTTTTTTATTTTTGGGATTTATGGGGATCTTTTATAATTTTTCTAGTTTTTAGGATTTTTATAGATTTTGAGTGGTTTAGGGTTTTTATGGATTTTTTTATATATGTGGTTTTCTTGGGTTTTTGGGGGACGTTTTTGAGTTTTTTTTTTGAGTTTTATGTTTTTTTAGTTTTTTAACATTTTTTGGTGTTTAAATGGGTTTTATATTTTTAATTGGGTTTTTATGACTTTTATGGGGTTTTAGAGTTTTTATGGTTCTTAGGGGATTTTATGGTTTTTAGGGTTTTTATGGTTTTTTAGAGTCTTTAACATTTTTTATATTTTTAAGGGATTTCAGTGTTTTTAGAATTTTTTTTGTTTTCTTATGGTTTTATTGGTTTTTAGGGTGTTTTACGTATTTTTTTACTTTTAGTTGTTTTTTAGGATTTTTATGCTTTTTAGGGTTTTAGGGATTATAAAGGGGTTTAAGGGTTTTTAGGGTTGTTTTTGGTTTTTATCAATTTTTAGGGTTTTTAGGGTTTTTAAGTATTATTTGGTTTTTAGGGTTTTCTTAGGGATTTTAATGTTTTTATGTCTATTATGTGTTTAAGGATTTTGTTAGGATTTTTTAGGATTTTTATAGTTTTTAGGATATTTAGTTATTTGGTTGGGTTTTCAAAGTTTTATGGATTTTAGAGTTTTTAAGCTATTTATGGTTTTCTTTGGGTTTTATGTTTTTTAGATGTTAAAGTTTTATGTTTTTAGGGTTTTTTTATGTTTTTATGGGTTTAAATGGTTTTTAGTGTTTTTTTGGATTTTATGGGTTTTTTTGTGTCTACGTACTTTTATTGTGTTTAGGGGTTTTATTGTTTTTAGTGACTTTTAGGATTTTTTTCAATTTTAGGTTTTTAGGGGTTCAAAGTGTTCTTAGATTTTACGGTTTTCTTAGTGTTTTTAGGGATTTAGAGTTTTTTACATTTTTAGGGAATTTTAGAGATATTTATGAAATTTATTGGTTTTAGTTTTTTAACAAATTTGAGGGTTTTTATGTTTTCTTAGGTGCTTATGGTTTTTATTGTTTTTTTAGGTTATAGGTTTTTTTATAGTTTTTTTCAGTGTATTTCTTTTTTATATTTTATTATCGTCTTTAAGGGTTTAAACAGTTTTGTATAGTTTTTAGTGGTTTGTTTGTGTTATTATGTATTTTTATTATTTTTTTAATTTTTTAAGGTGTTTTATAGTTTTTAGGGAATATAGGGGTTTTAACGATTTTTTAGAGTTGTAGCATTTTTTTAGAGGTTTAAAGAGTTTCTGGTTTCTAATATTTTCTTATGGGATTTTAGGGTATACTTTTTTTAATGTTTTTATATTTTTTTGGAAATTTTTGGATTTTTATGGATTTTTATGTTTTTTGGATTTTAATGACCATTGGGGTTTTTGGGATTTATGGGTTTTTTGAGTTTTTTAGTGTTTTTAATATTTTTAGAGTTTTTAATATTTTAGGGGATTGAATATATTTTTATATTTGATTTGATTTTTAGGGATTTTAGGTATTTTATAATGTTTTTATGGGTTTTTATGGTTTTTTTGGGTTTTAAGTATTTTATAGGTTTTCTTTTTTTATTTTAATGTTTTTCTTAGGGGGTTTTATGTATTATGGGTTTTTTGTTTTTTGTAATTATTAGGTATTTTTTACAATTTTAGTGGTTTTTAGGATTTTCAGGGACTATGAGGGACTTTATTGTTTTTAGGGATATTAGGTTTTTTATGGTTTTTATGGTTTTTATTATTTTTTCAATTTTTGGGGTTTTTATATTTTTAGAGTTTTTAAATATTTTAGTGTTTTAATGTGTTTTTAGAGTTTTAATTTTTTTTGGGATTTATATAGATTTTTAGGGCTGTGTTCTTGTTTTATAGTGGTTTTTAGGGTTTTTTGGTGTTTATGGTATTTAGTGTTTTTTGGTTTTTAGGGTTTTATGGTTTTTAATGTCTTTTTATGGATTTTGGGGATTTATGATTATTTAGGTTTTTTGGTGTTTTAAGTGTTTTTAGGTTTTTCTGGTTTTATTACGTCGTTCTAGTTTCGATGGTTTTACTTGTGGTTTTTAGGTTTTTAAGTGTTTATTTGTTTTTTGGGATATTTTATTTTTTTCGATTTTAATATTTTTTTGATTTTGAGGATTTTTAGCATGTTTTGGGGGTTTTTTGTTTTTTGAGTTTTTAGGGGAGTTTTTTGAGTTTTTAAAATTTTTTATTTTCATTATTTTTAATGTTTTTAGGTGTTAAATGGTTTTAGTGTTTTTAGTGATTTCTTTGGGGTTTTGTGGGTTTTATTATGTTTTTAGAAGTTTTATTAGTTTTTATTGGTTTTAAGGTTTTCAGGTATTTTAGGGTATTTTAGGGTTTTTAGTGAATTTTTTAAAATTTTAAGGGGTTTAAGTATTTTTTAGGTTTTTATGGTTTCTGGAGTGTTTTTAAGTTTTTTTATGTTTTTTTTATATTTTATTGTTTTTTATGGATTTTAGGGTTTTTGAGGGTTTAAGGTTTTTTTAGTGTTTTCATGTTTCTAAAGTTTTTTAGGGGTTTTAAGTGTTTTTAGGTTGTTAATGATTTCTTATGTTTTTTATGGTTTCAATATGTTTTTTATTTTTTTAATGATTTTAACAGATTTTTAGTATTTTTATAATTTTTTGGGTTGTTTTATTGGAATTTTGATGGTTTTTTAGTATTTTCAGGTTTTATAGTTTTTTTCATAATTTAAGGTTTATTGAGATTTTTTGGGTTTTAATGTTTTCTTAGAGTTCTTTAAAAAATAGTGGTTTAAATGGATTTTAATTTTTTTAGTGGAGTTTTACAGTTTTTAAGGGGTTTTAGGGTTTTTATGGTTTTTGGATTTTAGGGTTTTTAGAGATATCTATGGTTTTTAGGGTTTTTGGAAACATTAAGGGTTTTTGGGGTTTTATGTGTTTTGGGGGTTTTATGGTTTCCATAGTGTTTCCTAGGATTTTTTGGGATTTTTACATTTTCTGGGACTTTTATAGATTTTTTTGGATTATTATGGGGTTTTATGTTTTTAGGGAGGTTGAACGTTTTTTGGTTTCTATGGTTTTTTTAGAATTTAGGGTTTTAAGAGTTTTTTTAATTTGTTAGGTTTGAAAGGGGTTTTAAGGATTTTGAACATTTTAGGGGAGAAATGGGTTTATATAATTGTTAGTGGGTTTAATGTTTTTATTGGTTTTTAAGGTTATAAAGGTTTTTGGGGGTTTTATGGATGTTTCGATTTTTTGTGGTTTTTAGTGTTTTTAGGGTTTTTTTCTGTTTTTTTTAGAGTTTTCATATCGGTTTTTAGGTTTTTTACACATCTATTTATTTTAACAGATATTTAGTTTTTTTTAGTATTTTTTTGGATTTTTTTGTGTTTTTAGGTTTTTAATGGTTTTTGTGGGTTTTTAGGGTAGTTTGTGTTTTCTAGGTTTTTTAGGAATTTTAATTGTGTTTGAGTTTTTTGTATGGTTTATTGGGGTTGTCAAGGTTGTTGAAATTTTACCAATTTTTAACACTTCTTTATAATTTTTCATGATTTTTAGAATTTTTTTTGATTTTGATGGGTTTTAAGGTTTTTTGTATTTTTATTGTTTTTTGGGATTTTAGGGGTTATTGAGTGTTTTTTGGATTTTAAGGGGTTTATAATTTTTTAAAATTTCTATTTGATTAGATTGTTTTTAGTGTTTTTATTAGTTTTTTGGGTTTTTATTATTTTTTATGGTTTTTATGGTTTTTAGGGATTTTATTTTTTTTAGGTATTTAAGGGTTTCTTAGTGTTTTAGGGTTGTTAGGGGTATTAGTGTTTTTTAGGTTTTCAATGTTCTCTCACGTGTTTTATGGATTTTTTTCTTTTTTTAAATTTATAAAGATTTTTAGGACTTATCGTTTTTTTATTTTTTTTTTGTATTTTAAGGGATTTTAGGGTCTTTTAGGGTTTTTTGGTTTTTATATGTGTTTTGGGTTTTTAGGGGTTTTTTGAGTTTTTTGGGGTTTTAATCATTTTTTATTTTTTTATCATTCTTTGGAATATAAAGTTTTTTTATAGTTTTGGGTGGGGTTTATGGTTTTTATGGGGGTTTAGAGTATTTTATGGTTTTATGGGTTATTTTAGGGTTTTAATGGTTTTTGGAGTTATTTATGATTTTTTTTCATCATTTATGTTTTTATTGGTTATAATTATTCATCGGTTTTTAATGTTTTTTTAGTTGTTTCCAAGTATTTTAGGGTTTCTAAGTATTTTCGTATTTTTTATGTTTTTAGGGATTTTTTGGGCTCCTGTAGATTTTTATGATTTTAGGGTTTGTAAGGATTTTTAGTGTCTTAGGTTTTTCAGGTTTTATGATTTTCTTGATTTTTTATTGTTTTTCTGAGATATTAGGGGGTTTAATATTTTTATGATTTTTTTAGGTTTTTAGGGTTTTAAATGGTTATTTTAGTTTTTTAAGTTTTGTTGTTTTGATTGGGTTTTAGGGTTTTCAACATGTTTTGGGGTTCTATAGTTCTCACGGTTTTTACAGTTTTGGGGGGTTTTATCGTTTTTAATGTTTTTTATGTTTTTAGGGGGTTTAGGTGGTTTTAGTATATTAGAATGTTTTTAGGAATTTTCAGGGAATTAAGGTTTTTTATTTCTTTTGATATTTGACGTATTTAAGATTTTTACGATTTTTAGAGTTTTTAGAGAATTTTATGGTTTTAGGCTTTTAGGTTTTTTTGGTTTTTATGGATTTTTAGAGTTATTTAGGGTTTTTATTGTGTTCAATATTTTTTTGTGGTTTTTAGGGGTTTTATATTTTTATTGGGTGTTTAAGGATATTATGGATTTCTAGAAGGTTTTAATTTTTTTAGGGATAAATAGGTTTTTGGGTGGGTATAGGGTTTCTACAGAATTTTTAATGTTTTTTTACAGTTTTTAGCATTTTTTTTATGTTTTAGGAGTTTTTTTAGGTGTTTATGTTTTTCTTAGAGTATTAAGGGTTTTAGGTTTTTTACATTGTTTAGGTTTTTAGGGTCTTTAAGGGTTTTTATGGTTTTTAGGTATTTTAAGGGTTTATAGCGCTTTTAATGTTTTTAATGATTTTGAGGATTTTTTGTCTTTTTAGGGGATTTATGTTTTATTAGGTTTTTATATTTTTCTTTGGGTTTTCGTGGGTTTTAGGGTTTTTTAAATTTTTATGGATTTTTGGGGATATTAAATTATTTTTTTGGATTTTTTGGGAATTTAATGGTTTTTAGGGTTTTTTAGGGTTTTTGGGATTTTTGGGTTTTATGGATTTTTTGAGTTTTTAAGGGTTTTAAGGGTTTTTGGAGTTTTTGAATGTTTTTATAGGTTTCAAGGGTTTTTAGAGTCTTTAGTGGATATTTAGTGTTTTTATGGTGTTTTACAGTTTTTTACATTTTGTGGGTTTTATGGTTTTTACATGTTTTAGGGTCTCTTGTTATTTTATGTTTTTTAGTTTTTTTAGTTTTCTACTGTTTTTAAGTGTTTTTAGGTTTTTAAGGATTTATTTTTATTTTCATAATTTTGTGGGTTTTTACATTTTAGGGATGTTTTTCTCATTTGTATTATTTTTATGAATTTTATGGTTTGTATGGTTTTTGAGGGTTTTTGGGTTTTTAGGATTTTGGTGGTTTTTGGGATTGTTATTGTTATTTCTATAATTTTTTTGTTATTTAAACGATTTCTAAGAGTTTTTTACTATTTTTTGTTGTTTAAAGGGTTTTTAGATTTTTCAGTGGGTTTTAGGGATTTATATATATTTAGGAGGTTTTAATTTTTTAGGGGTATTTATGTTTTTTGGGGTTTTTAACGGGTTTAAAGTCTTTTTAGGGGTTTAATAATTTTTTAGGATTTTATAGAGTATAGCTGTTTTTAGTGTTTTTAGGTTTTCATCTGGGTTTTTAGGATTTTTTGGTTTTTACATTTTTTAGGATTTTTAGGGTTTCTATGGTTTCTATGGTTTTTAGGGATTTGGATGGTTTATACTTTTTTATGGTTTTTATGGTTTTTTCGGTTCTTATCATTATTTAGGTTTTGTATGGGGTTTAAGTGTCTTTATGGTTTCAAGGTTTTCTTAGGGGTTTTCAGTTTTTAGGGTTTTTATGTTTTTAGGGATTTTGAGTTAAGGATTTTTTTATGGTTTTCAGGGATTTTGAGGTGTTTAGGGTTTTAAGGTTATTCGGGTTTATTGGGTTTTTTCTTAGTTTTTAGATTTTTTAGGTTTTTTCTTGAATTTTTGAACATTTTTTGGGTTATTAAGGGTTTTTGGAGTTTGTAGTGGGTTTTGGGTTTTTATGGGGTTTAGGGGTTTTTAGGTTTTTTGTGGTTTTAGGGATTTTTTAGGTTTTTCAGATCTCTTATGGTTTTAATGATTTTAGAATATTTTAGGTTGTTGATGTTATTATGTGTTTTTAGTTTTTTATGGTTTTGTTAGGGTTTTTAGGGTTTTTAGTGTTTTTAAAATTTTTATTATTTTCATGGATATTTTAGAATGTTTATAGTTTTCTAATTTTTTAGATTTTAAGGTATTTTAGGGTATCTATAGTTTTTTTTTCATTTTAGGGACTTTATGTTATTTTGTTTTTAAGGTTTTCATTGTGATTTTCTATGTTTCTTGGAGTTTTTACACTTTTATGAACTATTAGGGATTTTAATGATTTATATAGCTTTTAAGGATTTTAGGGCAGAAGAGGTTCAATGCTAGGCATGCCTAGGCCCCAAAAGAAAATAAAACATAAATGGACAGTTACAAGATGGGTCGATAAGGGCGAGTGTAGATCTCACCCATCATATCTATGCCAAACAAGGGATACCAAAAATATGGGGACACAAAGGACCACATCGAGCATCTTTCATAAATCGCACTTTTCGAGAGAGCATCCACCACCGAGTTGGCCTCCCTGTAAACATGAGACACACTAATGATTAGGGATCGGGAGATATCGAGGTACTCAATCCAAAGTGAGAGTAGTCTCCGTGGTACATCCCTGGAAAAATGATTAAGAGTCGAAACCGCAAGCATCGAGTCCGACTCAATCCAAAACCCTTTCCACACAAAAATGGATCACATAATTCATAGCCTTTATAATGGAACAAAGATCCGCTTCATAGGCACATCCATCCACAATAATGTGGATGAAGCAGCCCTTGATGAACCCTCTCGAAGTACAAAAAACACCGCCACACCTCGAGGGCCTCGGAGCTCCCAATGCCCCACCATCAACATTCACATTCAACCATGTTGGGATTGTTGGAATCCATCTATCCAACTTCAAAACCATTGGTTTCCTGCTTTGACCAACAACTCCAAGAGAGCGCAGTAACATTAGATCATTAACATCATTCCACATCGAACCTGTTCGAATTCGAAAAGCGGTCTAAATCGTCTTGTGACTGGTAACCATGCCTCCATGCAGCGTAAGGGGTTGTTGATTGAAGGCGGAAGCATTGTGAGCAGCCCAAACATAATGAATAACTTCTGCCACACTAGCAAGAAGGAGGTTATGTACCTGTAGGGTCTTCTAAATTCTGCAAAGGGGGAATCAAATTACCCCAAAATTTGGAAAAGGACCAAACCACTCCGTGTACCGGCTCCCAGCAACAGCACGCGACCAGTTCGGTGAACCGCCCTCTCAGGGACGATGTCGTTCGCGAAATGGGGGTGGAGTGCCTATAATCCCATTACCTAGCTCCCATGATAGGTTCATCCAGAAAGAACCTCCCTTGTGTAATTCACACACCAACCATTGCTAGGTATCTCTTACATAGTCATCCTGACCACATGACGTTGAACTGTATGGCCCTCGTCCAGACCACATGACGTTAAACTATACGAACCTCATCCTGACCTCATGACGTTAAACTGTATGGCCCTCGTCCTGACCGCATGAAGTTAAACTATATTGAAATAGACTTATCTACATGACTTTAAATGGTAGTATTCCTTATGCACCAAACGTAAGATGTCTCTTGCTCCAAACAAGAGATGCCTTATACTCCAAGCATAAGATGACTAATTCCATGATCACGGTGGCATACCTTCAAGATCATTGGAATATATTCAAACATTCCATCACTCTACCTCACACTTTCCATATCCTTAATTTGGATCTTCATCCACTTCCATGTCCAAGGGGACCCCCCAACGGCCTGGTCCCATGCCGCATCGTCTCACCCACCGTCCTGGGCCAACGCCTCAAAGAATTTTGACAACACTTTGAGTCAGGTCCGGTGTTTCGAACATGGTTAGCAGTTTACCCTCATTTGTTTGTCCCCATTCCAGGCTAAAGCGATATGGATGTCGTGTTTCAAACATGGTAAACAGTTATCCTCCATCGTCATGCCACCCTAATTGTGTTCCAAACGGCAGGCATGTAATTCACACTTTTCATCCCCCTTTGTTTGGACTGATTCCAACTCCCTTGGCATTATCCCTCTTGTGCACTTGCGCATAAGCGTTGAACCCCATTATATTCCTCAACCCACCAATGGGTTGGGATGCCCTCATGTCCAAACATGAAGAAGACACCATGGGCATCCACCTCAGAGTAAGCCCCGACTTTATGGGCTGCCTCTATGAATAATCACCACTCCACTTCCCACGGATGCACCTTTCTTGATGTGGTCATCTGGTCCCTGCTGCCTCTTGTTTCTCACACCGAGCATGACTCACGTGGGCTTAGAGTAAGCATCGACCATGACATCCTCTTATGGTCCTCCTCAGATTGTAAGACCCAATCCATTACTCTGGGCCTCCTCAGAGTGTAATCCCCAATCCACCTCCTTGGGTTGCCTCAGAGCTTAAGCCACATGCCCATCCGAACAATGTGGAATTTGATCCCCAATCTCGGGGTACGTAGGAAGCCTCCACAAGGTTCAAGCCCAACACCAGGTTGGTCCGACCATCTTCACATCGGTTCATCGTACCACCCTGGGCTGCCCCAGAGAGTAAGCCTCATGCCCATCTAAACTACGTGGACTTTGATCCCCTATCTCGGGGTATGTAGGAAGCCTCCCCGAGGTTCTAGACCAACACCTGGACGATCCGACCATCTTCATGCCGTTCATCGTACCACCTTGGGCTGCCCCAGTGTGTAAGCCCCATTCCCATCCAAACTACGTGGACTTTGATCTCCTATCTCAGGGTACGTAGGAAGACCTCCCAAGGTTCAAGCACAACACTCGTTCGATCCGACCATCTTCACGTCTGTTCACCGTACCACCCTGGGCTGCCCAAGAGTGTAATCCCCATGCCCAACCAAACTACGTGGAATTTGATCCCCTATCTCAAGGTACGTAGGAAGCCTCCCCAAGGTTCAATCCCAACAGACGTTCGATCTGGCCATCTTCTCATTGGTTCACCGCAACACTCCTAGTGCCTGCTCAATGAGTCCACACTCCTCAGGGTCATTAATCCAACGAGGGATGGTAATCCTCGGGAATAAATGATTATGAACCCTGGCATCCATCTAACCATTGATAACCATAAGAAGTCCATGGATACTATGCTTGGGTACGATGAGCCCGACTTCCCATCCTCTCGACCAATGTGAGTTCTTAAGCATCGTAGGTCAAACCACACAGCGAGCGCCTTCATTTGGAAAGAAGGTCCACGTATTAATGGATATGGAACCATTGGGCGTTTCAAGGCAGAAAATGGTGCACCTGATATGAGTGATTAAGCAGAACCCAACCTTCTCTAATCAACTATCAGGTAGCGCATGTTTCTTCCCCATGACCCCGTCATGCGCCGCGAGACAAATATTGTGGATCCAACGTGAATATTTAACCAAGCATGATATATTAAACATAATACCACCATGTTCCCCCTCTATACTCACAAGGAGGGCCAGGCAAGGTAATTAATTATGCAGGGGGGTCATGAGATTGTGCTTTGACGGGTTTGCTGTTTGTATTTGTTAAAATCTTCTACAGGTATCATTCAGAACTCCCATCGATCCAATGGCGTCACGAAGGAACTCTCAAGCGCATTCTTCCAACAACGCAATGACCAGACTTCCTTACCAATGGAGGAACCCTTCACCTACCCAGCGTCTTCAACGCTGGGTCTTAGATGCGCTGATCTGAGTGTACCACCTGAATGGTACTCTCCCAACGGTGGAGGCGGCCATGCATGCCCTTCAATCCGCTAGTACTCGCCGGTTTCCTACCTAGTAGCAGCCGCAATGGCAGATCCAGACGGCTCCTATTGATGCCTCAAACCATTTCAGGAGTCTATCCCCAGAAATAGACAATGCGTACTTCCCTTATCATAGGGAGGCGGATGAGGTCGACGTAGAGGACTTCATCCCCGCTGAACGGGGGTTCCGCTCCAAGACCCCCACCAGAATATGTCATTGCGGTTAGGTTGCGACTCAACATCCTCACGCTCAGGAAGATGTTGCCTCGAGGATCCAGGTGCACGCTCCCCGACCTTCGGCCCCTCGGACCGCCCGACGAGGGCGGCAAACTTACAACTGGGGACCGATCATCACCCTTTTCCCCGAGGAGGAGCTCTGCTACCCAGTCACATAGACGCATCACGAACATGCACATACACCTGTTCTCTCCTCCAAATCCCTCCATACAGACATGGAGGCTCCCAATCCAGGTATGGAAGCATCATACCAGCAGGTGTGCATCCCCACCGGTCTCTATCAAGCCATTGCTCACATAGGACGCCACTTACCTGGAAGGAACCTCTCCTTGCCTAGGGTCGTGAAGCCCACCAAACTGACGTGATGGCGAACCAATGTCTACAGGACCAGCTTCTAGTAGATGCTCTTGACTCCTACCATCCCAATATGGTGGCGATCAACAAAGCCTGCCACCCAGATGTGGCTGCAACTCATAGGCGGGCACGTCTCCCCGCCAACAAAGGCCACTGACTTGATATAGTGGGAAAAAAATATATGTAGGGATAACTCCCTATGAATGCAAGTAAAGTCCACCTTCTCAATGTGGCGGAAAAAATAGATATAAACAGACATATCCCGGCCAGGGGGTAGATTCGTTACCTTCCCCAACACAGGAGAATTGTCAGTACCCACTGACCATCGGAGGACTGCAGCATGATATTCATGCTCCGATACCGAAATGGGCCTTCACACCCATTCCAGCCAAAGATGTCTCTCTTCATATTCTGACAATGATGGAGGAGCATATATCGATCACAGATCATATCTTGCAGACTTGCCAGAGTGTAATTGCATCAGTGGCAATAACAAGGATTGGGGCCCGTGAGCTTGTCTCCCCAATTGAGACGACTAATCTAAGAGACAAGATAGCCGCCTTAGAGAAGATCTATATCCCATCTTCCTCCCAGGAGGGTCGTCGGCTATTTTCCGCGACATAAGGGCAATCGAATCCAACGAATTCACTCGTTCCAACTGGGGGACACTCATCCATCACGGTGAATGCTCTAGAGCAGGCATATATCCCTGCTAGAAGTCAAGATGTTCGTCGGCGTATCCTGACAACATCACAGGACCCAATTAGATAGGGACCCAAAGGTGAAGGCCGTTGTCAATAGAAGACGGTCCCCATTTCCCGCAAGAAAGCGTCATGAATACGTCGAAGGCAGTCAGAAAATAAAGAGCGGGTTCATGACTCCGCTCTACTGGAAGCTGGGGTTCCCAAAAACTCTAAGCGCATATCGAAGGCTTAGAACCCTGCACACCCATTACTATATTATGGGAGTGGCAGTAGCAGTTGCGAAAGTCCTCCCCATAATGTCGCTACCAGTAGCTCTGAAGGTCCTCCCTAGAGAACCCGCGGGGTCCTCCTCCATGGGCATATAACGGTCGATCACGAGACCTCCTCTTTTGATGCAAGTCATGGAATCCCTCTACATGACCAGAAGATCGAGCAGCAAGAAGGTCCTCCACTTGCTGTGGTCTACCCTATAGGTCCTCCCCGGGGTATACGCGACAAACACTCTCCATGAAGTGGGACCAAAAATTATGATAGTAGTCCTCACTATCATAGTCACAACTATGGAAGCCCTCCCCGAAGTGATGTCTCATCGTGACAAGAAGGACCTCCCCTTATCGTGGCCTGCCCTGAAGGTCCTCCCAAGGGGTTATGTTGCAATGACACTCCGCGTAGCCAGGCATCAGAACACTATGGTAGTCCTCGCCACCCTGAAAACGGAGGTCCTCCCCATAGAGACGTCAAGCAAAATAAAGGACCTCCCCTCGTTGTGGTACATTCTGAAGGCCCTCCCCAGGATTTACTCTGTAGATATTCCCCATGTAGCATCAATAATGGTAGTCCTCACCATTACAGCAGCTATGATGGTAGCCCTAACCACCATAGTCGCCATTGCGAAGGTCCTCCCCACAGTGGCCCCAAGCAACAAGAAGGTCCTCCCCTTGTCGCAGTGTGTCTTGAAGGTCCTCCCCAAGATGCACATCGAACGTCAAACTGTAATGGTCATCCTCACCATGATGGTAGTTGTTGTGAAGGCCCTCCCTGTAACAACACTACATAGCCAGAAGGTCCTCCCCTTGCTATGAAACGCCTTGGAGGTCCTCCCCTAGGTATGCACTGCAAAAGTTCTCTATGCAGTGAGGCATAAAGTAGTAGTGGTATTCCTCACCATTGCAGCTTCCATTGCAAAGGCCCTCCCCGCAATGACATATCATATCTACCGAAAGGTCCTCCCCTTGCCAAATCAAGCATGGAAAAGCCCTCGTATACTGAGGCACTCAGAAGGACAGGATCAAGCATGTCATTTTCCCAGCTAGTCACTAACGACACACTTCTTAAATAGGGAGACCTTCCGGGGCCACGTTCGTCTTCTGAACCACCTCAGAATCGTCCACATGACAATTCACTACCTACCAGTCCCACTACCTCTGACCACCCTATCGGCGAGCACCTCAGTTGGGCTGACCAGGTAGAGGAATCACTAGTGGAGGAGTATGACAACACGTTGCGCCTAAGGAAACGACTGGATGGGGATGATATACCAGTTATGATTTGGCCCACAACCACCACTCAGTTCGACATACCCAGATATTTTTCGGAAGAATGCGTGCATGGCATCCACCATAATATATGGAAAACCCTCCGGCAACTGTAATCAAGCATCATGTCCTTCGACAGGTATGTAGACCATGTCAATATAATAGGAGACCTCCTACATCACATCGACCTGGAATTTCTTCCTTCTGTACAACAACAGAGACCTGTGAGGTGCAAAGGAAACATGGAGATAGTCTGCCTTTGTGCGCTGCACCAACTGTGTCACCTCATCGATGACGGTCTGACGGGAGTCCATATGAGGGGATGGGGGGAACCCGGAGCTTTGCGTATTACTCTACTCTCCGCCCAGAAGAACCGATTCGGCATGGTGTCTTGCAACGTCATCACATCTAGATGACAATTGCGTGATCTCCCTGTTCATGAAAGGCTGCACACCCAACAGAGTCAGGCCTTGAGTAAGCCCCAGAAGCATCAAACCCGACGAGAATGATCCATTCAAGAACTCCTGAATCAGGCCACCAAGAGCATGCAAAAGGCCTCTTGCCTAAGAGATGCAAATCAGAGTTCATTGTCTGCCTCCACAGAAGGGATTGATTCACGGAAGAACTCAACACCAAACCCAGTTCACCCCCAAATGGGGGCACACAAGATCAGGCTGGTAGCGATAGCAGTAGCCACCGCTGAAATCTAGGGTCAACCCTAGCCTACAGGGCTGGTGGTATTTTTAACAACAAATGCCCCCATAAGACCAATACAAAACGGGAAGAGACTCAACGTCCAAGGAACAGAGCCAACCTCAGCCCTCAGGGCTAGGGGCCTTATTACCTCCTCAACTACAGCCTCCTCCATGAGAATCAATATTCTCTCATCTAGGGAGGACAGTCAGAAGAGGAGGTTCCTTCCCTTTCCCGTTGTTTGAATCATCATCCCCTCCGAAAGGGAGGCGTACCGTGAGATCACATCAAGGAACTCTACGTTTCTCCCATCGTCAAGGAGCCCAAAAGTGTTCCCGGGACATGAAAGGGAAGAACAATAAAAGAAGTGAGAGATCCTATTCCTATTTAGAAGATGAAATCTTCTCCGCCCGGTGATACGCATCCATCAATGCCAGAGAGGCTAACCCCATGGGTAAAACCAAAGATGGTGCAGATCAAGATGGATCGGGAGACGATGGTTCCTCTCAGGCTGTGACTCACAACGAACAACCAGGTGTGCACACCCAGAAGCAGAGGGCCACTCTAAACATGGCCACCCCTTTAGCTAACCATCCTCAGCTCACCCTGTAGGCTTCAAAAAAGGATAAGAACAAAGGACCGGTTAACCTTAACCCTCCTCCTTCCCTCAACAAAAATGAGCCACTTACGCTCGAAGAGATATTCGCTCGACGGGAAGAGGAAATTAAAGAATTGAGGCATCTTAACGCCGAGCTACTCTAGAGGAACCGTCTTATTGAAAGCGCATCCCAAGAGGAGCCACATCATGCACTCCCAGTAAGGGTGACTCAAATACCAATGTTTACCCCAGAAAATGAAGCACGGTCAGGGATCCTTCCCAATGAGGTGCCCAGCCCATCCAACAACCTAAATGTGGATTCAGATGAATACCAAGACTCCCCACCACTCAGGAATAAACCAGAGTGAGTATGTATGAACCCTCCGAAGGTGTCACAAATGGCACATGCACCCCTGGTGCCAACCAAGCTATATCCTCAGGAAATTCCTCGAGCTACGCCTACCTAGGACCGGGCCCAAAAGGATGTAAACCAGGGTATCAAAAACACCATCGATGCACTTAGAGCCCCATTGGAAGCAATGGAAGTTTGGCGCACTCTGATACATCCAGAGAGGAAGCCCTACCCGGATTGGGTGACCAACACACCACCTCCACCCAATTTTGGGAGCCCTGTATTCCCTATCATCAATGGATCGGGTGATCCGGAACATCATTTGATTCACTACGCGTCTTATTGTGACCCTATGATGGGAACTCTGGGACAACAAGAAGCAGTGAAACTCAGATGCTTTTTATGGACCTTGCAAGGATCCACCTTCATCTGGTATACGAGTCTACCAGCCCAGTCTATAAAAAGTTGGGAAGACCTTCTGCAGCTGTTCCTATTCCACTTCAGCTCGACGTTTCCTAAAACAACAGTCAGCGACCTCATGAATTTCAAATAGAGGGAGAACGAGAGGGTCTCGGATTTCATTGCCAGATGGAATGGTTTGACCTACTCCCTGAATATGCCAATGCCTCAAGATGAGTTTCTTTCCATATGCATCGACAATATTCGAGATGAGCTGCAAACTCCACTCATATCAGTGGAGTGCACTACTGGCTTCCGCCATCTCTTGGCCATTGCCCATAGAATCAAGGACTCCCTACAACTGACCAATTTGAAGTCCTAAATTGCCTCACAGGCTTCTGCAAAGTGAACAGTTAGAGCTGAAGCATCCTCTGTCATGCTCATGCCTGCCCTAGTGCCTACTCCGCTGCCCAGGCCTCCACCGAATCGTCAGGGGCCCCCTGTATATCAGTAGCCACCCCCGCCAAGGCGGGACGATCCAAAAGGGTCGAAGCAGAACCAGTTTGAGTAACAAAGACATAATGTGTACTCATTTCTAGAGGACCAAGTCCACGACTACTTCATCGCCGCCATGAATTGCAACTTGCTCCGCCTCCCCGAGCCGAGGAAACCCAAAAAAGTTGTCCATGATGATAGGCCAGATTGCTGTCCCTAACATCAAATGTTGGGGCACAATATTTGGGAATGCTTCGTCTTCAAAAACCTCCTGCAAAGGATGGTAGACTCCGGGCAGGTCGAGCTAGGACCACCCCCATCACATGTGACATATATTTCTACCAACGATTCCGACAAAGGAGGAGGGTAGAAGGAAGTCACCATCAAGAAGGAGAAGAATTTTGATAATTGGATGAATCAGAGGACTATTAATTGAGCCCAGGGAAGACTCCGAGCTCAACTACAACAGCCAGTGTTGCTGCCAATAGCCCCTGATGTCGTACAACCGACAATATTGGCCTCACAACCCTCCAAGAGCCGGTCATCCAGGCATAATCGAAGAGGGAGGAGTCAAGTGCAAGAGGAGCTGTCTGCAATGAGGCCAAAGCTAGCCCCAACGCTGTCTGATTTCATGCCCTTGAATTTGACGGAACAAGCATCGACCCACCATAAGACACCATCAGGAACAACCGACCAGGTTGACCTGTGAGAGGATAAAGCACCAATCGTTGATTCCATCAACATCATCCATCTTATACAATCGGTCCCTAACGAAGGTTATGGTTATAAACTCGAGTTCCCAACACGAGGAGCCATAACGAGGAATTGCAGAGGCATGGGATACCAGGGGAGGCGCAGTCGTGGCTGAAACCAACCCTACAGTTGGACCTCGGCCCCAACTTTCAATATCGTGGAAACCCGTGGGAGAGATCTTTAATGGACTCAATTGGAGAAAGTATATCCCTCCACCTCCATAAGCTGCCACTCTACCCCCATCATTCTATGGTACCCATTAGAGGAGTAACAAGTTTCTATCCCCCTAGTGCACACAAAGAGACCAACTGTGCCAAGTCCCCAGAACCTGGGGACATCATCAGCATCTGTTCCTGCAGCTGGTCCCTCCTCATCTCATATTCCAACTCCCATGATTCCTGCTAAAACACTCCTATCGATGGAGAAGAGTCAGATGTTAGAGTAGAAATACGATATCCTTAAGCAGCTAGCATTGGTACCAGCCAATCTGTCGATCCTGGATTCATTGAGTTTATTAGCAGGCCTCAAGGAGGCGCTTATAGAATACATGCTCATCCCCCAGGAGTTTCAAGCTGTGGTAGTTACAGCCGAAATTTACTGGATGGAGACTGGCCTGGCTGAATACAATGCAGTGATTTCCTTCACCAATCAGGATAAAGATATCATCATGCAAGGACACATCAAACCACTATGTGTCCGACACACTAAATGACGTTGAGATCTGAAAAGTCTTTATTGAAAATGGCTCTAGAGTTAAACTCCTTCCCCTATTGACACTTCGTAAGTTGGGATACTGTGAGAATGACCCGGTACCCTCAGCCACAACTCTGTTAAGTTATGACAAGATTGAACAGAATCCAATTGGACAAATCAAGATAAAGACCCATTTTGGTGACCTTGTGGCCTATTCGGAATTCCTGGTGGTCCGGCAGAACATGGCATTCAATACCCTGAATGGGAGGTTGTGGCTCCATAAGCACATGGCCATTCTTTCATCCTACCACCTGTGTATTAATTACTACTTCAATGGGAAAAGTAGGACATTGCAGGCTGACAAGGCCCCTTTCGATCTCTCTAAGTCACACTACATTGATGTCAGGTTTTAGGAGAAAAATAAGAAGAAGCCTTCGGTCGATGCTATCGACAGGATCCTCGTTCCAAATGTTCTGTAAATGGTTCCTGACAACCCCCTCAGACAGCTTGGCAAACACTATATATTTCCCATCAACCATGTTGAGAGAAGGGGTTCAAGTTCGGATATGTACATAGTTGTCCTCATCACTTCAGCCATAATGGTCGAGCGTGACAATGTGGGAATGTCCACTGACGCTCAATTTTGTAGTGGATACTTGAGTGAGGACGCCCACAATGCCTCACCTCTGGACACCCAAGAGCCCAAGTTAAGAGCCCTCCCTCCATCTGATCAAGAAGACGAGGATTTGGGAGAAGAAGAGGAGGAATATCTTAGGGATGCACCTCCCGCATTTGAGGAAGGTATCTCCTCCACTGTGGACGAGCTCTAGGAAATAAACCTGGGTACCAAGGAAGACCTGAGGCCTACTCTTGTTAGTGCAGCCATGTCCCCCAAGGAGCACGAGGTATATACTTCCTTCCTCAGGAAACATTGAGATTTGTTTGCCTGGAATTACACGGAAATTCCGGGACTCGATCCTGAAGTAGAGATGCATCACCTAGGTCTCCCAGAAGACCACCAAGGATATTAACAGGCCGCCAGAAGGACACACCTCTCACATGATGCCAAAATACTGGCTGAAGTTGATAATCTCATTAAAGAAAACATTATTCAGGAGGTCCAGTATCCCATCTGGTTGGCCATCATCATCCCCATCATGAAAAAGAATGGACAAATATGCATCTTCATTGATTTTAGAGATCTCAATCGGCATTGTCCGAAAGACGATTTCCCAGTCCATGTCACTGAGTTTTTAATCTATGCAATGGCCGGGTATGAGGATGTATCCTTCATCGATGGATATTCTGTGTATAATCAAATCAGGATGGCTCAAAAAGTCAAATAAGCCACTGACTTCAGGGCCCCTCAAGGAATATTCTGTTCTAGGATCATTCCCTTTGCTCTCAAGAACGCTAGCGCCACATATCAACGTTCCATGCATTGTATCTTTAAACCATTCTAGGGGACATTCGTCGAATGTTACGTAGATGACTTGGTGGTCAAGTCTAGACAACGCTTAGATCACATGTCAAATCATGAGACCTTCTTCAACAAACTTTGACAACATAGTCTGAAGATGGACCCCTTTAAGTGCGCCTTTAGGGTTACCTCAGAGAAATTCCTTGGTTTTGTCGTACTCCATCATGGCATTGAATTCGACTCTGAAAAGACAATGGCTATCCTTGGCCTTCCACCTCCCTGCAATCTCACTAAGTTGAGGGGATTCAAAGGGAACGTGGACTATATCAGGTGGTTCATAGCCAACCTCGCAGCAAATGTTTTCCCTTTACC
This sequence comes from Viscum album, assembly GCA_963277665.1. Taxonomy (NCBI): domain Eukaryota; kingdom Viridiplantae; phylum Streptophyta; class Magnoliopsida; order Santalales; family Viscaceae; genus Viscum; species Viscum album. Next base: position 479,262,451 of record OY728162.1, read on the forward strand.
AGGTTAATGAAGTAGGGAGTCACGTAAAAATGGACAGATGACTACCAAGAGTCATTCGATAGACTAAAAATGTACCTCATAATCCCACTAGTGATCATGCCCTCGGTTGAAGGAAGATCTATAATCCTATACGTGACTGCCCTAGAGAGGTCACTGGGAGTCTTCCTCACACAAAATAATAACATAGGTAGGGAAAACAGTATCTATTACCTCATCTGAACCATGATTGATGCTGAAACTCGATACTCAAACATCGTGAAGAGTTGTTTGGCCTTGGTCTTCGCAGTTCAAAAGTTGTGACACTATCTGTAGCATCATGAAGTCCATTTGATCTCGCATAGTAACCCTCTCAAGTACATTCTGTAATACCCCAAGAGTTTATGAGATATATTCTTTTTAATTCCTTTGATTGTACAATACACCAAGATTATCTTGTACTATACGCAACACCGTATTAGCTTGTAGTATACACAACACTATTCTTGGATCTTGTTACACACAATTTCACGTTCGCAACATTGAATGTATATATATATGTATATATATATATATATATTCAATGTATAAATGAAATATGGTTGGATTATGTTATAAAAAACAACAAAGGAGTCTTGCACTACATGCAACCCTGACTTGGCTTGCATTACACTCAATCACGACCTTCCTTGATAGCGTGTGTTGTACGCAATACCAGGATTCACTAAACAATGATATATTGTTATTATATTATTATGGACTAGACATTATGAATAGTATTAACTACATTTTAAATTTTAGAACATTATTATTCATCGTACAAATTTTCTAGAACATGTTAAGAGAACAAAATAATTTTTTCGGGTAAAATAAGTATTTTTCAAAAAATGCAGTTTTGCCGCCTTTTGATGGCGCACCCACATTAAATCTTGATTTTGACACATTTATAAGTTCAATTTGAAAAAATAAAATTTTTCTTTGGAATCACGATATAAAACTTTACTTTGGATAAATTTTTGATACTTTTCTGATAACTTTCATGTTTTGATGAATAGTAAAAATACGATAATTTTTAATTAAAAACAACTTTTTTCATTGAGATAATTTATATGATTAAATTATAATATTGAATGGTTTTAAAGTATAAATAGAATATATTTTTACTATTTAATATTATCAATGTCATTAGCATTGATTTTACATTGAATTCATAGGTTAAATCAATTCAATCTTTTATAATGTTTTAAACAAAAACCTGTTTTCTTTCAACAATGGGATTAATTTTAATTTATTTTATGAAACATTTGTGTATTGAAATTGGAAAAATGGATTCCATATTTGGAGTCAGTGGGTCCAAATTATTTTAATAAGCTACTTTTTATTTTTGGTCATTATGAATAGTAACTACGGTAAATTTTATTTACCATAGTTAAAGGTGATTTTTATGGTGTTTTAGGAATTTTGAGGGGTTTTGAAGGTTTTAGGGCTTTTATGGATTATTTTTTGTTTCTAGTCATTTTTTACTTTTCCAGGGTTTTTATGGTTTCTAGTGTTTTTAATTATTTTTGGGGTTTAAATGAGTTTTAGATTTTATTGTGGGTTTTTATGGTTTTTTTGGTTTTAGGGTTTTTGATTGTTTTGGGGGGTGTTATAGATTTTAAGGATTTTGGGTTTTTAATTTTTTTTAGCCTTTTTAGTTTTTAAGGGGTTTTAATCCATATTTTATTTTTAAGGGTTTCTTAAGTTTTTTCATAGTTTTTAAGGTGTTTTCCATTTTTAGGTATTTTTGGGTACTTTCTTGTGTTTTTAGGTTTTTTAGCATTTGTTGGGTTTTTTAGGGCATGTGGGAGTTTTTAAGGATTTATGGTTTTATGTTTTTTTGATTTTTGGGGGTTTAAATATTTATTGTGTTTTTATGATTTTTTAGTGTTTTTTTATCATTTCATGGGGATTAATAGTTTTTATAGGTTTTAGTGGTTTTTAGAGTTTTTATTTTTTTTAGGGTATTTAATGGTTTTATGTATTTTTATTATTTTTAGGGGTTTTATGTTTTTAGAGATTTTTATGGTTTTTATCATTTTAAAATATTTTTTATTTATTAAAGGATTGAATGGTTTTATGTGTTTTTAGGTTTTGATTTTTTCTTATAGAATTTTAAGGTGTTTTAGGGTTTTTATGTTATTAGGGATATTTAGGGATTTTTTAGTATTTTATGGGTTTATTGGGTTTTAGGGATTTTGTAGGTTTTTATGGTTTTAGAGTTTTATGTTTTTAGAATTTTTGTGGGTTTTTAAGGGATTTAAGTGTTATTAGGTTTTAATTTTTCTCTTAGGGTTTTTCACGGTTTTAGTGCTTTTATATTTTATAGGATTTTATGCATCTTTGGGGGGTTTTATGGTTTTTAGGGTTTTTTGAGATTTTAAGTGGTTTTTTGTTTTTTCAGGTGTTTTGGGGTTTTAGGGGGTTTATTTGAGTTTTTAGGTGTTTATAGTTTTTAGTGTTTTTAATATTGTTAGGGGTTAAAATGGTTTTTAGAGGTTTATTGGATTTTTTCGGTTTTTTCTATTTTTCGTGTTTCTAATATTTTTATAGTTTTCATGGGATTTATGGTTTTTAGAATTTTTATGTTTTTAGGGTTTTTATCAATGTTTTTGTTTATTAAGGATATTAAGTGTTTTATGGTTTTTAAATTTTTCTTATGGATTTTCTGGTTTTTATGGTTCTGTATGTTTTTATGTATTTTTTTTGGATTTTTAAGATTTTATGGGTTATTTAGTTTTAGATAATTTTTTAATTTTTTTAAAGTTTTATGTTTTTTTACAATTTTTAAATATTTTAGGTTTTTAAACTGTTTTTATACTTTTAGTCGGTTTTTAGGGGTCATTGGGTTTTTATAATTTTTTTAGGGTTGTTATTTTTTTAGTCCTTTTATGTGTTTTATGTGTTTGAGGGTTTTAATGTATTCTTTGAGGTTTTAGGTTTTTTATGGTTTTTTGTTTTTTTATATTTTTAAGTGTTTTTAGGGTTTTTATGGATTTTTATGGGTTTTAGGGTTATTAGGTGTTTTAGTATTTTTATGGGTTTTGTTTTCAGTTTTTTAGGTTATTTTTGGAGTCGTTCATGGTTTTTCAGGGTTTTTAGTTATTTTTATTTTTTTAGGGGTATAGAGGATTTTTATAGTTTTTTGGGGTTTTAAGGGTTTTTATGAGTTTTAGGTTTTTTTAAAGTTTTCATGGGGTGTTAGGGTTTTTAGGGTTTTTAGGGTTTTAGTGGTTTTAGGGTTTTTTAGGCATTTTAGCATTTTTAGGGGTTTTAAGTGGTTTAGGTATTTACGATTTTCTTTGGGGTTTTTAGGTTTTCTATATTTTTTATATATATTTGTAAATTTATAGATATTTTTTTGGTTTTTACTGATTTTTGAGGTATTTATGGATTTTTAGTGATTTTATGGTTTTTATGCTTTTTTTGGGTTTGTAGGTTTTTTTTTGTTTTATATGTTTTAATGTTTTCATGATTTTTTAAACATTTTTAGGGGTTTAAAATTTTTTTTTAGTTTCTAGTGGTTTTAGTGTTTTATTAGTTTTTTTTGTTTTTAGTGGTTTTACAGGTTCTTGGGGTTTTAATTTATTTTTAGGGGTTTTAACAGTTTTTAGGTTATTAGTGGTTTTAAGTGTTTTTAGGTAGTTGTTGTTTTCATAGAGTTTTTAGGGGTTTTAGGTTTTTCTGGATTTTAAATGATTTTTATGGATTTTAGGATTTTTATGGGTTTTTAGGTTTTTTAGTCATTTTGAAGGAAAGGAAGATTTGAGGTTCAGGATATTCCTGACCCCCCAAAATTTCTTAGAAAAAATGACACAACAGACAAGGAATGGGAGGGGTCAAAAGACCCACATTCAAAAACACTTAACAACCCCAAACCCACAAAAGAAACCAAAACCAATCAAAAAGAAAAAGAAAAAACCACACAAAAAACACACAAATCCAAGTAGTTACCTCCATCATCCAGCATTAACTAGCATCCTTCAGCTCCCAACCAAGCAATGACCAGCATCTCCCAGCCAACTGACAACCAGCATCCTGTAGCATATTTTCAGCATCCAGAGCAATTTCCAGTAACACAGAACCGCCGACACCAAGATCATCTACATCAGCTTCATCATATCACAACCAACCATCATCCACTATCCAACACCTCGGTTTCCAATACCCAGCACCCTCTTCAACCGTACCCAGCCAAGTAACATCCATCAACCAACCGCTCAGTCCCCAATATATGGAACCTCTTATTCTAACAGCTTTCACCATTCCATAGCTATAAAAACATACGACAACACAGGACCAAAAGAACCCATTCCCAGGAAAAAAAAATCATCATCACATCCTAGCCCAGCAGCAATAAAAATCCAATTCCATAGATTCCAATAGCCAGTAATTCCTTTCTCACCTTGTAAACCAATAGTAGCAGACAACCAACCCCTCGCATCAACACATGCCAATTTCTACAGTAGCAGCAAACAAATCAGACAAGCTACAACCATATCAACCAAAAACTCAAACCGAGAACCTCTAAAGATAAGGATAGTCAATCCAACAGATTAGATCACCACCATCCTCAGTACCCAAAGTCATGGAAACTGTTATTGCCACTCAAAAAAACAAAAAATCTAGCACCATCAATGATTCAAAGCCAGACCATCCACAAACCAGAATATTATAGTCCAATATAACATCTAGAACGCAACAAAACATAATGACCCCTTCATCAAAAGTATCAAATATATCATAGGAACTATAAGAACGAACCTCAAAATTCTGCATAGACTGGTGCCATGCTGATCTCATCTACACCTCCTGTAAATTTTGAGTAGCAATGGATTCCCCCATAACACTACCAAGTTTCATTCTCCTTAAACCGTAAGAAATCTAGAAACTCCACCAATAAACACCCAACCCCAGATCACTACCGCCGAACCTCATCTGATTGTGGCAACTCCAGAACTGCCTGAAACCAAACAGCGCTGGAAGAGACGACGCTTCCTGAGGGTTTTTTGGATTATCTATAGTTTTAAGGGGTTTATTGTTTTTTTGTTTTTTACGTATTTTTTGTGTTTTTAATTGATTTTATGCATTTTAAGATAATCATTATATTTTTAGGTATTTTAGTGTTTTTAGTGGGTTTTATGGGTTTTATGGGTTTTTACATTTTTATGATTTTAGGTACTCATATCGTTGTTAGGATTTTAGGTTTTTTTTTCTATTTGGCAATTTTTTGGTTTTTAGGGGTTTTAAATGTTTTACGTTTTTATGGTTTTCAATGGGGTTTTTAGGGTTTTTAGGTTTTTTATATTTTAAGTTATTTTTATTTCTTTTTAATGATTATTATGTTTTTAGTGTTTTTATGGATTTTGAGGTTTTTTAGAATTTTTAGCATTTTTAGTGTATTTTTTGGTTTTAGGGGTTTTTTGGTGGTTTTTTTCTTTTTAATGGTTTTTTAAATCTTTATTGGTTTAAATGGTTTTTAGTGTGTTTAGTGGGTTTTTTGGGGTTTTTTGGTTATTTAATGGTTTTAGGGTGTTTTTGGTTTTAGGGTTTTAGGGTTTTTAGGTCGTTTTAGCGGTTTCAGCATTTTTTAGATGTTTTAGAGGTTTAATTGTTATTAGGTTTGTATGGTTTTCTTAGTTTATTTCAAGGTATTTAGGGATTTTATGATTTTATTGTTTTTTAGAATTTTTTTGGATTTTTATTGGTTTCTAGCGATTTTGAGGTGTTTGGGGTAATTTAGGGTTTTAGGGTTTTTATGTTGTCTTCAGGTTTTTACAATTTTTTCAATTTTTATTATTATTATGATTTTTTAGTTTTTTTTACATTTTTAAGGGTGAAAACTGTTTTTTCACTTATTAGTGGTTTTGTGGGATTTTAGGGGTTTTTATCATTTTTAATGTTTTTATGGGTTTTATTGTTTTTAATTTTTTTAACATCCATTTTAGTGTTTTTGATGTTTTTGTTGTTTTCATGTTTTTATGGGTTTTAGTTTTTTTTTATTTAAGGTTTTAATAAGTATTTTCGATGAATTTCTGGGTGTTTTACTATTTTTAGTTATTTGTTCTTTTTTATTATTTTTATGGTTTTTAGGGTTTTTTTGAATTTGATGGTTTTTAGGGTTTTTTTTTGGTTTTGTGGTTTTTTATTGTTATTAGAATTTTTATATTTTTTGAGGGATATGTTTTTTATGATTTTCAATGTATTCTTATAAGTTTTAAGGAATTTTAGGGTTTTTATGAGTTTAGGGATATTTAGGGATTTTAGGGATTTTTACATGTTTTTAGGATTTTTATGGATTTGGGGGGGGGGGTTAGGGTTTTTATCGTTTTCTGGGTTTTATGTTATATTTGAGTTTTTAAAGTGTATTAATTTTTTTATAATTTTTATATTTTTAGGGATATAATGAGAATTTAGAGATTTTTGTGGTTTGTATGATATTTATGGGATTTTATGGTCTTTTATTGTTTTTAGGGGTTTACGGTTTTTAGAGGTTTTAGTGTCTTTTTAGAGTTTTTAGGGCTTTAGGAATTTTTTTAGGGATTTTAAAGGCATTAAATGTTTTTATGTTTTTATGGTTTTATTCGGGGTTTTTAAGGATTTTATACATTTTTAGTTATTTTTTGTGCTTTTTTAATTTTTTTATTATTTTTAGGGTTATTAGGGATTTAGAAAGTTTTTTGGGGGTTTTTCATGTTTTAAGGGGATTTAGAGTTTTTTTTTGATTTCTGTGATTTTAGAGGATTTATGTCTTTAATGATTTTTTAGGATATGATAGGATTTTCCATGGTTATTAGGGTTTTTACATTTTTGGGATTTTTATGTCATGTTTATTATTTTTATGCTTTTTTATTTTTTATGGATTTTGAGGTTTTCTGGTGTTTTAGGGGTTTTTATATGTTTTAATGTTTTCAGGGTTTTTAGGGTATATTTCAGTTTCTAGGGGTTTTCAGGTTTTTAAAGAGTTTTTAGCGGTTTAAAGGGGTTTTAAATTTATAGTGGTTTTTAGGGTTTTATGGGGTTTTAGGTTTATTATGGTTTTTTGGGGTTTTAAGTTATTCTTTTGCTTTTTAATGTTTTCTTAGGGATTTTCAAGGTTTTATGTTTTTATATGTTTTTAGGTATTTTAATGGATTTAAAGGATTTTAATGGGTTTTTACGTTTTTTATGGTGTTTATGGAATTTTCAATTTTTTTGATATTTTTAGTGTTTAAATGATTTTTGGAATATTTTAACATTTCGAGGGGTTAAAGGGTTTTTATAGATTTCAGTGGTTTTTAGTATTATTTATGGTTTTTAGGGTGTTTAGTTATTTTAGTGGTTAATAGGTTTTTAGTGTCTTTTTAGGGTTATTGGTAATTTTTAGGGTTTTAGGGATTTTATGTGTTTTAGGTTTTAAGGTTTTCTTATAGTTTTTCGTCATTTCTAAGGGTTTATAGATTTTAAGGATTTTTATGACATTTTAATAATTTTCAGGCTTTTAGGATTTTTGGGTTTTTAGGGATTTTGAGGGGTTTAATGGTTTTTATGGTTTATTAGGGTTTTAAGTGTTTCAAGGTTTTTTACATGTTTTATGTGTTTTTATGTTTTAACGGTTTTCATAGGGATTTTTAGGTTTTTTTTAATTTTTATGTTTTTATGGATTTTTAGGATTTTTAGGATTTTTATTATTTTTTAGTGGTTTAGGGTTTTTTATGGGTTTTAGGGATTTTTAGGATTTTATGTTTTTTTTGTATTTAGCGGGGGTTTTTTGAGTTTTAGAGGGTTTTTATGTTTTTACTGTTTTTAAAAATTTTATTAATTTAAACATTTTTTATAGTTTTTCATGGGTTTTTAGGTTCTTATTATTTTTTTTTTTGATTTTTTCGGTTTTAGTGGTTTTTTGGTTTTTACAGTTTTTAGATGTTTTAGGGTTTTTGGAATTTTTATGTTTTTTAGGTGTTTTATGTTTTTTCTGTATTTTATAGAATTCATAGAGATTTTCAGGGTCTTTAGGGTTTTTTAGGTTTTTATGATTTTTAGGGATTTGTTTTGGTTTTATATTGGTTTTTAGGTTTTTTTATGGTTTTTGATGGTTTAGGGATTTTAGGGATTTTAGGGGTGTGATTTTTCATTTTTAGGTTACATAGAGGTTTAACTATTTTTATGTTTTTAATTCATCCTAGGCTTTTTCGGTGCTTTTGGCTTTTTTAAGTTATTATGAATTTTTATGTATTTTTTAGTAATTTTATTGTTCTTTAAGGGAAAAGAAGGCTTGGGTCCAGGCTATTCCTGGCACCCCCCAAAATTTATTAAACAAAAAGACAAAAACACTGCAGACAGGGAGGGGAGGGGTCGAACGACCCACACCCAAAAACCCTTACAACCCACGCCAAAGAAAGAAAAACAAAGAAAGAAAAAGGCAAAAAAAATAGACAAAACCGCAGCATCATCACATCACATTCAGCCAGTACCAGCATCCAACCACACTACATCCAGTGTTAACCAGCATCTAGAAGCTCACAACTAACCAACAACCAGCATTCAGACTACAGCAGCAAACAACATCCAGCAGCAGCAACCAGCCAACCAGCATCCACAACAAACCAGCAACCAGCATCCTCATTTTCAGACAGCCAGCACCTCTTTCGACCACCAAACATCTCCCAACATCCCACTTCCACTACAGCAGCACAGCAACAAACTCATCCATATCAGCAGCAAAAACCAAACAGCCACACGTCCTCACCAAGAACCAGTAAGCAGAGTACACTTCCATACAGCAGCCATCATCAAATTTCGTAAAATCCAGCATCCAACACCTTGCAGCATCCACCATGTTGCACACAGAGGTACCACCAACAACACAAGAGAAAATAGCACAGTGCCACCAGCACCTCGAATTAGAACCCAAAGCTTCATCACAACCCAGCATGCCAGCAAGCAGAGAATTCTCGGAACAGTCGCAGCTTAACAACCAGCAGTCATGAGCTTCGAACCAGACAACATTCAGCATTCCACACCTCTTAGTACAACAACCCGCAATCCATAAAAATCTCTAAACACATCTTATCAGTCCCATAAACCAGCGTCCTTTCAGAACCGAAAGCAAGTATAAGAACATGGAATGCCAAAAGGTCTGACCGAAACTAGCAGCAACAAACTGGAGCAAAGGCGAAGCAGAAAGACAAGGTTGAGCACGAACCTGCAGCTACTTCGCGAACCGACAGAAGAAACGATCTTCTGCAATGTAAGATCGAGAAGACCCCGACCTGCGTCGCCAGACCAGATCGTCGCACCATCCGCCTAAACAAAGCACCTTCGGAAAAGAACCTGAATGCCGAAGCAACTGGATATGCCATTGCGCACTTTGACTGCGTTGACCCGCCTACAGAAACCCTAGATCTGAAAAAATAACCACAATCTGTGGCTGTTGGAGGATGTCGACCCAAGGAAGAACAACTAAAGGCATCACGACCACCATAGTAGTCGGAATCCAGACGTGCCAACAACCGAACAAAGCCGTGGTGAAGTTTGAAGTCCGGAGCACTCGTGGAAGATGATGTTGTCGAAGAGAAGAATCCACCACCGTCTTGAGGCCGAAGATCACATCCAGGTCACACCATCTCCGAGAACGAACGAGCAAGGATCCACTGATGAAGCTTCGAACTGGATCCAGGGGAAATCCTGGAAGAATCGTCGAGCGAGAGAGAATTCCTGGAGAGTGCGCCGCCATCCTAGGTATTTTCTATTATTTCTAGGGTTTTTCTTGTTCTTTAAGGGGTTTTTGGGATTTGGGGGTTTTAGGGATTTTTAAGGTGTTATGTTTTTTGTGGGTTTTGGAGTTTTTAAATTTCTTAGGGTTTTAATGATTTTTGACGTTTTTTAACATTTTTAGGGGTTTGAATAATTTTTAGAGTTTTTAGTTGGGTTTTACGGTATTTATGGGTTTTATGATTTTTTTACTGTATTTAGGGGTTTCAATGATTATTATAGGTTTTTAGGTTTTTTAGAATTTTTGGATTTTTAGGGATTTTATGTTTTTTTAGGTTTTTAATGTTATCTTATAAAATTTTAAGGATTTTAGGGTTTTTTAAAATTTTATAATTTTAGGGATTTTTAGGATTTCTATTGTTTTTAGGGTTTTGGGTATTTTTAGGGTTTTTTGGGGTGGTTTTTTGTTACCAGGGTTTTTATGGTTTGCAAATTAATTGATATTTTTATGGATTTTTTATAATTTTTATGGTTCTAAGGGTTTTTTACGGTTTTTGAGGGGTTTTAGCATATTTTAGTCTTTTTAATGTTTATGTATTTTTAGGTATTTTTTTTGTTTTTTTGTGTTTTGATATTTTCTAAGGTTTTTTTATGATTATTAGTTTTTTTATGTCTCTATGGATATTTAGGGTTTCTTTGGATTTATATAGTATTTATGATTTTAGTGGATTTTTAGTGTTTTTATAGGATTTAATGATCTTAGGATTTTATGTGTTTTTGGGTTTTTAGTTGGGGATGAGTTTTAATATTATTTAATGTTTTTATATTTTTCATTTTTTTAGGGATTTAATGGTTTTTTAGAGTTTTTAGAAGTATTTTAGTGTTTTTAATGATTTTAGGGATTTAGGGATTATAGGGTTTTTACTTTTTTGGGGATTTTTGGTGTTTTGGGTTTTTAAGTTTTCTTATGGGTTTTAAGGATTCATGTGTTTTTTATTTTTTTAGAGATTTTTGGATATTTTTATGATTTATTTGGGTTTTAATGTTTTTAGGGATATTGAGGGGTTTTAGAGGGTTTTAGGGTTTTAGGTTTTGTTTTTGTTTTTTGGGTCGTTTTTTGATATTTTTAGGGATTTTAATTTTTAAGAGTTTTTAAATGTTTTTAGGTGTTTAATGGGTTCTAGTGTTTTTAGACGTTTTTGGGTTTTTATGGGTTATTATGGTTTTTTGTATTTTTGATTTCTAAGGTTCATAGGGGTATTAGGTACTTTTAATGGTTTATTAGGGTTCTTAGCATTTGTTAGGTTTTTAAAAGTTTTAGTGTTTTTAGTTGTTTAAGGTATTCTTAGGGGTTTAGTTGGTTTTTAGCATTTTTTACATTTTTAGGGATTTTTATTGATTTTTTATGGTTTTTATGGGTCTTTAGGGTATTTGGATATTTTGATGGTTTTTTGGGGTTTTCAATTTTTTAGGGTTTTAGGGGTTCGTTAATGTTTTTAGAACTTTTAGGTTTTTTGGTGGTTTAATTTTTTTTTTGGTTTTTATGTTTTTATTTTGGTTTTTTGTTTTTTTAGGGTTTTAATAACTTTTTGGGATTTTTAGGTATTTTTTAGATTGTTGTGGATTTTTATTGTTTTTACATATTGGGGGGGGGTTAGGGTTTTTTGCGTTTTTGTGGGTTTTTTTGGTTTTTATGGAGTTTTCTTGATTTCCTGTAGGTTTTTATGTTTTCTTATATTTTTTTAAAAAAAATTCGGTGTTTCAAGGTTCTTCAGAGTTTTAGTTGGTTTTATGGGTTTTATGGGATTTTTGGGCCTTCTCTGGTTTAAGGTGTTTTTGGGACTTTAAGGAATTTTTTGGTTTTTATAAGTTTTTATATTTATTAATGGTTGTTATTATTTTTTTAGGAATTAATGTTCTCTTAGGGGGTTTTAGTGATTTTTGATTTTGTTATGGTTTTCTGGGAATTTTGAAAGGGTTTTAATGGTTTTTACGGTTTTTATGGACTTTTGAGGTTTTAGGAGTTTTTTAGGGTTTATTAGGAATTTTATGATTTTTAGCATTTTTTTATATTTTTAGGGGTTTTGAGTGTTTTTAGGTTCTTTGTGTTTTCTTATGGTTTATCAGTTTTCTTAGAGTTTTTTTACGTTTTTAGCTATTTTAAGGGTTTTTAAGGATTTTATGGTTTTAAGGATTTTGGAGATTTGAGGGGGTTAGTGTTTTATGTTTTTTGGGTACTTTGGATTTTTTGTTGTTTTTTGAAGGGTTTTAATGTTTTTAGGGTTTTTTAATATTTTAGGAGTTTAAAGGGTTTTTAGTGTATTTAGTGTATTTTAGGGTTTTATGATATTTTAGGGTTTTTAATATTTTATGGGTTTTATGGGTTTTAGGGTGTTCAGTATTTTTTAATGTTTTTTTCTTATTTTGCAGTTTTTAGGTGTTTTAATTGATTTTATGTTTTATGGTTTTGTTAGGGATTATCAGAGTTTTTATGTATATTTCCATTTTTATGTATTTTTATGGATTTTAGGGATTTTGATAGTTTTTAGGGTTTTTTTGGTATTTACAATTTTTGTGGTTTTTGTGTATTTTTAGTTTTTAGAGTTTCATATTATTTTAGAGTTATTAAAAAAAATATGGTCTTAACGGGTTTTTAGAGTATTTAGTTGGTTTTTAGAGTTTTTATTGGGTTATATGACATTTATGTTTTTTTATTGTTTTTAGGGACTTTGAGGGGGTGTATGGTTTTTAGGGGGTTTGGTTTTTAGGGTTTATATATATATATTTAGGGTTTTGTGGTTATTTATTGGTTTTTAGAGTTTTTAAGTGTTTAAAGGGTTTTTGAAGAATTCATTGGGTTTTTATGGTTTTAATGGGTTTGTTTAGCATGGAAGATGTGAGGGTCAGGCTATTCCTTCCCCCCCCCCCCTAGGAAAATTTATTAGGGGTTTTGAGTTTTAAAGGTTTTTAGGGGGGTTTACGATTTTGTATGGTTTTAACAATTTTTATGTTTTTTATGGGTTTAAATAATTTTTTATGTTTTTATGAAGGATTTTCATGGTCTATAGGGTTTTATAAATTTTGAGATATTTTTGGGCCTTTTTTAGGGTTTTTACGGTTTTAAGAATTTTTAGTGGTTTCGAGGGGTTCAGGGGTTTTTATGGTTTTTATGGTTTTTAGTGTTTTTAGGGATTATATCATTTTTAGGTTTCTTAGGGGTACTTGGTATTTGGGGTTCTAAAGTATTCTTAGGATTTTGAGTTTTTTTTAGCTTTTTAGTTATTTAAATGGATTTTTAATTATTTTTATTGTTTTTGGTTTTTTTTGGTTTTAAGAGTTTTATGGGGGGTTTTTGGGGTTTTTTGGGGTTTTTATAGTATTAGGGTTTTAGGTTTATTTTTCATTTTTAGGTTTTTAAGTGTTTTATGTGTTTTAGGATCTCAAGGTTTTCTTAGGGTTTTTATGTTCTTTATTGGTTTTTAAGGGTTTTACATTTTAAGGAATTTTTAGTGCTTCTTTAGGATTTTAATGGTTTTTTGGGATTTTAATGGAATTTTAGGGGATTTAGATATTCATATGTTTTTAGGGTTTTTAGGGTATAGTGTTCTTTTGGTTTTATGGGATTTATGTGTTTTTAGGTTTTAAATTTTTTCTTTGGGTCTTTCAGGGTTTTAGGATATTTTATGTTTTTAGGCATTTCATTGATTTTTATGATTTTTATGCTTTTTAGGGTTTTAATTGATTTTGAGGTTTTTATGGTTTTTATGGTTTTTATGGGTTTTCAATTTTGTTATTGTTTTAGGGATTTAATCAGTTTTTAGAGTTTTTTTAATATTCTTAGCTATATAAATTGTTTTGAGTGTTTATAATGAATGTTGGGGTTTTTAGGGATTTTATTGTTTTAAGAGGTTTTATGGGTTTTATTATTTTTTAGAATTTTTATGTTTTTGGGTGGTATAAGTGTTTATAGGTTTTAAATGATTCCTTTTTGGTTTTTAGTTTTTAGGAATTTTTTATATTTTTATGGATTTTAGTGGATTTTTAGGGGATTTTTATGGTTATTACGAATTATGGGGATTTTTATGATTTTTAGGGTCTTTATGGTTTTTCAATGTTTTTATCATTTTTAGGTTTTTAGGGCCTTATATATTTTATATTTTTTTTAGTTTTTCAAAAGTTTTTTCATTGTTTTTAGGTGTTTTTCATATTTTTTGATATTTTTAAGGATTTTTAGGATTTTTTTTGTTTTTATGGGTTTTTAAGGATTTTGAGGGTTTTTATATTTCTTAGTGATTTATGGGTTTTCAATTTTTTTTGTTTTTCAGAATTTTTTTTGTTTTTAGTGTTTTTATTTATTTTAGAGTTTTTTTTAACATTTTTGTGGTTTAAATGGTTTTTAGAGTTTTTAGTGGATTTTAGAGTTTTATGGTTTTTAAATATTTTTCAAGGCAAAGAAGGCACGAGTCCAGGCTATTCCCGGAACCCCCCAAAATTTATAAACAAAGGATATAGACACTACAGACAAGGGAGGGGAGGGATCAATAAATCCACACCCAAAACCCCTTACGACCTCAGCCCGAGGGACACAAAAGGAAAGAAAAATAAACAAAGCGCAAGACCAAAAAAGACACATTTTCAAAATGAAAATCACACACAGAGTGGGTCAGTCAACATCGCCGCCAAAATGCTCCAGCTCCGCATCATGAAACCCCATGCCAACACCAATGCCGCTGCCATCGTCAGCAAAGCTAAAATCAGATTCATCACCCTGGTCCATTGAGTCCCAGCCAGGGTCAAAATCTTCTTGCATGCCAAGTCTGGACCGCAGCTTCTCCATAGCTTTTACCTGCTCAGTTGAAAAATAAGGCTTCTCTCGCTTATTCGCCTTTAGATTCAGTTTGACAACTCTTGAGGAGGCCCTAGTTGCCATTGGGCATGGGAGGGCCGAGTAATCCCTCCTCCTCCTTCGTCTTGGTGGGGCAGAGGAGGTTCCCGCAGAAGACATCTTTTTTCCATTGCCACCATCACTAGCGGCTAGTGGTGCCTTGCCTTTCTTGCTTTCTGCCTCAAGAGTTTCAGTACCTCCGCTGATTATTTTCTCCCTTGATGTGACCATAGCAGCAATTATCCATTGATCAGCCTCAGCAAACCTCTCCCCAAGCCTCCTTGCCTCATCTTCAAGAGGAAACCTTTCCCTTTCAACCCATACCATCTCATGGAGCTGCACACAAAAGTCTTCAGCAGATGGAACACCATGAAGGATCATCGCCCTCTGCAGGTCCATGGAAGAACCACCAGCATCACCAGCATATCGGAGATGTTCACTAGGCAGGCCCTCTACACTGCCATCAGAGGTGCATGATAACCCAGGCCCCTTACAGTTTTATGTTTTTAGGGATTCGTAGTGATTTTTAGGATTTTTAGGGGTTTTAGTGTTTTCAGGGATTTTGAGGGTTTTTTGTGTTTTATGGGTTTTATGGTTTTTTCGGGGGGTTTAGGGTTTTTTATGTTTTTTAGTTTTATTGTTTTTTTATATTTTTTTAACATTTTTATTAGTTTATAGGGTTGTTAGAGTTCTTATGTTGTTTTAGGGTATTTATGGTTT
The DNA here is from genome assembly GCA_963277665.1 of Viscum album. Classification (NCBI taxonomy): domain Eukaryota; kingdom Viridiplantae; phylum Streptophyta; class Magnoliopsida; order Santalales; family Viscaceae; genus Viscum; species Viscum album. The sequence continues at coordinate 479,277,764 of OY728162.1, forward strand.
TGTTTTGTTTTTTAAGGTTTTTAAGGGTTTATGGTTTTTAGGGTGTTTTAGGTTTTTTAGAGTCTTCAAAAAATTTTAACCATTTTTAGTTTTTAGGGTGTTTAAGTATTTTTATTTTTTTATTCTTTTCTCAGGGGTTTTCATGGTTTTTAATGGATTTTACTTTTTATGGATTTTAGGGATTATTTTGTGATTTCTAGGATTTTTAAGATTTGTATGGATTTTTATGGTTTTATGGTTTTTTCTGTTTTTAGTGTTTTTGGAGTTTTTATGTATTTAGAAGTTTTAATTATTCTTTCGTTTTTAGAAATTTATTAGGATTTTTCATTATTTTTTACATTTTTCTGGATTTTTAGGGTTTTTAAGATTTTATTTGTTTCTAGGGGTATTGGGGATTTTGAGTGATTTTATGCTTTTTATTGTTTGTTGGGTTTTAGTCTTCTTCATTTTTTAGGGTTTTAAACGTATTTTTTCTTTTAAATTGGTTTTAGAGGGTTGAGTGATTTTTTAGGGTGACAATGGGTTTTTAAGGTTTTTAGTGGTTTTTAGGGTTTTTAGGGTTTTTGGAAATTTTTGGGAACTTTAGGGTTTTAATAATTTTTGAGTTTTTTATAGGTTCTCATTGTTTTTATGTTTTTAATTATTTTTTAGAGTTCTTAGTGCTTTAATATTTTTTATGTTTCTATGGATTTTTAGGGTTTTTTAGGGTTTTAGGGATTCTTATGTTTAAGAATTATAGAGCAATTATGAGTTTTAGCAATTTTTAGGTTTTTCGCATTTTTTAAGTTGTTAGTGGTGTTAAGTGTGTTTATATTTTTAAGGGTTTCATAAAGTTATTCATGGTTTTATAGATTTTTACAATTTTAGTGAGTTCTAGGGATTTTTTATTATTTTTATAGTTATTTTGGGATTTTAAGGACTTTGAGGGGTTTTACCATTTTAGTGGTTTATGGGCAAGGAAGATGCGAGGGTCGGGGTATTCTCGGCCCCCCCAAATTTATTAGATAGAAAAAAGAGACATGACATATAAGGTAGGGGAGGGTTCAAACAACCCACACCTAAAAAACCCCTTACAACCCATGCCAAAAAAGAAAAATCAAAAAAGGAAAGAAAAAAAGCAAACAAACACACCCAGTTCCAAGCATCAACCATCACCATCATCCAGTAGCATCCAGCATCCAGCAGCTCACTACCAAGAAATGACCAGATTCCAACCTCACATATACCAGCTTCCAGCATCTTCTCACCAAAACGAGCCATCACCAGTAGCACATAATTATCAGCACCAAAATCACACAAGAGCCAGTAACCAAAGTTCACTTCCATACCGCAACCATCATCCATTCTCCCAGGAGCTAGCATCCAACATCTACTCACCAAGAAGGGCCACCACAAGCAACACATAACCAATATCACCAAATTACAACCCCAAAATATCTTTGCATTCCAGCCAAACAACAGCCAACCGTCATACCAAAACAAACCAACAACGAGCAGTTTTTCACCTTCACCATTGCTCAGCCAGAAAAATAGCACACAACAGTCATGGGAAAATCCAACCACATCCAAAACAGACCAATTCGAACAGCGCTTCCAGAATTCGAGACCGCTAATCCTATCAACCTCTGCCATGCCGCACGTTGAAGCACATCCAACAATACAGGACCACCAGCACCTAGGATTAGAAACAACAGCTTCATCACATCCCAGATCACCAGCAAGTAGCAACCGACACCATATTTTCTCTACACACATCAAATCCACGAACCAACACCAGAATCGGTTCGCATCCAGAATAGCCAAAAACACAAAGTAGTGAAAATTGTAATGAAAAAACATTGAACCAGAAAACCCAGCAAAAGAGCCATTAACCACCAGACGGACCAGATCACAACAAGTCCAGAGCAAGCTGGCAACCGCAGGAGGCGACCACATATCCGATGAACCAACATGCGCCAATATCCGAACCAGCACACAAACCTGCATTGCAGACACAACCGCTAGTCCATAACTAAAGAACCAAGCCAACACAGCCAAAAACTGACCAGATCTGATCCACACCATTGAGGAAAGCAATGCTTCGAGCGAACTAGATCTGAGTAACTTCACCAAGGATATCCAACACCAGAGACCAAATCCAGACGACTTCTCCAAGAAACTGTAAAGTCGCACACGAGAGAGGCTGAATCTGACCCGATACTCTTTGGTTGACTTCATCATATGATCCTGACATAAGGGAAGCTGCAAACACAACACTAATAAAATCCAGGAGAAACATACTGCGGGAGCAGGGAGCCACAATGCTTTGGATACTGACGCCTGAGAAGCTATGACCGAAAGGAGAGCACCGTCACACCATGGAAGAAGCATCGCAAGAGGAGACGAGCGCGGGAGCATTCGGGGAAAATAGCCTCCATCTTAGGTCCTTTAGTGGTTTAGGTATTTTGATTGGTTTTAGGTAATTTAGTGTTTTTTCTTAGTGGTTTAAGGGGCTTTATGGTTTTTTGTGTTCTTTAGGTTTTTTATGAATTTTTCATAATTTAATTTCTTTTATATTTTTTTAGCATTTTTTGTGGCTCAGTGGTGTTTTAGAGTTTTTAGTGGTTTTGTAGTATTTTTATGGTATTTATGGTTTTGTATGATTTTTGTGGTTTTTTGGGTTTTTAGCATATTTGGGTTTTTTGTGTTTTTAATAGTTTTTATGTTTTTATGTTTTTATTTGGGGTTTTCGTGGTTTTTATGTTTTTTAACATTTTATTGATATTTTTTGGTATTTTTTTTATTGTTTTCAAAGGTTTTTAGGGATATTGTGGGTTTTTAGGGGTTTTTAGAGTTTTTAGCAGTTTTTTCGGTTTTATTTTTTTTAGGTTCATTATGGGTTTTATCTTTTTTTGGTTTTTAAGGTTTTGTTAAGGTTTTTTAGTGTATTTAGTTTTATATATAGTTTTAGGGATTTTATGAATTTTATTGGAATTCTATGGTTTTTAATGTTTTTAGGGATTTGTATGGGTTTTTGGGTTTTTATGGTTTTCATGGTTTATTGAGATTTTTAAAAAATTTAGGGGTTTAAATTTGTTTTTGAGTTTTTAGTGATATTTAATTATTTTTTGGTTTTCATTTATATTATGGTTGTTAATTATGTTTTGGTTTTTATGGATTTTAGGGTCTTTTAGGGGTTTTGGGGTGTTTTAGATTTTTTTCAAGGGAAAATCCTGAAGAATAAAAAAGATAAAATGTATTAAAAAAATTATCCTGATGGTGAAAATATGGTTGGCGCCATAGAAGCTCCAAGACCAACCAAGAACAATTGCACCAAGTAGGGAACCTAAATAGACCAAGCAGCCAAGAAACCTGAAATCCCCCGGAACCTTGTGAATTCTTACAGTAGGTAGTCGAATGAAAAACTCCCACACCAAGAACCATTATCATGTTGGCACACCACCACACCCACCAAAATAGTGGAATAAAAACTATAAACAAATTCACAACTACTATCAATGCATGAACCCAGAAACTAGTGCCTCCTACAATCCACTAATAGCACACAATCCAATAGGGAAATTTCCTAGTATCCAACAACACACAAGCCCAATGCACAAGACCCAATAAACTTCCAGAATAAAACATAGCACCACTAATGCATGTTCTAATAAGACATCAAGGAGCAATATTTCAAATAACATCAAAGAAGGTCCAAGGAAAAAAATCCCACCCAAAATCCATGAATGATTTTCTAATAAACACCCACACACATGCACACACACACACACAAACCATCTTTTATTGTTTTCAAGGGTATTATGGGTTTTAAGTCTATTTATGTTTTTAATTATTTCTTAGTGTTGTCAGGGTATTTAAGGTTTTTTACATTTTTTGATATTTTTGAACTTTTAGGTATTTTAATTAGTTTTATATTTGTATGGATTTCATTTTTTTGGTGTTTAGGGTTTTTTTTTTACATTTTTGTGGATTTTTATAATTTTTTTTATTTTTTATGGTTTTTTCGGGGGTTTTCGGGATTTGGAGGGATTTTGTGGGTTTTATGGGTTTTTATGGTTTTATTTATTCTAGGGGGTTTTGAGCTTTTTAGGGTTTTAATGGGTTTTTATATTTTTTTAATGTTTTCATCGGTTTATAGGGTTTTTTAGAGTTTTTATTGGGTTTTGTATTTTTATGGGGTTTAGGGATTTTAAATTTTTTAGGGGTTCTTATGGTTTTTATTGGTATTTCTGTATTACGGACAATTTACGGTTTTTAGGTGTTTTATATTATTTTGGTTTTCTTATACGTTTTTTAGGTATTTAAGGTTTTCTTAGTAGATTTCAGGGTTTTCAGGTTTTCTTACACTTTTATGTACTTTTATTGTTTTTTATAATTTTTGGGTTTTAGTGTTTTATGGATTTTGATGGATTTTATGACTTTTAGGTTTTATAGGTTTTTATAGTTTTTTATTTTTTATATGTTTTTTGGGTTTTAAGTGTTTTTAGGTTTGTAATATTTTTCATAGGAAATTTAAATGTTATTTAGGGATTTTTAGGACGTTTTTAGGATTTTTATGGATTTTTAGGGTTTCAAGGATTTTGAGGGTTGTACAGTGTTTTTGGGTTTTATGGTTATTATGGTTTTGGGGGGGGGGGGGGTTTGGGTTTTTTTTGTTTTTTATTCCTTTAAAAGAATTTTTAGTGGTTTTTAATGTTTTAGGGGTTTAAGTTTTTTTATAGTTTTATTGGGATTTTAGTCTTTTTATGTATGTTTAGGGGTTTTAATGTTTTTTGTGGGTTTTATTGTTTTCAGGTGTTTAGGGTATTTAAGTGTATTTTGGGTTTTTAGTATTTTTAGTGTTTTTATGGGTTTAAAGTGTGTTATGTTTAAGGTTTTATTAGTATTTTTCAGGGTTTATATGGTTTTTAATGTCTTTACAGATTTCTATGTCTCTTTATGACTTTTATTTTTTTAGGTTTTTAGGGGTTTCATGGTTTTTAAGAGTTTATCGGTTTTATTGTTTTTATCCCTTTTTAATTTTAGGGGCTTTATTTGTTTTTAAGTGTTTAAGGTTTTATTATGGTTTTAGGGTATTTAAATTTTTTGTGACACTTGTGATTTTTATGTCTTTTAAATGTTTTTAGGGTTTTTAGGGATTTTAAGTGGTTTTAGGGCTTTTAGGGCTTTAGAATTTTTAAGTTTTTTTTGGATTTTTCAGATTTTCAGTGTTTTAGGGGTTTTTAAAGTTTTTTATCACTTATAGGGGTTTAAATGGTTTTTATAGATTTTAGTTTGGTTTAATGTGTATTATGAATTTTTATAATTTTAAATGATTTTAGTTGTTTTTAGGCGTTTTTAGGGTCTTTTAGGGTTCTTAAGGTTTATAATTTTTTTTGTTTTTTGGGGGGTTATTTTTTTTGGTTTTTATGTTTTCTATGGGGTTTTTAGGATTTTTAGGGTTTTTTAGGGATTTTAGGGATTTTATGGTTTTTATAGTTTTTATGGTCTTTGAGAGTTTTTGGGTTTTATGGTTTTTAGGGATTTTATGTTGTTTATTGGTTTTATGTGTTTTTAGTTTTTTATACTTTTATTTTTTTTTCAAGTTTTACAGGTTTTTAAAAATTTTATGGATTTTTAGGGATTTTTAATATTATTATTTGTTTTTTGGGTTTTTATGGTTTTGAGGGTTTTTAGTATTTTTTGGATTTTATGTTTTCTGGGATTTAATGGTTTTTTTGGTTTTTATTGTGTTTTTATAGATTTTAGGTTTTTTAATGTTTCTATTAGTTTGATGTGTATTTATAGTTTTTATTTTTTTAGGTTTTTTAGGTATTAATGGTTTTTTGGTTCTTTGGATTTTATGTTAATTAGGGATCTTAAGTGTTTTTATCATATTTCTAATGTTTTTTGAATTTTTTAATTTTTTTGGGTGTTTATGTGTTTTTAGGTTTTAAGGTTTTCTTAGGGTGTTTTACGGTTTTTAGAGTTTTGATCTTTTTATTGTTTTTAGGATTTTTAAGGGTATTTAGGTTTTTAACTTTTCTTTGGTATTTTTAGTGTTTTATGGTTTTTTATATTTTTAGGGATTTTTAGGAATTTTTTTATTTTATGGATTTTTAGGGTTTTATGGATTTTGAGTGTTTTCAGGATTTATTATGGGTTTTAGGGATTTTTTTTATTCTTTTCCTAGGTATTTTTTGAGTTTTTTATGGGTTTTAATTGTTATTAATGTTTTAAAACTTTTAGGGATTGAAAGGGTTTTTATATATTTTAGTGTTATTTTAGAGTTTTTATGGGTTTTAGGGCTATCTATGTTTTTAGGCATTTTATGTATTTAGGGGATTTACATTTTTATATATTTTAAGGATTTTTATAGTTTTTAATGGTTGTTGTGGTTTTTTAGGTTTTTAAGGGGTTTTATGTTTTTAGATTTTTAAGGTCTTCTTAGAATTTTTCTAGGTTTTTTGGCTTTTTATGTTTTTATGGGGTTTTAGGGATTTATTTTTTTTTTTTATGGATTTTTATGGTTTTTAGGGATGTTGATGGATTTTTTTTGGGGGTTTTATGGTTTTTTTGGAGTTTTAGGGGTTTCCAGTTATTAGGTTTTTATAGTATTCTAGAGTTTTTTAATGTTTTAAAGGGTTTAAATGGTTTTATTTAGTATTTAGTTTTTTATGTCTTTTATTTATCTTTTTGGTTTTTTTACTTTTTTAGGTTTATATTGTTTTTTAGGGTTTTTGAGATTTTTGTGCTTTGTTGGGTTTTTAGAATTTTTAGGATTTTATGTGTTTTTAGTGTTTTTAGGGATTTAATTTTTTCTTAGTAGCTTTAATGGTTTTTATGATTTTTATGTTCTTAGTAATTTTTAGTGTTTTTTATTTTTTTTGGGTTTTTTGGGCTTTGAGGGATTTTGAGGGTTTTTATTTTTTCTAGGGTTTTTAGGGTTTTCTAGAATTTTAGGGATATTTTGATTTTTTTGGGTTTTTGTTGGATTTTTTAAACATTTTTAGTGGTGTGAAGGTTTTCATAAGTTTTTAGCGGTTTTTAGGTTTTTTATGAGTTTTAGGGTTTTTAAGTATTTTAGTGGTTTTTATGGTTTTAGGGGGTTTTAATGTATTTATGGTCTTTTTTAGGGATTTTATCATTTTTTAGGTTGTTCGGAGTTTAATTTTTTTTTAATTTTTTTTATATTTTCTTAACTTTTTTCGTTATTTTTTGGGGTTTTGAGTTTTTATTGACTTTTTGGTATTTTTATGAATTTTATAGTTTTTAGTGTATTTAGGGATTTTGAGGGTTTTTATGGTTTTTAGAAAGATTATTTTTTTAGTGTTTTATTGTTTTTATGTTTTCTAGGGGTTTTAACTATTTTTATGTTTTTAATGTTTTATTGTTGGGACCAAGTTACCTAGAGATGATCTTTAGAAGTTTGAAGAATGTTATGTCGATAGTATTGTCTTATGTTGGTCATGGAAATAAAATCACCTCCCTTTGTAAAACTATTGATCATAATCAAAAATCATATTCAGTAAATTAGAATCATAGTTCTAAATAAGGTTCATCGTATTGAGAAGATGTTTTCTAGATGAAAAAGATCATCAAACTCACCTTGTGTCCATAATGATGTTCATATCATAATGAGGATGAGGATAATATTCAACATAGATCCAATATAAATATAATGATGATTTTTTGTTTTGTAATTCACAACTATCATAATTTTCTGAGAAAATTATGGTGCAAGATTAATGAATGAAATGTGGATAACATGATTTTACGACCGTATCAAGTATTAGATCAGGAGAAAATGTGAATCCAATCCTATTCAGTCCAATCATATTCAATAAATTCATATTTATGTTTGGATTCAAAAATATTTTCTGGGAAATTATAATACATTCCTTGGTATGTCATACGATAATAAATTTTATCTTCAATGGAATCAATGTAATTAAGGAATTCATGCTTATAAGAAAAGAATCATGGAAGAAGGAATTTTTTATTGTAAAAGATTTCTAGTTTCAAATTATTGGATTATGATTTGTTTAAAGGCTGGGAAGGTTTTCTTGATCGAAATGAAAGAAACTACAGGTGCTAGTTTTTAGTCATACAAAAAGACAAAAGAATTAAATATCCCAAGAATGTAGTTGATGACTATAATAATATGAAAATATAGTGAAGTTGAGTTATGAAAGATATTTGGTATCGTATTTAGAAATGAATAAGAAAAGGTGGTTAATGAAATTTGAATGAATCTATTGTCTCCATAATTATGATGAAATATGTATAAGAGTTGGTTTTGAGAATCATAATAAGAATACATTTGTTTTCCTTCTTATATTTGGTGAATATCAACATAATAAAGATACTATTGTTGAATATATTCTTCTGTCGTAATGAGGAAAGAGAAAATTTCAAATATTCTTTCAGGTAGTGCATAGAAACATAATGAAATATCTTTAGTTCAGATTTTTTTGAAAGTGGGTCAAGAAAATTGGAGTGACCAAATGCCTTTATCGTAATGATTAAATTGTATTCAGAAATAGGAATCTAGAATCAAATTCAGACTGATGTTTTTTTACAAATTATTCAGTTCTATGTTTAAAAGTTGGTCAAGAAACCAAGATGACCATCATAATAGAGAATCATAATGGGAAAAATTGGAATGAAAAATCAGAATAAAGATTTACTATAAAGAATGTATGTATTTAATGTAAATAGAAGGTCCCAAATTCAAATAATGTTAAAGAAGTCAAAGAAAGATCATGATTTCAATAGTAATTGAATGATTAAAAGTATAGTTTATTTTTCAATGGTAATTGAATGAGTCAATGGAATATATGATATTTAAAGATGATTAATGATTTTTGAGTTTTGGAAAATAAGGAAATCCTTTTCAGGATCTCTATTATACTATTCTTTCAAACCTATAAATATGAGGAGAATAATTAGAGTATTTTGTGACTTAAATCACTCATGAAATAAGTTAGTTATGCTTTGCAGTTATAGCAAGAAGAATTTTTTGGATCCCATTTTCATGAAGATAATAGATGTACAATTGAAGAACAATAAATAATGAGATCATATTCAACTAGCTTTCATATTGAGATGGATAATCCGACCGGGAAAATATTATTAATATTTCTAGACTAAGGACTAAGATGTTCAGATTTGATTCATATATAATTATTCTAATGTTACATTTTATTTATTGAAAAATTAAACTTGGGAATCATACTTTGAAATTGTTCCGAGTGTCATTATAAATTCTAGAAAGTTCTTACAAGCTTTTAGGTAAAATATTGAAGTATTATTTTGAAAGATCATATTTGGTAAGGTTGATCCAGAAGCATCGTAACTTGTTTCTTAAAAAAATATTACTACATCATTTTGTGCTACTTGAAGCACATGCACTATTTTATTGAACATATTACTACATGAGCGTAATAGAATATCATACATGTTGTATTCAACAAAAAATTATTTTTTTCTAGTGGATTGTGTGGTATTGGATTATTTCTGAACCATACAAAGGATTAGCTACTCTTATTGAGTGTTGAACCTTGTAAATTTTGGTGTTCCAATGGTTGTGTGTTTGATTGTTTTCAGTAGAGAATGAAATATTTAACAAGAGAAAAAGTTCATTTCTAAATTAAAGTGAAAAAAACAAAACTATTTCACTAATTCACGTAATCCACCTCTCAGTGATACTTGAATCATTGTTGGGTAATTTCAATTTTTTAGAGCCAAGGTTCCCTTAATTTACTCATTACTAAAGTTTTTGAAATATATTTTGTGATGAATAATTTGAATTATTTCCATAGTAAAGGTAATCCAATATTCAATGGAATGAACTATCATATCAAGAATGATAGAATGTTTCCTAATCTTATGTCTCTTGGGTATGGTGTTCGTGAAGTTACAATAGATGGATTTTATTCTAATTATGATATGTTTTTTGTTACTCCCATTGATAATAAAAATATTTATAATGATGGAATAGGGAAAAATGATTTACTCTCATCACTTTCAGAATGTGATTTTTTAGGAGTGGAAGGGTTTTCCTCTTCCAAAGTTATCTGGGATAAGTTGAAAAACATTTATAATGTAAATAAAAAATTAATGAAGGAAAAGTTGAAAAAATTGAGATTTAGGTATGAATATCTCAATATGGGTGAATACAAATCTGCATGTGACTTCTTTACCAGGGTTAATGATATTGTTCAACACTATTAGATGTCTTGGTAAAATGTTTGAATATTATACAAAATTTAAAAAGATCTTAAGAATCCTTCCTAGAATGTTTGATGCCAATGTGTCCTAATTCACGGAAATAGATACCGAAACTCTATCATTTGATGATCTTGGTAGTACTCACATTACTTATTAAATGATAAAGGAAACCCCTATTAAGGAAAATAAATGTGATAGAGATATTTCATTCAAAGATGAGAAGAATGAAAAGTCTAAAAAGGTTCATAAGAAATATGATGCTTCTAATCATGACTCCAACAATTAGTTATGTAAAAAACTTGAGGATTTTTTATTATTTTCTTCAAAAAATTTCATAATATGTATAGGTAAATATAAAGGGAAACATCCCTTGAATGGTTTTGAATGTGGAGCCATTGGGATCTTCATGGCCGATTATCCTCGATGAAAGAAAGAAAGAATATATTGATGAAAAGGAAGGAAGGCCAATATAGTCATGGAAGAAATAAGGTGATAAGGATAAATCCTTTTCCAATGGTAAAGATAAAAATTTATTCAAATATTAATGAATAAGATTTTTTTCTAAATATTGAGAATAATATGATAGTGAACATGAGTTTTAAAAATCATTTGCTGAGAAAGTTGGAGAGAATACTTTTATTAAAATAGTGAATAATAAAGATTTTATAAGTAGTAGTTATGAAGAGAAGAAATGAAACTTGATTTTAATTTGAAATAAATGTTGAAATAATGCCTCATAAAGGATTATAAGGATTGATAAGTAAAAGGGGATGTTTATAATTGAATTTTACTCAACAAAAAATCAAGAAGTTTTTCCTAATCATAAATTCAATCTGTTAAAAGATATCAATGATTAGAATAATTCTATTTATAATTAAAAGAATCATAATGAACATATGGAATAAAATATTAAGGAAAAAGAAGAAGAGTTTGATCATGTACAATAAAAAAATTCTAAATATAAATAGAGAGGTACAAGTTTTAAAAACACTATCTCTGAATTTATTGAATTTTTTCATAAAGAAAAACCAGAGAATGATCAAAAGTAATCATTAAAGGTTGAGAAGAAAGATGAATTTTTTCTTGAAATGAAATATGGAAATGTTTCATAAAATAAAAATGATGGAAAAGTTATATGTGCGTCCAGACCAAAAAAAGTCATGATGTCATAATTTTCTGAAAATAATGAACCTAAAAAGGTTTCAAAATATTTTGAATCTGAAAATATTTATATTACTTCCAATTCAGATAAGGATGGAATGAAATTTGAGCTGAAGAAGAATGTTTTGTCTAAAAACATAAAGGTAGGTGTTCAAAAAAGTTATGTTAAGAAGGTTTTTGAGAAAAAAACTCACAAAACTGGTAAATATGAAAATTTAACAGGAAGATACTCTTTCTATGGATATTGCTGGTATTGTGGTGGATTCAGATATATGAAAAATATGTATTGGTTCAACATAAAACACTACTACTGTTCGAAAGGTTATGAAAGACAAGGGTTGAGGGGGAGTCAATCCTATCAAAATAAAAATTCTGATAAGGAAGTTTTGAAGAAACACAAAAAGTTTTATGTGAATGTTTAAAAAATTTATAACACTTAGAAACAATATGTGAATGCTGTGAACATCCTGGACATCATTCAAAGGCTTTTCTGATTTTTTTTCATCACAACAAAATATTCCTTACAATTCTCAAAATTTTGAGGTGGAGAAAGAAAAGACTCTTACTATTGAAACCTATTTTAATTATATAAAAGGATAATAAACTTGGATACTTGATAGTGGTTGTTATTCTCATATGATTAGATATTTAATGTTTTTGAAGACTGTGATATACTAAAAATAATTAACAGTGACATTTTTTAATGGTGAATATTTTAGAATTAACTGTGTTGGTTAATCCAACATTGGGAAAGAAAATATTAAATCAAAGAAAGATTTATATGTTGAAGGGATGAAACATAACATTCTGAGTGTTTCCCAACATTATGATGAGGCTATAAATGTTATCTTCAAAAAAAATTGGATTTTTGTGAAGAGTGTGGAAAATGGAAAGATAGTTATAATAGGCTAATGTAAAAAATGAAACATCATTCAATATAGTGAAATACAAACCACTTGTTACTTGGGGATGGTGGAAGAGAATAAATTGTTGAATAAAAGAATAGGACACATGTTTCAAAGAAATATGACAAAATTGTCAAACTGAGACAGTTTTCGTGACATTCATGATAGGTCACGAAGAAGGGATTTGTGTTTGAATTTTTTCGTAATGAAAATATTACAAATTCTTTGCATAAGATAGATTACATTTTTTCAAACCGACCCCTTGAAATTATTAATTATTACATATATGGTCCAATTAGAAAATAATCAATTAATTGAGTTATATACTTTGACACTTTTATTGATGAATTAACTTTAATTACTTTTGTTATGTATATGAAACATAAGTCAGATGCTCTGAAAATGTTTATAAGATTAATAAGAAAATATAAGAAGCAATGTGATTATTCCATGAAGAAGTTATGAACTGATAATGGTTGTGAGTAAAAGAATTAATAATTTGAAAGTTATATTTAGAAACTAGAATTAACCATGAGATCAGTTCACCATACACTCATAAAAAAAATGGGGTTGCTGGAAGGAAGAATAGAAGTATGATTGAAATGGGATGAACAATATTACTTGAACAAGGTCTCTCTCATTACTATTGGAGGAAATCCATGAGTACTACTGCGTATATTAAAAAATAATGCTTCTATATGCCAAGTTCAGATATGACTCCATATGAAATTTTTTATGGGAAAAATTCATGTTTGAAACACTTAAGTGTTTTTTAGGAGTCCATGCATTATAAATAATAAAGATAGAAACATTGCGATGATTGTGCAGATATGTGAAGATGGAATTTTTCATGGCTATGCTTCAGAAGGAAGAGGAAACTAGTGTTTTAATGATGAAATTTAAAGAATTATTGATTTTGTTGATATGAAAGTTACTAAAAATATGAGGAGGATAAATAGACTCATGAAGATAAGAAATTTGAGTAGGATAAGGAATGTTTTTTTAACATTTATGATATGGATACAAAAAATTGTAATATTACTCAAAGAAGAAGAATTTGACTTAGCAATTTCTGGTGAGGAGGATGAAAATAAAATAAATCCTCATAGTATGAGGAAGTTAGAGGAGGTTCATAATATTATTAGTGATCAAAATCTGAATGATAAAACAATAATAACTTCAAATATCGATACACATACATTTTTTTTTCAAAAGTAAATCCAAAATATGTGAATAAATATTTTGAGAGTTCAAAATGGGTTTAGGCCATGAATGAAGAGCTTGATTAGATAGAACATAATGATACTTAGGAACTCTTACCAAAATTAGATAATAAAATCATTATTGGTACAATGTGGTTTATCCATAATAAGATAAATGAAGAAGGTGAATTGATAAGAAACAATGCAAGACTAGTGTGAAAAGGTTACACCGAAAGTGAAGGTGTTGATTTTGATCAGAATTTTCTCCTGTGGCATGGTTAGAAACAATCCGAATATTTCTCGATATTACTATACAAAAAAGTTACATCATATTTAAAATGGATGTGAAGTTCGTATTCTTTAATGGTTTCCTTTATAAGGATGATTACATTGAATAACCATGTGTATTTCTTTTTGGGAAAGTTTAAAGTTATGTGTTTAAGTTGAAGAGGGCATTGTATAGATTAAAACAATCGTTGGGGGCATGGTACTCCAAATCAGATACATGCTTATGGATGATGAGTTATAATAATGGAAGAGTTGATAAAAATATTTACATAAAGTAAATTAAATTTTTTTCCCTCATTGTAATTTTTTATGTTGATGAATTTTTCATTTCTGAGAATGATGAATGAACCTTAGAAAGATTTTATAAAGGGATGAAATTATTGATTGAATTGTCCATTTTGGGTGAAATGAAATACATTATTGGGTTTCAAATCATATAAAATAAGAAAAAAATCTTTCTCAAAACAAATGTTCTAAAGAACATCATAATAAGTTCATCATGGAAAATTAGAAACTAGTTTGCACACTGATTTCAATGAGAACCTAGTTTTCTAATAATGGAGAAGGTAATGAAGTTGATCAGAAAGATTATTGAAAGATGATTGGATGTTTTTTATATTTGACTACATCATGATCTGACGTTGTTTATTTTGTTACCTTATATGAGATATTTTAAAGTTATCCAAAATAATAATAGATAATTTATAGAAATATAATTATGAGATATATCAAAGGGACAAAAAAATGTGGAATTAGGTATGATAGCTCAGAATGTACTGACTTGTCTGGGTATTCAAATTCTGATTGGGAAGGAAATGTTAATGATATAATATCCTCCTCTAGTGGTGTTTTATTTCTAGAGAATATTTGTGTTAGTTGGTACAAAAAAGAAACAAAATTCAGTAACTATTAGAATAGTGGAATCTAAGTATATTTCTAACACTCAATCTTCAACCCATCTTATGTTGATGAGAACACATTTGAAATAATTACTTGTTGAATTAAAGTTACTCTTACTATTTGGATGTGTAAATAAATTTTAAATCTTCCTTATAAGGAATATATTATATCATTGTAGTTTAAAACATATTAATATCAAATATAATTTCATCAAAGTGAATGTGGAGAAGATTGAATTGAAGCTGGAGTATATTCTTAAATCAGAACAAGTTACAGATATATTTAAAAACCATTACCAAAGAAACCATTTTAAAAAGTGTGGTTGAACATGGGAATCCATCCACTTTCTCATCAAGTTTCAGGTATGTGTTTTTATCCCCTCTCTTATATTACCTTGGGATAGTGTTGTAAATGGGGATAATTGATTCATAAATCAATCCTTTATTAAGCATGCACAAAGGGGGAGTTGTGGGTATGATGTGATTTCAACATATATGTGTGTGAACTATTTTATCTATTAGTTTGAGTGGTTATAGAAAACAAAATGTATTCCATGGTAGTTAATGATGTGAATAAATTCTGAGGAAGAAAAGTTTAGGATGTTTTTCTTGAATCACTACTTTTGTACAGTATTGTTTTACAGCAAAATATTATTATTTCCTACAATGAGTTATCTCATATAGGATTAGAATTTTTGATATATAATACATATATTAAGGTAATAATGTTTAGTTATATATGATCCTTAGTTGAAAAAATCCAATGGGGTTTATAATTTTAGTGATTTATTATTGTTCGTAGGTATTAAAGTTTTTTTTCAGGGTTTTCATTGATTTTAAAGGATTTTTACATTTTTATAGATTTTTGGGATTTTTTTTTATTTATTTCATTTTTAGGGTTTTTGGGATTTTGATTGTTTTTATGGTTTTAGTGTTATTACTATTATTTTTTTGTTTTCTATGGGTTTAAAGAGATTTTGGATATTTAATGCTTTCTTATGGTGTTTTTCGGATTTTATGGTTTTTTAGGTTTTTAGGTTTCTTTCTTAAAGATTTTATCCTTTTGAATGGTTCTTAGTGAATTTTATTTTTTTGGGGGGGTTAGGGTTTCTATAGTTTTATTGGTTTTTGTGTTTTAGGGTTTTTAGCAATTTTTTTTTGGGTTTTACTGATTTTGGAGATTTTTAATTGGTTGGGGGTCTAAAGGGTATTAGAGTTTTTTGTTGTTTTTTTGGTTATTACGAGTTTTTAGATTTTTTTATAGATTTTAGGGGTATTTTAGATTTTTGGGGGGTTTATTGTTTTTTATATTCTTTAGGGACATTAATAGTTTTTATTTTATTACATTTTTCATTGGGGTTTCAGTGTTTTTTTGTTTTTAAGTATTTAGGGATTTTAGATAATTTTTTATGATTTTTATAGTTTTTTAGGGTTCTAAGGATTTATTTGGGATTTTTTTGAGTGTTTAGGGTTTTTATAATTTTTATGGTTTTTTTGGTTTTAAGGTTTTTTTTATTATTTTTTCATCTAAAGGTTTTGGGGGGTTTTTGTTGATTTTTAGGGAATGTAAGGGTTTTAATGGGTTTTTAGGGTTTTCTGGTTATTTTTTAGTGTTTTAGGGGTTTTTATCATTTTTGTCATTTTTTAGTATTCTAAAGGTGTTTTATGTATTTTTAGGATTTTAATGTTTTCTTATGGATTGTAATGGGTTTTAGGATTTTTTAGGTATTTTCAAGATTGTTATAATTACATAGGGTTTTTAAGGAACTGGGGTTTTTTAGAAATTTTTAAGGGTTTTAGGGTTATTATTATTTATTGGTGTTTTAGGATTTTTCTTAGTTTTTAATGATATTAAGGTTATTTAGAGTTTCTGGATGTTTTATGGGTTTATAGGATTTTTAGAGTTTTATTGGGTTTTAATGATCTTTTTATGTTTTTGTGTTCTTGTAGTTTTTTTTATTTTTTATGGTTTTAGGTGTTTTTATGTTCTATAGTCATTCACGGGTTTTTATCATTTTTTTTCGTTTTATAATTGGGTTTTTGGATTTTTAGGGGTTTTAATTGTTTTTTATGGTTTTTATTGTTTTTTATGATATTTATGGTTTTTAGTGTTTTTAGGGATTTATGAGTTTTTATGGTTTTATATTTTTTAGGGTTTTAACAATTTTTTTAGGTTTTTAGGGGTTTTTTACATTTTTTAGTTTTTTTTGAATTTTTAAGGGTTTTATGGGTTCTAGGGTTTTTTACATTTTTATGGGTTTTTGGGCTTTTTTAGGATTTTTTGGATTTTTAAAGATTTTTTAGGTTTTTTATTATTTTTAGGGTTTTTATTTGTTTTTTTCGGGATTTTTTGAATTTTTTTAGGGTTTTATTGTTTTCAGATTTTTTTAATGTTTTAGGGGGTTTAATTGGTTTTTAGAGGTTTTAGTGGGTTTTATGGGTTTTCAGCGTTTTTTGCAAGAAAAATAGAACATAATATATAAAAGAAGTAATTGAAGTACCTATGAAATCACCCAATGGGTGAAAAAATAGTTCAATGGACCCCAGCAATAGGAAAATGGAAAATGGGTTTAAGAACATTCATGGAGCCCAAATAACCAATCTCTGGAAAACCGGCCCGAGAATCCTCATGAATCCCATCCATTCCATTTTCTTGAAAATGTGAATGGGAAGCCTTGCAAATCCCAAGCAAAACATTACCTGGAAATGGGATCAAGAAATATCATGAATCCCAGCCAACAATCTCCTAGAAGAAGGCCTATGAAACCTTGCAAATAAAATACAATCCAATTCCTGAAAAAGGTACGGGGAACCTCATGAAGACCAACGAACCAAACAACCATCACACAACACCCATATCCTTGTTCCATGAATATCCTAATAAGCAAACATCTCCTTGAAACACCCATCACCCCATAAGATATCCCATCACCCTACATAATTCTACCAGTACCATCTTCTCCCATTAGCCTCAATAGATTCCATCGCTGCAATTTAATTCCCAACAAAACAACTTGTAGCTGAATATACACTAGTACTCTATAACAACTCCTAGCATAGCTCCCAATTGTATCTACCCCAACTACATCAACTAAAAAAACTAAAACAAACACCGAACCTACCCCCCCCCCCAAGTACACAACATCTTGCAACCAAAACCACATCCAATAGAAAACAACTCCCATCTCTCATAACCAATGTATCTCCTATTGTCTGAATCACCATCCACAACATCTTCCAAAAACCATCTACCCTGAGTGCCACTTTTATGACCAATAGCCTAAACCAAAGAAGCCTCAAGCCTCAACCTCACCAGTAACCCTCCCACCATGTCTTACACCACCCAATCATGTGAAACACCAATCCATCCTACACATCTGAAAATCCCAAATTCCATGAAATAGATTCTATTTTGAAGTAAAAACCAAGGAAAATCCCCACCCACCCACATCCCTACAACATGAAACCATAACATGTCACCAGAACTAGGCCAAGACAATAAAAAATCACCTCCGCAATAAAAAAACACTACAATCCCACCGACTAACATGCCTCTAAATAACATCGAACAAACATGATCCTATAACGAGAGAAGTGACATCCTATCCTATCAAAGTACCAGTCCACCAAAAACTAAAGCATCCAAACATCACAACATGATACTTATGATGCTACTGCTGAAGCCGCAGACACCACTAACATGACTCCAACCAATAGAAATGATGACACCATCACTGGATGTTGAGCCATCACCCATAAGATTAAAACAAAATACTAGCCAATGGATAGAATCAAACAAAAACTTGTCCTAAAAAAGAGTTGATGAGTGATCAACAATCCTAACACTAAATAATGTTGATAAAAAACAATAATTAGTTAAGGAAACAAAATCAAATGCTTAATAGAGCCACAATAATACCTTCACCAAGAACCCAGATGGTACAGTCAGTCGATGAAGATTCTACAAATATATCGGAGAAACAACAGTGACATCCGATGATGAGTAAACCAAACTAATTATTTTGACAAAGAATTGGATGAAGGTGAAGTACAACACATCAAATTACACTCAGATGTGCAACTACAACATTCCTCGGACTAATAAACCGAAAATAACAACCTAATTTCTTGAAATGCAGGGACCAAATCCACAACATCAAACCAAGATTTAGTAATAAATAAAGGAAATCAAACCCACCTACCACTAACATGAATCCCATGGTTCCTGATAGATACCTTCCAAAAGAAATTATTTTAAAACTTATTGTCGTCAACATCAATGAGAGGACCTAAAAACCCACATCGATGTATAGAGAAAATGTGGAGTAGAGAACTATACCACCACCCAAAATGCTGGAATAAAAAATGATGCTCAATGAACCAGAAACACGAAAATCATCGAAAAAACCTCCAAAAAAGATGTTGGTGAAAAAAAGATAAATTAGACCCCAATGACCATTGAACCTACCACAGTGAAAAGAGGCTAATCAATCTGAATCCCACCTCCAACCAGAAGAAACAACAATAATAAAATGAATAAATGATCTAAGGTTATGAAAAAATCAAAAAAAATAAATTTCAACTACACCTAACATAAAACACATTTAATCCCACATGCACCACCTTGAGATCATTAACTAAGAAACCTATGATGATGGTTGGAAAATAAAATGATGACCAATGGAACACCCCATCTTCTATCAATCAGGTGATGAAAACCAAACATCTAGGAACCCGATGAATTATGATATTTATTAATCATCGTATCATAGACATAAATCCTATGAACTTGAAGAAACATCAACCAAATGTTCCTTCCATCACTGAATACCTACTAGTAGTGACCCCTTCAATGAAGATTCTGTGAAAAACACCCTCAGTCTCAAAGACAAAACACCCACAACAAGGCAACAAACCATAATAAAAGCTTCTATTTTCCATGACCAACCATGAAAACCCCATGACGAATGAAAAGATTGATCCTAAAAACCATCCATAAAATAGATGAATCAATGAATAATAATCATAAAAAGGAACCATGTCGAAAAACTATGAGAACCTAGTTCTATAATATAGCACAGAATCCACCGTGAGCATGGGTCTTTTGAGAGCTTCAAGTGTTCAATTGGGAATCACCTAGGGCCTTTAGGTTTTTTGGTTTTTTTAAAATTGTTAGGGAAATTTATGGTTTTTATTGGTTTTTTCAGTTTTAAGGGTCTTTTAGGGGTTTAGGGTTTTAATAATTTTTATATTTTTATGGGTTTTATGTTTTTTTAGTTTTTAAGGGTTATTTGTTGGGTTTTCAAGTATTTAATGATTTTTTTTTTATTTTTAGGAATTTTGGGATTTTTTCGAATATCATGGTTATTTGGATTCTTTGTGATGTTGAGGGTTTCTAGGGTTTTTGGGTATTTATATGGTTTTTAGAAAACAATTTGGGTTCTAGGGGTAATAAGTGTTTTTAGGTTTTAATGGTTTTTTTAGGGTTTTTCATGGTTTTTATGTTATTTATGTTTTTATTTATTATTAGGGATTTTTTTGGATTTTTTTGGTTTACAAGGTTTATAGAGAGTTTGAGGGGTTTAGGGACTTATAGGGTTATATGGTTTTTTATTATTTCATTTGGTTTTTTATTGTTTTTAGTGTTTTTAGGGGATTTTATTTATTTTTTTAGTTTTTATTGTTTTTAGGGTTTTAAAGTATGTTTTAGAGTTTTTAGTGGTTTTTATGGTGTTTAGTTCTTTAATTTTTTAAATAGTTTTATGGATATGAAGTTTTTTTTGGTATTTAGGGGTTTTAGATATTTTTTATTTTTTTAGGGGTTCAAAGTGTTTTTAAATTTTTGAATTTTCTTCCTGTTTTGTTAAATTTTTTGAGTTTTTACCTTTATAGCAGTTCTTAGGGATTTTTGTTATTTTTATTTTTCTAGAGTCTTTAGGTATTTTGACAGTTTTTTTGGTTTTATCATGGTTTATATTTTTTATTAGTTTTTATGGTTTTAAAGGTGTCTTTTTATATTTTTAGGGGTTTAATGTTTTTTTAACAACTTTATTTCATGGATTTTTATAGGGTTTTAAGGTTTTAGGGTTTTTTATGGGTTTAGGGGTTTTATGTTTTTCATGAAATGTTGTTTTCCTAGGGGTTTTCAAGCTTTTATGATTTTTTTAATTTTTGGTATTTTATGGAATTTTTATAATTATTATAGTTTTTTCAGGTCTTCAGGGATTTTTAGGGTTTTATAGTATTTTTAGGGTTCTATGGTTTCTTATGATTTTTAGTATTTTTTAGATTTTTTAGGGATTTTTCTCTTTTTTATTTTTAAGATATTCTAAAGGGTTTTCATGGGTTTTTAAATTTTATGGGTTTTTAGGTTTTTATGGGGTTTATAGTTTATTTAGGAATTTTTGAGGTTTTTAGGGTTTTTTTATAATTTTAGGGATTTTTTATTTCTCATGGTTATTTTTTCAGTTTTTAGGGGTTTCCATCTTTTTAGTCTTTTTTACTTTTTTAGGGGTTTAAAGGATTCTCAAGAAATTTCTACAGTTTTTTGGGATTTTATTAGTATTTATAGTTATAAAAATTCGTTTCGTATGGTTTTAGGGGTTTTTATGGTCTTTTGAGGTTTTAGTGGTATTTATATTTTTTAGGGTTTTTAATTTTTTTTAAAGTTTTCATATGGGTTTTCAAGGTTTTATAGCTTTTAAAATTTTTTTGGTATATTTAGGGATTTTTAGGACTTTTATTTATTTTTATGGTTTTTAGAGATATTGAGATTTTTATGGTATTTAGGAATTTTGAGAGGATTTTGGGTTTTCAGGTTTTTACCTTTTTAGGGGTTTTCAGATTTTTTCAGGTTTTTGGGGGTTTTATGTTTTTTAGGTTTTAAAGGTTTTCTTATTGTCTTAAATGGTTTTTATGGTTTTTATATTTTAATGGATTTTTAGGTATTTTATGTATTTTTATCGTTTTAGATGTTTCTTAGGAATTTTTACGGGAGTTGGGGATTTTTAGGGTTCTTAGGGTTTGTTTTTTTTGGATTTTATGGATTTTTTTTATTTTTTTGGTTTTATGATTTTTTTGAGTTTTTAGTGTTTTTAGGTGTTTAATGGATTTTTAAAGTTTTTAGTGGATTTTTAAGGTTTTAAAATGATTTTAGTGTTTTTAAGGTTTTATGGGTTTTTATAGGTTTTAGGGTCTTTATGGGTTTTTATATTTTTTATCCTTTTTAGATTTTTAATGGTTTTCTATGTTTTTAGGTTTTTATATTTTTCTTAGGGGTTTTCTATATTTTTATGATTTTTTATGTTTTTAGGGATTTTTATGATTTTAATGGGTTTTTATGATTTTAGGGATTTTCATTGATTTTTTTAGGGGTTTTATGGGTTTTTTAGTGTTTTTAGTAGTTTTAGGCTTTCAGGGGTTTTTAGTGTTTTTAGATTTTTTGGGGTTTCTTTAGGTTTTTCAGGGGTTATATTTTTTTTACTTGTTTAAGGATCTTAAGAGATTTTTTTATTTTACGATTTTTAGGGTTTTTAGGGATTTTGAGGGTTTCTTGGTTTTTTAGTGTTTTTATAGATTTTCCTTGTATTTAAGGTTTTTTAGTTTTTTCGTGTCTAGGTTTTTTAGAGTTTTTTAACCATTTCAGGTGTTTAAATGTATCTTATAGTTTTTAGTGGCTTATAGGGTTTTATGAGTTTCTAATAATTCTTAATATTTTTAGGGGTTTTGGGGTTTTACGTTTTATGGTTTTAGGGGTTTTAATAGTTCATAGGGTCTTAGGGGTTTTATGTGTTTTTAGGTTTTTAATATTTTCTTTGTGTTTTTTGGAATTTTCATATTTTTATATTTTAATAGATTTTTTGGGTTTTTTTATTATTTTATGGGTTTAGAGTTTTGTTGGATATTGAGGGATTTAGGGTCTTTTGGTGTTTTAGGGTTTTAGGGGTTTTAGCATTTTTTTTGGGTTTTATAGGGTTGTTAAGTGTTTTTAGGGTTTTGAGGTTTTCTTATGATTTATATATATTTTTATGGTTTCATACTATTCATGGGATTTTAGGGATGTTTTAATATTTTTATGGTTTTTAGTGTTTTTGTGGGTTCTGTGGGGTTGTGGGGTTTTTTAGGGTTTTTAGTGTTTGATGGATATTTTGGCGGTTTTAGGGTTTTTTGAGCTTTGTAGGGTATTAATATTTTTTAGGGTTTATAATAATTTTAGGGATTCAAAGGGATTTCAGGTTTTCTAGTGGTTTCTTGTTTTTATGTGCTTTTAGGGTTTTTAATGTCTTTTAAAGGATTTTATGATTTTTTGGGTTTTTACTGTTTTTATGGTTTTCTAGGGTTCTTCGAATTTTTCGTTTTTTATGTGTTTCAGTGTTTTTATTTTTTAAGGTTTTCATAGGAGTTTTTATTTTTTATAATGGTTTTTATGTTTTTTGGAATTTTTATTTCATTTAATAATTTTTATTTTTGTTTTTATTTATTTTGATGGTTTTGAAGTTTTTATCATTCTTCAGGTTTTTAGGGTCTGAATAATTTTTAGGTTGTTAAGGTATTCTATGTGTCATCCATTTGTTTAGGGATTTTTATGTGGTTAGGTATTTTTGGGATATTTTGGATTTTTATAATTTTTTATAGTTTTTATGGAATTTGATGGTTTTTAGGGGTATTAAGTATTTTTGGGGTTTTTATGGTCTTATTGGATTTAAGGTTTTGTTGTGTTTTTAGGGTTTGTAGGTTTTTTAATATTTTTATGTGTTTAAAAGATTTTTAGTTATTTTTATGGATTTTAATGGATTTTTTTGTTTTTAAGTTCATTTATTTTTTAGGGGTTTTATTTTTTTTAAGAATTTTTATGGATTCTTGCCTTTTATGTTTTTAAGGGTTTCAAAGTGTTTTTATATTTTAAGGGTTTCTAAGTCATTTTTAGGGATTTAGGGTTTTTTATGTTTTTAGGAATTTTTAGGGCTTTTATGTATTTTATGGTTTTTATAATTTTTAGGGATTTTGAGGGTTTTAAAGATTTTTTAGTTTTTTAGGGTTTTTATTGTTTCTTCACTTTTCTATGGTTTTTTTTTGAGTTTTTTAAGGGTTTAAGTTTTTTTAGATCTTCATCTCATTTTTAGGAATTTAAAGGGTTTTGTATCATTTTTAGTTGTTTTATAATGTTTTATGAATTTGTAGGGTTTTAATGTTTTTAATGTGTTATATAGTTTTTATGTTTTTATGGATTTTTAGGGTTTTTAATGGTTTTTAAGTTTTTCAGTGGTTTTATGTTTTTTAGTTTTTTATGGTTTTCTTAGTGGTTTTCACATTATTAAGGGTTTTTAATTTTTTGTGTATTTTTAGTAATTTTAATAATTTTTATGGGTTTTTAGGTTTTTAGGGATTTATTTTGTATTTAGGGTTTTTTCAGGTTTTTATGGGTTCTTTAGTTTCTTGGGTTATAGGGGTTCTAGGGTCTTAAAAAATTTCCAAGAGAAAAAAGACCCCCCACAATCACTATGCAGAAGAAAACCAGTGCTACTACATCACTATCAAGGCAAAGGGACTCAAATTGAGTTGAATTTCATTGATGGAAATTGATGTTGTTAAAGTTTTAAAGGTTTTAAAGTGCCCACATACCATCACAGGGAATGGTACGTAGAGAAGATGGATCACGAACCGCCAGGTATGAAAGATGGTCTGTGAACCGCTGGTCCGCAAGGCGATGGCTAGAAAGCAAGGAAAACTGTGAAACCATGTCAAGTGATGGAGTTATGCAAGTAAGGCCTATCATAATATTGTATGATGAACCCATTAGTTGACGGATGAAGCGAATGGGCAGGGTTCCATGAACCATTATCGCGAACTGAAGCCTCCACAAACTTGGGATGACTGAGACTTCTGTTGATCAGAATATTGCTTCAATGGGACTCCGTAAATGGTGTCACGTTCCCAATAGATATGGTCTCTCTGATGCTTTATAAAAGGAACATAGTAGAAGTACGAAAAGGAGGACAGAGGGAGACGAATAGAGAGAAGAACTCATGATGAAAGTTTTAGGGAGACTGAAAGATTGCACTCCATCTTCCTTCTTGTTTCCTCAGCGATGTACGAACCGCAAACCACTTCCTCTGTAGGTACAGCCATCTGCGAACCACAAAATGGGGTAACTGAATAATAATAATAGAACCACCTAACTGAAAAAAACTTGAAAAAAAAAGACTTCTTGCGGATGAATTTCCTGCATATGGCAATCCCCCTAACCCTCCATCAGTATGGTGCTCCGTATAGCATACCACTATGCGGACTGAATGTGGTACCGCGTACCCAATCTGTACGCGGATATAACCCAAAGTGGCATGGTGATCCGCATACCACTTTGGTACATGTTGGACTATATCCATGCCCACATACCACTACAGTATGTGTAGCCTTCCCCATCCCACATGAAAAACCAATACGTGGAATGAGGTGTTTTTTGGTATTGTTCCTTCCAGTTCAAACCCCACCCCTCCATTATCGTATAGTCGTCCATGATCCCTCTGCTAACCACTCCTATGACACTACGAAAAAGCCTATTCTAAAGCCACTACACCCGTATGATCATGCCATCATGCACATCAGTGCGCCCCATTGAGTCTACATACCAATAGTAAGTGGAATCACTAAGGCCCTCCCAAAAAAGGTGTGGGATTTCAGAATGCCTGTGAGGCTACATTCCCATGGTAACCTAGAGTCCTACCTTGGGATGCTGACATAAACCTACCTATTCTCGTGATTAAGGGTTATCACTTTATTTTCCATTCAATGGGGATTAGTGATTAGTCGAAGGTGTTAAGTTCACTCCCCCATTTGATGTGGAAGAAACTCATACCCTTCCCAAAACGTGACTTGGGGACCTCCCACTGAGATAAGTCCCCATTCTTCCAAGGACGGGCTATATAACATTCAATTCTATTTCATTTTGAATTTTTTATCACTCCGCACCCTCATCCACCATCGCCCCAGCCTCTTCCGCCGTGAGCTCTCCCTCCCACACCATCATGGGAGGAGGCATGTGCATTGTTGAATCTCTCAAATCCTCTTGTTTCTCACCCTAAGCATGAATCACATTGCCTTAGATGTTTGGTATGATTACAACATCTGCACATTATGAACTACATGTACTCTGATTATTGATTAAACCAGGATACGTAGGATGCCTACCAGAAGGCCCGATCTCAAAAGGGTGCCCATCCAAAAGGGTTCACCCAATCACGCCTCATTAAATGGGAAGATTCCATGTGTAATTACTACAATTTTTGAACTACAAGAACATTGATTTCTGATTAGAATAGGATACATAGGATGCCAACCAGAAGCCTCGAGCTCAAATGTTTTCCCATCCAAAAGGTTCCACCCAATCATGCCTCCTAAAATGGGTATCTTCTATGTGTAATCCTCACACATTTTGAACTACGAAAACTCTGATTCTTGATTAAACTAGGATACATAGGACACCATCCAGATGGATAGTGTTCAAAAGGGTTCCCATCTAAAAGGGTCAACCCAATCATGTCTCCTTAAATGGGCTGCTAAAATGTGTAATCCCCACTCATTCCGAACTATGTGGTTTCTGATTCTTTTACCGAGGATACATAGCAAGCCCTCTTTGTTGGCTTGATCCCAACATAAAGTCACCTTCCATCCCCCCTAGGTGACGGTAAACTCCAGAGCACCTTATAACATGGCTTAAGCCAGCATCACCTCAGTAGCATCAAACTTATCCACACTCACGACGATCCTGCAAACCATGGTTAGCCCATGTAAACACTATTTTGGAATTAACCAAGGTTTCAAAACTGTATGAACACGACATAAATCTATACGAGAGTCCATGAATAGGCAATAATCCTCCCCCAGAAGGGTACGGTGAGCCTAACCTCCCTTCCTCTTGACCAATGGAGTCCTTAAGTGTCGATGGCCAAATCATCAGCCAACGAGCTCTTGACTTTTGAAATCAGGTCCATGAATCATGGATACTAGGACCAGTGGGTGTTCATATCTCCACGAATCAACCCATTGGAGACCATATGAGGATGTTATATCTGATAAGGATCGATTTCATGAGTGATTTACCCCCACACAATCACACTCTAGGACAAATATTTCCCATAGGGTTAATATGACCTTCTTAAAAGGATAATGATGTCGAAAGGGTCAAAGAAAAGGAAGGGTAATCTCAATGAGAACCTATCTCTATAGAAAAAGGGATGGGTGCTGATCCTCATCATGCCATTTTCACACCCCATGTAAATGCACTACATCAAAGGCGGAACCAAAATGGTGAACCCCATGTGAATCATTAACCAAGGTGGCAGGTCTACGCAAATGATAAAAGAAAAAAGGATACTATATGTTAGGACATTTTGTTTGCCCTTGTATGCACAAAATGCACCACCTTGGAGGCTAAATAAACATGGTAAACTCGACATTAATCCTTAAACAAGGTGGTGGTCTCACCCTACTTAGGCCCCTTCTCCACTCAGCAAAAGAAAATGGGAAGGGAGCTAGGCTGAATTGCCAAATATGCATATGTTTAAAGGAATGATACCTCAACAATTTTTTGTAGTATGTATTTAATATATGTATTGTAGGTTCCTGCAGAGTAGACTTCGATCCAAATGAAATTCCCATGATCCTTAAAGATGCATGTATCGGCGATCCTGTGGGAAGCTAGGGCCCCAATGAAGTGAAGGACCCCCTTGCCTACCCAGTATCTTCAACGCTGGGTATCCAATGCGCTGATCAAAGTGTACCACCAAAATGGTACTCTCCCCATGCATGAGGCTGTGGGACAAGCCCTCTAGTCTGCAAAGGACCACCAGTTTCCTCTTAGCCACTACCAGCACCCCAACACTAGGAGGCCCTAGTGGTCATCTTAAATCGTTTCAGGAGAATATCCCCAGAACATAACATTGACTAACTCCCTTACCTCGTGGTGGTAGAATAAGTTAGTGAAGACGACTAAATATCAACTCCAAAGGGCCCCTACCCACGGGCCCCTACCAGAGAGCATCTCTGCTGACACCAGATGACCAGGCCTCCTCCCACTGGGGAGGACCTTATGCCGAGGGCACCTGGAAAAGTCTAGGAGACACGAGCCCCTTAGGCTACCCACCAATGGAGGAAAATATATAACTAGGAACACTCTATTTCCCTGGTTCCTATAGAGAAACTTCGTCATACTAATGCACCGACAGTAACTGGGTAGACATATGAATCTTACCCTTCCACTCAATCCCACAACAGAAGTTGGGTGGCACAATACCGGCACATGCACATTCCTACTGATTCTTACTCGTCTCGCCGTGAAGACAGGGCAGAAAACTACAGGTAGATGCAGTTATCTGTCGATGCACAACAAGTCCTCCATCCAAATAGGGTTGAACTATGCCACGCACAGTCACAAACACCTGCTAACACATTTTATGCCTTCTATCTAAATAGGGAATTAGTAGGCTATACGCAGGCAAAATCCCCTACTGATGCACTTCAATCCCACCATCCAAATTGGGCGTAATCCAAATTTGAGTAGAGTCAAATTCATGCGGATTCATACCAAGCCCATGAGACAAATACAGTGGAAAGAGAGTGGATGAAAATCCCCGCTCATGAATATGAAGACCACTAGTCAAATACAGTGGCAACTAAATAAGACAACCAGTGACAGACTCGTTCCTCTATCAGGGAACAAAAGAAATTCCAATATCTACTGAAAACTGATGGAGGACCCGAGCAGACACAAAATCCTGCACCAACATCGGAGTGGGCCTTCATACCTGTTACAACCAATGATATATCTCATCACATCATGTCAATCAAGGAATATCAGAGGTCGATTTCATACCATATCCTCCAAACATGCCAATATATCATCGCATCAGAAGAAAAGGCGAGAAATCGAGCCCATGACCTGGTTTCCTCAAACGGAATGACTCACTCGCAAAATTAGCTAGTCACTCCGGAGTAGTTATGCAGCCCTTATCCAATCGAGGAGGGTCAATGCCAATATCCCACAACATACGGACAACCAGATTGGGAACAAATACCAGTTCCAACTGGGGGGGACGCTGGTCCAATGTGGTGGAAACTCTAGGGTACGCATATAGTCCTTCCAAAACTCAAGATGTCCGTCGACATATCCCGGTGACATCACAGGACCCAACAAGATAGAGACCCATATATGAAGGCCATCGCCAATAGATGATGTCCCTGGTTACCCTCAAGAGAGAAACAAAAATTGATTGGTGACAAATCCATCCAGAAAATGAAGAGCACATACATGATATTGCTCTGCTAGAATTTGGGGTTCCTAACACCCTTAAACATATATCAACAAAGGCTCAAGACCCTGTAATTCCATTACAAAATTATGGACGTGGGAGTAGTTGTTGAGAAGTTCCTCCCCGCAATATCACTACCAGTAGTTCTGAAGGTCCTCCACAGAGCACCCACGATGGATTACTCTGTTGGTCAAGAATTATTGATCATGAGAGCCTATCTTCTAATGTGCATCAGGGTAGCCATCCCCTTGGCCGGAATATCAGACAACAAGAAGGTCCTCCCCTTGATTTCATCTGCCCTGATGGTCCTCCCCAGGGTATATGCTACATATATGATTATCCCTATAGTCTGATGTCAAGTCATGATGTTAGTCCTCACCATGATGACAAATATTGTGAAGGCCCTCCCCGAAATGATCGTTACTCTGAAGGTCCCCCCTCCAATTGTAATTCCACGCAATGTAAAGGACGTCCCCTCATTATTGTACATCCTGAAGGCCCTCCCTGGGATGTACACTGCAGAAATTCTCCTTGCAGGTGGATATCAATTCATTATGGTAGTCCTCTCCCTGATGACTGTAATTGTGATGTCCCTCCCTGGAAAGAAAGATGCAATGAAGGTCCTTCCGTCAAAGACATCAAGAAGCAAGAAGATCATCCCCTTAATATAGCCTACCCTAAAGGTCCTCCTTAAGGTATATGATATCATGAAAATTCCTACAGTTGGGCATCAAGTTGAAATAGTAGCCCTTACCATTACAACACCACCTGCGGAGGTCCTCCCCACAATCAAAAATCATACTGGCAAGAAGGACATACCCATGTTGAAACATATATGATAAATCCATCTTATGTTGAGGTGCTCGGAAAGGAGT
Organism: Viscum album; assembly: GCA_963277665.1. Lineage (NCBI taxonomy): Eukaryota > Viridiplantae > Streptophyta > Magnoliopsida > Santalales > Viscaceae > Viscum > Viscum album. The sequence continues at coordinate 479,307,612 of OY728162.1, forward strand.
CAGCCACATTGGGCACTCCATATACAATGATTGATGTTCTTTCTCAACCAAAGGATGGCCCAGGGCCACACTCATCTTCCAAACCACCCCTGTGCTGTCCACAAATCAATAAGGCTCCAACCAGCCTAGCTACTTGGAATGAAATCATTAAGAAGAATTCAAGATGAGAATATCAAGTAGAGAAGTCTCTGAAGAACAACAACATTATATTTTTCTTGTGAGATGACAACTAGATAGGGATAACTTTCCAGTGATGTATTGGCCTATGACTAATTTTCACTTCAATATACCGGGAGAATTTCCCAGGGAATGAATGCATGACATTAGCTTTAATATATGTACGACCCTCTAGAAGCTGATAGAAAATGTCCTACCCTACCAAGGGTATACGGATCATGTTAGCATGATATGGGAGATTCACCGTCTAATCGACCTGGAAAGCCTCCCATCCGTAAGGCCTCCACAATCCGAAAGGTGGAATAAATACCTTCAACCGGCAAGCCTCTATGTACTGCATAAATTACATCACCCCATTGGCAATGCCCCAGCTGGAGTTCACATTTGGAGTGGAGAGAACATGGAGCATTGCACTTCACCCCGCATCTCGTTCAACCCACCTCATTGGGAATAAAATCCTACAATATCATCAATAGGAGGAATAAATCAAATGTAAATCATGCTCAGGGAGGATTTCATATTCAATGGAAACCATCCTAAAGTAAGTCTCAAAATCGTTTGGGCTGAAGAGATCAAGCCATCAAAAAAATTCTGATTCAGGCGACCAGGAACATCCAGCGGGCTTCCTGCCTAAGGGAAGCTAGACAGAAAGTAGTGATCATGTCTTCAAATGACCATAGACTCCATGAAAACCCAATTCCATACTTGTCTTATAGTCACGTGGGAGTACGTGAAATTTAATGAGTGGTAATAGCGACAGCTACTGCAACGATACGGGAACTACCCCAGCACACAGGGCTAGGGTAATTTTTAAATCAAAATGCCCCCTAAAGACCAACAAATCCATGATATAGCGTAGCGACTAAAGAATGGGAACAACCCCAACCCACAGTGCTAGGGGAATTTTTACCTCAAATCCTTGCATGGAAGACATCTGTCTTCCACCGCCTAGAAGGAACGATGGGCAGAGGAGTTACCTGTTCCACCCCTTCCCGTGGTTCTCACCCTCCGTGATAAAGGCGTGTTATGAGGCCATACTAGGGATCCCTTCAGGTCAATCATCATCAATAATCCTGAATAATACCGCATAATGGAAGGATAAATTCCAATAAAAGGTTCATGAATCCTTCCTACCATTCGGCACCAGGTACACCCCCCCCCCCCCCCCAATGTGGTATGCCTCAGTGAACATGCTAAACATCAACCCCACATATATCACAAAAAATGACATAGGAGGATATGAATAAAAGTAATATGGTTCCCTCCAACAGGCATCCCACACTGAACCTAATGTTGTGCATAACCATAACCATAAGGTGGTCCTAAATTTGGGTCCCCCCTCAGTCAATCCGACATTACCTCCCCCACGAAACTCCAATAAGGAGAAAAATAAACCCAAGGTCATCTATGAACTGCCTCCTCCTCCCCACAAGAGTGTGTCCCCCACCCTCGAGAAAATGTTCTCCATGCAAGAGGAAGAAATGAAAGAGCTCAGGAAAATTAATACGGAGCTATATCTAGGGAGTTATCTCATCAGATGTGTTCCCTCTGTGGAACATCAGTAGGTACTCCCAGAATAGGTGCCCATACCATAGGCACTCATCCTAGTGAATAAATCCAAGCTCAGAAGACAGTTCAACCCAGCCCTATAAGGACATCAAGACTTCCCCCACCCTACTGGTAAGGCAGCCATAATATGTCCAGGTAAACCGAAAAATGATGCCCCTGACTGGGTATCCACCTCAAATACCAGCATCACCGACACACCCAATTTTGATCCATAATGCACTAGCTCAAGATCAAGCCCGATAGGATATGTATCAAGGGAAAAAAAATTATCAAGTAGCTAACAAATCAACCAAAAGACATGGAGGGGTGGTGTGATCCTATACAACCAGATCCCAAACCCAACCACATGTGGGTGTGAAATGTTCTGCCACCACCAAACTTTGGGAACCCAGTATTCATAGTATTCAAGGGATCGACGGACTTGGAAGAACATTTTATGCACTATGCCTCTTATTTTGACCCCATGATGGGCACTCCAGAGCATTAAGAAGCCATAAAACATAGTTTCTTCGTACAAACCCTTTAGGGATCGTCTTTTGTATGGTATACTAGCCTACCTTCCAATTAAATTATAGGTTGGGAGGACCTCATGAACTTCATGCAGCGAGAGAATGAAAGTGTCTCAGAGTTCATTTCTATATAAAAAGTCCTGACATATTCCCTGAACGGACTGCTCCCCCAGGACGAGATGTTCTCCATGTTCTTCAATAACCTTCAGGATGAATTGTGAACACTGCTCATCCTGGTGAAGTACACTAGTGGGTTCATAGAATTCTATTAAATTTCCTAAAGGATAGATGAATCCTTGAAAAGGAGAAATATTAAGTTCAGAGTGGCCCTATTAGCCCTTGGGAAAAGAACGGGAAATGATGAAGTGGCTTTGGTCATGCATAAGCCACCCCTGATAGTAGCTCCAGTTGTGAGTCCCCCACCAAACCGTAGAGGACCCACTAGATACCAACAAACACCCCCACCTTGGAATGATGAGTGATGGGGTGCTAAAAGAAATCAGTTTGAAGAACGACGAAATAAATTTTATTCATTCCAAGATGACTAGGTATGTGGATATTTCTTAGCCGCCACGAATTGCAATCTACTCTGGTTTCTAGAGCCAAAGCGAGCTGATGAAGTGGGTCTTGACAACCATCCAAATTACTATCCCTATCACCAGATACTTGAACACACCGTCCATTAATTATTTGTTTTCAATGATCTCTTGAAAATGATGTTGGATTCTGAGAGTGTCATGTTGGGCCTACCACCAGCACATGTGGTGTATGTTTCCACCTCAGAATCAAAAGAGGAAGATGAGTGGAAAACAGTCATTAGAAAAAAGGTGAAAATGTTTGAAAAATAGATGAATTGGAATACCATCAATCAAGTCCATAGAATACTCCATGAACATTTTAAACAACATAATGTTCCCATAAAAGATCTTAATATATCCTAGCCACCCTCCTTAGCTGTGTAGCCCTCTAATGTCTAGAATGGAAGAAATCAAGAGCAAGAAGATGAGATGAAACCAAAACTGAAGTCAGTGTTGATGCTTTCAGAATTCATGCCAATAGTAATGGTATAATGAAAACCACCCCACCAAATGGTACAACATGCACCTCCCTGCCAAACAACATCATCATTGGAAGATAGTCAGACATAAATGGTTTTAGATCAAGAATTGATCTTTGGATCCATTAATGTCATTCACATGATGGACCCCTTCTCTAATGAAGACAATAGCCATGAACCAGAATTCCTCGAACCCAGTATAAGATTCGGAGGAGGATTCCATAGAGGCCAGAGGTATCCTGGAAGGCATGTTCATGGTAGGAGTCAAATTCTCAACCACGCCACAAGTCAAACAGTTAACATCATCGAAAATCGGGGAAGGATCCTCCAACAGACACAAAAAATTCCATAATTCTACTTCAACTCTGCTAGAAGAAACCCAAGACCAGTTATCTTGGAGTATCCCTTAGGGGAAGAACAAGTATTGAACTACCCAAGGTATACATTCATACTAGTTCGTTCGAACGTGGGAAGGACTGCAACATCGTCAGCTCCTGCTATAGAGGCCGAACCATCCACTTTTGTAGCTCAACCCGCTAATGTGTCTGTGAAAGGGAAACCCCAATCTAGGAAGCACCGAACTTTAGAGCAGAAGTATGAAATTTTAATGGAGTTGGCCTTTGTACCAGCAAATATGTCAATCATGGATGTGTCGAGTCTGTCCGCAGATCTTAGGGATGAACTCATCGAATCCTTGCTAAGTCCCAAGGTGTTCGAGGCTGTAGTAGTAGCGGTCTAAGTTTACTGAATTGAGACTAGTCCCGAAGAATGTCACACCATCATCTACTTCATAGATAGTGATGAAGACACACTCACGAATGGTCACATCAAACCCTTATATGTGTCTGGAAGGATAAATGGAATTGATGTTCAGAGGACTTCATCAATAAAGGATCTGGAGTCAGCCTCCTCCTACTGAGAAAACTTTTTCAACTAGGATATTATAAAGATAGCTTGACACCCTAAACTACAACTTTGCTCAGATACATAAAAAGTGAGCAGAAACTATTTGGATGAATCAACCATAAAACTTCCCTTGGAGATCTCATATCAGATTCCTAGTTCCTATTTGTGCGGCAAAGTTTGGCCTTTAATGTCCTGTTAAGAAGGCCTTGGCTACATCAACACGCTAAAATTCCATCCGCATATCATCAGTTCATCAAATATTCCACTAATGGAAAAAATGGGACGTTGCATGCTGATAAACCCCCATTTGAGTTCTACGAGTCGCACTATATCGACATTGAGTTCTATGAGATGGAATAAAAACATCTTTTGGCCAACGACGTTGATTGGATCGATGCCTCAGATGGATTGGAGATGGATCATGCAGACCCCAAATATAATTTTGGGGAGGAGTATGTAGTACCCATCAACCAATTTGAATGCATAAGTGAAAGTCCAGGTGTAGATTCAATTATCTGCATGATCTATGCTATGAATGCCATGTCCAATGATGAAAAAGAGCAGCTGACCCCCATGTTGTAAGGAAAAACCATGTCAAAGATGCTCTTGGATCATCCTCAAGACCTAAAACTACCCTTTCCTCACACACAAGGGAAAAAGACACTTTCCATCCTAATATTTTAGAAGTTATATCTAAAATCATTTCTCCATCAAAAGAATAAGATGAAGAAGAAGAGGAAGAAGAGTAAGAAGAGGAAAAAGACCTAAATGATTCCCCTCCAACATTTGAAGAAGGTGTCTCCACCACAATCAATGAACCTAATGAGATAAATCCGGGCACTAAAAATGACCTGCAACCAACTCTTATTACTGTGGTCATTCTTGTCAAGGAACAGGAGGCATACACCTCCTTCTTAAAGAAGAATCAAGATGTGTTAGCCTAGAATTACATGGATATGTCAAACCTCGATCATGAAGTTTCCACCCAGCATCTAGGCTTACCATAAGATCATTGGGGCTATAAATAGGTACCTAGAAGGACCCACATGATGCATGCTTCCAATGTAGAGGATGAAGATGACAAGATTATAAAAGAAGACTTCATAGAGGAGGTATAATATCCTATCTGAATGGAGAACATAGTCCCTGTTAAAAAAATAAAGGATAGATTAGAATCTACATTGACTTTAGGGACCATAATTGAAATTTCCAAAAAGGCAATCAAAGGCAAATGCGTCCTCATGATAAGAGAACCCCTAGATGTGGGAAATTTATTTCAATGGTTCTTCCCAAAGCCCGATAGGAAAAAGGATGGAGGATCCAAATCTCTACAAAGTGGAGCTAGGATTTGTACTTGTATCCATCGAAAAAGACACCTTGCCTTACTCTTTATATCTTTTATAAGGGTGTATAAACAATGAAGTGGAATATCAAGCCCTCATTGCAGACCTGGATTTGGCACTCCAAGTGCAATCCTAATAACTAAGAATAAAGGGTGATTCAGAGCTAGTCATCAAAAAGGTCAAAAGAGACGATGCAATCAAGAAAGAAGTATTGGTTCCCATGATAAATCATGTTTGAGAACTGATTGAAGAATTACCATCAGAAAAAACGTTGAATCACATCCCCCAGTCACATAATGCTCGAGCTGACACTTTAGAAAATGCAGCCACAACCTTGGTCGATCCCGACCGGGATAAAACTGCCATTAGTATTTCTCACCTTCATGTGGTCTTACCATTCACGCAGATAAATATGGAGGAAAATGATGAAATTATCCACATTACTAAGACTTATGGTCATACCACTGGTTTGATGACACACATTACAAATTACCTTTGGAACGGGGAACTCCCACCAGTTAGGGCGGAAAGGGAGCAGGTCCAAAGAGGGGATGTCAATTTTACCCTATAAAACGTGGTAAACCAAGAGAAGGTCTTATAAATATGAGGCCTTGATGGAGTACTTATCAGGTGCATTGATGGAAAAGATACTGCTTCCATCATGAATGAAGTGCACACCGGAGCTTGTGGAGCACACCAGTCAGCAACCAAGCTCTCCCACCAAATCTGTAGGCTTGGATATCACTGGACCATCATGATACAGGATTGTGCCATATTCACTAAACAGTTCCATTCCTATAAAATTCATTCTAATTTCATAAAGCATCCCCCAAAGTTAGTTCACAAGGATAATTACTCATGACTATTCGTCCCCTGGGGGATGGATGATGCGGGACAATATCCTCCTGCTATAGCCAGACAATTCAAGTTCATACTCACAACCACTGAATTCTTTTCAAAATGGGCCAAAGCCATACCCCATAAGGAAGTCGGGGTGAAAAAAATCTTCATCATTGTGAAGTTTAACATCATCAACCAATTTGGTATCCCTCATACAATACTGATGGAAAAAAGGCACTAACTTTTGTTCTGCATAGCTGGACAAGCTGTACCAAGAATATGGAATCAAGGAAAACTGGTCATCCCGCAAGCAAGGGGTGGCCAATGGGAAGATATAGGCTTTCAATAAGTCTTTTTCCAACATACATAAAAAGATGGTTGATAAGGATAAGAAATCGTGGAAAGATAAGCTCTCTCATACTTTGTGGGATTATCAGACTATGACCCACACCGCCACCTAGGAAACCTCGTGCTCACTAATATTCAAGGTAGAGGTGGTGATGCCTATTGAAATCCAAGATCCATCACTTAGTAGCGCCATTTGTGGTCAACTATCCACAGAAAATCAATCCTAGAGATGGTTTGATGAATTCGAGAAGTTATAAGAAAAAATGTTGGACACACTAAACCATTTGGAAATCTACCAAAACAAGATTGCACGAGCCTTCAACAAAAATGGTCGCCTCTAATGTTTCCTCAAAGGAGAAATGGTTTTAGTCCTCAGAACCCTGATGATAAGGAAGAAGCCCCCAAATCTTGAACCAAAGTGGTAAGGACCATATTTCATACATAGTGTCAATTCCAAGGGAAAATATTCCTTGATATATATGGATGAAGTGCTCATCAAATCCCCTATAAATGCGATGTTCTCGAAGAAATACTTCATTTAACGTCTTACACCAAGGTCCAAGCTCTACGACCCTAAACTATGAGTCATAAATAATGTCTCTCATACCAAGGTCCAAGCTCTATGACCCTAAACTATGAGTCTTAATAAAAACAATGCCCCATATCATGGTCCATACTCTAAGACCTTAAACTATGAGTCATCATCCTGGTCACATTACGTTAAATTGTACGTTATTCTTCCATGAAACATTATAGTAAAAAATTCACTCAATGTTATGGTCCAAACACTAGGAACCTAAACTATGAGTTATAATATGCCTCCATACCATGGTCCGAACTCAATGACCCTAAACTATGAGTTATAACACCTCCATATCATGGTCCAAACTGTAAGACCTTAAACTATGAGTTAAAAATTCCCCCATATCATTGTCAAAACTCTGAGACATTAAACTATGAGTAAATGAAAAACACCATGATGCTAACATTCGAGCTCTACAGCCCTAAACTATGAGTAAAAATTTTCCCCAAATGCTATGGTTTGAGCTCTAAGACCTTAAACATGAGTAAAAATTCCTCCATCACGGCCCCCTATCTACCCACATTAATAGAGGAAACCCTTGTCACTCCTTGTTTGTCACATCGAGTACAACTCCCGTGAGCTCACGATTAGTGATAGACATTCTCTTACGAAGGTAAACTATGGAGTAACATGGAAGACCTGGAAATCGTGATTTGTAGAATTAAAGTGGCCCTACCCTTTGGACTGATCCAAATCCGTACAGGGTACACACAAAACTATGTACTAGATGATTCCTTCCCTTGCAGGATACGTAGAGACGTCTCATTCCTCGATCTTGGCCCAGTCCCACTAGGAGAAACAATTAAAATGCCGCCATCATATTCTTTGTAACGTCACACTTTCAGAGGAGAATCGTCAACCAATACATGTTTCTCATATCAAGTAAAAATCACTTGACCTTAGGATTAGTGGTAGGGATTCTCTTATGCAAATAAACCATAACGGAATATGGTAGGCCTGATACTCATATCAAGTGAAACCAAAATGGCCTCAAGTGTCTCTAACACATCGAGAAAATGTTTGTAGGGAACATCATGAAGTACATGTAGTTTGATTCCGAACCTCACAGGATACGTATTGACACTCGGACTTAACATCCTAGCTTATCCAACAACAACAAAAATTCCCTTTTCCCCCATGTATCGGTTAGACCTATACAGGTAGTCCATCAAAATACTTATTGCATGATAATAAAACTACGAAATTATTAAAGAGTTATGTGTGGCTCAGTCCTTAGTATTAGGAAATTCCACACATTCCTCTCAGTAATGAGAAGTCAAATGATCATGCTTCCCTCTATACATATGGTTCAGACCTATTTGGAAGCTCCATGTAGATCTCAGTTAATCATAGTCTTGGTATTCTCAGGTTCCCAGACACTTCTTTCCCATTTGTCACACTACATACCTCGGGAAATCTTGGATCCCCATAACCCTCCAAGTCTATCTAGGATGGAAGGCTCATGTCCTATGGACACCTTTGATTGAATATGCATATCCTGCCTCGGTGGCTCTGTATATGTTTCCCATAAAGAAGTGGCCGTCAATCAAAGGCAAATGCGTCCTCATGATAATCCTATCCTATCTTAGTATGCCCAATAACCTTCAAGCCCCATGTCATCCCTCCTGATTCAAGTCTCCCCTATGACTAGGTTTTACACCTTCTATCATCACTAGCGTCTAAGGAACACCAGAACATCTGGAATTCGATTAACCCAAAACCGTTGAAGTCCTTTATGACAGTAAATTGTCCTCACTACATGACTCTAAACTGCAAAGCATCAAATCCTCAGCGCACGATGATAAACTTCAAGAACAACAGTTCCCTCCAATAATGATTTTTCTATTCCTAAGAAATGACATAGAATCCTCATAATACATTTTTTATCACACCAAGCATAGCTCACATGATATTAGGGATTTTAGTAAGAGATGTACAGTGAAAAAATGGAAAAATGGCCTAGGAATTTGGTGAGATTGCTGAGATTCCTCAATGGATTGGTGAAGCTTCAATAAATTCATAGTCTCGACTTCTTCACTGGATTGAAACACTTCTGATTCCATCATGTCTTGGAGGCTAGTTCTTTCTCCCTCCTGTGTTTTATATCACCCTTCCTCAACGGCATTTGATGACCGAGCCCACTCCAGTTTGAGAAATTCTAGTTTCAGGTACCACTTCCTGGTCTAGCTACTCCAGATAAGACTCTTACTTCGTGAGAACATTCTTCAACTTCACAATTGTCCTAGAATGAGTGGAGGCTTCATCAATGAGGATTTTTCATGTAGCAGCCAAATAAGCCATCGACTCTACTACGAACAGTCGCTATTCAAGTGAACTTGTTTCTTCCCGAGCAGCAACCACTTTCCTTACAATATAATAAATTCCATGATATTTATATTCACCGAAACCCAGGACTAAAAATTGGTTGTATAACTTTAGAAACATTACTAGAATCTCTTCCAATGATGTCTGGGAGATTAATCCCCAATTATTCCTCCATGATTTCTTTCGAGTGGGATGAAATTCGGCTATGCACTCCCAGGCGGTCTCAGAATCACTCCCTAATGATGAAATGTAGTCAGTAATGAATGTCACTATAGAGGGACTTGGTTTGGTAGCTATAGCATGGCTTGACCCTGGGACAGCCTTGTCTCTGGTAATTATAATAGATGGTGACGTAGGGATGTTCGTCGTTTTCAAAGCTTGTGGTTGTGATTCCGGGGATGGAGAGGAAATGAAAATACCTCCGACCCCCAAATCAGTATCCATGTCCAAAATAGTTGGTTCTATATCTTCAATCATTAGTCACACTCCATGGATATGAGAGAGTACAGAGGACCCAGAACCACGATCGGCTAGAAAATTAGTTCTCAAGGCAGCCCGTAAAATGTAACTAATTAGTATAAGACTTGTGGGGGTAGTCATTATGGATAATTATATTGGTATCATAATACTTGGGGTATAAAATATAAACCCTCTCAGAACTAGAAAAATGGCACGATAGCCCACTATAAATTTTTATGGGATGAGACATTAGCCTCTCTAACCGTGACTTCCCCAGAGCCACCATGAGCAAGAAGAGTATCAACTTATGAAGCAATTCCATCTGTAGCGGAAAACAATGCTTGGTCAATATTTATTTCCTCAACAATATTCAAATCCCCTCCAAGATCCAAAAAATCTTGGTGCTCGTCACTGGGCACAGCCCCCACAACAAAGACCACCATGTCCCTCTCCATGAGAGTTGGCTCGACACGATCAAATAAACCCTCAACTTCTGGATGACCTTTCATTATTGGGGAATAAATTGTACGAGTAGGGGAAGGCACATCTAAGGGATCAGCAACACCCATGGTATCTTCAAAAGGTCCTACATCCCTCTTTCGATCAACCACGATAGATGGAAACCCTTCCTCTACCTCAAAAGGGACATGATCTATAGATGCCTAAGCGTTCATAGTCTAGTAACCAATATGCCCTATTTGAAAGCACATATATATACTAGTGATTAAAAAAGGATAGGAAATTTGGTTCAATCACCAAGTGAGAAGACACTTACTAGTGATCCCCATTCGAATACTCTTCGATAGCTGGGAGGCTTGCTTAAGTTTATTTTATTTTTGGGGAGATGGATCTTGAATAAGACCACCAAGATGATTTGGAGGTGGAAACTCCCCATAAGGGTCTGAAATCACTACCTCCAGATGATCATGTGCTCTGGGAGATCCTTCAATAGTACCCCTAATGGTGATATGGCGTACTCCCCTACTGTAGTAACTCCAGGAGAATAAGTCAGGTAAAAATCCATCTCCTGAGAACCAGTAGGACCCAGAAAAATAAGAAAGAAAAGGGGGAATATTTGAGAATCTTTTAAATAAATTAATTTAAGTCCAAAGGATACAGATAGGACCACTCCCACTGGCCATAGAAATACTTCCATCAATTCCATGTGATTGGACCAGTAATATTTGTCCACAAGAGTGTGAAGTCACTTATCCATTTCAGCCAGGTAAGCATCCACCTCGTCAAGATCTTCATCAGTTGAAATTCTGGTATGACTGATGGATCCCCCAAAACCTATAAGATCAAAGAACCCCTATAAAGAAGTTTCCATATATCTTCATCTGTAGCGCTCACCCTTAATTCATTAAAAACATTCCAGGATTGCGTAAACGCAGCCGTAATTGGGATGGATAACACTGTAGGGTTAATATGAGGAAGTGGGGTAGGCTTTGACAACTGAAAACGTTCCCCAAGAGTCCCTTTAGGCTCAGGACCTTGATAATAGGAGTGTTAATGAGATAATGGGGGAGACGAAGAAACCTTTTTCATAAAGGTCATAGTAGGTAAGCTAATGACGTCATCATCCTCATCTGTGGATTATGGTCACATCATGGAAAGTACCCGATGGGAGTGCCTTCAACGACCACTTCGGGAGTGGACAAGGGTCTCTAGGTCCTAAAGGTAACAACCCACCTCTTCAGGATCCTCATCTAAAGAAAGGTTATTAGGTGCGGACATGAAACCAATACTAGTAAGGGAAACTTCCCTAGTCTAGAAGAGTTTCCATAAATCACAAGAGGACTGACCATGGGAAGATGGGTGACCATTCAAAAGGTCTCATTTCCTCCAGGCCACTAGAAAATTGGCCTCATAAGGAATGGATGATGGACTCCTAGAAGTAGATCCAACAGCATGTTTCGCTTCCTGTGAGGTCATAACCCCATCCTTCACATCTTTCTTGGGGAGGGAGAGAAGAGATCATTGAAAAAAATTTCTGGGTTGAGGGTGTTCATCAACTTCCTTTTTATTCCCCTTTACCTTTACCTTGGATTCCCTAGAATTCACTACAATGGGCACCAAGTTGGCCAATTGGCCATCGGGATATGAATTAACCCAAACCTCAACGTAATTCGTGGTAAGGAATAGAAAAGAATTCGTAGAAAATGGAAGTCTATCCTGGATCTGGGTGTCCTCCCGGGTGAACATTATCCATAATTGGAGATCTATCATAAGAGTTTTCTCTTGGAGAGTGTTGTTAAGAGCAGGTGGGCATACCTTTTGAATGAAATTGAATTTTCAGCTGAACCTGTAGGGTGCATATCCCTCACTGATGAGTTCCCCTCCAATATAAACAACCAAGAGTCCTTCTCAAAAAGAGAAGAAGTAACCTCAATTAACAAAGTCTTTAGATGGATTTTTATAATGGTACTAGTGGGGGAATCATAAGGGTGGTAAGAGAAATGTTATAAATGTTGAGGCAATCCATTAAGACATATCATTCCTTTCGGTTTACTCCTCCTACTTATCCTATGAGGCCCACTCCACTAGCATGACCCCACTGGAGCTCTAAAGATATGGTCGAATGGTTGAATGAGGGAGTAGTAAAGAATTGATGAAGTAATAACCCCATATGTGGGATCCCATACAACTCAAATGAATTTTAAAAGGGCCAACCATCCATTAGGGTGACCCCACTTTACCGATACAGCCCAACAGGTGGTATATCTTCACCAACATGGGGATATCCAAGTTGATGCATTTGGCGGTGGCTAATTGAGCGGCCATGATAAATAATTATGTTCTTACACCCCCAAATTATCGCACTGGTAGAAGCCACCTACTCAGGAACATGGAAAAAAATGCTTTCAGTCGAAATAACTGATCGACGTCAGGGATGATCACCCATCCCCATTTCTGAAAATCCCTTTATTCTATGGTGGGCCCATAAGTACCTTCTCACCTTCGGGTAAATTTGGTGGGACAAGCCTTGTGTCCCCACGGATCAGGATCGAGACCAGTATGCTTAGTAAAAGTACTAAAATAGTCATGAAATAGAACATCATACTTCAGACAGGGATCACATTCCTTCAAAAGTATCTTTTCATGGATGATGAGTTTCCTAAGAAAAGGGGGGTTCTTTCCAGATCATCCAAAATAGTGGACAAAGGGAGAAATTCATCGTACATTTCCCCAATTATTGGGACTCATAAAATAATACGGATTTCCTAAAGGCTGATGCCAACCTCCCCACGGGTCAATTGGAAAGTGTTGGTATCTGGACTCCACCTGCTTAAAAGTTTTGAAATAAGGGCACTAGGATGATGGGTGTATGTTAGAGAAACCCAAGAGGCCTCGTACAGTTCCACAAGTTATAGCTCGGCTTCAAATTCTTCACAACTCTAGAGAACCCAAAAGGGCCACCCCCAGTCTATGCCAAATGAGATTCCAGGGAAAAGGTCTCATCGAGATGACCAACCATGACGATCATTCTCTGTAGCCCTCCTCATGATGCTCTGGTAACAGTGGTCCACTTAATTAGGCTTCCTATGAACCCCCTCTATGGTTCAAGGTGTGTAGTACAGAAAAGGCCCGGGGTTAGTATCCCTCTGAAGATACATCCCCCTAGAAGAAATAATGTCCTTCGGAATAGAATTATTAATTATCCAAGAAGTGGGTGATCAATTTGGTTTGGTGCTGGGATCGTTGTGTTAGAAAAAAGTCCAAACTCGTAAGAAGGAAGCCTGTCTGAGAGCAGGTACTCCCGTTGACCCATTATGAGAAGATTCATATGGGATTAGTGAAATGGAACAACCAAAGACTTGTATTCAACAAAATATTCCATATCATTTGATCTTTCATCAATAGTAGAAAGAGGAGCATCAATAGAAGCCTTAGAATATCTAATGACATTAGCAGTAGCCTGAGAATCATCCATTGTATCCTGCATAAGAATATCCAGAAGTTGATGATAAGTTAGTCTGACGATAAATTGTTGGATAAAGGCTATAAAAAATGAATAAAGGACTTAAAACGCATATGCAAAAGGCTCCATGTACTATTCCAAGAAATGGTACACGGTAAGAGAATTTTGATTACATCATAACACGTGGAAGATTCTCTGCCTACAGCTATGGTTACCATATTAAATTCATCATGTAAAGCCATGGTATGGGAAATAATCATGAGGTACAGGCCTGTAAACAGTTGGTTAGTGAAAAAAACTGTCTGTGGAATGAAGAAACCATAGACCTTGGTGTGAGTTAAGTTCACGTCCAGATGTTATAGATTAACATATAAGTCCATATTAATATTTTTTTAATTTCTGGACCCTGATTCAATTTGGGTATGCGAAAAAGGTAGCCACGTATCATTCTTCCATAAAAAATCTAAATTTTATTTATTAAAATTCCATAGTCCCATTCGTGGAATTAACGATGTGGTACGTAGACGGAGAAATGGCGAGGAAATCGGTTCACATAAAATATGGAGTAGTTTGCAAAGAGAGCTTTCACAATGAGCACGGTACACGATAACGAAGAAGGCCTAGAAAATAAGGATTTACTTTTTTCACAAAAAATAGTAAAAGACAAATGATATGGTCCCCTATATATAGGTGTGGTATCCCCCTACCGGGTGTACCTATTATACTGCAAACTATTTCAGTTCAGGAATACTTCTACATTGGAATAGTCCCTTTTTCATTCCGAACGGACACCATTCCGATGGGGGAATATGTAGGGTCCTAAAAAATCTTCCAAGATAAGATATTCCCCCCATAATTGATTTGTAGAATGAATCCAATGCTTCTAGAAGACTATCAAGTTGAAGGACTCAAATTGAGTTTCATTTATTTGAAGTAACTTGAATGAATTCATGTTTTCATGGATTTTATGTGGCCTGCATACCATCACCAGGAAATGTACACCGAGAAGATGGATCAAGAATCGCTAGGTATGCGAGACAGTCCGCGAACCTCTGGTCTATAAGGTGATCGCCAACGAGCAAGGAAAACCACGAAACCATGTCAACTGAAGGAGTTGTGCGCGTAAGGCCTTTCTGCATACCATATAAAGAACCCATCAGTTTTAGAAAGAAGAGAACAAGAAGGGTTCTGTGAAACATTATCGCAAACTGAAGCCTCCACAAACCATGGTTCACAGAGTATTCTGTGGGTCATAATATTGCTTCAATGGGCCTCTACAAATAGTGTTGCATGCCTAATAGATATGGCCACTCTGATTCTCTATAAAATGATCACAATAGAAGTATTACAAGGAGAATAGAGGGAGATTAATGGAGAAAAGTATGGATGAAAAAATTTTGAAGGATACATAAAGGTTGCACTTCAACATTCTTCTTTTTTCATTGGTAAGGCACTAACTGTGAACCACATCCTCTGTAGGTATAGCTGGCTACGAACCATAAAATAGGGGAATTAAGTGATAATAATATAACTAAAAACCTAAATGGAAAACACTGAACCAAATACTTCTTGTGAATGGATTTCCCATGAATGGTAATCCCCCTGGCCCTCCTTCAGTATGGTGCTCTATGTGGCGTACCGCTATGTGGACTGAATCCGGCACCGCATACCCAATCAGTATGAATATATAACCTAATGAAACATGGTGAGATTCATACCAATTTGGTATGTGGTGGACTATACCCATTCCCTCTTACCCCACTAGTATGTGGATGGCCCTTCTGCCCGCATACCACTATGGTATGCAGAGCCTTCTCCACCCCGCATGAGAAACCAGTATGCAAAATGGGGTGTTTTTGGGTATTTTTCCTTCTGTTTTTAACCTCATCCCACTATTACCATCCAATACTCCATGATCCCACTACTAACCAGTCCTCCAGAACTAGGCCAAATCCTACTCCAAGGCCACCAGATCTATATGACTAGAGCATCGGGCACATCGACGCGCCCCATAAAGTCTACATACCCATGGTAATTGGAGTCACTAAGGCCCTCCCAACAAAGGTACGGGCTTCGGGAATGCCTATGAGGCTACATTCCCATGGTAACCTAGAGACCAACCTTGGGATGCTGATGTGAACCTCCATGTTCTCAACATTAAGGGCGATCACTTGCTTTTCCATTCACTGAGGATTAGTGATCAGTCTAAGGAGATATGTTCGCTCCCCCATTAGTTGAGGATGATACTATTCCCCTTCCTGGAACGTGCTATGAGGCCCTCCCTCTGAGGTAAGTCCCCAATCATTTGAGGTCAGGCCGCGTTACCTTTAATTCCATTTCACATCGAAAGGATCATCGCTCCGCGCCCTCTCCCACTATCGCCCCGGCCTCTTCCGTCGTGGGCTCTCCCTCCCCTGCCAACTGGAGAGGAGGCATGTACATTGTTGAATCTTTTGAATCCACATGTTTCTCACACCGATCATGAATCACATGGGATTAGAGTTTTGGAATGATTACAAAATCCGCACATTCTGAACTACAAGAACTCTGATTCCTGATTAAATAATGAAACACATGACACCTACCAGAATTCCCGATATCAAAAGGGTCCCCATTCAAAAGGCTCCACCCAATCATGCCTCCTTAACAGTCAGCTTCCATGTGTAAGCCCTGCATATTCTAATCTATGAGAACTCTGATTCCTAATTAAACAAGGATTTGTAGGATGCCAACCAGAAGGCTTGAGATCAAAAGGGTGCCCATCCAAAAGAGTCCACCCAATCATGCCTCCATAAATGGGAATATTCCATGTGTAATCCCCACACATTCAAAACTACACGAACTCTGATTCATGATTAAACCAGGATATATAGGATGCCTACAAGAAGAAACAAGATCAAAAGTGTTCCCATCCAAAAGGGTCCACCAAATCATGCCTTTTTAAATGGGTAGCTTCTATGCATAAGCCCCACACATTCTGAACTATGAGAACTATGATTTTTTATTAAACCATGATACGTACGACGCCTTCCAGAAGGCCCACGATCAAAAGGATGCCCATCCAAAAGGTTTCACCCAATCATGCTTCCTAAAATGAGCAGCTGTAATGCGTATGCCCCACACATTCTGAACTATGTGGGTTCTAATTCCATTACTGAGGATACAAAGGAAGCCCTCTTTGTGGGCCCAATCCCAACATCAAGTCACCTTCCGTCCGCCCTGTATGACTATAAATTCTATAACGCCTTATAACTTGGATTAATTTAGCATCACCTCCGTAGCATCAAATATATGCATGCTAACAATGATCCTGCAAAACACGGGTATCCTGTGGAGACACTCTTCGGGATTGAACCAAGGATTTACGAATGTATGGACATGAATTAAATCTATAAGAGAGTCCCATAACAATGAATAATCCTCCCCCAGAAGGGTGTGATGAGCCTAACCTCCCATCCTCTCAACCAATGAAGTCCTTATGTGTCAATACCAAATCGTTAGCCAACAAGCGCCTACCTTTGGATAGTAGGTCCATGAATCAAGGATACCGGGGCCATTGGGAGTTCATGGATCCACGAATCAACCCATTAGAGATCATATGAAGAAGTTATATCTGAGAGGGACTAATTTCATGAGTTCTTGACCCCCATGTAATCACCCGCTGGGACCAACAGTTCTCATAGGGTTAATCTAACCTTCTTTAAATGACAATGACGCCTAACGAGTCGAAGCTAAGGAATGGTAAACTCGATGAGAACCTGTCTCTATATAAAAAGGGACTAGTGATGATCCTCATCATACCATTTCAGCACCTCCAATAAATGCTCCACCTTAGAGGTGAAACATGGGTTATTTTGAGTTTTTAGGGGTTTTAATGATTTTTAGATTTTAACATTTTTATGGGTTTAAATGGTTTTTATTGTTTTTGTGGTTTTTTGGGATTTTATCAGGTTTTAGGGTTTTGATAATGTTTTTAGTGGTTTTTATGAAGATTAGGGGTCTTAGAATATTTTAGGTTTTTAAGGGGTTTTAAGTGTTTTTGGGTTTCTACTGTTTTCTTAGGGGTTTTCATGGTTTTCTTTTTTTCCTGTTTTCATATATTTTTAATTATTTGTATATTTTTTATGGTTTTTATGGTTTCTAGGGAATTTGAGTGTTTTTAGTTTTTTAGGTATTTTAGTGTTTTTAGGGCAAAGAAGGCTCGGGTCCAGGCTATTCCTAGCACCCCCAAAATTTATTTTTAGTGTTTTTAGGGGTTTTTAGGTTTTTAATGTTTTTTAAAACATTTATGTTTTTAATGTTTTTTGTGGTTTTTGAATTTTATGGGTTTTAGGAGTTTTTATGGTTTTTTAGGGTTTTTAGGTTTTTTAGAGTCTTTTATGGTTTTTAGGGGTTTTAGTGTCTTCTAATTTTTTAATGTTTAATCATTTTTTTGTTTTTTTTTGCGATTTCATGTTTTTTCGCCTTTTAATGTTTTCATAGTGGGGTTTTTGGTGTTTTAGTGTTTTTAATGTTTTTAGGGATTTTTTTATATTTTTTAGGATATTTCAATATTTTGGAGGGTTTTTGGATTTTGATGTTTTTAGGGGGTCTAGATATTTTATGTGGTTTTAAGGGTTTTATAGTATTTAGTTTTTTAGGTGTTTAATGTTTTTTAGGATTATAAGGTTTTCTTAGGAGTTTTTATGGTTTTTTATGTTTTTATGGTTTTTTTGGATTTTTCAGGTTTTTTATTTTATAAGGATTTTGTGGGTTTTTAGGTTTTTTGTGTTTTTCAATGTTTTTTTGTTTGTTTTTTTTAATGATATTTTTGAGTTTTTTGAGTTTTTATTTTTTTTAGTGTTTTAACAAATTTTAGGGGTTAAAACAGTTTTAATGTTTTTAGTGGTTTCTTTAGTTATTCATGAGTTTTTAAGGGTTTAATATTTTTTAGAATTTTTAATGGTTTTTAGTGTCTTTTAGTGTTTTTAGGGTATTTTTATGATTTTTAGGGTTTTTTGGTGTTTTATGGGTTTAAGAGTTTTTAGTTTTTTAATGTGTTCTTAGGGGGTTTCCGGGGTTTAAGGGTTTTCGATGTTTTTAGGTATTTTTTGGGATTTTTTGTGATTTTATCGGGTTTTTGGAAGTTATGGATATTTAGGGTTTTTAGCATTTTTTAGTGTTTTATTTTTTTATAGGTTTTTATAGTTTTCTTAAAAAAAATTAAGGTTTTAAATTTTTTATGTTTTTAGTTATTTTAGGGATTTTTATATTTTTCATGGACTTTTAATGGTTTTACAAATTTTGAATGTTTTTTTTGTCATCAGGGTTTTATGTTTTTTTTTGGAATTTTAGGGTTTTTTGAGATTTTTTCTCTTTTTAAGGATTTTTTGATTTTATAAAATTTTTAAGGGTATAATGGTTTTTAGTGTTTTTAGTTCAATTTTAGTGTTTTTTTGGGTTTTAGGGTTTTTATAATTTTTAGGGGGTTATTGGTTTCTAGGGTTTTTAATGATTTTTATGGTATTTTAGGGTATTGGTATTTTTAGGATTTTAGTGTTTTTAGGTGTATTAGGGTTTTAGTGTTTTCATTTAGGTTTTGTGGTTTGGGGGGGGGGTTTATATTTTTGGGTTTTTTTGGGGTTTTTCAGATTTTTATGGGATTTTAGGTATTTTATAAATTTTGAGGGTTTTTTTTGTTTTCTGGGTTTTTATGGTTTTTTGAGGTTATTCAATCATTTAGGGTGTTAATGGGTTTTTTTGTTTTGTAACAATTTTATGATTTTAATATGTTTTTAGAGTTTTTAGTGGCTTTTACTGTTTTGATGGGTTTTTTTGGGGGGGGGGGGGGTTACGGTTTTAAGTATTTTTATGGTTTTAGTGTTTTTCGATATGGTTTTTATCATTTTTTGGTTATTTTTGTTTTTTTAGGAATTTATGTGTTTTTAGGTTTTTTGTGGTAAAGTTGGGGTTTTAGGGTTTTTAGGGTTTTTTACATTTTTATTGATTTTTAATGATTTTTTGTAATTGTTTAATGTTTTTAGGGATTTTGTGTGTTTTTTGGGTTTTTATGGTTTTTATGGTTTTTTATGGTTTTTATGGTTTTTAACTAATTTTTGGTTTTTATGAGTTTTAATTGATTTGTGTTTTTGATATTTTCTTAGTGTTTTCATGTTTTTATTGATTTTTAATTTTTTAAGGATATTTATGGATATTTACAGATTTTTTTTAGAATTTTTATGTGTTTTTATAGTTTTTAGAGATTTTTAGGGTTTGTTGTTTTTATTTATTTATGGTTTTTTGTGTTTTTCAAGGTTTTTTGAGTTTTTAGGGCTTTATTGTTTTTTATATTTTTAAAATTTTTTGAACATTTAAATTATTTTTATAGTTTTTTGTGGGTTTTTAGGTTTTTTTAATCTATTTTTAGGGGCTTTAATGTTTTTTGTGGTATTTAGATTTTTTAGGGTTTAATAGTTTTTAATGTATTTTTGGGTTTTAAGCAGTTTTAAGTGTTTTTAGGTTTTTAATGTTCTCTTACTGGTTTCAGGTTATTACGGTTTTTTCCATTTTGGGGAATTTTAGGGGATTTTAGGGATTTTATGGTATTTTAGGATTTTTTTTTTTGGATTTTGTGGGTTTTAAAGGTTTTTTAGGGATTTGAGGGGTTTTATGTGTTTTTAGGGTTTTGGGGTTTTTGAGCTTTTAGGGGTTTTAATTATTTTTACTGTTTTGTAACTTATTAAGTGGTTTAAAGTATATTTAGATATTATAGTGTTTTTAGGGGTTTTAAAGGTTTTTTGGGTCTTTATTGTTTATAGGGTTTTAGAGTTATTTGGTTATTTTTTCTATAATGTTTTTAGAGGTTTTAATTTTTATTATGTTTTTATGTTTTTATTAGGGTTTTCTGAATATTTTAAGGTTTTTATGTTTTTATGGATTTTTAGGGATCATTTTTGGGATTTTTGTGGTTATTATAGTTTTTGGGGATTTTGAGGGTTTTAGGGTTTTTCTGTTTTTTTTGTTTTTTGGTGTTTGTTGATTTTTTTAATGGATTTATTATTTTTAGAGTTAATAATGTTTTTAGGGGTTTATGGTGTTTTAATAGTTTTTAGTATTTTTTTTGTTTTTATGGGTTTTTTGGGTTTTCACGGTTATTAGTGGTTTATGGTCTTTAGGATTTTTAGGGTTTTTAAATTTTATATGGGTTTTAGCATTTTTAGGGATTTCGGGGTTTTACATGTTTTTAGGATTTTATGGATTTCATAGGGGTTGTAAGGGTTATAGGGGTGTTTAATTTTATAGGAATTTTTATGGAATTTTTATGTTTTTTGGGTTTTTAGTGGTTTTAGGGTATTTGAGTGTTTTTATGTTTTTAAGATCCTTATTTTTTTTTGTTTTATTTTTGAGTTTGTAGGGTTCTAATGGTTTTTAAGAGTTTATAAATTTTTTTGTGGTTTATAGGGTCTCTAGAGTTCATGGTGATTTTTAGTGTTATTATGTAATTTTAAGATGTTTTAAGGTTTTCATGGAGTTCAATGTATTTAGGATTTTATGGTTTTTTGGGTTTTTACAGTCATTTAGGGGTATTTAGAATTTTTTAGGTTTTTATGGGTTTTATGTGTTTTTAGGTTTTAAGGTTTTCATATGGGGTTTTCATGAATTAGTGTTTTTTATGTTTTTAGGGGTTTTATGGTTCTTATAGTTTTTTGGGTTTTATGGATTTTGAGGGTTTATAGTGCTTTTAGGGTTTTTAGGGATTTTGAGGGTTTTAGCAGTTTTTAGGGTTTTAGGCGTTTTAAGGGTATTTAGGGTTTTCAGGTTTTATTAGGGATTTTCATGGTTTTTAGGGTTTTTGTTATTTTTTGGATTTTGAATATTTTTAACGTTTTTTAGTATTTTTAGGGATTTTTTAGGTTTTTAGGGGGTTTGGGTTATTGGTTTATTTGGTTTTTTAAGGGTTTTTTGAGTTTTTAGGGGATTTATGGGGTTTTAGAATTTTTGAACATTTTTATGGATGTCAAGGGTGTTTAGAGTTTTTATTTATTTTTAGGATTTTTAATGGTTTTTATGAATTTTAAGGTTTTATGGGATTTTATGGGTTTTTAGGTTTGCTTATGGTTTTTGGGTTATTAACATTTTTATATTTTTTTGGGTTTTATGTGTTTTTAGGTTCTTAAGGTTTTCCTAGAATTTTTCAAGGTTCTTAGGTTTTTTTACGTTTCTATGGATTTTTAAAGTGCTTTAGGATTTTTATGAATTTAGGGTTTTTAAGGTTTTAGTGTTTTTTTATTTGTATGGTTTTTGTGTGTTGTTGTGGTTTTTTAGTTTTTTTGGATTTTAAAGGGTTCTAAGTGTTTTTTAATTTTTTTTGTGGTTCAATGGGTTTTAGAGTTTTTGTGGTTTTTAGGGATATGAGGTATTTTTATGGGTTTTTACGGTTTTTGGGGATTTTTAGGGTTTTAATGGTCATTTTAGTGTTTTAGGTTGTTTTATTATTTTTATAGGTGTTTAAGGTTTTTAAGTGGTTTTAGTTTTTTATAGTTTTTTTTGGGTTTTCAGGGTTTTTACAATTTTTTTTGGTTTTTATGGGTTTTTATTGTTTATATGGTTTTTATTGTTTTTAGGGGATTTGTGAATTTTTATGGTTTATAGTGTTTTTTATAGTTTGAGGATTTTTTTAGGTTTTTTGTAGATTTTATGTCTCGTAGGGGTTTTATGTATTTTTATTATTTTAAGGATTTTTACGTTTTTAATGATTTTGAGGCCTTGTAAAAATGGATATACTATTTTAGGGTTCTAGGGATTTTTTTGTTTTGGTTTTTTGTGTTTTTCAGGTTTTAGGGGGTTTTCATAGTTTTTATGGTTTTTAAGGTTATTTAGAGTTTTTGTACATTTTTAGAGTTTTCAAGGGTTTTAGATTTTTTAGTGGATTTTTAGGTTTTTTATGGGTGTTTAGGGCAGAAAAGGTGTGGGGTCAGACAAAGCTGATCCCATGATTTATTAAAGAAAATAAAAGTAAAGTACAAATCATTACAAAGGAGGCTTACATATCCTAGTGTGGGTCGTCCCCTTCATGTCTGAGTCAACTGAAGACAAACAGAAGCCTGGAGTCCTGAAAGACCATACCGAAGTTCCTTCATCAATCGATCTCCAGGAAAGAGCATCTGCAACCCGGTTTTCCTCCCTATATGCATGTGAGATGCTCAAGGTAAGCTTCATGGCAGCATCAAGGCAATTGACCCAGTGTTGGAGAAGCCACCATGGTACAAGTCACGACTGCTTCTTGAAGGCCTCCACCGCCAATAAAAGGATGCTTTTACCACTTCCTTGGGAGCAGTACTGCGTATGAGGAAGATTTGTGGGCCATCGTAAAAGTGATTCAATATGCAACCCATTTTAGAGGTTTTAACTTTTTCTGGGGTTTAATGTTTTTTTGAGGTTTTATTTGGGGGTTTCAATGTTTTTAAGATGTTTTACTTTTTAAGGTACTTTTAAGGATTTTATGTTTTTTTATTTCTTTTTTGGTTTTTTAGGGATTTAGACTGGTTTTAGGGGGTGTTCAGGGTTTTCAGTGTTTTTAATGTTTTTTTGTGGTTTTATGTTTTTTTTTTTAGAATTTTAATTTTATAAGATATTTTAAATTTCATAATGTTTTTCTGGTTTTATTAGGGTTTTTAGTTTTTTAAGGTTTTTTACATTTTAGAGATTTTTTGGGAATTTTTTAGGATTTTTATGGTTTTGGGGGGTTTTATGGATTTGAAGGGTTTCTAGGGTTGTTATTGTTTTATAGTATTTTTTTTGGGTTTTTATTGTTTTTTTATTTTTAGGGTTTTTTGGTTTTCTATAGTTTTTAAATTTTTTATTGGTTTGAAGATTTTTTATAGTTTTTTATTGTTTTTAAGATTTTAATGGGGTTTTAGTGGTTTTTAAGGGTTTTGTGGTTTTGTTATTTTTAGGGGTTTTTAGAGTTTTTAGGGTCTTCATAGTTGTTTATAGGGTATTATTGTTTTTTATGTTTTAGGTGTTTTAATTGTTTTTTTTTGGTTTTTTATGTTTGCTTATATGTTTTTGTGGTTTTTTTTATTTTTTACATTTGTAGGGATTTTTTGTTCTTATTTTTGATGTTTAGGTGTTTAGGGTTTTTAAGGATTTTTAGGGGTTTTTTGTTTTTTTTATTGCATCATTAGTGTTTTTTTAGGTTTTTAGTGGTCTTAAGTGTTTTTAGGCCTTTAAGGTTTTATTAGGGTATTTTATGCTTCAGGAATTTTTAAGTATTTTTATTATTTTTATGGTTATTGAGGGTTTTTAGGAATTTTGAGGGGTTTTAGCGGGTTTTGGGTTTATTATGTTTTTTTTTGGGGTTTTAAGGTTTTTTTCATTGAAAATAGGACTAGTATATAAAAATGGAAAAGGAATTGAATTAAAATTGGATCAGCCAATGGGTGAAATAGCTAGAAAGAATTCTCGGAAAGACATCCAATAATGAATGAAACCCGAGGCCCATGATATCATTCCGCACTCCACCGCACCTTTCCACATTAATGCATCAATTGACATCAAAGGTTAGTAAAACTCCCCACCACAAAAAATAGTGCTCCACTAACTGGTATGACCAATGAATCCAAAGAATAGCAAGCATGCCTTAAGAAATCCATGAAACAGTTTGAAGGCACTGAGAAAACCAATATCCTCCACCATTTCCATCACCATTTATCCCCTCGAGATCTCACCAAGAAACCTTGAGATCCCATATTTCAATCAACAATAATCCATCATCAGAACTAGTTCACCTGTATCAGAAGCTACCCGCTTCACACTAATAACCATCCACACCAAGTAGTATCCCTCTCCACTCTAATAGTACATGATAAAAACAATTATACCATCACTCCAACAAAAACCCACTCAACAAAAACGTCACCCAAACCTCCAATAAAACAATAGCATCTAACCACCATCAATGGAACAAAAGCAACAACACCAACCACCAGCACCAACCCATTTCACTCTCGCAGCACACCCCATCAATGAAGCATCCCGAAACACACCAATAAGACCATCCAATGACCCACAAACTAGCTCATAACCCCCAAAAGAATCTATGATCTAGCAGAAACCCAGTCCAAAGAAACATAACCTCTATAACCTCCTAACCAACACTAGGCCCACCTACAACCCATTCACATGTACAACACCAACTATAAATCTTCCTATTCCATCCTAGAAGCTCCCAATACCCCTTCAACAACATCTCCCAATAGCTCTATCACCCTAAATCATCACAAAATATCATGAAAACTCCCCAGTAGCCACAATACCTTCTAACACTCATGAAATCACCCAGAAACCATCTACACCAGCTCTAAAGAAGTACACTATCCTTGAAACAACAACATGACCTGGAACCCACAAAAAAGTATTTTCCTACTCCACACTAGAACCAATCTCAATACATAACAACCAATATCCACATCACCAACACCCATTTTCCAACTTCCAGTAGACAGTGTCCTAGAACCCAAAACCAGGAATCCTCAAGGCACCCCAATACCATCATCAAAACACACCTTAAAATACACCCTGATAAACACCTTAAAACATTAGCTCATCCAAACCTACTCCCAAAAATCATTCCATTACCTTCATTCTAAGATAGCTCCGACCCATGCAAGACACCATCAGTAACCTCCATCCCAACACAAATAACCACATTCACTTGAATAAGGCCACAAAAAATCATATATAATAATACAACATATATATTCACATCAACCCATGGAAACAAAGGACCCAAACATGAAAAATATTTAGAGAAAACAAGTTAGAAAACTCTCAAAGAGAGAATCCCCCATCCATACCACCATTTCCAATGTAGTAGAAAAATTGGTTCTACCATGTCATCAACCAACCAGGAGGAAGAGATGAGAAACCAATCGAGAAGACTGATGAACCCATCTAGCCAAAAAAACAAATATAGGAACAAAAAAACTAGGAAAAATTATTTGTCATACCATAAACCTAATAACTAAAAACTAGAGAGACACCAGTCGATAAACCTTAAACAATTAAACTCAAGAAACATGAACAACATGCTATGATTGATAAGATGAAAAAGTCACATTGATCATGAACCGAATGATGAATATAATATAATGAACTCACTTGGAAACACCATATAATGGGATTTTGGGAAAACAACACCCATGGAGAGGAGGAACACTAAATATGTGTTCCAAAAACCCAAATCATCGATGAAACAATAGAAATGTCACCGATGAAGGAAAACTGACGAACTCATTCCACCTCACATCATCAAATAAGACACAAAAAGATGGAAGTCCCACCCCATGATAGAAAATCAAGATTCATCATTACCCATGACCTCAAACAACAAACCCCAATAGGATAAGAAAACCTCGCATGCACCAGCATGAGGTTGAATCCAACAATAACACCAAAATCACATGCCAACCATGAACCAACAGACCACAATGGAACACCAACTGTAACGCCCCAAACCAAGCCGAAAAAATCAATCGAACTAAGAAAGAATTTGGTCGATGAATCTACTTCATGAAACCGATGAACCACAAACTGGATGACGGGTGAACATAGAGCAATAGAAAAAACACCTCCGAACAAACACATGCATGAAACCCACTATACCCACACACTCATAACGAACCACTGTGAAGGAGAATGCATCCTGAAAACCGAAACCCCTATAAAACTAATGGTGAACCTAAACAACCATCCATCTCCCCCAAGAACCAAAGGAACGATGGTGGCCATAAAACTAATAGGCAACCAAACCTAAGATGACCCCAGAAGAAGATCTACAAATAGTAAAAAACTAGAATCACAGAAGGATACCTCAGCGATGATGAAGGAAACCCATGTTCCCCACCAGTGGCCATAAATTGTCCCTGAACTAAACCCTTATTGTCTAAGAACCACCATCGAAGAGACTATTGATGAACCCCTTAGTGAAGTAAATCAATCCACATCTACTAGGAAACCTGGTTATGAAACAAAGTAATGAATCCACTGGCACATTTGTCTCCTGAGAGCTATGGGATCTCAATTGAAATCCCTTTGGGTTTTAATGATTTTTAGATTATTTAGAGTTTTAATGGTTTTAGTTCTTTAAGGTTTTAGGGGTAGAAAGGGTTCTTAGAGTTTCTTTTGTTTTAGGGTTTTTATGGGTTTCTTGAGTTTTTTAATGTTTTTAGTGATTTTATGGTTTTTAGGGATATTATGAGTTTTAGGCTATTTTTTGGAACTTTTAGGGGGGGTTTGGCTTTTTAAGTGCTTTTAGGGTTTTAAGGATTTTTTTTGGGTGTTTTCAGAGTTCTAAGGGGTTTCATGTTTTTAGGTATATTTATGGATTTTTAGGGTTTTTATGATTTTATTGGGTTTTTATGAATTTTGAGGGTTTTTAGGGGATATTTTGGTTTTTTTGGGTCTTTAATTTTTTAGGGGTTTTAAGTGTTTTTTTGTTTTTTTGTTTTCTTTGGTTTTTTCTAGGTTTTTAGTTGTTTTTATGTTATAATGGGTTATTTGGGATTTTAATGGTTTTAATGGATTATTTAGGGTTTTTAGGGACCTTTAAGATTTTTAGGGTTTTATAATTTTTTAGGTTTTAGGGATTTTTAGTGTTTTTAGTTTTTAATAATTTTAAGGGGTTTTCTGGGTTTTTAACATTTTTAGAGATTTTTATTTATTTTTATAATTATAATTTTTTTTCTTTCAAGTTAAAATTATTTAGTAAATTAAGAGAATATGAATTACAAATAGGCTCACCCAAGGATAAAATGACATTTGACCCTAGAAACGATGGATGAAAGAACAAACATGACCAAGACACCAAGGAAGGTTCCCAAAAAGACAAAGCGACCAAGCATACACCACCACCATGAAATTGTAATAACACTCCCACTAAGTCAGTGAATACAAACCAACACACAAACCCAATAAATAGTAGAAACCAAAAGAATCCAACAACAATGAACACCTCAACCAATGCTACCAGTCACCCACTATGTTCACATGTGCCAGTAGGAATACAAACCCACAGAAAACAACACTTGTGTAATTCAGATGAGCACCCACCAAACTAGAAGAATGAAACACAACACCTCCATTAATCAATCTAGAAAGCACTTTGAGAGAAATATTTCCATGTCCTCATAATTACCCAAGGTAAAAACAACAGTACACATTCACACACTCACACACCACCAGTCACACAAACTCTTTCATGCATGCACACATACACAACCAACCACAAACACACTCAAACAAATAAACAACATCATAAACCACTAGAATCTCACCACACCACCCAATCGTAACCACCTCGGTGTGCACCAACCTCTAGTCCACATCACTTATAACGGATAACCCTCCCCTCCAAGATGAACCCCTACAACCTACATAGCCTAACCCTACTAGACACACACAAGAACCAAATATTTCCCATCCCTCTAGCCACACTTGACCAAGATAGGTCCCCCCTTCTGCATCTCAAACAAAATAAAATACACCAAGTTCCACTCCAGCACCCCTACAGCCTACCCCATCCCACGACCATTCTAACCTACCATGCGAACTCGTACCAGACCAACAACACCCTAGACATAACTATCCCTAGGCCCTCCAACACCCAACAATACCAGGTAATCCCCACACCTAATGGCTATATTTATGGTGTTTTAGGTTTTTTTTCAAGATTTTGAGGGATTTTAGGGTTTTTAAAGGGTTTTAAGAAAAAAATTTATTTTATTGGGTTTTATGGTTTTTAGTGATTTTTTGGGGTTTGAAGGGTTTTAGTGTTTTTAGTGGGTTTTTTGGGATTTATGGATTTTTTGGGGTTTTAGGGGTTTTTATTATTTTTTGGGGTTTTAGGGGTTTTAGCATTTTTAGGTGTATAGGGGTTTTAAGTGATTTTATAATTTTAGGGGTTTCTTTTGGGGTTTTAGGGTTTCATTATTTTTTTTGGTTTTTAGGAATTTTTTAGTATTTTTATGGTTTTTAGGGTTGTTAGGGAATTTTTGGTGTTTTTTCTATTTTTATAGATTTTAGGGTTTTTATAGTTTTTTGGGTTTTTATGGTTTTTTGGGTTTTTAGTGTTGTTTCGGATTCAATGATTTTTTAGAGATTTTTAACATTATTTGGTGTTTAATAGGTTTTTGGATTTTTTAGTGGTTTTAGGGTTTTTAATGGATTTTAGGATTTTTAAGGTTTTAGGCATTTTTATGGTTTTTCCGGGTTTTAGGGTTTTTAGGGGTTTTTATGGCTTTTAGAATTTTAAGTGTTTTTATTTTTTTACTAGTTTTATGTGTTTTTATATTTTTAAAGTTTTCTTATGGGTTTTTAGGTTTTTCAGGGTTTTTTTTGTTTTTACATATTTTTAGATATTTTCTAATATATTTATGGGTTTTTATGGTTTTTAGGTATTTTGTGGGTTTTAAGGGTTTTAGGGGTTTTAGCATTTTTATGTTTTTAGGTGTTTTACGTTTTTTAAGGATTTTATTATTTTCTCATGGGTTTTCATTTTTTTAGTATTTTTTACTTTTTTAGAAATTTTATGGATTTTTGAGGTGTTTTAGGGTTTTATTGTGATTTTAATGGTTTTTAGGGTTTTTAGGTTTTTATAGTGTTTTGGGGTATAGGGTTGTTTGGAGTTTTAGTGAATTTAAGGTCTTTTAGAGATTTTTACATTGTAATGTGTTTAAATGGTTTTCATAGTTTTAGTAGGTTTTTAGGGTTTTTATGG
Source organism: Viscum album (assembly GCA_963277665.1). Lineage (NCBI taxonomy): Eukaryota > Viridiplantae > Streptophyta > Magnoliopsida > Santalales > Viscaceae > Viscum > Viscum album. The sequence continues at coordinate 479,337,407 of OY728162.1, forward strand.
ATTTTATGTTTCTTTAAGGATATTAGTGGATTTATGGTTTTTAGAATTTATTCGGTTTTTAGGGGTTTCAGATGTTTATAGATTTTTAGGGGTATTATGTGTTTTTATATTTTAATGGTTTTCTTGGGGTCTTCAGGGTATTTAGGGTTTTTATTAATTATTTTTAGGGATTTTTTATGATTTTAAGGGTTTTTTTGAGTTTTTAGGAATTTTTTTAGTGCTTTAAGGTTATTTACAGTTTTTAAATAATTGTTTTTGTTTAAAGGGTTTTTAGAGTTTTTATTATTTTTTAGGATCGGTATTCATGTTTTTTACGGTTTTTAGGGGCTTTAATAGCATTTTTGTTTTAGGGTTTTAGGGGTTTTTGCATTTTTATGTATTTTAGGAGATTTATGTGAATAGGATTTTAATGCATTCTTTGGATATTTCATCGTTATAGGTTTAAAATTTTTACGGATTAGGGGGGTTTGGATTTTTCAAGTTTTATGGGATTTTTGGGGGAGTTATGTTTTTTAATAGTTTTTAAGGTTTTTTAGTGTTTTAAATTTTTTTAGGGGTTTTAGAATTTTTAGTGGGGTTTTATGGGTTTTATTGATTTTTAGGGGGTTTTATATTTTTAAGGGGTTCTATGATTTTTATGGTTTTATTGTTTTAATATTTTTTATATTTTTTAGCATTTGTAGGGTTTTAAAGTGTTTTTAGGTTTTTTAAATTTTCATTGGTGTTTTCAATGTTTTTTATGTTTTTAGGTCTTCTTTGTAATTTTTAGGATTATTTTATTTTCTAGGGATTTTATGTATTTTGAGGGATTTTCATGGGGTGTGGGGTTTTAGTGGGTTGTTTGGGCTTGTTTGGTTTTTGGAGTTTTATATGTTTCATAATGGGCTTTATTTAATGTTTTTAGGCTTCTAAAGTGTTTTTAGTGGTTTTTAGTGTTGTTATGGACTGTTAATACTTTTACGAGTTTTAGGGTTTTTAGGGTATTTTAGGGATTTTAGTATTTTTATAATTTCTAGGTTCTTATGCCTTTTAAATGTTTTTAGATTGTTAATTTTTCCTAGGGATTTTTAGGGGTTTTAGGATTTTTATGATTTAAAGGATTTTTAATGATTTTTAATATTTTTATAGGATTTTGGGTTTTCAGAGATTTCAAAGGTTTAGGGTTTTTAGGGTTCATAGGATTTTTTTTTTGGTTTTTTGGGGAGTTTTTTGATTTTTTTGAAATTTTAGTGTTTTTAAGGTTTTTTAGATTTTATTAACATTTTTTATGGTTTAAAAGGTTTTACAATTTTTATTGATTTTATTTGCGGTTTTAAATGGTTTTATGGGTTTTTATGATTTTTAGGGGCTTATATATTTTGGGGTTTTGTGGGTTTTTATCATTTTAAGTATTTATAGGTTTTATGTGTTTTTTTATTTCTCTGTTTTTTAGGGTCTTTTTTGGTTTTTTAGGTTTTATGAATTTTTAGGCATTTTTTATAATTTCTATGGTTTGAGGGGTTTAAAATATTTTGGGGATTTTAATATTTTTTAGGGATTTAAGGTTTTATGGGTTTTTAACATTTTTATGTTTCTATAGTTTTTATTGGGTTTTTCAGGTTTTTAGGGGTTTTGTGGTTCTTCTGATTTTATGGTATTTTTTGTATTTTTATAGAATTAATAATTTTAAATATTTTGAGGGGTTTTTGGGTTTTCTATATTTTTAGTGGTTTTTAGTTTTTTGGTTCTAAGTATGTTTTGTATTTTTTTAGGGGTTTTTTTTTGTTTTTTAAGATCTTTTTAACATTTTTTGGGTTTTTAGTGTTTTAGTGGTATTTTATTGGTTTTTATGGGTTATTGGTTTTTTATAGGTTTTAGGGGGTTTATGGTTTCTAGGTTTTTTTTTTATGGTTTTTAGGGTTTTTAGTGTATTTAGGGTTTTTAGGGGTTTTAAGTATTTTTTTGGTTTTTAATGTTTTCTTAGGTTTTCTCATGTGTTTAAGGGGTTTTTTAGTAATTTTTTTTATTAGAGTTTTTCTGTATTTTGATGGATTTAGGGTTTTTATGGTTTTTTGTTTATTTTGGGGTTTTAGGTATTTTTGGAGTTTTTATGTTTTTTTTATTTTTAAATTTTTTTACAAGTTTAAAGGGTTTTTTGAGTTCTTATTTATTTTATGGATTTATTTTATTTTAGATTTTTTATGGTCATGTGGGTTTTGTTGGTTATGATGGTTTCATTATTTTTAAGTTATTTAGGGTTTTTATATATATTTTAGGTTTTTAGGGGTTTTAAGTGTTTTTAGGTTTTTGACATTTACATTGGTGATTTTAGGGTATTTATCACTTTCATGGTTTTATCGATTCTAAAGGGAAAGGAATATGCGAGGGTCGGGCTATCCCCCCCCCCCCCACAAATTTATTAGCTAGAAAAATAGACACAACAGACAAGGGATGGGAGGGGTCAAACGACCCACACCCGAAAACCCCTTACAACTCACACAAAAAAGAAGATCAAAATAGAAAAACCAAAAATGAAAAAACACACACACAACCAAGCAGCCACCACCATCATCCAGCATCAACCAACATCCAGAAGCTCATAGCTAACCAATGACCAACATCCAAACTCAAAAAAACTAGCATCCAACACCTCCCATCCAAACAACAACCAGCAACCAGCAAGAAGAGTCATAGAGCCACATCCCTTCTGCACTTCCCAGATAGGAAGCAACCAGAGACTAGCAGTACATCTTCCAGTACCCAAAAAATTCCCACAAAAGAGACTCACAACCAACAACAGCAAACCACCAGCTCCAAAAACATCATCCTCCATAGCAGCCAGCACCTCCATGCCAGTCAGATCCATAACCGACATCATAGAACCAAAGGCAACAAATATAATACACCAGCATTTTCCAGTATACCCATTTCCATAACCCCCGCCAACAGAAGCAGGAACAAGCACTTTGTAACATCTCAGTCATAAAATAGCCAACATTCCATCATGTCTCACCCAACAGAAAAACTAGTGTAAATGACTCACCAACATCAAATGAAGGGCCAATGCACGGAAAACCACATGATAATCCAGAAATCACGTCTTTTAACAACCTCCTGATCCAGCAGCAACAATAAATCACAACCAAACAAAGAATCATCACTACGATGGATACCAAGAACCCAAAAATCACCTCCAAAGTCCATCATATCATCCAACATGCAGCAAAAATCCAGAATATCGATTGTAGCAAGAAAAAAATCAAGTCGAAAATGAACCTTTCCACCCCGATCAAGGACTGCCACTGTCAGATTCGAGGATCTTGAAAGCCTAGATGTAGATTCCGGATCTGTTGCGCCCGCACCACACCATTGGATTTTCTTTGCAGCCTTATACCAAGTGGATATGACCACCTTCTTCAGACCAAAGAGCACCGCCAGAGCAGACCGACACCGAGAATGAAGCGCCAATAGGGACAAGTAGTGAAACAGCAAGTCAAAGCAAAGCCACCAGAAAATAAGATCTGGAGGCAAGGTTGAAATCACTATCGACCTCATAGACATCACCCAAACCACCGGGAATCCACCAACGTTGCCACCACGGATCAGAAAAGACAACGACCGAGGAAGAGGGAGTCCCAAATCTACCAAAGCCGGTCGAAAACCCTGTGAAAACTAGACCCAGCTGTCATCGCCTTTCCCCGTCGCAACCCACCAGATCCCATGGCCATCAAGCATCTACCTCATCTTCCACCATCGCACCCAGGAAGATATCTTTTGAACTCCATCCGCATCACAAATCTTGATCGGGAAGTGATCCATGAAGCCGCAGAGAAGGATTCCGAGAGGGAACCTTTGAAATCGCCACGTCGAGCGGGAGAGCCTAAGTGAGAGTGGCAACATCTTCTTTTTTGTTCTATCGATTCTAATGTTTTTGAATGATTTTTATGTGTTTTAGGGATTTTCAGGGTTTCAGGTTTATAGGGTTTTAGGGTTTTTATGTTCTTTTTTGCTCTTTATGGTTTTTTCAAATTTTTTTTGTCACTTAAGTTTTTAGGGGGTTTTAAACATTTTTTGGGGATTAAATGGTTTTCAGAGTTATTAAGGGTGTTTAGGGTTTTTATGGATTTTTAGGGGTTTTGAGGTTTTTCATTACTTTTAGGGTCTCTTAATGGTTTTTTTGGTTTTTAGAGTTTATTGGGTTTTTATGGTTTTAATGCTTTTAAAAGTATTTATGGGTTTCTTAGGGATTTTTTGTGATTTTAGGGTTTTTTAATTTTAAGATACTTTTAGTGCCTTTTAAGTATTTTTATGGTCATCCGTGTTTTAGATAATTTTGGATGTTTTAGGGTTATTAGGGTTTTTAGTGTTTTCAGTGTTCTTGTGGTTTTTTGGGGTTTTAAGCGTATTTAATTTTTTATAGTTTTATTAGTGTTTTTCTAGGTTTTATGGTTTTCATGTTTTTAGGGATTTCTAGGGTTTTTTTGGATTTTTACAGGTTTTTCGGTTTTAAAGGGTTTTAAGATTTTTAGGTTTTTTTGAGCTTTTTAAAAAAATTTAAGGTTTTTTAGGGTTTTTTTATTTTTATAGTTTTTAATGTTTTTGTTGATATAATTTTATTTTAGGGAATTTCAGTGGGTTTAATGGTATATATGGGTATTTTGGGGTTTTTATGGTTTTTAGGGGATTTATGGTTTATAGGTATTTTAGGGGTTTTCCTGTTATTTTCGATTCTTTATGGTTTTTATCATTTTTAATGTTTTTAAGGTTTGAAATTTATTTTATGTTTTTAAGGTTTTCTTAGAGATTTTTGGGATTTGTTATGTTTTTACATATTTTTAGGTATTTTTTAGGTTTTCAAAGTATTTTTAGGGTTATTAGGGATTTGGAGGGGTTTTAGGGCAAGGAAGGATCGGGACTAGGCAATCATGCCCACCCCCAAAATTAAACAAAAATAATAGGACAAACAAAGTGCTACAAGGGGGGATTACATAACTGGGTGTGAACCTCACCCTTCAAATCAGACAAGACGAAAGAGGAGCAGGGTGGCATGGAAACAAAGGACCACAGTGAATGCTACTCCACAATAGCCTGCTTGGAGAGAGCATATGCAACTGCATTTTCCTCCCGGTAGGCATGTGTTACAGTGACAATTAGCCTTTAGAACATGGAAAGGTAGTCCAGACACGCGGAATGGAGCCTCCAGGGGACGCACCTAGATCTGTTTTTAAGAGCACTCACAAAAGGTATGGAATCAAACTCCAACCACTAGAAACTCCAACTGAACCTGACAGCATACTCAATAACCTTTATAATTTCCCAAAATTCATATTAAGGAGCACACCCATTACAAATAAAGTGTTCAAACCATCCCTTAACGAAACCCCGATATGTGCGGAAAACCCCACCGCATCAAGCAGGGCCCAGGGCACCAAGGGCTGCACCGTCCACATTAACCTTTATCCAGGAGGGGAGTGGAGGGATCCACCGAATAAATCTGGGGACGATGGGTTTTTTACCTACTAGAAACACCATGCAACTGAAGGATGATCAGTTCGCAGATATTATTCACCACACACCCTATCTAGATACGGGAGGCCGCATAAACAGCCCAGTGGATCGCCACAATGCCACCATGAAAGGAAAGTTGTTTCTTATTGAAGGAAACTACGTTCAGAGCAGTCTAGATAAAATATATGGTGGCTATAACCACAAATAGAAAAAGGTTGTACACTTGCTCACTATAATCCCAGTTAGGAAGGTCCGCCAGGAGCTCAAGAAGCGGCCTATCCCGGCCAGCTGGGAACTCAAAATTCTGCTGCAAATAGCCCCAAATATCAGCACTTAAATTTCACTGAAGGAAGGTGTGCTGGATGTTTTCTTCCACACCGAGTCAAAGAAAACACATAGAGGTAAGGTTGAGACCAGCTCGCTACAACTGGATCTCCAATAGGCAGCCGATTCTTCCAGATTTTCCAGATAAGGAGGTGGTTATCAGGAGAAATAAAGTTCCTCTTGAACTTAGAAAGCTAGGCCGGTAGAGGGTATCCCCTGGCATAGTTAAACTGATAGTAATCCTAGGCAGTAAGTCGCCCAACCAGATTGGGTTTCCAGGTCAGGATATCTGAGTCAGTGAAATGGTAACACTGGATTTGGAGTAGGGATACAGATGGGAGCAGATCCACAAACTGCTCCAGCCTTGGGATGAACTCTGAAATAGACAGGCTCCTCAGGCCTGGAAGAGGGCTAATGAAGTATTTAAAGGTCCTATAAAACCAATACGTGGACTAAGAATTCAAGGATGAGTTCTTTGAAACAAACCATTTAGAATGAAAGACAATGGCCTTGTATGAGGCATAAAATTTTATCCAAACAGATGTGGGGAAGTAACCTTCATATCAATCACAGAGCTTAAGCACAAATCTTTCCCGATTGAAGTCCAAACCCCGATCCATATGAATTAGCATCCCCCAAGTATATTTAGAAAGGAGAGCATCATTGTATCATCTGAGGTCTTTAATACCAAGCCCACCCAACTCAATTGGCTTGTTGTAGTCCTTCCAGGCCACTCCAACCAATTTCTTTTGAGTTATACACCCCTTCCAGTAAAAGTTCCTGATCTTTTCCTACAGGTCCTTGATAAGATTAACCGGCCACCTATAAATGGAATACACATAAGTGAACATAGAGGAAATCACCAAGTTTATAAGGCAGACCCTTCCGGCTTGCGAGAGGTATTCCACTTTCCATTTCTCCAACTGTGGAGTGATTTTGGAGGCAATATTCTCATGGTAACACCATTTGACACGTCCCCAAAAAATGGGAACGCCCAGGTAGTAAAAATGAAATGACCCTCTCATGACACCAAGGTACATGGAAATGGAGATTCACCGGGACCATGAGTTCCCCTCCCCAAAGACAATCAAAGACTTTCTCTAGCTGATGGATTGTCGTGTTATAGATTCATAATGTTGGAAGGTCATCCGAATGGAATCCAAATTCTGCTTGTCATCTTGCCCAAACAAGAGAATATCATTTAGGGTTTTTAGGGGTTTTTAGGGTTTTAGGGGTTTTTAGTGGTTTTATCATTTTTTGGGGGGTTTAAGTGTTTATAGGTTTTCTAGCATGAATTTAGATTTTTCAGAGATCTTAGGGTTTTTCACATTTTAGGTATTTGGGGCTTGTTTACTATTCTTATGCTTTTTTTGTTTTTAATGGATTTTGATGGGTTTAGGGGATTTAAGGTTTTTAGGTTTTTTGGTGGTTTTCATTGTTTTTTAGGTGTTTACCCTTTTTATTTTTTTACGGGTTTCAAATTTTTTTTATGTATTTAATGTTTTAATTTGTTTTTAGGGTTTTATTTTTTTTTTGTTTTTAGGTATTTTTTGGGATTTTTAGTATTTCAATGGATTCTAGGTTTTTTTTGTTTTTAGGTTGTTATTGGGTTTTTATATTTTTATTATCAACTTTTTTTTAGATTTTTTAATGTTTTTATGGGATTAAAAGGTTTTTATATTTTTTTGTAATTTTTTATGGGTTTTTAGTATTTTATATGTTTGTTGGGGTTATAGAGTTTTTGGGGGTTTTAGGTTTTTAGAATTTTTAGGGTTTTTAGGGTTTTTAGTGTTTTCAGTTTTTTAGGGATTTTATGTGTCTTTATGTTTTTATGTTTTTATTTGGATTTTTCATGGTTTTATTATTTTTTACAATTTTAGGGATTTTTAGGATTTTTATGGTTTTTAGGGGTTTTAGGGTTTTTGAGGGACTTTATGGGTTTTAAAGTTTATTAGGGTTATAAGTGGTTTTTAGGATTTTCTGTAGTTTTAAGTGTTTATTGGGATTTATGGTTTTGATAGGGATTTTCATGGGTTTTAGGGTTATTTATGATTTTATGGATTTTTAGAGCTTTAATTTATTTTTATTATTTTTATGGCATTTTGTTATTTTGATGTTTTTAGGTATTTTTATGGTTTTCATGTTTTTTTGGTTTTTATGTTTTTTTTTGAGTTTTTTTCAGGTTTTATGTTCTTTTAGTGTTTTTAACGTTTTGTGGGGATTAATTTTTTTTTGAGTTTTTAGTTTCTTTAGGGTTATTATTGTTTTTTTATATTTTTTATATTTTTAAGGGTTTTATGTTTTTAGGGTTTTAGGGTCTCTTATGGGATTACTGTTTTTAGAATTTTCATTTTTTTAGGGTTTTAAAGGGTTTTTAGGTTTTTAAGGTTCTCTTAGGGATTTTTAGGGTTTTTTGTGTTTTTTATGTTTTAGGGGTTTTTAGAATTTTTATGGTTTTTATGATTTTCAATGATTTTGATGATTTTTAGGAGGGTTATGTTTTTTATTTTTTTATGTTCCATATAATTTTTATGTGTTTATTGGTTTTTAATATTTTCTTAGTTTTATACACGGTTTTTTGGGGTTTTTTTATCTTTTATGCATTCAAAAAAATTGTATTTTTATTGTTTTTACAATTTTGGGGATTTTGAGCATTTTAGGGGTTTGATAGTTTATTTTGGGTTTTTCTTGATTTTTTGTGTGTTTTAAGGGTTTAATGGTTCTAATGTTTTTGAATTTTTTAAAGGGTTTAAAGGTTTTTTTGATATTTCAGTGGGTATTTATTGTTTTTATGGATTTTTAGGAGATTTATGGTTTTTAGGGGTTTTTATGGTTTTAGGATTTTTTAGGATTTTTTAGTTTTTTAGTGTTTTAAGGATTTTAGTGGTTTTTAGATTTTATTTGGGTTTTTAAGTGTTTTGATGTTTTTAAGGTTTTCATGGTTTTAAAAGGTTTTTAGGATATCTTACGTTTTTTGAGATTTTAGGGCTTTTAGAATTTTAATTTTTTTTTTGGTTTTTTGTAGATTGAGTGTATTTTGTTGTTGTTAGGGTTTTTAAGAATTTATGGATTTTAATTTTTTTAAGGATTTTAGGGTTTTTAGGGTTTCTATGGTATTTAGGGTTTTTTGGTTTATTGGGGGTTTAACATATTTTATGGGTTTTAGCATTATATGGTTTTTAATGTGTTTTTTGTGTTTTAAGGTTTTTAAGGTTTTCTTATGTTTTTCAATGTTCTTAGTGCTTTTTAAGTTTTTAGGGATCTTTAGGGATTTATAAGTTATTTATAGTTTAATAAATTTAATGGATTTTGAGGGTTGGAATATTTTTTAGGGTTTTTATGTGTTTTTGGGTTGTTGGGTTTTTTTTTAGTTTTTATGTTTTATAATTTTTTTGGAGTTTTTAAATATATTTGGGGTTTGAATGGTTTTTAGACTTTTATTGGTATTTTAGGGGGTTTAGGGGTTATATAAATATTTATTGATTTTAAGGGTTTTTTGGTTTTTTAGGATTTTAGTGTTGTTTTGGGATTTAATGTTTTCTTAGGGGATTTTAGGGTTTCTAGGTGATTTTATGTTTTTAACGATTTTTTGTGTTTTTTTGGATTTTTCTGGATTTTACTATTTTAGTGTTTTTTAAGGTTTTTTGGGTTCATTGTGTTTTTTGGGTATTTGGGGGTGTTTTGATTTCTTAGGGATTTTATCATTTTTATATTTTTTGACACTTTTAGTGGTTTAATGGGTATTTAATGTTCTTTGTGTTCTTCTGAGTTTTTATGAGTTTTTAGGATTTTTTATGTTTTGTGGGTTTTAGGTATTTTTTGGGTTTTACGGTCTTTAAGGGTTTATAAGTGTTTTTAAAAATTTTAGGTTTTTAGTGTTTTTTCAGTTTTCAGTTTTTTAAGGTTTTCATATGGTTTCTCTATGTTTTTATGGTTTTTTATATTGTTACGGATTTTAAGTGATTTTTTATTATTTTGATGGTCTTTATGGGTGTTTGGGATTTTGATGGTTTTTTGGTTTTTATGGTTTTAGAGTTCTTACCATTTTTAGGGTTTTAGTGGTTTATAGTGTTTTTTGGGTTTTAAGGTTTTATTAGGGATTTTCTAGGTTTTGAGGAGTTTTTTTATCTTTAGGTATATTTAAGGATTTTTATGATTTTTATGGCTTTTACAATTTTTAGGGATTTTGGGGGATTTCAGGGTTTTTATTATTTTTACAGATTTTGGTTTTTAGGTGTTTTCTTGAGTTTTGTAGAGTTTTATGGGTTTTTATATTTTTTAAACATTTTTATGGGTTTAAATGGTTTTTGGACTTTATTGGGTATTCAGGTTTTTATGGGTTTATAAGATTTTTGTATGGTTTTAGGGGTTTCTATGGATTTTTAGGGGTTTTAAGGTCTTTTAGAGATTTTATAGTTTTTAGAATTTTTTTAGATTATTTGGGGTTTTAATTATTTTTTATGATATTAAGGTTTTTATAGCAATATTCATGGTTTTTTTGGGATTTTTTAATTTTTAGGATTTTGAGGATTTTTTTTTGGATATTTATGTGTATAGGGTTTTTTTTGGATTTTGAGGGTTTTAGGGTTTTCATCATTTTTAGATTTTTTGTTTAATTATGTCTTATTAGGTTTTTCATGTTTTCTTAGGGTTTTTATGGGTTCTTAGGGGTTTTAACATTTTTAGGGATTTAGGGTTTTTTTAGTATTTTTATGGATTTTTATGTTTGCTGGATACTGGAGGGTGTTTCGGGATTTATAGGATTTCTTGTGTTTTATAATTTTTTGGGGTTCATGGGGTTTTTTTAGGGTTTTATGATTATTAAGGTGTTTTAGAGTTTTAAATCTTCTAGGGGTTGAATGGGTATTTAGAGTTTATAGTGGTTTTAGGGATTTTTAGGGTTTTTTGGATTTTTTTAGTGTTTTGCGTATTCTTTTCAATTTTAAGGTGTTTTAGGTGTTTTATGTGATTTCAAGATTTATGTTTTCTTACAGATTTCAGGGTTTTAGGGTTCTACATTTTTAGTGATTTCTTGGTATTTCTAGGATCCGTGTGGTTTGTAAGGAGTTTATGGGTTTTAGGTATTTCATGGTTTGTAGGGGTTTTTTGGTATTTGGGGTTTTTAGAGTTTTTTAGGTTTTTAGGGGGTTTTATAAATTTTTAATAGTTTTAATGGTTATTAATGTTTTTAGTAGGGGTTTATGGGTTTTATTGGTTCTTATGTTTTTAGGGGGGTTTAGGGGTTTTAGGGACTTATTTGGGTTTTTAGGGGTTTCATAATTTTTTAGGTTTTTAAGGGTTTTATTTGTTTTTAAATTTTTAATGTTTTCTTTGGGGTTTTCAAGTTTTTTAGTGTCTTTTACAATTTGAGGGTTTTATAGGGATTTTTTTATCTTTATGGGGATTTAGGGATTTTGTGGTTTTTAGGGTTTTTAGTGTTTTTAGGTTTTTAGGGGGTGAAATTGTTTTAGGGTTTTAAAGTTTTCATAGGTTTTTTCATGGTTTTTAGGGGGTTTTACATTTTTTTGTATTCTTAGGGATTTTAAATAAATATTATGGTTTTATGGTTTTTAGTGATTTTGAGGGGTTATAGGGTTTTGTGGTTTGTTGGTGTTTTAGGGTTTTGTTGAGTTTTTTACTAGTTTTAACGGTTTTATAGTTTAAAAAATTTGTAGGCGTTTAAATATTGTTTAGTGATTTTCATATTTTTATTGTTATTTGGGGATTTTGATTTTTTTAGGGTTTTTATGTTTTTAAGGGTTTTATGGCTTTTAGGTTTTTTTGTTATTTTAGGGTGTTTATTGTTTTTAGGTTTTTAGGGGTTTTACGTTTTTTTATGTTTTTAGGGTTTTCATGTGGTTGTCAACAATTTTCAGGAAATTTTATTTTTTTTTGCGTATTTTAGGAATTTTTCAGATTTTTATGGGTTTTTAGGGTTCTTAGGGATTTTGAGGGGTTTTATGGGTATTTATGTTTTTATAATTTTTTTGAGTTTGTATGGGTTTCATTGAGTTTTTAACATTTTTATGTTTTGAAAGGGTTTTTTTAGTTTTTAGTGTGGTTTTATTTTTTATGGGGTTTTAGTGTTTTTAATAGTATTTGGGGGTTCTATAGTTTTTAGATTTATTAAGAGTTTTGAGTATTTTCTTAACAATTTTTAGGTTTTTATAGGTATTATGCGTTTTTTGGTTTTCAATGTTTTCATAGGGTATTTCAGGGTTTTTTTTTACTTTTTTGGGATTTTAATGGTTTTTTTCTATGGCTTTTAGTGTTTTTAGGGATTTTCAGGGTTTTTATGGGTTTTTAGATTTTTATGGTTTTTTTGTATCAATTTTTAGGTTTCATAGGGTTTTTATGTGTTTTAAGTTTTAATATTTTCTTAGTTTTTGATGGGTTTTTATCTTTTTATGTATTTTTATGGAATTTATGAATTTTTATGGATTTTATGGTTTTTTAGGATTTTTAGGTGTTTTCAGGATTTTTACGGTTTTTTGTGGTTTATGGTTTTTTGTTTTTTGGGGGGTCATGGGTTTATTTCATTTTTTCATGGTTTATATGTTTTTAGATATTTTTCACATTTATTGTGGATTCAATAGTTTTCAGAGATTTAGTGGGTTTCAGTGTTTTTATGGGGTTTTAGGGTTTATAGGGGTTTTTTGGTCTTATGGGGTTTTTCAGGTTTTACGGTTTTTGGAGGGTTTTTGGTTTTTAGGGGGTTTAAGTGATTTTATGTTATTATAATTTTTTTGTGATTTTTTAGGATATTAGTGTCTTTATATTTTTTGGGATATTTAGTGATCTTTATGATTTTTATAGACTTTTAGGGTTTTTAGGTATATTGATGTTTTATGTTTTTTTAGTTTTTCTGGTTTTTATGGGGTTTGTGGGTTTTTTTGAGTATTTTCAGGATTTATGGTTATTTAATTTTTTTTAAATATTTATGGGTTTAAAGGTTTTATAGAGTTTTTAGTGGGATTTAGGGGTTTTTTGGGTGTTATAGTTTTTATGTTTTTTTGGATTTTATGGATTTTTAGGGTTTTTGGGAATTTTGAGGGTTTATTAAAAATTTTAGGGGTTTCATATTTTTTAGTGTTTTTTACCTTTTTATTGATTTTAAGGATTCTTATGATTTTTTAGAGAATTTATTGAACTTGACATGTTTTAGGTTTTTTGGGCTTCTATGATTTTTAAAATTTTATGATTTTTAGGATTTTTATGTTTTTTTGGGTTATTAAGGTTTTCTTAGGGATTTTATGGGTTTTTAGAATTTTTAATGTTTTTAAGGATTTTTAGAGATTTTTTTAGTTTTTAGAGAATTTAGGGATTTTAAGCATTTTAGCGTTTTATAAATTTTTTGGATTTTAGGGTGTATTTTTTATTTTTAGGGTTCTTTTTGTTTTTTATCATTTTAGGGGGTTTAAAGGTATTTTTGGGGTTTTATTATGATTTATGGTTTTTTTGGGGTTTTTTGGTTTTTTATTGTTTAGGTTTTTTATGGTTTTAGGGTTATTGGTATTTTTAGGGGATTAAAAGGTTTTTAGAATTTTTATGTTTTTTTAGGAGTTTTAATTGGTTTTAGGTTTTTACAATTTTCTAATGGTGTTTTATAATTTTCGGTGTTTTTATGGTTTTTAAGGTTTTTAGTGTTTTTATGGTTTTTAAAGATTTTTATGGTTTTTTGAGAGTTTGGATTTTTAGTTTTTAGGGGTTTTTATTATTTTTAGGGTTTTTAATTTTTTAGGTTTGTATTGGTTTTAAGTGTTTTTTTGTTTTTAATGCTTTCTTAGTGATTATATTTGTTTTAGATGGTTTTACATATTTCGTGGTTTTTAGGGATTTTTATGATTTTTATTGTTTTTATGGATTTTAGGGATTTTGAGGGATTTTAGGGTTTTATGGGTTTAATGGTTTTTATGGTTTGGATTATTTTTTATATTTTTAGGGTTTTTATGTGTTTTTAGAGTTTTAATGTTTTTATAGGGCTTTTCATGGTTACTATATATATTTTTATTTTTTGGGGTTTTTGGGATTTTTTGGATTGTCATGATTTTTATTGATTTTTTACTATTTATAGGGGTTTTATGTTTTGTAGGTTTTTCGATGTTTTTAGGGATTTTTTGGGTTTTTAGGGACCATTGAGTCTTTAGGGTTTATATAGTTTTTTAATGCCTCTAATGTTTTTAGGGGTTTAAATGTTTTTTAGAGGTTTTAGTGGGTTTTTGGGTTTTTATGGTTTTTCTAACATTTTTAGATATTTTATGGTTTGAGGTATTTTATAGTTTTTAGAGTTTTAAGGATTTTTATAAGTTTTATGTTTTATTAGGTTTTTAATGTTTTCATAGGATTTTTCATGTTTTTTATGGTTTTTAAGTTTTTAGGGATATTTAAGATTTTTTTGGTTTTTTAATTATTTTGGGATTTTGAGAGTTTTTAGGGATTTTAGGGGCTTGAAATTTTTTGGTTTCTTACGGGTTTTAACTATTTATAGTTTTGTATGAATTTATTATGGTTTTTTGGGATTTAGGGGTTTTTATAGTTTTAGGGTTTTTTGGGAATAATTTTTGGATTTTTATCACTATTTAGGGTTTTAGGTTTTTTAGGGTTTTTATCCATTTTTAGATTTTTTAGGGGTTTCAAATGTTTTCAGTTTTTTATGGTTTTATTAGATATTTTCAGGTTTTTTAGATTTTATTTGTTTTTTTATAGCTTTTCAAAAAAAATAGGATTTTTATGGTTTTCAGGATTTATAGTGATTTTGATAGTTTAATGGGTTTTTAGGGTTTCCATTAATTTTTGGGATTTTAGGGTATTTTGAGTTTTCTTAGTTTTTAATGGTTTTTATAATATTTTCCAAATTTTTAGGGGTCTAAATTGTTTATTTTTAATTTTTATTGATTTATAGGGTTTTTATGGGGTTTTAGGTTTTTTTTAATTATTTTAAGGGTTTAATGGTTTTGGGGTTTCTGTTATTTTTTTGGGTTTTTAGATTTTTTAGTTTTTTAGTGTTTTTAAGTATTTTTAGGTTTTATTCGTTTTCTTAGGTTTTTTAGGGTTTTAGGATTTTTTATGTTTTTAGGGATTTTTTTGGTATTGTTTAGTTTTTTATGAGTTTTTTGGGATTTTTATGGATTTTGAGGGGTTTTATGATTTGTATTGTTTGAATTGTTTTAATTGTTTATTGGTTTTTTGGGTGTTATTTATATTTTTGTACGTTTAAGGAATATTTGTCTTTTTTTATAATTTTTAGGGTTCTAAAGTGTTTTTATCATTTTTCAGGGTGTTTTAAGGTCTTTTGGGTTTTTAGGGCATTGTATGTTTTCAAGGGTTTTATTATTTTTAGGTGTTTTCAAGGATCTTATAATGGTTTTAGGGTTGTTAGTGTTTTTCACGCTTATTATATTTTTTAGGGAAAGTGTTTTTAGTTTTTTTACTGTTTTCTTATCTATTTTTAGGGTTTTTTGTGTTTTTAGGTTTTTTGTGTTTTTAGTTTTTTGGTGGATTTTATGGATTTCTTTTGCTCTTTACAGTTTTTAGGGTTTTTTACGCAATATGTTTTTTAAGGAATTTGTTTTATTTTTTGTATTTTAATATTTTTGGGTTTTTAGGGATTTTAGGGGGTTTGGGTTTTTAGGGTGTTTAGGGATTTTATGGGTTTTAGCGTTTTATGTGTTTTTTGGTGTTTTATGTGTTTTTATGTTTTTATGGTTTTCTCAGGGTAATTTAGGGGTTTTTAGAGTTTTTACATTAAAATGTATTTTTAAGGATCTTGTAGGGTTTTTATGTGTTTTTAGGTTTTTTAGGGATGTTGAGAGTTTTGGGGGGATTTATAGGTTTATACGATTTTTTGGTTTTTTTGCTATTTAGGGTTTTAAGGTTTTTGGGGTTTTTATCAATTTTAATAGTTTAAATGGGTTTTAGAGTTTTTATAATTTAGTTAGGGTTTCATAAGTTTTTGGGGTTTTTAATGGTTTTTAGGGATTTAATGGTTTTAAAGATTTTTAGGGTTTTTAAGGGTTTTTGTGTTTTTTACGGTTTTAACTGTTTTGTAGTTTTAAGGTTTTATAAGGGTTTTTAAGTTTTTTCGGGTTTTTACACTTTTAGGTATTTTTTGAGATATTTAATTATTTTTATCTTTTACAATGAATTTCCAGGATTTTGATGGTTTTTAGGGGTTTTAGGTTTTTTATTATTTTTTAGGGATTTTAACATTTTTATGTTTTTTAGGGGATTCAATTGTTTTTAGGTTTATATTGTTTTCTTGTGGTTTCTTGGGATTTTTAATGTTTTAATTGATTTTCTAGGGATTTGTTAGGAATATTATGGTTTTTAGGTATTTTGGGGTTTTTTGGCCTTTTTGGTTATTTAGGGTTTTAGAAATTATGGGGTTTTTAGGGGTTTTGAGTGTTTTGGGTTTTAAGGTTTTCTTAGTTTTTTTAGTGTTTTTAGGGGTCTTTTAATTATTAGTGATCCTTATTTTTCTTATTATTTTTAATGGTTTTTATGGATTTTTTGGATTTTGAGGGTTTTTATGGTTTTTATGGTTTTGGGGGGTTTTATTGGGTTTTAGGGGTTTTAAAGATTTTATAATTTTTTTAAAAAACATTTTTAATGGGTTTTGGTATTTAATGGTGGTTTTAGGGTTTTTATTGGTTTTTAGGGGTTTTAAGGTTTTTAGTGGTTTTATGGGTTTTATTGTTTTTAAGTTTTTCTTGGGTTTTAAGCTTTTTTATGTTTTTAGGGATTTTAATTGTTTTTAGGATTGTATGGATTTCATAGGTTTTTTAGGTTTTTTAGCGTATTTTACTTTTTAATGTATTTTTTTGGATGTTCTAGGTTTTTAGGGTTTTATGTTTGTATTGATTTTTTTGGGTGTTGTGTGTTTTTAGAGTTGTTATAATTTTTTATAGTTTTTAAATATTTAGATATGTTTAATATTTTTAGGGGTTTAAATGGTTTTTTGGGTTTTGAGTTGTTTTTAAGGGAATTTTTTGTTTTTTTAGGTTTTTAATATTTTTAGTGGTTTTTATGCTTTTAAGGTTTTTAGTGACTTTTTAGGTTTTTTTATGGTTTTTAGTGTTTTTAGGTTTTTAATGGATTTTACTGTTTTTAGGTTTTTATTATTTTCATAGGGGTTTTAAATGTTTTATAGATTATTGATTTTAAGGTAATTTTATAGATTTTTTGGGATTTTAATGTTTTTTAGGGGTTTTCAGGGGTTTTATGAGTTTTATGGGTTTATGGATATTATAGTCATTGTTGGTTTTATAGGGTTTATCTTTGTTTTTGAGGTTTGTAATTTTTTTTTATTTTCTTAACATTTTTATATGATTAAAGGATGTTTAGTTTTTTTATCGGTTTTTGGATATTTATGTGGTTTTAATGGTTTTATTATTTTTAGTGAATATTATTGTTTTTTAAGACTTTAAGAGATTTTAGGGTTTTCAGGATTTCTTTTTCATTTTTTATGTTTTTAGGGGTTTTAAGAGTTTTTTTGGTTTTAAGGGTTTATTAGGCATTTTTATGATTATAGGTTTTTTTTACTTTTTTGGTATATTTTGGTATTTTATAGGATTTATTTTTTTTGATTTTTATGGTTTTTGGGTTTTTATGAATTTTTTGGGGTTTTTGGGTTTTTGGAGTTTTTATGGGTTTTAGGTTTTTCAGATATATTTAATGTTAACGATGTTTTAAAGGGGTTTTTAGATTATATCGGTTTTAGGGGTTTTATGGGTTTTAGTGTTTTTTTATTTTTAGGATTTTTTTGGTTTTTAGCGTTTCTAGGATTTTTAGGGGTTTTAAGAGTTTATACGGTTTCTTAGGAATTTGTAGGGATTTTATGTTTTTTACATTTTATGGGATTTTAGGGATTTTTAGGATTTTAAGGGGTATTTAGTGGCTTTAGGGATTTTGAGTGTTTTTAGGATTTTTAGGGTTTTAGGCCTTATTTGTATTTTGGAGGTTTTAGTGGGTTTTTCGAGTTTCTTAGGGTTGTATTGTTTTTGTTATTTTTTATGTATTTTATGGATTTTTAGGGGTATTGAGGTTTTATGGGTTATATGGTTTATATAGTTTTTAAGGTATTTAGGATTTTTCCCTTTTTAGGGGTTTTTTTTAGTGATTTTAAGTTTTTATGGTTTTCTTAGTGGGTTTCATGGTTTTTAGGGATTTTGATTTTTTAGGGGACTTTTGTTATTTTTTAGGTATTTACGGTTTTTTAATGTTTTGAGATATTTTTTGGGTTATTAGTGTTTTTATGGTATTTGGGATTTTTAGAGTTTTTTATTTTTTATATTTTTAGACGTTTAAATGGTTTTTATATATTTCTTTCGGTTTTTAGGATTCTATATATGTTTTTAGGTGTTTTATGATTTTTGTACGGGTCTTATTGTTTTTAGGGTATTATGATTTTTAGGGGTTTTAGTTATCTTATGGTTTTTATGTTTTCCAAGGGGTTTTTAGTGTTTTCTATGTTGTGAGTGATTTTTAGGGATTTTTTTATTATTTTTAGGGGGAATTTAGGATCATAGATATTTTGAGGGTTTTATAGTTTTTTTTGAGTTTTAGGGGTTATTGTTGTTCTTTTTTATTTTTAGGGATTTTTGAGTTTTTAAGGGTTTTTAGGGTTTTTTGAGTTTTTAATGACTTTCCGGGTTTATAGTGTTGTTAGAATATTTAGTGGTTTTTAAAAAAATTATGGGTTTTATTATATTTATGTATTAATGGGTTTTTATGGATTTTAGGGTGTTTATGGTTTTTATCGGTTTTTATTGATTTTATGTATTTTTTAGGATTTTAGTGTCTTCTAGGGCGGTAGGGATTTTATTGTTTTTTGGGTTTCTAGGGTTTTTTTTAGGATTTTTAAGGTTTGAAGGGTTTTTAGTGTTTTTCCTTGTTTTTAGGGATTTTATGGTTTTAAGGGGATTTTATTGGTTTTATGGGTTTTAGGGATTTTTATGATTCTTAGAGTTTTTGTCGTTTTTATGTCTTTTATGGGTTTTAATTATTTTTTTTCATGGATTTATTTTTTTATTTTGGTGTTTTTTACATTTTTACGTATTTTTTAGGAATTTCTTGGATTTTTTTTTATTATTTTGGTTTTTATGTTTTTTGTCGATTTGTATGGTTTTTTGGGTATTTGTGTTTTTTATTCTTTGTATTGTTTTTTAGGGATTTTAGCATTTTTTCTGTATTTTGAGGGTTTTTCAGGTTTTAGAGTTTCTATAACATTTTTAGGGGTTTAACGGTTTTAAGAATTTTTCAAGGATTTTATGGTTTTTAGGGGTTTTAATGGTTTTTACAGGTTTTATGGTTTTTATGGTTTTGAGTTTTTTTGTCGTTTTTACCGTTTCATAGGGTTTTTAGGGGTTTTAAGTGTATTTATGTTTTTAAGGTTGTCATAAGTTTTATGAGGGTTTTGAGTGGTTTTTATATTTTTTTATATTTTTATGTCTTTTCTAGGAAGTTAATGGTTTTTAGGGTCTTATAGATTTTGAGTGTTTATATTGTGTTCTGGGTTTTAGTGTTTTATGGTTTTTTTGGTTAGGGTTTTTGTTAGTTTTTTATAGTATTTTATATTTTTTATTGCTTTTAACATTAAGGGGGTTAAAGGTTTTCTAGAGTTTTTAGTTGGTTTTATCATTTTTTATTTTTTTAAGAGTTTATGGTTTTAAGAGGTTTTTATGATTTTTAGGGATTTTAGGGGTGCTTTGGGTTTTTTAGAGTTTTAACACTTTTTAAATTTTTAGGGGTTTTAGTGTTTTTAGGTTTTATGGTTTTCTTTAGGGTTTTTTTGGGTTTTGGGTTTTTTTAATGTTGTTTCGAATTATTATGTCGTTTTAGGAAATGTGTGGTTTTTAGGGAATTTTTGGATTTTGAGGTATTTGAGGGTTTTTAGTGGTTTTTAGTGGTTTTAGAGATTTTATGGGTTTTATGACTTTTAGGGGCTATAATAGGTTTGAGAGTTTTCTAATATGTTTAGTGATTTTTTATGTGTATTTAATGTTTTTAGGGGTTTTAGGGTATCTTAACATCTTTAGGGGTTTAATGGTTTTTAGACTTTTTCATGGTTTTTTTTTTGTTTTTAAGGGTTTTAATGGTTTTTAAGGGTCTTTTGTTTTTCAGTTTTTTTTATCATTTTTAGCATTTGTTAGGTTTTTTAGGGGTTTTAAGAGTTTTTTGTTTTTTAATGTTTTCATAACTTTTATCAGGGTTTGGAGGTTTTTTAATGTTTTTTATATATTTTTAGGTCTTTTCTACGGAGTTTATACTTTTTAGGGTTTTGTAGATTTTGAGTGTTTATATGGTGTTTTGGGTTTTACTATTTTTATGGTTTTTTGAGTTAGGTTTTTTTGAGTTTTTTATAGTAGTTAATATTTTTTAGTGTTTTTAACACTTAAGGGGTTTATGGGGTTTCAATAGTTGTTAGTTGGTTTTAGCAGTTTTTATGGTTTTTAAGAGTATAAGGTTTTAAGAGGTTTTTATGATTTTTGTAGACTTTAGGGGTGTTTTGGGTTTTTTAGGGTTTTAGCACATTTTAGATTTTTAGAGGTTTTAATGTTTTTAGGTTTTAATGGTTTTATTTTGGGGTTTTGTGGTTTTTTATGTTTTCTTATTTTGTATGTATTTTTTATTAAATTTATGGGTTTTTAGGGAATTTTTGGATTTTGAGGTATTTGAGGTGTGTTTAGGGGTTTTGGGGATTTTTTTGGGTTTTTTGGGTTTTTAAAGGCTATAATGGGTTTGAGAGTTTTCTAATGTTTTTAGTGGTTTTATGGGTTCTTATTTCATTTATTTTTATAGGGTTTTAAGTGTGTTTTATGTTTAAAATATGGGTTTTCAAGATTTTTAGGGTATTATACATTTTATGGATTTTTATATATTTTTAGAATATTTATCATGTATTACGGTTTTTAGGGAATTTGATGTATTTTAGGGTTTTTATTTTATTTATGATTTTTTGGTTTTTCGGTATTTTAGGGGTCTTTAGTATTTAAGGGATTTGAGTTTTTTTAGATTTATTTAATGTTTTTAGAGGATTACTATGTTTTTAGTTATTTTAGTGTTTTTTGGGTTTTATTGGTTTTTAGAAATTTTTGTGGGATTTAGGGATTTTTATGGTTTGTTTAGTTTTTATTGTATTTTTGGGATTTTACAATTTTTAGCTTTTTTTATTTTTCTGGGGTTTTACGTGTTTTTTGGTTTTTAGGTTTTCTTTGGTTTTTTAATGGTTTTTAGAGTTTTTTTATAAATGTTGGGATTTTTTTGTTTATTTAGTATTTGTATGGTTTTTAGTGTTTTTAGGGAGTTTGAGGGGGTTTTTTGGGTTTGTAGTGTTTTCAGGATTTTTATTGTTTTATTTGAATTTTTGGTGTTTTTGTTGTTTTTAGGGTTTCATAGGGTTTTGGGAATTTTTTAACGTTTTAACTAATTATTGTGATTTTAGAGTTATTTTTTATTTTTAAAGTTTTATTGTGTTTTATGATATTTTAAGGATTTTAGGAGTTCTTATAGTTTTTAGGGTTTTATGGGTTTTTAGCTTTTTTGCAATTTTAATGTTTTATGATTTTTGGGGTTTTTAAGTATTTTAAGTGTTTATTAGTTATTTATTTTTTATAAGGGGTTTTCAAGGTTGTTAGGGATTTTTATATTTTTAGGTATTTCCAGGGCCCTTTTAGTATTTTTAATTTTTTAGAATTTTTAGAGATTTTAATGGTTTTTACATTATTTAGGGTATTTTAGATTTTATTTATTTATGTTTTTAGGGGTTGTATGGTTTTTAGTGCTTTTAACATTTTTCATGGATTAAATGGGTTTTATTTTTTTACTTATTTTTATGGTTTTTTTATTATATGGTTTTAGGGGGTTTTGGGGCTTTTAGATATTTTTTGAGTTATTATTATTTTTTAGTTTTTTGAATGGTTTCAAGGTTATTAGTTTTTAGAGGTTTTCATAGGAGTTTTCTGGGGAGGCCTTTTATGTTTTTAGTAATTTTTAGCGTTTTTTATGATCTTTATTTTTCTATAGATTTTAGGGATTTTGTGGGTTTTAATGTGTTTTTGGGTTTTCTGGGATTTTTTTAGTTTTTTTGGGTTTATGGTTTTGTTTTTAATTTTTTTAAACATTTTTAGTGCTTTAATGGTTTTTTAGTTCATTTAGTGGTATTTAGGGGCTTCATGTGTCTTTAGGGGTTTTTAGGTATTTTAGGGGTTTGATGGTTTTATAGTTTTTTGGGTTTTTATAATTTTTAATTTTTTATGTGTTTCAAGTGTTTTTAGGATTTAAAGGTTTTATTAGGGTTTTCATGGAATTTAGACTGTTTTACATTTTATGAACTTTGATAAATTTTTATGGGTTTTAAGGGGTTTTAGGGTTTTTATGGATTTTGTGGGGTTTTAAGGTTTTTTGGGTTTTTAGTTTATTTTTTTTATTTTTTTAAGGATTTTTAGTGTTTTTATCATTTTTAGGGGTTCAAGGTTTTTTGGAGTTCTTAGAGGTTATTAGGGTTTAGATAGGGTTTTGGGGGTTTTAGGTTTTGGTGTTTTTATTGATTTTAAGGTTTTTAGTGGTTTTAGGGATTTATTGATTTAAGGTTTTTTAGAATTTTAGGGGTTTTAATTGTTTATCATGATTTTATGGTTTCTTATGTTTTTAGTCATTTTTAGTGATTGGTTAGGACTTTTATGCTTTTTTTTTGATTTTGGTGTTTTAGGGGTTTTTAGTGTTTTCAAGGGTTTATGGTTTTCTTTTTTTTCTATTATTATTTTATTTTTAAGGGGTTTGAGAATTTTTAGAGTTTTTATCTTTTTGGGGGTTGTAATGGGGTTTTTGAATTTTTAGTGGTCCTCTAGGGTTTTAGGTCTGTTAGTGATCTAATGTTTTTAGTGGTTTTTTGGTTTTTTGGTTTTTAAGGTTTGTTTCGGGCCGGTCTCAAAACGCCCAACGGTTCTGTATGTGACAACACATGGACCTGCTTTCCAAAGGCAGGCGTTCGCCGGATGGTTTGACCAGCGACGCTTAAGAACTCACATTGGTCGAGAGGATGGGATGTCGGGATTATCACACCCTTTTGGGGGGAATTATTTCCTGTTCTGGGACTCTCTTATAGATTTAAGATGTATTAATATGTTCGCGAATCTTTGGTTTATACTCAAGCATAGTATCCATGGATTTTTCTTGGTTGGAAATGGTCAGCTGAACGCAGGGGTTCAGAATCATTTATACCCAAGGTTTACCATCCCTCGTTGGATTAATGACCCTGAGGAGTCAGGACTCATTGAGTCGGTACTGCGATTGGCGCGGTGAACCGATGTGAATATAGTCGGATCGACCAGTTGTTGGGCTTGAACCTTACGGAGGCTTCCTACGCACCCTGCCTAGGAGACAGGGATCATAGTCCACGTAGTTCAAATGGGAGCGTCGGAGAACCGATGTGAAGGTGGACCTAGGGGGTCCACTGGTGATCGGGCATGAACCTCGTGGAGGCTTCCTACGAATCCCTGTGGTAGGGAATCAAAGTCCTCATAGTACGTATTGGCTTGGGACTTACGCTCTGAGGCAGCCCAGAGTGATAAATTGGGGCTTACACTCTGAGGAGTACCATAAGAGGATGTCATGGTCGATGCTTACTCTAAGCCCATGTGAGACATGCTTGGTGTGAGAAACAAGAGGTGACAGGGACCAGATGATCACGTCGCGAAAGGTGCATCCGTTAGAAGTGGAGTGGGGCTTACGCATAAGGGCGGCCCATAAAGTCGGGGCTTACTCCGGGATGGATGCCCGAGGTGTCTTCCTCATGTCGGGCCATGAGGTCATCCCAACCCATTGGTGGGTTGAAGAATATAGTGGGGGCCAACGCCTATGCGCAAGTGCACAAGCGGGATAACGCCAAGGGCATAGGAATCAGTCCGAACAAAGGGAGATGAAAAGTGTGAATTACATGCCTGACATTAGGAACGCAATGATGGTGGCATGGAGATGGAGGATAATTGCTGACCATGTTCGAAACACATCATCCATATCACATTAGCCTGAAATGGGGACAAAAAAATTCGGGTCGACTGCAGGCCGTGTTCAAAACACAGGACCTGTCTCGAAGTGTTGTCAAACGTCATACGGGGCGTTGGCCCAGGACAGTAGGTGAGCTAATGTGGCATGAGGTCAGACCCTTAGGGGGTCCCTTTAGACATGAAAGAGGATAAATATCCGAATGAAGGATGTGCAAATCATGAGGTGAAGTGATTGAATGTTCTAATGGATTCCAGCACTCTTGAAATTATGCCACTGTAAACATGGCATGAGGAATCTAATGCTTGGAGCACAAGGAATCTCTTGTTTTGAGGAAGAGGTGTCCTATGTTTGGAACATAGGGTACACTACAGTTTAAAGTCACATAGAGGGGAGTATTTCCATATTGTTTAATGTCATATGGATTCGATGAGGGCCATATAGTTTAACGTCATGTGGTCAGGACGACTAGGTAGGAGATACCTAGCAATGGTTGGTGTGGGACTTACGCAAGGGTGGCCATCTCTGGATGAACCTCACAAAAGGAGCTAGGAAATGGGGTTATAAGAGTTTCATGAGGAGTAGCTGGACTCATGTAATGTATAGGACGGATGTTGGGGTGGCGCAAGGGTGAAATGTAAAATACTGTTGACCCGGCCTGAAAAGTTCGCGGTGCTGGGGACTGGCTGTGGAAGAGTGGTCTGCAAAAAACAGGCTGCATGTGGTTCATGGTTTTGATGTCCATAGAGGGGATAGCAGTATAGGATATTTCCATGAAGGAGATTTCCGCGGAGAAGGATGTTCGCGGATGAGCAGGCCGCGGAGGGGTTCCCACGGAAGAGGTTTTCTGTGAAGGGTGTTGTCCGCGAAGGATGTCCATGGGTGAGATGGCTGCCTATCCGACTTCGCATCCGCGAAGTGCGTTCCCACCTCCATTTCGTGAGCGACGATGTTTCATGGAGGGGCTGGCCATGGAGGGAATATCCACGAAAAAAATGGCCGCGTGTGGTTCGCAGTCTGGTTTTTATTCTACGCGGAAGAGTTCATCCGTGAACGATATGTGGTCCGTGGAGGGTCAGAGGACTTTATCATTGGGAGACATTTCTCCAGCGTCTCCCCAGGGGTTTTCAACTATCCTCCTCCACTTTATTTTTTGTTTCCCCTCGGTGACTATTTATAGAGTCATGATGACGCTATATCAATGGGGAACATGGTACTTTTTGCGGAAGCCCATGAAGGAATCCCCCACCCGCGGATGACTTGGTCAACCAATGATTTTTGAATCCGAGATTTGCGGAATTGCTCCTCAGCCATGCACCACTCCGCCTTTATTCCGCAAATGATGAGTTTTGACGCCGCATATGTCTTCCACCTCAGTTTCACGAGTGATAGAATTCGTGGCTGCATACGGCTTCCACCTACATTTCGCGAACGACAGCGTGCGCAGTATAGGCCGGTTGGCGCGGTTCACGGTGGTGGATTGGCCTGGGGGCCCGTCCTACTTCGTGCCCATGGAGGATCCCCGCATCCTCTTCGCAGATGACGCTGGTCCGCAGAATTGTGATTTACCGAACCCGTCGCATACTATTGCTGGGAGCCAGTACGCTGATCGGTTTGGTCCTTTTCCATGTTTTGGGGTAATTGGATTCCCCCCTTGCGGAATTTTCTGGACCCTACCAAGGTTTTTTTGGATTTTTTTTTCATTTTTCGTGGTTTAAAGTTTATTTAGTGTATTTACTGGTTTTTAGAGTTTTATTGGTTTTTATGGTTTTTTGGGGGTTTTAGTTTTTTTGGTTTTTTCGGTTTTTTATTACAGTGGTTTTTTCATTTTTTAGGATTTTAATGTTTTTAAGTGTTTTTAAGTTTTTATGGTTTTCAAAGGGGATTTCATATTTTTTATATATTTTTATTATCTTAGGGATTTTCACTATTTTTTTAATATTTTTATGTGTTTTAGGTTTTTAGGGGTTTTTAGGTTTTTTAGGTTTTTTAGGGTTTTTATGGTTTGAGGGGGGGTTACTATATTTTTTTATGGTTTCTATGTGTTTTTATACTTATTAAAAATTTTAGGGGTTTAATGTGTTTTTATAATTGTTGTGGTATTTAGTATTTTTGTGGGTTTATAATGATTTTAAGGTTTTTATTGGTTTTTTTTGAATTTTAGGGGTTTGGGTGTTTTAGGTATTTGAAGTGTTTTTAGTTTTTTAGGGGTTTCTTATAATTTTTAGGGTTTTTAACGTTTTTAGGGATTTTTAGGGATATTTAGGACTTTTATGGTTTTTTATTTTTTATGTATTTTAAGGTTATTTAATGTTTTTAGGGGTTGTTATCATTTTTAGTATTTTTTTGGTTTTTTTGGTGTTTAAATTTTTTTTATACTTTTCTGAGTGTTTTTATAGGTATTTTGGTTTATAACATTTACAGGGATACTAGGGATTTTTCAGTATATTATTTAGTTGGTTTTAGGG
The DNA here is from genome assembly GCA_963277665.1 of Viscum album. NCBI lineage: Eukaryota > Viridiplantae > Streptophyta > Magnoliopsida > Santalales > Viscaceae > Viscum > Viscum album. Next base: position 479,363,689 of record OY728162.1, read on the forward strand.
ATTTCAGGTAGAGGGGTAGGGTTTTAGGGAATTTCTATTTTTTGGTAGGTTTTATGATTTTTTTAGGTTTTTTGTGTTTTTAGGGGTTTTAACATTATTTGGGGCTTAATGGGTTCTTATATTTTTTAGTTGTTTTTTTGGATATTTATGGATTTCTCTGGTCTTTTAGGTTTTTGGGATTTTTAATGCTTTTAAGGAATTTTAGGGTTTTTGTTTCTTTTTATATTTTAGGCTTTTTTATGTACTTATAGGGTTTTTGTGGTTATCTTATTTTTTTCACAGTTTTCAAGGATTTTTACATTTTAGGGGTTTCTAGGTATTTTTTAGGATTTTTAGGGTTTTATAGATTTTGAGTGTGTTTAGGGTTTTTAGTGTTTTTATAGTTTTTATGGTTTTTGAGGTTTTTACGGTTTTCTAGTTTTATATGGTTTTATGGTTTTTTATAGTTTTCTAACTTTTTTAATAATTTAAATGGTTTTTTGTGTTTTTTGTGTTTTTTTATTCTTTTAGGATGTTTATGATTTTGGGGGCTTTAATGATTTTGAGGGGTTTTATAGTTTTTTCGGTTTTTTGGGTTTTTATGGTTTTTTGGGTTATTAGGGGTTTTTTTAGATTTTAACATTTTTAGGTGTTTAAAGGGGTTTTATAGTTTTTAGTGGATTTTATAGTTTTTTTGGATTTTTAGGGGTTTTACAATTTTTATTGGTTTGTATGGTTTTTAGGGGTTTTACAATTTTTATTGGATTTTATAGTTTTTATGGATTATTTGGTTTTTTAGGGGTTTTTAGCATATTTTTCATTTTTTATCCTTTTATGGGTTTTAAGTGTTTTTAGGTTTTTATGGTTTTAATAGGGGTTTTCTGGGGTTTTATGGTTTTTTCCGATTTTTTGAATTTTTATGAATTTTTAGGAATTTTTTAGGATTTTTATCTTTTTTAGGGTTTTAGGGATTTTGAGTGTTTTATTATTTTATGATTTTGGTGTTTTTAGTTATTTTTTTGGGTTTTATGTTTTCTACGTATTTTAGTGTTTTTTTAAAAAAAATTGCGCACAACCGCGAAAGCGGCACACACGCAAGGAAGAAAATTACATTAAACCGCAAGCCCAGGGACTTAACCCCGTGGCCTGCCCCTCACCCCCAAACCATTACCACCCCACCCCCAATGGTGGGGCAAGCAGAGAGATATTTTAGTGTTTTTAACAGTTTTATTGGTTTTTAGGATTTTTTGAGTTTTAATTCATTTTTGTGGTTTTATTGGTTTTATGATTTTTTATGGTTTTTAAAGGTTTTGGGGTTTTGGGGTTTTTTATGGATGTTCATTTTTTAGTTTTTGGGGGCCTTAAATGTGTTAAATTTTTTATGGTTTTCTTTGTTTTTTCATGATTTTTAGCATATTTTCTCATTTTTTGGGATTTTAGGGATTTTATAGGATTTTTATGAGTTTTAGGGGTTTTAGGGATTTGAGTTGTTTTTTCAATGTTTTTGGTTTTTTGTTTTTTGGGGTTTCTGGTTTTTTTGATTTTTTTTGTAATTCTAAGGTATCATTATTTTTAATGTTTTTAATTCTGTAAAGGGTATTTAAAGTGTCTAGTGGATTTAGGGTATTATGGATTGTATGGATTTTTATTGATTTTAGGTGTTATATTGTTTTTAGAATTTTTTGTCTTTTTGTATTTTTTATGGTTTTAGGGGATTTATGTGTTTTTTAGTTTTTAACATTTTCATAGAGCAAGAAAGGACCATGACTAGGATCCCCCCCCCCAATTTATTAAAAAAATAGACAACGCAAACAAGGGAGGGGCGGGGTCAAACGACCAACACCCAAAACCCCCTAACACCCCCTAAAAACCAAAAAAACCCCAAAGAACCTAAAAGTACAAAAGGGAAACAAGTTAATGAACATCACAACCAAATTCATAAATAGGGACAACACTATATGCGTCACCATCTGCTCTATATCCATAAGCTGTGTCAGCAAAGCAGAAGTCAGAGTGTGCCCCCATGTCTATTGATTCCAATCTAGACTCAAAATCCTCATGAAGTATGAAGAGCACCAGATACTCCTCCCTGAGTCTTTATTACTCCAAGGTATGCGGACGAATCTCCCACTTGTTGAATTTGGATTTCAGTTTAGTCACCCTTGAGGAATCCCTAGTAGCCATGGGTCGAGGAAGGGTAGAATAATCACTCTTCGTCCTCCATTGTGGGTGGGCAAGGAGAAACCATCAGCATGAGCTTCCTTCCCATAAAATATTTTGTCACTTTCCACACATGAGGACCCATTATCACTAACCCTATTCTCACACATTTTCATCATAGGGTTGAAAACATGTATATTGGTTCCATGTTCTTCAACACCTGAAGTTAACCCTATCATATTATATCCTACCCCCTTGGGAGAGGCATCCCCATGAATGGACCTTTCTCTCATGTACTATGACATATTGGAATTTATCCTGTAGTTATACTTAGAAAAATCTCCCCTAAAAGTTTGGCCTCATCTATAATGCATACACTTGTGCATTCCGCCAAGACTGTGTCATGTAGGACTACACACTAGGCCACTTTAGAAGAAGCCCCTCCATACACCACCCTAGCCATCTACATGTTTGGTTCCATACCTCCTTCACAATTTATGCCTACATTCCCATGAAGAAAGTGTCCAACCACATCCTCAACACAATCTTCACCTACCTCCTAATTATAAACCAATGGTGGAACCCATATTCCATCCCTCCCATTGTCACTACACTCAGCTATTTGCACAGAAGAGTTACCCACACTCCAATTTGGCGGTCCCTCATTAATGTACAAGGCCTGCTTCTCAACTAGATTAATTTCATGCCCAATCCGATCCACATCCCCTTACTCAGCCCCCTCCTCCTACTCACCCATTCCCCCCAGCACAACATCTCCACAATTTGACTCAATAGAGTCTAGACCCTCGAACCGATTACTCAGAGAGTCACCATCTAGAACAGGCAACTGACTGCTACTGGCCTTCCCAATGCTTTTTCTCAAGGCCACTGCGACCCTACATAGGGGATGCTTCAGTGGGATCCCAAATAGACTCTGCTTATGCACAAACCCTTGCACCCCCCCTTCTTAGCTCCCCCTATAATTCACTACTGCCAACTTTCCCACTGTTTTTTCTCAAATTCATTCTTTCTTCATAGAGGATCACCTTTGCACTGGATCTTCCCTTTCATCTATAATTCCTCGAAAACCCCTGACCCATTCCACATGAAACCACCCCTTCCACCTCCTTATCACACCCAAATTTAAAATCCATTGTTAGATGCTCAAAAATTTCACCATACATTGGCTGGGGAGAAAAAGGTTTGTCTTTTTCCAACACTTCCACCTCATGCACTTCCAACAAGGCCTAACTTCCTTCTACAGACTCCACCTTAGCCAGATTCATGCCACCAATTTTCTTGGAACCACTCCTTTCATCCTTAAGATGATTTTCTTGATTCCAACATGAATAACAGATGTATAACCAAGAATCAAAAACCATTAGTTTCTTCCATCAGTTCTCTTCACCAATAACAATCCACACAAATTCAACTGGTTCCATAGAAGCATCAATTTCAAAAAAAATCCCTCAAAGAAACTGGGTGATAGAGGGCATGAGTCCTATTGTCCACATATAATAATCATCACACTAGATTCCCAAACATTGAAATAATGGAAATATTTTGAAAAGGGAGGGGATGTTCTGGAAATCTAACCCAAGTTACAAACATCAGAGTGTTTCACATGAGATAAAGATGAAAAATCCACCGAAATAAGAAGAAACATAACCATTTAATATTTGAGGTGTTGTGGACCAACCAAGAATAAAATCCTCCTTAGTTGAAGAATGATTCATGATACTATCACTATCAAAAAGACCCACTATTGCGTTGTTTCATAGATCCCAATTCTCAAAAAAGAACATATAAAAAACATCCACCGGAAGGTTCAACTTCCAAAATCAAGCAACCAATGTTAAATTATGAAACGGGGAGGCTTTATTGACCTCCTAGAATGAAAGAGAAATCTTCATACATCCCTCAAAAAGATCAGGAACCTTAGGACAATGCTCGATTAATGGAAAAGGAGGCAGAAAATGAGGAGATGAGAATGGGACAAAGGATCGACCATCATCAAGAATCAGAGGGGGCCCCTCCCCTATATAATAGGAGGGAGAGATATCAGGATGACCTTCATCATCAATATTTAATGTCAGCGGAACGAACATCATTATAGAGTACAGGGGGTACCATCTCTTACATTTTCTTAGGGGTTTTTAGTATTTTTAGGATTTTTTATGTTTTTAAGAGTTTTTTTGGGAGTTATAAGATTTTATGGGTTTTTTATAATGATATTTTAGGGTCTTTAGGGTTTTCATGGGGTGTTAGGGTTTTTGTGACATTTTTGTATTTATAGGATTTTTTAAGTTTTATGGGTTTTAAGGTTTCTTAGTGTTTTTATGTTTTTTGGGGATTAAAGGTATTTTAGTTTTTTTAGTGGGTTATAAGGGGTTTTATGGGGGGTTTTACAAGTTTTATGAATTTCTATGATATTTAGGGTATATTAGTGTATTTTGTGGTTTTTAGAATTATTTTGGTTTTTAGTTGTTTTAGTGTTTTATTGTTTTTAATGTTTTATTAGGATTTTTCATGGTTTTAAGGGTATTATTTTTTATGGGTTTTTTAGTGTTTTTATGATTTTTATGGTTCTGTGATGGATTTTAGGGATTTTGAGTGTTTTATGGTCTTTTACAGATTCCACGATTTTTATATATTTTTTCATTATTTTAATTTTTTATGGTTTTATTTTTTATAGGGTTTTACGGTTTTTTTTGTGGGTTTCTAGGCTTTTAGGGTTTTTACTTTTTTAGGTTAGAAGCGGTGTGAGGCCAGGCTATTCTTGACCCCCGCAAAATTTATTAGAAAAAAAGGCGAAGTAGAGAAGGGAAGGGAGGGATCAAACAGCCCACACCCAAAAACCCTTTATAACCCAAATCCCAAAGACCCCAAAAAATGAAAGACTAAAAAAGAAACACAGAATAAGTCCAAACGAAAAGATACACAAAAAATAAAGTCAGTTAATATCACCACCAAATTAATCCATCTCCACACTATAGTAACTGATTCTCGCACCAAGGCCACTGCCCACACCAATAAAGCAGTATTCAGATTTACCACCCGTATCCATAGAGTCCCCGCCTGACTCGTAGTCCTCTTGCATTTTGAGCATCGACAAAAGCTTCTCTCTGGCCCTCTCTATCTCAGTATTTTGTGAATTCCTCTCTCTCTTATTGACTTTGAGATTCAACTTGACCGCCCTAGAGGTGGCTCGGGCCACCAAAGGTCATGGGTGGGATGATTAATCCTTCTGTGGCCTTCTCTTTGGGGGCGGAGGTGGAACCATCATCATGTACTGGTTTCCCACAAATGGAACCATCGTTGGCCATACTTGAGTCCTTTTTGGTCCCTTTCTTACTTCCAAACCAAGAATATTTAAGACCCCTTTTTTGTACCTTATTCTTTTCTTCCATAGACCTATTACTTTTTAAGGGATTTGTATGTATATTTTATATTTTTACTGTTTTTATGGATTTTGATGGGTTTTAGGGGGATTTAGGGTTTTTATAGTTTTCGTAGTGTTTTTCGGGTTTTTTTCATTATTTAGATTATTTTTTGATTTTTTAGCATTTTCATAGTTTTTTAGGTTTCTTAGAGGTTTCATATTTTTTAGGTTTTTATGGTTTCCTTATATTTTTTCATAGTTCTTAGCCTTATTTAAATTTTATGTGATTTTATATCATTTTTGGGTTTTTTTGGTTTCTAGGATTTTATTGATTTTGAGGGTTTTATGGTTTTTAGAGATTTTTTTGATATTGATTTTTTTGGGGTTTTTGAGTTTTCTTTGGGTTTTAAGGGTATTTTTATGTTTTTCACATTTTACGGTTTTATAATGACTTTTTCCTTTTTAGTGATTTTTTTGTGGTTTTTCCGGGGTTTTAGGGTTTAAAAATATTTTAGGGGATTTATGGTTTATAGGGGTTTTTCATGGTTTTAGGGTTTTTATAATTTATAGTTTTTTTTAGGGTTTTAACTGTTTTTTGGATTTCTGGTTTTTCTTAGGTTATTTCATTTTTTTATGTTTTTTTATATTTCTGGGGATTCTTAGGTATTTTTTAGGATTTTTATGAGCTTTTATGTTATTTATGGATTTTGAGGGTTTTATCGTTTTTAGGGTAGGAAATGTTTTTATTGGATTTCTTGGGGTATTATGGTTTTCTTAATATTTTAGTACTTTTGTGGTTTTTATTCTTTTTTAACGTTTTTAGCAGTGTGATGCGTTTTTAGCATTTTTTAGGATTTTCTAACGTGTTATGGGGTTTTAGGGTATTTTTTTAGGGGTGTATTATTTTTCGAAGTCATCATTGTTCTAGGGTATTTTTATAGTTTTAGGGTTTTTAGAGATTATTAGTATTTTTAGTGGTTTAAGTATTTATATGTTTTTAAGAATTTATTAGGGATTTTTAGGGTTTTTAGTGTTTTTACATGTTTGCACATTTTTAGGGATTTGTTAGGATTTTTATAGTTTTTAGGGATCTTTAGGCTTGTAGAATACTTATTTTTTTTGGATTTTGTGGGATTTTTTTTATTTTAATTGTTTTTTGTGTTTTTAGGGATTTTGAGCGGTTTTTAATTATTTATTATTTTTAGGGCTTTTTACGGTTTTTAGAATTTTAAGTGTTTTTTAGTGTTTTAAGTGTTTTTAGGTTTTTAAGGATTTCTCATTATCGTTCAAGTTTTTTAGAGGTTTTTACAATTTTTGGGATCTTATGAATTTTTAGGACTTTTATGGGTTTTAGTGATTTTGAGGGTTTTAGGGTTTTTAAAGGTTATTAGGGTTTATAATTTTCTTAAGTATTTAGGGGTTTAAGGTTTTAAATTTTTTTTATCATTTTTAATGGTTTAAATAGTTTTTATATTTTTTAGTATTCTGTTAGAGTGTTTCTTTTTTTCTACTATTTTTTATTGGTTTTATAGATTTTATGTTTTTCATGATTTATAGTATTCTTTGGATTTTTTGGGATTTTAGGGTTTTTAAAATTATTATGGATTTTTAGGGATTTTTAATTATTTATATAGTTTTCTATGTTTTTATGGATTTTGAGAGTTTTTAAGGTTTTTAGAGTTTTTAGAATTTTTAATATTTTAGCTGATTTAATATTTTTATAGTTTTTATTTTTTATTATGGCTTTTATCGATTTTTTATTTTAAGTGACTTTTATGGTTTTTATGATTTTTTTCAGGGTTTCAATGGTTTTTATGGTTTTTAGGGGTTTTATATTTTTAAGGTTTTTAGTGTTTTTAGAATTTTTAGCATATTTAGGTTTTTAAGGTTTTAAGAGTTTTAGGTTTTCTTTATTTTCTAATGGTACTTCATGTTTTTTGGTGATTTTTTACATGTATATCCACATTTAATAATTTTAGGATTTTTTTGGTTTTTAGGGTTTTTAGGTGTTTTGAGGTTTTGAGGCTTTTTAGGGTTCTTATTTTTTTAGTTTTTTGGGTTCTTAGGGGTTTTTGAGTTTTATAGGGGTTTTATGGTTTCTTAGTTTTTTATTGTTTATATGGTTTTAAAAGGGTTTTGAAAATTTTAGTGGGTTTTTACAGTTTTTATGGGGTTTTAGTATTGATATGGTTTTTAAGTGTTTTGTGGTTTTTTTGGTTTTTAGGTTTTGAGGGATTTAAATGTTTTAGGCTTCTATGGGTTTTAAGTGTTTTTGGGATTTTATGATTTTCTTAGAATTTTTATGTTTTTGATGGGTTTTTAATTATTAGTGATCTTTCTAGATTTGTAGTATTTTTTTCGTTTTTTGGGATTTTGATGTATTTTAGGGTTTATGATTTTATGTTTTTTATGGATTTTCTTGGCTAATATATGGTTTTTATTGTTTTTAAACATTTTTAGGTGTTCAAAGGGTTCCTGGAGATTATGGAGGTTTTTAGTGTTTTTTATGGGTTTTTAGGGTGTGTTATGGTTTTAGGGATTTTAATGTTATTAGGGTTTTTAGGGGTTTTTTCGTGTTTTCTATGGTTTTTAGGGTTTTTTAGGATTTTAGGGGTCTAAACTATTTTTAGGTTTTTACAATTTTTATAGGATTTTTTAAGGTTTTTTGATATTTTAAATATTTAAGTATTTTTATGGATTCTGTGGGGTTTTAGTGTTTTTTATGTTTTAAGGTATTTTCAGTATTTTTTGTGTTTTTATTTTTTTTTTGAGTTTTGTAAGGTTTTTTTATTTTTAGAGTATTTAAATATTTTTAGGGGTTTAAAGGGTTTTGAGAGTATTGAGTGCATTTTAGGGTTTTCTTTTCAATTTTTGGTGTTTTAAAGTTTTATGTGTTTTCATTGTTTTTAGGGTTTTTACAGGTTTTTAGTTCAATTTTAGGGGTTTTTATTGTTTTTAGAATTTTTATGTTTTAACTATATTTTAGGGTTTTTCAGGTTTTAATGTTTTTAATGTTTTCATGGGGGTTTTCGCTATTATTTGGGGATTTAAATTTTTTTGGAAATTTTTTGTCTTCTTTTGGGATTTTATTATTTTTTCTAGTTTCTTGGGTTTTTTATGGTTTTCTATGTTTTTAAAGTTTTTGGGGGTTTAGTGTTATTATAGTTATTATTTGTTTTTAGGGCTTCTTTTGAGTTTGTTAGGATTTTAATGGTTTTTTAAGGTCTATTAAAATTTTTAAGGGATTAAGGTATTTTTTGATTTTTTACTTGTTTTAGGGTTTTATGGGGTATTAGGGGTTTTAAAAATTTTAGGGAATTTTATGGTTTTTTTAGGGTTTTTTGGGATTTTAGTGTTTTATGGTTTTTAGAATCTTTTAGTGGTTTTATGTGTTTTATGTGTTGTTGGGGTTTACGGTTTTCTTATGCTTATTTAGGATTTTAATGTGTTTTATTTTTTAGGTTTTTTTTGTGATTTTTTTTATAATTTTTATAATTTTTATGTTTTTTATGAATTGTTTGGGGTTTTAGGTTTTTTTGAGTTTTTTATAGTTTTTTAATTGATTATATATTTTAATGTTAATAGGGGTTTAGAGGTTATTTTAGATATTTCTTTTGGGTTTAATGATTTTTAGGGGTTTTAGGGGTTTTAAAGGGTCTTTTTTGGTTTTTAGGGCTTTTAGCATTTCTAGGTTCTTAAGGGTTTTATGTGTTTTTAGTTTTTTAATATCTTGTTAGGATTTTGTAGGGATTTTAGGTTTTTTTACAGTTTAATATATTTTAGAGATTTCTAGGAATTTTATGGTTTTATGGGTTTTAAGGATTTTGAGGGGTTTTAGGGTTTTAGGGTTTCTATATTTTTTTGGGTTTTAGTAGTCTTTCTGAGTTTTTTTGTATTTTAGTGATTTTAGTGATTTTTATCAATTTTTTGGGTTTTTGGGGGTTTTTATAGTTTTTATCTGGTTTTATGGTTTATATTTTTTTTTTGGTTTTTTTGGTATTTTTATTTTTTAGATTTTAGGGGTTCATTTTTGTTTTTAGATTTTTGAGGTTTTCTTATGGGATTTCAAGGAATTTTTAGTTTTTAGGGAACATTGGTTTTTTAGGGTTTTTTTCGATTTTTAGTATTTTTATATTTTTTAGGAGTAAAGGGTTTTTATATTTTTAGTGGGGTTTTAGGAGTATTTTTTATCAGGTTTTATGAGCTTTTTACATTTTTAGTGATTTTATGGTTTTTATGGTTTTAAGTTTTTTTGTTTTTAATTATATTTATGTTTTTAAGTCAATATTTTGGTTTATTAGTGTTTTTTATTTTTTTAGTGATTTTTTATGATTTTATTGGGTTTTGACATTATAATAGATTATTTTTGGGATTTTAAGGTTATTTTTCGCGTTTTTGGGGTTATTTTTTTTAAATTCTTAGTGGTTTTTTAGTTTTTTATGGGTTTTTAATATTTTGGTGTTTTTAACTTCTTTAGGGATTTATATGGTTGTTAGGTGTTTTTTTAGTTTTTATAAATTTTATGGGATTATGTATATTTATGGTTTTATGGATTTTTGTTTGGATTTTAACGTTTTTTATGGTATTTTAAGTTTTTAATATTTTTTTGGTTTTTAGGGGTTTTATGTGTTATTAGGTCTTTAATGGTTTTCTTGTATTCTTCATGTTTTTAGTGGTTTTTATGTTTTTAGGGGTTTTTATGTTTTTAAGGGTTTTTAGGTTTTTTTAGGTTTTTTAGGGATTTTTAGGGGTTTTATGGATTTTTAGGGTTTTTAGGGTCTTTTAGGGATGTGGGGATTTTTTGGTCTTTTGGGTTTCTAAGGGTTTTTTGATATTTTTATGATTTTAATGTATTTTATAGTTTTTTTACTATTTATGGTTTAAAGGTTTTTTAGAGTTTTTAGTTGTTTTTAAGGTTTTTATGGATTTTAAGGGGTTCGATGGATTCTATGGCTCTTAGTATTTTTTGGAACATTAGAGTTTTTATTATATTTATGTATTTTGGGGGTTTAAACTTTTGAATCGTTTTTAATGATTTATTTTTTTTCTGGTTTTTTTAAATATTTAGGTATATTTGGGGTTTTTTATTTTTGTGGGTTTTCATGGTGATTGAGGGTGTTTATGGTTTTTGGGGATTTTATTTATTTTATGGGATTTATGGTTTTTCTGAGTTTTGGGGTTTTATGGTATTCAATGTTTTTAATATTTTTAAGTTTCTACATATTTTTATATTTTTTCTTTTTTTTTATTTTTTATGGGTTTTAATTATTTTTAAGGGTTTTGGGGTTTTAGTGTTTTTAGTGTTTTTATGGTTTTTAGCATTTATTAGGGTTTTTAGGGGTTTTATGTTTTTTATGGTATTTAGTTTTTCATATGTTTTTAGGGGTTTGATGGGTTTTTATGTTGTATATATTTTTAGGTCTTTTTTTTAATTTTATGGTTTTTAGGGTTTTTATGTATTTTGATGAATTTTAGGGTTTTTTATGTTTCAGGTTTTTATGATTATTTTATAGTTTTAGGGTAATTTTAGTTTTTTAGGGGTTTTTAAATTTATTTAGTGTTTTTGATACTTAACGGGTTTAAAGGGTTACTAGAGTTGTTAGTGTGTTTTTAGGATTTTTAGGAGTTTAAGGTTTTTAGGGGTCTTTTTTCTTTTTTCGGATTTTAGGGGTGTTTAGGGTTTTAGAATTTTTTAGATTTCTCAGGGTTTGATTGTTTATAGGTTTTTATGGTTTTCATAAGGGTTTCATAGGTATTTAGGGTTTTTACTTTTTTTTGGTATATTTAGGTCTTTTTTAGGATTTTTATTACTTTTAGGGAATTTAGGGATTTTGAGTTATTTGGGGGGTTTGGCATTTAATGGTAGTTATTATTTTTTGGGGGATTTAGTGCATGTGATGGGTTTTAGAGTTTTTAACATGGTTTGGTGTTTAAAGGGATTTTAGAGTTTTTATTTGGTTTTTAGGTTTTCTATCACTTTTTGGGGGTTTAATGTTTTCGGGATTTTAGGGTTTTTTAAGAATTTAGGTTCTTTAGGGATTTTTATAGTGTTTTTTAGGTTTTTAGGGGTTTTGTTTTGTTTTTATGTTATTAATTCATTCTTATTTTTTGTTGGTTTTTAGTGTTTTTTTATGTTTTTTGGGGTTTTACATATTTTTTTAGGTTTTTTATTATTTTAGGGGTTTTGAGTGGCTTTGAGGGTTCTTTGGGTTTTTTGGGTTTTGTTTTGTTTTTTTGGGGTTTTTTTAGTTTTTTCAATTTAACATTTATAGAGTTTTAAATGGGTTTAATGTTTTAATGTTATATTATATTTTTTTAGTTGTTTAGGGTTTTTTTGGGTTTATAGGGTTCTTAAAGTTTTTATGGGGTTTTTATGATTTTTTGAGTTTTTACAGGTTTTTATCATTTTTAGGGGTTTTAATTGTTTTTAGGTTTTTATTTTTTTCTTAATATTTTTCATGTTTTTTAGGAATTTTTATATTTTTTGTGATTTTTTCTTCTATTTTAGGACTTTAATAGGTTTTAGGGTTTTTAGGAGTTTTTATGGTTTTCTAGGTTATTTAGGTTTTTTGTGTTTTTATATTTTTTATGGTTTTAGGGTTTTAAAAAATTTTAGGAGTTCAAAGGGTTTTATATTTATTGTGTTTTTAGGTATTTTATGGTTTTTTTTTGGGTTTTTATGGTTTTCATGGGTTTTATGGCTTTTAGGGTTTTTAGTGGTTTTAGGGTTTTCATTATTTTTAGTTTTCTTGGGTTTTAAGTTCTTTTTTTAAGGTTTTCATAGGGGTTTTCAGGGTTTTTATGGAATTTATATTTTATTGATTTTTAGGGACATTTAGAATATGTTTCATTAATTAATGATTTAAGGATTTTGAGGGATTTGATGTTTTAGTGTATTTAGGTTTTTATGGATTTTTTTTTGTTTTTAGGGTTTTCTAGTTATTAGGGGTTTTTAGTGTTCTAGATTTTTTTAATGTTTTTAGAGGTTTAAGGTTTTTTAGTGTTTTTATAGGTTTTTAGGGGTTTTATAGGTTTTTATAATTTTTTATGATTTTAGGGATTTTTATGGTTTGTTGGGTTTTTAGGTTTTTTTTGTGTTTTTATGGTTTTTAGCATTTTTTGGTTTGTAGGGTTTTAATTTTTTTTTGGTTTTTAATGTTTTCTTAGGGATTCTTACATATTTAGATATTTCATGTGATTTTGTAGTATTTTTTTGGTTTTAGGGTTTTTAGGGATTTTAAGGTTATTTTTGGGTTTTTATGTTTTTTTACTTTTTTATTGGTTATTTGGGATTTTTGTGGTTTTTTTAGGTTTTTATGATTTTAATGGTTTTTAGAGTTTTTTATCATTTTAGTGGTTTGTAGTAATTTTATATTTATTTGTATTTTTAGGGGTTTTATGGGGTTTTAATATTTTTAATGGTTTTTAGTGGTTATTAGGGTTTTTAGGTTTTTAACGTTATTTTTATTCCTTTTTAGGTATTTTAGGGATTCTAAATATTCTCTGTTTATTATGGTTTTCATTTCATTTTTTAGGGTTGTTAGAGTCTTTTATATTTTTAGGTATTTGTAGGATATTTTTGGGTTTTTATAGTTTTTAGACTATTATGGGATTTGGATGGTTTTTACGATTTTTTGGGATTTTAGTTTTTTTAGGGGTTTAATGGTTTTTAGTGTTTTTAACATTTTTAGTATTTTAAATGGGTTTTATTTTTTGTGATTTTTTATACATTTATTATTATAAGTTATTAGGGTTGTTTTTTGGGTTTCTATATTTTTTTAGGGTTATGATAATTTTTTAGTTTTTTGGGGTTTAAGTGTTATTAGGTTTTTAGGGTTTTCTTAGGGGTTTCTAGGTTTTGTTTATATGTTTATAGTGATTTTTGGGTTTTACGGTATTTTTATTTTTTTATAGTTTTTATGGATTTAAGGGTTTTTGATTTTTTTGGTTTTTAAGGGTTTTTTAGTTTTTAGTGGTTTAAAGGTTTTTTTATTTTTTAAAAATTTTAGTGCATTAATGATTTTTCAGAGATTTTAGTGGGTTTTACGGGCTTTATGTGACTTTAAAGTTTTTATGGTTTTAGGTGTTTTACGGTTTCACGGATTTTAAGGTTTCATGGTTTTTAGAATTTTTTAGATTTTTATGTGTTTCAAGTGTTTTTATCTTTTTAAGGTTTTCTTAGGGTTTTTAGGGTTTTTATAGTTTTTTAAATTTTATAAACTTTTGAACTTTTTTAGAATTTTATGGGTTTTTAGGGGTTTTATGGATTTTTCTGGGTTTTAGGGTTTTCTTATATTTTTTTAGTGTTTTTATGGTTTTTATTTATTTTAAAATTTTTAGGGGTTTTATAGTTTTTTATCTTTATTGGTTTTAATTTTATGTCAGTGTTAATAAATTTTTAGGAATTTTTAGTGATTTCTTTGTATTTTATTTTTGGTTTTTCAGATATTGGGATTTTTGTGGTTTTTATTGTTTTAGCGGTTCATTGTTTTCATGGATTTTTATGGGTTTTTAGGGGTTTTATGTTTTTAGAGTTTTTAACATTTTGGGGGTTTTAAAGGAGTTTTAGAGTTTTTAATGGTCCTCAAGAGTTTTTATGTATTTTAGGGTTTCAATGTTTTTAGGGGTTTATGGTTTTTAGGTTTTTAAGTGTTTTTATGGTTTTTTTCATTATTAAGGGTTTAAAGTGTATTTTGTGTTTTCTGTGGTTTTTAAGGTTTTTATACCCTTTTAAGGTATTCCTGGGGTTTTAAATATTTTTTGGTTTTTTAGTGTTCTTAGTTTCTTTATTTTTTTTTAGAAATTTTAGGGGTTCTATGTGTTTTTGGTTTTTAATTATTTCATAGTGGATTCCACAATTTTTAGTGTTTTTATGTTTTTAGGTATTTTTATAGATTTTTAGGATTTTTATGGGGTTTTAGAGGTTTTAAGGGATTCTGAGTTTTTTTATACTTATTATCATATTTTGAAGTTTATAGGGTTTGGTAGTTTTTAGTGGTTTTGGAATTTTTATGGGTTTTTGTGTGTTTTGGGGGGTTTGGGGTTCTTAGGGATTTGAATTGTTTTAAAGTTTTAGGAGTTTTATATGGGTTTTTAGGTATTAGGTTTTTTATGTTTTTATAGAATTTAAGGACATTTAATTTTTTTTAAAAAGTAGGTGTTTTTAGTGTTTTTATTTTTTTTATCATTTTTTTCATTACCTAGTGTTTTGGGGGTTTTAATTGTTTTTTTATATTTATGATCTTCTTATTGTTTTATAGATTTTATTGGTTTTACTTTAAATGTGATTTTAGGGTGTTTTAGTATGTTATTGGGTGGGTTTTTGAGATTTTGGGTTTTTTAGGGTTTTTAGGGTATTTGTGGCTTTTTGGGATTTTATGATTTTCTTGCGTTTTTAGGGTTTTTATGATTTTTAAAGGTTATTTACATTATTTGGATTTTAAAGGGTTCTTATAGTTTTTAGTTTTTATATGGATTTTATGGGGTTTTAGGGTTTTTTAGGTTTTTAGGGATTCTTATGGTTCTTATGGGTTTTTAGGGTTTTTTCTATTTTTATGTTTTTAGTTGTTCAAAGTGCTTTTAGGTTTTTATGTTTTTCATTCTATTATTCAAGGATTCTTCAAGGATTTTTAAATTTTAGGGTTTTTCGGTATTTGTTACGATTTTTAGGGTTTTTTTAGTGTTTTTGAGATTTTGAGCGTGTTTAGGGTTTTTAGGTTTTTATACTTTTTGGGTTCTTAGGGTTTTTTTTGTTTTATAAAGTATTTGTGGTTTTTTAATTTTCTATCATTTTTAGTGGTTAAAATGGTTTTTGAGTTTTCAATTGTATTTTAGAGTTTTTAGTTTTATAGTTCTTAAGGTTTCTTATGGTTTTTAAGAATTTTTGTGTTTTTTTTGAGTTGTTAGTGTATTTAGGTTATTTATGGATTTTAACTGTTTTTATGTTTTTAGGGTATTCTTATGGGTTTTTTGTATTTTAACTATTTTTTACTTTTTCGGTATTTTTTAGGTTTTTGTTGGATTTTTTTATATTTTTTATGGTTTTAAAGTGTTTTTTTTTTGATTTTTGGTTATTTTAGATTTTTTGGGATATTAGGATTTTTGTTTAGGGTTTAGGGTTTAGGGTTTTATGGGTTTTATAGTTTTTAACGTTTTTAGGGGTTTAATGGGGTTTTATAGTTTTTAGTTTTTTTATGTTTTTATGGATTTTTAGGGTTTTTAGTGGTTCGTATGTTTTTTAGTGGTTTTATGGGTTTTCTTCTTTTTTTAGGATTTCATCATTATTTGGGTTTTTAGGGTTTTAAGTATTCTTATGATTCTATGGGTTTCATAGTTTTTTTCCAAGTATTTATGTTTTTTTACATTTTTAGGGATTCATAGTAATTTTATGAGTCTCATGGTTTATTAGTATTTTTAGTGATTTTGATGGTTTTTAGGGGTTTTAGGTGTTTTATGGTATTTTTTTGTTTTTAGGATTTTTTGTGTTTTCAATGGTTTTATGGTTTTTAGAGTATTTGAATGTTTTTATGGGATTTATTGGGTTTTAAGTGTTTTAGTTGTTTTTAGGGGTTTTATACCTTTTTGGGGTATTTAATATTTTTTATAATTTTTATGATTTTGAGGGGTTTTAGGGGGTTTTATGGTTTTTATCATTTTTATGTTTTTAGGGTTTTTAAGTGTTATTTTTATTTTTATTGGTTTCCTATGGGTTTTACTAGTTTTTATAGTATTTTTATGTTTTTAGGGATTTTTAGTAGTTTTTTAGAATTTTATTGGTTTTTATTGTATTTTGGGTTTTTATATTTTTTAGGGTTTAAAAGGATTTTTGGGGGTTTTTAGGGGAGTTTCCCACTATTTAGGATTTTAATGTTATTTAGTTTTTTTGATTTTTTTGGGTTTTTAAGGTTATTTAATGTTTTTTTGGTTTTAGGGTTTTTAATATTTTGGTGCATTTTAGGTTTTTTAATGTTTCATAGGCTTTTTATGGTTTTTAGGGTTTTAAAGGTTTTTTAGTTTTTTAGAGTTTTTGTGGGTTCTAATTTTTTTTTATTATTTTATGGTTTTCATAGTGGTTTTTAGGGTTTTCAACACTTTTTTTCTTTTTATTTATTTTTTAGTATCTTATGGTTTTAAATGTTTTTAGGGGTTTTGAGTGGTTTAAGGGGGCTTTTGGATTTTCAGGATTATTTTGGGAATTAGGGTTTTCAGTGTTTTTGTGTTTTTAAGGTCTCCTATTGATTTTTATTTTTTTAAGTGTTTAAAGGGTTTTTAAATTTTTTGTTTTATTTTATTGTTTTTATAGGATTTTAGGGTTTTTTATTTTTTTAGGGGATATTATGGCTTTTTATGGATTTTACTATTTTTAGGATTTTTGGGGTTTTATGTGTTTTTCAGTTTTTAGTGGTTCCTTAGTTTTTTTTAGGGTTTTAGGGTTTTTTTACAATTTTTGGTGATTTCAAAGGTTTTTTGGTCTGTACAAATTTTGTGGGTTTTTATGCTTTTATGGGTTTTAGGGTTTTAATGGTTATTTGGGTGTTTTAGGGTATTTAGAGTGTTTTAGGGTTTTAATGTTTTTAATTGTTTTTAACACATTTAGGGGATTAAACTATTTTATGAGTATTAGTGACATTTTAGTGTTTTATCTATGTTTAGGGGTTCTTATTGTTTTCTAGGGTTTTAGGAATTTTTATCATTTTAGCATTTTTTTTCTTTTTAGAAGTTTTAAATGTTTTTAGGTTTTTTCAGTTTTCATATGGGATTTATGGTTTTTTACTTTTTTTGGGTTCTTAGGGATTTTTGAGGTTTTTTACCATTTTCATGGTTTTAGGGATTTTGAGTGTTTTTATGGGTTTTGTGTTTTTATGGTTTTTATGGTTTTTAGTTTTTTTTTTGAGTTTTAGTGTTCTAAATATTATTGAGTTTATCTAACACTGTTGGTAGTTTTACGGGTTTTATAGTTTTTATTCATTCTTACGATTTTTATTGGATTTATGGGTTTTAAGGTATTTAGGGGTTTGAAGTGTTTTCATGGTTTTTAGCAGTTTTTCAATTTTTATTGGTTTTAAATCTATTTAGGTTTTTATGGGGTTTTAGGGTTTTCATGGCATTGAGCATCTTTTTACCTTATTAGGGATTTTTAGGTCCTTTTTAGTATTCTTATGGTTTTATGAGTTTTAGGGATTTTGAGAGTTTTTTTAGGTTTTTAGGGTTTTTGGATTTTGATGGGTTTTTTGGGTTTTAGGGTTTTTTCTAGCTTTTTATGAATTTTAATGTTTTTAGAGTTTTTAAATGTTTTTAGGGGTCTAAAGGGTATATAAAGTTTTTAGTGGCTTTAGGATTTTTATGGGTTTTAGTGGTGTTTATGGATTTTATATGTTTTATTGTATTCTGGTTTTTATGTTTTTATGTATTTTAGGTTTTTATGGTTTTTATGGTTTTTAGGTTTTTTGGAATTTTTATGGTTATAGGGGTTTTAGTGTTTCTAGGGTTCTAATGTTTTCTTACGGGTTTTCAGGTTTTTTCTATTTTAAAGGATTTTTTGTGTTTTTTTAGGATTCTGAGGAGTTTTAGGGTTTATATGGATTTTTTAGTGTCTTTAGATTTTTGTAGTGCTTTAGGATTTTGTGGTTTTGTTGGATTTATAGGGTTTTTACGTTTTCAAGTTTTTAATGTTTTTTAGAGTTTTTTAATGCTTTTTGGGGTTTAAAGGGTTTATATATTTTATTTGTGGGTTTTAAGGGTTTTATGTGTTTTCATGGGGTTTTAATGGTTTTTAAGAATTTTATTTTTTTTAGGGTTTTTGTGTCTTTTATGGGTTATTGTGTTATTTAAGTTTTTCAGTTGTTTATGTTTTATTAGGTTTTTAATGTTTCATTTGGAGTCTTAATGGATTTAGGGGTTTTTAGGTTTTTAGGTATTTTTATGTTTTTTTAATATTTTTATGAATTTGGATGGTTTTTAGTGATTGTGATGTTTTTAGGGGTTTTTAGGGTTACTAGGATTTTTTAGGGATTTTTATTTATATTTTATAATTTTTATAGTTTGTATGGTTTTTATGGATTTTTATTGGTTTCTTGGGATTGTATAGTTTTTGTAGTTATGTTTTTGTTTTTAGGGGTTTTTATTTTTTTAGGATTTTTTAGGATTTTATAATTTATTATCATTTATAGGGGATTATTGGGTTTTGAATTTTTTACTGGTTTTTATGGCTTTTGGGTTTTAATAGATTTTAGAGAATTTTACTGTTTTTATGGATTTTAGGGATTTTGGAGTTTTTATGATTTTTGCAACATTTAGTTTTTTTAGGTGTTTTAAGTGATATTTGGTTTTTAAATTTTTAGGGGGTTTTAGGGTTTTTATTTTTTAGGTATATTTAAGAATTTTTTAAGGGTTTTTAGGGTTTTTATGGTTTTTAGTGTTTTTATGGATTTTGAGGGTTTTTATGATTTTTTTGTCTTTAGGGTTTTTTATTGTTTTTATAGTTTTTATGATATTTATAGTTTTTTTTAACATTTTTCTGGTTTAAAGTTTTTTTATAATTTTTAGTGGTTTAGGTTTTTTATGGGTTTTCGAGTTTTTTATTGTTTTTAAGGGTTTCTGTTTTAAGGGGTTTTAGTGTTTTTAGATTTTTTTAGGGTTTTAATTGTTCTTAGGTTTTGATATATTTCATAGGGTTTTTCCTGGATTTTAGGTTTTTTTACATTTTTTGGTAATTTAGGGATTTTTTTAAGATTTTTATGGGGTTTATTGATTTTGCAGGTTTTTAGGGTTTTTATGTTTTTTGGAGGGTTGAGGGGGTTTTGTGTGTATATTTATGGATTTTAGAGTTTTTAGTGATTTTTATGGTTTTTGTGGGTCTTTAGGGTAAGGAAGGTGCAAGGTTAGGATATTCCCAACCCCCAGAATTTATTAGGAAAAATATGCGGAAGACATGGGAGTGGAGGGCTCAAACGACCCACATCCAAAAACCCTTAACGACCCCAATCCCAAAAAAACCCAAAAAACCAAAAAGCACACAAAATCCAATCAAAGTAGAAAATCATAATTTTCCCCATCAGTACCTCCTAGCAAATCAGCAACCAGCATCCAGCAGCACAACGTCCATCATTGAGTGCCTCCTCACCAAGAAGACCCACCGTAATCAACACAGAACAACCATCATCAAAACCATAAACATCAGCTTTCCCACATCCTAGCCCCGCTACATCAATCATCCAGTACCTCATTTTACAACAACTGACACCTCCTTCAATCTCTTCTTGCCTGGAAGCAACCATCACCCAGAAGTTCTATTTCCAGAGACCAGCACCTCCAAGCCAATCAACATCCCCCATTCCACATCTTGAAGCACCGCCGGCATTACAGGACCACCAGCCATCTCTCCAAGGACCATTTAACAGAACCCAATTTTCCTTGGGTAAACCCATAACTAACCTACCCATCCAGCCACACATGAATTGCACACTATGATCAGACAACATCCAACACCTCGCATCAGAGACATCTACCAGAACCAAACCAATCCCACCACAATCTGTGAAACAGCTACCACAGCCCAACATAGAACCCAGAATGCAACACTTATCCAGACCCGCATCAACCTCATATAATGAAGATGAAACCCATAAACAAACCTGCATCTACTCTGAGATTCGAACTAAGAAAGCAACCCCATCACCCGATGACCCGAGATAAACAAAGGCAATGGCTCCCTGTGTAGCTTCTAAGATCACCAATGTTGAGAATATCAACCAAAAACCAAACGTCACTACTTGGAAAACACAACAATGTTGAAGAAAACCATACTCCATGGATCCAAAGAACTCCACTAGCTCCCACTTCACAGCTTCCAGAATCACCGATGTCGAGACTCTCCACAGCACCCCTCGAAAAAACATAATCCGTTGAAGAAACCAAGAAACACCTACAGCCATGAATCCTATGGTCTCAACCAAATACCATCGCTGTAGAGATCACCCCTCACAAATGATAAGGGAAAATGAACTGTAACGTGGAAGACCATAGCACCCAGATCTGTCCTACACCTCCATGGTCCTAAAGAGCCTCACAATGAAAGAACCAGATCTAAGCAGTTCCACCATTGTACTGAAACGCCACACTAATGAAGGGCTAGATATAGCCCACTCATCCATGAATCTATAACGCCACATGCTAGGGAGACTTGATCTGTCCCGGTCATATGAGGTTGAAGCATTCATCTGAAGTCGACACCCGAGAAAGCCAGACTGTAATAGCACAACCAAGCCAGAGGAGACGAACCTCAAAAGGAAGGAGCAGCGCTATGAAGGCTGATGCATGAGAATCCATAGTAGAAGAGAAGACAACTCCACACCGTAGAAGACACACTATGAGAGGCATCCCAGGGAAACCCGAGCATGAGAGTAGGAGATTCAGTCGTCTTCTTCTCTCATGGGTTTTTAGGGATTTTAATGTTTTTGGTGGGTTTTATGGTTTACATAGATTTTAGGGTTTATTAAAAATGTTTAGGTTTTATGGGGGTTTGTTTTTTTAGGTTTTTAAGGTTTTCCTAGGGGTTTTCACTATTTTAGTGTTTTTTGAGTTTTAATGATTTTTAGTGTTTTTAGGATATTTTGGGGCTTTAATGTTGTAATATTTTTTTAGGGGTTTGAAGGGTTTTTTGGTTTTTTAAAATATTAGGGTTATTTTTAATTTTTAGGGTATTTATGGTTTTTTATATTTTTTATTGTTTTTAGTAGATTAACAAGGTTTTTTTTCTTTTAGTGGTTTTTTATTGTTTTCATGGGTTTTAAGGATTTCAACATTTTAAGTGTATTTTGTTTTTTTTTTTTTTGGATTTTTAGTGTTTTTATGTTTTTTAGTGTTTAAATTTCCTTATGTTATAATGGATTTCTTATGGTTTTTATGGTTTTTATGGGTTTACAAAATTTTACGATTTTTTGGGTTTTTTATTATTTTTAGGGAATTTGAG
This sequence comes from Viscum album, assembly GCA_963277665.1. Lineage (NCBI taxonomy): Eukaryota > Viridiplantae > Streptophyta > Magnoliopsida > Santalales > Viscaceae > Viscum > Viscum album. The sequence goes on from OY728162.1 coordinate 479,385,180, forward strand.
GGATTTTATTATTTTTTAGGGTATTTAGGGTTTTTATGGTTTTTGTTGGGTTTTTAGGGGTTTTGGGGTTTTTAGGGGTTTTGGTGTCTTTGAATAATTTTAATTTTTTTTAGTGGTTTATAATTTTTTAGGTTTTTAATGTGTATTTTTAGTTTTATGGTTTTTTCGACATTTTAAGGTTTTAGGGGTTTTTATGGGTTTGATGTTTCGTAAGGTTGTAACTTTTTTTTGGATTTTATGGGTTTTAATGTTTTTAGGTTTTAATGATTTCTTTGGGTTTTTTAGGGTTTTTAGGTTATTTAAATTTTTAGGTATTTTTAGATATTTTTTATGGTTTTTATGGTTTTTATAGTTTTTAGAGATTTTCAAGTTTTTAGAGATTTTAGGGGTTTTAATTTTTTTTTGTTTTTTGGGTTTTTTGAGGTTTTTATTGTTTTATGTTTTTTTGAGTTTTTAATGTTTTAGTATATTATATGGATTTTATAGATTTTTATTTTATTTTGAAGAGTTTTAGGCAAAGAAGGTGCTGACCAGGCGAGCCTGATCCCCAAATTTAAATAAAAGAAGAAAGGTACATTGTATTACAAGAAGGGACAACCAAAGTAGGTGTGTGTATCACCCTTCATGTCTAAGTCCATAAGGGATGTGCAGTACGATGGAGTTACAAAGGACCACATAAAGTCCCTATCTTTAACTTCATTCTTTGAGAGGGAATCTACCATCGCATTCGCTTCCCGGAAAGCATGTGTGATGTGTAGGGTCAGATCTTGTGATTCTTTGAGGCATTCGATCCATTGCAGGAGTAGCCTCTATGGTACTCTTCTTGATCCGCTTCTCAAGGCCTTCACCACCAGCATTGATTCAGACACAATTCAAAAGAGCTTCAAAGAAAATTGTGTTCCAAACTGGAATGGCTTGATGATTTCCCATAGTTTTGCCTTGTAGGTGAATCCAATCCCCAGGAAGTGGAAGAAGCATCCCATGATGAAGCCCTTGTATGTAGGAAAGAAACCTCCACATCCTGCAAGCCTAGGTGCTCCTGATGTTTCACTATTCATGTTATCATTACTCCAAACTAGAATTGGGGGGATCCACCGGATGAATTTCATGGGTGCTAGTTGTTTCCACCTGCCAGGAACAGTATGCGTTCGCAAAATGATCAAATCATTGATGTTGTTATGCATTTCTACAGTTTTTATATGAGATGCCACATGAACAGCTTTATGGATCACTAGGATTCCACCATGGAGGGAGCTGACCTTTGATTCTAAGAGGGTCTTCTTCTGGTATGTCCGCACATAGATTTCAAGGGTCGCGACTGCAGCAAGCATGAGATTCTTGATCCGCTCGTTGCTTTCTGCACTAACAATGATGGTAAAAAGTTCTTCCAGCATGCTACCTATGCAGGATTTTTGGACGAAGTGGTACTGAACATAGTCCCATAACAAGGCAGCGAGCCTATAGCTAAGGAAGATGTGTTGCACATTTTCCTATGCTCGCAGGTAGGTAGGGTTGGCTAAGGCTGTGCTCCATCCATAATTATTATGTTTCTCCTGCACAGACATCCTTTTCATCAACACTTTCCATAGTAGAATAAAGATCGATGGTGCAATGAAGATTCTCCTAATATTAGAGGTCCATGTCGGTGGCTGGGTGCCTTTTCCACATTTATACTGATAGAGCTCCTGTGTTATCAACTGCCCAACAAGGTTGGGTTTCCATATGAGGATATTAGTGTCATTGAATTGTTAATTCTGAATTTTCTGAATAATGTTTTCAGGATGGATCCTGATGGATCTTCCATTTGGTTTTTGAATTCGGCAATAGAGAGGTGTTTTAGGTTAGATGGAGGCTGAACAGAATCACTGATTGGCATGTCCAGCCAGGTAGTTGTCTAGCAGTTCAAGTTTGACTGCCTTGATACTATCCATTTTGATTGAAGGATGGTGTATCTATATGAGGATCTGATCATAGTCCACATTGATGATGGAATGTAACCAATAATGCCTTCACATAGATTAGAGTTGAACATTTCCCTTAGGATGTCCAGACCCCCGTCTTGTGGATTGAACTGGTTCCAGGTAAATTTTCCAATGAGGGAATCATTGAATTTTATGAGGTCGTTAATTCCAGGCCCACAAATATCAGTGGGTTTCTTACATTTCTTCAATGCGATGGAGATTCATTTCCTTTCATCAATGCATCCCGTCCAGTAAAATTTTTGAATCATCCTTTGTAGGTTTTTAGTCAGGCTTGTGGGCCATCTATAGATGAAAAAAGCATGTACGAACATGGATGTGATGACTGAGTTGATCAAGAAAACTCTTCCTACTTATTATAGAGTTTTAACTTTACATCTTTCCAGTTGTTGAGTGATTTTCATTGAGATACATTCAAGGTGGAATATTTTCACTTTCCCCTAGAACAACGGCACTCGCAGATTCATAAAGGGGAGGGATCCCCATAGTATAACCAGATATTTGACAATGCGACGTTGCCTTTGGGTAGATGTCCCCTTACCAAAAATAATGGATGATTTGTTCCAGCTAATCGTATGGCCAGAAACCTCTTCATAGTGCCGGAAGAGCCTTTTGACACTGAACAAGGTCTTCTTGTTGGCCTACCCAAAGAGGATAATGTCATCAGCATAAAGAAGTCGTGAGGGCACATGAGGGTCCCTTTCTGCCTTAATTGGATTGAAGAGGCTAGCCTACACCAAGTCAATAATGCATCGGCTCAAGTAAACATCAGTGACCGCAAAGAGTAGGCATGAGAGGGGGTATCCTTGTCTAACGCCACGGGAGCATTGGAAGAACCCTCATGGGAATCCATTGATGATAACTGAAATCTTGGCACTAGAAATTATGGTGTTAATTAATTTAATAAATGGATTAGATAAACCATACTTTTTCAATACACCAATAATTAAGAACCATTTGATAGTGTCGAAGGCCTTCGTGATATCCAGCATCAATGCAATGCTCCCATGCTTCGAGACGTTCCCCATGATGTTGATGCCTTCTAAAGCTGAGTAAAAACAGATATGAATACTACTGCTCAGGACAAACCCAAATTGATTTGGGGTAATGAGATCCTGGGTGATCCACCCCATCCTGAGGGCCAGGATCATGTTTATGATTTTTCGAATTGTTTTTCCAATGACAACTGGACAGAAATCACCTATATCGAAGGCATTCACTTTTTGGGGCAGTAAGGTGAGGAAGCTTGAGTTGGTCCCATGGGGTATTGAGACTTAGAGGAAGAATTATCTAACAACATTGGTGAGTTCAATGTGCATGATTTCCCAGTAGAACATGAATAATTTGTTTCTAAATACATCCGGACCAGGGTAAATTTTCATGTTTAACGAGAAGAGGGAAGCTCTCACCTCTAATTCAAGTGGAGCATCCATGAGGGATTTATTTTTGGGACTCTATAATACATGGGCTGATATAATCCATGAGGCTAAGAGTCTTTTCATTTCCAGCACCACTATACAGCTCCTCAAAGTATCCCACAACAGCACTGGAGATCTCACTTTCATTTGTGAAATTCATGCCATTAATCGAACTGCATTCATCCCTTTCTTAATCTTTTTCTCCTTATGAAGGTGGTGGAATAATTTGAAGTTCCAATCACCATCCTTGATCCATTGCAAGTTAATTTTTTTTTTCAGCTTGTCCTTATGTCCCAGGAGATCACCAAGCTTGGAATGTAACGTTATCTCCTCCCTAGAAGGTGTATCCAACTGTTGGTTGGCATTCTATCAAGAAGCAAGTTATGCTTTAGCCATCCCGATGTCATCATCAAGATAGGAGAAAGTTGACTTGCTCCACTCCCTAAGAAGTCATTTTATTCTCTTTATCATGGATGCCATCACGAAGTGTGGGATTCCGTGGAATATGTTCTGCCATCCTTGGATAACCACTTCTCTACAACCCGGGATTGTGAGACATGCATTGTTAAATTTAAAGAGGATTGGATGGTGCCTCCTGCAATCCCCTCTTATTTCCACAATTAGCAGATTTTGATCAGAGTAGAATTTCAGGAGTTTGAATCCAGTAATGTCATAGTGTATGCCTCATTCATTAATCTGAGTGAAAAATCTATCAATTGTGCTCACCTACCTTCCATTTATGGTGTGTCTTCCCCATGTGAATTCAGCTCCAGCAATGGGGACCTCGATGAGGTTGCATTGATCCCGACAGCCTGAGAATTCCTCTGCAGCAATCCGGGATAATGTGGTCCTAGTCTTTTCATCAGGCCTTAAGATTGTATTGAAGTCCCCTATCACTATCCAATTATGCTGGATTTTACACTGGTTTGAATCAGGTCACTCCAGAGCTGCCTCCTCTTTGTGTAAACACAGTAGGCATATATAAAGGAGACTTTTAAGTTGTGGTCATGGGTCTATATCAATAGTGAAATGATTTTCATACCCATATCATATGAAATAAGCTGAATGCCAACATTCTTGAGTTCCCAAAAGGTTTCTAGGCCACCTTTGACATTATTGTAGGAGACGAGGGGGTATCCAAGGTTGGACCACCTGATTCTCATGAATTTAGAAAACATAGACATAGGTTCATTAATGCCAATTAGCATTGGAAGGTGGATTGAGAGGAAGTGGTTGAGATCTCAGGTCCTGGGGGTGTTCCCAAGTTCTCTACAGTTCCATAACATGATCTTCATTGAGATGGCGATGATTTCCCAACAGTAGAGGGATGGTCCTTCTTGGGCTATGAACTGCCCTTTCCTTTTCCTTTACCTCCCTTCTTCTTGGGTGGCCTTCCTACATGTTTATTCTTATCTTTCGTTTCGGGTTCATACTCTACCTTTACAGGTTGGGGATTGACCACCATGACATGTGTAGAGGTGATAGATGGCCTAGAAGCTCTTAAATCACCTGCCCTCATGACCCACCGGACTGCTGCAATGGGAGAAACGGTCTGCACTTGGGGTGTCTACGCCAATCCAGGTGAAGCGGCATGCACCGCCTCAACCACAAAGCTATCCTCCCTTTTATCCTAATTATGATTTAAGTTGTTTTGTCCAATGTTCTGTTCAACAAGTACCAAAGGGTCCAATCTTGAGTCATGTGGTGTCATAGAATCAACTTCTATGGTGGGCATATTAGATTCTCTTTCAGTACTTGGTTTGACAGGTCTATCACTCCGGCCTTTAGTAGGGGATGGTTCACCCTCATGAGGCTTGGAAGGAGGGTGCTATGCAGAATCCAAGGCTTTACCTTTCCCCTGCCCTGGGTTGTTCTAGAATTCACCATCTGCATCACCGTGCAGGCTACACGTGCTAGAGACATTGGTTCTTCTGCACTCGGTTATTGTGTTACCAATAAGATTAAAATTTCCGCAATGTTTAGGACTCCTCTCATAGTGAATTTCATGATTCAGGGTGTCGTCAATGGTGGTAAGGACCACCTACTCAACCAAGGTACCAGCTAAGTCAATCTTGACTAGCACCCTTGCGTAGTGCATGTACCATTAGTTTTCCGTTTCCATGTCAATGCGAATCGAGATGCAAACTAAGGAAGAAATTTCCCACAGTATATCCAATTCTTCTTGAAAATTCGAATCCACACTTGCATGAGGGAGTTTTTTACATTGGATGGGTCAAAATTGTGATCCCACACCTAAATGAGGAGGATCCATGGCTTGAGTGAAATTGGACCAAAGCTCCAGGCCCTTTACTTCAGCACATCCGAGGGGAATACCATTTGGTAGAAGCTGCCACCCATTACTGTTATACTCCATTCGGTGAAACCCCAGACTTTGGAAATTTGGTTTGAGAGATCCGAAACCTTCCATAGCCTTTCTCCTTTGCGAACAAAGACATGCGCAATAATGTAAAATCGACACAGGTTCACCCTTTATTCAATCGCTTCCCTGTTTGCAGCAACATGGTCAATTTTCCAATTCTTTAGGACCCGTCTAGGGGAGGGGATCCCAAAGTTAGTGAAAGAGAATGAGTTTGTCGCCTTCACCCCCTCCACAAATTTCTTCTTCACCCCAGCAACACATGGAGCAGCGGGGGGGGGGGGGGGGGGGTCTAGGTTTGCCACCCGAGGTTTACATAGCCAGAAATGCTCATTGTGGCCAACCTGATCAATAGGGTTCCTTCTCGAAACTGTGTTAGGAATCAAGGATTAAGTACCATGTTCCTTCACAGGAGCCGCGTGGGTTCCCTCTCCTTCTTTCTTGACCATTATGTTCATGGGTTTTAAGAATTTTTATGTTTTTTATGGTTTTTAGTAGTTATTATGGGTTTTATCCTTTTTACAGGTTTTTATATTTTTTTTTGGGTTTTTTGGTTATTTAGTGGTTTTAATTGTTATTTTGGTTTTTAAGGGTTTTATAGGATTTTTAATAGTTCTTAGGGTTTTTTTTACATTTGTAAGTATATGTAGGGCCTTTTATGTTCTTTATAATATTTTTGTGTTTTTATGGAGTATGCGGATTTTTAGTGTTTTTAGGGGTTTTTAGGATTTTAGTTTTTTTGGTTTTTAGGGGTTTGAATGTATTTTAGAGTTTTCTAACATTGTTAGGGGTCAAAATTGATTTTATATTATATAGTGGTTTTTGGATTCAAGGGTCATTAATTTTTTTAGGGTTCTATGATTTTTAGGGTTCTTAAGAATTTTTTTGAATTGTGAGTGTTTTTAGGTATTTAGGGGTTTTAAGTGTTTTAAAGTTTTCAATGTTTTATTAGGGGAGTTCATGGGTTTTATGGTTGTTTATGTTTTATTAATTTTAGGTATTTTTCAAAAACATTATTGTTATATATGGGGTTTATGTATTTTGGGGGGTTTTAGGGGTTTATAGTCTTTTTAGGGTTTTTGTGTTTTTAGGGGGGGTTTTGAGTTTCTAGTGTTTATATGGTTTTGTTTTTATTTATTTAATATTTATAACGGTTTAAAGTTTTTACATATAATTGTAGTTGGGTTTGAATTGTATTATGGGTTTTATTGTTTTTTAATGTTTTTAGGGTTTTATGGTTTTTAGCGCTTTTGTTATTTTTTAGGGGTTTCAAGTTTTCTAGTGTTTTTTGGGTTTTTAGGATTTTTAGTGTTATTTGTTTTGATTTTTTCTTAGTAATTTTCATGTTTTTTATGGTTTTTTATGTTTTAGGTAAATTTAGATATTTATTTGGATTTTTATGTGTTTTAGGTATTTTTGAGAGTTTTTAGGATTTTTTTTATTTTTAGGGATTTATTGGTTTTTTTTGAGTTTTTTAATCTTTTTAGGGGTTTTTATATTTTTATAGTTTGTAGTGGGTGTTTAGGTATTTTATGTAATTTTAGATATTTTATTTTATTTATTTTTTTAGGGTTTTTTAGTGCTTTTTAGGTTCTTTGTGGTTTCAAGTGTTTTTTAGGGATTTATCAACTTCTTTGGGTGTTCAGGGTTTTTTTGTTTTTTTATGTTTTTATAGAATTTTATGGATTTAGGATATTTTTAATTAGTTTTTGGGTTTCATGGTTTTTGGGTGTTTGTTGGGTTTCTATGGATTTTAGTGGTTTTATGGTGTATTGGGTTTTTTTGGCGTTTTTGGGGTTTTTATGTTTTTTACAGTTTTTTGATTTTTTTGGGTAAAGGAGTTTTAGAATTTTTAGTGATCCTCTATGGTTTTTAGGTATTTTATGGGATTTATGGTTCTTATGTTTTTTTTATTGTCTTTAGGATTTATAATTATTCATTGGTTTTTAGTGTTGTTTAGGATTTTAATGGGTTATAAGTTTTTTTAGGTTTTTATGGTTTTCTTAGTGGTTATAATGGGTTTTAGGGTTTTTTATGTTCTTTGGAATTTTTTGGTATTTTTAGGATTGTTATGGGTTTTAGGGTTTTTAGGGATTATGAGGGGTTTTGTGGTTTTTATTATTTTTATGGTTCTACTGTTTTTTGGATTTTAGAAGGTTTTTTGTGTTTTTAGGTGTTTTAAGGTTTTCCAAAGTTTTTAACATTTTTAAGTGTTATAGTGTTTTTATAGTTTTTAGTGGTTTTAGGGTTTTTCTTTTTGAATAGTTTTTAAGGTTTTTGGGGTTTTAGAGTGTTTTTGGTTTCTAAGGGTATTAATTTTTTAAAAAAAAATTTTCTTTTGGTTTTCAGTGTTTTCAGTGTATTTTTTATGTTTTTATAGTATTATATGTATTTTTATAATTTATATATTTGTTAGGGGTTTTTTAGAATTTTTATTGTTTTTAGGGATTTAGGGTTTTTTGGGGTTTTATGATATTTTTTTGTTTTTAAGGGGTTTTGAGTTTTTTAGTTTTTTAAGGTTTTTTCAGTTTTTTAACATTTTTAATGGGCGAAAGGGTTTTTAGAGTTTTTAATGGGTTTTTAGCTTTTTATTATTTTTAGGGTTTTTAGGTTTTTATCATTTTGTAGGTTTTTAGGTGGTTTAATCATTTTTAATGTTTTATGGTTTTCATTTGGGGTTTTTTGTTTTCTATAGTAGTTTAAATTTTTTGGGATTATTTGGTATTTTTTTTGATTTTTATGGTTTTTTGGGATTAATAACAATTTTTAGGGTTTTTTAGGGGTTTTTAGGGTTTTTAGGGATTTTTTGGATTTTGGGGGTTTTAGGGTTTTTTATGTTTTTTAGGGTTTAATGGTTTTTATATTATTTAATGTTTTTTATCAGTATAGATGGTTTTTAGAGTTTTTAGTGGCTTTTTATAGTTTTATGGGTTTTCAAGGTTTTTAGGTTTTTGGGATTTTTTACGGATTTTAGTGTTTTTCAGTTTTTACGAGTCTTTAGTGTTTTATATGTTTTATGTATTTATAGGTTTTTATTGCTTTCATAATGGATTGATGTGTTTTTATGGATTCTTATTATTTTTAGTACCTTTGGGTAATTTTTAGGGGTTTTATTGTTTTTATGGTTTTTAGGGGTTTGAGGGTTTTCTAGTGTTCTAGGGTTTTAGGGTTTTTATGGGTATTTTTTTTTTGTTTTTTTGGGTTTCTTTTGTTTTTTATGGTTTTAAATATTTTTTGTGTTTTTATGGTATTTAGATGTTTAAAGGATGTTTAGATTTTTTTTATTTGGGTTTTATGGTTTTTATGGTTTTTAGGAGGTTTTGTGGGTTTTGGAGGTTTTAGGGATTCTAGAAGTTTTAGTGGTTTTTTGGGTTTAATTGTTTTTAGTTTTTATGGTTTTTTTTACGATTTTTCAGTTTTTGAGGTTTTTTTTATGTTCTTTGATATTTTTGGTCTTTTATTGTGTTTTTATGGGTTTTAGGGATTTTCATGGTTTTTAGTTATTTGGGTTTATTTTGGTTTTTGTTGGTTTTTTGGGTTTTTAAGGGGTATTATAGTGTTTTTAATTTTTTTTTGGTGTTTAATGTTTTATGGAGCTTTTAGTGGTTATACTGTTTTTACGGGTTTTTAATGGGTTTTAGAGTTTTTTAATGTTTTTAGGTGTTTAAATTGTTTTTTTGAGTTTTTAGTGCCTTTAGAGTTTTTATGGGTTTTTTGGTTTTTTAGGATTTTTTATGTTTTTATGTGTTTTACCTTTTTTTATTTTATTTAGTTTTTCTTATGGGGTTTAGGATTCTTATGGGTTTTTATATTTTTATGGGTTTTAGGTATTTTTAATGATTTTTATGGTTTTTAGGGATTTTATGTGTTTTTACGGGGTTTTAGCGTTTATAGGATTATTATGGTTTTTTGGGGATTTTAGGTTTTTTAGAGTATTTAAATGTTTTTTCTAGTCTAATGGGTTTGCATATTTTTCAATTGTTTTAGAGTTTTTATGGGTTTTGATAGATTTATGGTTTTTAGGGGTTTTATGGTTTTAGGGATCTAGGGTTTTTAGGGTCTTTTAGGGTTTTTATGGTTTTCAGTGTTATTTATGGTTTTAGGGGTTTTAATTGTTATTTATTATTAATGTATTCTTATAGAATTTTTGGGTTTTATGGGTTTTTTACGTTTTTAAGGGGTTTTATTGATTTTTTAGTGTTTTATTATTTTTTAGGGTTTTGAGTGATTTTGATGGTTCTTGTTGTTTATTGGGTTTTTTATATTTTTTTGGATTTTTAGAGTATCATTCATTTTTCTAGGGTATTAAGATTTTTTATAGTTTTTAATGGTTTAGGGATTTAATTTAATTTTCAATTTTTTTTTTCAATTTTTTAGGATTTTTATGCATTATATATTTTTATATGAACATCGGGTTCTTTTTGTTTTTCCAGTTTTAAGGTATTTATCAATTTTTAGGATTTTTGGGGTCTTAAGTGTTCTATGGAATTTATGGTTTTCTATGGGGTTTTTAGTGTTTTAGGGTTTTCAGTGTTTTTGACTTTTTGGGTTTTAGGGGTTTTTTTATTTTAATGGTTTTAGGTTTTTTAGGGATTTTAATGTTTCTTATTGTAACTGTAGTTTTTTAGGGTTTTAGGGCATTATTTTGAGTTTGTTTATAGTTTCCATGTGTTTTATGATATTATTTAATATTTTTAGGGTTATTTATTATTTTATGATATTTTGAGCATTTTTGGGTTTTATGGGTTTTTATGGTTTTTTAAGGTTCTTAAGGTTTTTTTGATTTTTAGGTTTTTGGGGTTTTTCGTATTTTTAGTGTTTTCTATGTTTTTATGGGTTCTAATTGTTTTTAGGTTTTTATTGTTTTCTTATGGGTTTTGGGGATTTTAAGGGTGTCTATGTTTTTAGGGATTTTTATAGACATTTTAGGATTTTTATGGTTTTCTAGAATTTTTAGGGATTTATTAAAAATTATAGGTATTTTGGATTTTAGGGTTTTTTTGGGTTTTTAAAGGTTTTAATGTTTTTTTGAGTTTTAGTATGTATATGTTTTTTTAGATATTTTTAATGTTTTTATGGGTTTAAATGTTTTTAATAGTTTTTCCTAGGTTTTATGTTTTTATTGATATTTAGTGTTTTATGGTTTTTAGGGTTTTTAGGGTTTTTTTATATTTTATGAGTTCTAGTGTTTATTAGGTTTTTAGGGGTATTAGGAGATTTATGGTTTTTATGGTTTTCATATGAGTTTTAATGTTTTTTATGTATTTTTTATGGATTTCGTTAGATTTTTAGGATTTTATATAAATAAATGTTTTTATTGATTGTATGGGTTTTTAGAGTTGTTTATGGTTTTTAGTGTTTTTGGTGGGTTTATGGTTTTTATATTTTTTTTTTATTTTTTGGGATTTAAATGGTATTTATTGGTTTTTAGGGTTTTATGGGGCTTTAAGGTTTTAGGAATTATTAAGATTTTAGGGTTTTTAGAATTTTTTTGACTTTTTATCATTTTTATGTACTTGATGTGTTTAAATTTGTTTTAGGTTTTATTGGTTTTCAAAGGGGTTTTATGGTTTTTTATATTTTAGTGATTTTTAGGAATTTTTTTATATTTTTTATAGTTTTTATGGTTTTAATGGATTTTAAGGTTTTTAGGGATTTTTTTTGTGTTTTTATGGGTTTGTAGATTTTTTTTATCTTGTTTAGGGTTTTTTGAGTTTTTAGTGTATTCTAAACTTTTGTTGGTTTAATGTGTTTCTATAGTTTTCAGTGGTTTTTAGGTTTTTAATTGGGTTTTTATATTTTAGTGGTTTTATGGTTTTAAGGATTTTAGGGGTTTTGGGGGTTTTATGGTTTTCCATTTTTAGGTTTTTTAGAGGATTTAATTATTTTAATATTTTTTTGGGTTTTATTAGTATTTTCAGTCATTTATGTCATTTCTGTGTGTTAGGGATTTTTGGGGTTTTAGGGTTTTTTGTGTTTTAAGGGTATTTAGTGTTTTTATGTGTTTAGGGATATTTACAGATTTTTCATGATTTTTATTTTTTTAGGTTGTTCTGGGATTTTGGAGGGTGTAAGGTTTTAATGGTTTTGGGTTTTTTGTGTTATTGGTATTTTTGTTTTTTTTTTCATTTTTAGTGGTTTTAATGTTTTCTTGAATTTTTTAACATTTTTAGGGGATTAAATTGTTTTTTGAGTTTTTTAGTGGGTTCTAGGGGTTTTATGGATTTTTAAGGATTTTTATGTTTTAGGGGATTAATGGTTTATAGAGTTGTTTTAGGTTTTTAATTGTTTTTAATGTTTTCGATGATTTTTACATGTTTTTAGGTTATTATGGTTTTCTTAGGTTTTTAGGGTTTTAGGGATTTATCATTTTTATGAATTTTTAAGGCATATTTATGATTTTTAGAGATTTTGAGGGTTTTTATGTACATTGGGTTTTCAGTTTTTTATGGTTTTTTATGTTTTTATGGTTTTTAATGTCTTTTAGAGTTTTTTAGAATTTTGATAGGTTTAAAGGTATTCTAGAGTTTTTAGTGGGTTCTATTGTTTTTACGTGTTTTATGATTTTAATGTGTTTTAGGGTTTTTAGGGTTTTTTATGATTTTTATAATACTTTATGTTTTTAGGGTTTTCTTAGGGGTTTTCAGGTTTTTGTGGTTTTTTGATTTTGTAGATAGTTTGTTAGTTTTTAGTTTTTTTGGTTTTTAGGGTGATTATGGATTTGGAAACTTTTATGGGTTTTAGGGGAATTACGGTTTTTTTGGGTTTTCATGTTTTTTTGTGTTTTGAGGGTATTTGTGTTTTTTGTGTTTTTTGTGTTTTTTTTTTACATTTTGGGTTTAAATGGATTATATATTTTTTTAGTGGTCCTTTAGTATTTTTTGGATTATTTAGGGTTTTAGGGTTTTTATGGTTTTTTGTGTTTTAAGGGGTTTTAGTGGTTTTATCATTGTTTTGTTTTTAGGGGTTTTAAGTGTTTTTAGTGACATTATATTTTCATAGGGTTTTGTAGGGGTTTTATTGTTTTTTTTTCTTTTTTAGGGATTTTTACATTTTTTATGTTATTAATCATTTTAGAAACATTTAGGGTTTTAAGGGCTTTTAGTTTTTTAGGTTTTGAAAGTGTTTCTTTTGGGTATTAAGGATGCTTTTTTAAGTTTTTATGGGTTTAATGGTTTTTGTGAGTATTTTACCATTTTTAGTGGTCTATAGGGTTTTTAGTGTATTTGGTAGTTTTTAGGGTTTTTGTGGAGTGATTGGGATTTTATAGTTTTTAGGGGTGTTTATGGTTTTTAGGGTTTTTTAGGGTTTTTATTGTGTTTAGGGATTTCTGAGGATTTAAATATATATATTACATTTTTTTGGTCTTCTTAGGGGTTTTCAAGGTTTATCAAGGGTATTACATATTTTGGGATTTTATGGATTTTCTCAATTTTTATTGTTTTTATGGTTTTATATATTTTGAGGGGTTTTTTAGTGTTTTTATGTTTTTTTGGGTTTTTTTGGTTTTTTGAGTTTTTAGGTTTTTATCTGTTTTTAGAGTTATTTAGTGTTTCAAGGGTTTTAAAGGTTTTTAGAGTTTGAGTAGGTTTTTATTTTTTTTATGGTCTTTTAGGGCATTTACTTTTTTTAGGGGTTTCAATGTTTTTTGGTTGTTTCATAGTTTATTTATCTTTTTAGGTATTTATGGGTTTTGATTCTTATAGGTATATAAGGTTTGTTTAGGGTTTCCCAAGATTTTAGGGGGTTTTATGTTTTTAGGTATTTAATGATTTTTTGGATTTTTTGGGATTTTTTATGTTTTTTAGGGATTTTGGAACAGTTTTAGGGGTTTGGGGGGTTTTTAGGAATTTTATTATTTTATGGTAATTTTAGGGTTTTATGTTCTTTGTTTTAGTTTTTAGGGATTTTAATGGTTATTACTTCCTTTAAATTTTTTACGGATTTAAAGGGGTTTTAGAGTATTTAGTAGTATTTTAGGGAAAAGAAGGCTTGAGACCAGGTGATCCTGGTCCCCCCAAAATTTATTAAAAAAGAAGAAACCAATAAAATGTTTCAAAGGGGGATTTCAAACTCATGTGTACAACCCACCCTTCATACCAGACTACACAAACTGTAGATAGCACAGCGTGGAAACAAGTGACCATATCGAGCTCCTCTTCACAATCGCCTGCTTGGAGAGTGCATCTGCAACCGAGTTTTCCTCACAATAGGGATGTGTGACATGGAGATTCATACCTTGAAAAAAAAAGTGAGTCATTCCATCCATTGGGGAATAATCCTCCAAGGGACTCACCGTGACTTGGTTCTAAATACCTCCACCACAAGCATTGAGTTCATTTCAAGCCGAAGAGGACTCCATCTAAACTGAACAAAAAATTTAATTTCCTTTATCAGGACTCAAATTTAGCTTCAAGGGAACACCCATTCCCAATAAAATGGTGAAAGAAGCCTTTAAGAAATCCAAAATGGGTACAGAAAACCATGTAACACCCTGAGGGGTCCGTTTCTCCCAAAGTCGCACCATCCACGTTCAACTTGATCCAAGAAGAAATCAGGGGGATCCAGAGGATGAACTTAAGAACCTGCAATTTCTTTGACCTACCAACAACACCAAGAAACTACAAAAGAATAAGATCATAATCTACATTTTCCATTACATCAGACTAGATATGAGATGTTTCATTATTCGCTGTATAGAGAAAAACAACACCACCCTGGAAAGAAAGATTTTTTTTGTTGAATGTAATCACATTCTGGGAAGCCCAGGTGTAGGAAGCAATGGAAAAGATGGAAACATGCAAGAAGTTGTACACCTGCCTGCTACAAGTCCGGTTAACCAAACTGTCCAGTAGCTCAAAAAACGGCATGTTCAAGCAGAAGGGAAACTCGAACAACATCTTCAAGTATTCCCAGAGTGCCGCTGCAAACCTACATTGAAGAATATTGTGCTAAATGAATTCCTCATCTCCAAGACAGAGGAAGGAGACCGAGTCTAGGCAGTGTCCAGCCCTTTGAATTTTCCCTTGAAGCGTAAAATGATTTTTCCATAGCTTCCAGAGTAGCAGATGGTTAGCTGGAGGGATAAATGGTCTTATAAATCATGAAAGAAAGGATTGAGGAGTTGGACCCTGTGGAAATTTCATCTGATAAAAATATTTCACATTGAGCTGCCCAACGAGATTAGGCTTCCCGATTAAGGCATCTCTGTTAAGAAAAATATATTCTCGAATCTGCATATATATGTCTTCTAGAAGGATACCCTCAAACTGCCCCAGTCGAGGAGTGAAGCAATAAATCCACATGTCCCTTGAATCGACGGAAGGCACCATAGTATCCAACAAGGGCCTATAGAGCCATGTGGTAGACCAAACATTTAGATCCAACTGATTAAAAACAATCTATTTCGAGTGCTCCATACTTACCTTGTAAGAGCCTCAGACAGTTGGCCAAACCAATGATGGAAAATATCCAGAAAACCTATCACAATGTTTCTATGTAAAACATCCCCCATAAAATCCCAGGCCATCATCTTTATAATCAAGTAGGCCCCATGTGATTTTGGCAATAAGGGCGTCATTAAATCTCCAAAGCTCTTTTATTCCAAGCACGCCCATCTGAGTTGGCTTAGTGAAATCCCTCCAAGCCAGAGAGACCAATTTTCTTTCAGTAGTACATCCCATCTAAGAAAAGTTTCTAATCTTCACCTATAAGATTTTTATGCGATTAACTAGAAATCTCTAGATGGATAAGGCATATGTGAACATAGAGGTAATAACTGAATTGATAAGACAAAATAACTCGACATGTGAAATACATTTTCCTTTCCATTTATCATGTTGTATGATGATTCTTATCATCTTTTTCTCAAGATAACTACACTTGACCCATCCCTTAAAATTGGGACACTTTGATAATCAAAGGAGAGTGATCCCCACTTAACCCCAACGGAAAGGGAAATGCGTAACTTCTTAGAGGAGGAAATCCTCTCCCCAAAGATGATAGAGTATTTTCTCCAGCTGTTGGATTTCCCTGACACATATTCATAATAAAGAAATATCATTTGAATATAGGAAAACGTATTCTTGTTAGCCTGCCCAAAGAGGAGGATGTCATCGGCTAAAAGAAGATGGGATGACACCTGGAGGTCTCTCCCTGCTTTAATTGGATTGAAAAGACCATCCTTCATGAGATCAATGGGGAACCTGCTCAATTAATCTTCACCAATCACAAAGATAATACCAGAAATTGGATGCCCCTACATATCTCCATGTGAGAATATGAAGAACCCCTTTGGCGAGCCACTATTAAGAACCTACACTCTAGCACTATTCAGGATGGATTCCACCATCTTGATGAAACTATCTGAGAAACAATATTTAGAGAGCACTTGGAAGATAAAGCTCTAAATTATAGTATCAAAAGCCTTATAAATATCTCGTTTTAATGTAAATTTTCCATGTTTAGATTGTTTCTTCTTGATGTTGACACCCTCCTAGGCTCTAACTAAATAGTTCAGAATGTTTCTCCCTAGAAAAAATCCAAATTGATTGGGGTTAATAATCTCCCCCATAAGTATCCTAATTCTTTTTAGGGGTTTATGGGTTTAAGGGTTGTTATAAGTTTTTTCCATTTTTAAGGTTTTTTTGAATTTTTTAATGTTTTTATGGTTTTTAGATTTTTTAACATTTTTAGTGGTTTTCAAGGGTTTTTAGGGTTTTTAAGGTTTTCATGGTTATTTATGGATTTTAGGGGTTTTGTGTTTTTACAATATTTTACTGTTTTTTTTATTTTTTTAGTTTTTAAAGGGTTTTGAGTGTTTTTAGTTTTTAATGTTTTCTTAGGGATTTTTCAGGCTTTTTCGAGTTTTTTTAATTTTTAGGGAGTTTTAGGCTTTTTTAGTACATTATGATTTTATAGGGTTTTAGGGTTTTTAAGGTTTTTGGGTGTTTTATGAATTTTATGGGTTTCTATATTTTTTAATGTTTTAGGTGTGTTCAGGGATGGTTGGGGTTTTTACCATTTTTAATGATGTTTTTTATGGGTTTTAAGTGTTTTTTAGGATTTTCTTATGGTTTTTGAGGATTTCTTGGGTTTTTTTATGTTTATGGGATTTTTGGGATTTTTAGGAATTTTTATGGATTTTTTTGTTTCTAGGGTTTTGAGGGTTTTTATGGGGTTTATGGATTATTGGGGGTTTTAGGGTTTTTCTGGGTTTGTAGTGGATTTTATGGTTTTATGGGTTTTGGGGTATTTGTGGCCTTTTTAGGTTTTTTGTTGGTGTTTAGAAATTTTATGGTTTTTAGTGGTTTTAATTTTTTAAGTATTTGATTTTTTATTAGGTTGTTTAGGATATCCATGGACTCGTTTTGATTTTTTAGGATATTTTTGGTTTTTTAGGATTTGTAGGAATTTTTAGAGTTTTTTTAGGTACATTGGAGATTTTTATGAATTTAATATTCTTTAGGTTTTTAGGGTTTTTAAGTGTTTTTAGGTTTTTCAGGCTTTCTTCTATTTTCCAAGGTTTTAGGGTTTTATATTTCTTAATGTATTTTTTTTTATTCTTAGGATATATATAATTTTATAAGTTTTTTTGTGATTTTGGGTTTTCAAAGTGTTTTTTGTGTTTTTTTAGAATTTTAGGTTTTAGGTTTTTTGAGTTTTTCAGGGCTTTTAATGTTTTTAAGAGATTCATCATGTTTTTAGGTTTTTAAGGGTATAAAGATATTTTAGGATTTTATGGGTTGTTAGGGTTTTTATTAATTTTTTATTTTTATGGTTTTATATATTTTTTGGGTTTTTTGGTTTTTTAGGGTTTTTATGTTTTTTTGCGGTTTTAAGAGTTTTTTTGGTTTTAAGATTTTCTTAGGTTTTTTTCATAGTTTTTAGGTTTTTTATGTTTTTAGTTATTTTTAAATACATTTTAGTATTTTTTGGTTATGTAGGTTTTTTATGTATTTTGATGGGGATTTAGGTTTTTCTTTGGGTTTTTATGGTTTTTTGGGGTTTTAGGGTTTTTTTCAGTTTTCTAGGTTTTTTAATGTTTTTTAGCATTCTTTAACATTTTTGGGGGTTCTTTTAATTTTAGTATTTTTAGTGATTTGGGGTTTTTATGGGTTTCTAGGTTTTTTAAGTTTTTTATTATTTTTTTTGGTTTTCAGGGTTTTATAGTTTTTAAAATATATTAGATTATTTAAGGGTTTTATGTGTTTTTTAGGTTTTTAATCTTTACATAGTATTTTTAAGGGTTTTCACATTTTTTGAGATTTTAGTAAATTTTTTAGGATTTTTAGGGTTTTTAGTTTTTTACGGATTTTGGAGGTCTTTAGTTATCATTTGGGTATTTAGTGATTTTATTGATATTTTGGGTATAATGGGGATTTTTTTACTTTTTTAGGGGTTTTATGGTTTTTTATAGTTTTTAATGTTTTTAGGGTTTTAAAGGGTTTTTAGATTTTTTCAATATTTTTAAGGATTTTATGGGTTTTAGGGGTTTTTATGGTTTTAGGAGTTTTTATGGTTTTTTTGGTTTTGGGGTTTGTTACCGTGTTTTACGATTTTTAATGTTTTTAGGTTTCAGAGGATTTATGTGTTTTTACATTTTTATGGTTTTCTTAGGGTTTTTGTAATTATTGATGTTTTTAGGTTTTTTTAGTAATTTGTTTTTATTTTTATAGTCATCAACGTTTTTTAGTTATTTTGATGGTTTTTATGGATTTTTAGGGTTTGTAGGGGTTTTTGATTTATTTTGGTTTTGAGGTTTGTTATTTTGGATTTTAAATTTTTTTTAATGTCTTTTGGGGATTAAATGGGATTTATAGATTTTATTGGGGTTTTATGGGTTTTATGTGTTTTATGGTTATTTTAGGTTTTTGGGGTAATTATTTTTTGGGTTTTTGGGGGTTTTAGAGGTTTTTAGGGGTTTTAGCATTTTTAGGTTTTTAGGGGATTTATGTTTTTCAAGATTTTATGGTTTTCCTAGTGTTGTCAGCATTTTTAGTGTTTTTACCTTTTTAAAGATTTTAGGGATTTTCATATGTTTTATAGGTTTCATAGTTTTTAGGGTTTTTATTTTGTTTTCTTGTGGATTTATGATTTTTAAGTGTTTTTTGATTTTTATGGTTTTGTTATGGGTTTTCAGGGTTTTTTGGATTTTGATGTTTTAGGTATTTTGAGCACTTGTTTAGGAATTATATGGTTTTTTGGGGGGTTTTATGGAATTTTTTGGGTTTTTTCACTTTTTAGCCATTTAGGGTTTTATGGGGTTTTAGGGTTTTTGTTTTTTATGAGTTTTGTTGGGTTTTAAGGCATTTTCAAGTTTTTGAACATTTTCATTGGTTTGAAGAGCTTTTATTATTTTTATTTGTTCTAACATTTTTAGGGGGTTTTATTGTTTTATGGTTTTTATGGTTTTTATGGAATTTTAGCGTACAATTTTTTAGTATTTTAAGAGATTTATATGTTTTTAGGTTTTCTAGATTTTTATATGGGTTTTTTAGTTTTTAAGTTTTTTACATTTTTATGGTTTTTATGTCGTTTTTTGTGATTTTTAGGGTTTTTAGGGTTGTAGGGATTTTTAAGGGTTTGGGTGTTTTAGAGTTTTTAATGTTTTTATGATTTTTTAGGTCTTCAAATTTTTTTAGATTTTCGGTTGGGTTTTTAAGGTTTCTTATATTTTTTATTGTTTTTAGGGGTTTAAAGAGTTGTAGGGTTTTAGTGTATTTTTAGGGGTTTTTACTGTTTTTGCGGTTTTCTATGGGTTTTAGGGTTTTCTATGATTATAGGAGTTTTAATGGTTTCTAGGGTGTTTATTGTTTTCTAGGGATTTTACAAGTTTTAATACTCTTTGGGTTTATATTGTTTTCTTAGTTGTTTTCAAAGTCTTTATGTTTTTTTATGTTTTAGGGTTTTTAAAAACTTTTTATGATTTTTATGTTTTTTAGGGTTTTTTAGTGTTTTTAGGGTTTGTAGGTATTTTATTGTATTATTGGGGTTTAGGTTTTTTTTTAGTTTTTTAAGGGGTTTTATGGTTTTTTCAATTTTCTAGTGTTTTTTGGTTTTTAAAAGTCTTTTAGATTTTGTAGTATTTTTAGGGTTTTTATGGTTTTTATGGATTTTATATATTTTTATGGTTTTTATGTTTTTTAGGGTTTTTAGTTGTTTTTGGGTTTTTAGGGTTTTCATCTTTTTTTAGGATTTTAGTGGTTTTAATTATTTTTAATGTTTTTGACATTTTCTTTGGGTCCTTCAAGGGTTTTATGGTTTTATGGTAATATTTATTATTAGGGATTTTTTTAAATTTATGGGGTTTTTTGGATTTTTAATGTTATTTGGTTTTTATAGTTTTTTTGGTTTTTATGGTTTTTTGGAGTTTATTTAGATTTTTAACGATTTTTCGATATTTTATCATTTTTAGGGGTTTAAAGGGTATTTAGTGATTTTAGGCATTTTATGTGTTTTTATGATTTTTAGGGGTTCTATGGTTTTAGGTTTTTAGGGGTTTTATGGTTTTTAGTGGTTTTTGCTTTTTGTTTAGTTTTTAGGGGTTTTAATTTTTTTAAGATTTTCTAAGGGGTGTTTCGGAGTTTTAGCATTTTAAAAAAATTTATGGATTTTTTGAATTTTTATTATTTTTTAGGTTAGGGTTTTTTCGATATTTTTAGGGTTTTTAGTGTTTTTATGTATTTTTTATGGTTTTAGTGTTTTTTTGGGTTTTTTAGTTTTTATTATTTTTTGAGTTATTAGTATTTTTAAGCTTTTTATGGGTTTTTAGAAGTTTCAGTTTTTCTGAGTTTTTTTTATTTTAATTGTTTTTTAAGGTTTTATGGGTTATTTTGGTTTTTATGCATTTTTGAATTTTTTAGTATTTTTTCATATTTTAGGCTCTTAGGGATTTTGAGTGTATTTTATGGTTTTCTTAGTGCTTTATGTGTTTTAATGTTTTTTATTTTTTAGGGATTTTTTGTGATATTTTTAACATTTAAATTTAATTTAGTGTGTTTTGGAATTTTCAGTGTGTTTGAGGTTCTAGGGATAATAAGGGTATGTTAAGTTTCTTATGTTTTTTTTAATTTTTTGGGTTTTATGGTTTTTTATAATTTTTTTAACATTTTCAAATCTTTAAAGTGTTTTAAGGGTTTTTAGATGTTTTTAGTGTTTTATGGGTTTTTAGGTGTTTTATGGTTTTGAGGGGTTTTATGGTTTTTATGTATTTTGGGGCATTTTAGTGTTTTTAGTGTTTTTAGGTTTTTCAGGGGTTTTAGGTTGCTTTATAATTTTAATGATTACATAGGGTTGTTAGGGTTTTTACGTTTTTAGGTATTTTAAATTATTTTTTAGGAATTTAAAGGTTTTTTAGGGATGTTGCTGGTTTCATGGTTTTTAGGGTTTTAGGGGATTTATGTTTTTATGCGGTTTTAGGGGGGTTTTGATTATTTTCAAGGATTTTAACTTTCTTATAGTGTTTAATGTTTTTGGGTTCAAATGGATTTCAGGGTTTTTTGTGTTCTTTTAGTTTTTAGGGTCATTTATGGTTTTAGGGGTTTTATTACAATTTCTTGTTTTTAGGGTTTTTAGGGTTTATATAATTATTTAGGTTTTTAGGGGGTTTTATGTGCTTTTAGGGTTTTAAGGTTTTCATAGGGTCTTTCAGGGTTTTTTGAGTTTTTTTAAGATTTTATGGGTTTTTAGGGTTTTAAGATATTTTGTGTGTTTTAAGGTTTTTTTATTTTTATTATTTTTTGGGTGTTTTAGGGGGGTTTTGTGTTTTTTATATTTTTTAGGGGTTTTAGTATTTTTAATGTTTTTAGTGGTTTAATGGTTTTTACAATTTTTTAGTTCCTTTTAGGGTTTTCCTGGGGATTTAGAGTTTTTTATGGGTATTATAGATTATTAGGGTTTTTATGGTTTTTAAGGTTTTTATAATTTTTTAGTGTTTTTAGGGGTTTTAAATATTTTTATGTTTTAAATATTATCTGAGGGGTTTTGATCGGTTTTAGTGTTTTTTTAAATTTTAGGTATTTTTAGGAATTTTTTCTGAATTTTCTGGTTTTTAGGGATTTTGAGGGATTTTAGGGGTTTTTAGGGTTTTGATGGATCTTTTGGGTTTTTAGTTTTTTATTTTATTTTGGGTTTTAAATGATTCTTATAGTTTTTTAATGTTTTTATTGGATCATAGCGATTTTGGAGTCTTCATTGTTTTAAGGGGTTTTATGCGCTTTTAGGTTTTTAAGGTATTTAGGGTTTTTATAATTTTTATGTTATTTATTGTTTTTTAGTTTCTAATTTTTTATATTTTTAGGGGTTTCTGGTGTTTATATGTTTTTAAGCTTTTTCATGATTTTTAGGTTATTTAATTTTTTTTGGGATTTGTAAGCCTTCATATTATTTTTTTATTTTTTTGGGTTTTAGTTTCTCTTTGGATTCTGAGGGGTTTTATGGTTTTTATGGTTTTTAGGGTTTTTATGGATTTTTAGGTATTTATGGGTTTTATTAGTTTTAGGTTGTTTTCAGCTTTTCATAAAAAACATGTGTTTTAGAGGGTTTTTAGATTTTTAATGGGTTTAGTGTTTTTATTGGTTTTTTGGGTTTATAGTGTTTTTAGGGGTTTTTAGGTTTTTAGTGTTTTTTTTTGTTTTTAGGGTTTTCAACTGTTTTTTGGTTTGTAATGTTCACATACAGTGTTTTAGGGTTTTTAGGGCGATTTACGTTTTTAGGTATTTTTATGTATATTTTAGGATTTTTATGGTTTTAGGGGTATTTGGGATTTTGAGGTGTTTTATGGTTTTTTAGGGTTTTAGGATTAATATGGTATTAATGCATCGCCAGATATGAAAAATGAGGAATTGAAGATAAAGTAGTGAAATGTAGCTAAAATTACTGATGGTTAATGTTAATACCTCCCATCAAGGTTTCTCAAGGGTTTAACACAAATTCACTGGTAATGGAGGTGCACAAACAATTCCGAGTAAAGGGATTAGTCTAAATAAATAAGGATGCACAAAAAGATTAAAAAGTTCTTAAGAGTAAAGTTACCCCTTTACAATGGACTTAAAACACTTTATAGAGACAAAATAAAGTGTGTAAAATGACCAAAATTGAATTAAAAGTCTTGAGTTTCTCAAAAGGCACATAATAATTATAAAAAACACTTCCCCATTCTATTTAATGACCCCACAAACTAAAGTAGAGAAATTCCTTCTTAATGGTGATTTTTATATGTTCTCTCTCCTCTTTAATGTGATGCTATGAATTTATTTCCTTTTCCATGTGTATATATGATTTCAGGCCCCTAATTTGTGTGTTGTGGCCCACCACAGTGTTGGAATTCAAAAGGTGTGGGCAGGTCCAATTTGAATAACAAATTGGATTGAAATATTTTTGAAGCCTAAAATTATTCGCATTTGGTTGAATATGGTCTATATAATTCCTCCCCTAGTTGGAGATTATTTCCCCTAAAAACTGTGGCATTGTCTACTTCAATTTATGGAGAAAAGTCCCCAATGTTGAATATTATATAAATGCCATAGAAATGACTAGATAAATCAATTTTTTAGGCATTGTTTCCCACTTTTTAAGCACTTTCAATGTCCCTTCATCCCAAGCCTTTAGTTTTCGTTTCTTTTTGGGTAGATATATATCCTTACATAGGTGAATCCACACATTTTCTCTGGGTTGTAAAATGGCCTTTTCCGATGATTGTTAGTTCATCTCTTGAATACTTCATTAAACTTCTCTATTTGAGAATTAATAGATTCATTAAGCCTTTTCATCGACTTTTCCTTCTATCCTTACCAATATTTACTTAAATATCATGAGGAAAAGAGAAAAATTATATAAGAGTGATTGGATTGATGCCATAGACCACTTCAAATGGATAATGTCGAGTGGTAGCATGGGGAGATATATTGTATACGCATTTATATTGTACAAGATGTAAATACTAATCTCTCATATTCTCATTCACTAATGTTCATTGAATATTTTACAATATATGATTGGTAAATTCCATCTTCCCATCAGTTTGAGGGTGATTGTATGTACTAAAAAGAATCTTCATACTGAATTTCCCTATAATGTCCACAAAAAATGGCTGTGAAATTTAGTGTCTCTGTCTAAATCAATGCTATGAAGAATCCAATGAAGGCAATCAATCCCTTTAATAAAAAATTATTCCACTTTTACTGCATCATTAGTCTTATTTCAAGGTATTAAATGATCCATCTTAGAAAATAAATCAACAACAACTATTATTAAATATTTACCTCACTGAATCTTTAGAAAATACATACTAAAATCCTTACAGAGATCTTCCCATGGCTGCACTGGAATATGTGACGGAGTGTATAAACCAGGCATGAAATAACTCTTTTTTCATTGAAATTTCCTACATATTTAAATAATTTATTTCACACATGATTTCATATTTGGCTAGTAGAAATTCTACTTTAGTATCTCCAAGGTTGTTTGGATGCCAATATGACCACCATGTCTCCCTTCCTGTTCCTCCAAAATGAGAAATTCATTGTAATTACCCATTGAATCACATAACTTTCTTATCTTAAATAGAAACCCATAAATCATTGAATAATGCTCCACAAATTCATATTGAAATTGTATTACAATATAATTTAACTCTATATCATGGTGATAATATTTTTTCTTAAGATAAAATCCTAGAATTAGATCATCTTGCAAGTAATGAATAACATTGTGATAAATCAGCCACAACTAGGTTTTCTTGAACCTTACTATATTTTGATACAAATGAGAATTACTGAAATAATTCCAACAACCGTTCATGCCTCAAAATCAGATTTTGTTGAACATTTATAAATCTCAAGGACTGATATTCAGAATGAAGAACAATTTTCTCTCTCTCAAATAATGATACCAATGATCTATAGCTCCCACAATCACATAAAATTACTTATCATAGGTACTATAATTCTTCATTTAATCATTCAATTTCTCCCTATAGTATAAAATAGAATGATTTATTTTTATGAGAAAATCATTTATCCCAATCACACTTGAATGAAATCCACTTCAATGATTTGATCAAAATTAAGTAACAACAAATATAGTGCCTCACACAAATTTTTCATAATGATTTCTAATACTTAATTTTCTACCTTGGAGAACCCTAATTTTACATTTCCCAATCATTAATAGATAGGTTCAATGGTATTGCTAACTTGAAAACAAAATTTTTATTTGAAAATATCTTTTGAGGAAAAAGTGGGAAACTACAACAATTCAACACAAAGGATCATTAAACACGGTAAGAAATAAAATAATAATTAAATACGAGGATAAAATTATTCAAATTTATTACCATATAAATCCCCCCCCCCATTGAATTTAATTTAACTTTGTACCTAGATCGACATTGATTAGGTATTTAAATTTATTTTTCATATTTTCCCAATGTTTTATGTATTCCTCTGCATTTATCTTCATTTCATTGAATCCACATGCGAAAATTTGATCTTGTTTATTGATCTATGACCTTTGATGGAATACACCTTACATATTTGATAGATTCTATTTGTGTCTTGGACATTATTTCTTCAACATTTGATTTATCTATCATGATTCGTTTTTTGGATACCACATATTCCAAGAACATCACTTGCATTGAAAAGAACTCACACTTTTCCAGCTTTCCATATAGCCTTTATTCCCATAGAATTCCAAATACCCGACAAAGATGATCCACAACGAATTCCACATACTTATTATAAATAAAAATATTATCCTTAAAAACAATCTAAAAATTGCCAAAAAATAGTTTCGTAACATCATTCGTGTGTCATATGAAAGTGATATGAGTATTTGAGAGGCAGAATTGCATGACCAACCACTCAAACAATCCGACTTCAGTTTTGAATGCTTTTTTTCACTCATTCCCTTACATAATTTGAATCTAATGGTATCCACTCTTAATATCAACCTTTTAAAATGTTAATGAACCATGTAATTCATCAAGCATGTCATCGAGTAATTTAATGGGATACTTGTATTTGATGGTATTATTATTGATATATCTATTATCAATACACATGTAATACATAACATCTTTCATCAGTGAAAAAAAATTTGTAACTGAACATGAGATTATTTTTGGCCTCATAAATAATCAATCAATCAATATTTTAATCATTCCTCTATGGTTACTTTGATTCTCTAATATTACACTGATATGATTGTTTGTTAGGGAATTATGAACCAGTTACATTATCAATATGGTGTTTAGTTCCTCTAAAGGGTGGTAATCCAGTAGGAAGATGATTAAGAAAAATATCATGATATTACATAATGAATTAATTATATAATATATGGTGATGGATATTATCCTCATGGCATGATTTTTCCCTCATTAATAAAGAAAAAATATCTTTTTATTATTGATTGATTTCTCTATTTGATATTTATTTATAAAGAGTTTATCTTTGGGCACTTATAGAACAAATTTTTCTTTATAAGTTTGATATGGATTCAAAGGAGAAAGTGTGATATTGTTTTCCCCAAATAAGAAAGAATATAAATTCTTCCTACCATATTTCAATTCACTATCAAACCACAACAGATTTCCCAACTATAAGTGATAAAAATCTATAGTAATAACATCACAAAATTCCTCATCAATACAGTTCTTAAAAATGGAAAATGAAATAAGAACCTTATTTTTTATTAATAGTGTGATCCTATTGTTCAACTATTTTCAATTTTTTTGATCAAGGATGATAGAGAGTATGAAGTTTCAATTTATCAAATAGTATTGTTGCGGTAACATTTTTACATCTCCCTATATCAATAATCACCATGCATACTTTATAATTAATTGTTCAATGAGTTTGGAAAAAAAATTCTCATTGTTATTATTAAGGATATATTTGATCTTGAAAAATACTTCATAGCACAAGAATGTAACCCACATAAACTTATTCGAATACATGATCTTCATTATCACATCCTTCACTAACATGATCATCCTATTTGATTTCCCTTTTAATATATTCATTTTTTTTGTAAAAATTATATTGTTAGGGATATTGGCTAAAAAATTACCATACCTATGACATTTTATGTTCTTTAAATTCCCATATTCATAGGAGTTAGATTTTCCCTTTGGTTATTTTGTAGCCTTCTCTTTCACTTATCCAACATCTTGTTCATTCTAAAATCCTTTTCACTAAAAGATATTTATTTGAATAAATTACTTTATAAAAATATATACCTTGATTATAGTTCTTGAGTGTTGGTGCCTTTGAGGTCTTGTTTTGATTCTCCACCTTGATATCCAACTTGTTGTTAGATGGTATGTCTTAGTATGATATACTCTATAATACCAAATGTAAGGTCGAATATATAAGAATTAGATGCTCTAATACAAGAGGCGGGGTGAATTGTACTTTTAAAAATCCCTAAGGTAATTTTGTACAACCAAAATTCACAACACCTCTTAGTTCTAATAACTTGATTGATTCTGGAAAAGTGATTCCAGAAATTAAACTTAACAAAAGTTTACACCAACTAAGATTCTACCTTAAAGCGTATAGAATATTACTAAATTAGAGTATAATAAAGGAAGTATAAGTAAGTTATAATTTCATTAACCATACAAAATATATAGGAAAAACAAGTAGTAAAACTACAAGTAACAAATAATAACTCTATTAACCCAATGAGAAGTTTATCCAACAACCCTGGATAAGATGTCCCTTTATTTATACATTCAAGAAAGTCTTTCATACCCACACCAGGGCATGCCCTCGATATGAAGATTGGATTCAGTCATGCTATCCCCACAAGACCTCAATGATCAGGTAGTCGGAACCTCTGTCTTCGTCAGAAAGGAAGCCCTCAACTTCACATTGTTGGATCCTCTTTCATCATATCCCCGGAAGCCCTCAATTATAATCAGAAAAAATTAGTGTCTCACGAAGCAAGTCTTCATAATGAAAAGTTTGAACAATTTGTTCAAAATTTTTTCACGAATCTTTGAGAGTTTATAAGAGCCTCTATCTCTAGAAATCACTTCAACAACATGTAAGCACCAATGTCAAAGTTTTCAAGGTGTTGTAGCTTATTTTCAAATGAGCTCCTATTTATAGACGAAGCTCCAACGGTCGGATCCCTCCTCCAATGGTCATATTTATCCTTGAATTTCAGAGGGACCTGGATATGTGTCACTCAACCAAAGTTTAGTTGATAACTGAAAGCACGACATAGTTTTGTAATGAAACAAGTGTAGGCATAAGTAAAAATGATGTCCAGAATAAAAGTAAATAAATGTTCGGAGTATATCCAAAATCGAATTTGGAGTCTATAATAAAGAGATATTCAGATTCTGTTTTGTTGGAATTGGAAACCTGAATTCTGTAGAAATACAGAGTCTGAATTTCATGTAAATTCGGAGTCTAGATATCACTATTATTCAGAACTATAACTTGCAAAGTTCAAAGCAAAAGTTATTGAGAATTCAGAGTCAGAACCCATCAGATTTCAGAGTCTGAATTCAGAGAACTCAGAGTATGAAATTAGAGAAGTTATTAATCACATTTCGGAGTGGATCTTTATGAGAGTTCGTATCTAGAATTTGAATTGTAACTTCCTATGAGTTCGTATCCAGATTTCCGAGTGGAACTTCATGAGAGTTTGTATCCAGAATTCAGAGTGGAACATCATGAGAGTTCGTATCCATAATTCGGAGTTGAACTTCATTAGAGTTCGTATCCATAATTCAGAGTCGAACTTCATGAGAGTTCGTATCCATAATTCGGATTTGAACTTCATTAGAGTTCATATCCAGAATTTGAAGATGAACAGAATGCTTCATGTCTAAGTATTATACGATTCTAAGGTTTTGGATATGATTCTGATTTTAATAATTAAGAAAAATATTGATATGATCAATGAAATCAATATAGGGGTAAATTTCCTTGGGGAAGGAAATTTTTATTTATGAGAGTAAAATAGGGGTAAAAACATATTTGATTAAGGATAAGGTGTTTTTAATTTTCAAAACAAGAAGGAATGGAAAAGTCATAAGGAAAACCTTATTTACTCAACAATATACCCCTTTTTGGAAAGCACAAATAGCTTTACAAAAAAGAATATAATGAAATAGAAAAATTTCATTAGACTTTGAAACTTAAACTTATCTCCCTTTGTTCATAGATGATGATGAATGCAACTGACTCCCCCTTAGGCTTTGGAACACAATGGATTGTATTCTGTATTTCTGGAATGGAATTTTCATTATCATGAGAATGAAAAACTTCATAATGAGAAACTCCCCCTTAGATAAGCTCCCCCTTACCTAGGGATAGTTCTTCTTAGCTTAGAAATTTTTCTTCTCACTTTCATATTTTTCCTTTTCCCCTTTTGATTAGTTCTTTTTCCTTCTCCCCCTTTGTGATTTTCAAAAAGAATTTGAGGGAACGAAAAAAACAATAATGTACCTGAAACATTAAAGATATACAACCAAGAAAAGCAATGAAAATTTCCTTATGATTGGAAATATTAGTACAGGGAAAAATAAAACAAAAGAACATATTGGTCTATTTTTCTTCCTTTTCCATAGGGATTAATTTCTTCAACAGGGTTTTCAGCTTCTTTAAGTCTTTTTTGTCCTCCTCGGCTTGCTTTTCTATGGCTTTAATCCTTCCATCTTGAGCCTTCAGAGCCTCAGACTGTGTCTTAAGAATTTAATCCTACTTCACATGCTTTTCTTCGATCTCAATCTGGAGATTTCTTTCCCCTTTACAGCTTTGAGCAATAGAGTTAAGCTTCCCATTCAGATCGTTCACCTATTGAATCCGAGTATTTTTCTCAAGGGTCATCTTTTCCTGAAGATTATTTATCTTGGCATCCTCAGTATCAAAAGCATCTTTTACTTAATTCTGAAAATGATCAAACTCAGCCAAGTAATCTTTAACTTTCTTTGACCATAGAGTGACTTTGCTGCATGATTTTCTGTGAACATCATAATTGATAAGAAAATTTCAATGATCAGCCTCAATCTTCACACACATATCCATCACCATGGATACAGATTCTGATTTTTGATTTAGGATGTGTTGAAGCATATGGAACCTAGATTCTAAGGTGGAAAAGATCAGAATTGTATCCACAAATTTCTTCAGGGACACAACAACAAATTCATGTCCCAGTGATGATGATTCTGAATCAGACACCTTTCTCAGGTATTTTTCTTCTTCAATTTCCACAAACTTTCTTTTAGAAGAGCCACTAACATGATTATTCTTTATAATTCCTTTTGTTAGGGTTTCTATAAGAACTTTCTTACCCTTATAAACATTTGTAATGGGATCTTCATCAAAATATTCTTCCTCACTTTCAGATAGTTGAACAATTTTGTCTTCTTCCGGCTTCTCCTTCTCTGCTCCTTAGTCAACAAAATTATTTTCATAGCTTTCTTCCTTAAAGAATTCAATTTATTTCTCTTCTTCCTTGTCATCATCTTTCTTAAAATCTTTCTCATCTCCCTTTCCTGAAGTGACAATCTTTGAGGACTCGGCCTCATAAGTTCATAGTGGTAATTTTTCTAATGGATTTTCTTTCTCTTGATAATCTTCTACATGTTTAATCGTGTCATCTAGATCACCAATTTCTTCTTCTTATTCTTCATGTACTTCCTCTTCCTATTATAAATATTCAACAACTTCTTCTTCTTTTTCTTCAACAACTTATTTATATTTAGACTTTTCCTGAGTGAATAAATTCTTCCCAGGGGTCTCCGGTAATGACTCAACAAGGAAATTTTCCAGTACTGGAATATTCTCAGAGGCTAACTTTGTGGATTTCAAGAGAGATTGCACTAATTCAACTTCAGAAATCTTATTCTTCATATTCTTAACTTTTTCTACATTCTCAAGGTATTTAGTAGTCTTATCATTTAAATACTTAGCTTCAGCAGGGTCCAATCTGAACAGAGGTTCCCCTTTTTTCCTCTTTTCCTTATCTTCCCTCCATTTATCAGCCACCTAATCTAGATATGCATTCTGTTTCTTCGACATGGGAGGAGAGTTTTGGATTTCCATAGAATTATAGGTCTTTTCTTCATCCAATAATTCATTAAGCTTCCTTTTTTTACCAACCTTCATCAATGGGTTAGCTTTTTCAATAATTTTCAGATTGGCTTCTGCCTCTCCCTTTGGAAGATCATAAAAATCTTTTGTTTCGTTAGAAAAATCCATATTCATCCTTTTCAGAGTGTCATCGATAACAAGTATAAGTTTTCAATTCTGAGACTTGGATTTGCATGAAATCTTAAATGACTCAAGACACCGACCTATCATCTTTGAAAGTAAGGCAGGAAACATGATAATCTGAGTTCTAATATTTCCATCCTTGATGTTCTTGATTGTCACAAGCACAAGCCTCATCAAATTAATTTTCCTTAGATTTACCAGGTAGTCTATGAAATATATATAACTATTCTTGAGAGTATATTTTTCACCCTTTCTCGGAACTAGGAAACTTTGTACCCATAACTGAAGGATCTGGTTGTTAGAATATATGAGAGAAATTTTGGCAGTCTTGACATCATCAAGTCCAAGAAATTGTAAGGCCTTTACATTAACAACACTACCTAGAACATATAGGAGTTTTTGTGATAAAAACTCATCTTCCCATTCATACTCCATCCCCATAAATCATGCATCCTTAGTGTAAGTACGTTTTTATGTCTTCCTATAAGACTTGAAAGAAGAATTTTCTCTTCCCTCTTCCTCAAAGAAACAAACTGATTCATAGAACTCTATAAGAAATTCCAGATACACCATATCTTGAACACCTGTCTTAGATATGTATACAACTTCCTAACCATTCATCTTGATATTCTTAGAGATGATAGAATCGTAATTGTAAAATTTTGGATGGACCAATATTTCCCTGTATACTTGCCACAATGAGATTGGCTTCGTGGTAGACATTTCTTGAGAAGTATATTCTACAGACATTCGGATTCGAGGAGATTCTGAAAGATTCAAAATAGGCATTAATAACTGAGACAGAGCTTCAAGACGCGAGAGCTTGAAATCGACGTGGGACACAAATGGGGGTGCCCTTTATATAGGGGATGGAGGTGACTTTTCAACTTCCAAAACAAATAAAAGGGTTGAAAAACTCTCTGATCTGATCTGACAGTTGAAAGCATACCCGTAAGGAAATCTTAAATCTGATATTTTGAGGTTTTAAGAAAAATTCAGATTAAAGAAGAAACAAATCCGAGAAATTTTAATTGAAAAATAAACTACCAATAACTAAAAGTGACTACAAAAAATTAAGTAAGGAAATCAAACCATTCATATTGTCTAGGAAGATTATTCATAATAGGCGATATTTTTCTTGAAGAAAATTTGACTAAAAAAACTCACTACAAAAAACATACTATGAAAAACTCATTATGAAAAACTCACTATGAAAAACTCACTAGGAAAAATATGAGTACGAAAACTTCCATTACAAAAATTTCGAGCATGGAAAATTCTCATTACGAATGTTCCAGTTCCGAAAACTTCATTACAAAAATTTCCTCTATGAAAACCCCATTACGAATATTTACTGTACAAAAACTTCATTACGAAAATTTTCATTACGAAAACTTCATTAAAAAAATTTCCAGTACGAAAACATCATTACGAAAATTTCCCTTACAAAAACCTCATTACAAAAAATTCCATTATGAAAACTTCATTACGAAAACATCATTACGAAAATTTCCAGTACGAAAACATCATTACGAAAATTTCTAGTATGAAAACGTCATTATGAAAATTTCCATTACAAAAACTCCATTACGAAAATTTCTTGTATGAAAAATCCATTAGGAAAATTTCTAATACGAAAACTTCATTATGAAAATTTCCAGTACGAATACTCCATTATGAAAATTTCATGTATGAAAAATTCATTCTGAAAATATTCATTACGAAAACTTCATTATGAAAATTTCTTGTATGAAAAGTTTATTACGAAAATTTCCATTACAGAAAATTCATTACAGAAATTTCCATTACGAAAACATCATTACAAAAAATTTCATTATGAAAACTTCATTACGAAAATTTCCGTTACGAAAACATCATTACAAAAATTTCCAGTATGAAAACTTCATTACGAAAATTTACATTACAAAAAATTCATCACTAAAATTTTCAGTACGAAAAATATTAAAAGTTCATTACAAAAAATTTGAAAGATTAACTATGAGATATTTTTTATTACGAATGTTTGAAAAACTAGAAAAAAATTATTATGCTAAAAATAAAATGTACTCCCCCTATGAAAATGAGTTTATTACTGTATGTAGATTGGTTTAATAGACAGTAAATCAAATAAAACTATCTTACAGTAATCATTCCTAACTTCTATTTAATATATTCAAATCTATCAGAAGGTAAGCATTTTTTTGAAAATATCAGCAAGTTGATCTTGCATTCCGATAAACTAAAAAATGATATATTCTTTTAGTGTGTGATCTCTAAGAAATTGATGCCTAATATCTTTTTGTTTTTCACGAGAGTGGTGTTTAGGGTTTTTACTGAGGGCAATGGCACTTGTGGTGTCACACAAAATTTTCTTTTTAGTAAAACTCAGGCCATAGTATGTGAGTGTGTGTTGCACCCACAACACTTGAGCACCACAACTTCCAGCTACTACATATTCAGCTTCAGCAGTGCAGAGTTCTACAAAGTGTTTCTATTTGCATGACCAAAAAACTAATGAATATCCTAAGAAATGACAAGTTCTGGATGTACTCTTTCTATCCATTCTTCATCCACCAAATTCATCATCTGAAAAACTTTTTATGATAAAATAATTTCCAGATGTATAAAATAGTCCTAAATCCATGGTTCCCTTTAAGTAGCAAAAAATTAATTTCACTGCCATTAAATGAGACTCTTTAAGATTGGATTGATATCTAGAACATAAGCATACTGAAAACATCAAGTCTGGATGACACGCTTTTAAGTATAGTAGACTTCCTATCATACCTCTAAAAGTTGTTTGATCTACTGGTTTCCTAGATTATCAAGATCAAGTGTGTTTGAGGTAACAATGAGAGTACTAATACTTTTAGGGTTGTCATATCCATACTTCTTAATAAGATATTTAATATACTCATGTTGAGATATATAAGTTCCTTCTGGTTTTTGAGAAATTTGAAAACCAAGGAAAAATGTTATCTCACCCATCATACTCATTTCAAACTCATATTTCATTAGATCCGCAAAGGAATCAGTAAAAGATTGCTGAGTTGAGTCAAATATAATGGCATCAACATAAGTTAAAACAATCAAAAAAAAATTCTTATCCTTCATTATAAATTGGGTTGGATCCGAATTTCCCTTAATATAGTTATTTTGAAGAAAAAATCCTACAAGTCTATCATACCAAGCTCGAGGGGCTTCTTTAAGGCCATACAAATCTTTGGTAAGTATGAAAACATGATCAAGATATTTTTTCTCTTCAAATCCAAGAGGTTGTTCAACAAAAACTTCCTCTTAAACATAACCATTAAGGAAAGAAAAATTCACATCCATTTAGAAAAGTTTAATATTAATGTATTATGCAAATGCAAGTAAAATATGAATATATTCAAGTATATCTACTAGAGCATAGGTTTCTTCATAGTCTATTCCTTATTTTTTGATTATAGCCGTTAGCAACTAATCTAGCTTTATTTCTTACGATTATTCCATTTTCATCACATTTATTGCTGAAGACCCATTTTACTCCAATCATAGAAGTTTCCTTAGGACATTCAACCAAGGTCCAGACTTTATTCCTTTTGAATACATTTTGTTTATCTTGTATGGCTTTAATCCAATCATCATCACCTAAATATGCATCAGTGCTTTTTGGTTCCAATTGGGAAAGTAAAGCCAGATGTTCTACTTAATTTCTTAAGAAACTTCTAGTCCATACAGGTTGATTTACATCACTAATGATTCTATCACTAGGATGGTTCTTTAGAAACAACTGGTTTGGGTTTTGAAGAACCTGTTCATCAACATAGGGTAGAAAATATTCCAGGGTAAATGTTTCAGAAGCATATTCTTGAATATTTTCTTTATCAGAAGGATTTTATATTATAGGTAGATAATAGGTTTTTGAAAACACATATGTGGATGTAGGTTGGGGTTGTTTAAAAACAAAAGGATTAGTTTCATCAAATTTTACATGTACTATCACATCAACAGTGAAAATGTTTATGTTAAAAACTCTATAATCCTTAGAAGTTGTGGAGTAGCCTAAGAAAATTCCTTCATCAAATATGGGTGAGAATTTATGTAATTATCTTTAGTATTTAGAATGAATACTTTGTAACCAAAAACATTAAAGTAGTAAATTATAGGTTTTCTACCAGTTCATAACTCATAAGGAGTTTTATTGATAAAAGGTTTATCTAAAAATTGATTTATAGTATAAAAAGTAGTACTTAATGCTTCAGCCCAAAAATGTTTGGCTAAAGAATACTCACTCAACATGGTTCTAGTTATCTCCTGAAGAATTATATTTCTTATTTTAAAAACTCCATTTTGTTGAGGTGTTCTGGGTGCTGAAATGTTGTGAGTAATACCTTTTCTACTACAAAAAGTTTCAAAATCATAATTTTGAAATTCTCCTCAATGATCACTATGAATAGTTTTCAATGGAAGATTTTTATTATTTTTCACTTGGTATAGAAATCTTTTGAAATAATAAAAATCTTCAGACTTATTTGCTAGAAAATAGACCCATGTAAATCTAGTGTAATCATCAACTAAGACAAATAAATAATACTTGCCCCCAATACTTCTAGTTTTTGTTGGACCAAAAAGATCCATATGCACTAGCTGTAATTAATCAGTGGTTGAGACTTCACTGATTGATTTAAAAATTGATTTATGTTGCTTTCCATATTGACAAGGATCACAAACTTTAGAAGAATCAAATATAAGCTCCGGTTGATCCCTAACTAAACTTTTCATAGAGATTTTGCGTAAGATCCTAAGGTTACAGTGTCCTAACCTTCTATGCCATAACAAAGAATGATCTTCCATTG
Source organism: Viscum album (assembly GCA_963277665.1). Lineage (NCBI taxonomy): Eukaryota > Viridiplantae > Streptophyta > Magnoliopsida > Santalales > Viscaceae > Viscum > Viscum album. The sequence continues at coordinate 479,421,036 of OY728162.1, forward strand.
CACTAAGGCATGGTAAATCTTCGCTCTTAAGGTCTTCTATGTTCAATGTGTATGCATTCTCTTTCCTATTGGTAGAAAGAATAAATTATTCCTTGGAATTCTATACAAAGAACATATCATTCCTAAAATTTACAAGGTATCCTTCATCAAATAATTAGATGATTCTAATGAGGTTGTGCTTAAGACCTTTAACAAATAAAACATTTGAAATCAACGTTTTTCTAAGAATAACAATGTTACCTATACCAATAAATTCTCCCTGATCATTATCTCCGAAAGATACATTTCCTATTTTGTCTTGATAATATTTTTAAAATAGCTTTTGTTACCAGTCAAATGCCGAGAACATCCATTATCCATGTACCAAGTATTGTTGTTGGTACTATCCCTATTTTCTTGAAAATAAGAAAAAGTTAGATTTTTGGAATCCAAAGTTGCTTGGATCCGGATGTTTCAAAAAGAAAAATTTTGGGTACCCACATCATATTAGAAAAATAAGCCTTATGAAATCCTAAAGATTGGGTTTTGTTTAAGAAACGATTATTTTCCTAGTGACCACCACACTGACATTTAGTATAGAACATGGCACTTTTAGGAACAAAGTAGTTGTTACTAAAAATTGGTTTAGAACTAGTGTAACCAAAACCAGAAGTATTCTTTCGAGGTTGGATTTAACAATACATTTTATCAACATTTTACTTACCATTGGTAAAGTTTGACAAATACTTCCTCAAGGAAAATTTTTTGGATTTGAGTTTTATAACTAAGTTATTGTCTTAAAAAACATTTGAATTTGAGCTAGAGTTAGGCTAGAAAAAAAATTTCTTAGAAATTACGTTTTTTATATCTTTAGAAATTTTATTCTTTTCAAAATTTACTTCCTCAATATTTTTTGAAATACTTTAAAAATCACCATTTTTCTTATCAAGATCTTTAGAAAGATCTGATATTTCATTAGTAAGAAAAGTATTCTTAGAGTTTTTCTTATCATGATTTTTCAAGAGTTTAGAGTTATCAATCTCACGAAGTTCAGAAAACCTAAAAACTTCTTCATAGGTATGTAAAGTATTTACTTTATTAGAAGAAGATTGTTCATCAGAAGAGTTATAATATTTACTATCATTATCATTTAGAGAAACATTGGCCAAGGATTCACCATTGTGTACCTTATCCATAAAACAATGATTTGGAATTGGTAGTCTGGCTATTAGACCAAGATTCTTCTATCCTGAATATTCATAATCTGATGATTCATATGAAGAATCACCACCACTGGCACTCCAGGTATCATTAGCGTTCAGAACATTCTTATCTATGGATTTGTAATACATATTTATTTTCCTCTTAGAATGTGTTTCCTTTCTTTCTTTCTTTTTGAGCAAAGGGAAATCTGGTCTTCTATGTTCATCTCTCTTGCATTCATAGCATGTGACCTCTGAATATTTCTTATATTTCCTTTCCTTTTTCTTATACTTGGATTAGAAAATCCTCTGTCCAGCTATCTTGTTCATCTTTCGAGCAAGATTATCTAACTCATATTCTGAGACTTCACTCTCACTAGATTTATATTCGATATAACACTTCTTAGATTTAGATCTAGTCACTCTCTTAGGAGTCTTAGCTTTCATGTGATTTGAAGTTGTAGTAAAATCTACACTACCTTTACCATTCTTCTTTTTTATGTTGTCAGTATCTCTCTTCATTCTAGTATCATGTTGAAGTAGAGTTCCAAATAGTTCATCAAGGGAGATTTGAGTAACCTTTCTGTTCTCATCGATAGTAGTTCTCTTTGATTCTCACTCATTGGGCATGATGTCTATGATCTTGTCAACAAGGGCTTCATCATCTAGACCTTTCTCTCCCATATATTGTAAGTTATTTACAATACTCATTAATCTAAGTTGCACTTTACAAATTAGTTCTCCATAAGGAAAATTAAAACCATGATACTTATCTCTAACCTTGGCTCTTATAGTCTCAATCACTTTAGAAGTTCCATAGTGAGATACTTCAAGCTTCTTCCATATAGAATTTCCTGCTTCACAAGAAGAATGTTGGCTATATATATTTCTATTCATTGAATAATTAAAAGTATTTCATACCTTATAGTTGAGTTGATATTCATGATTTTCTTGATTAGTAAAGTCACTAACTTCCTTTTCAGGAATTTTATATCCTCCAGTAAGTATTACAAAGTTATCTACCCTAGTATTTATAATGAAAGTCTTCATTCAATCTCTCCAATATTCATAATCATTACCATAAAATATTGGTGGTCTAGAAGGATTTAGGTTGTCTATAGAACCAACATTTAAACCTTCCATCTTTAATAAAAACATTAGAATACAAACTTTTTAGAAGTATAAGTTTGTAAATAAGAGAAAATATTCTAAGCAATAAAAACTATATCTCTAAGCAAAAAGTAAATCTGAACTACGATTCCGAAAAGTAGATTTTGAGAAGTATGAATCTGGAAATACGAATCCGAGTGTTATGATAAGAAAAATCTTCTGAATCTAATCATGATATTAATTCTACTTGAACCAATACTTTGATACCAATTGTTAAATTGGTACAGGGTTCAAGGTAATCTACCATAGCAAGAAAAAGCTAGAGCAAAAAAACATATATGTGAATATAAGAATTTTAGAGGCCTTCCTCTGATACCAATTGTTAGATGGTATGTCTGAGTATGATATACTATATAATACCAAATTTAGGATCGAATATAGAAGTATGAGATTCTCAAATACAAGAGGGGGGTGAATTGTACTTTTAAAAATTCCTATGGGAATTTTGTACAACCAAAATTCTCAACACCTCTAAGTTCTAATAACATTCTTGATTCTAGAAATGTGATTCCAGAAATGAAACTTAACAAAAGTATACACCAACTAAGATTATACCTTAACGTTTATAGAATCTAACTAAATCAGAGTATATGTAATGAATTATAAGAAAGTTATACTTTCTGTAACAATATAAAATAAAGAGGAAAAATAAGTAGTAAAACTACATGTAACAAACAATAACTCTTATAACCCAAAGAGAAGGGTATCCAACAACCCTAGATAAGAGTTCTATTGATTTATACATTCAAGAAATTCTATCTTACCCACACCAGGGTAAGCCCTCAATACGAAGATCAGATTCTATCTTACTATCCCCACAAGCCCTCAACTATCTAGTAGTCGGCACCTCTGTCTTCCTCCGAAAGGAAGCCCTCAACTTCAAGGTGTTGTAACCTCTGTCTTCATATCCCTGGAAGCCCTTTATTGTAATCAGTAACAATCAGAGTCGCACGAATCATGACTTCACAAGGAAAATATTGAACAAGCTATTCAAACTTTCTGGATAAAGCTTTGAGAGTTGATAAGAGCCTCTCTCTCTAGAAATCACTTTAACAACATGTAAGCACCAATGTCAATGTTGTCAAAGTTTTGTAGCTTCTTTTAAAATGAGATCCAATTTATAGGCGAAGCTCCAACGGTCAGCTCCCTCCTCCAATGGTCATATTTCTCCTTGAATTTCAGAGGGGCCTGTATACGTGTCACTCAACCAACTGTTAGTTGAAAACTGAAATCACGACATCGTTTTGTAATGAAACCAGTGTAGGCATAAGTAAAACTGGTGTTCGAAATTAAAGTAAATAAATGTTTGTAGTCTAACCAGAATGGAATTTGGAGTCTATAATAAAGAGATATTCAGAATCTGTTTTGTTTGAATTCGGAACCAGAATTATGTAGAAATTTAGAGTCTGAATTTCAAAGAAATTCATAGTGTAGATTTCCCTAGAATTTGGAACAAGAAATTGAAAAATTTAAAGTCAAAGTTCATGAGAATTCAGAGTCATAACTCATCAGAGTTCGGAGTCTAAATTCATAGAACTTGGAGTCAGAACATAGAGAAGTTCGTAATCAGAATTCAGAGTGAAACTGTATGAGACTTCGTATCCAGAATTCAAATTGGAACTTCATGAGAGTTCATATCCAGAATTCAGAGTGGAATTTCATGAGTGTTCATATCCAGGATTCGGAGTGTAACTTCATGAGAGTTCATATCAATGATTCAGAGTTTAACTTCATTAGAGTTCGTATCTGGAATTCAGAGTTGAACAGAATGCTTCATGTCTACATATTATACGATTTCAAGGTTTTGGATATGAATCTGAATTTTATACTTAAGAAAAATATTGATATGATCAATGAAAACAATGTAGGGGTAAATTTCTTTTGGGAAATAAATTTTCCTTATGAGAGTAAAACAAGGGTATAAACATATTTTATTAAGGATAAGGTGTTTTGTGATTTTCAAAACAAGAAAGAATGGAAAATTCATAAGGAAAACCTTATTGACTCAACACTTGTAAACATCATCAAGTGAGATTAATGGTTGTAAATTTACTGAATATGAAATTTATTAATTCAATCGACCTAAAAACCTTAAAATCTTTTCCTATTTATACTCTGGAACATCACTTCACATCAATAAATGATTAAACTCCAAAATTTACTCTTTAATTGATTTATCTCCTTGTTAAAATCTATGAATTTGGAAGTAAATATCTTTATTAGAATTCTCGAGAAAAAAATATTCATCTCAAAACCTTGTTTATCTTTTGCAATGAGTGTATTTTATATTTCCCATCATATTTTCACTATTTCATCATATTTTCCCATAATGGAGATGAGTAATATTTAGATTTTATAATGTATACCTTGTCCTTCATCTCATTGAAAAAAAATTCTTAAATATGAAGAATCGTTCAATTTCCCGCATCCAATATTGAAAATAATCTATATTCATACTCCCATCAAAATATATAATGTCAATATTTTGTCCTCTTTAAATATATTAATCATCTCTTATTATTCTTATATCCAACTCTAAATTCCTAGAATCATCTATATTTTTAAGATATTCATAAAATAGAGTTGAATTTTTCCTATTATATGGATATGGATGTTGGGGATGTCTGTGTGGTAGATGGGAATCACATTGTCGCATAGTAAATAGTTTACAAAGTTGACTACTGATTTGAGTAATTTACAATTTTAGCTTTTGTTCAATTTCCATTAGATAACAAGGAGTATATGATCTTCTCCTACGAGACATGGTGGGGAGTAACAACAAGAATGCAATATAACATACTCATTGGATCCTTCTACACTAATTCTAAACAGATTCACTACGGGAAGCATTAAATAGTAAGGGAAGATGAAGTAGAAAAATGTAGTCAAAATGATGAAGTATAAAATGAAACACCACCCACCAAGGATTTTCCAATTCTATATTCAAATTCCTGAGAAGTGGAGGTACCCCACCAATTCTAGAAGAATGGAAGGGGCTACACTAAGAAGGGTACACAATAGGGTTTAAAAATTCTTCATATTTAAGTTCCCCCATTTCAAAGGAGTGAAAAAAATTTATAAAGACAAAATAAGAAAATAAAAATGACCCAAATTGAATTGAAATTCATTGGGTACTTAAAAGGAATCTAAAAGGCATAAAAAATCACTTCCTCATTCTATTTGATGACCCCACTAAATAATGTAATTAAATTAATTCTTAATATTGGTATTATCTAGGATCTCACTCTTCCTTAATGTGATATTATGAATTTACATCCATTTATATGTGGATAACCCATTTTGGCCACCAAAAAAATCATGGTGTGGGCAACCATGTCGTTGGATGTCAAAATTTGAGAGCTGGTTTAATTTGAGTAACAATTGGGCTTAAAATTTTGTAAAACCCAAATTCATGATCCATAGTATAAATATGATATAAAATAGTTGTTTTCTATTTTTTGAATATTTTTTAATTTTCAAGGATTTTATGGTTTTTTAGGGGTTTTTAAATTTTTTAATGATTTAAAGGGTTTTTAGAGTTTTTAGTGATTTATGGTTTTTATGTATTTTTAGGGGTTTTTTATATCTTTATAGGTTTATATGTTTTATTGGATTTTTATGGTTTAATAGGGTTTTAGGTTTTTTAGAATTTTATAGGTTTTTAGGGGTTTTATGTTTTTAGGTTGTTATGTTTTTCTTAGGGTTTTCTAGGATTTTTTGGGGATTTTACATTTTTATTTATTTTTAGGGATTTCTCTTGATTTTTATTGTTTTTAGGATTTTTAGAAATTTTGAGGGTTTTAAAGTTTTTTAACTTTTTAGGGTTTTAGGGTTGTTATGGTTTTTTTAAAGGTTTTATTTTTTTTTGATTTTTTTTACGGTTCTTATTATTTTTAGAGTTTATAAAACAAAATTATGGTTTTAAAGGGTTTTTTATTTTTAAATTCTTTTTGGGTTTTTATGGATTTTTATTGTTTTTAAGGTTTTTATATATTTTTTATAGTTTTTATGGGTTTTTCTGTTCTATGGGTTTTTATAAATTTTTATTTTTAGGGTTTTATTATGGTTTTTATGTTTTTAGGTTTTTTAATTATTTTAGGGGTCTTTATGGATGTTTTTTTTATTTTTATCGGTTTTTTGGGTTTTTTGTGATTTTTAGGGTTTTAAGAATTTTAGGGTTTTAGAGTTTATTTTATTTTTAATGTTTTTTCTATTTGCGTGGGGGTTAATTTTTATAGATTATTTTTTATATTTTTAGGTTTTTGAAGGTTTTTTAGTGTTTTTAGTGGGTTTAAGGGTTTTTATGGGTTTTAAAGGTTTTTATGGTTTTAAGGGTTTTTTATGTTTTTTGTGTATTTAGTGTTTTTTATGTTTTTTGGGGTTCTATGTGTTTTTTTGGGTTTTTATGGTTTTATTATGGGTTTTTAGGGCTTTTAGGGCTTTTAGTTTTTTTTTGTTTTTTGGGATTTTTAGGCTTGTTTTAGGAATTTTATGGAATATAGGGTTTTTATGGATTCTGAGGGTTTTAGGGTTTTCTAAGTTTTTTTCAGGGTTTTATGGTTTTTTAGATTTTTTAATGTTTTTATGGGTTTAAAGGTTTTTTATATATTTTGGTGGTTTATGGTTTTTATGGTATAATGGGGTTTATGGGTTTTATGATTTAATGGATTTTAGGGTTTTTATGTATTTTGGGTTTTTAAAGGTTCTTGGTGTTTCTTGGTTTATTGAGGGTTTTAATAGATTTTTGGTTTTAAGGTTTTCTAACTGGGTTTTCTCATTTTTATGGTTTTTTTTCTTTTTGGAATTTTTAGTGAATTTTATGACATTTTAGTTTTTAGGGATTTTAGGTATTTTTAGTGGGTTTAGGGGTTTTTAGAATTTTTAGGTTTTATGGTTTTTTGTGGTTTTAGATTTTTTTTATTTTTTTATCCTTTTAATGTGTTTTAGTGTTTTTAATAATTTTAGCAGTTTTTCGGGTTTTATAATTTTTAGGGTTTTTTAGGATTTGTAGGGTTTTTTACTGGTTTTAGTGGTTTTTTTTTATTTTTAAGGTTTTTAGGGTTTTAGGGATTTTAGTGTTTTAAACATTTTTATGGATTTAGGTGGTTTATATGATTTTATGATTATAAAGTTTTCTTAGGGATTGTAATGGTTTTTATAGAATTTAATATTTCTATGGATTTTTAAGAATTTTTTTAAATTTTTTTGTTTTATGATTTTTAAGGATTTAGAGGGGTTTTAGTGGTTTTTAGAGTTTTAGAGTTTTCTGTTTTATAGGTTTTATAGTTTTTTAATTTTTTTAGGTTTTTAAATTTTTTTTAGTGTTTTTTAATATTTTTATGGGTTTTAATTTTTTTAGAGGTTTTAGTGGTGTTTAGGGTTTTTTGGGTTTTAATGGTTTTGAGGAGTTTTATGGTTTCTAAAATTTTAAGGTTTTAGGAGCATTAATTTTTTTCCATTTTTTTGGTTTTTTATATTTTCTCATATTTATAATGGTATTTAATGTATTTAGTAATTTTTAGGTATTTTTTTATTTTCATATTTTTTAGTGTTTTTAGGGATTTTGAGGTCTTTTAGATCTGTTTTAATGTTTTTAGGGGTTAAAAGGTGTTTTTGAGTTTTGGGTTTTTTGGTTTTTATCAATTTTTAGAGGTTTTTAATATTTTCAGGGGATTTTATGGTTTTTTGGGATTTAAGGGTTTTTAGGGTTATAAGATTTTTTATTTCTTTTGTTATTTGATGTGTTTTTTCATTTTTAATACTTTTTTAGGTTTTTTCTGGGTTTTGAGAGTTTTTTATATTTTTAGGGATTTTTAGGGATTCTTTATAATTTTTATGAATTTTAGTGTATTTAGTGATTTTGAATGCTTTTAGTGGTTTTAGGGTTTTTACATTTATTTAGTTTTTATTTTTTTCTTTGAATTTAGTGTTTTTTTATCTTTTTAGTGTTTTAGATTATTTTTAACATTTTTGGGGGTTTATGGGGTTTTTAGAGTTTTTAGTGGTTTTTAGTGTTTTTAGGTTTTCTAATTTTTTTAGAAGTTTTATTGTTTTATGGATTTGAGGGATTCTTTAGTGGTTTTAGGGTTTTATGTTTTATTTTGGGTTTTAATGTTTTCTTATTGGGTTTTTAGTGTTTTTTATTATTTTTAATGAGTTTATTGGGTTTTTTGTGTTTTTGGGTTTTTGGGGATTTTAATGGGTTTTATGGTGTTAATGGTTTTAATGGTTTTTTGGGTTTTAGGGATTTTTTTGAAGTTTTTTATAGTTTTTATAATTTCTATACATTCTAGGGGGTTAGAGTGTTTTTACTATTTTCAGGGGGATTTTAGGGTTTTATGGGTGCTTAGGTTTGTTTACTATTTTTTGGGGGTTTTTAGGGGTTTTTAGGACTTTTAACGTTGTATGGTTTTTAGGGGTTTTAAATGTTTTGAGTTTTTGAATTTTTTCTTATATATTTTTCATGGTTTTACATTTTTATGGATTTTTTTGTATTATTAAGATTATTATGGATTTTGTTGTATTTTGAGGATTTTTAATGGTTTTTATGGTTTTTAGGGACATTGAGTGTTTTTACGGTTTTTGGGGTTTTTTAGGTTTTTTGATATTTTTTGAGAGATTTTTATTGTTTTTACAGTTTGTATATTTTTTAGCATTTTTATGGGATTACATGGATTTTATGTTTTTTGTGGTTTTTATGGATTTTATGGGTTTTAAGGTTTTAAATGGTTTATGGGGTTTATGGTTTTTAGGCATTTTAAGGTTTTTTTGAATTTTTAGTGGCTTTATCATTTAATAGTTTTTAGGGTCATAAGTGTTTTTAGTTTTTAAAGGGGTTTTCAGTAGTTTTCAAGGATTTCAGGTTTTTTATTTTTTAGGGATTATTTGGGATTTTTAGGATTTTTATTGTCATTAGGGATTTTGAGAGTTTGGATGGGGGGGTTTAGGGGTTTTTGGTTTTTTGAGTCATTATGGTTTTCTTTTGTTTTTTTATATTTTTATGGATTTCTAGAGTTCTAAATATTTTAGGGGTTTAAAGGTTTTTTAGAGTTTTTGTGGGGTTTTAGTGTGATTAAATTTTTAGGGTCATTGCTGTTTCTATAATTTTTAAGCTTTTTAGGGATTTAATGTGTTTTTACATTTTTATTGTTTTCCAAGGGGTTTTACAGGGTTTTAGGGGTTTTTATATTTTTACATAATTTTAGTTCTTTTATTATTTTTATGGATTTTAGGGTATTTTTGAATATTGTGGGTTTGGGGGGTTAGGGTTTTTAGGATTTTTTTAATTTTTAGGTAATTTTTGAGTTTTTAGTGTTTAAAAGGGTTTTTAGTCTTTTTAACTTTTTTAGGGGTTTGAAGGGTTTGTAGAGTTTTAATATGTTCTTTAGGTTTTATGGATTTTTAGTGTTTTTAATGTTATTATAGTTTTTTATGATTTTTCAATTTTTTATAGATTTTATCATTTTTAGAATTTTTGGGGTTTTTAAATGTATTTAGGTTTTAAGGTTTTCATAGGGGGCTTTAGTATTTTAATGTTTTTTACATTTTTAGGAAATTTTTTGTTTTTTTGGGTTTTATGGTTTTTTTTACTTTTATTTGATTTTGAGAGTTTTAGGGTTTTTATTTTTTTGGAGGTTTTTATAGTTTTTGATTTTTTAGTGTTTTTAATGTTTTTTATAGTTTTTACCTTTTTAGGGGTTTATTCATGGTTTTTAATGTTTTTGTGGGTTTTTTCGTTTTTATGGATTCTTAGGGTTTTTATAGTTTTTAGGGGTTTTGTGTGTTTTAATGTTTTTAGTTTTTTTAGTGGATTTATAATTTTTAGGTTTTTATTGGTTTTTATGGTTTTTAGGTTTTGAAGTATATCTTTGGGTTTTTTTTAAATTTTAGGGTTTTTTTTTGGAATTTTAGGTATTTTTAGGATTCTTATATTTTTAGGGTGTTTAATTATTTTAGGGTTTTTAGTGTTTTTAGGGATTTTCCAAGGGATTTATGGTGTTTTGAGTTTTTTTTGGATTTTAAGGGTTTTTATAGTTTTTAAACATTATTAGGGGTTTAAAGGATTTATAGAGTGTTAAATGGGGTTTTATGGATTTATACGTATTTAAAGTTGTAATGTTTTAAGGTGTTTTTTTATTATTTTTATGGTTTTTATGGTTTTTAGGTTTTCTAGAGTTTTTAGTGGGGTTTTAATTATTTTTATGTTTTCATGGTTTTTAGGGTTTTTCTAGCTTTTAAGGGATTTTTACTTTTTATTTACTTTTAGGGATTCATTGGATTTTTATTGTTTTTTGGGGTTTTAGGGATTTGGGGACTTTTATAGTTTTTTAGGGTTTTAATGTTTTTTTCACTTTTATTTATTTTTAGGGATTTTATGGATTTTTATAGTTTTTTGCAATTTAGGGTTATAAAGGGTTTTTATATTTTTAGTGACTTTTATGATTTTTATTGGTTTTTAGTGTTTTAGGGGTTTTATGGGTTTTTAGGGTTTTACAGTTTTAGGGTTTTAGGGTTTTAATAATTTTATAGTTTTACGGGGTTTTACCTATTTTTAGTTTTTTCTATTTTTCCTAGGGTTTTTGGGGTTTTAACGTTTTTATTTATTTTTTGGGGATTTTTAGGATTTTTATGACTTTAGGGTTTTTAGGTATTGTGGGGTTTTTTAGGGGGTTTTAGGGTTTTTATGGGAATTTTGGTTTTTTTGGTTTTCAGAGATTTTATTATGGTTTTTATGTTTTAAATTTTATTTGAGATTTGTTATGTCTGTAGGGGTTTCAAGGAGTTTAGATCCTTATTCTTTTAGGGTTTTTATGGGTTTCTAGTTTTTTTAATGCTTATAGGTTATTTTATTGTTTTAGGGGGTTTAGTGGTTTTAGGGTCTTTTTTGGTTTTTAGGATTTTTAGTCTTTTTTATGATTTTTAGAAGTTTTAAGTGTTTTTAGGTTTTTAGGGTTTTCATAGGGCTTATATCAGTTTTTATGATTTTTTACCTTTTTAGGGAAATTAAGTATTTTTTAGAGTTTTTATGGTTTTTAGGGATTTTCAGGGTTTCTAGTCCTTTTTATGTTTTTCATATTTTTTGTGTATTTTTTTCAGTTTTTAGGGTTTTTTAGTATTTTAGGGTTTTTTGAGGGTTTTAAGATATTTTTTAAAATATTATGGTTATAGATGGTATAAATAAATATATATTTAGAGGTTTTTAGAGTTTATTTTGGATTAAAACTTTTTACTGTTTTAGAGGTTTTATGGGTTTTTGTGGTTTTTACAAGTATAGGTTTTTATGTTTTTTAGTATTTTTATGTAATTTAGGTATTTTATTTTTTTAAGGAATTTAATTTTTTCTTAGGGGTTTTATATATTTATAGGGGTTTTATGTTTTTATGAGATTAAATTTTTTTTGGTTTTTATGGTTTTCCTAGGGGTTTTCAAGACTTTTTGGGTTTCTTACATTTTGAGGGAGATTTTGGGATTATTTTAATATTTTTATGGTTATATCGTGGTTTTAGGGATTTGGGGTTTCATAGGTGGTTTTTGAGTTTTTTTGGGATTTCTAGTGTTTTTAGAGTTTTTTAACAAGATAATAGGTTTAAAATATTTTTTTCAGTTTTAGTGTATTTTTATGGTATAAATGGGGCTTTATGGTTTTTTATTGTTTTTACAGATTTTTTTTTGTTTTCAGGGGTTTTCTAATTTTTATGGTTTTAGCCCATTTACTTTTTTTAGTGGTTTTAAGTGTTTTAGATTATTATGGTTTTCTTATATGTTTCCAAGGTTTTAAGGTTTTTTTATATTTTATGTATTTTTAGTGTTTTTATGGGTTTTAATAGTTGTATGGGTTTTAGGTTTTTTTGCTTTCTAAGGGTTTTAATGTGTTTTGGTGTTTTAGGGATTTAAGTGTTTTTTTAGATTTTTTTTAGATTTCTTAGGTTTTAATGGTTTTACATATTTTTAATTTTTTACTGATTTCTTTGGGATGTTAATTTTTTATAGTTTTTAAATTTCTTGGTATTTTAAGTGCTTTATAGGATTTTTTTGGTGTTTTGGGGTTTTTGGAGTTTTGGCAGGTTTTGGGATTTTTTGGTTTTTACAGTTTTTTGTTGTTTTTAGGGTTCATTTTATTTTATTGGGGTTTATTTTGTTTTCTTAGGGTTTTAGGGTTTCTAGTGTATTTTAACTTTTAGGAGTTTAAAGTTATTTTAGATATTTTATTGGGTTTATGGATTTCAGGGGTTTTTATGTTTTTAATGGTTTTATACGATTTTAAGGTTCTTTGGGGTTTTAAAGTATTATGGTATTTTTTGTGGGTCTTTCTTTTTTAGTGTTTTAGGTTTTTTAAGAGTTTTATGTTTTTGTAGTTTTTGTGGCTTTCTATGGGGTTTTAAGGATTTTATATTTTCTAATGTTTTTAACTATTTTGGGGATTTATTTATGATTTTTATAGTTTTTATAGATTTTGAAAGGGTTTAGGGTTTTTATGGTTTTTTGTTTTTTTATATTTTTTAGGTTTTTAGGGGTTATCTTGAGTTTTTTAGTGTTTTTAGTTTTTTATTGTTTTTAATATTTATAGGGGTATAAAGTGTATTTACTATATTTAATAGTTTTTTTGTGTTTTTATGGGTTTCTAAAGATTTTAATATATAAGGTATTTTATGGTTTTTAACTATTTTTAGGACTTTAGGGTTTTTTATGATTTATTTAGGTGTTTATATTTTTTTAGGTTTTTATGGGTTTTAGTGTTTTTCAGTTTTTTGTGTGATTTTTATGTTTTAATTGATTTTTAGAGACATATTTGGATTTTTATGATTTCTTATGTGTTTTAGGGATTTTTAAGGTTTTTATGGCATTTAGGGTTTTTTGGGATTTTAGGTTTTTTAGTTTTCTAGAGATTTTAGGTGTTTTTAGTTATTTAAATTTTTCTTAGATGTTTTCATGTTTTAGGGGTTTTTACCTCTTTAGGGATCTCTTGGGATTTTTAATGATATTTATAGGTTTATAGGGGTTTTAGTTATTATGAGGGGTTTTAGGGTTTGTAAGGGGTTTCATTTTTTTTATGATTTGTATTGGATTTGTATGTTTTTTTTAGTTTTTTAGTGTTTTACGGGTTCTTTTTTGGTTTTTTACATTTTTAGGGGTTTAATGTATTTTAGAGTTTTTAGTGGGTTTTTTGGGTTTTTTATTTTTTTTATGTTTTTTAGGGTTTTTTATGTTTTTAGTGTTTATAGAGTTCTTTGGGGGATTTTAGGGATTTTAGCATTTTTTAGTTTTTTAACAAATTTTATGTTTTTTAGATTTTAAATTTTTTCTTATTGTATTTAGTGTTTTTATTATTCTTTATGTTATCAGTTATTTTTAGTGATTTTGAGGATTTTTGTTATTTTTATGGTTTTTAAGTGTTTTATGGTTTTTAGGTGTTATTAGGATTTTTGGTGTTTTATAGTTTTTAGGGTTTTTAGGGTTTTTGGATTTTTTAGGGTTTTATGGTTTTTTATTTTTTTCAATAGTGTTATTGATTTAGATGGTTTTTAGATTTGTTAGTGGTTTTTTATGGGTCAAATGTGTTTTTTTGGTTTTTTATGGTTTTTTGGGTTTTATGGTTTTTAGGGATTTTTAGGGTTTTAGTGTCTTTTAGGATTTTTATCATTTTTTATTTTTTAGGGGTTTAAAGTGTTTTTAGTTTTTCAAGGTTTTCTTATAGTTTTTCGGGTTTTTTACATTTTTAGAGATTTTAATATTTTTTTATTTTTATGACTTGACGGTCTTTAAGGATTTTGAGGCTTTTAAGGGGTTTAGTGGTATGCAGTGTTTTTTTATTAATTTTTAGTTTTTTTGGATTTTAAATGTTTTTAGGGTTGTAAGGTTTAATTAGGATTTTTTAAGTTTTTAGGGATTTTCATTTTTAAGGATTTTTAGTGGATTTTAGGATTTTATTGATATTTTTTTATGGTTTTTAATCTTTCAAGTGTTTTTTATAATTTTTGGAGTTCAAATTTTTTTTGTATTTTTTTGAGTTTTTTCAGGTTTTATATGTTGTTATAGTTTTTTAAGTTTTTGTGGGTTTTATGGTTGTTAAGGGTTTTTTGGGTTTTTAGTGTCTTTTTGGGTTTTAAATGTTTTTAGTTTTATAGGGGTTTTATGTGTTTTTAGATTATTGTGGATTTATTATTGGTTTTTAGGGTTTTATGGTTTTTATTTATTTTTTATATTTTTATGGATTTTTTATTATTTTGTGGGTTTTAAGGAATTTGTGGTTTCTAGGGCCTTTAGGGGTTTTATGGTTTTTTTTTGGATTTTAGCATATTTTTGTTTTTTGGGGTTTTAATTTTTTTATGTTTTTCTTAGGGTTTTAAGGGGTTTTAGGGGTTTATTATTATTTTATGAATTATTGAGAATTTTTGGGATATTTATGGGGTTTTTTGGATTTTTATTATTTTTACGAGTTTGGGGGAATTTTAGGGCTTTAGGGTTTTATTGGGTTTTGGGGTTTTTTGAGTTTTCTAGTGTTTGTAATGTTTTTTAGTGATTTTATCATTTTTATAGGATTCATTGGTTTTTTATGTTTACTTAGTTTTTTAGGGTTTTTGTTATTTTTGAGGTTTTAGATTTTTTTGGGAGTTAGTGATTTTTAGGTTTTGAGGGGTTTTAACTATGTTTAGGTTTTTAATGTCTTCTTAAGGGTATTTAGTGTTTTTAAGGCTTTTGTGTATTTAGGAATTTTAGGGGTTTTTTTATTTTAAGGGTTTTTAGTGATTTTGATGGGTTTATAGATTTTATTGGTTTTTTTGGATATTAGGGGTTTTTTGTTGTTATGTTTAAAGATGTTTTCTATACTTAACTTTTTATAGGTTTGAAGGTGTTTTAGAATTTTTTGCGGTTTTTATGGGATTTATGGGATTTAGGGTTTTTTAGGTTTAGGGGTTATTTTTTGTTTTTAAGTATTTTAGGGGTTTTAGTGGTTTTATAAATTGTTTTGTTTTTATGGTTTTCATAGTGGATTTAGGGTTTTTTTATATTTTTATGGATTTTTTTGGGTTTTTAGTTTCTACCCATTTTGAGGGGTTTTTGATTTTTTTTGTGTTTTAGGGATTTATGGTTTTTTTGGGGTTATACGGTTTTTTTATGTTCTTAGGGTTGTAATGATTTTTTACATCCTTTAGACTTTTTATTATTTAGGCGGTTAATGGGGTTACATAGCATTTAGTGGTTTCAGTGATTTAATGGTTTTAGGGGGTTTTATGGTTTTTAGGCGTTTTTAGGGTATTTTAGGGGTTTTTGTATCCTTCATGTTTTTTAGGGTTTTATCAATTTTAAGTGTTTTTATTTTCTTAAGTATTCATTAGGGGTCTTTAAGGGATTAAGTGTTTTTTTACATTTTTTGGATTTTTAGTGATTTTCTGGATTTTTATGGTTATATTTGGATTTTAGGGATTTTTATTGTTTTTTGGGTATTTAGTGTTTTTATGTTTTTAGGGGTTTAAATTGATTATATATTTTAATGTTTTCTTCTGTTTTTTAGGGGTTTTACGTTTTTAGGGTTTTTTAGGGCTCTTTTATGATTTTTATTATTTTTTTGGTTCTTACAGATTTTGAGGCGTTTTAATGGATTTTAGGGCTCATATGGGATTTTTTGTGTTTTTAGGTTTTTATGAAATTTTTATATATTTTATGTTTGTTTGAATTTTATAATGTTTTTATGGTTTTAAAGGGTTTTTATTCTTTTAAGTGGTTTTAGGGGTTTTATAGGTTTTTATGGTTTTTGCGGTTCTTAGTGGTTTTTATGGGGGGTTTTCTGGGGTTTTTAGGGTCTTTAGGGGTTTTAGGGTTTTCGTATATTTAGTTTTAGGAGGTTTTAAATGTTTTTTGGAATTTATGGTTTTCATTGGGGTTTTCATGGTTTTTAGACTTTGTTATTTTTTAGTGTTTTAATGGATATTTTTTTATTTTTATAGATTTTCAGTTTTTAGGTGGATTTTAGTGTGTTTTAGGGTTTTTAGGGTTTTTTTTCATATTTACGGTATTCAAGGGTTTTAGGTTTTTTAGGTTCTTAAAATTTTCAAAGGTTTTTTTGTGTCTTTCTGGATTTTTGTGGCTTTTTTAGGATTTTAATGGGTTTTTGGGGTTTTAGTGATTTTGAGGGTCTTTAATTATTTTAGGGTTTTTTGGTTTTTTATGTTTTTCTTGGGGTTTTTTGTGTTTTTAACAATTTTATGGGTTTAAATATGTATGTACTATTTTTAGTGAATTTTTTGTGTATTTATATGTATTTATATTTATTTAATATTTTTAGGGTTTTTAGGGGTTTTATAGTTTTTTAGGTTTTTAGGGTTTTTAGTGTATTTTTACGGTTTTTAGCATTTTTTTGTTTTTTGGAGTTTTAAATTTTTTTGTTTTTTATGGTTTTCTTAGGGGTTTTTAGTGTTTTTAGGGTTTTTATGTGTTCAGATATTTTATTTGTTTTTTATATTTCTATGTTTTTTAGAGTTTTTAGGTGTTTTAGGGGTTTTATTGTTTCTAGGGTATTTGGGTTTTTTAGGAGTTTAAGCATTTTTATGTCTTTTGGGGTTTTAATTGTTTTTATATTTTTATGTATTTATTAAGGGAAATCATATTTTCAGTGTTTTTCACATTTTTGGGTTTTTTTTTTATTTTTTATGATTTTATGATTTTTTTGGGGGGGGGGGTTTAGGGATTTTGAGGTTTTTTTTTGATTTTTGGGTTTTTATGGTTTTTTTTTGAATTTGTTTTTTTTTTGAGTTTTTAGGTTTTTAATGTTTTAGAGTTTTTTAACAATTTTATGGGTTTATAGGGTTTTAAAAGTTTTTTTGTTATTTTTAGTGATTTTTATTTCCTATTCAGTATTTTTATGGCTTTTAAGGTTTTTAGGGATTTTGAGGGGTTTGGGGTTTTGGCATTTTATCGTTTTTTTTAATGGATTTACATTTTTTGGTTTTGAATATTATATTATGGGTTTTCAAAGTATTTTATTTTTCTACATTTTTATGGAATTTTAGGCTTTTTTAGTACTTTTATGGTTTTTTATGGTTTCAAGGGATTTTATGTGGTTTTAGGGTTTTTATATTTTTTAGCATTTTTATGTTTTTAGGGGTTTTATGTATATTTATTTTTTACTTTATTATTAGTGTTTTTTATATTTTTAGGGGTTTTTACATTTTTAGTTTTTTAGGTATTTTTAATTATTTTATGGTTTTTAGGGATTTTAAGGATTTTGAGGGGTTTTTTGGGTTTTAGGGGTTTAGAGTTATTACGGTTTTTTGGTTTTTTGAGTTTTTTGGGATAATGGGGTTTTAAGTATTTTCATAGTTTCAAATGTTTTTAAGGTTTTAATGGGGTTTTGGAGTTTTTAAATGGATTTTAGTGTGTTTATAGGTTTTTATGGGTATTAAAGCCATTTTAGTGTTTTAGGGTTTTTATCATTTTTAGATTTTTGGAGTTTAATTGAATTTTTTAGGGTTTTAGGGTTTTATTAATATTATTCAAGGTTTTTAATATTTTTTCCATTATATATATATGTATATATATATTTAAGGATTTTCAAGGTTTTGAGGGATTTTAGCGATTTTTAGGGTTTTTATGGATTTCTTGGGTTTTATGGGTTTTAGGGATTTTATGTTTTTTAGTGTTTTACTATTTCCTTAGAGGTTTTTTGGTTATTTGGGGTTTTTAAATTTTTATGGATTCTAGGCATTTTTTGTATTTTTATGAGTTTATGGTTTTGTGGTATTTTGAGGGTTTTACGTTTTTTTTCTGATTTTAGGTGTTTAAGTTTTTTTTGAGTTTTTTAGTGTTTTTAGGGGTTCAATGGGTTTTTAGAGTTTTTTTTTATGGTTTTTATATAGTTTTATTATTTTTATGGGTTTTATGTATTTTGGAGGCATTTATGCGTTTTTAGGGTTTTCATAACGGTTTTTAGGGGTTTTCGCATTTTTAAGTATACTATGGGTTTTAAGTGTTTTTGGTTTTTATTTTTTCATAGGGTTTTTCAGTGTTTTGGGGATTTTTATGGTTTTATGTATTTTTAGGTCCGTTGTAGTATTTTTATAATTTTTAGAGTCTTTAGGGATTTTTTTGGGTTTTAGGGGTTTTAGAGTTTTTATGGTTTTTAGAGTTTTTAGATTTTTTAGGGGTTTTATGTGTTGTTAAGTTTTTAAGGCTTTTATATGGTTTTTCAAGGGTTATAAGGATTTTTTGGACATTGTTTTTTGTTTTCTACAATGTTAGTGGATTTTGAGAGTGTTATTAGTTTTTAGGGGTTTTAGGATTTTATGGTTTTTTTAGGTTTTTTGTGTTTTTAATTTTTTTTGACATTTTTAGTGGTTTAAAGGGTTTTTATATATTTAAGGGGGTTATTAGTGTTTTTATGGGTTTGGGGGATATTTATTGATTTTAAGGTTTTTTATGGTTTTAGGGGGTTTTAGGTTTTTATGGTATTTTTTTTTTGGTTTTTTGGGTTTTTAGCATTTCAGGTTTTTATGGGATTAAGTGTTTTTTGGAATTTCTAATTTTAGGGGTTTTCAAGGTTATTATTATTCTTTATGTTTTTAGGTAATTTTATTATTTTTTTATTATTTATATGGATTTTTAAAATTTTATTGTAATTTGAAAGTTTATAGGATTTTTTAGGTTTTTTGGGTTTTTAGCATTTTTAGTTTTTCAAGTGGATTTTTGTGTTTCTAACATTTAGGGTTTTCTTAGGCTCAATAAGGAATTTTTGGATTTGTTTTTGGTTTTTAGCGATTTGTATGTATTTTTTGTGATTTTTTATTATTTTTGGGGTTTTAGCGATTTTGACGGTTTTTTGGGGTTTTAGGTTTATTTCACCATTTTCAAGATTTTAAGATATTTTTAATTTTTTAGGATTTTTAATGGTTCTAGTGTTTTTTCATTATTTTCACAAGTTAATTTTTTAGGGTTTTTAGTGGTTTTACGGTTTTTATGGGTTTTAAGTGCTTTTTTGGTTTTTTGTTGTTTTTATGGGTTTAGGGGTTTTAGGTTCTTTTAGGGATTTTAATAGTTTTTAAATATTTATGTTTTTAGGGGTTTTAGAGGTTTTATGTGTTTTTAGGTTATTACGGTTTTATTTTTGTTTTTTAGGATTTTACCTTTTTAGGTATTTTTGGGATTTTTTTTTGTATATTTATGTAGTTTTTGGGTCTTGGAGAATTTTAAGCTTTTTGGGGTTCTTACGGTTTTAGGGGTTCTATTGTTTTTTTGAGTTATAGGAGTTCTTTGAGTTTATAGGAATTTTATGGTATTTCAGTGGATTTTTATTTTGTTTATGGGTTTATTGGGGTTCAGCATTTTTAGTGGGTTTTCTGTGGTTTTTTGGATTTCTTAACGTTTTTAGAGGTTTTATGGTTTTTGGGGTTTTAGGGTATACAGGGTGTTTTAGGGTTTCTTTGGTTTTTATAATTTTCAGGTTTTTAGGGGGTTTAAGTGGTTTAGGGTTTTATGGTTTCTTAGGGTGAAGGAAGGAACAAGAAGTAGGCTATTCCTTATTCCCTCATATTTTATTGAACAAAAAAAGAGACACAACAGACTGGGGGAGGGGTGGGGCCAATCGGACCATGCCGTAAAACAAACCCCAAAAGAAAAACGATGAGAAGAAACAAAAAGTGAAAACAAAACAAAACAGAAAACAAGTAAAAGAAACACAAGGTCCAAGCAACATTCTTCAGCACCCTTCCACTGCATCCCCATTCTTCAGCACCAATGCCACTAATCATCTACAAAGTCATCAACCCAACTTCAGCACCAGGAAATCACAACCATCACAACCATCAACCTCTAGCAGCCTTATTCCAATCACCATCATATTAGTACCCATCACAGTTATGATATTACACCAGAATCTTTCTTCACACCCATTTCCAGAAACACGTCCGCAGCACCCAAAAACACCAACTGATATTACACCAGAATCTTTCTTCACACCCATTTCCAGAAACACGTCCGCAGCACCCAAAAACACCAACTCCCACATCAGCCGGCGTCACCACGCCAGTCAGATCCCTCTCCAATATTACAGGACTGCCACCACTAGAAACAGGAACAAGAACTTCAACATATCTCATCCATATAACAGCCAACATTCCATCATGTCGTACCTAGCAACAAAACCATGGGAATTGAATCACCAGCATCCAAGACAAGGGCTATTCTGCTGCCCAAATAGCACCTCTAGCAACACCGCAGAGCACAACCAGTAGGAAAAACATCATGTCTGAACCATACAACAACATAAACATGAACACACACCCGACCCATCCACCACTATAGCTTATTATTTCTCTAAAACATTCAGGCCATTGAGAAATGCCTATCCACAACTCGTTGATGCCAAGCCTCACCGCGCCGTGGCTCCTCGAGAGACACCTAGGACCGAACAACGTAGATGAGAAGCGAGGCTTCACCTTAGGAAGAGAAGAATTAAAATCTGCCAAAATCAGGGCTAGTTGTCACCAGATCCAAGCCAACTCAATGCCACCATTGAAATATTAGAACTGCCATAGGCCATCACCGTAAAGCATCCTCTTCACCTCCCCCAAACCTCCGGTATCGCAAGATCGATACACTAAGAACTGAAATGAAGGATAACCATTGTTTCCTGCCGCCATTAGTCTGTAGAACACTTCTGAGGTTCGAAGTCGCCGAGATCTCCCCCTGCAAGCACTAGAGGGCAGGGCCGCAAATGGTGTTGAAACCCCAATCAGTGACACTGCTGGGAAAACGCGAAGTCGTCGAAGAGAAAAATCTGCACTAAAGGACTTTGCATCATCCCACTGCTTCCATGAGTGCCTCCCACATGGCTGAGAGGGCCGGGGAAAAGATCTAACACCTCCATATCTAGGGGAAACCCCTAGAAGCCGTGATGAGAGGGAGAGAAAACCAGGAGAGTATTCGTTTTCTTGGTTTTGGGGGTTTTATTCATTTTCAGGTATTTATTTGGGTTTTTTAGTATTTTTATGGTTTTGATGGTTTTTAGCGATTATGAGGGGTTTTACAGTTTTTAAGGGTTTTTACAATTTTTTGTTTATTTAGCGGTTACAAGTGTTTTTATGTTTCTATGGTTTTCTTATGGCCTTTTAGGGTTTTTAGGTTTTTTAAAACATTTGTGGAATTATAGGGATTCATTATAATGTTTATGGGTTTTTAGGGATTTTAATGGTTAAGGGATTTTTCGTTTTTAGGTGTCATTTTTATTTTTTGGGGTTTAAGGTATTTTTAGTTGTTTAGGGTTTTTAAGGGTTTTTATATTTTTTAACGTTTTTAGGGTTATAAAGGGTTTTTAGAAATCTTATTGTTTTTCTTGGGTTTTTATGGAATTTTAAGGTTTTGAAGGGTTTCTATGGTTTTTAGATGTTGTTAGCATTTTTATGGTATTTTTAGGGGGGTTTTTGGTTTTTAGTGTTTTTTAGGTTTTTAGTGGTTTTATGTGATTATAGTTATTTATGGTTTTCAAGGTTTTCATGGAATTTAAGGAATTTTTTGTGAATTTTATTGTTTTTAGGGTTTTAATGGAAAATGAGTATTTGTATGGATTTCATGGATCTCAGGGTTTTCATCATTGTTTTGTATTTTTAGGGGGCTTAGTGTTTTCAAGTATTTAGGTTTTCATAGCAGGTTTCAATATGTTTTGGGTTTTATCATTTTAAGGTATTTTCAGTGATTTTTTATATCTTCTGTGGTTTTTGTGGGTTTTTTAGATTTTGTGAGTTTTTAGGGTTTTTTGTGTTTTTAGATTTTTTATGGTTTGTGGTGTTTAGGGATTCTTTTGTAGTTTTTATAGTTTTATGGTTTTTAGAGTATTTATTATAATTTTTAGGGGATTAGATGGTTATTTCTAGTTTTTAGTGGGTTTTTACGGTTTAATGGTTTTTAGGGTTTTTAGGCGGTTTTGGTTTTTTATGATTTTTTGGGGTTTTAGTGTCTTTAGGGTTCTTAGTGTTTTTATTTTTTAAGGGTTTCATTTTTTCATTTGGTATTAAATCTTTTATATGACTTTTAATTTTCTTAGTTTTTTTAAAAAAAATTATATTTCTTGGGAAATTTAAAAAAATGGATTTTTAGGGGTTTTAGCGGTTTTGAGGGATTTTAGGGGTTTTAGGGTTTTTAAGGTTTTTAGGGCTTTCTGTATTTTTTATATTTTTTTGGTTTTTTGAGTTTATTTGGGTTTTATGGTTTTTTTTGTGTTCTTAATGTTTTTAGTGTTTAAATTGTTTTTCAAATTTTCAGTGGTTCTTTATTGTTTTTATGGGTTTTTTTGAGTTTTTATGATTTTGGGGGTGTTTTGTTTATTGGGATTTGATGGATTTTGGTGTTTTTCTGGTCATTTTTTGGATTTTTGGATTTTTAGGGTTTTAGGTTTTTAGGCTTTTTAAGTGTTTTTAGGGTTTTATGATTTCCATTGGGGTTTTAGGGCTATTTTGGTTTTTTACATTTTTGGAATTATTTGTATTTTTATGGGTTTTACGATTTTTAGGGATTTTAAGGGGTATTACGGTTTTTATGGATTTTAGGGTTTCTAAAATTATAATTATTTATAGGGGTTTTATGTGTTTTAGGTTTTTAGGTTTTTATAGGGGTTTTTAGGGGTTTTAGGAATTTCGGTTTTTTTAGCGATTTTAGGGAATTTTTAGGATTGTTATGGTTTTTAGGTGTTTTTGGGTTTTTGAGGATTTTTAATGTTTTTGAGGTCTTTATGGGTTTTATGGATTTTTAGAGTTTTTTTTCATTTCAGGGGATTAAAGGATGTTTAGTGTTTTTAGTATTTTTTATGGATTCTATTAGATTTTAGTATTTTTTAATGTTTTTATGTGTTTTTATAAGTTTTAGTGGTTTTAGGGTTTTAAGTTCTTTTATGGTTTCTTAGGGTTTTTAGAGTATTTTATTTTTTTTAGGGATATATTGTTTTTTTTAGGTTTTTAATGTTTTCTTAGGGTTTTTTATAATTTGTTGGGTATTTTACATTTTTAGAGAATTTTTGGATTTGTGGTATTTTTATGGTTTTTAAGGTTTTTAGTTATTTTTTGTGCGGGTTTCTTTTAGTTTTATGCTTTTTATACCTTTTTTGGTTTTTTGGGTTTTTAGTTTTTTAGGAATTTTATTGTATTTTAAATTTTTTAATGTTTAGGGGTTTAATAATTTTTTAGACTTTTTAGTGGGTTTTTAGGGTTTTATAGCTTTTAAATTTTTCATATCATTTTTAGGGGATTTATGGTTTTTATGAGTTTTTTGTGGTCTTTTTAGGTGTTTTAGTGGTTTTAGTGTTTTTTAGGTTTTTAGGGGTTTTATTGTTTTATGATTTTATGGTTTTATTATGGATATTTCAGGATTTTATGGTTTTTAATTTTTTGGGGATTTTTGGTCCTTTTTTATGATTTTTAGGATAATTTAGGTTTTTTAGGAATTTTATGGTTTTTTAGTGGTTCTTAATTTTTTTACATATTTTGGGGTTTAAAGTGGTTTTAGGAATTTAAGGTTTTCTTTGGGTTTTTAGTGTTTTAGGGTTTTTAGGGCTTCTTTTAATTTTTTTTGGCTCTTTTGGGGTTTTATATATTTTTAGGGTATTTTGGATTTTTATTGGTTTTTTGGGGTTTTTGGGGGGTTTTTTTGTGTTTTTAGTGTTTATTGATGTTTTAGAGTTGTTTTTTATCATTTTTAGGGGTTAAAAGGGTTTTTAGAATTTTTATTGGGTTTTAGGATTGTAAATGGTTTTTGGGTTTTTTAAAGTCTTAGTGGTTTATATGTTTTAATACATTTTTTGGGTTTTTAACTTTTTTAGGGTTTTATGGATTACTGTGTGTTTTGGGGGGAATGGGTTTTAGGGTATTTTATGGTTTTTCACATTTTTTAGGTTTTTAGGGGTTTTAAGGGATTTTAGATTTTTAAGGTATTCTTCGAATTTTTCTAATTTTTATTTTGTTTTATGTTTTTAAGTATTCATATGGATTGTTTATTATTTTTATTGGTATTATATGGGTTTTAAGTATTTTTAGTGTTTTTAGGATTTCTTATGGTTTTATGGTTTTTTTTTTGGATTTTTTTCATGTCTTTATGGTTTTTAATGTTTTTGGAGAATTTTATTCTTTTTAGGTGATCAAAGTGTTTTTATAGTTTTTAGTGGTTTTGGGGATTTTATATATTTTTATGGTATTTTAAATTTTTACATGATTTTATGGTTTTTATGGTTTTTAGGGGGATTTTGAGTTTTAGAGCCTCTTTAGGGGTTTTAATAGTTTTTATCATTTTAAGGATTTTTTGGGGTTTTAATAGCTTTTATGTTTTTAATGATTTCTTTGGGGATTTCAAGGTTTTAATAGATTTTATCATTTTTCGTACCTTTTTTGTATTTTGATGGTTTATAGGATTTTTAAGTATTTTGTTGGTTTTTAGGGATTTTAAGATTTTTAAGGTTTTGAGTATTTTTTTTGATTTTTAGGGGTTTTAAGTTTTTTTTGTTTCTAAAGTTTTCTTAAGGATTTTTAGGGTTTTTATTGTTTTTTACATTTTTCGGGATTTTTATAAATTTAATAGATTTATGGTTTATATATTTTTATAGATTTTAAAATTTCTAAGAGTTTTTTTGATTTTTTTGTATTTTTATAATTTTTTCGGGTTTTTAGATTTTGTTTAAGTTTTTAGGGTTTTATGGGTTTTTAGAGTTATTTTATCATTTCAGGGGATTAAAGGGTTTTATAGTTTTTAGTGGCCTTTAGTGGTTTATGATATTTTTATGTCTTTTTAGGTTTTTATGTGTTTTTATAAGAATACTAAAATATACACAAAAAACCCAAAAGTTTTTTTGGTTTCTATGGTTTTTAGGAGGATGTAAAAGTTTCATCTTCTTTTGGGATTTTTTCATTTATTAGGTTTTTATGGATTTTAGGTGTACTTTGGTTTCTATTTTTTTCTTAGGGTTCTTCCAGGTTTTAGGGTTTTTTTCCATTTTTTGGGATTTTAAGGAAATTTTTAGGATTTTTATGGTTTTCTTGATTTTATGTATTTTGAGATGTTTTAGGGGTTTTTAGATTTTTTTAGGTTCTTTAGTGTTCTTAAGTTCTTTATTGGTTTTAAGTTTTTTAGGTTTTTAATATTTTCTTTCGGGTTTTAATGATTATTAGGTTTTTTTATTATAGGTTTTTCGGGATTCTTTAGGATTTTTATGTGTTTTTCTGGATTTTTAGGGATTTTGATAGTTTTTAGTGATTTTACGGATTTTGGGGGGTTAAGGGTTTATATTGAGAATGTTATGGTTATTTATTTTTTTAGTTTTTAAATATTTTCTTAGTATTAAAGGGTTTCAGTGTTTTTATTGGCTTTTACGGTTTTTATTTTTTTAGTGGTTTGTAGTTTTTAGGGGGTGTATGGTTTTCAAGGTGTTTAGAATTTTAGGGTTTTTTGTGTTTTTTGTGTTTTTTTTTGTTTTTGGTGTTTTTATCATTTTAATGTTTTTTGGGATTTAATGTGTTTATATGATATTTGATTTTTGGGTTATTTTCATGATTTTAAGGGGTTTTTATCATTTTTATAATTTTTATGGGTTTTATGGTTTTTACATTTTTATGGATTTTTAGTAATTTTAGGGATAGTTTTTTTGTGGTTTGTAGGATTTTTCGTGTGTTTTTAGGTTTTTCAACATTTTTATATTTTTTTAATTTTTTAGCGGTTTAAAGGGTTTTTTAATATTGAATAGTTTTAGGGCTTTTATAGGTTTTTACCATTGTTATGGTTTTAGTGGTGTTTTATGGATTTTAGGTTTTTTATGGTTTCTATCATTTTTAATTTTTTAGGGTTTTTAAGTATTTTTTGTATTTTATGGTTATCTTATGGTTTTTCAATTTTTTAGTGGTTTTCACATTTTCAGGATTTTATGTCTTTTTTAGGATCTTTATAGAATTATAATTTTTATTTATTTAAATGGTTTTATGGTTTTCTATGGTTTAATAGGATTTCTTGTGTTGTTAAGAATTTTTTGAGTTTTTTAGGTTTTTTATGTGTTTTCTAGATTATGTTAACATTTTTAGAGGATTAAGGATTTTTAGGGTTTATATTAGAGTTTCAGGGTTTTTATGGGCTCATAGGGCTTTATAGTTTTTTGGTTGATTTATGGTTTCTAGGTGTTTTTTTGGATTTTAGTGTCCTTTATAGATTTTATAATTTTTAGGTACTTATGGGATTTGAGTGATACTAGGTTTTTAAGGTTTTATAATGATTTTTAAGGTTTTTTATGTTGTTAGGGATTTTTAGTGAAATATTTATAATTTTTATTCAGTTTTAGTGTTTATCAGTATTTTTTTAGTGTTTTAGGGTTTTATGGGTTTTAATGTTTTTAGGTTTTTAGTGGTTTTAAGAGTTTTTATATGAACATGAGCCTTATCCCACTCAGTAAGGACTTCGAAGTGTATCCAAGCGACCATGGATCAAATCCATGAGGAGGAAGAATTCACGGGGGAACTGTAGCAGTAATGTAGCGGGAACTGTGTAGTACTGTAGCAGGGACTATAGCGGTAACTGTTTGGAACTGTAGCAGTCGGGAATATGCCCCTGTTTGGGCCTTCGGGCCACTGATTTAGTCCTTGAGTCCTTTAAGGCCTTCAGGCCACCCAGGCCTTCGGGCCAGTAAGGCCTTAGGGCCTCCTCAAGTCCTTTGGGCCACCTTTAAGTGAAGATGCACACCAGACAACCCACAAGGAACAAGCTCTACAAGGAGGATGAGCAAAGAGATTTCACCACAAGAGAGTCTAAATGGATTGCAAGAATGAGAGGGTACGGTACCTGCCATCTAGAAAAGCCTATGCATGCATGGGAATGCCTAGCCAAACAACCATGCGAAGGTAGAGAGCTAATTTCACGATGAAGATGTTGTGGAAGAGAAGTTCCAAGAAGTTAGTCTGGGTAGAATGTAATGTTTGAAGCCTACGGGAAATTAATTCCTCTAAGGCCTAAAGTCCATGTAATACTTATGCTACAGGCCTTTTAATGGTTCAACCTCACACCTTGAAAGGTGGATTATCATAAATCAATAAAAAATGATGGCTTTTGGGCCATTGGAGGAAGAGTTTTTATATTTTTAAGGTTTTCATAGGTTTTTCATATTCTTGTTGTTCTTTTATGTTTTTATGAGTTTTTATGGATTTTCTCATATTTTAAGTGTTTTTTGGGGATTTAGGGAATTTTAAGGTTTCTAGGGATTTCTTACTAATTTTAGGAGTTTTGGGGGTTTTTAGAGTTATTATGGGTTTTTAAGGTTTTTTGGGTTTTTTGATTGATTTTTGTTTTCTAAGGGCGTTAAGAGATTCTAGAGTATTTAAACATTTTTAGGGGTTTTAGAGTTTTTAGAAGGGTTCATAGTTTATAAACGGTTTTAGGGTTTTTATGGTTTTTAGGTTTTATGGTTGTTAGGGTTTAAGGGGTTTTATGGTTTTTAGAATTTTTAGGTTTTTAGTGGATTTTAGTGTTTTTAGGTTTTTAATGTGTTCTTATGGGTTTTTAGTGTTTTCGGATATTTTATGTTTTTAGAAAATTTTAGGGGTTTTTTGGATTTTATGCTTTTATTTATTTTGATGGTATTTTTAGTTTGTTAGGTTTTTTTGGGATTTTTAGAGGTTTTTTAGATTTTTTGGAGATTTTTATAATTTTTAGTGTTTTTAGGTTTTCTTATAGTTTTTAGGGATTTAGGGAATTTTACATTTTAGGAATTTTAAAGATTTTTTAGTATTTTTATGGTTTTAAGGGGTTCTGGGGAGTTTTGTGGTTTTTAGGGGTTTTGGGGATTTATGGTTTTTTGTGGATTTTAGGTTTTTTATGGTTTTATGATTTTTTATATTTTTTATTTTTATTGTGTATTAAATGGTTTTTTATTTTTTTTAGCGATTTTTTAGGGTTTTCTAGGTTTTTATGGTTTTAATTCTTTTTAGGGGTTTTTATAGTTTTTACGGTTTTTTGGTTTTTTATGGTTTTTTATATTTTTGAGAAGATTTAAGTTTTTTATGTCTTTAAGTTTTTATTATTGGATCTCATGCGATTTATGGTATTTTATTTTTTAGGATTTTTAGTGTTTTTTTGTTTTTTGTTTGTATTTAATGTTTCTACGGTTTTTTTGAGAGTTTTAGTGTTTTAAATTTTTTTTTGGTGTTTTTTAAATTTGTAGTGGTTTAAATGATTTTTTGGAGTTTTTCGTGATTTTGTATGATTTTTATGGGTTTTTGATTTTTTAAGGATTTAATGGTTTTATGGGTTTTTTGGTTTTTACCATTTTTTAGGATTTTAGGGATTTTTATTTTTTTTTTATGTTTTTAACATTTTCTTTATATTTGTTCAGGTTTTTAGGGGTTTTTACATTTTTAGGAATTTTTCATAATTTTTAGGATTTTTATGTTTTTTTTGGGTTTTTGGGAATTTGAGGAGTTTTGTGGGTATTTTGTTTTTTGGGATTTTATGGGTTTCTTGGGATTTTAGGATTGTTTTTATGTTTTATAGGTTTTATGGTATTTAATATATTTTCAGTATATTTAGGGGTTTTATAGGTTTTTAGAGTTTTTAGGGGGTTGGTTAGATTTATTATGGGTGTTTGACGATTTTTATTGTGTTTAGGGTGTTCATTTTTTAAGTATTTCCAAGATTTTTAGGGGTTTTTAGAGTTTTTTTCATTTGATATTATTTTTATAGTTTTTAAGTGTTTATAGGGTTGTAAGTATTTCTTAGGGTTTTCTTGGTTTTGGGGTTTTTACTTTTTTTTAGTGTTTTTTTGTATTTTTATGTGTTCTATTGATTTTGTGGGTTTTTGGAGTTTTATTATAGGTTTTTAAATTTTTATATTTTTAGTGGTTTTAAGTGTTTTTAAAATTTGAAGGTTTTTTTATGGGTTTTAGGGTTTTTTATGTTTTTTGGGGTGTTTGGGTTTTTTTTTGGAATTTATGGTCTCTTACTTTTTTTACATTTTTAAGGATTTATGGATTTTTTGGGATTTTATGGTATTTTGGGTTTTAGAGTTTTTTGAGTTTTTAGGTTTTCTGGAGTTATTTAGATATTTTTTACATTTTTTGGTGTTTAAAGGGGTTTAGTGTTTTATTTTTTTAAGGGTTTGATGGGTTTTTAGGATTTTATGAATTTGGGGGGGGGGGGTTTAGGGTTTTTATGATTTTTAGGGGTTTTATCATTTTTTTTTGTTTTTAGGGGTTTTATGAGTTTTTTTTAAATTTTTATAATGGTTTTCTACAATATTTAGGGTTTTTATGGTTTTTTAGGGGTTTTCAGGTTTTTCCTGTTTTTTAGGTTTTTGAGGATTTTTATGTTTTTTTGGATTTTTATTGTTTCCTTAGGTTTTTAGGGGTTTTTAGGGTTTTTATAGTTTTGAATGTTTTTAATTATTTAAAGGGGTTTTAGGGTTTTTATGTGGGGTTTTTCGGTTTTAGGGGTTTTTAGGGGTTTTATGTTTTGAGGGGTTTTTATGGATTGTATGGGGTTTTTGGGTTTTAGGGTCTCTTAAGGATTTTAGGTTTTTATAGGGGTTTTATGGATTTTATTTGTTTTTAGGTTTTCATGTTTTTCGTAGCGATTTTCATGGTTATTTGTGTATTTAAGTTCTTATGGATATTTAAGGCTTTTCTAGAATTTTTATTCGTTTTTAGGGATTTTGATGGGCTTTTACGGCTTTTTATGTTTTTATGGTCTTTTAGGATTTTTTTTCATTTTTAGAGTTTTTAGAGGGCTTATGTATTTTATGGTTTCAATAGTTTTCTAGGGGTTTCAGGGTTATTAGGGTTTTTTTTCAATTTGGGGCATTTTTTGGGCCTTTTATGTTTTTTGTTATTTTTAGGGTTCTTTGGGATTTTAAGGGGTTTTAGTGATTTTAGATAGTTTAGGGTTTGTAGTTTTTTATATTTTTGATGTATTTTCAGTGTTTTCATGTTTTCATGTTTTTATGTTTTTATGGTTTTTATAGGGGTTTTCATGGTTTTTAGTGGTTTTTATGTTTTTAGGGATTTTTTGGATTTCATGAGTTTTATTGTTTTTAGGGTTTTAGTGTTTTTAGTGGTTTTATCATTTTTATTTTTTAAGTATTTTATGTATTTTATGTTTTTTAGATTTTCATAAGGGTTTTATGGTTTTTACATTTCTAGTATTTTTTATAAAATTTTATATTTTTTGGTGTTTTTTGGGATTTTGAAGGGTTTTGGGTGTTTTTATGTTTTTTAGGGTTTTAATGTTTTTTATGTTTTTATGGGTTTTTTGGATTTTTCAGAGTTTTTAAGGTTTCTTAGAGTTTTTAATGTTTAAAGGTATTTAAATAGTTATTAGTATTTTTAGTGATGTTTTAGGGGTTTTATGTGTTTTTATATTTGCTATATTTTTTATGGTGTTTAGGGTCTTTAAAGGATTTAGGGGATATAGATACTTTTAGGGGTTTTAGCATTTCTTAGGTTTTTTTAGGTGTTTTAAATTATTTGAGAATTTTACGGATTTCTTTGGGGTTTTCATGGGTCGTAGTGATTTTTATACTTTTATATGTTTTAAGGGATTTATTTGGTATTTTAATGATTTTTAGGGGTTTTATAGATTTTGAGGTGTTTTAGGGGTTTTAAGGGGTTTTAGTGGTTTTTAGGGTTTTAGCATTTTTAGGGTATTTTTTGTTTTATGTATTTCAGGTTTTTAAGGTTTCAGAATGGGGTTTTCACAATTATTTGGTTTTTTAATATTTTTATGGAGTTTTGGGTCCTTTTTGGATTTTTATGGTTTTTAGTGTTTTGGGTATTTTTACGGTTTACTAGTTTTCGGGGTTTTTTGGTGTTTTATGGGTTTCTATGTTTTTATGGTTTGTAAGGTGTTTTTGAGTTTTAACATTTTTAGGTGTTTAAGGGGTTTTAAGAGTTTTTTGTGGGTATTAGGGTTTTTATGGATTTTAGGGTTTTCACAGTTTTTATGGAGTTTTATGGTTTTATTGGTGTTTTTAGGGGGCTTATAGAAATTTAGGGGTTTTAGACTCTTTTTTGGGTTTAATGGATTTAAGGTTTTTTTTTTGATTTTTGATGTTCTATTTGGGTTAGTCAGGGTATTTAGGTGGTTTTTAAAAAATTTAGGGACTTTTATTGATATCTTTGATTTTTATAGGTTTTTAGGGTCTTATGTATTTAGAGGGGTTTATGTGTTTTATGATTTTTAGTGTTTTATAGGGTTTTTAGCATTTTAGGATTTTAATTGGTATTTTAGAGTTCCTAGGTTTTTAATTTTTTCTTATGGGTTTTCAGGGTTTTTGGATTTTATACATTTTTTGGGTTTTTAGGGCTATTATTAGAATTTTTATGTGTTTTAGGGTTTTTAGAGAATTTGAGGGATTTTTAGGTTTTTTTAGTTCTTATTTTTCTTTATTTTTTAGGTTTTAATGGTTTTTAGAGTCTTTTAACGTTTTTATGGGTTATAGGGTCTTTATATTTTTTAGAGTTTTATGATTTTTTATAGTTTTTAGTTTTTTTATATTTTTTAGGGGTTTTAGGATTTTATGGTCTTTTATGGTTTTTAAAGTATTTGATTTTATTTACGGTTGTTATGTGTTATTAGGTTTTTAAGATTTTCCTAGGAATTTTCTGGGTTTTTAGGGATTATTACATTTCATGGGAATTTATGTATGTTTTAGGATTTTTATAGCTTTCTAGAGTTTTAGGGATTTTTGGGGTTTTAGTGTTTAAATGGTTTTAGGGGTTTTATTTTTTATAGGTTTTTAAGTTTTTTTATTGGTTTTCATGGTTTTTAGGGTTTTAAAACCATTAGGGAATTTTAGTTATTTTTGAGTATTTTTATGGGTTTTAGGGATTTTAGAGATTTTGTGGGTTTTATGGTTTTTAGGGTTTTAGCGTTTTTTGTTATCTAGGGGTTTATGTTCTTTTAGTTTTTTATGTTTTTCATTGGTTATTTTTGGGGTTTCAGGGTATTTTATGTTTTTAGGGAATCTTAGTGACTTTTTATTATTTTATGATGTTTTTGGGTTTATATAAATTTTGTGGGATTTTAGGAATTTTTAAGGTATTAGTGATTTTTAGTTGTTTTGTCAATTTTTATGTATTTTTGGGGTTTTAAATGATTTGAGCTCTTTATGTTCTTCTTATGGTTTTTATGGTTTTTAGGGGTGTTTGTTTGGTTTTTATGGGTTATAATTGTATCAAGGTTTTATGGTGTTCTTATGGTTTTCATGGTTTTAGGTTTTTATTTTTTTTTTGGATTTTTTAGATTTTTTATTGATTTTATTGTTTTTATTTTATTTTATTTTTATTAGTGTTTTT
This sequence comes from Viscum album, assembly GCA_963277665.1. Lineage (NCBI taxonomy): Eukaryota > Viridiplantae > Streptophyta > Magnoliopsida > Santalales > Viscaceae > Viscum > Viscum album. The sequence continues at coordinate 479,453,680 of OY728162.1, forward strand.
AGTGTTTTATAATTTTTTTAGTTTTTGTGGGTTTTAAGAGTTTTTTAGTTTATATTATTTTTAGTGTATTTTATGTAATTTTAAATTTTAGGTATTTTTTAGGGATTTTTTAACATTTTGTGGTTTCTTATGGTTTTTAGGGATTTTGAGGTTTTTAGTGTTTTTAGTGTTTTTAGGGATTTAGTGTTTTTTGGATTTACATGATTTTAGGGTTTTTAAATTTTAAGTGTTTCTTAGGTATATTATATTTTTAATGTTTTTATGGGTTTATGGGATTTTTAGAGGTTTTTTGTGGTGTTTTAGTGTTTTTATGGATTTTTATGGATTTTGAAAGTTTTTCAGATTTTATGGGTTTTATGGGGTTTATTGGTTTTTTTGTCTCTTAGCGTTTTTAGCATTGTTTATATTTGTAGGGGATTTAATTGTTTTTTGGTATTGACACTTTATTATGGTTCTCATGATTTTTAGGGTTTTTTGTACATTTTTAGGATTTCTTATAGAATTTTTAGTAATTTATGGTGTTTCGGGGTTTTAGTAATTTGAAGTGTTTTTAGGGTTTTAGTGGTTATTTGGTTTTTAGGGGTTTAAATTATTTTTATGTTTTTATGTTTTTAGAGGATTGTGGGGTTTTAGGGGGTTTTAAATTTCTATAGATTTTTATTTTTTATTTATTTTAGGGTTGAATTTGATTTTGAGGGTTTTATGTTTTATATGGTTGTTACCAATTTTTTGGGTCTTAACTGTCATTAGGTTTTTATGATATTTTGGGGGTTTTATGACTTTTGTGGTTTTTATATTCTTATGTACTTTTTGGACTTTGTTCGGAATTTTTTTATTTTTTAATGTCTTTATAGATTATGAGTGTTTTTTAGGGTTTTTAGGCTTTTATTGTCTTTACAACTTTTGTGGAGTTTGTTTTGTTTTTAGTGGTTTTCAGTGTTTTTATAGTTTTTGATCATTTTTGGGGTTTAAAGATATTTTTGAGATTTTATTAGATTTTTAGGGATTTTTTTGTGTTTTAGGGTTTTTATGTTTTTAGGGGGTGTGGTGGTCTGTAAGGATTTTTAGGATTTTATGCTCTTTTAGAGTGTGTAGCCTTTTTGGGGGTTTTTAGTGTTTTTCGTTTTTTGAATATTATGTAAGGATTTTCAATTTTTTTAAGGGAATTTCTGTTTTTATTGATTTTTTGGGATTTTTTACTTTTTATGGTTATTATTTGGTTTTTTGGGATTTTGAGGGGTTTTTTGGGTTTGGGGTTTTAGGTATTTTAGGGTAATTAGCAATTTTTATGGTTTTTAGGGGTTTTAAGGGTTTTAGGTTTTTATGGTTTTCTTAAAGGTTTCCAGGGATTTTAGCATTTTAATGTTTTTAGGGATTTGTAGGCTTTTGCAGATTTTTATTATTTTAAGCGTTTTTAAGAATTTTTAGGGATTTTGGGATTTTGTGGTTTTTATGTTAGTAGGGTTTTTGTGGATTTAAGAATTTATTAAGTGTTTTAGGGTTTTAGGGTCTTTTATATTTTTTTTAATATTTTTAGGGTTTAAAGAGTTTTAATATTTTTTAGAGTTTTTTAGTTTTTATGGGTGTTTAGGGATTCTTACAGTTTTAGATGTTTTTTTGGTTTTTAGGGGTTTAAAGTACTTTTAGGGTTATTAGCAATTTTTAGGTTATTAGTGATGTTATGTTTTTTAGTTTTTTCTTATGTTTTTATATGTGGTTTTTAGGGTTTTAGGAGATTTATGTGTTTTTGGTACTTTTATGTATTTTTTAGGTTTTTTAGGGTATTTAGTGGTTATCGGGATTTTGTACTATTTTTTTGGGTGTTTCTGATTTTTTAGGGTTTTTATCATTTTTAGTTTATTTAGGGGTCTTATGTGGTTTTACTTTTTAGTGTCTTCAAATTGATTTTTAGTGCTTTTAGGTTTATAAGTATTTTGAGGGATTTTTTATGATATTTATGGATTTTTGTGGTTTTTAGGAATTTTAAGGATTATTTAGGATTTTTAAGATTTTTTAGAATTTTTAACATTTTAAGAGTTTTAAATATGTTTTACAGTTTTTAGTTGTTTTTATGGGTTGTATGTGTATTATTGTTTTTTGGGGTTTTTATGGTTTTTAGGGTGTTGTAGAATCTTTTAGGGTTTTTACTATTTTCTATGCATTTTGGCAGTTTATGCATTTTTTTCATTTTTGAGATTTTCCTTGTTGTTTTCATGCTATTTTGGGTTTTTATGGATTTATGGATTTTTTGTGTATTTTAGTATTTTTATCACTTTTTTTTTCTTTTTTGGATTTTGCAGTGATTTAGGGTTTTTTTGGTTTTATTCTTTCTATATTTTTTTATGTTTTTAGGGGTTTAAAGTTTTTTTAGTTTTTCATTATTTTCATACGTTTTTTAGGGTTTTAGGGTTTTATGTTTTTATTTATTCTTAGAGGTATTTTATATTTTTATTATTTTTAGGGTTTTTAGGGATTTTTGACTGTTTTTAAGGTTTTTAGGTGTTTCTTTTATTTTTTAACGTTTTTAGGAATTTTTATTGTGCTTTCATTTTTAGGTCATGAAATAGTTTTTCATGTTTTTTTGGGTTTTATGTTTTTATGGGTTCTAAGGTTTTTAATGGGTTTTCAGGGGTTTTCGGGTTTTAGGTTTTTAAGGGTTTTTTCGATTTAAGAGTTTTTAGGTTTTTAGGTTATTAACGAGTTTATTTGCTTTTAGGTTTTTAATGTTTTCTTATGGGTTGTCAAGGTTTTAGGGTTTTGTTAAATTTATAGGAATTTTTAAGACAATTTACGATATTTATGGTTTTTTAGGGTTTATAGGGATTTTGAGTGTTTTTAGGGCTATTTAAGGGTTTAGTGTTTCTTTGGCCTTTTGTCATTTTTTTTGTATTTTTGGGTTTTAAGTGTTTTTAGGAATTTAATGATTTTTATGTTAATTTATGTTTTTTTGGGATTTTTATGTTTTTATAGATTTTAGGGCCTTTTTTATGGGATTATAGGTATTTGGTATTTTGAGGGTTTTAGGGGTCTTTAGGGTTATTAGGGTTTTTTTGGATTTTGAGGTTGTTTTTTCGGTTAATTTTTTTTTGTTTTTATATTTTTTAGGGATCTAATGTGTTTTTATATTTTTAGTGGTTTATGGTTTTTAGAGGTTTTTGTTTTTTATGATTTTAAGCATTTTTAAAATTTTAGGGTCTTTTAGGGTTTTAGCATTTTTTAGATTTTTAGGGGTTTTTAGTTTTTTTATAAATTTAAGGCTTTATTATGGTTTTATAGGGTTTTTATGGTTTTTTATGATTTTATGTATTTTTAGGGATTTTATATGAATTTTTTGGTTTTTAGGTTGTATAGTGATTTTGAGGTGTTTTAGGGTTTTTTATTGTTTTTTTGGTTTCTAAGGGTTTTATTTTTTTAGGGTTTTTATATTTTCTTTAGGTTTTTATGGTTCTTTTGTGTTTTTACATTTTTAGGTTTATTTGGTAATTTTTATGATTTTTAATATTTTTATGGTTTTAGGTATTTTGAGGGGGTTTAGGGTTTTTTATTGTTTTAAGGTTTTTATGGGTTTTTGGGGGTTTAATGTGGCCATTTTAGTTTTTTATATTTTTAATTATTTATAACTGTTTTAAGGGTTTAATGGGTTTTTATAATTTTTATTGACTTTAGGGTTTTTATGGGTTTTGGTGTTTTCATGGTTTTAGGGGTTTTTAGGGTTTTTAGGTGTTGTTATTGGTTTTTTGAATCTTTTGGGTTTTTGGATCTTTTAGGAATTGTCATAAATGTTTTTGTGTTTTAATTTTTCTAGGTTTTTATGGTTTTTTGGGTTAAGGATTTTAGGATTTCATGGATTTTATGATTTTAATGCTATGAAGGATTATTAGTGATTTTTTACGGTTTTTTTAGATTATAGTTTTTTATAATATTTTAAGGGGTTTTAGCATTTTTAGGGGTTTTAGGGATTTTGTGTTTGTACGTTTTAGGGGGTTTTTTTCATAGGTTTTTTATTGTTTCTTTATATTTTTAGGGGTTTATGGGTTTTTATGTTTTTAGGTTTTTTATAGATTTTTTATAATTTTAATGGTTTTTAGGGGTTTTATGGGATTTTAGGGTTTTTATGATTTTTAGGGTCTATTTTATTTTCTGGGTTTTTTGGTTTCTTTAATTTTTTTAGGGTTTTACGGGTTTTTATAATTTTTTAAAAAATTTATGGTTTAAATGGTTTAAATACTTTTAGTGGGTTTTTAGGTTGTTTAGGGAAAAAGAGGTTTAGGGCTAAGCAAGCCTAGCACCCCAAAATATAATAAAAACCTAAACGAGACAGCTACAAGATGGGCCTACAAGGGAGAGTGTGAATGTCGCCCTTTCGATCTGAATCCAACATCAGAATACAAAAGTGTGGGGTAATAAAGGACCACATCGAGTGTCTCTCTTCAATCGCATATTGGGAGAGGGCATCCGCGACCGAGTTAGCTTCCCTATAAACATGTGAAACATTAAGGTCCATGGTCTGAGAGGGGTTAAGGAACTCAATACACTACGGTAGAAGTCTCCAAGGAAAATCATTGGAAATTCCCTTTGAGGCAGCAACCGCAAGCATCAAATCAGATTTTATCCAAAGCATTGTCCAATTGACCTGACTCACGAACTTCACCGCCTTTATGTATTAAGGGGTTTGAATTGTTTTTATGGTTTTAGGGTTTTATTAGGGTGTTTCAGGGTTTTTAGGGTTTTTATGTATGTGGGGATTTTTAGTGAATTTTTTGTATTTTTTATGGTTTTAGGGTTTTTAGAGAATTTGAGGGGTTTTATTATTATTTTTATATTTTGCAATTTTATGTGTTGTATAGTTTTTTTTGTATTTGGGGATTTATTTGGCTTTTTCATGGGGTGTAGTGTATTTTCTGTTTTAGGGGATTTTGTCAGATATTTGTTTTTATGATTTTAATGGGCTTATATGGATTTTAAGGATTTTGAGGGATTTAGGTTTTTTATTATTTTTAGTGTTTTTATTATTTTGGGGGTCTTCGGTTTTTTAGTTTTTTAGAAATTTGAAGATTTTTTTTTCATTTTTAGGTGTTTAAAGGGATTTTATATTTTTAGGGGTTTTTACGGTATTTATGCAATTTATATATTTTTTTATGTTTTATGAGTTTTATAGATTTTAGGGGTTTTATGGTTTTAGTGTCTTTTCAGGTCTTTAGCACTTTTCATGTTTTTCAGGGGTTTTAAGTGTTTTTAAGTATTTCATAATTATTTTCATAGTTTCTAGGTGTTTTTATGTTTGTAGATATTTTTATTGTTTTTAGGATTTTATGGTCTTTAGGGATTTTTAGATATATTGAGGGTTTTTAAGGGATTTTACGATTTTTATAGTTTTTAGAGTTTTAGAGTTTCTTAGGGTTGATGGGGTTCTAATAGTTTTTATAGTTTAATTTTTTTCTTAGGGGTTTTCAGTGTTTTTAGGTATTTTATGGGTTTTTAGGATTTTATGGATTTTTATGGTTTTGAGCGATTTTGAGGGTTTTTAGAGAATTTTAGGGTTTGTTGTGTTTTTATGGGTTTTTAGGGTTTTTTATTTTTTCGGGTTTTAAGGGTTTTTAGTATATTTTTACATTTTTAAGGGATTGATGGGTTTTTAGTGTGTTTAGTTGTTTTTTAGTATTTTTATTGTTGTTACCGGTTTAATGGTTTTTTGGGGCTTTATTGTTTTTAGGAGATTTATGGTTTTTTATTGATTAGGATTATAGGGGTTTTAAGTGTTTTTAGGTTTTCAAGGTTTTCTTATTTATTTTTCATGATTTTTAGGTGTTTTCACACTTTAACGGATTTTTATGGATTTTTAGGATTTTGTAGGATTTTACGGTTTTTGGGATTTTGAGGGTTTTTAAATGTTTTTAGAGTGTTCATGATTTTAAAAGTTTTTATCATTTTTAGTTTTTGTAGGTTTTTAAAGTATTTTTAGGGTTATAATGTTTTCTTAGTGTTTTTAGTGATTTTTGTGTTTTCCAATTTTTAGGGATTTCATTATATTATTTAGGAATTTTAGGGTTTTTTAGGTGTTTTAAGGGTTTTACAGTTTTTATGGGTTTGGTGGTTTTATTATTTTTTGGGTTTCATAGCGGTTTTAAGGATTTTTAGAAGAGGATGGATCCTCACTCTCCAGATTCTCCAAGCACTCTTGATGCCCCTTCCTCTCCACCTTCTATGATTTTCATTTCTCTTTTAGGTAGTGATGGAGCTCCTCACTTAAATAGGCTTCTCTTTCACTTCCTTGTGTCATTTTCTCCTTCCTCCTGGACTGGTACTGCTGTTGGTGTGGATATCATATGTCGGTCACCCTCCCTCATTCTTCCTAACCCATGCACATCAAAACTCCATTCTAGGTATCTGTGTTGGAAATTCATACGGTTTCGGTTTCATTTAGTGGTGGTGTATAGTTTTCTTCTTCTCCATATCCCCTAATGGACAACCCATCATGCTCAACCCAATTTTTGTCAGGGTTGATGAGGGATTTAGGTCATCTTGGGACAGTGTTAGAGGGGGGCTATCAAGGGTCTTTGTTCTTATTCTTTATCGGCATCTTAAACCTCACATACTTGAATTGGTTATTTTTTCTCTTCTGTTGGTTTTGAGTTTCTTCATGGTGATGGGTTTATATTTAAATTAGGGTTGTGTTTCACTTTTATGTTTGGTTCAGATGTATTTTTCCATGGAATGATATTTGGAGTTGTTCATGGTTTCACATGGATCGTTATTCTAAATCCCATAACTCTATGTGGAGGCCTTAAGCTGCATCAAATCTAATGTGGATTCATATCCCTTCCCTCCTCAATAGGATATTCTAGTGTGGTGGTACCCTATAGGATTAGGGATTTGTTTTTTGAGTGACCAATAGTATTCCAGGAGGAGAGCCCTTTGTCTGGATGTTCGGTGTAATTCATGGAAGGTGGATATGTTAGTGACTCTTTGGATTTTGGTTTCTAATAGTGATGTAGATGGTGATGTTCATGATGGAAATAAGGAATATGATTTGATGTCTTGTAATGGGTGCATATTTGAATAATGATGATACAATTTGAAGGTGATAGGTTACAGTTTGAAGAACATCGACTATTGATCTAGTTTTTTTCATAATGGTGAGAAGGTTATTGTCTCATATAGTGGGTGTCCCGAATGAAGGGATGTTCTGGAATGGTGGGGGTTCACTGTTGCAGACACCTATCCTACTCTACGATTATTGTGTTGGTTCAGGATGATAATGATGGTGAAAGGATGATGATGAGGTTGAAGGGGTGTTTTGCATTTTTTTGATCTGGGTGTTGACTCGAGTGGTGATATGGAGTGACGAAGGAGATGATGGACTTGTGATGATAATGGTGGGTGACTCAAGGCTCAAGCCCTTCACAGGTTCTATGTTCTTAATGTTTTTTTTTTGAATTTGAAACCCTTTGAATTAGGAATCCCACCTTGTGTTTTATGTTAACCTCAACCATAAAGATACTATCTTGAAAAAAAATATTATTGTCAATCAATATAAGGTTTTTAGAGTTTTTAATGTTTTAGTGGTTTAAATTATTTTTAGATTTTAAGGTTTTTTAGGGTTTTCTAAGGGATTATATTGGTTTTATTGGATTTTATGTTTTTAGGGTCTTTTTTGGGATTTTAAGGTTTTTATCATTTCATAGGGTTTTAAACGGTTTAAAGTGTTTTTTGTTCTTTAAGGTATCATATGTTTTTAAGGGTTTTTAGGGTTCTTTATGTTTTTACGGATTTTAGGTGGTTTTTGATATTATTGTTTTATGGGTGTTGAGCATTTTTTTGTTTTACAGGTTTTAGGGTTTTTAGGGGTTTTAGAGTTTTTAGGTTTTTATGGGTTTTATGTGTTTTTTGGGAAGTATGTTACTCTCATAGTTTTTAGCATTTTGGGTATTTTTTCTTTTTAAAGTATTTTTAGAGGGTTTTCAGGGGTTGTTAGAGTTTTTTTTTTGGGATTTTGAGGTGTTTTAGGTGTTTTTAGTGTTTTAGGTATTTTTTAATTTTTATGGTTTTTGAGTTTTTATTGGTTTTTAAATTTTATTAGAGTTTTTAGAGATTTTTATGGGTTTAAAAGGATTTTAGAGTTTTTGATATGTTTTTAGATTTTTTATTGTTTTTATGTGTTTTATAGTTCTTAGGGTGTTTTGGATTTTTATTTTATTTTAAGGATTTTTAGGGTTTTAAAATATTTTCAGTTTTTAATCCTATTAATTGTTTTTTTGTTTTCAATGTTTTCATAGTGGTTTTCAAGATTTTTTTTTGTTTTTTATTTTTATGTATTTTTTGGTATTTTTAAGATTTATTATAGGTTTTTAGGGTTTCTAGGAATTTAGAGTGGGTTTATGGGTTTTAGATTTTTCTGATTTTTAGGGTTTTATGGTTTTTTGAGTTTGTTAGGGGTTTTATAGTTTTTAGAGTTGTATATATTTTTTGGGGGTTAATGGGTTTTTATAGTTTTAGTGTTTTTTAGGGTTTTTAATGTTTTTAGGTGTTTTATGGTTTTTAGGGTGTTTTAATTTTTTAATGTTTTATAGATTTTATGGGTTTAATGTTTTTTTTATGTTTTTAAGGTTTTCTAATTTGGTTTTAGTTTTTTTATTTATTTTCATTTTTATTGAATTATATGTATATTTTATTATTTATATTGAGTTTTATGGGTTTATTATGGTTTTTCGGGTTTTAAGTATTTTTTGGATTGTAAGGTTTTTATAGGGTTTGTTCCAGTATTTTTATGTTTTTCTGAATTTTATGTGTTATTTGGTTTTTAGGGATTTTGATTGTTTTATAGTTTTTAGTGTTTTTGGGGTTTTTGAGTTTTTTATAATTTTCTTTGGTTTTAGGGGGTTTTGAGTTTTGACAGGTTTTTATCGATTTTTAGAGTTTTTTATGTTTTTGTGCTTTAAAGGTTTTTGGAGTATTGGTGTATTTTTAAGGGTTTTATAGGATTATAGGGATTTAATGGTTTCAAGTGTTTTTATGGGTTTTAAGGGTTTTTAGTGTTTTATTAACTTTTGAAGGATTTAGCATTTTTTAGGTTATTTAGGGTCTTAAGTGTTTTGTGGTTTTTATGTTATTATTTGGTCTTTTATTGTTTGTAGTGTTCTATTTGTTTTTAAGGAATTTTCTAGTTTTTTACGATTTTTATGGATTTATGGTTTTTGGGAATTTGAGGGATTTTGGGGGGATTTTAGGGTGTTTAATGGTTTTTATTTTTTTTATGTTTTTTTTTGGTTTTTAGGGTTTTTTTGAGGCTTTATGGATTTTAAGGTTGATTAGTGTTTTTAAAAAAAATTGTGGTTTAAAGTGTTATTAGTTTTTTTGGTGGGTTTTAATGAGTTTTTAGGTTTTTTATGGTTTCTAATATTTTTAGTGGTTTTTATGGTTTTTATAGGTTTTAGGGTATTTTGAGGTTTTAGAATTTTCTATGTTTTTTAGGGTTTTTATTTGTTTTTAGTTTTTTATGGTTTTCTTAATGGTTTTCTGGGTTTTTGGGTTTTTTACATTTAAGGTATTTTTAGGATTATTTTATTTTTTTGATTTTTAAGTATTTTTTTGGATTTTTAGAGTTGTTCGGGTTTTTAGGGTCTTGTAGGTTTTTAGGGGTTTTAGCATTCTTTAGATTTTAAATGGGATTTAAGTGTTTTATGTTTTTAAAATATTCGTTGAATTTTCATGGTTTTTCTGTTTTTATGTATTTTTGGGGATTTTATACAATATTCATGGGTTTTTAGGGTTTTTATAGATTTTTATGGTCTTTATGGTTTTTATTATTTTTTGTGTTTTGCGGGGTTTTTTTTAGTTTTTTATGGTTGTTAAGGGTTTTTTATAGATTTTTAATATTCTAGGGTTGTATAGTTATTTTAGAGTTTTTAGTGGCTTTTAGGCTCGTTATTTGGATTCGGGGTTTTCTATGATTATACGGGTTTTAATTGGTTTTAGGGTTTTAGTGTGTTTTTAGGGGTTTTAAGGGGTTTTAGTGTTTTTTAGGTTTTCTTGGGGATTTATGTGATTTTATGTTTTTAAGGATTTAGTAATTTTTTAGTTTTTTATGTGTCTTTTTTAGGTATTTTTTGGATTTTTTGGAAAATTATGCCTTCAGGGGTTTTTAGGATTTTGAGGGTTTTTATGCATTATAGGGTATTTATTAGTTTTTTTTTAATTTTTAAGGTTTCTTTTAGTTTTAGGGGTTTTATGGATATTTAGGTATTTTTTACCTTTTTTAGTCATTTAAAGGGATTTTAGTGTTTTTTGTTGGTTCTTTATGTTCTTAACAGTTTTTTAGTGTTTTATGGTTTTTAGGGGATATTATTGGTTTTAGGGGTTTTTATGGTTTTTAGTGAATTTTAATGCTTTTGGGTTTTTAGGTTTTTGGAGATTTTTTTTAGGTTCTCTTATTTTTTGGGTTTTAAGGGTTTTTTATGTTTTAATAATTTTTATGGATTTTTTAGGATTTTATTTCTTTTTGGGTTTTTTTTTGCATTTTTATAGCTTTAGGGTTTTTAGCCATTTTGAATATTTTTTTGAGGTTTCGTGTTTTTAGGTTTTTTGGGGAATCAGTTTTTTATTTTTTAAGGTTTTCTTATATTTTTTCATGGTTTTTATGTTTTAATGGACATTAAAAGATTTTTAGGATTTTATGGTTTTTAGAGAATTTTATGGTTTTAAGGGTTTTTATGGTTTTTATGTATTTTATGGCTTTCTTAGTTGTATATAATTATTAATGTTTTATAGTATTTTTAACATTTTTTGGGGTGTAAAATATTTTTATTTTTTTAATAGTTTATGGTGTTTTATGGTTATTATGGTTTTTTTGGGTTTTTACGTCATTAGGGGTTTTAGTGTTTTTATGGTCTATTATGTTTTTATGGTTTTTAGTATTTCATAATTATTTGAGGGGTTTTAGGTTATTTCATGTATTCATGGGTATCATAGGGGTTTTCAAGGTTTTATGGTTTTTTAGGATTTTGGGACTTTTAGGGTATTTTTGGAATTTTATGGTTTTTATGTATTTTGGGTTTTTTTGTGTTTTGGGTTTTTTAGTCTTTGAGGTTTTCATAAATTTTTTCAAAATTTTTATCATTTTTATGGGTTTCATGGGTTTTAGAGTTTTATTATCGTTTTTTAGAGTTTTATGGTGTTTTTAGGTATTTTATAGGTTTTAGGGGGGTAATGTTAATTAGAGTATTTAGGTATTTTAGTGGTTTTAGAATTTCTAGGTTTTAGGGGGACTTTAATTTTTTTTAGGTTTTCATGGTATTCTTAAAGGTTTTGAGAATTTTTAGGGGTTTTATGATTTTAGGGATTTTTTATAATTTTTATGATTTTTCAGGGTTTTTAGGGATTTTGATGGTTTTAGGGTTTTTAGTGATTTTAGTGATTTTAGGTTTCTGAGGGGATTTAAATGTTTTTTAGGTTTTTATGGTTTTCTTAGAGGTTTTCAATTTTTTTTTGTTTTTAGAGATCTTAAATACATTTTTAGTATTTTTATGGATTGTTAGGGTTTTTAAGGAATATTAAGATTTTAGGGTTCTTTTTGAGTTTTTATGATTTTTAAGATCTTTTGAGAGTTTTTATATAATTTTAGGTGTTTAAAGAATTTTATAGTTTTCAATGGTTTTTACGGTTTTATAGGTTTTTGGATTTTTAAGGCTTGTAGATGTTTTTATGGGTTTTTGGGGTTTTTGGGGTATTAATGTTTTTAGATTATTTATGGATTTTAAGTGTTTTAATGTTTTTAATGTTTCCTTATGGTTTTAAGGATTTTAGGGGTTGTTATATTTTAGTCATTTTTTGGCCATTTAGGATTTTTATTAATTTTTAGGGTTTTTAGGTACTTTGAGGGGTTTTATGGTTTTTTTCAGTTTTAGGGGGTTTTTTGGGTTTTTTAGTATTATAAGTTTTTTAGAGTGTTTTATCATTTTTAGGGGTTAAAAGGGGGTTTTATAGTTTTTATTTGTTTTAGTTTTTTTATGGGGTTTTAAAGTATTGTATTCTTCTTAGGGTTCATATCAATTTTTTGGTGTTTTATAGATTTTATAATTTTTATGGTTTTTAGGGGTTTTAAGTGTTTTAGGTTTTGATGGTGTTTTTGGTTTTTTCATGGTTTTAGGGTTTTTAAGTTTTTAGGTTTTTTATGGATTTTTTCTGTTTTTATAGTTTTTTGGGTTTTTAGTGATTTTGAGGGTTTTTCGGATTTTAGGGTTTTAGGGATTTTATTGTTGTTTAGGTTTTTAGGGGGTTTAAGTGTTTTTAGGTTTTTGAAGTATTTTTTTCTTTCTTAGGGGATTCATAGTTTTTAGTGATTTTTATGTTTATAGATATTTTTAGGTAATTTTTTTTGTATCTTATGGTTTCGAGTGTTTTTAGGTATTTTGATGGTTCTGTGCGTTTTGGGGTGTTTTAGTGGTTTTTATCGTTTTTTGGGCAAGGAAGATGCGAGGGTCGGGCTATTCTCGGCCCCACCAAATTTATTAAGAAGAAAAAAGACACAGCAGACAAGGGAGGGGAGGGGTCAAACGACCCACACCCCAAAACCCTTCATCATAAAAGACCCAAAAAAAGAAAACAAAAAAGAGAAAAGGACACAAAACAAAACACAACAGCAGCTTCCACACATCTTGTCCAGCCAATACCAGCATCCAGCACCAATACCAAGCACTACAGGAAAGCAGCAGAGACATCACGTCCAATCCAACCATCCCCAGCAGCATCCACACAACCAGACCAGCCAACACCAGCATCCAGCATCAATACCCAAAAACACACAAAAGCCAACCAAGGCATACATACAGAAACATCATCATCAGTACCGCCCTGTCAAAGAACAACCCGAATCTCACAGCACATATTCCATCATCCATCACCTTCATCATCAGCATCCTCTTCAACACATTCTAGGGCCAGGGTAATCCTCCCAGCCAAGCAGCAGACAGTAACCGGCAACATAAGTACAAAAATCTAGTAATACCAAAGCAGGCATCTCCCAACATGACATTGCTCATATTCCAGCAACCAACATAACCTAAAGAAGCATAAACATCAATTTCCTCATAATCCATCCAGTTAGCCATCCAGCATCTCAGATTCCAAAGGCCAGCACACATCCGAGCAGTTAGACAGCAAGCAGCACTTGACCAACACCTGACAGTAGCAAAACAGGACCACCAGCTTCTGTGCCTCAAACCAAACCGCAGCACCCAAACCACCATGTTTAGGCCCCAAACCGAGTAGCCCCTCACCTCCAATCCAGCATCCAGCAACATCATAAACTCACATCCACAACTGCCATGACCAGAGCACTAACAATTGAACAAACCGAAGACAAACAGGAACCACAGAAAAGGATAATTACCAGCAAAGAAGCCCGATGAAAACCATATTTTCAAACTTTCAAAGACAGGAAGAGCACAGAACCACCAAGACAGCGTAACAAAATCCAAGAACACCATCACAGAACATGAGAACAAACCTATATTGGAATCACAAGCTGAATCATACCCACCATGTCTGACTTCCAGACCAAGCCACCCCTGTCAGATCTGTTGAGAAAACGCCACCATGCTGCATCGTAGACGTCCACCTTTTCCGTAAACCATCGCATATCGGTCCCGAAGAGAAGCTTTATCTGGAATAAACCACCTCGGATCCTCGCCACACTTTGAAAGGAAGGCCGAAAGGGCCTGAGTAACCAAGATATGACTACCTCGCAACATCCCGTCGACGTGGCCCACCATCCTTCTCTGATCCGCAAGAAATCCGTAGCCGGAAAACCCTGGATCGTCTTATGAAGAGTAGATTTGAGATCCACCAAAACCAAGGCAAGACGACACCAAATCCAAACCAAGTCAATGCCTCCCTTTCCATATCCCCTCGGAAACCACGTAGATCCGAGAAGAGGATGCCCGAGGTAGACTTTGATAGCAAGAACATCCGCTGTCCACACATCCAGAACCGCCAGACTTGAAGAAAAACCAGAAGCAGAACCTTTGATGCCAAGAAAACCGCCAAATCTCAACGCCGCCGAGAGCCTCCAAAATCCCCCACCATCAAGGATCAACACGACACACTAATGAAAGCCGTAACTTACAAGCCAATTCTCATCAAGAATAGACCGGAAGACGAATCTTCGGTGAGAAGATGCTAGAAATCACGACGTCGGGAGGAACCCAGGAGAGAGTGGCGACATTTTCGTTATATTTTTTCTCTTATTGTTATTTTGGGTTTTAGTGTTTTTAGGTTTTAAATGTTATATTAGGGTTTTCAAGGGTTTTAGGTGTTTAAAAAAATTTAGGGTTTTTTGGATTTTTATGATTATAAAATACTATAGTAATTTTGAGGGGTTATTATGGATGGTTAGGGTTTTTACTGTTTTTTAGGTTTTAAGGGGTTTTAATTGTATTTATGTTTTTATGATTTTATTATGATTTTTCAAAATTTATGTTTTTTTACATTTTTAGTGATATTTAGGGTTTTTTAGTATTATTATGGGTTTTAGCGTTTTTACAAATCGTGAAGGTTTTATGGGTTTTGGGGTTTTTATGGGTTTTAGGGGTTTATATGGTCTTTCATATGTTTTTAGGGGTATTAATTTTTTTGGAGTTTTCTAAATATATTTAGTGGTTTCATGGGGTATTAATTATTTTTTAATTTTTAGTATTTTATGGCAAGGAAGGCTTGGGCCCAGGCTATTCTTGGGACCCCCCAAAATTTTATTTAAAGAAAAGACACAGACATTGTAGACAAGGGAGGGGAGGGATCCACCGATCCACACCCAAAAACCCTTATGACCTCAGCCCAAAGGCCACAGGAACAGAAGAAGAAAAGAAAAAGCAAAACAAACAAGTCAAAAGTTCAAACAGAAAAGCACACAAGGGGAGGATCAGTCAACATACCCACCAAAATCTTCCAGCTCTGCACCTCGAAACCCCATATCCACACCAAATCTGTCTCCTACATAAGCAGAACTGCAATCGGACTCAGATCCCATGTCCTTTGAGTCCCATCCAAACTCAAAATCCTCTTGCATGCTAAGCCTGGATTGCATCTTCATCCTAGCCTTCGCTTGCTCTACACAAGTTGAAATCCGCTCTCGCTTATTAACCTTTATATTAATTCTTACATCTCATGAAGATCCCCTAGTTACCAAGGGATGTGGGAGAGTAGAGTAATCCTTCCTTCATCTTCGACTCAGAGGGGCAGAAGTGGATCCAGCTACAACACCCGCCTTCGCACAAACAAGACCATCACTGACCGATGTTTCCTTCCCTTTCTTATAGTCTGTCCCAGGGGTTTCAGCACCTCTTTTCTCCTTTGGCCTGAACATAGTAGCATTTATCCGGTGGTCAGCTTCAGAGAACCATTACCTGAGCCTCTCTTCTTCATCCTCAAGCGAGAACCTTTCCCGTTCAACCCACACCATCTCATGCAGTTTTTAATGTTTTTGGGTTTTTTTAATTTTTGTGGTTTTAGGGTTTTTATTGTTTTTATGGTTTCTAGGATTTAAGAGGTTTTAAGTGTCTTTAAGTTTCTATGGTTTTCTTAATGTGTTCAATGTTTTGGTTTTTTTTGGTTTTTAAGGATTTTTTAGGGATTTTTTTATTTTTTTTGGTTTTTTAGGGATTTTTTTGGATTTTTATATTTTTTAGTGTTCTTGAGTTTTTATGATTTTTTGGGTTGTTAGGATTTTTTTGTTTATTAGGGTTTTTGAGGTTATTTGGAGTTTTTTAATGCTTTAAGGGTATAAAGGGTGTGTAGATATTGTTGTGTCTTTTACTTTTTTTTTATTTTTAGTGGTTTTTATTGTATTCTGGGGTTATAGGGTTTTATGGACTTTTAGGGGTTTTAGTGTTTTTTTTTTGGTTTTTAGGGGTTTTAAGTATTTTTGGTATTTAAAATTTTTGTAATTTGTTTTTATGGTTTCAGGGGATATTTAGGATTTTAGAGAATTTTAGAATTTTTAGGGTTTTTAGGGATTTGAGAGTGTTTTAGAGAATTTGTGGGTTTTTAGGTTTTTTTAGGATTTTAAGGGATTTTATGGTTTTTTTGGGGATTTATGTGTTTTTATGTTTTTATTTATTTCCCAGGGGTTTTCAAGGTTATTTATATTTTTAGAGGTTTTTTGGACTTTTTTTATTTTTATAGGTTTTTAGGGTTTTATGTTAATTTGATGTTTTTTAGGGTTTTGGGGGTTTTATTATTTTTTTATGTTTTTATGTTTTTTGAGTTTTTTAAGAGTTTGAAGGTATTTTATTGTTTTATATGTTTTTTGGAGTTAAAAGGGTAGTTAAATATGTTACTGGTTTTTGGGTTATTATTGGTTTTAGGGATTTTTATGTTTATAGGGGATTTAGGGTTTTAGGGTCTTATAGGGTTTTATTGTTTTTAACATTTACTGTTTTTTAGGGGTCCTATGTGTTTTTAGGTTCTTATGGTTTTAATATGGATTTTCAGGGTTTTTGATGGCAGTTATGTCTTTAGGTATTTTTTTATAGATTATTAAGGAATTTTATGGGTTTTTGGGTTTTTAGGGATTTTGAGGGTTTTTAGGGTTTTATGGTTTTATGGTTTTTTGGGGTTTTTTGTGTTTGTGAATTTTTTACATTTTTTAAGTTTTTTTAGATACTTCAAACATTTTTTATGGTTTGAAATTTTTTAAGAGTTTTTAGTGATTTTTTGGTGTATTTTGGGTTTTATTGATTTCGGTGGTTTTACGGTTTTATGGTTATAGGGGTTTAAGAGATATTATGGTCTTTTAGGGGTTTATGATTTTAGAATTTACTTAGGAATTTTAGTGGGTTTAAGGGTTCTTAGGTTTTTATGGATTTCTTATGTTATTTCAGGGTATTTAGCACTTTTTACAAATTTAGGAATTTTATGTACTTTTTATGTTTTTATAGGTTTTTTTGTGTTTAAGGGATTTTGAGTTGTTTCTGAGGTTTTTTTGGTTTTTAGGGTTTGTAGGGGTTTTATGATTTTTATTGTTTTTTGGGGTTTATAATAGTATTTGATTTTATATGGTTTTCATATGGATTCTTAGTGTTTTTTTACATTTTTTGGCATTTTGATTATTTTTTAATATATTTGTAGATTTTTAATGATTTTATGGATTTTGATAATTAAAGGGTTTTGTGGGTTTTTTTCGATTTTTTAGGGTTTTTTATATTTTTTATTTTTTAATGGTTTTAGGGGTTTAATGGGGTTTTTTGTGTTTAATATGCTTTAGGGTTTTTGGGGTTTTAGGGTATTTTTAGTTTTTTATAGTTTTATGGTTTTTGATAATAATTAAACATTGTATAGGTTTAAATATGTTTTATAGTTTTTATGGGTTTTTTGGGTTTTTGGGTTTTTAGGGTTTTTTGTTTGTTTTTATGGGAATTTTATGGTATTTAGTGGTTTTCGGGTCATTTTAGGGTTTTTACTGTTTTTATATTTTTTAGGATTTTAAGTGTTTTATGTTTTCAAGGTTTTCTTAGGGGTTTTATATTTTTAGGAATTCTTATTGCTTTATTATTTTTATGGTTTTTTTGTTTTTAGGGATTTTGCGGGTTTTGGGGTTTTTAGGGAATATAGGATTTTTTATGGTTTATGTTTTTGTGTTTTTTTCAATTTTTTTTGGTTTTGTACAGTTTGTAGTGTTTTCAATGTTTTTATGCGTTTTAAGGTTTTTTATAGTTTTTAGTGGTTTATTGGGGTTTTTATTGATTTTAGAGATTTTAGGGTTTTTATTGATTTTTATGGTTTTTATGGTGTTTAGGGGTTTTTAATGTCTTTAGGGTTTAACATTTTTTTTGGATTTTAGGGGCTTTGAGTGTTTTATGGTTTTAAACATTTCATAGGGGTTTTATTTATTTTTAGGGTGATTTACATTATTAAGGATTTTAATGGCCTTTTAGAATATGTATTGTTTTTTAGGGTTATTTTTATTTTTAGTATTATTAAGGTTTTTTAGAATTTAATGTTTTTTAGAGTTTTTTAGGGTTCAAGGAGTTATTTGTTTTTTATGTTTTTAATGTTTTCTTAGTTTTTCAAGGGTTTCTCGGTTTTCTATATCTTTAGATATTTGTAGATATTTTGTAGGATTTTTAGGTGTTTTTAGTGTTTTTGAGATTTTGACTGTTTTAATGATTTTTAGTGTTTTTAGTGTATTTATGGTTTTTTTGGTGTTTTAGAGTTCTCTTTTTTAATTTTTAAGGTTTTAAGGTTTTTAGTGTTTTTAGTGTTTTTATGGATTTTGGGGGGTTTAGTGTTTTTAGTGGTTTTGGGTTTTTATTGGTTTTTAGGGTTTTTATGGTTTTTGAGGTTTTAGGGGTTTTAGTGAATTTAAGGGTTTTTATTCATTTTTAGGTTTTTAGTGGTTTTAACTATTTTTATGCTTCTAAAATTTTCTTAAGGGTTTTCCGGGTTTTCATTTTTTTAGGGTTTTATCATTTTTAAGGATTTTTTTGGATATTTAAGGAATTATAGGGGATTTAGGGATTTTGAGGACATTTAGAATTTTTAGGGTTTTGGGATTTTTATATTTTACGGGGGTTTTGGTTTTTTTTTTGAGTTTTTTGGGGTTTTTAGTATTTTTATAGGTTTTTAACATTTTTATTGGATTTAGGTGTTTTTTGAGTTTTTAGTGTTTTTTTTGGATTTATGGGTTTGTAATATTTGTAGTGATGAAAATGATTTTTCGGATTTTAGGGAGTTTTCTGGGTTTTTTAATGTCTTTAACATTTTCAGGATTTTAGGGGGTTTAAGTGTTATTTGGATTTTGTATTTTTAGAGTTTTTTATTGTTTTAGGGTTTTTTATGTTTCTATGGATTATTAGAGATTTATAATATTTTTATGATTTTTTAGGTTTTTTTGGGATTTGGATTATTTCTATGGTTTTCAGGGTTTTTAACATGTTTTTGGTTCTTTAAGGATTTTATTTTTTGGGTTTTAACGTTTTATAATGGTTTTTAGGGTTTTTTATATTTTTATGGATTTTTTAGGGCTTCTATGGTAGTTTAGGTTTTTTTTTGTTTTTAGGGTTTATTTTATTTTATGGGTTTTACAGAATTTTTGTGTTGTTAAATATTTTTAGGGGTTGAAATGGTTTTTTAAAATTTACATAGTTTTAAAGGATTTTTATGGGTTTCTTTATGTTTTTAAGGGTTTTATTCGTTTAAGAGGTTTTATTGTTTTATGGTTCATTGGTTTTTTAGTAATTTGAAGGGTTTTTATCATTGTTATGTTATTTAGGTGTTCTATGTGTTTTCATATTTTTCCATTTTCCTTACGGGTTTTCAATGTTTCTTTGTTTTATTATTTTTTTTATGGGGGTATTCATTTTATTTAGAATTTTTATGGGTTTTTAGGGTTTTATGTATTTTTAGGGTTGTTAGGGTTTTTTGAGTTTAGGTTTTTTTTTGGGGGTTTTGGGATTTTGAGATTTTTTCTTGTGTTTTCTTTAATTTTTACCATTTTTAAGGGTTTATAGGTTTTTTCGAGTTTTAAAATGTTTTTAATGTTTTATTGGGTTTTAGTGGTTTGAAGGTTCTTAGGGGGTTTTAGGGGTTTTATGGTATTTTTGGATTTTTAGTGTTTTTAGTGTTTTTTGGATTTTAGGGATTTTAAATATTTATATGTTTTAATGGTTTTCATACAATTTTATGGGTTTTTACATTTTTAGGGGTTTTTTGGGATTCCTTATTTTTATGGTTTTTAGGGTTTCGGGATTTTGATGGTTTTTTAGTTTTTAAGGGTTTTTATGGTTTTATTAGGCATATAGGGGATTTTTTTTGAGTTTTCTGGGATTTTAATTATTTTTAGAGTTTTTTATATTTTTATGTGTTAGAGGCATTTTAGAGTTTTTAATGGGTTTTAGTGTTTATATTGGGTTTTATGGGTTTCAATGTTTTTAGGGTTTTATGGTTTCACGAGATTATGGATTTTAGGGACTATAAGGATTTTATTTTTTTTAGGTTTTCTAGGTGTTATAATTGTATTTATGTTTTTAATGTTTTCTAATGGTTTTTCTGGATTTTTATTATTTTTTACGTTTTTAGGTATTTTAATACTCATTTAGATTTTTTTTGGTTTTTTGGGTTTTTAGGATATTGATAGTTTATAGATATTTTTAAGGTTTTTAAGGTTTTTAACATTTTTTCAGGGTTTTTAGGGGGTTTTATGTAATAATATTTTTAAGGAATTTTTAGGTTTTTTCAGTGGTTTTTTAATTATTTAAATATTAAGGGATATTTAGGACAATAAAAAATTATCTAGGTTTTTTATCAGTTTTAGGGCTTTTATTGATTTTGATGATGTTTGGGTTTTTGGGTTTTTTTATTTTTTATACTTTTAATGACTTTTTATATTTTTTTATCATTTTTAGAGGTTTGAAGGGTTTTTATTTATTTTTGTATTTAGTTATTTTTATGATTTTATCATTTTTATGGGTTTTTGAGGATTTATGTTATTTTAGGGTGTTTTAGGGTTTTATAAGTTTTTGTGGTTTTTATGAGTTTCTGGGCCATTTAATGTTTCTTAGGATTTTTAGTGTTTTTATGTTTTTATGTATTTTATGTGTTTTTAGTGGTTAAATATTTTGTTTGGGTTTTAAGGGATTATTTGTGTTTTATATTATTATTTATTTTTATGGATTATTAGGATATTTATGATTTTTAGGGCTTTTAGTGACTTTGTTGTTTTTTAGTGTTTTTAGTGTTATTTACGGTCTTTAGCGTTATTTTGGTATTTTTAGGTTCTAAGTGTTTTTATGCTTTAAGGTCTTAATAGAGTTTTCACGGTTTTTATGGTTTTTTAATTTTTTTGAAATTTTTAGTGATTTTTTTATTATGATGTAGCTTTATTGATTTTGAGGGGGTTTTAGGTTTTTGGAGTTTTTTAGAGTTTTGATGATTTTTTTTAGGTTTTATGGGTTTTTTGAATTTTTTTATGTTTTTAAATGTTTCATAGAAATTCATAATATTTTTTGGGGATTAAATGAATTTATTAATTTTAGTTTTTTTTTTGTTTTTTTGGGTTTTTGGTTATTTAATGGTTTTTGGGGGGTTTCAGGGGTTTTAAGGGTTTTATGATATTTTATGAATTTTTTATGGTTATAGGGTGTTTTATATTTTTAGATCTTCTACGTTTTTTATTTTTTTTAATGTTTTCTTCCTGTTTTTCATAATTTTAGGGTTCTTTTTATTATTTTGTGAATTTCATTTTTTTAGGTTTTTATGGTTTTGAAGGATTTTTCTTCAGTTTTTAGGGGTTCGAAGGTTTTTTAGAGTTTGTTAACATATTTCATGGTTTAAAGGTGTTTTAGAGATTTTGCCAGTTTTTAGGGTTTTTATGGGGTTTTAGGTGTTTTTTATAGTTTTTAGGGTTTTTAGGGTCTTTGAGAATTTTTATCATTTTTTGGTTTTTAAGTGTTTTAAGTGGTTTATATTTTTTATGTGTTTCTAGGTTTTTTTGGGTATTTACTGTTGTTTAATTTTTTATGGGTTTTTTAATATTTTTATAAATTTTTAGGGATTTTAAGGGTTTTTAGGATTTTCCACAAATTTTATGTTTTTAGGGACTTTAGGGTTTTTATTTTTTTTTTGGGTTTCAGTGTTTTTATGAGTTTTCTATTATTTTTAAGGGTTTTTAGAGTTTTTATTTTTGAGTGTATTAAAGGTTATTTATAGATTTTAATTGTGTTTAGGGTTTTTAAAGGGTCATAGGGGTTTTAGGGACTTTTTGGATATTTAGTGTTTTTTGGTTTTTTATGGGTTTTATATTTGATATGTTTTATGGTTTTTAGTGGTATTCTACGTTTTTATGTTTTTTTACATTTTTATGGATTGTTAGGGATTTTTTAATATTTTTATGGATATGATGGATTTTTATCTATTTGGGGGGGTTTTTATTTTTTTAGGCTTTTATGGGATTTTATAGTTTATAGAATTTTTTATGTTTTTTAGGGGTTTCAAGTGTTTTTGAATTTTAAGGTTTTCTTAATATTTCTATGTTTTTTAGGGAATTTGATATTTTTAGGAGGTTTTTGAATTTTTTAGGGTTTTAAGGTTTTTTAGATTTTTTACATTTTTAGAGGATTAAATGGTTTTTAACATTATTAGTTACTTTTTGTGGTTTTATTTGTTTTTATGGTTTTTAAATTTTTAGGGGTTTTAAGGAATTTTTATGTTTTTTAGTGTTTTATCATTTTAAAGGGTTTTAGGGGTTTAAAGTGTTTTATCATTTTTTAGGACTTCTTAGGTTTTTTCTATATTATTAGGTGTTTTTAAATTTTTAGTGTCTTTTGGGATTTTTTATTAATTTTATTGTTTTTACAGTTTTCATGGATTTTGATAACTTTGAGGTTTTTTAGGTTTTTAGGGTTTTTATAGTTTTTATGGGTTTCTTTTGAGTTTTTAGGGTTTTAAAGGTTAATAATTTTTTAAATTTTTTTGGGGGTTTAAATGAATTTTAGAGGTGTTAGTGGGTTTAGAAATTTTTTGAGTTTTATGGTTTTTAAATTTTTAGTCGTTTTCTGTTTTTTAGGGGATTTAGGGTTTTTTGGGTTTTTTGGGTTTTTAGGGATTTTAACATTTTTTATTTTTGGGGTTTTTTAATGTTTTAATGTTTTTATGGTTTTCTTTGGGTTTTCAAGGTTTTTAGGATTTTTACATTTTTTGGGATTTATAGGTATTTTTTATGATTTTTATGGTTTTTAGGGGTTTTTGGAATTGTTTGTGGTATTAGGGTTTCTATTGTCTTAGATGTTTTTTTGGGAAAAGAAGGCTTGGGGCCAGGATATTCCTGACTCCACCCAAAATTATTAGAGAAAAGAAACAAACTACAGACAAGGGAGGGGCAGGGTCAATCAACCCACACCCAAAAGCCCTTACCAAACACACACCGAAAGACCACAGAAAAGAAAATCCGAAAGAAGCACCAAGCATCCCTTAGCAGCCAATCCTAGCAGAGGATCTACCAACCTTTCTCACCATCATCATCATAATCTGTACCAGGGGTATCTCTCTCAACACCATAACCGGAGGCTGCATCAGAGTCTACTGATTCCCATTCCGAAGAGTCGTATTGCTTCATGAAATTGGCATAGTACCCCCTTAACCTCATCTGCTCGACATTCAGTTGTTTCTTGGAGGCCCTTTCACCTCCTCCAGAGGCATTTTCCTTACATTTGCAGGATGCTCCTGTGGACACATTCTTTATCAAGGATGAGTAGTCCTTCCTTGGCTTCCTCCTTTTTGGATCAACATGGATCCCAACAGGCTTGTTTTCCTTCCCGGTGGCCTCCTCATGCATGGCCCTCTCCTTTATGACCATATCTATGTTGTGATACATCCTACTATTATCCTCTTGGACTTGATCGAGAATGAAGGGGGGTTCCTGGTTAAGTGAACAGCCCGCAAGAACCCTTTCATGTGCATGAGCAACAACATCTCTCTGCTCGGAAACACCCCCCATCCCTAATCCCTCCCCCTGATCAGCGGCCTCCTCTAGGTTCTCTATAAACCCCTGCTCCTCCACCCTCTCCTGCATATTCATGTTATCCCTACCAACAGTCTCCTCAATCCCCACCCCAGATGAAAGTAAGACAATTTTAGAAAACGTTCCACCAGCCACCCCTTCACGACCAGTCTCTCCCACCACCACATTGGTCACCTCTGTTTCACATACCACCAATCCCTGCATTGCTAGATCCCCTTGCTGAGAGGACTCCCTCAGTTTGATCACCTCCTTTAGTTCCTGTTGAGCAACATCTTGCTCAAGCTCTTGAGATCCAGGATCCTATACATGATCAACAACTTCAAAGAAAACAACATGCCCACTGCCTCCACTGTGGTCAGTAGTATCCATATTCTCGCAAAACATATTATCCCCCGGGGTAAGGTCTTGCTTCAGTCTCTCAAAGATAGCAGAAAAAACCAGAATTGAGGTCGCGGCCAAGCCTCCCAGGTCCGACTCCCTAGAGGGTTGTGTCCCAGGTTCAGCATTATCCTGAGGCCTTGCCTCTCTCTGTAATTCTCCTTCTCCAACAAGAACTAACGTCTACACAACTGCCAGCACTTCCTCATGGGAAGCCATAGCGCCCTCCTCAATAGTAGGTCCAGCCCTAGGTGATGGAGGTTGCACCATGCCATCACCAATGGGCATCATCCCACCAGTCCCTAAAGACTTTGAGGGAGTCTCCACCAGGATGGGATCAACAGATACTGTCCCGGGTTGATCAGCAGCACCTCCATTGCTATCATCCTTCCTCAACTCCTCATCACACCTCGAGAGCAGTAGACCATCCCCAGCATCCCCATCATGTTCAGTCACTGACTACTGGGAAAGCTCCACCGTAACATCCCCAGCCTCCTTCACATCATGAACCGCCATAACAACACAAAGACCAGCCGTTGAAAAAGCAGTACCCGCCCTCACCTCTTCATGACCCAACCCCAGCTCTTTAATTCTTCTGATCCTATGCCTACAGTCACTCTAGAGATGACCCATATTCCTGCAGGAGTGTCAATAAGCCACTGATGATTCAAAAAGGACTAATTTATTGTATCGGAGTTCCTTGCCCACATTAATCTATACATAATCATCCATCACCTTAGATGCATCAACCTCGACACAGATCCTTGGGGCGATGGTGTGGGAAATTGCTTGTGTTCTGCAATCAGAGCAAAGGAAACAACCCACAATATTTCCCAGCATACTCATAATAGAAGGATTATGTAAGAGAAGAGGGAGTCCAGGAAACCTGACCCATGTAGCACACATCGGTGAGTCGCAGTTCTTGTGAAGATCAAAACTCCACCTGAATAGAAAAAAGCAAATGCCATTGATGCAGCGAGGAGCCAAAGTCCATACACAAATCAAGTATTCCTCTGAGGAGAAATGAATCATGATCTGATGTCCATCAAGAAACCCTACCATGATGTGTTCCTTTAAAGTCCAATATTTGAAAATTAAGTTATAAAAGGAGTTCATCGAGGGGCGTTGATTAACAAATTGGGCGATCGTGTCAGCCTATGAAGCGCGTAGGCCACATGAAATTCCGAATCTGAAAGCCAAATATGAGTAAATTCTTCAAAAAGGTCAAGGACCTTCTGACACAGCTCAACAATTGGAAAAGGTGGAAGAAGATCGGAAGCAGGGGGCGCAACAAAAACGAGGTCCTGATCATCCTCAGGCAAGGAGACCAACCCCAAAGGATGGGGAGGTAGGGCCACGGCAGCCGTCGTCATCATGGACTCGATGGGGAGTCGCCATCGTCAGGGTCAGGTGAGCATAGGGGAGTCGCCATCTTTAATTTTTATCAAAGGGTTTTTTAGGGGTTTTAACATTTTAAGGGGTTTAAATTTTTTTAGGTTTTTAGGGGTTTTTAGTGTTTCTATGTTTTATGGTTGCCTTATGGGTTTTTAGGGGATTTAGTGGTTTTTATTTTTTGGGGAATTTTTAGGGTTTTTTAGGATTTTATGGGTTTTTACAGATTTTGGTGATTTTAGGGTTTTTTATGGTTTTTTATATATTTTTATGTTCTTATGGTTTTTAGTGTTTATAATGTTTTTATGGTTTAAAGGGTATTTAGTGTTTTTAGTGCCTGCCTGAATGGCCCAAAGGCCTTCATTTTTTATTGATTTTTGATAACCCCCCTTTCAAGGGATGAGGGGGAACCCTTACAAGCCCCGTAGACTCAGAGATTACATGGCTCGTAGGCTTAGGAGATTACATGACCCGAAGGTCTTAGGAAATTCAACCAGACTATCTACAATGAACTACCCCTCCCCAGCATCTGTATCGTGATAGTATATCTCCACCTTTGAATGACTGCCTGTCTAGGCTTCTCGTGCAAGCATAGGCTGGTACCGATGGAATAACAATTCCCTCTCATTCTGAGAATCCATTTAGCTCTTCTCTGGTTAGTGCACATGCTCTGAATCCTCATCTAGGGCTTCTCCTTTTTGTAGTGTGTCTGGGGGCCTGCATTCATTTTGTCCAAAGGCCATGGGTTGGCCAGAAGTTCTTAAGGTGGCCCGATGGACTTGAGAATCAACTGTCCCAAAGGACCTCGGTGGCCCGAAAGCCTTGCAGGACCCAAGGACCAAACCGGTTGCTCGAAGTCCCAGATGGATGAATAGTTCCGACTACCATATTACCGAACAATGCCTGCTACAGTACCTGCTACAGTGCCTCCTATAGTACCCCATAATTATGCCTCCACCTAGATTTTATCTTGGGTCTCTTGGATGCACCTAGCGAGTCCTCTCCAACTGGGCTGAGGCTATTTTTCATTTTGAATTTTTAGTGGGTTTTTCGGTTTTTATGCGGTTTTTGGGGTTTTTGAATAGGCTTAGGTAATTTTATGTTTTTATTGGGTATTATGGGTTCTAGGGTCTTTTGAATGTTTTAGGTTTTTTAGACATTTTTTTATATTATTTATGGGTTCTAAGGTTTTTTAGGTTTTATTATTTTATTAGAGTTTTTTAAGGTTTTAGGTTTTTTTTGTTTTTAGAGATTTTTAAGGTATTAGAGGATTTTTTATATGTTTTTATAGTTTTATTCATTTTGAGGGGTTTTTATCATTAATGAGGGTTTTAGGTTTTATAGGGTTTTTAGCATTTTTAGAATATTTTAAATTTTTATGGGATTTAAGTGTTATTTGGTTTTTAAGGTTTTTTTTTTCAGGGATTTTATGTTTTTTATGGTTTAATGGAGTTTTATAATTTTTTTTACTATTTTTAGTGATTTATGAATTTTTGGAGTTTTTAGAGTTTTTAGCAGTTTATAGGGTTTTTAGAGTATTTAGTGGATTTTAGGGATTTTATGGGTTTTTTTGATATTTTTTAAAAACAATTAGACATTTTTATGTTTCTAGGGGTTTTAAGGTATTTGTGATATTTTAGGATTTTTAGAATTTTTAGGTTTTTTAAAGTTTATGTGTTTTTAGGTTTTTAATTTTTTTTTGGTTTTATAAGGTTTTTAGTGTATTTTAATGTTTAGTATTTTTTTGGTATTTTAATGATTTTGATGGTTTTTTAGGTATTTTTGGGATTTTGAAGGGTTTTACGATTTTTTATGGTTTTATTGATTTTATGGGTTTTAGGGGATTCTTTTGTTTTTAGCATCTTTAAGTTTTTCTAGAGTTTTTAACATTTTTAGGGGCCTTTAGAGTTTTAGTGGTTTTAGGGGGTTTCTAGGTTTTCAGGATTTTTTATGTTTTTATGGGATTTTGGGGTTTTATATCCTTTTAGGGTTAGAGTTTTTATCCATTTTGAGGGTTTTTAATGGTTTTAAGAGTTTTTAGGTTTTTATGGATTTCATAGGGGTTTTAGAGATTTCAGGGTCCTTTATGTCGGTAGGGGTTTTAAGGAGTTTTTAATATTTACATGGATTTTTTGGGTTTTTTAGTTTTTTTAGGGTTTTTTAAAATTTTTCATGTTTTTATGTTTTTTAGAGTCTTTAAAATTTTATGGGTTTAAAGGTTTCATATATTTTTCAGTGGTTTAGTGTTTCTATTGAATTTTATGGGATTTTAAGGTTTTTTGGGGATTTAGAGTTTTTGTGTTTTTTGGTTTTTTTTGGTGTTTTAAGTGTTTTTTATGTTTTAAGGATTTATAACAGTTTTTATGGGTTTTTAGGGTTCTATACATTTTTTTGGTATTTTTATGGTTATTTATGATTTTTATGGCTCTTTGGGGTTTTTTGGGATTTTTATGAATTTTGGGTTTTTAGGGTGTGTTTAGCATTTTTATGTTTCATAGATATTTTAATTGATTTAGTTTTTATTGATTTCTTATGAATTTTATGGTTTATTTGGTTTTTTTTCATTGTATGGATTTTTTAAGGATTTTTTACGTTTTTCATGGTCTTTATATTTTTAAATTATTTTGAGAGTTTTAGTGTTTTTAGGGTTTTAATTGTTTTTAGGTATTTAGGTTCTTTTGAGTTTTTAGTGTTTTATAATTTTTTATGGTTGTTTAACATTTTAACGGGTTTAAAGGGTTTTTAGAGTATGTACTGGTTTTTTTGTTTTTATGGGTTTTTATGGTTTTTAATGTTTTTAGGGTTTTTATGGACAATAGGGGTTTTTTGGCTTTTTGCGTCGTTTATCGTTCTTAGCATCTTTATGATTTTTATGGGTTTTAGGTGTTTTTTGGTTTTTAAGGTATTTTTTTTGATTTTACATGTTATTTTTGAGTTTTTTAAATTTTTAATAAATTTTAGGGAATTTTTTGGATTTTATGGGGTTTCATGGTTTTTGGAGATTTTTATGTTTTTAGGGATTTTTCATAATTTTTGGATTTTTGGATTTTTAGATATTTTGAGAGGTTTTAGTGTTTTTATAGTCATTAGGATATTTTCTCAGTTTTATATTTTTATAGTGTTTTTATTTTTTTATGTTGTTTATGTTCTTTCAGTTTTCTATGTTATTTTATGGTTTTATCTGTTTGTAATTATTTTAGGAAGTTTTAGGATTTTAGAGATTTATAGGGCTTTTAAAATTTTTAGAATTTTTAGGGATTTTGAGGGTGTTTATGGTTTTTTATGGTTTTATAATTTTATGGGTTTTTAGTTTTATAGGGGTTTTTTATTTTTATTTTTTTATTTTTTAGGTTTTATTTATGTTTTAGGGGTTAAAACTGTTTTATAGTTTTTCAATTTTTTTAGTATTTTTTGGGTTTTTCGGGTTACTTAATATTTTTAGGGGTTGATGGTATTTTTTATTTTTAGGTTATTTTAGGGATTTATCAATTTATAGTTTTTTGGGATTTTAATAATTTTTAGGTTTATAAGGTTTTAATGTGTTTTTTCAAGGTTTTATGGTTTTTTAGAGTTTTTGGAAATTTTGAGGATTCTTTTTATTTTTATGGTATTTAGGGTTCTTATGGATTATAAGGGTTTTTAGGGGTTTTAGTGTTTTTATCATTTTTATGGATTTTAGGGGTTTGTAGTGTTTTTATGTTTTATGGTTTTCTTATTGTTTTTACGGATTTAGGTATTTTTATATTTTTGGGGATTCTTAGGGATTTTTTTGGATTTTAATAGTTTTTTGTGGGTTTTTAGGTATTTTTAGTGGGTTTAGGGTTATTAGGGTTTTTATGGTCTTTTTCTGTTATTTGGGTTGTTTCATTTCTTTTGGGTTTTATGGTTTTATGTGTTTGTTAATGTTTCTATGGGTTTAAAAGGTTTTTTAGAGTATTCAATTTATTTTTTGGTATATTATGGACTTTTAAGGATTTTTATAGTTTTAGGGATTTTTAGGCGTTTTAGGGTCTTTTTTGGGGTTTTTAGCAATTTTAGATTTTTTGTTTCTTTAATGGGGTTTTCATGTTTTCTACATTTTTATTGATATTTATGGATTTTTATGTTTTTTAATGGTTTTTAGTATTTTTAGTGATTTTGAAGGTTTTTAGGGTTTTTAGGGTTATATGGTATTTTTGTGTCTTCGGGTTTTTTGATGTTTTTAGGGTATTTATGATACTTAAAGTTTTATTATGTTTTTTGGGGTTTATAAGTCTATTAGTATTTATAGTGGTTTTGGGTTTTTACTTATTTTTTTTATGGATTTATGTGTTTTTTTGGTTTTTAAGAGCTTCCAAGGTTACAAGGGTCTTTTAGAGTTTTATAAAAAAAATTCAATTTTTTAAGGGTATTATTTTTTTATATTTTACGGATTTCTTATGATTTTTTAGGGTTTATATCATTTTTTATATTTTTATATATTTTTAGGTATTTTTTTAATATTTTATGGGTTTTTTGATTTTTTATGGATTTTTGGGTTTTAAATGGTTTTAGGGTCTTTAAGGTTTTTTAGAGTTTTTAACATTTATTTAGTTTTTAATGGTTTAGGTTTTTTTAATTTCTATTGTTTTCTTATGGGTTTTTGGGGTTTTTGGGATTTTCATGATTTTAGAGATTTTATGGATTGTATTGGATTTTTTTGAGTTTTTACGATTTTTAAGGATTTTGAGGGGTTTTAGGGTTTTTATGGGTTTTATGGTTTTTATTGGTTTTTGGGTTTTATGGTTTTTTGATTCTTTTAGGTTTCTATCAATTTTTTATAATTTGTTAATGCTTCTGGGGTGTAAATTTTTTTGGATTTTTAGAGGTTTTTTAGGGTTTTAAGGGATTTTGTTTTCTGTTTTTAGTGGTTTTAGCGTGTTTTAGGTGTTTTTGTCATTTTTAGGTTTATAGGGGTTTTAATTATGTTTTTGTTTTTATTTTTTTCTTCTGTTTTTTCATTATTTTATGTGGTTTTTTAATTTTTAGTGATTTTTGGGATTTTTGGGATATTTATGGGTGTTAGGATTTTAATGGATTTTGAAGGTTTCTAGGGTTTTTTTAGGTTTTAATGGATTTTATTGTTTTTAGGTTTTTAGGACATTGAAGTGTTTTTATATTTTATGGGGCTTCTTAGGTTTTTTATGGTTTTATGGATTTCTGGGGCCTTTTTGGATTTATATGCTCTTCAACATTTTTAAGGATTTTGAGGCTTTTGGGGTTTCATTGGTTGTTATGGTTTTTACGGGTTTTAACTATTTATTTTAGTTCTTATGCGGTTTTATGCTTTGATAGAGTTTTTTACATTTTATGTATTTAAAGGGTTTTTTAGGGTTTTTATTGGGGTTTTATGGGTTCTATAGGTTTTTAGGGATTTTAACAGTTTTTAGGTATTTTTTGATATTTAGGGGGTTTTAGGTTTTTTGAAGATTTAGGGACATTTAGTTTTTTTATTATTTTTTAGAATTTTAGGAGTTTTAAGTGTTTTTAGGTTTTAAATGTTTTCTTAGGAGTTTTCATTATATTTAGGGGGTTTTAAGCTTTTAATTATTTTTATTTATTTTTATGGATTTTAAGGGTTTTTAGAGTTTTTTAGATTTTGCTCGGTTTTGGAGGTTTTAGAGTATTATTAGGGGTTTTAGGGGTTTTTAGGTTTATAGGGGTTTACGTTTTTTAATGTTATTAAGTTATTTTAGGTTTTTAAGGTTTTCATAAGGCTTTTCAGGTTTTTTATATTTTTAGGGATTTTAGGATTTTAATAGGATTTTCATAGATTTAAAGGGGTTTTATGGATTTTGCAGGTTTTGAGATTTTTTTAAAATGTTAGTGTTGTATGGTTGTTGTTGAGTATTTGGGGTTTATCGATTTTTTAAGTATTTAAGGTTGTTTATATATATTTAGCATTTTTATTTTTTAGATTTTATTTTTTTAGGGTTTTTAATATTATTGATATTTTTTAGTATTTTTAGGTGTTTAATGTGTTTTAAGAGTTTTTAGTCAGTTTTATGGGGTTATTTTCTTATTTAGGTTTTTAAGGTTTTTAGGGGATAATATATTTTGGGATGTATTTTATGGTTTTTGGTGTGTTTTACTATTTTTAGTGTTATAGGGTTTTAGTAGTTTTAATTTTATTTAGGTATTAAGGTTTTCTTAGGGTGTTTTTTGGGATTTTGAAGGACATCCATTTTATGGGGTTTTGGTTAATTTTTAGGAATTTTATAGTTTTTAGGTTTTTATGGTTTTCTTAAAGGTTTTCAAGATTTTTAGATTTTAAAATGTTTTTATGGATATTGAGTAATATTTTAGGATTTTCTTGGTTTTTAAAGTTTTATTGATTTTTAGGGTTTTATGGTTTTTAGGGTTTTTATAGTTATTTTGTTTTTAGGGTTGTTTGGGTATTTTTAGATTATTATGTTCTAATTTTTTTAGTATTTTTTAATGTTTAATATGATTTAATACTTTTTGAGGGATTTTATATTGTTTTTAGGGTTTTTATGGAATTTTTGGTTTTTATGGTTTTTAGGGATTTTATGGTTTTAGGGGGGTTTTAGGGTCTTTTAGGGGTTGAAGGGCTTTTAGGTTTTTATGGGTTTTCAGTGTTTTCGGGATTTTAAATTTTTCATAGGTTTTTTCAAGGCTATTAAATTTTTTTATGTTTTTAGATATTTTTACGGATTTTTTAAAAATTTTATGGATTTTCAGGGTTTTTATATATTTGAGGTTATTCGGGTTTTCTATAGTTTTTATGGTGTTTTAGGGTTTTTAGTATTTTTTAGGTTTTTGGGAGATTTATCAATTTTTCTGTTTTTAAGCTTTTCATTGGGGTTTTCATGGTTTTATGGGGTGTTTATGTATTTAGTGATTTTTTGTGGTTTTTAGGTTTTGTATGGGTCTGTAGTGTTTTTATGGATTTTTAGGGTTTTTAGGGATTTTTATGTTTTCTAGGGTTTTTAGGGATTTATTTTGAGTTCTTGTATGGTTTAAATGATTTTTTTTGAATTAAAATATTTTTATCAGTTTAAGGTTTCTTATTTTTTTTATGATTTTTAAGGATTTCTTATGATTTTAATGAATTTAATGGGTATATGTAATTTTGATGATTCTGGGGTTTTTTTTTACTTTTATGGTTTTTATTATTTCTTTTGTTTTTTCTATTTTAATTGTTTTTATGTTTTTAATCTTTCCTTATCGTTTTTAGGGTTCTAGGGTTTTTATGTTTTAGGTATTTTTAGTCAGTTTGGTAATTTTATAGTTTTTGGGATTTTTATGTATTTGTAGGTCTTTTAGGGTGTTTTTGGTTTGGGTCTTTATGGGTTTTTTGGGGTTTTACTGTTTTTTTAGTTTTTAGGGGTTTAATGGTTTTTGGAGTTTATTAACACTTTTAGGGGTTTAAATGGTTTATATATTTCTTAGTGGATATATGGTTTCTAGAAATTCTTATGGTTTTAGTTGTTTTATGATGATTTAAGGGATTTAGTGTTTTTAACATTTTGGGTTTTTTAAGGGTATTATGTGTTTTTAGGATTATAATGTTTTATTTAGAATTTTCATGTTTTTTATATTTTTTAATATTTTTTGGGATTTTCAAGGATTTTCTTAGAATTTTTATGGCTGTGGGGATTTTTAGGGTTTTTATGTTTTTAGGGTTTTTATGGTTTTGATGGTTTTTTGGATTTTAGAATTTTTTGACTTCTTACAAGTTTTAAGGTATTGTATATTTTTTTTTAACATTTTTAGGGTTTTATAGAGGTTTTAGTGTTTTTAGTGTGGTTTATTGTTTTCATTTTTTTCATGGTCGTTTAGGGATTTTATGGTGTTTTAGGGTTTTTAGGGTTTTTATGGATTAATGGTTATTATGGGTGTTTTGTGTTTCATAGTGTTTTTAGATTGTTTAAATGTTTTCTTGTTTTTAAGGTTTTCTTAGGGTTTTTAGTGGTTTCTATGTTTTATGTATTTTAAGTATTTTTTGGATTTTATGGGTTTTAAGAGTCTTTAGAGTTTTTGAGGGCTTTTGGCGTGTTTTAGTGTTTTTAAATATTTTTTAAAGTTTGTATTATTTTTTGGTTTTTATCAGTTTTAATTGTTTTTAGGATTTTTTGGATTTCTTATGGTTTTTCATGGTTTTAATGGGTTTTTATGTTTTTAGGTAATGGAAGGTGTGAGGCCAAGCTATTCCTGACCCCCCAAAATCTATTGAAGAAAAGAAAATCAGACAAGGGAGGGTGGGGTCAAACGACCCACAACAAATCATTGAACCCCCACACACCAAAGACCAAAATACCCAAAATAAAAAAGAAAGAGACAGATACAAATCGACTTCTCTATCCCCATAAGGATCCCCATCATCACCATAACTATAAAAAGTTTCCCACTCTGCTGAATCCCATTCAGAAGATTCATATTTTTTGAGGAAGTCTAAAAAATTCTTCCTCAGATCCACTTTAGGATGTGCCTTTCATGCCCGACCTTCCCTACCATGGACATTTCCCTAAACTTTACTTGCCATGGAAGAGGCTCTAGTAGCAATTGGCCTAGTAAGGGAGTAGTGATCCCTCTTTGTTCTCCACTTCACTGGGGATGCAGCAAGCCTTACCGTCTTGCTTTGTATCACATCATCGGCACTCAACACCTTGAGTTTGATATCTCAATCCTTTATGTGATATGTAGCAGCAGGCTCAACCACAACTCCCTGACTACCAAATCCAGGAACAGACCACAGTTTCCTCTTACAGTGGCACGAGTCCAAGCCATAGGAACCAGGGAGACCCATCAATGAAGGCTCCCTCATAATCCTAGACAAATTAGCATACATAAGGTAATTTCCATCCCCAAAAATTTCTCACAACCTTATATGTTCGTCATTCTCATCCCCAAGGAATATCACCAGTTTCATGTCTGGATTTTGTAGGATCTATTTTTGATGCAGCTCAAAGGGGGTTTTAGAATAGTCTAACATCATCTTTTCAGAAAACTCAACGCACAGAGGTACAATCTCAGACAGAACAAGTGTAGAGCTCGGATCAGGTTTCTCAAGAGCCCTTCTATCTATTAGAAGGCAATCAGACAGCTACCCAGGCTGAGGGTCATCACTCGAACCTTCCCAAAGCACAGCAGCATCAGCCAGCACCTGCCTCAAAAATTGCACAGAAGGTAAATGAATATTGAATCCCAATTTCCTCAATCCATCACAAAATAGAAGTAGATCTGCATCTTTATGTTCATTAGAATCATCCTCAGACGCCACAACCTGTAATTCTTGACTCACAAGACGCCTTCTCATTTTTTACGGAATCCATATGATACAAGCCCACAAACCGATTAGAGGTTAATACCAAATCTTATCCCCGGAATTGTCCTTACACAGCAAATATTGGAGGATTTGGAAATGGCTCCCCCTCCACCCCATCACGAATGAGTCTCAGATGCTCGCATTCATCCCTGATAGGATCAACCTGTAAAATAGAGGACAGAACTCCGTCTTCATCAGGAGATTCACCCCCACCTCAATAAAGGGATGGGTATCACCCAGCAGTCCAAAGTCACCCTTCAGTCACTTGAAAATTTCCATGACCATGGAATTCCTTTCACCACAATTCTGGGAGGGGGTCCCTCTTTTCCCCCCGGCATCCCTCCCAAATTCCATAATGGTATCCCGTAGAGTTTCTTTCATCGCCTCAAGCTCCATTGTCAACGCAAACTTCGGAGAGATGTCTTGATGTACACTCCCATCCACAAGACGACTACTACCACTACATCTGCAATCTCTTTTAGGAAAATTTAATGTTTTTATTGGTTTTTATGTTCATAGTTTTTTTAGGGGTTTAAGGTTTCCTTAGTGTTTTTAGAGTTTTTATGTTTTTGGGAGGTATATGTTTTTATAGGTTTTAAATGTTATATTGGGGTTTTTTAGGGTTTTTAAGGTTGTTGGGGAGGTTTTAATTGGTTTTTTAGGTTTTTAGGGATTTAGGGGGGGGGGTTTAATGTGTTTTAGGGTCTTTGGTGGTTTTTAGGGTTGTTAGCATTTTGTTTGGATTTCTAGTGGACTAAAGTACTTTTAGGTTTTTGAGGTTTTATCTAGGTTTTTAGGGACGTTTATATTTTTAGATTTTTAAGGGATTTTTTAGGATTTTTCAAAATGTTTTTAGGGTTTTTCAGGGGTTTATAGTTTTATATGTTTTATGGGTTTTTTGTTAGTTTAGTTTTTAGTATTTTTACGTTTTTTTATATTTTTAATGTTTTAACTATTTTAATAGGTTTATAATTTTTAATTTTTTAGTAGTTTTATGTTTTTAATGGTTTTTTAGTGGTTTTATGGTTTTTCGGGTTTTTCTGGGTTTTTTGGGTTGTTTTAGGGTTTTAGCATTTCTCAGTTTTTTATGGGTTTTATGGGTTGCAAGTTTTGTATGATTTTATTAGTTGTTTCAGGGGTTTTAAGGTTTTTTTAATGATTTTAGCGATTTATTGCAACTTTTTTGGATTTTTATTGATTTTAGGGATTTTAGGGATTTTGAGGTTTTCATGTTTTTAGGATTTTTAGGGATTTTAGGATTTTAGAGAAATTTAGGTTATTTAGGGGTTTTAATTATTTTTATGTTTTAAGGTTTTTTTAATATTTTTCATTTTTTAGGGATTTTTTATATTTTGATGTATTTTTAATGTGTTTTGAGGATATTTATGGTTTTTAGTGATTTAGGGATTTTAACATTTATTAGGATTTTTAGGGTTTTCATGTTTTTATTATTTGAGGGGGTGTTATGGATTTTTATGTTTTTTTGTTCTTTATCATTTTTGATGTTTTTATCATTTTTATGGTGTTACAAGGTTTTTAGAGTTGTTAGTGGGTTTTTAGGGTTTTTAGGGATGTTTTTGTTTTTTTAGGTTTTTAGGGGTTTATGGTTTCTAGGGGATTTAAGGTTTCTTGGATCTTTTTATTGTTTTTAACTTATTTTAAAGGTTTTTAGCGATTTTAGTTATTTTTTAGGATTTTTATAATTTTTAGTGTTTTACAGATTTTGAGGGTTTTTAGTGTTTTAGAATATTTTTATGTTTTTTGGGTTTGAATAAATTTTTTATTTTTTTGTGTTTTTAATTGTTATAAGGTTTTTAAAGATTTTTTAGGCTTTTTCTGGGTTTTTAACATTATTATTGATTTATATTGTTTTTTAGGATTTTTAATATTTTTGGGGTTTTTATGGATTCTGAGGTTTTTTAATCATTTTTATAGTTATTTTTGTGTTTTAAGCGGTTTATATATTTTTTAGGGGTTTTATGGTTTTTAGAGGTTTTATTATTCTTATAATTTTTAGTGATTTTGATGGTTTATATGACTTTTTATGGTTTTGGGGGGTTATATAGTTTTTGGGGGTTTTAGGGATTTGAGGGTCTTTTAGGGTTTTAATCATTTTTTAGTTTTTTAGGGGTTTAAATTGTTTTTAGTTTTTAAGGATTTATTTAGGGTTTTTAGTGGTTTAAGCCTTTTATATTTTTATGGAGTTTTTTAGATTTTTTGCGTTTAAGGTTTTTTGAGGGTTTAGAGTTTTCATAATACTTTTAGTGATTTTAGCAATTTAGGTTTTTATATGTTTTTTGGTTTCTAAATTTTTCTTACGGCTTTATGTTTTTTTACTTTGTATTGGATTTTTAGAGATTTTTTAAAATTCTATATGGTTTTTTAGGTCTTTTCGATTTTGATGGGTTTTAGGAATTTTAGGGGTTTTAATTTTTTTTATGGTTTCTTTGGGTGTTAGGTTTTTATATTTTTGAGGGATATAAGGTTTCGTAGATTTTTTACTGTTTTAGGGGTTTAATAAAGAAAGAAAGATGTGAGGGTCAGGCTATTCCTGGCCCCCCAAGTTTATTAGATAGAAAAAAAGACACAGCAGACAAGGGATGGGAGGGGTCAAATGAACCACACCCAAAAAACCCCTTAAAACCCAAGACATAAAAGACCCTAAATAAAGAAAAATCAAAAGTGAAAGAATAAAGAAAAAACACACAAAGCCAAGCTACCACCACCACCATCCAGCATCAACCCGCAGACCAGCATTCAAACTCAAACATCAATCAACATCAAGCAGTAGCACGATCATAAACCACAGCTTCAGCAACTCCCAGCTCAGCAACAACCACCATCCAGCATCACAATTTCCACCATCCAGCACACTCCAGCATCCAGCAGCACCACATCCAATCATCACAGCAACACAGTAGCAACAACACGTCCAACCCAACTAGCCCCAGCACCCAACAGCACCAAACCCGACATCGCAACCAATCATAACCAGTAGCATGAAAATACAACACAAGAACTGCAACCAAACGCGACCTTCATCACCTCCTGGCAAACAACAACCAGCAACTCCATTCACACCATTTCTAGCAACTAGCATTTCCTCCCCAAGAGGATCCACTGACAGTAAAACAGGACCACCAGCATCAAGAAACAAGCAGAAAACTCCAACAAACAATAGCACGAAAACACCAACATCAGCAACAAAAGCATCACCACCTCCATGCCGACCAACACTTATCAACATGATGCTCATAAAGAAACAACCAGCACATCCTAAACAATCGTCAAACAAGGGATCGCATCTCAACAACCAGATGTCATGGTCTTCTATCCAAACAACTTTCAGCATTCCGCACCTCATAGCATAGCTAACCGCATAACACCAGAAATTGCACAAATATCACCAAACCCATCTCAGAAAACCTAGAAACTAGAAAAATTTCATAAACGAAATCACAACCAATCAGTAGGAGAACATGGAATGCCAAAAGGTCTGACCGAATCTAGCATCAACAAACTGGAGTGAAGACAAATCTGAGAGACTAGGTTGAGCACGCACATGCAGCTGCTTCGCGAACTGACAAACGGATCGAACCAGGGCATAGAACAAACCTCCTGTAACGCATGATTGAGAACCAGAGATCTGGAAGAAGGAATATCTTTCGCTGCTTGACGACCCCTGCTGGGGAGAATGAAAACCAATCTGCACTGCATCCAGAGTCAACAGAAGCCCAATCAAGGTTGCCGCTTAAAGAAGAGGAGGCCACAACAGAATTCCTTCCGCCATTGACTGGAGAACGCTGTTTCTGACCGCAATTACCAGGATCTCTCTCCAAAAGCATGGGACGAGAAGGGATCCATAGCCAACTCCCCGGTCAGCACTGTCGCTAGTGAATCACGAGGCTGTAGAAGAGAAATGTTCGCATCGAAGAAGACAGCAACAGCTCGCCCACACCAAGAGCGCCGCCCAAAATCCCAAGCAGCCAGGGGAGAAGATACAAAGCTTCCATCACCAAGAGGATCGAGAGGGAACCCTAGAAACCGCGTCGAGGGGGAGAGAGAACCAGGAGAGTGTTCCGCCATCCCCAATCTTAACCCAAACTTTCACTGGGTTTTTAGGCCCAAGGGGTTACATGGTATAGGTGGGTCGTCACCGACCACCGAGCGCCTATATGTATTCCCCCAGCCACAATCTCAGGTGTAACGACACCCAGGATTTCAGGCCAGTTCCACACAGGGTAGAGTGGCCATGAGAGGTCATAAAGGCATATAGTGTGCGTTGCCTTGCAAGGACTCGAACCCGAAACCTTGGGGTTAGGACGCCACCGTCGCTCACCAACACACCCATGCCCCGTGATAATTGGGGTTTAATAGGTTTTTATAGATTTTAGTGGGTTTTTTGGGGTTTTATAGTTTTTACGATTTTATTTTTTTAAGGGATTTGTGGTTTTTAAGATTTTATATTTTTTTGGGTTTTTAACGTTTTTAGGTTTTTGGGGGTTTAAAGTGATTTTTTTTGTTTTTTATGTTTTTCTTAGGGATTTTTAGGGTTTTAGGGTGTTTTACATTTTCTGTATTGTTTTGAATTTTTATGTTTCTTATAATATTTTAGATTTTCTAGATATTTTTTGAGTTTTTTCTCGATTTTTAGGGTTTTAGGTTTTTTACGGTATTAGTGTTTTTAGGAATTTTGGGGTTTTCTGTGTATTAAATATTAAATTTTTTCTTATGATTTTTCAGTCTGTTTATGGTTTTTAACATTTTTAGGGATTTTTATGCAATTTTTAGGATTTTTATGGATATTTTGGGATTTTATGGATTTTGATGTTTTTTTGTGTTTTTAGTGTTTTTACGGGTGTCCATGGGGTTTTAAAGTTTGTAGAATTTTTTTTGGTATTTTATGTTTTTTAGAGTTTTTTAATAAATTAATGGTTAATTTTTCTTAGAGATTTTAGTGGCTTTTAGGGTTTTTTTGGTTTTTAGTGGTTTTGGGTTTTTTTCATTTTTAAGGTTTTTATTTTCTTTTTTTGTGTTT
The DNA here is from genome assembly GCA_963277665.1 of Viscum album. Classification (NCBI taxonomy): domain Eukaryota; kingdom Viridiplantae; phylum Streptophyta; class Magnoliopsida; order Santalales; family Viscaceae; genus Viscum; species Viscum album. Next base: position 479,493,304 of record OY728162.1, read on the forward strand.
TCTTGAGCTTTTATGGTTTTTAGGTTTTTTTTCAAGGAAGAAGTATGGATTTTATAAAGGGGAAATGAATAACATAAAAAGTTTCTGGAAGGTGAAAAACGGTTGACCTAGAGAAGTTCCAAGACCAACCATGCACAAGAGCAGCATGAAAGGAACCCAAATTGACTATGTAGCCAAGAAAACTAAAAGACCCGAGAACCTTAGGAATCCTTCCAGTCGGTTTCTGAATGAAAAACACCCACAATAAAAACCATCTAAATATCAAAATAACACAACAACCACCAAGGTAGTGGTAGACAAACTAACTGCAATGTCACAACCACCATCAGTACATGAACCCAAAAACCAGTGCCCCTAGAAACCCACCAACAACACACAAGCCAGTAAGAAAACCATCCAGTAGAAAATAGGAAAAGATCCCAATGCACAAGACCCACCAAATAGGAAAAGGGTAAAACAGAAACTCCGATGCATGAACCAACAAGACATCGAGGTGCCATATAGCTAAGAGAATCGAACACAACCCAAGGAAACAAAATAGCCACACCCAAAAGCCATTAATGATAGCCCAAGAAATACCCACACACATGCACAAAAACACCACCTTATAGGGTTTTATGGGTTTTATTGGTTTATGTGTTTTTAGGTTTTTAAGGTTTTCATAGGGTTTTTAATGGATTTGATTTTTTTTTTGGGATTTTTAGGGAATTTTTAGGATTTTAATTATTTTTAGGGTATTTAGTGATTTTGAGGGTTTTTAGTAGTTTTGAGGGGTCTATGGTTTTTTAGATTTTAATAGTTGTATGGGTTTTAGGGGATTTATGTATTTTATGTTTTTATGGTTTTCTGGGTGTTTTTTTTCATTTTTATGGATTTTGGGGATTTTTTAGATTTTTTATTAATATCTTGGGTTTTAAAAAAATTTTAGGGGTTTATAATGTTTAGGGTTTGATGGGTTTTTTTGGATTTTTAGGTTATTTTTTAATTTCTTATTATTTTAAAGGGTTTTTTGGTTTCTCATAACATTTTTAGAGGTTTAAAGGGTTCTTATATTTTTTTTTGGTCTTAGAGTTTTGTGGGATTTTAGAGAATTTTTTGGTTTGCAGGGCTTTATAATTTTTAGTGTGTTTGGGGTATTAGGTTATTTTACTATTTTTTATGTCTCTTGTATTTTTTTGTATTTTTAGGGTTTTGAAGTATTTTTTGTTTTTAGGTATTCTTAGGCATTTTTTTTGGTTTTTTCGGTTTTTATGTGTTCATTTATTTTTAGGGATTTTATTAAAATTTCATTATTTGAGTGTTTTCGTGATTTTGAGGTGGTTTATAATTTTTTAGGGTTTTTAGATTTTTTATAGGTTTTTACCATTTTTTATGTTTTCAGTGGTCTTACATATATAGAGATTTTAGGGCATTTTTAATATCTTGAAACCCCTAAAAATAAAGTAACAACCTTAAAACCCCCTGAAAACCATAAAACCCCATGGAACCAATAAAAACAATAAAATCCCTTGAAACCCCTAAAAAAAATTTAAAAATAAAATAAAATCCATAAAACATTAAAAAATCAATAAAACCAATGAGACCCAAAAAAACCATGCAACCCATAAACACCTAACAAATCCAAAAAACCCTCAAAATCACTGAAAACTATAAAAAACTATAAATTCCAAAAATATATATAACATTGTGAAAACCCTTAAAACAATGAAAGCCATTAAGAATACATAAAAAACAAAAAACATTTAAACCCCCTAAAAACCTAAAAAAATCTAAAAACATTAAAAACCCTTAAAACCATCAAAATCAATAAAACCCCTAAAAATCACTATAAACACGAAGAATACTAAAAACCATGAAAAACCCTATGAAAACCATAAAATTTTATGAACACTTGAATGAAATTATGCCGTTAGTTTTAATAATCTAAATCATGAATGAGAATAAATTTTATCTACTTTTTTTTTCGTCGTCTTCTTTTTGTGAAGACTTCAATAAAAAAAATTCTTATTGTCTTAATGCACAAGTTGATGAATGATGAGTAAGATGATTTTTATTAAAACCCTAGAAGAAATTATGTGATTAGTTTTGAAAATAAAAAATTTATATGGTGATGGAATTTTATTTTTTTCAGATACAAATCACATATGGCCAAATAAATGAGAAAATAAGATGGAATCATAATTAGCACAATATAAAATATTTCATTATTGTACAACATAGGATAATTATGATGTTTTTAAAAGAAACATATTTTTTTGTTAGTTATTAATTATTGGAAAATATGGAAATATAAAAATGGTAATGGATATATGGGATAATAAAGGGTGATAGATACCTACTAGGTCAATCAGAGATCTGATGCAAATTGATGTGAGATTCTTGGAGTGGCCTGATCTTCACGGCATATAGATATAGATGAATTATGTGGTTTAGGGATAATTTTTTGAGGTTGGGTATGGGTAGTGGATAAAATTATTTTATCAACACTATAAGAAGTGTAACATTCTACTTAGATAGCACACTCAAGGGGGGGGGTATTACATCCAATCCACTCAAAAACACACATGGATTGAGGCATGAAATTGACGACTTTGTGATCTTGGACCTCTAATCTAACTTGTGGATTGATAAGGAAAGAATTCACAATGGAAAGGAAAATAACAAAAACAATCCTCACACAAAGGAGAGAAATAAATCATAAGCTCTCTATTAAATTTATGAATTCATTACAAGCACCATGGGGTGGATATTTATAACCATGTAGTGATTCAATAGTCATAGGTTTGATACCCTAAAGTCATAAATTCTAAATCTCCCTTTTCCCCTTAGTGTAAAAAATTAAATCCTAACCAAGACCCTTTTGAAAATTAGCACATGTCTTTCCACCTATGGCCCACCAATTTTAATTTAAGTACCTATCCAATAGAATTTGACTTTACTCTCCAAGGATGTCGTTCTAGAATCTCTATGTGATAAAGGCTTCAAAAATTCATGCATCCAAGTTGGAGAAGCTTAAAATATATTAGGTCTTGAAAAAGTGACATAATAGGTCCATTTTTTGATCCATGAATGGTGGGATCCATTGGGCCTTCAATGAATCCAGATGGTCACACATTGTGGAATTACATATCTTCAATATCACTTGAATCATCAAGACATGAAAATCCAAATCCTTCACCTAGGAAATTGACATGGTTCCTTCAGCATGGTTCTCATCAAAACCCATAAAAACAATAATAAACCATAAATCCTTAAAAAACCCTAATGGTTAAAAAATCCTAAAAACCACTAAAAATAATAAAAATCACTTAAGTCAATACATATATTAAAAAACACTAGACAAAATTTAGAACATAAAAACTAAAAATCTCAAAAAACAACAAAATCCAAAAAAACTCTAAAACCCCCAAAAATTCCTAGAAACTATAAAAATCATTAAAAAGACATAAAATACCTAAAAATTTGAAAAACTATCAAAAACTTGAAAACCCCTAATAAAACTATTAAAATCTTAAAAACACTAAATCCCCTAAAAACCTAAAAAGGAGAGGGCTATGGTCCTTCATGGTGTCCCCTCTGCTGAAGCTTTTTTGTGCAGCTAGATGAGATGGTGTGGGTTGAACGGGAAAGGTTCACGCTTGAGGATGAAGCCGAGAGTCTCGGGGAGAGGTTATCTGAAGGTGACCACCGGATAAATGCTGCTGTGGCTAGGACGAAAGAGAAAAGAGGTACTGAAACTCCTGGGATAGAATATAATAAAGGGAAGGAAACATCGGTCAGTGATGGTATCGCTTGTGCGAAGGCGGGTGTTGCCGCTGGATCCACTTCTACCCCTCTGAGACGACGACATAGGAAGGATTACTCTGCTCTCCCACGTCCCATGGAAACTAGGGCCTCTTCACGAGCTGTAAGAATTAATCTAATGGTGAATAAGCGAGAGCGGCTTTCAACTTCTGCAGAGCGAGAGAAGGCTAGGATGAAGCTGCTATCCAGGCTTGGTATGCAAGAGAATTTTGAGTTTGGATGGGACTCAACGGACATGGGTGGTGAGTCCGATTTCATTTCTACTAATGTAGGTGACGACTTTGGTGTGGGCATGGGGTTTCGAGGTTCGGAGCTGGAAGATTTTGGTGGGGGATGTTGACTGATCCCCCCCTTGTGTGCTCTTCTGTTTGAACTCTTTTGACTTGTTTGTTTTGCTATTTCTTTTCTTCCTCTCTTCCTGTGGCCTTTGGGCTGAGGTTGTAAGGGTTTTTGGGTGTGGATCGGTGGATCCCTCACCTCCCTTATCCACAGTGTCTGTGTCTTTTCTTTTAATAAAATTTTGGGGGGTCCCAGGAATATCCTAGACCCAAGCCTTCATTTCCCTAAAAACATAAAAAATACTAAAAACCCTAAATACCATCAAAATCCATAAAATAAATAAAAAACATAAAAATCCCTAAAAATTCCTAAAAACATAAAACGCACTTAATAATATGATAAAACAAAAGGAAACCATAAAAATATTAAAACACTTAAAACCCCAAAAAACATAAAAACACTAAATACCCAAAAGGCCCCTAAAACCCCTAAAAACCGTAAAACCCTAAAACCCTATAAAACAGCCAAAAAACCACTAAACAATACAAAAACGTTTTAAAACCCTAAAAAATATAAAAAAACGAAAAAATATATACTCATAAAAACCTCAAAAGACACTGAATCCCAAAAAAACCATAAAAACCCCTAAAACCCTAACACCCCCACAACCCTCAAAATCCCTAAAAATCTTAAAAACCCGTAAAAAGCCTAAAAATTCCTAAAAAACCTAAAACATAAAAAAAAACTAAAAACACTGAAAACCCCTAAGAAAATCATAAAAACCTAAAAACTCATAAAAATCCTAAATACATTAAATACCCTTAACCCCTATAAATCCAGAAAAACCTTCAAAATACCTAAAAACCTCAAAACCCATTAAAACCCTCTAAACCACCTAAAAATCCCAAAAAACCTAAAAACAACTAAAAACCTCAAAATACCTATGAAATCCTTAAAAACCAAAAAAAACATAAAACCCCAAAAAATGATTAAAATGCTAAAAAATCTAAATAACTCTGAAAATCTTAGAAACCCTCAAAATCCCTAATAAACCAATAAAATAAATATCCTAAAAACCATAAAAATCCAAAAAATGTAAAAACCATTAAAACCATAATAAAACTATAAAAACCTAAATCCACTTAAATCCCTTAAAAAACATAAAAAATCTAAAATCACTTAAACCCAAAAACCTAAAAACACCTAAAAACCATAAAAAAACATAAGAAACAATAACAAAATAAAATATCCATAAAAATACCTAAAAATATAAAATAACCTATATTTCCTAAAAACCCAAAAGAAAACCTTAAAACATAAAAACACATAAAACACCTAAAAATTTTAAAAATTCAAGAACCACTAAAAATCCATCTAACCCTAAAAAATCATAAAAACCCTCAAAATTCCTAAAAAAAAAATTTAAAACCTAAAAAATATCGAAAAATTCATTAAAATGTAAAGACCCCCAAAAACCTTGAAATCCACTAAGAAAACCTTATAATCCTAAAAACATTTTTAATCCATAAAAAAAACTTAAAATGCCAAAAACCATAAAAACGCCTAAAATATGAAAAAAACCTTAAAACCCACAAATTCCAAAAAACACATAAAAACCTAAAACTAATAAAAATTTAAAAAATCAATTAAAAAATAAAAAAACCAATTAAACCTATAAAAACATTAACAACTCTGAAATATCTTAAACCACTAAAAACTCAAAAAAACATTAAATCCCCAAAAAACCAAAAAAACCAAAAAAAACCTAAAATCCCTCAAAATCGCTAAAAACACTAAAAACCGATAAAACACCAAAATAAGACATAAAAAGTCCTAAAAACATAAAAACCATAAATCCCATAAAACACCAAAGAAAACCATAAAATACTAAAACCACTTAAAACCCATAAAAATGAAAAAATTATAAAAACCCTAAAAACACTAAAAAACCATAAAATCCCCAAAAAAAACTAAAAATCCCTAAAACCCTAAGACTATAAAAATCCAAAAAACCCTTAAAATACCTCAAAAATATAAAAAAAAGAAAAGGCCATGAAAACCCTAAGAAAACCTTAAAACCCAAAAAATATTTAAAGCCCCTAGAAACCAAAAAACTCTTAAAATCCTAAAAATCATGAAAATCCTAAAAATCATGAAAAATACCAAAAAAAAATAAAAGACTATAAAAACCCTAAATCCCACTAAGAAAAACTAAAAACCTATAAATACATAAAACACCTTCAAAACCAAAAATGCTAAAAACCATAAAATTTCGTAAAAAGACCGAAAAATATAAAACCTTGAAAAACCAATAAAAACCATAAAAGACCCTAAAACTACATCAAACCCCAAAAAACCAATCAATAACTACAAAAAAAATTTAAACCCCTAAAAAATTATAAATATCTAAATACCTTAAAACCCTAACGAACTCAAAAAAACATGAAAAACCCAGAAAAGCATAAAAACAAAAATCCCTAAAAACCCAAAATATTTTAAATACCTAAAAGTCTAAGAACCATAAAAATCCTAAAAAATCCCTAAAATCCATAAAAATGTAAAAAAACTAAAAAATATTGAAATACACTAAGAAAACCTTCAAAACCCAAAAAATATTAAAACCCATAAAAACCTAAAAAATCTAAAAACCATAAAACCATAAAACCACATAAAACCCAAAAAACCCAAAAAATCCTTAAATAACAATAAGATCAGGAAAATCATAAAAATCCCTAAAAATCCATCAAAATTTTAAAACCCCTAAAATCCTTGAAAACCCATAAGAAAACTGCAAAACCCTAAAGAAACTAAAACCCCCTAAATACCTAAGAACGCTAAAATCCCTTTTAAACATAAAAGTCCCTAAAACCCTAAAAAGAAAAAAATACTATAAAACCCATAAAAACCTTGAAGACACTAAAAGCATAAAAACCCTATAAAACACTAAAAACACTAAAACTCATTAAACAAAAAAATTCTTCAAAAAGAAAAAAACCTTAAATCTCCAAAAAATAAAAAACCCAAGAATTTTTAATAAAACTAAAAACCCTAAAAACCTAAAAATCACAAAACTACCTAAAAAATTAAAAAAATTACTAAAAATCAATCAAAATCCCCAAAAATATAGAAATCCCATAAAACGTTGAGAACCCCCAATAAAAACATAAAAACTAAAAAACACTAAATACACTAAAAACATAAAAATTATAAAAACCATTGAAAACCCAAATACCATAAAAAACCTAAGACCCTCAAAATCCTTAAAAACCCTAAAAAAAATTAACCCTAAAACCCCACAAATACCAAAAAACCCTAGAAATACTTTAAAACCCCAAAAATACCAAAAAACCAAAAAACCCCAAAAAACCCCATAAAACCATAGAAATTTATAAAATCCTAGATTAACCCTAAAACCTCACAAAAAAAAATAAAAACACTAAAAATTATAAAAATATAAAAAAATTCTAAAAATACTTTAAATCCCAAAAAACAAAAAAATCACTAAAAACCCAAAAAACGATAAAAACCATAAAAAAACAAAAACTGCAAACCCCCCCCCCCCTCAAAATTCTGAAAAATCATAAAACGCATAAAAATTATAAAAATTATTAATGACTTAAAACCCCTCAAACCATGAAAAATACTATGAAGACTATAAAAACCATAGAACACCTAAACCTTTAAAAAACTAAAATTTCTAAAATAATTAAAAAATCATAAAACCCTCAAAATCCATAAACACTATAAAAATCCTTAAATATCCTAAAAATGCCTTAAAAATAACCAAAAACTTAAAAAAATGTAAAACCCATGAAAATTCATAATAAACCCTACAAACATATGAAAACACAAAACTCCTAAAACATACAAAATGGTAAAAACTTCAAACCCAAAAAAGACCCTAAAAGCCCTAAATATCCTAAAATAACATAAAACACTCAAATACATTATAAAACCATAAAAACCATAAATCTATAAGAAAAACTAAAATCTCTAAAAACCAGTAAACCCATAAAAATGTTAAAAACTCTAAACACCCGTAAGACCGTAAAAAATATAAAAAAAACCTAAAAACCAAAAAAACCAAAAAAAACACTAAAAACCACTAAAAACCCACAAAATCTCTAAAAACCTGAAATTACATAAAAATACTAAAAATGACATAAAATCCCTTAAAAAATAAAACCCAAAATATCCTGATAAACCCTAAAAATACATAAAAAACATAAAACAATTAAAACCCCTGAAACCCTCTAAAACCCTCAAAATGCCTAAAAACACTAAAAAATAATAAAATCCTTAAAATCCTTAAAACTCATAAAAAAATAAATCGCGAAAAACCCTAAAAACCCCTTAGAGAAAATAAAAACCTAAATGCTATTAAACCCTTAAAAACCTAAAAAAAAAATATATACCCTAAAAGACCCCAAAAATAAAATAAACACTCTAAAACCCATAACTAACATAAAACCTCTAAAACCAATAAAAAAACTAAAAATAACTAAAAAATATAAAACCCCTTTAAACACAAAAAAATGATAAAAAACATAAAAATTCGATAAATCCCCAAAAACTCAAAAAAAAACCTTAAAAACTCTGAAAACCATAAAACCCTATGACCCTACAACCCAATAAACCATAAAAATCCATAAAAATAAAAAAACCATAAAAAACTAACAAAAACATAAAAATAACTAAAAACATAAAACCCCCTAAAATGTTGAAAATCCATAAGAAAACCCCAAAAACATAAAAACACATAAAACCCCAAAAAACGTAAAAACGTGAAAAACCATAAAACCCCCTAAAACCTCTAAACCCCCTAAAAGCCGTCAAAATCCCTAAAACCCCTCAAAATACCTAAAACCTATAAAAACATAAAAATCATATAAAACCACTAAATATCACTAAAATTTTAAAAATATCTAAAGATCTTAGAAAACATTAATAAGACCATAAAAATATAAAAACAATTAATACCCTGAAAACCTAAAAAATTATAAAACCTTTTAAGGCCCCTAAAATGACCCTAAACCCCTAAAAAACATAAACACCAAAAACATAAAAAGTCCCTAAAAACATTAGAAAATCCATAAAACCCTCTTAAAACTATTAAAACCCATAAATTGTTAAAAAAATATAAAAAATATAAAAAACTAAAGACAAAAATAAAACCTAAAACCCAAAAAAAACAACAATACTCTAAAAAAACCTATACCCCAAAAAATAAATAAAATATCTAAAACAATTATAAAAATTTCATAAAAATACATAAAACTATAAAAAAAAAAGAAAACCCCCCTAAAATCCCCAAAAAAAACCATAAAACCTAGAATAACTATTAAAATAACTAAAAACCTTAAAAATGAAAAAACCCAAAAAAAAAAAAGTTAAAACCACTTAAAATCCCAAATATCTCTGAAAATCAATAAAAATAAAAAACCCTAAAACCCTAAAAGTCCTAACAAATAATAAAAATTATAAAACACCTAAAAGTGATACAAAAACCCAAATATCACTAAAATTATAAAAACTTAGTGAACCTTTAAACCTCTAAAAAATAAAAACCCATAAAAAACCTTTAAAACCTTTTAATCCCCAAAAAACATATAAAAACCCTAAACCCACTAAAAAGTATAAAATACTTTTAAACAACTAAAAACATTAAAGAACCAGGGAAACCATAAAATCCTTCAACACTCAAAAACACCAAACCCTTTAAAATCCATAAAACCACTAAAAATAGTAAAAACCACAAACCCTCAAAATATCTAAAAACCCTAAAAACCCTAAAAACCCTAAAAATACTAAAAAATCACAATAATCCCTAAAAATTTGAAAACACAAAAATACTTAAAATCACTAAGAAAATCATAAAACCCATAAAAACCTAAAACTACTAAAATTCCTACCCCCCCCCCCCAGCAATAAAACACCTCAAATTCCATAAAACCCTTAAAACCATAAAAAATATAAAATCACTTAAAATCCCTCAAATCATAAAAGCCCAAAAATCCCTGAAAACTCTATGAAAATCATAAAGCCCACAAAACACATAGAATACTTAAAAAGACTAAAAAATATCTGAAAAACCTTGAAAGAACCTAAAAACCATAAAACCCCCTAAAAATATAAAAACACATAAAATCCATTGAAAACCATAGAACCCATAAAAATATAAAACCCCACCAAATCTCTAAGAACCATTTAATCCCCTAAAAACGTAAGAAAATCATTAAAAACCAAACAAACCCTAAAACTAAAAAACCCTAAAGATCCAAAAAACCCATAATAACACTAAAAACCCTAAAAATCCTCAAAATACCTAAAAACCATAAAAACCATAAAAATCCATCGAAATCCCTAAAGATGAAAAAACAAAAAAAAATGAAAAAGCATAAGAAAACATTAAAACCCAAAAAAATATAAAACTCCTAAAAACCTAAAAACATTAAAATATTCTTAAAAACCCTCAAAATTCATAAACCATAAAAACCATATAAAATCCCTAAAAATGAAAAAAAAATATTAAAATCTCTGAAAACCCCAACGAAAGCCTTAAAATCATAAAAAACCATAAAACCCCTAATAATACAAAAAATGATTAAAATACTAAAATACCTATAAAGACTCTGAAAACCTTAAAAACCCTAAAATCATAAAAACCCATATAACCTTAAAAACCAAAAACTCAAAAAACATTTAAAACCCTAAAAAAACCAAAAACATTAAAAAATACAAAAAAAACATAAAACCCCAAAAAATTACAAAAATCCCTAAAAACCCTAAAAATACTTAAAATCCCCAAAAATAACAAAAACATAAAAAAACATAAAACCCTAAAAAACCATAAGAAAACCATAAAATTATAAAAACACATAGTACCCTAAAAAAATTAAAATGGTAAAAACCCTAAAACATCTAAACCCTGAAAACCCCAAAAAAGCGTCAAAATCCGTAAAAACCCTAAAACCATAAAAATCATAAGATGTAGAAAAAAATCCCTAAGATATAAAAACCATAAAATAAATGTAATCTCCTATAAAAAAATTAAATACCTACAATCATATAACACCCCTAAAAAGTAAAAAAACTAAAATCTCTAAAAAACCTAAACCCCCTAAAACCCTAAAAACCGTAAAACACTCAAATACCCATGAAAACGATAGAAACAATAAAAAACATAAAAAATCACCAAAATTCCATAAAAACTATAAAAACCCCTAATAAAGAAACATTTAATACCCTTAAAAACTAAAATAAGCTCTAAAAACACTTAATACCCCCGAATCTAATAAAAAACATAAAACCCATAAAAACCATAAAAAATATAAAAACAACTATAAATTGAAAAACACTTTAAACCCTTAAAAACATTAAAAAACCATATATCCCTAAAAACCCTCATAAAACAATTAAAATCTCAATACCAATAAAATTCCGTGAAAACCCGTAAAACCCAAAAAATCTATCAAAAACATAAAAGTCACTAATATTCCCTAAAAATGTAAAATTCCCTAAAAATCATTAAAACCCCTATGAAATACTTAAAAAATAATAACACATAATGAATATAAAAACCTAAAACATTGAAAACCCAACAGAGATAAAAATACCCTAAAAATCCCTAAAAATCATAAAAACCATAATAATCCTAAAAATCCTTGAATATCCATAAAATGTAAATCACTGTAAAAACATGAAAATCCACCAAGAAAACCTTAAATATTAAAATACATAAATCCCATAAAAATATAAATATGATAAAAATTATAAAAGATCTTAATAACACTAAAAGCCTCTAAAATCAATATAAACCCATAAAAACATTAAAAACCACAAACCCCATAAAAATACTAAAAAAACTAAAAAAATTTAAAATATAAAAATACTTAAAAACCTAAAAACTCAATGAAGCCTAAAACACCAGAAAACCGGAAAACCATAAAACTCCTGAAAACATTCAGATTCTCTAAAATCTAAAAACTATAAAAACCTTAAAACCCCTTAAAAAACATAAAACCATAAAAACCCTAAAACCTAAACATCCCTAAGAAAATTGTAAAAACATAAAAACACATTAAACCCAAAAAAATAATAGGGAACATTAGAACACCTAAAACACCTTAAAGGTTCCTAAAACAAAAAAAGAACTCCCAAATACATTAAAATGCCAAAAAACCCTAAAACCCCCTAAACCCACTAACAAATCAAAAAACATTTAAACCCCTAAAAACATTAAAACCCCTCAAGAATAATAAAAACTAAAAAATTAGAAAACCCTCAAAACCAAAAATACCAAAAAACCATAATATCCTCAAAATACCTAAAACCCTAAAAACTATCAAAATACAAAAAATATACCTATAAAATCCTAAAAATGTAAAACCCCCCTAAAACCCCTGAAAATTCCTAACAAATCCTTGAAATTTTTTAAAAAACTAACTCCTTGTTAATCTAAAAAACACAAAAAATCCTATAAAATCCTAAAAAACAAAAAACCCCTAAAAAATAATAAAACCTCCTAAAACCATAAAAACCCCAAAATACCCAAAAAACACTAAAAAGACTAAAAATAAAAAAACAATTTGAATCCCCTATGAAAATGCTTAAAACCCCTAAATTACTCTAAAAACTATAAAATCCAAAAAATCCTAAAACCCAAAAAAAACACTAAAGACCCTCTAAACAACTAAAAAACCTAAAAATCATAAAAATACGAAAACACGTAAAAATACCTAAAAATCATAAAAAAACCAAGAAACCCTAAAAACCCATAAAAACCATAATATTCTATAAACACAAAAACCCTTAAAAACCTAAAAAACACCAAAAACACTAACAACCTAAAAAACTCTAAAAACCCTCAAAAGGCATAAAAACCATAAAACTCTAAAAACCATAAAGACACATATATCCTAAAAACCCTAAAACGCAATAAAATCCTAAAACACCTTTATTACCCTAAAAATTCTTGAAAACTATCAAAACAAATAAAAGCCGAAAAAATGAAAAAAACATAAAAATCCATAGAAAACAAAAAAAATCCTATAAGCCCTCAAATTCATAAACACCCTAAAGACCATAACAATTATAAAAAAGGCAAAAAAATATCTAAAAAATTAAAACAACCTAAAAATCCTGAAATCCTCTAAGAAAATATTAAAAACCTAAAAACCCTTTAAGTCCTTAAAACCAAAAAAAGAAGGTAAAACTCAAAAACACACTAAAACCCCAAAAAATGATAAAAACCATAAACCCATAAAAACCCCAAAATCTAATAAAAATTTTAAAATGATTTAAACCCCGAAAAAAATTTAAAATATAAAAATATTAAAAAAACCCAAATAGCTCAGAAATTCTTAAAAACACAAAATTACAATAAAACCCCTAAAGTCCCCAAACCCCTCAAAATCCCTAAAACCATGCTTAGGATAAAAATCCTAAAAAACCAATAAAAATCCCTAAACACCTAAAAATCCAAAACCCCTGAAAACCCATAAGAAATAATCAAAAACCAAAAAACACATTAAACTCAAAAAAATCAAAAAAAATGATAAAAAATCTTAGAAAAACATAAAAAAACAAAACCATAAAAAACCTAAAAACCAAAATAAAATCCACACAAACCCCTAAAATTCACTAAAACCTTTAAAACCCATTAAACCCCTAATAAAATTAAAAACCTTAATAAACCTTAAAACCCATAAAACCCCAAAAAACACTAAACCATAATATCTATAAGAACCATAAAAAAATTAAAAATTAATAAAAACCTTTAAAATTTCCTAAAAAACTAAAAAACTAGAACAATCTTAAAAGGAACTAAAAACATAAAAAACTCAAAAAACCTGAAAACCCCTAAGGAAACCATAAAAAAATTAATCCCTTAAAAACCCTAAAAATCTTAAAATCCTCTAAAATCCCTACAAACACTTAAAATCCATAAAAACCCAAAAATCATAAAAAACATAAAAAAACTCTAAAAAACCCTAAAAATGTATAAAACTGTAAAAACCTAAAAAACCCCTATGAAAAAAATAAAAACCAAAAACACATAAAACCACTAAAAACCGAAAAGTCTCTAATAAATTAAATACCCTAAACCCCTAAAAACCTCTAAAACCCACAAAACCCTAACATCCTAAAAAAATAAAACCCTAAACCACTAAAAGAGAAAAAACACTAAGAAGGGATGTCAGCGTCAGAGTTCTCACGATGGTCTCCCTGCGACTCGACATGGAGGTTGACGACGACGTAGCCTCTGGCGTCATCGGCTTCACCTCCCCCTGCTCCCTGGCCAGGGGAGGCAGTGGTTGGGTCCTCATCGTGGCTTCCCTATTCTCCTTCTTCTACTCCTGTTCAGCTTCCTTGCTTTCCTGAGATCGATGTCTACCCTAAAGTCCTGCTCTATGAGAATGGCGTGCCTTCTTTCCAAATCACTTCCCAGGATTTCTCGATGGCCGCTGCACTTCTGGATCTCTCACTGGTGGCCCGATTTGGACGGATTCGACCCTCTGTGGATGATTTTAACAGGTTCATTTCTTCTTCTTGGAATCTCCTTGATCAGGTGGCTGTATGATTGCTGGATGCTCGACACTTTCTGATTCTCTTTAGTAATGAGGATGATCTTGTCTCTGTCTGGGCTTTTTCTCCTCGACCTCTTGATGGACTTTGATTTTACTTATTCCGCTGGAATTTTAATTTTCACTTGCATCGTGATCCCCCGAGTGTGGCTTTGTGGATTACCCTTCCTGTTCTTGCCCTACCCTTACAAAATCCAGCCATCCTCTATATCATTGGTAACCTCATTGTTAGTTTTCTGTGTATGGATGCTCAGTAAATGCTTCTTGTCACTCGGCTACACTGAGGATTTGTGTTGAGGTGGATGTGTCCATTTCTCCGATTAATACTGTCTCTGTTGAGATCGAAGGTGAGCTAAGGTGGCATCGGGATATATAATTTGAATCCGGGGTGCCTTTTTTCTCATCCTGTCAAAGGCTGGGCCACTATGCCTCTTCTTGTAGGAGTGCTTCCTCTGTCAAGTTTGCTTCATCTGATGGTTCCCTTGCTATTGTACCTCCCGGGGGGGAATATGGAGTGAAAAATTAGGGTCTCCCCTCTGGAATGGTTAATCAGCCTCTAGCTATAGAGAAGACGGATTATGTGGTCGGGGATGTTCTGATGAAGGCTGATCCGCAGTCCTCCTCCAACCTGAGGATTTGTTATGTCTTTGAAAGGTTGAAAAATGATCTTAGAATAGTGGCAAGTTTGGGAGTGGTGAAACCTGCGGAAGGAGTCATGGTGCTGCCTGGATCTTCTTCTAGAGGAATGGAGGTGGATGGGGTCTCTGGTGAACCTTTTTTAGTGAATGAGGTGGTTGAGGGTGTCCCCTTGTGCAATATGTTTGATGTATTGGATTAGGAGGAGCTGATTCAAGACCATCACACTGTCCAAGTAAAGTTGGCTGGTTATTTTGATGAGCAGGATGAGAAGAATATCTACCCTTGTCCTCGAGGAGCTATTTTTTAGGATATGGGTAGGGGCTGCAGGTGTTGGTGCCATCCACTGGCAATGAGTAGGCACCTGCTGGTGACTTTGTTTATCAAAAAGGGCAGAATACATGCCTTGGGATTTAGGAAGCTTCTTGTGAGAATATGAGCAGTGAGAAGGCGTTTGTGGGCTCTGATGTGCAGGTCCCCCTACTTGGTAATGTGGCCAGTGACAATTTTGAGCTTTCTGGACAAGTAGCGGCAGAAGGGGAGGTAGTAGCATGGGGGAATTTGGGGAGGATGGCCCTGAAGGGGTGGCTGGATGCTGGTCCACTGGACTGGTTTCGAACGCGTATGAGTTGTAGGTTCCAGAGAATACGCTGGAGGAGGTGAATGGGAAGGGGACAGTGGATTACTTGGAGGGAGAATCTTCTCAATAGGGCGCACCTGAAGCAGGATAGGGTGCGAGTAGGGGAAGGGACTTGGGACAGGGGATGCCCCTGAACACAGGGGTGCTACTGTGCAGGAGGCAGTTCCAAGGGAGGAGGGGATTTTTCAGCTGGCTGATAAGCCTGATTACTTGGACCGACATGAAGATGAGGGGATGGTCCTGCCTAGGGAGGATGGGCAATGGCCTATGGTTGCTGTCGAAGGGATTGGAGAAATACCTGCCTTAGTGGCTCTAATATTTCCTCAGGATGATGTTTTTTATTTTTGACTTCCCCCTTAATCAGGAAGCATTCTCTATCCTGGATCAAGTCCATGGAATGGAAGCGGAGGAGCGCTCTCTTGAGATAAAGAAGGTCAACGGGATGGATGATGGTCTCACCTCGATATCCTCAAAGAGGAGGAGGAGTCGGGACTACTCCACTCTCCCCAGACCCATGGCTACTCGGGCTTCTTCAAAGGCGGTTAAGCTGAAAGTCAAGGTTAATAATCGAGAGCATCCACTTTCAATGGAACAAAAGAAACAGAGGGAGAATTTTTTGACGCTCCTCAAGCTCAATGAAGATTATGAGTCAGGATAGGATGACTCTGACTCCTGCTTTGATGATGCGGCCTCTGGATATGGTGCGGATGGTGATCCTTATGGTGTGGTTTCTGTTTCGGACTTTGGTGGTGATGTTGACTGATCTGTTTTTCTTTCCTTCTCTGTTTTCTTTTGATTTTCTTTTTTGGGTCTTTGGGTTGGTGTTGTAAAGGGTTTTTGGGTGTAGGTCGTTTGACCCCTCCCCTCCCTTGTCTGCAGGTCTTTGTGTCTTTTCTTTCAATAAATTTTGGGGTTTCCAGGAATAGCCTGGACCCGGGAATTCTTTTTCCTAAAACACTAAAAGTTCAAAAAACCCTTTAACCCCCTAAAAAATTTAAAAACATTAAACAAAATTAAAAACCTTAAAACTAAAAAACCCCCAAAAAACCATAAATACCATAAAAACCATAAAAACCATAAAATCCACAAAACCCTAAAAACTATATAAAACCATAAAAACCTCCAAATCCCAAAAAACCCTAAAAATAATAAAAAAAGTAAAAAATCCCTATAAATTCATAAAACCATTAAAATCTGAAAAACCCTTTAAAACCACTAAAAAATAAAATAAATAAACCCCATAAAATTCATAAAAATCCCAAAAAAAACATAAAACCCACTTAAATCCACCAAAACACGTAGAAACCCATAAAACACTAAATATACACTAAAACTCTAAAATACCTTTAAACCTTAAAAATATTAAAAACCTATTCATTCCTAAAATCCCTAAAAAACTAAAACCAAACCCTAAAACCCAAAAAACCATAAAAACTGTTAAAAACAAAAAAAAAACCCTAAAATCCCTTAAA
Source organism: Viscum album (assembly GCA_963277665.1). Taxonomy (NCBI): domain Eukaryota; kingdom Viridiplantae; phylum Streptophyta; class Magnoliopsida; order Santalales; family Viscaceae; genus Viscum; species Viscum album. Next base: position 479,510,721 of record OY728162.1, read on the forward strand.
AATTTTAAAAACCATAAATCACCATAAAATACTAAATATCCCAAACAATCCATAAAAACCTAAAAAAATATAAAACCCTAAAAACCCCTAAGAAAACCATACAAACACACAAACACATAAAACCACGGAAACCCTAAAAAACATTAAACCTTAAAAATCACTAAATAACTAAAAACCCCTCAAATCCCTAAAAATCCATAAAAACAATAAAGACCAAATAAATTCCCAAAAGTATATAAAAAATGAAGATCCCCGAAAACCATATAAATCCCTAAGAAAACTTTAAAACCCCAAAAAACACATAAACACCTAAAAACCGTAAAACCCAAAAAACCAATAAAAATTCTAAAATCCCCTAAAAACACTAGAAATCCTTCAAACCCCTAAAACGTTAAATAATATTAAAAAACATTGAACACCTAAAAACTAAAAAACCCCTAAAATAATAAAAACCCTAAAATCCTTAATAACCATCAAAATTAAAAAAAAAACACTAAAAACTATAAATATATTAAAAATTCCATAAAAATAAATAAAACATAAAAAACCAAAAAAACATCAGATCCCCTAAAAATCTATTATATCCCTAAAAAATACAAAAAACTCTGAAAACCCTTTAAACCCCAAAAAATTTAAAAACTCTATAAAAACCGTAAAAACCCTAAATACATAAAAGACACAAAAAATCCAAAAAACCATAAAAACATTAAAACCTATAAAACCCCTAATTACACTCAAAATCATTAAAAATCGTAAAATTCTATAAAAATCCTAAAAACCATAAAAATAATTTAAAAGATAAATATCCCAAAAACCCTATGAAAACCTTAAAAAACTAAAAACTCTTAAACACAAAAATAATGAAAACCCAAAAAAACCCTAAAAATCATTAAAACCATAAAATCCCACTAAAAAATTATAAAATCTAAACCTCATAAAATCCTAAAACCCACTAAAGATAGATAAAAATCCTTTAAACCCCTAAAATCGTTAAAACCTCTACAAAACCTTATAACCCATAAAAACACAAAAACCCAAAAAAAAATCCGAAAAAAACATAAAACCCTAAAAACCACTAAATCAATAAATATCCCAAAAAACCCTAAAAACAATACAAGTCATAGAAAATCCCTAAAATCTATAAAAATGTAAAGAACCTAAAAACATGAAAAACCTATGAAAACCATAAAAACCAAAAACACTTAAAACCCTTAAAAAACTTAAAAACGCTAAAAACCATAAAAACCCTTAAAAACTATAAAAACAATAACAGCCCTTAAAAACAACAAAACCCCCAAACCCATAAAATCATAACATACACTAAACAATATAATACCATTTAAACCCATAAAAACATTAGAAAACTCTAAAAAATGTACAGAATCGCTAAAATCCCCTAAATTAATCAAAATTCCTAAAACCATAAAACCATAAAAATAAAAAATATCACTAAAATCTCTAAAAATGTAAAAACCCCTAAAAACCCAGGAAACTATTAGAAAAAACCAAAAAACATAGAAAAATAAAAAATCTAAAAATGATAAAAACCCAAAAAAAAATAAAAACCATAGAAAACTATAAAGATAAAATAAACCTAAATACTTTATTACCTGTTAAAACCATAAAAATGTAAAAAAAACTCTGAAACCCTAAAACCTAAAAAAACTTAAAAAACACTAAAAACCCAAAAAAACAAATAAAATCCATTGAAACCACTAAAAAAATATAAAATTCCTAAAATCCAACAAAATCATAAGAATCATAAAAAATCTATAAAAATACCTAAAACTAATACAAATCATAAAATTACTGAAAACCCTTAAGAAACCCTTAAAACCCTAAAAACCATAAAAACTACATAAAACCCAAAATACCAAAAAACCCCCTAAAAACCATAAAAACCCTAAACCCTAAAAATAATCAAAACCCTCAAAATCCCTAAAATTCATAAAAAATAAACAAAATCCTAAATATCCCTAAAATACCTAAAAATATAAATTACCTAGAAAACCGTGATAACCCCAAATAAAACATTAATATCATAAAAACACTTAAATCCCCTAAAATAAAAAATTCTAAAACCCTCAAAAACACTAAAACCCCTAAAACACCAAAAAATACATAAAAACCCTAAAAACCATAAAAACCATAAAATGAAATAAAAGTACATAAAAACCTAAAAACCCTAAGATAGCCCTAAAACTCCAAAAACACATAAAACCCCTAAAACCCCAAAAATGCTATAAACATTAAGAGACACTAAAAACCCTAAAAATCCATAAAAATAGTAAAACCTCTATAAATATTAAAAACAACTCAGAACCCATAAAAACACTAAAATATATAAAATCCCTTTAGGCCCCATAATACATTAAAAACACTAATAAAACCTTTTGAACCCACAAAAATTCAGAAAAAAACCTAAAACCACAAAAAAACCATAATGTTGATTATGATACTATGCATGATTCCAATGCTGCTAATATTGGTTACTCTATAAAATTTGTTGTGGTTGATGTGAATGTGCAGGTTCCTTTGTATAGTAGTGAGGGTTATGAGAAGATTGAAGTACAAAACATACCTCTGATTTAGGTTTTTTGTTATGGTGTTACTATTGAGGAAGGACAGAACCTTGGTGAGAGTTCATAGACCCCCGCATATGATGTGTAGGAAGTGGTTCCAGTCAGCAGGGTTTCAACATATCATGTTAGTCTTGAAGAAGAGATGGACTAGACTTTTATGGTTGTGTATGAGGGAGTATGTTATGCTCAGTTTACTAGTGAGTAGGAGTTGGTTGGACAGTTGGGTGATGAACCTTCAACCTGGATTTGAAACCATAGGAAGATGGACCTGAGTGCTTCTGTTGAGAATGTCCATGACCTACAATTAGTATTGGTGGGGACTGAGGAGTGTTTGGGTAGGAATTCTAAATGTATGAACTTGAGGTTCCTGGTTTTGGATGACATTAAGGTGATGCAGAAACAAGTGTATAATTCTCTCTTTCAAGAGGGGTTGGACTCACACGTTTTTTATCATTGGGGGGGGGGTAGTTACTGATAATGAGAGTAATACAAATTCCAACATGGCACATATCATGAGGGAAAGGTATTTTATTTAAGATCATTGCACTTGTGTGAAGTAGAATGTTTTTGCAGGGTTTATCTCGACTATATGAAAGAGAAAGTCAAGGAAGGACTACTCAAAGTTTCCAAAGACCATGTCCACCATAACATCCTCTAAACAACCAAGGAATAATGTCGCTGATAAGAGTGGGTTACCTGATAAGCACTCATCTAAGGACCAGATAAATACAGAGAAACGAAGGATCAATGATATGTACACTGCTCTCTTCAAATAGAATGAATCTGAGTGGGAGTCAGAGGATGCTAATGCCTCCTCTAAATATAGTGCTAATGGTGACCTATGCGGTTTAACTTCTGACTTCTAACTTCAGCAATGGTGGGGATGCTGACCTCACTTGTGTGCTTTTGGGTTTCTTGGGGGGAGGGTTTTGGTTTCTATGGGGTGTTTGGGGTTTTTGGGTGTGGGTCATTTGACGCATCCCCTCCCTTGTTTTCATTTTATTTTTCTTCAATAAATTTTTTGGGGCTAGGGATAGCCTGGTCTTGCACCTTCCTTTCCCAAAAAACTATGAAATTCTAAAAGACTAAAAAAACCTAAAACTCCTCAAAATTTATAAAACCCCAAAAAACTATAAAAATCCTAAAAATAAATAAAAAACCTTAAAAATAATAAAACAGTTAAAACCCTGAAAATACCTATGAAATCCATAAAACCTAAGAACATATAAAACCACTAAAACCATAAAAAACTTAATAAACACAAAAAAGCCTTAAACCCCTAAAAGTATGTAAAACTCCCAAAAAACACTAAAAATTATATAGTCCCCAACAAGTTATAAAAATCCATGGTCCATAAAACCCTAAAATTCGACAAAAAACACTAAAAACCCTTTAAACCCTTAAAATATTAAGAGTATCTAAAAAATTATAAAAACCCAATAAATCTTAAAAATTTAAAAATCCAAAAAACTAATAAAAATATTAAATCCCAAAAAAACTATAAGACCTTCAAAATCCTTCAAACTCCCTAAAAACCCCAAAAATCATAAAAGCACTAAAAATCCCTGAAAATGAAAAAAACTCCCTAGAAACCTTTAAAACACAATGTAAATTATAATATCCAAAAGTCTCTTTAAACCTTAAAAACCTAAGGAATTCTAAACACTTGAAAAAAACCTAAAAATACTAAAAATTATAAAAATATATAAAAAATATAAACCCATGAAAACTCTAAAAACCACTAAAAACATTAAAAAACATTAAATCCAAAAAAAACATTAAAAAACTCTAAATATTCTTAAAACCCTAAAAAAATATAAAAACCTAAAATTCCAAAATACCAAAAAACCCCTAAAATCCTTGACTCCACAAAAATCATAAAACCGAATAAAAGTCAAAAAATAGCCCTAAAAATACCAAGAAATAGAAAAAAAACCTACAAAATGATGAAACTTAAGAAAAACATAAAACCCTGATGAAACATGAAACCCCTAAAAACAAAAAAATGCTTATAGCCAACAAACCTATAAGACCCATAAAAATTCTAAAAAACCCTAAAACCCTACAAACCCATAAAAACCATAAAAACCAAAAAAATAATTTTAAAATCCCTTTAAGACACTAGAAATAATAAAAACTCCAAAAAAATCCAAACCCATAAAAACTCAAGAAAAAACACTAAAACCATAAAAAGCTATAATAATACTAAAACCCCTGAAACAACCTAAAACCCTCAAATCCCCAAAATACCAAAAAACCCAAAAATTCCTAAAAATACCTAAAATCCCTAAAAACAAAGAAACCATAAAAACCCTATAGATCCCTAGGAAAACATTAAAACATAAAAACACTTTAAACCCCTAAAAATAAAAACTACACAAAAAACACTAAAACCAATAAAAACTCTCAAAACCATTTAAACCCCTAAAAATGTTAAAAACCTTTAAAAACATTAATAACCAAAAAAATCAATAAAAACCCTAAACTCCAAAAAAAAACAAGAAACACCTAAAAACATAAAAAACATAAAAACCCCTAAAACCCCTCAAGATAATAAAAATCATAATAAATCCTTAAAAATCACTATAAAACTGAAAAACTATAAAAACCTTGAAGAAAAATTAGAAAACCTTAAAAACCTAAAAACACTTAAACCCCATAAAATACATAAAAATGGGAAAAACCATAAAAACCCATAGAAACCATAGAATCCCATAAAACCCCAAAAAACCGAAAAAAACTATAAAAGCCCTAAAAATCCCTAAATAATTAAAAAACACTAAAACCCCTGAAATTCCCTAATGAAAACATAAAATCCTAAATGAATTAAAACCCCAAAAACATAAAAAACACTAAAAACAAAAAATACACTAAAAACCCTAAAAACCCAATAAAATCCTTAAAAAACAAAAGACACATAAACTTCTAATATACCTAAATAACGCTAAAAACCCTATAACCCATAAAAACACTCAATGCCCCCAAAACTTTTAAAAATTTTAAAATCCAATACAAATAGAAAAAAATCAAAAAAATACCTAAAGACATAAAAACCCTTAAAACCATGAAATACTCTAAGAAAACCTTAAAAACCTAAAAAACACTTAAATCCCCACAAAAAGTACAAAATTCTAAAAACTCTAAAATGCCTAAAAAACTAGAAAACCCATAAAATTCCCACAACACCATAAAAACCCTAAAACCCACAACAACCCAAAAACAACTAAAATTATAAAAAAACATTAAAACCATATAAAGTTAGAAAACTATAGAAAACCTTTAACCCCTAAATAACTCAAAAATCACCTAAAACAGAACAAATCACAAAACCCCTAAAACCCTAAAAAACTCCAAAAAACTCCTCAAAACCTCTAAAAACTATAAAAATGCAAAAAAATCAGAAATCATTAAAAATATAAAAACCCTAAAATCCTTGAAAACTACTAATAATATCTTTAAAAACTGAAAACACATAAAAATCCTAAATAACCTAAAAATAATGAAAACCCTAAAACCCATAAAAACACTATAAACCATTAAATCTATAAAAATAATAAACACCCTTTAAACCCCTAAAATGTTATAAAAAATCCTAAAAATATAAAACCCTAATAACTTAAAAATACCTTAAAATATGAAAAAATAAACTAAAATCCTAAAAACCTCAAATTCCCTAAAAAATCATTAAATACCTAAAAATGCATAAAAATAAAAAACATGTAAAAATCCCTCAAAATCGTAATAATACATTATAAACCTAAAAATATTTAAAACCCTTATAAAACATAAAAACCACAAAAATCCTTAAAAACCCATAAATATCCTAAAACCATATAAAAGACAAAAAATCACTAAAACCATAAAATGCATAAAAACCTAAAAATACCACACAATTCTAAAAAATGTAAAAAACAATAAAAATAATGAAAACCACTATGAAAACCTTTAAATTATAAGAACACTTTAAACACGTAAAAATATAAAAATGATAAAAACTATAACATACCCTAAAACATAAAAAAATCGTAAAAACTACTAAAAACCATAAATAATTATAAAACCCTTAAAACACAATAAAAATTCGAAAACCCATTAAACTACTAAAAATGTTAGAAAAATATATAAACCCTTTAAACCCCAAAAAACTCAAAAAAAACCCTAAAAATAATAAGACCATAAAAACCCTAGAAATCCTTAAAAATGAAAAAAAAACCACAAAAATACAAAAAAAATCCTAAGATCCCAAGAAACATAAAAAAAATCCTGAAAACCCTGAAGGAAACTAAAAAAACCTAAGTTCACATAAAACAAATAAAACACCTAAAACCATATAACATCAAAAAACAAATATAAACTCTCAAAATCACTAAAAAACAATCAATCACGTAAAATAAAAAAATCACTTATAATAAAGAATTAATAAGAATGCTTAAAAATCCATAAAAACCCATAGAATACTAAAAATACATAAAACCCCAAAAAATTTAAAAACACAAAATCCCCTAGAAACCCTAAATCCCATAAAAACAATAAAACCCATAAAAACCCTAAAAATCATAAAACCACATAAAACCCCATAAAATTTCTAAACAACTATGAACTCTTAATAACCTTTAAACCCCTTACAAATAATAAAAACTATAAAATATCATAAAACCCATAAAACTATAAAAAACATAAAAATAAAAAAAGACCATAAAAAACACTAAACCCCTAAATAATCTTAAAAGCACTCAAAATCCCTAAAATCCCATAAAAATATAAACACCCAAAAAATCTATAAAAAAATTAAAAAAACAAAAAAACTAAAAACATTATTAAAACCAAAAAAAATAAAACAATTATAACCCTAAAAACCTAAAAAAGATAAAACCACTAAAAACACATAAAAACCCAAAAACAAATCACAAAACCCCCTCAAAATCTCAAAAAGTATAAAAATCATAAAAAAATCCATAAAATGCCAAAAATATAAAAAAGCCTAATAATAATGAAATCCCCAAACAAAACCTTAAAACAAAAAAACAAATAAAACCCTAAGAAATTAAAAATACAAAAATCTTTAAAATATCCTAAAATACATAACAACCCTAAATCCCATTAAATTTCCCAAAATACTAAAACCCCATAAAAATCATAGAAATATCTAAGAACCCTGTAAACATAAAAACCCTAAAAACAAAAGAAATCCTTAAAAACACAAAAACAATAAAAAACACCTAATGATATTAAAATTCTAAAAGCCATAAAAACCTAAAATCCCTTAAATCAAAAAAAATCCCTAGAAACCCCTAAAATCCATATGATATTTTCTGATATGGGGGATGAAGTGAAAGGGATGTGGTGTTTCCCTATGGAGAATCTAGTGTTGGTACCATGCATATTGAACGATTATATGTACTTTTGGTGGATGATCAAGGCACCGTTGTGACAATGAACCATCCTTCTTTCATGACAGTGTTGCTTGATAGGGGTTTGACTGAAGATGAGGAAGGTATTTGCATCTTGAGGGAATCCCATACTGGCCTTGAGGTTATAGATAGTGCAAGGGTCGTGCAGGATAGTACTGGGGTCCCGAATTGGCTGTCTCATGTGAGTGAATCAGAGTGGGATGGAGGGGTGCAGTCACCTAATCTGGGTAGCCACATGCTTGCAGGTCATGCACAGGTGGGCAGTGAGGATGGGATAACAGATTATTTGAACATTGGAAGTGTGATGTAGCCACATTCTAGAGTATCTTTGAGCAGGATTTGCAATTTTTTTACTAACATGGGCGAGTGGATGGAGGTCATAGTTAAAAATAAATTATGGAATCCCATAAAGGATACATCAAATAATCCACGGGTCTCTGATTACTTTAGGAGACCTAAATCTAACTTTAGTATTGATAAGTCATTTGAGGTTGAGATAAAGTTGAATAATAAAATGTTTATGTATAGATAGGTTCCTATTCCTTTGAGTGATTTTTCCACTAGTAATGTGAGTGAAGCAATAAATTATAATGTAGTTCAAAATCTACCTCTAAATCAATCTTTACAAGATGGATCAGCTGAACACATTGTTCATATGATTAATTCTATGATTGGGCTAGTGCGAGGTGTTTCTACTGAGCAAGAGATGAATGAAGTGTAGGTTATTCATCCGAATGGTGGTGGTGAGCATTATCCCAGTGAAGGACATGTGGCGAGGAAGGTGGAGGCCTTGCAGATTATCCCCTATGTTGGGCAAGATGGATATTCTAATGGGAATGAGGATAGTTCTATGTATGGGGGTATCCTAATGGATCACTGGTGATCGGAGCATAAACTAGTTCAGGATGGATCATCATGGGAAAAACCATGATTCCTAGTTTAAGGAGATATGAAATTGGAGGACGGAGATGTGCACCCACTGAGATGGATGGACGTGGCTTGGGATGACAGCATGGATGGTGGCAGAGGTGAGGCCAGTGGTGGATTCTTACATGTGAAGTAAAATAGGACTGAGGGTTATAATTCTCAATAAAAGAGGAAGTAAAGGAAGGAATACTCTTCTATTCCAAATAACATGGTCACTAGGTCCTCCTATAAGGCCCCAAAAAGGTTTTTAATGATACCAATTGAGGTCAATGCTCTATGAAACAACAAATACCCAGAAATAGATATCTCATGTTTTTTATATAGCTTGAATCTAAATGGGAGGTGGTGGATGTTCATACAGCTTTTGGAAATCGTGCGGATGGAGATCCCTTTGATTTTGGTGGATAGATCGATCCCTATGACATGTAGCTCATTTTGGGTGTGGTTTTTTTGACTCCACCCTTTCTTGTTTGGGTCTTTTTTTCAGGGTTTTTGGGTGTGAGTCGATTTACTCCACCCCTCCCTTGTCTATTGTGCCCTTTTTTTAATAAATTGGGTGGGGGGGGGGGTTAGGGTCAGAAATAGCCTAGACATGCACCTTCCTTACACCAAAACCCAACAGAATCCCTAAAACCCTAACACCCATAAGAAGCCTAAAAATAACGAAAAATACCTAAACATGTAAAAAACCCAAAAAACCCTTAAATTTGCTTTTAAAACCTTTAAAATATAAAAAAGACATAAAAAACATAAAAACCTAGAATATACTAAAACCCCTAAAAGAACCTAAATCCCCTAAAAACTATAAAAACACAAAAAAATATTAAAATAGCTAAAAACCCAGAAAACCCTTAAACCCCACAAAAAAACCATGAAACCCCTTTAAATCCATAAAAATTCTATAAAACTCTAAAAAACATTAAAAAATTTATAAACTCAAAGAACCCTAAAAACCTAAAAAATCACAAAAACCATAAAAACATGAAAACCCCTTATAAAATCATTAAAACTAAAAAATTAAAAAAAACATAAAAACACCCAAAACCCTATAAACCATAAATATATAAAAGCACTAAAAACCCACACAAACCCTAAATACCCAATAAAATAAATTACTATTTAGAACCATACAAATGATAAAAATAATATAGAAAACCATTAAATCATTAAAAAACTCAAAAATCCCCCAAACCCTAAAAAAACATAAAACCCCCAAAATCCTAAAAACCAAAAAATTCCATAAAAAACCTAAAAACTGCATAAAAATACATAAACATGTAAAAAACTCTAAAACCCTTCAGAAACCATAGAAAACCTAAAACAACTAAAAATAGACAAAAACCTATAAATAAAAAACCCTTAAAAACCATAAAACCCATAAAACCCCAAAAACCCTCAAAATCCCAAAAAAACACTAAAACCATCAAAAATACTAAAAATCGCAAAAAAAAACGAAAAAAACAATTAAAAACCATAAAAACTAAAAAAAACTGGTAAGAAAACATTATTAATCAATAAAAAAATCAAAAATAATAAAAAAACACAAATATTTTGAAAAACCTAAAAGACTCTAAAACCTTAAAACCACTAAAATCCATAAAACACCCAAGAAAAAAAACTAAAAACCCAAAAAAACTAAAAAATCAAATATCCCTTCGTACACCTAAAAATGTTAAAAAAATATAAAAATTGAAAATCCCCTGAAAATTAAAAAAATGCTAAAACCCAAAAAACCATAAAACCCAAAAACCCAAAAAACCATCAAAATCCATAAAACCCCTAAAAATACATAAAAATCCTTCAAATCCCTAAAATGTAAAAACCAAAAAATCCTTGAAACCCCCTTAATAAATCTATAAAAACATAAACACTTAAAACCACTAAAACTCTGAAAACACTAAAAAATACTCAAAACTAAAAAAACCATAAAAACCATAAAACCACAAAAAAAAAATAAGAACCCTAAAACCCATAAAAACCAAAGACCCCAATAAATACTCAACATCCCCTTAAATCCCTAAAAACATTAAAAAAATATAAATCCACTTTAAACCCAAAAAAAACCAAAAAACCCTCAAAAATAAAAAATACCAAAATACTAATAAAAACCATAAAACCCCTAAAAATGTAAAATAAACATATAAAAACTGAAAAACCCAAAGAAAATCATAAAAAACACTTAAAACCCCTAAAAACATAAAAAACTCTATAACACATAAGAAAAACCCTAAAACCTCTAAAAAATATAAAACCCACCAAAAAACATTAAAAACTATAAAAATTATTAAAACCCCTAACAAAAACAAAAAACACTAAAAAACCATTAAACCTCTTAATAAATTTAAAACTATAAAAAACCATAGAAAACCAAAAAAAAAACTAAAAAAATCCTAAACCCCCAAAAAACAAAAAAAAAAGCCCTAAAACCCCTCAAAACGGCAAGAAACCCACAAAATATCTAAAACACTAAAAACAATTAAACATATTAAAAATTCCCTAAAAACACTAAAAATGTAAAAACTCATAAAAATCTTTAAAAACTATATGAAAAACATAAAAAAGTAAAAACACATAAAACCCCAAAAAACCTAAAAAACACTAAAAACCATAAAAAACACTAAAAAAACTAAAAAACCATAAAAACCCTACAATCCATAATAATTAAAAAAAATCAATAAAATAATAAAAAATCCAAAAAAACCTATGAAAACATTAAAAACCTATAAAAAATTACATCCCCTAAAAACCTAAAGAATATTACAACTTTTAAAAACACAAAAAACCCTAAAACCATCAAAATAATCCAAATTTCCCATATAAACCATAAAAACAGGCTAAAAACTCTAAAAACCATTTAGTCCTCTAAAAATGTTAAAACAATCTAAAAACCATTAAACCACTAAAAACTCAAAAACACCTAAAACTAAAAAATACCCTAAATCCCTAATAACCCTAAAAAAGTATAAATCCCCCAATGTTTGTAAAAAACACCTCAAAAACCTAAAAACCCTAAAACACTATAAAAATCCTAAAAAATCCATAAAACATAAAAAATTTCCTAGAAACCCTAAACACCCATTAGAAATCATTAAAACCTAAAATCAATTAAAACCAATAATTAACCTAGAAAATGCTTAAACCCCTAAAATATTAGTTTAACTGGATATATCAAATCCTTTGATTGACTTCGTGTAGATTACTATTGGCAAGGAGTTTCATTACAAACAACTAGTGGTGGATGAGTCATTTGTTGCATTCTCTTCCTTTTGTAAGTGACTGGGTCATTCTAGCACTACTTGCATATGAGAGGGTAGAAGTAAATGAGCTAAGGAGGGGGGTCATGGGGTGGTTGGGTTAGCTGATTGGTTAGGGACGATGTATGAACAAGGTAATTTTGTGATAGATAATCATTTTCTGAAGACAATGTTGTGATAATCTACCAGGCCTAAGGTCTCTTAGGTGTTTGAGAAACTAAAGTAGGATATGGGGAGTGTGTGTGATAAGGGAGTAATGGAGAAACATAAAGGATCAAAGGTCTTGGGTGTGATGTCTCAAGAAGGGATAGTAGAGAATGAGGATGTACAACCATCAATAAGGCTGATATGGGAAGAATTTTAGGATCAGGGGTAGGATGAAAGATTGGAGGAACATGTCTTGGGTGGGCAGGCTAGAAGTTTGAAGGTACAAGCTTCATGTGGTGATTCCTTGTGCGACAAGTTTGGTTGGTTGACATCATAGGGGGAGGTTATTGCACATGAGCTCGACACATAGTCACCCTCAGCTGTGGACTTGATGGTTTCTTGGAATGGGAATGGTAGTGGGCATGAGGAGGCGGGTGAGAGGGTGTTCCTATTTGAGGGGAATCTGGTGGAGGATATTTTCTTGGGAGGGATGGTTGAGGGCCAAGAGGAAGTGAACATTAATAGTGGTGATGTTGGATGTAGGGAGGCGTTGGCCTTGGGTGGTGCCCCCTTGTGTAACAGGTTTTATTTGCTATGTTCTATAGAGTTGGAGGGTGATGATGATGCAAAAGTTGTGGTGGACATCATAGGGGGAGGTTATTGCACATGAGCTCGACACATAGTCACCCTCAGCTGTGGACTTGATGGTTTCTTGGAATGGGAATGGTAGTGGGCATGAGGAGGCGGGTGAGAGGGTGTTCCTATTTGAGGGGAATCTGGTGGAGGCTATTTTCTTGGGAGGGATGGTTGAGGGCCAAGAGGAAGTGAACATTAATAGTGGTGATGTTGGATGTAGGGAGGCGTTGGCCTTGGGTGGTGCCCCCTTGTGTAACAGGTTTTATTTGCTATGTTCTATAGAGTTGGAGGGTGAGGATGATGCAAAAGTTGTGGTGGAGGTGTAAGGGATGGTGGAGGAATAGGGGGAGGTAGCTGATAAGAGAGCATCAATGGATGAAGTCAGGCTTATGGAGTATGATGGGGGTGGGAGGGTGATTTTTTTACTAGTCCTGGTGCCATCGTTGATGAAACTTTTCCCTTGGAAATGTACCCTTTGATTAGTGATGATAGTAATGGGTGTGAAGTACTGGGGCTGCCCTTGTTTGAGGACCATGGAGATGGTGTGTGGGATGAGGAAGGCCAGATCACCAATGGGTGCTCAAATGGTGCCGGTGAGAAGGAGAAAAGGATGATTTATGTACTTGTTCACAATAGTGATGGGCTAGTTGAGTATGAGCCTTCTTGCCATGTGAAAGTGAATATGGGCCTGCAGTTGGTGCTGGTTGATGTTGTGCCCTCTCCTTGTCTGGCTCTTGAGGAACCTGCCCCAGTGGTTCCGTGCCTGCTGATGTGTGGGGTCCTTACTGATTGATCCCTAAACCAAGAAGCCTTCTTCTTCCATTTTCAAGACCTTTTCTATGAAGATGTTAGAAGGATGAATCATAATATAGATATGATAATTAAATAGAGGTCCTTGCTAGAGGGGGTCATTCCTCTTAGGATGGAAAACAAATTTGTAGGGGTCTCTTTAGATCCCCGAAAGAGGAGGCCAGGGAAGGACTATTCCTCTTTGACAATGACTGTGCCCAGGAGAGCCCCTTGCAATGTTATGGTAGATGTCTCTGGCAGAGGAGGTCTTCCTTTCAAGGTGCAGTTGAATGTAGAATAGAAAATTCTTAGAGAATACTACACTACCTTCCTCAAGCAGTATGAGTCATCTGAATGGGAGTCAGTAGAGTCAAATGCTTCCTCTGGTTATGGTGATGATGGGGATCTTTATGGGGCTGGAGACATTGACTTGTAGTTATTGTTTCTTTTTCTTCTTCTTTGTGGGTCTTTTGGGTTTTTTGGTGTCTCGGGGGGTCCAGGTTTTTTTCGTGTGGGTCACATGACCCTGCCTCGCCCTTGTCTTCTTGTTTTCATTATTTTAACAAATGTTGGGGGCAAGGAATTACCTAACCCAATTTCATCCTTTCCCTAAAATACATTAAAACCCCAAAAAACCAAAAAAACCCTCAAAATCCATAAAATCTCGAAAAACCATAAAATTTTAAACAATACTTAAAAATGTAAAAATAAGTAAAAACCTTGAAAACCCAAAAGAAACAATTAAAACCTAATAACACATAAATCCCCTAAAGACATAAAAAATAATAAAAACTCTAAAAGACCGTAAAATCCCAAAAAATACCTGAAATCATATAACCCGTAAAACCTTAAAACACCATTATAAACTCTAAAAACACATCTAACCCCTAAACACATTAGAAAAATATAAAACTAGAAAAACTCAAAAGCCCTAAAACACATAAAAATATCTAAAAACCATAATAACCCATAAATATGCTAGAAAATCCCTAATAGTCCCTCAAAATATATAAACAAATAAGACCTTAATAACCATTAAGAAAACCTTAAATCCTAAAAATAATTAATCCCTAAAAAACTGAAAAAATGATAAATCCCTAAAACCATTGGAAATTATAAAAAAATATAAAAATTCCTAAAAACTATAAAAACCCATAAATTTTCTGAAATCCTATAGAAAACTATAATAACCCTTTAAACCCATAGAAACGTTAAAAACTATAAAAAAACAATAAAACCCCTAAAAACTCAAAAAAAACATAAAACCCAAAATAAACATGAAAATCCAAAAAACCATAAAACCCCTCAAAATCCATAAAAACCCTAAAAAATATAAAAATAATAAGAAAAATACATAAAATTCATAAATACATAAACAAATGTAAAAAAACTAAAAAACCTAATTAATCCTTCAAAACCTAAAACACCAAATACCCCTAAAACCCTAAGAATGATTAAAACAAAAAAAACATCAAAAACCATAAAAACCCCTAAACATAATAAAAATTATTAAAAGAACATAAAACTGTAAAAAAATAAAAAACACTAAAAAAATAAAAATCTTTTAAACCCATAAAAATGGTAAAAAATTTGTAAAACCTGAAAAACCCATTGAAACTCAAAATCCCTGAAAAACCAAAACAAAAAAAAATATCCTTAATAAATATAAAACTCATCAAAATAACTTATAACTCTAAAAACCCATAAAAATCTTAAGAAAATATATTTTTAACTAAAAATGTAAAAAACCATAATAATCATGAAAACCCCAAAGAACGCTTTAATTGCTAGAAGAACCTAAAAACCCAAAACATCATAAAAATGATAAAAACACTAAAAACCCTAAAACCCCTAAAAATCATAAAAATGATCAAAATCCAAAAAACCCCATAAAAATACTTTAAAATGGCTTAAAAATCCCTCAAAACATAAAAATCTAAAACCCCCAAAAAACTAGAAGAATAGCATGAAAACATAAAATCCCCTTAAACCCCAAAAAAATATTAAAATAATAAAAATATTAAAAGGCCCTAAAAATACCAAGTCCCCAAAGAACTATAAAAACCCCTTAGGGAATTTAGGATTTTTTTGTTTTTTGTGTGTTTTTTTTTGGATTTTTTGGAATTTAATGATTTTTCAGGGTTTTAGTGAATTTGATGGTTTTTAGAGTTTTTATGGTTTTTTAGAGTTTTTATGGTTTTATATATTTTTTACCATTATTTTAGGTTTTTAATGTGTTGTTAGTGTTTTATTGGGTATTTAGGGTGTTTTTAATTTGGTTTATTTTATATGATTTTTTGGGTTTTTATGGAATTTGAGGGTTTTAGGGTTTTTAGGGGTTATTTTAAGGTTTTTTGATTTTTTGGGGTTTTAGGGAAATTTTTGAGTTTCATTGGACTTTTAAGGGTTCTTAGGGGTTTTTTTTATCTTTTTTTGGGTTTAAATGGTATTTATAGTTTTTAATGGTTTTAGGGTTTTTATAGGGTTTTAGGGGTTTTAGGGTCTTTTAGGATTTTAATTTTTTTGGTTTTTTTGGTTTTATTTCTTTTATGATTTATGGTTTTCTTAGGGGTATTCTGGGTTTTTATAGGTTTTTATATTTATCAGATTTGTAGGGACTTTTTTTGGTTTTTTATTTTTTGAAGGGTTTTTAGGGATTTTAGGGTGGTTTAGTTTTTTTAGGTTTTTTTTATTTTTTTGGGTTTATAACATTTCTTATGTTTTTTAGGGGTTTCATGTGTTTGTAGGATTTTATGGTTTTATTAGTCTTTTTATGTTTTTTAACATTTTAGGCATATTTAAGAATTCATTTGGATTTATTTTTTTGGATTTATGGGATTTTATGGTTTATCGGGGTTCTTTGAGTTTTTTAATGGTTTAATGTTTTTCAGTTTTTTAAAGTATTTGGGGGATTAAATAGTTTTCAATATTAGTAGTTATTTGTTTTGGGTTTTATGGATATTTACAACATTTAATGTTTTAGGTTTTTTAGTAGTTTTTAAGTTTTTTACGGTCTATTTATGGTTTTTAGTGTTTTTTTAAATTTTTAGGGTTTTTGGGGTTTTATGTGTTTTTAGGTTATTTAGGTTTCCATTTTTTTCTTAGTTTTTAGGGTTTTTTATGTTTTTACGAATTTTAGGGGTGTTAAGTATTTAAATGGCTTTAGGGTTTTTAGGGATTTTGAGTGTTTGTAGAGTTTTTTCCTCTTTTGGGGGTTTCTTGAAATTTTTAGGGGTTTAATGGTTATGAAAATAATATAACATTTTTTGGCTTTGAAAGAGATTTGAGAGTTTTTAGTGGTTTGGAGTTTTTTATCTGTTTTTAGGTTTTTTAATGTTTTTAGTGGTTTTATTGTTTTAAGGGTTTTGGGGGTTTGAGGGTCCTTTACTATTTTTATGGGATTTCAGAATTTTTTTATTTTTTGGGGGGTATTTTCTTATTATTTTTTTATTGTTTTCATAGGGGTTTCAAGGTTTTTATTATTTTTATCATTTTTAGTGATTAATAGTGACTGTTTAAGATTTTTATTGTTTTTATGGTTTTTAGGAATTTTTTTGATTTTTGGGGTCTTAATGATGTTATGGGGTTTTAGTGTTTTTAGGACTTTTAGGGATTTTTATTGTTTTTATGTTTTATGATTTCCTCATGTTTTTTCGGTGTTTTTAGGGGGTTTTATGTTTTTACGTATTTTTTGTCAATTTTTAGGATTTTATGGGTTTGTTAGGCTTTTAGTGATTTTGGGGGGTTTTGGGGTTTTTAGGGATTTTAGGGTTTTTTAGATTTTTAGGGTTTTATGTTTATTAGAGATTTTCAATATTTTTCTCTGATGAAAGGGTTTTTAATTTTTTTAGTGGGTTGTAGATTTTTTTCATATTTTTGGGTTTTTAATAGTTATAGTGGTTTTTTAAGGGGTTTTAAGGTTTTTATTTTCCGTTTAGTGTTTTAGGATTTTTAGAATTTCTTATACTTATTAAGGGATTTAAGTATTTTTTGTTGTTTTTATTTTCTTAGAGTTTTTCAGGGTTTTAAGTTTTCTTAAGATATTTTTAGGGTTTTTAGGATTATTATTATTTTTAACAGTTTTAGAGATTTTTAGGGGGTTTTAGCATTTTGAGGGTTTTATGTTTTATATGGGTTTTAAAATTTTTATCATTTTTATTTTTTTATTAGATTTAAGTGTTATTTGGTTTTTAATGCTTTCTACGGGGGTTTCAGGGATTCTATTGATTTCATAATTTTTTGGGGTTTCATAGTTTTTTGATATTTTTAAGGTTTTATGGTTTTTTAGAGTTTTTAGTGTTTTTTGGTTTTTATGGATTTTTGTATTATTAGGTTATTAGTGTTTTCTTAGGTTTTTCATAATTGTTACAGTTTTTCATGTCTAAGGTATTTCTTGCTATTTTAGGAATTTTTATGTATTTTTACGTACTTTTGGGATTTTGAGGTATTTATGATTTTTAAGGTTTTATATATTTTATGGGTTTATAGGGTTTTCTATTGTTTTTTAGGATCTTTATAGTTTTCTAGAGTTTTTAATTTTTTATGGTTATTATATTTTTAGTGGTTTTTAATGGTTTTATGGATTTTTAGGGTTTGTAATGCTTTTATGGATTTTTGGGGTTTTTAGGGTCTCTTTGGTTTTTTATAGTTTTTAAATTTTTTGAGTTTTCTAGGGGTTTTAAGTGTTTATATGTTTTTTATGGATTTCATAAGGTATTTTTGTGATTTCAATGTTTTTTTCATTTTTATAGATTTTTAGGGTGTTTTTATTATTTTTATATATTTTTAGGGTTTTTAGTGATTTGAGATTTTTTATGGTTTTTAGGGTTTTGTGAGTTTTTTCGTGGTTTTAAGGGTTTTATAGTTTTTCACGTTTTATGGGTTTAAATGGTTCTTATAGTTTATAGGGTTTAATGGTTTTTATGGATTTTTATTGGATTAAAATGTTTATAGGGGTTTTATGGTTTTTATGGTTTTTTGGGGTTTTGGTGTCTTTTAGGGTATTTGTCATTTTCAGGTTTTAGGGATTTTAAGTGGTTTTATGTTTTAAGTTTCTCCTATGGATTTTATGGGTTTATATTTTTAGGGGTGTTTTTATGGAATTTGGTATTTTTATCGATTTTTAGAGTTTTGGAGTATTTTGAGGTTTATTTGGTTTTTATGGTCTTTTAGTGTCTTTTTAGCATTTTTATCATTTTTAGGTGTTTTAAGTGTTTTTAGGATTTTATGGTTTTCTTGTACTTATCATTCTTTTTTGGGATTTTATCATTTTAATGATTTTTTTGGGTTTTTACGATTTTTATGTTTTTTATGGTTTCCAAGGATTTTGAGGGGTTTTTTTCTTTTTATGTTTTTTTATTGATCTTTTAGGTTTTTAGGTTTTTTTGAGTTTTTAGTGTTTTTAAGGGATTTTATAGTTTTTTAATGTTTTAAGGGGTTGAAAGGGTTTATAAAGTATTGATTAGTTTTTATGTTTTTATGGGTTTTTAGATTTTGTAGGGGTATATGGTTTTTAGGGGTGTTAAGGATTTTTGGGTTATTTAGGGTTTTTAGAGGTTTTTGGTTTTTAGGGATATTAAGTGTTTCTAGGGTTTTAATGTATTGTTGTGGTTTTCTATTCTTTGGAGTTTTTCATGTTTTTAGTAACATTTAGGTTTTTATGTATTTTGTTGGTTTTCAAGGATTTTGTATTTTTTTATGTTTTTAGGGATATTTTGGATTTTTTGGATTTTTAGAGTTTTTATGTATTCTGATGAGTTTTATAATTTTTATGTTCTTCAGGGTATTTTATGGTTTTTAGTGTTTTATTAGTGTTTTATTTTTTTTTTGTTCTTTAGGTCTTCTTAGGGGTTTTAGGGTTTTTTTGTTTTTAGGGATTTTTATGATTTTTAGGATTTTAAATATTTTTAGAGTTTTATGATTTTTTAGACTTTTAGGTATTCTGAGGTTTTTTTGGTTTTTTATTGTTTTAGAATTTTTATTTGATTTTTAGTTTTTATGGTTTTTTTTACTTTTTAGGATTTAATTTATTTTTAAAATTTATTAATATTTTTATGGGTTAAAACTATTTTTATACTTTTTAGTTGTTTTTAGAATTTTGTAGGTTTTTGGGTTTTTCTTGGTTTTTTGTGTGGATGGTTTTTGTTATTATTATTGGTATTTTAGGGTTTTTATCATTTTTTGGGTTTTTAGGGGTTTTAATGATTTTTAGGTTTTTAAGGTTTTTTTAGGGGTTTTTAAGGTTTTATAGTTATAAATTTTTTTGGTATTTTTAGGCATTCTTTGGATTTTTATGATTTTAGGGTTCTTATGGATTTAGAGGATTTTAAAGGTTTTGGGGTTTTTAACATTTTTAATGATTTTAGGTGTTTGATATGTTTTTATGTTTTAATTTTTTCTTGTTTTTTTAGGGTTTTAACGGATTTTTTGGATTTTTTGGTTTTTTAGATCTTTTGGGTTTTATATTTTTTAGTTTCTATTAATGTTTTTAGGATTTTGAAGGGTTTTTGTGGATTTTTGATAATTTTTACAGTATTTAAGGTTTTTATGATTTTAGGGGGTGTTAGGGGTTTAGGGTCTTTGGGGGGATTTTACCGTTTTTATTTTTTTTTGGATTTTATGTTTTTTTGGTTTTTATGGTTTTCTTAGGGGTTTTAAGGGTTTTTTTGTGTTTTTTTACATTTTGAGAGATTTTTAAGGTTTTTATGGATTTTAATGGTTTATAGGATTTTTAGGGATTTTGTTTGATTTTAGGGTTTTTAGGGTGTCTATGTTATTTTTGGGTCACTAGGGTTTTTAAGGTGTTTATGCTATTTATGGTTTTTATAGTTTTTTAATGTTTTTTGGTTTAAAGGTGTTTTAGGGTTTTTAGTGGTTTTGGGTTTTTTCTATTTTTTCTTTCTTTAAGGTAAAGGTCGATGTGAGGGCCAGGCTATTCCCGACCCCCCAAATTTTATAATTAAAAAGTGAAAACAACAAAGGGAGGGGAGGGGTCAAACAACCCACTCCCAAAAACCCTTAAACACCCCAACCCAGAACAAGAAACCCAAAAAAAGAGATGAATCCAAATAAACACAAACAAAAACACACAATGCTAAGCAGCAACCCTCAACATCACCAGCATTAGCCAACAACCAGCAGCTCACAACCATGCAACGACCAGTATCAAGCCTCACCAGTTCCAACATCTAGCAACTTCTCACCAAAGAGATCCACCGCCACCAGCACAGAACCATCAGCAACAAATTTAAAGTCATCATCTTCATCACTTCCCACCCAATCAGCATCCATCACAGAGTAGCATTTCCATCATCCATGAACTCCTTTCCAAGGAGATAAACTATCAGTAGATCAAAACCACTTGCACTACCAGCCTCCAGCACCTCCTCACTGAGAAGATCTACCACCAGTGGTGTTGCACCACCGACACCAAACTTGGCATCGCTTCTATCACCCATCATGTCCTTGCCAACCAGACCCACTGCCAATAGCACAGAACCGCCGACATCACTAACCCCCAACATCTCCTCACCATGTAGCTCCACCTCAAACAATGAAGATTCATCAGAACCAAACTCGCAAACAACGACTTCAACCCATCCCAGACCATCAACAAACAGAATCCCATGCCACCATTTCTGACATCTTTCATTTCCTTCCACACCTCATAAAAAAACTACAGCAAACAACCTAATCCTCTCAAAGACACACAAAAATTTTCACAACGGCGTCAAAGAAGCCAAACATCCCAGATCCAATTCAACCGAAACCCGAGCAGAATGTCCCTAACCAGATGAAGATCACAACCATGAAACCAAACCATGAGCAAAAAAACCCATAACTATAGATAAATGGAGTACCTGCAAAACCAAAGAGACCTGGATCCACAAGCCACTAGTGTGATAAAAAAACATGGGAGCCACATTGTATAAGAAACAACATACCAGAAATGGATCGCCAATGGAGAAGTGGTCGGACACCAAAGCCCATAAAGGATAACCGACCATAGAGGAAGTCTCCACCCGAGTCGTCGAAGAAACTCCCTCTGGAGATAAAACTCGTGACCCCACTGCATCCTCAGAAGGTCCAACCCAAAGGATTCGAGTGCACCACCCCTATTCCATCGAAAAGACCTATAGAAAATCCACACAAAATGAAGAAAGTACACGAATACCAAGTCATCACCACACTTCTTAGATAACCGGAATCACTAAGACCACCCACTCTGCCGATGAAGCTTATGACCCTACTGAACAGTCCATGGAAATCCCAGATCTGAAAATTTATCCTTGAAAGGCTGAAAACCAAGAGGGTTCCTAGCCTCCAAGGAGTCGTCAGTTTCGCCACATTCTAGATCGGGATGATCTGAAGCCGAGAAAAATTGCTGCAAATTCCAAGATAGATTGTAATCTCCTTTTTCCAAAAATATCCATAAGATCTCAACACCAACGAGGAGCATCCTAGTCTCTCGCAAGTGCAGGGAAAAAGATCACTCAACCAGAACTCCATCCACGACACTGATTTGGACAAAGCATCCACCAAATTGGATTCCATGAGGAAACCCTAGAAATCTCCATGGTTGGAGGGATAGCCCCAGTGTGAGTGGCGGCATCCTCATTCATTCTATAAGGGTTTAATGTTTTTTTTCTATTTTTAGATGATTTTAATGTTTCTAGGGTTTTCTTGGGGTTTTATCACTTTTTTTGTTTTTTATGGGTTTTATTTTTTATTTTTTTTAATTATTTCATAGGGGTTTCAAGGGTTTTTACCAACATTTTTAGGATTTTTATTGGTTTTTTGGGGTTTTAGGGATTTTGTGGGGTTTATGGGTTCTAAGTTCCTTCAGGGTCTTTATGGTTTTTAGTATTTATTTGGTTTTTAGGTTTTTTTTGAGTTTTTAGTTTACTGAGGTTTTCATAGTGTTTTCAATTGTTTTCTGGTTTTTTACATCTGTAGGGATTGTTTTGTATTATTTATTATTTTTATGTTTTTCGGGATTTTGAGGTGTTTTGGGGTTTTTTTGAGTTCTATGGTTTTTATGAATTTTAGTGTTTTTATAGTTTTCTGATTTTTTAGGATTTTAAAATTTTTTTATATTTTTTTTAAAATTTCAGGGGTTTAAATGGTTTTTCTAGTTTTTAGAGGTTTTAGGGGTTTGATAGTTTTAGGGTTTTTATGGTATTTAATTTTTTTTTGTTTTTAGGGGTTTTTAGATTCTTTTTTGTATTTTATCATATTTTTTGTTTTTAGGGGTATTAATTGTTTTTAGATATTTAATATTTTCTTAGTGTTTTTCTTTGTTTTTTGGGTTACTTACATTTATAGTGATTTTTGTGATTTTTTGGATATTTATGGGTTTTTAGAGTTTTTAGTTTTTTAAGATTTTAAAGTGTTTATATATTTTTTAAGGGTTTCTTAGGGTTTTTATGGGTTTTTAGGGTTTTATTTGTTTTAGGGATTTGGGGATTTTTATGTACTTTTATATTTTTTAGTGATTATGATGATTTTGATGGTTTTTAGGTTTTTATGAGTTTTCTGGGGTTTAAGTGTTTTTCTATTTTCTCATGGTTTTTATGGTTTTCTAGAGTTTTTAAACATTTTTAGGGGTTTAAAGGATTTTTAGTGTATTTTTTGGGTTTTCACGGTTTTATAGTATTTAAGGGATTTTAAAGGTTATTAAGGGTTTTTTTATTTTTTGGGATTTTTACGGTCTTTATGTGCATTTAGGGGTTTTTTGATTTTTATGTTTTTTACGGTTTTTATTTTTTTATTATGTTTGTAATGTTTTATTAAGGTATTTAATTATTTTTAGGGCTTTATGGTATTAATTATTTTGAGTAATTTTTAAGTATTTTTATGGGTTTTAATTATTTTTTATATTTTGAGGTTTTTTTGAGGTTTTAGTGTATTTTAGGGTTTTGTAGGGGTTTTTATTTTTTAAGGGTTTTAATTTTTTTACGTTTTTATGTGCTTTTATGTTTTTAAGGTTTTCATAGGGTTATTTCGGGTTTTTATGTTTTTAGGGATTCTTATGATTTTATTCATATTTTCATGGATTTAAAGGGTTTTTAGGGATTCTGAGTGTTTTGGGGTGTTTAGAGTTTTTATGTATTTAAGGGTATTTAGATTTTTTTAAAAAAAAAATTTGGTTCTAAAGGCGTTTTAGATTTTATAGTTCATTTTTAGGTTTATATAGGACTTTATTTTTTATGGTTTTTAGGGGTTATTATGGTTTTAGGTATTTTTTTGCGTTTTTAGGGTCATGTAGGGTTTTGGATTTTTTTTTGAATTTTTAGGGTTCTATGTGTTTTATGTTTTTAATGTTTTGTTATGGTTTTCCATGTTTTTTGTGTTTTTTGAGTTTTTAACAGTTTTAGGGATTTTAGTTCATTTTTATTGTATTTTAATGTGTTTTAGGGTTTTTATTGATTTTGAGAGAGTTTATGTTTTTTATGGTCATTATTGTTTTTAGGTTTTTTAGGGGTTTGAGTGTTTTACGATTTTAGTGGTTTTATTATTATTTTTCAATATTTTTAGTGTTTTTTAATTTTTTTTATAGATTTTAGGGTATTTTTTTATTTTTATGGTTTTTTTGGGTTTTATGGATTTTTAGGATTTCAAGGGTTTTTATAGTTTTATAGGTTTTTTGGTGATTTTTGGTGTTTAGGGGTTTTTGAGTTTCTAGGGTATTTATAGTATTTTAGAGTTTTTAACATTTTTATTTCTTTAAAGGGTTTTTGGTGTTATTATTTTATTTAGTTATGGTTTTTATTTATTTTTATGTTTTTTAAGGTCTTCAATGATTTTTATCACATTTTATGTTTTTAGGGGATTTAATTTCCTTTAGGTTCTGACGTTTTTCTTATTGTATTATAGGGTTTCTCAATATTTTAATATTTTTAGGGACATTTAGGGGGGTTTTGGAATTTTATGGTTTTCAGTGTTTTTCTAGATTAAGAGGGTTTTCGGGGTGTGGTGTATTTTATGGTTTTTATTGTTTTTATAGTTTTAGGGGTTTTACATTTTTTGGTTTTAAAGGATTTCATAGGGGTTTTTTAGTTTATTTGGTTTTTTAATTAATAGAAATTTTTACTGGATTTTTAAAAAATTTCTATTGTTTTAGGGTGTTATGGGTATTGAGTGTTTTTATAGGTTTTAGCTTTTTTAGGGTTCTTATGTGTTTTTAGTGTTTTTTTAAAATTTTTTCATGAATTTAGTGTTTTTTATATTTGTTTAGTGTTTTAGGTGTTTAATGGAGTTTTATATTTTTTAGTGGTATTTAGGGTTTTTTGTGTTTTTAGGTTTCTAAGGTTTGTAGGGGATATTATTTTTTTTTTGGATTTTTGTGGATTTGGTGGTCTTAAGTCTTTTAGTGTTTGTAGGGGTTTTGGGGTTTTAATTTGTTTTTAGGTTTTTATGGTTTTTAGGAGGGTTTTAAGGTTTTTAATATATTTTAATTTATATGGAATTTTATTTTTTTAGGAATTTAACATTTATTGGGGTTTTTAGTTATTTTGAGTGTTTTTAGGGTTTTGATGGACGTTTTTGGGTCCTTAACATTTTTAGCAATTTTAGGTATTTTATAGGTTTTAATTTTTTTTATGTTTTTAAGGTTTTCTTAAGGATTTTTAGGTTTTTTATTGTTTTATTAGTTTTTAAGGATTTGGAAGAATTATGTAGTAGTTTTTTTGTTTTTAGGTTTTAGGTATTTTTAGAATTTTTATGGGTCTTTTCTGTTTTTTATAGTGTTTTGGTGTTTTAGGGTTGTTAGGTTTTCTATATTTTAGGGTTTAATATTTTTTATAGTTATTTAATATTTAATGGTATTGAATCGGTTTTTATAATTTTTAGAGGGTTTTTAGGGTTTTTATTATTTGTAAGCATTTATGGTTTTTAGGGATTTTATGGTCTTGAGGGAGTTTTATTATCTTTTAGGGGTTGTATGGTTTTTAGTGTTTTAGGGGTTTTATGTGTTTTTTGGTTTTTATGGTTTTCTTAGGGTTATTTTGTGTTTTTATAATTTTAAATGTTTTTTTATATTTTTTAGGATTTTTGTGGGCTTTCCATTTTTTTAAGTATTTGATGTTTTTAGTATTTTCTAGGGGTTTTATGGATTTTTAGGGATTTTAGTGTTTTTTAGGTTTTTGGTGTTTTATGTATTTTATGGTTTTTATGTTTTTTATTGGGGTTTTCATGGTTTTTGGGGGTTTTTATGTTTTTAATGATATTTGGGGGGTTTTTAGGTTTTCTACTGATTTTTATGGTTTTTAGAGATTTTGATTGTTTTTAGGGATTTTTAGGGTTTATTGGGATTTTTATGGTTTTAGGGTTTTTATTGTTTTTAGGGATTTTAGTCCTTTTTATTTGTTTTTTAGGTTCTTAAATAATTTTTAGAGTTTTAATGTTTTTATCGATTTAATGGTTTGTAATGTTTTTTGTTGTGTTTTTTTTGTTTTTATGTGTTTTATGTTTATAGGGTTTTTATATTTTTTACAAATTTGTTAGTTTTTAGTGGTTTTTTAATTTTTTAGGGTTTTATGGTATTCATAGGTGTTTTCATAGTTTTATGGTTTATTATATTTTGAGGAATTTTTAAATATTTTTTAGGTTTTTAATGGTTTTAAGGTGTTTTAGGAATGTTATGGTTTTTTCGGTTTTTTTAGATTTTTTATATTTATAGGGTTTTTAGAATTTCTTAGGTTTTTATGAATTTTAAGTGTTTATATGTTATTAATTTTTTCTTTGTGATTTTTAGGGTTTTTTGGTTTTTATGTTCTAGTGACTCTTAGGGATTCTAGTATTTTTATCATTTTAGGGTTTTCTGGATTTTTCAAGGTTTTAGGTTGTTTTAGGATTTTAAGGGTGTTTATGGGGTTTTGGGTTTTTAGGTTTTTTAGTTTTTTAGGGGTTCAAAGGTTTTTTGGAATTTATTTACATTTCTAGGAATTTAAAGGGTTTATATATTTCTTAATGGATGTTTAGTTTTTATGGTTTTTTGGGATTTTTATGGTTTTAGAGGTTTTATGGACTTTTAGGGTTTTTTATTGTTTTTAGCATTTTTGGGGTTTTAAGGGTACTAATTATTTTAAGGTTTATAAGTTTTTCTTTGAAATTTCCATGTTTTTTAGATTTTCATATATTTTTTTGGGATTTTTATGGATTTTTTTGGATTTATATGGTTTTTAGGTATTTTAAGGGTTTTTAGGTTTTTATGGTTTTTAGGGTTTTGAATTTATTTTGGATTAAAAAAAATTTAGTTTTAAAGGCTTTATCGATTTGTAGTTTTTTTAACTTTTTTAATTTTTTAAAGTGGTTTTGGTGTTTTTAGATACGTTTTATGTGTTTTATTAGTTTTTAGGGTCTTTAGGGGCTTAGGGGGAATAGGTTTTTTAGGGATATAGGCTATTTTTGGGTATTTTTGTGTTTTTTAGGTTTGATAGGGTTTTAACAATTTATTGTTTTTTGTGGTTTTATTAGGTTTTTATGTATGTTTAGGGGTTTTATGTTTTTAGGAATTTTTAGGAATTTTTTAGAATTTTATGGGATTTTAGAGTTTTTAGAGGTTTTGAGGGGTTGTAGTGTTTTTAGTGTTTTTGGCATCTTTTAAATTTGTTGTGTTTTTTAGTTTTTTAAGGATTTTATGTTTTTTTAGGATTTTAAGGATATCTTATGTGTTTTTACGATTTTTATGGTTTTTATGATTCTATGGATTTTTAGGGGTTTCGCAGGATATTTAGGGTTTTCTTAAGATTTTTATGGATTTTTAGGTTTTTAGCGATTTTCAGGGTTCTCATGGTTTTTATGGTTTTTTTTGTTTTTATGTTTATTATATTTTTTATGGTTTTAATGGTTTTTAGAGTTTTTAAAATTCTGTAGGGGTTTACAATTTTTTATAGTTCTTTGTAATTTTTAGTGTTCGTATAGATTTTTCGTGATTTTAATGTTTTTAGGGGATTTTATTGATTTTAGGGGTTTTAAGGGATACTTAGGGTCTTTTAGGTTTTTAGGGTTTTTAGTGTTTTATGGTTTTTTTAGTTTTTAGTAATTTTTGGGTATTTAGGTTTTCTTAGGGTTTTTTAGGGTTTTTAGGTTTTTTTTAATTTTTAATTATTTTTATGGATTTATTTTTGTATTTTTAAGGTTTTTAGGATTTCTAGAGATTTTATGGGTTTTTAGGGGCTTTAAGTGTATTTTGGTTATCTGGTTTTTTAGGGTTTTTAGGATTTTTATGTTGTTTTACATTTATAAGGATTTTTAGGTATTTTTAGGATTATAATTGTATTTTACTATATTTGGGTATTTTGATGGTTTTTATAGTATTTAAGATCTTTAAGGGTTTTCTCGGTTTTTAGGATTTTTTGGGATTGTTTATTTTTTATGGGTCTTTATTTTGGAGTTTTTTTAAATTTTTTGGGGTTTAAAGGGTTTTTAGAGTTTCTAGTCGGATTTTAGGGTTTTATGGGTTTTAGAGGATTTTATGGTATTTAGGGGTGTTTATGATTTTTTCGGGCGTTTTAGGGTTTTATGGTCTTTTAGGGGTTTTAAAATTCTTAGTTTCTTAGGGGTTTTTAGTATTTCTACGTTTTATGGTTGTCATAATATTTTTTATGGTCATTAGTGTATTTAATTTTTTTAGGGGAATTTAGGAATTTTTTAGGAT
Source organism: Viscum album (assembly GCA_963277665.1). Classification (NCBI taxonomy): domain Eukaryota; kingdom Viridiplantae; phylum Streptophyta; class Magnoliopsida; order Santalales; family Viscaceae; genus Viscum; species Viscum album. The sequence goes on from OY728162.1 coordinate 479,539,126, forward strand.
TTTAATCATTTTATTGGGGGTTTTAGAGATTTTGACGGTTTTTAGGTTTTTTAGGGGTCTTAGGGTTTTTTAGGGTCTTTAAAATTTTGTGGGTTTTTAGGGGTTTTATGTGTTATAAATTTTTTATGTCATTCTTTGGGTTTTTAGGTTATTTGTGTTTATAGATATTTTCATGGAATTTTTAGGTTTTTTACAATTTTCTAGGGTATTTTAGAATTTTGATGGGTTTTAGGGTTTTATATTTTTTAAGGTTTTTTATGGTTCTTTGGGGGTTTTAGGTTTTTTTTTCCACGTTTTGGTTTCTTATGGTTTTTATGTGTTTATTATCATTTATAGCGGTTTAAATTAATTTTAGTGTTTTTAGTGGTTTTTAGGGTTTTTGTGCATTTTAGGGGGTTTTATGGTTTTTATGAATTTTATTGAATTTTATGGAATTTAGGGATTTTTGGTGTTTTTATCAATTTTAGGGTTTTTAGGGGTTTTATGTGTTTTACGTTTTTAAGGTTTTCGTTGGGTTTTTCGATATTTTTGGGCTTTTTATATTTTTAGGGATTTTTAAGGATTTTAATGGTTTTTGGTTTTTTGGATTTTTGAGGGTTTATTCCTTTTTATATTGTTTTTATATTTTTTTGGGGTTTTAGTGTTTTTAGGTTTTTAGGGATTTTAATTGTTTTTATGTTTTTAATATTTTATTAGGGATTTTTAGGGTTTTCAATGGTATTAATGGTATTAAATATTTTAGGTCTTTTTATTATTTTTATAATGTTTAGGATTTTTTGTGTTATTTGGGATTTATTATTTTAGGGGTTTTTCGGTATTAATGGTTTTCTTGGGTATTATGGATGTTTTGAGTTTTTAGGGGTTTTTTGTTTTTTATAGTTTTGTAATGGTATTAAGGGTTTAAAGGGGATTCACATTTTTTATATGTTTTAGGGGTTTTATTTTGTTTTTATGTTCTTTCATTTTTCGGTTTTCTAGAAGTTTAAAATGTTTGTAGGTTTTTAAGGATTTGTTAGGGGTTTTAAGCGTTTATAGAAGTTTTTACCTTTTTAGGGATTTTTATTTATTTTTTTATAATTTTTATATCTTTTAGGGTTTTTAGGTATTTTGAGGGTTTTAGGATTTTCAGGGGGTTTTTTGGTTTTTTCTGTTTTTTTTTATTTTATGTTTTTTAGAGGATTTATGTGCTTTGAGATTATTAAGTTTTTCTTAAGGTCTACCAAGGTTATTTGTGTCTTTTTTAGAAATTTCTAGGAATTTTTATGATATTTATGGTTTTTAGTGATTTAAGGGATTTTTAGTATTTTCAAGGTTTTTTAGAGTCTTATGGTTTTAGAGGGGTTTTAGAGCATTTTAACGTATTTAGGGATTTAAATGGTTTTTAGAGTTTTTAATGGTTATTTGGCTTTTATGGGATTAGACAACACTTTAATGTTTTTATATTTTTATGGTTTTTAGAGTTTTTAGGGTTTTAGGTTTCTTTATTGTTTTTAGTGTTTTTATGTTTTTGGAGGGATAAGTATTTTTAGGGTTTTAATGATTTCATAGGGGTTTCTAGGGATTTTTATCTTTTTAGGTATTTTAATTTATTTAATTTTTATGGATTTTTAGGGTTTTTATGGGTTTTGAGTAGTTTTATGGTTTTTAGGGTCTTTAGGGTTTTTATAGTTTTTAGCATTTTTTGGGTTTCTAGGGGTTTTACGTTCATTTAGGTTTTTGAGGTTTTCTCTCGGTTTTTCTAGGTTTTTGGGTTTTTTATATTTTTATTTATTTTTATTTATTTTTTAGGATTTTTTTGTTTTTAAGGTTTTTAAAAATTTTGAGGGGTTTTAGGGTTTTAAGGGTTTCTTATGGTTTTTTTATATTTTTAGGGTTTTTTACTTTTTAGTGTTTTTAGATTTTTTTAAGATTTAGAGGTTTAAATAGTTTTTAGAATTTTTAATTTTTTTAAGTATTATTTGGTTTTTTTAATATTATTTTGGGGGGGTTTATTGTTTTTAGGGGTTTTAGGGTCTTTTAGGCTTTTTTGGGTTTTTAGTGTTTATTATGTTTTTTGGGGATTTATGTGTCGAATGGTTTGTATATTTTTTATGTGTTTTTATGGTTTTAGGATGTTTTTTTTATTTTTGAGATTGGTAGTGCTTCTTTAGGATTTTTATGGATTTTATGGTTTTTATGTATTTTGACGTTATTATGGTTTTTACGGGTTTTAAGGGTTTTTAGGGTTTTAGGGTTTTTTAGTTTTTTTAGGTGTTTTAATTGTTTTCAGGTTTTAAAGGTTTTCTTAGGGTCTTCATATTTTTAATATTTTTTATTTTTTTTGGATTTTTCATGTTTTTAGGATTTTTATGGTTTTTGGGTTTTAGGGATTTTTACGGTTATTAGTTTTTTTAGGTTTTTCTACTTTTTATTGTTTTTTAATTGTTTTATGTTGTTTTATTTTTTTTATAATTTTATGGTATTTTGATTTTTTAATGGTTTTATGGGACTATGTAGTTTTTATAGTTCTTAGTGGGGATTTAGGGGTTTATGGGGTTGTTTTGTTTTTTACGGTTTATAGGGCTTTTTGTTTTTCAGTGGTTTTTTGGTTTTAGGGTGTTTTAATGTTTTTAGAAATTTTTAGGGGTTTAGGGGTTTAATGTGTTTTTTATTTTTTAAGGTTTCCTTTGGGGTTTTCACGGGTTTTAAAGTAATATATTCTTTTAGGGATTTTGAAGGTTTTTATGGTTTTTAGAGTACTTTAATGTTTTTTCGGGATTAATGATTTTTTATGTTTTTTAGGGTTTCTCATTGCTATTAGGATTTTAAGGATTTCATGGGAATTATTTGGGTTTTTTACGCTTTTATGGATTTTAGGGTTTTAAGGATTTTAATAATTTTTGGGCTATTTTATGGATTCTAAGAGTTTTTAAATATATTTTATGGTTTTTTTGGGTTTTAATGGGTTTTATGTTTTTTTCATGTTTTTTAGAGGTTTTAACGTTTTTAGGTATTTAAAGGGTTTTAGAGTTTTTAGTTATTTTGTATGATTTCTATGCCTTTTAATGGTTTTTTGTGGATTTATTGGTTTTGGGGGTTTTAGGTATTTGATTGTATTTTAGGTTTTTAAGCATTTTTTTAGTTTTTGAGGGTTTTAAGTGTGTTTAGGTTTTTAATTATTTATTCGGGTTTATCAGTTTTTAGCTTTTTTTATATTTATTGGGTTTTTTAACATTTTTAGGGATTTTGGATGTTTAGGGTTTTCAAATTTTATTTTGAGTTTTTTTTCATTTTTTATGTTTTTATGGGTTTTATGTGTTTTAGGTTTTTAATTTTTTCTTAGGGTTATTGTGGTTATTTATATTTTTTTGGATTTTTTGTGATTTTTACAATTTTTATGGTTTTTTTTGGGTATTTTGGGATTTTGAGTGTTTTTGGCGTTTGTAAGGGTTTTAATGTTTTTACGGTTTTTTGGATGATGGTTTTTTTATTTTTGTAAGGATATATGGTTTATTAGTTTTTTAATTTTTTATCTATTTAATGGGTTTTATAGTTTTTAGTCGGTTTTATTGCTTTTATGGTTTTTAAGGTTTTTATTATTTTAGGGGTATTTATGGTTTTTAGGATTTTGTGGGTTTTTGGGTTTTTAGAATTATTAAGTTTTATTGGGGTTTAACATAATTGTTTTATGTTTTTAAGGGTTTTCAAGGTATCTTGGGTGCTTTACATTTTTAGAAATATTTTGGTATTTTTATGTTTTTTATAGTTTTTTAGAGTATTTAGTGATTTTTTTTTGTTTTTAGGGGTTTTAGGTGTTTATGTTTTTTAGGGGTTTAGTCTTTTTCTCTATTTTTTAGGATTTTAACATTTTCTAGGTATTTTATTTTTTCTTATAGTTTTTAGTCTCTTTAGGTATTTTTACATTTTTTGGGAATTTTAATGGTTATTTTGGGTTTTTATGGATTTTGATGGTTTTCTGTGATTTTAGGATTTGAAATTTTTTTGGGTTTTAATGGTATTTCTATGTATTTGAAAATTTTATGTTTTTTAGAGTTTTTTAAAAAAAAAATAGTGGTTTAAATGTTTTTTAGTGTTTTTGTGGTTTTTAGGTATTTGTTTGTTTTGATGGTTTTTTTTGGTTTTCTCGTTTTTTAGTTTTTTTTGGGTTTTTAGGGTCTTTTTAGAAGTTTTTATGGTTTTAGGTTTCTTTCGATGATGATTTTTCGAGAATAAAAAGCGAAAATGATTTACAAACTATTTTTCCAAAATTTGAAAAGATGTTTGACCTAGAGATGTTCCAAGACAAGCCAATTACAAGAGTAGTATGTAAGGCACCAAAATTATCCACACAGCCAAGAAAACTAAAAGTAACATGAACATAAAAAATCCCTCAAGTCAACATCCAATTTACAATCACCCACAACAATCCCCATCTCTATGATTGAAAAAAACCATACCCACCAAGGTATTGGAAAACAATCTTACTACCATGTCATAACTGCCATCAGTGCACGAACCCAGAAAACAGTTCCTCCAACAAGCTACCAACATCACACAAGCCAGTACGGAGACCATTCAATAGCCAATAGTACACGAGCCCAGAGCACAAGATCCACTGAACTAGAAGAATAAAAAATAACAACTCCCTTACATGCGGTAGCAAGAGATCGAGGAGCCACATATCCAAGAGAATCAAACACAACCTAAAAAGAAAAATAGCCTCAACCAAAAGACACAGATGACCATTCATGACACACTCGCACAAATTCACTCACACACCACATTATAGTGTTTCTAGGGGTTTTATGTGTAAAATCGTTTTTAGGGTTTAAAGGTTTTCTTAGTATTCTGGTAGGGTTTTGACATTCTTTTGGATTTTTATTGACTTTTTTATGCTAATTATTTTTTGGTTTTTCAATGATTTTGAGGGTTTTAGGGGTTTGTATGGGTTTTCTGTTCTTTTTGGGTTTTTAGTGTCTATGTTTTTAGGTACTTACATGTTTTTATGTATTTATTAGTGTTTTGTAGATTTTTTTTTTCATGTTTATGGATTTTTTAGGATTTTTTATTTTTTATTGTTTTCTAGGTTTCATAGGGATTCTGAGGGGTTTAAACATTTTTAGGGTTTTATAGTATTTTTTGGATTTATAGGTGCCTTTTATTTTTTAAATTTGTACAGGTTTTTGCAGTTTTCTCTAAATATTTTTAGGGGTTTAAAGGGTTTTTTGTGTTTTTATTGGGTTAAGTTATTTTATGGGGTTTTAAGGATGTTTATGGTTATTAGGGTTTTTAGGTATTAGTGTCTTTTATGGGTTTTTATGTCTCTTATATATTTTTTGTGTTTTTAAGGGTTTTATGTATTTTTATCGTTTTTAGGGAATTTGAGGGTTTTAAGAAATTTTTAGAGTTTTTGGATTTTTTGTGATTTTTTTGTGTTGTTATGATTTTTTTAAGTTATTAGGTTTTTTGAGATTTTTTAGAGTATTTAATTTTTTTAGGGTTTAAAGGTTTTTTAATGGTTTTAATTGATTTTATTGTTTTTATGGGTTTTATGGTTTTATGGGTTATGGGGTTTTAGGTTCTTTTACAGTATTTATTTTTTTTTGGATTTTTATGGGTTTAAGTTTTTTGAGGATTTAAAGGGTTTCTTATGGGTTTTCACGGTTTTTAGCGGTTTTAAGTGTTTTTAGGTTTTTACAGTTTTCATAGGTTCATTCAAGGTTTTTACTGCTTTTTATGATTTTTTGGAAATTTAGGGATTTTTATGATTTTTATATTTTTTAGTGTTTTAGGGATTTTGAGGGTTTTCTAGGTTTTTTGGGTTTTTAGGGGTTTCATCATTTTTTAGGGTTTCTAGTTTTTTTATTGTTTTAAGGTTCTTTAGGGATTTTAGGGATTTTAGGTATTTTGTGTTTTATATTTCTTTTAGGTATTTTATAGTTTTAATTGTTTTTTAGGTTTTTATGGTTTTTGGGTATTTTGGGTTTTAATTGTTTTTTAAGGTTTTTTTGAGATTTTGTGGATTTTTGGTGTTTATAAATATTTTATTTTTCTGTCTTTTTAAGTTTTTTAGTGTTTTTAATGGTGTTAGGTGTTTGAAGGGTTTTTAATGGTGTTTTTTTTGTTTTTTTTGGGTTTTTTGGGTTTTAAGGATTTTCAAGTGTTTATGGGTTTTATGTTTTTAGGGGATTTTATGTAATTTACTGGTTTTCATGTCTTTTTTGGGTTTTTAGTGTTGTTTATATTTTTTAGGGTTTCAAGTGTTATATTTTTAAATTGATTCTTATGGTTTTTAAGGTTTTAGGGTTGTTTTCATTTTTTGGGATTTTTAGGTCTTTAGAATTTTTTATGGTTTTTAGGTTTTTAGGGATTTTGAGGGTTTTGGGGGGTTTTTAGGGTTTATATGATTTTTATGGTTTTTTTTGTGTTTTTGGATTTTTTCTTTTTCTTTTTTTAGGGTTTATAGGGGTTTTTAGTGTTTTTAACATTTTATGTGTTAATGTGTTTTTCAATTTTTTAGTGGTTTTGGGGGTTTTAATTGATTTTAGGGATTTTAATGTTTTTATCGATTTTTATGGTTTTAAGGTGTTTTAGGGTCTTTAGAGTCTTTTACGGTTTTATTGTTTTCTAGGTTTTTTAGGGTTTTTTGTGTTTTTTGGTTTTTAAGGGATTCATAGAGTTTTTATTTTTTTAGGGTTATTTGATTTTATATGGATTTTCTGGCCTTTTAGGTTATGTATGGTTTTTAGTTTCTTTTTTATTTTTAGGGTTATTAAGGTTTTATAGGATTTTATGTTTTTTAGAGTTTTTATGTTATTCAAAGTCTTAAGTTTTTTAGGTTTTTAATGTTTTCTTAGTTTTTTTCAGGGTTTTTATGGTTTTCTTTTTTTTAGGTATACTTAGGTATTTTTTTGGATTTTTAGTTGTTTTTAGTGTTTTAGGGATTCTGATGGTTTTTACTGATTTTTAGGGTTTTCATGGTATTTATGAATTTTTGGGATTTTAGGGTTTTCTTTTGGACTTTTTTAGGATTTTATGGATTAAGTGTTTTTATTCGATTATGAGGATTTTAGGTTTTTTAGGGAAATTTGGATTTTTTTTATTTTTTTTTTGAGTTTTTTTTGGATTTTTTGGAATTTAATGATTTTTCAGGGTTTTAGTGAATTTGATGGTTTTTAGAGTTTTTATGGTTTTTTAGAGTTTTTATGGTTTTTTAGATTTTTTACCATTATTTTAGGTTTTTAAGGTGTTGGTAGTGTTTTATTGGGTATTTAGGGTGTTTTTATTTTGGTTTATTTTATAGGATTTTTTGCGTTTTTATGGATTTTGAGGGTTTTAGGGTTTTTAGGGGTTATTTTAAGGTTTTTTGATTTTTTGGGGTTTTAGTGAAATTTTTGAGTTTCATTGGACTTTTAAGGGTTCTTAGGGGGTTTTTTTAACTTTTTTTGGGTTTAAAGGGTATTTATAGTTTTTAATGGTTTTAGGGTTTTTATAGGGTTTTAGGGGTTTTAGGGTCTTTTAGGATTTTAGTTTTTTTGGTTTTTTGGTTTTATTTCTTTTATGATTTATGGTTTTCTTAGGGGTATTCTAGGTTTTTATAGGTTTTTATATTTTTTGGATTTGTAGGGACTTTTTTTGGTTTTTTATTTTTTGAAGGGTTTTTAGGGATTTTGGGGTGGTTTAGTTTTTTTAGGTTTTTTTATTTTTTTGGGTTTATAACATTTCTTATGTTTTTTAGGGGTTTCATGTGTTTGTAGGATTTTATGGTTTTATTATGATTTTTAGGTTTTTTAACATTTTAGGGATTTTTAAGAATTCATTTGGATTTATTTTTTTAGACTTATGGGATTTTAAGGTTTATCGGGGTTCTTTGAGTTTTTTAATGGTTTAATGTTTTTCAGTTTTTTAAAGTATTGGGGGATTAAATAGTTTTCAATATTAGTAGTTATTTGTTTTGGGTTTTATGGATATTTACAACATTTAATGTTTTAGGTTTTTAGTAGTTTTTAAGGTTTTTACGGTCTATTTATGGTTTTTAGTGTCTTTTTTAATTTTTAGGGTATTTGGGGTTTTATGTGTTTTTATGTTATTTAGGATTTCATTTTTTTTCTTAGTTTTTAGGGTTTTTTCTGTTTTTACTAATTTTAGGGGTGTTAAGTATTTAAATGGATTTAGGGTTTTTAGGGATTTTGAGTGTTTGAAGAGTTTTTTCCTCTTTTGGGGGTTTCTTGAAATTTTTAGGGGTTTAATGGTTGTGAAAATAATATAACATTTTTTTGGCTTTGAAAGGGATTTTAGAGTTTTTAGTGGTTTGGGGTTTTTTATTTGTTTTTAGGTTTTTTAATGTTTTTAGTGGTTTTATTATTTTTAGGGTTTTTGGGGTTTGAGGGTCCTTTACTGTTTTTATGGGATTTCAGAATTTTTTTATTTTTTGGGGGTATTTTCTTATTAGTTTTTTATTGTTTTCATAGGGGATTCAAGGTTTTTATTATTTTTAACATTTTTAGTGATTAATAGTGATTGTTTAAGATTTTTATTGTTTTTATTGTTTTTAGGAATTTTTTTGATTTTTGGGGTCTTAATGATGTTAAGGGGTTTTAGTGTTTTTAGGACTTTTTGGGATTTTTATTGTTTTTATGTTTTAATATTTCCTCATGGTTTTTCGGTGTTTTTAGGGGTTTTTATGTTTTTATGTATTTTTTGTCATTTTTTAGGATTTTATGGGTTTGTTAGGCTTTTAGTGATTTTGGGGGGTTTTGGGGTTTTTAGGGATTTTAGGGTTTTTTAGATTTTTAGGGTTTTATGTTTATTAGAGTTTTTCAATATTTTTCTCGGATGAAAGGGTTTTGAACTTTTTTAGTGGGATTTAGATTTTTTTTATCTTTTTGAGTTTTTAATAGTTATAGTGGTTTTTTAGGGGGTTGTATCGTTTTTATTATCCGTTTAGTGTTTTAGGATTTTTATAATTTTTTATACTTGTTAAGGTATTTAAGTATTTTTTGGTTTTTTATTTTCTTAGAGTTTTTCAGGGTTTTAGGTTTTCTTAAGATATTTTTAGGGTTTTTAGGATTATTATTATTTTTAACAGTTTTAGAGATTTTTATGGGGTTTTAGCATTTTTAGGGTTGTATGTTTTATATGGGTTTTAACATTTTTATCATATTTATTTTTTTATTAGATTTAAGTGTTATTTGGTTTTTAATGCTTTCTATGGGGGTTTCAGGGATTCTATTGATTTCATAGTTTTTTGGGGTTTTATAGTTTTTTGATATTTTTAGGGTTTTATGGTTTTTTAGAGTTTTTAGTGTTTTTTGGTTTTTATGGATTTTTGTGTTTTTAGGTTATTAGTGTTTTCTTAGGTTTTTCATCATTGTTACAATTTTTCATGTTTAAGTTATTTCTTGGTATTTTAGGAATTTTTATGTATTTTTACGTACTTTTGGGATTTTGAGGTATTTATGATTTTTAAGGTTTTATATATTTTATGGGTTTATAGGGTTTTATATTGTTTTTTAGGATCATTATAGTTTTCTAGAGTTTTTATTTTTTTATGGTTGTTATATTTTTAGTGGTTTTTAAAGGTTTTATGGATTTTTAGGGTTTGTAATGCTTTTATGGATTTTTGGGGTTTTTAGGGTCTCTTTGGTTTTTTATAGTTTTTAATTTTTTTTGAGTTTTCTAGGGGTTTTATGTGTTTTTATGTTTTTTATGGATTTCATAAGGGATTTTATGGATTTCAATTTTTTTTCATTTTTATAGATTTTTAGGGTGTTTTTATTATGTTTATATATTTTTAGGGTTTTTAGTGATTTGATATTTTTTATGGTTTTTAGGGTTTTGTGAGTATTTTCGTGGTTTTAAGGGTTTTATAGTTTTTCACGTTTTATGGGTTTAAACGGTTCTTATAGTTTATAGGGTTTAATGGTTTTTATGGATTTTTAGTGGATTAAAATGTCTATAGGGGTTTATGGTTTTTATGGTTTTTTGGGGTTTTGGTGTCTTTTAGGGTATTTATCATTTTTAGGTTTTAGGGATTTTAAGTGGTTTTATGTTTTTTGATTCTCCTATGGATTTTACGGGTTTTATATTTTTAGGGAGATTTTTATGGAATTTGGTATTTTTATCGATTTTTAGTGTTTTGGAGTATTTTGAGGTTTATTTGGTTTTTATGGTCTTTTAGTGTCTTTTTAGAATTTTTAGTATTTTTAGGTGTTTTAAGTGTTTTTTGGATTTTATGGTTTTCTTGTACTTATCATTCTTTTTTGGGATTTTACCATTTTAATGATTTTTTTTGGGTTTTTACGATTTTTATGTTTTTTATGGTTTCCATGGATTTTGAGGGGTTTTTTCTTTTTATGTTTTTTTATTGATCTTTTAGGTTTTTAGGTTTTTTTGAGTTTTTTGTGTTTTTAAGGGATTTTATAGTTTTTTAATGTTTTAAGGGGTTGAAAGGGTTTATAAAGTATGTATTAGTTTTTATGTTTTTATGGGTTTTTAGATTTTGTAGGGGTATATGATTTTTAGGGGTGTTAAGGATTTTTGGGTTATTTAGGGTTTTTAGAGGTTTTGGTTTTTAGGGGTATTACGTGTTTCTAGGTTTTTAATGTATTGTTATGGTTTTCTATTCTTTGGAGTTTTTCATGTTTTTAGTAACATTTTGGTTTTGTATATATTTTATTGGATTTCAAGGAGTTTGGATTTTTTTTATGTTTTTAGGGATTTTTTGGATTTTTTGGATTTTTAGAGATTTTATGTATTCTGAGGAGTTTTATAATTTTTAAGTTCTTCAGGGTATTTTATGGTTTTTAGTGTTTTATTAGTGTGTAATTTTTTTTCCTTTAGGTCTTCTTAGGTGTTTTAGGGTTTTTTTGTTTTTAGGGATTTTTATGATTTTTAGGATTTTAAATATTTTTAGAGTTTTATGATTTTTTAGATTTTTAGGGATTTTGAGGTTTTTTAGGTTTTTTATTGTTTTAGAATATTTATTTGATTTTTAGTTATTACGGTTTTTTTTACTTTTTAGGATTTAATTTATTTTTAAAAATTATTAAAAATTTTATGAGTTAAAACTATTTTTATACTTTTTAGTTGTTTTTAGAATTTTGTGGGTTTTTGAGTTTTTCATGGTTTTTTTAGTGGATGGTTTTTATTATTATTATTGGTATTTTAGGGTTTTTATCATTTTTTAGGTTTTTAGGGGTTTTAATGATTTTTAGGTTTTTAAGGTTTTCTTAGGGGTTTTAAGGTATTATGGTTATAAATTTTTTTGGTATTTTTAGGCATTCTTTGGATTTTTATGATTTTAGGGTTCTTATGGATTTAGAGGATTTTAAAGGTTTTGGGGTTTTTAACATTTTTAATGATTTTAGGTGTTTGATATGTTTTTATGTTTTTTTTGTTTTTGTAGGGTTTTAACGGTTTTTTCGGATTTTTTGGTTTTTTTAGATATTTTGGGTTTTATATTTTTTAGTTTTTATTATTGTTTTTAGGATTTTGAAGGGTTTTTGTGGATTTTTGATAATGTTTACAGTATTTAAGGTTTTTATGATTTTAGGGGGTGTTATGGGGTTTAGGGTCTTTGGGGGGATTTTACCGTTTTTATGTTTTTTTTTGGATTTTATGTTTTTTTGGTTTTTATGGTTTTCTTAGGGGTTTTAAGGGTTTTCTGTGTTTTTTTACATTTTTGAGAGATTTTTAAGGCTTTTATGGATTTTAATGGTTCATAGGATTTTTAGGGATTTTGATTGATTTTAGGGGTTTTAGGGTGTCTATGTTATTTTTGGGTCACTAGGGTTTTTAAGGTGTTTATGCTATTTATGGTTTTTATAGTTTTTTAATGTTTTTTGGTTTAAAGGTGTTTTAGGGTTTTTAGTGGTTTTGGGTTTTTTATATTTTTTTCATTCTTTAAGGTAAAGGATTATGTGAGGGCCAGGCTATTCCCGACCCCCCAAATATTATAATTAAAAAGAGAAAACAACAAAGGGAGGGGAGGGGTCAAACAACCCACTCCCAAAAACCCTTAAACACCCCAACCCAGAACAAGAAACACAAAAAAAAAGAGATGAATCCAAATAAACACAATCAAAAACACACAATTCTAATCAGCAAACCTCAACATCACCAGCATTAACCAACAACCAGCAGCTCACAACCAAGCAACGACCAGCATCAAACCTCACCAGTTCCAACATCTAGCAACTTCTCACCAAAGAGATCCACCGCCACCAGCACAGAACCATCAGCAACAAATTTAAAGTCATCATCTTCATCACTTCCCACACAATCAGCATCCATCAAAGAGTAGCATTTCCATCATCCATGATCTCCTTTCAAAGGAGATCAACTATTAGTAGAACAAAACCACTTGCACTACCAGCCTCCAGCACCTCCTCACTGAGAAGATCTACCACCAGTGGTGTTGCACCACTGACACCAAACTTGGCACTGCTTCTATCACCCATCATCTCCATGCCAACCAGACCCACTGCCAATAGCACAGAACCGCCGTCATCATCAACCCCCAGCATCTCCTCAACATGAAGCTAACCTCAAACAATGTAGAGCCATCAGAACCAAACTCGCAAACAACGACTTCAACCCATCCCAGACCATCAACAAACAGAATCACATGCCACCATTTCTGACATCTTGCATCTCCTTCCACACCTCATAAAAAACTACAGCAAACAACCTAATCCTCTCAAAGAGACACAAAAATATTCACAACGGCGTTAAAGAAGCCAAACATCCCAGATCCAATTCAACTGAAACCCGAGCAGAATGTCCCTAACCAGATGAAGATCATAACCATGAAACCAAACCATGAGCAGAAAAACCCATAACTATGGATAAATGGAGTACCCACAAAACCAAAGAGACCTGGATCCACAAGCCACCAGTGTGATAAAAACACATGGGATCCACATTGTATAAGAAACAACATACCAGAACTAGATCGCCAATGGAGAAGTGGTCGGACTCCAAAGCCCATAATGGATAACCGACCATAGAGGAAGTCTCCACCCGAGTCATCGAAGCAACTCCCTCTAGAGATAAAACTCGTGACCCCGCTGCATCCTCAGAAGGTCCAACCCAAAGGAGTCGAGTGCACCACCCCTATTCCATCGAAAAGCCCTATAGAACATCCACACAAAATGAAGAATGTACACGAATACCAAGTCATCACCACACTTCTTACACAACCGGCATCACTGAGACCACCCACTCTACCGATGAAGCTCTTGACCCTATTGAACAGTCCATGGAAATCCCAGATTTGAAAATTTATCACTGAAAGGCTGAAAACCAAGAGGGTTCCTGGCCTCCAAGGAGTCGTCAGTTTCGCCACATTCTAGATCGGGATGATCCGAAGCCGCGAAAAATTGCTGCAAATGCCAAGATAGATTGTAATCTCTTTTTTCCAAAAATTACCACAAGATCTCAACAACAACGAGGAGCATCCTAGTCTCTCGCAAGTGCAGGGAAAAATATCACTCAACTAGAACTCCATCCACGACACTGATTTGGACAAAGCATCCACCAAATTGGATTCCATGAGGAAACCCTAGAAATCTCTATGGTTGGAGGGATATCCCCGGAGTGAGTGGCGGAATCCTCATTCATTCTATAAGGGTTTAATGTTTTTTTTTTCTATTTTTTAGTTGATTTTAATGTTTCTAGGGTTTTCTTGGGGTTTTATCACTTTTTTTGTTTTTTATGGGTTTTATTTTTTATTTTTATTAATTATTTTGTAGGGGTTTCAAGGGTTTTTACCAACTTTTTTCTGATTTTTATTGGTTTTTTGGGGTTTTAGGGATTTTGTGCGGTTTAGGGGTTCTAAGTTCCTTCAGGGTCTTTAGGGTTTTTAGTATTTATTTGGTTTTTAGGTTTTTTTTTTGAGTTTTTAGTTTACTGAGGTTTTTATAGGGTTTTCAATTGTTTTCTGGTTTTTTACATTTTTAGGGATTGTTTTGGATTATTTAATATTTTTATGTTTTTCGGGATTTTGAGGTGTTTTGGGGTTTATTGAGTTCTATGGTTTTTATTAATTTTAGGGTTTTAACATTTTTTTATATTTTTTTAAAAATTTTAGGGGTTTAAATGGTTTTTCGAGTTTTTAGTGGTTTTAGGGGTTTGATAGTTTTAGGGTTTTTATGGTATTTAATTTTTTTTTGTTTTTTGGGGTTTTTAGATTCTTTTTTGTATTTTATCATATTATTTGTTTTTAGGGGTATTAATTGTTTTTAGATATTTAATATTTTCTTAGTGTTTTTCTTAGTTTTTAGGGTTACTTACATTTATAGTGATTTTTGTGATTTTTTGGATATTTATGGGTTTTTAGAGTTTTTAGTTTTTTAAGAGTTTAAAGTGTTTTTATATTTTTTAAGGGTTTCTTAGGGTTTTTATGGGTTTTTAGGGTTTTATTTATTTTAGGGATTTGGGGATTTTTATGTACTTTTATATTTTTTTAGTGATTTTGATGATTTTGAGGGTTTTTAGGTTTTTATGAGTTTTCTGGGGTTTAAGTGTTTTTCTATTTTCTCATGGTTTTTAGGGTTTTCTAGAGTTTGTAAACATTTTTAGGGGTTTAAAGGTTTTTTAGTGTTTTTATTGGGTTTTCACGGTTTTATAGTATTTAAGGGATTTTAAATATTATTAAGGGTTTTTTGATTTTTTGGGATTTTTACGGTCTTTAGGTGCTTTTAGGGGTTTTTTTGTATTTTTATGTTTTTTACGTTTTTTATTTTTTTATTATGTTTGTAATGTTTTATTAAGGTATTTCATTATTTTTAGGGATTTTATGGTATTAATTATTTTTAGTAATTTTTAAGGATTTTTATGGTTTTTAATTATTTTTTATATTTTGAGGTTTTTTTGAGGTTTTAGTGTATTTTAGGGTATTGTAGGGGTTTTATTTTTTAAGGGTTTTAATTTTTTTAGGTTTTTATGGGATTTTATGTTTTTAAGGTTTTCATAGGGTTATTTCGGTTTTTTATGTTTTTAGGGATTCTTATGATTTTATTCATATTTTCATGGATTTAAAGGGTTTTTAGTGATTCTGAGTGTTTTGGGGTGTTTATAGTTTTTATGTATTTAAGGGTATTTAGATTTTTTAAATTTTTTTGGGTCTAAAGGCGTTTTATATTTTTTAGTTCATATTTTGGTTTATATAGGACTTTATTTTTTGTGGTTTTTAGGGGTTATTATGGTTTTAGGTATTTTTTTTGGGTTTTTAGGGTCATGTAGGGTTTTGGATTTTTTTTGAATGTTTAGGGTTTTATGTGTTTTATGTTTTTAATGTTTTGTTATGGTTTTCCAGGTTTTTTGGGTTTTTTGAGTTTTTTACATTTTTAGGGATTTTAGTTTATTTTTATTATATTTTAATGTGTTTTAGGGATTTTATTGATTTTGAGGATGTTTATGTTTTTTATGGTCATTATTGTTTTTAGGTTTTTTAGGGGTTTAAGTGTTTTATGATTTTAGTGGTTTTATTATTATTTTTCAATATTTTTAGGGTTTTTTAATTTTTTATAGATTTTAGGGTATTTTTTATTTTTATGGTTTTTTGGGTTTTATGTATTTTTAGGATTTCAAGGGTTTTTATAGTTTTATAGGTTTTTTGGTGATTTTTGGTGTTTAGGGTTTTTTGAGTTTTTAGGGTATTTATAGTATTTTAGAGTTGTTAACATTTTTATTTCTTTAAAGGGTTTGTGGAGTTATTATTTTATTTTGTTATGGTTTTTATTGATTTTTATGTTTTTTAAGGTCTTCAATGATTTTTTTTCATATTTTATGTTTTTAGGGGATTTAATTTCTTATAGGTTTTGACGTTTTTCTTATTGTATTATAGGGTTTCTCAATATTTTAATATTTTTAGGGACATTTATGGGGTTTTTGGATTTTATGGTTTTCAGTGTTTTTCTAGATTAAGAGGGTTTTCGGGGTGTGGTGTATTTTATGGTTTTTATTGTTTTTATAGTTTTCGGGGTTTTACATTTTTTGGTTTTAAAGGTTTTCATAGTGGTTTTTAGTTTATTTGGTTTTTTAATTAATAGAAATTTTTAGTGGATTTTTAAAAAAATTCTATTGTTTTAGGGTGTTACGGGTTTTGAGTGTTTTTATAGGTTTTAGGTTTTTTAGGGTCCTTATGTGTTTTTAGTGTTTTTAAAAAAAAATCAAGAATTTAGTGTTTTTTATATTTGTTTAGTGTTTTTAGGTGTTTAATGGAGTTTTATATTTTTTAGTGGTATTTAGGGTTTTTGTGTTTTTAGGTTTCTAAGGTTTGTAGGGGATATTATTTTTTTTTTCATTTTTGTGGATTTGGTGGTCTTCAGTCTTTTAGTGTTTGTAGGGTTTTTGGGGTTTTAATTTTTTTTTAGGTTTTTATGGTTTTTAGGGGGGTTTTATGTTTTTAATATATTTTTATTTTTATGGGATTTAATTTTTTTAGGAATTTAACATTTATTAGGGTTTTTAGTTATTTTGAGTGTTTTTTGGGTTTTGATGGACGTTTTTGGGTCCTTAACATTTTTAGCAATTTAAGGTATTTTATAGGTTTTAATTTTTTTATGTTTTTAAGGTTTTCTTAAGGTTTTTTAAGTTTTTTATTGTTTTATTTGTTTTTAAGGATTTGGAAGAATTATGTAGTAGTTTTTTTGTTTTTAGGTTTTAGATATTTTTAGAATTTTTATGGGTCTTTTCTGTTTTTTATAGTGTTTTGGTGTTTTAGGGTTGTTAGGTTTTCTATATTTTAGAGTTTAATATTTTTAATAGTTTTTTAATATTTAATGGTATTGAATTGGTTTTTATAATTTTTAGAGGGTTTTAGGGTTTTTATTATTTGTAAGGATTTATGGTTTTTGGGGATTTTATGGTCTTGAGGGAGTTTTATTATCTTTTAGGGGTTGTATGGTTTTTAGTGTTTTAGGGGTTTTATGTGTTTTTTGGTTTTTATGGTTTCCTTAGGGTTATTTTGGGTTTTTATAATTTTAAATGTTTTTTTTATATTTTTTAGGATTTTTGTGGGCTTTCCATTTTTTAAGTATTTGATGTTTTTAGTATTTTCTAAGGGTTTTTTGGATTTTTAGGGATTTTAGTGTTTTTTAGGTTTTTGTTGTTTTATGTAATTTTTGGTTTTTATGTTTTTTATTGGGGTTTTCATGGTTTTTGGGGGTTTTTATGTTTTTAATTATTTTTTGGGGTTTTTAGGTTTTCTACTGATTTTTATGGTTTTTAGAGATTTTGATTGTTTTTAGGGATTTTTAGGGTTTATTGGGATTTTTATGGTTTTAGGGTTTTTATTGTTTTTTACGGATTTTAGTCCTTTTTTGTTTTTTAGGTTCTTAAATAATTTTTAGAGTTTTAATTTTTTTTCGGTTTAAGGGTTTATAATGTTATTCGTTGTGTTTTTTTGGTTTTTATGTGTTTTATGGTTATAGGGTATTTATATTTTTTACAAATTTGTTAGTTTTTAGTGGTTTTTTAATTTTTTAGCGTTTTACAATATTCATAGGTGTTTTCATAGTTTTATGGTTTTTTATATTTTGAGGAATTTTTAAATATTTTTTAGGTTTTTAATGGTTTTAAGGTGTTTTAGGAATGTTATGGTTTTTTGGGTTTTTTTAGATTTTTTTATTTATAGGGTTTTTAGAATTTCTTAGGTTTTTATGAATTTTAAGTGTTTATATGTTATTAATTTTTTATTTGTGATTTTTAGGGTTTTGGGTTTTTATGTTCTAGTGAATCTTAGGGATTCTAGTATTTTTATCATTTTTAGGGTTTTATGGATTTTTCAAGGTTTTAGGTTGTTTTAGGATTTTAAGGGTGTTTATGGGGTTTTGGGTTTTTAGGTTTTTTAGTTTTTTAGGGGTTCAAAGGTTTTTTGGAATTTATTTACATTTCTAGGAATTTAAAGGTTTTATATGGTTCTTAATGGATGTTTAGTTTTTATGGTTTTTTGGGATTTTTATGGTTTTAGAGGTTTTATGGTCTTTTAGGTTTTTTTATTGTTTTTAGAATATTTGGGGTTTTAAGGGTACTAAGTGTTTTAAGGTTTATAAGTTTTTCTTTGAAACTTCCATGTTTTTTAGATTTTCATATGAATTTTTGGGATTTTTATGGATTTTTTTGGATTTATATGGTTTTTAGGTATTTTAAGGGTTTTTAGGTTTTTATGGTTTTTAGGGTTTTGAATTTATTTTGGATTAAAAAAAAATTAGTTCTAAAGGCTTTATCGATTTGTGGATTTTTTTTATCTTTTTTAATCTTTTAAAGTGGTTTTGGTGTTTTTAGATATGTTTTATGTTTTTTATTAGTTTTTATGGTCTTTAGGGGCTAGGGGGAATAGGGTTTTTAGGGATATAGGGTATTTTTGGGTTTTTTTGTGTTTTTTAGGTTTCATAGGGTTTTAACAATTTATTGGTTTTTGTGGTTTTATTATTTTTTTATGTATGTTTAGGGGTTTTATGTTTTTAGGAATTTTTAGGAATTTTTTAGAATTTTATGGGATTTTAGAGTTTTTAGAGGTTTTGAGGGGTTGTAGTGTTTTTAGTGTTTTTGGCGTCTTTTAAATTTGTTGTGTTTTTTAGTTTTTTAAGGATTTTAAATTTTTTTAGGATTTTAAGGATTTCTTATATGTTTTTAAGATTTTTATGGTTTTTATGATTTTATTGATTTTGAGGGGTTTCGCAGGATTTTTAGGGTTTTCTTAAGATTTTTATGGATTTTTAGGTTTTTAGCGATTTTCAGGGTTCTCATGGTTTTTATGGTTTTTATGTTTTTATTTTTATTATATTTTTGATGGTTTTAATGGTTTTTAGAGTTTTTAAAATTCTGTAGGGGTTTACAATTTTTTATAGTTCTTTGTAATTTTAGTGTTTGTATAGATTTTTCTTAATTTTAATGTTTTTAGGGGATTTTATTGTTTTTAGGGGTTTTAAGGGATACTTAGGGTCTTTTATGTTTTTAGGGTTTTTAGTGTTTTATGGTTTTTTTTAATTTTTAATTATTTTTATGGATTTATTTTTGTATTTTTAAGGTTTTTAGGATTTTTAGAGATTTTATGGGTTTTTAGGGGCTTTAAGTGTATGTTGGTTATTTGGTTTTTTAGGGTTTTTAGGATTTTTATGTTGTTTTACATTTATAAGGATTTTTATGTATTTTTAGGATTATAATTGTATTTTACTATATTTAGGTATTTTGATGGTTTTTATGGTATTTTAGATCTTTAAGGGTTTTCTCGGTTTTTAGGATTTTTTGGGATTGTTTATTTTATATGGGTATACATTTTGGAGTTTTTTTAAATTTTTAGGGGTTTAAAGGGTTTTTAGAGTTTCTAGTCGGATTTTAGGGTTTTATGGGTTTTAGAGGTTTTTATGGTATTTAGGGGTGTTAATGATTTTTTCGGGAGTTTTAGGGTTTTATGGTCTTTTAGGGGTTTTAAAATTCTTAGTTTCTTAGGGGTTTTTAGTATTTCTACGTTTTATGCTTGTTATAATATTTTTTATGGTTATTAGTGTATTTTATTTTTTTAGCGGAATTTAGGAATTTTTTATGATTTTAATCATTTTATTGGGGGTTTTAGAGATTTTCACGGTTTTTAGGTTTTTTAGGGGTCTTAGGTTTTTTTAGGGTCTTTAAAATTTTTTGGGTTTTTAGGGGTTTTATGTGTTATTAATTTTTTATGTTTTTCTTTGGGTTTTTAGGTTATTTGTGTTTATAGATATTTTCATGGAATTTTTAGGTTTTTTACAATTTTCTAGGGTATTTTGGAATTTTGATGGGTTTTAGGGTTTTATATTTTTTAATGTTTTTTATGGTTCTTTGGGGGTTTTAGGTTTTTTTTCCACATTTTGGTTTCTTATAGTTTTTATGTGTTTATTAACATTTATAGTGGTTGAAATGAATTTTAGTGGTTTTAGTGGTTTTTAGGGTTTTGTGCATTTTAGGGAGTTTTATGGTTTTTATAAATTTTATTGAATTTTATGGAATTTAGGGATTTTTGGTGTTTTTGTCAATTTTAGGGTTTTTAGGGGTTTTATGTGTTTTACGTTTTTAAGGTTTTCTTTGGGTTTTTCAATATTTTTTGGTCTTTTTATATTTTTAGGGATTTTTAAGGATTTTAATGGTTTTTGGTTTTTTGGATTTTTGAGGGTTTATTCCTTTTTATGTTGTTTTTATATTTTTTTGGGTTTTTAGTGTTTTTAGGTTTTTGAGGATTTTAATTGTTTTTATGTTTTTAATATTTTATTAGGGATTTTTAGGGTTTTCAAGGGTATTAATTGAATTAAATATTTTAGGTCTTTTTATTATTTTTATAATGTTTAGGATTTTTTGTGTTGTTTGGGATTTATTATTTTAGGGGGTTTTCGGTATTAATTGTTTTCTTGGGTATTATGGGTTTTTTGAGTTTTTAGGGGTTTTATGTTTTTTAGAGTTTTGTAATGGTATTAAGGGTTTAAAGGGGATTCACATTTTTTAGATGTTTTATGGGTTTTATTTTGTTTTTATGTTCTTTCATTTTTCGGTTTTTAGAAGTTTAAATTGTTTTTAGGTGTTTAAGGATTTATTAGGGGTTTTAAGCGTTTATAGAAGTTTTTACCTTTTTAGGGATTTTTATTTATTTTTTATAATTTTTATATCTTTTAGGGTTTTTAGGTATTTTGAGGGTTTTAGGATTTTTAGGGGATTTTTTCGGGTTTTTGTGTTTTTTTTATTTTATGTTTTGTAGAGGATTTATGTGCTTTGAGTTTATTAAGTTTTTCTTAAGGTCTACCAAGGTTATTTGTGTCTTTTTTAAGAATATCTATGAATTTTTATGATATTTATGTTTTTTAGTGATTTAAGGGATTTTTAGTGTTTTCAGGGTTTTTTAAAGTCTTATGGTTTTAGAGGGGTTTTAGAGCATTTTAACGTATTTAGGGATTTAAATGGTTTTTAGAGTTTTAAAGGTTATTTGGAATTTATGGGATTAGACAGCACTTTAATGTTTTTATATTCTTTATGGTTTTTAGAATTTTTAGGGTTTTTAGGTTTCTTCATTGTTTTTAGTGTTTTTATGTTTTTGGAGGGATAAGTATTTTTAGGGTTTTAATGATTTCATAGGGGTTTATAGGGATTTTTATCTTTTTAGGTATTTTAATTATTATTAATTTTTATGGATTTTTTTGGTTTTTAGGGGTTTTGAGTAGTTTTATGTTTTTTAGGGTCTTTAGGGTTTTTATAGTTTTTAGCATTTTTTGGGTTTCTAGGGGTTTTACGTTCATTTAGGTTTTTGAGGTTTTCTATAGGTTTTTCTAGGTTTTTGGGTTTTTTATATTTGTATTTCTTTTTATGTATTTTTTAGGATTTTTTTGTTTTTAAGGTTTTTACAAATTTTGAGGGGTTTGAGGGTTTTAAGGGTTTCTTATGGTTT
The DNA here is from genome assembly GCA_963277665.1 of Viscum album. Taxonomy (NCBI): domain Eukaryota; kingdom Viridiplantae; phylum Streptophyta; class Magnoliopsida; order Santalales; family Viscaceae; genus Viscum; species Viscum album. Next base: position 479,560,517 of record OY728162.1, read on the forward strand.
TTTTATTTTTAGGGTTTTTTTACTTTTAAGTGTTTTTAGATTTTTTTAAGATTTAGAGGTTTAAATGGTTTTAAAGATTTTATACTTTTTTTAGGTATTATTTGGTTTTTAATATTATTTTGGGGGGGTTTATGGTTTTAGGGGTTTTAGGGTCTTTTAGGATTTTTGGGTTTTTAGTGTTTATTATGTTTTTAGGGGATTTATGTGTCGAATGGTTTGTATATTTTTTTCGGTGTTTTTACGGTTTTAGGATGTTTTTTTATTTTTGAGATTTGTAATGCATCTTTAGGATTTTTATGGATTTTATGGTTTTTATGTATTTTGACGTTATTATGGTTTTTACGGGTTTTAAGGGTTTTTACGGTTTTAGAGTTTTTTAGTTTTTTTAGGTGTTTTAATTGTTTTCAGGTTTTAAAGGTTTTCTTAGGGTCCTCATATTTTTTATTTTTTTTATTTTTTATGGATTTTTCATGTTTTTAGGATTTTTATGGTTTTTGGGTTTTAGGGATTTTTACGGTTATTAGTGTTTTTAGGTTTTTTCTACTTTTTATTGTTTTTTGGTTGTTTTGTGTTGTTTTATTTTTTTTATAATTTTATGGTATTTTGATTTTTTAATGGTTTTATGGGACTATGTAGTTTTTATAGTTCTTAGTGGGGCTTTAGGGGTTTATGGGGTTGTTTTGTTTTTTACGGTTTATAGGGGTTTTTGGTTTTCAGTGGTTTTTTGGTTTTAGGGTGTTTTAATGTTTTTAGAAATTTTTAGGGTTTTAGGGGTTTTATGTGTTTTTTATTTTTTAAGGTTTCCTTTGGGGTTTTCACGGGTTTTAAAGTAATTTATGCTTTTAGGGATTTTGAAGGTTTTTTTGGTTTTTAGTGTATTTTAATTTTTTTTTGGGATTAATGATTTTTTATGTTTTTTAGGGTTTCTCATTGCTATTAGGATATTAAGGATTTCATGGGAATTATTTGGGTTTTTTACGCTTTTATGGATTTTTAGGGTTTTAAGGATTTTAATAATTTTTGGGTTATTTTATGGATTCTAAGAGTTTTTAAATATATTTTAGGGTTTTTTTGGGTTTTAATGGGTTTTATTTTTTTTTTGTTTCATGTTTTTTAGAGGTTTTAACGTTTTTAGGTATTTAAAGGGTTTTAGAGTTTTTAGTTATTTTGTTTGATTTCTATGCCTTTTAATGGTTTTTTGTGGATTTATTGGTTTTTGGGGTTTTAGGTATTTGATTGTATTTTAGGTTTTTAGGCATTTTTTTAGTTTTTTAAGGGTTTTAAGTGTTTTTAGGTTTTTAATTATTTATTTGGGTTTATCAGTTTTTAGCTTTTTTATATTTATTGGGTTTTTTAGCATTTTAGGGATTTTGGATTTTTAGGGTTTTCAAATTTTATTTTGAGTTTTTTTCATTTTTATGTTTTTATGGGTTTTATTTGTTTTAGGTTTTTAATTTTTTCATAGGGTTTTGTGGTTATTTATAATTTTTTGGATGCTTTGTGCTTTTTAGAATTTTTATTGTTTTTTGGGTATTTTGGGATTTTGAGTGTTTTTGGCGTTTTTAAGGGTTTTAATGTTTTTACGGTTTTTTGGATGATGGTTTTTTTATTTTTGTAAGGATATATGATTTATTAGTTTTTTAAATTTTTATCTATTTAATGGGTTTTATAGTTTTTAGTGGGTTTTATTGTTTTTATGGTTTTTAAGGTTTTTATTATTTTAGGGGTATTTATGGTTTTTAGGATTTTGTGGGTTTTTGGGTTTTTAGAATTTTTAAGTTTTATTGGGATTTAACATATTTGTTTTATGTTTTTATGGGTTTTCAAGGTATCTTGGGTGCTTTACATTTTTAGATATATTTTGGGATTTTTATGTTTTTTATAGTTTTTTAGAGTATTTAGTGATTTTTTTTTGTTTTTAGGGGTTTTAGGTGTTTATGTTTTTTAGGGGTTTAGTCTTTTTCTCTATTTTTTAGGATTTTAACCTTTTTTAGGTATTTAATTTTTTCTTATAGTTTTTAGTCTATTTAGGTATTTTTACATTTTTTGGGAATTTTAAAGGTTATTTTGGGTTTTAATGGATTTTGATGGTTTTCTGTGATTTTAGGATTTGAATTTTTTTTGGGTTTTAATGGTTTTTCTATGTTTTTGAGGATTTTATGTTTTTTAGAGTTTTTAAAAAAAATTAGTGGTTTAAATGTTTTTTAGTGTTTTTGTGGTTTTTAGGTATTTTTTTGTTTTTAAGGTTTTTTTTGGTTTTCTGGTTTTTTAGTTTTTTTTTGGGTTTTTAGGGTCTTTTTAGTAGTTTTTAGGGTTTTAGGTTTCTTTCGATGATGAATTTTGGAGAATAAAAAGAGAAAATGATTTACAAACAATTTTTCCAAAAGGTGAAAAGATGTTTGACCTAGAGATGTTCCAAGACAAGCCAATTACAAGAGTAGTATGTAAGGCACCAAAATTAACCATACAGCCAAGAAAACTAAAAGTAACAAGAACTTAACAAATCCCTCAATTCAACATCCAGTTTACAATCACCCACAACAATCCCCATCTTTGTGATTGAAAAAACCATACCCACCAAGGTATTGGAAAACAATCTTACTGCCATGTCATAACTGCCATCAGTGCACGAACCGAGAAAATAGTTCCTCCAAAAAGCTACCAACATCACACAAGCCAGTATGGAGACCATTCAATAGCCAATAGTACATGAGCCCAGAGCACCAGATCCACTGAACTAGAAGAATAAAAAATAACAACTCCCTTACATGCGCTAGCAAGAGATCGAGGAGCCACATATCCAAGAGAATCAAACACAACCTACAGAGAAAAATAGCCACAACCAAAAGCCACAAATGACCATTCATGACACACTCGCACACATTCACTCACACACCACATTATAGTGTTTCCCAGGGTTTTATGTGTAAAATTGTTTTTAGGGTTTAATGGTTTTCTTAGCATTTTGGGGGGTTTTGACATTCTTTTGGATTTTTATTGATTTTTTTATGCTAATTATTTGTTGGGTTTTCAATGATTTTGAGGGTTTTAGGGGTTTTTATGGGTTTTCTATTCTTTTTGGGTTTTTAGTGTTTTTAGGTTTTTAGGGGATTACATGTTTTTATGTTTTTATGTTTTTATTAGTGTTTTGTAGATTTTTTTTTCATGTTTATGGATTTTTAAGTATTTTTTATTTTTTATTGTTTTCTAGGTTTCATAGGGATTTTGTGGGGTTTTAACATTTTTAGGGTTTTATAGTATTTTTTAGATTTATAGGTGCCTTTTATTTTTTAATGTTGTACAGGTTTTTTCAGTTTTCTCTAAATATTTTTAGGGGTTTAAAGGGTTTTTAGTGTTTTTATTGGGTTAAGTTATTTTATGGGGTTTTAAGGATATTTAAGGTTATTAGGGTTTTTAGGTATTAGTGTCTTTTATGGGTTTTTATGTCCCTTATATATTTTTTGTGTTTTTAAGGGTTTTATGTATTTTTTTGTTTTTAGGTATTCTTATAGTTTTTTAGGTTTTTTTTTGTGTTTCTATGTTTTTATATATTTTTTTGGATTTTTTAAAATTTAAATATTTTTACGGTTTTCATGGATTTTGAGGGTTTTTATGCCTTTTAAATGTTTTTAAAATTTTTATGTTTTTGAGGTTTTATGTGTTTCTATGATTTTTTGTTTTTTTTAATCATTTTTCTGGGTTTTTAGCAATTTTTTCATTTTTAGAAATTTTTAGTGAATTTTTAAGATTTTTGTTGTTTTTAGGGATTTTGAGGATTGTAGGGTATTTTAATTTTTTTAATGTTTTTATGTTTTTATGTTTTTTATAGGGTTTTAGTGGCTCTTTTGAGTTATTATCATTTTTAAGGATTTTTAATTATTTAAATGTTTTAAGGGTATAAAGGATTTTTAGGGGTTTTAAGTGGGTTTTAGGGTTTTTATGAATTTTTTGGTTTTTAAGGTTTTTAGGGGTTTTATGGATTTTTTTTTTTAGGGTTTTTATGGTATTTTATAGTTTTTAGTGATTTTATATGTTTTAAGTGTTTTTAGGTTTTAAGGTTTTTATAGGGTTTTTCAAGGTTTATAGGTTTTTAAATGATTTAGGGATTTTTTGGGCTTTTTATTATTTTTATTGTTTTTAGAGGGTTTAGTTATTTTAAGGGGTTTTAGTGTTTTTAGGGTTTACAGGTGTTTTAGGGTTTTTAGCATTTTTTTTATTTTAGGGGTTTTATCTTTTTTTAGTTTTTATGGTTTTCATAAGGATTTTCAGGGTTTTTAGGGGTTTTTAAATATTTATTGACTTTTTTTTGGCATTGATAGGATTTTTAATATTTTTAGGATTTTTAGGTATTTTGATGGGTTTTAAGGTTTTTTAGGGATTTAGAGTTTTTGTGTTTTTTTATTTTAAGAGGTTTTTATGGGGTTTTAGGGTTTAAGAAATTTTATTGTGTTTTAACGTTTTTCAGGGTCTAAGAGTTTTTATAGTTTTTTGTGGGTTTTTATGGTTGTTATGGGTTTTTGAATTTTTTAAATTTTTTGGGGGATTTAGGTGTTTTTAGGGGTTTTTCTGTATTTTTAGGGCTTTTAGTATTTTATAATTTTTATTTTTTATGGTTTTTGTCTGTTTTTTGAGTTTTTATGTTTTTCTTGTGGGTTTTTAGGGTTTTCAGTGTTTTTAGGTACATAGGTATTTTTAGGAATTTATTACGATTTTTTTGGGTATTAGTGTTTTATGTATTTTGATGGTTTTGGGGATTGGGGGTGTTTATGATTTTTATAAATTTTACATTTTTAAGGGGTTTTAAGTGTTTTTTAGTTTTTAATGTTTTTATGTGTTTTCAAGGTTTATAAGGGTTTTTAATTTTTTTAGTAAATTTTTTGGGATTTTTTTGTATATTTTTATTGTCTTTATGGTTTTTAGGATTTTAATGGTTTTTAAGGATTTTAGACTATTTGTTTGTGACTTTTTGAGAGTTTTATGGTTTTTTTGTGTTTTATTTGGGTTTTAATGTTTTTAGGGATTTTAACGATTTTATAGGTTTAAGGGGCCTTATGGTTGTTTTAGGTTTTTTATGGGTTTTAGGGTTATTACAATTTTTTGGGGGTTTTATGGTTATTGGGGGTGTTATGTGTTTTAGGGTCCTTTTACGTTGTTAGTGTTTTCTTGGTTTTTTGGTGTTTTAAGTGTTTTTAGGATTTCAGTTTTTCTAAGGTTTTTTAGGGACTGTAAGGGGTTTTAGGATTTATTTAGTTTTTTTCTTCTAGTTTTCAGGTTCATAGTGTTTTTTAAATTTTTTATTTTTTTATGCGTTGTTATATTTTTTACCATTTTTTGGGATTTAAATGGTTTATATCGATTTTAGTGAGTATTCAATATTTTTATGGTTTTTTAGGTTTATTTATAGTTTTTTGGATTTTTATAAATTTTAGGGGGTTTAAGGGTTTTTTGATATTTTATGTTTTAGTATATTTTTTGGGTTTTAAAATATTTTTTTGGGTTTTAAAGGTTCTTATGGCCATTTTCGATTTTTATGTGTTTTAAATTTTTAGATGTTTAAAAGGGTTCTTATAATTTATCTGGATTTTTTTAGTTTTTTACATTTTTAGGGATTTATTATTATTTTTTTGATTTTATTTTTTTAGGTATCTAGAGGGTTTTTTGGATTATTAGGGTTTTACGAATTTTAAGGTTTTTTTGGATTTTTAGGGTTTTTTTATTTTTTAATGGGTTTTAAGATTTTTTAGAGTGTTTTAAGGTTTTAAGGGGATTAATGTTTTTAGAGTATTTTCTGGGTCTTTAGTGGTTTTTTAAGTTTATGGTTTTTATGTTTTTATGGGGTTTTGTGTTTTTAGGCCTTTTAAGGGTTTTTAGAATTTTTAGGTTTTTATTGTTTTTATGTTTTTTTGGTTTTAATGTTTTCATTGGGGTTTTCAAGGTATTTAGGCTATTTTACATAGTCAATGATTTTTAGGTATATTTATGATTTTTATTTTCTTTAGGATTTTGTGGATTTTGAGGATTTTTATGCTTTTTATGGGTTTCATCATTTTAGGGTTTTAAGGTTTTTATGTGTTTTTAGATTTTTAATATTTTTCAATTGGTTTTTAGTGTTTTTATAATTATTTATGGTTTTTGGGAATTTATGGATTTTTTAGGATTTTTATGGGTTTTATAGTTTTTAGGGATTTTTACAGGTTTTAGGTTTTTATGGGTTTTTGGGGCTTATGGTTATTATGGTTCTTTCGATGTTTTTTTTTTCTTAGTGTATTTAATGTATTTTAGAGTTTTTGGATTTTTTAGGGGTTTATGAGTTTTTTTATTGTTTTAGTGGTTTTTTGGGTTTTTTAAATTTTGTGGGTTTTAATGGATAATGGGGTTTTTATGTCTTTAGGGGTTTTTAGGTTTTTAAAGGTTTTTAGAGTTTTTTTATGATTCTTTATGTTTTATGTATTTTTATGTTTTTACAGTTTTCTTAGGGTTTTCAGTGTTATTTGTGTTTTTAAATTATTTAAGACTTTTTACGGATTTTTATGGTTTATATTGTTTTTAGGGATTTTATGGATTTTGAGGGGTTTTTGGGTTTTTGGGTTTCATGTATTTTTTTTAAGTTTTTTAGTATTTATTATTAATTTTAGGGGTTTTATGTCTTTTTATATTTTTACGGTTTTCTCATGGTTTTCTGGGTTTTTTTGGATTTTTTATATTTTAGGGATTTATAGTTGTTTTTTTTGGATTTTCATGTTTTTTTGGTATTTTGAGGGATCAAAGGTTTTTTTGTGTTAATGTTTTTTTAGGGTTTTAGGGATTTTAATTTTTTTAAGGTTTTAAGGTTTTTTTAATTCTTTTGATGTTTTATATGTTTAAAGTGTTTTTTATGTTTTTAATGGTTTTTAGGGTTTTATTTGTTTTTATGGTTTTTAAAGGATTTTAAGTGTTTATGGTTATATGGGGTTTGGGGTATTTATGGTATTTTAAGGATTTTAGGGGATTTAGCATTATTTAGGTTTTTAAGGGGATTAACTATTTTTAGTGTGTTTTTGTTTTCTTATAGATTTTTTGTGTTTTTGATGTTTTTTGTTATTTTTATGTATTTTTAAGATTTTAATTATTTTTATAGATTTTTGAGTTTTTACTAATTTTTTGGGTTTTTAGGATTTTTATGCTTTAAAGGTTTTTTAGGGTTTCTAGTGTTTTCAGGTTTTCTAGTGGCTTTAATTGTTTTTAAAATTTTATGATTTTTTAGGATTTTTCAGTGTTTTAAGGTTTGTTACATTTTAGGAATTTTAATAGCTTTTTTATGATTTTTATTATTCATTAGGGTTATTAAATATTTTGAGGGTTGAACAGTTTTTTAGTTTTTTTAGTGTTTTATGGTTTTTTATATTTTTAGTATTTTTTTGATCTTTTTGTTTTTAGATTCTTTTAATGTTTTATGGGTTTTAATGGGTTTTTAACCATTATTAGTTTAGGTTTTTATGGGTTTTATGACTTTTTATGGCATTTAGGAGTCTTATGGATTTTATTTTTTTAAGGGTTTTTAGTATATTTAATGGATTCCTTAGGTTTTTTTTTCATATTTAGATTTTTTTTAGGTTCTTTGGATTTTTAGGTTATTATGGTTATTGTAAGGGATTCCTCTATTTTTAGGTGTTTTTTCATTTTTAGGTATTTGAAGGTATTCTCTAGAAATTTTATGGTTTTAAGGGTATTAAGGATTTTGTCAGTTTTCAGGGTTTTATGTGTTTTATGGCTTTTAGAGTTTTTATGGGTTCTTTGGTTTTTAGGGGTTTTAAGCGTGTTTAGGTTTTTAATGAATTCTTATGTTTTTTAGGGGTTTTAGAGGTAATTATATCTTCATGCATTTTGAGGGATTTTTTAGTATTTTTATGTTTTTTATTATTTTTACGTATTTTTAGCAGTTTTACATTTTTTGGGGGTTTTAGGGTTTTTATGAATTTTGGGATTTTAAAGTTCATTGAGTTTTTTTGGTGGTGTAATGGTTTTTAGATTTTTTACATTATTTAGGTTTTAAAGGGGTTTTAGATTTTTAGTGGTTTTTTATGATTTTTATTAATTTTTATGGTTTTTAGGGTTTTAAGGTTTTTAATAGTTTTTTATTCTTTTAGGTGGTTTTGGGTTTTTGGGGTTTTAGAGTTTTTTTGGGGGTTTATAAATTTCTTAGGTTTTTAAGGGTTTAAGGTTCTTTTAGGATTTCAATGTTTTCTTATTATTTTTAGGGTTTTTAGGATTTTATAATTTTTTGTGGATTTCTCAAACTTTTATGAATTTTTAGGGGTTTTGGTGTTTTGAGTATTTTGAGGGGTTTTTGGGTTTTTTGGGATTCTTGGTTTTTATGGGGTTTATGTTTTTTATTCTATTAATGTCATCTTTAAGTTTTTCTAGGTCTTAGGGTTTGTAAATTTTCTAAGGATTTTATGAATTTATATGGTTTTTAGGGATTTTGAGTTTTTAGAATTTCTATGGTTTTTTTCTTTTAGTTGTTTTTTAGTTATTTTTAGGTTTTCAAGGATTTTTTGGGTTTTAAAAAAATTCAGGGGGTTCAAAGGGGGTTTAGTGTTTTTATTGGGTTTTTAGATTTTTTTTGTATTTTTAAGGGTTTTAGGTGGTTTTATGTTCCTTTAGGGTTCTTTATGGTTTTCAACATTTTTTGGTTTTTAATGACATTAAATGTTTTTAGTGTCTTAAGCTTTTTAAGGGGTTTTAAGGTTTTAGGGGTTTTTACATTTTTAGGGATTTCTATGGATTTTTTAGGATTTTGTCATTTTTTTGGATTTGAGGGATTTTGAGGATTTTTAGTGGTTTTTGGGTTTTTTATGGTTTTTAGAGTTTTTTTGGTTTTATGAATTTTTAGGTTATTAGGGGTATAAAGTGTTTTTAGGTTCTTTATGTTTTTCTTATGATTTTAAGAGTTTTTAGTGTTTTTTTAATTTTTTTGGGATTTTTATGGATTTTTTATGATTTTTATGGGTGTAAGATTTTTAGGGTTTTTAGTGTTCTAAAGTAGTTTAGGGGTTTTAGGGTATTTATGGGTTTTTCGGTTTTTATGGTTTTTTTTTGAGTTTTTTAGGGTTTCATGGGTTTTTAGTGTTTTTTAAACATTTTTATGTGTTTTTAGTTTTTTTAGTATATTTTAGGATTTTAATTGGTTTTTATGGGTTCTTAAGGATTTTAGATTTTTAAGGGGTTTTAGGGTTTTTAGGGTTTTTAGCATTTTTTAGGTTTTTAGGGTTTTTAACTATTTTTATGGATTTAATGCGTTCTTAGGGATTTTCCAGATTTTTATGGTTTTTAGGGATTTTTAGTTATTTTTTTCTTTTATAGAATTATCAGATTTTAGGGTATTTTGTGTTTTTATGTGTTTTTGGGTTTTTTTGATTTTTTGCATTTTAGTGTATTTATGGTTTTAGGGGTTTAATTTTTTTTATATTTTTATGATTTTCTTATGTACTTTTAGGGTTTTTACCCATTATGTTTATATGGTTTTATAGGGATTTTTATGGATTTTTATGGTTTTCAGGTGTTTTAGGGTTTTTTTGGGGTTTTGTCTTTCATGGTTTTTTTAGGTTTGTACGTTTTTTTGAGTTTTTTGGGTTTTAAACCTTTTTTATGTTTTATTTATATTTTTAAAGACTTAATTGGTTTTTATTTCATTTAGTGGTTTCTAGGGTTTTTTTGTGTTTTTTCGCTTTTTATTTTTTTTCTTGGGTTCTATGGTTTCTATGTTTTTTAGCGGGTGTTTGGGTTTTCTAGAGTTCTTATCATTTTTAGGGTTTTAATATTTCTATAAGGTTTTCCAGGTTTTTATGTTTTTTAAATTTAAGATATTTTTTTGATTTTTTTGATTCATTTTATTTTTTTGTTTTTAGGGATTTTGAGGGTTTTAGGTGGTTTAGTGTTTTTAGTGTTTTAGTGATTTTAGGGGTTTAAATTTCTGTTATGTTTTTATGGTTTTCTTTTGGTTTTTACGGTTTTTTGTATTTTTATCGATTTTCTAGGTTTTTAATTTTTTTTAAATGGTTTTTAGGGTTTTTATGTTTTTCTGGGTTTTTTAGGGTTTTTTGCTTTTTTCTATTTTTAGGGTTTTTAATGTTATTTAGAGTTTTTAACGTTTTTTGGGTTTTAGTGTTTTTTGGGTTTTATGTGTCTTTAGAGTTTTTATATTTTTAGTGGTTTTTATGGTTTTTAGTGTTTTTAGAGTTTTTCAGATTTTATGTTTTTTATATTTGTTTTGTTCTTTTGGTGATTTATGTTTTTTTGTTTTTATGTTTTTCTTTGGGGTTTTCTGGGTTTTTAGGATTTTCTATGTTTTTAAGGATTTTTAGGTATTTTTTAACATTTTTTTGTTTTTTTATTGTTTTTAGTGTTTTTTGTGATTTAGGGGATTTAGGGTTTTTATAGTTTTTTTAGGTTTTCGAGTTTTAGGGTTTCTTATGTTTTTTTCGGTGTTAAGGGTTGTAGAATTTTTAAATGTTTTGTGGTTTATGGGTTTCATAGAGTATTTAGTGGATTTTTAGGTTGTTTATGGGTTTTTATTGTTTTTAGGGGATTTATAGTTTTTTTGTTTTTTGGATTTTTTGGGTTTTTTTGTGTCTTCATCATTTTATGGTTTCATTAGGGTTTTATATATTTTTAGGATTTTATGGATTTCTTATGTTTTTTCTTGGTTTTAGAATTTTGAATGTCTCTATATTTTTTTAGTATTTTTTAGTATTGTAATAGTTTTTATGGTATTTATTAATTTGGGGATTTTTTTTTATTTTTTTACAATTTTTAGGGTTTTTATGGGTTTTTATGGGATTTTTGGGTTTTTCGGATTTTTCTGAGTTTCTCAAGGTTGTTAAGGGTTTTTAGAGTTCTTAAAAGTTTATAGGGGTTTAAAGGAAATTGAGTGTTTTTAGTGGATTATATGGATTTTATAGTCTTTAGGGTTTTTATGTTTTTAGGGTTATTTCTTATTTTTTAGGGTTTTTATGGTCTTTTAGGATTTTTAGTGCTTTTAGGTTTTTAGGTTTTTTTAGTGTTTTTAGGTTTTTGGGGGGTTTAAAGTGTTTTTCAAGGGTTTTGTAATTATTTATTCTTTTAAGGGTTTTTAGGTCTTTTTTAGGATTTTTATGATTTTTTAGGATTTTAAGGGATTTTGGGAGTTTTAAGGGTTTTTATGGTTTTATGGTTTTTTATCATTTTTTAGTTTTTTAGATGATTTTAGTGTTTTTAATGTTTTTAAGGTTTTCTTATGGGTTTTCTATGCTTTAATAAATTTTTATGTTTTTATGTATTTTTACGGATTTTTTATAATTATTTTTGATTTTAGGGTTTTTAGGGATTTTGAGGGTTTTAGGGTTTTAGGGTTTTTCTGGGTTTTTTGGAATTTTTTAGTTTTTAGGGTTTTATGGTTTTTATAGTTTTTCAACACTTTTAGGGGATTAATTGGTTTCTAGAGTTTTTAGTTTTGTTATGTGGTTTTATGTTTTTTTAATGTAAATAGAACATAATATATAAAAGAAGGAATTAAAGTACAACACAATCACCTGATGGGTAAAAAAATGGATTCAAGGCCCCCAAAAAAAATTAAAATGGTCTCGAGAACCCTAGAAAATCCCAGACAACCAAACTCTGGAATATGGGCCTAATAATCCTCCCCTCCATGACATCATCTAGAAAATGATCATGAGAAACCTCATGAATCACAAACAAAACATTGCCTAGAAAATCGTGTGAGAATACTCACAAAGAAAACCCATCAATCATCTAGAAAATAGATCATGAAACCACATGAATACCATCCAAAACAATTCCTAAAAAATCACTGAGAAACCTCATGAATTACAGTGAATTTAACTCCCATCTCTCAGCTCTGTCACTAGCCCAAGTAACAAACATCTACCAGAAACACCTAACACCCCACAAGGTCTCCTACCACCAAAAATAAATCTCCCACCACCAGAATCTCCCATCTTCCTTAACAGATTTTTGAACCCCAAGTCAATACTCAGAAGAAAATCCAGTAATCACAACATGCCTACAATCCTATAACATCTCCCCCCATAGCTACCAATAGTCTCAGTCCCATCTCCACCAAAACAAATTGCAACAAACACCGAAACTAGCCAGCCGGCCCCCCCCCCCATCACCTAACATCTATCACCCAAAACTAGATGCATTAAAAAAATGCTCCCATAATCAAACAATAATATTTATCCTACTATCCAATGGACTATACTCAACACCTTCTAAAACCAGAAACCCCCAGTCCTCAACACCTTCCAAAACCAGCAACCCCCAGTTCCACTTTTAGCACAAACATCCACAACAAAAAATGCCTCGACCTCCGGCCTCACCTAAAACCATGGAAACCCATTATCCCAACCACATCCCATCCACAACTATAACCCTCCCACCAAGACTTCTTCCACCCCATCATGTGCAATAGCATGTAACCCATCAACTCCCAAAATATGGAATTCCCAGAAAGAGATTTTCTTTTGAAGCCACAACCAAGGAAAATCCCCATCCATCCACCTCCCGACTGTTTGAAAGAAAAAACTATCTCTAGAACCAATTCAAGAAAAAAAATAAGATACCTATACAACCAAAAACACTTCAATCCCCCAAACCAAGAATCCTACCATCAACCCACCTCAAATATGGTCATAAAATGATATAATTGATATCAAAGTAAAATAAAGTGGTAGTCTACCAGAAACTAAAGCATCCCAATGTCATAACATGATGCTTATGATGCTACTGTGGAAGTCATGGAGACCACCAAACTAACTAAACCAATAGAAAGTAGAGCACAATCATCATCTAGTGAACCATAATATAGATGATTGAAACAAAATATTATCCAATGGACATAATAAAACACGAATCCATCATTGAAAATGGATGCTTAGGGCCCAACAATCCTGATAGCAAATAATGTCAAAAAAACCATCATTGGTGAAGTAAATCGACTGAAATGCCAAATAGATTCATAAGAATACCTCCACCAAGAACCTAGAACGTTTAATTCACTAAAAAATCTCCACTTTTGAGGGGGTTATTTTTAAATTTAGAAGGGGTTATCACCCCATATAAATACATTAGTGGCGGTTGTGAGGAACCACCACAAATGTTGAAACCTACTATCATTAGAGTCGATTTTGAATAAAAAATGTTAAATTCATTGGGAATTTATCTATAGTTACATTAGAGTGGGATTAAACCCCCTCTATTGTTGAATTAAATTCACCAAAAAAATATTCGGTTTGCGGTGGTTATAGTTGAAACTTCCACTAATTGAAATTATTTAGATGTGGATTGAACCGCACCTAATTCCCTGATGATTTTCATTTTTTATGTTTTTTACTTACACCATCTACCTCTCTCGGGTCACCCCCACCCCGCCCTCCCTCACGTTTCAACCTCTAAACTGCCTCCTATTCCCAGTATCGCCCCCATCCCCCCTCCTGTTCCTGTCCCCAGCCCCCATCTCATTAGTTCTCTCTCCTCCACATGTTTCAATATCCGCCCACCCCAACCCATTATCTATAATCCATTTAATGTGTTTATACCCTCCCTGGAGATATATTTATAAATAATGACATATAGGATTCGAACCATGGACAACAAGGAACAAATACCACCAGAACTCAACCCGCTAACCACTGAAGAAAATGAATTTTGATGTATAAATTACACATGAATGTATATATGTATTTTTTATTGTTTATTATAATATATATTATTATCAAAATTAATTTAGATATAGTAAAATAATAATATATATATTATTTACTATATCTATATGTATATGCAATTATATATATTCTATATTATATATTTATATATCACGTAAATATATTACACAATTATATTTTTATATATTGTACTTATATATATGTGTCTATGTCTGTGTGTCTATGTGTATCATAAAAATAATATTATTAATTATTATTTTTGTTACTACATCTATTTTTTAATCTATAAAAATTATAAGTTGGTTTTATAAATTCTATACATTTATTTAATGATTTATATCAAACATATATTATATTAAATACATTAGTATTATATATTTACGTAAATTAAATATATACTTAAATACATACATATATATATTTAAGGAATATGTATATAATTATTTACTTAATATATTTATATAAGGTCTTTAAAAATATATTTATATAATTTCTTTCAATAGATGTATTTATTATTATTTATATTAATATATATAGAAATATTTATAAACTGTATGATATTATATAAAACTAATATGTTATTATTTATATATGAAATAAAATTTATAAAAAAATTAATATCATATATTATTAATTTTTTGTTATATTAAATTAATATATATATTATACAAAATTAATATTATAAGAAATAAAATTTATAAAATAATATACATAATATTATTTGAAATACAATATTTTATTATATACAATTAATATTATATGAAATAAAATTTTCAAAAATATTTATATAATGTATTCCAATCATATATTTATTTTTATGTACATTAATATATATACTTTTTTTAATAAAAATAATTCTATAATATTGTGTACATTTTTATAAATTCATTTGTATAAATTTTATTTTATATAATATTAATTATATATAATTTAAAGTCATAAACATATTATCTAAAAATATATTTATAATTATAATAATATAATTTATAAAAATTACAATCATGGGATCTTATATGATATATTTTTTTAAATAAATTATATTTAAATATATTTATATAATATGTTTATGATTTTATATTATAAATAATTAATATTATTTGGAATAAAATTTATACAAATAAATATAAATTTATTTACATAATATAATAAAATTATATTTATGTATACATATAAATACTATTAAATACAATCATATAAATATTTTAGATAATATGTTCTTATAATATATTTAAATACATTTATATATTGTGTTTTAATTATATATATATTATGGAAGCTTCTTTTTAAAATAGTGGGGGTTCACAACCCCATTTAATCTTTTAAATTATACGGGGTTTTGAACCACCTCTAATTTAATAAAGGAGAGGGGGGGGGGTTTTGAAACTCCACTATTTTAAGATGATAGAGGAGGTTTTGAACCCCCTATAATTTAAAGATATTATAGGGGGGTTTGGATCCACCCTAATTTATGTAATTATTGGGGGTTTGAAACCCCTCCATTTTAAGACATTATAGGGGTGTTTTACACCCCCCCTCTAATTTAAGACATTATAGGGGTTTTTGAACCCGCTCTAAAATCCAATTGAATATCAAAAAAATAATGTCACATTTTTTGAGGGGTTCAAAACCCCCTCCAATTTAAGAAATTAAAGGGGGTCCATAACCCCTCCAAATTATATTATTGATGAGGTTTGTAGGAAACCCATATAAATATTATAGAAAATGAATTTAGAGGGGGTTTATAACCCCCTCTAAAGTCTATGATTAGAAGGGGTTGTACAGAACACCCTCTAATTATACAGAAAATGAATTTATAGGGGTTTGTCCATAACCCCCTATAATGAACACTATCAAATATGTTTTTTTGTAGTTATTGGTCGACAAATATTCTTTCAATATATCGATGAAATAGTAGGGACGTTGGCTAATGGGAAAAAGAAACAAGGTAAAAAGATGATGCATTAGGTGAAGGTGAAGAAAAACACACAAAACACCACATAGATAAGAAACTACGGCTTTCCATAGACCATGAAAATTGAGAATAAAATCCCATAGTCTCGAAAGGCCATGACCAAATCTATACCATTTATTCAAGCACTGAAAAAAATCAACAAAATCAAACCCACCTACCACCAACAAGAATCCCACAATGCCCCACACAAACCTTCCACAAGAAAGGCTTCCAAACCTTACCGCTGTTAACAGCCATTAGAAGACCTCAAAATCAGCGTTGATGTTTAGTAAACAAGTGGACAATAGAACCATCCATCCACCCAAAATTCCATAAGAAACAATGATGGTTGACAAACTAGCAATATGAAAAGCATTGAAAACCCCTTCAAAAATGTCATTGATGAATGAAATCTTCAATTGAACCGTGACAATCATTGAACATCCCTCAAAGAAAATATTCTAATCATCCTCAATCCCACCTCAATCTCAAGATAAAATGACTAAAAACAAAACAATGATCTAGAAGTAAGAAAAATTCAACAAAATCATGTAAACCTATGCCTTACTTCCAACCCAAAAGATCCCACACGCACCGACTCGAGAACATTGACAAATAAACCAGGGATGATTGTTGGAAAACCAAAAACATCCCAATGGAAAACCCCATCCTCCACCCATATAGTAATTAAAACCAGACATCTAGGAACCTGATGAATTATGAGCTCCAGTGATCGATGTACCCAATCCAAATATCCGATGAACTAGAAGAAACTCCATTAAAACAAGCCTCCCATCAACTAATATGATGATTTGAAAGTCCTTTAACCAATAATCTAGTAACAACCCCACATTAATAAAGACATAATGACCATAATAAGATTAAAAATCAGGAAAAAAATTCCATTATCCACAAAAAACCATGATCACCCTAAGCCAAATGACAATATTGAACCCAAAAACTATCAATCTAAGAGCCCCATTGACCAAGAATCATCCATTGAAAGAATATAGATGAAACATCAGGAGAACCTGGTTCAATTAAATAGCATTTAATCTACCACGACCTTGTGACTTTTGAGTGATTCATGTTCTCAATCAGGAACCTCTTAGGGCCTTTTAGTTTATAGGGGGTTTTAAAATTTTTAGGTATTTTTATGGTTTTATGGGTTATTAGGGTTTTAAGTACTTTTAGGGTTTTCTTGGGTTTTTATAATGTTTTAGGTTTTTATGGGTTTTAAGTGTTTTTAGGTTTTTATGGTTTTAATAGGTATTTTCAGGTTTTTATGGTTTTTTTTATTTTTAGGTATTTTAGGTATTTTTAGTATTTTTATGTTTTTAGTGTTTTTGGGGATTTTGAGTGTTTTTTATTGTTTTTATGATTTTTTATAATTTTTATAATTTTTGGGGGTTTTTGGTGTTTTATGTGTTTTTTAGTTTTCATGTGGATTTTTAGGGCTTTTAGTTTTTTTTACGTTTTTATTTATTTTAGGGGTTTTTTAGTATTTTTATGGTTTTTAAATGTGATTACAGAATTTGAGGGGTGTATGGTGTTTTTGGTTTTAAAGGGTTTTTTATTCTTTTTATTTTGGGGTTTCGAGGAATTTTTTTATTTTTAGGGGGTTTAAGGTTTTTTAGATTTTTTTTATTGATTTGAAAAGTTTTAATTATTTTTTGTGATTTTAGTGGCTTTTAGGGTTATTGAGGGTCTGAGGGTTTTTTAATGGTTTAAGGAGATTTTTTCTTTGTAGGGGTTTTTTGGGATTTTTAGGGTTTTTAAGGGTTCTTTGAGTATTTTAGGTTTTTAGTAGTTTAAATTTTTTAGTTTTATTAATTTTCTTATGGTTATTTAGGGTTTTATAGGTTTTTTTCCTTTTTAGGGTTTTTTAAAATTTATTTTTTATGGTTTTAAGGATTTTGAGTGTTTTTAGTTTTTTAGAGTTATTATGGACTTTAGGGTGTTAGTGGTTTTTTGAGTTTTTTTGGTTTTAAATGTTTTTATAGTCTTTTAATTTTTTTAGGAGTTTAAAATATTTTTAGTATTTGTAGTGAATTTTAGGGTTTGTATGGATTTTTAGGGGACTTTACTGTATTAGGGGGTTTATGCATTTTAGGGGACTAATGGCCTTTTATGGTTTTAAGGGGTTTTATGGTTTTTTAATTTTTTATGGGTTTTAGTTTATTTAGGTTTTATGGTATTCTTATAGTTTTTCATGTTTTTTAGGGGTTTTCATGATTTTTTGGATTTTATAGAATTTTTAGTACTTTTATGGTTGCTAGGTTTTTCAGTGATTACGAGGGGTATTATGAATTTAGGGTTTTATTGGTTTGTAGGATATTTAAGAGTTTTTAGGTTTTTAGGGGTTTTATTTGTTTTTATGGTTTTTAGGATTTCATAGTTAATTTAATATTTTTCAGGGATTATTAAAATTTAAAGGGTTTTTAAGGATTTTTTAATATTTCTATGGTTTTATGTGGTTTTAGGAATTTTTAGAGTCTTGAGTGTTTTTTAGAGTTTTTAGGTTTTTATGGTTTTTTATGTTTTTTAAGTGTTTATTTTTTATTTTTTAGGGAACTTTAGGTTCTTTAGTGTTTTTTTATTTTAAAGGTTAAATTACATTCAAATTTTTTAATAATTTTTATTTTTTATGGGTTTTTAGTGTTTTGTAAGGTTTTTGGGGTTTTAAGGTATTATTGGGGTTTAGTGTTCTATAAGTTATTTAGGGGTTAACTTTTTTATAATTTTTCTTAGGGGATTTCAGGGATTTATGGTTTTTCATGCTTTTAGGGATTTTTAAATATTTTTTAGTATTCTTATGGGTTTTATTTATTTTGATAGTTTTTATAATTTTTATGGATTTCGAGTTTTTTTAGGGTTTTTAGTATTTTAGGATATTTTGAGTAATTTAGGATTTTTTTGGGGTTTTTTGTGTTTTTTTTTTGTTTTTAAGGATTTCAAAGGGACTTACAGGTTTTTAAGTTGATTTTACATTTTTGTTATTTTTATGGTTTTTAGTTGTTTTTTATGGATTTTGAGCTGCTTTAAGGATTTGGATGGTTTTTTGTGATTTTTAGGAATCCTAGGGATTTTATTATTATTTTGGGTTTCAATGGTTTTTTAGAGTTTTGTAGGGTTTTAATATTTATAGATGTTTTTAATGTTTTATGGGTTTAAAGGGTTTTAATATTTTTACTGGAGTTTTAAGGTTTTATGGGATTTTGGTGTTTTTTTTGGGTTTTAGGAAATTTATGGTCTTTAGGGGATTCCTGGGTTTTTATGGTCATTTATGGTTATTTATATTTTCTATCCTTTTTATTTTTTTTAGGGGTTTTATGTTTTTTAGGTTTTTTATGTTTTACTTAGGGGTATTCAAGGTTTTCTGGAATTTTATGTTTTTAGGGATTTTTAGGGTTTTTAGGTATTTTCATTATATTTATAGTGTTTAGGGGTTTTAGGGTTTTTAGGGTTTTTAGCGATTTTAGTTTTTTTATGGGGTTTAGGAGTTTTTAGCTTTTTAGGGATTTCTTAGAGATTTTCAGTGTTTAATAGTTTTTATGATTGTAGGTATTTCAGGTACTTTTATGATTTTATCATTTTTAAAGATTTTTAGAGATTTTGAGGGATTTTATGTTTTTTATTAGTTTTAGTGTTTTATTGGTTTTAAGGGATTATTATGGTTTTTATGGGTTTTAGGGTATTTAGGGTTTAATGATTTTAGGGGGGTTTGCTTTTAGGGGTTTTTGTTTTTTTTATGTGTTATTAGTTTTTAAGGTTCTCTTTTGTTTTTTAGGGTTTTTATGGGTTTTTATGTTTTTATGGATTTTTACGGATTTTTTAGGATTTTTATGGGTTTTAGGGTTTTTAATAATTTTTGGGATTTTAGGGTTTTTTGGGGTTTTAAGGGTTCTAAGGGATTTTATTGTTTTTATGTTTTTTAGGGATTTTATTTTTTTATACGTTTTTAACGTTTTCATAAATGTTTTATATATTCCTAGTATTTCTTTTATTTTTGGGATTTATGGGGATCTTTTATAATTTTTCTAGTTTCTAGGTTTTTTATAGATTTTGAGTGGTTTTAGGGTTTTTATGGATTTTTTTATATTTATGGTTTTCCTGGGTTTTGGGGGGAAATTTTTGAGTTTTTTTAGAGTTTTGTGTTTTTTTAGTTTTTTAACATTTTTTGGTGTTTAAATGGGTTTTATATTTTTTAGTGGGTTATTATGACTTTTATGGGTTTTTAGAGTTTTTATGGTTCTTAGGTGATTTTATGGTTTTTAGGTTTTTTGTGGTTTTTTAGAGTCTTTAACATTTTTTATATTTTTAAGGGATTTCAGTGTTTTTAGATTTTTTTTTGTTTTCTTATGGTTTTATTGGTTTTATGGTGTTTTACGTATTTTCTAACTTTTAGTTGTTTTTTAGGATTTTTATTCTTTTTAGGGGTTTTAGGGATTATGAGGGGGTTTAAGGGTTTTTAGGGTTGTTTTTGGTTTTTGTCAATTTTTAGGGTTTTAGGGGTTTTAGGTATTATTTCGTCTTTAGTGTTTTCTTAGGGTTTTCAATGTTTTTATGTCTTTTATGTGTTTAAGGATTTTGTTAGGATTTTTTAGGATATTTATAGTTTTTAGGATATTTAGTAATTTCGTTGGGTTTTCAAAGATTTATGGATTTTAGAGTTTTTTAGCTATTTATGGTTTTCTTAGGGTTTTTTTTTATTATATGTTAATGTTTTATGTTTTTTAGGGTTTTTAATGTTTTTATGGGTTTAAAGGGTTTTTAGTGTTTTTTTGGATTTTATGGGGTTTTTTTGTTTCTACGTTCTTTTATTGTGTTTAGGGGTTTTATGGTTTTTAGTGTCTCTTAGGATTTTTTTTCAATTTTATGTTTTTAGGGGTTCAAAGTGTTCTTAGATTTTACGGTTTACTTAGTGTTTTTATGGATTTAGCGTTTTTTACATTTTTAGGGAATTTTAGAGATATTTATTAAATTTATTGGTTTTAATTTTTTAACAAATTTGAGGGTTTTTATGTTTTCTTAGGTTTTTATGGTTTTTATTGTTTTTTTAGGTTTTAGGTTTTTTTATAGTTTTTTTCAGTGTTTTTTGTTTTTTATATTTTGTTATCATATTTAGGGGTTTAAACGGTTTTGTAGAGTTTTATTGGTTTGTTTGTGTTTTTATGTATTTTTATTATTTTTTAATTTTTTAGGGAGTTTTATAGTTTTTAAGGAATTTAGGGGTTTTAACGATTTTTTAGAGTTGTAGAATTTTTTAGGGGTTTAAAGAGTTTCTAGTTTCTAAGATTTTCTTATGGGATTTTAGAGTATACATTTTTAAATGTTTTTATATTTTTTGTGAAATTTTTGGATTTTTATGGATTTTTATGTTTTTTTGGATTTTAATAACCATTGGGGTTTTTGGGATTTATGGGTTTTTTGAGTTTTTTTAGTGTTTTTAATATTTTTAGAGTTTTTAATGTTTTAGGGGATTGAATATATTTTTATATTTGATTTGATTTTTAGGGATTTTAGGGATTTTGTAATGTTTTTATGGGTTTTTATGGTTTTTTAGGGTTTTAAATAATTTTTAGGTTTTCTTTTTTGATTTTAATGTTTTTCTTAGGGGGTTTTAGTGTATTATGGATTTTTTGTAATTATTAGGTATTTTTTAAGGTTTTAGTGGTTTTTAGGATTATCAGGGACTATGAGGGACTTTATTATTTTTAGGGATATTAGGTTTTTTATGGTTTTTATTATTTTTTCAATTTTAGGGGTTTTTATATTTTTAGAGTTTTTAAATATTTTAGTGTTTTAATGTGTTTTTATAGTTTTAAATTTTTTTGGGATTTATATAGATTTTTAGGGTTGTGTTTATGTTTTAAAGTGGTTTTTATGGTTTTTCGGTGTTTATGGTATTTAGTGTTTTTATGGTTTTTAGGGTTTTATGGTTTTTAATGTCTTTTTATGGATTTTGGGGATTTATCATTTTTTAGGTTTTTGGTGTTTTAAGTGTTTTTAGGGTTTTCTTGTTTTATTATGTCTTTCTAGTTTCTTATGGGGTTTTAAATTTTTAGGTATTTGGGGTGATTCTTTAGGATTTTAAGGGTTTTAAGCGTTTTTTTGGATTTTGATGGATTTTAGTATTTTCATAATATTTAGGTTTTATTGGGGGTTTTATGTTTTTTTTGTTTTCTATGGTTTTACTTGTGGTTTTTAGGTTTTTAAGAGTTTATTTGTTTTTTGGGATTTTTTATTTTTTTCGATTTTAATATTTTTGTGATTCTGAGGATTTTTAGCATGTTTTGGGGGGTTGTTTGTTTTTTGAGTTTTTAGGGGAGTTTTTTGAGTTTTTAAGGTTTTTTTATTTTCATTATTTTTAATGTTTTTAGGTGTTAAATGGTTTTAGTGTTTTTAGTGGTTTCTTTGGGGTTTTGTGGGTTTTATTGTGTTTTTAGGAGTTTTATTAGTTTTTAGTGGTTTTCAGGTTTTCAGATATTTTACGGTATTTTAGGGTTTTTTGGGATTTTTTAAAATTTTTAAGGGTTTTAATAATTTTTTAGGTTTTTATGGTTTCTAGAGAGTTTTTTATGTTTTTTAATGTTTTTTGATATTTTTTTTTTTTTATGGATTTTAGGGTTTTTGAGGGTTTTAGGTTTTTTTTAGTTTTTTCAGGTTTCTGAAGTTTTTTAGGGGTTTTAAGTGTTTTTAGGTTGTTAATGATTTCTTATGTTTTTAGGTTATCAATATGTTTTTTATTTTTTTAAATATTTTAACATATTTTTAGTATTTTTATAATTTTTTGGGTTGTTTTATTGGAATTTTGATGGTTTTTTATGATTTTCGGGATTTATAGTTTTTTTCATAATTTAAGGTTTATTGAGATTTTTTGGGTTTTAAAGTTTTTTTATAGTTCTTTAAAAAATAGTGGTTTAAATGGATTTTAATTTTTTTAGTGGATTTTTACAGTTTTTAAGGGGTTTTAGGGTTTTTATGGTTTTTGGATTTTAGGGCTTTTAGAGATATCTAGGGTTTTTAGGGTTTTTTGAAACATTTAGGGTTTTTGGGGTTTTATGTGTTTTGGGGGTTTTATGGTTTCCTTAGGGTTTCATAATATTTTTTGGGATTTTAACATTTTTTGGGACTTTTATGGATTTTTTTGGATTATTATGGGGTTTTAGGTTTTTAGGGAGGTTGAACGTTTTTTTGTTTTCTATGGTTTTTTTAGATTTTAGGGTTTTAAGATTTTTTTGAATTTTTTAGGTTTGAAAGGGGTTTTAATGATTTTTAACATTTTAGGGGAGTAATGGGTTTTTATAATTTTAGTGGGTTTAATGTCTTTATGGGTTTTTATGGTTATAAAGGTTTTTAAGGGTTTTATGGATTTTTCAGTTTTTTTGGTTTTTAGTGTTTTTAGGGTTTTTTGTGTTCTTTTTTTTAGAGTTTTCATATCGGTTTTTAGGTTTTTTACACATCTATTTGTTTTTACAAATATTTAGGTTTTTTTTGGATGTTTTTGGATTTTTTTGAGTTTTTAGGTTTTTAATGGTTTTTGTGGGTTTTTAGGGTTGTTACTGTTTTTTTGGTTTTTTAGGAATTTTATGTGTGTTTGAGTTTTTCGTAGGGTTTCTTGGGGTTCTCAAGGTTGTTGACATTTTATAAATTTTAAGACTTCTTTATAATTTTTTAGGATTTTTAGAATTTTTATTTATTTTGATGGGTTTTAAGGTTTTTGTGGATTTTTATTGTTTTTTGGGGTTTTAGGGGTTATTGAGTGTTTTTGGGATTTTAAGGGGTTTATAATTTTTTAACATTTCTATTTGATTAGATTGTTTTTAGTGTTTTTATTAGTTTTTTGGGTTTTTATGAATTTTTATGGTTTTTATGGTTTTTATGGTTTTTATGGTTTTTAGGGTTTTTATTGTTTTTAGGTATTTTAGGGTTTTTTAGTGTTTTAGGGTTGTTAGGGGTATTAGTGTTTTTTAGGTTTTCAAGGTTCTCTTACGTGTTTTATGGATTTTTTTTCATTTTTTACATTTATAAGGATTTTTATGACTTATCGTTTTTTGATTTTTTTTGTATTTTAAGGGATTTTATGGTCTTTTAGGGTTTTTAGGTTTTTATATGTGTTTTGGGTTTTTAGGGGTTTTTTGAGTTTTTTGGGGTTTTAATAATTTTTGATTTTTTTATCATTTTTTGGAATATAAAGTGTTTTTAGAGTTTTGGGTGGGGTTTATGGTTTTTATGGGGGTTTAGATTATTTTATGGTTTTATGGGTTTTTTTGTTTTTAGGGTTTTAATGGTTTTTGGAGTTATTTATGATTTTTTTTCATCATTTATGTTTTTATTGGTTATAATTATTCATCGGTTTTTAATGTTTTTTAGTTGTTTCCAAGTATTTTAGGGTTTCTAAGTATTTTAGTATTTTTTATGTTTTTAGGGATTTTTTGGGCTCCTATAGATTTTTATGATTTTAGGGTTCGAAAGGATTTTTAGTGTCTTAGGTTTTTAAGGTTTTTATGATTATCTTGATTTTTTATTATTTTTTTGAGTTATTAGGGGATGTAATGTTTTTATGATTTTTTTATGTTTTTAGGGGTTTAAATAGTTTTTTTAGTTTTTTAAGTTTTGTGGTTTTTATTGGGTTTTAGGGTTTTCAACATGTTTTGGGGTTCTATAGTTCTCATGGTTTTTACAGTTTTGGGGGGTTTTATCGTTTTTAATGTTTTTTATGTTTTTAGGGGCTTTAGGTGTTTTTAGTATATTAGAATTTTTTTAGGAATTATCAGGGCATAATGGTTTTTTAAATTTTGTGATTTTTGAGGTATTTAAGATTTTAAAGATTTTTAGAGTTTTTAGTGAATTTTATGGTTTTTCGGCTTTTAGGTTTTTTTTGGTTTTTATGGATTTTTAGAGTTCTTTAGGGTTTTTAATGTGTTCAAGATTTTTTTTTTGTGGTTTTGAGGGGTTTTATATTTTTATTGGGTGTTTAAGGATATTATGGATTTTTAGAAGGATTTAATTTTTTTTGGATAAATAGGTTTTTGGGTGGGTATAGGGTTTCTACAGAATTTTTAATGTTTTTTATGGTTTTGTGGCATTTTTTATGTTTTAGGAGTTTTTTTAGGTTTTTATGTTTTTCTTAGAGTATTCAGGGTTTTAGGTTTTTTACATTTTTTAGGTTTTTAGGGTCTTTAACGGTTTTTATTGTTTTTAGGTATTTTAACGGTTTATAGCTCTTTTAATGTTTTTATTGATTTTGAGGATTTTTTGTCATTGTAGGGGATTTATGTTTTATTAGGTTTCTATATTTTTCTTTGGGTTTTCGTGGGTTTTAGGGTTTTTTAGTTTTTTTGGATTTTTGGGGATATGAAATTATTTTTTTGGATTTTTTGGGAATTTAATTGTTTTTAGGGTTTTTAAGGATTTTTGGGATTTTTGGGATTTTATGGATTTTTTGAGTTTTTAGGGGTTTTAAGGGTTTTTGGAGTTTTTGAATGTCATTATAGGTTTCGAGGTTTTTTAGAGTCTTTAGTGGATATTTAGTATTTTTATGGGCTTTTATAGTTTTTTACATTTTGTGGGTTTTATGGTTTTTACAGGTTTTAGGGTCTCTTATTAATTTATGTTTTTTAGTTTTTTTAGTTTTCTACTATTTTTATGTGTTTTTAGGTTTTTAAATATTTCTTTGTATTTTAATAATTTTGAGGTTTTTTACATTTTTAGGGATGTTTTGCTCATTTTTAGTATTTTTATGAATTTTATGGTTTGTAGGGTTTTTGAGGGTTTTAGGGTTTTTTGGATTTTTGTGGTTTTTGGGAATGTTATTGGTATTTCTATTTTTTTTGTTATTTATAAGGTTTCTAAGAGTTTTTTACTATTTTTTGTGGTTGAAAGTGTTTTTAGATTTTTCAGTGGGTTTTAGGGATTTATATATATTTAGGAGGTTTTAATTTTTAGGGGTATTTATGTTTTTTGGGGGTTTTAACGGGTTTAAAGTCTTTTTAGGGGTTTAATAATTTTTTAGGATTTTATAGAGTATAACTGTTTTTAGTGTTTCTAGGTTTTCATCTGGAATTTTAGGATTTTTTGGTTTTTACATTTTTTAGGATTTTTAGGGTTTTTATGGGTTTTATGGATTTTAGGGATTTGGATGGTTTATAGTTTTTTATGGTTTTTATGGTTTTTTAGGTTTTTATCATTATTTAGGTTTTGTATGGGGTTTAAGTGTCTTTATGGTTTCATGGTTTTCTTAGGGTTTTTCAGTTTTTAAGGTTTTTATGTTTTTAGGGATTCTGAGTTAAGGATTTTTTTTATGGTTTTCAGGGATTTTGAGGGGTTTAGGGTTTTAAGGTTATTTGGGTTTATTGGTTTTTTTCTTAGTTTTTAGTTTTTTTAGGTTTTTTCTTGAATTTTTGAATATATTTTGGGTTTTCAAGGGTTTTTGGAGTGTGTAGTGGGTTTTTGGGTTTTTATGGGGTTTAGGGGTTTTTAGGTTTTTTGGGGTTTTAAGGATTTTATAGGTTTTTCGGATCTCTTATGGTTTTAATGATTTTATGAATATTTTAGGTTGTTGAGGTTATTATGCGTTTTTAGGTTTTCATGGTTTTGTTAGGGTTTTCAGGGTTTTTAGTGTTTTTTTAATTTTTATGATTTTCATGGATATTTTATAATGTTTATGGTTTTCTAATTTTTGATATTATAAGGTATTTTAGGGTATCTATAGTTTTTTTATCATTTTTAGGGACTTTAAGTTATTTAGTTTTTAAGGTTTTCATTGTGGTTTTCTATGTTTCTTGGGGTTTTTACACATTTATGGACTTTTTGGGATTTTAATGATTTATATAGCTTTTAAGGACTTTAGGGCGGAAGAGGTTCAATCCTAGGCATGCCTAGCCCCCCAAAAGAAAATAAAACATAAATGGACAATTACAAGATGGGTCGATAAGGGCGAGTGTAGATCTCACCCTTCATATCTAAGTCAAACAAGGGAGAACAAAAAGATGGGGACACAAAGGACCACATCGAGCATCTTTCATCAATCACCCTTTTCGAGAGAGCATCCACCACCGAGTTGGCCACCCTATAAACATGAGACACAGTGATGATTAGGGATCGGGAGATATCGAGGTACTCAATCCAATGTGAGAGTAGTCTCCATGGGAGATCCCTGAAAAAATGCTTAAGAGTTGAAACCGCAAGCATCGAGTCCGACTCAATCCAAAACCTTTTCCACCCAAAACGGATCACATAATTCATAGCCTTTATAATGGACCAAAGCTCCGCTTCATAGGCACATCCGTCCCCAATAAATTGGATGAAGCAGCCCTTGATGAACCCTCTCAAAGTACAAAAAACACAGCCACACCTCGAGGGCCCCAGAGCTCCCAATGCCGCACCATCAACATTGAAATTCAACC
Organism: Viscum album; assembly: GCA_963277665.1. Lineage (NCBI taxonomy): Eukaryota > Viridiplantae > Streptophyta > Magnoliopsida > Santalales > Viscaceae > Viscum > Viscum album. The sequence goes on from OY728162.1 coordinate 479,587,582, forward strand.
ATGTTGGGATTGGTGGAATCCATCTAACCAACTTCAAAACCATTGGTTTCCTACTTTGACCAACAACTCCAAGAGAGCGCAGTAACATTATATCATTAACATCATTCCACATCGAACCTGTTCGAATTCGCAAAGCGGTCTAAATCCTCTTGTGAATGGTAACCATGCCTCCATGCAGCGTAAGGGGTTGCCGATTGAAGGCAAAAGCATTGTGAGCAGCCCATAAATAATGAATAACTTCTGCAGCACCAGCAAGAAGGAGGTTATGTACCTGTAGGATCCTAAAAATTCTGCAAAGGGGAAATTAAAATTACCCCAAAATTTCGAAAAGGACTAAACCGCTCCGTGTATCGGCTCCCAACAACAGTACGCGACCGGTTCGGTGAACCGCCCTCTCATGGAAGATGTCGTTCACGAAATGGGGGTGGAGCGCCTATAATCCCAATACCTAGATCCCATGATAGGTTCATTCAGAAAGAACCGCCCTTGTGTAAGTCACGCACTAACCATTGCTAGGTATCTCTTACATAGTCATCCTGACCACATGATGTTGAACTGTATGGCCCTCGTCCTGACCACATGACGTAAAACTATACGAACCTCGTCTTGACCTCATGACGTTAAACTATATGGCCCTCCTCCTAACCACATGACGTTAAACTATATGGAAATAGTCCTATCTACATGACTTTAAATGGTAGTATTCCTTATGCTTCAAACGTAGGATGCCTCTTGCTCCAAACAAGAGATGCCTTATGCTCCAAGCATAAGATGCCTAATGCCATGATCACGGTGGCGTACCTTCAAGATCATTGGAATATATTCAAACATTACATCACTCTACCTCGTGATTTCCATATCCTTAATTCGGATCGTCATCCACTTCCATGTCTGAAGGTACCCCCGAACGGCATGGTCCCATGCCGCATCGGCTCACCCACCGTCCTGGGCCAACGCCCCGAAGAATTTTGTCAACACTTTGAGTCAGGTCCTGTGTTTCGAACATGGTTAGCAGTCCACCCTCATTTGTTTTTCCCCATTCTAGGCTAACGCGATATGAATGCTGTGTTTCGAATAGGGTAAACAGTTATCCTCCATCGCCATGCCACCCTAATTGCTTTACGAACGTCAGGCATGTAATTCACACTTTTAATCCCCTTTTGTTTGGACTGATTCCAACACCCTTGGCGTTATCCCTCTTGTTCACTTGCGTATAAGCATTGACCCCCATTATATTCCTCAACCCCCCAATGGGTTGGGATTCCCTCATGTCCAGACATGAAAAAACACCATGGGCATCGACCTCAGAGTAAGCCCCGACTTTATGGGCTTCCTCTATGCATAATCCCCACTCAACTTCCCACGGACGCACCTTTCGCGACGTGGTCGTCTGGTCCCTGCTACCTCTTATTTCTCACACCGAGCATGACTCACGTGGGCTTAGGGTAAGGATCGACCATGACATCCTCTTATGGGCCTCCTCAGATTGTAAGCCCCAATCCATTACTCTGGGCCTACTCAGAGTGTAATCCCCAATCCACCACCTTGGGTTTCCCCAGAGCTTAAGCCACATGCCCATCCGAACAACGTGGAATTTGATCCCCTATCTCGGGGTACGTAGGAAGCCTCCCCAAGGTTCAAGCCCAAAACCAGGTTGATCCGACCATCTTCACATCGGTTCATCGTACCACCCTGGGCTACCCTTGAGCATAAGCTCCATGCCCATCTGAACTACGTGGACTTTGATCCCCTATCTCGGGGTATGTATGATGCCTCCCCGAGGTTCAAGACTAACACCTGGTCGATCTGACCATCTTCATGCCGGTTCATCGTACCACCTTAGGGGCCCCAGTGTGTAAGCCCCATTCCCATCCAAACTATGTGGACTTTGATCCCCTATCTCAGGGTACATAGGAAGCCCTCCTGATGTTCAATCATAACACTCGGTCGATCCGACCATCTTCACATATGTTCATCGTACCACCCTGGGCTGCCCGAGAGTGTAATCCCCATGCCCAACCAAACTATGTGGACTTTGATCCCCTATATCAGGGTACATAGGAGGCCTCCCCATGGTTCAATCCAAACAGTCGTTTGATCTGACCATCTTCACATTGGTTCACCGCACCACTCTTAGTGCCGCCTCAATGAGTCCAGACTCCTCAGGGTCATTAATCCAACGAGGGATGGTAAACATCGGGCATAAATGATTATGAACCCTTGCGTCCAGCTAACCATTGCTAACCAGAAGAAATCCATGGATACTATTCTTGGGTATAAACCAAAGATTCACAAACATATGAATACATCTTAAATCTATAAGAGAGTCCCAGAACAGGAAATAATTTCCCCCCAAAAGGGTGTGATGAGCCCGACTTCCCATCCTCTCAACCAATGTGAGTTCGTAATAATCGCAGGTCAAACCACACAATGAGAGCCTTCATTTGGAAAGAAGGTCCACATATTAATGGATATGGAACCATTGGGTGTTTCAAGGCGGAAAATGGTGCACCTGATATGAGTGATTAAGCAGAACCCAACCTTCTTTAATCAACTGTCGGGTAGCGCGTGTTTCTTCCCCATGACCTCGTCGTGCGCCGCGAGACAAAAATTGTGGATCCAACGTGAATATTTAACCAAGCATGATATATTTAACATAATACCACCCTGTTCCCCCTCTATACTCACAAGGAGGGCCAAGCAAGGTAATTAATTATTCATGGGGTCATGAGATTGTGCTTTGACGGGTTTGTTGTTTGTATTTGTTAAAATGTTCTACAGGTACCATTCAGAACTCCCTTCGATCCAATGGCGTCATGAAGGAACTCTCAAGCACATTCTTCCAACAAAGCAATGACCGGACTTCCTCACCAATGGAGGAACCCTTCACCTACCCAGCGTCTTCAACGCTATGTCTCGGATGCGCTGATCCGAGTGTACCACGTGAATGGTACTCTCTCGACGGTGGAGGCGGCCATGCACGCCATTCAATCCGCTAGGACTTGCCGGTTGCCTACCTAGTAGCGGCCGCAAAGGCACATCCAGAAGACTCCTGTTGTCGTCTCAAACCATTTCGGGATTCTATCCCCAGAAAGAGACAATGCGTACTTCCCTTATCTTAGGGAGGCGGATGAGGTCGACGTAGAGGACTTCATCCCCGCTGAACAGGGGTTCCGCTCCAAGGCCCCCACTAGAAGATGTCATTGCGGTCAGGTCGCGACTCAACATCCTCACCCTCAGGAAGATGTTTCTTCGAGGATCTAGGTGCATGCTCCCGGACCTTCGGCCCCTTGGACCGCCCGACGAGGGCGGAAAACTTACAACTGGGGACCGGTCATCACCCTTTTCCCCGAGGAGGAGCTCCGCTACCTAGTCATAGAGATGCATCACGAACAGGAACATACACCAGTTCGCTCCTCCGAATCCCTTCATACAGACATGGAGGCTTGCAATCCAGGTATGGTGGCATCATACGAGCAGGTGTGCATCCCCGCCGGTCTCTATCAAGCCAGTCGCTCAGCCACTTACCTGGCAGCCACCTCTCCTTGCCCAGGGTCGTGAAGCCCACCAACCCGACGTGATGGAGACCCAATGTCTACAAGACCAGCATCTAGCAGATGATCTTGACTCCTACCATCCCAATATGGTGGCGATCAACAAAGCCTACCACCCAGATGTGGAAGCAACTCATAGGAGGGCACGTCTCCCCGCCAACAAAGGCCACCGACTCGATACAGTGGGAAAACAATATATGTAGGGCCAGCTCCCTACGGATGCAAGTAAAGTCCACCTTCTCAATGTGGTGGAAAACAGAGTGATAAACCGACATATCCCGGCCAAGGGGTAGATTCTTTCACCTTCCCCAAAACAGGAGAATTGTTAGTACCCACTGACCATCGGAGGACTGGAGCATGATATTCTTGCTCCGCTACCGGAATGGGCCTTCACACCCATTCCAGCCAAAGATGTCTCTCTGCATATCCTGACAATGATGGAGGAGAATATATCGATCCCAGATCATATATTGCAGACTTGCCAGAGTGTAATTGCATCAGTGGAAATAACAAGGACTTGGGCCCGTGAGCCCGTCTCCCCAATTGAGACGACTAATCTAAGAGAAAAGATAGCCGCCTTAGAGCAGATCGGTATCCCTGCTTCCACCTAGGAGGGTCGCTGGCTATATTCCGCGACGCAAGGGCAACCAAATCCAGCGAATTCACTCGTTCCAGCTAGGGGACACCCGTCCATCACGGTGGATGCTCTAGAGCAGGCATATATCCTTGCTAGAAGTCAAGATGTTTGTCGGAATATCCTAAAAACTTCACGGGACCCAATTAGATAGGGACCCAAAGGTGAAGGCCGTTGTCAATAGCAGACAGTCCCCGTTGCCCGCAAGAAAGCGTCCTGAATACGCCGAAGGCAGTCGGAAAATAAAGAGCGGGTTCATGAATCTGCTCTGCTGGAAGCTGGGGTTCCCAATAACTCTAAGCGCATAACGAAGGCTCAGAACCCTGCCCACCCATTATCATATTATGGGAGTGGCAGTAGCATTTGCGAAAGTCCTCCCCGCAATGTCGCTACCAGCAGCTTTGAAGGTCCTCCCTAGAGAACCTGCGTGGTCCTCCCCCACGGGCATATAACGATCGATCACGAGACATCCACTTTTGATGCAAGTCATGGAAACCCTCTACATGACCAGAAGATCGAGCAGCAAGAAGGTCCTCCACTTACTGTGGTCCACCCTATAGGTCCTCCCCGGGGTATACGCGACAAACACTCTCCATGCAGTGGGACCAAAAATTATGATAGTAGTCCTCACTATCATAGTCACAACTATGGAAGCCCTCCCCGAAGTGATGTCTCATCGTGACAAGAAGGCCCTCCCCTTATCGTGGCCTACCCTGAAGGTCCTCCCCAAGGGTTACGTTGCAACGACACTCCGCGCAACCAGGCATCAGATCACTGTGGTAGTCCTCACCACCCTGATAACAGAGGTCCTCCCCATAGAGACATCAAGCAACATGAAGGACCTACCCTCGTTGTGGTACATTCTGAAGGCCCTCCCCAGGGTTTACTCTGTAGATATTCCCCCTACAGCATCTATAATGGTAGTCCTCACCATTACAACAGCTATGATGGTATTCCTCACCACCATGGTCTCCATTGCGAAGGTCCTCCCCACAGTGGCCCCAAGCAACAAGAAGGTCCTCCCCTTGTCGCAGTGTGTCTTAAAGGTCCTCCCCAAGATGCACATCGAATGTCAAACCATGATGGTCATCCTCACCATGATGGTAGTTGTTGCGAAGGCCCTCCCTGTAAAAACTCTACACAGCCAGAAGGTCCTCCCCTTGCTGTGAAACGCCTTGGAGGTCCTCCCTAGGGTATGCACTGCAAAAGTCCTCTATGCAGTGAGGCATAAAGTAGTAATGGTAGTCCTCACAATTTTAGCTTCCATTGGAAAGTCCCTCCCCGCAATGACATATCATATCGGCAGGAAGGTCCTCCCCTTTCCAAATCAAGCATGGAAAATCCCTCGTATACTGAGGCACTCAGAAGGACAGGATCAAGCATGTCATATTCCCAGCTAGTCACTAACGACACACATCTTCAATAGGGAGAACTTTCGGGGCCACGTTCATCTTCTGAACCACCTCGGAATCGTCCACATGACAATTCAGTTCCTACCAGTCCCACTACCTCTGACCACCCTATCGGCGAGCGCCTCAGTTGGGCTGACCAGGTAGAGGAATCACTAGTGGAGGAGTATGACAACATGTTGCGCCTAAGGAAAGGACTGGATGGGGATGATATACCAGTTATGTTTTGGCCCACAACCACCTCTCAGTTTGACATACCCAGAGATTTGTCGGAAGAATGCATGCATGGAATCCACCATAATATATAGAAAACCCTCCGTCAACTCTTATCAAGCTTCCTGCCCTTCGACGGGTATGTAGACCATGTCAAGACAATAGGATACCTCTTACGTCACATTGACTTGGACTCTCTTCCTTCTGCACAACAATAGCGACCTGTGAGGCGAAAAGGAAACATGGAGATAGCCTACCTTTGTGCGCTGCACCAACTATGTCTCCTCATCGATGATGGTCTGACGGGAGTCCATATGAGGGGATGGGGGGAACCCAGAGCTCTGTGTATTACTCTACTCTCCACCCAGAAGAACCCATTCGGCATGGTTTCTTGCAACGTCATCATGTCTAGACAACAATTGAGTGGTCTCCCTATTCGTGAAAGGCTGCACACCCAACAGAGTCAGGCCTTGAGTAAGTCCCAGAAGCATCAGGCCCGACGAGAACGATCCATTCAAGAACTCCTGAATCAGGCCACCAAGAGCATGCAACATGCCTCTCGCCTAAGAGATTCCAATCAGCGTTCATTATCTGCCTCCACAGAAGGTATTGATTTACGGAAGAACTCGACACCAAACCCAGTTCACCCCCAAATGGGGGAACACAAGATCAGGCAGGTAGCGATAGCAGTAGCCACCGTTACAATCTAGGGTCAACCCTAGCCTGCAGGGCTGGTGGTATTTTTAACAACAAATGCCCCCATAAGACCAATAAAAACGGGAAGATACTCAATGTCCAAGGAACAGATCCAACCCCAGCCCTCAGGGCTAGGGGCCTTATTACCTCCTCAATAGTAGCCTCCTCCATGAGAATAAATATTCTCTCATCTAGGGAGGATAGTCAGAAGAGGAGGTTCCTTCCCTATCCCTTTGTTTGAATCATCATCCCCTCCGAAAGGGAGGCGTACCGTGAGATCACATCAAGGAACTCTACGCTTCGCTCATCGTCAAGGAGCCCAAAAGTGATCCCGGGACATGAAAGGGAAGAACAATAAAAGAAGCGAGAGATCATATTCCTATTTAGAAGATGAAATCTTCTCCGTCCCGTGATACGCATCCATCAATGCCACAGAGGCTAACCCCATGGGTAACACCAAAGATGGTGCAGATCAAGATGGATCGGGAGACAATGGTTCCTCTCAGGCTGTGACTCACAACTAACAACCAGGTGTGCACACCCAAGAAGCAGAGGGCCACTCTAAACATGGCCGCCCCTTTAGCTAATCTTCCTCAGCTCACCCTGCAAGCTTCAAACAAGGACAAGAACAAAGAACCGGTTACCCTTAACCTTCCTCCTTCTCTCGACAAAAATGAGCCACTTACGCTCGAAGAGATATTTGCTCGACAGGTAGAGTAAATGAAAGATTTGAGGCGTCTTAACGTAGAGCTACTCTAGAGGAACCATCTTATTGAAAGCGCGTCCTGAGAGGAGCCACATCATGCACTCCCAGTAAGTGTGCCTCAAATACCAAGGTTTACCCCGGAAAACGAAGCAGGGTCAGGGCTCCTGCCCAATGAGGTGCCCAGCCCATCCAACTACCTAAATGTGGATTTAGATGAATACCAAGACCTCCCACCACTCAGTAAGAAACCGGAGCGAGTATGTATGAACCCTCTGAAGGTGTCACAAATGGAACATGCACCCCTGGTGCCAACCGAGCTATATCCTCAGGAAATTACTCGAGCTACACCTGCCTAGGACCGGGCCCAAAAGGATGTAAACCAGGGTATCAACAACACCATCGATGTACTTAGAGCCCGATTGGAAGCAATGAAATATTGGCGCACTCGGATACAGCCAGAGCGGAAGCCCCACCCAGATTGGGTGAGCAACACACCACCTCCACCCAATTTTGGGAGACCTGTATTCCCTATCTTCAATGGATCGGGTGATCCAGAACAGCATTTGATTCACTACGCGTCTTATTGTGACCCTCTGATTGGAATTCTGGGATAAAAAGAAGCAGTGAAACTCAGATGCTTCTTATGGACCTTGCAAGGATCCTCCTTTATCTGGTATACGAGTCTGCCAGCCCAGTCCATAAAAATTTGGGAAGACCTTCTGCAGCTGTTCCTATTCCACTTCAGCTCGATGTTTCCTAAAACAACAGTCAGCGACCTCATGAATTTCAAATAGAGGGAGAACGAGAGGGTCTCAGATTTCATTGCCAGATGGAAAGGTCTGACCTACTCCCTTAATATTCCAATGCCTTATGATGATTTTCTTGCCATATGCATTGACAATCTTCGAGATGAGCTGCGAACTCCACTCATACCAGTGGAGTGCACTACTGTCTTCTGCCATCTCTTGGTCATTACCCAGAGAATCGAGGACTCCCTATAGCTGACCAATTTGAAGTCCTAAATTGCCTCGCAGGCTTCTGAAAAGTGAACAGTTAGAGCTAAAGCATCCTCTGTCATGCTCATGCCAGCCCCAGTGCCTGCTCCGCTGCTCAGACCTCCACCGAATCGTCAGGGGCCCCCTGTATATCAGCAGCCACCCCCGCCAAGGTGGGACGATCAAAAAGGGTCAATGAAGAATTGGTTTGAGTTACGAAGACATAAAGTATACTCATTCCTAGTGGACCAAGTCCACGGCTACTTCATCGCCACCATGAATTGCAACTTGCTCCGCCTCCCGGAGCCGAGGAAACCCAAAAAAGTTGTCCACGATGACAGGCCATATTACTGTCCCTAACATAAAATGTTGGAGCACAATATTTGGGAATGCTTCGTCTTCAAAGCCCTCCTGCAAAGAATGGTAGACTCTGGGCAGGTCGAGCTAGGACCACCCCCAGCACATGTGACATATATTTCTACCACCGATTCCGATAAAGGGGAGGGGTAGCAGGAAGTCACCAGCAAGAAGGGGTAGAATTTTGATAATTGGATGAATCGGAAGACTATTAATTGAGCTCATGGCAGACTCCAAGATCAACTACAACAGCCAGTGTTGCCGCCAACAGCCCCTGATGCCGCACAACCGACAATATTGGCCTCACAACCCTCCACGAGCCGGTCATCCAGGCATAATCGAAGTGGGAGGAGTCATGTGCAAGAGGAGCAGTCTGCGACAAGGCCAAAGCTAGCCCCAACACTGTCAGATTTCATGCCCTCGAATTTGACGGAACAGGCACCGACCCACCAAAAGACACCATCAGGAACAACTGACTGTGTTGACCTGTTAGAGGATAAAGCGCCAATCGTTGATTCCATCAACATCATCCATATTATCCAATCGGTCCCTAACGAAGGTTATGGTTATGAACTAGAGTTCCCAACACGAGGAGCCATGACGAGGAATTGCATAGGTAGGGGATACCTGAGGAGGCGCAGTCGTGGCTAAAACCAACCCTACAGTTGGACCTCGGCCCAAACTTTCAATATCGCAGAAACCCGTGGGAGATCCCTTCAACAGACTCAACCGGAGAAAGTATATCCCTCCACCTCCACAAGCTGCCACTCTACCCCCATTATTCTGTGGTACCCATCAGAGGAGTAACAAGTTTATATGCCCCTAGTTTGCACAAACAGACCAATTGTGCCAAGTCCCCAGAACCTAGGGACATCATCAGCATTTTTTCCTACAGCCGGTCCCTCCTCGTCTCATATTCCAACTCCCAAATTCCTGCTAAAACTCTCCTATCGATGGAGAAGCGTCGGCCGCTAGAGAAGAAATACGACATCCTTAAGCAGCTGGCATCGATACCATCCAATCTGTCGATCCTGGATTCATTGAGTTTATCAGCAGGCCTCATGGAGGCGCTTATAGAATACTTGCTCAGCCCCCAAGAGTTTCAAGGTGAGGTAGTTTCCGCCGAAATTTACCGGATGGAGACTGGCCCGGCTGAATACAATGCGGTGATTTCCTTCACCGATCAGGATAAAGATTTCATCATGCAAGGACACATCAAACCACTATGTGTCCGGCACACTAAATTACATTGAGATCTGCAAAGTCTTTATTGAAAATGGCATTGGAGTTAACCTCCTTCCCCTATAGACACTCCGTAAGTTGGGCTACTGTGAGAATGACCTGGTACCCTCAGCCACAACTCTGTTAAGTTATGACAAGATTGAACAGAATCCAATGGGACAAATCAAGATAAAGACCCATTTTGGTGACCTTGTGGCCTATTCGGAATTCCTGGTGGTTCGGCAGAACATGGAATTCAATACCCAGCATGGGAGGTCGTGGCTCCATAAGCACATGGACATTCCTTCATCCTACCACCAGTGTATTAATTACTGCTTCAATGGGAAAAGTAGGACATTGTAGGCCGACAAGGCCCCTTTCAAGCTCTCCGAGTCACACTACATTGATGTCAAGTTTTAGGAGAAAAATAAAAAGAAGCCTTTGGTCGATGTTGTCGAAGGATCCTCGTTCCAAATGTTCTGTAAATGGTTCCTGACAACCCCCTCAGACATCTTGGCAGACACTATATATTTCCCATCAACCATGCTGAGAGAAGGGGTTCATGTTCGGATATGTACATTGTTGTCCTCATGACTTCAGCCATAATAGTTGAGCGGGACAATGTGGGAATATCCACTGACCCTCAATTTGGTAGTGGATACTTGAGTGAGGACGCCCACAATTCCTCGCCTCTGGACTCCCAAGAGCCCAAGTCAAGAGCCCCCCCCCCCCCTCCATCTGATCAAGAAGATGAGGATTTGGGGGAAGAAGAGGAGGAAGATCTTAGGGATGCACCTCCCGCATTTGAGGAAGGTATCTCCTCCACTGTGGATGAGCTCAAGGAAATAAACCTGGGTACTGAGGAAGACCTGGGGCCTAATCTTGTTAGTGCAGCCATGTCCCCCAAGGAGCACGAGGTATATACTTCCTTCCTCATGAGACATTGAGATTTTTTTCCTGGAATTACACAGAAATTCTGGGACTCGATCCTGAAGTGGAGATGCATCACCTAGGTCTGTCAGAAGACCATCAGGGATATTAACAGGCCGCCAGAAGGACACACCTATCACATGATGCCAAAATACAGGTTGAAGTTGATAATCTCATTAAAGAAAACTTCATTCAGGAGGTCCAGTACCCCATATGGTTGGACAACATCGTCCCCATCATGAAAAAGAATGGACAAATATGCGTCTTCATTGATTTCAGAGATCTCAATCAGCACTGTCCGAAAGACGATTTCCCGGTCCCTGTCACCGAGTTGTTAATCGATGCAACGGCCGAGTATGAGGATTTATCCTTCATCGATGGCTATTCTGTGCATAATCAAATCAGGATGGCCCGAGAAGTCAAAGAAGCCACTGCCTTCAGGGCCTCTCCAGGAATATTTCGTTCTAGGTTCATGCCCTTTTCTCTCAAGAATGCTAGCGCCACATATCAAAATTCCATGCATCATATCTTTAAACCATTCCTAGGGACATTCATCGAATGTTACGTAGATGACTTGGTGGTCAAGTCTAGACAATGCTCAGATCACATGTCAAATCATGAGACCATCTTCAACAAACTTTGACAACATAGTCTGAAGATGAACCCATTTAAGTGCGCCTTCAGGGTTACCTCCAAGAAATTCCCTGGCTTCGTCACACGCCATTGTGGCATTGAAGTCGACTCTGAAAAGACAATGTCTATCCTTGGCCTTCCACCTCCCTGCAATCTCAGTGAGTTGAGGGGATTCCAAGGGCACCTGGCCTATATCCGGTGGTTCATAGCCAACCTGGCAGCAAATGTTTTCCCTTTACAAGGTTAATGAAGTAGGGAGTCACGTACCAATGGACAGATGACTTCCAAGAGTCATTCGACAGCCTAAAGATGTACCTCATAAGCCCACTGGTTCTCATGCCTTCGGTTGAAGGAAGACCTATAATCCTATACGTGACTGCCCTAGAGAGGTCACTGGGAGTCTTCCACACACAAAAGAATAACATTAGCAGGGAAAACAGCCTCTCTTACCTCATCTGAACCATGATTGATGCTGAAACTCGATACTCAAACATCGTGAAGAGTTGTTTGGCCTTGGTCTTTGCAGTTAAAAAGTTGTGACACTATCTGTAGCATCATGAAGTCCATTTGATCTCACATAGTAACCTGATCAAGTACATTCTGTAACACCCTGAGAGTTTATGAGATATATTCTTTTTAATTCCTTTGATTGTACACTATACCAAGATTTTCTTGTACTATACGCAACACCGTATTAGCTTGCAGTATACACTACACTATTCTTGGATCTTGTTACACACAATTTCAAGTTCGTAACATTGAATGTATATATATATATATATTCAATTTATAAATGAAATATGGTTGGATTATGTTATACAAAACAACAAAAGAGTCTTTCACTACACGCAACCCTGACTTGGCTTACATTACACGCAATCGCGACCTTCGTCGATAGCATGTGTTGTACGCAATACCAGGTTTCACTAAACAATGATATATTGTTATTATATTATTATGGACTAGCCGTTATGAATAGTATTAACTACATTTTTAATTTTATAACATTATTATTCATCGTACAAATTTTCTAGAACATGTTAAGAGAACAAAATAATTTTTTCGGGTAAAATAAGTATTTTTCAAAAAAATGCAGTTTTTCCGCCTTTTGATGGCGCACCCACATTAAATCTTGGTTTTGACACCTTTATAAGTTAAATTTGACAAAAAAAAATTCTTCTTTCGAATCAAGATATAAAAATTTACTTTGGATAAATTTTTGATACTTTTCTGATAACTTTCATGTTTTGATGAATAGTAAACATACTCTAATTTTTTATTAAAAACAACTTTTTTCATTGAGATAATTTATATGGTTAAATTATAATATTGAATGGTTTTAAATTATAAATAGAATATATTTTTACTATTTAATATAATTTATTTCATTAGCATTGATTTTACATTGAATTCATAGGTCAAATCAATTCAATCTTTTATAATGTTTTAAACAAAAACCTGTTTTCTTTCCACAATGGGATTAATTTTAATTTAATTTCTGAAACTTTTGTGTATTGAATTTGGAAAAATGGATTCCATAATTGGAATCAGTGGGTCCAAATTATTTTAATACGATACGTTTTATTTTTGGGCAATATGAATAGAAACTATGGTAAATTTTATTTACCAAAGTTAAAGGTGATTTTTATGGTGTTTTAGGAATTTTGAGGGGTTTTGGAGGTTTTAGGGCTTTTATGGATTATTTTTTGTTTCTATGATTTTTTTACTTTTCTAGGTTTTTATGGTTTCTAGTGTTTTTAATTATTTTTGGGGTTTAAATGGGTTTTAGATTTTTTAGTGGGTTTTTATGGTTTTTTTTGGTTTTAGGGTTTTTAATTGATTTGGGGGGTGTTATAGATTTTAGGGATTTTGGGTTTTTAATTTTTATAGAATTTTTTAGTTTTTAAGGGGCTTTAATATATTTTTTATTTTTAAGGGTTTCTTAGGTTTTTTCATAGTTTTTAAGGTGTTTTCAATTTTTAGGTATTTTTGGGTACTTTCTAGGTTTTTTAGGTTTTTTAGCATTTGTTGGGTTTTTTTAGGGCATTTAGGAGTTTTTAAGGATTTATGGTTTTATGCTTTTTTGGATTTTTGGGGTTTTAAATATTTATTGGGTTTAAATGATTTTTTAGAGTTTTTTTTATCATTTCATGGGGATTAACGGTTTTTATAGGTTTTAGTGGTTTTTAGAGTTTTTATTTTTTTAGGGTATTTAATGGTTTTATGTATTTTTATTATTTTTAGGGGTTTTATGTTTTTAGAGATTTTTATGGTTTTTATCATTTTAAAATATTTTTTATTTATTAAGGGATTTAATGGTTTTATGTGTTATTAGGTTTTGATTTTTTCTTATAGAATTTTTAGGTGTTTTAGGGTTTTTATGTTATTAGGGATATTTAGGGATTTTTTAGTATTTTATGGGTTTATAGGGTTTTAGGGATTTTTTAGGTTTTTATGGTTTTAGATTTTTATGTTTTTAGAATTTTTGTGGGGTTTTAAGGGATTTAAGTGTTATTGGGTTTTTATTTTTTTTCTTAGGGTTTTTCACGGTTTTAGTGCTTTTACATTTTATAGGATTTTATGGCTCTTTGGGGGGTTTTATGGTTTTTAGGGTTTTTAGGTATTTTAAGTGGTTTTTTGTTTTTTTCTGGTGATTTGAGGTTTTAGGGGGTTTTTTGAGTTTTTAGGTGTTTATGGTTTTTAGTGTTTTAAACATTGTTAGGGGTTAAAATGGTTTTTAGAGATTTATTGGTTTTTTCAGTTTTTTCTATTTTTTGGTTTTCAAATATTTTTATAGTTTTCATGGGATTTATGGTTTTTAGAATTTTTATGTTTTTAGGGTTTTTATCAATTTTTTTATTAGAGATATTAAGTGTTTTATGGTTTTTAAATTTTTCTTATAGATTTTCAGGTTTTTATGGTTTTGTATGTTTTTATGTATTTTTTTGGATTTTTAGGATTTTATGGGTTTTTTTAGTTTTAGATAATTTTTTAATTTTTTTAATGTTTTATGTTTTTTTTCAATTTTTAAATATTTTAGGTGTTTAAAAGGTTTTTATACTTTTTAGTCGGTTTTTAGGGTTCATTGGGTTCTTATAATTTTTTTAGGGTTATTATTTTTTAGGCCTTTTAAGTGTTTTATGTGTTTGAGGGTTTTAATGTATTCTTTGAGGTTTTATGTTTTTTAGGGTTTTCTTGTTTTTTTTATATTTTTAAGAGTTTTTAGGGTTTTTATGGATTTTTATGGGTTTTAGGGTTATTAGGTGTTTTAGTATTTTTTATGGGTTTTGTTTTCATTTTTTTAGGTTATTTTTGGAGTTTTTCTTGGTTTTTAGGGTTTTTAGTTATTTTTATTATTTTTAGGGGTATAGAGGGTTTTTATAGTTTTTTGGGGTGTTATGGGTTTTTATGAGTTTTAGGTTTTTTATGTTTTCATGGGGTGTTAGGGTTTTTAGGGTTTTTAGGGTTTTAGGGTTTTTTAGACATTTTAGTGTTTTTAGGGGTTTGAAGTCATTTAGGTATTTACGATTTTCTTTGGGGTTTTTAGGTGTTCTAGTTTTTTTATATATATTTGTAAATTTTTAGAATTTTTTTTTGGTTTTTACTGATTTTTGAGGTATTTATGGATTTTTAGTGAATTTATGGTTTTTATGGTTTTTTGGGTTTGTAGGGTTTTTTGTTTTATATGTTTTAATGTTTTCATGATTTTTTAAACATTTTTAGGGGTTTATAAAGTTTTTTTAGTTTCTAGTGGTTTTAGTGTTTTATTAGTTTTTTTTGGTTTTAGTGGTTTTATAGGTTCTTGGGGTTTTAATTTATTTTTAGGGGTTTTAACAGTTTTTAGGTTATTAGTGGTTTTAAGTGTTTTAGGTAGTTATGGTTTTCATAGTGTTTTTAGGGGTTTTAGGTTTTTCTGAATTTTAAATGATTTTTATGGATTTTAGGATTTTTATGGGTTTTTAGGTTTTTAGTCATTTTGAAGTCAAAGAAGATTTGAGGTTCAGGATATTCCTGACCCCAAAAAATTTCTTAGAAAAAATGGACACAACAGACAAGGGATGGGAGGGGTCAAAAAACCCACATTCAAAAACCCTTAACAACCCCAAACCCACAAAAGAATCCCACACCAATAAAAAAGAAAAAGAAAAAACCACACAAAAAACACACAAATCCAAGTAGTGACCTCCATCATCCAACATTAACTAGCATCCATCAGCTCCCAACCAAGCAATGACCAGCATCTCCTAGCCAACCGACAACCAGCATCCTATAGCAGATTTTCAGCATCCAGAGCAATTTCCAGCAACAGAGAACTGCCGACACCAAGATCATCTACATCAGCTTCATAATATCACAACCAACCATTATCCACCATCCAACACCTCGGTTTCCAATACCCAGCACCCTCTTCAACCGTACTCATCCAAGCAACATCCATCAACCAACCGCTCAGTCCCCAATATATGGAACCTCTTATTCTAATAGCTTTCACCATTCCACAACTATAATAACATACGACAACACAGGACCACAAGCATCCATTCCCAGGACAAAAATCATCATCACATCCTAGCCTAGCAGCAATAAAAATCCAATTCCATAGATTCCAATAGCCAGTAATTCCTTTCTCACCTTATAAACCAGCAGTAGCAAACAACCAACCCCTCGAATCAACACATGCCAATTTCTGCAGTAGCAGCAAACAAATCAGACAAGCTAGAGCCATCTCAACCAAAAACTCAAACCGAAAACCCTTAAACAGAAGGATATTCCATCCAACAGATTAGATCACCACCATCCGCAGTACCCAAAGTCATGGAAACTACTATTTCCACTCAAAAAAACCAAAAATCTAGCACCCTCGATGATTCAAATCCAGACCATCCACAAACCAGAATATTGTAGTCCAATATAACATCCAGAAAGCAACAAAACATAATGATCCCTTCATCAAAAGTATCAAATATATCTGAGGAACTATAAGAACGAACCACCTAATTCTGCATAAATCGGTGCCATGCTGATCTCATCTACACCTCCTGTAAATTCTGAGTAGCAATGGATTCCCCCATTACACTACCAAGTTTAATTCTCCTTAAACCGCAAGAAATCCAGAAACTCCACCAATAAACACCCAACCCCAGATCACTACCGCGGAACCTCGTCTGATTGTGGCAACTCCATAACTGCCTGAAACCAAATAGCACAAGAAGAGACAACGCTGCCTGAGGGTTTTTTGGATTTTCTATAGTTTTAAGGGGTTTATTGTTTTTTTTTTGTTTTTTAAGTATTTTTTGTGTTTTTAATTAATTTTATGAATTTTAAGATAATTTTAATATTTTTAGGTATTTTAGTGTTTTTAGTGGGTTTTTAGGGTTTTATGGGTTTTTACATTTTAATCGTTTTAGGTACTCATATCGTTGTTAGGGTTTTAGGGTTTTTTCTATTTGGCAATTTTTTGGTTTTTAGGGGTTTTAAATGTTTTACGTTTTTATGGTTTTCAATGGGGTTTTCAGGGTTTTTATATTTTAAGTTATTTTTATTTCTTTTTAATGATTATTATTTTTTTAGTGTTTTTATGGATTTTGAGGTTTTTTAGAATTTTTAGCGTTTTTAGTGTTTTTTTGGTTTTAGGGGTTTTTTGGGGGTTTTTTTTGCGTTTTAATGGTTTTTTTAAGTCTTTATTGGTTTAAATGGTTTTTAGTGTGTTTAGTGGGTTTTTGGGAATTTTGGGTTATTTAATGGTTTTAGGGTGTTTTTGGTTTTAGGGTTTTAGGGTTTTTAGGTTGTTTTAGCGGTTTTAGCATTTTTTACATGTTTTAGAGGTTTGATTATTTTTAGGTTTGTAAGGTTTTCTTAGTTTATTTCAGGGTATTTAGGTATTTTATGATTTTATTTATTTTTAGTATTTTTTAGGATTTTTATTGGTTTCTATAGATTTTGAGGTGTTTGGGGTAATTTAGGGTTTTAGGGTTTTTTATGTTGTCTTTAGGTTTTTACGATTTTTTCATTTTTTATTAATATAATGGTTTTTTAGTTTTTTTACATTTTTAAGGGTGAAAAATGTTTTTTCACTTATTAGTGGTATTTTTGGATTTTATGGGGTTTTATCATTTTTAATTTTTTTATGGGTTTTATTGTTTTTAATTTTTTTTACATCCATTTTAGTGTTTTTAATGTTTTTGTTGTTTTTATGTTTTTATGGGTTTTAGTTTTTTTTGATATTTAAGGTTTCCATAAGTATTTTCGACGACTTTCTGGGTTTTTACTTTTTTTAGATATTTGTTCTTTTTTATTATTTTTATGGTTTTAAGGGGTTTTTTTTTTGAATTTGATGGGTTTTAAGGGTTTTTTTGGGTTTTGTGTTTTTTTATTATTTTTAGAATTTTTATATTTTTTGGGGGTTATGTTTTTTATGGTTTTCAATGTATTCTTAGAAGTTTTTAGGATTTTTAGGGTTTTTATGACTTTAGGGATTTTATGGATTTTTACACGTTTTTAGGATTTTTATAGATTTGGGGGGGGGGTGGTTAGGGTTTTTATCATTTTCTGGGTTTTATGTTATATTTGAGTTTTTAAAGTGTTTTAATTTTTTTTATAATTTTTAATATTTTTATGGATATAATGAGAATTTAGAGATTTTTGTGGTTTGTATGATATTTATGGGATTTTATGATCTTTTATTGTTTTTAGGGGTTTTGCGATTTATAGTGGTTTTAGTGTCTTTTTAGACTTTTTAGGGCTTTTAGCATTTTTTAGGGTTATTAAAGGCATTAAGTTTTTTATGTTTTTATGGTTTTCTTCGGTGTTTTTAAGGATTTTATACATATTTAGGTATTTTTTGTGCTTTTTTAAATTTTTTATTATTTTTAGGGTTATTAGGGATTTAGAATGTTTTTGGGGGGTTTTTCATGTTTTAAGGGGATTTAGAGGTTTTTTTTCCATTTCTGAAATTTTAGCGGATTTATGTCTTTAAATATTTCTTAGGATATAATAGGATTTTCCATGGTTATTAGGGTTTTTACATTTTTGGGATTATTAGGTCATGTTTATTATTTTTATGGTTTTTTATTTTTTATGGATTTTGAGGGTTTCTAGGGTTTTAGTGGTTTTTATATGATTTAATGTTTTTAGGGTTTTTAGGGTATATTTCAGTTTTTAGGGGTTTTCAGGTTTGTAAACATTTTTTAGCGGTTTAAAGGGGTTTTAAATTTTATAGTGGTTTTTAGGGTTTTATGGGGTTTTAGGTTTATTAAGGATTTTTGGGGTTTTAAGTTATTCTTTTGCTTTTTAATGTTTTCTTAGGGATTTTCATGGTTTTATGTTTTTATATGTTTTTTGGTATTTTAAGGGATTTAAAGTATTTTAATGGGTTTTTACGTTTTTTATGCTGTTTTTTGGATTTTCAATTTTTTGATATTTTTAGTGTTTAAATGATTTTTGGAATATTTTAACATTTCGAGGGGTTAAAGGGTTTTTATAGTTTTAAGTGGTTTTTAGTATTGTTTATGGTTTTTAGGGGGTTTAGTGATTTTAGTGGTTATTAGAATTTTAGTGTCTTTTTAGGTTTATTAGTAATTTTTAAGGTTTTAGGGATTTTATGTGTTTTAGGTTTTAAGGTTTTCTTATAGTTTTTTATCATTTCTAAGGGTTTATTGATTTTAAAGATTTTTAGGGCATTTTAATATTTTTCTAGATTTTAGGGATTTTGGGTTTTTAGGGATTTTGAGGGTTTTAATGGTTTTTATGGTTTATTAGGGTTTTATGTGTTTCTAGGTTTTTTACATGTTTTATGTGTTTTTATGTTTTAACGGTTTTCTTAGGAATTTTTAGTGTTTTTTTAGTTTTTATGTTTTTATGGATTTTTTGGATTTTTATTATTTTTTAGTGGTTTAGGGTTTTTTATGGGTTTTAGGGATTTTTAGGGTTTTATGTTTTTTTTGTATTTAGCGGGGTTTTTATGAGTTTTATAGGGTTTTTATGTTTTTACTGTTTCTAAAATTTTTATGGATTTAAACATTTTTTATAGTTTTTCATGGGTTTTTAAGTTCTTATTATTATTTTTTGATTTTTTAGGTTTTAGTGGTTTTTTGGTTTTTAATGTTTTTAGGTGTTTTAGGGTTTTTGGAATTTTTATGTTTTTTAGGAGTTTTATGTTTTTTCTATATTTTATGGAATTCATAGAGATTTTCAGGGTCTTTAGGGTTTTTTAGGTTTTTAATATTTTTAGGTATTTGTTTTGGATTTTTATTGGTTTTTAGTTTTTTTTAAGGTTTTTGATGGTTTAGGGATTTTAGGGATTTTATGGGTGTGGTTTTTCATATTTATGTTACATAGAAGTTTAACTATTTTTATGTTTTTAAGTCATCCTAGGATTTTTCGGTCCTTTTGGGTTTTTTAAGTAATTATGAATTTTTATGTATTTTTTAGTATTTTTATGGTTCTTTAAGGGGTTTTTGGGATTTGGGGGTTTTAGGGATTTTTAAGGTGTTATGTTTTTTGTGGGTTTTGGAGTTCTTAAATTTCTTATGGTTTTAATGATTTTTGATGTTTTTTAACAATTTTAGGGGTTTGAATAATTTTTAGAGTTTTTAGCTGGTTTTTACAGTATTTATGGGTTTTTAGGATTTTTTACTGTATTTAGGGGTTTCAATGATTATTATAGGTTTTTAGGTTTTTTAGTATTTTTGGATTTTTAGGGATTTTATATTTTTTTAGGTTTTTAATGTTATCTTATAATATTTTAACGATTTTAGGGTTTTTTAAATTTTTATAGATTTTTAGGATTTTTAGGAATTCTATTGTTTTTAGGGTTTTGGGTATTTTTAGGGTTTTTGGGGTGGTTTTTTGTTACCAGGGTTTTTATGGATTTTAAATTAATTGGTTTTTTATGGATTTTTGGAAATTTTTATGGTTTTAAGTGTTTTTTATGATTTTTGAGGGGTTTTATCATATTTTAGTCTTTTTATGTTTATGTAGTTTTTAGGTATTTTTTTGTTTTTTTGTGTTTTGATATTTTATAAGGTTTTTTTATGATTATTAGTGTTTTTTATGTCTCTATGTATTTTAACAGTTTTTTTGTATTTATATAGTTTTTATGATTTTAGTGGATTTTTAGTGTTTTTAGAGGATTTAAAGATCTTGGGATTTTATGTGTTTTTGGCTTTTTAGGTGGGGATGAGTTTTAATATTATTTAATGTTTTTATATTTTTCATTTTTTTTAGGGATTTAGTGGTTTTTTTAGAGTTTTTAGAAGTATTTTAGGGTTTTTAAGGATTTTAGGGATTTAGGGATTATAGGGTTTTTACTTTTTTGGGTGTTTTTAGTTTTTCTTAGGGGTTTTAGGGATTCATGTGTTTTTTATTTTTTAGTGATTTTTGGATATTTTTATGATTTATTTGGGTTTTAATGTTTTTTGGGATATTGAGGGGTTTTAGAGGGTTTTAGAGGGTTTCAGGGTTTTAGGGTTTTTTTGGATTTTTGGGTCGTTTTTTGATATTTTTAGGGATTTTAATTTTTAAGGGTTTTTTAACGTTTTAGGGGTTTAATTGGTTTTAGTGTTTTTAGACGTTTTAGGGTTTTTATGGGTTATTATGGTTTTTTGTATTTTTGGATTTCTAAGGTTCGTAGGGGTATTAGGTACTTTTAATGGTTTATTAGGGTTCTTAGCATTTGTTAGGTTTTTAAGAGTTTTAGTGTTTTTAGTTGTTTAAGGTATTCATAGGGGTTTAGTTGGTTTTTAGCGTTTTTTAAATTTTTAGGGATTCTAATTGATTTTTTATGGTTTTTATGGGTCTTTAGGGTATTTAGATATTTTGATGGTTTTTTGGGGTTTTCAATTTTTCAGGGTTTTAGGGGTTCTTTAATGTATTTAGAACATTTAGGTTTTTTGGTGGTTTAATTATTTTTTTTTGGTTTTTATGTTTGTATTTTGGGTTTTTGTGTTTTTAGGGTTTTAATAACTTTTGGTATTTTTAGGTATTTTTTTAGATTGTTGTGGATTTTTAGGGTTTTTATATATTGGGGGGGTTAGGGTTTTTTGGGTTTTTGGGGGATTTTTTGGTTTTTATGGAGTTTTCTTGATTTCTTGTAGGTTTTTATGTTTTCTTATATTTTTTTAAAAATATTTAGGTGTTTGAAGGTTCTTCAGAGTTTTATTTGGTTTTAGAGGTTTTATGGGATTTTAGGGGTTTCTCTGGTTTAAGGTGTTTTTGGGTCTTTAAGAAATTTTTTGGTTTTTAAAAATTTTTATGTTTATTAGAGGTTATAATTATTTTTTTAGGAATTAATGTTTTCTTAGGGGTTTTTAGTGATTTTTTATTTTTTATGGTTTTCTAGGAATTTTGAAAGGGTTTTAATGGTTTTTACGGTTTTTATAGACTTTTGAGGTTTTTAGGAGTTTTTTAGGGTTTATTAGGAATTTTAGGTTTTTTAGCATTTTTTTATATTTTTAGGGGTTTTGAGTGGTTTTAGGTTCTTTGGGTTTTCTTATGGTTTATCTGTTTTCTTAGAGTTTTTTACGTTTTAACTATTTTAAGGATTTTTAAGGATTTTATAGTTTGAAGGATTTTGGATATTTTAGGGGGATAGTGTTTTATGTTTTTTGGGTACTTTGGATTTTTTTAGGGTTTTATAATATTTTTGGGTTTTTAATATTTTATGGGTTTTATGGGTTTTAGGGTGTTTAGTATTTTTTATTTTTTTTTTATTATTTTGCAGTTTTTAGGTGTTTTAATTGATTTTAGGTTTTATGGTTTTGTTAGGGATTATCATAGTTTTTATGTATATTTAAACTTTTATGTATTTTTATGGATTTTAGGGATTTTGATAGTTTTTAGGGGTTTTTTGGTATTTACGATTTTTTGGGGTTTCTGTGTATTTTTAGTTTTTAGAGTTTTATATTATTTTAGAGTTATTAAAAAAATTAGGTCTTAATGGGTTTTTAGAGTATTTAGTGGGTTTTTAGTGTTTTTATTGGGTTATATGACATTTATGTTTTTTTATGGTTTTTAGGGACTTTGAGGGGGTGTATGGTTTTTAGGGGGCTTGGTTTTTAGGGTATATATATATATATTTAGGGTTTTATGGTTATTTATAGGTTTTTAGAGTTTTTAAGTGTTTAAAGGGTTTTTGAAGTATTCATTGGGTTTTTATGGTTTTTATGGGTTTTTTTAGCATTGAAGATGTGATGGTCGGGCTATTCCTACCCCCCCCCCCCCTGGAAAATTTATTAGGGGTTTTGAGTTTTAAAGGTTTTTAGGGGGGTTTACGATTTTTTATGTTTTTAACAATTTTTATGTTTTTTATGGGTTTAAATAATTTTTTTATGTTTTTATTAAGGATTTTCATGGTCTCTAGGGTTTTATACATTTTGAGAGATTTTGGGGTCTATTTTATGGTTTTTACAGTTTTAAGAGTTTTTAGTGATTTTGAGGGCTTCATGGGTTTTTATGGTTTTTAGTGTTTTTAGGGATTATATCATTTTTATGTTTCTTAGGGGTTATTGGTATTTGGGGTTCTAAAGTTTTCTTAGGATTTTGAGTTTTTTTAACTTTTTAGGTATTTAAATGGAGTTTTAATGTTT
This sequence comes from Viscum album, assembly GCA_963277665.1. Classification (NCBI taxonomy): domain Eukaryota; kingdom Viridiplantae; phylum Streptophyta; class Magnoliopsida; order Santalales; family Viscaceae; genus Viscum; species Viscum album. The sequence goes on from OY728162.1 coordinate 479,610,515, forward strand.
TTTATAATTTTTGGAAATTTTTTGGTTTTAAGTGTTTTATGGGGTTTTATGAGGTTTTTTTGGGTTTTTATAGTTCTAGGGTTTTAGGTTTGTTTTCGTTTTTAGGTTTTTAAGTGTTTTATGTGTTTTAGGTTCTCAAGGTTTTCTTAGGGGTTTTATGGTCTTTATGGGTTTTTAAGGGTTTTACATTTTAAGGAATATTTAGTGCTTTTTTAGGATTTGAATGGTTTTTTGGGATTTTTATGGAATTTTAGGGGATTTAGATATTCATAGGTTTTTAGGGTTTTTAGGGTTTAGTGTTTTTTCTGTTTTATGGGATTTATGTGTTTTTAGGTTTTTAATTTTTTCTTTGGGTCTTTGGGGTTTTAGGATATTTTATGTTTTTAGGTATTTCTTTGATTTTTAGGATTTTTATGCTTTTTATGGTTTTAATTGATTTTGAGGTTTTTATGGTTTTTATGGGTTTTCAATTTTGTTATTGTTTTAGGGATTTAATTAGTTTTTAGAGTTTTTTTAATATTCTTAGCTATATAAAGTGTTTTTAGTGTTTATAATGAATGTTGGGGTTTTTAGGGATTTTATTGTTTTTAGAGGTTTTAATGGTTTTTAGGTTTTTATTGTTTTTTTAGCATTTTTATGTTTTTGGTTGGTATAAGTGTTTATAGGTTTATAATGATTCCTTTTTGGTTTTTAGTTTTTAGGGTTTTTTTATATTTTTATGGATTTTAGTGGATTTTTAAGGGATTCTTATGGTTAGTACGAATTATGGGGATTTTTCTGATTTTTAGGGTCTTTATGGTTTTTCAATGTTTTTTATCATTTTTTAGGCTTTTTAGGGGCTTATATATTTTTTCTGTTTTTGAGTTTTTCAAAAGGTTTTTCAATGTTTTTAGGGGTTTCCATATTTTTTGATATTTTTAAGGATTTTTAGGATTTTTTTTTGTTTTTTATGGGTTTTTAAAGATTTAGAGGGTTCTTATATTTCTTAGTGATTGATGGGTTTTAATTCTTTTTGTTTTTCAGATTTTTTTTTTGTTTTTAGTGTTTTTATCTATTTTAGAGTTTTTTAAACATTTTCGTGGTTTAAATGGTTTTTAGAGTTTTTAGTGGATTTTAGAGTTTTATGGTTTTTAAATATTTTTCAGGGGTTTTATGGTTTTTAGGGTCCTTTAATTTTTTTGGGTTTTTAGCCTTTTTTATGTTTTACCAGTTTTAATTATTGTAAGGATTTTATGGTTTTATTTGGGATTTTTTGATTTTTAGGGTTTTTTATGTTTTTACAGATTTTTATTACTTTTATTTGATTTTTATGGTTTTCGGGATTTCTATGGATTTTGAGGTTATTTATGGTTTAGTAGGGTTCTTAGGTTTTTAGGGATTCAGAGTTATTTATGTTTTTAGGGGTTTAATTTTTTTTAGGTTTTTATGGTTTTTGGGTTTTCATGGTTTTTAAAGTTTTACGTTTTTAGGGATTTGTAGTGATTTTTTGGATTTTTTGGGGTTTTAGTGTTTTTAGGGATTTTGAGGGTTTTTTGTGTTTTATGGGTTTTATGGTTTTTTCGGGGGGTTTAGGGTTTTTTATGTTTTTTAGTATTATGGTTTTTTATATTTTTTTAACATTTTTATTAGTTTATAGGGTTGTTATAGTTCTTATGTTGTTTTAGGGTATATATGGTTTTGTTTTGTTTTTTAAGGTTTCTAAGGGTTTATGGTTTTTAGGGTGCTTTAGGTTTTTTAGAGTCTTCTTAATGTTTTAACCATTTTTAGTTTTTAGGGTGTTTATGTTTTTTTATTTTTTTATTCTTTTCACATGGGTTTTCATGGTTTTTAAGGTATTTTACTTTTATATGGATTTTAGAGATTATTTTGTTATTTTTAGGATTTTTAGGATTTTTATGGATATTTATGGTTTTATGGTTTTTTCTGTTTTTAGTGTTTTTGGAGTTTTCATGTTTTTAGGAGTTTTAATTATTCTTTCGTTTATAGAAATTTATTTGGATTTTTCATGGTTTTTTACATTTTTCTGGATTTTTAGGGTTTTTAAGATTTTATTTATTTTTAGGGGTATTTGGGATTTTTAGTGATTTTATGCTTTTTATAGTTTGTTGGGTTTTAGTCTTTTTCATTTTTTAGGGTTTTAAACATATTTTTTCTTTTAAATTTTTTTTAGAGGTTTTAGTGATTTTTTAGGGTGACAATGGGGTTTTAAGGTTTTTAGCGGTTTTTAGGGTTTTTAGGGTTTTTAGGAATTTCTGGGCACTTTAGGGTTTTGATTATTTTTGAGTTTTTTATAGGTTATCATTGTTTTTGTGTTTTTAATTATTTTTTAGAGTTCTTAGTGCTTTAATATTTTTTATGTCTCTATGTATTTTTAGGGATTTTTAGGGTTTTAGGGATTCTTATGTTTAGGAATTATAGAGAAATTATGAGTTTTAGTGATTTTTAGGTTTTTTGCATTTTTTAAGTTCTTAGTGGTGTTAAGTGTTTTTATATTTTTAAGGGTTTCATAACGTTATTCATGGGTTTTATGGATTTTTACAATTTTAGTGAGTTCTATGGATTTTTTATTATTTTTATAGTTATTTTGGGATTTTAATGACTTTGCGGGGTTTTACCATTTTAGTGGTTTATGGGCAAGGAAGATGCGAGGGTCGGGGTATTCTCGGCCCCCCCAAATTTATTAGATAGAAAAAAGAGACACGACATACAGGGGAGGGGAGGGTTCAAACATCCCACACCTGAAAAACCCCTTACAACCCACGCCAAAAAAGAAAAATCAAAAAAGGATTGAAAAAGAAAACAAACACGCCCAGTTCCATGCATTAACCATCACCATCATCCAGCAGCATCCAACATCCAGCAACTCACTACCAAGAAATGACCAGCATCCAACCTCACATATACCAGCTTCCAGCATCCTCTCACCAAAACGAGCCATCACCAGCAGCACATAATTATCAGCACCAGAATCACACAAGAGCCATCAACCAAAGTTCACTTCCATACCGCAACCATCATCCATTCTCCCAGGAACCAGCATCCAGCATCTCCTCACCATGAAGGGAAACTGCAAGCAACACAGAGCCAATTGAACCAAATTACAACCCCCAAAAATCTTCGCATTCCAGCCAAACAGCAGCCAACCGTCATACCAAAACAAACCAACAACCAGCAGTTTTCCACCTTCCCCATAGCTCAGCCAGAAAAATAGCACCCAGCAGTAGTCATGGGCAAATCCAACTACATCCAAAACATACCAAATCGAACAGCCATTCCAGAATTCGAGACCTCTAATCCTATTAGCCTCTTCCATGCCGCACGTAGAAGTACATCCAACAGTACAGGGCCACCAGCACCCAGGATTAGAAACAACAGCTTCATCACATCCCAGATCACCAGAAAGTTGCAACCAGCACCATATTTTCTCTGCACACATCAAATCCAAGAACCAACACCAGAATTGGTTCACATCTAGAATATCCAAAAACACAAAGTAGTGAAAATTGTAATGCAAAAACATTGAACCAGAAAACCCAGCAAAAGACCCATTAACCACCAGACGGACCAGATCACAACAAGTCCAGATCAAGCTGGCAACCGCGGGAGGTGACCACAGATCCGAAGAACCAACATGCGCCAATATCTGAACCAGCACACATACCTGCATTGCAGACACAACCGGTGGTCCATAACTAAAGAACCAATCCAACATAGCCAAAAACTGACCAGATTTGAGCCACACCTCTGAGGAAAGCAACGCTCCGAACGAACTAGATCTGAGTATCTCCACCAATGATATGCAACACCAGAGACCAAATCCAGACGACTTCTCCAAGAAACTGTAAAGCCGCACACCGGAGAGGCTGAATCTGACCCGATCCTCCTTGGTTGACTTCTTCATCTGAGGCTGACGTAAAGGAAACTGCTAACACAACACCGATATAGATCCAGGAAAAACATACCGCGGGAGCAGGGAGCCACAATGCTTTGGATACTGACGCCTGAGAAGCCACGACCGAAAGGAGAGCACCGTCACACCATGGAAGAAGCATCGCGAGAGGAGATGAGCGCGGGAGCATCCAGGGGAAATAGCCTCCATCTTAGGTCCTTTAGTGGCTTAGGTATTGTTAGTGGTTTTAGGTAATTTAGTGTTTTTTCTTATTGGTTTAAGTGGCTTTATGGTTTTTTTGTGTTCTTTGGGTTTTTTTATGATTTGTTCAGAATTTAAATTCTTTTATATTTTTTTAACATTTTTTGTGGCTCAGTGGTGTTTTAGAGTTTTTAGTGGTTTTTTAGTATTTTTATGGTATTTATGGTTTTGTATGATTTTTGTGGTTTTTTGGGTTTTTACCATTTTTGGGTTTTTTGTGTTTTTAAGAGTTTTTATGTTTTTATGTTTTTATTTGAGGTTTTCATGGTTTTTATGTTTTTTTTACATTTTATTGATATTTTTTGGGATTTTTTGTTTTTTGTAGTTTTCAAAGGTTTTTAGAGATATTGTGGGTTTTTAGGGGTTTATAGAGTTTTTAGCAGTTTTTCGGTTTTAATTTTTTTATGTTCTTTATGGGTTTTAGGTTTTTTTGGTTTTTAAGGTTTTGTTAGGGGTTTTTAGTGTATTTAGTTTTATATATAGTTTTAGGGATTTTATGAATTTTATAGGAATTTTATGGTTTTTAATGTTTTTAGGGATTTGGATGGGTTTTTGGGTTTTTATGGTTTTTATGGTTTTCATGGTTTATTGAGTTTTTTAATAATTTTAGGGGTTTAAATTTGTTTTTGAGTTTTTAGTGATATTTAATTGCTTTTTGATTTTCAATTATTTTTTGGTTGTTAATTATTTTTTGGTTTTTATTGATTTTAGGGTCTTTTAGGGGTTTTGGGGTGTTTTAGATTTTTTTCAAGGGAAAATCATGAAGAATAAAAAGGATAAAATGTATTACAAAAAAATTATCCTGATGGTGAAAAGATGTTTGGCGCCATAGAAGCTCCAAGACCAACCAAGAACAATAGCACCAAGTAGGGAACCCAAATAGACCAAGCTGCCAAGAAACTTGAAATCCCCAAGAACCTTGTCAATGCCTCTAGTAGGTAGTCGAATGAAAAACTCCCACACCAAGAACCATTATCATGTTGGCACACAACCATACCCACCAAAATAGTGGAATAAAAACAATAAACAAATTCACAACTTTTATCAATGCATGAACCCAGAAACTAGTGCCTCCTATAATCCACTAATAGCACACAATCCAATAAGGAAATTTCCTAGTATCCAACAACACAAAAGACCAACGCACAAGACCCAATAAACTTCCAGAAGAATCCATAGCACCACTAATGCATGTTCTAATAAGACATCAAGGAGCAATATATCAAATAACATCGAAGAAGGTCCAAGGAAAAAAATCCACACACAAAAGCCATGAATGATATTCCAATAAACACCTGCACACATGCACACACACAAACAAACCACCTTTTATTGTTTTTATGGGTTTTAGGGGTTTTAAGTCTATTTATGTTTTTAATTATTTCTTAGTGTTGTCAGGGTATTTAGGGTTTTTTACATTTTTGGATATTTTTGAACTTTTAGGGATTTTAATTAGTTTTATATTTGTAAGGATTTCATTTTTTATGTGTTTAGGGTTGTTTTACATTTTTGTGGATTTTTATAAAAATTTTATTTTTTATGATTTTTTCGAGGTTTTTAGGGATTTGGAGGGGTTTGTGGTTTTTATGGGTTTTTATGGTTTTATTTATTCTGGGGGGGGGTTTGAACATTATAGGATTTTAATGGGTTTTTATATTTTTTAATGTTTTCATCTGTTTATAGGGTTTTTTAGAGTTTTTATTGGGTTTTGTATTTTTATGGGTTTTAGGGATTTTAAAATTTTTAGGGGTTCTTATGGTTTTTATTGGTATTTCTGTATTAGGGACAGTTTACAGTTTTTAGGTGTTTTATATTATTTTGTTTTTCTTATAAGTTTTTTAGGTATTTAAGGTTTTCTTAATATCTTTCAGGGTTTTCAGGTTTTTTTACACTTTTATGTACTTTTATTGTTTTTTATAATTTTTTTGTTTTAGGGTTTTATGGATTTTGATGGATTTTATGGCTTTTAGGTTTTATAGGTTTTTATAGTTTTTTATTATTTATATGTTTTATGGGTTTTAAGTGTTTTTAGGTTTGTAATATTTTTCATAGGACATTTCAATGTTATTTAGGGATTTTTAGGACATTTTTAGGATTTTTATGGATTTTTAGGGTTTCAGGGATTTTGAGTGTTGTACAGTGTTTTTGGGTTTTATGGTTATTATGGCTTTTTTTGGGGGGGGGGGTGGGGTTTTTTGATTTTTAGTCCTTTAAAGGTATTTTTAGTGGTTTTTAATGTTTTAGGGGTTTAAGGTTTTTTTATAGTTTTATTGGTATTTTAATGTTTTTATATATTTTTATGGGTTTTAATGTTTTTTGTGGGTTTTATAGTTTTTAGGTGTTTAGGGTATTTAAGTATTTTTTGGGTTTTTAGTATTTTTAGTGTTTTTATGTGTTTAAAGTGTGTTAAGTTAAAGGTTTTATTAGTAATTTTCAGGTTTTATAGGGTTTTTAATGACTTTACAGATTTCTATGGCTCTTTATGACTTTTATTTTTATAGGTTTTTAGGGTTTTCAAGGGTTTTAAGAGTTTATCGGTTTTATTGTTTTTATCCTCTTTTTAAATTTCGGGGATTTATTTGTTTTTAGGTGTCTATGTTTTTATTATGGTTTTAGGGTTTTTAAATTTTTTGTGACACTTTGGGATTTTTATGTCTTTTAAATGTTTTTAGGGTTTTTAGGGATTTTAAGTGGTTTTAGGGCTTTTTAGGGCTTTAGAATTTTTAAGGATTTTTGGATTTTTAAGATTTTCAGTGTTTCAGGGGTTTTAAAAGTTTTTAATCACTTTTAGGGGTTTAAATGGTTTTTAGAGATATTAGTGTGGTTTAATGTTTATTATGAATTTTTTTAATTTTTAATGTTTTTAGTTGTTTTTAGGCGTTTTTAGGGTCTTTTAGGGTTCTTAGGGTTTATAATTTTTTTTTGTTTTTTGGGGGGTTATTATTTTTTGTTTTTTATGTTTTCTAAGGGGTTTTAAGGAGTTTTAGGGTTTATTAGGGATTTTTAGGGATTTTATGGTTTTTGTAGTTTTTAGGGACTTTTAGAGTTTTTGGGTTTTTATGGTTTTTAGGGATTTTATGTTGTTTATTGGTTTTATATGCTTTTAGTTTTTATACTTTTATTATTATTTTTTCAAGTTTTATAGGGTTTTTTTAAATTTTTATGGATTTTTAGGGATTTTTAAGATTTTTATTTATTTTTAGGGTTTTTATGGTTTTTGAGGGTTTTTAGTATTTTTTGGATTTTATGTTTTTTGGGATTTAATGGTTTTTTTGTTTTTTATTGTGTTTTTATAGATTTTAGGTTTTTTAATGTTTCTATTAGTTTGATGTGTATTTATAGTTTTTACTTTTTTAGGTTTTTTAGGTTTTAATGGTTTTTTGGTTCTTTGGGTTTTATGTTAATTAGGGATCTTAAGTGTTTTTATCATATTTCTAATGTTTTTGCATTTTTTATTTTTTGGGTGTTTAAGTGTTTTTAGGTTTTAAGGTTTAATTAGGGTGTGTTACGGTTTTTAGAGTTTTTATCTTTTTATTGTTTTTAGGAGTTTTAAGGGTATTTAGGTTTTTAATTCTTCTTTGGTATTTTTAGTGTTTTATAGTTTTTTATATTTTTAAGGATTTTTAGGGATTTTTTTATTTTTTGGATTTTTAGGGTTTTATGGATTTTGAGTGTTTTCAGGATTTATTATGGGTTTTAGGGTTTTTTGTTATTTTTTTCATAGGGATTTTTTGAGTTTTTTATGGGTTTTAATTGTTATTAGTGTTTTAAAAATTTTAGGGATTGAAAAGGTTTTTATAGATTTTAGTGTTATTTTAGAGTTTTTATGGGTTTTAGGGCTATCTATGTTTTTTAGGCATTTTATGTATTTAGGAGTTTTACGTTTTTATATATTTTTAGGATTTTTATAGTTTTTAATGGTTGTTATGGTTTTTTAGGTTTTTAAGGGGTTTTATGTTTTTAGATTTTTAGGGTCTTCTTAAAATTTTTCTAGGTTTTTTGGCTTTTTATGTTTTTATGGGGTTTTAGGGATTTATTTTTGTTTTTATGGATTTTTATGGTTTTTAGGGATGTTGATGGATTTTTTTATTTTTTTGGGGTTTTATGGTTTTTTTCGAGTTTTAGGGGTTTCCAGTTATTAGGTTTTTATAGTATTTTAGAGTTTTTTAATTTTTTAAAGGGTTTAAATGGTTTTATTTAGTATTTATTTTTTTATGTGTTTTATTTATCTTTTTGGTTTTTTTACTTTTTTTAGGGTTATATTGTTTTTTCGGGTTTTTGGGATTTTTGTGCTTTCTTGGGTGTTTAGAATTTTTAGGATTTTATGTGTTTTATGTTTTTTTAGGGACTTAATTTTTTCTTAGTAGCATTAATGGTTTTTATTGTTTTTATGTTCTTAGTAATTCTTAGTGATTTTTTATTTTTTTTTGGTTTTTTGGGCTTTGAGGGATTTTGAGGGTTTTTATTTTTTCTAGGTTTTTTAGGGTTTTCTAGGATTTTAGGGATTTTTTGATTTATTTATGTTTTTATGGGGTTTTTTGAACATTTTTAGTGGTGTGAAGGTTTTCATAAGTTTTTAGTGGTTTTTAGGTTTTTTATGAGTTTTAGGGTTTTTAAGTATTTTAGTGGTTTTTATGGTTTTAGGTGGTTTTAAGGTATTTATGGTCATTTTTTAGGGATTTTATCATTTTTTAGGTTGTTAGAAGTTTAATTTTTTTTAAATTTTTTTATATTTTCTTACTTTTTTTCATTATTATTTGGGGTTTTGATTTTTTATTGACTTTTTGGTATTTTTATGAATTTTATAGTTTTTAGTGTATTTAGGGATTTTAAGGGTTTTTATGGTTTTTAGAAAGATTATTTTTTAGTGTTTTATTTTTTTAAGTTTTCTAGGGGTTTTAAATATTTTTATGTTTTTAATGTTTTATTGTTGGGACCAAGTTACCTAGAGATGATCTTTATAAGTTTGAAGAATGTTATGTCGATAGTATTGTCTTATGTTGGTCAAGGAAATAAAATCACCTCCCTTTGTAAAAATATTGATCATAATCAAAAATCATATTCAGTAAATTAGAAACATAGTTCTAAATAAGGTTCATCATATTGAGAAGATGTTTTCCGGATGAAAATGATCATCAGACTCACCTTGTGTCCATAATGATGTTCAGATCATAATGAGGAAGAGGAAAATATTCAACATAGATCCAATATAAATCAAATGATGATTTTTTGTTTTGTAATTCACAACTATCATAATTTTCTGAGAAAATTATGGTGCAAGATTAATGAATGAAATGTGGATAATATGAGTTTACGACCGTATCAAGTATTAGATCAGGAGAAAATGTGATTCCAATCATATTCAGTCCAATCATATTCAATACATTCGTATTTATGTTTGGATTCAAAAATATTTTCTGGGAAATTATAATACATTCCTTGGTATTTCATACGATAATAAATATTATCTTCAATGGAATCAATGTCATTAATAAATTCATGCTTATAAGAAAAGCTTCATGGAAGAAGGAATTTTATTATTGTAAAAGATTTCTAGTTTCAAATTATTGGATTATGATTTGTTTGAAGGCTGGGAAGGTTTTCTTGATCGAAATGAAAGAAACTACAGGTGCTAGTTTTTAGTCATACAAAAAGAAAAAATATTTAAATCTCCCAAGAATGTAGTTGATGACTATCATAATATGAAAATATAGTGAAGTTGAGTTATGAAAGATATTTGGTATCATATTTAGAAATGAATAAGAAAATTTGGTTTACGAAATTTGAATGAATATATTGTCTCCATAATTATGATGAAATACGTATAAGAGTTGGTTTTGAGAGTCATAATAAGAATAAATTTGTTTTCCTTCTTATATTTGGTTCATATCAACATAATGAATATACTATTGTTGAATATATTCTTCTGTCGTAATGAGGAAATCAAAAATTTCAAATATTCTTTCAGTTAGTGCATAGAAACATAATGAAATATCTTTAGTTGAGATTTTTTTGAAAGTGGGTCAACAAAATTGGAGTGAACAAATGCCTTTATCGTAATGATTAAATTTTATTCAGAAATCGGAATCTAGAATCAAATTCAGACTGATATTATTTTACAAATTATTCAGTTCTACACTAAGTAATAAGATTTTCAGATTTGTTTCATATATAATTATTCTAATGTTACATTTTATTTATTGAACTATTAAACTTGGGAATCATACTTGGAAATTGTTCTGAGTGTCATTATAAAGTCTACAATGTTCTTACAAGCTTCTAGGTAAAATATTGAAGAATTATTTTGAAAGATCATATTTGGGAAGGTTGATCCAGAAGCATCGAACTTGTTTCTTAAAAAAACATTACTACGTCATTTTGTGCTACTTGAATCACATGCACTATTTTATTGAACATATTACTACATGAGAATAAGATAATATCCTACATGTTTTATTCAACAAAAAATGATTTTCTTTCTAGTGGATTGTGTGGTATTGGATTATTTCTGAACCATACAAAGGATTAGCTACTCTTTTTGAGTGTTGAACCTTGTAAATTTTGGTGTTCCAATGGTTGTGTGTTTGATTGTTTTTAGTAGATAAGGAAATATTTAACAAGAGAAAAAGGTCATTTCTAAATTAAAGTGAAAAAAAGAAAACTATTTCACTAATTCACGTAATCCACCTCTCAGTGATACTTGAATCATTGTTGGGTAATTTCAATTCATTAGATCCAAGGTTCCCTTCATTTACTCTTTACTGAAGTTTTTGAAATATATGTTGTGATGAATGATTTGAATTATTTCCATAGTAAAGGTAATCCAATATTCTATGGAAAGAACTATCATATCAAGAATGATATAATGTTTCCTAATCTTATGTCTCTTGGGTATGGTGTTCGTCAAGTTACAATAGATGGATTTTATTCTAATTATGATATTTTTTCTATTACTCCCATTGATAATAAAAATATTTATAATGATGGAATAGGGAAAAATGATTTACTCTCATCACTTTCAGAATGTGATTTTTTATGTGTGGAAGGTTTTTCCTCTTCCAAAGTTATCTGGGATAAGTTGAAAAACATTTATAATGTAAAAAAAATTAATGAAGGAAAAGTTGAAAAAATGGAGATTTAGGTATGAATATCTCAATATGGGTGAATACAAATCTGTCTGTGACTTCCTTACTAGGTTGAATGACATTGTTCAATACTATTAGATGTCTTGGTAAAATTTTGGAGTATTATACAAAATTTGAAAAGATCTTAAGAATCCTTCCTAGAAAGTTTGATGTCAAAGTGTCCTAATTCACTAAAATAGATACAGAAACTCTATCTTTGGATGATCTTGATAGTACTCACATTACTTATTAAATGATAAAGGAAACACCTATTAAGGAAAAGAAACATGATAGATATATTTCATTCAAAGATGACCAGAATGAAAAGTCTAAAAAGGTTCTTAAGAAATATGATGCTTCTAAACATGACTCCTACACTTAGTTATGTAAAAACCTTGATGATTTTTTATTCTTTTTTTTAATTTCATAATATGTATAGTTAAATATAAAGCGAAACATCCCTTGAAGGGTTTTGAATGTGGAGCTGTTGGGAGCTTCATGGCTGATTATCCTCGATGAAAGAAAGAAGGAAGATATTGATGAAAAGGAAGGAAGGCCAATATATTCATGGAAGAAATAAGGTGATAAGGATAAATACTTTTCCAAAGGTAAAGATAAAAAGTTATTCAAATATTAATGAATAATATTTTTTTCTAAATATTGAGAATAATATGATAGTGAACATGAGTTTTAATAATCATTTGTTGAGAAAGTTGGAGAGAATATTGTTATTAAAATAGTGAATAATAAAGATTTTATAAGTAGTAGTTATGAAGTAGAAGAAATGAAACTTGATTTTAATATGAAATAAATGTTGAAATAATTCCTCAGAAAGGATTATAAGGATTGATAAGTAAAAGGGGATGTTTATAATTTAATTTTACTCAACAAAAAATCAAGAAGCATTTCCTAATCGTAAATTCAAACTGTTAAAAGATATAAATGATTAGAATAATTCTATTTATAATTAAAAGAATCATAATGAACATATGGAATAAAATATTAAGGAAAAAGAAGAATAGTTTGATCATATACAACAAAAAAATTCTAAATATAAATAGAGAGGTACAAGTTTTAAAAACACTATCTCTGAATTTATTGAATTTTTTCATAAAGAAAAACCAGAGAATAATCAAAAGTCATCATTAAAGGTTGAGAAGAAAGATGAATTTTTTCTTGAAATGAAATATGGAAATGTTTCATAAAATAAAAAAGATGGAAAATTTATATGTGCTTCCAGACCAACAAAAGCCATGATGTCATAATTTTCTAACCTAAAAAGGCTTCAAAATATTTTGAATCTGAAAATATTTATATTACTTCTAATTCAGATAAGGATGGAATGAAATTTGAGCTGAAGAAGAATATTTTTTCTAAAAACATAAAGTTTGGTGTTCAAAAAAGTTATGTTAAGAAGGTTTTTGAGAAACAAACTCACAAAACTAGTAAATATGAAAATTTAAGAGGAAAATACTATTTCTATGGATATTTATAATATTGTGGTGGATTCAGATATATGAAAAATATGTATTGGTTCAAAAAAAACACGACTACTATTCCAAAGGTTATGAAAGACAAGGGTTGAGGGGGAGTCAATCCTCTCAAAATAAAAAATCTGATAAGGATGTTTTGAAGAAACACAAAAAGGTCTATGTGAAAGTTTAAAAATGTTTATAACCCTTAGAAACAATTTGTGAATGTTGTGAACATCCTGGACATATTTTAAAGGCTTTTCTGATTTTTTTTCAGCACAACAAAATATTCCTTACAATTATCAAAAATTTTGAGGGGGAGAAAGAAAAGACTCTTATTATTGAAACCTATTTGAAATATATAAAAGGATAATGAACCTGGATCATTGATAGTGGTTTTTATTCTCATATGATTAGATATTTAATGTTTTTGAAGACTGTGAAAGACTGAAAATAATTAACAGTGACATTTTTTAATGGTGAATATTTTAGAATTAACGGTGTTGGTTAATCCATCATTGGGAAAGAAAATATTAAATCCAAGAAAGATTTATATGTTGAAGGGATGAAACATAACATGCTGAGTGTTTCCCAACATTATGATGAGTCTATAAATGTTATCTTCAAAAAAATATGGATTTTTGTGAAGAGTGTGGAAAATGGAAAGATAGTTATAATAGGCTAATGTACAAAATGAAACATCATTCAAGATAGTGAAATACAAACCACTTGTTACTTGGGGATGGTGGAAGAGAATCAATTTTTGAATAAAATAATAGGACACATTTTTCAAATAAACATGAAAAAATTGTCAAAGTGAGACAGTGTCCGTGATATTCATGATAGGTCACGAAGAAGGGATTTGTGTTTCACTTTTTTCGTAATGAAAATATTACAAATTCTTTGCATAAGATAGATTTCATTTTTTCAAACGGACCCCTTGAAATTATTAATTAATACATATATGGTCCAATTAGAAAATAATCAATTAATTGAGTTATATATTTCGACACTTTTATTCATGAATTAACATTAATTACTTTTGTTATGTATATGAAACATAAGTTTGATGCTCTGAAAATGTTTATAAGTTTAATAAGAAAATATAAGAAGCAATGTGATTATTCCATGAAGAATTTACGAACTGATAATGGTTGTGAGTAAAAGAATCAATAATTTTAAAGTTATATTTAGAAGCTAGAATTAACTATGAGGTCATTTCACCATACACTCATCAATAAAATGGGGTTGCTGGAAGGAAGAATAGAAGTCTAATTGAAATGGAATTAACAATATTACTTGAACATGGTCTCTCTCATTACTATTGGAGGAAATCCGTGAGTACTACTGTGTATATTAAAAAATAATTCTTCTATATGCCAAGTTCAGATATGACTCCATATGAAATTTTTTATGGAAAAAATCCATGTTTGAAACACTTAAGTGTTTTTTTGGAGTCCATACATTATAAATAATAAAGATAAAAACCTTGAGATGATTGTGCAGATAGGTGAAGATGGAATTTTTCATGGCTATGCTTCAGAAGGAAGATGAAACTAGTGTTTTAATGATAAAATTTAAAGAATTATTGATTTTGTTGATATGAAAGTTACTAAAAATATGAGGAGGATAAATAGACTCATGAAGATAAGAAATTTTAGTAGTATAAGGAATGTTTTTTAAACATTTATGATAAGGATACAGAAAATTGTAATATTACTCAAATAAGAAGAATTTGACTTAGCAATTTCAGGTGAAGAGGATAAAAATCAAATAAATCCTCCTAGTATGAGGTAGCTAGAGGAGGTTCATAATATTATTAGTGATCAAAATCTGAATAATAAAGCAATAATAACTTAAAATATTGATACACATACATATTATTTTTTCAAAAGTAAATCCAAAATATGTGAATAAATATTTTGAGAGTTCAAAATGGGTTTAGGCCATGAATAAAGAGCTTGATTAGATAGAACATAATGATACTTAGGAACTCTTACCAAAATTAGATAATAAAATCATTATTGGTACTATGTGGGTTGTCCATAATAAGATAAATGAAGAAGGTGAATTGATAAGAAACAATGCAAGACTAGTGTGAAAAGGTTACACAGAAAGTGAAGGTGTTGATTTTGATCAGAATTTTCTCCTGTGGCATTGTTAGAAACAATCAGAATATTTCTTGATATTACTATACAAAAAAGTTACAACATATTTAAAATGGATGTGAAGTTCTCATTCTTTAATGGTTTCCTTTATAAGGATGTTTACATTTAATAACCATGTGTATTTCTTTTTGGGAAAGTTGAAAGTTATGTGTGTAAGTTGAAGAGGGAATTGTATGGATTAAAACAATCATTGGGGGCATGGTACTCCAAATCGGATACATGCTTATGGATGATGAGTTCTAATAATGGAAGAGTTGATAAAAATATTTACATAAAGTAAATTAAATTTTTTTCCCTCATTGTAATTTTTTATGTTGATGAATTTTTCATTTCTAAGAATGCTGAATGCACCTTAGAATGATTTTATAAATAGATGAAAATATTGATTGAATTTTCCATTTTGGGTGAAATGAAATACATTCTTGGGTTACAAATCTTATAAAATAAGAAAAAAAATTCTTTCTCAAAACAAATGTTCTAAAGAACATCATAATATGTTCATCATGGAAAATTAGAAACTAGTTTCCACACTTATTTCAATGAGAACCTAGTTGTCTAATAATGGAGAAGGTAAGGAAGTTGATCGGAAAGATTATTTAAAGATGATTGGATGTTTTTTATATTTTACTACATCATGATCTGACGTTGTTTATTTTGTTACCTTATATGAGAGATTTAAAAGTTATCCAAAATAATAATAGATAATTTATAGAAAAATAATAATGAGATATATCAAATTGACAAAAAATTTGGAATTAGGTATGATAACTCAGAATGTATTGACTTGTCTGGGTATTCAAATTCTGATTGGGAAGGAAATGTTAATGATATAATATCCTCCTCTAGTGGTGTTTTATTTCTAGAGAATATTTGTGTTAGTTGGTAGAAAAAAGAAACAAAATTCAGTAACTATTAGAATAGTGTAATCTAAGTGTCTTTCTAACACTCAATCTTCAACCCATCTTATGTTGATGAGATCATATTTGAAAGAATTACTTGTTGAATTAAAGTTACTCTTACTATTTCGATGTGTAAATCAATTTTAAATAATCCTTATAAGGAATATGTTATATCATTGTTGTTTAAAACAAATTAATATCAAATATAATTTCATCAATGTGAATGTGGAGAAGATTGAATTGAAGCTGGAGTATATTCTTAAATCAGAACAAGTTGTAGACATATTTAAAAAACCATTACCAATGAAACCATTTTAAAAAGTGTGGTTGAACATGGGAATCCATCCACTTTCTCATCAAGTTTCAGGTATGTGTTTTCATCCCCTCTCTTATATTACCTTGGGATAGTGTTGTAAATGGGGATAATTGATTCATAAATCAATCCTTTCTTAAGAATGTACAAAGGGGGAGTTATGGGTATGATGTGATTTCAACATATATGTGTGTGAACTATTTTATCTATTTGTTTGAGTGGTTATAGAAAACAAAATATATTCCGTGGGAGTTGATGATGTGAATACATTCTGAGGAAAAAAGTTTAGGAAGTTTTTCTTGAATCACTACTTTTGTACAGTATTGTTTTACAACAAAAAATTATTATTTCCTACAATGAGTTATCTCATATAGGATTATAATTTTTGATATATAATCCATATATTAAGGTAATAATGTTTAGTTATATATGATCCTTAGTTGAAAAAGATCCAATGGGGTTTATAATTTTAGTGATTTATTATTGTTCGTAGGTTTTAATGTTTTTCTTCATGGTTTTCATTGATTTTAGGGGATTTTTACATTTTTTTAGATTTTTGGGATTTTTTGTATTTATTTCATTTTTAGGGTTTTTGGGATTTTGATTGTTTTTATAGTTTTAGTGTTATTAGTATTTGTTTTTGTTTTTTATGGGTTTAAAGAGCTTTTGGATTTTTAATGCTTTCTTATGGTGTTTTTAGGATTTTAATGTTTTTTAGGTTTTTAGGATTTTTTTCTTCTTAAAGATTTTATCCTTTTGAATGGTTCTTAGTGAATTTTAAGTTTTTTGGGGGGGTTTAGGGTTTCTATAGTTTTATTGGATTTTTTGTTTTAGGGTTTTTATCAATTTTTTTAGGTTTTAATGATTTTAGAGATTTTTAATTGGTTGGGGGGTTTAAAGGGTATTAGAGTTTTTTGTTATTTTTTTGGTTATTATGAGTTTTTAGATTTTTTATGGATTTTAGGGGTATTTTAGATTTTTGGGGGGGTTATTGTTTTTTATATTCTTTAGGGACATTAAAATTTTTTATTTTATTACATTTTTCATTGGGTTTTCAGTGTTTTTTTTGGTTTTTAAGTATTTAGGGATTTTAGATATTTTTTATGATTTTTATAGTTTTTTAGGGTTCTAGGAATTTTTTGGGATTTTTTTGAGAGTTTAGGGTTTTTAGGATTTTTATGGTTTTTTTGGTTTTAAGGTTTTTTTATTTTTTTGGGTGTTTAGCGTTTTAGGGTTTTTTAATTATTTTTTCATCTAATGTTTTTGGGGGGGTGTTGTGGATTTTTAGGGAATGTAAGGGTTTTAATGGGTTTTTAGGGTTTTCTGGTTATTTTTTAGTGTTTTGGGGGTTTTTATCATTTTTGTCATTTTTTTAGTATTCTAAAGGGGTTTTAAGTATTTTTAAGATTTTAAAGTTTTCTTATGGATTGTAATGGGTTTTAGGCTTTTTTAGGTATTCTCATGATTATTATAATTACTTAGGGTTTTTTAAGGAACTGGAGTTTTTTATAATTTTTTAAGGGTTTTAGGGTTATTATTATTTTTTGGTGTTTTTAGGATTTTTCTTAGTTTTTTAAGGATATTAAGGTTATTTAGAGTTCCTAAATGTTTTATGGGTTTACAGGGTTTTAAGAGTTTTATTGGGTTTTTAATGATTTTTTATGTTTTTGTGTTCTTGTTGTTTTTTTTTTTGATTTTTTATGGTTTTAGGTGTTTTTATGTTCTATAGTCATTCACGGGTTTTTATCATTTTTTTGTTTTTTTTTCGTTTTTTAATTGTTTTTTGGATTTTTAGGTGTTTTAATTGTTTTTTATGGTTTTTATTGTTTTTTATGATTTTTATGGTTTTTAGTGTTTTTAGGGATTTATGAGTTTTTATGGTTTTAGTGTTTTTAGGGTTTTAACAATTTTTTTAGGTTTTTAGGGGTTTTTAACATTTTTTAGTTTTTATGGTTTTTTAAGGGTTTTATGGGTTTTAGGGTTTTTTACATTTTTATGGATTTTTTGGATTTTTTAGGATTTTTTGGATTTTTTAAGGATTTTTTAGGTTTTTTTATTATTTTTAGGGTTTTATTGGTTTTTTTCGGGTTTTTTAGAATTTTTTTTATTTTTTAGGGTTTTATTGTTTTTAGATTTTTTAATGTTTTAGGGGGTTTAATTGGTTTTTAGAGGTTTTAGTGGGTTTTATGGGTTTTAAGCGTTTTTTGCAAGAAAAATAGAACATAATATATAAAATAAGTAATTGAAGTGCCTATGAAATCACCCAATGGGTGAAAAAATAGTTCAATGGACCCCAGCAACAGGAAAATGGAAAATGGGTTTAAGAACCTTCATGGAGCCCAAATAACCAAACTCTTGAAAACTGGCCCGAGAATCCTCATGAATCCCTTCCATTCCATTTTCTTGAAAATGTGAATGGGAAGCCTTGCAGATCCCAAGCAAAACATTACCTGGAAATGGGCTCAAGAAATCTCATGAAGCCCAGCCAACAATATCCTAGAAGAAGGCCTAAGAAACCTTGCAAATCAAATACAATCCAATTCCTGAAAAAGGTACGAGAAACCTCATGAAGACCAACGAACCAAACAACCATCACACAACACCCATCTCCTTGTTCCATGAATAGCCTAATACGAAAACATCTCCTTGAAACACCCATCACCCCATAAGATATCCCATCACCCTACATAATTCTACCAGTACCAGCTTCTCCCATTAGCCTCAATAGATTCCATTGCTGCAATTTAATTCCCAACAAAACAACTAGTAGCTAAATATACACTAGTACTCTATAACAACTCCTATCATAGCTCCCAATTGTATCTACCCCAACTACATCAACTAAAAAAAGTGAAACAAACACCGAACCTCCCCCCCCCAAGTACACAACATCTTGCAACCAAAACCACATCCAATAGAAAACAACTCCCATATCTCATAACCAATCTGTCTCCTATTGTCTGAATCACCATCCACAACATCTGCCAAAAACCATCTACCCTGAGTTCCACTTTTATGACCAATAGCCGAAACCAAAGAAGCCTCATGCTTCAACTTCACCAGTAACCCTCCCACCAAGTCTTACACCACCCAATCATGTGAAACACCAATCCGTCCTACACATCTGAAAATCCCAAATTCTAAGAAATAGATTCTATTTTGAAGAAAAAACCAAGGAAAATCCCCACCCACCCACCTCCCTACAACATGAATCCATAACATGTCACCAGAACTAGGCCAAGACAATAATAAGTCACCTCCGTAATAAAAAACACTACAATCCCACTGACTCGACTCCAACCAATATCCTATAACGAGAGAAGTGACGTCCTATCCTGTCAAAGTACCAGTGCACCAAAAACTAAAGCATCCAAACATCACAACATGATACTTATGATGCTACTACTGAAGCCGCAGACACCACTAACTCGACTCCAACCAATATAAATGATCACACCATCACTGGACGTTGTGCCATCACCCATAAGATTAAAACAAAACACTAACCAATGGATAGAAGAAAACAAAAACCTGTCATAAAAAAGAATTTATGAGTGATCAACAATCCTAACACCAAATAATGTTGACAGAAAACAATAATTAGTTAAGTAAACAAAATGAAATGCTTAATAGAGCCACAATAATACCTTCACCAAGAACCCAGATGGTATAGTCGGTCGACGAACATTCTACAATTATATCGGAGAAACAACAGTGACATCAGTTGATGAGTAAACCAAACTAATTATGTTGATAAAGAATTAGATGAAGGTGAATTCCAACACATCAAATTACACTCAGATGAGAAACTGCAACATTCCTCAGACTAATAAACCGAAAATAACAACCCAATTTCTTGAAATGCAGTGACCAAATCCACAACATCAAACCAAGCTTTAGTAATAAATAAATTAAATCAAACCCACCTACCACTGACATGAATCCCATGGTTCCTGAGAGACACCTTACAGAAGAAATTATTTTAAAACTTATTGTCATCAACATCCATGAGAGGACCTAAAAACCAGCATCGATGTATGGAGAAAATGTGGAACAAAGAACTATACCACCACCCAAAATTCTAGAAGAAAAAATGACGCTCAATGAACCAGAAACACGAAAAGCATCGAAAAAACCTCCAAAAAAGATGTTGGTGAAAAAAACATCAATTAGACCCCGATGACCATTGAACCTACCACAGTGAAAAGAGGCTAATCCATCTGAATCCCACCTCCAACTAGAAGAAACAACAACCATAAAATGAAAAAATGTTCTACGGTTAAGAAAAAATCAACAAAATAAATTTCACCTACCCCTAACATAAAACCCATGTAATCCCATATTCACCACCTTGAGATCATTTACTAAGAAACCTATGATGATGGTTGGAAAATAAAATGATGACCAATGGAACACCCCATCTTCTATCAATCAAGTGATGAAAACCAAACAGCTAGGAACCTGATGAACTATGAAATTTATTGATCATCGTATCATAGCCAGTAATCCTATGAACTAGAAGAAACATCAACCAAATGTTCCTTCCATCACTGAATACCTACTAGTAGTCACCCCTTCAATGAAGATTCTGTGAAAAACACCCTCAGTCTCAATGACAAAACACCCACAACAAGGCAACAAACCACAGTAAAATCTTCTATTTTCCATGACCAACCATGAAAACCCCATGACTAATGACAAGATTGATCCTAAAAACCATCCATAAAATATATGAATCAATGAATAATAATCCTAAAAAGGAACCATGTCAAAAAAACTTCGAGAACCCAGTTCTATAATATAGCACAGAATCCACCGTGAGCATGGGGATTTTGAGAGCTTCAAGTGTTCAATTGGGAAGCGCCTAGGGCCTTTCGGTTTTTTGGTTTTTTTAAAATTTTAGGGAAATTTATGGTTTTTATTGGTTTTTTCGGTTTTTAGGGTCTTTTAGGGTTTTAGGGTTTTAATAATTTTTAGATTTTTATGGGTTCAATGTTTTTTTAGTTTTTTAAGGGTTATTTTTGGGTTTTCTAGTATTTAATGATTTTTATTTATGTTTAGGAATTTTATGGATTTTTCAGAATATCATGGTTGTTTGGATTCTTTGTGATGTTGAGGGTTTCTAGGGTTTTCATATATTTATATGGTTTTTAGAAAAAAAAAATTGGGTTCTAGGGGTAATAAGTGTTTTTAGGTTTTTATGGTTTTATTAGGGTTTTTCATGGTTTTTATGTTATTTACGTTTTTATTTATTATTAGGGATTTTTTTGATTTTTTTTGGTTTTCAAGGTTTATAGAGAGTTTGAGGGGTTTAGGGACTTATAGGGTTATATGTTTTTTTATTATTTCATTTGGTTTTTTATTGTTTTTAGTGTTTTTAGGGGATTTAAATTATTTTTTGAGTTTTTATTGTTTTTAGGGTTTTAAAGTATGTTTTTTATTTTTTAGTGGTTTTTATGGTGTTTAGTTCTTTAATTTTTTAAAGAGTTTTATGGATATGATGTTTTTTTATTTTTATGGTATTTAGGGGTTTTAGATATTTTTTAAATTTTTAGGGGTTCAAAGTGTTTTTAAATTTTTCTATTTTCTTCCTGTTTTTTTTGAATTTTTTGAGGTTTTACCTTTACAGGGGTTCTTAGGGATTTTTATTATTTTTATTTTTTTAGAGTCTTTAGGTATTTTGAGACTTTTTTTGGTTTTATCGTGGTTTAGATTTTTTATTAGTTTTTATGGTTTTAAAGGTGTCTTTTTATATTTTTAGGGGCTTAAAGGTTTTTTATTTTTTTAACAATTTGTTTTCATGGATTTTTATGGGGTTTTAAGGTTTCAGGGTTTTTTATGGGTTTTATGGGTTTTATGTTTTTCTGGAAATGTTGTTTTCATAGGGGTTTTCAAGGATTTTATATTTTTAAAATTTTTGGTATTTTATGGAATTTTTATAATTATTATATTTTTTTTCAGGTTTTTAGGTATTTTTAGGGTTTTATAGTATTTTTAGGGTTCTATGGTTTCTTAGGATTTTTAGTATTTTTTAGATTTTTTAGGGTTTTATCTCTTTTTTATTTTTAAGATATTCTAAAGGGTTTTCAGGGGTTTCAGGGGTTTTTAAATTTTAGGGTTTTTTAGGTTTTTTATTGGGTTTATAGTTTTTTTAGGAATTTTTGAGGTTTTTAGGGTTTTTTAGAATCTTAGGGAATTTTTATTTCTCATGGTTATTTTTTCAGTTTTTAGGGGTTTCCATGATTTTAGTCTTTTTTACTTTTTTAGGGGTTTAAAGGATTCTTATAATTTTCTATAGTTTTTTGGGATTTTATTAGTATTTATAGTTATAAAAATTGGTTTAGTATGGTTTTAGGGGTTTTTTTGGTCTTTTGAGGTTTTAGTGGTATTTATATTTTTTAGGGTTCTTAATTTTTTTTAAAAGTTTTCATTTGGGTTTTCAAGGTTTTATATATTTTTAAATTTTTTGGTATATTTAGGGATTTTTAGTACTTTTATTTATTTTTATGGTTTTTAGGGATATTGAGAGTTTTATGGTTTTTAGGAATTTTGGGAGGATTTTGGGTGTTCAGGTTTTTACCTTCTTTAGGGGTTTTTAGATTTTTTTCATGTTTTTGGGGGTTTTATGTTTTTTAGGTTTTAAAGGTTTTCTTATTGTTTTAAATGGTTTTTATGGTTTTTATACATTAATGGATTTTTAGGTATTTTAAATATTTTTATGGTTTTAGATGTTTTTTAGGAATTTTTACGGGACTTGGGGATTTTTAGGGTTCTTAGGGTTTGATGTTTTTTTGGGTTTTAGGGATTTTATTTTGGTTTTATGATTTTTTAGTGTTTTTAGTGTTTTTAGGTGTTTAATGGATTTTTAATGTTTTTAGTGGGTTTTTAAGGTTTTAAAATGATTTTAGTGTTTTTATGGTTTTAGGGGTTTTTATAGGTTTAGGGTCTTTATGGTTGTTTATATTTTTTATCCTTTTTAGATTCTTTAATGGTTTTCTATGTTTTTAGGTTTTTATATTTTTCTTAGGGGTTTTCTATATTTTTATGGTTTTTTATGTTTTTAGGGATTTTTATGATTTTAATGGTTTTTTATGATTTTAGGGATTTTCATGGATTTTATTTAGGGGTTTTATGGGTTTTTTAGGGTTTTTAGTAGTTTCAGGCTTTCAGGGGTTTTTAGTGTTTTTAGATTTTTTGGGGTTTCTTTAGGTTTTTCAGGGGTTATATGTTTTTTTTACTTGTTTAAGGATCTTAAGAGATTTTTTTAATTTTAAGGTTTTTAGGGTTTTTAAGGATTTTGAGGGTTTCTTGGTTTTTTAGTGTTTTTATAGATTTTCCATGTATTTAAGGTTTTTTAGTTTTTCCGTGTCAAGGTTTTTTAGAGTTTTTAAACCATTTCAGGTGTTTAAAGGTATCTTAGATTTTTAGTGGCATATAGGGTTTTATGAGTTTCTAATAATTCTTAATATTTCTAGGGTTTTTTTGGGGTTTTACGTTTTTATGGTTTTAGGGGTTTTAATAGTTCATAGGGTCTTAAAAGTTTTAAGTGTTTTTAGGTTTTTAATATTTTCTTTGTGTTTTTTGGAAATTTCATATTTTTATGTTTTAATGTATTTTTTGGGATTTTTTATTATTTTATGGGTTTAGAGTTTTGTTGGATATTGATGGATTTAGGGTCTTTTGGTGTTTTAGGGTTTTAGGGGTTTTAGAATTTTTTAGGTTTTATAGGGGTTTTAAGTGTTTTTAGGGTTTTGAGGTTTTCTTATGGTTTATATATGTTGTTAAGGTTTCATAATATTATTGGGATTTTATGGTTGTTTTAATATTTTTATGGTTTTTAGTGTTTTTGTGGGTTCTGTGGGGTTGTGGGGTTTTTTAGGGTTTTTAGTGTTTGATAGATTTTTTGGGGGTTTTATGGTTTTTTGAGTTTTGTAGGGTATTAATATTTTTTAGGGTTTATAATATTTTTAGGGATTCAAAGGGATTTATGGTTTTCTAGTGGTTTCTTGTTTTTATGTGCTTTTAGGGTTTTTAATGTCTTCTAAAGGATTTTATGATTTTTTGGGTTTTTATTGTTTTTTATGGTTTTTTAGGGTTTTTAGAATTTTTAGTTTTTTAATTATTTCAGTGTTTTATGTTTTTAAGGTTTTCATAGGAGTTTTTATTTTTGATAATGGTTTTTATGTTTTTTTTAATTTTTATGTCTTTTAATAATTTTTGTTTTTTTTTTTATTTATTTTGATGGTTTTGAGGTTTTTATCATTCTTTAGGTTTTTAGGATCTGAATAATTTTAAGGTTGTTAAGGTATTCTATGTGTCATCCATTTGTTTAGGGATTTTTATGTGGTTAGGTATTTTTTGGGATATTTTGGATTTTTATAATTTTTTATAGTTTTTATGGAATTTGATGGTTTTTAGGGATGTTAATTATTTTTGGGGTTTTATGGTTTTATTGGATTTAAGGGTTTGTTGTGTTTTTAGGGTGTGTAGGTTTATAGGTTTTTTAATATTTTTATGTGTTTAAAAGGTTTTCAGTTATTTTTATAGATTTTTATGGATTTTTTTTATAAGATCATTTATTTTTTTAGGGGTTTTATTGTTTTTATGAATTTTTATGGATTCTTGCCTTTTATGTTTTTAAGGGTTTCAAAGTTTTTTTATATTTTAAGGGTTTCTAAGTCGTTTTTAGGGATTTAGGGTTTTTTATGTTTTTAGGTATTTTTAGGGCTTTTATGTATTTTATGGTTTTTATAGTTTTTAGGGATTTTGAGGGTTTTAACGATTTTTTAGTTTTTTAGGGTTTTTATCATTTTTTCACTTTTCTATGGTTTTTTTCAGTTTTTTAAGGGTTTATGTTTTTTTAGATCTTCATCTCATTTTTAGGAATTTAAAGGGTTTCCTATCATTTTTAGTTGTTTTATAATGTTTTATGAATTTGTAGGGTTTTAATGTTTTTAATGGGTTTTATAGTTTTTATGTTTTTTATGGATTTTTAGCGTTTTTACTGGTTTTTATGTTTTTCAGTTGTTATATATTTTTTAGTTTTTTATGGTTTTCTCAGTGGTTTTCACATTATTAAGGGTTTTTAATTTTTTGTGTATTTTTAGGACTTTTAAAAAAAATTATGGTTTTTTAGGTTTTTAAGGATTTTTTTTGGTATTTAGGGTTTTTTCAGGTTTTTATGGGTTCTTTAGTTTCTTGGGTTATAGGGGTTGTAGGGTCTTGAAAAAATTTCCAAGAGAAGAAAGTCCCCCCACAATCACTATGCAGAAGAAAACCAGTTCCTCTACATCACTATCAAGGCAAAGGGACTCAAATTGAGTTGCATTTCTTTGAAGGAAATTGAAGTTGTTAAAGTTTTAAAGGTTTTTAAGTGCCCACATACCATCATAGGGAATGGTACGTAGAGAAGATGGATCACGAACCGCCTGGTATGCAAGACGGTCCGTGAACCTCTGGTTCGCAAGGCGATGGCCAGAAAGCAAGGAAAACTGTGAAACCATGTCAAGTAATGGAGTTATGCACGTAAGGCCTATCAAAATATTGTACCATGAACCCATCAGTTGACGGATGAAGCGAATGGGCAGGGTTCCACAAACCATTATCGCGAACTGAAGCCTCCACAAACTTGGGATGACCGAGACTTCTGTTGATCAGAATATTGCTTCAATGGGACAATGTAAATGGTGTCACGTGCCCAATAGATATGGTCTCTATGATGCTCTATAAAAGGAACATAGTATAAGTATGAGAAGGAGGACAGAGGGAGACGAATAGAGAGAAGAACTCATGATGAAAGTTTTAGGGAGACTGAAAGATTGCACTCCAGCTTCCTTCTTGTTTCCTCAGCGATGTACGAACCGCAAACCACTTCCTCCGTAGGTACAACCATCTACGAACCAAAAAATGGGGTAATTGAAAAATAATAATAGAACCACAAACCTAACTGAAAAAAACTTGGAAAAAAATACTTCTTGCGGATGAATTTCCTGCATATGGCAATCCCCCTAACCCTCCATCAGTATGGTGCTCCGTGTAGCATTCCACTACGCGGACTGAATCTGGTACCGCGTACCCAATCTGTATGCGGATATAACCCAAAGTGGCATGGTGAGCCTCATACCACTTTGGTACACGTTGGACTATATCCATGCCCACATACCACTACGGTATGCGTAGCCTTCCCTATCCCGCATGAAAAACCAATACGCGGAATGAGGTGTTTTTGGGTATTGTTCCTTCTAGTTCCAACCTCACCCCTCCAATACCGTATAGTCCTTCATTATCCCTCTGCTAACCACTACTATGAAACAACAAAAAAGCCTCTTCTAAAGCCACTACACCCGTATGATCATGCCATCGTGCACATCAGTGCACCCCATTGAGTCTACATACCAATAGTAAGTGGAATCACTAAGGCCCTCCCAAGAAAGGTGTGGGATTTTAGAATGCATGTGAGGCTACATTCCCATGGTAACCCAGAGTCCAACCTTGGGATACCGACATAAATCTCCTTATTCTCGTGATTAAGGGTTATCACTTTATTTTCCATTCAATGGGGAATAGTGATTAGTCGAAGGTCTTAAGTTCACTCCCCCATTTGATGAGGAAGAAACTCATACCCTTCCCAAAACGTGACTTGGGGACCTCCCACTGAGGTAAGTCCCCATTCTTCCAAGGACGGTCTATATAACCTTCAATTATATTTCATTTAGAATGTTTTATCACTCTGCACCCTCATCCACCATCGCCCCAGCCTCTTCCGCCGTGAGCACTCCCTCCCACACCATCATGGGAGGAGGCATGTGCATTGTTGAATCTCTCAAATCCTCTTGTTTCTCACCCTAAGCATGAATCACGTTGTCTTAGAGGTTTGGTATGATTACAACATCTGCACATTATGAACTTCATGTACTCTGATTATTGATTAAACTAGGATACGTAGGATGCCTACCAGAAGGCCTGAGCTCAAAAGGGTGCCCATCCAAAAGGGTTCACCCAATCACGCCTCATTAAATGGGAAGATTCCATGTGTAATACCTACAATTTTTGAACTACGAGAACTTTGATTTCTGATTAAAATAGGATACATAGGACGCCAACCAGAAGCCTCGAGCTCAAATGTTTTCCCTTCCAAAAGGTTCCACCCAATCATGCCTCCTAAAATGGGTATCTTCTATGTGTAATCCTCACACATTTTGAACTATGAAAACTCTGATTATTGATTAAACTAGGATACATAGGACACCATCCAAATGGATAGAGCTCAAAAGGGTGCCCATCTAGAAGGGTCAACCCAATCATGTCTCCTTAAATGGGAAACTAAAATGTCTAATCCCCACTCATTCCGAACTATGTGGTTTCTGATTCCTTTACCGAGGATACTTAGCAAGCCCTCTTTGTTGGCTTGATCCCAACATAAAGTCACCTTCCATCCCCCCTAGGTGACGGTAAACTCCAGATCACCATATAACGTGGCTTAACTCAGCATCACCTCTATAGCATCAATCATATCCACGCTCACGACGATCCTACAAACCATGGTTTGCCCATGTAAACACTATTTTGGAATTAACCAAGGATTCAAAAATGTATTAACATGACATAAATCTATACGAGAGTCCATGAATAGGCAATAATCCTCCCCCATAAGGGTACGGTGAGCCTAACCTCCCTTCCTCTTGACCAATGGAGTCCTTAAGTGTCGATAGACAAATCATCAGCCAACGAGCTCCTGCCTTTTGAAAGTAGGTCCATGAATCATGGATACTAGGGCCAGTGGGTGTTCATATCTCCACGAATCAACCCATTGAAGACCATATGAGGATGTTATATCTAATAAGGATCGATTTCATGAGTGCTTTACCCCCACACAATCACACACTAGGACAAATATTTCCCATAGGGTTAATATGACCTTCTTAAAAGGATAATGATGTGGAAAGGGTCAAAGAAAAAGAAGGGTAAACTCAATGAGAACCAATCTCTATAGAAAAAGGGATGGGTGTTGATCCTCATCATGCCATTTCCACACCCCATGTAAATGCACTTCCTCAAAGGAAGAACGAAAATGGTGAACCCAATGTGAATCCTTGACCAAGGCGGAAGTTCTACCGAAATGATAAAAGAAAAAAGGATACTATATGTTAGGCCATTTTGATTCCCCTAGTATCCACAAAATGCACAACCTTGGACGCTAAATAAAAATGGTAAACCCGACATGAACCCTTAAACAAGGTGCTGGTCTCACCCTACTTAGGCCCCTTCTCTACTCAGCAAAAGAAAATGGGAAGGGAGCTAGGCCGAATCGCCAAATATGCATATGTTTAAAGGAATGCTACTTCGACAATGTTTTGTAGTATGTATTTAATATATGTATTGCAGGTTCCTGCAGAGTAGACTTCGATCCAAATGAAATTACCATGATCCATGAAGATGCATGTATCGGAGATCCTGTGGGCATCTAGGGCCTCAATGATGTGAAGGACCCCCTTGCCTACCCAGTATCTTCAACACTGGGTATCCAATGCGCTGATCAAATTGTACCACCAAAATGATACTCTCCCCATGCATGAGGTTGTGGGACAAGCCCTCTAGTCTGCAAAGGACCACCAGTTTTCTCTTAGCCACTACCAGCACCCCAGCACTAGGAGGCCCCAGTGGTCATCTCAAATTGTTTCAAGAGAATATCCCCAGAACATAACATTGACTAACTCCCTTACCTCGTGGTTGTAGAAGAAGTTATTGAAGGTGACTAAATATCAACTGCAAAGGGGCCCTACCCACGAGCCCCTACCAGAGAGAATCTCCGCCGACACCAGATGACCATCCCTCCTCCCACTAGGGAGGACCTTATTCCGAGGGCACCTGGAAAGGTCTAGAAGACACGAGCCCCTTAGGCTACCCACCAAGGGAGGAAAATATATAACTTGGAACACTCTATTACCCTGGTTCCTAAGGAGAAACTTCGTCATACTAATGCACCGACAGTATCTGGGTAGACAAATGAATATTCCCCCTCCACTCATTCCCAAAACATAAGTTGGGTGGCACAATACCAGTACATGCACATTCCTACTGATTCTCACTGGTCTCGCCGTGCAGACAGGGCAGCAAACTACAGGTAGATGCAGTTATCTGTCGATGCACAGCAAGTCCTCCATCCAAATAGGTTTGATCTCTGATACACATAGGCACAAACACCTGCTAACACATTTTAAGCCTTCCATCTAAATAAGGCATCAGTAGGCTATACGCAGGCAAAATCCCCTATTGATGCACTTCAATCCCACCATCCAAATTGGGCGTAATCGAAATTTGAGTAGAGCCAAATTCATGCGGATGCATGCGAAGCCCATGAGACAAATACAGTGGAAAGAGAGTGTATGAAAATACCCGCTCATGAATATGAAGACCACTAGTCAAATACAGTGGAAACTAAATAAGACAACCAGTGACAGACTCGTTCCTCTATCCAGGAACAAATGAACTTCCAGTATCTACTGAAAACTCATGGAGGACCAGAGCAGACACAAAATCCTGCACCGAAATCGGAGTGGGCCTTCATACCTGTTACAACCAATGATCTATCTCATTACATCATGTCAATAAAGGAATATCAGAGGTAGATTTCATACCATATCCTCCTAACATGCCAATATATCATCACATTAGAAGAAAAGGTGAGAAATCAAGCCCACGACCTCGTTTCCTCAAACAGAATGACTCACTCGCAAAATTAGCTAATCACTCCGGAGTAGTTATGTATCCCTTATCCAATATAGGAGGTTCAATGCCAATATCCCACAAAATACGGACAACCGGATTGGGAACAAATACCAGTTCCAACTGGGGGACGCTGGTCCAATGTGGTGGAAACTCTAGGGTACACATATAGCCCTTCCAAAACTCAAGATGTTCGTCGACATATCCCAATGACATCACAGGACCCAACAAGACAGATACCCATATATGAAGGCCATCACCAATAGATGATGTCGCTGGTTACCCTCAAGAGAGCAACAAAAATTGATTGGTGACAAATCCATCCAGAAAATGAAGATCACATACATGATATTGCTCTGCTAGAATTTGGGGTTCCTGGCACCCTTAAACATATATCAACAAAGACTCAAGACCCTTTCATTCCATTACCAAATTATTGATGTGGGATTAGTTTTTGAGAAGTTCCTCCCGACAATATCACTACCAGTAGTTCTGAAGGTCCTCCATAGAGCACCCACGGGGGATTACTCTGTTGGTCAAGAATGATTGATCATGAGAGCCAATCTTCTAATGTGCATCAGGGTAGCCATCCCCTTGGCCGGAATATCATACAACAAGAAGGTCCTCCCCTTGTTTTCATCTGCCCGAATGGTCCTCCCTAGGGTATATGCTGCATATATGATTCTCCCTATATTCGGATGTCAAGTCATGATGTTAGTCCTCGCCATGATGACAATCATTGTGAAGGCCCTCCCCGAAATGACCGTTACTCTGAAGGTCCCCCCTCCAATAGTAATTCCATACAATGTAAAGGACCTCCCCTAATTATAGTACATCCTAAAGGCCCTCCCTGGGATGTACACTGTAGAAATCCTCCTTGCAGGTGGATATCAATTCATTATGGTAGTCCTCTCCCTGATGACTGTAATTGTGAAGTCCCTCCCTGGAATGAAAGATACAATGAAGGTCCTTCCTTCAATGACATCAAGAAGTAAGAAGATCTTCCCCTTGATATAGCCTACCCTGAAGGTCCTCCATAAGGTATATGATGTCAGGAAAATTCTTACAGTCGGACATCAAGTTGCAATAGTAGCCCTCACCATTACAACACCACCTGCGGAGGTCCTCCCCACAATCAAAAATCATACTGGCAAGAAGGACATACCCATGTTGATACATATATGAGAAATCCCTCTTATGCTGAGGTGATCTGAAAGGAGTCAGACACATTGGGCACTCCATTTACAATGATTGATGTTCTTTCTCAACCAAAGGGTGGCCCGGGGCCATGCTCATCTTCCAAAACACCCCTGTGTTGTCCACAAATCAATAAGGCTCCAACTAGCCTGGATACATGGAATGAAATCATTAAGAAGAAGTCAATATGGGAATATCAAGTAGAGAAGTCTCCGAAGAACAACAACTTGATATTTTTCTTGTGAGATGACAACTAGATAGGGATAACTTTCCAGTGATGTATTGGCCTATGACTAATTCTCACTTCAACATACCAGGATAATTTCCCAGGGAATGCATGAATGACATTAGCTTTAATATATGTACAACCCTCTAGAAGCTGATAGAAAATGTCCTATCCTACCAAGAGTATATGGATCATGTTAGAATGATATGGGAGATTCATCGTCTAATCGGCCTGGAAACCCACCCATCCGTAAGGCCGCCACAATCCGAAAGGTGGAATAAATACCTTGAACCGGAAAGCCTCTATGTACTGCATAAATTACATCACCCCATTGGCAATGCCCTGGCTGGAGTTCACATTTGGGGGTGGAGAGAACATGGAGCATTGCACTTCACCCCGCATCTCGTTCAACCCACCTCATTGGGAATGACATCCTGCAATATCATCACCCAGAGGAAAAAATCAAATGTAAATCATGCTCAAGAAGGATTTCATATTCAATGGAAACCATCCTAAAGTAAGTCTCAAAATAGTTTGGGCTGAAGAGATCAAGCCATCAAAAAATTTCTAAGTCAGGTGACTAGGAACATCCAGCGGGATTCCTGCCTAAGGGAAGCTAGCCAGAAAGTAGTGATCATGTCTTCAAATGACCATAGACTCCATGAAAACCCAATTCCATACTTGTCTTATAGTCACGTGGGAGTACGTGAAATTGAATGAGTGGTAATAGCGATGGCTACTGCAATGATACGGGAACTACCCCAGCTTACAGGGCTAGGGGAATTTTTAAATCAAAATTCCCCCTTAAGACCAACAAATCCATGCTATAGCGTAGCGACTGAAGAATGGGAACAACCCCAACCCACAGGGCTGGGGGATTTTTACCTCAAATCCTTGCATGGAAGACGTCTGTCTTCCACCGCCTAGGAGGAACGATGGGCAGAGGAGTTACCTGTTCCACCCCTTCCCGTGGTTCTCACCCTCCATGATAAAGGCACGTTATGAGGCCATACTAGGGATCCCTTCAGGTCAATCATCATCAATAATCCTGAATAATACCACATAATGGAAGGATAAATTCCAATAAAGGGTTGATGAATCCTTCCTACCATTCGGCACCAGGTACACCCCCCCCCCCCCCAATGTGGTATGCCTCAGTGAACATGCTAAACGTCAACCCCACAGATATCACAAAAAATGACATAGGAGGATATGAATAAAAGGAATATGGTTCCCTCCAAGAGGCATCCCACACTGAACCTAATGTTTTGCATAACTAGAACCATAGGGCGGTCCTAAATTTGGGTTCCCCCTCAATCAATCTGACATTACCTCCCCCGCGAAACTCTAACAAGGAGAAAAATAAACCCAAGGTCATATATGAACTACCTCCTCCTCCCCACGAGAGTGTGTCCCTCACCCTAGAGAAAGTGTTCTCAATGGAGGAGGATGAAATGAAAGAGCTCAAGAAAATTAATATGGAGCTATGTCTAGGGAGTTATCTCGTCAGATGTGTTCCATCTGTGGAACATCAGTAGGTACTCCCAGAATAGGTGCCCATACGATAGGCACTCATCCTGGTGAATGAAGCCATGCTTGGAAGACAGTTCAACCCAGCCCTAGAAGGACATCAAGACTTCCCCCACCCTACTGGTAAGGCAGCCATAATATGTCCAGGTAAACCGAAAAATGATGCCCCTGACTGGGTATCCACCTCAAATACCAGCAACACTGACACACCCAATTTTGATCCATAATGCACCAGCTCAAGCTCAAGCCCGATAGGATATGTATCAAGGGAACCAAAACATTATCAAGTAGCTAACAAATCAACCAAAAGACATGGAGGGGTGGTGTGATCCTATACAACCAGATCGTAGACCCAACCACAAGTGGGTGAGAAATGTTCCGCCACCACCAAACTTCGGGAACCCAGTATTCCCAGTATTCAAGGGATTGAGGGACTTGGAAGAACATTTTTTTCACTATGCCTCTTATTGTGACCCCATGATGGGAACTCTAGAGCAATAAGAATCCATAAAACTTAGGTTCTTCGTACAAGCCCTTTAGGGATCGTCTTTTGCATGGTATACTATCATACCTTCCAATTAAATTATAGGTTGGGAGGACCGCATGAAATTCATGTAGCGAGAGAATGAAAGTGTCTCAGAGTTCATTTCTATATAAAAAGTCATGATATATTCCCTGAACTGACTGCTCCCCCGGGACGAGATGTTCTCCATGTTCATCAATAACCTTCAGGATGAATTGCGAACACTGCTCATCCTAGTGAAGTACACTAGTGGTTTCATAGAATTCTATTAAATTTCCTAAAGGATATATGAATCCTTGAAAAGGAGAAATCTTAAGTGTAGAGTGGCCCTATTAGCCCTTGGGAAAAGAACAGGTAATGATGAAGTGGCTTTGGTCATGCATAAGCCACCCCCGATAGTAGCTCCAGTCGTGAGGCCCCCACCGAACCATAGAGGACCCACTAGATGCCAACAACCACCCCTACCTTGGAAAGATGAGCGATGGGGTGATAAAATAAATCAGTTTGAAGAATGAAGAAATAAATTTTATTCATTCCAAGATGACCAGGTCCGTGGATATTTCATAGCCGCCAAAAATTGCAATCTACTCTGGTTTCTAGAGCAAAAGCGAGCTGATGAAGTGGGTCTTGACAACCATCCAAATTACTATCCATATCACCAGATACTTGAACACACCATCCATTAATTCTTTGTTTTCAATGAACTCTTGAAAATGATGTTGGATTCTAAGAATGTCAAGTTGGGCCAGCCACCAGCACAAGTGGTGTTTGTTTCCACCTCAGAATCAAAAGAGGAAGATGAGTGGAAAACAGTCACTAGAAATAAGGTGCAAATGTTTGAAAAATAGATGAATTGGAAGACCATCAATCAAGTCCAAAGAATACTCCATGAACATTTAAAACCACCTAATGTGCCCATAAAAGATCCTAATATATAATAGCCACCCTCCTTAGTTGTGTAGCCCTCTAAAGGTCAGAATGGAAGAAAGCAAGAGAAAAAAGATGAGATTAAACCAAAACTAAAGTCGGTGTTGATGCTTTTAGAATTCATTCCAATAGTAATGGTACAATGAGAACCACCCCACCAAATGGTACAACATGCACCGCCCTGCCAAACAACATCATCATCGGAAGATAGTCAGACAGAAATGGTTTCAGGTCATGAATTTATCTTTGGATCCATTAATGTCATTCACATGATGGACCCCTTCTCTGATGAAGACAATAGCCATGAACCAGAATTCCTCACACCCAGCAGGAGATTCGGAGGAGGATTCCATAGAGGTCAGAGGTTTCCTAGAAGGCATGTTCATGGTAGGAGTCAAATTCTCAACCATGCCACAAGTCAAACCGTTAACATAATAGAAAATCGGGGAAAGATCCTCCAACAGACACAAAAATGTCCAGAATTCTACTTCACCTCTACTAGAAGAAACCCAAGACTAGTTATCTTGGAGTATCCCTTAGGGGAAGAACAAGTACTGAACTGCCCAAGGTATACATTCATACTAGTTCGTTCGAACGTGGGAAGGACTGCAACATCGTCGGCTCCTGCTATAGAGGCCAAACCATCCACTTCTGTAGCTCAAACCCCTAAATTTTGTGTGAAATAGAAACCCCAATCCAGGAAGCACTGAACTTTAGAGCAGAAGTATGAAATTTTAATGCAGTTGGCCTTTGTACTAGCAAATATGTCAATCATGGATGTGTCGAGTCTGTCCGTAGATCTTAGGGAGGCACTCATCGAATCCTTGCTAAGTCCCAAGTTGTTAGAGGCTATAGTAGTAGCGGTCTATGTCTACTGAATTGAGACTAGTCCCGAAGAATGTCACACCATCATCTACTTCATAGATAGTGATGAAGACACTATCACGAATGGTCACATCAAACCCTTATATGTGTCTGGAAGGATAAATGGAATTGATGTTCAGAGGACTTAATCAACAAAGGATCTGGAGTCAACATCCACCTACTGAGAACACTTTTTCAACTAGGATATTATGATGATAGCATGACACCCTAAACTACAACTTTTCTCAGATACAAAAAAGTGAGCAGAAACTGTTTGGATGAATCAACCATAAAACTTCCCTTGGAGATCTCATATCATATTCCTAGTTACTATTGGTGCGGCAAAGTATGGCCTTCAATGTCCTGTTGATAAGGCCTTGGCTACATCAACATGCTAAAATTCCATCCGCATATCATCAGTTCATCAAATATTCCACTAATGGAAAAAATGAGACGTTGCATGCTGATAAACCCCCATTTGAGTTCTACGAGTCACACTATATCGATGTTGAGTTCTATGAGATAGAATAAAAACATCTTTTGTCCAATGACGTTGATTGGATCGATGCGTCAGATGGATTGGAGATGGCTCATGCAGACCCCAAATATAATCTTGGGGAGGAGTATGTACTACCCATCAACCAATTTGAATGCATAAGTGCAAGTCCAGGTGCAGATTCAATTATCTGCATGATATATGCTATGAAAGCCATGTCCAAAGATGAAAAAGTGCAGTTGATCCCCATGTTGTAAGGAAAAACCATGTCAAAGATGCTCTTGGATCATCCTCAAGACCTAAAACTACCCTTTCCTCACACACAAGGGAAAAAGACACTTTCCCTCCCAATATTTTAGAAGTTATATGTAAAATCATTTCTCCATCAAAAGAATAAGATGAAGAAGAAGAGGAAGTAGAGTAAGAAGAGGAAAAAGACCTCAATTATGCCCCTCATACATTTGAAGAAGGTGTCTCCACCATAATAAATGAACCTAATGAGATAAATCTGGGCACTAAAAATGACATGAAACCCACTCTTATAAGTGTGGTCATTATTGTCAAGGAACAGGAGGTATGCACCTCCTTCTTAAAGAAGAATCAAGATGTGTTAGCCTAGAATTACATTGATATGTCAAACCTCGATCCTGAAGTTTCCACCCAGTATCTAGGCTTACCAGAAGATCATTGGGGCTATAAATAGGTAGCTAGAAGGACACACATGATGCATGCTTCCAAAGTAGAGGATGAAGTTGACAAGATTATAAAAGAAGACTTCATAGAGGAGGTCTAATATCCTGTCTGAATGGAGAACATAGTCCCTATTAAAAAGAATAAAGGATAGATTAGAATCTACATTGAATTTAGGGACCATAATTGACATTTCCAAAAAGACAATCAAAGGCAAATGCGTCCTCATGATAAGAGAACCCCCAGATGTGGGAAATGTATTTCAATGGTTATTCCCGAAGCCCGATAGGAAAAAGGATGGAGGATCCTAATCTCCACAAAGTGGAGCTAGGATTCGTACTTGTATCCCTCAAAAAATACACCTTGCCTTACTCTTTCTATCTTTTATAAGGGTGTATAAACAATGAAGTGGAATATCAGACCCTCATTGCAGACCTGGATTTGGCACTCCAAGTGCAGTCCAAATAACTTAGAATAAAGGGTGATTCAGAGCTAGTCATCAAAAAGGTCAAAAGAGACTATTCAATCAAGAAAGAAGTATTAGTTCCCATGATAAATCATGTTTGAGAACTGATTGAAGAATTACCATCAGAAATAACGTTGAATCACATCCCCCGGTCACATAATGCTCAAGCTGACACTTTAGAAAATGCAGCCACAACCTTGGTCGATCCCGACCGGGATAAAACTATCATTAGCATTTCTCACCATCAATTGGTCTTACCATTCACCCAGATAAATATGGAGGAAAATGATGAAATTATCCACATTACTAAGGCTTATGGTCATACCACTGGTTAGATGACACACATTACAAATTACCTTTGGAACAGAAAACTCCCACCAGTTAGGGATGAAAGGGAGCAGGTCCAAATATGGGCTATCAATTTTACGCTGTAAAACGTGGTAAACCAAGAGAAGGTCTTATAAAGATGAGGCCTTGATGGAGTCCTTATCAGGTGCATTGATGGAATAGATACTACTTCCATCATGAATTAAGTGCACACCGGAGCTTGTGGAGCACACCAGTCAGCAACCAAGCTCTCCCACCAAATCTGTATGCTTGGATATCACTGGCCCATCATGATACAGGATTGCGCCATATTCACTAAAAAGTTCCATTCCTATCAAATTCATTCTAATTTCATAAACCATCCCCTAGAGTTAGTTCACAAGGATAATTACTCATGACTATTCATACCCTGGGGGATGGATGATGTGGGACAATATCCTCCTGCTACAGCTAGACAATTCAAGTTCATACTCACAACCACTGAATTCTTTTCAAAATCGGCCAAAGCCATACCCCATAAGGAATTCTGGGTGAAAAACATCGTCATCATTGTGAAGGTTAACATCATCAACCAATTTGGTATCCCTCATACAATACTGATGGAAAAAAGGCACTACCTTTTGTTCTGCTTAGCTGGACAAGCTGTACCAAGAATATGGAATCAAGGATAACCGGTCATCCCGCTACCACGGGGTGACCAATGGGAAGATATAGGCTTTCAATAAGACTTTGTCCAATATACATCAAAAGATGGTTGATAAGGATAAGAAATCGTGGCCAGATAAGTTCTCTCATACTTTGTGGGATTATCAGACCATGACCCACACCACCACCTAAGAAAACCCGTGCTCACTAATATACATGGTAGAGGTGGTGATGCCTATTGAAATCCAAGTTCCATCACTTCGTTGGGCCATTTGTGGTCAACTATCCACATAAAATCAATCCCAGAGATGGTTTGATGAATTCGATAACTTATAAGAAAAAAGGTTGGACACACTAAACCATTTGGAAATCTACCAAAACAAGATTGCACGAGCCTTCAACAAAAATGTTCGCCTCTAATGTTTCCTCATAGGAGAAATGGTTTTAGTCCTCAGAACCCTGATGATAGGGAAGAAGCCCCCAAATCTTGAACCAAAGTGGGAAGGACCATATTTCATACATAGTGTTAATTCCAAGGGAAAATATTCCTTGATATCTATGGATGAAGAGCTCATCAAATCCCCTATAAATGCGATGTTCTCGAAGAAATACTTCATTTAACGTCTTACACCAAGGTCCAAGCTCTACGACCCTAAACTATGAGTCATAAATAATGTCTCTCATACCAAGGTCCAAACTCTCTGACCCTAAACTATGAGTCATAATAAAAACAATGCCCCATATCATGGTCCAAAATCTAAGACCTTAAACTATGAGTCATCATCCTGGTCACATTACGTTAAATTGTACGTTATTATTCCATGAAACACAATAGTAAAAAATTCTCTCAATGTTATGGTCCAAACACTAGGAACCTAAACTATGAGTTATAATATGCCTATGTACCATGGTCCGAACTCAATGACCCTAAACTATGAGTTATAACACCTCCATATCAGGGTCCAAACTATAAGACCATAAACTATGATTTAAAAATTCCCCCATATAATTGTCAAAACTCTAAGACATTAAACTATGAGTAAAGGAAAAACACCATGATGCTAACATTCAAGCTCTACAACCCTAAAATATGAGTAAAAAATTGCCCCAAATTCTATGGTCTGAGCTCTAAGACCTTAAACATGAGTAAAAAATCCTCCATCATAGCCCCCTATCTACCCACATTAATAGAGGAAACCCTTGTCACTCCTTGTTTGTCACATCGAGTACAACTCCCGTGAGCTCAAGATTGCTGATAGAGATTCTCTTACGAAGGTCAACTATGGAGTAACATGGAAGACCTGGAAATCATGATGTGTAGAATTAAAGAGGCCCTACCCTTTGGACTGATCCAAATCTGTACAGGGTACACACAAAACTATGTACGACATGATTGCTTCCCTTACAGGATATGTGGAGATGTCTCAATCCTCGATCTTGGTCCAGTCCCACCAGGAGAAAAAATTAAAATGTCGTCATCATATTCATTGTAACCTCACACTTTTGGAGGAGAATCTTCAACCAATACTTGTTTCTCATATCAAGTAAAAATCACTTGAGCTTAGGATTAGTGGTTGGGATTCTCTTATGCAAATAAACCATAACGGAATATGGTAGGCCTGATACTCATATCAAGTGAAACTAAAATGGCCTCAAGTGTCTCTAACACATCGAGAAAATGTTTGTAGGGAACATCATGAACTACATGTAGGTTGATTCCTGACCTCACAGGATACATATTGACACTCGGAATTGACATCCTAGATTATCCAACAACAACAAAAATTCCCTTTTCCCCCATGCATCGGTTAGGCCTATACATGTAGTCCATCAAAATATCTATTGCATGATAATAAAAATAAGAAATTATTAAAGAGTTATGTGTGGCTCAGTCCTTAGTATTCGGAAATTCCACACATTCCTCTCAGTAATGAGAAGTCAAATGATCATGCTTTCCTCTATACATATGGTTCAGACCTATTTGGAAGCTCCATGTAGATCTCAGTTAATCATAGTCTTGGTATTCTCAGGTTCCTAGGCACATCTTTCCCATTTGTCACACTCCATACCTCTGGAAATCTTGGATCCCCATAACCCTCCAAGTCTATCTGGGATGGAAGGCTCATGTCCTATGGACACCTTTGATTGAATATTCATATCATGCCTCAGTGGCTTTGTATATGTTTCCCATAATGAAATGGCCGTCAATCAAAGGCAAATGCATCCTCATGATAAACCTCTCCTATCTCAGTATGCCTAATAACCTTCAAGCCCCATGTCATCCCTCTTGATTCAAGTCTCCCCTATGACTAGGTTTTACACCTTCTATAATCACTAGCGTCTAAGGAACACCAGAACATCTGGATTGCGATTAACCCAAAACTGTTGAAGTCCTTTATGATAGTAAATCGTCCTCACTGCATGACTCTAAAATGCAAAGCATCAAATCCTCAACTCATGATGATAAACATCAAGAACAACAGTTCCCTACAATAATGATTTTTCTATTCCTAATAAATGACATAGAATCCTCATAATACATTTTTTATCACACCAAGCATAGCTCACATGATATTAGGGATTTTAGTAAGAGATGCACAGTGAAATTATGGAAAAATGGCCTAGGAATTTGGTGATATTGCTGAGATTCCTCAATGGATTGGTGAAGATTCAATAAATTCATAGTGTCAAATTCTTCACTGGATTGAAATGCTTCTGATTCCATCATGTCTTGGAGGCTAGTTCTCTCTCTCTCCTGTGTTTTATATCACCCTTCCTCAATGGAATTTGAGGACTGAGCCTACTCCAGTTTGAGAAATTCCAGTTTCGGGCACCACTTCCTGGTCTAGCTTCTCCAGGGAAGACTCTTGCTTTGTGAGTACATTCTGCAACTTCACAACTGTCCTAGCATGAGTGGAGTCTTCATCAATGAGTATTTGTCATGTAACTGCCAAATAATCCATCGACTCTACTACGAACAAACGATATTCAAGTGAACTTGTTGCTTCCCGAGTAGCAACCACTTTACTTACAATATAATAAATTCCATGATATTTAAATTCACTGAAACCCAGGACTAAAAATTGGCTGTATAACTTTAGAAACATTACTAGAATCTCTTCCAATGGAGTCTGGGAGATTAATCCCCATTTGTTCCTCCATGATTTTTTCCAAGTGGGATGAAATTAGGCTATGCAGTCCCATGCGGTCTCATAATCACTCCCTAACGATGAAATGTAGTCAGTAATGAATGTCACTATAGAGGGACTTGGTTCGGTAGCTATAGCATGGCTTGACCCTGGGGCAGCCTTGTCTCTGGAAATTATAATAGATGGTGATGTAGGGATGTTCGTCATTTTCAAAGCTTGTAGTTGTGATTCTGGGGATGGAGTGGAAATGAAAATACCTCCCACCCCCAAATTAGTATCCATTTCCAAAATAGTTGGTGCTATATCTTCAATCATCAGTCACACTCCATGGATATGAGAGAGTACAGAGGACCCGAAACCACGATCGACCAGAAAATTAGTTCTCAAGACAGCCCCTAAAATGTCACTAATTAGTATAAGACTTGTGGGGGTAGTAATTCTGGATAATTATATTGGTATCATAATACTTGGGGTAAAAAATATAAACCCTCTCAGAACTGAAAAAATGGCACGATAGCCCGCTATAAATTTTCAGGGGATGGAACATCAGCCTCCCTGACCGTGACTTCCCCAGAGTCACCATGAGCAAGAAGAGTATCAACATATGAAGAAATTCCATCTGTAGCGGAAAAAAATCTTGGTCAATATTTATTTCCTCAACAATATTCAAATCCCCTCCAAGATCCAAAAAATCCCGGTGCTCGTCACTGGACACAACCCCCACCACAAAGACCACCATGTCCCTCTCCAGGAGAGTTGGCTCGACACGATCAAATAAACCCTCAACTTCTGGATGACCTTTCATTATTGGGGATTAAATTTTCCGAGCAGGGGAAGGTGCATCTAAGGGATCAGCAACACCCATGGTATCTTCAAAAGGCCCTACATCCCTCTTTCGATCAACCACGATAGACGGAAACCCTTCCTCTACCTCGAAAGGGACATGAGCTATAGATGCATGAGAGTTCATAGTCTAGAAACCAATATGCCCTATTTGAAAGCACATATATATACCAGTGATTAAAAAAGGAAAGGAAATTTGGTTCAATCACCATGTGAGATGACACTTACTAGTGATCCCCCTTCGAATACTCTTCGATAGCTGGGAGGCTTGCTTAAGTTTCTTTGATTGTTGGGGAGATGGATCTTGAATAAGACCACCAAGATGATTTAGAGAAGGAAACTCCCCAGAAGGGTATGAAATCACTGCCTCCAGATGATCTTGTGCTCCGGGAGATCCTTCAGCAGTACCCCTAATGGTGATAGGGCGTACTCCCCTGCTATAGTACCTCCAAGAGAATAAGTCACATAAAAAGCCATCTCCTGAGACCCGGTAGGACCCAAAAAAATAAGATGAAAAGGGGGAAGATTTCAGAATCTTTTAAATAAATTAATTTAAGTCCAAAGGATACATATAGGACCTCTCCAACTAGCGATGGAAATACTTCCATCAATTCCATGTGATTGGACTAGTAATATTTGTCCACAAGAGTGTGAAGTCACTTATCCATTTCATCCAAGTAAGCATCCACCTCGTCAAGATCTTCATCATTTGAAATTCTAGTATGACTGTTGGATCCCCCAAAACCTAGAAGATCAAAGCACCCCTATGAAGAAGTTTCCATATATCTTCATCTGTAGCGCTCACCCTTAATTCATTACAAACATTCCAGGATTCCGAAAACGCAGCCGTAATTGGGATGGATAACAGTGTAGGGTTAATATGAGGAAGTGGGGTAGGCTTTGACAACTGAAAACGTATCCCAGGAGTCCCTTTAGGCTCAGGACCTTGATAATAGGAGCGTTAATGAGATAATTGGGGAGACGAAGAAACCTTTTTCATAAAGTTCATAGTAGGTAAGACAATGACGTCATCATCCTCATCTGTGGATTATGGTCACAGCATGGAAAGTACCCGATGGGAGTACCTTCAATGACCACTTTGGGAGTGGACAAGGGTCTCTAGGTCCTAAAGGTAACAACCCACCTCTTTGGGATCCTCATCTAAAGAAAGGTTATTTGGTGCGGACATGAAACCAATACTAGTAAGGGAAACTTCCCTAGTCTAGAGGAGTTTCCATAAATCACAAGAGGACTGACCATGGGAAGATGGGTGACCATTCAAAAGGTCACATTTCTTCCAGGCCACAAGAAAATTGGCCTCATAAGGAATGGATGGTGGACTCCTAGAAGTAGCTCCAACAGCATGTTTTGCTTCCTATGAGGTCATAACCCCATCCTTCACAACTTTCTTGGGGAGGGAGAGAAGAGATCTTTGAAAAACATTTCTGGGTTGAGGGTGTTCATCAGCTTCCTTTTTATTCCCCTTTCCCTTTACCTTGGATTCCCTATAATCCAATACAATGGGCACCAAGTTGGCCAATTGTCCATCGGGATATGAATTAACCCAAACGTCAACGTAATTCTTGGTAAGGAAGGGCAAAGAATTCGTAGAAAATGGATGTCTATCCTGGATCTGGGTGTCCTCCCGGGTGAACATTAGACATAATTGGAGAGCAATCATAAGATTTTTCTCCTAGAGAGTGCTATTAAGAGCAGGTGCGCATAACTTTTGAATGAAATGGAATTTTCAGATGAACTTGTAGGGTGCATATCCCTCACATATGAGTTCCCCTCCAATACAAACAACCAAGAGTCCTTCTCAAAAAGAGAATAAGTAACCTCAATTAACGAAGTCTTTAGATGCATTTTTATAATGGTACTACTGGGGGAATCATAAGGGTGGTAAGAGAAATGTTATAAATGTTGAGGCAATCCATTAAGACATATCATTCCTTTCGGTCTACTCCTCCTACTTATCCTATGAGGCCCACTCCACTAGCATGACCCCACTGGAGCTCTAAAGATATTGTCGAATGGTCGAATGAGGGATTAGTAAGGAATTGATGAAGTAATAACCCCATATGTGGGATCCCATCCAACTCCAAAGAATTTTAAAAGGGCCAACCATCCAGTAGGGTGACCCCACTTTGCTAATACAACCCAATAGGTGGTATATCTTAACCAACATGGGGATATACAAGTTGATGCATTTGGCGGTGGCTAATTGAGTGGCCATGATAAATAATGATGTTCTTACACCCCCAAATTATCGCACTGGTAGAAGCCACCTACTCAGAAACATGGACAAAAAAGCTTTTAGTCAAAATAACTGATCGACGTCAGGGATGATCACCCATCCCCATTTCTGAAATTCCCCATATTCTATGGTGGGCCCATAAGTACCTTCTCACCTTCAAGTAAATTTGGTGGGACAAGCCTTGGGTCCCCATGGATTAGGATCGAGAACAGTATGCTTAG
Source organism: Viscum album (assembly GCA_963277665.1). Lineage (NCBI taxonomy): Eukaryota > Viridiplantae > Streptophyta > Magnoliopsida > Santalales > Viscaceae > Viscum > Viscum album. The sequence continues at coordinate 479,654,727 of OY728162.1, forward strand.
TAAAAGTACTAAAATAGTCATGAAATAGAACATTCTACTTCAGACAGGGAACACATTCCTTCAAAATCATCTTTTATTGGATGATGAGTTTCCTAGGAAAAAGGGGGCTCTTTCCACATAATCCAAAACAGTGGACAAAGGGAGAAATTCACTGTACATTTACCCAATGATAGGGACTCCTAAAATAATACGGATTTCCTAAAGGATGATGCCAACCTCCCCATGGGTCAATTGTAAAGTGTTAGTATCTGGACTCCACCTGCTTAAAAGTTGTGAAATAAGGGCACTAGGATGATGGGTGTATGTTAGAGAAACCCAAGAGGCCTTGTACAGTTCCACAAGTTATAGCTCGGCTTGGAATTCTTCACAACTCTAGAGAGCCCAAAAGGGCCACCCCCAGTCCATGCCAAATGAGCTTCCAGGGAAAAGTTCTCGTCCAGATGACCAACCATGATGATCATTCTCTGTAGCCCTCCTCATGATGCTCTGGTAACAGTGGTCCACTTAATTAGGCTTCCTATGCACCCCCTCTATGGTTCAAGGTGTATAGTATAGAAAAGGCCCAGGGTTAGTATCCCTCTGAAGATACATCCCCATAGAATAAATAATGTCCTTCAGAATAGAATTATTAATTATCCAAGAAGTGGGTGATCAATTTGGTTTGGTGCTGGGATCATTGTGTCAGACAAAAGGCCAAACCCGTTAGAAGGAATCTTGTCTGAGAGCAGTTACTCCCATTGACCCATTGTGAGAAGATTCATATGGGATTAGTGAAATGGAACAACCAAAGACTTGTATTCAACCAAATATTCCATATCATTTGATCTTTCATCAATAGTAGAAAGAGGAGCATCAATAGCAACCTTAGAATAAGTAATGACATTAGCAGTAGCCTGAAAATAATCCATTATATCCTGAATAAGAAGATCCAAAAGTTGATGATAAGTAAGTCTGACAGTAAATTGTTGGATAAAGGCTATGAAAAAAATGAATAAAGGACTTAAAACGCATATGCAAAAGGCTCCATGTAATATTCTAAGAAATGGTATGCGGTAAGAGAATTTTGATTACATCATGAAACGTGGAAGCTGCTCTGCCTACAGCTATGGTTACCAGATTAAATTCATCATGTAAAGCCATGGTATGGGAAATAATCATGAGGCACAGGCCTGTAAACAGTTGGTTAGTGAAAAAAATTGTGTGTGGAATGAAGAAACCATAGACCTTGGCATGAGTTAAGTTCACGTCCAGATGTTATAGATTAACATATAAGTCCATATTAATATTTTTTTAATTTCTAGTCACTGATTCAATTTGGGTATGCGAAAAATGTAGCCACGTAGCATTCTTCCATGCAAATTCTATATTTTATTTATTAAAATTCCATAATCCCATTCGTGGAATTAACGATGTGGTACGTAGACGGAGAAATGGCGAGGAAATCGGTTCACATAAAATATGGAGTAGTTTGCGAAGAGGGTTTTCTCAATGAGCATGGTACACAATAACGAAGAAGGACTGGAAAATAAGGAGTTACTTTTATCACAAAAAAATAGTAAAAGACAAATGATATGGTCCCCTATATATAGGTGTGGTATCCTCCTACCGGGTGTACCTATTATACCGCAAACTATTTCAGTTCAGGACTACTTCTACATTAGAATAGTACCTTTTTCATTCTGAACGGACACCATTCCGATGGGGGAATTTGTAGGGTCCTAAAAAATCTTCCAAGAGAAGATATTCCCCCCATAATTGATTTGTCGAATGAATCTGATGCTTCTACAAGACTATCAAGTTGAAGGACTCAAATTGAGTTTCATTTATTTGAAGTAACATGAATGAATTCATGTTTTCAAGGATTTTATGTGGCCTGCATACCATCACTAAGAAATGTACACAGAGAAGATGGACCATGAACTGCTAGGTATGCGAGACAGTCCGCGAACCTCTGGTCTATAAGGTGATCGCCAGCGAGCAAGGAAAACCACGAAACCATGTCAACAGAAGGAGTTGTGCGCATAAGGCCTTTCTGTATACCATATAACTAACCCATCAGTTTTAGAACGAAGAGAACAAGAAGGGTTCTATGAAACATTATCGCAAACTGAAGCCTCCGCAAACCCTGGTTCACATAGTATTCTATGGGTCATAATATTGCTTCAATGGGCCTCTACAAATAGTGTTGCATGCCTAGTAGATATGGCCACTCTGATTCTCTATAAAATGATCACAATAGAAGTATTAAAAGGATAATAGAGGGAGAATAATGGAGAGAAGTATGGATGAAGAAATTTTGAAGGAGACATAAAGGTTGCACATTAACTTTCATCTTTTTTCATTGGAAAGGCACGAATTGTGAACCACTTCCTCTGTAGGTATAGCTTGCTACGAACAATAAAATAGGGGAATTAATTGATAATAATAGAACCGAAAACCTAAATGGAAAACACTGAACCAAATACTTCTTGTGAATGGATTTCCCCTGAATAGTAATCCCCCTGACCCTCCTTCAGTATGGTGCTCCATGTAGTGTACCGCTATGTGGTCTGAATCTGGCACCGCATACCCAATCAGTATGAATATATAACCCAATGAAACATGGTGAGATTCATACCACTCTGGTATGTGGTGGACTATACCCATTCCCTCGTACCACACTAGTATGTGGACGGCCCTTCTGCCCGCATACCACTATGGTATGTAGAGCCTTCTCCACCCCGCATGAGAAACCAGTACGCAAAATGGGGTGTTTTTGGGTATCGTTCCTTTTGTTTTTAACCTCATACCACTATTACCATCCAATACTCCATGATCCCACTACTAACCAATCCTCCAGAACTAGGCCAAAGCCTACTGCAAGGCCACCTGATCTATATGACTAGGGCATCAGGCACATCGACGCACCCCACAAAGTCTATATACCCATGGTAAGTAGAGTCACTAAGTCCCTACCAACAAAGGTACGGGCTTTGGGAATGCCTATGAGGCTACATTCCCATGGTAACCTAGAGACCAACCTTGGGATGCTGATGTGAACCTCCATGTTCTCATCATTAAGGGTGATCACTTGCTTTTCCATTCCCTGAGGATTAGTGATCAGTCTAAGGAGATATTTTTGATCCCCCATTCGTTGAGGATGATACTCTTCCCCTTCCCGGAACATTCTCTGAGGCCCTCCCTCTGAGGTAAGTCCTAAATCATTTGAGTTCAGGTCACGTTACCTTTAATTCCATTTCACATCGAAAGGATCATTGCTCCGCGCCCTCTCCCACTGTCGCCATGGCCTCTTCCGTCGTGGGCTCTCCCTCCCCCACCAATAGGAGAGGAGGCATGTGCATTGTTGAATATTTCGAATCCACATGTTTCTCACACAGATCATGAATCAAATGGTATTAGAGGTTTGGAATGATTACAACATCCGCACATTCTGAACTACGAGAACTCTGATTCTTGATTAATTAAAGAAACGCATGACACCTACCAGAATGCCCGATATCAAAAGGGTACCCATCCAAATGGGTCCACCCAATCATGAATCCTTACCAATCAACTTCCATGTGTAAGCCCTACATATTCTAATCTAAGAGAACTCTGATTCCTAATTAAACCAGGATATGTAGGATGCCTACCAGAAGGCTTGAGCTCAAAAGGGTGCCCATCCAAAAGAGTCCACCCAATCATGCCGCCTTAAATGGGATGATTCCATGTGTAATCCCCACACATTCAAAACTACATGAACTCTGATTCATGATTAAACCAGGATATATCGGATTCCTATAAGAAGAAACAAGATCGAAAGGGTTCCCATCCAAAAGGGTCCACCACATCATGCCTCCTTAAATGGGTAGCTTCTATGCATAAGCCCCACACATTTTGAACTATGAGAACTATGATTTTTTATTAAACCAGGATACGTACAATGCCTTCCAGAAGGCCCACGATCAAAAGGATTCCCATCCAAAAGGTTTCACCCAATCATGCTTCCTAAAATGTGCAGCTGCAATGCGTATGCCCCACACATTCTGAACTATGTGGGTTCTAATTCCATTACCGATGATACAAAGGAAGCCCTCTTTGTGGGCCCAATCCCAACATCAAGTCACCTTCTGTCCCCCCTGTATGACTATAAACTCCATAACGCCTTATAACTTGGATTAATTTAGCATCACCTCCGTAGCATCAAATATATGCATGCTAACGATGATCCTGCAAAACAAGGGTATCCCGTGGAGACACTCTTCGGGATTGAACCAAGGATTCACGAATGTATGGACATGAATTAAATCTATAAGAGAGTCCCATAACAATGAATAATCCTACACCAGAAGGGTGTGGTGAGCCTGACCTCCCATCCTTTCAACCAATGAAGTCCTTATGTGTCAATTCCAAATCGTCAGCCAACAAGCGCCTACCTTTGGATAGTAGGTCCATGAATCAAGGATACCAGGGCCATTGGGAGTTCATGGATCCATGAATCAACCCATTAGAGATCATATTAGAAAGTTATATCTGAGAAGGACTGATTTCATAAGTGCTTGACCCCCATGTAATCACCCACTGGGACCAACAGTTCTCATAGCGTTAATCTAACCTTCTTTAAAGGACAATGACGCCTAACGAGTCGAAGCTAAGGAATGGTAAACTCGATGAGAACCTGTCTCTATATAAAAAAGGACTAGTGATGATCCTCATAATACCATTTCCACACCTCCAATAAATGCGCCACCTTAGAGGTGAAACATGGGTTATTTTGAGTTTTTAGGGGTTTTAATGATTTTTAGATTTTTAACATTTTTATGGGTTTAAATGGTTTTTATTGTTTTTGTGGTTTTTAGGGATTTTATCGGGTTTTAGGGTTTTGATAATGTTTTTAGTGGTTTTTATGAATTTTAGGGGTCTTAGAATATTTTAAGTTTTTAAGGGGTTTTAAGTGTTTTTGGGTTTCTATTGTTTTCTTAGGGGTTTTCATGGTTTTCTTGTTTTTTTTGTTTTCAAATATTTTTAATTATTTGTATATTTTTTATGGTTTTTAGGGTTTTTATGGAATTTGAGTGTTTTTAGTTTTTAGGTATTTTAGTGTTTTTAGGGGTTTTTAGGTTTTTAATGTTTTTTAAAAACATTTATGTTTTTAATGTTTTTTGTGGTTTTTGGATTTTATGGGTTTTAGGAGTTTTTATGGTTTTTTAGGGTTTTTAGGTTTTTTAGTGTCTTTTATGGGTTTTAGGGGTTTTAGTGTCTTTTAATTTTTTAATGTTTAATCATTTTTTTGTTTTTTTGTGATTTTATGTTTTTTATCCTTTTAATGTTTTCATAGTGGGTTTTTTGGTGTTTTAGTGTTTTTAATGTTTTTAGGGATTTTTTTAGATTTTTTAGGATTTTTCAATATTTTGGAGGGTTTTTGGATTTTGATGTTTTTAGGGGGACTAGATATTTTATATGGTGTTAAGGGTTTTATACTATTTAGGTTTTTAGGCATTTAATTTTTTTTAGGATTATAAGGTTTTCTTAGGAGTTTTTATGGTTTTTATAGTTTTTTATGTTTTTATGGATTTTTTTGGATTTTTCAAGTTTTTTATTTTATAAGGATTTTGTGGGTTTTTAGGTTTTTTGTGTTTTTCAAGGTTTTTTTGTTTGTTTTTTGTTTTAAGATATTTTTGAGTATTTATAGTTTTTATTTTTTTAGTGTTTTAATAAATTTTAGGGGTTAAAACGGTTTTAATGTTTTTAGTGGTTTCTTTGGTAATTCATGAGTTTTTAAGTGTTTAATGTTTTTTATAATTTTTATTGGTTTTTAGTGGCTTTTAGTGTTTTAGGGTATTTTTATGGTTTTTAGGGTTTTTTGGTGTTTTATGGGTTTAAGAGTTTTTTGTTTTTTAAGGTGTTCTTAGGGGTTTTCAGGGGTTTAAGGGATTTCGATGTTTTTAGGGATTTTTTGGGATTTTTTGGGATTTTATGGGATTTTATGGGGTTTTTGGAAGTTATGGATATTTAGGGTTTTTATCATTTTTTAGTGTTATATTTGTTTTTAGGTTTTTATAGTTTTCTCAAAAAAATTTAGGGTTTTAAATTTTTTATGTTTTTAGTTATTTTATAGATTTTTATCTTTTTTATGGACTTTTAAGGGTTTTAAGAATTTTGAATGTTTTTTTTGTGTTATCAGGGTTTTATGGTTTTTTTTAAAATTTTATGGTTTTTTGAGATTTTTTCTCTTTTTAAGGATTTTTAGATTTTATAGAATTTTTAGGGTTTTAGGGTTTTTTGATATGGTTTTTAACTTTTTTTGGTTATTTTTGATTTTTTAGGAATTTAAGTGTTTTTAGGTTTTTGTGGTTAAGTTGGGGTTTTAGGGTTTTTAGGGTTTTTTACATTTTTATTTATTTTTAATTATTTTTTGTAATTGTTTAATGTTTTTAGGGATTTTGTCTGTTTTTTTGGGTTTTTATGGTTTTTATGGTTTTTAAATATTTTTGGTTTTTTATGAGTTTTAATTGATTTGGGTTTTTGATATTTTCTTAGTGTTTTCATGTTTTTATTGATTTTTACTTTTTTAAGGATATTTATGGATATTTACGGATTTTTTTTATAATTTTTATGTGTTTTTATAGTTTTTAGGGATTTTTAGGGTTTATGGTTTTTATTTTTTTTATGGTTTTTTGTGTTTTTCAAGGTTTTTTTTGAGTTTTTAGGGCTTTATAGTTTTTTATATTTTTAAAATTTTTTATACATTTAAATTATTTTTATAGTTTTTTGTGGGTTTTTAGGTTTTTTTAATCTATTTTTAGTGGCTTTAATGTTTTTTGTGGTATATATATTTTTTAGGGTTTTATAGTTTTTAATGTATTTTTGGTTTTTAAGCAGTTTTAAGTGTTTTTAGGTTTTTAATGTTCTCTTACTAGTTTCAGGGTTTTTAAGGTTTTTTGCATTTTTTGGGATTTTTAGGGGATTTTTGGGATTTTTAGGGTTTTTTTGGAATTTTTTTGGATTTTTTGTGTTTTTAAGGTTTTTTATGGATTTGAGGGGTTTTATGTGTTTTTAGGGTTTTGGGGTTTTTTGAGATTTTAGGGGTTTTAATTATTTTTTTTGTTCTGTAAATTATTAAGGGGTTTAAAGTATATTTAGATATTATAGTGATTTTAAGGGTTTTTATATGTGTTTAGGGGTTTTAAAGGTTTTATGGGTCTTTATTGTTTTTAGGGTTTTAGAGTTATTTGGTTATTTTTTCTATAATGTTTTTAGAGGTTTTAATTTTTATTATGTTTTTATGTTTTTATTAGGGTTTTCTGAATATTTTAAGGTTTTTATGTTTTTATGGATCTTTAGGGATCATTTTTGGGATTTTTGTGGTTTTTATAGTTTTTGGGGATTTTGAGGGTTTCTGGGTTTTTATGTTTGTGTTTTGTTTTTTGGTGTTTGTTGATTTTTTTAATGGATTTATTATTTTTAGAGTTAATAATGTTTTTAGGGCTTTATAGTGTTTTAATAGTTTTTAGTATTTTTTTTGTTTTTATGGGTTTTTTGAGGTTTCACGGTTATTAGGGGTTTATGGTCTTCATGATTTGTAGGGTTTTTAAATTTTGTATGGTTTTAATCATTTTTAGGGTTTTGGGGGTTTTACGTGTTTTTAGGATTTTATAGTTTTCTTAGGGGTTGTAAGGGTTATAGGGGTGTTTAATTTTATAGGGATTTTTATGGAGTTTTTATGTTTTTTGGATTTTTACAGGTTTTAGGGTATTTGAGTGTTTTTATGGTTTTAAGATCCTTATTGTTTTTTATGTTTACTTTTTGAGTTTGTAGGGTTCTAAAGGTTTTTAAGAGTTTATAATTTTTTTTGTGGTTTATAGGGTTTCTAGAGTTCATGGTGACTTTTAGTGTTATTGTCTAATTTTAGGAGGTTTTAACGTTTTCCTGGAGTTCAATGTATTTAGGTTTTTATGGTTTATTGGGTTTTTACAGTCATTTAGGGGTATTTAGAATTTTTTAGGTTTTTATGGGTTTTATGTGTTTTTAGGTTTTAAGGTTTTCATATGGGGTTTTCATGTTTTAGTGTTTTTTAGGTTTTTAGGGGTTTTATGGTTCTTATAGTTTTTTGGGTTTTAGGGATTTTGAGGGTTTATAGTGCTTTTAGGGTTTTTAGGGATTTTGAGGGTTTTAACAGTTTTTAGGGTTTTAGGCGTTTTAAGGGTATTTAGGGTTTTCAGGTTTTATTAGGGATTTTCATGGTTTTCAGGGTTTTTGTTATTTTTGGGATTTTTGAATATTTTTAATGTTTTTTAGTATTTCTAGGGATTTTTTAGGTTTTTAGGGGGTTTGGGGTTATTGGTTTATTTATTTTTTTAACGTTTTTTTGAGTTTTTAGGGGATTTATGGGGTTTTAGAGTTTTTGAACATTTTTATGGATTTCAAGGGTGTTTAGAGTTTTTATTTATTTTTAGGATTTTTAATGGTTTTTATGAATTTTAAGGTTTTATGGGATTTTATGGGTTTTTAGGGTCACTTATGGTTTTTGGGTTATTAACATATTTATTTTTTTTAGGGTTTTTATGTGTTTTTAGGTTCTTAAGGTTTTCCTAGAATTTTTCAAGGTTCTTAGGTTTCTTTACGTTTCTATGGATTTTTAAAGTGCTTTAGGATATTTATGAATTTAGGGTTTTTTAAGGTTTTAGTGTTTTTTTATTTGTATGGTTTTTGTGTGTTATTGTGGTTTTTTAGTTTTTTGGGTTTTTAAGGGTTATAAGTGTTCTTTAATTTTTTTTGTGGTTCTATGGGTTTAAGAGTTTTTTGTGGTTTTTAGGGATATGAGGTATTTATATGGGTTTTTATGGTTTTTTGGGGATTTTTAGGGTTTTAATGGTCATTTTAGTGTTTTAGTTTGGTTTATTATTTTTACAGGTGTTTAAGGGTTTTATGTGGTTTTAGGTTTATATAGTTTTTTTGGGTTTTCAGGGTTTTTACAATTTTTCTTGGTTTTTTTGGGTTTTTATGGTTTATATGGTTTTTATTATTTTTAGGGGATTTGTGGATTTTTATGGTTTATAGTTTTTCTTTATAGTTTGAGGATTTTTTTAGGTTTTTTTCAGATTTTATGTCTCATAGGGGTTTTATGTGTTTTTATTATTTTAAGGATTTCTTATGGGTTTTAGGGTATTTAAGAATTTTTTACGTTTTTAATGATTTTGAGGCCTTGTAAAAATGGATATACCATTTTAGGGTTCTAGGGATTTTTTTTGTTTTGGTTGTTTGTGTTTTTTAGGTTTTAGGGGGTTTTCATAGTTTTTATGGTTTTTAATGTTATTTAGAGTTTTTGTACATTTTTAGAGTTTTCATGGGTTTTGGACTTTTTAGTGGATTTTTACGTTTTTTATGGGTGTTTAGGGCAGAAAAGGTGTGGGGTCAAACAAAGCTGATCCCATTATTTATTAAATAACATAAAAGTAATGTACAAAGCATTACAAAGGAGGCTTACATATCCTAGTGTGGGTCGTCCCCTTCATGTCTGAGTCAACTGAAGACAAACAGAAGCCTGGAGTCCTGAAAGACCATACCGAAGTTCCTTCATCAATCGATCTCTTGGAAAGGGCATCTACAACCCAGTTTGCCTCCCTATTTGCATGTGAGATGCTCAAGGTAAGCATATTGGCAGCATCGAGGCACTTGACCCAGTGCTGGAGAAGCCACCATGGTACAAGTCGCGACTGCTTCCTGAAGGCCTCCACTGCCAATAAAAGGATGCTTTTACCACTTCCTTGGGAGCGGTACTGCATATGAGGCAGATCTGTGGGCCATCATAAAAGTGATTCAATATGCAACCCATTTTAGAGGTTTTAACTTTTTATGGGGTTTAATGTTTTTTAAGGTTTTATTTGGGGGTTTCAATTTTTTTAAGATGTTTTACTTTTTAAGGGACTTTTAGGGATTTTAAGTTTTTTTATATCTTTTTAGGTTTTTTTGGGATTTAGACTGGTTTTAGGGGGTGTTTAGGGTTTTTAGTGTTTTTAATGTTTTTTAGGGGTTTTATGTTTTTTTGAGAATTTTAATTTTATAAGATATTTTAAATTTCATAATGTTTTTGTGGTTTTATTAGGGTTTTTAGTTTGTTTAGGGTTTTTTACATTTTAGATATTTTTTGGGAATTTTTTAGGATTTTTATGGTTTTGGGGGGTTTTATGGATTTGAAGGGTTTCTAGGGTTGTTATTGTTTTATAGTATTTTTTTGGGTTTTTATTTTTTTTTATTTTTAGGGTTTTTTGGGTTTCTATAGTTTTTAAATTTTTTATTGGTTGGAAGGTTTTTTAGAGTTTTTTATTGTTTTCAATATTTTAATGGGGTTTTAGTGGTTTTTAAGGGTTTTTGTGGTTTTTTTATTTTTAAGGGTTTTTAGAGTTTTTAGGGTCTTCATAGTGGTTTCTAGGGTATTATTGTTTTTAATGTTTTAGTTGTTTTAATTGTTTTTTTTTTTTTTGCTTTTTTATGTTTGCTTATATTTTTTCGTGTTTTTTTTATTTTTTACATTTGTAGGGATTTTTTGGTCTTATTTGTGATGTTTAGGTGTTTATGGTTTTAAAGGATTTTTAGGGGTTTTTTGTTTTTTGTTTTATTGTGTCTTTAGTGTTATTTGAGGTTTTTAGTGGTCTTAAGTGTTTTTAGTCCTTTAAGGTTTTATTAGGGTAATTTATGTTTCAGTAATTTCTAAGGATTTTTATTATTTTTATGGTTATTGAGGGTTTTTAGGAATTTTGAGGGGTTTTAGGGGGTTTTGGGTTTATTATGTTTTTTTGGGGTTTTAAGGTTTTTTTTCATTGAAAATAGGACTAGTATATAAAAAAGGAAAAGGAATTGAATTAAAATTGGATCAGCCAATGGGTGAAATAGCTAGCACGAATTCCAGGAAAGACTTCCAATAAGGAATCAAACCCCAGGCCCATGATATCATTCCGCACTCCACCACACCTTTCCACATTAATGCATCAACTAACATCAAAGGTTAGTAAAACTCCCCACCACAAAAAACGTGTGCCACTAACTAGTATAACCAATGAATCTAATGAATCGCAAGCATGCCTTAAGCAATCCATGAGAACAGTTTGAAGCCATTGAGAAAACCAATATCCTCCACCATTTCCATCACCGGTTATCCCCTAGAGATCTAACCATGAGACCTTGAGATCCCATATTTCAATCAATAATAATCCATCATCAGAACTAGTTCACCTGTATCAGAAGCTGCCCGCTTCACACTAATAACCATCCACAACAAGCAGTATCCCTCTCCACTCTAACAGTACATGATAAAAACACTTATACAATCACTCCAACAAAAACCCACTCAACAAAAACTTCACCAAAACCTCCAAGAAAACAATAACATCTAACCACCATCAATGGAACCAAAGCAACAACACCAACCACCAGCACCAACCCATTTCACTCCCGCAGCACACCCCATCAATGAATCATCCTAAAACACACCAATAAGACCAGCCAATGACCCCCAAACTAGCTCATAGCCCCAAAAAGAATCTATGCTCCAGCAGAAACCCATTCCAAAGAAACATAACATCCATAACCTCCTAACCAACACTAGCCCCACCTACAACCCATTCACATTGACAACACCAACTAGAACTCTTCCAATTCCATCCTAGAAGCTCCCATTACCCCTTCAACAACATCTACCAACAACTCCATCACCCTAAATCATCCCCAAATATCCTGAAAACCCCCCAGTAGCCACAATACCTTCTAACACTCATGAAATCACCCAGAAACCATCTACACCGGCTCTAAGAAGTACATTATCCTTGCAACAACAACATGACCCGGAACCCACAAAAAATATTTTCCTACTCCACACTAGAACCAATCTCAATACATAACAACCAAGATCCATATCACCAACACCCATTTTCCAACTTCCAGTAGACAGTGTCCTAGAACCCAAAACCAGGAATCCTCAAGACACCCCAATACCATCATCAAACCACACCTTAAAAGACACCCTGATAGACACGTTAAAACATTAGCACATCCAAACCTACTCCCAAAAATCATTCCATTCCCTTACATCTGAGATAGCTCTGACCCATGCAAGACACCATCAGTAACCTCCATCCCAACACAAATAACCACAATCACTTGAATAAGGCCACAAGAAATCATATATAATAATACAACCTACATATTCACATCAACCCATGGAAACTAAGGACCCAAAAATGAAAAATATTTAGAGAAAACTAGTTAGAAAACTCTCAAAGAGAGAATCCCCCATCCATACCACCATTTCCAATGTAGTAGAAAAATTGGTTCTACCATGTCATCAACCAACCATGAGGAGGAGATGACAAACCAATCAAGAAGACTGATGAATGCATCTAGCCACCAAAACAAATACAGGAACAAAAAAACTAGGAAAAATCAGTTGTTATACCATCAACGTAATAACTAAAAACTAGAGAGACACTAGTCGATAAACCTTAAACAAGTAAACTCATGAAACATGAACAACATTATATGATTGATAATATGAAAAAGGCACATTGATCATGAACCCAATGAGGAATATAATCTAATGAACTCACTTGGAAACACCGTATAATGGGATTTTGGGAAAACACCACCCAAGGAGAGGAGGAACACTAAATATGTGTTCCAAAAACCCAAATAATAGATGAAACAATAGAAATGTCACTGATGAAGGAAAACTGACGAACTCCTTCCACCTCACATCATCAAAGAAGACACAACAAGATGGAAGTCCCACCCCATGATAGAAAATCAAGATTCGTCAATCCCCATAACCTCAAACAACAAACCCCAATAGGATAAGAAAACCTCGCATGCACCAGTATGAGGTTAAATTTAACAATAACACCAAAATCACATGCCAACAGTGAAACCACAGACCATAGTGGAACACCAACAACAAATCCCTAAACCAAGCCGAAAAAATCAATCGAACTAAGAAAGACTTTGGTCGATGAATCTACTTCTAGAAACTGATGAACCACAAACTGGCTGACGGGTGAACATAGAGAACTAGAAACAAAACACCTCCAAACAAACACATGCATGAAACCCACTATACCCACACACTCATAACGAACCACTGTGAAGGAGAATGCATCCTGAAAACCGAAACCCCTATAAAACTAATGGTGAACCTAAAAAACCATCCATCTCCCCCAAGAACCAATGGAATGATGGTGGCCATAAAACTAATAGGCAACCAAACCTATGATGACCCCATAAGAAGATCTACAAATAGTAAAAAACTAGAATCACATAAGTATACCTCAGCGATGATGAAGGAAACCCACGTTCCCCGCCAATGGCCATAAATTGTCCCTGAACTAAACCCTTCTTGTCTAAGAACCACCATCGAAGAGACCATTGAAGAACCCCTTAGTGAAGTAAATCAATCCACATCTACTAGGAAACCTGGTTAAGAAACAAAGTAATGAATCCACTGGCGCATTGGTCTCCTGAGAGCTATGGGATCTCAATCGAGATCCCTTTGGGTTTTAATGATTTTTAGATTATTTAGAGTTTTAATGGTTTTTAGTTCATTAAGGTATTAGGGGTAGAAAGGGTTCTTATAGTTTCTATTGTTTTAGGGTTTTTATGGGTTTCTTGAGTTTTTTAATGTTTTTAGTGATTTTATGGTTTTTAGGGATATTATGATTTTTAGGCTATTTTTTGGAACTTTTAGGGGGGTTTTTGCTTTTTAAGTGATTTTAGGGTTTTAAGGATTTTATTGGGTGTTTTAAGGGTTCCTAGGGGTTTCATGTTTTTAGGTATATTTATGGAATTTTAGGGTTTTTATGATTTTATTGGGTTTTTATGGATTTTGAGGGGTTTTAGGGGATATTTGGGTTTTTTGGGTATTTAATTTTTTAGGGGTTTTAAGTGTTTTTTAGTTTTTTTTGTTTTCTTTGGGTTTTTCTATGTTTTTAGTTTTTTTTACGTTATAATGGGTTTTTTGGGATTTTAATGGTTTTTATGGATTTTTTAGGGTTTTTAGGGACCTTGAGGATTTTTAGGGTTTTATAATTTTTAAGGTTTTAGGGATTTTTAGTGTTTTTAGTTATTTTAGAATTTTAAGGGGTTTTTGGGGTCTTTAACATTTTTAGAGATTTTTATTGCTTTTTATAATTATTATGTTTTTTCTTTCAAGTTAAAAGTATTTAGTAAATTAAGATAATATGAATTAAAAACAGGCTCACCCAAGGATAAAATGACATTTTACCCTAGAAACGATGGATCAAATAACAAACAAGACCAAGACACCAAGGAAGGTTCCCAAAAAGACAAAGCGACCAAGCGTGCACCACCACCATGAAATTGTAATAACACTCCTACTAAGGTAGTGAAGACAAACCAACACACAAACCCAATAAATAGTAGAAACCAAAAGAATCCAACAACAATGAACACCTCGACCAATGCTACCAGTCACCCACTATGTTCACATGTGCTAGTAGGAATATAAACCCACAACAAACAACACTTGTGTAAATCATATGAGCACCCACAAAACTAGAATAATGAAACACAAAACCAACATGAATCAATCTAGAAAGCACTTTGAGGGATAGATTTCCATGTCCTCAAAATTACCCAAGGTAAAAACAACAGTACACATCCACACACTCACACACCACCAGCCACACAAACTCTTTCATGCATGCACACACAAAAAACCAACCACAAACACACTCAAACAAATAAACAACATCATAAACCACTAGAATCCCACCACACCACCCAACCGCAACCACCTCGGTGTGCACCAACCTCTAGTCCACATCACTTATAACTGACAACCCTACCCTCCAGGATGAACCCCTACAGCCTACATAGCCTAACCCTACTAGACGCACACACAAAACTAATATTTCCCATACCTCTAGCCACACTTGACCAAGATAGGTCCCCCTTATGCATCTCAAACAAAATAAAATCCACCAAGTTCCACTCCAGCACCCCTACAGCCTACCCCATCCCACGACCATTCTAACCTACCATGTGAACTCGTACCAGACCAACAACACCCTAGACATAACTATCCCTAGGCCCTCCAACACCCAACAATACCAGGTAATCCCCACACCTAATGGCTATATTTAATGTGTTTTAGGTTTTTTTCAGGATTTTGAGGGAATTTAGGGTTTTTATAGGTTTTTAAGAAAATTTTTTATTTTATTGGGTTTTAAGGTTTTTAGTGATTTTTTTGGTGTTTGAAGGGTTTTAGTGTTTTTAGTGGGTTTTTTGGGATTTATGGATTTTTTTGGGGTTTTAGGGGTTTTTATTATTTTTAGGGGTTTTAGGGGTTTTAGCGTTTTTAGGTGTATAGGGGTTTTAAGTGATTTTATAATTTTAGGGGTTTCTTTTGGGGTTTTAGGATTTGTGGGTTTCATTATTTTTTTTTTGTTTTTAGGGATTTTTTAGGAGTTTTATGGTTTTTAGGGTTGTTAGGGAATTTCTGGTGTTTTTACTATTTTTATAGATTTTAGGGTTTTTATAGTTTTTTGGGTTTTTATGGGTTTTTGGGTTTTTAGTGTTGTTTTGGATTCAATGATTTTTTAGAGATTTTCAACTTTATTTGGTTTTTAATAGGTTTTTGTATTTTTTAGTGGTTTTATGTTTTTTATTGGTTTTTAAGATTTTTAAGGTTTTTAGGCATTTTTATGGTTTTTACGGTTTTTAGGGTTTTTAGGGTTTTTTATGGATTTTACAATTTTAAGTGTTTTTATGTTTTTACTAGTTTTATGTGTTTTTATATTTTTAAAGTTTTCTTATGGGTTTTTAGGTTTTTTGAGGTTTTTTGTTTTTACATATTTTTAGATATTTTCTAATATATTTATTGGTTTTTATGCTTTTTAGGTATTTTTTGGGTTTTTAGGGTTTTAGGGGTTTTAGCGTTTTTATGTTTTTAGGTGTTTTATGTTTTTTAAGGACTTGATTATTTTCTCATGGGTTTTCATTGTTTTTAGTATTTTTTACTTTTTTAGATATTTTATGGATTTTTGAGGTGTTTTAGGGTTTTATTGTGATTTTAATTGTTTTTAGGGTTTTTAGGGTTTTATAGTGTTTTGGGGTATAGGGTTCTTTGGAGTTTTAGTGAATTTAAGGTGTTTTAGAGATTTTAACATTGTAATGGGTTTAAATGGTTTTCATAGTTTTAGTAGGTTTTTAGGGTTATATGGATTTTATGTTTCTTTAAGGATATTAGTGGATTTATGGTTTTTAGAATTTATTCGGTTTTTAGGGGTTTCAGAAGTTTATAGATTTTTAGGGTATTAAGTGTTTTTAGATTTTAATGGTTTTCTTGGGGTCTTCAGGGTATTTAGGGTTTTTATTAATTATTTTTAGGAATTTTTTTTATGATTTTTAAGGGGTTTTGAGTTTTTAGATATTTTTTTAGTGTTTTAAGGTTATTTACAGTTTTTAAATAATTGTTTTTGTTTAAAGGGTTTTTAGAGTTTTTATTATTTTTTAAGAGTGGTATTCATGATTTTTAAGGTTTTTAGGTGCATTAATAGCATTTTTGTTTTAGGGTTTTAGGGGTTTTATCATTTTTAGGTATTTTATGAGATTTATGTGAATAGGATTTTAATGTATTCTTTAGATATTTCATCATTATAGGGTTTAAAATTTTTAGGGAATAGGGGGGTTTGGATTTTTAGGGTTTCATGGGATTTGGGGGGGGGGTTATGTTTTTAATAGTTTTTAAGGATTTTTAGTGTTTTAAATTATTTTAGGGTTTTTAGAATTTTTAGTGGGGTTTTATGGGTTTTATTGATTTTTAGGGGTTTTTATATTTTTAAGGGGTTCTATGATTTTTATGGTTTTAGGGTTTTATTATTTTTTATATTTTTTAGAATTTGTAGGTGTTTGAAGTGTTTTTAGGTTTTTAAAATTTTCCTTGGTGTTTTCAAGGGTTTTATGTTTTTAGGTATTCTTTGTAATTTTTATGATTATTTTATTTTCTAGGGATTTTATGTTTTTTGAGGGATTTTAATGGGGTTTAGGGTTTTAATGGGTTGTTTGGGATTGTTTGGTTTTTGGAGTTTTATATGTTTCATAATGGGCTTTATTTAATGTTTTTAGGCTCCTAAAGTGTTTTTAGTGGTTTTTAGTGTTGTTATGGACTGTTAATACTTTTAAGGGTTTTAGGGTTTTTAGGGTCATTTAGGGATTTTAGTATTTTTATAATTTCAAGGTTCTTATGCCTTTTAAATGTTTTTAGATTGTTAATTTTTCCTAGGGATTTTTAGGGGTTTTAGATTTTTTATGATTTTATGGATTTTTAATGATTTTTCATATTTTTATGGGATTTTGGGTTTTCAGAGATTTCAAGGGTTTAGGGTTTTTAGGGTTCATATGTTATTTTTGGCTTTTTTTGGAGTTTTATGATTATTTTGAAATTTTAGTGTTTTTAAGGTTTTTTATATTTTATTCACATTTTATATGGTTTAAATGGTTTTACAATTTTTATTGATTTTATTTAGGGTTTTAAATGGTTTTATGGGTTTTTATGATTTTTAGGGGCTTATTTATTTTGGGGTTTTGTGGGGTTTTATCATTTTAGGTATTTATAGGTTTTATGTGTTTCATTATTTCTCTAGTTTTTAGGATCTTTTATGGTTTTTTACGTTTTATGAATTTTTAGGTATTTTTTATAATTTCTATGGTTTGAGGGGTATAAATTTTTTTGGGGATTTTAATATTTTTTAGGGATTTAAGGTTTTATGGGTTTTTATCATTTTTATGTTTCTATAGTTTTCATAGGGTTTTTCAGGTTTTTAGGGGTTTTATGGTTTTTCTGATTTTATGGTATTTTTTGGATTTTTATAGATTTAATAATTTTAAATATTTTTAGGGGGTTTTGGGTTTTCTAGTGTTTAAGGGGTTTTTAGTTTTTTGGTTCTAAGGATGTTTTTTTAGTTTTTTAGGGTATTTTTGTTTTTTAAGATCTTTTTAACATTTTTTGGGTTTTTAGTATTTTAGTGGTATTTTATTGGTTTTTATGGGTTATTCTTTTTTAGAGTTTTTAGGGGGTTTATGGATTCTAGGTTTTTTTGTTTTTTAGGGTTTTTAGTGTTTTTAGCGTCTTTAGGGTTTTTAGGGGTTTTAAGTATTTTTTGGTTTTTAATGTTTTCTTAGGTTTTCTCATGTGTTTAAGGGGTTTTTTAGTAATTTTTTGTTTTTAGAGTTTTTATGTATTTTGATTGTTTTAGGGTTTTTTGGATTTTTTGTTTATTTTGGGGTTTTAGGTTTTTTTGGAGTTTTTAAGTTTTTTTTATTTTTAAATTTTTTTACAGGTTTAAAGGGTTTTTTGTGTTCTTATTTATTTTATGGTTTTATTGTATTTTAGATTTTTTATGGTCATGTGGGTTTTTTTGTTATTATGGTTTGATTAATTTTAAGTTATTTAGGGTTTATATATATATATTAGGTTTTTTAGGGGTTTAAAGTGTTTTTAGGTTTTTAACGTTTACATAGGTGATTTTAGGGTATTTCTCACTTTCATGGTTTTATCGATTCTAATGGGAAAGGAAGATGCGAGGGTCAGGCTATTCCCCTCCCCCCACAAATTTATTATCAAGAAAAATTGACACAGCAGACAAGGGATGGTAGGGGTCAAACAACCCACACCCAAAAACCCCTTACAACTCACACAAAAAAAGAAGATCAAAATTGAAAAACCAAAAAAGAAAAAAACCACACAACCAAGCAGCCACCACCATTATCCAACATCAACCAACATCCAACAGCTCATAGCTAACCAACGAACAGCATCCAAACTCAAAAAAACCAGCATCCAGCACCTCCCAGCCAAACAACAACCAGCAACCAGTAAGCTGAGTCATGGAGCCACATCCCTTCTGCACTTCCCAGATAGGCAGCAACCAGAGACCAGCTATACATCTTCCAGTACCCAAAAAATTCCCACAAAAGAGACTCACAACCAACAACAGCAAACCACCAGCACCAAATACATCATCCTCCATAGCATCCAACACCTCCATGCCAGTCAGATCCATAACCGATAGCATAGAACCAAAGTCAACAAATATAATACACCAGCATTTTCCAGCATACCCATTTCCAGAACCCCCGCCAACAGAAGAAGGAACAATAACTTTGTAACATATCAGTCATAAAATAGCCAACAATCCATCAAGTCTCACCCACCAGCAAAACCAGTGTAAATGACTCACTAGCAGCCAAAAGAAGGGCCAATCCACAGAAAACCACATGATAATCTAGAAATCATGTCTTTCAACAAGATCATGATCAAGCAGCAACAATAAATCACAACCAAACCAAGAATCATCACTACGGCGGCTAACAAGAACCCAAAAATCACCTCCAAAGTCCATCATATCATCCAACATGCAGCAAAAATCCAGAATATCGACAGCTGCAAGAAAAAAAGCAAGTCGAAAATAAACCTTTCCACCCCGATCAAGGACCGCCACTGTCAGATCCGAGGATCTTGAAACCCTAGATGTAGATTCCAGATCTGTTGTGCCCGTACCACACCATTGGATCTTCTTTGTAGCCTTATACCAAGTGGATATGACAACCTTCTTCGGGCCGAAGAGCACCACCAGAGCAGACTGACACCGAGAATGAAGCGCCAATAGGGACGAGTAGTGAAACAGCAAGTCAAAGAAAAGCCACTGGAAAATAAGATCTGGAGGCAAGTTTGACTTCACTATCGACCTCATAGACATCACCCAAATCACCGGGAATCAACCAACGCTGCCACCACTTATTAGCAAAGACAACGACCGAGGAAGAGGGAGGCCAAAATCTACCAAAGCTGGTCGAAAACCTTGTGAAAACCAGACCCAGCTGTCATCGCCTTTCCCTGTCGCAACCCACCAGATCCCATGGCCATCAAGCATCTACCTCATCTTCCACCATCGCACACAGGAAGAAATATTTTGAACTCTATCTGCATCACAAATCTTGATCGGGAAGCGATCCATGAAGCCGAAGAGAAGGATTCCGAGAGGGAACCTTCGAAATCGCCACGTCGAGCAGGAGAGACTAGGAGAGAGTGGCGACATATTCTTTTTTGTTCTATCGATTCTAAAGTTTTTGAATGATTTTTATGGGTTTTAGGGATTTTTAGGGTTTCGGGTTTATAAGGTTTTAGGGTTTTTATGTTCTTGTTTGGTCTTTATGGTTTTTTCATTTTTTTGTCTCTTATGTTTTTAGGGGGTTTTAAACATTTTTTGGGGTTAAATGGTTTTTAGAGTTATTAACGGTTTTTAGGGTTTTTATGGAATTTTAGGGGTTTTGAGGTTTTTCATTATTTTTAGGGTCTCTTAATGGTTTTTTGGGTTTTAGAGTTTATTGGTTTTTTATGGTTTTAAAGTTTTTAAAAGTATTTAAGGTTTTCTTAGGGTTTTTTTGTGATTTTAGGGTTTTTTAATTTTTAGATACTTTTAGTGCCTTTTAAGTATTTTTATGGTCATCCGTGTTTTAGAGAATTTTGGATGTTTTAGGTTTATTAGGGTTTTTAGTGTTTCCAGTGTTCTTGTGATTTTTTGGGGTTTTAAGTGTATTTAGTTTTTTATAGTTTTATTAGTGTTTTTCTAGGTTTTTATGGTTTTCATTTTTTTTTTGAGATTTCTATGGATTTTTTGGATTTTTACGGGTTTTTCGGTTTTAATGGGTTTTAAGCTATTTAGGTTTTTTTGAGTTTTTTAAAAAAAATTAACGTTTTTTAGGGTTTTTTTTATTTTTATAGTTTTTAATGTTTTTATTGATATTATTTTATTTTAGGGAATTTTAGTGGGTTTAAAGGTATATATGGGTACTTTGGGGTTTTTGTGGTTTTTAGGGGCTTTACGGTTTATAGGTATTTTAGGGGTTTCATGGTATTTTTGGATTCTTTATGGTTTTTATCATTTTTAATGTTTTTAAGGGTTGAAATTTATTTTATGTTTTTAAGGTTTTCTTAGAGATGTTTTGGATTTGTTGTGTTTTTACATATTTTTAGGGATTTTGTATGTTTTTTAAGTATTTTTAGGGTTATTAGGGATTTGGAGGGGTTTTCGGGCAGGGAAGGATCAGGACCAGGCAAGCATGCCCACCCCCCAAATTAAACAAAAATAATAGGACAAAAAGAGTGCTACAAGAGGGGATTACATAACCGGGTGTGAACCTCACCCTTCAAATGAGACAAGACGAAAGAGGAGGAGGGTGGTGTGGAAAAAAATGACCACATCGAACGCTGCTCCACAATAGCCTGCTTGGAGAGACCATCCGCAACCGCATTGGCCTCCCAGTAGGCATGTGTTACAGTGATAATCGGCCTTTGGAACATGGAAAGGTAGTCCAGCCACGCGGAATGGAGCCTCCAGGGGACGCACCTAGATCTGTTTTTAAGAGCACTCAGAACAAGCATGGAATCAAACTCCAGCCACTAGAAACTCCACCCGAACCTAACATCATACTCAATAGCCTTTATAATTAACCAAAATTCATATTAAGAAGAACATCCATTACCAATAAAGTTGTTGAAATCATCCCTTAACGAAACCATGATATGTGCGGAAAACCCCACCGCATCTAGCAGGGGCCAGGGCACCAAGGGTTGCACCGTCCACATTAAACTTTATCCAGGAGGGGAGTGGAGGGATTCACCGAATAAATATGGGGACCATGGGTTTTTTACCTACTAGAAACACCATGCAACTGAAGGATGATCAGTTCGTAGACATCATTCACCATATGCCCTGGGAGGCCGCATAAACAGCCCTGTGTATCGCCACAATGCAACCATGAAAGGAAAGTGGTTTCTTATTGTAGGAAACTATGTTCCGAGCAGTCTAGATAAAATATATGGTGGCTACAACCACAAATGGAAAAAGGTTGCAGACTTGCTCACTATAATCCCAGTTAGGCAGGTCCTCCAGGAGCTCAAGAAGGGGCCTATCCCAGCCAGCTGGGAACTCAAAATTCTGCTACAAATAGCCCCAAATATCAGCACTGAATCTGCACTGTAGGAAGGTGTGTTGGACGTTTTCTTCCACACCATGTCAAAGGAAACACACATAGGTAAGGTTGAGACCAGCTCGCTGCAACTGGCTCTCCCATGGGAAGCCGATTCTTCTAGATTTTCCAGATAAGGAGGTGGTTATCAGGAGAAATAAAGTTCTTCTTGAAATTAGAAAGCTAGGCCGGTAGAGGGTATCCCCTGGCATAGTTAAACTGATAGTAATCCTTGGCAGTAAGTCGCCCAACCAGATTGGGTTTCCAGATCAGGATATCTGAGTTAGTGAAATGGTAACTCTAGATTTGGAGTAGGGCAACAGATGGGAGCAGAGCCACAAACTGCTCCAGCCTCAGGATGAACTCTGAAATAGACAGGCTCCTCAGGCCTATAAGAGGGCTGATGAAGTCTTTCAAGGTCCTATAAAACCAATACGTGGACTAAGAATTCAAGGATGAGTTCTTTGAAATAAACCATTTAGAATGAGAGACAATGGCCTTGTATGAGGTGTAAATTTATATCCAAACAGATGTGGGGAAGTACCCTTCAAATCAATCACAGAGCTTAAGCACAAATCATTCCCGAGTGAAGTCCAAACCCCAATCCATAGGAATTAGCAGCCCCCAAGTATATTTAGAAAGGAGAGCATCGTTGTATCATCTAGGGTCTTTAATACCAAGCCCACCCAACTCAATTGGATTGGTGTAGTCCTTCCAGGCCACTCCAACCAATTTCCTTTGAGTTATACACCCACTCCAGGAAACGTTCCTGATCTTTTCCTGTAGGTCCTTGATAAGATTAGACAACCACCTGTAATTGGAAAACAAATAAGTGAACATAGAGGTAATCACCAAGTTGATAAGGCATACCCTTCCGGCTTGCGAGAGGTATTCCCCTTTCCATTTCTCCAACCGTGGAGTGATTTTGGAGGCAATATTCTCAAGGTAACACCATTTGACAAGTCCCCAAAAAATGGTAACACCCAGGTAGTCAAAATGAAATGACCCTCTCATGACACCAAGGTACATGGAAATGGAGATTCACCGGGACCATGGGATCCCCTCCCCAAAGGCAATCAAAGACTTGCTCTAGCTGATGGATTGTCCTGCTACAGATTCATAATGTTGGAAGGTGATCCGGATGGAATCCAAGATCCGCTTGTCATCCTGCACAAACAACAGAATGTCATTTAGGGTTTTTAGGGGTTTTTAGGGTTTTTAGGGGGTTTTAGGGTTTTAGGGGTTTTTAGTGATTTTATCATTTTTGGGGGGTTTAAGTGTTTATAGGTTTTCTAGCATGTCTCTAGATTTTTCAGAGATCTTAAGGTTTTTCACATTGCAGGTATTTTGGGGCTTGTTTACTATTCTTATGCTTTTTTTATTTTTAATGGATTTTGAGGGGTTTAGGGGATTTAAGGTTTATAGCTTTTTTGGTGGTTTTCATTGTTTTTTAGGTGTTTACCCTTTTTATTTTTTTATGGGTTTCAAAAATTTTTATGTATTTAATGTTTTAATTTGTTTTTAGGGTTTAATTTTTTTTTTGTTTTTAGGAATTTATTGGGATTTTTATTATTTCAATGGATTCTAGGTTTTTTTTGTTTTTAGGTTGTTATTGGGTTTTTTATATTTTTACTATCTAATGTTTTTTATATTTTTTTTAATGTGTTTATGGGTTTAAAAGGTGTTTATATTTTTTTGTAATTTTTTATGGGTTTTTAGTATTTTATATGTTTTTTGGGGTTATATAGTTTTTGGGGGTTTTTGGTTTTTAGCATTTTTAGTGTTTTTAGGGTTTTTAGTGTTTTTAGTTTTTTAGGGATTTTATGTGTCTTTATGTTTTTATGTTTTTCTTAGGATTTTTCATGGTTTTATTATTTTTTACAATTTTAGGGATTTTTAGGGTTTTTATGGTTTTTAGGGGTTTTAGGGTTTTTGAGGGGCTTTATGGGTTTTAAGGTTTATTAGGGTTATAAGTGGTTTTTAGGATTTTCTGTAGTTTTAAGTGTTTATTGGGATTTGTGGTTTTCATAGGTATTTTCATGGGTTTTAGGGTAATTTATGATTTTATGGATTTTTAGAGATTTAATTTATTTTTATTATTTTTATGGCCTTTTTTTATTTTGATGTTTTTAGGGATTTTTATGGTTTTCATGTTTTTTTGGTTTTTTTGTTTTTTTTTTGAGTTTTTTTTTCAGGTTTTATGTTTTTTTAGTGTTTTTAACGTTTTTTGGGGATTACATTTTTTTGAGTTTTTAGTTTTTTAGGGTTATTATTGTTTTTTATATTTTTTATATTTTTATGGGTTTTATGTTTTTAGGGTTTTAGGGTCTGTTATGGGATTACTTTTTTTAGCATTTTCATTTTTTTAGGTTTTTTAAGAGTTTTTAGGTTTTTAGGGTTCTCTTAGGGATTTTTAGGGTTTTTTGTGTTTTTTTATGTTTTAGGGGTTTTTAGAATTTTTATGGTTTTTATGATTTTCAAGGATTTTGATGATTTTTAGGAGTGTTATGTATTTTATTTTTTTATGTTCCTTATAGTTTTTATGTGTTTATTGGTTTTTAATATTTTCTTATTTTTATACAAGGTTTTTTGGGTTTTTTATCTTTTATGAATTCAAAAAAATTGGATTTTTTGGGGGTTTTCTTGATTTTTTGTGTGTTTTAAGGGTTTAATGGTTTTAATGTTTTTGAATGTTTTTAGGGGTTTCAAGGTGTTTTTTGATATTTCAGTGGGTATTTATTTTTTTTGTGGATTTTTAGGAGATTTATGGTTTTTAGGGGGTTTTATGGTTTTTAGGATTTTTTAGGATTTTTTAGTTTTTTATTGTTTTAAGGATTTTAGTGGTTTTTAGATTTTATTTGGTTTTTTAAGTGTTTTAATGTTTTTAAGGTTTTTATGGTTTTAAAATGTATTTATGATATCTTACGTTTTTTGAGATTTTAGGGATTTTAGGATTTTAATTTTTTTTGGTTTTTTGTTGATTGAGTGTTTTTTGTTGTTGTTAGGGTTTTTAAGAATTTATGGATTTTAAAATTTTTAAGGATTTTAGTATTTTTATTGTTTCTATGGTTTTTTAGGGTTTTTTGGTTTATTGGGGGTTTAGCATATTTTATGGGTTTTAGCATTATATGGTTTTTAAGGTGTTTTTTGTGCTTTAAGATTTTTAAGGTTTTCTTATCTTTTTCAATGTTCTTTGTTCTTTTTAAGTTTTTAGGGATCTTTAGGGATTTATAAGTTATTTATAGTTTAAGGGATTTAATGGATTTTTAGGGTTGGAATATTTTTTAGGGTTTTTATGGGTTTTTGGGTTGTTGGGGTTTTTTTAGTTTTTATGTTTTATAATTTTTTTGGAGTTTTTAAATATTTTTGGGGTTTGAATGGTTTTTAGACTTTTAGTGGTATTTTAGGGGGTTTAGGGGTTATATTAATTTTTAATTATTTTAAGGGTTTTATGGTTTTCAAGGATTTTGAAGTTGTTTTGGGTTTTAATGTTTCCTTAGGGGCTTTTAGGGTTTCTAGGGGATTTATGTTTTCAAGGATTTTTTGTGTTTTTTTGGATTTTTCTGGATTTTAAAATTTTAGTGTTTTTTATGGTTTTTGGGTTCATTGTGTTTTTTTGGGTATTCGGGGGTGTTTTGAATTTTTAGGGATTTTATCGTTTTTTATATTTTTTTAACACTTTTAGTGGTTTATTGGGTATTTAATATTTTTTGTGTTCATCAGAGTTTTTATGTGTTTTTAGGATTTTTTATGTTTTGTGGGTTTTAGGTTTTTTTTGGGTTTTACGGTCTTTAAGGGTTTATAAGTGTTTTTAACATTTTTAGGTTTTTAGTGTTTTCTCAATTTTTAGTTTTGTATGGTTTTCATATGGTTTCTCTATGTTTTTATGGTTTTTTATATTTTTAAGGATTTTAAGTGATTTTTTATTATTTTGATGGTTTTTATGGGTATTTGGGATTTTGATGGTTTTCGGGTTTTTATGGTTTTAGAGTTTTTACCATTTTTAGGGTTTTTAGTGGTTTATAGTGTTTTTTGGTTTTTAAGGTTTTATTAGGGGTTTTCTAGGTTTTGAGGAGTTTTTTTTATATTTTGGTATATTTAGGGATTTTTATGATTTTTATGACCTTTACAATTTTTAGTGATTTTGGGGGATTTTAGGGTTTTTATTTTTTTTACGGGTTTTGGGTTTTTAGGCGTTTTCTTGAGTTTTGTAGAGTTTTATGGGTTTTTAGATTTTTTAATCATTTTTATGGGTTTAAATGGTTTTTAGATTTTATTGGGTATTCAGGTTTTTATGGGTTTATAAGATTTTTTATGGTTTTTGGGGTTTCTATGGATTTTTAGGGGTTTTAAGGTCTTTTAGAGATTTTATAGTTTATAGAATTTTTTTAGATTATTTGGGGTTTTAATTATATTTTTTAATATTAAGGTTTTTATAGCAATTTTCAGGGTTTTTTTTGGGTTTTTTAATTTTTTAGGATTTCGAGGATTTTTTTGGATATTTATGTGTATAGGGGTTTTTTGGATTTTGAGGGTTTTTAGGGTTTTTAGCATTTTTATATTTTTTGGTTAATTATGTGTTATTAGGTTTTTCATGTTTTCATAGGGTTTTTATGGGTTCTTAGGGGTTTTAACATTTTTAGGGATTTAGGGTTTTTTAGTATTTTTATGGATTTTTATGTTTTCTGGAGACTGGAGGGTTTTTAGGGATTTATAGGATTTCTTGTGTTTTATAATTTTTTGGGGTTCATGGGGGTTTTTGATGTTTTTACGATTATTAAGGTTTTTTATAGTTTTAAATCTTCTAGGGGTTCAATGGGTATTTAGATTTTATAGTGGTTTTAGGGATTTTTAGGGTTTTTTGGATTTTTTTAGTGTTTTGCGTATTCTTCTCAATTTGAAGGTGTTTTAGGTGTTTTATGTGATTTCAAGATTTATTTTTTTACAGATTTCAGAGTTTTTAGGGTTCTGTGTTTTTAGGGATTTTTTGGTATTTCTAGGATCCATTTCGTTTGTAAGGAGTTTATGTGTTTTAGGTATTTCATAGTTTTTAGGGGTTTTTTGGTTTTTGGGGTTTTTAGAGTTTTTTAGGTTTTTAGGGGGTTTTATAAATTTTTAGGAGTTTTAATGGTTAGTAATATTTTTAGTAGGGGTTTATGGGTTTTATTGGTTCTTATGTTTTTAGGGGGGTTTAGGGGGTTTAGGGACTGATTGGGTTTTTTAGGGGTTTCATAATTTTTTAGGTTTTTAAGGGTTTTATGTGTTTTTTAATTTTTAAAGTTTTCTTTGGGGTTTTCAAGGTTTTCAGGGTCTTTTACATTTTGAGGGTTTTATAGGGATTTTTTTTATCTTTATGGGGTTTTAGGGATTTTGGGGTTTTTAGGGTTTTTAGTGTTTTTAGGTTTTTAGGGGGTGAAAGTGTTTTAGGGTTTTAAAGTTTTCATAGGTGTTTTCCTAGTTTTTAGGGGGGTTTACATTTTTTTGGATTCTTAGGGATTTTAAATTAATATTATGGTTTTATGGTTTTTAGTGATTTTGAGGGGTTATAGGGTTTTGTGGTTTGTTGGTGTTTTAGGGTTTTTTTGAGTTTTTTACTAGTTTTAACGGTTTTATAGTTTTAATATGTTTTTAGGTGTTTAAATATTTTTTAGTGATTTTAGTGTTTTTAGTGTTATTTGGGAATTTTGATATTTTTAGAGTTTTTACGTTTTTAAGGGTTTTATGGATTTTAGGTTTTTTTGTGGTTTTAGGGTGTTTATTGTTTTTAGGTTTTTAGAGGTTTTACGTTTTTTATGTTTTTAGGGTTTTCATGTGTTTGTCAATATTTTTTAGGTAATTTTAATTTTTTGGGTATTTTAGGAATTTTTCATATTTTTATGCGTTTTTAGGGTTCTTAGGGATTTTGAGGGGTTTTATGGGTATTTATTTTTTTATAATTTATTTGAGTTTGTATGGGTTTTATTGAGTTATTAACATTTTTATGTTTTGAAAGGGTTTTTTTTTAGTTTTTAGTGGGGTTTTATTTTTTTATGGGGTTTTAGTGTTTTTAATAGTTTTTGGGGGTTCTATAGTTTTTAGATTTATTAGGAGTTTTGAGTACTTTTTTAACAATTTTTTGGTTTTTATAGGTATTATGAGATTTTGGTTTTAAATGCTTTCATAGGGTATTTAACGGTTTTTTAATTTTTCTAGGATTTTAATGGTTTTTTTCTATGGATTTTAGTGTTTTTAGGGATTTTCAGGGTTTTTATGGGTTTTTAGATTTTTATGGGTTGTTTTGTTTTGTATGAATTTTTATGTTTCTTAGGGTTTTTATGTGTTTTATGATTTAATATTTTCTTAGTTTTTGATGGGTTGTTAACTTTTTATGTATTTTTAGGGAATTTATGAATTTTTATGGATTTTATGGTTTTTTATGATTTTAAGGTGTTTTCGGGTTTTTTTACGGTTTTAAGGGGTTTATGGTTGTTTGTTTTTTGGGGGGTCATGGGTTTATTTCAGTTTTTCATGGTTTATATGTTTTTAGAGATTTTTCACATTTATTTTGGATTCAATAGGTTTCAGAGATTTAGTGGGTTTCCGTGTTTTTATGGAATTTTTGGGTTTATAGGGGTTTTTTGGGGTTTTTTTGGTCTTATGGGGTTTTTCAGGTTTTACGGTTTTTGGAGGGTTTTTGGTTTTTAGGGGTTTTAAGTGATTTTATGTTATTAGAATTTTCTTATGATTTTTCAGGATATTAGTGTCTTTGTGTTTTTTTGGGATATTTAGTGATCTTTATGATTTTATAGAATTTTAGGGTTTTTAGGTATATTGAATGTTTTATGTTTTTTTAGTTTTTCTGGTTTTTATAGGGTTTTAGGTTTTTTTGAGTATTTTCAGGATTTATGGTTATTTAAATTTTTTTAAAATAATTATGGTTTTAAAGGGTTTATAGAGTTTTTAGTGGGATTTAGGGTTTTTTGGGTGTTACAGTTTTTATGTTTTTTTGTTTTTTTTGGATTTTTAGGGTTTTTTTGGAATTTTGAGGGTTTATTAACAATTTTAGGGTTTCCAGGTTTTTTAGTGTTTTTTACTTTTTTATCGCTTTTTTGGGATTCTTATGATTTTTTAGTGCATTTATTGAATTTGACATGTTTTCGGTTTTTTGGGCTTCTAAGATTTTTAAAATTTTATGGTTTTTAGGATTTTTAAGTTTTTTTGGGGTTATTAAGGTTTTATTAGGGATTTTATGGGTTTTTAAAATTTTTAATGTTTTTAAGGATTTTTAGAAAAAAATTTACTTTTTATAGATTTTAGGGATTTTAAGCGTTTTAGGGTTTTATAATTTTTTTGGATTTTAGGGTTATTTTTTATTTTTAGGGTTCTTTTTGTTTTTTATCATTTTGGGGGGTTTAAAGGTATTTTAGGGGTTTTATTGGGATTTAGTGTTTTATTGGGGTTTTTTGGTTTTTTATTGATTAGGTTTTTTTACGTTTTTTAGGGTTATTGGTATTTTTCGGGGATTAAAAGGTTTTTAGAATTTGTAGGTTTTTTTAGGATTTTTAATTGGTTTTAGGTTTTTACAATTTTCTAATGGTGTTTTATAATTTTGGGTGTTTTTATGGTTTTTAAGGTTTTTAGTGTTTTTATGGTTTTTAATGATTTTTATGGTATTTAGGGAGTTTGGATTTTTAGTTTTTTAGGGTTTTTTATTATTTTTAGGGTTTTTAATTTTTTTTAGGTTTGTATTGGTTTTAAGTGTTTATTTGTTTTTAATGCTTTCTTAGTGATTTTATTTATTTTAGGGGGTTTTACATATTTAGTGGTTTTTAGGGATTTTTATGATTTTTATTGGTTTCAAGGATTTTAGGGATTTTGAGGGATTTAGGGTTTTTATGGGTTTAATGGTTTTTATAGTTTGGAGTATTTTTTAGATTTATAGGGGTTTTATGAGTTTTTAGAGTTTTAAGGTTTTTATAGGGCTTTTCATAGTTACTATGCATTTTTTTATTTTTGGGGGTTTTTTGGGATTTTTTGGATTGTCATGGTTTTTATTGATTTTTAAGTATTTATAGGGGTTTAAGGTTTTGTAGGTTTTTCGATGTTTTTGGGGATTTTTTGGGTTTTTAGGGTCTTTTTAGTTTTTAGGGTTTATATAGTTTTTTAATTTCTCTAATTTTTTTAGGGGTTTAAAGGTTTTTTAGAGGTTTTAGTGGGTTTTTGGGTTTTTATGGTTTTTCTATGGTTTTTAGAGATTTTATGGTTTGAGGTATTTTAGAGTTTTTAGAGTTTTGACGATTTTTATAGGTTTTATGTTTTATTAGGTTTTTAATGTTTTCATATGAGTTTTCATGTTTTTTATGGTTTTTTATGTTTTTAGGGATATTCAATATTTTTTTGGTTTTTTGGGTATTTTGGGATTTTGAGACTTTTTAGGGATTTTAGGGGCATGAAATTTTTTAGTTTCTTAGGGGTTTAAACTATTTATAGTTTTATATGAATTTATTATGATTTTTTAGGGATTTAGGGGTTTTTATAGTTTAGGGTTTTTTGGGAATCTTTTTTGGATTTTTATCATTATTTAGGGTTTTAGTTTTTTTAGGGTTTTTATCAATTTTTTGGTTTTTTAGGGGTTTCAAATGTTTTCAGTTTTTTATGTTTTTATTAGATATTTTCAGGTTTTTTAGATTATTTTGTTTTTTTATATATTTTAAAAAAATAGGATTTTTATGGTTTTTAGTATTTTTAGTGATTTTGAGAGTTTTATGGGTTTTTAGGGTTTCCATTAATTTATGGGCTTTTAGGGTATTTTGTGTTTTCTTGGTTTTTAATGTATTTATAATATTTTTCAAATTTTTAGGGGTTTAAATTGTTTATTTTTAATTTTTATTAAATTATAGGGTTTTTATGGGGTTTTAGGATTTTTAAAGGTTTTAATGGTTTAATGGTTTTTTGGGGTTTCTATTTTTTTTGGGTTTTTAGCTTTTTTAGTTTTTTAGTGTTTTTAAGTGTTTTTAGGTTTTATTGGTTTTCTTAGGTTTTTTAGGGTTTTAGGATTTTTTATGTTTTTAGGGATTTTTTTGGTATTGTTTAGTTTTTTATGAGTTTTTTGGATTTTTATGGATTTGGAGGGGTTTTAGGGTTTATATTGTTTTTATTGTTTATTGGTTTTTTTGGGTGTTATTTTTAATTTTGTACGTTTAAGGAATATTTGTCTTTTTTATTATTTTTAGGGGTGTAAAGTGTTTTTATCATTTTTCAGGGTGTTTTAAGGTATTTTGGGTCTTTAGGGCATTGTATGTTTTCAAGGGTTTTATTGTTTTTAGGTGTTTTCATGGTTCTTATGATGGTTTTAGGGTTGTTAGTGTTTTTCACATTTATTATATTTTTTAGGGAAAGTGTTTTTAGTTTTTTTACTGTTTTCTTATCTATTTTTAGGGTTTTTTGTGTTTTTAGGTTTTTGGTGGATTTTTAGGGATTTTTAGGCTCTTTACAGTTTTTAGGGTTTTTACGCAATATTTTTTTTAAGGAATTTGTTGTATTTTTTGTATTTTAATAGTTTTTGGGTTTTTAGGGATTTTTAGGGGGTTTGGGTTTTTAGGGTGTTTAGGGATTTTATGGGTTTTAGCGTTTTATGTGTTTTTTTGGTGTTTTATGTGTTTTTATGTTTTTATGGTTTTCTCAGTGTAATTTAGGGGTTTTTAGAGTTTTTAAATTTAAATGTATTTTTAAGGATCTTGTAGGTTTTTTATGTGTTTTTAGGTTTTTTAGGGATGTTGAGAGTTTTGGGGGGATTTATAGGTTTATACGGTTTTTTGGTTTTTTTGCTATTTAGGGTTTTAAGGTTTTTTGTGATTTTATCATTTTTAATAGTTTAAATGGGTTTTATTGTTTTTAGAATTTAGTTCAGGTTTCATAAGTTTTGGGGGTTTTTAATGGTTTTTAGGGATTTAATGGTTTTTAAGATTTTTAGGGTTTTTATGGGTTTTTGTGTTTTTTGAGGTTTTAAGTGTTTTGTAGTTTTAAGGTTTTATAAGGGTTTTTATGTTTTTTAGGGGTTTTACTCTTTTATTTATTTTTGAGATATTTAATTATTTTTATGGTTTACAAGGGATTTCTGGGATTTTGATGGTTTTTAGGGGTTTCAGGTTTTTTATGGTTTTTAGGGATTTTAACAATTTTATGTTTTTTAGGGGATTCAATTGTTTTTAGGTTTATATTGTTTTCTTATGGTTTCTTGGGATTTTTAATATTTTAATTGATTTTCTAGGGAATGTTTAGGAATATTATGGTTTTTAGGTGTTTTGGGGTTTTTTGGCCTTTTTGGTTTTTTAGGGTTTTAGAATTTATGGGGTTTTTAGGGGTTTTGAGTGTTTTGGGTTTTAAGGTTTTCTTACTTGTTTTTAGTGTTTTTATGGGTCTTTTAATTATTAGTGATCCTTATTTTTCTTATTATTTTTAAGGGTTTTTATGGATTTTTTGGATTTTGAGGGTTTTTATGGTTTTTATGGTTTTGGGGGGTTTTATTGGTTTTTAGGGTTTTTAAATATTTTATAATTTTTAAAAAAAACAATTTTTAATGGTTTTTGGTATTTAATGGTGGTTTTAGGGTTTTTATTGATTTTTAGGGGTTTTAAGGTTTTTAGTGGTTTTATGGTTTTTATTGTTTTTATCATTTTCTTGGGTTTTAAGCGTTTTTATGTTTTTAGGGGTTTTAATTGTTTTTAGGATTGTATGGATTTCTTAGGTTTTTTAGGTTTTTTATCCTATTTTACTTTTTTATGTATTTTTTTGGATTTTCTAGGTTTTTAGGGTTTTATGTTTCTATTGATTTTTTTGGGTGTTGTGTGTTTCTAGAGTTGTTATAATTTTTTATTGTTTTTAAATTTTTAGAGTTGTTTAATATTTTTAGTGGATTAAATGGTTTTTTGGGTTTTGAGTTGTTTTTAAGGGAATTTTTTATTTTTTTTAGGTTTTTAATATTTTTAGTGGTTTTTATGATTTTAAGGTTTTTAGTGACTTTCTAGGTTTTTTATGGTTTTTAGTGTTTTTAGGTTTTTACTGGATTTTAGTGTTTTTAGGTTTTTATTATTTTCATGGGGGTTTTAAATGTTTTATAGATTATTGATTTTTTAGGTAATTTTATAGATTTTTTGGGATTTTAATGTTTTTTAAGTGTTTTTAGGGGTTTTATGAGTTTTATGGGTTTAGGGATATTATAGTTATTGTTTGTTTTATAGGGTTTATCTTTGTTTTTGAGGTTTGTAATTTTTTTTATATTTTGTTAACATTTTTATATGATTAAAGGATGTTTAGTTTTTTTATCGGTTTTAGGGTTTTTATGTGGTTTTAATGGTTTTATTATTTTTAGTGAATTTTATTGTTTTTAAGACTTTAAGAGATTTTAGGGTTTTCAGGATTTTTTTTCATTTTTTATGTTTTTAGGGGTTTTAAGAGTTTTTTGGTTTTAAGGTTTTATTAGGCTATTTTATGATTTTAGGGTTTTTTTACTTTTTTGGTATATTTTGGTATTTTATAGGATTTATTTTTTTGATTTTTATGGTTTTTGGGTTTTTATGAATTTTTTGGGGTTTTTGGGTTTTTGGAGTTTTTATGGGTTTTAGGTTTTTTTTAGATATATTTAATGTTAATGATGTTTTAAAGGGGTTTTTAGATTATATTGGTTTTAGGGGTTTTATGGGTTTTGTGTTTTTTTATTTTTAGGATTTTTATGGTTTTTAGCGTTTCTAGGATTTTTAGGGGTTTTAAGTGTTTCTAGGTTTTCTTAGGAATTTGTAGGGATTTTATGTTTTTTACATGTTATGGGATTTTAGGGATTTTAAGGATTTTAAGGGGTATTTAGGGGCTTTAGGGATTTTGATTGTTTTTAAAAATTTTAGGGTTTTATGGCTTATTTTGAATTTTGGAGGTTTTAGTGGTTTTTTCGAGTTTCTTAGGGTTGTATTGTTTTTGTGATTATTTATGTATTTTATGGATTTTTAGGGGTATTGAGGTTTTATGGGTTATATGGTTTATATAGTTTTTACAGTTTTTATGATTTTGTCAAAATAGGGGTTTTTTTAGTGATTTTAGGTTTTTATGGTTTTCTTAGTGGGTTTCAGGGTTTTTAGGGATTTTGATTTTTTTGGGGACTTTTGGTATTTTTTAGGTTTTTATGGTTTTTTAATGTTTTGAGAGATTTTTTTGGGTTATTAGTGTTTTTATGGTATTTGGGATTTTTAGAGTTTTTTATTTTTTATATTTTTAGACGTTTAAATGTTTTTTATAAATTTTTGTTGGTTTTTAGGATTCTATATCTGTTTTTAGGGGTTTTATGATTTTTGTAGGCGTCTTATTGTTTTTAGGATATTATGATTTTTAGGAATTTTAGTTATCTTATGGTTTCAATGTTTTCCTAGGGGTTTTTAGTGTTTTCTATGTTGTGAGTGATTTTTAGGGATTTTTTTATTATTTTCAGGGGGAATTAAGGTTTATAGATGTTTTGAGGGTTTTATAGTTTTTTTTTGAGTTTTTGGGGTTATTATTGTTCTCTTTTTATTTTTTGGGATTTTTGAGTTTTTAAGGGGTTTTAGGGTTTTTGAGTTTTTAATGAATTTCCGGATTTATAGTGTTGTTAGAATTTTTAGTGGTTTTAAAAAAAATTATGGGTTTTATTGTATTTATGTATTAATGGGTTTTTATGGTTTTTAGGGTGTTCATGGTTTTTAAATGTATTTATCTTTTATTGGTTTTTTGGCGTTTGAAGTGTTATTATATTTTTTTGGTTTTCTTTCAGGTTTTCATGTTTCTTAATGTTTTTAGAGATTTTTAGGACTTTTTTGGAATTTTTAGGGTTTTTATCGGTTTTTATGGATTTTATGTATTTTTTAGGATTTTAGGGTCTTTTAGGGCTGTAGGGATTTTATTGTTTTTTGGGTTTCTAGGGGTTTTTTATGATTTTTAAGGTTTGAAGGGTTTTTAGTGTTTTTCGTTGTTTTTAGGGTTTTTATGGTTTTAAGGGGTTTTTATGGGTTTTATGGGTTTTAGGGATTTTTATGATTCTTAGAGTTTTTATCGTTTTTATTTCTTTTATGGGTTTTAATTATTTTCGTTTTCAGGGATTTATTTTGTTATTTTGGTGTTTTTTACATTTTTAGGTATTTTTTAGGAATTTCTTGGATTTTGTTTATTGTTTGGGTTTTTATGTATTTTGTGG
This sequence comes from Viscum album, assembly GCA_963277665.1. NCBI lineage: Eukaryota > Viridiplantae > Streptophyta > Magnoliopsida > Santalales > Viscaceae > Viscum > Viscum album. Next base: position 479,689,939 of record OY728162.1, read on the forward strand.
CTTTGTATGGTTTTTTTTGGGTTTTTGGGTTTTTTATTCTTTTTATTTTTTTTTAGGGATTTTATGGTTTTTTCTGTATTTTGAGGGTTTTTCGGGTTTTTAGAGTTTCTATAACATTTTTAGGGGTTTAAAGTTTTTTGAATTTTTCAAGGATTTTATGGTTTTTAGGGGTTTTAATGTTTTTTACAGGTTTTATGGTTTTTATGGTTTTTGATATTTTTTGTCATTTTTAGCGTTTCTTAGGGTTTTTCGGGGTTTTCAGTGAATTTATGTTTTTATGGTTTTCATAAGTTTTATCAGGGTTTTGAGTAGTTTTTATATATTTTTTATATTTTTATGTCTTTTCTAGGAAGTTTATGGTTTTTAGGGTCTTATAGATTTTGAGTGTTTATATGGTGTTCTGGGTTTTAGTGTTTTTATGGTTTTTTGGAATAGGGTTTTTGTTAGTTATTTATAGTATTTTATATTTTTTAGTTCTTTTAACACTTAATTGGTTTAAAGGTTTTCCAGAGTTTTTAGATGGTTTTATCAGTTTTTATTGTTTTTAAGAGTTTATGGTTTTAAGAGGTTTTTATGATTTTTAGGGATTTTAGGGGTGCTTTGGATTTTTTTAGGGTTTTAACACTTTTTAAAATTTTAGGGGTTTTAGTGTTTTTACGGTTTTACGGTTTTCTTTAGTGGTTTTTTGGGTTATGGGTTTTTTTAAATGTTTTTCAAATTATTTTGTCTTTTTATGAAATGTATCGTTTTTAGGGCATTTTTTTATTTTGAGGTATTTGAGGGTATTTAGTGGTTTTTAGTGGTTTTAGAGATTTTATGGGTTTTATGATTTTTTAGGGGCTATAATAGGTTTGAGATTTTTCTAATGTGTTTAGTGGTTTTTTATGTGTTTTTAAAGTTTTTAGGGTTTTTAGGGTATCTTAACATCTTTAGGGGTTTAATGGTTTTTAGACATTTTCATGGTTTTTTTTTTGTTTTTAGGGGTTTTAATGGTTTTTAGGGGTCTTTTGTTTTTTAGTTTTTTTATCATTTTTAGCATATCTTAGGTTTTTAGGGGTTTTAATAGTTTTTTGTTTTTTAATGTTTTCATAACTTTTATCAGGGTTTGGAGGTTTTTTTATGTTTTTTATAAATTTTTAGGTCTTTTCTAGGGAGTTTATACCTTTTAGGGTTTTGTAGATTTTGAGTGTTTATATGGTGTTTTGGGTTTTAGTGTTTTTATGGTTTTCTGAGTTATGTTTTTTTTTTGAGTTTTTTATAGTAGTAAATATTTTTTAGTGTTTTTAACACTTAAGGGGTTTATGGGATTTCAATAGTTGTTAGTTGGTTTTAGCGGTTTTTATGGTTTTTAAGAGTATAAGGTTTTAAGAGGTTTTTAAGATTTTTATAGACTTTAGGGGTGTTTTGGGTTTTAGCACTTTTTAGATTTTTAGAGGATTTAGTGTTTTTTGGTTTTAATGGTTTTATTTTTGGGTTTTGGGGATTTTTATGTTTTTTTATTTTTTATGTATTTTTTATTAAATTTATGGGTTTTTAGGGCAATTTTGGATTTTGAGGTATTTGAGGTGTTTTTAGGGGTTTTAGGGATTTTTGGGATTTTTGGGTTTTTAAAGGCTATAATGGGATTGAGAGTTTTCTAATGTGTTTAGTGGTTTTATGGGTTCTTATTTCTTTTATTTTTATAGGGTTTTAAGTGTGTTTTATATTTTAAATATGGTTTTTCAGGATTTTTAGGGTATTTTACATTTTATGGATTTTTATAGATTTTTAAAATATTTATCATTTATTACGGTTTTTAGGGATTTTGAGGTATTTTTGGGTTTTTATTTTATTTATGATTTTTTGGTTTTTTGTGATTTTAGGGGTTTTTAGTATTTAATGGATTTGAGTTTTTTTTAGATTTTTTAATGTTTTTAGAGGATTACTGTGTTTTTAGTGTTTTTAGTGTTTTTTGGGTTTTATTGGTTTTTAGAACTTTTTATGGGTTTTAGGGATTTTTATGGTTTGTTTAGTTTTTATTATATTTTTGGGTTTTTATGATTTTTATCTTTTTTTGGGGGGGGGGGGTTTACGTGTTTTTAGGTTTTTAGGTTTTCTTAGGGTTTTTAAGGGTTTTTAGAGTTTTTTTATATATGTCGGGATTTTTTTGTATATTTAGTATTTGTATGGTTTTTAGCGTTTTTAGGGAGTTTGAGGGGATTTTTGGGTTTTTAGTGTTTTCAGGATTTTTGTTGTTTTATTTGATTTTTTGGGGTTTTTGTTGTTTTTAGGGTTTCATAGGGTTTTGGAATTTTTTCACGTTTTAAATATTTATTGTGATTTTAGAGTTATTTTTTATTTTTACTGTTTTATTGTGTTTTATGATATTTTAAGGATTTTAGGGGTTCTTATATTTTTTAGGGTTTTATGGGGTTTTAGCTTTTTTTCAATTTTAAGGTTTTATGATTTTTTGGGTTTTTAGGTATTTTAAGTGTTTATTAGTTATTTATTTTTTATAAGGGGTTTTCAAGGTTGTTAGGGATTTTTATATTTTTTTGTATTTCCAGGGCCCTTTTAGTATTTTTAATTTTTTAGAATTTTTAGAGATTTTAAAGTTTTTTACATTATTTAGGGTTTTCTAGATTTTATTTATTTATGTTTTTAGGGGTTGTATGGTTTTTTAGTGCGTTTAACATTTTTCATGGATTAAATGGGTTTTATTTTTTAACTTATTTTTATGGTTTTATTTATTATATGGTTTTAGGGGGTCTTGGGGCTTTTAGATATTTTTTTAGTTATTATTATTTTTTAGTTTTTTGAATGGGTTCAATGTTATTAGTTTTTAGAGATTTTCATAGGAGTTTTCTGGAGAGGTTTTTTATGTTTTTAGTGATTTTTAGGGTTTTTTATGATCTTTATTTTTTTAGAGATTTTAGGGATTTTGTGGGTTTTAATGTGTTTTTGGGTTTTCTGAGATTTTCTGAGTTTTTTTGTGGGTTTATGGTTTTTTTTACTTTTTTAAACATTTTAGTGCTTTAATGGGTTTTTAGTTTATTTAGTGGTATTTAGGGGATTTATGTGTCTTTAGGGGTTTTTAGGTATTTTAGGGGTTTTATGGTTTTATAGTTTTTTGGGTTTTTATAATTTTTTATTTTTTAGGTGTTTCAAGTGTTTTTAGGTTTTAAAGGTTTTATTAGGGTTTTCATGGTTTTTAGAGTGTTTTAAATTTTATGAACTTTGATAAATTTTTACAATTTTTAAGGGGTTTTAGGGTTTTTATGGATTTTGTGGGGTTTTAGAGTTTTTTGGGTTTTTAGTTAATTTTTTTATTTTTTAAGGATTTTTAGTGTTTTTATCATTTTAGGGGTTCAGGGTTTTTTGGAGTTCTTAGAGGTTTTTAGGGTTTTGATAGGGTTTTAGGGGTTTTAGGTTTTGGTGTTTTTATTGATTTTTTGGTTTTTAGTGGTTTTAGGGATTTAGTGATTTAAGTATTTTTAGAATTTTAGGGGTTTTAATTGTTTATCATGATTTTATGGTTTTTTATGTTTTTAGTCATTTTTAGTGATTGGTTAGGATTTTTATTCTTTTTTCTGATTTGGGTGTTTTAGGGATTTTTAGTTTTTTCAAGGTTTTATGGTTTTCTTGTTTTTTCTATTATTTTTTTATTTTTAAGGGGTTTGATAATTTTTAGTGTTTTTATCATTTTTGGGGTTTTAATGGGGTTTTTGAATATTTAGTGGTCCTTTAGGGTTTTAGGTCTGTTAGTGATCTAATGTTTTTAGTGGTTTTTTAGTTTTTTGGTTTTTCAGGTTTGTTTCGGGCTGGTCTCAAAATTCCCAATGGTTCTGTATCTGACGACACGTGGACCTGCTTTCCAAAGGAAGGCGTTCACCGGATGGTCTGACCAACGATGCTTAAGAACTCACATTGGTCGAGAGGATGGGAAGTCGGGATTATCGCACCCTTTTGGGGGGAATTATTGCATGTTCCGGGACTCTCTTATAGATTTAAGATGTATTCATATGTTCGCGAATCTTTGGTTTATACCCAAGCATAGTATCCATGGATCTCTTCTGGTTGGCAATGGTCATCTGAACGCAGGGGTTCAGAATCATTTATACCCAAGGTTTACCATCCCTCGTTGGATTAATGACCCTGAGGAGTCAGGACTCATTGAGGCAGTACTGGGATTGGCGCGGTGAACCGATGTGAATATAGTCGGATCGACCAGTTGTTGGGCTTGAACCATACGGAGGCTTCCTACGCACCTTACCTAGGAGACAGGGATCAAAGTCAACGTAGTTTGAATGGGAGCGTCGGAGAACCGATGTGAAGGTGGACCCAGGGGGTCCGCTGGTGATCAGGCATGAACCTCGTGGAGGCTTCCTACGTATCCCAGTGGTAGGGAATCAAAGTCATCATAGTACGTATTGTCTTGGGACTTACGCTCTGAGGCAGCCCAGAGTGATTGATTGGGGATTACACTCTGAGGAGTCCCATAAGAGGATGTCATGGTCGATGCTTACTCTAAGCCCACGTAAGTCATGCTTGGTGTGAGAAACAAGAGGCGATAGGGACCAGATGATCACGTCGTGAAAGGTGTGTCCGTTAGATGTGGAGTGGGGCTTACGCATAAGGGCGGCCCATAAAGTCGGGGCTTACTCCGGGATGGATGTCCAAGGTGTCTTCCTCATGTCGGGCCATGAGGTCATCCCAACCCATTGGTGGGTTGAAGAATATAATGGGGGGCAACGCCTATGCGCAAGTGCACAAGTGGGATAACGCCAAGGGTGTTGGAATCAGTCCGAACAAAGGAAGATGAAAAGTGTGAATTACATGCCCGAAATTAGGAACGCAATGATGGTGGCATGGAGATGGAGGCTAACTGCTGACCATGTTCGAAACACAGCATCCATATCACATTAGCCTGAAATGGGGACAAAAAAATGAGGGTCGACTGCTGGCCGTGTTCAAAACACAGGACCTGTCTCGAAGTGTTGTCCAAGGTCTTACGGGGCTTTGGCCTAGGATAGTAGGTGAGTTATGTGGCATGAGGTCAGGCCCTTAGGGGGTCCCTTCAGACATGAAAGAGGATAAATATCTGAATGAAGGACGTGCAAAGCATGAGGTGGAGTGATTTAATGTTCTAATGGATTCCAGCACTCTTGAAATTATGCCACTGTAAACATGGCATGAGGCATCTAATTCTTGGAGCACAAGGCATCTCTTATTTTAAGAAAGATGTGTCATATGGTTGGCACATAGGGTATACTACAGTTTAGAGTCACATAGAGGGGAGTATTTCCATATAGTTTAATGTCATATGGATTGGATGAGGGCAATACAGTTTAACGTCATGTGGTCAGGACAACTAGGTAGGAGATACCTAGAAATGGTTGGTGTGGGACTTACGCAAGGGCGGCCCTCACTTGATGAACCTCATAAAAGGAGCTAGGAAATGGGGTTATAAGAGTGTCATGAGGAGTACCTGGACTCATGGAAAGTATAGGACGGATGTTGGGGTGGCGCAAGGGTGCAATGTAAAATACTATTGACCCGGCCTGAAAAGTTCGCGGTGCTGGGGACTGGCTGTGGAGGAGTGGTCCGCGAAAAACTGGCCGCATGTGGTTCATGGTTTGGATGTTCATAGAGGGACTAGCAGAGGAGGACGTGTCCACGAAGGAGATGTCTACGGAGAAGGATGTCCGCGGATGAGCAGGCCGCGGAGGGGTTCCCACGGAGGAGGTTTTCTGTGAAGTGTGTTGTCCGCGAAGGGTGTCCATGGGTGAGATGGCTGCCTGTCTGACTTCTCATCCGCGAAGGGGGTTCCCACCTCCATTTTGCGAGCGACGATGTTCCGTGGAGGGGCTGGCCATGGAGGGAATATCCGCGAAAAAAATGGTCGCATGTGGTTCGCAGTCTGGTTTTTATTCTACACAGAAGAGTTCATCCGCGAATGATATGGGGTCCGCGGAGAGTCGCATGACATTATCGTTGGGAGAAATTTCTCCAGCATCTCCCAATGGGTTTTGACCTGTCCTACTCCACTTTATTTTTTGGTGCCCCTCGGTTGCTATTTATAGAGTCATGAAGATGCTATATCAATGGGGAACATGGCACTTTCTGCGGAAGCCCATGAAGGAATCCCCCACCCACAGATGACTTGGTCAACCAAGGATTTTTGAATCCAAGATTTGCGGAATTGCTCCTCGGCCGTGCACCACTCCGCCTCTATTCCGTGAATGATGAGGTTTGAAGCCGCATACGTCTTCCGCCTCAATTTCATGAGTGACGGCATTCGTGGCTGCATACGGCTTCTACCTACATTTCGCGAACGACAGTGTGCGCGGTATAGGCCGGTTGGCACGGTTCGCAATGGTGGATTGGCCTGGGAGCCCGTCCTGCTTCGTGCCCACGGAGGATCCCTGCATCCGCTTCGCGGATGACGCTAGTCTGTAAAATTTCGATTTGCCGAACCCACCGCATACTGTTGCTGGGAGGCGGTATGCTGATCGATTTGGTCCTTTTCCATGTTTTGGGGTAATTGGATTCCCCCCTTGTGGAATTTTCTGGACCCTACAAAGGTTTTTTTGGTTTTTTTTCATTTTTAGTGGTTTAAAGTTTATTTAGTGTATTTAGTGGTTTTTAGAGATTTATAGGTTTTTATGGTTTTTTGGGGGTTTTAGATTTTTTGGTATTTTTCGGTTTTTTATTACTGTGGTTTATTTCATTTTTTAGGATTTTAATGGTTTTAAGTGTTTTTAAGTTTTTATGGTTTTTAAAGGGTATTTCATTTTTTTAGATTTTTTTATGATCTTAGGGATTTTCACAATTATTTTAATATTTTTATGTGTTTTAGGTTTTTAGAGGTTTTTAGGTTTTTTAGGGTTTTTAGGGTTTTTATGGTTTGAGGGGGGGGGTTACTATATTTTTTTATGGTTTCTATGGTTTTTTATACTTATTAAAAAATTTAGGTGTTTAATGTGTTTTTATAATTGTTGTGGTTTTTAGTATTTTTGTGGGTTTAAAATGATTTTAAGGTTTTTATTGGTTTTTATGAATTTTAGGGGTTTGGGGGTTTTTAGGTATTTGAAGTGTTTTTAGTTTTTTAGGGGTTTCTTATAATTTTTAGGGTTTTTAACGTTTTTAGGGATTTTTAGGGATTTTTATGACTTTTATGGTTTTTTTATTTTTTATGTATTTTAAGGTTATTTAATGTTTTTAGGGGGTTTTATCATTTTTAGTATTTTTTTGGTTTTTTAGGTGTCTAAAATGTTTTTTTCTTTTTATACTTTTCAGAGTGTTTTTATAGGTATTTGGGTTTTTAAAATTTACAGGGGTTTTAGGGATTTTTCAGTATATTATTCTGTTGGTTTTAGGGATTTCGGGTAGAGGGGTAGGGGTTTTAGGGAATTTTAGTTTTTTGGTTGGTTTTATGATTTTTTTTAGGTTTTTTGTGTTTTTGGGGGTTTTTAACATTATTTGGGGTTTAATGGGTTCTTATAGTTTTTAGTTGTTTTTTTGGATTTTTATGGATTTTTTTGGGTCTTTTAGGTTTTTTGGATTTTTAATGTTTTTAGGGAATTTTAGGGTTTTTGTTGCTTTTTATATTTTTAGGCTTTTTTATGTACTTATAGGGTTTTTGTGGTTATCTTATTTTTTTCATGGTTTTCAATGATTTTTACATTTTAGGGGTTGTTAGGTATTTTTTAGGATTTTTAGGGTTTTGTAGATTTTGAGTGTGTTTATGGTTTTTATAGTTTTTATGGTTTTTGAGGTTTTTACGGTTTTCTAGTTTTATATGGTTTTATGGTTTTTTATAGTTTTCTAACTTTTTTAATAGTTTAAAAGTTTTTTTGTGCTTTTTGTGTTTTTTTTATTCTTTTAGGATGTTTATGGTTTTGGGGGCTTTAAAGATTTTGAGGGGTTTTTTGGTTTTTTGGGTTTTTTGGGTTTTTATGGTTTTTTGGGTTATTAGGGGTTTTTTTAGATTTTAACATTTTTAGGTGTTTAAAGGGGTTTTATAGTTTTTAGTGGATTTTATAGTTTTTTTGGATATTTAGGGGTTTTACAATTTTTATTGGTTTGTATGGTTTTTAGGGGTTTTACAATTTTTATTGGATTTTATAGTTTTTATTGATTTTTTGGTTGTTTAGGGGTTTTTAGCATATTTTTCATTTTTTATCTTTTTATGGGTTTTAAGTGTTTTTAGGTTTTTATGGTTTTATAGGGGTTTTCTGGGCTTTTATGGTTTTTTCCATTTTTTTGAATTTTTATGAATTTTTAAGAAATTTTTAGGATTTTTATCTTTTTTAGGGTTTTAGGGATTTTGAGTGTTTTATTATTTCATGTTTTTGGTGGTTTTAGTTATTTTTTTGGGTTTTTAGTTTTCTACGTATTTTAGTGTTTTTTAAAAAAAAAATTGGGTACAACCGCGAAAGCGGCACACACGCAAGGAAGTAAATTAAATTAAACCGAAAGCCCAGGGACTTAACCCCATGACATTCCCCTCACCCCCCCAAACCCTCACCCCCCCCCACCACCAACGGTGGGGCGAGCAGAGAGATATTTTAGTTTTTTTTAACAGTTTTATTGGTTTTTAGGATTTTTTGAGTTTTAATTAATTTTTTTGGTTTTATTGGTTTTACGATTTTTTATGGTTTTTAGGGGTTTTGGTGTTTTGGGGTTTTTTATGGTTTTTCATTTTTTAGTTTTTGGGGGCCTTAAATGTGTTAAAGTTTTTATGGTTTTCTTTGTTTTTTCATGGTTTTTAGCATATTATCTCATATTTTGTGATTTTAGAGATTTTATGGGATTTTTATGGGTTTTAGGGATTTTAGGGATTTGAGTTGTTTTTTGGACGTTTTTGGTTTTTGGTTTTTTGGGGTTTCAGGTATTTTTGATTTTTTTTTGTGATTCTAAGGTATCAGCTTTTTTAATGTTTTTAAGTGTGTAAAGGGTATTTAATGTGTTTAGTGGATTTAGGGTATTATGGATTGTATGGATTTTTATTGATTTTAGGTGTTATATTGTTTTTAGAATTTTTTTGTCTTTTTGTATTTTTTATGGTTTTAGGGGATTTGTGTGTTTTTTAGTTTTTAACATTTTTATAGAGAAAGAAAGGCCCATGACTAGGCTTTCCCCCCCAATTTATTCAGAAAATAGACAACGCAAACAAGGGAGGGGCGGGGTCAAACGACCAACACCCAAAAACCCCTAACACCCCCTAAAAACAAAAAAAAACCCCAAAGAACCTAAAAGTACAAAAGGGAAACAAGTCAATGAACATCACAACCAAATTCATAAATATGGACAACACTATATGCGTCACCATCTGCTCCATATCCATAAGTTGTGTCAGCAAAGCAGAAGTCAGAGTGTTCCCCCATGTCTATTGATTCTCATATAGACTCAAAATCCTCTTGAAGTATGAAGAGCACCAGATACTTATACCTGAGTCTTTATTACTCCGAGGTATGCGGAGGACTCTCCCACTTGTTGAATTTTGATTTCAGTTTAGTCCCCCTTGAGGAAGCCCTGGTAGCCATGGGTCAAGGAAGGGTAGAATAATCCCTCTTCTGCCTCCATTGTGGGTGGGCGAGGTGAAACCATCAGCATGAGCTTCCATCCCATAAAATATTTTGTCACTTTCCACACATGAGGACCCATTATCACCAACCCTATTCTCACACATTTTCATAATAGGGTTGAAAACATGTACATTGGACCCAAGTTCTTCAACACCTAAAGTGAACCCTATCATATTATTTCCTACCCCCTTGGGAGAGGCATCCCCATGAATGGACCTTTATCTCATGAACTAAGACATATTGGAATTTATCCTGTAGTCATCCGTAGAAAAAATCTCCCCACAAAGTTTGGTCTCATCTATAATGCATACAATTTTCCATTCCGCCAAGACCGTGTCATGTAGGACTACACACTGGGCCACATTAGAAGAAGCCCCTCCGTACACCACCCTAGCCATCTACATGTTTGGATCCATACCTCCTTCACCATTTATGCCTACATTCCCATGAAGGAAGTTTCCAACCACATCCTCAACACAATCTTCACTTACCTCCTCATTATAAACCAATGGTGGAACCCATATTCCATCCCTCTCATTTCACTACACTCAGGTATTTGCACAGAAGAGTTACCCACACTCCAATTTGGTGATCCCTCATTAATGTACAAGGCTTGCTTCTCAACCAGATTATTTTCATGCACAATCCGATCCACATCCCCTTACTCAGCCACCTCCCCCTACTCACCCATTCCCCCCAGCACAACATCTCCACAATTTGACTCAATAGAGTCTAGACCCTCGAACCTATTACTCAGAGAGTCACCATATAGAATAGGCAACTGACTGCTACTGGCCTTCCCAATGCTTTTTCTCAAGGCCACTGCGACCCTACATAGTGGGTGCTTCAGTGGGATCCCAAATAGACTCTTCTTATGCAAAAACCCTTCCACCCCCTGCTTAGCTCCCCCTATAATTCACTACTACAAACTTTCCCACTGTTTTTTCTCAAATTCATGCTTTCTTTATATAGGATCACCTTTTCACTAGATCTTCCCTTTCATCTATAATTCCTCGAAAACCCCTGACCCATTCCACATGAAACCACCCCTTCCACATCCTTATCACACCCAAATTTCAAATCCATTTTTAGATGCTCAAAAATTTCACCAAACATTGGTTGGGGAGGAAAAGGTTTGTCTTTTTCCAACACTTCAACCTCCTGCACTTCCAACAAGGCCTAACATCCTTCAACAGACTCCACCTTAGCCAGATTCATTCCACCAATTTTCTTGGAACCACTCCTATCAGCCTGAAGATGATGTGCTTGATTCCAACATGAATAAAATAAGTAGATCCAAGAATCAAAAACCATTGGTTGCTTCCATCGGATCTCTTCACCAATAACAATCCACACAAATTCAACTGGTTCCATAGAAGCATCAATTTCCAAAAAACAAATCCCTCATATAAATTGGGTGACAGAGGGCCTGAGTCCTGTTGTCCACATATAATAATCTTTACACAAGATTCCCAAACATTGAAATAATGGAAATATTTTGAAAAGGGTGGGGATGTTCTAGAAATCTATCCCAAGTTACAAACATCAGGGAGTTTCACATGAGATGAAGATGAAAATTCCACCGAAATAAAAAGAAACAAAACTATTTCATATTTGAGGTGTTGTAGACCAACCAAGAATAAAATCCTCCTTAGTTGAAGAATGATTCATGATAAGGTCACTATAAAAAAGACCCACTATTGTGTGGTCTCATAGATCCAAATTCTCAAAAAAGAACATATAAAAAACATCCACCGGAAGGTGATACTTCACAAATCAAGCAACCAATGTTAAATTATGAAATGGGGAGGCTTTATTGATCTCCTAGAATGAAAGAGGAATCTTCATACATTCTTCAAAAAGATCAGGAACCTTAGGACAATGCTCGATTAATGGAAAAGGAGGCAGAAAATTAAGAGATGAGAATGAGACAAAGGATCGACCATCATCAAGAATCAGAGGGGGCCCCTCCCCTATATAATGGGAGGGAGAGATATCAGGATCACCTTCATCATTAATATTTAAGGGCAGGGGAACGAACATCGTGATAGAGTACAGGGGGTACCATCTCTTACATTTTCTAAGGGGTTTTTAGTATTTTTAGTATTTTTTATGTTTTTAGGAGTTTTTTGGGAGTTATAAGATTTTATGGGTTTTTTTATTTATAAGGATATGTTATGGTCTTTAGATTTTACTTGGGATGTTAGGGTTTTTGTGACATTTTTTGTATTTATAGGGTTTTTTATGTTTTATGGGTTTTAAGGTTTCTTAGTGTTTTTATGTTTTTTGGGGATTAAAGTGATTTTAGATTTTTTTTATTGGGTTATAAGGGGTTTTATGGGGGGTTTTACAAGTTTTATGAATTTCTATGATATTTAGGGTATTTTAGGGTATTTTGTTGTTTTAAGAATTATTTTGGTTTTTAGTTGTTTTTTTGTTTTTTTGTTTTTAATGTTTTATTAGGATTTTTCATGGTTTTAAGGGTTTTATTTTTTTTGGTATTTTTAGTGTTTTTATGATTTTTATGGTTTTGTGATGGATTTTAGTGATTTTGAGTGTTTTATGGTCTTTTATGGATTCCACGATTTTTATATATTTTTTCATTATTTTAATTTTTTGGGTTTTATTTTTTATGGATTTTACAGTTTTCTTTGTGGGTTTCTAGGCTTTTAGGGTTTTTACTTTTTTAGGTTAAAAGCGGTGTGAGGCCAGGATATTTCTGACCCCCACAAAATTTATTAGAAGAAAAAAAGACGAAGCAGAGAAGGGAAGGGAGAGATCAAACGGCCCACACCCAAAAACCCTTTACAACCCCAAACCCAAAGACCCCAAAAAGTGAAAGACTAAAAAAGATACACAGAACAAGTCCAAACGAAAAGATACACAAAAAATCAAGTCCGTTAATATCACCACCAAATTCATCCATCTCCACACTGTGGTAACTAAATCTCGCACCAAGGCCGGTGCCCACACCAATAAAGCAGTAATCAGATTTACCACTCGTATCCATAGAGTCCCCACCTGACTCGTAGTCCTCCTGCATTTTGAGCATCGACAAAAGCTTCTCTCTGGCCCTCTCTATCTCAGCATTTTGTGAATGCATCTCTCTCTTATTAACTTTGAGATTCAACTTGACTGCCCTAGAGGTGGCCCGGGCCGCCAAAGGTCATGGGTGGGATGATTAATCCTTCCATAGCCTTCTCTTTTGTGGGGCGGAGGTGGAACCATCTTCATGTACTAGTTTCTCACGAATGGATCCATTGTTGGCCATACTTGAGTCCTTTTTGTTCCCTTTATTGCTTCCTAACCAAGAATCTTTAAGACCCCTTTTTTGTAGCTTATTCTTTTCTTCAATAGACCTATTACTTTTTTAGGGATTTCTATGTATATTTTATATTTTTATAGTTTTTATGGATTTTGATGGGTTTTAGGGGGATTTAGGGTTTTTATAGTTTTGTTAGTATTTTTAGGGTTTTTATCTTTATTTATATTATTTTTTTATTTTTAGCATTTTCATAGTTTTTTTAGGTTTCTTAGAGGTTTCATATTGTTTAGGTTTTTATGGTTTTCTTAGATTTTTTCATGGTTCTTAGCCTTATTTACATTTTATGTGATTTTATATCATTTTAGGATTTTTTTGGTTTCTAGGATTTTATTGATTTTGAGGGTTTTATGGTTTTTAGGGATTATTTTGATATTGATTCTTTTTTGTTTTTTGAGTTTTCTTTGGGTTTTAAGGTTATTTTTATGTTTTTCACATTTTAAGGGGTTATAATGACTTTTTCATTTTTAGTGATTTTTTGGGGTTTTATGGGGTTTGGGGGTTTAAAAATAATTTAGGGGATTTATGGTTTATAGGGGTTTTTCTGGGTTTTAGGGTTCTTATAATTTAAAGTTTATTTAGGGTTTTAATTGTTTTTATGATTTATGGTTTTTCATAGGTTATTTCATTGTTTTAGGGTTTTTTATATTTCTAGGGATTGTTAGGTATTTTTTAGGATTTTTATGATCTTTTATGCTATTTATGGATTTTGAGGGTTTTATCGTTTTTAGGGTAGGAAATGTTTTTAATGGATTTTTTGGGGTATTATAATTTTCTTAATATTTTAGTACTTTTATGGTTTTTATTCTTTTTTAATGTTTTTAGAAGTGTGATGCGTTTTTAGAATTTTTTAGGATTTTCTAAAGTGTTATGGGGTTTTAGGGTATTTTATTAGGGGGTGTATTATTTTTTGAAGTCATCATTGTTCTATGGTAAATTTATAGTTTTAGGGTTTTTAGAGATTATTAGCATTTTTAGTGGTTTAAGTGTTTTTATATTTTTAAGAATTTATTAGGGATTTTTAGGGTTTTTAGTGTTTTTACATGTTTGGGTATTTTTAGGGATTTGTTAGGGTTTTTATAGTTTTTAGGGATCTTTAGGATTGTATGGTACTTATTTTTTTTGGATTTTGTGGGATTTTTTTATTTTAATTTTTTTTGTGTTTTTAGGGATTTTGAGCGGGTTTCAATTATTTATTATTTTTAGGGATTCTTACAGTTTTTATAATTTTAAGTGTTTTTTAGTGTTTTAAATGTTTTTAGGTTTTTAAGGATTTCTCAGTCTCGTTCAGGGTTTTTCGAGTTTTTTACAATTTTTGGGATCTTATGAATTTTTAAGACTTTTATGGGTTTTTAGTGATTTTGAGGGTTTTAGGGTTTTTAAAGGTTATTAGGGTTTATAATTTTCTTAGGTATTTAGGGGTTTTAAGGTTTTTAAATTTTTTATCATTTTTAATGGTTTAAATAGTTTTTATATTTTTTAGTAGTCTGTTAGGGTGTTTCTTTTTTTCTACTGTTTGTATTGGTTTTATAGATTTTATGGTTTTCATGATTTATAGTATTCTTTGGATTTTTTGGGATTTTAGGGTTTTTAAAAATCTTATAGATTTTTAGGGATTTTTTATTATTTTTATAGTTTTCTATGTTTTTATGGATTTTGAGATTTTTTAGAGTTTTTAGAGTTTTTAGAATTTTTAATATTTTAGCTGATTTAATATTTTTATGGTTTTTATTTTTTATTATGGCTTTTATTGATTTTTTATTTTAAGGTATTTTTTTGGTTTTTATGATTTTTTTCAGGTTTTTAAGGTTTTTTTTATTTTTTTGGGTTTTTTGGAGTTTTTTATGTATTAATGGTTTTTATGGTTTTTATTGTTTTTAGGGGTTTTATATTTTTAAGGTTTTTAGTGTTTTTATAATTTTTAGCATATTTAGGTTTTTAAGGTTTTAAGAGTTTTATGTTTTTTTATTTTCTAATGGTATTTCATTGCTTTTGGTGATTTTTTACATGTTTATCCAAACTTAATAATTGTAGGATTTTTTTGGTTTTTAGGGTTTTTAGGTGTTTTGAGGGTTTGAGGCTTTTTAGGGTTCTTATTTTTTTTAGTTTTTTTGGGTTCTTATGGGTTTTTGAGTTTTATAGGGGTTTTATGGTTTCTTAGTTTTTTATTGTTTATATGGGTTTGAAAGGGTTTTGAAAATTTTAGTGGGTTTTTACAGCTTTTATGGGGTTTTAGTATTGTTATGGTTTTTAAGTGTTTTGTGTTTTTATGGTTTTTAGGTTTTGAGGGATTTAAATGTTGTAGGCTTCTATGGGTTTTAAGTGTTTTTGGGATTTTATGGTTTTCTTAGAATTTTTATGTTTTTGATGGGTTTTTAATTATTAGTGATCTTTCTAGATTTGTAGTATTTTTTTTTGGTTTTTTGGGATTTTTATGTATTTTAGGGTTTATGATTTTTTGTTTTTTATGGATTTTCTTGGATAATATATGGTTTTTATTGTTTTTAAACATTTTTAGGTGTTCAAAGGGTTTCTGGAGATTATAGAGGTTTTTAGGGTTTTTATGGGTTTTTAGGGTGTGTTAAGGTTTTTAGGGATTTTAATGTTTTTAGGGTTTTTAGGGTTTATTCGTGTTTTCTATGGTTTTTAGGGTTTTTTAGGTTTTTAGGGGTCTTAACTATTTTTAGGTTTTTACAATTTTCATAGTATTTTTTAAGGTTTTTGGATCTTTTAAATTTTTATGTATTTTTATGGATTTTGTGGGTTTTTAGTGTTTTTTATCTTTTAAGGTATTTTCTGTATTTTTTTTTGTTTTTATTTTTTTTTTGAGTTTTGTAAGGTTTTTATATTTTTAGAGTATTTAAATATTTTTAGGGGTTTAAAGGGTTTTGATAGTATTGAGTGCGTTTTAGGGTTTTCTTTTCAATTTTTTGGTGTTTTAAAGTTTTATGTGTTTTCATTGGTTTTAGGGGTTTTACAGGTTTTTAGTTCCATTTTAGGGGTTTTTATTGTTTTTAGAATTTTTATGTTTTAACTATATTTTAGGTTTTTTAGGGTTTTAATGTTTTTAATGTTTTTGTGGGGGTTTTCTCTATTTTTTGGGGATTTAAATTTTTTTTGAAATTTTTTGTCTTCTTTTGGGATTTTATTATTTTTTCTAGTTTCTTGGGTTTTTTATGGTTTTCTATGTTTTTAGGGTTTTTATGGGGTTTAGTGTTTTTATAGTTATTATTTGTTTTATAGGGGTTTTTTTGAGTTTGATAAGATTTTAAAGGTTTTTTAAGGTCTATTAAATTTTTTAATAGATTAAGTTATTTTTTGATTTTTTACTTATTTTAGGGTTTTATGGGGTATTATGGGTTTTTATAGTTTTTAGGGAATTTTATGGTTTTTTGGGTTTTTTTGGGATTTTACTGTTTTATGGTTTTTAGAATTTTTTAGGGGTTTTATGTGTTTTATGTGTTGTTGGGGTTTACGGTTTTCTTATTCTTATTTAGGATTTTAATGTGTTTTTTTAAGGTTTTTTTTGTGATTTTTTTATAATTTTTATAATTTTTTTGTTTTTTATGAATTGTTTGCGGTTTTAGGTTTTTTTGAGTTTTTTATAGTTTTTAAATTGATTATATTTTTTAAAGTTAATAGGGGTTCAGAGGTAATTTTAGATATTTCTTTTGGGTTTAATGATTTTTATGGGTTTTAGGGGTTTTAAAGGGTCTTTTTTGGTTTTTAGGGCTTTTAGCATTTCTAAGGTCTTAAGGGTTTTATGTGTTTTTAGGTTTTTAATATCTTGTTAGGATTTTGTAGGTATTTTAGGTTTTTTTACATTTTAATATATTTTATAGATTTCTAGAAATTTTATGGTTTTAGGGGTTTTAAGGATTTTGAGGGGTTTTAGGATTTTAGGGTTTATATATTTTTTGGGGGTTTTAGTAGTCTTTCTGAGTTTTTTTGGGTTTTAGTGATTTTACTGATTTTTATCATTTTTTTGGGTTTTTGGGGTTTTTATAGTTTTTATGGGGTTTTATGGTTTTTTTTTTTTGCTTTTTATGGTTTTTTTCTTTTTAGGTTTTAGGGGTTCTTTTTTGTTTTTAGATTTTTGAGGTTTTCTTATGGGATTTCAAGGCATTTTTAGTTTTTAGGGAACATTGGTTTTTTAGGGTTTTTTCGATTTTTTGCATTTTTATATTTTTTAAGAGTAAAGGGTTTTTATATTTTTAGTGGGGTTTGAGGAGTATTTTTTATCAGGTTATATGAGCTTTTAACGTTTTTAGTGATTTTATGGTTTTTATGGTTTTAAGTTTTTTTGTTTTTAATTGTATTTATGTTTTTAAGTCAATATTTTGGTTTATTAGTGTTTTTTATTTATTTTAGTGATTTTTTATGATTTTATTGGGTTTTGACTTTATAATAGATTATTTTGGGGATTTTAAGGTTATTTTTTTGCGTTTTTGGGGTTATTTTTTTTAAATTCTTAGGGTTTTTTTAGTTTTTTATGGGTTTTTAAGATTTTTGTGTTTTTAAATTCTTTAGGGATTTATAAGGTTGTTATGTGTTTTTGAAGTTTTTATAAATTTTATGGTTTTATGTATTTTTATGGTTTTATGGATTTTTTTTTGGATTTTAGGGTTTTTTATGGTATTTTAAGTTTTTAATATTTTTTAGGATTTTAGGGGTTTTATGTGTTATTCGGTCTTTAATGGTTTCCTTGGAGTTTTCATGTTTTTAGTGGTTTTCATGTTTTTAGGGGTTTTTATGTTTTTAGGGGTTTTTATGTTTTTAAGGGTTTTTAGGTTTTTTTAGGTTTTCTAGGGATTTTTAGGGGTTTTATGGATTTTTAGGGTTTTTAGGGTCTTTTAGGGATGTGGGGATTTTTTTTGTTTTTTGGGTTTCTAAGGGTTTTTTTATATTTTTATGATTTTAATGTTTTTTATTGTTTTTTTACTATTTAGGGTTTAAAGGGTTTTTAAAGTTTTTAGTTGTTTTATGGTTTTATGGTTTTTAAGGGGTTTTATGGATTCTATGGCTCTTAATATTTTTTGGGATATTAGAGTTTTTATTATATTTATGTATTTTCGGGGTTTAAACTTTTGATTGGTTTTTAATGATTTATTTTTTTCTGGTTTTTTTTAAATATTTAGGTATATTTGGGGTTTTTTATTTTTGTGGGTTTTCATGGTGTTTGAGGGTGTTTATGGTTTTTAGGGTTTTTATTTATTTTATGGGATTTATGGGTTTTTTGAGTTTTGGGGGTTTTATGGTATTCAATGTTTTTAATATTTTTAAGTTTCTACATAATTTTAAAGTTTTTCATTTTTTTAATTTTTTATGGGTTTTAATTATTTGTAGGGGTTTTGGGGTTTTAGTGTTTTTAGTGTTTTTATGGTTTTTATCATTTATTAGGGTTTTTAGAGGTTTTATGTTTTTTATGTTTTTTAGTTTTTAATATGTTTTTAGGGGTTTGATGGGTTTTTATGTTTTATATATTTTTAAGTCTTTTTTTAATTTTGTGGTTTTTATGTTTTTTATGGATTTTGATGAATAATAGGGTTTTTTATGTTTCAAGTTTTTTATGATTCTTTTTTAGTTTTAGGGTAATTTTAGTTTTTTAGGGTTTTTTTAATTTTTTTAGTTTTTTTGATACTTAATAGGTTTAAAGGGTTACTAGAGTTGTTAGTGTGTTTTTAGGCTTTTAAGAGTTTAAGGTTTTTAGTGGTCTTTTTGCTTTTTTCAGATTTTAGGAGTGTTTAGTGTTTTAGAATATTTTAGATTTCTCAGGGTTTGATTGTTTTTAGGTTTTTAAGGTTTTCATAGGGGTTTCATATGTATTTAGGGTTTTTACTTTTTTTGGTATTTTTAGGTCATTTTTAGGATTTTTATGGTTTTTAGGGAATTTAGGGATTTTGAGTTATTCGGGGGGTTTGGCGTTTAATGGTAGTTATTGTTTTTTTGGGGGTTTTAGTGCATGTGATGGGTTTTAGAGTTTTTTAACATGGTTTGGTGTTTAAAGGGATTTTAGAGTTTTTATTTGGTTTTTAGGTTTTCTATCACTTTTGGGGGGTTTAATGTTTTTAGGGTTTTAGGGTTTTTTTAGAATTTATGTTCTTTAGGGATTTTTATAGTGTTTTTTAGGTTTTTAGGGGTTTCATTTTGTTTTTGTTTTATTAATTCATTCTTATTTTTTGTTGGATTTTAGTGTTTTTTTATGTTTTTTAGGGTTTTACAGATTTTTTTAGGTTTTTTATTATTTTAGGGGTTTTGAGTGGATTTGAGGGTTTTTTGGGTTTTGTTTTGTTTTTTTGGGGTTCTTTTAGTTTTTTCAATTAACATTTTTATAGTTTTAAATGGTTTTAATGTTTTAATTATATATTATATTTTTTAGTGGCTTATGGTTTTTTTGGGTTTATCGGGTTCTTAATGTTTTTATGGGGTTTTTATGATTTTTTGAGTTTTTACAGGTTTTTATAATTTTTAGGGGTTTTAATTGTTTTTAGGTTTTCATGTTTTTCTTAAAAATTTTCATGGTTTTTAGGAGTTTTTACATTTTTTGTGATTTTTTCGTCTATTTTAGGACTTTTATAGGTTTTAGGGTTTTTAGGAATTTTTAAGGTTTTCTAGGTTTTTTAGTTTTTTTGTGTTTTTATATTTTTTATTGTTTTAGGGTTTTTAAAAAATTTAGGCGTTTAAAGGGTTTTACTGTTTTTGTGTTTTTAGGTATTTTATGGGGTTTTTTTATTTTTATGGTTTTTATGGGTTTTATGGGTTTTATGGTTTTTAGTGGTATTAGGTTTTTTATTTTTTTTAGTTTTCTTGGTTTTTAAGTTCTTTTTTTAAGGGTTTCATAGGGTTTTTCAGGGTTTTTATGGAATTTATATTTTTTTGATTTTTAGAGACTTTTAGAATATTTTTCATTAATTAATGTTTTAAGGATTTTGAGGGATTTAAGGTTTTAGTGTATTTAGGTTTTTGATGGATTTTTTTGTTTTTAGGGTTTTCTAGTTATTAGGGGTTTTGAGTTTTCTAGAGTTTTTTAATATTTTTAGAGCTTTAATGTTTTTTAGTGTTTTTAGAGGTTTTTATGGGTTTTATAGGTTTTTATAATTTTTTATGATTTTAGGGATTTTTATGGTTTGTTGGGTTTTTAGGTTTTTTTGTGTTTTTATGGTTTTTAGCATTTTTTGGTTTGTAGGGTTTTAATTGTTTTTTGGTTTTTAATGTTTTCTTAGGGATTCTTACATATTTAGATATTTCATGAGATTTTGTAGTATTTTTATGGTTTTAGGGTTTTTAGGGATTTTAAGGTTATTTTGTGTTTTTATATTTTTTTACATTTTTTGGTTTTTTGAGATTTTTGGGGTTTTTTGAGGTTTTAATGGTTTTTAGAGTTTTTTTTATCATTTTAGTGGTTTATAGTGATTTTAGATTTATTTGTGTTTTTATGGTTTTTATGGGGTTTTAAGATATTTAAAGGTTTTTAGTGGTTATTATGGTTTTTAGGTTTTTTAAGTTATTTTTATTGCTTTTTAGGTATTTTAGTGATTCAAAATGTTCTCTGGTTATTATGGTTTTCATTGCATTTTCAGGGTTGTTAGAGTTTTTTATATTTTTAGGTATTTGTAGGGTATTTTTGGGTTTTTATAGTTTTTAGACTATTATGGGATTTGGATGGTTTTTACGATTTTTTGGGAATTTAGTTTTTTTTTGTTTTTAGGGGTTTAATGGTATTTTAGTGTTTTTAACATTTTTAATATTTTAACTGGGTTTTATTTTTTGTGTTTTTTTATACATTTATTATTATAAGTTATTAGGGTTGTTTTTTGGGTTTCTATATTTTTTAGGGTTATGAGAATTTATTAGTTTTTTAGGGGTTTAAGTGTTATTAGGTTTTTAGGGTTTTCTTAGGGGGTTTCTAGGTTTTTTGTATATGTTTATAGTGATTTTTGGGTTTTACGGTATTTTTATTTTTTTTATAGTTTTTATGGATTTAATGGTTATTAATTTTTTTTTGGTTTTTAGGGGGTTTTTAGTTTTTAGTGGTTTAAAGGTATTTTTATTTTTTAACAATTTTAGTGCATTAAAGATTTTTCAGAGATTTTAGTGGGTTTTACGGGCTTTATGTGACTTTAAAGTTTTTATGGTTTTTAGGTGTTTTATGGTTTTACGGATTTTAGGGTTTCATGGTTTGTAGAATTTTTTATATTTTTATGTGTTTTAAGTGTTTTTATCTTTTTAAGGTTTTATTAGGGTTTTTAGGGTTTTTATAGTTTTTTACATTTTATAAACTTTTGAACTTTTTTATATTTTTATGGGTTTTTAGGGGTTTTATGGATTTTGAGGGGTTTTAGGGTTTTCTTATATTTTTTTAGTGTTTTTATGGTTTTTATTTTTTTTAACATTTTTAGGGGTTCATGGGTTTTTTAAATTTTTTAGTAGTTTTAGGTTTTTATGGTTTTTAGGTTTTTTTGTTGATTTTAGGATTTTTAGGGGTTTTACAGTTTTTTTATCTTTATTGGTTTTAATCTTATGTCAGTGTTAATAAATTTTTAGGAATTTTTAGTGATTTCTTCGTTTTTTTTGGTTTTTCGGATATTGGGGTTTTTGGGGTTTTTATTGTTTTAGGGGTTCATTGTTTTCTTGGATTTTTATGGGTTTTTTTAGGGGTTTTATGTTTTTAGAGTTTTTAACACTTTGGGGGTTTTAAATGGTTTTTAGAGTTTTTAATGGTCCTCTAGGGTTTTTAGGTATTTTAGGGTTTCAATGTTTTTAGGGGTTTATGGTTTTTAGGTTTCTAAGTGTTTTTATGGTTTTTTTCATTATAAAGGGTTTAAAGTTTATTTATTGTTTTCTATGTTTTTTAAGGTTTTTATACCTTTTTAAATTTTTCCTGGGGTTTTTAATATTTTTTTGGTTTTTTAGTGTTCTTAGTTTCTTTATTTTTTTTATAGAAATTTTAGGGGTTCTATGTGTTTTTGGTTTTTAATTATTTCATAGTGGATTTCACATTTTTTTAGTGTTTTTATGTTTTTAGGTATTTTTATAGATTTTTAGGATTTTATGGGGTTTTAGTGGTTTTAAGGGTTTTTGAGTTTTTTTATACTTATTAACATTTTTTGAAGTTTATAGGGTTTGGTAGTTTTTAGTGGTTTTAAAAATTTTATGGGTTTTTGTGTGTTTTGGGGGGTTTGGGGTTCTTATGGATTTGAATTGTTTTAAATATTAAGTGTTTTATATGGGTTTTAGGGAATTAGGTTTTTTATGTTTTTATAGATTTTTAGGACATTAAATTTTTTAAAAACAATTAGGTGTTTTTAGTGTTTTTATTGTTTTTAATCATTTTTTTCATTACCTAGTGTTTTGGGGGTTTAAATTGTTTTTTTATATTTATGATCTTCTTATTGTCTTATATATTTTATTGGTTTTACTTTAATTGGGATTTTAGGGTGTTTTAGTATGTTATTGGGTGGGTTTTTGAGATTTTGGGTGTTTTAGGGTTTTTTGGGTATTAATGGTTTTTTGGGATTTTATGATTTTCTTTCTTTTTTAGGGATTTTATGATTTTTAGAGGTTATTTACATTATTTGGATTTTAAAGGGTTCTTATAGTCTTTAGTTTTTTATATGGATTTTATGGGGTTTTAGGGTTTTTTAGGTTTTTAGGGATTCTTATGGTTCTTATGGGTTTTTAGGGTTTTTACTGTTTTTATGTTTTTAGGTGTTCTAAGTGCTCTTATGTTTTTATGTTTTTCATTCTATTATTTAAGGATTCTTCAAGGATTTTTAAATTTTAGGGGTTTTCGGTATTTGTTATGATTTTTAGGGTTCTTTTGTGTTTTTTAGATTTTGAGCGTGTTTAGGGTTTTTAGGATTTTATACTTTTTGGGTTCTTAGGGTTTATTCTGTTTTATAAGGTTTTTATGGTTTTTTTATTTTTCTATCATTTTTAGTGGTTAAAATGGTTTTTGAGTTTTCAATGGTATTTTAGACTTTTTAGTTTTATAGTTCATAAGGTTTCTTGTGGTTTTTAAGACTTTTTGAGTTTTTTTGAGTTTTTAGTGTATTTAGGTTATTTATGGATTTTAATTGTTTTTATGTTTTTAGGGTATTCTTATGGGTTTTCTGTATTTTTACTATTTTTTACATTTTCGGTATTTTTTAGGTTTTTGTTGGGTTTTTTAGATTTTTTATGGTTTTAAAGTGTTTTTTTTTTGGATTTGGGGTTATTTTAGATTTTTTGGGCTATTAGGATTTTTGTTTAGGGTTTAGGGTTTTATGGGTTTTATAATTTTTAACGTTTTTATGGGTTTAATGGGGTTTTATAGTTTTTAGTTGTTTTTATGTTTTTATGGATTTTTAGGGTTTTTAGTGGTTCGTATGTTTTTTAGTGGTTTTATGGTTTTTCTTGTTTTTTTAGGATTTCATCATTATTTGGGTTTTTAGGGTTTTAAGTATTCTTATGATTCTATGGGTTTCATAGTTTTTTTCTAAGTATTTATGTTTTTTTACATTTTTAGGGATTCATTGTGATTTTATGAGTCTTATGGTTTATTAGTATTTTTAGTGATTTTGACAGTTTTTAGGGGATTTATGTGTTTTATGGTTTTTTTTGTTTTCAGGATTTTTTGTGTTTTCAATGGTTTTATGGTTTTTAGAGTATTTGAATGTTTTTATGGGTTTTATTGGGTTTTAAGTGTTTTTAGTTGTTTTTAGGGGTTTTATATGTTTTTGGGGTATTTAATATGTTTTATAATTTTTATGCTTTTGAGGGTTTTTAGGGGGTTTTGTGGTTTTTATCATTTTTATGTTTTTAGGGGTTTTAAGTGTTTTTTTTAATTTTTATGGGTTTCCTATGTGTTTTACTAGTATTTATAGTTTTTTATGTTTTTAGGGATTTTTAGTAGTATTTTAGAATTTTATTGGTTTTTATTGTATTTTAGGTTTTTATAGTTTTTAGGGTTTAAAAGGATTTTTTGGGGTTTTTAGGGGAGTTTCCCACTATTTAGGAATTTAATGTTTTTTAGTTTTTTTGATGTTTTTTTTGGGGTTTTAAGGTTTTTTAATGTTTTTTGGTTTTAGGGTTTTTAATATTTTTGTGCATTTTAGGGTTTTTAATGTTTCTTAGACTTTTTATGGTTTTTAGAGTTTTAAAGGTTTTTTTGTTTTTTAGAGTTTGTGTGGGTTCTAATTTTTTTTTATGGTTTTCATAGTGGTTTTTAGGGTTTTCAACACTTTTTTGCTTTTTATTTATTTTTTAGGATTTTATGGTTTTAAAGGTTTTTAGGGGTTTTGAGCGGTTTAAGGGGGCTTTTGGATTTTCAGGATTATTTTGGGAATTAGGGTTTTTAGTGTTTTTTTGTTTTTAAGGTCTCCTATTGCTTTTTATTTTTTTAAGTGTTTAAAGTGTGTTTAAATTTTTTGTTTTATTTTATTGTTTTTATAGGATTTTAGGATTTTTTATTTTTTTAGGGGACATTATGGATTTTTATGGATTTTAATATTTTTAGGTTTTTTGGGGTTTTATGTTTTTTTCAGTTTTTAATGGTTTCTTAGTGTTTTTTAGGGTTTTAGGGTTTTTTACAATTTTTGGTGATTTCAAAGGTTTTTTGGTCTGTACAAATTTTGTGGGTTTTTATGTTTTTTTTATGGTTTTTAGGGTTTTAATGGTTATTTGGGGGTTTTAGGCTATTTGGAGTGTTTTAGGTTTTTAATGTTTTTAATTGTTTTTAACACATTTAGGGGATCAAACTATTTTATGAGTATTAGTGAAATTTTAGTGTTTTATCTATGTTTAGGGGTTCTTATTGTTTTTCGGGGTTTTAGGAATTTTTATCATTTTTAGCATTTTTTTTCTTTTTAGAAGTTTTAAATGTTTTTAGGTTTTTGCAGTTTTCATATGGGATTTATGGTTTTTTACTTTTTTATGGTTTTTAGGGATTTTTGAGGTTTTTTACCATTTTCATGGTTTTAGGGGTTTTGAGGGTTTTTAAGGGTTTTGTGTTTTTATGGTTTTTTTGGTTTTTAGTTTTTTTTTTTGAGTTTTAGTGTTCTAAATCTTATTGAGTTTTTCTAACATTGTTGGTAGTTTTAACGGGTTTTATAGTTTTTATCCATTCTTATGATTTTTATTGGTTTTATTGTTTTTAAGGTATTTAGGGGTTTTAAGTGTTTTCATGGTTTTTAGTAGTTTTTCAATTTTTATTGGTTTTAAATCGATTTAGGTTTTTATGGGTTTTTAGGTTTTTCATGGAATTGAGCATCTTTTTACCTTATTAGGGATTTTTAGGTCCTTTTAGTATTTTTATAGTTTTAGGGGTTTTAGGGACTTTGAGAGTTTTTTTTGGTTTTTAGGGTTTTTGGAATTTTATGGGTTTTTTGGGTTTTAGTGTTTTTCCTAGTTTTTTATGATTTTTAATGCTTTTAGAGTTTTTAAATGTTTTTAGGGGTCTAAAGGGTATTTAAATTTTTTAGTGGCTTTAGGGTTTTTATGGGTTTTAGTGGTGTTTATGGATTTTAGATGTTTTATTGTCTTTCTGGTTTTTATGTTTTTATGGATTTTAGATTTTTATGGTTTTTATGGTTTTTAGATTTTTTTGTAATTTTTATGGTTATAGGGCATTTAGTGTTTCTAGGGTTTTAATGTTTTCTGACGGTTTTTCAGGTTTTTTCTATTTTAAGGGATTTTTTGGGGTTTTTTAGGATTTTGAGGAGTTTTAGGGTTTATATGGATTTTTTAGGGTCTTTAGATTTTTGTAGTGCTTTAGGATTTTGTGGTTTTGTTGGATTTATAGGGTTTTTACGTTTTCGAGTTTTTAATGTTTTTTAGAGTTTTTTAATTATTTTAGGGGTTTAAAGGGTTTATATATTTTTTTGTGGGTTTTAAGGGTTTTATGTGTTTTCATGGGGTTTTTATGGTTTTTAAGAATTTTATTATTTTTAGGGTTTTTGTGTCTTTTATGGGTTACTGTGTTTTTTAGGTTTTTTAGTTGTTTAAGTTTTATTAGGTTTTTAATGTTTCCTTAGGGGTCTTAATGGATTTAGGGGTTTTTAGGTTTTTAGGTATTTTTATGTTTTTTAATATTTTTATGAATTTGGATGGTTTTTAGTGATTGTGATGTTTTTAAGGGTTTTTAGGGTTACTAGAATTTTTTAGGGATTTTAGCATTATTTTAATTTTTAGGGGTTTTAATTGTTTTTAGGTATTTAGGGATTTCTTAGGGGTCTCTAGGTTTTTATAATTTTTTTATGTTTTTAGGGATTTTTATTTATGTTTTATGGGTTTTATAGTTTGTATGGTTTTTATGGATTTTTATGGGTTTCTTGGGATTTTATGGTTTTTGTAGTTATGTTTTTGTTTTTAGGGGTTTTTATTTTTTTATGATTTTTTAGGATTTTATAATTTATTATCATTTTTAGGGGATTATTGGGTTTTGAATTTTTTACTGGTTTTTATGGGTTTTGGGTTTTAATAGATTTTCGAGAATTTTACTGTTTTTATGGATTTTAGGGATTTTAGAGTTTTTATGATTTTTGCAAAATTTAGATTTTTTAGCTGATTTAAGTGATATTTGGTTTTTAATTTTTTAGGGGGTTTTAGGGTTATTATTTTTTAGGTATATTTAAGAATTTTTTAAGGTTTTTTAGGTTTTTTAGGGTTTTTAGTGTTTTTATGGATTTTGAGGGTTTTTATGATTTTTTTGTCTTTAGGGTTTTTTTTAGAGTTTTTATGATATTTATAGTTTTTTTTAACATTTTTATGGTTTAAAGGTTTTTTATAATTTTTAGTGGTTTAGGTTTTTTATGGGTTTTCGAGTTTTTTATTGTTTTTAGGGGTTTTTTGTTTTAAGGGGTTTTAGTGTTTTTATATTTTTTTCGGATTTTAATTGTTCTTAGGTTTTGATATATTTCATAGGGTTTTTCATGGATTTTAGGTTTTTTTACATTTTTTGGTATTTTAGGGATTTTTAAAGATTTTTATGGGGTTTATTGATTTTGAATGTTTTTAGGGTTTTTATGTTTTTTGGAGGGTTGAGGGGGTTTTGTGTGTATATTTAGGGATTTTAGAGTTTTTAGTGATTTTTATGGTTTTTGTGGGTCTTTAGGGGAAGGAAGGTGCAAGGTTAGGATATTCCCGACCCCCACAATTTATTAGGAAAAAGATGCTGAAGACATGGGAGTGGAGGGCTCAAACGACCCACATCCAAAAACCCTTAACGGCCCCAATCCCAAAAAACAAAAAAACAAAAAAGCACACAAAATCCAATCAAAGTGGAAAATCATAATTTTCCCAATCAGTACCTCCTAGCCAATCAGAAACCATCATCCAGCAGCACAGCATCCATCATTGAGTGCCTCCTCACCAAGAAGACCCACCGTAATCAACACAGAACAACCATCATCAAAACCATAAACATCAGCTTTCCCACATCCTAGCCCTGCTACATCAATCATCCAGTACCTCATTTTACAACAACTAACACCTCCTTCAATCTCTTCTCGCCTGGAAGCAACCATCACCCAGAATTTCTATTTCCAGAGACCAGCACCTCCAAGCCAATCAACATCCACCATTCCACATCTTGAAGCACCGCCGGCATTACAGGACCACCAGCCATATCTCCAAGGACCATTCAATAGAACCCAATTTTCCTTGGGCAGACCCATAACAAACCTACCCATCCAGCCACACATGAATTGCACACCATGACCAGACAACATCCAACACATCGCATCAGAGACATCTACCAGAACCAAACCAATCCCACCACAATCTGTGAAACAGCCACCACATCCCAACATAGAACCCAGAATGAAACACTTATCAAAACCTGCATCAACCTCATATAATGAAGATGAAACCCAGAAACAAACCCACATCTGCTCTGAGATTCGAATTGAGAAAGCAACCCCATCACCCGATGACCCGAGCTAAACAAAGGCAATGGCTCCCTGCGTAGCTTCTAAGATCACCAATGTTGAGACTCTCAACCACAAACCAAATGTCACTACTTGTAAAACACAAGACTGTTGAAGAAAACCATACTCCATGGATCCAAATAACTCCACTAGCTCCCACCGCACAGCTTCCAAAATCACCGATGTCTAGACTCTCCAGACCACCGCTCGGAAAAACATAATCCGCTGAAGAAACCAGGAAACACCTAACACCATGAAACCTAAGGTCTCAACCAAATACCATCACTGCAGAGATCGCCCCTCACAAATGATAAGGGACAATGAACTGTAACGTGGAAGACCATAGCACCCAGATCTGTCCTACACCTCCATGGTCTTAAAGAGCCTCACAACGAAAGACCTAGATCTAAGCTCTTCCACCATGGTAGTGAAACGCCGCACTAATGAAGGGCTAGATCTAGCCCACTCATCCATGAATCTATAACACCACATGCTAGGGAGACAAGATCTATCCCGGTCATATGAGGTTGAAGCATTCATCTGAAGTCGACACCAGAGAAAACCAGACTGTAACAGCACAACCAAGCCAGAGGAGACACACCTCAAAAGGAAGCAGCAGCGCTGTGAAGGCCGATGCATGAGAATCCATAGTAGAAGAGAAGACAACTCCATGCTGTAGAGGACACACTATGAGAGGCATCCTAGGGAAACCTGAGCGTGAGAGCCAGGAGATTCAGTCGTCTTCTTCTCTCATGGGTTTTTAGGGATTTTAATGTTTTTGGTGGGTTTTATGGTTTACATATATTTTAGGGTTTATTTAAATTTTTTAGTTTTTAGGGGGGTTTGTGTTTTTAGGTTTTTAAGGTTTTCCTAGGGTTTTTCACTATTTTAGTGTTTTTTCAGTTTTAGTGATTTTTAGTGTTTTTAGGATATTTTGGGGTTTTAATGTTGTAATATATTTTTAGGGGTTTGAAGGGTTTTTTGGTTTTTTAAAATATTAGGGTTATTTTTAATTTTTAGGGTATTTATGGTTTTTTATATTTTTTATTAATTTTAGTGATTTAACGAGGTTTTTTTTGTTTTAGTGGTTTTTTATTGTTTTCATGGGTTTTAAGGATTTCATCATTTTTAAGTGTATTGTGTTTTTTTTTGTTTTTTTGGATTTTTAGTGTTTTTATGTTTTTTAGTGTTTAAATGTACTTATGTTTTAAAGGATTTCTTATGGTTTTTATGGTTTTTATGGGTTTACAAAATTTTACGATTTTTTGTGTTTTTTATTATTTTTAGGGATTTGAGGGATTTTGTTATTTTTTAGGGTATTTAGGGTTTTTATGGTTTTTGTTGGGTTTTTAGGGGTTTTGGGATTTTTAAGGGTTTTGATGTCTTTAATTTTTTTTAATTTTTTTAGGGGTTTATATTTTTTAGGTGTTTAATGTGTATTTATAGTTTTATGGTTTTTCGACATTTTAATGATTTAGGGGTTTTTATTGGTTTTATGTTTCTTAAGGTTGTCACTTTTTTTGTTTTTATGGGTTTTAATGTTTTTAGGTTTTAATGATTTCTTTGGGTTTTTTAGGGTTTTTAGGTTATTTAAATTTTAAGGTATTTTTCGAGATTTTTTATGGTTTTTATGGTTTTTATAGTTTTTAGAGATTTTCAGGTTTTTAGGGATTTTAGGGGTTTTATTTTTTTTTTTGTTTTTTGGGTTTTTTAAGGTTTTTACAGTTTTATGTTTTTTTTGAGTTTTTAATGTTTTAGTATATTATATGAATTCTGTAGATTTATATTTTATTTTTAAGAGTTTTAGGCAAAGAAGGTGCTGACCAGGCGAGCCTGATCCCCAAATTTAAATAAAAGAAGAAAGGTACGTTGTATTACAAAAAGGGACAAACAAAGTTGGTGTGTGTATCACCCTTCATGTCTAAGTCCATAAGGGATGTGTAGTACGATGGAGTTACAAAGGACCACATAAAGTCCCTATCTTCAATTTCATTCTTTGAGAGGGAATCTACCATCGCATTCGCTTCCCGGAAAGCATGTGTGATGTGTAGGGTCAGATCTTGTGATGCTTTGAGGCATTCGATCCATTGCAGGAGTAGCCACCATGGTACTCTTCTTGATCCGCTTCTCAAGGCCTTCACCACCAGCATTGATTCAGACTCAATTCAAAAGAGCTTCAATGAAAATTGTGTTCCAAACTGGAATGCCTTGATGATTTCCCATAGTTCCACCTTGTAGGTGCATCCAAACCCCAGGAAGTGGAAGAAGCATCCCATGATGAATCCCTTGTAAGTAGGAAAGAAACCTCCACATCCCGCAAGCCCAGGTGCTCTTGATGTTGCACTATTCACGTTATCATTAATCCAAACTAGAATTGGTGGGATCCATCGGATGAATTTCATGGGTTCTAGTTGTTTCCACCTGCCAGGAACACTATGCGTTCGCAAAATGATCAAATCATTGATGTTGTTATGCATTGTTCCAGTTTGTATATGAGATTCTGCATGAACAACTTTATGGATCACCAGGACTCCACCATGGAGGGAGCTGACCTTTGATTCGAACAGGGTCTTATTCTGGGCTGTCCGCACATAGATTTCAAGGGTCACAACTGCAGCAAGCATGAGATTCTTGATCCGCTCGCTGCTTTCTGCACTAACAATGTTGTTAAAAAGTTCTTCCAGCATGCTACCTATGCAGAATTTTTGGACGAAGTGGTACTGAACATAGTCCCATAACAAGGCAGCGAGCCTATAGCTAAGGAAGATGTGTTGCGCATTTTCCTATGCTCACAGGTAGGTAGGGTAGGCTAAGGCTGAGCTCCATCAATAATTTTTAAGTTTCTCCTGCACAAGCATCCTTTTCATCAACACTTTCCATAGTAGAATAAATATCGATGGTGGAATGAAGATTCTCCTGAAATTAGAGATCCATGTCGGTGGCTGGGTGCCTTTTCCTCATTTATACCGATAGAGCTCTTGTGTTATCAACTGCCCAACAAGGTTGGGTTTCCATATGAGGATATTAGTGTCATTGAATTGTTATTTATGAATTTTCTAAATAATGTTTTCAAGACGGATCCTGGTGAGCTCTTCCATTTGGTTGTTGCATTCGGCAATAGAGATGTGTTGTAGGTTAGATGGAGGCTGAACAGAATCACTGATTGGCCTGTCCAGCCAGGTAGTTGTCTAGCAGTTCAAGTTTGAGTGCCTTGATACTATCCATTTTGATTGAAGGATGGTGTCTCTATATGAGGATCTGATCGTAGTACACATTGATGATGGAATGTAACCAATAATGCCTTCACAGAGATTAGAGTTGAACATTTCCCTTAGGATGTCCAGACCCCCATCTTGTGGATTGAACTGGTTCCAGGTAAATTTTCAAATGAGGGAATCATTGAAATTTATGAGGTCGTTAATTCCATGCCCACACATATCAGTGGGTTTCTTACATTTCTTCCATGCGACAAAGATTCATTTCCTTTCATCAATGCATCCCGTCCAGGAAAAGTTTTGAATCATCCTTTGTAGGTTTTTAATCAGGCTTGTGGGAAATCTGTAGATGAAAAAATCATGTACGAACATGGATGTGATGACTGAGTTGATCAATAAAACTCTTCCTACTTATTATATAGTTTTCCCATTACATCGTTCCAGTTGTTGAGTGATTTTCATTGAGATACATTCAAGGTGGAAGATTTTCACTTTCCCCTAGAACAACAGAACTCGCAGATTCATAAAGGGGAGAGATCCCCACAGTATGACCATAGATTTGACAATGTGACGTTGCCTTTGGGTAGAGATCCCCTTGCCAAAAATAATGGATGATTTGTTCCAGCTGATCGTATGGCCAGAAACATCTTCGTAGTTCCGGAAGAGCCTTTCAACATTGAACAAGGTCTTCTTGTTGGCATACCCAAAGAGGATAATGTCATCAGTATAGAGAAGTTGTGAGGGCCCATGAGGGTCCCTTCTTGCCTTAATTGGATTGAAGAGGCAAGCCTGCACCAAGTCAATAATGCATCGGCTCAAGTAATCTTTAGTGACCGCAAAGAGTAGGCCTGAGAGGGGGTCTCCTTGTCTGATGCCACGGGAGCATTCGAAGAACCCTCTTGGGAATCCATTGATGATAACTGAAATCTTGGAACTAGAAATTATGATGTTAATTAATTTAATAAATGGAGTAGAGAAACCATACTTGTTCAATACACCAATAATTAAGAACCATTTGATAGTGTCGAAGGCCTTCGTGATATCCAGCATCAATGCAATGCTCCCATGCTTCGAGACATTCCTCATGATGTTGATGCCTTCTAAAGCTGAGTAAAAATAGATATGAATACTACTGCTCGGGACAAACCCAAATTTATTTGGGGTAACGAGATCCTGGGTGATCCACCCCATCCTGAGGGCCAGGATCATGTTTATGATTTTTCGAATTTTTTTTCCAATGACAACTGGATAGAAATCACCTATATCGAAGGCATTCACTTTTTTGGGCAGTAAGGCGAGGAAGCTTGAGTTGGTCCCATGGGGTATTGAGACTTAGAGGAAGAATTATCTAACAACATTGGTGAGTTCAATGTGCATGATTTCCCAGTAGAACATGAATAATTTGTTGCTAAATACATCCGGACCAGGGTAAATTTTCATGTTTAACGAGAAGAGGGCAGCTCTCACCTCTAATTCAAGTGGATAATTAGTGAGGGATTTATTTTGGGACTCTATAATACATGGGATTATAGAATCCATGAGGCTAAGAGTCTTTTCATTTCCAGCATCATTATATAGCTCCTCAAAGTATCCCACAATAGCACTGGAGATCTCACTTTCATTTGTGAAATTCATGCCATTAATCGAACTACATTCAGCCCTTTCTTAATCGTTTTCTCCTTATGAAGGTGGTGGAATAATTTTATGTTCTAATCGCCATCCTTGATCCATTGTAAGTTAAATTTATTTTTGGTCAGCTTGTCCTTATGTCCCAGGAGATCGCCAAGCTTGGAATGTAACGTTAGCTCCTCCATAAAAGGGGTATCCAACTGTTGGTTGGTATTCTATCAAGAAGCAAGTTGTGCTTTAGCCATCCAGATGTCATCATCAAGATATGAGAAAGTCAACTTGCTCCACTCCCTTTGAAGTCATTTTATTCTCTTAATCATGGATTCCATCACGAAGTGTGGGATTCCATGGAATATGTTGTTCCATCCTTGGATAACCACTTCTCTACAACCCGGGATTGTGACACATGCATTGTTGAATTTAAAGAGGAGTGGCTGGTGACTCCTGCAACCGCCTCTTATTTCCAAAATTAGCAGATTGTGATCAGATTAGAATTTCAGGAGAGTGAATCCAGTAATGTCATAGGGTATGCCTCGTTCATTAATCTGAGTGAAAAATCTACCAATCATGCTCACCTACCTTCCATTTATGGTGTGTCTTCCCCATGTGAATTTAGCTCCAGCAATAGGGACCTTTGTGAGGTTGCATTTATCCCGACAGCCTGATAATTCCTCTACAGCAATTCGGGATAATGTGGTCCCCGTATTTGCATCAGGCCTTAAGATTGTATTAAAGTCCCCTATCACTATCCAATTATGCTGGATTTTCCACCGGTTTGAATCAGGTCACTCCAGAGCTGCCTCCTCTTTGTGTAAACACAGTAGGCATATATAAATGAGACTTTTAAGTTGTGGTCATGGGTCCATATCAATAGTGAAATAATTTTCTTACCCATATCATATGAAATAATCTGAATGCCAACATTCTTGACTACCCAAAAGGTTTCCAGGCCACCTTCGACATTATTGTGGGAGACGAGGGGGTATCCAAGGTTGGACCACCTGATTCTCATGAATTTAGAAAACCTAGACCTAGGTTCATTAATGCCCATTAGCGTTTGAAGGTGGATTGAGAGGTAGTGATTGAGAGCTCGGGCCGTGGGGGTGTTCCCAAGTGCTCTGCAGTTCCAGAACATGATCTTCATTGAGATGGTGATGATTTCCCCCAGTAGAGGGATGGTCCTTCTTGGGCTATGAACTGCCCTTTCCTTTTCTATTACCTCCCTTCTTCTTGGGTGGCCTTCCTACATGTTTATTCTTATCTTTCGTTTCGGGTTCATCCTCCACCTTTACAGGTTCATGCATCACTTTTTTAGGTTTATCTGCCACTTTTTCAGCTTCATCCACCACGTCTGGGGATTCACCGACATCTTCATCAGCCCCGAACTATCTGGAGAGTGTAGTGAATTTGTTGGTGGCACAAGGGCCTTCAACTAGGACGCCCCCATCTATCTTACACCTTGCTGCCTTGGCTCGAAGCTCTGGGGTGAAGGAGGCATCAAATGGGGAATCATGTTCACCATATTCCTCTCATCCTATGTCACTACACATAGGAAGAATATGTTCAGTGCAAGAATCGAATAGTTAGGGATTTTGGTGGCATGCACATTAGCCTCTCCTGCAGCTGGACATTTAACATTCCCAGGAGTGATGCTGCGGCAGATCATTTCTTGTTCGAGAGAGTAGGGAACGACATATTGATACCCATATAAAGGGGGATGGTCAGCCTCAGAAGATGCTTGGGGCGTGACCACCATGACATGTGCAGAGGTGATAGATGGCCTAGAAGCTCTTAAATCACCCGCCCTCATGACCCACCGGACTACTGCAATGGGAGCAACGGTCTGCACTTGGGGTGTCTACGCTAATCCAGGTGAAGCGGCATGCACCGCCTCAACCAAAAAGTTATCCTACCTATTATCCTGATTGTGATTTAAGTTGTTTTGTCCAAGGGTCTGTTCAACAAGTACCAAAGGGTCCAATCTCGAGTCCTGTGGTGTCATAGAATCAACTTCCATAGTGGGCAGATTAGATTCCCTTTCAGTACTTGGTTTGACAGGTCTATCACTCCTGCCTTTAGTAGGCGCTGGTTCACCCTCATGAGGCTTGGAAGGAGGGTGCTATGCAGAATCCAAGGCTTTACCTTTCCCCTGCCCTGGGTTGTTCTATAATTAACCATTCGCATCACCGTACAGGATACACGTGCTAGAGCCATTGGTTCTTCTACACTCGGTTATTGAGTTTCCAATAAGATTGCAATTGCCGCAATGTTTAGGACTCCTCTCATAGTGAATTTCATGATTCAGGGTGTCGTAAATGGTGGTAAGGACCACCTACTCAACCAAGGTACCAGCTAAGTAAATCTTGACTAGCACCCTTGCGTAGTGCCCGTATCATTAGTTTTCGGTTTCCATGTCAATGCGAATCGGGAAGAAAACTGAGGAATAAATTTCCCACAGTATATCCAATTCTTCTTGAAAATGAGAATCCACACTTGCATGAGGGTGTTTCTTTACATTGGATGGGTCAAAATTGTGATCCCACTCCTAAATGAAGAGGATACATGGCTTGAGTGCAATTGAACCAAAGCTCCAGGCCCTTTACTTCAGCCCATCCGAGGGGAATACCATATGGTAGAAGCTACGCCTCATTATCGTTATCCTCCATTCGGTGAAACCCCAGACATCAAAAATTTGGATTGAGAGATCAGAAAACTTCCATAGCCTTTCTCATTTGAAAACGAAGACACGCACAATAATGTAAAATCGACAGAGGTTCACCCTTTATTTAATCGCTTCCCTGTTTGCAGCAACATGGTCAATTTTCCCCTTCTTTATGACCCGTCTAGGGGAGGGGATCCCAAAGTTAGTGAAAGAGAACGCGTCTATCACCTTAACCCCCTCCACAAATTTCTTCTTCACCCCAGCCACACATGGAGCAGCAGGGGGGTCTTGGTTCGCCACATGAGGGTTACATAGCCGGAAATGCTCATTGTGGCCAACCAGATCATTAGGGTTCCTACTCGAAACTGTGTTAGGAATCAAGGATTAAGTACCATGTTCCTTCATAGGAGCTGCGCGGGTTCCCTCTCCTTCTTTCTTGACCATTATGTTCAAGTGTTTTAAAG
The DNA here is from genome assembly GCA_963277665.1 of Viscum album. NCBI lineage: Eukaryota > Viridiplantae > Streptophyta > Magnoliopsida > Santalales > Viscaceae > Viscum > Viscum album. The sequence goes on from OY728162.1 coordinate 479,725,706, forward strand.
AGTTTTATGTTTTTTATGGTTTTTAGTAGTTATTATGGGTTTTATCCTTTTTACGGGTTTTTATATTTTTTTGGGTTTTTTGGTTATTTAGTGGCTTTAATAGTTATTTTGGTTTTTAAGGGTTTTATAGGAGTTTTATTAGTTCTTAGGGATTTTTTACATTTTTAAGGATTTTTAGGGCCTTTTATGTTATTTATAGTATTTTTTTTTCTTTATGGAGTATGCGGATTTTTAGTGTTTTTAGGGGTTTTCAGGATTTTAGTTTATTTCGTTTTTAGGGGTTTGAATGTATTTAAGAGTTTTTTAACATTGTTAGGGGTCAAAATTGATTTTATATCCTTTAGTGGTTTTTGGATTCAAGGGTCATTATTTTTTTAGGGTTCTATGATTTTTAGGGTTCTTATGAATTTTTTTGAATTGTGAGTGTTTTTAGGTATTTAGGGGTTTTAAGTGTTTTAAAGTTTTTAAAGTTTTATGAGGGGCGTTCATGGGTTTTATGGTTGTTTATGTTATACTAATTTTAGATATTTTTCAAAAACATTATTTTTATATACGGCTTTTATGTCTTTTGTGGGTTTTTAGGGGTTTATAGTCTTTTTATGGTTTTTGTGGTTTTAAGGGTTTTTTTGAGTTTCGAGAGTTTATATGGTTTTGTTTTTAATTATTTAACATTTATAAGGGTTTAAAGGTTTTACATATAATTGTAGTTGTTTTTTAATTGTTTTATGAGTTTTATTGTTTTTTAATGTTTTTAGGGTTTTATGGTTTTTAGCGTTTTTGTTATTTTTTAGGGGTTTCAAGATTTCTAGTGTTTTTTGGGTTTTTAGGATTTTTAGTGTTTTTTGTTTTAATTTTTTCTTAGTAATTTTCATGGTTTTTATGGTTTTTTATGTTTTTAGGTACATTTATATATTTATTTGGATTTTTAAGTGTTTTAGATAATTTTGAGAGTTTTTAGGATTTTTTTATTTTTAGGGATTTATTGGTTTTTTTTTTGAGTTTTTTAATCTTTTTAGGGGTTTATATATTTTTGTATTTTTTAGTGGGTGTTTAGGGATTTTATGTAATTTTAGATAATTTATTTTATTTAGTGTTTTTAGGGTTTTTAGTGTTTTTTGGTTCATTGGGGTTTGAAGTGTTTTTTAGGTATTTATCATTTTCTTTGGGTTTTCAGGGTTTTTTGGTTTTTTATGTTTTTATAGATTTTTATGGATTTATGATATTTTTTATTAGTTTTTGGGTTTCATGATTTTTGGGTGTTTTTTGGGTTTCTATGGATTTTAGTGGTTTTATGGTGTACGAGGTTTTTTTGGGTTTTTTGGGGTTTTTATGTTTTTTACAGCTTATTGATTTTTTTGGGTAAAGGGGTTTTAGAATTTTTAGTGATCCTTTATGGTTTTAGGTATTTTATGGGTTTTATGGTTCTTATGTTTTTTTATTGTCTTTAGGATTTATAATTCTTCATAGGTTTTTAGTTTTGTTTAGGATTTTAATGGGTTATAAGTGTTTTTAGGTTTTTTTGGTTTTCTTAGTGGTTATAATGGGTTTTAGGGTTTTTTTATGTTTTAAGAATTTTTTGGGATTTTTAGGATTGTTATGGGTTTTATGGTTTTTAGGGATTTTGAGGGGTTTTGTGGTTTTTATTATTTTTATGGTTCTACTGTTTTTTGGATTTTAGAAGGTTTTTTGTGTTTTTAGGTGTTTTAAGGTTTTTAAAAGTTTTTAACATTTTTTAAGGGTTATTGTGTTTTTATAGTTTTTAGTGGTTTTAGGGTTTTCCTTTTTGAATAGTTTTTAAGGTTTTTGGGGTTTTAGAGTGTTTGTGGTTTCTAAGGGTTTTAATTTTTTTTGTTTAAAATTTTCATTTGGTTTTCAGTGTTTTTAGTGTATTTTTTTTGTTTTTATAGTATTATATGTATTTTTATTATTTATATATTTGTTAGGGGAGTTTTATAATTTTTATTGTTTTTAGGGATTTAGGGTTTTTTGAGGTTTTATGATTTTTTTTGTTTTTAGGGAGTTTTTGATTTTTTTTAGTTTTTTATGGATTTTTTAGTTTTTTAACATTTTTAATGGCCTAAAGGGTTTTTAGAGTTATTAATGGGGTTTTAGGGTTTTATTATTTTTAGTGTTTTTAGGTTTTTATCATTTTGTAGGTTTTTAGGTGTTTTAATCATTTTTAATGTTTTATGGTTTTCATTTGGGGTTTTTGGTTTTCTATAGTTTTTTAAATTTTTTAGGATTATTTGGTATTTTTTATGATTTTTGTGGTTTTTTGGGATTAATAACAATTTTTAGGGTTTTTTAGGGTTTTTTAGGGTTTTTAGGGATTTTTTTGATTTTGGGGGTTTTAGGGTTTTTTTATTTTTTTTAGGTTTTAAAGGTGTTTAGATTTTTTTAATGTATTTAACATTATAGATGGTTTTTATAGTTTTTAGTATCTTTTTATAGTTTTATGGGTTTTCAAGGTTTTTAGGTTTTTGGGATTTTTTACGGATTTTAGTGTTATTCAGTTTTTAAGAGTCTTTAGTGTTTTATATGTTTTATGTATTTATAAGTTTTTATTGCTTTCATAATGGATTTATCGGTTTTTATGGATTATTATGTTGTTTAGTAACTTTAGGTAATTTTTAGGGTTTTTATTTTTTTTAAGGTTTTTAGGGGTTTTAGGGTTTTCTAGGGTTTTAGGGTTTTTATGGGTATTTTTTTGTTTTTTTGGGTTTCTTTTGTTTTTTAGGGTTTAAAATATTTTTAGTGTTTTTATGGTATTTATATGTTTAAAGGATGTTTAGATTTTTTTTTATTGGGGTTTTATGGTTTTATTGTTTTTAAGAGGTTTTGTGGGTTTTGGAGGTTTTAGGGATTCTAGAAGTTTTAGTGGTTTTTTGGGTTTAATGGTTTTTAGTTTTTATGGTTTTCTTAAGATTTTTCAGTTTTTGGGGTTTTTTTATGTTTTTTGATATTTTTTGTTCTTTTATTGTGTTTTTATGGGTTTTAGGGATTTTCATAGTTTCTAGTTATTTGGGTTATTTTTTGGTTTTTGTGGGTTTTTTGGGTTTTTAAGGGGTATTATAGTTTTTTTAATTTTTTTTGGTGTTTAATGTTTTATGGAGTTTTTAGTGGTTATACTTTTTTATGGGTTTTTAAGGGGTTTTAGAGTTTTTTAATGTTTTTAGGTGTTTAAATTGTTTTTTTGAGTTTTTAGTGCTTTTAGAGTTTTTATGGGTTTTTGGTTTTTTGGTTTTTTAGGATTTTTTATGTTTTTATGTGTTTTACCTTTTTTTTATTTTATTTAGTTTTTCTTATGGGGTTTAGGATTCTAATGGGTTTTTATATTTTTAGGGGCTTTAGGTATTTTTAATGATTTTTTATGGTTTTAGGGATTTTAAGTGTATTTAGGGGTTCTAAGCGCTCATAGGATTATTATGGGTTTTTAGGGGATTTTAGGTTTTTTTAGAGTTTTTAAATGTTTTTTCTAGTCTAATGGGTTTGTATATTTTTCAATGGTTTTAGAGTATTTATGGGTTTTGAGATATTTATGGTTTTTAGGGGTTTTATGGTTTTAGGGATCTATGGTTTTTAGGGTCTTTTAGGGTTTTTATGGTTTTCAGTGTTATTTAGGGTTTTATGGGTTTTAATTGTTCTTTATTATTAATGTATTATTATAGAATTTTTGGGTTTAATGGGTTTTTTTACATTTTTATGGGTTTTTATTGATTTTTTAGTGTTTTATTATTTTTTAGGGTTTTGAGTGATTTTGATGGTTCTTATTGTTTATTGGGTTTTTTATATTTTTTTAGATTTTTAGAGTATCATTCATTTTTCTAGGATTTTAAGATTTTTTATAGTTTTTAATGGTTTATTGATTTAATTTAATTTTATATTTTTTTTCAATTTTTTAGGATTTTTATGCATTATATATTTTTATATGAACATCAGGTTTTTTTTCGAGTTTTAAGGTAGTTATCATTTTTTAGGATTTTTGGGGTCTTAAGTGTTCTAAGGATTTTATAGTTTTCTATGGGGTTTTAGGGTTTTCAGTGTTTTCAGTGTTTTTGACTTTTTTTGGGTTTTAGGGGTTTTTTTATTTTAATGGTTTTAGGTTTTTTAGGGATTTTGATGTTTCTTATTGTAACTATAGTTTTTTAGGGTTTTAGGGTATTATTTTGAGTTTGTTTATAGTTTCCATGTGTTTTATGACATTATTTAATATTTTTACGGTTTTTTATTGTTTTATGAAATTTAGAGCGTTTTTGGGTTTTATGGGTTTTTATGGTTTTTTAAGGTTCTTAAGGTTTTTTTATTTTTAGGTTTTTGGGGTTTTTTCGGATTTTTAGTGTTTTCTATGTTTTTTTGGGTTCTAATTGTTTTTAGGTTTTTATAATTTTCTTATGGGTTTTGGGGATTTTAAGGGTGTCTATGTTTTTAGGGATTTTTATAGACATTTTAGGATTTTTATGGTTTTCTAGGATTTTTAGGGATTTATTAAAAATTATAGGTATTTTGGATTTTAGGGTTTTTTTGGGTTTTTAATGGTTTTTATGTTATTTTTAGTTTTAGTATGTATATGTTTTTTAGAGATTTTTAATTTTTTTATGGGTTTAAATGTTTTTAAAAGTTTTTCCTAGGTTTTATGGTTTTATTGATATTTAGTGTTTTTATGGTTTTTAGGGGTTTTTAGGGTTTTTTATATTTTATGGGTGCTAGTGTTTATTAGGTTTTTAGGGGTATTAGGAGCTTTATGGTTTTTATGGTTTTCATAAGAGTTTTAAGGTTTTTTATGTATTTTTTAAGGATTTTGTTAGATTTTTAGGATTTTATATAAATAAATGTTTTTATTGATTTTGTGGGTTTTTAGAGTTGTTTATGGTTTTTAGTGTTTTTGGTGGGTTTATGGTTTTAATATATTTATTTATTTTTTGGGATTTAAATTGTATTTATTTGTTTTTAGTGTTTTATGGGGTTTTAAGGTTTTAGGAATTATTAAGGTTTTAGGGTTTTAGGGTTTTTAGAAATTTTTTAGATTTTTTATCATTTTTTTGTATTTAATGGGTTTAAATTTGTTTTAGGTTTTATTATTTTTCAAAGGGGTTTTATGGTTTTTTATATTTTAGTGATTTTCAGGGATTTTTTTTATATTTTTTATAGTTTTTATGGTTTTTAGGGATTTTATGGGTTTTAGGGATTTTTTTTGTGTTTTTATGGGTTTGTAGATTTTTTTTATCTTGTTTAGTGTTTTATGAGTTTTTAGTGTATTTTAACGTTTTTTGGGATCAATGTGTTTCTATATTTTTCAGTGGTTTTTAGGTTTTTAATTTGTTTTTATAGATTTTAGGGGTTTTATGGTTTTTAGGATTTTTAGGGGTTTTGGGGGTTTTATGGTTTTCCATTATTAGGTTTTTTAGAGGATTTAATTGTTTTAATATTTTTTTGGTTTTATTAGTATTTTTTAGTCTTTTATGTCATTTCTGTGTGTTAGGGATTTTTGTGGTTTTAGGTTGTTTTTGTGTTTTAAGGATATTTAGTGTTTTTTATGTGTTTACGGATATTTAGGGATTTTTCATGATTTTTATTTTTTAGGTTATTTTGGGATTTTGGAGGGTGTAAGGTTTTAATGGTTTTGGGTTTTTTGTGTTATTTGGATTTTTTGTTTTTTTCATTTTTAGGGGTTTTAAGGTTTTCTTGAATTTTTTAACATTTTTAGGGGATTAAATTGTTTTTTGAGTTTTTTAGTGGGTTATAGGGGTTTTATGGATTTTTAAGGATTTTTATGTTTTAGGGGATTAATGGTTTATAGAGCTGTTTTAGGTTTTTAATTGTTTTTAATGTTTTCAATGATTTTTAAGTGTTTTTAGGTTATTATGGTTTTCTTAGTTTTTTTAGGGTTTTAGGGATTTATCATTTTTATGAATTTTTAAGGCATATTTATGATTTTTAGAGATTTTGAGGGTTTTTTTATGTTCTTTGGGTATTCAGTTTTTTATGGTTTTTTATGTTTTTATGGTTTTTAATGTCTTTTTGAGTTTTTTAGCATTTTTATAGGTTTAAATGTTTTTTAGAGTTTTTAGTGGGTTCTATTGTTTTTACGTGTTTTATGATTTTAATGTGTTTTAGGGTTTTTAGGGTTTTTTATGTTTTTTAGCATATTTTGGGTTTTTAGGGTTTTCTTAGGGGTTTCAGGTTTTTTTGGTTTTTTGATTTTATAGATATTTTGTTATTTTTTGGTTTTTTTGGTTTTTAGGGTGTTTATGGATTTGGAGGATTTTATGGGTTTTAGGGGAATTATGGTTTTTTTTGGGTTTTTATGTTTTTTGTGTTTTGAGGGTATTTGTGTTTTTTGTGTTTTTTTACATTTTAGGTTTAAATGGATTATATATTTTTTTAGTGGTCCTTTAGTATTTTTTGGATTATTTAGGGTTTTAGGGTTTTTATGGTTTTTTGGGTTTTAAGGGGTTTTAGTGGTTTTATCATTGTTTTGTTTTTAGGGGTTTTAAGTGTTTTTAGTGACATTATATTTTCATAGGGGTTTGTAGGGGTTTTATGGTTTTTTTCTTTTTTAGGGATTTTTACGTTTTTTATATTTTTAAGGGTTTTAGAAACATTTTGGGTTTTTAAGGGCTTTTAGTTTTTTTTAGGTTTTGCAAGTGTTTCTTTTGGGTATTAAGGATGTATTTTGAGTTTTTATGGGTTTAAAGGTTTTTGAGAGTATTTTATCATTTTTAGTGGTTTATAGGGTTTTTAGTGTATTTGGTAGTTTTTAGGGTTTTTGTGGAGTGATTAGGATTTTATGGTTTTTAGGGGTGTTTATGGTTTTTATGGTTTTTAGGGTTTTTTAGGTTTTTTCGTGTGTTTAGGGTTTTCAGAGGATTTAAATATATTTACAGTTTTTTGGTATTCTTAGGGGTTTTCAAGGTTTATCAAGGGTTTTACATATTTTGGGATTTTAAGGATTTTCTCAATTTTTATTGTTTTTATGGTTTTATAGATTTTGAGGGTTTTTTTAGTGTTTTAATGTTTTTTTGGGTTTTTTTGGTTTTTTGAGTTTTTATGTTTTTATCAGTTTTTAGAGTTATTTAGTGTTTCAAGGGTTTTAAATGTTTTTAGAGTTTGAGTAGGTTTTTATTTTTTTATGGTCTTTTAGGGCATTTTTCATTTTTTAGGGGTTTCATTGTTTTTTGGGTGTTTCATAGTTTATTTATCTTTTTAGGTTTGTATGGGTTTTGATTCTTTTAGGTATATAAGGTTTGTTTAGGGTTTCTCAAGAGTTTTAGGGGTTTTTATGTTTTTAGGTATTTTATGGTTTTTTGGAATTTTTGGGGTTTTTTAGGTTTTTTAGGGATTTTGGAACAGTTTTAGGGGTTTTGGGGGTTTTTAGGAATTTTAGTGTTTTATGGTACTTTTAGGGTTTTATGTTCTTAGTTTTAGTTTTTAGGGATTTTAATGGTTATTAGTTCCTTTAAATTTTTTACGGATTTAAAGGGGTTTTAGAGTATTTAGTAGTATTTTAGGGCAAAGAAGGCTCGAGACCAGGTGAACCTGGTCCCCCCAAAGTTTATTAAAAAAAGAAGAAACCAATAAAATGTTTCAAAAGGGGATTTCAAACCCGGGTGTACAACTCACCCTTCATACCAGACTACACAAACCGTAGATAGCACGACATGGAAACAAGTGACCATATCGAGCTCCTCTTCACAATCTCCTGCTCTGAGAGTGCATCTGCAACCGAGTTTTCCTCCCAATAGGGATGTGTGACATGGAGATTCATCCCTTGAAAAAAAGTGAGGCATTCCATCCATTGGGGAAGAATCCTCCAAGGGACTCACCGTGACTTGGTTTTAAATACCTCCACCATGAGAATTGAGTTCAATTCAAGCCGAAGAGGACTCCATCTAAAATGAAAAAAAAATTAATTTCCTTTATCAGGACCCAAATTTAGCTTCAAGGGCACACCCATTCCCAATAAAATGGTGAAATCAGCCTTTAAGAAATCCACAATGGGTACAGAAAACCTTGTAACACCCTGAGGGGTCCGTTTCTCCCGAAGTCGCACCATCCACGTTCACCTTGATCCAGGAAGAAATCAGGGGGATCCAGAGGATGAACTTAAGAACCTGTAATTTCTTTGACTTACCAACAACACCAAGAAACTACAAAAGAATAATATCATAAACTACATTTTCCATTGCGTCAGACTGGATATGAGATGTTGCATGATTCGCTGTATAGAGAAAAACAACACCACCCTGGAAAGAGAGATTTTTTTTTGTTGAATGTAATCACATTCTGGGAAGCCCAGGTTTATAAAGCAATGGAAATGATGGAAACATGCAAGAAGTTGTACACCTGCCTGCTACAAGTCCGGTTAACCAAACTGTCCAGTAGCTCAAAAAACGGCATGTTCAAGCAGAAGGGAAACCCGAACAGCATCTACAAGTATTCCCAGAGCGCCACTGTAAACCTACATTGAAGAATATTGTGCCAAATGAATTCCTCAGCTCCAAGACAGAGGAAGGAGACCAAGCCAAGGCAGTGTCCAACCCTTTGAATTTTCCCTTGAAGCGTAAAATGATTTTTCCATAGCTTCCAGAGTAGCAGATGGTTATCCGGAGGGATAAATGGTCTTATAAATCTTGAAAGAAATGATGGAGGATTTGGACCCTGTGGAAATTTCGTCCGATAAAAATATTTCACATTGAGCTGCCCAACGAGATTAGGATTCCAGATTAAGGCATCTCTATCAAGAAAAATATATTCTCGAATCTGCATATATATGTCTTCTAGAAGGATACCCTTAAACTGCCCCAGTCGAGGAGTGAAGCAAGAAATCCACATGTCCCTTGAATCGACAGAAGGCACCGTAGTATCCAACAGAGGCCTATCGAGCCATGTGGTAGACCAAACATTTAGATTCGACTAATTAAAAACAATCTATTTTGAGTGCTCCATAATTACCTTGTAAAAGCCTCGGACAGTTGGCCAAACCAAAGATGGAAAATATCCGGAAAACCCATCACAAAGTTTCTATGTAAAACTTCCCGCAAAAAATCCCAGGCCATCATCTTTATAATCAAGCAAGCCCCATGTGATTTTGGCAATAAGGGCATCATTAAATCTCCAAATCTCTTTTATTCCAAGCACGCCCATCTGAGTTGGATTAGTGAAATCCCTCCAAGCCAGAGAGACGAATTTTCATTCAGTAGTACATCCCATCTAAGAATAGTTTCTAATCTTCACCTATAGGATTTTTATGTGATTAAGAAGAAATCTGTAGATGGATAAGGAATATATGAACATAGAGGTAATAACTGAATTGATAAGACAAAATCACTCGACATGTGAAATACATTTTCCTTTCCATTTATCATGTTGTATGATGATTCTTCTCACCATGTTCTCAAGATAACTACGCTTGAACCATCCCCAAAAATTGGGATACTTTTATAATCAAAGGAGAGTGATCCCCTCTTAACCCCAATGGAAAGGGAAATGTGTAACTTCTTAGAGGAGGAAATCCCCTCCCCAAAGATGATAGAGGATTTTCTCCAGCTGTTGGATTTCCCCAACACATATTCATAATAAAGAAATATCAATCGAATAGAGGACAAGTTATTCTTTTCAGCCTACCCAAAGAGTAGAATGTCATCGTCTTAAAGAAGATGGGATGACACCTGGAGGACACTCCCTACTTTAATTGGATTGAAAATACCATCCTTCATGAGATCGATGGGGAACCTGCTCAATTAATCTTCACCAATCACAAAGATAATACCAGAAATTGGATGCCCCTACATATCTCCATTTGAGAATGTGAAGAATCCCTTTCGCGAGCCACTAATAAGCACCTACACTCTAGCACTATTCAGGATGGATTCCACCAACTTGATGAAACTATCTGAGAAACAATATTTAGAGAGAACTTGTAAGATAAATCTCTAGATGATAATATCAAAAGCCTTGTGAATATCTAGTTTTAATGTAAATTTTCCATGTTTGGAGTGTTTCTTCTTGATGTTGATACCCTACTAGGCTGTAAATAAATAGTTCAGAATGTTTCTACCCAGAAAAAATCCAAATTGATTGGGGTTAATAATCTCCCCCATAAGTCTCCTAATTCATTTTAGGGGTTTATGGGTTTAAGGGTTGTTATATGTTTTTTCAATTTTTAGGGTTTTTTTTAATTTATTAATGTTTTTATGGTTTTTAGAGTTTTTAAAATTTTTAGTGGTTTTCAAGGGTTTTAGGGTTTTTAAGGTTTTCATGGTTATTTATGGATTTTAGGGGTTTTGGGTTTTTACAATATTTTAGTGTTTTTTTCATTTTTTTAGTTTTAAAGGGTTTTGAGTATTTTTAGGTTTTTAATGTTTTGTTAGGGATTTTTCAGGGTTTTTCGAGTTTTTTTAATTTTTAGGGATTTTTAGGCTTTTTTAGTATCTTATGATTTTATAGGGTTTTAGGGTTTTTAAGGTTTTTGGGTGTTTTATGAATTTTATGGGTTTCTATATTTTTTAATGTTTTATGTGTGTTCAGGGATGGATGGGGATTATACCATTTTTAATGTTGTTTTTTATGGGTTTTAAGTGTTTTTTAGGATTTTCTTATGGTTTCTGAGGATTTCTTGGGTTTTTTTTTATGTTTTTTGGGATTTTTGGGATATTTAGGAATTTTTATGGATTTTTTTTGTTTCTAGGGTTTTGAGGGGTTTTTATGGGGTTTATGGATTTTTGGGAGTTCTAGGGTTTTTCTGGGTTTTTAGTGGATTTTATGGTTTTATGGGTTTTGGGGTATCTGTGGACTTTCTAGGTTTTTTGTAGGTGTTTAGAAATTTTAAGGTTTTTAGTGGTTTTAATTTTTTATGTATTTGATTTTTTATTAGGTTTTTTAGGATTTCCAGGGATTTGTTTTGATTTTCTATGATATTTTTGGTTTTTTAGTATTTTTAGGAATTTTTAGAGTTTTTTCTTTTTAGGGTATTTGGAGATTTTTATGAATTTAACATTCTTTAGGTTTTTAGGGTTTTTAAGTGTTTTTAGGTTTTTCAGGTTTTCTTCTATTTTTTCAAGTGTTTAGGGTTTTATATTTTTTAATGTATTTTTTTTTATTTTAGGATATTTATAAATTTATATGTTTTTTGGGGATTTTGAGGTTTCTAAGTGTTTTTTGTGTTTTTTTAGAATGTTTGGTTTTAGGTTTTTTGAGTTTTTCAGGGCCTTTAGTGTTTTTAAGAGTTTCATAATGTTTTTAGGTGTTTAAAGGGTATAAATATATTTTAGGTTTTTATGGGTTGTTAGGGTTTTTATTAATTTTGTGTTTTTATGGTTTTTTATATTTTTTGGGATTTTTGGTTTTTTAGGGTTCTTATGTTTTTTTGCGGTTTTATGTGTTTTTTAGTTTTAAGGATTTCATAGGTTTTTTTCATGGTTTTTAGGTTTTTTATGTTTTTAGTTATTTTTAAAATCATTTTAGTATTTTTTTGGTTATGTAGGTTTTTTATGTATTTTGACGGGGATTTAGGTTTTTCTTTGGGTTTTTATGGTTTTTTGGGGTTTTAGGGTTTTTTTTCAGTTTTCTAGGTTTTTAAAGTTTTTTACCGTTCTTTAACATTTTGGGGGTTCATTTAATTTTATTATTTTTAGTGATTTGGGGTTTTTTTGGATTTCTAGGTTTTTTATGTTTTTTAGCATCATTTTTGGTTTTCAGGGTTTTATAGTTTTTAAAATATTTTAGATTATTTAAGGGTTTTATGTGTTTTTTAGGTTTTTAATCTTTTCATAGTATTTTTAAGGGTTTTCACATTTTTGGAGATTTTAGTTATTTTTTAGGATTTTTAGGGTTTTTTGTTTTTTACGGATTTTGGAGGTCTTTAGTGATCATTTGGGTATTTAGTGATTTTATTGATATTTTGGGTATAATGGGGATTTTTTTTACTTTTTTAGGGGTTTTAAGGTTTTTTATAGTTTTTAATGTTTTTAGGGTTTTAAAGGGTTTTTAGATTTTTTCAATATTTTAATAATTTTATGGGTTTTAGGGGTTTTTATGGTTTTAGGAGTTTTTATGGTTTTTTGGTTTTGGGGTTTGTTACCGTGTTTTACGATTTTTAGTGTTTTAGGTTTCAGATGATTTATGTGTTTTTACGTTTTTAAGGTTTTCTTAGGGTTTTTTAATTCTTGATGTTTTTAGGTATTTTTAGTAATTTGTTTTTATTTTTATTGTCATCAAAGTTTTTTAGTTATTTTGATGGTTTTTATGGATTTTTGGGGTTTGTAGGGGTTTTTGATTTTTTTGGTTTTGAGGTTTGTTTTTTTTTTATTTTAAATATTTTTAATGTCTTTTGAGGATTAAATGGGTTTTATAGATTTTAGTGGGGTTTTAGGGGTTTTATGGGTTTTATGTGTTTTATGGTTATTTTAGGTTTATGGGGTAATTATTTTTTGGGTTTTTTGGTTTTTAGAGGTTTTTAGGGGTTTTAGCTTGTTTAGGTTTTTAGGGAATTTATGTTTTTCAATATTTTATGGTTTTCCTAGTGTTTTTAGCGTTTTTAGTGTTTTTACCTTTTTAACTGTTTTAGGGATTTTCATAGGTTTTGTAGGTTTCGTAGTTTTTAGGGTTTTTATTTTGTTTTTTTTTTTGTGGCTTTATTATTTTTAAGTGTTTTTTTGGTTTTTATGGTTTTGTTATGGGTTTTCAGGGTTTTTTGGATTTTGATGTTTTAGGTATTTTGAGAACTTGTTTAGGAATTATATGGTTTTTGGGGGTTTTTATGGATTTTTTTGGGTTTTTGATCTTTTTAGGAATTTAGGGTTTTAAGGGGTTTTAGGGTTTGTGGTTTTTATGAGTTTTGTTGGGTTTTAAGGTATTTTCATGTTTTTGAACATTTTTATTGGTTTGAAGAGATTTTATTATTTTTATTTGTTCTAACATTTTTAGGGGGTTTATTGTTTTTATGGTTTTTACGGTTTTTATGGGATTTTAGCGTACCATTTTTTAGGTTTTTAAGATATTTATATGTTTTTAGGTTTTCTAGGTTTTTATATGGGTTTTTGAGTTTTTAATTTTTTTACATTTTTATTGTTTTTATGTCATTTTTTTGTGAATTTTATGGTTTTTTGGGTTTTTAGGGATTTTTAAGGGTTTGGGTGTTTTAGAGTTTTTAATGTTTTTATAATTTTTTAGGTCTTCAAATTCTTTTAGATTTTCTGTTGGGTTTTTAAGGTTTCTTATATTTTTTATTGTTTTTAGGGGTTTAAACGGTTTTAGTGTATTTTTATGGGTTTTTAAGGTTTTCTATGGGTTTTAGGGTTTTCTATGATTATAGGAGTTGTAATGGTTTTTAGGGGGTTTATTGTTTTCTAGGGATTTTACAGGTTTTAAGACTCTTTGGGTTTATATTGTTTTCTTAGTTGTTTTCATAGTCTTTATGTTTTTTTTATGTTTTAGGGTTTTTAGAAATTTTTTATGATTTTTATGTTTTCTATGGTTCATATAGATTTTAAGGTTTTTTTGTGTTTTTAGGGTATTTAGGGATTTTATTTTATTATTGGGGTTTAGGGGTTTTTTTAGTTTTTTAGGGGTTTTATGGTTTTTTCAATTTTCTAGAGTTTTTTGGGGTTTAAAAGTCTTTTAGATTTTTTAGTATTTTTAGGGTTTTTATTGTTTTTATGGATTTTAGATATTTTTATGGTTTTTATGTTTTTTAGGGTTTTTAGTGGTTTTTTGGTTTTTAGGGATTTCATCTTTTTTTAGGTTTTTAGTTGTTTTAATTATTTTTAATTTTTTTAAAATTTTCTTAGGGTCTTTCAAGGGTTTTATGGTTTTATGTTAATATTGATTATTAGGGTTTTTTTGTAATTTTATGGGTTTTTAGAATATTTTTTTTTTTGGATTTTTAATGTTATTTGGTTTTTATGGTTTTTATGGTTTTTATGGTTTTTTGGAGTTTTTTTAGATTTTTAACGATTTTTAGATATTTTATCATTTTTAGGGGTTTAAAGGGTATTTAGTGGTTTTAGGCATTTTATGTGTTTTTATGATTTTAGGGGTTCTATGGTATTAGGTTTTTAGGGTTTTTATGGTTTCTAGTGGTTTTAGATTTTTGTTTAGTTTTTAGGGGTTTTAATTTTTTTAAGATTTTCTAAGGGGTGTTTCAAAGTTTTAGCATTTTAAAAAAATTTATGGATTTTTTGAATTTTTATTATTTTTTAGGTTGTCAGGGTTTTTTCGATATTTTTAGTGGTTTTAGTGTTTTTATATATTTTTTGTGGTTTTAGTGTTTTTTTGGGTTTTTTAGTTTTTTTTTTTTTTTTTTTTGAGTTTTTAGTATTTTTAAGCTTTTAATGGGTTTTTATAAGATTTAGTTTTTTTGAGTTTTTTTATTTTAATTTTTTTTAAGGTCTTATGGGTTATTTTGGTTTTTATGCATTTTTGAATTTTTTAGTATTTTTTCATATTTTAGCCTCTTAGGGATTTTGAGTGTATTTTAGGGTTTTCTTTGTGCTTTAAGTGTTTTAATGTTTTTAATTTTTTTAGGGATTTTTAGTGATATTTTTAACATTTTAATGTATTTTAGTGTGTTTTGGGATTTTCAGTTTGTTTGAGGTTTTAGGGTTTATAAGGGTATTTTATGTTTTTTGTGTTTTTTTTAATTTTTAGGGTTTTAAGGTTTTTTATAATTTTTTTAACATTTTCATAGCTTTAAAGTGTTTTAAGGGTTATTAGATGTTTTTAGTGTTTTATGGGTTTTTAGGTGTTTTATGGTTTTGAGGGGTTTAATGGTTTTTATGTTTTTTGGGGTATTTTAGGGTATTTAGTGTTTTTAGGTTTTTCAGGGGTTTTAGGTTGCTTTATGATTTTAATGATTACATAGGGTTGTTAGGGTTTTTATGTTTTTAGGTTTTTTTAATTATTTTTTAGGATTTTTATGGTTTTTTAGGGATGTTGCGGGTTTCATGGTTTTTACGGTTTTAGGGGATTTATGTTTTTATGCGGTTTTAGGGGGTTTTGATTATTTTAAAGGATTTTAACTTTCTTATAGTGTTTAATGTTTTTGGGTTCAAATGGATTTCAGGGTTTTTTGTGTTCTTTTAGTTTTTAGGGTCATTTATGGTTTTAGGGGTTTTATTACATTTTCTTGTTTTTTGGGTTTTTAGGGTTTATACCATTTTTTAGGTTTTTAGGGGGTTTATGTTCTTTTAGGTTTTTAAGGTTTTCTTATGGTCTTTCAGGGTTTTTTGAGTTATTAGGTTTTTTTAAGATTTTATGGGTTTTTAGGGTTTTTAGATATTTTGTGTGTTTTTAGGTTTTTTTATTTTTAATATTTATTGGGGGTTTGTGTTTTTTATATTTTTAGGGGTTTTAGTGTTTTTTAATGTTTTTAGTGGTATAAAGGTTTTTAAAAATTTTTAGTTCCTTTTAGGGTTTTCCTGTGGATTTAGAGTTTTTTATGGGTTTTATAGATTATTAGGGTTTTTATGGTTTTTAAGGTTTTTATAATTTTTTAGTGTTTTTAGTGGTTTTAAATATTTTTAGGTTTTAAATATTTTCTGAGGGTTTTTGATTGGTTTTAGTGTTTTTTAAAATTTTAGGGATTTTTAGGAAATTTTTTTGAAATTTATGGTTTTTAGGTATTTTGAGGGATTTTAGGGGGGTTTAGGGGTTTTTAGGGTTTTGATGGTTCTATTGGGTTTCTAGTTTTTTATTGTATTTTGGTTTTTAAATGATTCCTAGGGGTTTTTAATTTTTTTATGGGATCATAGCGATTTTGGAGTCTTCATTTTTCTAAGGGGTTTTATGCGCTTTTAGGTTTTTAAGGTATTTTGGGTTTTTATGATTTTTTATGATTTTTATGTTTTTTATGGATTTTTTTAGTTTCTAATTTTTTTATATTTTTAGGGGTTTCTGGTGTTTATATGTTTTTAAGATTTTTCATGATTTTTAGGTTATTTAATTTTTTTTGGGATTTTTAAGCCTTTATATTATTTTTTGTTTTTTTTGGGTTTTAGGGTCTCTTTGGATTTTGAGGGGTTTTAGGGTTATTATGGTTTTTTGGTTTTTTATGGATTTTTAGGTATTTATAGGTTTTATTAGTTTTTAGGTTGTTTTGAGTTTTTCATAAAAAAATTGTGTTTTAGAGGGTTTTTAGATTTTTAATGGGTTTATGTTTTTATTGGTTTTTTTGGTTTTTAGTGTTTTTAGGGGTTTTCAGGTTTTTAGTGTTTTTTGTTTTTAGGGGTTTCAACTTTTTTTTGGTTTGTAATGTTCACATACAATGTTTTAGGGTTTTTAGGGCGTTTTACGTTTTTAGGTATTTTTATGTATTTTTTAGGATTTTTATGGTTTTAGGGGTATTTGGGATTTCGAGGTGTTTTATGGTTTTTTAGGGTTTTAGGATTAATATGGTATTAATGCGTC
Source organism: Viscum album (assembly GCA_963277665.1). Taxonomy (NCBI): domain Eukaryota; kingdom Viridiplantae; phylum Streptophyta; class Magnoliopsida; order Santalales; family Viscaceae; genus Viscum; species Viscum album. Next base: position 479,742,110 of record OY728162.1, read on the forward strand.
GCCAGATATGAAAAATGAGGAATTGAAGATAAAGCAGTGAACTGTAGCTGAAATGACTGATGGTTAATGTTAATACCTCCCATCAAGGTTTCTCAAGGGTTTAACACAAATTCACTAGTAATGGAGGTGCACAACCAATTCTGAGTAAAGGGAAGAGTCTAAATAAATAAGGATGCACATAAAGCTTAAAAAGTTCTTAAGAGTAAAGTTCCCCTTTACAATGGACTAAAAACACTTTATAGAGACAAAATAAAGTGTGTAAAATGACCAAAATTGAATTAAAAGTCCTGAGGTACTCAAAAGGCACATAACAATTATAAAAAACACTTCCCCATTCTATTTAATGCTCCCACAAACTAAAGTAGATAAATTCCTTCTTAATGATGATTTTTATATGTTCTCTCTCCTCTTTAATGTGATGCTATGAATTTATTTCCTTTTCCATGTGTATAGATGATTTCAGGCCCCTAATTTGTGTGTTGTGGCCCACCACAGTGTTGGATGTCAAAAGGTGTGGGCAGGTCTAATTTGAATAACAAATTGGATCGAAATATTTTTGAAGCACAAAATTATTCTCATTTGGTTGAATATGATCTATATAATTCCTCCCCTGGTTGAAGATTATTTCCCCTAAAATCTGTGGCATTGTCTACATCAATTTATAGAGATAAGTCCCCAATGTTGAATATTATATAAATACCATGGAAATTATTAGATAAATAAATTTTGTAGGCATTGCTTCCCACTTTTTTAGGCACTTTCAATGGCCCTTCAACCCAAGCCTTTAGTTTTCTTTTCTTTTTGGTTAGATATATATCCTTACAAAGGTGAATCCACACATTGTCTCTGGGTTGGAAAATGGCCTTCTTCTGATGATTGTTTGTTCATCTCTTGAATACTTCATTAAACTTCTCTATTTGAGAATTAATAGATTCATTAAGCCTTTTCATCTACTTTTCCTTCCATCCTTACTAATATTTACCTAAATATTGTGAGGAAAAGAGAAAAATAATATAGGAGTGATTGGATTGATGCCATAGACCACTTCAAATGGATAATGTCGAGTGGTAGCATGGGGAGATATATTGTATATGCATTTATATTTTACAAGATGAAAATACTAATCTCTCATATTCTCATTCACTAATGTTCATTGAATATTTAACAATATATGATTGGTAAATTCTATCTTCCCATCAGTTTGAGGGTGATTGGAAGTACTAAAAAGAATCTTCATACCGAATTTCCCTATAATGTCCACAAAAAATGGTTGTGTAATTTAGTGTCTCTGTCTAAATCAATTCTATGAAGAATCCAATGAAGGCAATCAATCCCTTTAATAAACAATTATTCCACTTTTACTGAATCATTCGTCTTATTTCAAGGTATTAAATGATCCATCTTAGAAAATAAATCAACAACAACTATTATTAAATATTTACCTTACTGAATCTTTAGAAAATACATACTAAAATCCTTGTAGAGATCTTCCCATGGCTGCACTGGAATATCTGACGGAGTGTATAAAACAGGCATGAAATAACTCTTTTTTCATTGAAATTTCCTACATATTTAAATAGTTTCTTTGACAGATGATTTCATATTTGGATAGTAGAAATTCTACTTTAGTATCTCCAAGGCTGTTTGGATGCCAATATGACCACCATGTCTTCCTTCATGTTCCTCCAAAATGAGAAATTCATTATAATTACCCATTGAATCACATAACTTGTTTATCTTAAATAGAAACCCATCAATCATTTAATAATACTCCACAAATTCATATTGAAATTGGATTACAATATAATTTAACTCTATATCATGGTGATAATATTTTTTCTTAAGATAAAATCCTAGAATTAGATCATCTGGTAAGTAATGAATAACATTGTGATAAATCAGACACAACTAGGTTATCTTGAACCTTACTATATTTTGATAAAAATGAGAATTAATGAAATAATTCCACCAACCGTTCATGCCTCAAACTCAGATTTTTTTTGAACATTGATAAATCGCAAGGACTGATATTCAGAATGAAGAACAATTTTCTCTCTCTCAAATAATGATACCAGTGATCTATAGCTCCCACAATCACATAAAATTCCTTATCATAGGTACTATAATTCCTCATTTAATCATTCAATTTCTCACTATATTATAAAATAGAATGATTTATTTTTATGATAAAATCATTTATCCCAATCCCACTTGAATGAAATCCACTTCAAAGATTTGATCAAAATTAAGTAACAACAAATATAGTGCCTCACACAAATTTTTCTTAATGATTTCTAATACTTAATTTTCTACCTTGGAGAACTCTAATTTTACATTTCTCAATCATTAATTTCTAGGTTCAATGGTATTACTAACTTGAAAACAAAAATTTTATTTCAAAATATCTTTTGAGGAAAAAGTGGGAAACTACAACAATTCAACACAAAGGATCATTAAACATGGTAAGAAATAAAATAATCATTAAATATGAGGATAAAATTATTCAAATTTAATACCAAATAAATCCCCACCCCCCATTGAATTTAATTTAACTTTGTACCTAGATTGACTTTGATTAAGTATTTAAATTTATTTGTCATATTGTCCCAACGTTTTATGTATTCCTCTGCATTTATCTTCATTTCATTGAATCCACATGCGAAAACTTGATCTTGTTTATTGATCCATGACCTTTGATGGAATACACCTTACATATTTGATAGATTCTATTTGTTTCTAGGACATTATTTCTTCAACATTTGATTTACCTACCATGATTCGTTTTTTAGATACCACATATTCCAAGAACATCACTTACATTGAAAATAACTCACACTTTTCCAGCTTTCCATATAGCCTTTATTCCCATAGAATTCCAAATACCCGACAAAGATGATCCACAAGGCATGCCACATACTTATTATAAATAAAAATATCATCCTTACAAACAATCTAAAAATTGCCAAAAAAATAGTTTCGTAACATCATTCGTGTGTCATATGAAAGTGATATGAGTATTCGAGAGGCTGAATGGCATGAACAACCACTCAAAGAATCCAACTTCAGTTTTGAATGCTTTTTTTCACTCATCCCCTTACATCATTTGAATCTAGTGGTATCCACTCTTAATATCAACCTTTTAAAATGTTAATGAACCATGTAATTCATCAAGCATGTCATCGAGTAATTGAATGGGATACTTGTATTTGATGGTATTATTATTGATATATCTATTATCAATACACATGTAATACATAGAATCTTTCATCAGTGAAAAAAAATTTGTAACTGAACATGAGATTATGTTTGGCCTCATAAATAATCAATCAATCAATATTTTAATCATTCCTCTATGGTTACTTTGATTCTATAATATTACACTGATATGATTGTTTGTTAGGGAATTATGCACCAGTTACATTATCAATATGGTGTTTAGTTCCTCTAAAGGGTGGTAATCCTGTAGGAAGATCATTAAGAAAAATATCATGATATTACATAATGAATTAATTCTCTAATATATGGTGATGGAAATTATCCTCATGGCATGATTTTTCCCTCATTAACAAAGAAAAAATATCTTTTGATTATAGATTTATTTCTCTAGTTGATATTTATTGATAAAGAGTTTATCTTTGGGAACTTATAGAACAAATATTTCTTTATAAGTTTGATATAGATTCAAAAGAGAAAGTGTGATATTATTTTCCCCAAATAAAAAATAATATAAATCCTTCTTACCATATTTCAATTCCCTATCAAACCACAATAGATTTTCCAACTATAAGTGATAAAAATATATAGTAATAACATCACAAAATTCCTCATCAATACAGTTCTTAAAAATGGAAAATGAAATAAGAAGCTTATTTTTTATTAATAGTGTGATCCTATTGGTCAACTATTTTCAATTTTTTTGATCAAGGATAGTAGAGAGTATGAAGTTTCAATTTATCAAATAGTATTGTTGCGGTAACATTTTTATATCTCCCTATATCAATACTCACCATGAATACTTTATAATTAATTGTTCAATGAGTTTGGAAAAAAATTTCACATTTTTATTATTAAGGATATATTTGATCTTGAAAAATACTTCATAGAACAAGAATTTTACCCACATCAACTTATTCAACTACATGATCTTCATTATCATATCCTTCACTACCATGATCATCCTATTTGATTTCCCTATTGATATATTCATATTTTTAAAAAAAATTATATTGTTAGGGATATTGGCCAAAACATTACCATACCTATGACATTTTATGTTCTTTAAATTCCCATATTCATAGGAGTTAGATTTTTCCCTTTGGTTATTTCGTAGCCTTCTCTTTCCCTTATCCAACATCTTGTTCTTTCTAAAATCCTTTTCACTAAAATATATTTATTTGAATAAATTCCATTATAAAAATATATACCTTGATTATAGTTCTTGAGTGTTGGTGCCTTTGAGGTCTTATTTTGATTCTCCACCTTGATATCCAACTTGTTGTTAGATGGTATGTCTTAGTATGATATGCTATATAATACCAAATGTAGGGTTGAATATATAAGAATTATATGCTCTAATACAAGAGGGGGGTGAATTGTACTTTTAAAAATCCCTAAGGTAATTTTGTACAACCAAAATTCACAACACCTCTTTGTTTTAATAACTTGATTGATTCTGGAAAAGTGATTCCGGAAATTAAACTTAACAAAAGTTTACACCAACTAAGATTCTACCTTAAAGCGTATAGAATATAACTAAATTAGATTATAATAAAGGAAGTATAAGAAAGTTATAATTCCATTAACAATACAAAATATAGAGAAAAACAAGTAGTAAAACTACAAGTAACAAATAATAACTCTATTAACCCAAAGAGAAGGTTATCCAACAACCTTGGATAAGATGTCCCTTGATTTATACTTTCAAGAAAGTCTTTCTTACCCACACCAGGGTATGTCCTCGATACGAAGATCGGATTCAGTCATGTTATCCCCGTAAGCCCTCAGCGATCAGGTAGTCGGAACCTCTATCTTCGTCAGCAAGGAAGCCCTCAACTTCACGTTGTTGGAACCTCTATCTTCCTATCCTCGGAAGCCCTCGATTGTAATCAGAAAAAATTAGAGTCTCACGAAGAAAGTCCGCATAAGGAAAAGTTTGAACAATTTTTTCAAACTTTCTGCACGAAGCATTGAGAGTTTATAAGAGCCTCTATCTCTAGAAATCACTTCAACAACATATAAGCACCAATGTAAAAGTTTTTAAGGTGTTGTGTCTTATTTTCAAATGAGATCCTCTTTATAGGTGAAGCTCCAACGGTCGGCTCCATCCTCCAATGGTCATATTTCTCCTTGAATTTCGGAGGAACCTGTATATGTGTCACTCAACCAAAGGTTAGTTGATAACTGAAAGCATGACATCATTTTGTAATGAAACAAGTGTAGGCATAAGTAAAAATAATTTTCGGAATGAAATTAAATAAATGTTCGGAGTATTTCCAAAATGTAATTCAGTGAATGTAATAAAGAGATATTCAGATTCTGTTTTGTTGGAATTGGAAACCTGAATTCTGTAGAAATACAGAGTCTAAATTTCAAGTAAATTTGGAGTCTAGATATCACTAGTATTCATAACTATTACTTGCAAAGTTCAAAGTAAAAGTTATTGAGAATTCAGAGTCAGAACCCATCAGAGTTTGGAGTCTGAATTCAGAGAACTCAGAGTCTGAACTTAGATAAGTTATTAATCACAATTCGGAGTAGATCTTTATGAGAGTTTGTATCCAGAATTTGAATTTTAACTTCCTAAGAGTTCATATCTAGATTTTGGAGTGGAACTTCATGAGAGTTTGTATCCAGAATTCAGAGTGGAACTTCATGAGAGTTCGTGTCCATAATTCGGAGTTGAACTTCATTAGAGTTCATATCCAGAATTCGGAGTCGAACTTCATGAGAGTTCGTATCCATAATTCGGATTTAAACTTCATTATAGTTCATATCCTGAATTCAGAGTTGAACATAATGATTCATGTCTAAGTATTATATGATTCTAACATTTTGGATATGATTCCGATTTTAATAATTAAGAAAAATATCAATATGATCAATGAAATCAATATAGGGGTAAATTTCCTTTGGGAAGGAAATTTTCCTTATGAGAGTAAAATAGGGGTAAAAACATATTTGATTAAGGATACGGTGTTTGTAATTTTCAAAACAAGAATGAATGGAAAAGTCATAATCAAAACCTTATTTACTCAACAATCTCCCACTTTTTGGAAAGCACAAATAGCTTTACGAAAAAGAATTTAAATACTTAGAAAAATTTCTTTAGACTTTGAAATTTAAACTTATCTCCCTTTGTTCATAGATGATGATGAATGCAAATAACTCCCCCTTAGTCTTTGGAACACTAAGGATTATATTCTGTATTTCTGGAATAGAATTTTCATTATCATGAGAATGAAAAACTTCGTATTGAAAAACTCCCCCTTAGATAAGCTCCGCCTTACCCAGGGATAGTTCTTCTTAGCTTAGAAATTTTTCTTCTCCCTTTCATATTTTTCATTTTCCCCTTTTGGTTAGTTATTTTTCCTTCGACCCCTTTGTGATTTTCAAAAAGAATTTGAGGGAACGAAAAAAACAATAATGTACCTGAAACATTAAAGATATACAACCAAGACAAGCAATGAAAATTTATTTATGATTGGAAATATTAGTACAGGGAAAAATAAAACAAAATAACATATTGGTCTATTTGTCTTCCTTTTCCATGGGGATTAACTTCTTCAACGGGGATTTCAGCTTCATTAAGTCTTTTTGGTCCTCCTCAACTTGCTTTTCTAAGGCTTTAATCCTTCTATCTTGAGCCTTCAGAGCCTCAGACCGTGTCTTAAGAATTTAATCCTACTTCACAAGCTTTTCTTTGATCTCAATCTGGAGATCTCTTTCCCCTTTACATCTTTGAGCAACGGAGTTAAGCTTCCCATTCAGATCCTTCACCTGTTGAATCCGAGTATTTTTCTCAAGGGTCACCTTTTCCTGAAGATTATTTATCTTGGCATCCTCAATATCAAAAGAATATTTAACATAATTCTGAAAATGACCAAACTCAGCCAAGCCATCTTCAACTTTGTTTGACCATAGAGTGATTTTGCTGCATGATTTTCTGGGAACATCATAATTGATAAGAAAATTTCAATGATCAGCCTCAATCTTCACACACTTATCCATCACCATGGATACGGATTCTGATTTCTGATTTAGGACGTGTTGAAGCATATGGCACCTAGATTCTATGGTGGAAATGAACGGAATTGTATCCACCAATTTCTTCAAGGACACAACAACAAATTCATGTCCTAGTGCTGATGATTCTGAATCAGACACCTTTCTCTGGTATTGTTCTTCTTCAATTTCCACAAACATTCTTTTAGAATAGCCACCAACATGATTATTCCTTATAATATCTTTTTTAGGGTTTCTATAAGCACTTTCTTACCCTTATCAACTTTCAGAATGGGTTCTTCATCAAAAGATTCTTCCTCACTTTCAGATAGTTGAACAATTTTGTCTTCATCCAGTTTCTCCTTCTCTGCTCCTTCGTCAACAAAATGATTTTCATAGCTTTCTTCCTCGGAGAATTCAATTTCTTTCTCTTCTTCCTTTACATCATCTTTCTTACCATCTTTCTCATCTCCCTTTCCTTAAGTGACAAGCTTTGAGGACTCGGCTTCATAAGTTCATAGTGGTAATTTTTCTGATGGATTTTCCTTCTCGTGATGGTCTTCTACTTGTTTAATCGGGTCATCTAGATCACCACTTTCTTCTTCTTCTTTTTCATGTACTTCCACTTCCTCTTCTAATTATTAAACAACTTCTTCTTCTTTTTATTCAACAACTTCTTTATCTTCATACTTTTCCTAAGTGAATAAATTCTTCCCAGGGGTCTCCGGTAATGACTCAACAAGGAAATTTTCCAGTACTGGAATATTCTCAGAGGCTAACTATGTGGATTTCAAGAGATATTGCACTACTTCAACTTCAGACATCTTCTTCTTCATATTCTTCACTTTTTCTACATTCTCAAGGTATTCAGTAGTCTTCTCCTTTAAAGACTTAGCTTCAATAGGGTCCAATCTGAACAGAGGTTCCCCTTATTTCCTCTTTTCCTTATCTTTCCTCCATTTATCAGCCACCTAATCTGGATATGCTTTCTGTTTCTTCAGCTTGGGAGGTGAGGATTTGGTTTCCATATCTTTATAGGTATTTTCTTCATCCAATACTTCATTCAGCTTCCTTTTTTTACCAACCTTCATCAATGGGTTAGCTTTTTCAATAATTTTCAGATTGGCTTCGGCCTCTCCCTCTGAAAGATCACAAAAATATTCTGTTTCCTTATAAAAATCCATATTCATCCTTTTTAGAGTGTCATCACTAAAAACCATAAGTTTTCAATTCTGAGACTTGGATTTGCATGAAATCTTAAATGACTCAAGACACCGACCTATAATCTTTGAAAGTATGGCAGGAAACATGATAATCTGAGCTCTAATATTTCCATCCTTGATGTTCTTGATTGTCACAAGCACAAGACTCATCAAATTAATTTTCCTTAGATTTACTAGGTAGTCTAAGAAATATATATCACTATTCTTGAGAGTATATTTTTTACCCTTTCTCAGAACCAGGAAACTTTGTACCCATAACTGAAGGATCTTGTTGTTAGAAGATAGGTGAGAAATTTTGGTAGTCATGACATCATCAAGTCTAAGAAATTGTAAGGCCTTTACATTAACAATACTACCTAGAACATCTGGGAGTTTTTGTGATAAAAACTCATATTCCCCTTTATACGCCATCCCCATAAAGCATGCAGCCTTAGTGTAAGTACGTTTGTATGTCTTCCCATAAGACTTGAAAGATGATTTTTCTCTTCCCTCTTCCTCAAAGAAACAAACTGATTCATAGAACTCTATATATCTTTAACACCTGTCTTAGATATGTATACAACTTCCTAACCATTCAACTTGATATTCTTAGAGATGATAGAATCGTAATTGTAAAAGTTTGGATGGACCAATATTTCCCTGTATACTTGTTACTTTGAGATTGGGTTCATGGTAGACATTTCTTGAGAAGTAGATTCGACAGACATTCAGATTCGAGGAGATTCAGAAAGATTCAGAACAGGCTTTAAGAACTGAGATAGAGCTTCAAGACGCGAGAGCTTGAAATCGATGTGGGACACAAATGGGGGTGCCCTTTATATAGGCGATGGAGGTGACTTTTCAACTTCCAAAACCAATCAAAGGATTGAAAAACTCTCGGATCTGATCTGACAGTTGAAAACATACCCATAAGGAAATCTTGAATCCGATATTTTTATGTTTTAAGAAAAATTTAGATTAAAGAAGAACCGAATCTGAGAAATTTTAAAAGAAAAATAAACTACCAATAACTAAAAGTGACTACAAAAAATTAAGTAAGGAAATCAAAACGTTTGTATTGTCTAGGAAGATTATTCGTAATAGGTGATATTTTTCTTGAAGAAAATTTGACTAAAAAAACTCACTACAAAAATCATACTATGAAAAACTCATTACGAAAAACTCACTATGAAAAACTCACTAGGAAAAAAATGAATACGAAAACTTCCATTACGAAAATTTCAAGTATGGAAAATTCTCATTACGAATGTTCCAGTTCTGAAAACTTCTTTACAAAAATTTCCAGTACGAAAACTCCATTACGAATATTTCCAGTACAAAAACTTCATTACGAAAATTTTCATTTCGAAAACTTCATTACAAAAATTTCCAGTACAAAAACATCATTACAAAAATTTCCCTTACGAAAACCTCATTACAAAAAATTCCATTATGAAAACTTCATTACGAAAACATCATCAGGAAAATTTCCAGTACAAAGACATCATTACGAAAATTTCCAGTATGAAAACGTCATTATGAAAATTTCCATTACAAAAACTCTATTACGAAAATTTCTGGTATGAAAACTCCATTACGAAAATTTCTAATACGAAAACTTCATTACAAAAATTTCATTACGAAAATTTCCAGTACGAAAACTCCATTATGAAAATTTCAAGTATGAAAAATTCATTGTGAAAATATTCATTAAGAAAACTTCATTACAAAAACTTCCTGTATGAAAAGTTCATTATGAAAATTTCCATTCCAAAATTCATTACAAAAATTTCCATTACGAAAACTTCATTACAAAAATTTTCATTATGAAAACTTCATTACGAAAATATCCGTTACGAAAACTTCATTACAAAAATTTCCAGTATGAAAACTTCATTATGAAAATTCACATTACAAAAAATTCATTACTAAAATATTCAGTACGAAAAATTTTAAAAGTTTATTACGAAAAATATGAAAGATTAACTATGAGAAATTTTTGATTATGAATGTTTGAAAAACTAGAAAAAAAATGATTATGCTAAAAATAAAATGTACTCCCCCAATGAAAATGAGTTTATTACTGTTAGTAGATTGGTTTAATAGATATTTAATCAAAGAAATCTATCTTACAGTAATCATTCTTAACTTCTATTTAATATATTCAAAATCTATCAAAAGGTAAGGCTTTTTTGAAAATATCAGCAAGTTGATCTTGTGTTCCGATAAACTGAAGAATGATATCTCCTTTTAGTGTGTGATATCTAAGAAAGTGATTCCTAATATCTATGTGTTTTGAACGAGAGTGGTGTTTAGGGTTTTTACTGAGGGCAATGGCACTTGTGGTATCTCACAAAATTTTATTTTTATTAAAACTTAGTCCATAGTCTGTGAGTGTGTGTTGCACCCACAACACTTGAGCACCACAACTTCCAGCTACTATATATTCAGCTTCAGCAGTGGAGAGTGCTACAAAGTGTTTCTATTTACATGACCAAAAAACTAATGAATCTCCTAAGAAATGACAAGTTCTAGATGTACTCTTTCTATCCATTCTTCATCCACCAAATTCATCATCTGAAAACCTTTTTACGATAAAATCATTTCCAGAAGTATAAAATAGTCCTAAATCCATGGTTCCCTTTAAGTAGAAAAAAATTAATTTCACTGCAATTAAATGAGACTCTTTAGAATTGGATTGATATCTAGCACATAAGCATACTGAAAACATCAAGTCTGGATGACACACTTTTAAGTATAGTAGACTTCCTATCATACCTCTAAAAGATGTTTGATCTACTGGTTTCCCATCTTCATCAAGATTAAGTGTGTTTGAGGTACCAATGAGAGTACTAATACTTTTAGTGTTGTCATATCCATACTTCTTAAGAAAATATTTAATATACTTATGTTGAGATAAATAAGTTCCTTCTGGTTTTTGAGAAATTTGAAAACTAAGGAAAAATGTTATCTCACCCATCATACTCATTTCAAACTCATATTTCATTAGATCCGCAAAGGAATCAGTTAAAGATTTCTGAGTTGAGTCAAATATAATGTCATCAATAGAAGTTCAAACAATCAAAAAAAATTTCTTATCTTTCATTATAAAAAGGGTTGGATCTGAATTTCCCTTAACATAGTTATTTTGAAGAAAAAATCCTATAAGTCTATCATACCAAGCTTGAGGGGTTCTGTAAGGCCATACAAATCTTTGGTAAGTCTGAAAACATGATCATGATATTTTTTGTCTTCAAATCAAAGTGGTTGTTCAACAAAAACTTCATCTTGAACATAACCATTAAGGAAAGAACAATTTACATCCATTTGGAAAAGTTTAAAATTGATGAATGCTGCAAATGCAAGTAAAATATGAATATATTCATGTATATCTACTAGATCATAGGTTTCTTCATAGTATATTCCTTCTTTTTTGATTTTAGCCTTTAGCAACTAATCTAGCTTTATTTCTTATGATGATTCCATTTTCATCACATTTATTGCTGAAGACCTATTTTACTCCAATCACAGAAGTTTCCTTAGGACATTCAACCAAGGTCCAGACTTTATTCCTTTTGAATACATTTTTTTTATCTTGTATGGCTTTAATCCAATCATCATCACCTAAAGCTTCATCAGTGCTTTTTGGTTCCAATTGGGAAAGTAAAGATAAATGTTCTACTTCATTTCTTAAGAAACTTCTAGTCCAAACAGGTTGATTCACATTACTAATGATTCTATCACTGTGATGGTTCTTTAGAATCAACTGGTTTGGGTTTTGAAGAACCTGTTCATCAACATAGGGTAGAAAATATTCCAGGGTAAATGTTTCAGAAGCATCTTCTTAAATATTTTCCTTATCAGAAGGATTTTATATTATAGGTAGATAATAAGTTTTTGAAAACACATCTGTGGATGTAGGTTGGGGTTGTTTAAAAATAGAAGGATTAGTTTCATCAAATTTTACATGTACTGTCACATCAATAGTGCAAATGTTTTTGTTAAAAACTCTATAAGCCTTAGAAGTTGTGGAGTAGCCTATGAAAATCCCTTCATCAGATATGGGTGAGAATTTATGTAAATTATCTTTAGTATTTATAATTATTACTTTGCAACCAAAAACATTAAAGTAGTAAATTATAGGTTTTCTACCATTTCATAACTCATAAGGAGTTTTATTAATAAAAGGTCTAACTAAAAATAGATTTATAGTATAACAAGTAGTACTTAAAGCTTCAGCCCAAAAATGTTTGGCTAAAGAATACTCACTCAACATGGTTATAGTTATCTCCTAAAGAATTCTATTTCTTATTTCAACAACTCCATTTTCTTGAGGTGTTCCGGGTGCTGAAATGTTGTGAGTAATACCTTTTCTACTACAAAAAGTTTCAAAATCAGAATTTTTAAATTCTCCTCAATGATCACTATGAATAGTTTTCAATGGAAGATTTTTCTCATTTTTGACTTGGGATCTAGATCTTTTGAAATAAGAAAAATCTTCAGACATATTTTCTAGAAAATAGACCCATGTAAATCTACTGTAATCATCAACTAAGACAAATACATAATACTTACCCCCAATACTTCCAGTTTGTGTTGGACCAAAAAGATCCATATGCACTAGCTGTAATTCATCAGTGGTTGAGACTTCACCGATTGATTTAAAACATGATTTATGTTGCTTTCCATATTGAAAAGGATCACAAAGTTTAGAAGAATCAAATCTAAGCTCCGGTAGATCCCTAACTAAACCTTTCATAGAGAGTTTGCGTAAGATCCTAAGGTTACAGTGTCCTAACCTTCTATGCCATAACCAAGAATGATCTTCCATTGCACTAAGGCAAGGTAAGTCTTGGCTCTTATGGTATTCTATGTTCAATGTGTATACATTCTCTTTCCTATTGGTAGAAAGAATAAATTCTTCCTTGGAATTGTGTACTAAGAACTTATCATTCCTAAAATTTACAAGGTAGACTTCATCACATAATTGACAGATGCTAATGAGGTTGTGCTTAAGACATTTAACAAATAAAACATTTGAAATCAAAGTTTTTCTAAGAAGAACAATGTTACCTATACCAGTAATTTCTCCCTGAGCATTATCTCTGAAAGTTACTTTTCCTCTTTTGTCTTGATAATATTTTTAAAATAGCTTTTGTTACCAGTCAAATGTCGAGAAAATCCATTATCCATGTACCAAGTATTGTTGTTGGTACTATCCCAATTTTCTTGAAAATAAGAAAAAGTTAGATTTTCAGAATCCAAAGTTGGTTGGATCTGGATGTTTCAGAAAGAAAAATTTTGGGTACCCACTTCTTATTGGAAAAATAAGCCTTATGAAATCCTAAATATTGGGGTTTGTTTAAGAAACAATTATTTTCCCAGTGACCACCACACTAACATTTAGTAAAGAACATGGAACTTTGAGGAACAAAGTAGTTGTTACTAAAAATTGGTTTAGAACTAGTGTAACCAAAACCAGAAGTATTCCTTCGAGGTAGGATTTGTCAATACATTTTATCAAATTTTTACTTACCATGGGTAAAGTTTGACAAACACTTCCTTAAGGAAAATTTTTTGGATTTGAGTTTTATAACCAAGTTACTATCTTAAAAAACATTTGAATTTGAGCTAGAGTTAGGCTCGAAAAAAAAATTTCATAGAAATTACGTTTTTTATATCTTTAAAAAGTTTATTCTTTTCAAAATTTACTTCCTCAATATTTTTTGAAATACTTTCAAAATCATCATTTTTCTTATCAAGATCTTTATAAAGATCAAATATTTCCTTATTAAGAAAAGTATATTTAGAGTTTTCCTTATCAATCTTTTTCAAGAGTTTAGAGTTCTCAATCTCATGAAGTTTAGAAAACCTAGAAACTTCTTCATAGGTAGGTAAAGTATTTTCTTTTTCAGAAGAAGATTGTTCATCAGAAGAGTTATAATATTTATTATCATTATCATTTAGAGAAAAATTGGACAAGGATTCACCATTGTGTACCTTATCTATAAAGCAATGATTTTGAATTGGTAGTCCGGCTATTAGACCAAGATTCTTCTGTCCTGAATATTCATAATCTGATGATTCATATGAAGAGTCACCACCACTGGCACTGCAGGTTTCATTAGCGTTCAGAACATTCTTATCTATGGATTTGTAATACTTCTTTTTTTCCTTTTAGAATGCCTTTCCTTTCTTTATTTCTTTTTTGAGAAAAGGTAAATCTGGTATTCTGTGTTCATCTCTCTTGCATTCATAGCATGTGACCTCTGAATATTTCTTATATTTCCTTTCCTTTTTCTTATTCTTGGATTAGAAACTCCTCTGTCCAGCTATCTTGTTCATCCTTCGAGTAATATTATCTAACTCATATTCTGAGACTTCACTCTCACTAGATTCAGATTGGATATAACACTTCTTAGATTTAGATCTAGTCACTCTCTTAGGAGTCTTAGCTTTCATGTGATTTGAAGTTGTAGTAAAAGCTACACTACCTTTCCCATTCTTCTTCTTTATGTTGTCAGCATCTCTCTTCATTCTAGTCTCATGTTGAAGTAGAGTTCCAAATAGTTCATCAAGAGAGATTTGAGTAACCTTTCTGTTCTCATCGATAGTAGTTCTCTTTGATTCCCACTCATTGGGCATGATGTCTATGATCTTGTCAACAAGGGCTTCATCATCTAGACCTTTCTCTCCCATATATTGTAAGTTATTTAGAATAGTCATGAATCTCTATTGCACTTTACAAATTAGTTCTCTATAAGGAAAATTAAAACCATGATACTTATCTCTAAGCATGGCTCTTATAGTCTCAATCACTTTAGAAGTTTCAGAGTGAGTAACTTCAGGTTTCTTCCATATGGAAGTTTCTGCTTCAGAAGAAGAAATTTGGCTATATATATTTCTAGTCATTGAACAATGCAAAGTATTGCATACCTTATAGTTGAGTTGATATTCATGATTTTCTTTATTAGTAAAGTCACTAACTTCCGTTTTAGGAATTTTATATCCTCCAGTAAGTATTACAAAGTCATCTACCCCAGTATTTATAATGAAATTCTTCATTCGATCTCTCCAATATTCATAATCATAACCATAAACAATTGGTGGTCTAGTAGGATTCAGGTTGTCTATAGAACCAACATTTAATCCTTCCATCCATAAGAAAAACATTGGCATACAAACCTTTTAGAAGTATAAGTTTGTAAACAAGAGAAAATATTCTAAGCAATAAAAACTGTATCTCTAAGCAAAAAGTAAATCTGAACTATGGTTATGAAAAGTAGATTCTGAGAAGTATGAATCTGGAAATACAAATCCGAGTGTTATGAGAAGAAAAATCTTCTGAATCTAATCGTGATATTAATTATACTTGAACCAATAATTTGATACCAATTGTAAAATTGGTACAGGGTTCAGGGTAATCTACCTTAGCAAGAAAACACTTGAGCAAAAAAACATATATGTGAATATAAGAATTTTAGAGGCCTTCCTCTGGTACCAATTGTTATATGGTATGTCTGAGTATGATATACTATATAATACCAAATTTAGGATCGAATATATAAGTATGAGATGCTCAAATACAAGACGGGGGTGAATTATACTTTTAAAAATCCCTATTGGAATATTGTACAACCAAAATTCTCAACACCTCTAAGTTCTAATAAATTTCTTGATTCTACAAAAGTGATTCCGTAAATGAAACTTAACAAAAGTATACACAAACTAATATTATACCTTAAATTGTATAGAATCTAACTAAATCAGAGTATATGTAATGAAGTATAAGAATGTTATACTTTCTGTAACAATATAAAATAAAGCGGAAAAACAAGTAGTAAAACTACACGTAACAAACAATAACTCTTTTAACCCAAAGAGAAGGGTATCCAACAACCCTGGATAAGAGGTCCCTTGATTTATACATTCAAGAAAGTCTATCTTACCTACACCAGGGTAAGCCCTCAATACGACGATTGGATTATGTCTTACTATCCCCGCAAGCCCTCAACTATCTGGTAGTCGGCACCTCTGTCTTCCTCAGCAAGGAAGCCCTCATCTTCAAGGTGTTGTAACATCTGTATTCCTGTACCTGGAAGCCCTTGATTTTAATCAGCAACAATCAGAATCACACGAATCATGTCTTCACATGGAAAAGTTTGAACAAGCTGTTCAAAATTTTTGGATGAAGCTTTGAGAGTTGATAAGAGCCTCTCTCTCTAGAAATCACTTCAACAACATGTAATCACCAATGTCAAAGTTGTCAAAGTGTTGTAGCTTCTTTTAAAATGAGCTCCAATTTATAGGCGAAGCTCCAACGGTCGGCTCCCTCCTCCAATGGTCATATTTCTCTTTGAATTTCAGAGGGACTTGTATACGTGTCACTCAACCAACAGTTAGTTGATAACTGAAATCACGACATCGTTTTGTAATGAAACCAGTTTAGGCATAAGTAAAACTGAAGTTCGGAATGAAAGTAAATAAATTTTTGTAGTCTAACAAAAATGGACTTTGGAGTCTATAATAAAGTGATATTCGGATTCTCTTTTGTTGGAATTCGGAACCTGAATTCTGTAGAAATCCAGAGTCTGAATTTCAATGAAATTCAGAGTGTAGATTTCCCTAGAATTCGGAACAATAAATTGAAAAAATTAAAGTTAAAGTTCCTGAGAATAGAGAGTCATAACTCATCAGAGTTCGGAGTCTAAATTCATAGAACTCGGATTCAGAACATAGAGATGTTTGTAATCAGAATTCAGAGTGAAACTGTATGAGACTTCGTATCCAGAATTCTAATTGGAACTTCATGAGAGTTCATATCCAGAATTCAGAGTGGAATTTCATGAGTTCATATCCAGAATTTGGAGTGGAACTTCATGAGAGTTCGTATCAATAATTCAGAGTTTATCTTCATTAGAGTTTGTATCTGGAATTAAGAGTTGAACAAAATGCTTCATGTCTACGTATTATACGATTTCGAGGTTTTGGATATGAATCTGATTTTTATACATAAGAAAAATATTGATATGATCAATGAAAACAATGTAGGGGTAAATTTCCTATGGGTAGGAAGTTTTCCTTATGAGAGTAAAACAAGGGTAAAAACATATTTTATTAAGGATAAGGTGTTTTGTGATTTTCAAAATAATACAGAATGGAAAATTCATAAGGAAGACCTTATTGACTCAACACTTGTAAACATCATCAAGTGAGATTAATGGTTGTAACTTTACTGAATGTGATATTTATTCATTCAATCGACCCAAAAATCTGAAAATCTATTCTTATTTATACTCTGGAACATCACTTCACATCAATAAATGATCAAACTCCAAAATTTACTCTTTAATTGATTTATCTCCTTGCCAAAATCTATGAATTTGGAAGTAAATATCTTTCTTATAATTCTCGAGAAATTTTTTTTGTCTCAAAACCTTTTTTATCTTCTACAATGAGCATATTTTATATTTCCTATCAGATTTTCACTATTTCATCATATTTTCCCATAATGGAGATGAGTAATATTTAGATTTTATAATGGATACCTTATGCTTCATCTCATTGAAAAAATTCTTAAATATGAAGAATCGTTCAATTTCCCGCATCCAATATTGAAAATAGTCCATATTCATACTCCCATCAAAAAATATAATGTCAATATTTTGTCCTATTTAAATATATTAATCATCTCTTATTATTCTCATATCCAACTCTAAATTTTTCAAATCATCTATATTTTTAATATATTCATAAAATGCAGTTGGATTTTTCCTATTATATGGATATGGATGTTGGGGATGTCTATGCGGTAGATGGGAATCACATTGTCGCACAGTAAATAGTTTATAAAGTTGACCACTGATTTGAGTAATTTATAATTTTAGCTTTTTTTCAATTTCCCTTAGATAACAAGGAGTATATGATCTTCTTCTACGAGACATGGTGGGGAGTAACAGCAAGAATTCAATATAACTTACTCATTGGAACATTCTACACTAATACTAAACAGATGCACTACTGGAAGCATTAAATGAGTAAGGGAATATGAAGTAGAAAAATGTAGTCAAAATGATGAAGTACAAAATGAAACACCACCCACCAAGGATTTTCCAATTCTATATTCAAATTCCTGAGAAGTGGAGGTACACCACCAATTCTAGAAGAATGGAAGGGGCTACCCTAATAAGGTTACACAATAGAGTTTAAATTTTTTCAGATTTACGTTCCCCCATTTCAAAGGAGTGAAAAAAAATTATAAAGACAAAATAAGAAAATAAAAATGACCCAAATTGAATTGAAATGCATTGGGTACTCAAAAGGAATCTAAAAGGCATAAAAAATCACTTCCTAATTCTATTTGATGACCCCACTAAATATTGTAATTAAATTCATTCTTAATATTGGTATTATCTAGGATATCCCTCTTCCTTAATGTGATACTATGAATTTACATCCATTTATATGTGGATAACCCATTTGGGCCACCAAAAAAATCATGGTGTGGGCAACCATGTCGTTGGATGTCAAAATTTGAGAGTTGGTTTAATTTGTGTAACAATTGGGCTTAAAATTTTGTAAAACCCAAAGTCATTCTCCATAGTATAAATATGATCTGTAATAGTTTTTTTCTATTTTTAGAAGATTTTTTAATTTTCAAGGATTTTATGGTTTTTTAGGGGTTTTTAAAATTTTTAATGATTTAAAGTGTTTTTATAGTTTTTAGTGCTTTATGGTTTTTATGTATTTTTAGGGGTTTTTATATCTTTGTAGGTTTTTATGTTTTATAGGATTTTTATGGTTTAATAGGGTTTTAGGATTTTTAGAATTTTATAGGTTTTTAGGGGTTTTATGTGCTTTTAGGTTGTTATGTTTTTCTTAGGGTTTTCTAGGATTTTTTGGGGATTTTACATTTTTATTTATTTTTAGGGATTTCTCTTGATTTTTATTGTTTTTAGGATTTTTATAAATTTTTAGGGTTTTAGATTTTTTTAGCAATTTAGGTTTTTAGGGTTGTTATGGTTTTTTTAAAGGTATTATATTTTTTTTTATTTTTTTATAGTTTTTATTTTTTTTAGAGTTTATAAAACAAAATTATGGTTTTAAAGGGTTTTTATATTTTTAAATTCTTTTTGGGTTTTTAGGGATTTTTATTGTTTTTAAGGTTTTTATAGTTTTTATAGTGTTTATGGGTTTTTGTGTTCTATGGTTTTTTATAAATTTTTATTTTTTTATGGTTTTATTATGGTTTTCATGTTTTTAGGTTTTTTAATTATTTTAGGGGTCTTTATGGATGTTTTAGTATTTTAATGGGTTTTTTGGTTTTTTTGTGATTTTGAGGGCTTTGATAATTTTAGGGTTTTAGAGTTTATTTTATTTTTAATGTTTTTTCTATTTGAGTGGGGGTTAATTTTTATAGATTATTTTTTATATTTTTTTCTTTTTGAAGGTTTTTTAGTGTTTTTAGTGGTTTTGAGGGTTTTTATGGGTTTTAAAGGTTTTTTTTGTTTTAAGGGTTTTTTATGTTTTTTCGGTATTTAGTGTTTTTTATGTTTTTTGGGGTTCTATGTGTTTTTTGGGTTTTTATGGTTTTATTAGGGGTTTTTAGTGCTTTTAGGGATTTTAGGTTTTTTTTTGTTTTTAGGGATTTTTTTGGCTTTTTTTTAGGAATTTTATGGAATTTAGGGTTTTCATGGATTCTGAGGGTTTTAGGGTTTTCTAAGTTTTTTCAGGGTTTTTAGGTTTTTTAGATTTTTTAATGTTTTTATGGGTTTAAAGGGTTTTTATATATTTTAGTGGTTTATGGTTTTTATGGTATAATGGGGTTTTTGGGTTTTTATGATTTAATGTATTTTAGGGTTTTTATGTTTTTAGGGTTTTTTAAGGTTTTTGGAGTTTCTTGGTTTATTGAGGGTTTTAATAGATTTTTGGTTTTAAGGTTTTCTAATTGGGTTTTCTCATTTTTATGGTTTTTTTGCTTTTTGTAATTTTTAGTGATTTTTATGATTTTTACAGTTTTTAGGGATTTTAGGTATTTTTAGTGGGTTTAGGGGTTTTTAGAATTTTTAGGTTTTATGGTTATTTGTGGTTTAATATTTTTTTTATTCTTTTTATCCTTTTAATTTTTTTAGTGTTTTTAATAATTTTAGTAGTTTTAGGGTTTTATAATTTTTAGGGTTTTTTAGGTTTTTTAGGGTTTTTTTTCTGGTTTTAGTGGTTTTTTTATTTTTAAGGTTTTTAGGGTTTAGGAATTTTAGTGTTTTAAACATTTTTATGGATTTAGGTGGTTTATATGATTTTATGATTATAAAGTTTTCTTAGGGATTGTAATGGTTTTTAGAGAATTTAATATTTATAGGGATTTTTAAGGATTTTTTTAAATTTTTTGGTTTTATGGTTTTTAATGATATAGAGGGGTTTTAGTGGCTTTTAGAGTTTTAGAGTTTTATGTTTTATAGGTTTTATAGTTTTTTTATTTTTTTAGGTTTTTAAATGTTTTTTAGTGTTTTTTAATATTTTTATCGGTTTAATTTTTTTAGAGTTTTTAGTGGTGTTTAGGGTTTTTTGGGTTTTAATGGTTTTGAGGAATTTTATGGTTTCTAAAATTTTTAGGTTTTAGGAGTATTATGTTTTTTCCATTTTTTTGTTTTTTTATATTTTCTCATATTTTTAATGGTATTTAATGTTTTTAGTAATTTTTAGGTATTTTTTTATTTTCATATTTTTTAGGGTTTTTAGGGATTTTGAGGTGTTTTAAATCTGTTTTAATGTTTTTAGGGGTTAAAAGGTGTTTTTGAGTTTTGGGTTTTTTGGTTTTTTATCAATTTTTAGAGGTTTTTAATATTTTTAGGGGATTTTATGGTTTTTTGGGATTTAAGGGTTTTTAGGGTTATAAGAATTTTTAGTTTTTTAGTTATTTTATGTATTTTTTTGTTTTTAATATTTTCTTTGGTTTTTTCTGGGTTTTAAGAGTTTTCTATATTTTTAGGGATTTTTAGGGATTCTTATGATTTTTATGAATTTTAGTGTATTTAGTGATTTTGAAGGGTTTTAGTGGTTTTTACATTTATTTAGTTTTTATTTTTTTCTTTGAATTTAGTGTTTTTTATCTTTTTAGTGTTTTAGAGTATTTTTAACATTTTTGGCGGTTTAAGGGGTTTTTAGAGTTTTTAGTGGTTTTCAGTGTTTTTAGGTTTTCTAATTTTTCTAGAAGTTTTATTGTTTTAGGGATTTGAGGGATTCTTTAGTGGTTTTAGGTTTTTATGTTTTATTTAGGGTTTTAATGTTTTCTTATTGGGTTTTTAGTGTTTTTTATTATTTTTAGTGATTTTATAGGGTTTTTTGGGTTTTTGGGTTTTTGGGGATTTTAATGGGTTTTATGGTGTTTATGGTTTTAATGGTATTTTGGGTTTTAGGGATTTTTTTGAAGTTTTTTATAGTTTTTATAATTTCTATACATTCTAGGGGGTTAGAGTGTTTTTACTGTTTTCAGGGGGATTTTAGGGTTTTATGGGTGCTTAGGTTTGTTTACTATTTTTTGGGGGTTTTTTAGGGGTTTTTAGGACTTTTAACGTTGTATGGTTTTTAGGGGTTTTAAATGTTTTGAGTTTTTGAATGTTTTCTTATATATTTTTTGTGGTTTTACATTTTTATGGATTTTTTGTATTATTAGGATTTTTATGGATTTTGTTGTATTTTTAGGAATTTAAAGGGTTTTTATGGTTTTTAGGGACATTGCGAGTTTTTAAGGTTTTGGGGGTTTTTAGGTTTTTTGAAATTTTTTGAGAGATTTTTATTGTTTTTACGGTTTGTATATTTTTTTAGCATTTTTATGGGATTACATGGATTTTAGATTTTTTGTGGTTTTTATGGATTTTATGGGTTTTAAGGTTTTAAATGGTTTATGGGGCTTTATGGTTTTTAGGCATTATGAGGTTTTTTTGAATTTTTTGGGGCTTTATTATTTAATAGTTTTTATGGTCATAAGTGTTTTTAGGTTTGAAAGGGGTTTGCACTAGTTTTCAAGGATTTTGGGTTTTTTATTTTTTTTGGGATTATTTGGGATTTTTAGGATTTTTATTGTCATTAGGGATTTTGAGGGTTTGGATGGGGGGGTTTAGGGATTTTTGGTTTTTTGAGTCATTATGGTTTTCTTTTGTTTTTTATATTTTTATAGATTTCTAGAGTTCTAATTATTTTAGGGGTTTAAAGGGTTTTTAGAGTTTATGTGGGGTTTTAGTGAGATTAAGTTTTTAGGGTCATTACTGTTCTATAATTTTTAAGCTTTTTAGGGATTTAATGTGTTTTTACATTTTTATTGTTTTCCGAGGGGTTTTTATATTTTTACATAATTTTAGTTCTTTTATACGTTTTTATGCATTTTAGGGTCTTTTTGAATATTGTGGGTGTGGGGGGGTTAGGGTTTTTATGATTTTTTTAATTTTTAGGTAATTTTTGAGTTAATAGTGTTTTAAATGTTTTTAGTGTTTTTAACTTTTTTAGGGGTTTGAAGGGTTTGTATAGTTTTTATAGGTTCTTTAGGTTTTATGGATTTTTAGTGTTTTTAATGTTATTATATTTTTTTATGAGTTTTCAATTTTTTATGGATTTTATCATTTTTAGACTTTTTGGGGATTTTAAATGTATTTAGGGTTTAAGGTTTTCATAGGGGGCTTTAGTATTTTAATGTTTTTTACATTTTTAGGAAATTTTTTGTTTTTTTGGGTTTTATGGTTTTTTTGGCTTTTATTTGATTTTGAGAGTTTTAGGGTTTTTATTTTTTTGGAGGTTTTTATAGTTTTTGATTTTTTAGTGTTTTTAATGTTTTTTATAGTGTTTACCTTTTTAAGGGTTTAAAATGGTTTTTAATGTTTTTGTGGGTTTTTTCATTTTTATGGATTCTTAGGGTTTTTATAGTTTTTAGGGGTTTTGTGGGTTTTAATATTTTTTGTGTTTTTAGTGGATTTATAAATTTTTGATTTTTATTGGTTTTTATGGTTTTTAGGTTTTGAAGTTTATCTTTGGGTTTTTTTTGGAATTTTTGGGTTTTTTTGTTTTTGGATTTTTAGGTATTTTTAGGATTCTTATATTTTAGGGTGTTTAATTATTTTAGGGTTTTTAGTGTTTTTAGGGATTTTCCAGGGGTTTTATGGTGTTTTGAGTTTTTGCGGATTTTATGGGGTTTTTATAGTTTTTAGACATTATTAGGGGTTTAATGGATTTATAGAGTGTTAAATGGGGTTTTATGGATCTTATACGTATTTATAGTTGTAATGTTTTAAGGTGTTTTTTTATTATTTTTATGGTTTTTATGGTTTTTAGTTTTTCTATAGTTTTTAGAGGGGTTTTAATTATTTTTATGTTTTTATGGTTTTTAGGGTTTTTCTAGATTTTAAGGGATTTTTACTTTTTATTTACTTTTATGGATTCATTGGATTTCTATTGTTTTTTGGGGTTTTAGGGATTTGGAGACTTTGGTAGTTTTTTAGGGTTTTAATGTTTTTTTTTCATTTTTATTTATTTTTAGGGATTTTATGGATTTTTCTAGTTTTTAGAAATTTAGGGTTATAAAGGGTTTTTATATTTGTAGTGACTTTTATGGTTTTTATAGGTTTTTAGTGTTTTAGGGGTTTTATGGGTTTTCAGGGTTTTACAGTTTTAGGGTTGTAGGGTTTTAATAATTTTATAGTTTTAGGGGGTTTTACCTATTTTTAGGTTTTTATGTTTTTCCTAGGGTTTTTTGGGGTTTTAACGTTTTTATTTATTTTTTGGGGATTTTTAGGATTTTTATGACTTTATGGCAAAGAAGGCTCGGGTCTAGGCTATTCCTGGCACCCCCCAAAATTTATTAAACAAAAAGACACAAACTCTGCAGACAAGGGAGGGGAGGGGTCGAACGACCCACACCCAAAAACCCTTACAACCCACGCCAAAGAAAGAAAAACAAAGAAAGAAAAAGGCACAAAAATAGACAAAACCGCAGCATCATCACATCACATCCAGCCAGTACCAGCATCCAACCGCACTACATCCAGCGTTAACCAGCATCTAGCAGCTCACAGTTAACCAACAACCAGCATTCAGACTGCAGCAGCAAACAACATCCAGCAGCAGCAACCAGCGAACCAGCATCCACAACAAACCAGCAACCAGCATCCTTATTTTCAGACAGCCAGCACCTCTTTCGACCACCAAACATCTCCCAGCATCCCACTTCCACTCCAGCAGCACAACAACAACCTCATCCACAGCAGCAGCAAAAACCAAACAGCCACACGTCCTCACCAAGAACCAGCAAGCATAGTACACTTACATACAGCAGCCATCATCAAATTTCGTAAAATCCAGCATCCAACACCTTGCAGCCTCCACCATGTTTCACGCAGAGGTACCACCAACAACACAACAGAAAATAGCACAGTGCCACTAGCACCTCGAATTAGAACCCACAACTTCATCACAACCCAGCATGCCAGCAAGCAGAGAATTCTCAGAACAGTCGCAGCTTAACAACCAGCAGTCATGATCTTCAAACCAGACAACTTTCAGCATTCCACACCTCTTAGTACAGCAACCCGCAATCCACAAAAATCTCCAAACACATCTGTGGGTTTTTTAGGGGGTTTTAGGGTTTTTATGGGGTTTTTGGTTTTTTGGGTTTTCAGAGATTTTATTATGGTTTTTATTTTTTAAATTTTATTTGAGATTTTTTATGTCTGTAGGGGTTTCAAGGAGTTTAGATCCTTATTCTTTTAGGGTTTTTATGGGTTTCTAGTTTTTTTAATGCTTATAGGTTATTTTATTGTTTTAGGGGGTTTAGTGGTTTTAGGGTCTTTTTTGGTTTTTAGGATTTTTATTTTTTTATGATTTTTAGAAGTTTTAAGTGTTTTTAGGTTTTTAGGGTTTTCATAGGGCTTATATCAGTTTTTATGATTTTTTACCTTTTTAGGGATATTAAGTATTTTTTAGAGTTTTTATGGTTTTTAGGGATTTTCAGGTTTTCTAGTTGTTTTTATGTTTTTCATATTTTTTATGTATTTTTTTCAGTTTTTAGGGTTTTTTTCGTATTTTAGGGTTTTTTGAGGGTTTTAAGATATTTTATAAAATTTTATGGTTATAAATTGTATAAATATATATATATTTAGAGGTTTTTAATGTTTATTTTGGATTAAATATTTTTACTGTTTTAGAGGTTTTATCTGTATTAGTGGTTTTTACAAGTATAGGTTTTTAAGGTTTTTAGTATTTTTATTTTTTTAGGTGTTTTAATTTTTTAAGGAATTTAATTTTTTCTTAGGGGTTTTATATATTTATATGGGTTTTATGTTTTTATGAGATTAAAGTGTTTTTAGGTTTTTAAGGTTTTCCTAGGGGTTTTCAAGACTTTTTGGGTTTCTTACATTTTTAGGGAGATTTTGGGATTATATTAATATTTTTATGGTTATATTGGGGTTTTAGGGATTTTGGGTTTCATATGAGGTTTTTGATTTTTTTTGGATTTCTAGTGTTTTTAGAGTTTTTTAACAAGATAATAGGTTTAAAATATTTTTTGAGTTTTAGTGTATTTTTAAGGTATAAATGGGGTTTTATGGTTTTTTAATGTTTTTAGAGATTTTTTTTCCAGGGGTTTTCTAATTTTTATGGTTTTAGCCCATTTACTTTTTTTAGTGGTTTTAAGTGTTTTAGATTATTATGGTTTTCTTATATGTTTCCAAGGTTTTAAGGTTTTTTTATTTTTTATGTATTTTTAATGTTTTTATGGGTTTTAATGGTTGTATGGGTTTTGGGTTTTTTTTGCTTTCTAAGGGTTTTAATGTGTTTTGGTGTTTTAGGGATTTAAGTGTTTTTTTAGATTTTTTTAGATTTCTTAGATTTTAATGGTTTTACACATTTTTAAATTTTTACTGATTTCTTTGGGAATTTAGTTTTTTATAGTTTTTAAATTTCTAGGTATTTTAGGTGATTTATAGGATTTTTTGGTGTTTTGGGGTTTTTGGGGTTTTGGCAGGTATTGGTATTTTTAGGTTTTTATAGTTTTGTTGTTTTTAGGGTTAATTTTATTTTATTGGGGTTTATTTTGTTTTCATAGGGTTTTAGGGTTTCTAGTGTATTTTAACTTTTAGGAGTTTAAAGTGATTTTAGATATTTTAGTGGGTTTATGGATTTTATGGATTTTTATGTTTTTAATGGTTTTATACAGTTTTAAGGTTCTTTGGGGTTTTAAAGTATTATGGTATTTTTTGTGGGTTTTTCTTTTTTAGTGTTTTAGGTTTTTTAAGATTTTTATGTTTTTGTAGTTTTTGTGGCTTTCTAAGGGTTTTAGGGATTTTATATTTTCTAATGTTTTTAAGTATTTTTGGGATTTTTTTATGATTTTTATAGTTTTTATGGATTTTGAAGGGGTGTAGGGTTTTTATGGTTTTATGTTTTTTATATTTTTTAGGTTTTTAGGGGTTATCTTGAGTTTTTTAGTGTTTTATTTTTTTTATTGTTTTTAATATTTTTAGGGGTATAAAATGTATTTAGTGTATTTAATAGTTTATTTTAGTTTTTTATGGGTTTCAAAAGATTTTAATATATAATGTATTTTATGGTTTTTAACTATTTTTAGGACTTTAGGGTCTTTTATGGTTTTTCTAGGTGTTTATATTTTTTTGGTTTTTATGGGTTTTAGTGTTTTTCAGTTTTTGGGGGATTTTTATGTTTTAATTGATTTTTAGAGGCATTTTTGGATTTTTATGATTTCTTATGTGTTTTAGGGATTTTTAAGGTTTTTATGGATTTTAGGGTTTTTTGGGTTTTTAGGGTTTTTAGTTTTCTAGAGATTTTAGGTGTTTTTAGTTATTTAAATTTTTCTTAGATGTTTTCATGTTTTAGGGGTTTTTACCTTTTTTGGGATCTCTTGGGATTTTTAATGATATTTATAGGTTTATAAGGGTTTTAGTAATTATGAGGGGTTTTAGGGCTTGTATGGGGTTTGGGGTTTTTTAGGATTTCTTTTGGGTTTGTATGGTTTTTTGAGTTTTTTAGTGTTTTACGGGTTCTTTTTTGGTTTTTTACATTTTTAGGGGTTTAATGTATTTTAGAGTTTTTAGTGGGTTTTGGGTTTTTTTGTGTTTTTATTATTTTTAAGTTTTTTAGGTTTTTGTATGTTTTTAGTGTTTATAGAGTTCTTTGGGGGATTTTAGGGATTTTAGTATTTTTTAGTTTTTTAACAAATTTTATGTTTTTTAGATTTTAAATTTTTTCTTAGTGTTTTTAGTGTTTTTATTATTTTTTATGTTATCAGTTATTTTTTGTGATTTTGAGGATTTTTATTATTTTTATGGTTTTTAAGTGTTTTATGGTTTTTAGGTGTTATTAGGATTTTTGGTGTTTTATAGTTTTTAGGGTTTTTAGGGTTTTTCGATTTTTTTGATTTTTTAGGGTTTTAAGGTTTTTTATTTTTTTCAATAGTTTTATTGATTTAGATGGTTTTTAGATTTGTTAGTGGTTTTTTATAGTTCAAATTTGTTTTTTGGTTTTTTAAGGTTTTGGGGGTTTTATGGTTTTTATGGATTTTTTGGGTTTTTAGTGTCTTTTAGGATTTTTATCATTTTTTATTTTTTAGGGGTTTAAAGTGTTTTTAGTTTTTCAAGGTTTTTTTACAGTTTTTAGGGTTTTTTACATTTTTATAGATTTTAATATCTTTTTTATTTTTATGACATGACGGTCTTTAAGGATTTTGAGGCTTTTAAGGGTTTAGTGGTTTTTAGTGTTTTTTTTATTAATTTTTAGGTTTTTTGGATTTTAAATGTTTTTAGGGTTGTAAGGTTTTATTAGGATTTTTCAAGTTTTTAGGGATTTTCATTTTTAAGAATTTTTTATGGTTTTTAATGTTTCAAGTGTTTTTTATAATTTTTGGAGTTCAAAATTTTTTAGTATTTTTTTGAATTTTTTATGGTTTTATATGTTGTTATAGTTTTTTAAGTTTTTGTGGGTTTTATGGTTGTTAAAAGTTTTTTGGGTTTTTAGTGTCTATTTGGGTTTTAAATGTTTTTAGTTTTTTAGGGGTTTTATGTGTTTTTCGATTATTGTGGATTTATTATTGGTTTTTAGGGTTTTTATGGTTTTTATTTTTTATTTTTTAATTTTTATGGATTTTTGATTATTTTGTGGGTTTTAAGGAATTTGGGGTTTCTGGGGCTTTTAGGGGTTTTATGGTTTTTTTGGATTTTAGCACATTTTTGTTTTTTGGGGTTAAAATTTTTTTATGGTTTTATTAGGGTTTTAATGGGTTTTAGGGGTTTATTATTTTTTTATGAATTATTGTGAATTTTTGGGATATTTATGGGGTTTTTTGGATATTTATTATTTTTAGGAGTTTGGGGGATTTTTAGGGTTTTAGGGTTTTATTTGGTTTTGGGGTTTTTTGAGTTTTCTAGTGTTTTTAATGTTTTTTAGTGATTTTATCATTTTTATAGGATTCAATGGGTTTTTTATGTTTACTTAGTTTATCAGGGTTTTTATTATTTTTAATGTTTTAGATTTTTTAGGAGTTAGTGATTTTTAGGTTTTGATGGGTTTTAACTATGTTTAGGTTTTTAATGTCTTCTTAGGGGTATTCAGTGTTTTTAAAACTTTTTGAGTTTTTAGGAATTTTAGGGGTTTTTTTATTTTAAGGGTTTTTAGTGATTTTGACGGGTTTAGAGATTTTATTGGTTTTTTGGGATATTAGGGGTTTTTTTATGTTTATAAATGTTTTCTATACTTAACGTTTTAGAGGTTTGAAGGATTTTTAGAATTTTTCGCGGTTTTTATGGGATTTATGGGATTTAGGGTTTTTTTGGTTTAGGGGATATTTTTGGTTTTTAGGGACTTTAGGGGTTTTAGTGGTTTTATAAATTTTTATGTTTTTAAGGTTTTCATAGGGGATTTAGGGTTTTTTTATATTTTTATGGATTGTTTCTTATTTTATAGGATTTTTTTGGGTTTTTAGTTTCTACCCATTTTGAGGGGTTTTTGATTTTTTTTAGTGTTTTATGGATTTATGGTTTTTTGGGGGTTATATGGTTTTTTATGTTCTTAGGGTTGTAGTGATTTTTTACATCCTATATACTTTTTATTATTTAGGCGGTTAATGGGGTTACAGAGCATTTAGTGGTTTCAGTGATTTAATGGTTTTCGGGGGTTTTATGGTTTTTAGGGGTTTTTAGGGTATTTTAGGGGTTTTTTGTATCCTTCATGTTTTTTAGGGTTTTATCGGTTTTATGTGTTTTTATGTTTTTAAGTCTTTATTAGGGTTCTTTAGGGGATTAAGGGTTTTTTACATTTTTGGGATTTTTAGTGATTTTCCGGATTTTTATGGTTATTTTTGGATTTTAGGGATTTTTATGGTTTTTTGAGTATTTAGTGTTTTTATGTTTTTAGGGGTTTAAATTGATTATAGGTTTTAATGTTTTCTTATGTTTTTTTGGTGTTTTACGTTTTTAGGGATTTTTAGGGCTCTTTTATGATTTTTATTATTTTTATGGTTCTTACAGATTTTGAGGGGTTTTAATGGATTTTAGGGCTCATATGGGATTTTTTGGGTTTTTAGGTTTTTATGAAATTTTTATAGATTTTATGTTTGTTTGAATTTTATAAAATTTTTATGGTTTTAAAGGGTTTTTTACTTTTAAGTGGTTTTAGGGTTTTTATAGGGTTTTACGGTTTTTGCGGTTCTTAGTGGTTTTTATGGGGTTTTTTGGGGTTTTTAGGGTCTTTAGGGGTTTTAGGGTTTTCGTATATTTAGTTTTTGGAGGTTTTAAATGTTTTTAGGATGTTATGGTTTTCATAGGGGTTTTCATGGTTTTTATAATTTGTTATTTTTTAGTTTTTTTATGGATTTTTTTTTATTTTTATAGCTTTTCAGTTTTTAGGTGGATTTTAGTGTGTTTTAGGGTTTTTAGGGTGTTTTTTCATTTTTACAGTATTCAAGGGTTTTAGGGTTTTTATGTTCTTAAATTTTTCATAGTTTTTTTTGTGTCTTTCTGGAATTTTGTGGCTTATTTGGATTTTAATGGGTTTTTCGGGTTTTAGTGATTTTGAGGGTCTTTAAGTATTTTAGGGTTTTTTGGTTTTTTATGTTTTTTTTTTTGCGTTTTTTTGTGTTTTTAACAATTTTATGGGTTTAAATGTTTTTGTACTATTTTTAGTGAATTTTTTTGGGTATTTATATGTATTTATATTTATTTATTATTTTTAGGGTTTTTAGGGATTTTAAAGTTATTTTTGGGGTTTTAGGGTTTTTAGTTTTTTTACGGGTTTTCGCATTTTTTTTGTTCTTTGGAGTTTTAAATTTGTTTGTTTTTTATGGTTTTCATAGGGGTTTTTAGTGTTTTTAGGGTTTTTATGTGTTCATATATTTTATTTGTTTTTTATATTTCTATTTTTTTCGGGTTTTAGGTGTTTTTAGTGGTTTTAGTGTTTTTAGGGTATTTGGTATTTTTAGGAGTTTAAGCATTTTTATGTCTTTTGGGGTTTTAATTGTTTTTATATTTTTATGTATTTATTAAGGGAAATCATATTTTCAGTTTTTTTCACATTTTTGGGTTTTTTTATTTTTTATGATTTTATGATTTTGGGCGGGGGGGTGGGTTTGGGATTTTGAGGTTTTTTTTTGATTTTTGGGTTTTTATGGTTTTTTTCTTGTTTTTGATTTTTTTTTTTGAGTTTTTATGTTTTTAATGTTTTATAGTTTTTAACAATTTTATGGGTTTATAAGGTTTTTAAAGTTTTTATGTTATTTTTAGTGATTTTTTTCCTATTCATTATTTTTATGGATTTTAAGGTTTTTAGGGATTTTGAGGTGTTTGGGGTTTTGGCATTTTAGCATTTTTTTAATGGGTTTACATTTTTTGGTTTTGAATATTATCTTATGGGTTTTCAAGGTATTTTATTTTTCTACATTTTTATGGAATTTTAGGATCTTTTAGTATTTTTATGGTTTTTTATGGTTTCAAGGGATTTTATGTGGTTTTAGGGGTTTTATATTTTTTTAGCATTTTTATGTTTTTAGGGGTTTTATGTATATTTATTTTTTTACTATATTATTAGTGTTTTTATATTTTTAGGGGTTTTTACATTTTTAGTTTTTTTGGTATTTTTAATTATTTTATGGTTTTTAGGGATTTTAGGGATTTTGAGGGGTTTTTTTGGGTTTTAGGGGTTTAGAGTTGTTAAGGATTTTTGGTTTTTTGAGTTTTTTGGGATAAAGGGGTTTTATGTACTTTCATAGTTTTAAATTTTTTTAAGGTTTTAATGGGTTTTTGGAGTTCTTAAATGGGTTTTAGTGTGTTTATAGGTTTTTATGGTTTTTAAAGCCATTTTAGTGTTTTAGGGTTTTTATCATTTTTAGATTTTTGGAGATTAATTGATTTTTTAGGTTCTAGGGTTTTATTAATAATAATCAAGGTTTTTAAGATTTTTTCCATTATATATATATGTATATATATATTTAGGTATTTTCAAGATTTTGAGGGATTTTAGCGATTTTTAGGGTTTTGATGGATTTCTTGGGTTTTATGGGTTTTAGGGATTTTATGTTTCTTAGTGTTTTAATATTTCCTTAGAGGTTTTTTGGTTATTTGGGGTTTTTAAATATTTATGGATTCTAGGCATTTTTTGTATTTTTATGTGTTTATGGTTTTGTGGTATTTTGAGGGTTTTATGTTTATTGTTTTTTTTTCTGATTTTAGGTGTTTACGTTTTTTTGAGTTTTTTAGTGTTTTTAGGGGTTCAATGGGATTTTAGAGTTTTTTGTTTTTTATGGTTTTTATAGAGTTTTATTATTTTTATGGGTTTTATGTATTTTGGGGGTTTTTATGTGTTTTTAGGGTATTCATAAGGGTTTTAGGGGTTTTCACATTTTTAAGTATTCTATGGGTTTTAAGTGTTTTTTGGTTTTTAATTTTTTCATAGTGTTTTTCAGGGTTTTGGGGATTTTTATGGTTTTATGGATTTTTAGGTCCATTGTAGTATTTTTAGGATTTTTAGAGTCTTTAGGGATTTTTTTTGGGTTTTAGGGGATTTAGAGTTTTTATGGTTTTTAGAGTTTTTAGATTTTTTAGGGGCTTTATGTGTTGTTAGGTTTTTACGGCTTTCATATGGTTTTTCAAGGGTTATAAGGATTTTTTGGACATTTTTTTTTCTACAATGTTAGTGGATTTTTAGGGTGTTATCATTTTTTAGGGGTTTTAGGATTTTATGGTTTTTTTAGGTTTTTAGTGTTTTAAAATTTTTTTGACATTTTTTGGGTTTTAAAGGGTTTTTATATATTTTAGGGTTTATTATTGTTTTATGTGTTTGGGGGATATTTAATGATTTTAAGGGTTTTTATGGTTTTAGGGGGTTTTAGGTTTTTATGGTATTTTTTGGGTTTTTTGGGTTTTTAGCATTTCAGGTTTTTATGGGATTAAGTGTTTTTTTGGAATTCTTTTTTTAGGGGTTTTCAAGGTTATTATTATTCTTTATGTTTTTAGGTACTTTTACTGTTTTTTTATTAATTATATGTATTTTTATAATTTTAATGGAATTTGAAAGTTTTTAGGGTTTTTTAGGTTTTTTGGATTTTTAGCATTTTTAGTTTTTTAAGTGGATTTTTGTGTTTCTAACTTTTAGTGTTTTCTTAGGTTCACTAAGGAATTTTTGGATTTGTTTTTTGTTTTTAGCGATTTGTTTGTATTTTTTGTGATTTTTTATTATTTTTGGGGTTTTAGCGATTTTGAAGGTTTTTTGGGGTTTTTGGTTTCTTTTACCATTTTGAGGATTTTAAGATATTTTTAATTTTTTAGGATTTTTAATGGTTTTAGTGTTTTATCATTATTTTTACAAGTTAATTTTTTTAGGGTTTTTAGTGGTTTTATGGTTTTTATGGGTTTTAAGTGCTTTTTTGTTTTTTTGTTGTTTTTATGGGTTTAGGGGTTTTAGGTTCTTTTAGGGATTTCAATAGTTTTTAAATTTTAATGTTTTAGGGGTTTTAGAGGCTTTATGTATTTTTAGGTTATTATGGTTTTATTTTTGTTTTTTAGGATTTTACCTTTTTAAGTATTTTTGGGATTTTTTTTGTATTTTTATGTATTTTTCAGGTCTTGGAGAATTTTAAGCTTTTTAGGGTTCTTACGGTTTTAGGGGTTCTATCGTTTTTTTGAGTTATAGGATTTCTTTGAGTTTATAGGAATTTTATAGTATTTTAGTGTTTTTTTATTTTGTTTATGGGTTTATTGGGGTTCAGAATTTTTAGTGGGTTTTCTGTGGTTTTTTGGTTTTCTTAATGTTTTTAGAGGTTTTATGGTTTTTGGTGTTTTTAGGGTGTACAATGTGTTTTAGGGTTTCTTTGGGTTTTTAGCATTTTCAGGTTTTTAGGGGGTTTAAGTGGTTTTAGGGTTTTATGGTTTATTAGGGTGAAGGCAGGCGCGAGAACTAGGCTATTCCTGATTCCCTCATATTTTATTGAATGAAAAAAGAGACATAAGAGACTGGGGGAGGGGTGGGGCCAATCGACCCATTCCCTAAAACAAACCCCAAAGGGAAAACAATGAGAAGAAACAAAAAGAGAAAAGAAAACAAAACAGAAAAAAAGTAAAAGAAACACAAGGTCTAAGCAACATTCTTCAACACTCTTCCTCTACATCCCCATTCTTCAGCACCAATGCCACCAATCATCTACAATGTCATCAACCCAACTTCAGCACCAGGAAATCACAACCATCACAACCATCAACCTCTAGCAGCCTCATGCCAATCACCATCATATTAGTACCCATCATAGTTATCAGATTACACCAGAATCTTTCTTCACACACATTTCCAGAAACACGTCCACAACACCTAAAAACACCAACTCCCACATCAGTCGGCGTCACCACGCAAGTCAAGTCCCTCTCCAATACTACAGGACTGTCACCAGCAGAAACAGGAACAAGAACATCAACACATCTCAGCCATATAATAGCCAACATTCCATCATGTCGTACCTATGAACAAAACTAGGGGAATTGAATCACCAGCATCCAAGACAAGGGCTATTCTGCTTCCCAAATAGCACCTCTAGCAACACCGCAGAGCACAACCAGCAGGAAAAATATCATGTCTGAACCATACAACAACATAAACATCAACACACACCCGACCCATCCACCACTATAGCTTATTCCTTCTCTAAAACATTCAGGCCATTGAGAAACGCCTATCCACAGCTCGTTGATGCCAAACCTCACCACGTCGTGGCTCTTCGAGAGACACCTGGGGCCGAACAACGTAGACGTGAAGCGAGGCTTCACCTTAGGAAGAGAAGAATTCAAATCTGCTAAAATCAGGGCTAGTTGTCACCAGATCCAAGCCAACTCAATGCCACCATTGAAAGATTAGAACTTCCATAGGCCATCACCGTAAAGCATCCTCTTCGCCTCCCCCAAACCTTCTGCATCGCAAGATCGATACACTGAGAATTGAAATGAAGGAGAACCACTGTTGCCTACCGCCTTTGGTCCGGAGAACACTTCTGAGGTCCGAAGTCGCCGAGATCTCCCCCCATAAGCACTAGAGGGCTGGGCCGCAAATGGTGTCGAAACCCCAATCAGTGTCGCTGCTGAGAAAACGAGAAGTCTTCGAAGAGAAAAATATGCACCAAAGGACTTTTCATCGTCCCACTGCTTCCATGAGTGCCTCCCACATGGCTGAGAGGGCGGGGGAAAAGATCTAACCCCTCCATATCTAGGGGAAAACCCTAGAAGTTGTGGTGAGGGGGAGAGAAAACCAGGAGAGTATTCGTTTTCTTGGTTTTGGGGTTTTATTCATTTTTATGGATTTATTTGGGGTTTTTAGTATTTTTATGTTTTTGATGGTTTTTAGCGATTATGAGGGGTTTTTACAGTTTTTAAGGGTTTTTACAATTTTTTGTTTATTTAGGGGTTACACGTGTTTTTATGTTTTTATGGTTTTCTTATGGCCTTTTAGGGTTTTTAGGTTTTTTAAAACATTTTTGGATTTTTAGGGATTCATTATAATGTTTATGGTTTTTTAGGGATTTTAATGGTTAAGGGATTTTTCGTTTTTAGGTGTCATTTTTATTTTTTGGGATTTAAGGTATTTTTAGTTGTTTAGGGTTTTTATATTTTTTAACGTTTTTAGGGTTATAAAGGTTTTTTAGAAATCTTATTGTTTTTCTTGGGTTTTTATGAAATTTTAAGGTTTTTAAGGGTTTCTATGGTTTTTAGATGTTGTTAGGATTTTTCGGGTATTTTTAGGGGGGTTTAGGGTTTTTAGTGTTGCTTAGGTTTTTAGTGGTTTTAATGGATTATAGTTATTTATGTTTTTCAAGGTTTTCATTGAATTTAAGGAATTTTTTGGGAATTTTATTGTTTTTAGGGTTTTAATGGAAAATGAGTATTTGTATGGATTTTATGGATCTTAGGGTTTTCATCATTTTTTTTATATTTTTAGGGGCCTTAGTGTTTTCAGGTATTTAGGTTTCCAAAGGGGGTTTCAAGATGTTTTGGGTTTTATCATTTTAAGTTATTTTCAGTGATTTTTTATATCTTCTGTGGTTTTTGTGGGTTTTTTAGATTTTGTGAGTTTTTAGGGTTTTTTGTGTTTTTAGATTTTTTATGGTTTGTGGGGTTTAGGGAATTTTTGTAGTTTTTAGAGGTTTATGGTTTGTAGAGTTTTTTATCATTTTTAGGGGAGTAGAGGGTTATTTCTAGTTTTTAGTGGTTTTTTAGGGTTTTAATGGTTTTTAGGGTTTTTAGCCGGTTTTGGGTTTTTATGATTTTTTGGGGTTTTAGTGTCTTTAGGGTTCTTGGTGTTATTATTTTTTAAGGGTTTCATTTTTTCATTAGGTATTAATTCTTTTATAGGACTTTTAATTTTCTTAGTTTTTTTTAATTTTTTTATATTTCTTGGGAAATTAAAAAAAAAGGATTTTTAGGGGTTTTAGCGATTTTGAGGGATTTTAGGGGTTTTTTGGGTTTTTTGGGTTTTTAGGGATTTATGTATTTTTTAGATTTTAGTGGTTTTTTGAGTTTTTTTGGGTTTTATGGTTTTTTAGTGTTCTTAATGATTTTAGTGTTTAAATTGTTTTCCAAATTTCAGTGGTTCTTTATTGTTTTTATGGGTTTTTTGAGTTTTTATGATTTTGGGGGGTTTTTTGTTTTTTGGGATTTTATAGATTTGGGTGTTTTTCTGGTCATTTTTTGGATTTTAGGATTTTTAGGGTTTTAGGTTTTTATGCGTTTTAAGTTTTTTTAGGGTTTTATGATTTCCATTGGGTTTTTAGGCTATTTTGGTTTTTTACATTTTTTGGAATTTTTGTATTTTTATGGGTTTTATGATTTTTAGGGATTTTAAGGGGTTTTATGGTTTTTATGGATTTTAGGGTTTCTAAGATTATAATGATTTATAGGGGTTTTATGTGTTTTAGGTTTTTAGGTTTTTATAGGGGTTTTTAGGGGTTTTAGGGATTTCGATTTTTTAGCGATTTTAGGGAATTTTTAGGATTGTTATAGGTTTTAGGTGTTTTTGGGTTTTTGAGGATTTTTTATGTTTTTGAGGTTTTTATGGGTTTTTGAGGATTTTTACAGTTTTTGAGGTCTTTATGGGTTTTATGGATTTTTAGAGTTTTTTGACGTTTTAGGGGATTAAAGGATGTGTAGTGTTTTTAGTATTTTTTATGGTTTCTATTGGATTTTAGTATTTTTTTAATGTTTTTATGTGTTTTTATTAGTATTAAGGGTTTTAGGGTTTTAGGTTCTTGTATGGTTTCTTAGGGTTTTTAGAGTATTTTATGTTTTTTAGGGATATATTGTGTTTTTAGGTTTTTAATGTTTTCCTAGGGATTTTTATAATTTGTTGGGTATTTTACGTTTTTAGAGAATTTTTGGATTTTTGGTATTTTATGGTTTTTAAGGTTTTTAGGTATTTTTTGTGGGGGTTTCTTTTAGTTTTATGCTTTTTATACATTTTTTGGTTTTTTGGGTTTTTAGTTTTTTAGGAATTTTATTGTTTTTTATATTTTTTAATGTTTAGGGGTTTAATAATTTTTTAGTGCTTTTAGTGGGTTTTTAGGGTTTTATAGATTTTAAATGTTTCTTATCATTTTTAGGGGATTTGTGGTTTTTATTAGTTTTTTTGTGGTCATTTTAGGTGTTTTAGTGGTTTTAGAGTTTTTTAGGTTTTTAGGGGTTTTATTGTTTTATGATTTTATGATTTTATTATGGATATTTCAGGTTTTAATGTTTTTTAATTTTTTGGGGATTTTTGGTCCTTTTTTATGATTTTTATGATATTTTAGGTTTTTTATGGATTTTATGGTTTTTAGGGGTTCTTAATTTTTTTACATATTTTGGGGTTTAATGTGTTTTTAGGGATTTAAGGTTTTCTTTGGGTTTTTAGTGTTTTAGGGTTTTTAGGGCTTCTTTTAATTTATTGGCTCTTTAGGGGTTTTGTATATTTTTAGGGTATTTTGGATTTTTTTTTTTTTGGGGTTTTAAGGTGGTTTTTTGAGTTTTTAGTGTTTATTGATGTTTTAGTGTTTTTTTATCATTTTTTGGGGTTAAAAGGGTTTTTAGAGTTTTTATTGGGTTTTAGGATTGTAAATGGTTTTTGGGTTTTTTAAAGTCTTAGTGGTTTATATGGTTTAATACATTTTTTGGGTTTTTGTCTTTTTTTAGGATTTTATGGATTACTGTGTGTTTTGGGGGGATTGGGTTTTAGGGTATTTTATGGTTTTTAACATTTTTTAGGTTTTTAGGGGTTTAAAGGGATTTTAGATTTTTAAGGTATTCTTCGGATTTTTCAGATTTTTATTTTGTTTTATGTTTTTAAGTATTCATATGGATTGTTTAATATTTTTATTGGTATTCTATGGGTTTTAGGGATTTTTAGGGATTTTAGGGTTTCTTATGGTTTTATGGTTTTTTTGTGTTTTTGGATTTTTTTTCACGTCTTAATGGTTTTTAATGTTTTGGAGTATTTTATCTTTTTTAGGTGATCAAAGTGTTTTTATAGTTTTTAGTGGTTTTTGGGATTTTATATATTTTTATGGTATTTTAAATTTTTACATTTTTTTATGGTTTTTATGGTTTTTATGGGGATTGTGAGTTTTAGAGCCTCTTTAGGGGTTTTAATAGTTTTTATCATTTTTAGGTTTTTTGGGGGTTTTAATAGTTTTTATGTTTTTAATGATTTCTTTGGGGATTTCAAGGTTTTAATAGATTTTATCATTTTTAGCACCTTTTTTGTATTTTGATGGTTTTTAGGATTTTTAAGTATTTTGTTGGCTTTTTGGGATTTTATGATTTTTAGGGTTTTGAGTATTTGTTTTTTGATTTTTAGGGGTTTTAAGTTTTTTTGTTTTTAAGGTTTTCTTAAGGATTTTTAGGGTTTTTATTGGTTTTTACATTTGTTGGGATTTTTATAACTTTAATAGATTTATGGTTTATATATTTTTATAAATTTTAAAATTTTTTAGGAATTTTTTTGATTTTTTAGTATTTTTATAATTTTTTCGGGTATTTAGATTTTTTTAAGTTTTTAGGGTTTTTATGGGTTTTCAGATTTTTTTTTATCATTTTAGGGGATTAAAGGGTTTTATAGTTTTTAGTGGCCTTTAGCAGTTCATAATAAAAATAACATTTTTTATAACTTTAAGATGTGGCTACAACATTTAATATTGACAATCATTTCGTTATACCAAGGTTCATCCCCAAGGTGTCATTAAAATTTACCAAGGTTATTCACCAAGGTATCAGTCTAAAAAGTCATCTCTAGAGATTAAGCCTTTACCCAATGCATTGGAGCGCTATCTGGGCGCACCCTTGACATGTCTTTGTTATCATGTGAGCCACATATATCATCATAAATCATTTCATAAACAACCCATATAGCATAATAGAAATGGGTTTCATTTCATAATCATAACGTTTTAAAAACAGCTTTAAAGATATGATCTTTATGTCACTTTAAACCCACGAAAAGGGAAAGCGGGTTTCATGTATGTAAATCCTAGAATTTAAAATAGAACATTTTGGTATATATGTGAATACCCATATAGAAGGTAGATCTTTGAGTATAATCTTAATAAAATAAAATATCTTTAGAAAAAGAGAGAGACACTTTGAGATGAAAATTCTGCAGCATAACAGCTATGTTACAAGGTTTTTTGAAAACATTGAAAAGAGAGGGGACAAGGGTCAAACATTCATAAATGACCCATAAAACAGAATAGGGATAGAATATAAGGTATTTAAGAACATGGTAATGAAATTTGAAAATATACCATATGAAATGAAGAACATTAAAGAAAGACAAAAATAAGATTTCTCTTATGAAAATTCTGCAGCCTAATGTCGTTACATAAACTTCAACCAAAAATGAATTGATGAGATCAAATAGTGTATCTCATCATATGAACATAAAAGATAAGTATGATAGATATATATATCATACCCCAACATAATAAAAAGGAACTTGCAAGACTTGACATGGAATTAGATCTTTGAAAAGGGAGAAAGGTGCAAGGACCACTTAAAAATTCAGCAGCCTAACGACGCCACTTAAACTTCAAAATACTGAATTGAAGAGATAAAATGGGGTCTCTCATCATATGGTCATAAAATATCAGTATGGTAGATATAGAGATAATACCCCAACATAACAAAAAGGAACTTGAAAAAATTGACATGAAAGTATAACTTCAAAATGAGAAGGGTGATGAACCTCTTAAAAATTCGGCAGCCTAACGGCGCCACTTAATACTTTAAAATACTGAAGTGAAGAGATCAAATGGGGACTCTCATCATATGGTCATAAAATATCATTATGATAGATATATAGATCATACCCCAACATAACAAAAAGGAACTTGAAATAATTGACATGAAAGTAGAACTTCAAAACGAGAAGGGTGAAGACCCCACTTAAAAATTCGACAGCCTAATGGCGCCACTTAAAACATCAAAATACTGAATTGAAGAAATAAAATGGGGTATATCATCATATGATCATAAAATACCAGTATGATAAATTTAGAGATCATACCCCAACATAATAAAAAGGAACATGAAATACTTTACATTAAAATAGATCTTGAAAAATGAAAAGGGAGAAAGAATCTGTTACAAAAATTTCGGCAGCCTAACGGCGCCACTTAAAACTTCATAAAACTAAATAATGAGAGTAATAGGGGATCTCTCATTATGTGAACATTAAAAGGGCAGTAAGATTATTATACAAGAACACCCTTTAACATAAGAACATGGAGCATGAAACAAATTACATAAAAGAGATTTCTTGAAAAGAAAGAGAAAGATCAGATCCCTTACCTTAAAACGTAACTCTTAAAACTCAATGGTTTGGACCTTGAGGGCTTGGGGGCACCTTGGGAGG
This sequence comes from Viscum album, assembly GCA_963277665.1. Taxonomy (NCBI): domain Eukaryota; kingdom Viridiplantae; phylum Streptophyta; class Magnoliopsida; order Santalales; family Viscaceae; genus Viscum; species Viscum album. The sequence goes on from OY728162.1 coordinate 479,782,936, forward strand.
ACTCCTTGGGAGGTAAAGACAGCAGAACTTCGTTGAGGATGGTTTTGGAGTCGAAAGGATGTGAGGAGGGCTTGGTATTTATAGGGAAAGTGAGGGGACAAGGCATTAATGGCCAAGGGACACCTCACATGTGCTTTTCTCAAAACCATGTTCTCTCCCATGATATTTCCCATTAATTTTGGCCACATGAGTCCCCCAATACAAATATCCATCACCTTAGGTCGGTCAACCCTTAAAATATCTCATAACATCACCATGACACAGTTATGACGTCACTAAACATACTGAAACCCTAAAACTGTTTTTTTACTATTCATTGAAAATTCAACTTTATCAGAAAAATCCCAAAATTTCACCATAACCAAATATCATTTCTCTAATTTCAAAAATGAACTCCATTTTATAAAAATAATTTTCTAAATATTTTTAATTTATTTTTTAAATAAATACACTATTCACTGAAAATTCATTTTTTCAGAAAAATCCCCAAAATTTACCTTAACATAATATCGATGCTCTGAGTTCAAAAATGAAATCCATTTGATAAAAATAATTTTCTAAATATTTTTATTTTAATTTTTAATTTGAAAACACTATTCACCCAAAAAAAACTAATACTTGAATAATAATTTATGAAACTGTTATTTAACCATTTTATTGAATCACATTACTTAATCAAGGTGCCTAGATTATATTAATAAATTCTTTAAGTGAGATTACAAATCCATTTGGTCACATTACTAATCCTAAGCATAAAATCACTATTCATAATTTACTATTCATCAAAAATCAATTTGATCTTATTAGACTCTAAATTTCGTACTGAACATAATTGTGGAAGACCATTTTTTGAAAGTCATTACACATTTTAAATTATTTAAGGTTTACAGAAACATTTTTTTAAAATATTTTTTCTCTAAAATTCACCAAAAATATGCATACTATATTTATCCGAACATTTGAAAATTCATAAACTTCATAAGAAGAAATCCCAATTTTTATTTAAAACAAAGGATTACACAAGGCAGTTATGGTATCCTTACATAGCCCCTTATCACACCAGCATAGGACCTAAGTGTAAGGTGTGCTAAGGTGAGAGAATCTGAGGGAGGCTCGGCCAACATCGCACGAGTAGTAATTTCTATTAGTTTTAACTTCTCGCAAAGGCGATTCTGTTCTAGTTTCACACGATGAAGTTCGGCTTGGGTTTGGTCCAGAGCAAAGCCCAGTGGTGCTACCTCTTTCACAAGTTCTGTTAGATGGGCTTCGATCGGTCCAAGACTACTGGGTGAGGCCATAAAATCTTCTTTCTATAACAATTAACCAAGATTACTTGTATTTAGAGATAATAATTGAAACGTTTAGTTTCCAGCGGTCATATTGACCAATGGTCATATAAAAGTCAAAACCCAATGGTCTCATTTTAATTATAATCATGTTATCAAATGAAACATTTTTGTTGAGTATAAAAAATAAAATAAAATGACACATAAAATTAGGAAATAAGATTTATTCAAAATTTCGGGTCATTACAATCTTCCCCCCTTAAGAAATTGCATCCTCACAATTTTTAAAACTGGGTTTTGAAATTTCATTGAAAGTCCCACACCAGAAAAGGACTCAGTAAAACTATTACTTTAAAAGAAATAAAGGGAAGTAAAAAGGTCACCCGAGTTAACCCATACTAGGATTCTATGTAGGAAAACATGGACATGGAAGAAAAAACAAAGGGTCAAGTTCTAGGGGAGAGTGATAGAAAACATGATTAGGAGAGAGTTAACTATAAGAAAATCCCAAACATATGATGTGTGTAAATGGTCTTTGATTACCTAGTAGGAAATTTAAACCAACAACGTTTTTGTTTTACGTTCCTTTTCATAATTTTAAGGAATTCATTTACTACATAGAACCAAACATAAGAAAATATACCTACCTTCATGTAAAGTTCCATCCTTTAATAAGTTTCTACCTAAACTAATCTTTTCTCTAAATTATGAGCATTCAAAACTACTTGGTCTCATCAAGACACAAGAATCATCTTCTAGAGAATCACATAATCCACAAAATATTAACTATCTATTTCTTCTATCTTTAAAAATTATCCCCAAAAATCAGAAAGGGTATGGTAAAACAACTCTTCAAAAAAAATAATCCCATAGTAAGGGAAACTACTTTTAAATCTTCAAAGTTCTATGGTACTACCCAAAGTTCATCATAGACCATTCCATAAATAACGGTCCTTAAAATTCCTCAAAATAAACCAAAATAAGATTGAAACCCAAATACAAGAAGGATTTGATAACATAGTCTTCCAAAATAAACTTCATTGTTCATCCCCAAAACACATCAACTACTCCTATCATCTTATAACAAAAGTAGCTAACCTAAACATATTTTACCCAAGATAGGTTAATCATTTCTATAAGTAACCTAAATTACTATAATTCCACCTTAAATTCAACAATTCTATAAGTCAACCTTACTCCTCAATGAAAATAACATATTAATCTATTTACCTTGTTCATATAGGGTCCCCAAAATAGTGAACGTATTCCAAAATAATAATCATATTTTAATCCCCTAATCATATCTTTCATATTAATACAGCAATAGTCGCATTTCATATCACATTGGTTGTTGGGAAATGTTCTTCCATTTCCCGCCATTAACTACGAAAAGAAAGTACAATTAGGGGATTTAATACTTAGCCAATAATCATTAAAAGGAAAATTTAATCATAGAAGGATAAACTTGTAGAAGGAAAGTATACCCTAACTTGTGATCCCCTAGGTTCCCATCTAGGTTATCCATGATCATATATATTCTTATGTGAATCTTTATTTTATTTTATCTTTGTTCCTTTAACAATGGTTCATACTAGGATTATGAATTTACCAAAGCATATCCCTTGGGAGTGTCGTAACCAAGAGTGCAGCAAGGCCTGTTGTCGTGTACCAGTTCCCATTCGAGTCTAGATCAAAGCGGCGTTTTTGGGTTTTTCCCTTATGTACATTTGTGCCAGAGCCACCTCTACCTGCTCGTATCCAGAGAGGGATGTATTTTCTTGGCAACCCATTACTCAATACTCACCAAAATACCAGGAAGATTTACTATATATAAAAATTTCTATAGGCTTTTTCCTAGAGTTTTCATATCCTAATTTCCACAAATAACTCAACCATCCTTTGATACCAACTATAGCATCCCGCCTTTTTATCACATAAACTTTCATTACATTTTTCAAAACCGAGGATCATTATGGTTTAGTGTCTTAGAAACCAGGAACTTAAAACATGAAAACATAAAAGATTATTCTTAAACACTTGAAAGGATTATCCTAATGTTCATCCTATTTTCATAACTGCATCTCATAACCTGGGTACATACATCAAAAGAAAGGGTGAGCAGAAGTCCCGGTAAAGGAAACAAGAGAAACATTTTACATGTGAACTTGAGATACTTCAATAAGGTCATGAAAAGAACATTAAGGCATGAGAAAGAAATCATGAGGCATATCATAATAAAAATAACATTTTTCATAACTTTAAGACGTGGCTACAACATTTAATATTGACAATCATTTCGTTATACCAAGGTCCATCCCAAAGGTGTCATTAAAAATTACCAAGGTTATTCACCAAGGTATCAGTCTAAAAAGTCATCTCTAGAGATTAAGTCTTTACCCAATGCATTGGAGCGCTATCTAGGATCACCCTTGATATGTCTTTATTATCATGTGATCCACATATATCATCATAAATCATTTCATAAACAACACATATAGCATAATAGAAATGGGTTTCATTTCATAATCATAACGTTTTAAAAACTGCTTTAAAGATATGATCTTTATGTCACTTTAAACCCACGAAAAGGGAAAGCGGGTTTCATGTATGTAAATCTCAGAATTTAAAATAGAAAAATTTGGTATATATGTGAATACCCATATAGAAGGTAGATCTTTGAGTATAATCTTAATAAAATAAAATATATTTAGAAAAAGAGAGAGACATTTTGAGACGAAAATTCTGCAGCATAACGGCTATGTTACAAGGTTTTTAGAAAACATTGAAAAGAGAGTGGACATGGGTCAAACATTCATAAATGACCCATAAAACAGTATAGGGACATAATATAAGGTATTTAATAACATTGTAATGAAATTTGAAAATATACCATATGAAATGAAGAACATGAAAGGAAGACAAAAATAAGATTTCTCTTATGAAAATTTGGCAGCCTAATGGTGTTACATAAACTTCAACCAAAAATGAATTGATGAGATCAAATAGGGTCTACAATCATATGAACATAAAAGATAATTATGATAGATATATATATCATACCCCAACATAATAAAAATGAACTTGCAAGACTTGACATTGAATTAGATCTTTGAAAAGGGAGAAAGGTGCAAGGACCACTTAAAAATTCAGCAGGCTAACGACGCCACTTAAACTTCAAAATACTAAATTGAAGAGATAAAATGGGGTATCTCATCATATGGTCATAAAATATCAGTATGATAGATATAGATATCATACCCCAACATAACAAAAAATAACTTGAAATAATTGACATGAAAGTAGAACTTCAAAACAAGAAGGGTGAAGAACCTCTTAAAAATTCGGCAGCCTAACGGCGCCACTTAAATCTTCAAAATACGGAATTGAAGAGATCAAATGGGGTCTCTCATCATATGGTCATAAAATATAATTATGATAGATATAGATATCATACCCCAACATAACAAAAAGGAACTTCAAAGAATTGACATGAAAGTAGAACTTCAAAACGAGAAGGATGAAGAACCCTTAAAAATTCGACAGCCGAACGGCGCCACTTAAAACTTCAAAATACTGAATTGAAGAGATCAAATGGGTTCTCTCATCATATGATCATAAAATATCAGTATGATAAATTTAGAGATCATACCCCTACTTAATAAAAAGGAACATGAAATACTTAACATGAAAATAGATCTTGAAAAATGAGAAGGGAGAAAGAATCTGTTACAAAAAATTTCGGCAGCCTAACGACGCCACTTAAAACTTCAAAAAACGAAATAATGAGAGTAAGAGGGGATCTATCATTCTGTGAACATGAAAAGGGCGGTAATATGAGTATAAAAGAACACCCTTTAACAAACGAACAAGGAGAATAAAAGAAATTACATAAAAGAGATTTCTTGAAAAGAAATAGAAAGATAAGATCCCTTACCTTAAAACGTAACTCTTAAAACTCAAAGGTTTGGACCTTGAGGGCTTGGGGGAACCTTGGGAGGACTCCTTGGGAGTTAAGGACACCAGAACTTCGTTGATGATGGTTTTTGAGTCGAAAGGATGAGAGGAGGGCTTGGTATTTATAGGGAAAGTGAGAGGAAAAGGCATTAAAGGCCAAGGGACACCTCACATGTGCTTTTCTCAAAACCATGTGCTCTCCCATGATATTTCCCATTAAGTTTGGCCACATAGGGCCCCCAATACAAATATCCATCACCTTAGGTCGGCCAACCCTTAAAATATCTCATAACATCACCGTGACACAGTTATGATGTCACTAAACATATCGAAACCCTAAAACTGTATTTTTACTATTCACTGAAAATTCAACTTTCTCAGAAAAATCCCAAAATTTCACCATAACCAAATATCAATGCTCTAATTTCAAAAATGAACTCCATTTTATAAAAATAATTTTCTAAATATTTTTAATATATTTTTTAAATAAATACACTATTCACTGAAAATTCATTTTTTCAGAAAAATCCCCAAAAATTACCTTAACATAATATCGATGCTCTGAGTTCAAAAATGAAATCCATTTTATAAAAATAATTTTCTAAATATCTTTAATTTAATTTTTAATTAGAAAAAACTATTCACCCGAAAAAAACTAATACTTGAATTATAATTTATGAAACAGTTATTTAACCATTTTATTGAATCACATTACTTAATCAAGGTGCCTAGATTATATTAATACCTTCTTTAAGTGAGATTACAAATCCATTTGGTCACATTACTAATCCTAAGCATAAAATCACTATTCATAATTTACTATTCATTAAAAATCAAGTTGATCTTATTAGACTCTAAATTTCGTACTGAACATAATTGTAGAAGACCATTTTTTGAAAATCATTACACATTTTAAATTATTTAAGGTTACATAAGAATTTTTTTAAAATATCCTTTCTCTAAAATTCACCAAAAATATGCAAACTATATTTATCCGGACATTTGAAAATTCATAAACTTCATAAGAAGAAATCCCAATTTTTATTTAAAAAAAAGGATTACACAAGGCAGTTATGGTGTCATTACAGAGCCCCTTATCACACCATCATAGGACCTAAGTGTAAGGTGTGCTAAGGTGAGAGAATCTGAGGGAGGCTCGGCCAACATCGCACGAGTAGTAATTTCTAATAGTTTGAACTTCTCGCAAAGGCGATTCCATTCTAGTTTCACACGATGAATTTCGGCTTGGGTTTAGTCCAGAGTAAAGCCCAGTGGTGCTACCTCTTTCCCAAGTTCTGTTAGATGGGCATCGATCTGTCCAAGACTACTGGGTGAGGCCATCAAAACTTCTTTCTATAACAATTAACCAAGATTACTTGTATTTAGAGACAATAATAGAAACGTTTAGTTTCCAGCGGTCATATTGACCAATGGTCATATAAAAGTCAAAACCCAACGGTCTCATTTTAATTATATTCATGTTATCAAATGAAACATTTTTGTTGAGTATAAAAAATAAAATAAAATGACACATAAAATTAGGAAATAAGATTTATTCAAAATTTCTGGTCGTTACAACAGAACCACCAGCAACAAGGTCATAAGTCACACCTTTTCCACCTTCAATCCAATCAGCTTCCAACCACTCACACCTAGTAGCACACCCAGGAACACATCCACACCACCCAAATACTAGAAAATAGAAACCACCATTCAAGAGAACTAATATCCATCACCCACAACAATTCAAAACTAAACCAGAACCACAACCCTCGACCTCCAAATCATCTTGCCTTAAATCTAGCACCAGAAACAACTCACAACAACACCAGCCATAGCTTAAAAGACCACATTCCAACATAGCAATCAGAACACAACAGAACCTGTCCTGAACTTCATCAGCAGCACAAACCAAAGAGTAAACTGGGGGACCCAAAACAGAAACCTGCATATTCACTCTCCACAACCACCAGAACCCGTCAAGAATCCATCAGAGCAAGAACACCCCTCCTAGACTCAGATCTGAAAAAAAACATATCCAAGAACGAGAGCAAGCATGTCGTTGCCAAGACATCGTAGAGCCCGATGTGCCCACCTTTTGTCACCGCAGAACCAGAGTGGCTAGCACAACCCGCCCAGACCTAGAACCAACTGCTTCACCGGAGACCAAGAAGGGCCCAAGCAATGCTGCCAGACCAAATCGTCGCACTGTCTACAAGAACCGCGATGCCATACATTAAGAGATATGAAGTTCATCAACAGTCAATCCACCATCCGTATAAGCCACCGAGGAAACTGGTAGATCTCGGCTTCCCGGAAACCACAAGATTCCACCAAATCCCATCGCCACCGAGAATGCCCCTCACATAAGAAAAGGGTAAGAGCTCTATATATCCAAAACCCATAGCACCGAGATCTTCCCCGCACCTCCTAGGATCTAAAGCACTGCACGGCGAAAGTTACAGATCTGAGTGGCTCCACCAATTTCCTGCAACGCCGTGCCGAGGAGAGACCTGAACCAGACCACTCCTCCAAGAATCTGCAGAACTGCAAACTAGGGAGACCAGATCTAACCCAGTCATTTGAGGTTGAACCCTTCACCCGATGCTGCAAAACATACCACCAGATGAAGCAGAAACGCTGTGAAGAAGACCGACGCCTAAGAGTCCATCACCGTAGAGAAAAAACCACCAATCCGGAGGAGACGCACTACGAGAAGAGACCTTGATGGGACCTCGTGCATGAGAGGAACCTGGAGACTCATCTTCCATACTCTTCTTTTAGTTTTTAGGCGTTTAATGGTTATTATAGTGTTTAGTGGTATTATAGATTTTATTGTTTTTAGGGGGTTTTATGGTTTTTGGGGGTTTTAGGGTTTTTTAGGGTTTTTTAATATCTTTAGATTTTTTGGGTTTTTTCTTTTTATGTGTTTTTAGGTTTTTATTGTCTTCATATGGGTATTATTTTGATTAAGGGGTTTTTAAATTTCTAGATTTTTTATTGATTTTTTAGTATTTTTAGGGTTATTTATGGATTTTAGGGATTTTTAGTTATTTTATGGTTTCTAGGGTTTTATGTTTTTTTTTTGTTTTTTTAGAGTTTTAATGTGTTTCTTGGTTTTTAAGGATTTCTTAGGGTTTTTAGGGGTTTTACATTTTTTAGTATTTTTAGGGATTTTTTAGGATTTTTATGGATTTTAGAGTTTTTACATATTTTGAGGGGTTTAAGGGTATTTTAAGGCTTTTATGGGTTTTTTGTTTTAAATATTTTATGAAAATTTTAAAGTTTTCAGTATCATATAGTTTTTTAATATTTTTAATTTTTCAAATCATTTTTGGACATTTAAGTGGTTTTTAGGGTTCTTATGGGGTGTTTGGGTTTTTAAGGTTCTTTGGGGTTTTCAAGTGGTTTGCCTGGCTTTTAGGGATTTTAGGGATTTTAGGATTTTTAGGGTTTTAGATATTTGTTTTTTTGGGGGGTTTTAAGTGTTTTTATGCTTTTATACATCTCATAGGGGCTTTCAGGGATTTTATGGTTTGTCATTTTTTACTGTTTTTAGGGTTATTTTTTATTTTTATGGGTTCTCAACGTTTTTGGGGAATTTGATGGGTGTTATGGATTTTAGTGTTTCTAGGGGTTTGGGGGTTCTCATAATTTTTAGGTTTTTCAAAAAAATTTAGGTTTTTTACGTTCCTAAGGTTTTCATATGTTTTTTTATGTGATTGATTGAGATTTTTTTGGATTTTAATGGGTTTTAGGTGTTTTTGTGATTTTGAGGGTTTTTAATGTTTTAGGGTTTTTAGTGTTTATTGGTATTTTAGGGATTTTAGGGGTTTTTAGAGTTTTTTTTCTATTTTATGTGTTTAAATGTTTTTTACATTTTTAGTGGCTTTTAGGGTATTTATGTGTTTTTATGATTATTATGGTTTTTAGGGGTTTTATGGTTTTTTTGGGTTTTTAAGTTTTTATAGTATTTTTACTGTTTTTAGCATTTTTTAGGTTTCTAGTGGTTTAATGTGTTTTTAGGTTTTTATGGTTTTCATAATGGTTTTTATTTTTTTGGGGAATTTTATGTTTTTAGATATTTTTATTTTATTATATTCTTATAGTTTTAGAGTTTTTAGGGATTTTTAAGCGGTTTGGGGTTTTTTAGAGTATTCATGGTTTATTTATTTATTATATTTTTTAGGTAATTTTTGGAATAATGTGTGTTTTGGTTTCTATGGTTTTCTTAGGGAATTTTATAATTTTCAGTGTTTTTCACTTTTTTATGATTTTTTAGATTTTTTAGGAATTTTTAGGGTTTTAGGGGTTTTAGGGATATGGAGGGTTTTAATGGTTTTTTTTTGGGTTTTATAGTTTTTTTTTGGGTTTTTATGATTTTTTGGGATTGTTATTTTATTTTATGTTTTAGAGTTTTATATTGTTTTTAGAGTTCTATACGGCTTTTGAGTTTTTGTTTATTTTTTCGGTTTTATGGGGTTTTTTGGTTTTTAAGGTTTTTATAGGTTTTATGAATTTTATGAGTTTTAGTGTCTTTTGAGTTTTTTGGGATTTTATTTATTTTTAGTTTTTTTACTTTTAAATGTTTTTATGTTTTTAATTTTTTCATTGGATTTTTCATATCTTATGTGATTTTTCATTTTTTGTGATTTTTTCCTTTTTAGTATATTTATGGTTTTTAGGGATTTTGAGGGGTTTAGTGTTTTAGTGTCTTTATGATTTTAAGGGATTTGGTTTTTAAAATTATCTTATGGGTTGTAAGGGTGTTTTTATTTTCTATATTTTTAGGGAAATTTGTGAATTTTTTGAATTTTTATCGGGGTTTTTTGGTTTGAAGTGATTTTAAAGGGTTTTATGGTTTTTATTTTTTTAGCTTTTTTTAGTTTTCTAGGGATTTTACGTGCTTTTAGGTTTTTTCTATTTTATTAATGTTTTTAATAGTTTTTAGGTTTTTTTATGGATTTTTAATGATTTTATTTTTTTTTTCAGGTTTTAGGGGTTTTGAGTGTTTTTTTTGTTTTTTGTGATTTAGGGTTTTTAAGGGTTTCTTTTGGGGTTTTGGGTTTTATGAGATTATAAGGTTTTTAATACTTTTAGAGTTTTTCAATGTTTTTTTGGGTTTAATTGGTTTTTAAAGTTTTTAAAGTGGTTTTATGGGTTATTACCAGAAAATCCAGGATTCGGTGTAAGTCGGTCCTAATAAAAATAAATAATGAAAGAAAGTGAAAAGAGTCAAGCATACAGGGTAATATTACAAAAGCGAGTGTGCACCACCCCACACCTATCTGCCTCCACCAGTGGGGCACAATAGTCTGGGGTCATAAAAGACCACATCTCCCCTGCATCAGTGAGCGCCTGCTTTGCCAGTGCATCCGCTTTATAGGGGTTCAAATGGATTTTAGAGTTTTTAGTTTTTTTGGTTTTTATGGAGCTTTATTATTTTTAGGGGTTCTTATGTGTTTTGGGTGTTTTTATGGGTTTTAGTGGATTTTAGGGTCTTTATATGGGTTTTTAGAGACTTTAGCATTTTTATGTATTTTATAGGTTATGAATATTTTTTGGTTTTTAATTTTTTCTTAGGTTTTTGGGGTTTTTTATGTTTTCTGGGATCTTACATCATTTTTAGGATGTTTAGGATTTTTTTGCGTCTTTAAGATTTTTTTTGGGTTTTTAATGTGTTTTTGAGTTCTTAAGGTTCTTAGAGTTTTTAGGGTTTTAGAAATTTTATGTTTTGTCAGGTCTCTAGGGTTTTCTTTTTGGTTTTTAGGGTTTATAAGTATTTTTAGGGAATTTTTAGGTTCTTTATTGTTTTTTATGATTTTAAGGGATTTTGCAGGTGTTTGGGGGTCTAAGGGGATTTAGGATATTATGATTGTTTTTGGGTTTTTAGAGTGTTTATCTATTTTAATGTTTTTAGGGGTTTAAAGGGTTTTTAGATAATTTAGAGGGTTCATTATTTTTATGGGTTTTGTGGATTTTTAAATATTTTTATGGTTTTTAGGTGGTTTGAGGTTTTTATGGTGATTTTTTTTTAGGGTTTTTAGAATTTTTATGTTTTTAGGGGTTTTAAGTGTTTTTATGTTTTTATGTTTTTTGTTTGTTTTTTATGATTTTTAGTATTTTTTACATTTTTGGGTACTTTTTCTGATTTTTTAGTTTTTAAATGATTTTTTAGCATTTTTAGGGATTTTGAGGGTCTTAGGGTTTTTTAGGGATTTAGTGTTTTCAATGTTTTTATGTTTTTTATTCTTTTTAAGTGTTTCTAACAATTAGGGGTTTCTTAGGTTATCCCAGGGTTTTTTGGATTTGTTTATGTTTTTAGTGATTTTTTGGGACATTTTATGATTGTTTTTGTTTATTTGGTTTTTAGCGAATTTTAAGGTTTTTTGGTTTTAAGGTTTCTTTTACCATTTTTAGGTTTTTAAGAGATTTTAAATTTTTATGGTTTTTATGGGTTTGATAGTTTTTAATTAGTTTTATGGGATTAGGATTTTTTGGGTTTATTGTGGTTTTTAAGGGTTTTATGGGTTTTTAGTGTTTTTATGGTTTTTATGATTTTTAGTGGTTTTTATGGGTTTTAGGTGTTTTACGGTCTTTTAGGGTTTTCATAAGTATTTTCATTTTTAGGTTTTTAGGGGTTTTAAGTATTTTTAGTAATATATGATTTGCATAGGTTGTTTCGTGAATTTTAATGTTTTTAATGTTTTCAGTCATTTTTGGGTGTTTTTAGTGTATTTATAGACTTTTAGGGTTTCTAGGTATATAGATGGTTTTAGGGATATTTAGGGATTTTTAGGGGTTTCAGTGTTTTAGGATTTTTAGGGGTTTAATGTTTTTTAGGTTATTATGGTTTTCTTTGTGTTTTTTGGGATTTGAATTTTGAGGGATTTTGGGACTTTTGTGGATTTTTATGGGGGTTTGGGACATAATGTATTTTACAGTTTTCTATTTTTTAGGGATTTAGGGGTGTTATTTATTTTTGGATTTTAGTTTTTTTAGTATTTTTATTGTATTTTTGTGTTTTCTAAATTTTTTTATGTGTTTAAAGGGTCATTATAGTTTTTAGTTGTTTTTTTTTTTGATTTTTGGTTTTTCAAGGTTTTTATAAGTTTTATGGTTTGGGGTTTTTAAGGATTTTGGGATGTTTAGGGTCTATTTGATTTTTAATCATTTTTTATTTTATGGGTTTGAAGTGTTTTAGGGTTTTATATTTTTCATAGGGTTTTTTTGGTTTTTGGTTTTTTTACGATTTTAGGGATTTTTTGGAATTTTTTTTTATTTTTTTGGTTTTGATGGTTTTAAAAGATTTTGATGGGGTTTTATAGATTTTAGGGGAATTTATCATTTTTTGTTTATTTAGAGGTTACAAGTGTTTATATTTTTTTCTAACCGTTTTTAGGGATTTTCGGATTTTTTATGTATCTAAGGATTTTTAGGTGTTTATTAGAATGTTTATGGTTTGTTTGATTTTTTATGGGTTTTGTTGGTTTTAAGGTATTTCAGAGTTTTATGTGGTTTTTTGGTTTTGGGGGGGTTTGTGATTTTTTTATTTTTTATGCTTTTAAAGGTATTTTAGAGTTTTGTAACATTTTTAGGGGTATAAAGGGTTTTTAGGGTTCTTATTATTTTTCTTGGTTTTTATGGGTTTTTATGGGTTTTAAGGGTTTTATGGTTTTTATTGTCTTCTAGGGGTTTTTAGAATTTTTAGAGCTTTTTAGGTTATTATTGGTTTTAGTGCTTTTATGTTTTTTTCGGATTTCCTAGGGGTTTTCAATGTTTTTTTGGATTTTATGGTAATTTTTCGGAATTTTATTGTTTTTTGGGTTTTATGGGAAAATGTATATGTTTATGGGTTTTATCATTCTTAGGGTTATCATTATATTTTTATATTTTTTGGGGGTTTGGTGTTTTGAGGTTTTTGAGGTTTTCTTATGGGTTTTCAGGTTATTTAGAGGTTTTTTGTTTTTAGTGCTTTTTGTGGATTTTTTTATAACTTCTATTGTTTTTAAGGTTTTTTAGATTATTTGAGTTTTTAGGGATTTTAATGTTTTTGTGTTTTTATGTTTGGGGGGGGTTAGGGATTTTTATAGTTTTTAGGTGTTTTAATGTTATTAGTGTTTTTCAATGTTTGTTACCATTTTTTGGGGTGTATATGGTTTTTAGGTTTTTTAGTGGGTTTTTAGGGGTCTAAAGGGTTTTAGGGGTTTTTATGATTTTACGGATTAATATGGTTTTTAGGGATTTTGGGGATTTTGGGTTCTTAGTGTTTTTAAGTTTTTATTGGTTTCATGATTTTCATGTTTTTAATGTTTGTATAGGGCCTTTCACTGTTTTTAGTGTTTTTTTAAAAAATTAGTAATTTTATGGCCTATTTGAAAATTTTATTGAGTTTTAGGGTTTTTAGCGAATTTGAGGGATTTTAGGGTTTTTAGGGTTTTATGTATTTTTTGGATTTTTAAAGGTTTTTTTATTTTTTGGGGGATCTATGTTCTTTTAATTTTTTAATGTTTTTAGGGGTTAATATTTTTAAAAAAAATTTAGTGGTTTTATTGTGTTTTAAAGGGTTTTTAGGGTTTTTATGGGTTTTGCGGTTTTTATGGTTTTTAAGGGTTTTTAGGGTATTTGGGGTATTATGGTCTTTTATGGGCTTATAGTATTTTTTAGCATTTTTAGGTTTTTAGGTGTTTTTAATGTTTTTAGGGTTTTATTTTTTTTCTTAGTGGGTTTCAAGGTTATTTGTTTTTTTAAAATTTAGTTATTTTTAGTATTTTTATAGCTTTTTACGATTTTTAGGGATTTTAAGAGTTTTTTTAAGAATTTTAGGGTTTTTTGGGGTTTTAGTATTTTTCTGATTTATAGGGATTTTATGTGCTTTGGGTTTTGAGGTTTTCTAAGGTTTTTTTTATCATTTTTATGGATTTAAATGTTTTAGGCATGTTATGGAATTTTTAATATTACTACTGTTTTAGGGTTTTTTGGGTTGTTGAGGGTTTTTAGTGTTTTTGAGGGTTTTTATGGGTTTTTGGGTTATTTTGGGTTTTAGAGTTTTGTTTAGTTTTTAGGGTTTTCAGTTTTTTTAATATTTTTTTGTCATTTTAGGGGTTTAAGGCGTGTTTAGTGTTTTTAGTGGTTATTATGGTTTCTATGGGATTTATTTATTCTTTAAGGTTTTTATGGGGTTTTATGGGTTTTCATGGGTTTTAGGGTCTTCTAAGGTTTTTAGGGTTTTTAGCATTTTTATGTTTTTTAGGGGTGTATTATTCTTATAGGTTTTTAAGGTTTTCATAGTGTTTTTCATTATTTTTTGGGTATTTTACGTTTTTAGTGAAATTTAGGGATTTTTGGGATTTTTATAGTTTTTAGGATTTTTAGGAGTTTTATGGAGTTTTTTATGGTTTTTAGGCTTTTTATGATTTTTTGGTGGCTTTAAGGTTTTATTTGTTTTTTAGGCATTTTAAGGTTTTTTATATATTATTTAATGTTGTATGGGATTAATGGTTTTTGAGAGTTTTAGTGTATTTTTAGGGTTTAAATGTTTTGTATGGTTTTTAGGGAATTTATGGTTTTTATGAGTTTTATTGTTTTTATTGTCTTTTTAGGCATTCTAGTTGTTTTAGAGTTTTTTTTCTTTTTAGGTGTTGTTTCCCTCAGAATTCGGGGAGGACCTCCTGGATGGGAGATTCAAACGTTCCGATCGATTTCTAACGGGTTTGTTCGTAGAACCAGAAACATCCAATGATTCCACATCCACTTGGACCTACTTTCCAAGGGTAGGCGCTTCATTAGTTTGTGAACTGATGAGGCTTAGGAATTTGCATTGGTCGAGAGGATGGGAGGTCGGACTCATCACACCTGTTTGAGGGGAATTATTGTCTATTCCGGGACTCTCTTTATAGATTTAAGTTATGTTCGTGAATCCTTATTATATTACCAAGTATAAAATGAGCTTTCCTTCAGTTTAACAATCAATGATTAAATATGTTAGAAATTTAGAGAATCTTTTATAAGTATTCGATGTTCTTCATCAATAGAGAATCATCTATATATATTTAGAGATTCTTGGTCAATGGTATCCTTCAAAATATTTATATAAAAGTCTCTTGGTCATTATGATGACCAGGCTGGTTTTAAAGCCACTCAGTGAGGCACTTGAAGTTTTATTGTCATTCAGAAGGGCATGAATTATTTCAGAGTTGGGATCGAACCCATAGATGGGCTACCTACGTATCCTTTGTTTTGGAAAAGGAATCAAAACCCACGTAGTTCGAGAAAGGGAGTATAATGTTTATGATTGATGGCTCAAAGAAGGATGTCATAATTACTTTTACTCTCTAAGATCACGTGAGTCATGCTCGGTGTGAGAAACAAGAGGTATTGGTAAAAATTATACAATTGTGCCATGAAAGGTGCAATCATAAGAAGTAATGTGGGGTTTATGTATGTATGACTGCCCAGATAAATGATGGTTAGGATTTACTTTAGGGAGAAAATCCAGGAATAGGGTCCATAAAGGTATATGTGCTTCATGGAGATTTGAATACTCTGACTTGGGACTTATTCCTGAAAAGGAGACCCAAATTAGGAGAGGATTAATAACTGGGTTTTACTCCTGAGAAGGAATCCCAGATCAAACGTAAATTAGGACTGGTTAAAGAGAATTTAAGGGACTTGGGGCTTATTATTGAAAAGGAAGCCCAAATTAGAGGATCTGGGGCTTACTCCTAAGAAGGATGCCCAAAAATTAAGGGACTTGGGGATTACTCCTAAAGAGGACGCCCATAATTATGACAGGGACTTATTCCTGAAAAGGAGGCCCAGGTTAGGGGACTTGGGGCTTACTCCTGAAAAGGAAGCCCAAGATTATGACTGGGACTTATTCCTGAAAAGGAGACCCAGGTTTAAGGTATTAAGGTTTGGGGCTTACTCCTGAGGAGGATGCCCAGATTTGGGAATTTTAAGAATTTGTGGCTTATTCCGGAGGAGGATGCCCATATTTAAGACTTATGACTGGGGATTATTCCTGAAAAGGATACCCCGGTTAAGGATTATCTCATCTTAAAAGATGAGGTTTAATGAATGAACTCTCCATATTTGGTGACATAAAGATATTTAAATCACTAGGTTTTGAGAGATATTCCACAGAATTCCTTTCAGATAAGGAAGTCAAATCAAGAAATCATGCCATAAATGGATTTGAAGAGTGTCTTGAAGACTGAATCTTGAAAAGGAAAGGTGTAATGACTTAAGAGGGGTGAAATGGGCAAGAAAGGCACCCAAAAAGGAAGGGGCGCGCAAGTCTTGGAAGGCGCGCAGGTACTGCGGCGGTGCACAAGTATTGGTCGCGCAGGTATACCGGCGCGACATGGTGGGTACTTGCACGATATTCAACCAGCATTTGAAATACTTGAGTGACTCTTCATTAAAGCCTATAGAATCCTCTTGAGGTTCTTCTGAAAAAAGGACGTGCAAGTTCTATCGATGGACTAAGGAGGCGCGCAAGTGTGACCACTTCCCTTAAGGGCTGACCACTCAGGTGCGCAAGTGTTGATGAGTTTCAACACTTAGGCCTTACTACCTCTCTTTAGATCTTCCGTTCTAGGTAAGAAATTACCTTAAAAGTGTTCCGGAAGCTTTGAAAAGAGACTTGGGCGTCGGGAGCTTCAATCCGAGTTTCTGAAAAACAAGATCCCCCGAATGGGGGGCCCACAGGGTCTATTTATAGGCAGGAGAAGACCCCATGCGGTTACCGGGCAGTTATCATTTAGGTCGTTCAAGTCACTTGCGTGCCAAGGTGCGTCGCGCAAGTCCACTTGCGCGACCATGAGGAAACTTGCGCGGCCTATGGGCAAAGTTTTCCTTGTTCATCCCTTTGTCGATTTTTGATGTTTTCTTCAAAGGTTGAATCGCTTTGTGCTCATATATTCCGCTTTTCCGATCTTTAGATTCTATGACGAAAGGAGTATCAACAAAAGTCCCCCCTCAGAGTTGGATCCGGAGAGAAATAGAGGATTTGACTCTGAGGAAATCGAATACATCCAAAGGAAAAGGTGGCGCGCAAGTCTTGATGGTGCAAAGAGCGGAGCACAAGTTCTCTCCGTGCAGGCCTTAAGCGCACTGGGTACGGCGCGCAGATAGGCTTCCTGGCCTATAAATACACAGCTTTTGGCCGTGTATAGCATCTGATCCCGAATTTCTCGAGCTCTCGCCGCGCAAGCCATCTTCGCCACACAAGTCTCGTTTTTCCACTGTTTCCTCGATGCCGCGCTACTCTCAAGGTAATAGGACTTGCGCGGTGATACCTGCGCGAAAAAAACTTGAGCAGCACATGTAACACTTGCGCGACATCTCCATACATTCTTGCCTTAATGCCTTAGCCATTTTTTGATTTCTTTCACAAATTTTTGTGAAAAATTAATTCATTTATAAATTAAATTATTCAACTATTTGTGCAGAATTAATGGCTCCTAGACCCAAATTAATCGATGAACTGGCTAGCAAGCAGATAGATGATATGATAACCATCATTGGCCATGATTATTATACTGTAAAAGATAGTACTCTTCCAAATTTGGCTATGTATCTGAAGAAATATCATCTCAACTTTCCTAAAATCACTTATCTACCTTTGTATGGCTATGGTCATCTACAAGAAGTCATTATTCCAGAAGTAAAGAATTATCTTCCATTTTCATGGTTTCAGAATTATACCAACTTTGCTTCAGCAAATATCTTAGGTGGAGGAGTATTTCTAACTGTTGGAACAGTGGAGAAGGCCTATATGATGCATCATAGCCCTTGCACACCAGATCTGAAAAAACATACACCTGAGCTTCAACCACATTGTCATCCTTCGATCTTCCGAAATGCTCAGATGGATCAATCCAAAGGCTGGAAGAAAAGTTGGGACTTCTGTCCTGGGGGATGTGTGAAGCCAACTTGGATGTGGGTATACTGGGTGCGATAGACCTGTGTAGAGTTTATCGAGGATCTGAAGAGAGCTGCAATATATGAGGCTGTCTGGGTTGGGCAAACATATGTTTACAGACATGATAACTTCGTGCCAGAGATACTCAGCCACTGGATCCCAGCAACTAATTCTTTCCATTTGACTCATGGGGAAGTAGGTATCAGTTTTTGGGATGTTCACAAGATCTCAGGGGCTCCAATTTTTGGCGATATGTATGATGAATTCATTCCTACCAAGGTGACTTGGAATGATTCAGAGAAGACTCCTGCTTTAGCTCGAGAATTATTTAAGATCTTCCACAGGCTCAAGAGTTCAAATACCTCATTAACTCATTTTAGAAAAGATATTCATCCGGAAGAATGAATGAATTTATTTCTTATTGAGAAGAAAGGGATGGAGCCAAAAGAAAAAGGATCCAAGAAAAAGAAATCCAATGATACTAGGCCCAAACGTCCTACCACATGTCCAAAACCTAAGAAGAGAGGAGCTCCTGGCACATTCTGGCCAAATCTAGAAGCAGAAGAGTTTGAAAAGTGGGGATATGAAGTGAATCAAATAATTCCAAAGAAAACTCGTCTGGCGGGTTTCTTGGAAATGTGGCTCAGTGTTTATCTCTTGCTGGTCAGGGATTTGAAGGGAGGCGTTAGGCCAGGGACCTTCGTCATTGCGGCAAAGTTGGCTGAGGGAAAAATGGTTGGGTTAGCTACCCCCATTTTAGAAAAGATTCATAGGAGTTTACTTCATGTCTTTCTGGGTAAATCTCCTTTAAGAATAGTGGGACCATTCCAGGTTTTGTGGGGATGGATCGCCACTCACTTCAGGACTTACAATGTACAGAATGGATTACAAATTCCTGGAAGCTCTTTCAGACCGTCAGTGCAAGCATTCTCTGGAATTTCTCCATTAGATGTTAATGGTTATGACATGAAAGTGAGGCTGAGCATGTTTAAGGAATTTAACTTCTTTCCCTATGGAAGTCCGCCATCCGGGCGGTTTGTTGATGATGGGACATCACATTTGGATTTGAGGGCATACATGCTAGCTTGCAGGGATGGTGTGTTAGTAGCCAGGATTGATGGAGAGATCATATGTGAGGCCTATGCTCCATATAGATTTTCACGCCAATTCAAATGTCTGCAACAGATTGTTGTATCCCCTCCGGTACATGTCAGGTTAGAGCAATATCTGATGGTTGCTCGACAACTATGGCTGCTGACATCAAGAGAGAAGACTGGGGTAGTATTTGATCTACCAGTTGAAAAAGAGGCACATAATTTGACTACATATTAGGCCGAACACTGGATAGCATCATACTCCAAAGGGATATTGAATCACCCAGTATATCAAGTGGGAAAGAGGAAGAGGACTGTAGATAAAGAAACCCTTCCTCATGAAGGTGACGCTTCCCCACCTGAAATAGGTTCAACAGACTCCTCTTCCAGAACTGATTCATCGGATTATCATGATGGGGATGATGAGGCACAACCGGCAGCAAAGCGGTTTCGTGCCCGATATAATCCTCCGGCTAGAATTAAAAGACCCACTCCATCAAATCCTAGTGAGTTGTTTCATTGTAGTAATTTCCATCACTACTACTTTATAATGTAATAAGTATTACTTTCTTATTCTCTATCTATATCTGTAGGAGCTGGGAAGAAATTAAAATCAATAATTGTAGGACCTTCCTCACAGCCTTCATATCTAAGACCAGAGGTTGTTCAGGTATGGCATGGATTATACTGTGGTACTGAGACCGCCTGGCTGGATTTGTGTGAGGGCCTACAACTTCCTGGAATAGGAAATCTTATAGCTTCTAAAAATCTTCAATACGAAGATAACCCCAATGAAGTGCGAGCTTACATCAGAGAGCTGGAAATGCTCATATATTCCACTGATGACTCTGTTCCTATCACCAGGCGGGTGAAGGAAATGATTGATCGTGGCGCCACTGAGGGGGATGGTGGTTCTGGAGATGAGGAATGGCAAGAGTACGTGGCTCCTGAAGATGTAAGTTTTCTTTCCTTATTTTCTTTGCAACTTGATTTCAGTTGAAGCTTTGTTACTTAAGGATGTTATTTTCTTCATCTCGAAGCTTGCAAAAAAAGGAACTAGGGTTCCTTCGCCACAGTATAGCCCTGGTGGTACTGCTATCGGGGCTACTGCTGATTCTCCTCGCGAACCAGGCAAGATATCTCCAGGCCAGTAGGCCATGAATGAGGCGCTGGACATAGCCTTCCATTCACCAATCTATGTGCCAATAAGGGGGACTACTGATACTACAAAAAAACAAAAGAAGCAAAGGCAACGAAGGAGGAAATCCACAGCTAAACGCTTCATTAGTAGTGGTAATTCCATCGAATAATCATGAGTTTATACTCATAATCACATGGTTACTCATATTTCTGAGGATTGCAGGGGCTTCTTCAATTTCCCCCTTGAGGGAAAGGACTGACCCTCCTTCAAAGGCCGTGGAGGGTGCTGTAGAACGATCACAGACCCAAGATGACTTGGTTGGTTCAAGATAAGAGCTAGCATCCATTCCCAATATCCCTCCTACTACTGAAGATGTTGTCCATGGTCAGGGGTTGCAGGACATAAGTCGGCAAGAAGATGTAGCAAATGCTCCCACTGGTGAGACTAACCAGGATTCTGCAATATCATTGGATGAAATGATGAATCAAGGAATGACTTTCGATTAATTTTATGATCATGCTAAGTTGTCATGTGATTTAGAAGACCTTAGGAGTGAGTTCTTCCCTTCGCCCAATTTTTTTTTTAAGATTTACACTTCTAACCATGACTGAAAACAATATGCAGTTTCTTCCATAGAAGCTGCTGAACTGCCAATTCCTGAAGAGGGTGTGGGCATTGATGTCAACCCTACCATTGCAGAAACATTATCTCAAGTAGAGATAAACCCAATAAACCCTCCTGAGACCCATCTTGAAAATCCTGTTGAGACCGGGAAATATGGGGAGAAGTCTTCTCAGGTTGCTGAACCATCCTTGGGTAAGGGATAACAATATTTGTGATTGTACTTTATTCGCAAGACAATCTATTCTTTTGTTATCCTTTGAAGCTAACTAAATCATTCAATTAATCATGCAGGGCCATCAACTGCAATGACTAGATTCGGAGGTGAGGCCTCAGTCTCTTCCCCAATAGGAATTGAAAGTGAAGAAGCACAAATCATGGGGGAAAACGCAGGACATGGCACTTCTTTAAGTGCATTAATTCCAGATTACATTCCCCCCTCTGACGATGATGTTGAATCAGATCTAGAGATGCTTAAAGCGTTCAGCTTTTCACGATGTAAGGCATGGAACAACATATGGAACATCATATCTGGGGAGCCTTTAGAAGAGCTACCATTGAAAATTCCTCGATTGTCATCCCAATTTGTTATACTAGGACTTGGTGGTTTTGGATATGAAAAGATCCATGCCACGGTGAAACAGATCATTTTCAGGAGGGAGCAGACTCAAAAAAGTCGCGAAGATTTGATCAGAGTGAAACTGTCAGTCAACATAGGCGAATTTGAGGCTGCGGTATCCCAAGCTGAAGCTGATTATGCTGCCAAGATGAAGGAGCTGAAGCATAGAATCAAAGAAAAAGCCGTCCAGCAAGTGCAACTCCAACAACAGTTAGATGTTGTCATTTAAGAACTTGATCAGCTTAATAAATCATTGGATGAAACTCATATTAATGGCATAAAATCCATCACAGATGCTAAGAAGGCACTTCATCAAGCTGAAAAGAGTGAAGCTGGTCAAGTGCACGAGCTTCAAGTAACTGCTGATAAATCTCAGGATGTCGTAAATCAAATGAAGAGTTATGTTGAAAGTCTCTTGTAATTCTTGAAAAAGATAAGAGACTCCAGTCTGTGGATGTTCTTCTAACTCTTGTGTATCAATGAAAAAAAACTTTCATATTCAATCATTTGTACCTGCATTCTTTCACTACCTGCTTCAATTTTACTTAAGCCAATGGGCTTAGTAAGCATAGTATGATTTTTACTAGGATTATTACAAATAACCCTACAAACTTTGAACCTTTTAATTGCTCAATATTACCTAAATCATACAAAAAATGTATATTTAGTGAGCTGGAACTTGACTTTTATTCAGAGTTCCTTTGTCTTTTGTGGGTAGTTTAAAGTCATGTGTGTCGGACATAAAGGGACTAATGTTTAAGGTCGAAATAGCTTTGACCAAAATGGATTAAAATTGATTCAATTCCTTGACAATTTATCTGAAAACATATTACCATACTCAAGTATGGGGGAAAATATGTAAGCTATGACTTAATAATATTTGAATCTGAGGAATGATATGAAAAAGAGCTAAAAGGCATTAGAAGAAGTAGTTTCCAAGAATGAAGTTACCATTATTTAACAAACCCGTTAGGGGGTTGAATTATGCAGGGCCACCTAAGGGCATTGGATTCATAGTAAAATAAAATAGTATCTTTTGGCTAACAAGTCTGTTATGTAGACTATTTATGCAAGGCCACCTATGGGCACGTGCTTCATAGTCAGGCAAAAAGAACTCTCAGAAATTTACTTTCCTAGTGCTAAAAGCCAGTGAAAGTTTATAGAGATTCAAATTTTCTAAAGTATAGAGATTGTTGTATGGAAAGAGGTACATCAATATGGAGAAGATATTTCTAGACAAGATTATCGAAGAACTGGATGAATATCACTCCTACGAAGGTCTAACCCAAACGTAGGGAAGAAGAATAAACCATAGACTTGAATACTTTCAGATCATGAAAAAGGGATATGGGACAAATATATTAAGGATGGCTATTTTTTTGCGGATCCCTACATACTGTCGTTTAAGACAAATAAGGACAAAAGAGGCATTCTTCCCAAGAATGAAGTTACAATTATTTAAAAAACCCGTTAGGGGGTTGAATTATGCAGGGCCACCTAAGGGCATTGGCTGCATAGTTAAATAAAATAGTATCTTTTGGATAACAAGTCTGTTATGTGGACTGTTTATGCAAGGCCACCTATGGACACGTACTGCATAGTCAGGCAAAAAGAATTCTCATATGTTTGATATTTTTGTGACTAAAAGTCATGAAAAGGGTTATAAAGATCTGAAAATATTTAAGGTTATGATTATAACACATAAAGATGGGTATTGTCCAATGTATATAGAGATACATAGGTCAATGATAACCATAATCATGTTGTGGCTGGGTCCTAAATTGTAATTTTGTACTTCACAACATATCTCATAAGAATGAGAATCAAGCCATACGTAGTTCTTGAAATGCAGTTTAACGTCGTGCAGGACGAAAGCATGAGAGATCTTAGTTTAGGGTCATAGAGTTCGGACCATAATAATGAATACACAATGTGTGTTTTCATGAGGACTTTTCAGCCAAGGGACTGAAAGTGAAATTTGGGGTTAGGCCCAAAAGACTTGGGGCTAGATTCGAGGGATACTCGAACATTCCTATGTATCCCATAAGGATGGGAATCAAGCCCACGTAGTTCTAGAACTACCCTTTGTACAAATTTGGTTCGTACATGTGAAGGGTGAAAGGGGACTTTAGTGCAATGATGGTTTAACCTGAGATAAAAAGTTTAGGCATGTATGCACGTAGTCTTTTGAAATGAAACATGATTGAAAAATCAATGTCAATAATAGTTCTCTCTCAAATGAGGAAATCAAAGAGTATTGTAGTTTATTGTCATACAGGAAAAAAGTGTTGCATAGTTTAACATCATATAACAAGGACGAAAGTGAATCAATGTAAAGATATTGATTCTAGGGGCGGTTTCACGAATCAACATCATATGGTGGTGAACCGATGTGAAGAGATTGTTTTTGGGATTGAACCTTGGGAGGTTGCTTATGTACCCAGCCTGGAAGGCAAGGATCAAAGTCCTTGTAGTTCAATTAAAGAATGAATTAATGATCAAGTTGTTCTTGGGGACAACGATCTAATAATAAAAAAAATGTTGTTGGGACTTATACATGGTTAGCGGCCCAAAGAGAGTGTTACGGTTGAGGTTTTATCTAAGCTCCCGTGAGTCATACTCGGTGTGAGAAACAACAGGTAACAACAACCTTAACGATGCATAGTTTAATGTCATGTAGGACATATAATGGGACTATGCAGTTTAAAGTCTTACAGTTAGGACTATTGGTGCTGCGTAGTTTAGTGTCATGTAGCAGGGACAAAATACAGTTTAATGTCTTGTAGGACGTATTATGAACTTTCTGTACAGTTTAGCGTCATGTAGTTAGGACGATGGGAACAATAGAGTTTAACGTCTTGCTAGACGTAAGGGACATTTATATAGTTTAGTGTCATGTAGTTAGGACGTCACAGTTTAACGTCTTGCTGGACGTCACAGTTTAACGTCTTGCTGGACGTAAGGGACTTTTATAGAGTTTAGCGTCATGTAGTTAGGACGTCACAGTTTAACGTCTTGCTGGACGTAAGGGACTTGCAAATAGTTTAGGGTCATATGCATGGACCGTTGATGATGCAGTTTATGGTCATACAAGACCTAGTTGCAGTCTAAGGTCATACTGAACCATTTAGGGAACTTTTTCACAGTTTAACATCGGGTGGGACGAAGTTTCAGTTTAAGGTCATACTGGACCATTACTGTATAGTTTAATGTTATATAGAAAGGACGAACTGGTGCTGCACAGTTTAGTGTCATGTTACGGGGACATCTTGTGAATACTTTGTATTTTATACAAAATATTTCTTCAAAAATATGTCATTAGTTGGAGAAGTAATGAGTTCTCCATCCATCGAGATTAATGAATAAGCTCCATTGGAGTAGACCCTATGTATTGAATAAGGTCCTTCCCATTTTGGCTCAAGATTTGGAGGTTTCCTTCCTGGTATCATTGGAGTTCTGAGAACTAATACCAATTCTCCCTAAATGAATGAACGAAGACGAACTTTTTTGTTAAAAGCTCATGCTATTCGATTCTGATAGATTTCCAAGTGGTGCAAAGTGAACAATATTTTCTCATCTAACCATTCCAATTCATTCAATCGCATTTGGGATTGCTCATCTGTAGATAACTAATCACAAATGGCTACTCTGAGTGAGGTCAATTGAACTTCAATTGGCAAGACTGCTTCTGTTCCATATACCAACAAATATGGAGTTGACCGCGTTGCATTATGGGTGGTAGTCCGATAATCCCATAAAGCATGAAAGAGTTTATCAGGCCATGACCTCTTATCTTTATCCACCATATTTTGCAGTATATTTGAAAGAGGCTTGTTAAAGGCTTCTATTTGGCCATTGGCTGCCGCATGATACCGAGATGAATGGTTGGATTTAATGTTGTATTCTTGATACAATTTCATCACCTCATAAGAACAGAAGTTGGTTCCGTTGTCCGTCAATATGGTATGAGGGACACCAAATCTAGTAATGAAGTTAGATTTGATGAAGCTAACAATGCATTTAGAACTGACTTCTTTGAGAGGTACTACCTCTGCCCATTTGGAAAAGAAATCCGTAGCAGTAAGAATGTACTTAAACTGCTTGGTTGTACCTGAAGGGTAAGGTCCCACCACATTTATTCCCCATGTGGCAAATGGCCATGAGTATTTAGCTGTATGAAGCAACTCTGGAGGTTGATGAATGAAGTTGGCATGTACTTGACATGAATGACACTTCTTTGTGAAATCAACACAATCTTGTATCATTGAAGGCCAAAAGTATCCAAGCCTTCGAATTTGATCAGACAATCTATGTTCAGACTGGTGGGTACCACAGACTCCTGCATGAACTTCTTTCATAACAGCCATTGTCTCTTCACCATCAATGCATCTGAAGAGAACTCCATCAAAACCAATTTTGTAGAGAATTTTCTCTAGGTGGTTTGGGCCATCATAAAGAGTAAAATTGACCACACGTCGCCGGATTTGTTCTTTCTCGGCTCTATCAAGTGGAAGTGTTCCATTTTGAAGGTATTCCCTGATAAGTGAAATCCATCCTATAGTATGACCATATGGTTCAGGAATGGGACTAATTTCATTAATTTCCTCTGTTCTGGCTTGAACATAAGGTGAAATTGCACGACGGTGGGCAATACTGATGGTTGTCTCGTCCCGATATGGATCTGCTAGAGCTGTGGATATATTAGCCAGTGCATCAGCTTGAGTATTTTGTGATCTTGGGACATAAGAAAATGTCGGTTCTGAAGGGAATTTCGCCATTAACTTTCTGACGTAATCATACAAAGGGATTAACTTTTCTTTTCTGATGGAATAATCCCCATTGACTTGTTTGATTACCAAGTCTGAATCACCTTTCACCTTTAAGTGATTCACTTGTGCTTGAAGCGCTAACTCCAAGCCTGTGATAAAAGCTTGGTATTCGGCTTCATTATTGGTACCACCTTCCCACAATAAAAAGGAATAAGGTAAAAATGCCTTATCTGGAGAAATGAGTACAATTCATAAACCGACTTTGTTGAATTTAGGATTTTCCATTTTCTTCCCTATTGGACTTCTGGAAGCAGCATCAAAATACATTTCCCATGTTTGAGGACACTCTTGAATAGAAAAAACTTCCTCATCAGGGAGTTCAATATCTGAAGACATGTCTTCCACTGAAGGATGTTCAGCCAGGAAATCAGCTAGAGCTTGGCCCTTTATTGCCTTTTGAGATACATACTTAATGTCGAACTGCTGCAAAATAACTGCCCACCTTGCTAGACATCCTGTAAGCATTGGACGACTAAGGATGAATTTTAGCGGATTATTGCGAGATACCAATTGGACCTCGTGATGTTGCAGGTAGTGTCTCAGTTTCTGAACTGCAAAGATTAATGCCAGGCATCACTTCTCAATACTTGAATACCGGGTTTCTGCTTCAAGCATAGTTCTACTGAGATAGTAGAGGCTATTTTCATTCCTAGCATCATTCTTTTGAGCAAGAAAGGCACCCGATGATCGCTCTAGAGCTGTCACATAGAGGATAAGTGGTATACCTTCAACATGTGGCATGAGTACTAGTGGACTCAAGAGGTATTTCTTGAGAACATCAAAGGCTTCTTTACATTCTTCATTCCACTGGTAAGTGACTCCTTTTTTTCAATAATTTGGTAAAGGGTAAACTTTTTCCTGCCAAATTGGCGACAAAACGCCGAATATAGGCTAAGTTTCCTTGAAGTCCTCTTAATTATTTCAAATTTTGAGGAGGTGACATACCAAGGATTGACTTGGTCTTCTTAGGATCGACTTCAATACCACGATGGCGCACAACAATGCCGAGAAATTTTCCTGAGGTTACCCCAAAAACACATTTTAAGGGGTTCATCTTCAAATTATGTTGTCGATGCTTGTGGAATATGACTTCCAAATCAGCCAAGTGATTAGAACGTTGTTTGGATTTAACCACCAAATCGTCTACATAGCATTCAACAAACTTCCCTGAGAAAGGTTTGAAGATATGATGCATGGCGCGTTGATATGTTGCACCTGCATTCTTTAAACCAAAGGGCATCACCCGGTAACAAAACACACCTTGAGGGGCTCTGAAGGCTGTAGATTCCTCATCTTCTGGGGCCATTCGGATCTGATTATATCCGGAATATCCATCCATGAAGGAAAGTACTTCATAGCCAGCCATTGCATCAATTAAGAGTTCTGTAATCGGAACTGGGAAATCATCTTTTGGACAATACCGATTAAGATCTCTGAAATCGATGCAAACCCTAATTTGTCTGTTCTTCTTCTTTACAGGGACAATATTAGCCAACCACTTGGGATACTGAACTTCTCTGATAAAGTTAGCTTTGATGACCATATCCACTTCAGCTTCAATTTTGGAAGCATAAGTTGGGTGTGTTCTTCTCGCGGCTTGCTTAAATCCTCGATGTTATTTGGTAAACCCAAATGATGAGTAGCAATATCAGGATCAAGCCCAGGCATTTCTGTATAGTTCCAAGCAAAAATATCTTTATTTTTCTTTAGAAAATAAGTATACATTTCTTGCACTTCAAGGGTCATGGCCGCACTAATTAAAGTGGGGCGTGGATCTTTCTCTGTACCCAAATTTATTTCTCTGAGTTCATCCACTATGGTAGAGATACCCTCTTCAAATGCTGGAGGAGCATCTCTAAGATCTTCCTCTTCCTCTTCATCATGTGCTATTTCTTCCGTTTCTACTTGCATAGTAGATGACAAAACGAAATTTTCATGATCAGAAGAGATGTCAAAATTTGCACATTTTGAAGAAGAAGCTTCCATTTCCGACCCTATTGATGATAAAGGGTCTT
Organism: Viscum album; assembly: GCA_963277665.1. Classification (NCBI taxonomy): domain Eukaryota; kingdom Viridiplantae; phylum Streptophyta; class Magnoliopsida; order Santalales; family Viscaceae; genus Viscum; species Viscum album. The sequence continues at coordinate 479,811,423 of OY728162.1, forward strand.
CTTTGGGAAATAAAGATGAGATGATGGATTGAGATTTGACATTATTATTCACCTATGATGTTTCTATAACTTCTTATGGTTTGATTGGAAAAGTATAAACCTGTTGGATTTCAGCAGATGAAATGAAGACGTCACCACTTGTGCTTTCATCACTGTTTGGTAGGTTACCAATTTCTCCCATGTTGTCTGGCTCAATTTCCATAATTGACATTATGGATCTTCCTATAAGAGTATTTTGATTTGGGCCTATTTTGTCAATTTGACTGATAGGTAACACATAATCTGTACTCACATGTGTAAATGGATTTATTGGAATTTTCTCCAAAACATATGGAGCATTAACTTTTGTAATTTCCTTCATTGTAGATTTCTCTCTTCCCTTCATGTGATAAAATTATGCCTCAATGTATTGAGATTCACATGTCTTGAACGGGGCCTTATCACCATACAATGTTCCAAATTGACCATTGAAACAGTATTTGAGACATTAATGGTATGATGAAGGGATAGCCCCATGCTGATGCAGCCAGGGTCTTCCAAGAAAGACGTTGAAAGCTGAGTCTTGATCAACAATCATGAAATCCGAATTGGATACAAGATCTACAAACTGAGTTCTAAGTTTAACTTCGCCCAGTGGTTCTTGTTCATTTTTATCATATCCTTGTAACATCATGGTAGAAGGAGATAAATCAGATTCTATGAGGCCCAATTGACGAAGTGTACGAATGGGCATGAGGTTGACTCCTAAACCATTGTCAATGGAAGCTCTTCATATATCTACACCATTGACTTTTCCAGATAAGTACAGAGGTTTTATGTGCCCATGCACAACATCATCTTCATCTTTATCAGTAAAAGATATCACTGCATGACATTCTGCAGGATTATTCTCTATGTGATAGACTTCAGCTGCAGCAATTTCAGCTTCAAACTCTTGAGGACTTGACAAAGCTTCGATGAGTGCTTCCCGAAGATCTTTTGACAGATTCAAAGCATCCAAAATTGATAACTTGGCTGGTACTTGGGCCAAGTTTTTCAATATATCATACTTTTGATCTAAAGGTCTGCGTTTCCCAACAGAAATATGCGGTTTAGTAGGTACCTTGGAAGCAGATGCTTTGGAAGATGATGCATCTTGTATTGGGATAGAAGTTGGCAACATCCTTGGTTTTGGAAGATTAGACCAATTAGATCCATTTACATGCTGAGATAAATAAGATGGAACCTTCAATCGGTCTTCTAAAATAACTGTGCCAAGACTGAGTTGGCTATTAGCAGAAAAACCTGCTTGTTCTTTTTGAGCTCGCTGAAGGGCTTTACCACGAGTTTCTGCTACATACACAGTGCTAGAAGGGGTAGAATTGGAATAGTGGCTTCGGAAAGATACACGTCTTCCCCTATATCATGAACCTTAGGAACTTCCTTGGATTCCCTTATTTGATACAGGGAATTCAGGCTCATCAAAATTGAAATTATGACTGGAATACGGATCTGTTAATTGAATCATATTAACAGAACCGAAGATTAGCTCTTCATCTAATAAAGACTCTGCCTGACTAGCCTGTTTAGGTTGTGCCGTTTGATGGGGCGGTGCCCGTGGTTTTGAAGTAGATGGCATAAAGTCTGCCAGAGTCAAAGTCAATTGAGTCTTTGACACATACTCATCTTCTTCTGATTCTTTTTTATTCTTTGAATCAAACCGTTTCTTTGAGGACTTTCCCTCTGACGAAGAGGGTTTTACCATAATATTCATGGCAGAAGACACAATTTATTTCTTTAATTGTGTTTTCAAAATGGCATGAGTCAGGTTGATTGTCTTTCTAACCATCCAATCATCATACTTCTGTGCATTTTTGCTTTTTACTTCATGCCATTCACCTTCCTCCTCTGGAACTGTAGCTGTAACACATGCTACCAGAGTCGAAGAACGTTTCAACTTGACTTGTTCCAAGTCGACCATCTTTTGCAGGAGGTCTTTAAAGACAAAACACTCCTGGATAGGATTCCCCAACATTTGATAAAAGGGACAATAATTGGGACGGTCTTCATCTCCTTCCTTGTTTGGCCTCTTGGGCACTGGTAATTGAACCAAATTATTTACCAGAGCTGAGATGAAGTAACCAGGAACTTGATCATTTCGAAAAGAGTATGTTTTACTCATTAAATCCTCAAATTGTTTTCATCGTTGATCTTTTTGATCAATTAGATGAAAAGGCCTTTGTTGTTGGCGTTCAGGACGTGGAGCCCTTCGAAAAGATGAAGGTTTTGAAGTAGAAATAAGTACAGGCGCTTGTTTAAGCATAATTGTAGCAGTTTATGCTTTACCCATTCTACTTCCTGAAGCTGATGGAATTACACGAGATTTAACCTTAGCCTGTATAAGGGAATCTTCAATCTTCTGAGCGATTGAAGTAAGGTCTCGAAACCCTCATGTGTATTTCACATGGATCAATGGCGTGCATAATTCGTCACGCAAATTTGACACACAGATTGGCAACAGCTCTTCCTGAGGGAGTGCTAAACTCAGGGAATTCGTTAATCTCTTCCAGCGAGCAATGAAATCAGAGACTCTTTCATTCTCCCTTTGATTGCAGTTTGTAAGATCGAAAACGGTCGTTTTTGGCAAAGTTGAGCTGAACTGAAGAAGGAATTTTTGACGAAGATCCTCCCATCCGATGATTGACCGGGATTGCAAGCATGTATACCAGAAAAAATCTGGTCCTTTCATGGTTCGCACGAAGCATCTAAGTTTCACTGCTTCTTGCTGCTCGGGAGTTCCCATCATAGGATCACAACAAGACACTTAATGCGTCAAATGTTGTTCAGGATCGCCTGATCCATTGAAAGTAGGGAAAACAGGGTTTCCAAAACCAGATGGAGGAGAAATTGAATCTACCCATTCAGGGTAAACTTTCTTTTCTGGTTGAACTTGCACCTGTTTCCCTTCCATAGTTTCTAACCGAGCTGTTAATGACTCAATAGTAGTTATTAACTTTTGAGAAACATCAGGTTGAATTTGGTCTTGGGTAGGTGAAATGAATGGAGCTTGGACAGACGTGGTGATTGGTGCTGCAACTGATGGTAGCACTGCCAACCGTTGTTGCGTTTGACCCGTAGGATTAGACCTCTGAGTGTGTACTGATAAAGGAGGATATTCCTGATCCATCTCAGTAGCTACAACAAATTCCTTCGTCTTTCGGACTTCAACATTCTTAAGAAGAAGACTACTCTGAAGTAGTTCGGCATTCAACCTTCTTAATTCTTTAATTTCTTCCTCTTGTTGTGTAAACCTTTGATCTAACGAGAGCGATTAACCTTCTCCAGAGGAAGGATATGTAACCTGATTCTTTCCCCTACCCTTGTTGGATGATTTTTGGAGAGAGGTAAGTGGATTACCTAGGTTCTGAATAAACCTTTGACTTCGTGTACGCACACCTTCTTCATATGTATCGGTGCGTACATTTTCTTGAGCAGGATGCTCTTCATATGAGTCCCCTGAGTGAGTCTCCTCTGGTGGATTAGCAACAACGGCATTGTTGACATTGATTGATGTATAATGCATCACATCCCTTCTATCAACATCTCTGTGATATTGTCTTCTTTCATGTCTTTGATGATACATTGCCTTTTGTTGATTTAATCTTTTAGGAACTTCTTGACGAGCTATAACATGGAGGGTATCTCCGGATAATTTGGCTCTTCGTTCCTCTTAGGGATTCTTCCCCAATCGAGAAAAGACCAATATTCTCTGAGAAGGGGATTGATGATTTGAAAGAGTCCCCAATCTCGAGAACTGGGGATGTTCCTGCTACTTCCGCTCAACTCCTCGAATCCCATTTGTTGACTCTGAGGGTTGGGTTAAAGGAGTCCCCAATCTGACAAGTTGGGGTAGCTCTTGACAAGCTATGTCTGAGACCTTCTTAAAAGCTCTCTTGATCTTGCGAATCTTAGTTTGGAAATTAGCTGGATGCATTAGCCTGTATCTGCTTTTATCACCTGGTTTAACAGACCGTTGGATGATTTCCGAAACTTCTGTCATTTGATGATGTGTTTGCTCCATACGAGAGGCTTGTGCAATATTCTCGCATGCTTGATGTAGGAGAAATTCAACAAATTGTTCTCTATATGCTTGATTTTCAGAGGAACTAGTTGAAGACTGTTCTTGAGCAAGATTTTGATTATGAACAAAGCCCATTGACTGTGGCCGGCCATGGGCAATAACATTGCATGAGACCATTTTCGGTGGGCTTTACTGACTGGAAAGCACTGTGAAATGTAGTGCTCCGTGAACACCCCATCCTCTGATATGAACACCATATGGGGCATTGGCAATTAACTGACACAATTTTCTTAGTGCGCCAAGGCATGAACGTTGAAGGGTTCTCTGCTGCTTTTCAGCCTTCGGATACCGAGAGACTGATAGAGATGCCAAATCAATCTGACATTGTAGCCCTTCTATTATCTTAAGATGATTTTCATATTCATCATAAGATAATACCTTATTATTCAATTGACAAAGAGTTTTCCATATGTTGAGACAAATATCATGGACTCCATCTTCCGTCAACATCTTTGGAATGTCATACTGGGAGTCATCCAAAGGCCAAAACATGACTGGTACCTCACTTTTTGCCAGTTTTTTCCTCATGTTCAGCATTTCCTATTCATCATTAAATGAAGATTCTTCTACCTGTTTTGACCAGAATTGGTGTTTCCTTGTTGCTTCATCGGATTCAACAAGATTAGTAGAGAGATCATTGATCAAACTAGAAGATGCATGACTTAGGGGTGGTTCAAAGAATGACCTACACCATGGGCTATCTTCTGATTCAGAAAGTATTTCACTTGCTAGCGATAAAGCATCAGACATGACTGGTTTCGCATTTTCAAGTGCCTCAAGATAAGAGGGCTTTCACGGCACTACATTGTCCACTAGAGTATTTTCCAGGCAATGTGAATCACTACTACGGAGAGGAATTTCGCAGCGAAATTCATCATCATAGGGAGGACCACCATAATGGGTTACAACAAAAGATGAGATCTCTTGCTCCATGGTCTTCTGACCACACAGAGGGTTCATGTGGCTCTCATCTGAAGAAGAAACTTCAAGATTGACCGAATTTTCATGAAGCAAGCCTTCATGAGGAAGTGTCTGTTGAAGACTTTCGGAATTAATGTTCCCGTTATTGGGAACTGAGGGAGTAGAATCTTGAATTCCAACAGATAAATTTCTGAGGGCTTCAAGAACTCCAGCATCGAGCAAGGCCTTGTTACAGATTGGCCTTTGATCTCCTGACTGTGCTGGGTGGATCTTTTTCTTAGATGCCTTCTTACTCGCTTTGGAAACCACTTGTTGACGAAAGTGGTTACTCTGAGCAGGTGTATGTGCCTGATCAGGAAAGATGGTCAGGTTAGGCTGACGATCTCCACTCAAATCAGGTGTATGTGCCTGACTTGGTTGTCCATATGATATGGGGGAGTATGCCCCATAACCCTCTTGGACTGGAACAGATGTGTGTGTATGTTCCGGAGTGAATCATTGATGTGTCACTCCACTGCTAGGGATAGATTTATGTGTCTTTCCCTGAGATGATGCTGAAGCTATTATGATATCCTGGCAAGCATCCAGAATATGAGTAGGAATTTTCTTCTGCGCTTTCACCATTGACAAAATATGTGTGGTGACTTCAGCTGCCGGAACGGGGATATACGTCCATTCCGGGCATGGAGTAGGTGTATGTGCCTGCTCCTGTCCTCCTTTTCTTGTCAGTGAATCCTGACAGCACTCAAGTGTGGAGGCAGAGAGTTGAGTCTGCCTCCTATTTGTCGTCGGAGTTTTCCGACTGACTTCTCTGTGCGCTACCAAACGAGACTGTTGGTAGGCTTGATTAGTACTAGCAGGTGTATGTACCTGCTGATTACAGTTCTCCAAACGCGGTTGAAAAGATCCATCATATGTAGTCAGGCGAGCCTACTAACTAACTGATGATGTATAAGCAGGTGTATGTTCCTACCTATAGTACTCAGCCGGAATTGCCTGGCGGGATTGGCTTGATGCTGCCAGACGAGTCTGCTGGACATCGGAATTAAAACGGACAGGTGTGTGTGCATGTTCGTTATTCACCACCAAGTTAGGTTGGTGGACTTCTCCGGATATGGAAGGGATGATAAGTTGTCCATTGTTAACCGGATTCCGTCTTTGGTGGTTCGTCTTTCCTGCTCGGGTTCGAGGAACCTAAGCTGAATGCCTTGAGTCGGTACCCTCATCATGTAGAGGGCGCACTGCCGCACGAGTCTGGCGGTGATTGGTGATGGGATCCCTCGGGAAGGACTCTTGTCTTTTTGAATTAAGGCCCTGAGGGACCTGCTCATTCACTTCCTCAGAGTAAGGGAGCGAATGGAAATTGCGTTCTGGGGATAACGACCCGAAATGATTGGAGACGATAGTCAGCACCGCCTGCCTCTTGATCACTGGTCGTCGTTGTCCGGACGACCTGTGTGAGTTGTTCACTTGGAGGGCCTGTCGGGCATCCTCCAGAGTTGGGATGGTACCATGTTGACAGTACTCCTTAACCAGTGAATTTGATACCCAGCGTTGAAGACGCTGAGTAGGTGATGTCATCCTCAGAGCGGATGACGATCCAGTCGGAATAGCAGCAGTGGTATTTGCAGTAGCAGTATTCACAGATTTGAATTTGAGAGCAGCCATTATGGAAATACAGAAGATCTTGGAAAAGAGTGCCTGTTTGATATAACAGACGTAATCAAGATAAAATTCAGCCACTTCATCCTTTGGATGAGCACACATGTCAATGATTGTTTTTGTTAGCCCTCTTATTTATTTTTAAATAGGGGATTAACAAAATAGGTAAAACATCATTTTACCTTTGGTTAAAGATTCACGTCGGGTTCACCATTTTTTGTTTACCTCGGAATTCAGGGATGACCTCCTGGATGGGAGATTCAAACGTTCGGATCGGTTTCTAACGGGCTTATTCGTAGAACTGGAAACATCCAATGATTCCACATCCACTTGGACCTACTTTCCAAAGGTAGGCACTTCATTAGTTTGTGAACTGATGAGGCTTAGGAATTTGCATTGGTCAAGAGGATGTGAGGTCAGACTCATCACACCTTTTTGAGGGGAATTATTGTCTATTTCGGGACTCTCTTTATAGATTTAAGTTATGTTCGTGAATCCTTATTATATTACCAAGTATAAAATGAGATTTCCTTCAGTTTAACAATCAATGATTAAATATGTAAAAAATTTAGAGAATCTTTTATATGTATTCGAGGTTCTTAATCAATAGAGAATCATCTATATCTATTTAGAGATTCTTGGTCAATGGTATCCTTCAAAATATTTATATAAAAGTCTCTTGGTCATTATGATGACCAGGCTGGTTTTAAAGCAACTCAGTGGGGCACTTGAAGCTTTATTTTCATTCAGAGGGACATGAATTATTTCAGAGTTGGGATCGAACCCATAGATGGGCTACATACGTATCCTTTGTTTTGGAAAAGGAATCAGAACCCACGTATTTCGAGTAAGGGAGTATAATGTTTATGATTGATGGCTCAAAGAAGGATTCATAATTACTTTTACTCTCTAAGCTCACGTGAGTCATGCTCGGTGTGAGAAACAAGAGGTATTGGTAAAAATTAGACAATTGTGCCATGAAAGATGCAATCATAAGAAGTAATGTGGGGCTTATGTATGTATGACTGCCCAGATAAATGAAGGTTAGGATTTACTTTAGGGAGAAAATCCAGGAACAGGGTCCATAAAGGTATATGTGCTTCATGGAGATTTGAATACTCTAACTTGGGACTTATTCCTGAAAAGGACACCCAAAATAGGAGAGGATTGATAACTGGGTTTTACTCCTGAGAAGGAATCCCAGATCAAATGTAAATTAGGACTGGTTAAAGAGAATTTAAGGGACATGGGGCTTATTCCTGAAAAGGAAGCCCAAATTAGAGGATCTGAGACTTACTCTTAAGAAGGATGCCCAATAATTAAGGGACTTGGGGCTTACTCTTAAAGAGGATGCCCATAATTATGACTGGGACTTATTCCTGAAAAGGAGGCCCAGGTTAGGGGACTTGGGGCTTACTCCTGAAAAGGAAGCCCAAGATTATGACTGGGACTTATTCCTGAAAAGGAGACCCAGGTTTAAGGTATTAAGGTTTGGGGCTTACTCCTGAGGAGGATGCCCATATTTAAGACTTATGACTGGGGATTATTCCTAAAAAGGATACCCCGGTTAAGGATTCTCTCATCTTAAAGGATGAGGATGAATTAATGAACTCTCCATATTTGGTGACATAATGATATTTAAATCACTGGGTTTTGAGAGATATTCCACAGAATTCCTTTCAGATAAGGAAGTCAAATCAAGAAATCATGCCATAAATGGATTTGAAGAGTGTCTTGAAGACTGAATCTTGAAAAGGAAAGGTGTAATGGCTTATGAGGGGTGAAATGGGCAATAAAGGAACCCAAAAAGGAAGGGGCACGCAAGTCTTGGAAGGCGCGTAGGAACTACGGCGGCGCGCAAGTCTTGGTCACGCAGGTATACCTGCGCAACATGGTGGGTACTTGCGCGATATTCAACCAGCATTTGAAATACTTGAGTGACTCTTCATTAAAGCCTTTAGAATCCTCTTTAGGTTCTTCCAAAAAAAAGGACGTGCAAGTTCTATCGAAGGAGTAAGGAGGCGCGCAAGTGTGACCACTTCCCTTAAGGGCTGACCACTCAGGCGTGCAAGTGTTGGTGAGTTTCAACACTTAGGCCTTACTACCTCTCTTTAGATCTTCCGTTCTCGGTAAGAAATTACCTTAGAAGTGTTCCGGAAGCTTTCAAAAGAGACTTGGGCATCAGGAGCTTCAATCCGAGTTTCTGAAAAACAAGATCCCCTGAATGGGGGGCCCACAGGGTCTATTTATAGGTAGGAGAAGACCCCAGGTGGTTACCGGGTGATTATCATTTAGGTCGCGCAAGTCACTTGCGCACCAAGGTGTGTCGCGCAAGTCCACTTGCGCGACCAGGAGGAAACTTGCGCGGCCTATGGGTAAAGTTTTCCTTGTTCATCCCTTTGTCGATTTTTGATGATTTCTTCAAATATTGAATCACTTTGTGCTCATATATTCCGCTTTTCCGATCTTTAGATTCTTTGACGAAAGGAGCGTCAACAGGTGTTTAAAGTGTTTTTATGTTTTTATTGTTTTATAGGGATTTTGAGGGTTTTTAGGGATATTTGGGTTTTTAGTTTTTTTAGGAGTTTTTTTTTACTTTTTTACATTTTTTTTGGGTTTTATGTGTTTTTAGGGTTTTAAGGTTTTCTTGGGGTTTTCACGGTATCAGGTTTTTTAGGATTTTTGGGTTTTTAGGGCTTCATTCGATTTTTATGGGTTTATTGATTTTTTTTAAGATATTGATAGTATTTAGGTTTTTCATTGTTTTGTTTTTGAAATTTTAGGGTTTTTTAGTTTTTTATAGTTTTTATGGGTTTTAGAGTTATTTTTATCATTTTTTGGGTTTAAAGTTTTTCTAGAGTTCTTTTTATCATTTTTAGGCCAAGGAAGATGCGAGGGTCGGCTATTCTCGACCCCCCCCCCCCCCCCGCCCCCCAATTTATTAGAAAAAAGATGCAGCAAACAATGGAGGGCATGGGTAAAACAACCCAAACCCAAAAACCCTTAAACAACCCCAAAACCAAAAAAAGAGACCCAAAACGGTCAAAAAAACAAGACCAAGAAAACACATAAAAAACCAACCAACAACCATCACCATCATCCAACATTAACCAGCCTCCAACAGATCACTACCAAGCAACGATCAGCATCCAAAATCACGAATACCAGCATCCAATACCTTCTCACCAAAATGAACCACAACCAGCAGCACAATACAATTAGAACCAAAAGCACACAAAAAACAGCAACTAGAGCTCACATTCATATAGAAACAATCTTCTATTCTCACAAAATACAACATCCAGCACCTCCTCACCAAGAAGGTCCACTGCAAGCAGCACAGAACCGACATCACCAAGTTCCAACCAACAAGCTTCATCATGTTCTGGCCAAAAAACAACTATCCCATAGCAGCGTTACCATTATTTGTCACCTCCTTGCCAAGGAGATCAACCATCAAGATTATGAACCCAATAGCATCCGCTGCCTCAAGCGCTTTCTCATCAAGAAGGGCCACTGCCGAAAACTTAGAACCACTAGCACCAAACTCATAGACAACAACTTCATCATGTCCCATCCCTACAGTAAGCAGTAGCCAACACCACCAATTCTAGAAAATGACCTCTCCATCCGCACCACACAAACCAACAAAGGAAAACAACCTATCCCTCGCATCAGTACACACTCATTTCCCCATCACTATAAAGAATATAAAAAAACGAGAACCATCTTAAACAAAGACTCAATTAGAACCGAGACTAGATGGCATGCCCAGCAATCAAGCAACTCCACATGCAGAACAAACCGTAGTAGCAGAATGAACAAACATCCACTAAGATATATCAATTGGAATGCATAAACCACCGGTGCACCAAAATAATGTGGGATCCACACCGTAGGTGAGACAACGTACTAGAATCAGAGAGTCATCGGGGACTAAACCAAGTAGCAAAGCAACAAGTCGAAGTAAAACCACCTCAGATCATGAACCAACGTTGACTTCACCATTGACCACTGAGGCTCCACCCAGACCACCCATAAGCCATCAGCGTCACTGCCAAGGACCATCATAGACGATGCCCAAGGAGGATCTGGATCCAGATCTACCAAAGCTAAGCCAAAATGATGCAAAATCCAAACCAATTAGTTGCTGCCTTTCCTCAGAACAACCCACCAGATCCCATCACCATCAAGAAGCCTCCTTGTTTTCCACCATCGCACCATGGATGAAGGCCTCTCGGACATAAATCCATCTGTAACACAAATCCATACCTGGATGCGATCAACAAAGCCACTCAAGAGGGTTCCAAGAGGGGTCCTTGAAGATCAATGTGTTAGGAGGGGGAGCTCAAGAGAGAGCGGCGACATTTTCTTATCATTTTTAGGGGTTTAATGTGTTTTTAGAATTTTTTTTGTAGGTTTTAGGGTTATAGGTTTTTATGGTTTTTTAAGGTCATAGTGGTTTTATGGTTTTAGGCAATTTTTTTGGTTTTTATGGTTTTTAGGGTTTAATGTATTATTGTGTGATTTGGGGATTTAGGGTTTTAGGGTTTCTGTATGTTTTTCAATGTTTTTAGGTTTTTAGGGGTTTTAAGTCATTTTAAAATTTCAAGGTATTCATAGGGTTTTTTTGGTTTTTTATTAAATTTATATGGATTTTTGTAATTTTTATTTATTTTATACAATTTTTAGGGATTTTGAGGGGTTTTAGGATTCTTATGCTTCTTTGGGGTTTTTTGGATTTTTTGGGTTTTTTGTTTTTTCTTGTTTTAATGTTTTTTATGGTTTTAGTGAATTTAAATATTTTTAGGGGTGTAATGTTTTTTATAGTTTTTATTGGTTTGATGTTTTTATTAATTTTTTGGGTTTTTTAATGTTTTATGTGTTTTTATGGTTTTTAGGGTTTTTAGGGGTTTTATGGTTTTTAGAGACTTTTTAGGGGTATTAATAGTTTTCCGTATTTTTATGTTTTCGGGGTTTTTGAGTGATTTTATGATCTTAATGTTTTCTTTGGGTATTTCATGGTTTTAATGGATTAAATAATTTTTACTCCCTTCTTAGTATTTTTATGGTTTTTAGGATTTTTAGGGATTTCAAATGTTTTAAGGGATTTTAGGGGTTTTAGTGTTTTTTAGGTTTTTAGTGGAAGTGTTTTTTTGTTTTTAATGTTTTCTTATGGATTTTCATGGGTTTATTGTTTTTAAAATTTTTAGGAATTCTTATGATTTTATGTTTTATGGTTTTTAGAATTTTATAGATTTTTAATGTTTTTAGGGATTTTTTTTGGATTTTTATGATTTTTATGGTTTATTGGATTTTTAGAGTTACTCGATATTTTAGGGTTTTAATGGGGTTTTAGTGTTTTTTTTCATTTTTAAGGGTTTAAATTGTTTTAGAGTTTGTATTGGTCTTTAGGGTTTTTTGTTTCTTTGATTTCTCTTTAGGTTTTTACTTATTTTAAGGGGTTTTATGGGTTATAGGATTTTTAGTAGTTTTATGGTTTTTTATCATTTTTTAGATTTTTAGGGGTTTAATATTTTTGAGGTGTTTAATGGTTTCTTATTGTTTTTAAAGGTTTTTGTTGTTTTTATTTTTTTAGTACATTTTAGGGATATTTAGTATTTTTACGGGGTTCTGGATTTTTAGGGATTTGGAGGCTTTTAGTGTTTTTAGGGTTATTTATGGATTTAGAATTTTATTTGGTTTTTATGGTTTTAATTGTATTTAGGTTTTTATGGTTTTCTTAGGGGTGTAACGGTTTTATATGTTTTTTGTTTTTTAAGAAATTTTTTATGATTTCTTTGAGTTTTATGGTTTTTAGGTATTTTAGGGGTTTTATGTGATTTTAGTTTGTTTTTGTGTTCTTTGGTATTTTTTGGGTTTTTAGGGGTTTTTTTATATTTTTAGGATTTTAATTGTTTTTTATAGTTTTTCACCATTTTTAGTGGTATGTAGGTTTTTTAGAGTTTTTAGTTTATTGAGGTTTTTATGGGTTTTTAGGTTATTTTTTTATTTTTATGGGTTTTAAGGTCTTTACGAGTTTTAGGGTGTTTATAGTGTTTTATGGATTTTTAGGGTTTTCAACGTCTTTTAGGTTTGTAGGGGTTTAACGTGTTTTTAGTATTTTAAGGTTTTCTTAGGGAATTTTAGGTTTTCTAGGATTTTTAGGGTTTTTTACATTTTAGGTATTCTTAGGTATTTTTAATCTTTTATGGGTTCTTAATACTTTTAGTTATTATGTTTTGTTTTAGGGTTTTAAGGGGTTTTAATGTTTTTTAGTATTTTTAGTGTTTTTATGTTTTTTGAGTTTTTAAGTGTCTTTTAGTTTTTAATGTTTTCTTATGGTTTTCATGGTTTTTATAAATTTTATATTTTTAGGTATTTATAGGGATATTTTATTATTTTTTTGGTTTTTAGGGTTTTTAGGGTTTTTAATGATTTTAGTGTTTATATGAATTTTTAGGTGTTTATGGTTTTTTAGGGATTTTAGGGTTTTATAAATTTTTTTCTATTTTTAGGTTTCTTTTATTTTTTTAGTATTTTAAGGTTTTTAGAGTCTTTTATCATCTATGTGGGTTTGATGTAATTTTATAGTTTTTCATGGTGTTTAATGGTTTTTAGGGTTTTTATGTTTTTAGGGGTTTTATGGTTTTTTAGGGGTTTTAGGGTTTTGGTCTTTTAGTGTTTTAGAGTTTTTATCAATTTTATATTTTTTAGGGGGTTTCATTATTTTTTAGTTTTTAATGGTTTCTTATGGTATTTCATGTTTTTCAAGTTTTTTTACATTTTTAAGGATTTTTAGGGTTTTTTAGGTTTATTATAGTTTTTTGTGTTTCTAGCGATTTTGAAGGGTTGTAGGGATTTTAAAATTTTTTACAGTCTTTAGCATTTTTATGTTTTTTTTGTTTAAAATTTTTATAGTTTTTTATGGTTTTCTTATTGTTTTTCATATTTTTTTACATTTTGAGGTTTTTTTGGGGGCTTTTAGGTTTTTTATTTTTTTTAGGTATTTTGAGGTGTTTTAGAATATTAGGTGTTTTATTATTATTTATTTGTTTTTTTTTTTGAGTTTTTGTATGGTTTTAGGATTTTGTATATTTTTTATATTTTAATGATTTTAATGGGTTTTATGTGTTTTTAGTGTATTTTTTTAATTTTATGGTGTTTAAATGGGTATCGAAGTTTTTATAGTGTTTAGGGGTTTTAGGGTATTTAGAATATTTTTAGGGTTTTTAGTTTTTTTTTTAGGTTTTATAAGGGTTATAATTGATTATAAGTTTTCAAGGTTTTCTTATGGTTTTTCATGTTTTTAGGGGCTTTTACATTTTTAGGGATTTTTAGGGGTTTTTTGAATTTTTATGGTTGTTGATGTTCTATGGGGTTTTGAGGGGTCCTAGGATTTCTAGGAGGTTTAGGGTTTTTAGGTTTTTTAGGGGTTTTAATATTTTTAGGTTTTTAAGATTTTATAAGGGTTTTAGATTGCTTTTAGGTGTTTTAACGATTTTAGAATTTTTTAGTGATTTTTTACGATTTTATTGTTTTTTAGAGTATTTAGTGATTTTCAGGGGATTAGGGTTTTTAGGGATTATAGGGGTTTTTTGGGGTGTTTAGGGTTGTTTTAGGTTTTTAATGTTTTTTGGATTTGTCTAATGTTTTTAGGGATTTAAATGGTTGTTAGAGTTTTTAGTGCTTTTAGGGTTTTTAAGGGGTTTTAGTTTTTTTTATGATTTTTAGGGGTTTTATATTTTTAGGGGTTTTATGTTTTTAGGGGTTTTTAGTGATTTAGTGTCTTTTATCATTTTTAGTTATTTTTCATTTTTAAGTGCTTAAACAAATTTTAGGATTTTAAGGTTTTCTTAGGGTTTTTTGTGTTTTTTTCATCATTTGGGATTTTTAGGGATTTTTTATTTTTTTTTTGTTTCTTAGGGTTTTATATATTTTGATGTTGTTGAAGGGAGGAAAAGAAGGCGTAGGACCAGGCGATTCCTTGCCCCCAAAAACTTTATTAGAGAAATGAAAAAGAATAAAATGGAGGGGTAGGGTCAATCAACCCAAACCCAAAACCCTAGACACCCCCAAGAAACCCAAAAACCCAAGAAACCAAAAACAAAAACAAAACCAGACACATCAAAAATTCAAAAACAATGCATTTACCACCTCCCAGCCAAGCAGAAACCATCATCTAGTCACACAGTTTCTAGCATCAAGCACCTCCTCACAATGTAGATCCACCACCAGCAACACATAACCCCCAGAACCAAACTCATATACATCATCTTCATCACATCCCTGCCAAGTAGCAACTAGCATCTAGCACCTCAGTTTCCAACAACTATCACCTCTTCTAGTACCTCCTATACAAGTGGCAAACAACATCCAATTATCTTTCACCCGCACACACCAACATCTAATTGAGGGTTTTTATGGGTGGTTAGGGGTATTATGGGTTTTTTAATATTATTGTTTTTTGAGTTGTTTAGGGATTTTATGGTTTTTTAGAAATTTTTAAAATTTTATGGCATTAAATAGTTTCTTTTATTATTAGTGGGTTTTATGGTTTTTATAGAGTTTTATTATTTTTTATTGTTTTAGTGATTTTTAGGGTTTTTATGGGTTTTAGGGTTTTATGCATTTTTATATTTTTTAGGGTTTTTAAGTGTTTTTTAGGTTTTCATAGAATTTTTCAAGGTTTTTAGTGATTTTTACATATTTAGGGATTTGTAGGGATTATTTAGTTTTTTATGTTTTTTTGGGATTTTAGGAATTTTATGTGTTTTAGAGGTTTTTTAGGGTTTTATGGGTTTTAAATTTTTTTAACATTTTTAGGATTTGAGGGGTTTTAAACGTTTTTATGTTTTTATGGTTTTCCAAGGGTTTCATGGTTTTTATGGATTTTACATTTTTTGGAATTTTTTGGGATTTTGTGAATTTTTACTGTTTTTATGATTTTTAGGGATTTTGAGGGGTTTTATATATTTTTGGGTTTTTAAGTTTTTAGGTGGGTTTTTTAATTTCTTATGGTTTTAGAGTTTTTTGGAGTTTTTTTTACATTTTTAGGGTTTAAAAGAGATTTTATTTTTTTTAGTCAGGTTTTGGGGTTTTATATGATTTAGCTATTTTTAATGTTTCAATGGGTTTTTAGGGGTTTTAGGGGTTTTATAATCTTTTATTGTTTTTTAAGGGTATTTATCATTTTCAGGGTTTTTAGGTTTTTTTTGTTTTGAAAATTTTATTAGGTTTTTTTAGGGTTTTTATGTTTTTTATGTTTTTATGGATTTTTAGGGCATTTTTAGGTTTGTATGGTTTTTACGGATTTTTAGTGTTTTTAGGTTTTTAAGGTTTTTTATTTTATTATTTGGTTTAGGGATTTTATATTTTTTGTAGGTTTTTATGGTTTTCTTAGTGTTTTTTAGGGTTTTTAGGGTTTTTACATTTTTATGGATCTTTAGGGGTTTTAAAGATTTTTATGGATTTTTAGGGTTTTTACGGATTTTGAGTGGTTTTTGTGTTTTTAGGAGTTTTAGAGTTTTTATTAATTCTTTCTGTTTTTAGGTTTTTTTGAGATTTTAAGGATTTTTATGGTTTTCAAGTCTTTTTAACATTTTTTTTGGTTTCCAGGGTTTTTTGTTTTTTTATTATATTTTAAGGGTTTTAAGGGTTTTTAGTATTTTTTTGTTTTTTAGGGGTTTTAGGGTTTTTATGATCTTTTAATGGTTTTTAGCACCTTTTTGGTTTTTTGGGGGCTTTATGTATTCTTATGTTTTTTTAGGTTTTATTATGGTATTTCAAATATTTTATTCAATTTTATATATTTATGTATTTTTAAATATTTTTTATGTTTTTAATGGTTTTAGGGGTTTTAAAAATTTTGAGGGTCTTGCAGTTTTTTTTGGATTTTTTCCTTTTTTGGTTTTTTTGGGTATTATTCTTTTTTAATGGTTTTTATGTTTTTTAGTGTTTCTTAATATTTTTATTGTTTAAATGGATTTTATATTTTTTTAGTGGGTTTTAAGGTTTTAATTGGGTTTTAGGGTTTTTAAGGGTTTTATGGGTTTGTGGATTTTATGTTTTTTAGAGTTTATATGGTATTTAGTGTTTTAGATTTTTAGGGTTTTCAATTGTTTGAGGTTTTTATTTGTATTTATGGTTTTTCTGGGGTTTTTGTTTGCGAAGGGTTACATTTTTTTGTTTTTTATCAAATTTTTATGATTTTTATGGTTTTTAGGGTGTTTAGGGATTTTGAGGGTGTTTTGGGTGTTTAGGGTCTTTTTGATTTTTTTGGATTTTTTTGGATTTTTTTGGGTTCTTTGAGTTTGTATGGTCCTGAAAATTCCTCCATGGGAAGAAAATACCCAAAAAATCACATTACATAAGGAATAAAGTACACGTATAAGTCTACAACATGAATGGACTCAAATCAGCTAGAAATTTTCAGAATAAACTTAAATGAATTCATGTTTTCAAAGAAATTAAAGTGGCACACATACCATTAATAGGATGAGTTCGCGAACTGCATGGATCACAAACCAACAGGTATGCAGAACAATCCAAGAACTATTGGACTGCAGAGAAATGACCAGTGAACAAAACGATCCATAGACCGTGTCAACAAAAGACTCATGCATGTGAATCCCATCTGTGTACCATCCCGAGAACTCGTCAGTTCTTGTGTGCAGCGAACTAGTAGGGTTTTGCGAACCACGATCATGAACCAAAGCCTCCAAAAACCCTAGATTGATAGAGTCTTCCATGGGTCAAGATTTCTCTTCATGGGACCCCGTGAATGGTGTCACCTCCCCAATAGATACAATATCCTAGATGCTCTATAAATGGAGAATTGTAGAAGGACGAAGGACAGACGAAGAAAGATTTTTGGGGAATCCGAGGTAGGAAGAAAGAGTCTGGAGAAGTATATGGCTTCAATCTCGATTCATCGACGAAGGCTGAATCACGAACCACACTCTCCACAGGTACAACCAGCCGTGAACCATAAAATGTGGGAATTGAATAATAATAATTGAACTACGAACCTAACATGAGCCGCGAACCACATACTTCTCACAGATGAATTCCCCACAAACAATAATTCCTCATACGCTCCTTCAATATGGTGCTCTGTGTAGTGTACCGCTATGTAGACTAAAACTGACGCTGCAAACTGCATCAGTACGCGAATGAAACCCAAAGCGGCGTGGTGAGCCACGTACCACTATAGTACACAGTGGTCTATACCCATGCACGCATACCACATCGGTACACGGTCGACCCCTCTGCTCACATGCCACTATGGTGTATAGAGCCTCCCCCAACCCGCATAAGAAATCAGTACATGGAATGGATTTTTTTCAGGTATTATTTCCTCCAGTTCCAACCTCACCCCTCCATTACTGTCCAGTCATCCATGGTCTCTCTGCGAACTAGTCCTTCGACATCAGGACAAATCCTCCTCCAAATCCACCAGACCTATATTATTAGACCCGTGTGTGTATCATCACTCCCCTTTTAGTCAACATACCCATGGTAAGCGGAGTCAATAAAGCTATCCCCACAATGGTTAGAGCTTCGAGAATTCTCGTAGGTCTACATTTCTATTGTAACCCAAATTCCAACCTTAGGATATTGACGTCAACCTCTCTGTTCTAGGGATTATGGGCGATCACTTTTTTTTCCATTCGATTTGGAATAGTGATCAGTCAAAGGAGTTATGTTCGCTTCTACTTTTAACAAGGATGAAAGTACTCCCTTTCCTTGAATGTACTATGGGGCCCTCCCACTAAGGTATATCCCCAATCATCCAATGTCGGGCTGCCTGACCATTAATGTCACTTCACATAGAAAGGTTCATCACTCCACACCCTCACCCACTCTTACCCCGGCCTCTCCCACTGTGGGTTTTCCCTCCCCCACTAGCTGGAGAGGAAGCATGTGATTTTTTGAATCTTTCACATCCTCTACGTTTTCACACCGAGAATGACTCATGTGGTATTAGAGGATTGTGATGATTAAAATTTCCAACAATTCTGAACTTTGATAACTCTTATTCTTGATAAAATTAGGATACATAGGATGCTTACTCGAAGGCCCAAGCTCAAAAGGGTTCCTATACAAAATGGTTCACCCAACCATGTCCCATCAAATGGGAAGCTTCTTTGCGTATGCCCAGATAGATCTGTACTACAAGAACTCTGATTCCTGATCAAACCGAGATACATAGGATTCCTACACGAAGGCCTGAGCACAAAATGGTCCCCATCCAAAAGGTCCACCCAATCATGTCTCATCAAATGGGATGCTTCAATGCATAATCCCCAGCCATTCCGAACTACAAGGGTTATGATTCCTCTCTCGAGGATATATAGGAATCCCTTCTAATGGGCCTGATCCCGACATCACGTTACCTTCTTTCCCCCCTAGATGACAATAAACTTCAAAGTCCCTTATTGTATGGATAAGGTCATCATCGCTTGTATAGCGTTAAATATATGCATTCCTACAACAATCTTGAAAACCAAGGGTAGACTGTGGATACACTCTTCGGGAATGAACCAAGGATTCATGAACATATGAACATGACTTAAATCTATAAGGGAGTCCCAGAATAAGAAACAATACTCCCACAGAAGGGTGTGGTGAGTCTGACTTCCCATTCTATCGACCAAAGTATTCCTTAAGTTTCATTGGCTAAATCATCAATCAACGAACAGATGCCTTTGTAAATCAGGTCCATGAATCATGGATACTAAGGCTATTGGGCATTCTTGGCTCCATGAATAAAACCATTGGAGACCATCTGAGAATGTTATATCCTAGGAGGACAGATTGCACAAGTACTTGACCCCCATGCAATCGCCCCTAGGACCAATTGATTGTCGAATCTATTTCACAACACGAAAGGGGGTGAATTTCCTAGTCCCTTTGGGGTCAATCCATCCTTCTTTAAAGGATAATAATGTCGAACGGGTTGAAACAAAAGGAATAGTGAACATTATAGGAAAATGTCTCTGGAAAAAGGGATGGGTGTCAATCCTCATGGTACCATTTTCACAAAACCTGAAACATGCCACCTTAGAGGAGGAACAAAAATGGTGAAACTAACGTGAGTCCTTAACCAAGGTGGTGGTTCTTCCTCACTCAATCCCCTTCACCCAATAACAGAATAAAGAAGGAAGGGGGCCATGATGAATCATAAAATATTCCCATGTTTACTTTGACGAGGTTTTGTGGTCCGCATGTCATGTATGCATTTTGTAGGTTCCCACAGAGCAACCTTCGATCCAAATGACATCTCGACAACCGATGAAAACACACACATAAGTGATACCATAGTCGGTTGGTGCCCCAACGAAGAGCAGTACACCCTATCCTATCCAGCATCTTCAACACTAGGTATCCAACACGCTGACTAGGGATTACCACCATAATGGTACTCTCCCCATGCTGGTGGCTGCGAGACAATCCCTCCAGTCTGCAAAGGTCTGCCAGCCACCTCCTCAGTTGCGGCTGGCACCCCAGCACAAGGCGGCCGTAGTGGTAGTCTCAAATAGTTTCTGGAGCCTGTCCCCTGAACGTGACAATGAGTACCTCTTTTATGTTTGGGAGAAAGATGAATTAGATGTTGATAACTTCATCTCAACTGCATAGGGGTCCTACCCACGAGACCCTGCCAGAGAGTGTCACCACCAACACTAGATGACCAAGCCTCCTCCCACAGGAGAGGTCCTCATGCTGAAGGAACCTGCTAAAGACCAAGAGACCCAGGCCCCTCAAGCTTCCACCAAGGGAAGAAAATATATAATCAAGAACATGCTTTCACTCTAGTTCCTAAGGAGAATTTTAAAACCCCAATCTTTCACGGTACATTTCCCATTGAATAATGTAATAACTTGCATTGTACGCAACTTCAAGATTCTAACACACCACGACCAATCAAACTAGCTATTATGAATAGTAATAACAACTTTTTTAAATTTTATAAATTTTATCATTCTAAATAGACTTTATTTTTGGATTTGGAATATCGATATTATCTTAGGATTAATTTTTGGTATTTTTTTGAAAACATTCAATTCTTGATGAATAGTGAAAACACTTAGTTATTGTTTAAAACTGAATTTTTATTATAATAATTATTTATATGATTTGAATTTATTTTAGGTCAAAATAAATAAATAATACCTATATAATTTTAATTTAATTAATTATATTCATTTTATAATAAGTATACATATATAAAAATTTTATTGAACTTTTTACCATATTTTTACCTACATCTGAGGAGCTTTTGAAAATTTGCATAAACATAATTTTTTTGCTTCTATGAATTGAATTTCGAAAATATGAGAGACAAGGTTGATATCATTCTGTAAAATTTGGTTCAATTAGATAAAAAAAAATTTGGTGCATGGTAACTTTTGACTTTTATTTAACACGGTTAAAAGTAAATAAGGTAATTAAAGGTAAAAATGATATTATTATTAATCTAACACATGTACTAATTCTATTGTATGAGTGTATTTAGAGGAAAAAAACTTAGGAATAAAATATGATCCTTTAGGTCCACTTGGAATAGATTAGGACTTTTATTATTTTTTTTAAAGAATAGTTAAAAGAGTTAAAATCCATGTTTAATAACTAAACCATTTTTAATATAGGGTTATACATAAGATAAATTTTACTATAAATATTTATTAGAAAGATAAAATGATTTAATAAATAATAGTATTTTATTTATAATTTTTCGACATTAAATTATTTAATTTATGTATGACACAATGATGATGTAGTAATTACCTTATTAATGAAATATTAAAATAAATGATATTATAAATATCCAAATAAATATAATTTGAGACTTTTAATGAATTAAACTAATTTTATAGGTTAATAAGACATTTTAGGGTTGATTAAATGAATTTTTACAGAATTAATAATTCTATTATGAATTTAACAAAAATAGAATACCAAATAGTGTCAAAATTGACATAAAAGTGTTTTTAAAAAATATATTATATTATTAATTGAAATTATATTTATAAAAGTCAACAGTTCCACAAAAAGGCACAAATAATATTATATATGTCATTAATGAACCAATTTAGGTTCTCATGGAAGTATATAGTATGTTTATTAACCATATAATAAAAAAATACAAAGAGATCGGGTAAATGTCAAACCAATTAACTAAGTGTAAAATCTAAATGATAAAGTTAATATAGTGATACAAACCTGTCTAAAACCTATAGGTTGAGTGTTTTTAGAACAATACCCACATTATCCTTGAAATAAATCATTTTGTTAAATTTAAAATTATTTTTTTATAAATTAATATTTCAAGATTTTCCTAAAGTGACCCTCACCTCTCTCATAAATGGGCACTTCCCCTTATCTCAAATTCACACCTTCAAATCCATTTGGCTTAGCCAAAACCTACCCAAATATCCTCTAAACTGTCCTAACATAATTATAGAGGCCTTCCTTTAGTCAAAAATCTAACCTACAGAGCCCTTCGATCAAATAAAAAGGAAAAACCTGAAGAAGAGGTAAATATTGCATCACCTCTTTCAAGATCTTTTCTTCTTCCTGTTCCTCTTTCATTGTTGTTTTTATCATAAAATAATAAATCTAGTGTCTTATCTATACTATGATGTTGTTATAAATATGGAACAACCATGTTTTTTATTCTATCAATCCTATAAATTACAAAGTCACCATACGTACGTACGTACAGCTTACCATCTCCACGTCATGGTGTAGTTTGTCATTCCACACATCACTATTTGGATGGGTATAATAATGAGTTTAATTGATATAAATAATAAATATAACATGTTAATTATTATTTATATATGATATACCATCAAATTACATACAATCTCACCATCAATATAATGATATTATCACTCGTTCGTATGTACGGATTACAGTCTCCACGTACACGATGAGATTCATTCCCCATCTTATCCATTCAAGGCTAATTTTCATTTGATAATTAAAAATAATATTTAATGACTTAATATAATTATGAATATGAATAATATACATCCTATCCATAAAAAAATTACTTATGTAACAAATCATATAATGTAAAATGAATATGTTAACACCTGAAACGATGATACTACTAAAATATTATTAACAAATAAATATTATAATATCATATATGATATCATATTTATATATATAGTTATTTTATAATTTAATAAAAATGTTTTAACTATTATAAAGGTGGGTAACATATCAATGACTAAGGAAAATTACAAGGTAATGTTAAATTTAACAATCTCTTAATTATCTGTGGTTGTTTTTACGTAACTATCTACTGGGACCTATTTATCATCCACATCAGTGCTTCTTTAAAATGTATTTCAAATAATTTTGATGACTTTATAGAAAATATGTTAATGTCATTTATACCTTTATTTGACCTTATTTTTTTTAAAGGGATCCTTCCATAGTTTTCCAAACAAGGAACATTATTATCTTTTCGACAAAATTAAGGTAAGAATGTTTTTTAACTTATACGGTGGATGCAGCTATTTTCCACCATTATAACATCATCAAAGATTCCCTTAAAATCTTAAAAGAATATTTCTATGATAAATTTTTTCTTTAAAATGGTTTCAAAATATAAATAGGTATTTCATTCAAATAGTTTTAATATCATCTATGTCAATATCCTTTGATGGATTTTGAAATTGTTTGAAGTCGATTTGTTATGATATAAATAATTCATATTGTATTGAATTTTTTGTGACATGTTTGGTAGTGGATGTGTTATTTTTATACCATTAATAGTTTTTGGATAAAGTATTAACATTTCGTATGCTAGTTTTAATATGAATGTTTATGTTATGTTTAAACCTTTTCATACGAGGAATGCATTGGACTTAGAAAGTGACGAGTGGAACCCATAATAGCTCATTGATCCATTGGTAGGTCTCATGAGACAAACTACTATTTTAAAACAAGGCCTTGAAAAAATCTTATTTTTAGTCTTGGCACAAGGCCTTTACTATGTGGTTATGAATTATGGCATTATGCTTTCCATCATTATGAAAGTGGCTATTTGATATTGCATGTGATTATTCAACTAGTAGAATATCCATGTGAGTATGTAAATGGAAATAATTCAATTTATATTTTCCATATTATGATGATGTTTAACATTAAAAGTATTTTTTTAGTCTTATACAATGCCTTAAATATTTGTGCTTATTTATGGAAGTTTTCGCTATATTGTTATCCTTAATGAGAATCTGAGCTCACCCCTTTCTATGTTATAATTTTTCCCAGGATGCGAAGAGGTATATAATGGTTGACTTGAAGGGATATTCTATAGGATATGACTGTGGTTAATGAAGACAATGTTGTTGTTGTTTTTCATTGTATAATGTAATGTAAAATTTATGAATGTATCTAGTATTTACAAGGCTACTAAACTGATTGGTCTTTCAGGATTTGATCCCTTGTGATCATTCCAATGTTCTGTAATAATGCACCGACTCTCAGTAACTGGGGTCGGGGCATTACAGTTGGTATCAGATAAAGTTTAGTACAAACCATGGAAACTAGATATAGAAAAACTCTGATTAGATAACACTGCCCTATGATAGAATTTGAAGATTAGTATAGAAGTTCCTAGAATTTTGGTAATGTAGAGATTTTATGAGTTTTACAAGAAATAAATCCTTTTCTAGATATTATCATATAAAGGCGGCTCTGGCACAGATGTACCTAGGGGTAACACCCGAAAACACCGCTTTGAGCTAGACTCGAATGGGAACTGGTGCACAACAACGGGCCTTGTTGCACTCTTGGTTACAACACTCCGGGGGGATATGCTAAGGATAATTCTCATTTTCTTTACAAACCATTGTGAAGGATTTATGAGTATATACTTACTTAATAATTTTTATTATTATTATGGATTATATCCATAAACTATTCAATTTATGTTTTTTTACATGTTTGGAAATATGTATTGTAATTAATAAATGAATATAGTGTATGCCATTGTTTATAAATGGTGCCTGTGGAAGGAATGGAAACCATATCAATGAACATAATCCATGTAGGGATTTCCCTCCTACTCAAGATAATTATAGTTTATTTGGTGAAGAAACTATTGTTGATTAGCTTATCACCATACTGGGACAACTCACTCAGGTTATGAATAATAACCTTACCCGTATGGATCACCCTAATCCACAATGCAGAGGATCAATTCTAGAACACTTCATGAGGAAAAAACCACCAAAATTTAACGGGAATAAAAAACCCTTTATAGCTGATCAATGTATAAGTTCCATGGAGAAAATATTTCATGCTTTGGGTTCGTAGTGAAAGGGAAAAAGTTTTCATGGCAGTTTATTACCTCACGGGAGATGCAGATCAATGGTGGTCATTAATCAAAAATGAAAAGGAAGATGAAGAAGTATCAAACATGGAATGGAAGGAGTTTAATGAACTTTTCATTGAAAAATACATTCCTCCTGACCATTGAGCGGATATGGAAAGACAATTTCTATGTGGGAGACAAAAAGAGGATGAGAATGTCGCAAAGTGTAAAGCTATCCTTACAAGGTTAGCAAGGCATGTTGCAGATTATATACTTAACCAAACAAGTAAGATTGATCATTTCTCTGATGGGTTAAAACCATTTATCTGGTGAGCATTAGTATCACAATCCTTTCTGTCATACAATGACATTGTCTCATGTACTATCATTACCAAAAAGGAATTCTCTATGTATTATGACTTTAAAGAAAAGAAACAGAAGAAGATATCTGTTGAACACTCTGGAAATTGAAATAAGTGGATGAATGGAAAGGTTGAATAACAATCTTACAGTAAATGTGGGAAGAAACACCCCATTACATGCTTAAAGGGAATGGGAGTCTGTTAAAAGTGTGGTGAAAATGGAAACCAAGATTGTGATTTCAAGTTGAAGAAATAGGTTGTCAATGTTGAATGCTACAATTGTAGAGAAATGGGGAATTATGAAAATTAATTCTCTAACCTCCAAGTAAACTTACCTCAGAAAAGGAAAAGGGATCAAGTCCAAGCTTATTCTATCACTACTGTTGAGGTTGAAGCACTAAAACATGTGGTGGAAGGTAATATAATGGTTTCCTAAAGTTTATAAAATGATTTATTTGATTCTGGATCATCACATTGTCTCATATCTTCCCAGTTTTCTAAGAAAATTAGATATTTCCAATTTGATTTAACAAGGGAGTTGTAAGTAAAAACTCCTAAGGGATGTATCATTGCAACAATTTTTTATGAATTAGTTCCCGTTAAGACATATAAACTTTATTTATATACTGATCTGATCATCATACCCATGATTTAATTTGAAATAATCTTCGGTATGGATTGGCTTTTAGACCATGATGCGAAAATTTATTGTAAGAAGAATGAGGTTAAAATTTTTGATGATGATATTGAGTACCTTATCTTTTGAGTAGAAACATAACCATCTAATTGTTATCTAGATCCACCCCTATTAGTTCAACTAAATTCAATTATTGGGGAGGAAGAGAAGGAAATAACTGTGGGTGGGGAAAGGAATGTTCAAATGGAGGATGGACATATTGTGAAAGAATATGTTGATCTGTTTCCAGAGGATTTACTTGGACATCCTCCAGAATGAGAAATTGATTTTTCCATTGATTTAATTCTTAGTTCAAGGCCCATATCGAGGACCCCTGATTGAATGGCCACTGTGGAATTATTGTAAGTAAATAAGCAACTAGAGGAATTGAGTAATAAGGGATTTATTCACTCTAGTGTTTCTCCAAGGGGATCCCCAATCCTTTTTATTAAAAGAAATATGGATCTATGAGGTTCTGCATTGACTACAGGGAGATGAATGCTATAACAATATGGAACAAGTAACCCTTACCTCGCATTGATGATTTATTCGACCAACTTCATGGAGCTCAATATTTTTCAAAGATTAACCTTTGACCTAGATATCCTCAGTTGTGTGTGAAAAAGTAAGACATTCCAAAGAAGGCATTTCGAACAAGGTACATGAATTACGAGTTTACCATAATGCCTTTTGGGATGACTAATGCACCCTCTATTTTCATGGATCTAATGAATTGAGTTTTCAAGGAATATCTTGATGAATTTTTAGTGGTATTTATTGATGATATCTTTGTATACTCAAAATCTAGGAATATCATGAAGATCAATTGCGCACTATCCTAATGACTCTTAGAAGAAATGAATTATATAGGATGTTTAGAAAGTGTGAATTTTGGCTTCAGGAGATTTCTTTTCTTGTCCATGTTTCCACTAAGGTTGAAATCTCCGTTGATCCGTCTAAGACAAGAGAAATCCATGAATGGTCAGCACCAATGAGTATGACGGAGGTACGCAGTTTTATTGGTTTAATAGGTTATTATTGGCGTTTTGTCTAGAATTTTTCCCGATTGGCTAACCCATTAACCTACCTCACACGTAAAGGGGTTAAATTTGTTTGGAGAATATAGTGTAAATAATGTTTCGAAACATTGAAGAGAATATTAGTCAATGCTTTTATCTTGACTCTACCAACAGGTAATGATGGGTTTGTTATTTATAGTGATGCATCAAATAAAGTACTTGGTTGTGTCCTTATGAAAAATGATAGGGTTATTGCATATGCATCACGACAACTAAAAATTCATAAGAAAAACTATCCTACTCGTGATCTTGAGTTAGCAGAAGTAATCTTTTCCTTGAAGATATAGAGGCATTATCTCTATGGTAAAAAATGTGAGATATATATTGATCACAAGAGTTTGAAAAATATGTCTTCTCATAGAAATAACTCAACATGAGGCAAAGGAGATGGATTGAACTACTCTTGGTTTATGATTTCACAATACACTACCACCCAGGGAAAGAAAATAAGGTGAAATATTCTTTGAGCAGAAAGGATCATGGATTTTTGAACAAGATGAGAGTTGAAAGGGATCTTATTTTCATGGATCTATTGAAAATGGATATGGGAATAATCATGGAAGGTCAAACATCAATACTTTTTCAAATGGTTTCCAAACAATCATTACTAGAAAGGATAATAATTTCTTAGGCTGATGATGATTTGTTTCAAAAGAAAATTAATGTTGTGAATGATGGGAGATTGATCGAATTCATATATGAAGATGTGATTTTGAAATTTGGGAAGAGACTTTGTGCTCTAGATATAACTAATCTGAAAAGGGAATTTTTAGACGGTGGTCATAGCTCCAATTTCTCTATAATCACTGGTATCACTAAGATGTATAGTGATTTGAAGGAACATTTTTTGTGGGACAACACGAAGAGGGAGATTGTTGATTTTGTGTCACAATATATGGTTTGTCAATAAGTGAAAGCTGGAAGGAAACATCCTGGAGGAGTCATGTAACATATTCCCATATCTAAGTGGGAAATGCTATAATATTACGATGGACTTTTTCATGGGACTACCAAATAATCCTAGAAAGAATAATTCAATATGGTTCATTTTTGATCTTCTTACCAGGTCAGCATATTTTCTTGCTGTAAGAGAAGATTTACCACATGAACGTTTATCAAGACTGTATATTAATGAAGTTTTAAGGCTTCATGGAGTACCCCTATCGATTGTTTCTGATCGTGATCCCCATTTTAAATCAATATTCTAGAAAAGTATTCAGAATTCCCTAGATACTGAACTTCATTTGAGCACTGCCTACCACCCTCAGACTAATGGACAATCAGAATGGACAATTCAAACCTTGGAAGACATATTGAGATATTTCTCATTTGACTTTTAAGGTATGTGGGATCAATATTTACCTCTAGTACATTTTTCTTATAACAATAGTTTTTTCATTCATGTATTCATAGGGCACCATATAAAGTGTTATACAGAAAGAGATGTCGTACACCAATCTGTTGGGATGATGTTGGTGAAAGAAAACTCGTTGGCCCATAACTTGTTGAGGAAACTATGGAAAAGGTGAAGGTAATCCAAACCCACATCAAAGCAGTTCAAAGTAGGCAGAAGTCCTAAACTGAGAACCAAAGGATTTGGAATTTCATTTAGGAGATCATTTTTTCTTGAAGGTATCTCAATGGAAGGGAATTATATGATTCGGTAAGAAGGGTAAATTGAGTCACAGGTACATAGGACCATTCAAAATTCTATAATGAATTGGGGTTGTAACATACTATTTGGAAATTCCGCCAAGTCTCTCCAAAGTTCATGATGTGTTCAACATATCATAATTGAGAAAACACATGCCTGACCCAATGTATGTACTCACCTATGGGGAATTATAACTAGAACCTGATCTATCTTATTTCAAAGAGCTTGTCAAGATTCTTTATACAATAGAACAAGTGTTGAGAAACCAGATGACTCGTTTGGTAAAGGTTCTATGGAGTAAACATAAGATAGAAGAGGCAACATGGGAACCCGAGGAACTTATGATGAAGAACAACCCGAATCTTTTTGAGCGGTAGTATTCTATAAATTTTGAGAATGCAATTATTTGAAGTAGGGGGGAATGTCACCCCACAATCTTCCATGGTATGTTTCCCTTTAAATAATGCAATAACTTGCATTGTACGCAACTTCAAGATTCTAACACACCACGACCAATCAAACTAGCCATTATGAATAGTAATAACCACTTTTTGAAACTTTATAAATTTTATCTTTCAAAATGGATTTCATTTTTGGATTTGGAATATCGAAATTAGCTTAGGGTGAATTTTTGGTATTTTTCTGAAAACATTCAATTTTTTAAGAATAGTGAAAACACTGAGTTATTGTTTAAAACCAACTTTTAATTTAAATAATTATTTATTTTATTTAAATTTATTTTAGATAAAAATAGATAAATAATACCCATATAATTTCAATTTAATTCATTGGGGGTATTTCATAATAAGTTCATATATATATAATTTTTATTGAACTTTTTACCGTCTTTTACCCACCTCCTAGGAGCTTTTGAAAATTTGCATAAATCATAATTTTAACACTTATGTCAATTGAATTTCAAAAATCTGAGAGACATAGTTGATATCAGTAAATAAAATATGGATTAATAAGATAAATATAATATTTGGTGAATAGTGACTTTTGACTTGTATTTACCACGGTTAAAAGTAAATAGGGTAATTAAATGTAAAAATGATATTATTATTACCCTAAAACATGTCGTAATTCTATTGGATGAGTGTATTTCGACCAAAAACAACCTTAATAATAAAATATGATCCTTTAGGTCCACATAGATTAGATTAGGACATTTATTATTATTTTATTTAAAGAATAGTTAATAGAGTTAAAATCAAAGTTTAATAAATAAAACATTTTTAATATAGGGTTATCATATGATAAATTTGACTATAAACAATTCATTATAAATATAAAAATATTTCCTAGATAATTTAATTTTATTTATAATTTTTATACCTTAAATAATTTAATTTATTTATGTCACAATGATGATATAGTAATTACCTTATTAATGAATGATTAAAATAATTGATATTATAAATATCCAAATAAATATAATTTTAGACTATTAATGAATTACACTAAATTTATTGGTAAATAAGACATGTTAGGGTTGGTTAAAGGAATTTTTTTCGATGTAATAATGTTGTTATGAATTTAACAAAAACAAAATACCAAATAGTGTCAAAACTGACATAAAAGAGTTTTTAAAAAAAATATTATAATATTAATTGATATTCTATTCCTAAAAATCTATTTTTTGGAAAAAAGACTCAAATAATATTATATATGTCATTAATGAACAACTTAAGGTTCTCTTGGAAGTTTATAGTAAGTTTATTAACTATATAATATTAAAATACAAAGAGACATGGTAAATGCCATACTAATTAACTAAGAGTTAATCTAGAAGATAAGGTTAATATAGTTACCCAAACATTTCTAAAACCTATTTATTGAGTGGTGTTTGACCCATAACCACCTTAAACTCGAAATAAATTATTTTCAAGCCATTAGAAACCGAAAATGACTTTATTATAAATTAATATTTCATGTTTTTTCTAAAGTGACCCTCACCTCTCTTATAAAAGGGAACTTCCCATTATCTCAAATTCACACCTTCAAAGCAATTTAGCTCGGCCAAACCCTTCCAAAATATCCTATAAGAATTCATCCCTTCATCCTAGAGGAATTCCTTTAGTCAGAAATCCATCCTAAGGTGTGTTTTTTATCAAATCAAAAGGAAAACCCCGAAGAAGCGGAAAATATTTCATCTCCTCTTTCAAGTTCTTTTCTTCTTCAACTTCCTCTTTATTTGTTGTTTATATTATAAAAAAATAACTCCAGTATATTATATATAATCTTATCTTATTATAAATATGGTACAACCATATTAGTTTTTCTATCCATCCTATAAATGACAAAGTCACTATACGTGCGTACGTACGGCTTGCCGTCTCCATGCCTGGGTGTAGTTTGTCATTCAACACTTAACTATTTATATGGGTATAATAATGAGTATAATTGATATAAATAATAAAAATACCATGTTAATTATTCATTATATATGATATACCATCCAATTATATATGATCTCACCATCAATATTTTGATATTGTCACTCATGCGTACGTACGGATTAACGTCTCCACGAACGCGATGAGAATCATTCCCCATCGTTTCCATTCAAGACTAATTTTCATTTGATGATTTAAAATAATTTTTAAAGACTTATATTAATTATTAATATGAATAAGGTACATCTTATCCATAAAAAACATTACTTACGTAACAAATCATATAAATGAAAACAAATTAGTTAACACCCGAAACGATGATACTACTAAAATATTAATAATAAAGAAATATTATAAGATCATATATGATATCATATATATGTATATATTTCTTTTGTAATTTAATAACAATGTTTTAACTATTATATAGGAGGTTAACATACCATCGTCTATGGAAAGTACAAGGTAAGAGTTAATTTCACAATCTCTTTATTTTCCAAGGTTGTTTTTATGTAAGTATCAACTGGGACCTCTATATTATCCACGTAGGTGTTTCATTAAATTATATTTAAAATAATTTTTACTATTTTATTTACAATGGGTTATATTCATTTAAACCCTTAATTTACCTTATATTTTTTTGAAAGGAATCTTTCCGTCATTTTCCAAACAAGGTACTTTATGACCTTTTCGACAAAATTAATTTAAGAATATTTTTTTAACTTATACGGAGGGTGAGTCTATTTTCTGCCATTATAACATCCTTGAAGCTTCCATTATAGACTTAAATGAATATTTCTGAGATAAATGTTTTATTTAAAATGGATTCAAAATATAAAGAGTTACTTCTTTTAAATAGTTTTCATTTCATCTATGTCAACATCCTTTGATGGATTTTAAACATGTTTGAAGTCATTTATTATGATACGAATATTCCATATTGTATTGAAGGCTTTGTGATATATTTGACTGTAGATTATTTTTATACCATTAATGGTTTATGGATAATGTGTTGACATTTCATATTCTAGTTTTAATATGAATGTTTATGTTATGTTTAAACCATTTCATATGAGTAATGCATTAGACTTAGTAAATGAGGGGTAGAGCCCGTTATAGCTCCTCGATGCATCGGTAGGTCTCATGAGACAGACTAGTGTCTTGGAATAATTCCTTGATAAAATCTTATTTTTATTCTTAGAACAAGGCCTTGACTATGTGGTTATGAAGTCTGGAATTATGCATTCCATCATTATGAAAGTGGCTATTTGATATTGGTTGTGATTATTCGACTAGTAGAATATCTATGAGAGTAAGTAAATTGCATTATTTCAATTTATATTATATATATTATGATAAATTTTATGTTTAAAAGGATTTTGTTTTAGTCCTATACATTTCCTTAATTGTTAATGCTTATTTATGAATGTTTCTGCTATATTGTTATCCTTACTGAGCATCTGAGCTCACCCCTTTCTATGTTTTATTTTTTCCCAGGATGTGAAGAGGTATATTATAACTAACTTTCATAGATAGTCTATGGGATATTACTGTGGTTAATGAATACAATGTTGTTATTGTTTTTCATTGTATAATGTAATTTAATTGTGAATGTATTAAGTACTTCCAAGGCTACTAAACTGATCGGTATTTCAAGATTTGATCCCTTGTGATCATTCTAATGTTATGTTATAATGCACCGACTCTAGGTTACTGGGGTCGGGGTGTTACAAAAAGCTCTGTTGTACTAACACAGTGGAATTTAATGGGCAAAAATATGACTTTTCCCCCTCCACTCAAGACCATCACAGAAATAGGGTGGAACAATACGAGCACATGCATGTTCCTACTAATGCTCGTCGGTTCTGCCGTGTAGACATAGTGGAAAACTACATGCATATGCAGATACCTTCTGAGCCACAACAAACTCACTAGACAAATATGGTGACAACCAGCAACACATAGTCACAAACACCTGTTGATTCACACCAAGTACTCCATCCAAATAGGGAGGAAAGAAAATATGAGTAGAGTCAAATTCCTATGGATGCATACAAATCCTTTGTGACAAATATAGTGGAAAGTTAGTGGAATAAAATCCCTACTTGTGAATATGAAGTCCACCAGTTAAATATGGTTGCAACTAGAGAAGAAAACTTGTGGAACACTCATTCCTCTACCCTGACATAGGAGAACAGTTTGTATCTACTAGAAACTCATGGAGGACCGGAGCAGGCACAAAATCCTACTCCGATATCGGAATGGGCTTCATACCCATTACAGTCAAAGATATATCTCTACATATCCTAGAAATGATGTAAGATTAGACATCGATTCCAGACCATCTCCTCCAAACATGCCATGATATCGTTGAATCAATGGTAATGGAGAGAAATCGGGCCAACAACCCAGTTTCCTTGAATGGAATGACTCGCTTGAAAAATGAGTTAGTCACTCTGAAGTAGTTATGCATCCCTGCTTAAGTCCATAAGGGTCGACTGCAATATCCCACGATATACGGAAAAACAGATCGGTAACAAATACTAGTTCCAACTGGGCAACATCGTTCCAATGTGGTGGCCACTCCAGGAATTTCATATATCCCTACCAAGACTCAAGATGTTCGTTGTCATATCCCGATGAGATCACGATACCCAAAAAGATAAATAACCATATATGAAGGCCATTAACAATAGCAGATGGCCCCAATTACCCGCAAGAGAGCGCTCCAAAATGGAATGCGCCAAAGGAAACTAGAAAATGAAGAGAATATGCATGATCATACTCTGTGGGAAGCTGGGGTTCTTGACTCCCTCAACAAATATCAATAATTCCTCAAGACCATGTATGTCCATTAAAAAATTATGGAAGTTTTATTAGCAGTTGAAAAGGCCCTCCCCGCAATGTCGGTACCATCAGCTCTGAAGGTCCTCTACAGAGCACCCACGAGGGATCACTTCATAGGCCAGGAATGATCAATCACGAGATCCTATCTCCTGATGTGCATCGTGGTAGCCCTCCCCTATACCTGAAGATCAAATAGTAAGAAGGTAATCCCCTTGCTATCGTCCACCATGATGGTCCTCCCCTAGGTATACATTACAGATATGTTTCTCCCTATAGTCTGACATCAAGTCATGATGGTAGTCCTCACCATGATGACAGTCATTGAAAAGGTCCTCCCTACAATGGTAGTTTCCGTGAAGGTCCTACCCATAGTAATGTCAAGAAACGAGAAGGTCCTCCCCTCATTACAGTACATCTTAAAGACCCTCCCAAGGATGTGCACTACATAAATTCTCCCTGTAGCTAGGTATCAAATCCTGATGGTAGTCCTCGCCATGATGACGGTCATTGTGAAGGCCCTCCCTGCAATAGAAGTTGATGTAAACGTCCTCCCCTCTGTGACATCAAGAAGAAATGAGGTCTTCCCCTCACTTTAGCCCACCCTAATGGTCCCCCCTAGGGTATACACTGTAAAAGCATTTCCTGCAGTTGGGAATCAAGTTTCGATGCTAGCCCTCTCCATTGGAAAACCAAATGTGATTGTCCTCCCTGCAATCAAAATTCATGCTAGAAAAAAGGTAGTACCCTATCCAAAATGAATATGTTAAATCCCTCTTATGCTCAGGTTCTTGGAAAGATGGAGTCAGACACATTGAAAATTCTGTCTATGACGAGTGACATTCATTCTCAACCATAGGATGGCTCGGGGCCACACTCATCTTCTGAGCCACCCCCTCACCATTCACAAATCAATAAGGCTCCCAGTAGCCCAGTTTCTTGAAAAAAATTATTAAGAAGCAGTAAAGCTAGGAATATCATGTAGAGGAGCCTCCAGAATAACAACAGCGGGATATGTTGCTTGTGAGAAGACAACTTACTAAGGATAATATCCCAGTGATGTATTATCCTATGACCACTCCTCACTTCGACATAACAAGCGCGTTGTCTATGGAATTCATGCATGACATTATCCATAATATATGGAAGATTCTTCTCTAGTTGAATGAAAAATTCCTACCCTACAATGGGTATGCATACCATGTCAACACGATCGCGGAGCTTTGTCATCTAATCGACCTGGAAGCCCTCCCTTATGCACGGTATCTACAATCAGAAAGGGAAAGGAAAAAACCTTGAACTGTAATTCCTCCAGGTACTGCATAAGTTTACTTGCCTCATTGTCAACATCATGAATGGAGTTCACATTCAGGGATGGGGAGAACATGGAGCTCTACAGTTCACCCCATATATTGTCTAGGAGGAACCATTGGAAATGAAATCTTACAAAGTCATCACCCAGAGGAATCAATCAAATTAAACAATGACATAGGAAAGATGGGATACTCAACAAAAAACTGGGCCCTAGTAAGTATCGAAAGTGTCAGGACCGAAGTGATCAATTCATTGAAAATATTTTGAGTCAGGAAACCAAGAACATCCAGTATGTTCCCATATAAGGGAATCTAACTAGCAAGAAATGCTCGTGTCTTCAAAAGACCATAGACTCCGTGTTGGCCCAATTCCATACTCATCCCACACCCATGTTGGTGTGCGTGAAATTAAAAAGGTGGAAATACTGGAGGCTACCTCCACAATACGGGAACAACCCTTGTACACAGAGTTGGGGCATATTTAAATCAAAATTCCTCCTTAAGACGAACAAATCTTGGTCATGGAGCATCAATAGAAGAATGGAAACAACCCCATCCCACAGGGTTGGGGTAATTTTTACCTTAATTCCTCACACATTAGAAGTCTTTCTTCCACCGTATATGAAGAACGATGGACATATGAGCTACCCATTCCACCCTTTTTCATGGTTCACACCCTCCGAGACTAAGGCATGTTAAGAAGTCAAACTAAGTCTCCCTTTGGGTCAATCATCTCCATGAAACCTGAAGAATACTGTAGAATTGATGTAGAAATTCCAATAAAGGATGCAGAAAGCCTTCCTACCAATAGACACTGGGTACACCACCCAAAATATGGTATGCTTTAGTGAATGTGGTAAACATAAACCCCACGAATATAATAGGGAATAACATAGAGGGAGAGGACATGATGGAAGATTTATCCCACCCAGTGGCATACCACACTGAGCTTGATGGTGTGCATACCTGAAACTAGATATAGGTCCTAAATCTGGGTGTCCCTCAGTTAAACCATCACTACCTCCCATGAGAAACCCCAAAAAGGAGAATAATAAATACAAGGTTGTCTATGACCCACATTCTACTCCCCCTTGAAATGTGTCCCTCACTCTAGAGGAAAGGTTCTCCAAACATGAGGAATAAATGAAAGGTCTCAGGTGAATTAATGTCGAGCACCATCGAGGAAGCTATCTCGTCGGATGTGTTCCCCCATGGAACTTCAGTAGGTGCTCCCAGAAGATGTGCCCTTTCCACAGGAACTCATAGTGGAGATTGAATCAAATCTTGGAGGTGTGTTCAACCTAGCCCCAGAATGACATAAAGACTTCCCCCCACTGGAAAGGAAGCCAGAATATATTCAAGCAAACCCATAAATGATACCCCCGGTTGGGTATCCACCGTAAATTCCAGCAGCGCCCGCTCACACAGTCTTGGCCACTTTTCCACAATCCCAAGATCAATCCCGATAGGATATGCATCAAGGGATCTTGCAAACCATCCTGAAACTAATAGCTATACTAGAAGTCAGGGAGTGGAAGAACACTCTAATACAAACAGAGTGCAAACCCTACTCCAATTGGGTAATCAATGTTCCACCACCGCCAAATTTCAGAAACCCCATAGTCTTAGTGTTCAATGGATTGGGGGACCCAAAACTGAATTTAATGCACTATGCCTCTTACTGTGACCCCATTATGGGAACTATAGAGAATCAATAATCAATAAAACTGAGGTGATTTGTATGAACCCTATAGGGATTGGCTTGTGTATGGTATACTAGCTTGAAAGCTAAGTTAATCACAAGCTAAGAGGACCTTCGGCGATAGTTTCTCTTCCAGTCCAGGTCAATGTAGCCTAAGACAACAGTCAGTGATCTCATAAACTATAAAAAGATAGAATACTAATGTGTCTCAGACTTCATTTCTAGATGGAAGGCCTGACTTATTCCCTAAACTGGCCTCTTCCCTAGGATGAAATGCTCCCCATGTGAATCGATAACCTTCGGGATGAATTAAGAATACCACTCATCCCGATGAAGTACATAAGAGGGTTTTGAGACTTCACTAACATTGCCCAAATGATAGAATAATCCTTTCAGCAGACCAATATTTTGTCCCGAGTGTCCCCCTCAGCCCCTGGGAAAATAACTGGAAAAGCTAAAGCATCTTATGTCATGCTTAAGCCACCCCCGACAATAGTTCTAGTTGGGAGGCCCCCACCAAACCATACGAGACCCCCTCGATGCCAATAACCTCTCCACCTTGGAAAGATGAGAGAGGGGGTGCTAAATGAAATCAGTTCAAAGAATGAATAAATAATGTTTACTCTTTCCGAGATGACCAGGTCCACAAATATTTCATAGCTACTATGAATTGATAATTACTCCAGCTACTAGAGCCAAAGGGATATAATAAAGTGGGACTCAATGACCGTCAAAATTATTTTCCATATCACCAAATACTGGGACATACCATCTAGGAATGCTTCATTTTCAAGGATCTCCTAAAAAAGATGGTGGATTCTGAGAAAGTAAAGTTGGGCCCACCACTAGACAAGTGGAATATGTTTCCACCTCAGAATTAAGAAAGGAAGAGGAATGGCACACAATCACCAGTTAGAAGGATAATTTTTTTTACAATTGGATGACCCAAAAGACCGTCAACTGATTCCATGGAATCCTCTAGGCACAGTTGAAACAACCAACTATGCCCCTAGAAGATCCTAATATAGCACAACCATCCTCTTCAGCCTCGCATCCCTCTAAAGGGTAGAAGGTTAGAAAGAAATAGCAACAAGATGGTTTGACACTAAAGACAAAGTCAATGTTGACACTTTAGGAATTATTTCCAATAGACTTGGTACAATGGGAACCACCCCACCAAATGTTGCGATGGGCACCACCATGCCAAACGGTACAATGGGCACCGCCCTGCCAAACGACACATCATAAGAAGATAGTTATACTGAAACATTTTCTGAACAAGAACTTATCTTTGGCTCCATTAATGTCATTCACTTGATGGACCCATTCTCTGATGAAGACTATGTCTATGAACCTGAATTCCCTATTCCCAGTCAGAGAGGTGGATGAAGAGGCCGCAGAGGTAGGAGGTTTTCTAGAAGGCATGATCATGAGAGGACTCAAATTCCAAGGCATGACATAAGTCAAACCGTTAACATCGTGGAAACCCACAGAAGGACCCTCTGGAAGATTCAACAATAACTGGAATTCTCATTCTCTCCCACTGAAATAAATCCAAGACCATTTATCTTTGAATAACTATCAAGGTAAAAAAAATCAATTTGCCTATAGAATACAGGTAGACCAGTTCGTCCAAACATGGAAAGGACCACATAACCACTGGCTATAGTCATAGAGGTTGAACCATCCGTGTGAAAAGCCCAAAACCTTAATGTGTCTGTGAATGTGAAACCCCAAGACAGGATGCACCGACCTTTAGAGAAGAAGTATGATATTTTATAGTAGATGTCTTTAGTACCATCAAATCTGTCAATAATGGATGTATTAATCCTATCCACAAATCTTAGGGAGGCACTCATTGAATCCTTACTATGTCCACATGAGTTCTAGGCTGATTTTACAGCAGAAATTCTACCAAACATAGACCAATCCTGAATAATTTCATGCCTTCATCTCTTTTATAGACATGGATGAGTATGACATCATAAAAGGGAACATAAAACCCTTATATGTGTCTGGAATGATAAATGGGATTGATTTCCTGAGGATCTTCATCGTCAATAGATCTAGATTCAATCTCCTCCTG
This sequence comes from Viscum album, assembly GCA_963277665.1. Classification (NCBI taxonomy): domain Eukaryota; kingdom Viridiplantae; phylum Streptophyta; class Magnoliopsida; order Santalales; family Viscaceae; genus Viscum; species Viscum album. The sequence goes on from OY728162.1 coordinate 479,850,578, forward strand.
CTGTGAAAACTTCGTCGGGTGGGCTATGATGAAGACAGGTTGACACCATAAAACAAGACATGGCAAAAGTGAGCAGAAACCATTGGGATGAATCAAACATAAAACTCGGCTCAAAGACCACATGTAAAATTCTGAGATCTTGGTAGTACAACAAACCACGACCTTCAATGTCCTTTTAGGGAGGCATTGGCTGCATCAGCACATTGGAAATCCATCATCATACCATCAGTGCATAAAATATTTTACTAATTGGAAAAAACAGGACATTTCATGTTGATAATTCCCTGTTTCAGTCCTGTGAGTCACATTATATCAACATAGGGTTCTACCAACCCCCTCCAACTGCTTGGAAAAGGGAACATTCTATCCATCAACCAAGTTGAATAAACAAGGTAAAGTTCTGATGCATATTCAATTTTCTGCATGATCTCTATTATGGCCACCAAGTCTAAAGACATGGAAGTGAAGAATGGCTCCCAAGATGGTAGGAAAATACCTATCAAAGATGCTACCCTCCCATCCTTGGGACCTCAAACTACCCCTTCCTCACTCACTATGTCAAAATAAGATTTCTCTCACAACATTTGATAGTTTTTCTAAAAAATACTCTATCCATCAGAAGTGGAACAAGATTGAGATGATGATGAAGAATAAGAAGAGGAAGAAAACCTCAAAGATGCCCCTCCTGCATTTGAAAAATGTGTCTCCACCACAATAATTGAACTTAAAGGGTAAAATATGGGCACTAAAGATGATCCACGACCCACTCTGATTAGTGTGGCCATGCCTTTTAAGGAACTGGAGGCATACACCTCATTCCTAAAAATGAATCTAGATGTGTTTTCCTGGAACTACGCCGAAATTATAGGCCTCAATCCTTAGGTTTCCACTCATTATTTAGGCATACCAAAAGATCATTGGGGCTAAAAGCAGGCAACCAAAGGAACCCACCTAACTCATGCTTCCAAAATAGAGGCTGAAGTTGACATGCTTATCAAATCCAAATTCATATGGGAGGTCCAATATCCAATCTGGATGGAAAACATAGTCATTATTAAAAGGAATATTGAATATATTATAATCTTCATTGACATTAGGGACCTTACCCAACAATTCCCAAAATATGATATCTCGTTCCCAATCATAGAATTGTTGATCAATGAAACAACCGGATACAAAGCCCTCTCTTTCATGGACAGCTATTCTGAATACAACCTAATCCAAATAGTATGAGGAGATGAATAAGATACCTATTTTAGGGCCTCTCAGAGAGTGTCCTGTTATAAGTTGATTCCCTTTGGTCTAAAGAATTTGTGTGCCACATATTAGTGCATCATGCATCGTATCTTCAAGCACTTTTTGGGAAAGTGTGTCAAGTATTATGTCGACGATCTAGTGGCTAAATCACGACAGCACTTGAACCACCTAGCTAATCTTGAAACTGTCTTCAAAAATTTTCAAAAACATAGTTTAATGATGAATCCCCTAAAATGCGCCTTTGGAATTACCTCCAAAAATTTTCTCACCTACATCATACACCATCACAACATCAAAGCTAACCATGAGAAGAAAAAAACCATCCTTGGCATGTCCCCACCTCGCAACCTTACCGAGTTGAGAGGTCACTAGGGGTACCTCTCATAAATTCAGCGCTTCATAGCCAAATTGGTGGGTAAATGTTTACCTTTCACCAGGCTCATGAAGAAAGGAGTTACATATGAGTGGGATAATGATTGCCAAGAATCATTTGACAATATCAAAAGATATATCCTATTCCCACTGGTGATGATGCCACCAGTTGAGGGGAGACAACTCATTTTTCACATAACCACCCTGAAACATTTATTAGTTGCCTTCCTCAGGCATAAGAATGATACCGACAATAAGAAAATCCTCTATTACCTCAGTCAAACAATGATTGATGTTGGAACTCAATATTCAAATATTGAAAAGAACGTCCTAGACCTAATTTTCATGGTTTAAAAACTCATGCATTATCTACAACACCATGAGTTCCAACTAGTTTCCCACTACAACCCACTCAAATATATCATTAATTTTCCCATGCTAAATGGGAGCCTATCATGATGGGATGTCATCCAATAATAGTTTTACATATGTTACGTACCCCAAAAGGCCATCAAAGGCCATGAATTAGTAAACTTCTTAGAATATCACCCCTCAAAGGAAACAAGATTTTTGGACGCCAAAAAAATGGATGAAGAAGTGTTTTCTATTCAGGAGGACCCCTAGACATGGGAAATGAACTTTAATGGTGCTTCCTGAAGACTGATAGGGAAAAGGATGGAGGATCCCAATCTCAACAATGTGGGGCTGAGAATTATAATTGTATCCCTCAATAAATCCATCTTACCTTACACTTTCCTACTTTAGGAAGGATGTACAAACAATAAAGTAGAATATCAGGGCCTCATTACATTCCTAGATCTGGAACTTCATGTGCAAGACAAATACCTAAAAACAAAGGGTGATTCAAAGCTAGTCATTAAACAGGTCAATGGTGATTATGCCATTATGAAAGAAGTATTGGTCCCATTGATGAACCATGTTCCGGAACTGATGGTATAATTCCCATAGGAACCAATGTTTATCTATGTCCCCCGGTCAAAAAATGATCAAGCCGACTTTTTGGAAAATGCATCCATAACCTTAGCTGATCCAGACCGGGATGAAACATTCATTAACATTGCCTATCACTGGATGGTCCTACCATTCATCTAGAGAAATAAAGAGGAAATTAATGAAATTATCCCCATTTTTGAACCTTATGGTCACACCACCAGCTGTATGACGCCCATAGAAAATTACCTTCGGAATGGGAAACTCCCACCAGATAGGGCTGGAGGGACCAAGTCTAAAGATGGGATATAAACTTTACCTTGTGCAATGGGGTAAACCAAGAAAATATTCTCTACAAATGAGGCCTTGAAGAAGTCCTTATCAAGTGCATTGATGGAGGTGATACTGTTTCCATCATGAAAGAATTGCATGCTGAAGCTTGTGGAGCACATCAATCAACAACCAAACCCCCTCACCAAGTCTGAAGGCCAGAGTATTACTGGCCCACTATGATACATGATTCTTACATATTCACCAAGAAGTGCCATTCTTGCCAAGTTCATTCCAATTTCAAACACCGACCCCCAGAGTTACATTATACATATATGTACTCATGGCCATTCATTGCCTATGGGATGGATGTTGTGGGACCATATCCTCATACCACAGCCAGAAAATTCAACTTCATGCTCACAACGACTAACTTCTTTTCCAAATGGGCCGAAGCCTTACCTCTTAAGGAAGTCAGAGAGAAATACATCATTAGAATTTTTAAAACCAACATCATTACTAGATTTCACACAATACTGAAGGAAAATATCACCAAATTCTACTCTGGTGAGTTGGACAATATATACTAGGAGTATGGATTCAAATCCAACCAGTTGTCCTGCTATTACGCGACGACCAATGGGAAGATAGGGGATTTCAACAAGACTTTGTTAAACATAATCTAAAAGATGGTTGATATGGATAAGAAATCATGGTTATATAAGTTAATTCATTCTTATTTTTCTTATCAGACAATGAACTGCACTACCACCTAGGCAACCCCGTACTCAGTAGTATACGGGGCAAAGGCTATTTTTCCTATCAAAATTAAAGTGCCATCACTTTGTGTGTCCATTTGAAATAAAATATCTATGGAAGAGAAATCCCATAGATGGTTTTATGAGTTGGAGTATCTAGATGAAAAAATTCTACTCACTCTTCACCATTTGGAAATCTACCAAAATCGGATTGCACGAGCCTTTAACAAAAAAGTTCTCATTCAATCTTTCCTCGAAAGAGAAATGGTGTTATTCCTTAGAACCCATATGATACTCAGGAAGAAGCCTCTAAATATTGAACTAATGTGGGAAGGACCATATGTCATATATAGGGTCTATTCCAATGGATCGCACACCCTGCTAACAATGGATGGACAGCTCATCATGACTCCAACAAATGCTACATTTTTTAAGAAGTATTTGACATAGTAATATGCCATTCTTTAGTCCAAACTCTATGTACTTAAAATATGATTCACTATCCTTTCTGCATGACGTTAAAATGTATGGAACTCATCCATAAAACATGACATTAAACTGTGACCCATGACCTCGCTATAAGACATTAAACTACGTTACACAAATAGTCCAAAATTTATGACCCTAAACTATAAGCCATTGTCCTAACCACATGACATTAAACTGTACATTATTAGTCAATAAAAAATTACATTGAACCATGATGATATTTTCCAATCTATATGACCTTAAACTATGAGTAGAAATACTATGAAATCCCAATGCTACAGTCCAATCTCTATGACCTTAAACTATGAGTCACTGTCCTTTCCACATGATGTTAAACTGTAAGGAACTCATCCTTGCAACCTGAAATTAAACTATGAATCATGTCTTCTCTGTAAGACATTAAACTTTGTGGCACAAATGGTCCATACTCTATGACCATAAACTGTGAGCCATTTTCCTGACCACATGATGTTAAAACTATAAAGTATTAGTCCATGAAACATGACATTGAACCATGATACTATGGTCCAAGATCTAAGACCTTAAACTATGAGTAGAAATACTGTGAAATCCCCATGATATGTTCCAAACTCTATGACCTTTATCTATGATTCACTATCCTTTTCAAATGACATTAGAAATTAAGGAACTCGTCCCTAAAACATGACATTAAACTCTTACTCATGTCCTCACTGTAAGAAATTAAACTACGTGGCATCAATGTTCCAAACTCTATGACCCTAAACTATGAGCCACTGTCCTAACCACAAGATTTTAAATTGTATATTATTAGTCCATGAAACCTGACATTGATCCTTGATTCTATGGTCCAAGATCTAATACCTTAATCTATGAGTAGAAATACCGTGAACTACTTATACTATGGTCCAAACTCTACAACCCTAAACTATGAGTCACTATCCATTCCACATGATGTTAAACTGTAAGTAACTCATCCCTAAAACATGACATTAAAATGATACTCATTTCCTCATTGTAATAAATTAAACTATGTGGCACAAAGTGTCCTAATCACATAACAATAAACTACATGATCTCTCACAGAATAATGTACAGTTTGATTCATGCCCTCGTAGGATACGTAGTGATGCCGCAATCCTCGATCATGGCCCATCCCCCCACAAAAAACACCCTCATATTATTCTCTACCTCCCCACACATGGGAATGAGAACCTATGTCCACTCCTTGTCTCTTACATCATGTATAACTCACATGAGTTTAGGATCAGTGGTAATGATTATCTTATAAAAAAATTATAGGGAGATATGGTAGACCCGACACCCATAGAAAATGAAACAAAAATGTCCCTACATATGGACAGAGACTTATCAGTACATGGAACATTTAGAGCTATGTAAAGCTTGATTCTTGTCCTCGTAGGATATGTAGTGACACCCAAATTTGGCATCCCGACCCATCCATCATAAAAAAGGAAAAAATTCCTTCAAATGTCCCTACACATCGTGCAGATATTTATAAGGAACATTAATAACTACATGTGGCTTTATTCCTACCCTTGCTGGATACATAGTGATGTGCGGATTTGGAATCCCATCCCAGACACCATAAAAAAATGCCCCTTTCCCCCAAACATAGGTCATACTTGTACGGGGAGTCCATGAAAGGTCCTAATCGCATGAAAAAAGAATTTAGAAATTCTTCAAGAGTTATGTGTGGTCCAGTCCTCGGTGTTATGAGATCCCGCACATGCCACTACACTCATTAGAAGTCACAAGATCCTACTTACCCCTATACATATGAGTCATACCCGTATGGAAGCTCCAATAATTCATAGTTAATCACAATCTGGATATTTCTCACATTCTTAGGCACATCTCTCCCATTTGTCAGACTCCATACCCCAGGAAAACATGGATCCCCATAATCATTCAAGGCCATCTGAGACGGAATTCGTGTTTCCTGTGGACACCTTTTATTCACTATGCACATCATGCCCCAGTGTCTCTGCATATGTTTCCCACAAAAATCACCATCAATCAAAGGTAAATTTGTCCTAAGGAGTGTCCTCTCCTATATCAGTACGACCAATAGCTTTCAAGCCCCATGTCATCCCTCCTAATTCAAGTTTCCCCTAGGACTATGGTTTACACCTTCTATCATCACTCATGTCTAAGGAGCACCAGAACATCCTGATTGTGATTAACCCAAATCTATTAAAGATCATTATGAAAACATGATTTCCCTCACTAAAAGACTCTAAACTAAAAAGTATTATGTCCTCACTGCACAATATTAAACTGTGAGGCCAAAATCGTTTTGTTGTACAACAATAAACTGTATAGAAATGGTTTAAGCCTAATGTTCCCTATGATGTTGATTTTTCTATTCCTATGTAATGACCTGAAATCCTTGTAATCCCTTGTTTTTCACACCAAGAATATCTCACATGATCTCAGGGACAGTATCAAGAGATCCATTGTGACATTATAGAAAAAAAAGTCTAGGAATTTGGTCCTATAAGGATGACCATAAAAGGAAAGCCATAGTGTCCTTCCCCAAGAAAAGCCCCACATCCTAGCCATGTGACGTTAAATAACTAGGTACCCCAATGATGGGATGAATGCCTCACCTTTCATGTGAGTTATATCTACGTAAGGGATACCTAATTCCATGAGTAAATCACAACCCAAATGTCTCCAATATATCCAGATACACTCATGTCATACCCCCAGACTCTGTACTCTATTTGATCTTGAATCCCCATGACCCTCCAAGGCCATCTATGATGAAAGGACAGTGTCCTGCAGACAACTTTTCTTGACTATGCACGTCATGCCCCGGTGTATCTATATATGTTTCCCACAAAAATGGCCATAAATCAATTTAAAATTCTCCCCCCATGAGAGTCCTCTCCTATCTCAATACGCCCAATGTCTTCCAAACCTCGTTCCATCATTCTTGATTCAATGTCCCTAGAAGTCATGGTTTACGTTTTCCTCCCTACACACATCCCATATATATCAGAATAGGTGGTCCTGATTCATCTTTGGTCCCTTTCCAGGTTTATAACGATACCCCATCCATATGCGTGAAGTAGATTCAGATACAATAGAATAGTGACCCCACTCATTTCTGGGTTTCCCCAATGAACTTCAGGTAAAATTCCCCATTTTTTGTTCATGTGCACCCCTAGTTGAAGGTCACATAGAACATTCATAAAGTTCCCAAACTTCATAATACTTCATATCCATTAAAGACAGAAGGCCAGTTTTTTGCATAATCCTGTGATTGGCTGTGTACATCATGCCTTGGATGATCTACATATGTTTCCCAAAAAATGGCTATCAATCAGAGGAAAATTTGATCTCAGGAGATTCCTTTATTGTTTATGTATTCTCATTGTCAATCATGTTCTATTATACACTAGGATTTGGAAAACCTCTGGAAAATGGCTTGCATACCTTCCTATTTCTAAATTCCCCAGACAAAAAAAAGGGATTTCTAACTGAACTAATAATTCCCTATTTCTTTCTTATGTGAGCAAGAACTATGAAAGAACAATTGCCTACACAAAGACGATTTGACTTTCCCTAATGTTTTAGACACCACTACTCAATTAAGCCACCCATTGTGGCTCCCAACATCGAAATAAATTTAAAGTTTTTCAAATACTACCCAAGCCATCAAAAATGGAAGGCCAATGTCCTTCCAACACATGTGATTGACTATGAACATCATTCCCTAGTGGCTCTGTATAGGTCGCCTGCAAAAATGACAATCAACCAAAGGAAAATTTTTCCCATGGAGAGTTCTTTCCTACTTTCATAAGACTAAAATTGCCACCGAGCCTTATGAATGTCCAATATCCACAAATATAGGGTCAATAAAAATCCATAATTCATGTCTAAAGGATATTAGAACATTCTCGGTTGATGGTCCCGAATTAGTGCTCTGCTCCATTTTGTTTGGTCAAAGTTTTTCAACCTAAAACAACAGTAATTATTATGATGGGCATGATTGTAAACTACAAATGAAAAGTATGACATACATGCTAGTGGTATAATCAAGAGGAGTCACCTTTGGGTAATATTCAAGTATTAGTATGTTAAAAAACACATTTATCCATAAAATTTTTTTAAATCTTGTTAGATCAAAAACCCCAAATGGGCGGACTAATAAGTCATGTTATACATACTATGCCCATGTAAAATAGGCTTAGGAAAAAATTAGGCTATTAATGAAAAATAAATAAAATTTCATTAGGTGTTCCATAAAACCACAACGATAGTATAACTATGCTCGATGAGTCCTGCGACTCAGGAAAAAATTATAGCTTGTTTCAATTATTTAAGTTTACAAATCATGGTTAAAAATTAATACATGTCTGAAATGATGTCTATATGATTGATTATTATCAGATGACATGATTGGAAAAGACAAATAAGAATCCTTCAAAAGAAAATTTGTTCCATTGTATTCCATAAAAATATATGGTGGACATCCATAGCTTGGAGCCTCTCATTGTAAGCAAGATAATACCTTTAAAAAAGAAATTCGTCAGATTCGTAGAGTTGCATCAATGATTGGTACGGATCCTCAACAGCTTGGTGAATATTCAATAAATTTATAGTCTTGGCCCATGCGCTCACCCACAATGCCTCTGTGTCCCTCATGGCTTGGAGGCTGGTCCCTTCTCCCTCTTTCATTTCCATCTCCCCTCGTCAATGGCGGCTACGGCCCGGGTCCGCTCCTATTTGAGCCACTCCTGTTTCATTATTTGTTTATACACATCCTGATCAAGTTTTTCTATCAGGGACTCTTGCTTCATGAGTTTTTTTTTTGAATATTTTCAATCATTCTAGCATGATAAGAAGCTTCATAAATGAGAATTTTCTATGTAGCAGGCAGTTATATTGTCGACTCTGATAAGGAAAGTCGAGATTCCAGTGCACCAGTTGCTTCTCGAGCAACAACCACCTACCTTACTATATCATAAATTTCATGATAATTAAATCCACTGAAACCCAGGACCACAAACTGGAAGTGTAACTTTTGAAATTTCACTGTCATCTCAACCAATGGAGTTTGGGATATTCGTCTCCAAATGTTCCTCCATGCCTTTTTACGAGTGGGATGAAGATCGACTAGGATTTCTCAATCGTCTCAGAATCACTGCTTGATGATGAAATGTAGTTAGGAATGAACTTCACTAGGGAGGGACTTGATTTGGTAGCTACAGCATTGCTCCACCCTACAACAGCCTAGTCTTGGGTAATTGTTATAGATGAAAAAGTAGGGGCATCTGGCCCTATTTCCAGGGCTTGTGGTTGTGATTCTGGGGATAGGGGGAGGTGACTTCAATACCTCCCACCCCTATAATGGTACCGCTATCTAAAACATGTGACACAACATCTTCAATCATCTGTTGTGCTCCATGAATATGCGGGAATACTGAATACTTGGGGTCATGCTCAGTCGAAACACTAGCTCTTAAGGTGGCCCTCAAAAGGTTTCTGGTTAATATAAGTCCTATGGGTATAGTAATTCCACATAAGGATACAAGTCTCAGAATCCTGGGGAAAAAACATAACTCCTCTCAAATTTGGAAAAATGGAACGATAGCCCAGTCCAAATTTTTAGGGGATGTAACAATAGCCTCCTCGAGTGTGACTTCCCTAGAACCACCATGATAAGGAGGAATATCAATTTCTGAAGTTAATCACTCTATAGGGGAAAAATCAACTTGATAGAGATTTATTAGATCCTCGATATTCGAATCCCCTCTATGATTCAACAAGGCCTAGGGCTCGCCACTAGACTCAGCCCCTGCTATAAAGACCACCATGTCTCTCTATATGAGAGTTGTCTCAGTATGGTCAAGTGAGCCCTCAACATCTGGGTGTCCTTCCATTATTGGGGAAGAGATTTTTTTAGTGGGAGAAGGCACACCTAAAAGGTCAACAATACAACTGATCTCTTCATATTCCTATGTTTCCCTGTTTCGGTCAACTTTAATAGATGGAGACCATTCCTCTACCCTGAAAGAGATAGAATCTATAGATTCCAAATCAGTCATCATCTGGTCACCAATAGGACCTGCGTCAAAGTACATATAAGTACTCGTGAGTTGGCAAGACAAGGGTACTTGGTTCAATCACCATATAAACAGACAATTAGTTATGACCCCCTTCTAATAATATTTGACAACTGAGAGGCTTTCTTGTGTTTCATTAACTCTTAGGGGGATGTCTCATGAATAATATCACCAAGAGGAGATTAAGGAAGATATTCCCTGGATGGGTCTGCAATAATTGCTTCCATGTGTTCTTGGGCTCTGTGGGATCCTTTTGCAGCACCCCCAACCATTGATAGGGAGCACTCCCCAGTTGCAGTACCTCTAGGAGAGTAAATAGTAGAAAAATCCATTTCCTGGGATCTTATAGGCCCCTGAAAAATAAAAAAAAGGTGGATGATCCCATCATATGTGAAATAAAATAATTTAGGGCTAGAGGTTGTGGCTAAAACAACCTCTCCTATAAACTCCTGGAATACTACCATCAATGCCACGCGATCTGACCAGTAATGTCTATCTACAGGAGTGTGAAGACCACAATCCATTCCAGTCAAGTAAGTAGCCACCTCATCGGGCTCATCATCGGCTGAAATACTAGTAGGAGAGATGGATTTCCCAAAACCTGGTAGGTCGAAGCGTTACCTCTAAAGAAGCCTCCATATATCTTCATTTCACTAACTGGCCATAAATTCATCCTAGACTCTCCAAGAGTCTATAAATGCATCCGTAATTGGGATGGCCAATGTTGGAGAATTTGTACAAGGAAGCAGAGTGGGTTTCGACAACTACAAACATTTCCCGGGTGTCCCTGCAAATTCAAGACCACGAGAAGAGGAACAGTTATGAGGTGATGAGAGTAATTAATAATATTTTTCTGTGGATACAGAAATAGGTAAGCCAATGAATTAATCATCCTCATCAATGGTTTCTAGCCGCATCATGGTTAGTACCTAATGCAAGTGCTTATAGAGACTAGATTGACACTGGATGAGGGTTTCGAGGTCCTTAAGATAGAAACCCACCCTATTTGGATCCTCATCGAAAGAAATGTCATACAGTGCTAAAATGTTTCCAATGTTAGTAAGGGAAAATTCCCTAGTCTGTAGGAGATTCCATAAATCATGAGGTGACCAGTCATGGGTAGATGGTTGACCTTTCAAAAGGTCCCATTCACACCAGGCCATCAGAAAATCAGTCTTAGAAGGAATGGATGATGGAATCTAGGAAGTAGTACCAGTAGCTTGTTTGGCCTCTCGTGAGGTCATAACCCCATATTTCACAACTTTCATGGGGGGGGGGGAGTGAGCAAACAGACTTTCAGAAGACTTTTCCCAGTCGATATTGTTCAAAAAATCCATTTTTCTTCTCCTTTCCCTTCACCTTGGATTCCTTGGAAGCAATCACAATTGGCCCCAGGTCGGATAATTGGCCACCGGGATATGATTTAACCTAGGCCACAATATAGTTATTGGTAAGGAAGGACATAGAATCCCCAAGATAGGGAAGTTTATATTAGCTCTGGGTGTCCTCCTGGGTAAACATTGGCCATAGTTTATGGGCTATCATTAGATGTTTCTCCTGATGAGCACTGTTGAGAGCATAAGTGCGCAACTTCAAAAAATAATTGAATTGTCGAGTAAATATGTAGGGTGTATAGACCTCACAAATAAGTTCCCCCCCACACGGGAAACCATGAAGCCTTATCCCAAATAAAATAATTGACCTCATTTGATGATGTCTTCAGATGAATTGTTTGTAAGAGTACCAGTAGTGGATTCATAAGGGTGATAAGAGAAAATTTTGTAAATGTTGAGACAAGACATTATGTCCTGCTCAATATTTTCAGTTTTCTCCTCTTTCTTATCATGTGAAGCCCAAGCCACTAGAATGACTCAGATGTTGCTCTGATGATATGTTCGGAGGGTGGAATGTGGGATTGGTATGAAATTGATGAAGGAATAACCCCTTATGTAGGCTCCCATCTATCCCCAAATAATTTGAAATGGGTCAGTCATCTAGTTAGGTGGCCCCCTCCCACTGATTTGACCAAGTAGGCTGTAAATCATGCCCAACACTGGGATACCCAAATTGATGAATTTTTCAGTGGAAAACTCAGCAGCCATGATAAAATACGAGGGTCTTAAACCACCATATTCTTGCACTGGTATGAGTCACCTTCTTCGAAACATGGCCAAGAAAGCTGCTAGTCAAAATAATCGATCGATGTCAGGGATGATCCACCTTCCCAATTTTTGAAAATTTCAATATTCCATGGTGGGCCAGTAAGTTTCCGCTCACCTCCAGGTGGTTTTGGTGGGACAAGACCTGGTTCTCTATGTATCAGGCTCAAGACTTGTATTCTTAACAAAATTGGCAAAACAATCATGAAAAGAAATATCTTGCTTCGGGTAGGGATCACTTTCCTTCAAAAGTGACATCACTTAGATGATGAGTTTCCTAGATGGGGGGGGGGGTCTTTAATCATTATCCCAAATAGAGGAAGGAGGAAGGAATTCATCATACATTTCCTCGATGATAGTGACTCTTAAAATCATCCAGATGTCCCGAAGACTGATGTTGACCTACCTGTGGATCAAATAGTAAGTGTTGGAATCTGGACTCCTCCTGCTTAAAATCCTTGAAATAAGGGAAGTAGGAAGATGGGTGTATGTCTGAGAAACCCAATCAGCCTTGTAAAGTCCCACAGTCTATAGCTCGGTTTGAAATTATTCAAAACTCTAGAGAACCCAAAAAGACCACCCCTTGTCCAATCCAAATGAGCCTTGATGGTGAATGTCCTGTCATGATGACCAATCGTGTTGCTTGTTTGCTATTGGCTTCCTCGCAATGCATTGATAACAGTGGTCCTTCTCATGAGTCTTCCAATGAACTCACTCTAAATTTCAACGTGCATAGTTTTGAAAAGACTCAGAGTTAGTATCTCTCTGAAGGTAACTACACATGGAAGAAATCAATGTCTTCAGAATAGATGTATTAATTATCTAGGCGATAGGATGATCAGTCGGATTTGGCACTGGGATCACTATGTTAGACAAAAGTCCAAACCCATAAGAAGAAATCATGTCTCAAGTTGGGTACTCACATTGGCCACTATAATCAGATTCATCAGAGATTGGTGAAACAGAATGACCAGAATTTTTTCGTCAACAAAATCCGCCATTCTCTTCAATATTTCGTATGAAGAAGAAAGAGGGGAAGCAATAATATCATTGTAAGAAGCAGAAACATTAGCAACAACCTATGAAGCATCCATTTTATCCTTCACATAATGATCTAGAAGCTGAAAAAAATTCAGTTCAATAAAAATTGTCAGATATAGGATATGAAAGAATGAATAAAGGACTTAAAACATGTTTACATAAGGCTCTACGTACTTTTTCTGGAAATGGTATGCAGAAGGCACATTCTGTGTACTGCATGATACGCAGAAGCAACCCTCATACTGCTATAGTATACAGATACATTCCAATGTGTACAACCATGGTACGTAGACCATCCATGAGGCGTTGGTCCGTGAAACGTTGGTCGGCGAACAAAAAGGTTCATGGAAAGTGGATACCACAAACCTAGGACTTGAATAAGTTAATGTTCATAAATCTGTGGTTACAATTTTATGTTTGGATTATTTATTCTTAAGGTTCGGTTCGTTGGATCAAATTTAGTTTGTGGACACACAAGCCAAATAACGTCCTCCTACGAAGAATCCAGATTTTAATTTTAAAGTCACACTATATTGTTTGCGAGTTCCAAAATATGGTATGCTGGTCGAGAAATGGTGGAAAAATCGGTTCATGGAACATATGAAGTGGTTCAAGAACTGGATTTTTGCAGGGATCATGGTATGTAATAGCATAAGAAGCCAGGTAAGTCAAGAGCACTTTTCACCATGAGAAATAGTAAAAGGAAAATGACATGGGACCCTATATATAGGTGTGGTCCCCTCCTACTGGGCCTATATGTTCTACCACAACCCATTTCTGTTCAGTACCACTTCTACATCATAATAGTCCCCTTTTCATTCCAAACAGACCTCATTCTGATGGGGGGGGGGAATTTTATAGGCTCCTAAAAATTCCACCAAAGGAATAAAATACCCCCACAATTGCTTTGTAGAAGGAAGAAAGTACTCCTATAAGTCTAGCAAGGTGAATGAACTCAAATAAAGTTGCAAATCACATAAGAAAATTTAAGGAATTCATGTATTCAAAAAAAATTCAAGTGGCCCATGTACCATCACCGAGAATATTTTTGAAAACTTTCTGGATCACAAATCAATAGGTACGTAGAATGATCCACGAACCGCTGGCCCGCCAAAAAAAATGATATGTGGAATGCATCACTAAAAGACTCATTCACATGAATACCATCTGCGTACAAACCTGCGAACTCATCAGTTCAAGGATGGAGTGAATAATCAGGATTTTGAGAACCACGATCATGAACCTAATCCTCTACAAACCCCGAATTGACCGAGTCTTCTGCGGGTCGGGATATCTCGTCATGGGCCTTCGCGAATGGTGTCGCGTGCCCAATATATACAATTTCCCCGACACTCTATAAAAGGAGAACAATAGAAGGATGAAGGATATAAAAAGAAATATTGATGGGGAATCAGTGGTTGGATGAAAGATATCTGAGAAGACTCCAGTTTCAGTCTCAATTCATCGACGATGCCCGAATCGCGAACCACACTCTTCGCAGGTATAGTCGGTCGCGAACCATAAAATGGGAGAATTGAATAATAATAATAGAACCACGAACCTAATTGGAGAACTGAAAATCACATACTTCTCATGGATGAATTCCTCGTGAACGATAATTCCCCGTACCCTCCTTCAATATGGTGTTATTCGTAGTGTACCTTTACGCTGACTAAACCCAACACCACGTACTGCATCATTACGTTGATGGTACTTAAAGTGGCATGGTGATACGCATAACACTATGGTCCTCAATGGTATATACCCATGCATGTGTACCGCATCAGTATGTGGATCTCCCCTCTACCCCCATACCACTATGGTATGCAGAGCCTCCCCCATCCCACATAATAAATTAGTACACAAAATGGAATATTTTATGGTATTATTTCCTCCAATTCCAACCTCACCCCTCCATTATCATCCAATATTCCATTGTACCTCTACTAAATAGTCCTCTAAAAGTAGTCCAATGCCTCCTCCAAAGACACCATACCCGTATAATCAGACCATCTGGTGAATCAGCGTGCCCCTTTGAGTCTACATACCCATGGTAAGCAGAGTCATGAAGGCTCTCCCCACAATGGTTTGGGATTCGGGAATGCTTGTGGGTCTACATTCCCATGGTAACCTGGAGTCCATCCTTAGGATGATAGCTTAAACCTCCATGTTCTAGTTATTAAGGCAGATCACTTGATTTTCCATTCAATAAGGAAAAGTGACCAGTCAAAGGAGTTATGTTACCTTCTCCTTTTGACAAGGATGAAACTCCTCCCCTTCTCAGAATGTATTCTTGGGCCCTCCAACTGATTTAAGTCCCCAATCATCGGATTTTAGGCAGCATGACCTTTAATGTCAATTCACATGGAAAGGTTCATCACTCTATTCCCTCACCCACCATTGCCCTAGCCTCTTCCACCATGGGATCTCCCTCTCCCACTAGCAGGAGAAGAAGCACGTGTTTTGTTGAATCATTCACGTCCTCTTGTTTCTCACACCAAGAATGAATCACGTGGGCTTAGAGGTTCGTGATGACTAAAACATCCAATAATTCTAAACTACGAGAACTCCAATTCTTGATAAAATCAGGATACATAGGATGCCCACTCGAAGGAAAAATCTCAAAAGGGTTTTCATCCAAAAAGGTTCACCCAACGATGACCATAAAATGGGAAGCTTCTATGTGTAATCCCTGATAGATATAAACAATGAGAACTATGATTCCTAATCAAACCAGGATACGTAGGATGCCTACCAGAAGACCAGAGCTCAAAAGGGTGCCCATCCAAAAGGGTCCACCCACTCTTGTCTCATCAAATGGGCAGATGCCATGCGTAATCCCCAGATAATCAAAAGTATATGGGTTCTTATTCCTCTCTTGAGGATACATAGAAATCCCTTCTTATGGGCCCGATCTCAACATCATGCAACCTTCCATCCTCCCTGTATGACAATAAACTCCAAAGCACCTTATTGTACATCTCATGCCAGCATCTCCTCTATATCATTTAATATATGCATGCCTACGAAGATCTTGCAAACCAAGGGTAGCCCATGGACACACTCTTCCGAAATTAAGCAAGGATTCATGAACATATGAACATGAATTAAATATATAAGAGAGTCCTTGAACATGAAACAATCCTCCCCCGGAATGGTGTGGTGAGTCTAACTTCCCATCCTCTCGACCAATGGATTCCTTAAGTGTTATTGTTTGAATCATCAATAAATGATCACCTACCTTAGGAAAGAAGGTCCATGAATCTTGGATAACAGGTCCATTGGACATTCCTAGATCCACAAATAAACCTGTTCGATACCATCTGAGGAAGTTATATCAGAGGAGGACCGATTCCACAAGTACTTGACCCCCCACCCCCCCCCCCCCCGCAATTTCCCTCTGGGACAGACTGACTATGGAATATCCTTCACAATATGAAAGGGGTGAATTGTACAATCCCCATGGGATCAATCCAACCTTCATTAATGGATAATTATGTAGAAAGGGTTAAAACAAAAGGAATGGTGAACTTGATAGGAAACTGTCTCTGAAAAAAGGGGCAGGTGATGATCGTCGTCGTACCATTTCTGCACCACCTAAAACATGCCACCTTAGAGGCGGAATTTTTTTATTTACAGTTATTAAGGTTTTTGGAGTTTTAAAAAAAATGTAGACATTTAAATTATTTTTAGTCTTTTTATTGTATTTTTATAGTTTTTTATGGGTTTGGGGGTTTTTATGGTCATTTGGGGTTTTGGGGTTTTTAGGGTATTTTATTTTTATAGATAAATGTTTTTTTGAGTTTTTTTATCATTTTTATGGCTTTACAAGGTTCTTAGACAGTTTATTGGTTTTGATGGTTTTTATGGGATTTTAGGGTTTTTATGGTTTTAAGCGGTTTTCATGATTTTCATGGGTTTTTAGTATTTTTAGGGCATTTTAGGGTATTTTTATGGGCTTTATGTGTTTTATGTTTTTAAGATTTTCTTTAGGGTTTTTAGGGTGTTTACGTTTATTTATGTTTTAGGTATTTTTTGGTAATTTTTAGGGTTTTTATGGTTTTTTGGGTTTTTTGGGATTTTGAGGGGTTTTAGGGTTTTTTAGGGTTTTATGATTTTTTCGGTTTTTAGGGGGTTTAAGTGTTTTTAGGTTTTTGGGGTTTTATTATAGGCTTTAATGGTTTTTATGGTTTATTATGATGTTAGGGTTTTTTTTAAGATTTTTTATCGATTTTTAGTGTTTTTAGGGAACTTGGGTGTCTTAGGATTTGTAGGGTTTTTTTTTGTTTTTTGGGTTTTTGAGTTTATTTTGGGGTTTTAAAGTCTTTTAAAGTTTGTTTTACATTTTTTGGGGTTTAAATTGTTTTTAGAGTATTTAAAGGGTTTTAGGGGTTTTATAGGTTATTAGGGATTTATGGGTTTTATGGTTGGTAGTGGATTTAGGGTCTATTAGGTTTTTTTGGGTTTTTTGAGTTTTTTATTTTTTTTAGGTTTTTTAGTGTATTTAGGGTTTTAAGGTTTTCATAGGGTTTCAGAAGGATTTTAGGTGTTTTTATAATTTTAGGGATTTTTTTAGGATTTTATTTTTTTTGGGATTTTAGGGTTTTTATGGTCTTTAGAGTTTTTTTGTGATTTTTTGGTTTTTGAGGGTTTTATTTATTTTTAGATTTTTATGGTTTTATTAAGGATTATAGAGACCATGAAATGTGTTCTATGCACTACCTCGCCAAATGTGCTCAATGGGGCTAGAAAAGTTTGTAGTGCGAATTTGTATTTTTTATGGGGTAAGTGATGATAATGAAGGCACCAACCCAAAGGGATGGGACCACAACCCGATAGTAATCCTAAGAAGGGGTGCAGGGGTGCATCCCCCTTGGTATGGAGCAATTATTTTGGCTAATTTTCCAAAGACGCGCCAAAGGTACCTGCATGAAAACACCTGCACGCTTCCATGCTGGAGCTGATTCATGTAATTTTTTTTTGGAAAAGTCCTCAAAGTGGCGCCCTAGTCTAACCAAAACACTGTATGTGTGCAAGGTACTTATGCACCACAATTTCGCATGCAAGTCACTTGTGAACCCAATTTCCTTTCGCTCAAGTTCCTATTTTTGCCTATAAATATACCCCTATAACCTTCATTTGTACGGACAAATTTCCTTAAAGCCCAATTGTTGCTCTAGCACCCTAGTGCTTCTCCCTAGTCTTTCTAAACATTCAAGGTAGTTCTTCAACACCTTGAGAGGAGCATTTAAATGAGGATCATGGACTTAAGTACTTTTAGTGTTTGAAAACCATAACACTTCCATGCCTATGGTTCCCAACCTCTATAAATCAGAAACACTAGCATGCCACCTATTCCTTTCATAGGAATTTGAGTGCCCCACTTCTGGGATTACCTTTGAATACTCCTGAAGACATGATCCAAGTCTCTCCCATGTATTACCATACAGGTTGTTCATCGCTTAAGTGAATATCAAGTCGCTCAAGTCTACTTGTGCACCCATACTTGTGCGACCTTATATTCTTGAGCCCCCCTTTTGATTAACTTACTATCTTCAGTTTACAATCCATCAAGCCTTCATCAAAGCCATTAAATTTAAGGATTCTTCATCCTTGACTCCCTTGTCTAAAAGGGATTCTGTTGAGACTTCCCCCAAAACCTCCTAAATTATCAAACATTTAGGAAATGCACATCAGCATGTCTCCTATTTGGGTTTGTATTTCCACAGTCAGAGGTTTCCCACATTTGTTTTATAATGGAGAATGGATACGTGGAATTTCGGTGGGTTTGTATATCCATAGTCACATGGACCTTTCTCCTAGGAAAAGTGTTGGGAGGTTCCCAATTTGGAGGAGGGTTTGGGTCCTAACCTCTCCCTTCTCAATGATATGACTTGGAACCTCGCGTCTCTGGTAGGGAAGGTATGGTTCACAATTTATTTTCCATTTAAGAAAAGGAGAAGTCTCTCCCCCCCCCCTACCAGGATAAATTTTAGGGAAACCATCCTATCGTAATCCCCTATCTTTTCTTGCAGGAGGTAGCATCATTGCTCCTCCTTTCTTCTTTGGTGTCAATGATCAGAGAGGAGATGGGCATGTGGAATTTTGTTACCCTTTCCCTCTCCCATTGGTATTTGTCACCATGGGAAGCCCTCCTGGTGTAAGCCCCAAAACCTTCATCACTTCCTCCTTACATTGGACCTTTTTCCAATGTAAATAGAACAGAGGGAAGGCTCATCGTCTCGCCCACTTCCATAGTCGTCTCACCCTCATCCACTCTCTCCTCCATAGGTTCCCCCCCTTCCATCAGCAGAAGAGGAAAACTGTGGAATATTTTGTTGAATATTTTACATTCTCTTGTTTCTCATAACGAGAATGAATCAAGTGGGATTAGATATTTTTCATTGTCACAACTATTGTACAATTGGATGAACTATGAGAACTCTAATTCCCACCATAATCGGGATATGTAGGAATCATTCTCAGGGATTGAGCTCATTGGATGTTCTGTTCAAGAATCCAACCCTAATTCCCCTAAATTGGGCATCCTCATTACGAATATAAACCCAAATTAAATCCTCAAATCACAAAGGCATACTTTTCTAAATGTAATCCCAAACTCATTTTTCTCAAAGGACTATATTCTCCTAAGAGACTTATCGAACTATGTGGGATTTGATTCCCATATATATGGGATACGTAGGAATCCTCCTTGAGGTTCAAACACAGGACCTTAAAGAAACCATGTTCTCCATGGTCCATATTCCCAACAGTTCCTGATCCAATATGGAAACCCATATCCATTCCAAGTTCCTTGGGCCGCATCAGTATAAGTCCCACGCTATGTTTTGACTAAGTAACTTCTACTTAGATGTCCATACCACATGACATTAAACTGTACAGCTAGGTCCTTATGACATGAACATAAGAGGTATGATGTGTCTCATTGAGTGGCGCTGAACTACAAGGGTTCTGATTCCTTTTACAAGGATACGTAGGTATCCCATTTTATGGGCACGATCCCAAGATCAAAACAAACATTCATCTCTGTGGATGAAAATAAATTACAGAGTTCCCAACTGAGTGTCTTCAAAACCAGTATCATCATGACGATGATTAAAATAATCTCAATATAGTATATGATAGGATACCATTGATGGTGAACATCGAATACATATAGATATCTTGATTAATGATGAACCTAGAATACATGCAGATGATTTAAAACTTTTCACATTCTAAATAAGTGATTTAAAATTCCAAGGGATACTTATGATATACTTGGAGAATTAATAAGGATTTACAAAAAATATCTTAAATTTTAAAGAGACTCCCAGAATAGACAATAATTCCCCCCAAAAGGGTGTGATGAGTTTGACCTCCTATCCTCTCTACCAATGTACATTCTTATGTATTGTGAAGTTCAAACATTACTAACACTTTACTTTAGAGAGAGTGTCCCCTTTGGATAGAGAACTATAGGAAGTTTCCATTTCCATAAATAAATCCAATGGAAACCTCCTAGATGTAGTGATTCTTAAAACTATAATACACGTTTCAAGAAACTACGTAACAAAAATGGTGAACCCAACATGAATCTTTAACCAAGTTAAAAAGGTTACCCACCTGTTAGGCCCCTATCAATTGATAAAGGAAGTCCATAAAAAGGAATGAATCACACATGTATCCATATAAAAAGAGTTTGATTTAATGGAGTTTGTTATAATTTCAAGTTTTTCTCAGAATTCCCTTCACTAAAAAATGGCTTTCTTCAAGAAAACATCTGTGAACTTCCGAACCGTTGCTAAATCTAGATCCCCATCCATGGGAAGGACGTCATCACCAACCTATTATCTTCAATGTTGGGTCTCTAATGTTCTAGTAAAGGAATATTGTTGGCAGGGTACAATCCTGACTTTGGAGGATGCTTGGTAGGCCCTTTAGGTTAATAAAAATCCTCAATAATCTAGTCAATGATGAACAATTATCAAGAAGCATAAGGTGGCATCCACCTTCTTCAACCTTTTGGTTCCTTATCCCTAGAACACAACAATAAATTCCTCATGTACTATCACAAGGTTGACCAATTTTCCACTCAAGGCCTCAATTAAAGAATGAAAAAGTCCTTCCTGAGGTCTCCCACCAGCAATCACTGCCAGCATCATCATGCGGTAGTGAAACCACAAATGATAGGGGTGTTGCCTATGGATGTTCAACCGAGGTCTCTAAGACCCAGAAATGCAAGAAAAATCACTAATGACAACGTCCGATCAACTGGGAGAAGGTTATTACCTCTACCCATTCCTAAGAATCCAATAAACCTAAATTGATGGAAAACAACGAATGGGCACATACAATCGTCCATACTAATTTTGTTGTCCAGCAAACTCATCTGGAAGAAACCCACCAATACCACTAGATAAATTCGATGGAGTACCAGGAACATCCACATACAATTGCTTACAAGTTATCAGCTAGTAAACAGGCTCGTATAACTGCATTTAAGGATGCCTTCCAATCTAGTGTGGTGAAAACTGGTAAATATGAACATACACCTGTTTACAATCACCAATTCTGCTAGCAGTCTCGTCTGACAGTATTGAAGTAATTCCATCAACCATACTTCATGGGAAACAACCAGCATGCACATACACCTACCAATGCTGATCAAGTATGCCTACAATATCATTTGGTAGCACTCAGATAAGTCAATCGGAAAGCTCCAACAACAAATTTTGGGTAGACCCAACTCTCTATCCCCATACATGAGTACAATCAATACCCGTTGATAAGAAAAGGAGGACATGAGCATGCACATTCACCCACACCAGATACAGATTGGTCATATATTCTTATTTTGACTACTAATGTCACCAAAAACATCTTATCAATGGTGAAATTGAAAACACAAATCCCTACCCATATTCTGGAAGCATTCTAGGATATTATAACAACCACTTCAACATTACCATGGAAACAATCACATAAATTTATCCCCACACATGGGATGAAACATTGACATGCCATCCCAGAACAAACACAAAACTCTGTTCCAGTCCATGAAGGTCATGAGGCATACTCCCCCATATCATATGGACAACAAGATCGGGAACATACACCCTTTCAAATTAAAAGTAATCGGTCTATTACGGTAACCAATCCAAGGTAGACACATACACATTCCCATGATAACCACTTTTCCCAGCAAGTGGCCCCAACTATGTATAAGTGAACATCCAAGAAGAAGTATTTCCAAGAACTTTTGGAAAATCAAGAGTCAAACTGTGATTTGGATCCTCTTAATGCTGAAGTTCTTGAAGCCCTCAGACATTTATCTATTGTATCTCAAGATCATATTCTCTCATTACAAAATTATTGGAGTGGTAGTAGTAATTCTGAAGTTCCTCATTGGACAATTCATCATGAAGGCTTTATTCATGAAAATTCAGTCAATCCAAAGTGCTTATCTCTGGATGAGAGCCACGAAAACCCTCTGTGTGTCCATAAGACCAAGGAGAAAAAAAATATTTATCACTTGCTGTAATTCACCATGGTGATCCTTACCATGATATCATTCATTTAAAATGTCATATACGCAGTAGTATTTCGTTTTGTCAAGACAATTCTATAATTGACAATGTAGTGATGATAAAGACCTCCTATCTCGAGGAACATGTAGACACAAGGCCAATCATGTTTGATGCCTTGTCATTGACAGGTGAAACACTTTCTCAGCTAGAAGACATCTTAAGGGAATAGTGATTCACCGAACCTCATTTGGGTCATTTTTCTTCTATTACATAGAATCCACTTTGGTCAGACCAAGTGGAGAAACCTCTAGTGAAAAATGATGAAGATTTACTAAACATGAGGAAATAATTGACTAAGGGAGAAGTACTAGTCATGTTCTAGCCTTTGGAAAATTCTCAATATAACATTCCAGAATTGATTACAGAATATTGCATTCATGTTATCCACCTCAACCTATGGAAGAATCTTCTTCATTTGAAGAACAAAGTATTACCATATGATGAATATCAATATCATGTAATTGTAATAGAAGTATTGCAACACCAAATTGACTTGGTGTCTCTCTCAGTTTCCAAAAATACAATGGTTGAAAAACAATGGAGAATCCTTTAGTGTGCATGACTCAATTATCTAAAGAGGCTACACCAGTTAATTTCTGATTCCCCATCTAGTGTTCGTATAAGTGGATGGGGTGCACATGGAGAATTGCATTTCACTGCACTCAAAAATCGGCAATGTCCTTAAAAATTGGTCTTAAGAAATGTCATTTCCCATGGTTGGACACAACCAAGAGATTTTTTTTATAATTGAATGTATACTCAAGAACATGCCTCAACTAGATCTCATCAGAGTTAGGACCAAATAAAAGAAGTTGTTGAGTTACTTTTACCTCAAGAATCTGATAATCTTCTGTAGGCATCCCACTTAGAGGATTTCAGCCATTAGAGAATGAAAATGTCTGAAATAGAAAAGCAATCTTCTGAAATAGGTGATTTGAGTGGTTATCTGATAATGCAACGAGCTAATTTCTGAACCAAAATTCACAAAATCAGAAGAATAGTTGCATGAATTTCAGCCATAGAAATTCAATAATCACCCCATATTGCATGACTCGGGGCATATTTAATTCAACATTCAAATTCATTAAACAAGGTTCAAAGATTTGAAGAAGAAGAAGAACGGGAACGGCCCCAACCTGCATGAATAAGGGATTTTTCACATCTACATTTCCCTCCTCAACAGAATTCAGTTGTCTCCCGATTAGCAAAGAAGCCACAAGGAGAGAGTACAAATGAAATATCTGAGGATTCCCTTCAGGTTACTATACACCAAACAGTTCTTGGGAATTCATTATATATGAGAACATAGTCTCATGGAAGATAAAGTGGGAGAAGATCTTACAAAAATACTAACATAATGCCATCAATGCATTATAAATCAGTGAATGTCATTAACACCACTTCCGAAGATCCTCTAGAAAATGAGTCAAGTTCAGGGGAATTAGAATACGATGTTCATGTCTATAATATGGTACACACTAAGGCTAATGAAAAATGTGTGTGTTCCCAAAATCACAGGCTTACCCAAAATCTAGGTATGCCTTCAAATAACCTACTCCCACCCCTATGAAAGGCATCTAACAATGGGAGAGGAAAAAATTCATATTAAATATCACTTTTACACTACATAAGGTCAATTTTTTCACTTGAATAAAGATTTTCATGGCAAGAAAAGGAAATGAATGAGTTGAAAAGACTCAATATAGAGTTACATCGAAGAAGAATTTCTGTGAGATGTACTCCCCAGGTAGTTCATAAACTTGAAAATCCAATAAGAGCTCCTCAAAAAAGTGAATTTGTAGTAACTACATATGTTGATAATGAATTCCCTCCACTGGGTACAAAATCAAGGTAGGATCAGACACATCCTATTAGGCCTGTTCTTGTGGGTTATCCAAGGCAAATATCAGCACCTCCATCAGTGGTTTTGTCAGTTGTTGCACCGGCTCAAGCTCTAGTTGCAATACCTGCACAGGTTCCATCTCATCCTGGTATTCCCCAAAATATTATGAACACAATTGAGGCATTAATGACTTGATTGGAAGCTATGGAGGAACTACGTGCATTATTTCATCTAGAAAAGAGAGTTTACCCTAAATGGGAGGATGCAATTCCTCCCCCACCAAATTTTTTGAATACCAAATTCCCAATATTTAATGGTTTGGGAGATTGAAAAAAACACTTAAAAAATTTTGTTTCTCATTGGAATCCCATGGTGGGAACTCCTCAACAATATGAAGTAGTAAAGTATAAGTGTTTTTTGCAGTCATTACAGGGACCAGCTGTGGTCTAGTATACAATTTTATAATCTTGATCAATTACTGGATTTGAAGATCTCCGTCAGAAGTTCCTTCTTCAATTTAGCTCAATGCTACCAAAGACAGTAGTTTTTTATCTTTCCAATTGTAAACAAAGGTAGAATGAAAGAGTTTTTTATTTCATTGCACGATGTAAAGGACTAACATATTCATTAAGTCTATCACTCCCTCAAGAAGAATTGATGCCAATTTTTCTGTAAAATCTATGGGATGAGTTACACACACCATTGATCCATGTGAAATACATAGGAGGGTTTTGATACCGTACTTCAATCATTCAATAGATAGAAGACTCCATTATATAAACTAAGGCTAAAACTTTTGTAATTACATCATCTCTGGGGAGGAGGATAGGAAAGGTAGAAGCTACTACAGTTACACTCAAGTAGGCACCTATACCTTCTTCTACTTCAAGACCTTCATCATAATGAAGGGATCTGTCTCCTAAACATCAACAGCAATGACTGCCTCATCAAGATGATCAAAGAGATCAAAGTAAAAAATAGTTTGAGGAATTAAAGAATAATTTTTATTCTTTTTCGAATGAACTAGTTCTTGGTTACTTCATCTCAGCTCTGGAAAACAATTTGGTTCAGTTAAGGCCATAGAAACTAAATAATGTAGGAGATGATGTTCTTCTGAATTATTTTACCTTTCACCAGATATTAGGGCATCCCATCCAGTAAGGTTTTCTTCTCAAGGAAATCTTGAAAAATATAGTATATTTTGGACAAGTGAAACTGAAATTTTTATCACCTCAAGTACCATGTGTTATCGCTACTGATATAGAGGAATAAAGAGCATGGTAGGAAGTCAAAAGTAAAAATGTTTAGAAATATGATTATTAGATGATCAGGAAAATGATCAGATGGACTCATGAATTTTTACGAAGATAGTTGAAACAACCAATTGTGTCTTCTTCTAGTCATGTAACAGAAAAACCACATTCATCAAAAGGTCGTTCCTCAAAGAAGTGAAGTGATCATCAGGAAAAAGAGCAGTCAAAAAAAGATGAGATCACGTTAAGATAAAATTTTTCCTTGACCCTGGAAAATTTCATGCCATCTATTTCAAAAGTGTAGGCACCGCCCAAACAAATGGAACTATCATAATTAACATCTCTGGAAGAATCTCTATCATATGAAGAATTGATTTTTGGTTCTATCAACGGTATCCATTTAACTGATCCTTATGTCAATGGTGATTCTGATTATAATGAGATGAAATTCATTATACCTAATTGGGGAACCGGAGGAAGAGACTAGGGTCGAGGATACAAGGGATGAAATGAGAATTCTAGAAACCACCATTTTAACTCTACCCTTCCTCAAACCATTTATGCAACAGAAACTTGTGGAAGAGCCCTTATGTGGGATCAACAAGAACAAGAAGTTTCTTCTATGTAAGACATGTTTGATTTTAACACGAATATTTTGGATGATTGATTAGAAGTCACACCGTCTTTCTCTCAACAAGTAAATAGACCTAGCTAGTCTAATCTACCAAATCATGGAGTATTTCTAGCTTCTTCTCTGACACATCGTACATCTACATCAGAATCATCAACTGCCAAAACACCTACAAAGATGCATCTTCATGATTGAAAATGTAGACCTTTAGACCGAAAGTACGATGTCTTGAAACAATTATCCCATGTACCGACCGTGTTAAAAATTATGGATTCTTTTAATCTGTTAAAAGATCATCGAGAAGCACTCATGGATGCTTTGTCAAGTCCTCAAGAGTTTGAAACCAAAGTTCTTGATGCTATGGTTTACCTTATAGAGAATGATCCTACTTAATTTCATGCAGTCAAATCCTTTACAGATGAAGATGAAGATGATGTTGTACATGGACATATTGGACACATGTATTTTTCAGGAAAAGTCAAATATCTAGATATTCGATGAGACTTCATTGATAATGGATCTAGAGTCAACCTCACTCATGTTTGTATACTTTGTTGGTTGGTCCTAACTGAATCTATCTTATCTACATTGACTTTAATGTTGCAAGGATTTGACAAGAATGAACAAGAACCTCTGGAAAATATTACCCTCATAACTCATTTTGGAGATCTTGTGTCTTATTCAAATTTCATGGTTGTTCGTCAAGACACAACCTTCAATATTATACTTGGAAGGCCTTGGCTCCATCAACATGCAACCATAACATCGGCATACCACCAATGTATTAAGTACTGTTTCAATGGTCAAATTGGGAAATTGTATGGAGATAAGGATCCATTAAAATCATCGGAATATCAATACATTGAGGCGGAGTTTTGTCATACAAAAGTAACAAATTCGATGACAAATGAAATAACCAGAGTTAATACTCTGAATGGAATGGAAAAGATCCCAAAAAATCCATTCATACTTTTTAGTACAGATTTTGTGCTACCCATCAATCAAGTTGAAAGGGTAAAACTAAATCCAAGAAATTATCAAACAACATCCATAATTTTAATTAGGACAGCTGAGCTTGACGACATGAGAGAAATTATTTATTCACCAAGTAATGATGGAAACCTAATTGGATATTTCTTCATTTCATATACGAAACTATTAAAATCCTCTACTTCATCAATCAGAGTAGAATAAATTTTCACACTGTTAGAGGAAGAAAAATATTTTGATTTCCAATCCATCATCTTCAATTTATTATCCCAGGAAGACCCTTCATCATTAATAGGGTCAGATATGGTGACCCTTTCTTCTGAATGTTCAAATACTGACTCCCCTAACTCTAGAAGTTTTTCCTCGTCATCTACTATGAATGTAGAAATAGAAGAGGTAAAACGTAATGAAGAAGAAGACGAAGATATTGGGGATTCTCCTCCAGCATTTGAGGAAGGTGTCTCTACCACTGTGGATAAGCTCAGAGAAATAAATATGGGTAGAGAGGAAGATCCACACCCCACTATAATTACTACGACCATGACCTATATAGAGTAAGAGGTGTATAATTAATTTATAAAGAAACATCAAGATATATTTGCTTGGAATTATATAGAAATTTCAGGACATAATCCTAATGTAGTCACCAATCATTTGGGTTTTCCAGAAGAACATATTTGATTCAAGCAAGCACTAAGAAGAAAACACCCAAACCATGACTCTAAAATTTAAGCTGAAGTTGATAAGCTTATAAAGTCTAACTCTTGTAGGAAATTTCAATATCCCAAATGGCTGGAAAACATTTTTTAGTGAAAAAGAAGAATGGGAAAATTAGATTTTTCATTGATTTCGTAGATCTTAATCGGCATTGTCCTAAAGATGATTTTCCAGTTCTGATTACAGATCTTTTAATTGATGCAACGAATGGATATGAAGATATTTCCTTCATGGATGGATACTCTGGGTATAATAAAATCCATATGGATCTATAGGATGAAAAATCTATAGCCTTCAGAGCCCCTCAAGGTGTGTTTTTTTATCAGTTAATTCCCTTTGGTTTAAAGAATGCAGGTGCAACATACTAACGTTACATGTAACATAACTTCAAACCCTTCATAGGTAAATTTGTTTAATGTTATGTGGATGATTTGGTGGTCAAATACTGACAACATTCCAATCACTTTGCTGATTTTGAGACAATATTCCATAAACATCGTCAATACATTTTAAAGATGAACCCCTTGAAATGTGCTTTTGGGGTAATTGTAGGAAGGTTTCTTGGCTTCATTGTATTCCATCATGGTATCGAAGTTGATCTTAAGAAAAAAATCAATACTTGGTATGTCACCTCTTAGAAATTTTAAATAATTAAGAGGAATCCAAGGACACTTGTCCAAAATTCGGCACTTTATCACCAATTTGGTAGGAAAGTATTTACCCTTCACAAAATTAATAATGAATTGAGTCACCTACCAATGGACTTAAGACTGTCAAGAAGCATTTGATACCCTCAAGAAATATCTCTGGAGTCCACTAGTATTTATGCCACCTATTGAAGGAAGGATGCTTATTCTTTATGTGAAATCTTTAGAGTGATCGCTAGATGAATTCCATGCTCAAAAGAACGATGCTGGGAATGAAAACAACCTTTAATATCTTAGTCAAACTATGCTTGATGTAGAAACTCAATATTCAAGTATTGAAAAATGATACATAGCATTAATCTTTGTAGTTAAGAAATTGATGCACTACCTACAAAATCATGAGGTACAATTGGTATCTTGCAATAACCCGCTAAAATGTATCCTCAGTTGTCCTATGCTTATTGGGCATCTGGAACGGTGGGAAGTTATTTTGCAATAGTTTGATATCCATTTCGTTCCTCAAAATGCAATAAATGTCCAAGCTCTTTCCAACTTCCTTGATGAGCATCCATCTACCAAAGATACATCATTAAATAATGAGCTTCCTGATGAAGTGGTATTCTCTATTCAGGATAATTCCCAAACAAGGGAAATGTACATTGATGGTTCTTCCAGAAGTCCAAAAGGGAAGATAATGGAAAACCCTAAACTCCAAAATGATGGGTTAGTAATTGTCCATATCTCCCCAAAAATGGTAGTATTTTTTTATTCCTTCCTATTATTGGAAGGCAGAACCAATAATGAGGCAGAGTATCAACCTATCATTGCAAGTTTGGAATTGGTAGTTTTGGTGCAAATGAATCACGTGAAGTTAAAAGTTGATTCAGAATTGGTAATAAATAAAATAAATTGGGAATATTCTATCAGAAAAAAGAGTTAAACCCTTTCTATGATTAAGTAAAAGGGTTAATGACTGAATTTCCCCTAGAGCTGATATTGTCTTATGTACCGCGATCAAAACATTCCCAAGAAGATGCACTGTCTAATTCAGCTACAGCTTTGGCAGATCCAAATCAGGTTAAGTCAGTCATTAGCATAGCACATCATCTTGTGGTATCTCCTTTTTTTCAAACCAGAATAGAGGAAATTAATAAAATTAGCCCAATTTTTTATCCATATGGTCATACCATGGGATAGATAATATCCATCATAGAACATCATCAAAATATAGTACTTCCACTGAATAGGGATGAAAAATAACAGATCTGTGACTAGAAACCAATTTTACTCATTATGATAGTCCAGACCACCAAAAGATCCTCTGTAAGTGAGGTTATGATGGAATCCTCATCAGATGTATTTATGGAGAAGAGACTACAACTGTCATGAAATAAGTACATTGAGGAGCTTGTGGTTCCCACCAGTTTGGGCACAAACTCTCTGATTAGATCTAAAGGCTTGGATACTATTGGCCTTTAATGATGCATGATTGCACAGATTTCACTAAGAAATGTCATCCTTGACAAGTGCATTCCAACTTCATTCATCAACTTCCAGAGTTTCTATATATAGCTAAATACTCTTGGCTATTTGGAACATGGGGAATTGATATAGTAGGGAATTATCCGCTAGCTACAGCCAAGCATTTAAAGTATATCCTTACTGGTACTGACTTTCTTTTCTAAATGGTATGAGGTAATACCTATCAAATAAGTCAGAGCCAAAATCATTTTTATTTTTGTCAAAACTAACATCATCACTAGATTTGGTGTCCCTCATACTATATTTATGTACAATGGAACCAATTTTTGATTGATTGAGGTAAATAAGTTATATCAGGATCATAATATCAAATACAACCATTTATCTCGCTATCATGCAGCGGCCAATGGACAGATAGAGACCTTTAACAAGACTGTATCAAATATACACTAGAATAGGGTGAATAAAGATAAGAAATCATGGCCTGATTAACTTTTGGATTCTTTATGGTCTTATCAAATAACTACTCATACATCCACCAAAGAAACGCTTTATTCATTGGTAACTGGAACCAAAGTAGTTTTTTCAACTGAAATGGAATTTCCTTCACTCAGAGTTGCAATTTGGGATCAGTTTTCTATAGATGAGAGGTCTGAAAATTTTTTCAATGATCTAGAATGATTAGAAGAGAAAAGATTTCATACTTTGATTCATTTAGAAGTCTATCAGAATAGAATTGCACAAGCTTTTGACAAGAAAGTTCCCCTCCATTCATTTCTTCAAGGACAATTGGTATTGGTCCTTAGGACTCCAATGATATCAGGGATGAAACATAAAAATTTTGATCCAAAGTGTGAAGGACCTTATTCCATAAATAAGGTCTATTCAAATGGAGATTGTCCCTTAATCTCAATGGATGGAGATCTTACTATAACTCCAACCAATGTGAGATTCTTAAAGAAATACTTTGTGTAATTGCACAAACTACTTCCTCGCTGCAAGACATTAAACTTCACTACGCCACCATCCAAGCATCATGATAATAAACTGCATAATATCTCTTGTCCTCACCGCAAGACTGCAAACTGCATATCCCCCAATGTCCTTACTGGAAGACTTAAAACTGCATAGTACAAAGTCTTAGTTGCAAGACATTAAACTGTCTAACAACCATATGTGTCCATACTGGATGACCTTAAAATGTGTAGTATCTTCATCCTTGACTGATGGCGTTAAACTAAATGAAACCATTTCTCTTCATTACATGACATTAAACTGTACAGTTAACGTCTTCTCCACTTGACATTAGGAGCTTCCATAAGGAAGCATCATTGATATCATTGCTACTCCTTAGTGGCACATGAGTCCTTTCCTTCCCTATTTCTAAGTCAGATCTGCATAGGGACAATGTTTCAAGAACTGCGTGTGGCTTGATTATCATCTATTTGTGATACGTAGAGAAGCTTGGATCTCCGATATTGGGCCCTACCGCAATCAAAAAAAATTATTTCCCTTTTTCTTCTACTTTATATGAACTAGATCTATACAGAGCGCTATTTTAAGATACATGACTTGATTTTCATATTATCATGTGTCTTAAATTTAGTCATTCTTCTTGAATGTATTAAAACCCCCATCTCCTATGTCAACTCGATTGGCATGGGAAATGAATGTTTAAACAACTACGTACAACTTGATTATCATCTATATGAGATACATAGAGATTCCTAGATCTCCAATATTGGTCCCAAACATGATAAAAAAATCCCTTTATTCCTTACGTAAGAATAAAAATCTATATATAGAATATTTAATGAATTATATATGGCTTGATTTTTTTCCTCATCAAGACATGTTGTGAAACTTGGGTTTTATCTGTTAGTCGAGCTAAAAAAAAGACATTCTTTTCACATAGGTTTACCTTCATCCTTACCGCATGATGTTAAAATGCATGGAAATATAACACCCATATTCTTGAGTTGTGTCACGTTTGTATTATAAAAGAAGCACTTATTGCTCCTTGTTTCTCACACCGAACATAGCTCACGTAGGCTTAAGAATTGGGTAAAAAGATTATTTATATAAATAAGGTGTCTCAATTTCTTATGGGGATTTTAATTTCCTCACTTCATGACATAATACTGCACAGTACAATGTCCTCACTGCATGACTTAAAACTGCACATCACAATATCAATTCAAAGAGAAACAATGAAAGTCTCCATTTCACATATGAGTTAGATCTATATAAAGGATGTCAAACTCTAGGACAATATTGATTAAAATATTTCTTATGTGCATTGGGGATAAACCCCTTCTATATTTCACACTCTTAATCTTGAGTATTTCTAGATCTTCATAATCTTTCTAATAGTTTTTGGTGACAGTGTTCCTAATACATGAGAACTCTTTTTCCTGAATATGCAGCACATTCCCTTAGGTAGCATTGAATAAGTTGCCTACATAAAAAGCATGTCAGTCAAAAGATGTCATTATTTGGCTATGTAGCATGTACCCCAGTGGGCCCTGCATAATACAACCCCCATAAAGGGTTTGTCAAATAATGGTACTTTAGTTCCTGGTTATAGTTTCTTTGTTCCCTTCAAAATTGAATGACAATATATAAGAATCTGTATTTTAAAATAGTCATTCAGATATATTTTTCTCATTATCTTTCTCTCAATCTAAAACTCTTCAAGACCATCGTGTACATATTTCCCTATACATGTGTTCAAAGTAGTATAAAATAACCTTGGAATCACTTGGCCACATATCATATACTGTTTCATTTCCTAGTCCTGGTTGTATGACTAAAACTACAGACACCACAACTCTTACATTTGGGTCAGAACATTATAAGAGTCCTATTCCTCTGATTTTTTTGAAATCTTGGTTGGAAATACTCTCTCCATATTCAGGTACCTTTCTCTATAAACAAAAATCTGTTCTTCGGAAACTCTGAATCTCCATAAACTTTTGTCAGATTTTATCAATATAATGTCAAACTTTTGAGAGCTCTTTTACCTGACTGTATAGCACATGCGCATAGGTGGCCTTTCATAAGTTACCTATATAATGGGTATGTCAGTTAAAAGATTCCACTATTTGGCTATGATACATATTCCCTAGTTTCCCTACATACTACAACACCCATTAAAGGTTTTTCAAATAATGGTAACTTTGTTCTTGGAAAGTACTTCCTCTAATGCCTTTATCCCCTTTTCCATATAATTCTTCAGATCTAGAAATTCCCAAATCATAGTTTATAATTTGTCCTTCCATACCTGAATATGGTAGTATGTTTCTAAAAAAATTATCAAGAAATTAGGATAGTCTCATACCTTTGGTCAAAGATAAAAGACATTAAATTAAATCTACACAATGTCCTCACATAATGACTTAAAACTGCACAGTACAATGTCCTCACTGCATGAATTAAAACTGCAAAGAATAATGTCCTCACTACATGACTTAAAACTGCACGGTTTTATATCAGAAATTCCCCTCTTTGATAAATTAAAACCATTCTTCATGAAGTAAATTTGTATAGAAGTGGTTTTCCTATTCATGACATATGTTGGCATGAAATAAAATTGTATTATTAAAACCCCTTTCCTTGAAAAAACCACCCACTATGGTCTTCAGTCACCCAAATCTTATTTTTTCCCTTGTATATCAACATTAAAATTTTATATTCCTAACGGCTCTTTTACATGACTATGCAGTACGTTCCCTTAGGTGGCCTTGTATAATTTTCCTACATAACTGGCCTTTCAGTCAAAAAATGCCATTATTTGGATACGCAGCATATGCCCCAATTGTCAATGCATATTATAACCCCCATAATGGGTTTTTAAATTATGGTAACTTCATTCTTATAAGAGACATATGTTGATAAAAGTTTTAAATTTGGTGTCCATAAAAATAATGGCTCAAGAATAACCTTGGAAATATTGAATGAATTTTAAAGAAATTACTAGCCACTGAGTCTTTTTTGGGATATATTTTCAAAATTTATGTACATTTTTTTCGACCATAAATACAATCCCTTTATAGTTCAACATTCATGACTCTAAAATGCAAAAAGACACAGTACTCACCAGATTGAGAACCCGTGAAGGGAACTCTGAATAAAAGTTGAGTCCCAGCTCACTAAACATACATTTTGTATGGTTTAGGTAATATTGAGCATTAAGAAGTCAAAATATTTAATGTTTTTGGGGTTGTCCATATAACCATAGAAAAAATAAAATAATTCTCACTAGACCCCATGGCTTAGGAAAAAACTAGAGCATCATTCCAAACATGACGTAGCTTCAAATATAACCAAATGATGTTAGAATGCGTCAAATTTCCCGAATTTTACCATAGAACAAGATTATTTTCATTTTGAACGAATCGAATTATAATGGGGGGATTTTTAGACAACATGAAATGTATTACATGGACTTCTTTGAAAAATGACCTCAACGGGGCTTGAAAGGTTCGTAGTGCGACTCTTTAGTTTTATAAGTGGTAAGTGACGGTAGTGAAGGCACCAGCCTGAAGGGTCGGGTCCAAAGCCCGACACTGATCCTAAGTATGGGTGCGGGGGCAAAATCCCCTATGTGTGGAGAAATTATATTGGATAAGTCCCCAAATAGGTGCCCAAGGTACCTGCATGAAAACACCTAGGCGCCACCATGCTGGAGCTAATTCAAGTATCTTTTTTGGAAAAGTTATCAAAGTGGTGCCGTAGTCTAACAAAGACACCATGACCACACAAGGTACTTTCTGGCCACAATTTAGTGCGCAAGTCACTTGCATACCCAAGTTCCTATTTTTGCCTATAAATAGACGCTCAGGGACTTCATTTGTACGGACGAATTTCCATGAAGCCTAATTGTTGGTCTGGTCTCCCTAGTGTTTTTCCCAAGTCTTCCTAAACATTCATGGTAGTTCTTAAACACCTTGAGTGGAAGATTTAAATGAGGATCATTGGACTTACTTCCTTTTAGTGTTTGAAAACCAGAACACATGCACGCCTATATCGCCAAACCTATATAAATCAGAAACAGTTGCACGCCACCTATTCCTTTCATAGGAACTTGAGCGCCCCACTTCTAGGATTACGTGTGAATAATCCTGAATTCTCTAGCAAAGTCTCTCCCAATTATTACCATCTAAGTTGTTCTTTTATTTAGTTAATATCATGTTGCTCAAGTCGAATTACGCGCCCATACTTGCACGCCCTTATCTACTTGAGTACCCCTTTTTGATTCACTCACTCTCTTCAGTTTACAATCCATCAAGCATTCATTAAATCCATTCTTGGAAATGCTTCTTCTTCCTTGGATCCCATGTTTGAAAGGGATTCTGTTGAGACCTCCACCAAAACCTCCGACTTATCAAAACATTGGAAAGGCACATTAGCGTGTCTCCTTTTTTGGTTTGTATTTCCACATTCAGAGGTTTCCAACATTTGTTTTATAAGTGAGTTAGGATAAATAGAATGTCTCTGGGTTTTTATATCCACAATCACATGGTCATTTCTCCCACGAAGAGTGTTGGTAAGTTCCCAGTTTTGAGGAGGGGTTGGGTCCTAACCTCTCCCTTCTCAAAGAGACGACCAGAACCATAGGTCTCGGGTAGGGAATGAATGCTTCACATTTTCATTTCCATTCAATCAAAGGATAAGTCTCCCTCCCCTACCAGGATCAATTTTAGGGAAACAATCCTAGAATAATCCCCTAGCTTCTCTTGTATGAGGTAGCATCATTGCTCCTCCTTTATTCATCAGTGCCAAAGATCATAGGG
The DNA here is from genome assembly GCA_963277665.1 of Viscum album. Lineage (NCBI taxonomy): Eukaryota > Viridiplantae > Streptophyta > Magnoliopsida > Santalales > Viscaceae > Viscum > Viscum album. The sequence goes on from OY728162.1 coordinate 479,886,900, forward strand.
GAGATGGGAACAAGGACTTTTGTTACCCTTTCCATCTCCCATTGGGCTTTGTCACCACTGGTATCCCTCTTGGTGTAATACCCTAACCTATATCCCTTACTCCTTACATTGTTCCCTTTTCCAATGTAAATAGAACAGAGGGAAGGATCGTCGCCTCGACCTCTTCTACGGTCGCCTCGCCCTCGTCCACTCTTTCCACCATAGGTGCACCCCATTCCATCAGTGGAAGAGGAAAAGTGTGGATGTTTTTGTTGAATATATTACATTCTATTATTTATCACATCGAGCATGACTCGTGTGGGCTTATATATTTTTCATGGTCACCACAATTGCACAGTTGAATGAACTACGATAACTCTGATTCCCACCATAATCGAGATATGTAGGAATCCTTCATAGGTCTTGAGTTCACTGGATGTACTCTTTAGGAATCCAACCCTAATTACCCTAATTTGGGCATCCTCATTAGGAATAATCCCCAAATTAAATCCTCAAATCACCTAGGCATCCTTTTCAGGAAGTAAGCCCAAACTCATTTCTCTGAAAGGACTAAACTCTCCTATGAGACTTATCAAAATACATGGGATTTGATTCCCATCTATATGGGATATGTAGGAAGCCTCCATGAGGATCAAACCGAATAACTTATATAAAACCTGTTCTCCTTAGGCCACATTCCCAATAGGGTCTGATCCTACTTGGAAACCCATTTCCTTTCCAAGTTCCTTAGGGTGCTTCAGCACAAGTCCCACACTATTTTTTGACTTAGCACCTTCCACATAGATGTGCATACAACATGAAATTAAACTATATGGCTATTACCTTATCACATTACCTTAAAAGGTATGATGTGTCCCATTTAATGGCACCAAACTACAAGGGTTCTGATTCATTTTACAAGACTACATAGGTTGCCCATTTTAAGGGCAAGATCCCAAGATCAAACCAAAACTTCATCTCCCTGAATGACATTAAATTTTAGAGTCCCCTTCTGAGTGGCTTAAAAACCAGTATCATCATAATGATGATTGAAAGAATCTATAAGTAGTATATGAGAGGATACAATGATGGATAACCTCGAATAAATATGGATATCTCCATTAATGAAGAACCTAGAATACATACTGATGATTTTAAACTTTTCACATGATAAAAAAGTGATTGAAAATTCCATGGTATGATTATGATATACTTGGTGAATTAATAAGGATTCATGAAAATGTCATAAAATATAATGAGAGTCCCTAAGTAGACAATAATTCCACCCAAAAGGGTGCGACATGTCCGACCTCCCATACTCTCAATCAATTCATGTTCATAAGTATCGTGAAGTTCAAACTTAACTAATTTCTACCTTTGAAAATTAGGTCCACTTTGGATAAAGAACTATAGGATGTTTTCGGTTTCGTAAATAAATCCAATGGAAACTGCATGGAAGCAGTAATTATAAAAACTAGAATACATGTTTCAAGGAACTAAGAAACATGGATTTTCATTGATTTTCATGTTTTTTATGTTTTTTTCTATTTTTATGGATATTTATGATATTTATGTTTTTTGGGGATTTTATAATACTGACGGTTTTTTAGGTTTTGTAAGGTTTCTATGGTTTTTAGGGTTTTTTGAGTATTTAGGGTTTTTATGGTTTTAATATTTTTTTCATTTTTTATGGGTTTAAAACTTTTTTTAATTTTTTTATGATTTTTAGAATTTTATCATTTTTGGGGTTTTTATGGTTTTTAGATGTTTTCTTGATTTTTGGGTTTTATAGTCTTTTAGGGGTTTTAGTGTTTTATGTTTTTTGGATTTTTGGGGATATTTGAGGTTTTTGGGTTTTTTTACATTTTTAGGGTTGTTATAATTATTAAGGCTTCTTAGGGGTTTTATTTTAGTTTATTTTTTTTAATGTTCTCTAAATGGGTTTTAGGGGTTTTAGGGATTGTTAAATTTTTAGAGATTCTAAGGTCTTTTTATGATTTTTATGATTTTTAAGGATTTTTAGGATGTTGAAGGGTTTTAGGGTTTTTTGGGTTCTTAAGATTTTTTTAGTTTTTAATTGATTCAAGGGTTTTTATAGTTTTTAACATTTTAGGGTTATAAATTTTTTATTTAATTTTTTGTGTGTTTTAGGTATTTTTAGAGGTTTTTATGAGTTTTAGGCGTATTTTTCGTTTTAAGGGTTTTTAGGATCTTTTAGGGTTTTTAGCATTTTTATGTTTTAAGGGGTTTTAAGTTTTATTAGATTTTTAAGGATTTCTATAGGTTTTTTATGTTTTTAGGGTTATTTATGTTTTTAGGTATTTTAGGAATCTTTTAAATTTTTAGGGTTTTTTTGTGCTTTTATGGATGTTGAGGGTTATATGGGGTTTTGGATTTTTAGGGCTTCTTTGGGTTTTTAGGGTTATTAGTGTTATTTAGTTTTTAGGGGTTTTAAGTAGTTTTTGGTTATTAATGTTTTCTTAGGAATTTTCAGGGGTTTTATTGATTTTTACATTTTTAGGGATATTTTGGACATTTATGGTTTTATGGGTTTTAGTGTTTTTATATATTTTTTGTGCTATTAGTTATTTTTATTCTTTTTTGTATTTTTTTTTTTTTGTTGTTTTTGATTATTTTGTGTTTTTAGTGTTCCTATGGTTTTTAGAGTGTTTATCATTTTTAAGGGATTAAACAGTTTTTAGAGTTTTTAGTGGTTTTAGGGGTTTATGGAGGTTTTCTGAGTTTTAAGGGTGTTATATATATATTTATGGTTTTTAGGGGTTTAAGGTGTTATGGGATTTGTAGTGGTTTTATGGTTTTTAGTAATTTAGGGTCGTTACAGATTTTAGGTTTTTTTTATTTTAGCGATTTTAATTTTTTTTTCTGTATTTATGGTTTTCTTAGGAGTTTTCATGGGTTTTTTAATTTTTTTTTTTTTGATTTTTAGAAATTGTTTATAAATTTTTTTTAGGATTTTAAGGATTTTGAGGGGTTTGGGGATTTTGGGATTTTTTTGGTTTTGTATTTTTCTGGGGGTTTTAAGTTATTTGGATATTTTTAGGGTTTTAATTGGTTTATAGAGTTTTTTTATCATTTTTAGGGTTTTAGAGTGTTTTAGAGTTTTTTGTTGTTTTTTAGGTTTGTATTGGTTTTAGGTTTTTCAATATTTTTATTGTTTTAATGGTTTTTTGGGGATTTAGTGTTGTTAGGGCCTTTTAGGTATTTTAGTTTTTTAAGGGTTTTTATGTTTTAGGGATTTTTTGGGTGATTGAATGATATTTATGGGATTATAGGACTTTTAGGGATTATGAGGTGTTTTAGGGTTTGTAGGATTTTTACTTTTTTTAGTGTTTTTTAGGTTTTTAAAGGTTTTATGTGTTTTCATTTTTTTTATGTTTTCTTAGGAATTTCGAGGTTTTTATGGTTTTTATGTTTTTAGGAAGTTTTTGTGAATTTTTTGTATTTTTATGGTTTTTAGTGAGTTTAGGATTTTTAGGGTTTTTATAGGTTTTTAGGGATTTTAGGGTTTTTATACTTATTTATAATTTTAGGGTTTCTTTTATTTTTTTAGCGTTTTATGGTTTTTTAGAGTTTTTTAATGTTTTTATGAGATTGAAGGAGTTTTAGAGTTTTTAGTGGTTTTATAAGGTTTTTATGTGTTTAAGGGGTTTTATAATTCTTTTTAGTTTTATAGTTTTGGGGGGGAGATTTAGGATGTAGGTATATTTTTTGGGTTTTTATCATTTTTATATTTTTATGGGTTTTAATGATTTTTAGGTTTTTAATGTATTCATTGAGGTTTTCATGGTTTTTAGGTTCTTTTATGTTTTTAGGGATTTTTATGGCTTTCTTGGTATTTTTAATGTTTTTAGGGTTTGTAGGGAATTTTAGGGTTTTAAGTATTTTTAATATTTTTACAGTTTTTAGCATTTTATATCTTTAGGGGTTTAAAATATTTTTATGGTTTTATGGTTTTCTTATAATTTTTCTGGTTTTTTACATTTTTTGGTATTTTTAGGGATTTTTTTAGTATTGATATGGATTTAATTGGTTTATAGTATTTTTAGTGTGTTTTTGGGTTTTTATGTTGTTTTAGGGGTTTTCTGTTTTTAATGTTTTAGGGGTTTTATGCTTGTTTGGAAATTTTTAGTTTTTTTAGAATTTTTTATGTTTTATAAGGGGTTTAAATGTTTTTAAGTTTTTATGGTTTTCTTATGAGTATTAATGTTTTTTAGATTTTTTACATTTTTAAAGGGTTTGGGGGTTTTAAGGATTTTTTATGATTTTTAGCGTTTTTAGGGATTTTGTCATATTTTACAATTTTTAGTGGTTTTATCATTTTTAGGTTTTTAGGGGTTTTATGTTTTTTTAGTTTATAAGGTTTTTTATGGTTTTTTAGTGTTATAAGGGTATTCAAATTTTTAAAAAAAATAATTTTTTTTTGGATTTTATGGTTTTTAGGGTTTTTATGGATTTGAGGGTTTTAGAGTTCTTATAGTTTCTATGTTTTTGGGGATTTAAGGGTTTTTTATGCTTTTATTGTTTTTGATGTTTTTTATAATTTTCTAATGTTTTTATAGATCAAAATAGAATTTAGAATTTTTATTGGTTTTTAGGGTTTTTATCGGGTAATATGGTTTTTTAGATCTTTAGGGATTTATGTTTTTAGGGCTTTTATGGTTTTACAGCCTTTTATCCTTTTTAGTTAATTTTCATTTTTATTGAATTTATGTTATTTTATGTTTTTAAGATTTTAATTGTGGTTTTTTGGGTTTTTATTCAGTTTACATCATTAGGTATTTTTTGCAATTTCTTAGGATTTTTCTTGTTTTCTGGGTTTTATGGATTTTGATGATTTTTAGGGATTTTTGGGTTTTTTGGTTATTTGGGTGTTTATTGGTTTTTTTTTGTTTTTTAGGGGTTTTATGTGTTTTTTAGGTTTTTTTGGTTTTCATATTGTCTTCCACAGTTTTTAGGTTTTTCGCTATCTTTAGGTGTTTTAGGATTTTTATATGGTTTTAGGGTCCTAAGGTATTTTGAGGGGTTTTATGGGTATTTGGTGGGGTTTTTTTGTATTTTGGGTTTTAAGTAATTTTTTTTCTTAGGGTTTTAATGTTTTTATAATTATTATCATTTTTATGAGTTTAAAGGTTGTCTTAGTTTTTATTGGGATTTATGGTATTTGTGGGATTTTATGGTTTTTGTGGGTTTTTTTGGTTCTTGTGTGTTTTTATACTATTTCGGGTTTTAAAGTTTTTTAGGGTTTTTACATTTTTATGTTTTTTAGGGGTTTTAAGTGGTTTTTTTGTTTTTGTGGAATTCTTATATTTTTTTAGGGTTTTAGTGGTCTTTACATTTTTACGTATTTTTAGGTATTTTTTAGGTTTTTAGTTTTTTTTTGTTTTAGGGATTTTGAGGGTTTTTAGATTTTTTATAGTTTAGGGTTTTTAATTGTTTATAGAGTTTTAGGTGTTTTCGGTTTTAAATTGTTTTTAGGTTTTTAGGGTTTTCTTATGGTTTTCATGGTTATTAGGGATTTTACTATTTTAGGAATTTTTTTGGGATGGTTTTTTATTTTTATGGGGTTTTACGGTTTTAAGGGATTTTGAGGGTTATTTTATAATTTTTATGGTTTTATAGGTTTTTAGGGGGTCTTTGATCTTTTAGGGGTTTTAGAGTTTTTAGAGTTTTTAATGCATTTAGGGTTTGAATGTGTTTTTAGTGTTTTTAGTGTGTTTTTAGGTATTATATGGGGTTTTATGGATTTTTATTATTTCTATCGGTTTTTTTGTTTTTAGGGGTTTTAGGGTCTTTTAAGGTTTTTTAGGGATTTTCCCATTTCTAGGGGTTTATAGTTTTTTTTTTGAGTTTTAAGGTTTCTTTAGGTTTTTTCAGGGGTTTTAGGAGTACTTATGTTTTCTTGTATTTTTTGGTCTTTTTAGGTTTTTATGGTTTTAGGGTTTCTAATTATTTTAAAGGGGTTTAGATTTTTTTTTCATTTTTATGTTTTTAGGTGTTTTGGTGGTTTTAAGTGTTTTTAGGTTTTTAGGGTTTTATTAGTGATTTTTATGGTTTTCAAGATTTTTGGTGTTTTTATGTTTTTGGGAATTTTATAGGTTTTAATCATTTTAATGGATTTTTATGGTTTTTAGGGATTTTGAGGGGTTTTAGTGTATTTTTGGGTTTTTTCAGTGTTTTATGGTTTTAGGGTTTTTATAATTTCTCTTGGTTTTTTGGGATTTTTTGAGGTTTTTAGGATTTTTATGGTTTTTTAGATTTTTAAAATTTTTTAAGCATTTAAAGGGTTTTAGTGTTTTTAGAGGGTTTTAATGGTTTTTTGGTGTTTTTATGGTTTTTAGTTTTTTTAGTGTTTTCAAAGTCTTTTAGGGTCTTAGAGTTTTAGAGTATTTTAGGTTTTTTTAGGTGGATTAAGTGTTCTTAGGGTTTTAAGGTTTTATTAGAGTTTTTAGGTTATTTAGTCATCTTTACATTTTCTGGGGTTTTTTTAGAATTTATTAGGAATTTTATTGTTTTAAGGGATTTAGGGATTTTGAGGGTTTTTAGTGTATTTTCTAGTTTTTATTGTTTTTATGTTTTTTGGGTGTTTTGTTGTTTTTTTTGTTTTTAGGGTTTGAGAATTTCTTAGTGTTTTTTAACATTTTTAGTGTTTAAAAATAATTTATTGTTTTTAATGGTTTTTAGTTTTTTGAATGATTTTTAGGAGTTTTTAAGTGTTTTTTAGGTTTTCTGGTTTTTTGTGTTTATAGGGTATTTAGAATTTTTTATATTTTTAGGGTGTTTGATTTTTTTAGGTTTTTATTAATTTTTATGATTTTTTGGGTATTTGTGTTTTTTAATTTTTCGGTTATTTTAAAGGGGTTTTTAGGATTTTTATTGTTTTTAGGGTGTTTAGGTATTTTGATCATTTTTTTGGTTTTTAGGGATTTAGTGTTTTTATGGTTTTTTGGGTTTTTAGTTTTTTCTGAGTTATTTAAATTTTTAAGGATATTTAGATTTTTTTTAACATTTTTAGGGTTTTAAAGAGTTTTTAGGTTTTTAGTTGGTTTTTAGAGATTTTTATGAGTTTTAGAGTTTCTTAGGGTTTTTAGGGATCTAGGTTTTTAGGGCCTTTTAGCGTTATTAGTGTTTTGAGTTTCTTTTGGATTTTAGGGGTTTTAAGTGTTTTAATTTTTTTGAGGTTTTCTTTAGTGTTATTAGTTTTTTGGGTTTTTTTTGTTTTTTGGGATTTCTTAGGATTTTTATGGGTTTTTACAGTTCTCAAGAAGTTTTGTGGGTTTTACATTTTTAGGGGTTTTAGGGTATTATGATTTTTTGGTTTTTAGAGGTTCTATGTGTTTTTGGTTTTTAAGGTTTTCTTATTATTTTAATGGTTTGTAGATATTTTTAAATTTTTATATATTGTTAGGGATTTTTTATTATTTTAATGGGTTTTTATGTTTTTAGTGATTTTTAGGGTTTTAGGGTTTCTTTAGGTTGTATGGGTTTTATGGTTGTTTGGCTTCTTGGGGTTTTTTAATGTTTTTTGGGAATTTTATGTTTTTTACTCTTTATTTAAAAAATTAGAGGTTTGATGGGTTTTTATGTTTTTAGATGGTGTTTAAGGGATTTTTTGGTTTTTATGGTTTTGACGTTATTTTGGTTTTTTGGAGTTTAAGGATTTTTAGGATTTTAAATATTTATTAGGAGTTTTATAGGTTTTATATGTTTTTATGTCTATTATGGTTTTCTTTGGATATTTTTGGGGTTTTATGGTTCTCTACATTTTTAGGGATTTTTTGTGATTTTTTAGGAATTTACAATTTTTAGGATTTTTAGATATTTAAGGTTATTTTTTGTTTCTAGGGGTTGTTGGAGTTTTTCGGGGTTTTAATGTATTCAATTTTTTTTGTTCATTGATGTTTTTTTATTATTTTAAGGTTATCTTAGGGGTTTTTAGGGTTTTTAGGGTATTTTACTTTTTAGGGATTTTTTGGGTTTTTATGGGTTTTTATGATTTTAGGGATTTTGACCATATGTAGGTTTTTTTAGGTCTTTTAGGGATTTTTGGGTTTTTAGGGTTTTATTAGTTTTTAAGGCATTTAAAAGTTTTTTATACTTTTTATAACATTTGTGGTGGTTTAAAGGGATTTTAAGGAATTAGTGTGTTTTAGGGTTTTATGGGTATTTATGGGTTTTGTGGTTTTTAGGGAGTTTTAGGGTATTTAGGTACTTGTATGGTTTTAAGGGTGTTTATTTTTTTAGATTTTTATGGGTTTAAAGTGTTTTAGTTTTTTATGGTTTTCTTAGGGGTTTTTTTGTTTTTAGGGATTTTTTGGGCTATTTGAGGATTTTTATGGTTTTTAGGGTTTTTAGGGATTTTGATCATCTTATGGGTTTTTATGATATTTAGGGTTTTTAGTGTTTTTAGCATATTTAAGTTGTTTACATTTTTATAGTTTTATTGGGGTTTCTAGGGGTTTTATGTTTCTTACATTTTCAGGCAGTTTTATAGATTTTAAGGATTTTTATGGTTTTTTGGTTTTCTTGGAATTTTATTGATTTTAGGGTTTTTACTGTTTTAATATTTTTTGGGTTTTTTGGTTTTTTAGGGGTTTAATGGATTTTTATAATTTTTAGTGGATTTTTAGGTTTTTTATCGATTTTTCTAATTATTTTAGGGGTTTTAGGGTTTTCAGAGTATTTATAGTATTTTAAGGGGTTTTAGGGCTTTTAGTATCTTTTAGGGGTTTATGGGTTTTAAGAATTTTGGGTTTTTATATATTTCATAGGGGTTCTCATGGTGTTTTATGTTTCTAGGAATTTTTTAGGAATTTTGGGCATTAATGATTTTTAGGGGTTTTCCAAATTTTGAGTGTATTTAGGGTTTTTAGGGGTTTTGTGGTTTTTTTGGTATTTAGTGTTTTTAGTTTTTTAAGGGGTTTTAACTGTTTTTATGTTTTTAAGGTTCTATTGGTGGTTTTAGAATTTTAATTTTTTTTATATTTTAGGGATTTAAAGGGATGTTTTGGGATATTTAGGGTGTTTTAGGGTTCTTTGGGATTTTGGGTTCTTATGGTTTTTGGATTTTGGGATTTTCTTAGGTTTTTAGAGTTTTCTATGCTTTACAAGTCTTACCTGTTTTTATGTGTTTAAGGTTTTCTTAGGTTTTATCAGGGTTTTGGGGTTTTTTTTGATTTATGGTATTTTTAGTGCTTTGTTAGGATTTTAAAAAAATTTACGGGTTTTAGGGATTTTTATGGTTTTTAATGTTTTTAGAGTTTTTAGGTTTTTTAGGGTTTTTAGAGTTTTTTATGATATTTTATTTTTTTATAGATTTTTAAATTTTTAGTGGTTTAATGGGGTTTTATATTTTTTAGGGTGTTTTTAGGGATTTTAGGGTTTTAAGGATTTTTGTTTGTTTGTAGTGGTTTTAGGGGGTTTTTTGGGTTTTTGGCATGTTTAGGTATTTTATGGGTTTTAAGTATTTTTAGGTTTTAAGGATTTCTTAGGGGTTTTTAATTTTTTTTGGGTTTTCAAATTATTATGAATTTTTATGTATTTTTTAGGTTTTGGATGGGTTTTTAATGTTTTTAGGGATTTTGAGTGTTTTTAGAGTTTTCTTGGGTTTCTAGGGATTCTATTATTTTTAGGTTTTTTAGGGGTTTTATATGTTTTTATGTTTTTTATGGGGTTATTATAGATATTAAAAGGTTATTGTATTTTTAGGTATTTTTATATATTTTTAAATATTTTTATGGTTGTTAGTGTTTTAAGAGATTTTGAAGGGTTTTAGTGTTTTTAGGTTTGTATGATTATTTTGGTTTTTTAATGTTTTTTTATCTTTTAGGGTATTAAATATTTTTTGTGTTTTTTTATCATTTTTTGTGTATTCCAAGGTTTTTAAAGGCCTTAGATGTTTTTATGGTTTTTATGTTTTTTATGAGTTTTAAGGTTTTTATGGTTTTTCAGTGTTTTTTATGGTTTTAATGGGTTTTTATTGTTTTTAGGGGGTTTAGGGTTTTTAGAGTCTTTTATGGTTTTTAGGGGTTTTATGATTTTTTTTGTTTTTATGGTTTTATTTGGGGTATTCAGGGTTTTTAAGGGTTTTTATGTTATTTGGGATTTGTTTAGTATTTTTTGGTATTTTTTATGATATTTTGATTTTTGTATTTTTAGGGATTTGGAGGGTTTTTTGGTTTTTTTAGATTTTAGGGGTGTTAAGTGTTTTTAGAATTTTTAGGTTTTCTTATTTGTTTTCAAGGGTTTTAAGGTTTCTTATGCTTTTAGGGATTTTTAGGGATTTTTTAGGATTTTATGGACTTTTAGGGATTTTAGAGAATATGAGGGTTTATGGTTTAAAGGGTTGTTAGGTTTTTTTCATTTTAAGGGTGTTTAGTGTATTTAAAATTTTATGGGGTTTAAAGGGGTTCTATAGTTTTTAGTGGAATTTAGTGTTTTTGTATGTTTTTAGGGTTTTATGGGTTTTATGGGTTTTATGGTTTTAAATAGTTTTAGGGTTTTTAGAGTCGTTTTGGATTTTTTGGTTTTTTTGAGTTTTTTGTTTTTTTAGGTTTTTAATTGTATTTAGGTTTTAAGGTTTTCTTAGGGATTTACATGATTATTGGAGATTTTAAGTTTTTATGGATTTTTAGGATTTTATGTTTCATAGGGTTGTAATGGTTTTGAGTATTTTTAGTGATTGTTAGGTTTTTAATGGTTTTAATTTTTTTAGGTTTTTATGGTTTTATTAGGGGTTTTCAGTGTTTTTGGGGTGTTTTAAGCCTATAGGTATTTTTAAGTATTTTTTAATATTTCTATGATTTCATGGGGTTTTATGGATTTTGAGGGTTTTATGGTTTTTTAGTTTTTTAGAGTTTTTAATTTTTTTTGAGTTCTAATGGTATTTCATGTTTTTATTGTTTTTTAGTTTTTATCGGTTTTTAGGAATTTTTAGGGTTTTTATGGTTTTTAGGGGTTTACGATCTTTTTAGGGGTGTTGCTGATTTTTTTGTTTTTAGGGGTTTTAAGCATTTTTTGGGTTTTAAGGTTTTTTTACGGTTTTTAGGGATTTTATGTTATTAGTGATTTTTATTTCTTTTTTAGGATTTCATTGATTTTTAAGATTTTTAGGGATTTTTTTTGTAGATTCTTTGGGGGGTTTCACATATTTAGGGGTTTTATCTTTTTTAGGTTTTATAGAAGTTTTATTTTTTTTAGGTTTTTAATATTCTCTAAATGTTTTTGGGGGTTTTATGGTCTTTTATATTTTTAGGGATTTTAAGGGATTCTTAGGATTTTTATGGTTTTTATGGTTTTTAGGAATGTTGAGGGGATCTATGGTGTTTATGATTTTGGGGTTTTTTTATTCTTTAAGGGTTTAATGGTTTTTTAGAATTTTTTAACGAATTTAAGGATATAAATTGTTTTTATAATTTTTAGTAGTTTCATAGTTTGTATGGGTTTTAAAGGGTTTTTAGGGTTTTGAGGGTATTTATGGATTTTATGGTTTTTATGATCTTCATGGGTTTTTATAATTTTCTTATATTTTTGGTTTTTAAGAGGTTTTATGGGTATGTGTTTTTAATGTTTTAATGGGTTTTCTATGTTTTTAGGGTTTTTTAATTTATTAGGTTTATTTTGGTTTTTTTAGAATTTTATGTTTTTTATGTTTTTTATTGATTTTGCATGTTATATCGGTTCTTTGGGGTTTTAGGGTTTCTTACAGGTTTTGATGATTTAATATTTTCAAGTTGTTTTATTTGTTTTTAGTTTTTTAAGGGTTTATGATGGTTTTTTTTAGTGTTTTTTCATTTTTAAGGATTTTAAGGGATTTTTTATGATTTTATTGCGTTTTTGGGTTTTTAGGGATTTTGGGAGCCTTATGGTTTTTAGGGATTTTATGTTTTTTTGGAATTTTTTGGGGTTGTTTGGAGTTTATAATTTTTTAATGGTTTTTATAGTTTTTATCATTTTTAGGGTTCTGATGTGGTTTTAGTTTTTTTTTTTATCGAATTTTAGCATTTTTATGGGTTTTAAGGTTTTTAAGGTTTATAGGTGTTTTTATGGTTTTCTGGTGTATTTAGGGTCTTTCTATTATTTTTTGTGGTTTTTTCATTATTTAGTTTTTATGGGTTTTAATTGTTTTTAGGTTTTTTTGGTTTTCTTTGGATTTTTCAGGTTTTGAGTTTTTAACATTTTAAGGGATTTTGGTATTTTTATGGGTTTTAAGGTTATTAGGGAGTTTGAGGGGTTTTAGGATATATTGGGATTTATTGAGTTTTTTTATTTTTAGATTTTTTAGGGTTTGGGGAGGTTTTATGTTGTTGTATGTTTCTAATGCTTTCTTTGGGTTTTTAGTGTTTTTAGGCATTTATACATTTAAATGGATTTTTAGGGATTTTTTAGGATTTATTTCATTTTTAGGGTTTTTATGAATTTTGAATGGTTTTAGGGTTTTTTTGGTTTTTAGGATTTTTATTTGTTTTTTGGTTTTTTGGTTTTATTTTTTGTTTTTAAAGGTTTTGTAGGTTTTTCATTTTTTTTATAATGTTTTTAGGGGTTTAAAGGGTTTTTGAGTTTTAGTGGGTTTTATGGTTTTTATGGGTTTTATGGATTTTCATAGAGATTCTAGAGGTTTTATTGTTTTTCGTGGATTTAGTGTCTTTAGGGTTTTTATGGATTTCTAGATTTTTTTTGTATTTTTAGGGTTTTATGGTTTTATTGGTTTTTGTGTTTTTAGTTTTTTTTTTTGATTTTTATGATTTTTAATGTTTTTATGGTTTTAATAGCTTAATATGTTTTTAGGGGTTTAAGGGGTTTTAATTATTTGTTTCATTTTTTGGGTTTGATGGGGTTTTATGGGTTTTTAAGGTTTTTTGGTATTTCAATGTTTTTAGTCGTTTAAAGGGTATTTGTTTCTTTGATGGGTTTTTAGCATTTTTTACATTATTAGGGGATTTATGTGTTTTAGTTTTAAGGTTTTATTAGTTGTTTTCTATAATTTTAGGGTCTTAAACAATTGTAGGTATTTTAGGAAGTTTTAAAATTTCTGTAGGTCTTTAAGGTATTAAATGATTTTTAGGGTTTTTTGGATTTTAGGGTTTTTAGGGATTTCTTCATTTTAGGTTTTTTGATTTTTTTAATGTTTTTTATGGTTTTTTGGGGTAGTATGGTTTTTAGATTTTTTAGGTATTTTGACTTTTTTAGACTTTTTGGTTTATAATGGTTTTAAGTATTTTTATGTTTTTAGGGATTTAATAGCGGTTTCCATGTTTTTTCTAGTTTTTTACATTTTTTTGGGATTTTTAGGATTTTTTGTATTCTTTTAGTTTTTCACCGTTCTAGAAATATTTAGTGTTATAGGGTTTTAAAATGTTTCTATGATTTTTTTGTGTTTTTAGGGTTTTTTTGATTTTGTTTTTGGGTTTTTATGGTTATTAAAGGTTCATAATGTTTTTAGAGTTTTAATGGGATATTAGTGTTTTTAGTGGATTTTTACGGTTTTAATGTGATAGTAGGGTTTTTAGGGTTTTCAGGTGTTTTATTATTTTTAATGGATTCAGATTTTTTTAGGGTTTTTAGGATTGTTGGCATTTTAACATTTTTATTTGTTTTATGTGTTTTTACAATTTCTTTGCTTCAGAGTGGTTTTCTTAGTTTTTAGGGTTTTTATGTTTTTAATGATTATTATGGAATTATAGGATTTGTTTTGGGTGTTTGGGATTTTCACGGTTTTTAGGGTTTTTTAGGGTATTTAGATTTTTTATGATTTTTTTAGGTTTTTAGTTTTTATTTTTATTTTTTGGCCTTGTAATGTTTTTAGTGTTTTTAATTTTTTTAGGTTTTCAGTTTTTCTACAGATTTCAGTGGGTTTCTATGGGTTTTTAGGGTTTTATTATAGGTTTTAGGTGTTTTTTGTTTTTCGGTTTTTATGGGTTTTAGAGGTTTTATAATTATTTAGGTTTTTTATGGGTTTTAAGAGTTTTTAGGTTCTTAAGGTTTTATTATGGTTTATCTTGGTTTTTTGGGTTTTTACATTTTTAAGGATTTCTAGTTCCTTTTTAGGATTATATTAGTTTTTTTGGATTTTAGGGATTTTGAATTTTTTTAGGTTTTTCAGGGTTTTTGGGGTTTTAGGGTGTTTTTTTGGTTTTGCGGGATTTGAGTTGTTTATTGTTTTTATGGTTTCTATAGTTTTTTTAACGTTTATGGTACTTAAAATCCTTTTATAATATTTAGTGGTTATTTATGTAATTTATGATTTTTATGGGTTTTGATGGATTTTTAAGTCTATTAGGGGTTTTATGGTTTTTAGGGATTTTGGGGTCTTTTTAGTTGTCTTTAGGGTTCTAATCATTTTTTAGGTTTTTTGGTGTTTTAATTATTTTTTTATGTTTATATTATTCTTAGGGGTTTTTATGTATTTATAGGGATTTATTATGATTTTTATGGGTTTCTATAGTTCTTTAGGGATTTTGAATGTTTTTAGGGTTGTATGTTTTTAGGGGTTTTATGTGTTTTAATTTTTTAATGCTTTCATAGGGGTTTTCAAGGATTTTGCGGTTTTTACATTTTTGGTGATTTTCAGGACCTTTTATGATTTTTATAGGTTTTTTGGTTTTTGGTTTTTACATTTTTAATGATATTAATGGTTTTTAGGGATTTTTTGGGTTTTAGGGTTTTTAGGGTTTAAAGGATTTTGATGGTTTTTTGGGATTTTTAGGGTTTTAGGGATTTTTAGGGTTTTATGGTTTTAAAGGTTTGTTTATAGGTTTTTTCTCATTTTCATGGGTCTAATATATTTTTATAGATTTTTAGTGTGTTTTAATGTTTGTTTGGGTTTTAGGGTTTTTTTAGGTTCTTAGTGTTTTTGTGTCATTTAGGGGTTTTAATTGTTTTTAGGTTCTGATGGTTTTCATAGGGGATTTTAGGGTTTCTAGGGTATTTTACATTTTGAGGTACTTTTACGGTTTTTAGGATTTTTTGGGTTCTTAGGGTTTTCAAGGAATTTGATATTTTTTAAAGGTATTTTGGTTTTTTATAGTTTTAATGGGTTTTAATGTTTTAATGTTTTTATGGGTTTTATGTGTTTTTAGGTTTTTAATATTTTCACAGGGTTTTGATGTTTTTAGGATTTTAACATGTTTACATATTTTTAAGGTTTTTAGGATTTTCATGGTTTTATTGAGTATTTTTAGTTTTGTAAGGGGTTTTTGGATTTTTTTATCATTTTTAGGGGTGTAAAATATTTTTATAGTTTTTAGTGGGTTTTAATGGTTTCTATGGGTTTATAGGGTTTTTAATGTTTTTAAGGGTTTTATGGGTTTTATGGTTTTTAGTTTTTTTAGGGTTTTTTGGATTTTTAATGTTTTTAGGGGTTTTTAGGTTTCTAAGAGTTTTTATGTTTTAATATGGTTTTTAGTGTTATTATAATTATTATAATTTTTACACAGTTTTAGTATTTTTTGTGTTTTTTATGATTTTTAGGGGTTTCATGTGTTTTTAGTTTTTTATGTTTTTCTTAAATTTTTCCATGTTTTTTAGAGTTTTTGGGATATATTTAGATTTTTTTTGGATTCCTGTAGTTTTTAGAGTTTTCATGGAATTTGAGTAGTATTATGGTTTTTATGGTTTTGGGGGTTTTAAGGGTTTTCAAGAGTTTCTACAGCATTTAATATTTTTTAGAGTTATATAATGTTTTTAGGGGTTTAAATGGTTTTTAGGTTTTTAGTGGGTTTTAGGGTTTTTAGCTGGTTTTAGGGTTTTTAAGGTTTTAGGGGTTATTATTATTTTTAGGGTTTTTAGGATTTTCAAAAAACAGTTTTAGGGGTTTTAATTATTTTTAGGGTTTTAAGGTTATATTAGGGGTTTTATGGTTTTTAGGGGTTTTTAAAATTTAAGTGATTTTTAGGGATTTTTTAGGATTTTTATAGTTATTTTGGGATTTTATGGAATTTGGGGCTTTTTAATGTTTTTTGTGTTTTTAGAGATTTTTGGTTTTTTTGGTTTTTTTTTGGTTTTTTTTGTTTTTGTGCCTTTGAGGGTTTTTAAGGGTTTTAGACTCTTTTAAAAAATTTAGGGATTTAAAAAGCTTTTAGAGTTCTATTGGTTTTAGTAATTTTATAGGTTTTTAGGTTTTTTAATGATTTTTAATGGTTTTATGGGTTTTTAGGTTTCTAAGGGTTTTTAGTGTTTTCTTGGTTTTTTAAGTATTTAAAAGTTTTATGTTTTTATGGTTTTCTGGCAATTTTTTAAGGTTTTTTTATTTTTTAAGATTTTGGGGATTTCTATGCCTTTTATGATTTTTATGGATTTTAATGTTTTTAATGATTTTGAGGGTTTTCGGTTTTTTAGGTTATTTAATTTTTTAGGATTTTTTATATTATAGGGTTTTTGAAGTTTTTAGGGTTTTATGATTTCTAGAGTTTCTCAACATTTTTAGGGGTTTAAAGGGTTTTCATAGTTTTTATTTGTTTAGATTCATTATGGGGTATTATGGGTATTTATCTTTTTTTATGGTTTTATGGGTTTTAGATTTTTTAGGGGGGTCTTGGGTTTTTTATGATTTTTTCATGTTTTATTGTTTTTAAGGATTTTAAGTGTTTTAGTTTTTTAGGTTTTTGTCGGGATTTTAAGGGATTCTAACTTTTTAGGTATTTTTATATTTTTTATGAATCTTATTGTTTTTAGGGTTTTTATGGATGTTGTTGGTTTTTAGGGATTTTTTGCGTTTTTAGGTTTTTTAGGATTTTTACTATGTTCATGTTTTCTAGGGGATTTATGTTTTTTTAGTTTGTTATTGTTTTATTAAGGTTTTTTACTATTTTTAATGGTTTTTATTTTTTAGG
Organism: Viscum album; assembly: GCA_963277665.1. Lineage (NCBI taxonomy): Eukaryota > Viridiplantae > Streptophyta > Magnoliopsida > Santalales > Viscaceae > Viscum > Viscum album. The sequence continues at coordinate 479,903,726 of OY728162.1, forward strand.
GTTTTTAGGGAATTTTATAGGATTTTAAAGGGTTTTATCTATTTTGAGGGTTTTTAGGTTGTTTAGGGGTTTGGGGTTTTATGGGTTTTCAATTTTAAAGAATATTTTTTTGAGATTTTTAGGTTTGTTCCGTCTCAAAGGTGGTGCATTTTCAGGTGGTGTAGTAATGTTTTGACGAGAATCATCACCCATACCTTTTTCTATAGGGATGAGTTCATGTCGATTTTACCATTCCTTTGTTTCGTCCCGTTCAACGTCATTATCCTTAAAAGAAGGTTGAATTAACTCTACGAGAAATGTTAGTCCTAGCGGGCGATTTCATGGGGGTCAAGAACTCATCCAATCAGTCCTTCTTAGATATAAATTCCCCATATGGTCTCCAAAGGGTTTATTTATGGAGCCATGAATTCCCAACGACCTTGGTATCCATGATTCATGGACATGATTTTCAAAGGCAGGCGCTCATTGGCTGGTGATTTGTCCAGCGACACTAAAGGAATCCATTGTTTGAGAGGATGGGAGTTCAGGATCACTGCAACCTTCCAGTGGAGGATTATTGCCTATTCCAGGACCCTCTTATAGATTTATGTGGTGTTCATATGGTCATGAATCCTTGGATCATTTTCAAAGAGTGTTTCCACATGCTGCCTTTAGTCTCCAAGATCGTCATAAGAATGCATATGTTTGATGATTCGAAGGTGATAATGACTCAATCCATTTTATAAGATGCATTGGATTTTATCATCATCCAGGGGGGATGGAAAGTGACTTGATGTTGGGATAGGGCCCACAAGGAGGGATTCCTACGTATCCTCAGGAGAAGAATCATAACCCACATAGTTCGAATTATGTGGGGCTTACACATGGGAGCTGCCCAATTGAGAAAACATGATTGGGCGGACCCTTTATGGATGGGCACCCTTCTGAGCTCGGGCCTTCTAGTAGGCATCCAACATATCCTATTTTGACTAGGAATCAAAGTTCTCATAATTCAGATTGTGTGGGGCTTACGCGTGGAAGCTGGCCATTTGAGGAAACATGTTTAGGTGGACCCTTTTGGATGGGCACCCTTCTGAGCTTGGGCCTTCTTGTAGGTGTCCTTCGTATCCTGATTTAATCAGTAATTGGAGTTCTCATAGTTCAGATTGTGTGGATGTAATAATCATCACAAACCTCTAAGCCCACGTGAGTCATGCTTGGTGTGAGAAATAAGATAATGTGAAATATTCAACAATGCACATGCATCAACCCCTATTGGTGGGGGAGGGAGAGCCTGTAGTGGAAGTGGTCGGGGTGGCTATGGGTAAGGGCACAGAGTAATGAACCATTCAATGTGAAATTACATTGATGGTCATGCGTCTCTGCCTCAAAAGATTGGGGACTTACCTCAGTGGGAGGGCCCTGCAATTTTATGTGAGGTATACTATAGATTAAAGTCATATATCTTGGAAGATGATTAACGTGGAGGATAATCATGTCGGGATGTTCTGACATGCCTCAAGCATAAGAGGGATGGAACATGTAAACCATGATTCTAGAGGGTTTTAAATCAGGGGAAATGATATGAGGCATGGAAGCCATTGAGGCATACAGAGATAGGAAAGGACTCTCATGGGGAAACATTTATCTCTTGTTGACAGACAATTTTGTTGGCAATATATGTAGAGATATCGGGGCATGATGTGAATAGTCACGAAAAGGTGTCATCAGGACACTGGCCTTCCATCTCCAATGGTCGGGGATGTTTAGGAAGATCCAAAATCACCCAGTATACTAAAGTTTAGTGTCAATTATCTTGGATTATGGAATAAAAAATTAACGTCATGTGGATTGGACTATTACCATACAGTTTAACGTCATGTGGTTCGAACGATGACTCATAGTTTATAGTCATAGAGTTTGGAATGTGTAGGGAAGGAACTATTATTAGATGGATGATAGTCGGGTTGAGATGTTCTGACATGCCTTGAACATGAGAGGGAAGGAAAGTGTAAACCGTGACTCTAGGGATTCTCAGTTCAGGAGAAATGATATGGGTCATGGAAGCCTTTGAGACATACAGAGGTAGGAAAGGACTCTCCTAGGGACGAATATTCCTCTGATTGACGACCGTCTATGTGGGAAACATATGCAAAGACACTAGGGAATTATTTTCACAGTCCATCAAAGGTTCCCATTGATCACCGGCCTTCCTCTTCTGATGGTCGTGGAGGTTTATGATTATCCAGAATCACCAGAGACACTGAGTTTGATTGATGGAAAAGACGTGTCCAGATATTTAAGAAACATTCAGGCTGTGATTATCCATGGAGTTCTGGGTAAAATTGGTATAGGAGGAATGTGATAGGGATTTCATAAGGTGCATGAGGAATGTCTCTTCTCATGGTATTTAAGGGACAGATGTTTGGGCGGTATATGGGTGAAATAGAAAATGCCATTGACCCAACCCAAAAAGTTCACGGTGCAACTCTCCATTTTTCATGGGGGTCAATGATGGTAGCGAAGGGACTAGCCTAGAGGGCCAGGACCACATCGTGAAACTGATCCCGAGTGTGGGCGTGGGGGCTGTGTCCCCATGCTATGGACCTATGGCCGCAAATGTTTTTCCACATAGTGTTATCCATGTAGGAGCTGGCTGCTTACGATGGTACGTAGAGGAGATTTCTGAGAACTGTCTTCCACATAGGGGGCATGTGCACTGTCTTCCGCATGTGGGCTTCTGCATACTACCTTCCGCATATGGTCATTCATGTATTGTCTTCCTCATATGGGCATACGTGAACCATTTTCTGCATATGGGCATCTACGAACCGTTTTCTGCATATGGGCATCCGCGAACCATTTTTGTTATATATATTTTTCTTAGTTTGGTAGTTGGTTGTAGAGGGTCTTACAAATATTGTTCATGGGGACCACTTCCGTGAACTGATTTCTGAATATAGTTTGTGGGTGGGATTCCACGAACTTATTATTGTTCATGGGATGGAATCCAAAAACTAATTTGGATGCGTGATGGAGTCCTGCGAACTGCTTCGGGTGCGAGAGAAATTCTTCCCACACACTCTATGTTCTTCTCACGTTTTTTCACTTGTCATAGAGATATCTCTCCCTATATTCTTCCCCAACCTCTCTTTTTATTTTCGATTCCCCTGTTGATTCTTTTATAGAGTTCCATGGAATCAGTACCTCCGGTACACCCGACAGCTTCTCCAAAATCCCATGGATGAATTCTAACCCACAGATGACTCAGTCAAACACGATTTTTGTATTTTCGATTCACAGGGAACCACCAACAACTCCTCATCAACGAACTACTCAGTTCAAAGGGGTGGTATATTGGGCGTACTTCCATCATATTTTCACCAGTGAAAACAGTTTGTTGCGGCATTGGTTCGCAGGTAGAGATTCACTGAAAACATTTTCATTTGTTGGCCAAATCCTCATGGGTCAGCACATCAAAGGCCATCTTCATACCAATGGTTCATGTCTTATGCCTTCTACGAACATTTCCTGGTAATTGGTACATTGTCGGGCCAAATACCTTTGAAAAGTTTGATTTCTTCACTTTTCTTCTCAAATTTTCAATCAAACATGCATCCATCATATTTACCAAACTTTAGGGAGTATTTCCCTTCCATTTTCTGAATTTTCATGATCCTACAAGGTTTTAATGGTTTTTATATTTTTCAACGTTTTTAGGATTCTAAAGGTTTTTTATATATTTTTAGTTCTTTTTTCAGGTACTATGGTTTTTAGGGGTTTTACGATATGTCAGGGTTTTTAGGTATTTTAGTGTTTTAGGGTCTTTTTAGGGGGATTAATGTTTTTAGTAGTTTTTTGGTTTTTTTTTGTTTTATGTGCGTATATTTTTTATGGTTTACTAATTATTTTTTAGGGTTTAGGGTTTTTTAAATTTTTAGTTATTTTTTGTGATTTATTTTTATTTTTACAGTATTTAGGCTTTAGGTATTGTGAGTGGTTTTAGGGCTTGTTATGGTTTTATGGGTTTTTATAATTTTTATCCTTTCTAGGTTTTTTTGTTTTATGTGTTTTTAGGTTTTTTAAAGTTCTCTTAGGATTTTTAGGGGTTTTTTGGTTTTTTACATTTTATGGTTTGTTTATAGATTTTTTGTATTTTTATGATTTTGTAGTGTTTTAGGGATTTTTTAGGGTTTTTATGGTTTTGATGGTGTTTTATGGATTTTGAGGGGTTTTCGGGTTTTTATGGTTTTTATGGTTTTAATGGTGTTTTTTGGGTTTTAGGGTATTTTTAGTTTTCTTGGGTTTTTATGTTTTTTTAATGTTTTGTAAAAAAAATTTAAAGGGTTTTTATAGCTTTTAGTAGTTTTATGGTTTTATGTGTTTTTAGGGTTTCTAGGGTTTTTATAGCGGTTTTTTGGTATTGAGGGGTTTTAGAGTTTTTAGGGGTTTTAACAATTTTATGGTTTATTAGGGGTTTATGTTTTTTTAAGGATTTGTGGATTTTATTTGGTTTTTCAGGGGGGTTAAGGGATTTTTAGTTCTTTTTTTAGGATTTTAAGGGGTTTTTAGTTTTTTTGGGATTTCGAGAGTTTTTCGGGGATATTATGGTTTTAGGTTTTTCCTATTTTTTATTTGATTTTAGGTTTGTTTAGTTTTATAGAGTTTTAATTTTTGTATGTTTTTTAATATATTTAGGCTTTTGAATGGTTTTTAATGTTTTTAGTGGCATTTATGGTTTTTAATGGTTTTTAGGGTTTGAAGGTTTTTAATAGATTTTATATATTTTATGGGTTTGGGGGGGGGGGTATGGTCTTTTAAGGTTGTTTAGAGTCTTTAGAGTTTTACTTTTTTAAGGGATTTTTGTGTTTTTAGATTCATAACATTTTCTTATAGGTTTTCAGTGATTTTAAGGATTTTTACAATTTTAGGTATTTTTCAGGATTTTTCAGGATTTTTTGGATTTTTTGGTATTTAGAATATTTTCAGATCTGTGGGTTTTAATGATATATAGGGTTTTAGGGGTTTACATAATTTTTAGGTTCTTTGGGATTTGTATTTGTTTAAGGAATTTAAGGTTTTCATAGGGTTTCTTTAGGGTTTTATTTTTTTTAGTGTTTTTAGTAATATTAAGGGATTTTTTTGATTTTTATGGTTTATTAGGTTTTTTAATGATTTTGAGGTTTTTTGTTATAAGTATTTGAGTGTTTTTTGGTTTTTTGGGTGTCATGTTATTTTTTTAGTTTTTTGGGGTTTAAATGTTTTTACATTTTTTTAACATTTTCATGGATTTAAAGGGTTTTAGAGTTTTTAGTGGGCCTTAATGGGTTTTATGGGTTTTTATAGTTTTAAAAGTTTTTATGGGTTTTGTGATTTTATTAGTTATTTGGGTAATTATTTTCTATTTAGTGTATTAATGATTTTTGGTATTTTAGGGGTTTTGTGAGTTTTTTTATTTTTAATATTTTATTAGGTTATTTATGGTTCATTGTTTTTAAAAATTTTAGTGCTTTTTTGGGGTTTTTAGGATTTTTAGGGTTTTATGGGGATTTGGGATTTTGAGGGTTTTTGGGGTTTATTAGGGGTTTGGGTCTTTATTATATTTTGGAGTTTTAGTGTTTTTTATTTTTTTTAAAAAAAAATTTAAGGATTTTTTTAAAATTTTATGGCTTTAACGTGTTTTTAGAGTCTTTATTTGGTTTTTATGGGTATTTAGAGTTTTAGGGGTTTTTATGGATTTAGAGTTTTTAGGGGTTTTTTGGGTTTTTATCATTTTTATTATTTTTAGTGGTTTTAAGTGTTTTTGGGTTATTAAGGGTTTCTTATGGTTTTTCATGATTTTTAAGTTTTTTATTATTTTAGTGTTATTTTTTATTTGTAGGGATTTTAGGGATTTTTAGGGTGTTAGTAGTTTTTTGGGGGTTTTGGGGTTTTCATGTTTTTTGGGATTTACCATTTTTGAGTTTTTTTGGTTTTTAGGGTTTTAAAACTTTTTTAACATTTCTAGGGATTTAATGGGTTTTTAAGGACTATTTATTGTTAGATTTCTTATGGTTTTTAGGGTTTTTTTATGCTTTTGGGGTTTTTATGGTTTTAGTGTTTATAGGATTTTTATATTTTGTTAGGTTTTTTGGGGTTTTATGTGTTTTTGGATTTTATGGTTATCATAGGGTTTTAAAGGGTTTTGGGGATTTTATGATTTTAGGGTTTTTTAGGAATTTTAAGGGTTGTTTTGGGTTTTATGGGTTTTAGAGATTTTGAGAAATTTTAGGGGTTTTTGGATTTTTTACAGGTCTTTAGGATTTTTTTTTATTTCTTTAGTGTTTTAATGTTTTTCTATTTTTTTTTAAAAAAATTTGGACTTCAACGGTTTTTCGAGTTTTTAGTGGGTGTAGAATTTTTATGGGAATTTTGGGATTTTAATTTTATTAGTGGTTTTTATGATTTTTAGGGATTTATGGTTTTAATTGTATATTTAGTGTTTTTTTGTTCTTATCATTTTTTAACATTTTTATGTTTTTTTCAATTTTATGTGTTTTTATGTTTTTAAGGTTTTATTAGGGTTTTCAGGATTTTAGGGATTTTTCTTTTATTAGGGTTTTTAGGGGTTTTAGGGGTTTAGTTTTTTTAGGGTTTTTTCCATTTAGAGGTTATTTAGCAGTTTTAAATTTTTTTATGTTTTATGGTTTCCTTTGGGGTTTTAATGGTTTTTTCATTTTTTTGAATTATTTATTATTTTTAGGGTTTTTTTAGTGTTTTTAGGGAATTTGATGGTTTTTAGGGATTTGCAGTTTTTAGGGGTTTATTTTAGTTTTTTTTAGGTTTCTAAGGTTCCATAGAGTTTTCAAGGCTTTAATAGTTTAAAGGTTTTATTGAGTATTTATAGTTTTTAGGGTCTTGGTGGGGTTTTAAGGTTTTTATGTGTTTTATGGTTTTGGGGGGTTTTGTTGTTTTAGTGTCTTTTATTGATTTTTATTGGTTTTAGGAATTTTTTATAGGTTTTAATCATGTTTAGGTTTTGAAGTTTCTCTTAGGGTTTTTAGTGTTTTTACCATTTTTAACACTTTCAAAGATTTAAGGGTATTTTTATGATTTTTATGGTTTTGGGGTTTTTATGAATTTTATGGTTTTTAGTCTTCTTAGGGTTTTTTAGAGTTTTAGGGGTTTTATGTGTTTTTTGGTTTTTTATATTTTCAAAAGGGTTTTCAATTATTTGTTTTTATGTTCTCGGTGATTTTTATGTATTTTTAAGGATTTTTATGATTTTCAATGGATTTAAGGATGTTGAGGGGGGGTTGGGTTTTTATTGTGGTTTAGTTTTTATTGGGTTTATTGGTTTCTGAGGTTTTTTTGGTTTTTTAATGGTTTTTGATATTTTTTTAATGTTTTATGTGTTTAAATAGTTTTTATAGTTTTTAGTGGATTTTTATGGGTTTTTTGGGGTTTTAGGGGTTTTACAGTTTTTAGGGGTTCTTAGGGTTTTGGGTGTTTTAGGGGATTATGTATTTTTAGGGTTTTGTAGGGTTTTTATCATTTTTAGGTATTTTGGTTTGAAGTGTTTTTAATGTTTTCTTAATGTTTTATCAGTTTTTTTATGTTTTTAAGGATTATTAGTTTATTTTTAGGATATTTTTTGTTTTTTCATTTTTTGGGATTTTAAGGATTTTTATTGTTGGTAGGGTTTTCATGGTGTTTTAAGTGTTTTAGTGTTTTATGGTTTTGTTATGGTTTCGGTATTTTTATGTTTTATGTATTTTTCAGGATTTTTATGCATTTTTTTTATTTTTAGGGATTTGGGGGTTTAGTGTTTTTTTGGGTTTTTATATTTTTTTGAGTTGTTTTGGGGTTTTAATGATTTTTTAGAGTTTTGAACATATTTTGGGTTTTAAAGGGTTGTTATAGTTTTTGGTGGTTTCCTTGGGTCTTTATGGGTTTTTAGTGTTTTTAAGGGTTTTAGAGGTATTATGGTTTTTATGGTTTTTAGGTTTTAGGGTATTTAGGGATTTTAGTATTTTGGGTTTTTTTTTGTTTTTAGGGTTTTAGGGTTTTTAGAGTTTTTTATGATTTTTATGTATTTAATGGGTTTTTGTGTTTTTATTGGTTTTTATGGGTTTTTAAAAAATTTAGGTGTTTTTATGTTTTTAGGTGTTTTAGGGTTTATATGGTTCTTAGGGTAACATAGGGGGTTTTTTGGAGTTTTTAGAATTTTTAGGTTTTAAGGGTTTAAATTTCCTTAGGTTTTTTAGGTTTTTAGTGTTGTCATGGTTTTTAGGGTTTTTATGTTTTTGGTATTTTTATGATTTTTTATGTTTTTAAGGGAATTTTAGGGATTTTTTTGGATTTTAATGGTTTTTGAAGGTTTTATGGGATTTTGGGGATTTTGGGTTTTTTGGGTTTTTTTTTGTGTTTATAAAGGTTTTTGAGTTTTTCGGTGTTTTAATATTTTCTATATTTTTTAAATGTAATTAGGGGTTTAAAGGGTTTGTCGAGTTTTTAATGTGATTTATCAGTTTTTAGTGTTTTATGGTTTTTTTGGGGGGTGGGTTTTTATGGATTATTAAGGAAAGGAAGGTGCAAGTCCAGGCTATTCCTGACCCCCCAAAATTTATAAAAATAAAATAAAACTAGACAAGGGTGGGGAGGGGTCAAACGACCCACAATGGAAATTCCTGGACTCCTAAAGACACCAGAAAACCCCAAAAAACTCGAAATGAATAAAAGAAAGAAACATGAACTTTAAATCAGAGTGTTCATCCCCATATGGATCCCCATCAACACCATACCCAGAGGAAGCATCTGAATCCACCGACTCCCAATCGGATGATTCATATTGCATGAGGAAGGCAGTGTAATACTCCCTGAGATTTTGTTGCTCCACATTCAACTACGCCTTGACAGACCGACCACCCCTGTCAGAGGCATTTTAATTAGAATTGCAGGAGGCTCTTGTAGACATAGTCCTTGGAAAAGTAGAGTAGTCCTTCCTCGGCTTCCGCTTCCGAGAATCTGGATTTTCCCCCCACAATGTTTTTATCCAACCCTTTAGGCACTACAACCCCAACCATGGCCCTCTCCCTCAAGATCAGATCCATGTTGGAGTTGATCCGTCTAGCATCCTCAACATATAACACACCCAACCGCTTAGCCTCCTACACATCATGTGAGATTCCCTCCAAGGTTCACTTGAACGTCCCTCCACCTCCATGTCATTAAGAACCACACAGTTATTCCCACCAGACGAGGGACCCATGGCTAGTTGTGTATAACCAGGAAGCATGTCATCTTGACATGGAAACATGCATCCATCCATGCTCTCAGCACAACCCACACAATTTTGCATCGTAACCTTATCTTCCTCATTTAACTCCCCCTGCATATGAACAATCTGAGCCATGTCCCCCTAATGAAATGAACAACTAGATTCAAAACCAATACCCCCTCATGAACCATCAAGGCAAGTTGCTCCTACCCAGCTAACTCCTCTTGCTCATACACCTCCCCCTGCACAACTGCCTACCCCATCTCCTTACTGAACGGATCCACATACCACATCACAACACCCTCCTCATTCTCATACACCTTCACTTCCTTAGACTCTCCCCCCTACTCAGCCACGACCTCTTACTTATCCACAACCCCCTGGTCCTCCACCTTCTCCAGCTCAGCCACACGGTAGGAATCACCAGCAGAAACTCCCTCAAACACCACCCCAGGCATTTGTAAAACCATTCCAAAAAGCCCACATCCAACCAAACCATCAAAACCATCCTCCCCAACCACCATATTGATCACCCCTGGTAGAACCTCTCTCTGTTATGCCAAAACCCTCTTCTCAGACATGTCCCCCTGTGCAGCAGCTTCCCCCTTTGACTCCGAAAAATCCAGAGCCACGATCCCACCACGAGCATCACAGCTGGATATGGGAACCTACACATCATCGCCCATGTCCTCACAAGAAGGCCCCTAAAGACCAAAGAGAGTAGTCTACCCAACTTGTTCATCAAATTTACTGACCAAACTCAGTTTCACAACTCCTTTCTCATGAAGCAACTCTTTTGAAACCAAGCCACCAAACATATTGTGCAAAGGGACACTAGTGTTGCCCTCATGCACTGCCAATTGTTTCAAAGAATCCCTGGCCCCATCTAAACGTCCTGGAATGGGACACAACATGGGAAGGTCCAACTTCCATGACTCCACCAACCTTAGACTATTGCATCCTTCCATGGTTTATTTCACCTCCCTACCAGTCACAATTCCCTGGTCACATTTAAACCTATAAAAGACATCACAAACCCTCAGGTTAGTATGGGAATATCAAGAAACCTTCATTGGGACATCCCCAACATCTACAATAGCGTGATCATCATACCAAGGCACATTATCCTGTCCAACAATAATACCTACACCATGCTTTCCATGCCCCCCCAAAGAGGCACATTTGTTTTCAAACTATAAGATGGTACATTTGGTCATTGTAGTGTAGAATTGACATAAATACTAGCACACTTACAGGTAGAGTCATAGTGGCCCAGTCTATGGTAGATCCAGCAAAAAGACACTCAGGATTCAAGAAGATCATATGATGCCACCTGAGCTCACCTTTGGTCCCAACAAAGGAAGAATTTACCGGATCTTTAGACACATCCACCTCAACGCAAATCCCCGGTGCAACCGAGTGGGAGGAAACACTAGTTTGCGCATCCAAACAATGGTATCTACCAATGATATTTCCAATTATGCAGAGGATGGCTAGGTTTTGTAAGGGCAGAGGAAGACCAATAAGGGAAACCCACAACGCCACGCTCGTGGGATCATGATGCATATAAAAAGTCACAATTCCAGCAGAATAAGTAAAACCATATGCCATCAATTACCCGTGCAGAAAAAAACCAGACCAACATTAGATCTTCTTCATTCCTAAAATTAATCATAAAGTGTCGAGCATCCAATAACCCTATAATAGCCTGTTCACGGAGATTCCAAAAAGAAGCAAAAAACCTGTCAAAATCTGCTATAGAGGGACGAATTCTTCCAAAACGAGCCACTTGCGTGAGATCCAGGAGAGAGGAGGCCATTTAGAATTCTTGAGAATATATCTAAAAAAGGCACACCATTCTCGTAGTGGGGGACATTAGGGAAAATGTCAATCCTTGGAAAGCAAGGAAGCTGTCCAGGATCAAAAGGAAGGAAGAGATTTTGCGATGAAGGCCCATCATCCGCCTACCCTATCAAGGGATCAAAGTAGAGCTATGTCGATGTTTCTATTCTCTACGCAATCATCTATGGGTTGTCTAGTGTTTTAGGGTATTTTTGGGTTTTTAGAGTTTTTTTTAAAAAAAATTAGATTTTTATGGGTTTTATGTGTTATTTTTTAAGGTTTTCTTAGTAATTTTTTGTCTTTTTTGTTTTTAATAATTTTTACTGAATTTTAGGATATTCATCATTTTTGGGAGTTTTTATAATTTCTATGGTTTTAGGTTATTTACGGTTTTTTGGATTTTTAGTGTTATTTTGTTTTTTAGGGTTTTATTGGTTATTAGATTTTTTTAATTTTATTATGGGTTTAAAGGGTTTTTATAGATTTTAATAGTTTTTAGTGTTTTTATGTGTTTACAAATATGTTTTAGGATATCCATGGGATTTAATTTTTTAAGGATTTTAGGAATTTTGTGGGATTTTAGCCTTTTTGGGTTTTATATGGATTTTATATTTTTTAGGTTTTTATGGTTTTATTTTGGGTTTTCAAGGATTTCTAGGTTTTTTTATGTTTTTAACGATTTAAATTGATTTTTTCACATTTTTATTATTTTTTCAATTTTTTTTGATTTTTAGGGTTTTTATGGATTTTGAGAGGTTTTTGGGTGTTTTAGGGTTTTTATTAATTTTCTGGGGTTTTTTGAGTTGTTAGGATTGTTTCGTGTCGGTTTTCGAAACACCCAACAGTTCCGTATCCAATGACGCATGGACCTGCTTTCTAAAGGTAGGCGTTCGCCGGTTGGTCTGACCAGCGATGCTTAATAACTCACATTGGTCGAGAGGATGGGAAGTCATGCTCATTGCACCCTTTTGGGGGGAATTATTGTCTGTTCCAGGACTCTCTTATAGATTTAATACGTATTCATATGTTCGTGAATCTTTGGTTTATCCCAAGCATAGTATCCACAGATTTAACCCTAGTTGGTAATGGCCTGCTGAACTCAGGGGTTTGGAATCATTTAGGCTCGAGGTTTACCATCCCTCATTGAATTAATGACCCCGAGGAGTCAGAACTCATTGAGGCGACACTAGGTGTGGCGGGGTGAACCGATGTGAAGATAGTCTGATTGACCGGTTGTTGGGCTTGAACCTCATGGTGGCTTCCTACATACTCTGCCTAGGAGACAGGGATCAAAGTCCATGTAGTTTGAATGGATAGTGTCGGAGAACCGACGTGAAGGTGGACCCGGGGGTCCATTGATGGTCGGGATGAACCTCATGGAGGCTTCCTATGTATCTCTATGGTAGGGAATCAAAGTCCTCGTAGTTCGCATTGGCTTGGGACTTACCCTCTGAGGCAGCCCATGGTGATGGATTGGGGCTTACACTCTTAGGAGGCCCATGTTGAAGGATTGAGGCTTACACTCTGAGGAGGCCCATGGTGACGGATTGGGGCTTACACTCTGAGGAGGCCCATGGTGATGGATTGGGGCTTACACTCTGAGGAGGCCCATGATGATGGATTGGGGCTTACAATCTCAGGAGGCCCATGGTGATGGATTTGGGCCTACACTCTGAGGAGGCCCTTGGTGATGGATTGGGGCTTACACTCTGAGGAGTCCCATAGAAGGATGTCATGGTTGATGCTTACTCTAAGCCCACGTGAGTCATGCTTGGTGTGAAAAACAAGAGGCAACAGGGACCAGAGGATCACGTCGTGAAAGGTGCGTCCGTGAGAAGTAGAGTGGGGCTTACGCATGGAGCGGCCCATAATGACAGGTTGGGGCCGACACTCTGAGGAGGCCCATGATGATGGATTGGGGCTTACACTATGAGGAGGCCCATGGTGACGGATTGGGGCTTGCACTCTGAGGAGGCCCATGGGCGACAAAGCGCAGCGGGAGAGGGAAAGGGGTTGCTTCTGTGCCCATCTCCTCTCTTGCAGTGCATAAGGGCTTCCTTATGATGGGTATTTTACTATCCCTGAGAAGCCCTTAACAAGTGGAGGGTAAGAAATGGGACTCCCGATCTCAGACTCCACATTACCGTGGGAATGTGAACCCAAGAATCCTGCGGGAATCTACTCAAGGTTCGGGGAAACCCCTTCGCCTCTACTTGTCGTGGGTATGTGAACTCAAAACGGCACGCTTATGCGCCTGAGGGTTACACTGCATGGATCTAGTGGATCTGGTGGAGGCCTCAGCTCGGGGCCGATAAGTAGGCTAGTGGAGGAGTCACATAGGATCAGTCCGGATCGGGAGGATCTTATGTGGCTCGGGGAACGAGAACTCTGAAGGGTTCGGCGGCCTTCGCATAGGGAAGCGCTACGCGACTAGAGAGGTTTCCCGCGAACCAAGGTGATCAGCGGACTGAGGGGTCATCCGCGAACCAGGGTGGTCCACAGACTGAGGGGTCGTCCGCGAACCAGGAGGATCCGCGGACTGAGGGGCCATCCACGAACTAGGGTGGTCCACGGACTGAGGGGCCGTCTGCGAACCAGGAGGGTCTACGGACTTAGCGGTCATCCGTGAACCAAGATGGTCCGCGGACTGAGAGGTCATCTATGAAACAAGATGGTCTACGGACTGAGAGGCCATCCGCGGACTTTGAGGTAGTCTGTGAACCCGGGTGGTCCGCAGAAAGAGGGGTCGTCCGCGAACTAGGGTGGTCTTCGGATTGATTGGCATCCCACGAACCAGGAGGGTTCGTGGCTTCAGGTTCGGTCCACACACAGGGTTAGTACGTGGAGGGTTGCACGCGAGCAGCGGCGTCCAAGGTTGGCACCAGTTGGGGGTTTGTCTATCGAGGCTTCTCCCCCGTAGGAGGGTGCTACTTGGTGCAGAGGATCAAAAAAGAGGCATAAACTCCCTGGTATGTGGGGAGTGCATTCGAGGAGGGGCTATGGTTTGCGGTATTCTCTTTTTTATGTTATTTTGAGTTCGTGGTTCACAAAATTATTATGCGTTTTCAGTTACTTATCAGTTCGTTCCCAGGTTCATACCTACTTTGGTTCACGAACTGGAATTTCGCTTTTTGCGAAATCCTAAAACTTCCTTCGAAATCCTTCCACCCGAGTCTGATTGATCTCCTCTCCGTCTCCTTTCTCCGAATCTGAATCTCCCACCTTCGAATTGTCCGAATCTGAATCCCTTCATCCCATCTCCCTTGTTCTCCTTTTAAATAGTGGGGAAAGAGATGTATCTGCAGTCACGCGACACCTTTTGTGGAGGCCCATGACCGAATACCCGGTTTATAGATGATTTGGTCAATCTGTAATTCACGGTGGGTATTGTGCCCCCCCCCCACAAACCAAATGAGGGAGTGCTTTGTGACCGCGGAGGGTTCCGCCTCCATTCCGTGAATGACAGCGGATGCGGCATGAACCAGTCGATGTGGTCTGTGGTTGGTGTAGTTTATGACGGTGAACTGGATTGGCACACGTCCTGCCTCGCGACCGCAGAGGATCTCCGCCTCCATTTCGCAAAATATGATGGTTCGAGGAGGGGGTGCTTCGCGGGGCCTGGCCACATCATGTTTTCATGGGACCGGTCCGCAGACCGGTCCTACTTGTGTCCCTTCTTTGGACTTTCTCCATTCTTTTCCACAATTATTTGGGGGATTTGGGTAGAATCTCCTTTGCGGATATTTCAGGACCCTACAAATGCCCCCCATCAGAATGGGATCCGATCGGAATGAAGACGAGGTTATTCCAATGCAAAGTGGTCCTGAAACTGATATGGTTTGCGGTAAGGCAGTGGACCTGGTAGGGGAACAAGCCAATAAATACGGTGGGCCCTTCCATATGTCTTCTACCGGATTCTTCACGAAACTAGAGCTCCATCACTTCTGCGTGCTCATTCCTTCGCGAAGTGCTTCGTCCGCAAATCGGTTACGACTTCCGCGAACCATTCCACCATCACGATCACCTTCACCCATAAACCAACCCCCAACCATGAACCATTACTCTTAATTAATTAAAAAGTAAGTCTCGACGGGCTGCGGAGGATCTTGCTTCGAGGTTTTGGTGCTTCTTGGTTTCAATGCTCCGCGGTTTCGATGCTCTGTAGTTTCGATGCTCCGCGGACTAAAATATCTTGAACTTTAAAAGTTTCTAAGTCTTCTGAACTTAACCACGTAATTTTGGGATTGAAATTCTGTAGATCAACCTAGTCTGCGGTTTCCTGGTCAACGATCTGCGGGCTAGGGTTTCGTGAACTACTTTCACGATGGGCTGGTCCGCGGGATGCTGTCATCACGAACCATCCTTCGAGGCCTCATTGCAGACTTTGCTATGAAGGCTCCTCAATCTTGTATTTGCTATTTTTTGTCTGAAAACTTTTTATTCTAGACTAACCAATTGTTGGCTCTCGTCGTATAGGGAGAAGATATGGTTCCCCCTTGTTCTACACCGAGGCCTGCTGCAGAGCCACTCCCAATTGGTTCTAGGAGACATTTAGCTATGATTCGTAGAGCGTACAACATCCAAGAGGACCCTAGTTGGTCCATCATTCCTGATGATGGGGCATTGAAAGACTTGCTCCCTCCTGATCTCCTGGATTATCCACTATCAAATCCACTTCCACATCATGGATTCATTCTTCAAGACGATGTCCCTATTACCCCCACTTTCTCTGGTCTTCCTTCTCCTTTCTTGGAGGCGTCGTCCACATGTATTCAGGTGAACCTTAGCCAATCATGGGAGATGGTTTCCGACTCTGACCAAAAAAGACGCCTTTATTTTGAGGGGCTCTGTTTGGACCCAATGTGATCAGTAAGCCCAATACTTTTCTCAGGAAGTTGTCTTCAAGAGTTACCCTTCTATTATCAACCTTGCTCAAGTAGATCCCGATGCGGGGTTGATTCCTAGGTGGGATCTTCGATCTGGAGGGATCTTCACAAATGACTGGGCCCAGGCTTTCTTGGTCCATCATCACTGCTGGGAGTATCCTGAATCACTGGAAGTAGTCAATTTATGCTCTGTAGTGTGGGCTTCCCAATTTTCTATTTACCCACCATCCATGGTCCTGCCAGACCTACTCAGTCACTGGTGTTCAAGCACTAATACTTTCCACCTTTCTCATGGTGAAGTTGGCATTAGTATGTGGGGTATCCATCAATTGGGAGGGATCCTGATTATCAGTGAAATTTATGAAGAATTTATATATGCCCCTGACGTGTGGGACGGCATCGAACAAGTGCCTTTATTGGCGAGAGATCTGTTGGTTATGGTGGAGCAATCACTGGGTCAGGCCTTGCGTGTCCACTCTCTTATTCCCTATAGTACCTGGATAGGGTTATTTCTGAACACCATTGGTCTTGTGTCGAAGATCAAGCACCCCAGGACTCATACTTCTCAGTAGTCACGAACCTCCCCAGCTTCCTATTGGACAGTTTTGGAGGCGGGAGACTACCTTTCATGGGGTTATGAGGTGCACCCCGGTGTTCCGCCTATGCTACGGCTGGCGGGTTTGTTTTCTTTGTTCCTGAGCAGGTGTCTATTCCCTTCTCGGGATATTAATCCTGGTTTCAGGGCTTGCAACCTGATGATGGTAGTTGAGCTGGCAGAGGGCCGCCTGGTGAATTTGGTCATACCCACATTGGCTTGTGTTTATGAACTGCTGAGTAATATGCAGAAGGACGGTTCACTCTTCCATCTGAGTGGGGCATTTCAATTTTTTATGGCTAGGCAGCGGATCATTTTCACTGTTATGAGTATCGTCACAACACGGTCATCCCGCTTCTTAATGTTCAGCCTACCCTATTTGATATAGCTGGAGTTCGCTTGAAATAATTCAACTCTGGTGAAGTCCTCGAGCTTCTGAGTGACTTCTCCCAGTTTTCTTTCACTCCCTACCCTTCCCCTTCTGGCGTCTTAGTTGAAAACCGTCGGGGAGCCTAGAGGAGCATTCTTACATGATCTATCTACGGGACAGAATTCTTGTCTGCGCGGATTGACGGGGTTTCTATGTGTGAGCTGTATGTCCTGTATCGTTTTTCTCACCAGTTTGGGTTCATGAAATTCCAAGTCTCCCTTCCCCCTCCTCAGGATCGAGTAATTCACCCGTCCACACTTCTTCAATGTTGGAAAATGCTGACGTGGGAAGGATCTGACACGAGCATTCCCCTACCTATCATGGGGGCGGCCGCCGGCCATTCCATGGAGTACAAAAAGGCGTGGGCAAAATACTATCCCGATGGGATCCTAGGGATGGCCATCTGGCATGTTCCCAAATCAGGAGGTATTGTGGCTGTTGTGTTCACCACACCTTCCTCATCAGATCTAAGGGAGGATCGACTGATGGCTCGTCGATCAAAGCGGTTTAGGGGATTTTCCTCTCCCAGTCCAATGGTGGCCGAAGTTTAGACAGGTTCATCCTTCTTGGACGTGGATGAGGACAAACCTATGGTTACGGGTCCCATCGAGATAATCTCGGAAGTTTTGTCAGTTGATACCGGGCTTAGAAATTTGATCCCCAAGCCTGAACTGGGGTTATAGGCACTTGACTTTCCATCTTTGGAACCAACTTCTAGCGAGCATGTGCCTGTGCTAGTTGCAATTCCATATTTCATTCCCATGCTATCCGGCAAGGATACCAATGATCATCGTGTCATGGCGGACCACCGGATGGTGCGCAGGTGGGCCTGGCCTCGGATTTGTGATATCATTGCCAAAACTCCTCTAGTTGAGATGGAAACTAAGACTGAAGCTCTCTGACAGCTCTTCCTGGGTTTGGGGTCAGGTTTCTTTGACTATCGGCAGTTCCATTCTCTTGCTTTCCAAGCTATCATGGCCCTTGAGGAAGCTGCCATTAGTGAACACAAACTTTCTCACTTTGCTGCCGCTCATTGCAGAACCCGAGCCCGGGAGGAAGCCACGATTCATCTCTGTCAGCTGATAGCACAGGAGGTGACCTCTCAAGATCAGGTGGTCATCCTATCCTCCAAGTTGCATGATTGTGAAGAACGGGTAGCGATACTGAGGAATCAGCTGTCAACTATTACTGGTTGCCTTGAACCCACCGAAAAAGGGATCAACGATCTCCAAACAATAGTGGAGCGCACTCATCCGGTGGCTAAGGTTGAAGCCAGGGAGAAGGCCATGCTGGAACGGTCTTGTAATGACCTCTGCCACACGGTCCCTGATCTGGTGGAGAGAGTGATTCGGGCTCCTTTATGACTATCAGAGCCACTCTAGTACCCTATGTTTCACTTACCCCTCTCCCCTTCCTTTTTTTTGCGAGGGAGAGACCCCAGCTTGTAGACGCCCTCCCTTTTTGTTTGAACGAAATACAGTCTCTATCAATCACCTATTGCTGTGAAATTTGATTGTCACTAGAACAATTGTCATGTAAATAACAACTCACTAAATCAGAAGTAATCATAACTCAGGAAAACAAACTCTATCTTTTTCCTAGACCATGGGGTCCAGCGAGCATAGTTCGACTATTGCTAGGGATTTATACAAAATCCTAATGAAATTTTTGTCTCTTCTTTTAATACCCTGATTTTGCCTGGGCCTATTTAGTGTGAACCCAGCGGGTGTAACCTAGATTTTGCTTAGGTCTCCCTTTTCGGGTTTTCGGCCTAACAGGCTTTGTGCCTCTTTTTGTGAGCGGTATAAAGTCCCGCCCACAAGACAATAATTACTGATGTTTTAGGTCGAAATACATTGACCAAATATGGTGGGGCAAGGGCCCCAATGGGGGTTGGTTGATTAAAAGACGCCTCGATACTCTTCAGATGTACGTGGGGGGAACATGTTTAAATTTTAACGACATGCAGGGCATGTCTCAAGGAATGGGAGCTGCTTCGATGTACAGAGGTAGGAGGAGCATCACCTAAGGAAATATTGCCTTTGGTAGATAGGCCTGGGGCAATCAATATGAAGAGCTGCTGATGGTATGGTTTGTATAGTTGTATAAATGTGTCCTTAAGTCAATGAATCTCAATTTCTGATAGCCATAGGACTTCATGAAAGTCCGACTTATGGAAACCACCATGGGTCGCTTGGAAAATTATGAAAACCCCCGTGGGTGGATTTGAAAGGGTATGTGACGTCTGAAAGGTTTTGAGAACATCTGTATCAATCAAGGGTGTGGTTGGGAGACCACTTTCCTACACATTTATTTAGCATAAGGGATGGTTGAAGCTTGGCATAGTTTAAAGTCATGCAACTGGGACATCATCTGGAATGGAATGGCTTCTCTGGGTCCTCGGTAATCTTGTCAAAGACGTTCCACCATATTCAGGAAGGGTTGTGAAAGAGGTTGGTAAACTGTAACTCATAGGGTTTCCGAATCCCGGGGTGGACATGTGGCTCAAGGGCCAAGAGGCGTACGAAGAGAAGCATCGCCTAAGGAAATCTTACCTTTGGTAGATAGTCTAGGGGCGATCAATATGAAGACATGCTAAGGGCATGGTATGCATAGTCATGGAAAGGTTTCCTTAGGTCAATGATTGTATTCCTCCGATAGCCAAGAAACTTCAGTGAAGTTGAGATTTTGGACGACCAGGGGTGGATTATGAGAGTTCTTCTTTTTCTAAGTGCAGAGTATGGTTTATGATGAGAGGGGGCCTGGATAAAGGAGGAAACATCTAGACTGATCTTCCCAAGAATGGGTGAAGTAATCCCTTCTCACGCGAGTGTGAGACGGTGGCTTGTGTCGGTCTGAACCATGCACAGAAGGACAGAGAATCCTTACTCAACCCGTGGAAGGTTTGACCGTGCAGTTTACCATCATGTGACAAAGACGAAGAGCATTATTAAAGGATATTGTACAGTGTAACGTCATTCAGTGAGGATGATTGATGGGGCAGTTTAACGTCATGTTGTGAGGACATAGTTAAAAAGGCCACTCTTGATTAGAATGTAACTGGGACCGAGTATCCTGGCATGTCCAAGACGTGGAGGGGGGGTTGATGGTGTAAATCATGGTTCTGGGGCTTCTTGGAACATGAGAGATGTCACGGAGGCTCTGAGGCCGGTAAGCGTATGGAGCTAGGAAGAGCATCACCCGGGGAAATCTTGCCTTTGGTAGACGGTCTAGGGGCTATCAATATGAGGAGCCGCTAAGGGCATGGTATGCATAGTCATGAAAAGGTGTCTCTGAGTCAATGAATTTCCACTTCTGATGGCCATAGATGGTTATGAAGATCCGCAATTGTCTGGGCCATGATGTCTGTCCTCCGGGAAGGAAACGTCCAGGCATGTTGGGGATATTCGTCCCTAGTTGTTGTTAAATCTTAGAGAGCTCCCTACGCTAATTTATTTTGCGCGTCGTGGTGTACCTTTACTCCATGCAGTTTAACGTCGTTCGGTAAGGACGAGGTACTCCTAGTTTAGCAGTCATAGAGCTTGGACCATTGGGTGACTATTACTACGGTCACTCGAAGGGTAACTAGGTCAACATGTTCTGATATACATGGAACAAGGTGGGGGGATGAAGGTTGTAAATTGAAACGTTGAGCTTTCCTGGATCAGGAGGTGTGGCATGGGGGCTCTGAGGCCGGTAAGAGTACGGAGCTAGGAAGAGTACCACCCAAGGAAATCTTGCCTTTGATGGATGAGCCAGAGGCTATCATTATGCAGAGACGCTAAGGGCATGGTATGCATAGTTGTACAAAGGTGTCCCCGGGTTGATAACTTTCCACTTTCGATGGCCATAAATGATTACAAGAATATGAAATTGCTCACAGTGCAGAGTTCGGCACGTGGGGATAATGGTGTCCGAGTATACAAGAAACATATTCACTACAGTTGTCTGTTGAGTCAAAGTAGCCAAGTCCTTGCTTTGATGTTCATTGATGCAGGTCATTATGTGAACCACCGGCGGATACATAGGCTATCCAGATAGTTATACCATTGATACACTTGGATATGAAAAGGGGAATGAACTTGTAAACCAATACTCCATAAATTTTTTGATTGGGAGATGTGATACGGGGGATATGAGGCTGGTAGGCGTATGGAGCTAGGAAGAGTGTCACCCGAGGAAATCATGCCTTTGGTAGATGGGCCAGGGGCTATCAATATAAAGAGACGCTGAGGTCATGGTATGCATAGTCATGCAAAGGTTTCCACGGGTCGATTACTTTCCACTTCTGATGGCCATGAGTGGTTATGAAGATTCATAATTATCCGGGTCATGGAGTCTGATTTATGGAGAGGATGCATCCAAATGTGCAAGGAGTATCTCCATCTCGTTTCTCCATGCATCTTGGGTGGGTCGCGACGAAGTCTGTGCAATTTAACGTCATGCGGTGAGGATGAACTCTAAGCAGTTTAACGTTATGTAGTAAAGATGAAGGTGAACCAACGTAAAAGGAAATGGGGTCTATGAAGTTGAACGTCGTACGATGGGGATGAATTCCGTGTAGTTTAATGTCATGCGGTAAGGACGACTTCTGTGCATTTTAACATCATGTGGTAAGGACGAATAATACACCATGTGTAAGTCTGGTCCGTACATGGGGGAAAGGGGAATTTTTAACATTATTGTTCATGCAGTTTAACGTCCTGTGGCAAGGACACAAAAAAACACCCCGCGTAGGTCTAGCCCATGCATGGGGAAAAGTGATAATTTTTAAATCTTTCTATCCGTGCGGTTTTACGTCATGCGGTGAGGATGAAAGATACACCTCGGGCAGGTCTGGTTCGTACACAGGGGGAAAGGGTGTTTTTTATCTTTTATTCAGGGGACTGGGCCAGGATGGGGAACCTTGGCATCACTACGTATCCTGCGAGGGTAAGAATCAAGCCGCACATAGTTCTCTGAAAGAAGTACACCCCATGCAGGTCTGTTCCATACATGGGGTGCGGGGGGAATTGTTAAAACATCTTGCCGGTGTAGTTTAACGTTGTGCGGCGGGGATGACTTCCGTGCAATTTAACTTCATGTGGTAAAGACGAAGAATACACCATGTGTAGGTCTGGTCCGTACACGGGGGGGGGGGGGGAGAATGCATTTTTAGCTTTTATTTGGGAGTGGCTGGGCCATGATAGGGGATCCCGGCGTCACTACGTATCTTGTAAGGGCAGGAATAAATCCGTATGTAGTTCTCTAAAATCTGTGCAGTTTAACGTCATGTGGTGAGGATGAGGTCCATACAGTTTAATGTCATGTGGTTAGGACGAGGGGTATTATTAGACTCCGTTCAGTTTAACATCATGCGGTGATGATGTGATACCCCTAGTTTAAGGTCATAGAGTTTGGACTGTTGGGTGCTTGGCAGCTTAACGTCATGCAGCTCGGACGAGGGGTATTATTAGACTCTTTGCAGTTTAACGTCATGCAGTGAGGACACGATACTCCTAGTTAAAGGTCATAGAGTTTGGACCGTTGGGTGCTTGGCAGTTTAACGTCATGCAACTCGGACAAGGGGTATTATTAGACTCCGTGCAGTTTAACGACATGTGGTGAGGGCGTGATACTCCTATTTTAAGGTCATAGAGTTCGGACCATTGGGTGCTTGGAAGTTTAACATCATGTAGCTCGGATGATAACTGCTTTTAGTTATTATGCGAAATACTTCTTCAGGAACCTCGCATTTTTAGGAGCGGTTGTAAATTTTCCATCCATGGAAATCATAGTATATGCTCCATTGGAGTAGACATTGTGTACAACGTATGGTCCCTCCAATTTGGGCTCCAGCTTTGGAGGCTTCTTGTCGGGTATCATTGGGGTCCAGAGGACCAATACCAATTCTCCTTCCAAGAATGACCGAAGAAAAACCTTTTTGTTGAAGGCTCATGTGATCTGGTTCTGGTATACTTCCAGATGGTGCAAAGTGTGCAACCATTTCTCGTCTAGATATTCCAATTCACCTAGCCACTTTTCTGACTGCTCATCATCGGATAATTGATCACCTATGGCAACACGGAGTGAGAGAAGTTGGAGTTTAATGGGCATGACTTCCTCAGTGCCATACACCAACAAGTACGGGGTGGCCTGAGTAGCGGTGCAGATTGTGGTTCGATAAGCCCACAATTTATGGAGGAGTTTATCCGGCCATGACTTCATGTCTTTGTCCACCATCTTCTGGAGAATATTGGACAAGGTCTTGTTGAAAGCCTCTATCTGTCCGTTGGCCGCTGCATGGTAGCAGGATGAGTGGTTAGCCTTGATACCATACTCGTGTTATAGTTTCTCTAATTCAGCAGAGTAGAAGTTGGTGCCATTGTCCGTCAGTATGGTATGAGGGACACCAAATATGGTGATGATATTGGTCTTCACAAAGCTGAAAATATTTCTTGCACCGACTTCCTTGAGGGGGATGGATTCTGCCCATTTGGAAAAGAAGTCGGTTTCCGTGAGGATATACTTCAGTTGTTTGGTCGTGGCGGGAGGATATGGTCCCACGATGTCCATTCCCCACACAGAAAAAGTCCAAGAGTACTTGGCTTGATGGAGTAACTCCAGGGTTGGTGTATGAAGATGGCTTGAATCTGGCATGATTGGCATTTCGTGGTAAAGCGTTCGCAATCTCATGCCACTATGGGCCAGTAGTACCCAAGCCTTCAAACCTGATGGGAAAGATTGGTCCTCGGTTAATGTGCTCCACACGCTCCAGCATGTACTTCATTCATTACGGCAGCCGTTTCTTTTCCATCAATGCACCTGAGGAGACTCCATCGAGGCCTCATTTGTAGAGGACCTCTTGCTGACCCGCACCGCCATATAAGAAAATGTTGATTGCCCTTCTCCGTATTTTCTCTAGTTCAGCCCTGTCTGATGGAAGTTCTCCCCGTTGAAGGTAGTTTGCAATGGGGGTCATCCAGCCGATGGCAGGAGTATATGGCTCAAGGACAGGACTGACTTCATGGATTTATTCCATCTTGGTCTAAACAAATGACAATACCATTAGACGGTGAGCAAAACTGTTAACCATTTCATCCCGGGTTGGGTCAGCTAGGGCTATGGCCACGTTGGCTAATGCATCAGCGTGAGCATTCTGAGACCAGGGGATATAGGTTAATGTTGGTTCTGTGGAGAATTATGCCATTAACCCTAAGACATGGTCAAACATAGGGATCAGATCCTCCTTTTTAATAGCATAGTCACTATTAACATGATTTATGACCAGTTCCAAGTCACCTTTTACCTTAAGGTGTTGTACTTGTGCCTGGAGTGAAAGTTCCAGGCCTGCAATGAGAGCTTGATATTCTGCTTCATTGTTCATACATCATTCTGATAGGAGGAAGGAATATGGCAATACTACCTTTTCTGGGGACATGAGTATTATTCCCAAGCCCACTCTGTTGAATCTGGGATCCTCCATCCCTTTCCCGGTTGGGCTTCAGGATGCGCCGTCGAAGTACATCTCCCATGCTAGGAACTCCTCTTGAACCGAGAAGATGTATTCATCAGGTAGCTTAACGTCTAGTACAGAGGTCACCACTGAGGGGTGCTCTACCAGAATGTCTGCTAATGCCTGACCCTTGATGGCTTTCTGTGGGACAAACCGGATGTCAAACTGTTGCAGGATGACCACCCATCGGGATAGATATCGGGTTAGCATCGAGTGGATGATGATGTACTTGAGCGGGTTACACCACAAAATCAAATGGACCTCATGATGCTGCAGATAATGTCGCAAATTTTGAACTGTGAAGACCAAGGCCAAACAACTCTTTTCGATGTATGAGTATCAATTCTCAACATCAATCATTGTTCGGATGAGATAATAGAGACTGTTTTCATTGCTCGCATCATTCTTTTGTGCGAGGAAGGCTCCCAGGGATTGCTCTAAGGCTGTCATGTACAAGATGAGAGGTATTCCTTCAACTGGGGGCATTAGCACCAGCGGGATTAAAAGGTACCTCTTTAAGTTGTCGAACGCCTCTTGGCAGTCATCCGCCCATTTGTATGTGACCCCCTTCTTCATTAACCTCGTGAAGGGAAACCATTTTCCGTCCAGGTTGGCTATGAACCGCCTGATATAGGCAAAATTCCCTTGGAATTATATCAACTAAGTGAGGTTGTGGGGAGGTGGCGGGCCAAGGATAGCCTTTGTCTTCTAATGGTCAACTTCGATGCCACGATGGCGTACGATCAAGCAATGGAATTTACTTGAGGTAACCTCGAAGGTGCATTTCAATGGGTTCATCTTTAAGCTATGCTTTCAGAGTTTGTTGAAGACGGTCTCATGGTCTGCCAGGTGATCTTAGAGCTATCTAGACTTGACCACCAGGTCATCCACGTAACATTCAACGAATTTCCCTAGGAATGGCTTAAAGATCAGATGCATGGCCTGCTGATATGTGGTGCCAGCGTTATTGAGACCAAAGGGCATGACCCTGTAACAGAATACCCCTTGAGGGGGCCTGAAGTTAGTGGCTTCCTCGTCTTTTCGGGCCATCCTTATTTGATTATATATAGAATAGCCTTCCATGAAGGATAGAGCCTCGTACCCGGCCATCGCATCAATTAATAATTTAGTGATCGTGACCGGGAAATCATCTTTCGGACAATGCTGATTTAAATATCTGAATTCAATGCTGATGTGGATTTTTCCATTCTTTTTCTTGACAGGGACTATGTTTTCCAACCAAATGGGGTACTGGACCTCCCGAATAAAGCCTGATTTAATGAGATTATCAACTTCAGCCTTTATTTTGGCGGTATGTGAGGGATGCATCCTTCTTGCGGCCTGTTTATAGCCCCGGTGGTCTTCTGGAAAACCCAGGTGATGTGTCACCACTTTGGAATCGAGTCCCATCATTTCTGTGTAATTCCAGGAAAACAAATCCCAATGTTGCCTCAGGAAAGAGGGATATACCTCATTCTCCTCGGGGGACATGGCTTCACTAATGAGAGTAGGCCTCAGATCATCCCTGGTACCCAGGTTTATTTCCCTGAGCTCATCCACCATGGTGGAGATACCCTCCTCAAATGCAGGTGTTGCATCTCTAAGATATTCCCCCCCTTCTTCTCCCAAGTCCTCATCTTCTTGATCCGACGAGGAGAGAGATTCCAGTCTGAGCCATTGAGGGTTTGAGGGAGAGGCATCGTGGAAATCCCTTCTTGAGTATTCGTCCCCAAATCGAGGGTTGGTGGATGTTCCCGCATTGTTGTGCTCAACCATCATGGCTGAGGTCATGAGGACATCTGAGTGTGTGTCCATACTTGAACTCCTACTCTCAACATGGTTGATGGGAATGACATAATCTCTGCCAAGATGCCTGAGGGGGTCCTCAGGAACCATTTCTAGGCCATTTGGAGCTGGGATCCAGTCGACACCATCGACCAAGGGATTATTTTTCTTTTTCTCATAGAACCTAGCGTCAATGTAATGTGACTCAGAGAGATCAAAAGGGGCCTTGTCGGCATGCAATGTTCCACTTTGTCTATTGACACAGTACTTAATACATCGGTGGTAGGATGAAGGAACGACCATGTGCTTATGGAGCCATGACCTTCCCAACAGGGCATTGAATGTTGTGCTCTGTCAGACCACCAGGAATTCTATGTAGGCTACAAGGTCACCAAAATGGTTCTTCAGCTTAATTTTTCCCATTGGTTTCTGCTCACTCTGGTCATAACCCAATAGAGTTGTGGCTGAGGTAATTAGGTTGTCCTCACTGTATCCCAACTTATGGAGTGTCCATAGGGGATGGAGGTTAACTGCAGAGCCATTGTCTATAAAGTCGTTCCGGATCTCAACATAATTCAGTGTGCCAGACACATATAGTGGTCTGATGTATCCTTGCATGATGGCGTTTTCATCCTGATCGGTGAAGGAAATCACTACATCACATTCAGTCGGGTCATTCTCGATCCGGTAAATTTCGGTGGCAGCTACCTCGGCTTGAAACTCATGGGGGTTGATCAAAGCTTCTATAAGCGCCTCCTTGAGGTCTGCTGACAAACTTAGGTCATCAAGGATTGACAGCATGGCTGGTACCGATGCCAGCTGCATAAGGATATGGTATTTTTTCTCCAGCGGCCGATGCTTCTCCGTTGGCGGGAGAGTCTTAACGGGTGCTTTAGGGGCTGGAGAATTTGAAGAGGAGGGCCTGGACATGGGGCCGGATATCGATGGCTTTTATGTGTTCTAGGGTCTCAGCCCAGACGGTCTGTTTGTGCACGCTAGGCAGTTAGACAATTGTTCCTCCTCTGGTGGGTATCGCAGAATAACAGGGTCAGAGTGGCTGCTTGTGGAAGTGGAGGGGCATTTGTTCTCCTGCTGAGTCCATTGAAGGGCTCTCCCACAGGTTTCCGTGATACTAACAGTTTGGGAAGGGTTCCAACCATAGGGTTGGTTTCAGCTGCGGCTGCACCTCCCCTGGTATCCCCTACCTCTGCGATTCCTCCTCCCGGCTCCTCATGCAGGGAACTCGGGTTCGTAACCATACCCTTCGTCAGGGAATGATTCCATAATATGGATGAAGTTAATAGAAGCAAAGATTGGCTCTTCATCCTCTGACAGTTCAACCTGGTCAGTTGTTCCTGATGGTGCCGTTTTGTGGGTCGGTGCCCATGGCACCAAATTCGAGGTCATATAATCTACCAGGGTCGGAACTAACTTTGGCCCCGTCACGGACTGATCCTCCTGCTATTGTTTCCTCCTTCTTCGATTACGCCCGGATGACCGACCCGTGGAGGTTTGTGAGGTCGATGCCATCAGATGTGCGACATCGGGGGCTGTTGGCGGCAATGCCAGCTACTGTAGTTGAGCTCAGAGTATGCACTGGGCTCGGTTGATAGTCTTTCGAGTCATCCAATTGTCAAATTTCATCCCCTTCTTGGTGGTGACTTTCTACCACCCCTCCTCTTTGTCGGAGTCGGTGGTAGAGATAAATGCCACATGTGTTGGGGGTGGTCCCAGCTCAAACTGTCTGGATTCTACCATCCTCTGTAGGAGGTCTTTGAAGATGAAGCATTCTCAGATAATGTTCCCTAACATCCGATGGTAGGGGCAGTAATCTAGCATGTCATCGCGGCCGACCTCTTCAGGTTTCCTCGGCTCCGGGAGGCGGAGCAAGTTGCAATTCATGGCGGCAATGAAGTAGCCACGAACTTTATCGTCTTGGAACAAGTATAACTTTTGTATTCGTTACTGAAACTTCATCTGCTTCAGTCCTCACTGATCGTCCCGTTTAGGTGGGGTGGCCACTGATATGAAAGAGGCCCTTGACAATTTGGTGGAGGCCTGAGCGGTGGAGCGGGCACAGGGGCCGGTTTGAGTGTGACAGCGGATGCTTCATCTCTAGGGGCTCTTTTCGCAGGAGCCTATGAGGCTATTCAAGACTTAAAGGTGGTCCGCTGAAGGGAGTCCTCAATTCTCTGGGCAATGGCCGAGAGATGGAAGATGCCAGTGGTGCACTCCACTGATATGAGCAGTGTTCACAGCTCATCTTGAAGATTATCGATGCATATGGCTATCATCTTATCCTGAGGCATTGGCCTGTTTAGGGAATAGGTCAAACCTTTCCATCTAGCGATGAAATCTGAGACCCTCTCGTCCTCCCTATTCTTACAGTTCACGAGGTCACTGACAGTTGTCTTGGGAAACATTGAGCTGAAGTGGAACAGGAACTGCTACCGAAGGTCTTCCCAGCTCTTTATTGACTGGGATGGCATACGCGTATACCAGACGAAGGAGGATCCTTGCAAGGTCTGTACGAAGCATCTGATTTTCATTGCTTCTTCCTATTCTGGATTCCCTATCATAGGGTCGCAAAAGGATGCGTAGTGCATCAAATTCTATTCTGGATTGCCAGACCCATTGAAGATAGAGAATACATGGCTCCCAAAATTGGGTGGAGGTGGTGTGTTGGTCACCCAATCTTGGTAGGGTTTCCGTTCTGGCTGTATCAGAGCTCGTCAACCTTCCATCACTTCGAATCGAGTAGTTAGTGCCTCGATGGTGTTGGTGAGACCCTGGTTTACATCCTGTTGGGCCTGGTCCTGAACAGGCGTAGCCCAAGGCATTGATTGAAGATCTGGATTGGCCGGCACTAAGGGTACATGTGCCATTTGTGGCACCTTCATAGGGTTCATTTGTACTCTCTGCAGTTTCTTCATGAGTGGAGGGAAGTCTTGGTATTCATCTGAATCTACATTTAGGTAGTTGGACGGGCCGGGTGCCTCGTTGGACGGGAGCCCTGACCGTGTTTCATTTGCCGGGGAAAACCTTAGTCTTTGAGGTAAACTTACTAGGAGTGCATGATGTGGCTCCTCTTGGGACACACTTTCAATAAGGTGGTTCCTCTGGAGTAGCTTGGCGTTAAGCCGCCTCAATTCTTTCATCTCCTATTACTGTCGAGAAAATCTCTCTTCGAGCATGAGTTGCTCATCATTGTTGAGAGAAAGAGGTGGGTTAAGGGTAACCAGTCCTTTGTTCTTATCCCTGTTGGAAGCTTGTTGGGTAGGCAGAGGAGGGTTGGCTGGAAGGACGACCATGTTTAGGGTGGCCCTCTGGTTCCGGGGGTGCACACCTGGCGGTTCGTTGTGAGTCACAACCTGACCGGAACTATAATCCCTCGATCTCTCCTGATTTGCAGTATCTATGGTGTCACCCATGTGGTTAACCTCTATGACATTGATAGATGCATATCTCAAGGCATAAAATATGTCATCTTCCACATGGGAAGAGGATCTCCTGCATCTTTTGCTGGTCTTCCCTTTTGTGACCTGGGATTGCCTTCGGACTTCTTGACGAAGGGTGACACGGAGAGTTCTTTGATGTGACTTTACGATGCACCTTCCTCTTAGAGGGGATGATGATTCAAATGACGGGATAGGATGGGAACCTCCCCTTCTGATTATCCTCCCTAGACGAGATAATATTGACTCTCGTGGGGGAGGTTGTTGTTGAGGGGGAAATAATGCCCCCAGCCCGGAGGGCTGGGGTTGGCTCCGTTCCTTTGACATCGTGTCTCTTCCCGGTTTTATTGGTCTTATGGGGGAATTTTTTATTAAATATTCCCCCAACCCTGCAGGATGGGGTTGACCCTAGATTGCGGCGGTGGCCACGGTTATCGCTACCTGCCTGATCTTGTGTGCCCCCATTCAGGGGTGAACTGGGTTTGGTGCCGAGTTCTTCTGAGAATCAATCCCTTCTGGGGAGGCAAGAAAATATCACTGATTGGACTCTCTTAGGAAAGAGGCATGTTGTATGCTCTCAGTGTCCTAATTAAGGGGTTCTTGACTAGCTTGTTCCCGTCGGGCCTGACACTTCTGGGACTTACTCAAGGTCTGACTCTGCTGGGTGTGTTGCCTTTCCTGAATAGTGAGACCACTCAATTTCTGTCATGATGTGATGATGTTGCAAGACACCATTCCAAACGGGTTCTTCTGGGTGGGGAGCAGAGTGAAATACAGAGCTCCATGTTCTCCCCATCCCCTGATATGGACTCCCGTCGGAGCGTCACCGATGAGGAGGCGTCGTTGATGCTGCGCGTGGAGGCAGGTTATCTCCATGTTTCCTCTATGCCTCTCGGGTCGTTGTTGCCATGCTGAAGGAAGAGCTTCTAGGTTGATGTGACACAAGAGGTATCATGTTGTCTTGACGTGGTCTGTGTACCCATCGTAGGGTAGGAATCTTGACTTTAGTCAACCGAGGGTTGCCTATACATTACGGCAGATGCCGTGCACGTATTCTTCCAACAACTCTATGGGTATGTCGAACTGAGAGGTGGTCGTAGGCCAAAACATTACTAGCATATCATCCATGGAAAGTCGTTTCCTTAGGTGTAGCATATCGGCATACTCCTCCGCTAGTGACTCCTCTACCTGGTCGGCCCAACTCAGACACTCGCTGCCAATGTGGTCGGAGGTAGTGGGACTGGTAGGAGCTGAATCATTATGTGGGCGATTTCGAGGTGGTTCAGAGGATGAACGTGGCCTTGGACTGTCTCCTGATTGCAGAAGGATATCGCCAATGACTAACTGGGAATCTGACATGCTTGATCCCGTCCTTCTGAGTGCCTCGGCATATGAGGGTTTTTCTATGCTTGATTTGGTAGGGGGAGGACCTGCCTGTCTATATGATATGTCATCACGGGGAGGACCTCCGCAATGGAGTCCGTAATGGCGAGGACTACCATTACTGCTCGATGCCTCACTGCATAGAGGACTTTTGTAGTGCACACCATGGGGAGGACCTTCAAGGCGTTTTGCAATATGGGGAGGACCTTCTGACTGAGGAGCATCATTACAGGGAGGCCCTTCGCAAAAACCGCCATCATGGTGAGGATGACAATCATGGATTGACGTTCGACGTGCATCCTATGGAGGAACTTCAGGACACACTGCGACAAGGGGAGGACCTTCTTGTTTCTTGGGGACAATGTGGGGAGGACCTTCGCAATGGCAGCCGTGGTGGCGAGGACTACCATTACTGCTATCGTAGAGAGAATATATGTTGGATACATCCTGGGGAGGGCCTTCAAAATTTACCACAATGAGGGGAGGGACTTCTCGTTGCTTGAAGTCTCTACGGGGAGGACCTATGTTATCAGGGTGGCAAGGAATACCACTGTGATCTGATGCCCAGCTGCGCGGAGTGTCGTTGCAACGTAACCCCTGGGGAGGACCTTCAAGGTAGGCAACGATAAGGGGAGGAACTTCTTATCGTGAGGAGACGTCATGGTGGGGAGGGCCTCCACAGTTGCGACTATGATAGTGAGGACTACTATCATAATCTGTGGTCCCACTGTATGGAGAGTGATTGCAGTGTATACCCTGGGGAGGAACTTCAGAGTGGACTGCAGCAAGTGGAGGACCTTCTTGCTGCTTGATCTTCTGGTCATGTGGAGGTTTTCCATGACTCTCTTCAAAAGAGGATCTCTCGTGATCGATCATTATATGCCTGCGGCGGAGGCCCCCTTGGGTGCTCTGGGGAGGACTTTCAGAGCTGCTGGTAGTGACATTGTGGGGAGGACCTTCGCAACTGCTACTACCACTCCCATAATATGGTAATGGGTGGGAAGGGTTCTGAGCCTTTGATGTATGCTTAACGGCATTGGGAACCCCATCTTTCAGTAGAATGGAGTCATGAACTCCCTATTTATTTTCCAGATGCCTTTGGCACATTCGGGGCGCTCTCTTGCAGGCAGTGGGGACCGTCAACTATTGACAACAGCCTTCACCTTTGGGTCCCTTTCTAATTTGGTCCCGTGATGCTGTCGGGATATGCTGATGAACATCTTGACTTTTAGCAAGGATATATTCCTGCTCTGAAGCATCCGCTGTGATGTATGGGTGTCCCCCAGTTGGAATGAGTGAAGCTACTCGATCAGGTCGCCCTTGCGTCGTGGAATATGGTCGGCAACCCTCCTTGGTAGAAGCAGGGATGCAAATCTGCTCTGAGGCGTCTATCTCATCTCTTAGATGAGTCGCCTCAATTGGGGAGATGGTCTCAGGGGCCCGAGTCCTTGCTGTTGCTGCTGATGCAATTACATTCTGACAAGTCTGCAAGATACGATCTGGGATTGATACCTACTCCTCCATAATTTCCAGGATATGTAGAGATACATCTTTGGCTGGAACGGGTATGAAGGCCCATTTCGGTATCGGAGTTGGAATGTCCTAATCTGTTCCTCCGGTGGTCAGTGGGTACTGACAATTCTCCTGTGTCGGGGCAGGTGAACGAATCTTTCCCTGTGCTGGGATACACCGGTTTATCTCTCCGTTTTCCACCACATCAGGATGGCAGACTTTACTTGCATCCATAGGGAGCTGGCCCTGCATATATTGGTTTCCCACTGTATCGAGTTGGTGGCCTTTGTTGGCTGGGAGGCGTGCCCATCTATTATTTTCCACCACATCTGGGTGGTGGGATTTGTTGATCGCCACCATAACAGGATGGCGGGTGTTAGAAGCAACTGCTAGGAGCTGGTCCTGGAGGTGTCGGGTCGCCACCATGTCAGGTTGGTGGGCTTCATGACCCTGGGCAAGGAGAGGTGCCTGCCTAGTAAGTGCTATCGTGTGTGAGAGATGGGCTTTATGGAGCTCGGTGGGGATGCGCGCCGGCTTTTATGATGCTTCCATGTCTGGATAGAGGGCTCGGGAGGAGCGAATAGGTGTAGGTGCCTGTTCATGGTATGTCTCTGTGGCTGGACAGCGGAGCTCCTCCTCAGGGACCAGGGTGATGACCGGTCCCTGATTGTACGTCTACCGCCCTCGTCGGGCGGTCCGAGGGGCCATAGCTCAGGGAGCATGGGTCTGAATCCTCGGGGAGACATCCTCCTCGGCGCGAGGATGTTGAATCGCTCTGTGACTGCGATGACACCTTCTGGCGGGGGCCTTGGAGCGGAACCCCCGTTCGGCGGGGATGAAGTCATCAATGTCGACCTCATCCGCCTCCTTAAGAAAAGGGAGGTATGCATTGTCCCGTTCCAGGGATAGACTCCCGAAATGGTTGGAGACAGCAAGAGGGGCTGTCTGGATCTGCCTTTACAGCCGCTGCTGGGCAGGCGACCGACGAGTTCTGGTGGATTGGAGGGTGTGCATGGCCGCCTCCACCATTGGGAGAGTACCGTTCACATGGTACTCTCAGATCAGTGCGTCCGAGACCTAGCATTGAAGATGTTGGGAGGGTGACAGGGTCCTCTGTAGGTGAGGACATCTGGCCATTGCGTTGTTGGAAGCACGCGCTTGTGATTTCCTTCAGGACTCCATTGGATCAAAGGGAGTTCTGAAGGTAGTACCTGCAATTTTTTTTTAACATATACAAGAAGAAAACCCATCAAAGCCGCATCTCATGATCCCATGTGTAGTTAATGACCTTGCATGGCCCTCCTTGTGAGTAAAAGGTGGAATAGGGTGGGATTAGGTTAAATTCATCATGATTGGTTAAAGATTCATGTCGGGCTCACCATTTTTGTTTCGTGTCAGTTTTCGAAATGCCCAACAATTCCGTATCCAATGACGCATGGACATTCTTTCCAAAGGTAGGCGTTCAACGGATGGTCTGACCAGCGACGCTTAAGAACTCACATTGGTCGAGAGGATGGGATTTCAGGCTCATCACACCCTTTTGGGGGGAATTATTTCTTATTCCGGGACCCTCTTATAGATTTAAGACGTATTCATATGTTCGCGAATCTTTGGTTTATCTCAAGCATAGTATCCACAGATTTAACCCTGGTTGGAAATGGTCAGCTGAACAAAGGGGTTCAGAATCATTTTGGCCCGAGGATTACCATCCATCATTGGATTAATGACCCCAAGGAGTCGGAACTCATTGAGGCAGCACTAGGGGTGGCACGGTGAACCGATGTAAAGATAGTCAGATCGACCGGTTGTTGGGATTGAACCTCATGGAGGCATCCTATGTACCCTGCCTAGGGGACAGGGATCAAAGTCCGCATAGATAGAATAGAGAACGTCGGAGAACCGATGTGAAGGTGGACCCAGGGGTCCATTTATGGTCAGTATTGAACCTCATAGAGGCTTCCTACGTATCCCTTTGGTAGGGAATCAAAGTCCACGTAGTTGGAAATGTCTTGGGACTTACACTCTCAGGCAGCCCAAGGAGATGGATTGGGGCTTACACTCTGAGGAGGCCCATGGTGGGGGATTGGGGCTTACACTCTGGGGAGGCCCATGGTTACAGATTGGGGCTTGCACTCTGAGGAGGCCCATGGTGATGGATTGGGGCTTACACTCTGAGGAGGCCCCTGGTGATGGATTGGGGCTTACACTCTGAGGAGGCCCATGGTGATGGATTGGGGCTTACACTCTGAGGAGGCCCAAGGTGATGGATTGGGGCTTATACTCTGAGGAGGCCCATGGAAGGATGTCATGGTCGATGCTTACTCTAAGCCCATGTGAGTCATGCTTGGTGTGAGAAACAAGATCCAGTAGGGACCAGAGGATCACGTCGCAAAAGGTGTGTCCGTGAGAAGTAGAGTGGGGCTTACACATGGAGTGGCCCATAATGACAGGTTGGGGCTTACACTATGAGGAGGCCCATGATGATGGATTGAGGCATACACTCTAAGGAGGCCCATGGTGACGGATTGGGGCTTACACTCTGAGGATGCCCATGGGTGACAAAGCGCAGCGGGAGAGGGAAAGGGGGAGCTCTTGTGCCCATATCCTCTCTTGTAGTGCATAAGGGCTTCCTTATGATGGGTATTTTACAATCCCCGAGAAGCCCTTAACAAGTGGAGGGGCAGAAAGGGGACTCCTGAGACCAGACTCAACATTACCGTGGGAATGCGAACCTAGGAATGCTGCGAGAATCTGCTCATGGGTCGGGGCAACCCCTTCGCCTCCACTTACCATGGACATGTGAACTCAAAACAGCATGTTGATGTGCCTGAGGGTTAAACCGCATGTATCTGGTGGATCTGGTGGAGGCCTCAGCTCAGGGTCGATGAGTAGGCCAGTGGAGGAGTCATAGAGGATCAGGCCGGATCCGGAGGATCTTATGTGGCTCGGGGAATGGGAACTCTGAAGGGTTTGGCGGCCTTCGCGTAGGGAAGTGATACGTGATTAGAGAGGCCGCCCACGAACCAGGGTGATATGTGGAATGAGGGGCCATCTGCAAACTAGGGTGGTCCATGGACTGAGGGGATGTCCGCGAACTAGGAGGATCCGCGGACTGAGGGGTCGTCCGTGAACAAGGGTGGTTCGCAGACTGAGGGGTCATCCACGAACCAGGAGGGTCTGGGGACTCAGCGGTCATCCATGAACCAGGATGGTCCACAGACTGAGAGGTCGTCCGCGAACCAGGATGGTCCGCAGACTGAGAGGTCGTTCGCGAACCAGGGTGGTCCGCGAACTGAGCGGTCGTCCGCGAACCAGGGTGGTCCGTGGATTAATTGGAATATCACGAACTAGGAGGGTTCACGACTTCGGGTTCATTATGCGCACATGGTTGGTGCACGAAGGGTTCCACGCAAGCAGTAGCGGCCAAGGTTGGCGCCAGTTGGGGTTTGTCGGTCGAGGCTTTGGCCGCATAGGATGGTGGTAAGAAGTGCGGTGGATCGAAAAAGAGGCATAAACTCCCTGGTCTGTGGGGAGTGCATCTGCGGAGGGGATATGGTTTGCGGTATTCTCTTTTTTATGTTATTTTGAGTTCACAGTTGACAAAATTATTCAGCGTTTTCAGTTACTTATTAGTTCGTTCCCCGGTTCATACTTGCTTTGGTTCACGAAATGGAATTTCACTGTTTGCAAAATCCTAAGCCTTTCTTCAAAATCCTTCCACCCAAGTTTGATTGATCTCCTCTCCATCTCCTTTCTCAAAATATGAATCTCCCACCTTCAAATCGTCCGAATCCGAATCCCTTCATCCCCTCCCCCTTGGTATCCTTTTATAGAGTGCAGAAAGTGATGTATCTGTGGTCATGCGTCACCATTTGCGGAGGCCCACGACTGAATACCCAGTTTACAACTGAGTTGGTCAATTCGTAATCTGTGGGGGGTATTGTGCACTCCCCCCCCCCCGCGAACCGAACAAGGGAGTGCTTCGCGGCTGCGGAGGGTTCCACCACCATTCCGTGAATGATAGTGGATGTAGCATGAACCGGTCGACGTGGTCCACGATTGGGGCGGTTAATGACGGCGAACCGGATTGGTGCCCATCCAGCCTCGCGACCGGAGAGGATCTCTGCCTCCATTTCATGAACAATGATGATTTGAGGCGGGGGTGCTTCGTGGGGCCTGGCCACGTCGTGTTTTCATGGGACTGGACCGCAGACCGGTCCTGCTTGTGTCCCTTCTTTAGACATTCTCCATTTTTTCCCCAATTCATTGGGGGAATTTGGGTAGAATCCCCTTTTCATAATTTTCAGGACCCTACAAGGATTTTAATGGATTTTGTTGTTTTTATAACATTGTGAGTGGTGTAATGTTTTTAAGAGTTTTTAGTGGTTTTGATGGATTTTTTTTTGTTTTTGTAGGGTTTTTATAGTTGTTAGGGTTATTTAGGGTATTTAGGTTTTTTACTGTCTTTTCTTGGGGGGGGGGGTTTGAGGGTTTAAGTATTTTTCAGTTTTTTACTTGTTTTTTGTGTTTTTAGGTTTTTAAGGATATATTTGGATTTCTGAGGATTGTTAGGGTTTCTTATATTTTAGGGGATTTTTACAGGTTTTTTGGGATTTATATAGTGTTTTAGTGGTTTTCTGTATTTAAATAGATTTTATGTGTTTTTTTATTTTACATATTTTTTATATTTATAGGTTTTTTATCGTTATTTAGTGTTTTTAATGTTTTTACAGACTTAAAGGGGTTTTAGAGTTTTTAGGGTTTTTAGGTTTTTATGTGTTTTAGGATTTTAATGTTTTTAGGCGATTTTATGGTTTTTGGGTGATTAGGGTTTTTATTTTCTTTTTTTAGGGTTTTACCATTTTTTTATGTTTTTATGTTTTTTAGTGTTTATATGTTTTAAATGATTTTTCTGGGGGATTTTAGGGTTTTATGGTTTTTTTCATTTCTATGGATTTTTAGGGTGTTTTTTTTATTTTTCGTTTTTTAGTATTTTTAGGGATTCTTAGAGTTATTGTTTGGTCATTTTATGTTTTTTTTTGTTTTTTTAGTTTATTTAGCTGTTTTAGGTGTTGTTAGGTTTTTAATAGTTTCATTGGGTTTTTCAAGGCTTTTTATTCTTTTATAGATTTTATGGGATTTTTATGAATTTTTATAGTTTTTAGGGATTCGGGGTTTTTGTGGGTTTTTTGGGGTTTTTAGGGTTTATAGTGTTTATTTTCAATTTTTTGGTTTTTAGTCTTTTTTTAGTATTTTTGGGTTTTAATGTTTTTTAGAGTTTCTAAAATATTTATTGTATTAATGGGTGTTTTATTATTTTTGTGATTTTTTTCGGTTTTTTTTGTTTCTAGGATTTTTTATGGTTTTAACGAATTTTTATGGATTTTTTTTTCATTTATGGTTTTATTTTCTTTTATGGTTTTTATGGGTTTTAGTG
Organism: Viscum album; assembly: GCA_963277665.1. Classification (NCBI taxonomy): domain Eukaryota; kingdom Viridiplantae; phylum Streptophyta; class Magnoliopsida; order Santalales; family Viscaceae; genus Viscum; species Viscum album. The sequence goes on from OY728162.1 coordinate 479,941,784, forward strand.
TTTTTTGGATTTTACAAGTTTTTACCATTTTAGTTTTTAAGGTTTTCTTAGGGTTTGTAGGATTTTTAGGGGTTTTTATGTTTTCAAGTATTTTTAGGTATTTTTTGTGATTTTATTGGTTTTTAGGTTTTTTATAGATTTTAAGGTTTTTTAGTGTTTTAAGGGTCTTATTATTTTTATGTTTTTTAGTGGTTATAAGTATTTTTAGGTTTTTGAGGTTTTATTAAGGGGTTTTCAGTGTTTTTAATTGTTTGTTTGTTTTTTAAGATTTCAAATCTTTTAAAGGGTTCTTTTGGTTTTTATGAATTTAGGGATTTTTTTGGGTTTTAGGGATTTTAGGGTGTTTATCTTTTTTATGGTTTTAGGGTTTTCATGGCATTTAGGGTTCGTATTATATTTATAATTTTTTAATGACTTTAGGAGTTTAAAGGGTTTCAAGATTGTATTGTGATTTCTTGGGTTTTTTTGGGTTTTTAGGGTTTTAAGGTTTTTATGGGTTTTAATGGTTTTTAGGGACTCTTATGGTTTTTAATGTTTTTTGGGTTTTTTGGTTTTTTGGGGATTTAAGTGTTTTTAGGTTTTATGGTTTTCTTAATGGTTTTTAAGGTTTTTATGGTCAATTTAATTTTTAGTAATTTTATGAGGTCTTGTAGGATTTTTTAGGTTTTTAGAATTTTTAAAGAGTTTCATGTTTGTTAGGGTAGAAGAGTTGCGAGGTCAGGCTATTCTCGACCCCCCTAAAATTTGTTATAAAAAAAAAGACGCAATAGAAAAGGGTGGGGAGGGGTCAATCAACCCACACCCAAAAACCCTAGACACCCCCACAAAACCCACAAGACCCCAAAATCACCAAAAGACACACAAAACTAGAAAAGTCATGAAAACAAAGTCATCTCCATCAGCATCTCCCAGCAAACCAGCAACCAGAATTCCGCAACAGATTTTTCATCATCCATCACCTCCTTGGCAAGCATCTCCACCACCAGCAACACAAGAACACCAGCTCTAAAATCACTGATAGCATCTTCATCACATCTTAACCAAATAGTAGCCAAGGTCCAACACCTCATTTTCAAAAAAAACCAGCACCTCTTTTGATCACCAAACAACTCTCAGCACCCCGCTTCAAATCCAGCAACCACATAATCTGACAACCAGCATCTCCTTCTACACCTCACATCCAAATAATAGCAACAAAATTCACCACTAATAATGTCGAAGGACCATAAAAAAGGAAATCCACATCCTCACATCTCATCCAAGAAGAAATTTCACACCCACCAGCAATGTAAAGCCACCTGAACCAACAATGAAATCCAAAATGCAGCACCCATCACTCGTTATTCCAAACCAAAACCAAGAAGCCCCACACATGAAGGCCAATAAGTAGCACTAGTATCAAAACACAACCAAATCATCCACAACCATTGATGCAACCAAAGAGAGAAAGAAAAAATAGAAGATGAGAACATAAAAGCTTCAACTATACCTCCTGCAACCTCAGAAAAGAAGGGAAGAACCCATAGCAGCATCCATCACCAATCAAAATATTTCATCACAAATCAATAAGATCCATCGAGAGTCACCCTGTCCAATTTCATTAACGCAAAAATCCAGGTTTTTAATGAAAAACTCCGCCTCATCATGATTCCTTACAAGCTACCTGAGTCCGAACAGCGCAAGCAGCTGTGACGACGTCTGATGACCAGGAGAGACATCTCCATTGAGAATGACATCAGGAGAGAGACCTACTAACGAGGATCACCACTGCCCTCTAAGTCGACAAAATTTTTTTCCTTCACAAAGAAAAGTTTTCCATAAGTGATAGTGCACCGGAGGAGGAGTAGAATCCAAATCTGTTGAAACCAAGCCAAGTCCCACGATCCAGGCCAAGTCGTCGCCGCCCTAGCCCGAGAAGAACATCCAGAGGCCATCACCAACAGATAACTTCCTCAAATCCCACAATCATAGTGTCAGGGAAGAAGACTCCCCGAACAAGAAACCATATGCATCACATGACCCAAACTTCATCTTCTTCACAAATCGCTGCCAAGACAAACTCGTCTATACCTCCTCCCCATGACTACTTCGATGATGAGCCCCCCCGCCTCCGCTAATCCACCTAAGGTCCCATATCTTTAAATTCAACCCTGAACCATGGCTGATTTCCATTAAGGATTCCAACTGCCAAGGATTCATCTACATCACCGCAATCTAGATCAGACAGATCCAGGACCAGAGAAGAGCTATGGGTTTTATTGTTTTTAGGATTTTATTGGTTTTTAGGTTATTTTTTGGGGTTTTTGGGAGTGTTAGCATTTTTATGTTTTTAAGGGGTTTAAAGTGTTTTTACGTATTTATGTTTTTATTTTGTATTTTTAGTGTTGTAACGGTTTTATATGTTTTTAAGTATTTTGAATGTTTTTTAGGAATTTTATTGTTTTTAGGGTTTTTATAGGTTTTAAGTATATTTTTTGTTTCTTTGTTTTTTTTTGTTTTTGGGTTTTTTTGTTTTTTAGGGTTTTTATGTTTTTTCATGTTTTTAACCTATTTTAGGGATTCAAAAGGTATTTTGTTTTTTTGTGGTTTCTAGGGGCTTTATTGGTTTTAGGGGTTTTTATAGATTTTTTCCTTTTATGGATTTTTCGGGATTTCTTTGGTTTGTAGCGCTTTTAGGTTTTTAGGGTTTTTAAGTGTTTTAGGGTTTTAATAGTTTCATTGGGGTTTTCATGGTTTGTAGGGTTTTTTATGTTTTTATGTATTTTTAGTTATTTTTTAGGATTTTTACCATTTTTAAGGGTTTTTAGGGTTTTTAGGATATTTAGGGTTCTTAGTGTTTTCAGTATCTTATATATTTTTTAGAGTTTTATGTGTTATATGGATTTTAAGATTTTATTATAGATTTTAATTGTTTTTATGGTTTTATATGTTTTTTTGGGATTTTTATGGCTTTTTTATAATTATTTTTTAATAGGGTTTTAAGGGTATTATGGATTTTTAGAGTTATTATCATTTTTGGGGGTTTTATGGGTTTTTTATTTTTCTATGTATTTTTTTGTTTTTTAATGGTTTTAAGTATTTTTTAGTTTTTATCATTTTTCTGGGTTTAAAGGGTTTTTAGCGTTTATAGTGGTTTTTTCTATTTAATGGGTTTTTTGGGTTTTTAATGTTTTTATGGGTTTTTATGATTTTTAGGGGTTTTAATGTTTTTAGGGACTTTCCATGTTTTTATAAATTTGTAGTATTTTTTAGGTGCAGTATATGTTTTTGTGTTTTAATGTTTTTTCATAGGGTTTTTATGGTTATAGGGGTTTTTATGTTTTTAGGGATTTTTAGGGCCTTTTTAGGAATTTTATTGTTTTTAGGGTTTTTAGGGATTTTAATGTTTTTAAGATTTTTTAGGGTTTTTAGGGTTTTAGAATTTTGATATTTTCAGGGATTTTAGGGTTTTTAACATTTTTAGAGATTATTTGGTCTTTTTTGGATATTTATAGATTATTTGGGTTTTTATTGGTTTTTATGGTTTTTAGCATTTTTAGGTTTTTTGGGGGTTTTAATTGTTTTTTTAGTTTTTAGTTTTTTATACTGTTTTAGGGTTTTTAGGTATTTTTACGTTTTTATGGATTTTTATGATTTTTATGGTTTTTATAGTTCTTATAGATTATAAGGTTTTTAGGTTTTTAATTATTTTATCGTTTTTAGGTTTTTTTAGTGTTTTTTTGAGTTGTTTAGGGTTTTAAATTTCTTATATTTTTAAACCATTTTTAGGGTTTTAAAGATTTTTTAGAGTTTTAGTGGGTTATTTGTGGATTTATGTGTTTTGTAGTGTTTTTAAATATTTTTTGGATTTTTATGGTTTTTACGGTTTTTTAGTTTTTACTATTTTTAGTGTTTTTTGGGGGGTTTTATGTGTTTTTAGGGTTTTAAGGTTTTCTTAGGTGTTTTTTTCGTTTTTATGGTTTTTTATATATTTAGTGATTTTCAGGGTTTTTTTAGGGTTGTTATCATTTTTAGGGAATTTTTTGGTTTTTATAGGTTTTAGTAGTTTTATGGTTTTTTTGGTTTTTAGGGTATATTTGATTTTTTTGGATTTTATGGGTTTTCAGAGTTTTATAACGTGTTTAGGGGTTAAATATGTTTTTAGAGTTTTTATTTGTTTTTTAGGGTTTTATGGGTTTTATGGGTTTTAATGTTTTTAGCGGTTTTGGGTGTTTTATGGGGGGTTTGATTTTTTGGGGTTTTTATGATGTTTTAGGGTTTTCAGTGCTTTTAGGTTTTTTAGGGGTTTTAAGTGTTTTTTGTGCTTTATGGTTTTCTTATGGGTTTTCAGGGAATTATGGTTTTTTAGGTTTTTAGGGATTTGTATTTATTTTTTATGAATTTTATGGTTTTTTGGGGTTTTTAGAATTTTGAGGGGTTTTAGGGTTTATTAGGGTTTTAGGGTTTTTAGGGTTTTTAGCGTTTTTAGGTATTTAGAGGTTTAAGAGTTTTTTAGTTTTTAACAATTTCTTAGGGTTTTTCATGTTCATAGGCTTTCTTATGTTTTTATGTATTTTTGAGATTTTTAGGATTTTTATGGTTTTTTCAATTTTCAGGTATTTTAAGGATTTTTATATTTTTTTAGTGATTTTATGGTTTTATTGATTTTTTCAATTTTACAGTTTTATCATTTTTTATGGTTTTTTGGGATTTTAGAGTTTTTTTATCATTTTTATTTTTTTTATTTGATTAAAGGGATTATTTAATTTTTAGTGGTTTTTTTTGTTTTTATAGTTTTTTATTGTTTTATAGTTTTTATGGGTTTTATGGTTTTAGGTTTTATACGGTATTTTACAATTATTTATTGTTTTTATCAATTTTGAGGTTTATAGGGGTTTGAATTGATTTTAGGTTTTAAATGTATTATTTAGGGGTTTCTAGGTTTTTTTTACATTTGAAAGGTTTTTTCTCTTTTTTAGGGTTTAAAGGGTTTTATGTGTTTTATAGTTTTGTCCTTTTTTTAGTTTTTAGGGTTTTAAGGGATTTATATTTTTTAAACGTTTTATGGGTTTAAATGGGTTTTTGAGTTTTAGTAGGTTTTGAGGGATTTATGTTTTTTATATATTTTTTAGATTTTTACACATTTTTATGGTTTTTAGGGCTTTTAGGGGTTTTTTGGTTTTTAGAGTTATTTGGTTTTTAGGGGGTTTAATTGTCATAAGGTTTTTAATGTTTGCAAAGGGTTTTTATGGGGTTTTTTATGATTTTCAGTATTTTTAGGGATTTTTTAGGATTTTTATAGTATTTATGGTTTTTAGGGATTTTGAGGGTTTTGGGGAATTCTTTAGGTTGGTTTTTTTGGTTTTGGGGTATTTTTAGTTTTGAGGTCGTTAAACATTTTTTATAGTCCTTAAATGATTTTAGGGGTTAAAAGGGTTTTTTGGGTTTCTAGACGGTTGTTAGGGTTTTTATGTTTTTTTGTTTTCAAGGGTTATATGGTATTTAGGGTTCTATGTTTTTTTTATGGTTTTTATCATTTTTAAATTTTTGGGGTTATTTTGTTTTTTTTAGGTTTTTATCTTTGTTTTTAGGGGTTTTACTGGTCTTTACTTTTATTAGGATTTTTAGGTATTTTTTAGGATTTATATTCTTTTTTAGGGTTTTAGGTATTTTTGAGGGGTTTTATGGTTTTTTATTGTTTATTTGGGTTTTTGGGGTTTGTTGAGTTTTTAGGGTTTTTGTAGTTTTTTAGAGTTTTAATTGTTTAAATGGGTTTTAGTGTTTTTGTAGTTTTTGTTGAGTTTTTTAAGGATTTTATCTTTGTTTTTTTTGGGGTTTGTTGAGTTTTTAGGGTTTTAATATTTTTAGTGATTTTAATTTTTTTTTGCGATTTTAGTCATTTTATATGTTTTTAGGGTTTTATGTTTTCCGTCAGGGCTTTTAGGGTCTAGGATTTTTGGTGTTTTAGGGATTTTTAGTGATTTTTTAGAATTTTTACTATTTTAGTGCTTTTAGTGATTTTTAGGGTCTTTATGGTTTTTTAGGGGTTTAGGGTTTTTCTTAAATTTTTAAGGGTTTAAATGGTTTTGAGTGGATTTAGGGTTTTTATGGGTTTTTAAGGATTTATGGGGTTTCTATGGGTTGTAGAGTTTTTATTGATTTTTTTTATAATATATTTTCGGTTTTTAGGGATTTTATGTTTTTTAGGTTTTATGGTATTCATAGGGTTTTCAAGGGTGTTTTGGTTTTTAATGGTTTTAGGGATTTTTAGATATTTTGTATTCTTATTGTTTTTAGGGTTTTTAGGGTTATTATGCTTGTTTGGGGATTTTATGGGTTTTTATTGTTTTTAAGGTTTTGAGGCATTTTTGATTTTTTTAATTACTTTTATGGTTTTAAAGGGTATTTAGAGTTTTTAGAGTATTTTTAGGGTTTTTAAAGGGATTTTGGGTTTTTATGGTTTTAGGTGTTTTTTTGGGTTTTTCAGGTTTTTAAGGGGTTTTTAGGATTTTAAATGATTTTATGTTTTTAGGTGTTCTATGTTTTTTTCGGTTTTTAATGTTTTCTTAAGGGTTTTCATTGTTTTTTGGTTTTTGAAATTTTTAGCAATTTTTACGGATTTTTATGGTTTGTAGGGTTTTTAGGTATTTTGAGGGATTTTAGGGTTTTTAGGGGTCTTTAGAGTTTTAATATATTTTTTGAGTTTATAGGGTTTTTTGTGTTTTTATTGATTTTAGTTTTTTTGTATTTTAGGGAAAAAGGGTTTTTTTAATTTTTTTGAGGATTTTAGGTTTTTCAGGTTTGTAGGATTTTATTACTGTTTTTAGGTGTTTTAGAAATTTAAGGGTATTTTGGGATTTTTAGGGTTTTTAGCATTTTTTAGGCTTTTATGTGTTTTTAGGTTTTTATGGTTTTCATATTTGTTTTCAGGGATTTTAGGGGTTTATAAATTTTAAGGGATTCTTAGGGAATTTTTAGTTTTTTTATTATTTTTAGGGTTTTTATGGATTTTGAGGGATATTAGGGATTTTATGGATTACTGGGTTTTTTAGGTTATTTATAATTTTTAGAGTTTTAAGATATTTTTGATTTTTTAAAATTTATTTGGGGTTTAATTTTTTTCTATAATGTTTAGTGGTTTTTTAATTTTTTTATGGGGTTTCTCTAGTTTTTTTGTGTTTTTATGGATTTTAAGGTCTTTAGGGGTATTTAGTGGTATTAGTCACTTTTTAGGGTTTTTATAGTTTTAAAGGTTTTTTAGTGGATACAAGTGTTTTTTTACGTTTAAGGTTTTCATAGTGTTTTTCAAGGGATTTATGGTATTTAATGTTTTTAGGTATTTTTAGAGAAAGGAAAATGCGAGGGTCAGGCTATTCCCGACCCCCCAAAAATTATTAGGAAAAAAGAGGCAATAGACAAGGGAGGGGAGCGGTTAAACGACCCACACCCAAAACCCTTAAACACCCCAATCCCAGAAAAAGAAACTCAAAAGACTAGAAGAAGAAAAAAAACCATGAAAAAAACACTCAAGAACTAAGCAGCGACCATCACCATCATCTAGTGTTAGCCAGCATCCAACAACTCACAGCCAACAAGCATCTCACAACACCATTATCATCAATCATCAGCCCCTTTCTAAACATATCCCCTACCAGCATCACTCAGCACCATTCTAGTGGGTTTTAGTATTTTATGGTTTTTTATTTTTTTAAGGATTTTAATGGTTTCTATGGGTTTTGGTGGTTATTTCCATTTTTTACGGTTTTTAGGATTTTTACCATTTATTAGGTTTTTAGCATTTTAAGGTTTTCTTACGGGTTTTCATGGTTCAAGGGCATTTATATTTTTATGTATTTTTAGTGATTTTTTGGATTTCTATGGATTTTTAGGGTTTTTAGGGATTATAAAAGTTTTTATGTGTTTTAGGGTTTTCATGATTTTTAGCATATTTTTGGTTTTTAGGGGTTTATAGTGTTTTTAAATTTGTAAGGTTTTCTTATGGTTCTCAATGTTTTTAATTTTTTTATGTTTTAAGTATTTTGAGGGATTTAAGGTTTTTTATGTTTTTAGGGTTTTCAGGGGTTTTGAGGGTTTTGAGTGTTTTAGGGGGTTTTATGGTTTTTTTGATTTTTACAGTTTTTTTGATTTTTTAGAGGTTTTAAGGGATTTTAGATTTTTTTTATCATTTTCAGGGTTTTAAAACGTTTTTTGAGTTTTTAATGGGCTTTAGGGTTTTTACGGGTTATAGAGGTTTTAAAGGGTTTTAGGGGCTATATGTTTTTATGGGTTTTTAGGATATTTATGGTTTTTAGTGTCTTCTAGGTTTTTCTATGGATTTGAATTATTTTTAGGTTTTTATTGTTTTCTTAGGGTTATCTAGGGTTTTTATGGTTTTCTATATATTTAGTTATTTCTAGGGATTTTTTTAGGAATTTTATGGGTTTTATAGCTTTTAGGGATTTTAAGGGGTTTTTAGGGTTATTAGGGTTTTTATGTTTTTTTATTCTTAGGGTTGTTTTATTTTTTTAGGGTTTTAAGTATTTTTAGAGTTCTTATCATTTTTAGGGGTTTAAAGGGTTTTTATAGTTTTATAGGTTTTTATAGTTTTTATGGGGTTTTAAGATTTTTAGGGGTAGGGGTTTATGGTTTTTATGGGTTTTTGGGTTTTTTAGTAATTTTAATGTTTTTAGTGGTCGAAAGTGGTTTTAGGGTTTGACAGTTATATTAGGGGTTTTTAGGGTTTTTTACATTTTGGTTTATTTTTAGATATTTTGTAGTTTTTTGGATTTTTATCAATTTTATAGGTTTTCATGTTTTTATGGAATTTAAACGTGTATGTTTTTTAGGTATTTTCTAAATTTTTAGTGTTTTTAGTGTTCTTTTTGTCTTTTAATGTGTTGTAGTGTAATGTCCCGAACCTCTCTGGTCCATTACTTTGTGAATTTTGGTGTTGGAGGTGTTCCAGGAGGTCAAGGTGACTTATCCCCAACACTTTGCCAATTTTCCAGTTCTGTGAACAGTGTTTCCAGTTTTATGAACAGTAACAGATCGGTCTCACCGATCGGTCTGACAGATCGGTCTCACAGATCAGTTTCACAGATCGGTGTGATAGATCGGTTTCACAGATCGGTCTGACAGATCGGTTTCACAGATCCGTCTGACAGATCGGTTTCACAGATCGGTCTCACAGATCGGTTTCACAGATCGGTGTGACAGATCGGTTTCACAGATCGGTCTGACAGATCGGTTTCACAGATCGGTGTGACATATCGGTTTCGAAGATCGGTGTGGCAGATCGGTTTCACAGATCGGTTTCACAGATCGGTTTCACAGATCGGTGTGACAGATTGGTTTCACAGATCGGTGTGACAGATCGGTTTCACATATCGGTCTGACAGATCGGTTTCACAGATCGGTCTGACAGATCGGTTTCACAGATCGGTGTGACAGATCGGTTTCACAGATCGGTGTGACAGATCAGTTTCACAGATCGGTTTCACAGATTGGTTTCACAGATCGGTGTCACAGATCAGTTTCATGTACAGTAACAGTGGGTGAACAATGTTTCTAGATTCCTACAGTTTTTCCCCTTTTGACGTTTCCTTTGACGTAAAATACATTTTAAGCCTTATTTTAAGGGCTCTTAAGGCCATTTAAAATGCCATAAATCCTATATTAATTATTCCTAAGGCTTGGAATGTTTTACATGGTCAAACCGCGTGGGTTAATGCAATCCGTTTTTAATGGAGAATTAACTGGATCTTAAACCGTTGCCCCATTTAATCTTCAAAAAGGGTCGAGATATCATTCTCCCTTGTTCTTTCCCTTTGTTCTCAACTAGGAGGAACTAGAACCTTTCAATCCTTTCCGTAGGAGTTGCACAATCAATCTTTACACCTAGGATTGGTTCCACTTTGTTTTGATGCAACCAAGATGTGTCGATCAATCTTCGATATAAGGTATGTTGTATCGTCGTTCTTTTGGGGTTCATCATCTCCTATCATCCTTTCCATAATTATACCATGTAATTTCCATGATTCTAATGGGTTTTCTTGGGGTTGGTTGGTACTGTCGTACCGTAGCATCCACCGGTGGATGCAGTTGTCGCGAGGGGAGGATCGTGACCTGTTGTGTGGATAAAGAACGTGTGGATCTGTTTGAGGTAGGGGATTCATGGCTTCTCTAATTGTATATGTGCAATTTTAGAATTAACATGATTTATCCCTTTGGATCACAATGAAATTGACCTAATTAAATACTTGAACCGGATTAAGAGAATTGGTTGATCGCATGTTGTTTCTTTATACCGTGATAACGGTTGCCTCATGTTTTGCTAGATAGAGTGTTATCTATGCTTTCTTTGATTTGTTGTTCATTTATGATATAAATTGATAATGAATGTAAAGCCGGAATTAATTGTTAATTAATTGGATAAAGATAAAGAGGCATATAAATTAATCTGGTTATTGCCATTGTTGTAGTCGTTCTAATTTGAGGATAATGAAATTAGGGAAGTAAGCATGGTTATTTATTTGTGATAGCTTACTGATTATGTATCTCGTAATTGGAACCTACGAATAACAAATCTGTTAATTCAATATGGATTAGAGAATAGATTATGTGGGAATTTCTAAAAGGGTTCTGAGTTACCCTCTTTTTTGTTAAAGGGTTAAGAGCCCATGATGTGATGTTTGTTTTCCTGCTGCTTGTGCTGTGATGTGAGCCTGGATGGCTGTTGTGATATGTGGAGGCATGGAGGCCTTGTGGTTATGGTAGCAGATGATGCCTAGAGTGGCGAGATGCATCAGTTTATGCATGTGGGTGTCGGGGAGGACACCAGGGGTGATGGAATGGGATGGATGTGGTTGCTGGTTGCTTGCGGTTTTCTTGAATGTTAATCTGCTTTGCTTTTCCCCACTACTCAAGGCAGCTGGTCTTTTTACCCGTCTTCTGAAGGAGGTGAAGACGCGTGGGGTATGCCACGTGCTTTTCGTGTTTAGCCTCTCAAGGGAGAATGGGTATATGCTCTTTCTATAGGCGGAAAAGACTCGACGGGTAGTATATCTACTCACCGTTTTGAGCCTCCTTCATGTTTAGAAGCATAGGATGTTTTTCTAGAATGCCTGGGAATGTGGAAAAGTAATTCTGTAATGAATGTTTGATTAAATGGTGAAAATCCACGGGGATAGAGATGCTGGAATTTAAAGGTGATTTGAATCTTAAAAAGGAGCAGTTGTTTTTGAATGTGATGCCAATTCAGTTTAATGTGGAATTGTTCATTCTTAATTAATGTTTAAAAAATTAATTAATGTATAGTGGAACTGATAAAATTAGAACGGAGTAATATAATAAATCTCTTCAAATGTTTGTGTTCTTATAGGATACCTAGTCTTTGAAGTAGCAGCCTGGTGTCTGAGAGACGTTAGCTACAATTGTATCTAAGACTAGGTAATGCCCATAGTGTGGATGTGAGTTACATATATATTCTATACTTTTTGTGTTTCTATATGCTACTCCACCCTTCGGTAAGGGCAACTGACACCCCGGGGATTTTGAGCCCTGGGGGGTGTTTTCCCCAACATTCTGATGGGAGGTCGAATGGCTGACTACCCCCTTTGGACCCGCTCTCTTCTCTTGGTAGATACTTGTGCCATGAGGCACAACGGTTAGTTACCCCATATATGTGTGTAGAGGGCTGTAATGGCTTGTGGTTATTCACATGCATATATTCTGGATATAGTATCCTATGGACTACTATAGGTGTAACGTGTATAGGCTATGATGGCTTGAGGATCCTTACTCGGAGTATGGGCTGTAATGGCTTGAGGTATTATACCCAATGTATGATACACGTTATGCGAGCTGTGGTGGCTCCCGGAAACTACCTGGTTACCATTGGTTGTGAGGACGGCATGGTGCTTCGCCCAGGTGTCTGCGGGCAAGCCTATGTGGTGCACGAGGTGCAGATTGTGGAGCTTAGCCTAGGTGTCTGCGGGCAAGCCTTTGGAGAGAGATGCACAGGACGTATGTCGTTGGGGAAAAGCGGCAAACTAGTGGGGAAGTAGTAGCGGGGTACCCTTTATATTCTATACTATATGCTATATTCTTGTATGCGTTACTTGGTGAGAGTAGACATGGTGAGGTTGGGAACATAGTATACCTGTTTAGGTGACGAGTTAGTTTCACTTGTTGTTCACTAGGCTTTAGCATGCTTTCTTCACTTTTGCACGAGAGGCTTGGGGAGGATCCTACTGAGTATACTGTTATACTCACCCTATGTATCTATAAACTATTTTTCAGGTCACTTGGAGCAGGTTGTAGATCAAGCGGGTTACTACTAGCTTGTGGTTGGAGGAGGAGTTGTTCGGGCTCGTGGTCGCTGCCGTTTTTCTTTCTTTTGGGTACTTTTAGTTTTCCCCTTCAGTTGTAGTACTTTTGCATGACATTTCATATATGTACTTGGTTTTCTTTTATATCTCAGTTCTAAGTTGGAGTTGATTGGAGTCTATTCTATATCTCTCTTCTGCATGTGTTCTCTTAGAGGGTAATGCCTCCCATTTGTATGTTATTATACCCTCGGTGCTAGTCGCCAACCCAGGGCCTACTGGAGGCGGGACTCGGGGGTCATTATCTCCCTTTTCACATTTCCGGCCCCGGAGGGGTACACTTTGTGGGGAGGGGGTCGTGACATGTAGGGTTTTAAATGGTTTTCATATTTTTAGGTCTTTTATGGATTTTTGTGGGTTTTAGGGTTTTTATGGTTTTAGGTGTTTTTATAGTCTTTAGGGATTTTAGGGTTTTTAGGGTTTTTAGGGTTTTAGGTGTTTTATGTATTTTTAGGTTTTCATGGGATTTTCATGGTTTTTAGGGTTTTTTATGTTTTTGGGGATATTGGGCCTTTTATAAATTTTATGGGTTTTAGGTTTTTTAGGGGTTTGAGGTATTTCAACGGTTTATAGGGACTTTAGGGTTATTATGGGTTTTTAGGGGTTTTGTGAGATTTTAGTGTTTTAGGGTTTTTAGAGTTTATTAACATTTTAGGGGTTTAAAGGGTTTTAGAGTTTTTACTACTTTTTGGGTGATTATATGTTTTTTGGGTTTTTTAACAAATTTAGGGGGTTTTATGGTTTTTAAGAATTTTTAGGGGTTTTAGGGTCTTTTTAGGTTTCTAGGTTTTTAAAGGTTTAAAGTGTTTTTTGGTTTTAAAGGTTTTCTTAGGCTTATTCATTATTTAGGGGTTTACCATTTTTTTGTTTTTTATCTCTTTTTTATGAATTTTATGGTTTCCAGGATTTTTTAGTTATGTTGAGCACCTCTAGGTTTTTTATGGCTTTAGGTATTTCTAGGGTTTTTAGCATAATTATTTTTTATGGGTTTTAAGTGTTTTTTGGTTTTATGGTTTTTATAGGGTTTCTCTAGGTTTTTATGTATTTTTAGAATTTTAGGAGTTTTTATGTATTTTATTGGAATTTTTGGGTTTTAGGGATTTTATGGAATTGGAGGGTTTTAGGATCTTTTGGGTTTAATTAGTTTTTATGGGGTTTTTGAGTTTTTAGGTTTTTATTGTTTTTTAGATTATTTGATGTTTTTATGGTATTAAAGGTTTTTGCAGCATTTAGTCTGTTTTGGGTTTCAATGATTTTTTGGGGTTTTTAAGGTTTTTATGTATTTTTATTATTTTTATGTTTTTTGGGTATTTTAGTGTTTTAGAATTTGTAGTTTGTTTTTGGGTTTTAATTTTATTTAGGTTTTTAAGGTTTTATTATCCTTTTTCATGTTTTTAGTGTCTTTTATGTTTTTAATAACTTTTAGGGAATTTGAGGAATTTATGGTGTTTAGGGTTTTTAGGGTTTTTAGAGATTTTGAGGGTTTTTAGGTGTTTTAGGGATTTTTAGGTATTTTTTGAGTTTTTTTCATTTTATGGTTTTCTAGGGGACTTATGTGTTTTTAGATTTTTATGGTCTTCATAGGGTTTTTTTGGTTTTTTTTTGGTTTTTTATATTGTTTAGAATTTTTTGGGAATCATTAGGATTTTGATGGTTTTTATGTTTTTTAGGGATTTTGAGGGTTTTTAGGGTTCTTTAAGGATTATAGAGTTTTTATGGTTATCTTTGGTTATTAGGGGTTTTTTTTAGTTTCTTAGGGTTTAATGGTTATTTGGAGTTTTATAATGTTTTTAAAGGTTTAATGGGTTTTTTTTTGTTTTTTTATGTATTTTATTGGTTTTTAGGGTTTTTAAGGTTTTAAAGGTTTTTAATGGTTTTTAGGGTTTCTAAGGTGTTTATACTTTTTATGTTTTTTAGGTATTTTAAGAGTTCTTTGGTTTTTATGGTTTTCTTGGGTATTTTAGTGGTTTTAGGGTTTTTTGTGTTTTTATGTAGTTTTTTGGATTTTTTAGGATTTTTATGTGTTTTACTATTTTTAGGGAATTTTAGTGTTTTAGTGTTTTAGTGTTTTTAGGGGTTATAATGTTTTCTTGGTTTTTTGGGGTTTAAGTTTTTTTGGAATTTTTTGTACTTTGTTATGGTTTTACATTTTATAATGTTTTAAGGGTTGTAAAGGGTTTTTAGATTTTTATATGTGGTTTACAGTTTTTATATGGTGTTAAGGTTTTCTACATATTTTAGTGGTTTATGGATTGAATGGCAAGGAAGGAGCGGGTCCATGATATTCCTGGAACCCACCAAATTTTATTAAATGAAAAGACATAGACACTGCAGACAAGGGAGGGGAGGGATCCACCGATCCACACCCAAAAACCCTTACGACCTCAGCCCAAAGGCCACAGAAAGAGAGGAAGAAAAGAAAAAGAAAAAGAAAAAACAAAAAAGTCAAAAGGTTCAAAAGGAAAAGTACACAAGGGGAGGATCAATCAATATCGCCACCAAAATCCTCCAGCTCCGCACCTCGAAACCCCATGCCCACACCAAAGCCGTCACCCAAATCAACAAAACTGAAATCTGACTCAGCAACCATGTATGTTGAGTCCCATCCAGACTCAAAGTCCTCTTGCATGCCAAGCCTGGATAACAGCTTCATCCTAGCCTTCTCTTGCTCTACAAAAATTGAAGGCCGCTCTCGCTTATTCACCTTTAGATTAAGTTTGACAGCTCGTGAAGAGGCCCTAGTTGCCATGGGACATGGGAGTGCAGAGTAGTCCTTCCTCCGTCTTCGTCTTGGAGGGGAAGAAGTGGATCCAGCAGCAACACCTGCCTTCGCACAAGTGGCACCATCACTGACATCCTATGTTGCCTTCCCTTTATTACAGTCTGTCCCAAGAGTTTCAGAACCTCTTTTCTCCTTTGGCCTGGCCATAGCAGCATTTATCCGCCGGTCAGCCTCAGGAAACATCTCCCCGAGCCTCTCAGCTTCATCCTCAACCAGGAACCTTTCTCGTCCAACCTACACCATCTCATGCAGCTGCACACAATAAGATTCAGTAGAGGGGACACCATGAAGGACCATAGCCCTCTACAGGTCCATGGACGGTCCACCAGCATCACCAGCATTTCCCGGCATAGGGCCAAGCTGGCCACTGGGAGGATCCTCAGTACCGCTTGTGATGTCAGAGGGAGGAGATAACCCAGGCCCTATGTCAGGTCCCCCCATGCCTGGACATCCAGAAAGAACCAGAGGGGCATCACTCCAGTCCATGTGTGGCCCCGTGGGGTTATCCACCAAAGATCATTCCTCAGCTGAGGACAAGCTCCACTCATCTCCAATCCTCGGGCCCTGAGCAACCACTGCCTCCTTCACGACATCTCCCACCCGCACATCTTCCCCGGCAGGCTCAACCAAGACTGCTCATTCCAGATCCAGAGCACAGGCCTCCTCCACATTTTCTTCCCCGACGCCCATCACCGCAGCCTTTACTAAATCTGTCTGCCTCCAAGGGGAGTCACCATACCCGTGGACACCTTTAGCAGAAGCCCGATTATCCCTCTCAGCCAACATCACTTCCTCCTCCTCAGCATTTCCCGAAACCCCAACACCTCCAGTCAGACTCACAACAAAACCACCAGAATCCATCAGGGCCACCTCTAAGTCACTTCCAGCCAGCGAAGCAGACGAGCAGGGAAAATCAGCATTCAGAGGTTGGGAGGAAGTCACCCCCTTTGTCCCCTTCACCTCCACCAAAGGGTGGGTAATCTCACCAGAAGACATGTGAGCCAGAGAACCACCACCCCTTACAGTGCCATAACAGCCTCTAGAATGATCATTGTGCCCAAAACTCCAACAAGATGAGGAGAAAAATGGCCATTGCTCAAAGATGACAGGTTGTCTCCACCTAAGTTCTTCCCCCATTGCAATCCAGACAGCATCCACAGGAGACTTTGAAGCATCGATTTCAACAATATCCCTTGGTGCAATCGGATGACAAAGTGACCTATTCCTACTATCCACACAAAGGAACCTCCCCAAAAAATTCCCAAGAATTGAAATAATAGAGATATTTTGAAAGGGAAGGGGAAGCTCAGGAAATCTCACCCAGGTAGCAGCAATCGGGGAACTACGCTTCAGATGAAAATCAATGCTCCACCTAAAGAGGGAGAAACGAGCGCCATTGCATGACCGAGGAGCTACTGACCAGGCTAAGACCAGGTCTTCCTCCATGGCAAAGCGAATCATGATGTGGGATCTATCGATCAATCCCACAATCGCCTGAGCCCTAAGATTCCATAAAGTCAAAATGAACCTGTCGAAAGTGACAACCTGGGGTCGCCGCATCGGGAAGCTTGCAACCAGAGTTAAGTGGTGTAGGTCCAAAGCTTCAGTAAACTCCCGAATCGAGAGAGGAAGCTGCGGACAACCTTCAAAAAACTCCAGAACCCTCGGGCAGAGCACCGTTCTTGGGAAAGAGGGTAACGAGTCAGCAGAGTAGAGCGACGAGATGTCCTCAAAGAGAGGATCCTCCCCCATAGAGAGGGGGAGGTACTTAATTTTCCATCTTCATCAACCTGGGAGGAATCCACCATTGCGAGGGAGCCGGATCTCCAGAATCGCCAGAATCGCCAGAGCCGCCATCCTAGAGATCGCATGAATTTAATGGGATTTTAAGGATTTTAGGGTCTTCATGTTTTTTTGAGTTTTTTATCAATTTTAGGTTTTTTTTGGGGTGGTAAAGTGTTTTTTTTGGTTTTTATGTTTTTCTTAAGGGATATCTAGTTTATTAAAAAAATTACATTTTTAAGGTTTTTAAATATTCTGAGGGTATTTAGGTTTTTAGTATTATTTTAGGGTTTAGCGTATTTAGGTTTTTAGGGGTTTTAAGTGTTATTGTTTTCTAAGTTTTTTCAATATTATTTAGGGTTTTTAGGGGTATTTAAATTTTCTGTGAACATTATGTTTTATTTAGGATTTTTTTGGGTTTTAGGGTTCTTAGGGAGTTTATGGTTATTATGGTTTTCTAGGATATTTAGTGTTTTTATGTATTTTTGGAATTTTAGGGTTTTTTTCATTATTTAGGGGTTTTAAAGTGGTTTAGAGTTTTTTTTATCATTTCTAGGTGCTTAAATTGTATATATATTTTTTACTAGTTCTTTAGGGTTTATGGATTTTTAGGGTTTTTAATGTTTTAGGGGGTTTATGGTTATTTGGTTTTTATTTTCTTTATAGAGTTTTATGATTTTTATGTTTTTAGGGAATTTAAGTGTTTTGGGTTCTAAAGTTTTCATAGGGTTTGGGGGATTTTTACTTATTTAGATATTTTTTGTTCCTTTTTTGGATTTTTATGTGTTTTATGATTTTTAAAGATTCTGGGTTTTTTTGGGTTTTTTGGGTTTTTATGGTTTTTTTGGTGTTTCATTGATTTTTAAAGTTTTTTTTGAGTTTTTATTGTTTTTGAATGTCTTTTAAAATGATTAGGAATTTAAAGGTTTTGATAATTTTTTGGTTTTTTATAGTTTTTTTTGTTCTAAATGTTTTTTTATATTTTTTAGCGTTTTAAGGTTTTTTAGGTGTTCTAATTTATTTCAGGGTTTTAATGTTTACTTATGGGTTTTCGAGGTTTTTAGGGTTTTTTACATTTTTACATATTTTAGGGTTATTTAAGGATTTTTATGGTTTTTTATGGTTTTCGGGGTTTCTATATTTTTAGGCTTTTAGGGTTCTTTAGGTATTTTATGGTTTTTATGGTTTTGTTATTTTTTTGGTTTTTTTGTGTTTTTAGGTCTTTTATGGTTTTTTATATTTTTTAACATTTTTATATGATTAAATAGTTTTTAGAATTTTTAGAGTTTTTAGACGTTTTATTGTATTTTAAGGTTTTTATGGTCTTTTTAAGGATTTTTGGGTTTTTAATGTTTTTTATATTTATTGGTTTTTAGTGCTTTAGGATTTTATGTTTTTCTTAAGATTTTTCTGATTTTTAGAAATTTTTTATATTTTTAGTGATTTTTATCAATTTTTTTTTTATTTTTAAGAATTTTTATAGTTTTCATGGAGTTTTAGGGTTTTTAGTGTGTTTTATATTTCAAAGAGATTTTCTATCTTTTAGTGTATTTTAGGTTTTTAAGGATTTTATGTGTTTTTAGGTTTTTACATTTTTAAGGGTTTTCATAGTTTTAGTGATTTTTACATTTTTATGGATTTTTGTTGGATTTTTATGGTTATTAGGATTTTAGATATTTTGGGTGGTTTTAAGTTTGTTTATGGTTTTTTGGGGTTTTATGGTTTTTTTAGGGTGTTTTAATTTTTTATGGTTTTAATTTTTTTACAGTTTACTAAGATTTTTGATAGTTTAATGGGGTTTTTATAGTTTTAGTGTTTTTACGGTTTTTATGGATTTTTAGGTTTTTTATGGCATTTAAGGGTTTTATGGATTTTTAGGGTCTTGGGATTTTTAGTGCCTTTTACATTTTTTTTGAATTTTTATTATTTTTTAGGTTTTTAGGGTTTTAAGTGTTTTCAACTTTTTAAGGATTTCTTATGGTATTTTGGGTTTTAGGGTTTTTTCAGCCATAGGAATTTTAAGTATTTTTAATATTTTTATGGTTTTTAGGGGTTTCATATATTTTTACGCATTTAGGGTTTTTATGGCTTTTAGGTATTTTTGGGTTTTTAGCATTTCTTTAGGTTTTTAGGGGTTTTGTGTTTTTTTAGGGTTTTATGGTTTTCTTTTGTTTTTTCATTTTTTTTGGGTTTTTTACATTTTTTAGAGTTTTTAGGGATTTTTTAGTTCTTTATGGTTTTTTACAGTTTTTAGGGACCTACATGGATTTATTGGTTTCTCAAGGGTTTAGGGGTTTAATGGGTTTTGGGTTTTTAGGGTTTTTTGGATTTTTAGGGTTTTTATGTTTTTTTAATCATTTTATGGATTTTTAAGGTTTTAATGGGTTTTTATATTTTTAGTGGTTATTTAATATTTTTATGGGTTTTAGGGTTTTTTAATGTTTTTAGGGATTTTTTGGTTTTTAGAGTTTTATTTTAATTTTAAGGTTTTAATTTTTTAGGTGTTTTAAGAATTTTAAGTGTTTTTTTTGTTTTTAATGTTTTGTTATGTTTTCTCCAAGGTTTTTAGGATTTTAACATTTTAAGGTATTTTCAGGTATTTGTTAGTATTTTTATAGTTTTTTTTTTGTTTTTGGGATTTTGAAGGTTTTTTAAGTCTTTTAGGGGTTATTTTAGATTTTATGGTTTTTTGCATTTTATGTTTTTTTAGATTTCTAGGTTTTAAATGTTTTTTAGAGTTATTAACAATTTTAATGTTTTAAAGTGTTTTTGTGTTTTTTGTGTTTTTTGTTGGGGTTTTATTGGGTTTTATGGTTTCTAGTGGTTTAATGGTCTTTAGATATTTTATGGGTTTTATTGTATTTAGGGTTTTTTTCTTTTTTGGTATCTTAGTGGTTTTAAGAGTTTTTATGTTTATATGGTTTTCTTTGTGGGTTTTTAGAGTTATTAAGAGTTTTTAGGTTTTTAATTATTTTAATTTCTTTTTTAATATTTTTATTGATTTTATGTTTTTAGACTTTTTATATGTTTAATGGATTTTTTTTGGTTTTAGGGATTATTTGGGTTTTTAGGTTTTTAATTTTTTATGTTTTTTAACAGTTTTATGGGTTTAAAGAGATTTTATAATTTTTAGTGGTTTTTTGGGTTTTTATGGTTTTTATGGGTTTTAAGGGTTAATCAGGGTTTAAGGGGTATTTATGGTTTTTTATGTTTTTTGGATTTTTTGGGTTTATTAATGTTTTAAGCATTTTTTGTTTTTTAGTGGTTTTATGTGTTTTAGGTTTTCAAGGTTTTCTTAGGGGTTTTCATGATTTATAGTGTTTTTAAAGTGTTTTTAATTTTTTGGGTATTTTAGTATTTTTATTGGTTTTAGGGTTTTTAGGGTTTTTAGGGGTTTTAGGGTTTTTATGGGGTCTTTTGGTTTTAGAGGTTTTTTTAGTTTTTTATGGTTTTTATTTTTTTTAACAATTTAAGGGGTTTAAAGGAATTTTAGTGTTTTTAGTGGTTTTAGTATTTTATGGGTTTTTAATGTCTTTTATGGTTTTTAGTGGTTTTTATGGTTTTTAATGTTTCTAGGGTTTTTATTTTCTTCTTAGTGTTTTTAGGGTTTTTAGAATTTTTTGGTTTTTAGGTTTTTTATGTGTTTCTATTATTTAAATTTTTCATAGGTATTTATATTGTTTTTAGGTTTTTATATGTTTTTAGGGATTTTAAGGATTATTTATTTTAAATGGTTTTTTGGATTTTTTGGAATTTTTAGGGTTTTAGGGTTTTTTTACAGTTTTTAGGAATTTTTTTATTTCTTTACTTTAAAGGTTATTTAGTGGTTTTGAGTAATTTTAGGATTTTAAGGTTTTCTTATGTTTTTTGTGGTTTTCTATATTTTTTTGGGATTTTTATGGATTTTTATGATTTTTATAGTTTTTAGGGTTTTGGGGGATTATTATGGTTTTCAGGGCGTTTAGTGTTTTTATGTTTTTTTAGTTTTTTATAGTTTTTAGGATTTTAATGGAGTTTTAGGGGTTTTTCATGGTTTTAGGATGTTTTATGGTTTTTATGGATTTTTATGATTTTAGGGTATTTTTTGGTTTTTAGGGGTTTTAGAGTTTTTATGTTTTTATGGGTTTTGAGCGTTTCTAGGTTTTTAAGGTTTTATTTGGGGTTTTAAGGTTTTTTAGAGTTATTTAAATTGTAGGGAATTTTATGGAATTTTATGGATTTTTATGGTTTTTAGGGTTTTTAACTATTTTGAGGGATTTGGTGCTTTCTTTGGGATTTAGGTTTTTCAGTGTGTTTATCATTTTTTAGGGTTTTTAGAGTTTTTATGCGTTTAGGATTTTATGATTTTCTTAGGGGTTTTCAGGTTCTCTAGGTTTTTTATTTTTAGCAATTTTTAGGACTTTTTTAGATTTTTATGGGGTTTTTGGGGTTGTATGGAATTTGAGGGTTTTAGGGTTTTTACAGATTTTATGGTTTTTAGGGTTTTTTTATTTTTCTAGGGTTTTAGGGTTTTTAGGTTTTTTCCATTTTTAGGGGTTTAAAGGGTTTTTAGTGTTTTTAATGGTTATTATATGTTTTTAGGTTTTTATGGGTTTTAGGGTTTTTTGGGTTCTTCGTTGTCTTTTCGGGGTTTTTTTGTTTTTTTTATCATTTTTTAGGTTTTTAGGGGTTTTAAGTGTTTTTAGATTTATAAATTTTTCTTATGGTTTTCCAGGGGTTTCATGTTCTTTTATTTTTTTGGTATATTTCGTCCTTTTTAGGATATTTAAGGGTTTTTAGGGTTTTTAGGGATTTTAAGGGGTTTTTGGGTTTTTTGGGTTTTTAGGGTTTTTAGCATTTTTAGGCATTAAGTGATTTTATTTTGTTTAGGTTTTTATGTTTTTCATAGGTTTTGTTTACAGATTTGTAGGGAATTTAATTTTTTTACTGATTTTTATGAATTGTTTAGGGTATTTATATTTTTTCATAGATTTGATGATTTTGAGGAGTTTTAGGGTTTTTTAGTGTTTTGTGAGTTTTTATTATTATTTTTTTGTGTTTTAAGGGTTTCTTTGAATTTTTAGGGTTTTAAGGGTTGTAGATTTTTTAAATGTTTTTAGTGGATTAAATGTTTTTTAGAGTTTTTAGTGGTTTTTAGGGTTTTTATAGATTTTCTCGGTCTAATATGTAATATAAGATTATTAATGTATTTTAGAGTTGTTAGCGTTTTGTTATTTTGGCATTTTTTGGACATTTAGGGGTATTTTGTGTTTTTTGTTTTTAGGGTTTTTGTTTGTTTTTTTTGGTCTTTTACGGGTTTTCAGGGTTTTTAACATTTTTTAATGTTTTCGTGGGTTTTATGTGTTTTTGGTTTTTATGGTTTTCTTACATGTTTTTAGTGTTTTTATTTGTTTTTACCTTTTTGTGGTTTTTAAGGATTTTTTGGAATTTTTAGATATTTATTGTTTTTTCGGTATTTTGGGGTTTTATGTTTTTTGGGGTTTTTAGGGTTTCTAGGGGTTTTTGGGTTTCTTTAGTGTTTTGGTTTTTTTGTGTTTTTTGGGGATTTTAAGGTTTTTATAGTTTTTTAAACATTTTTTGGGTTTTTAACATTTTTTAGAGTTTTTTAGTGTTTTACGGTTTTTAGGATTTTTAAAGGTTTTAAGTATATTTATGGTTTTTGGGTTTTTAGTGTTTTTTGGGTTCATATAGTTTTTTAGGTTTTTAAGTGTTTTAATTGGTTTTTATGTTTTTATGGTTTGCATATTTTTTTAAGGTTTTAGCGTTTTTTATGTTTTAAGTGATTTTTTGGGATTTTAATGATTTTTATGGATTTTTAAGGAGAAGAATGTGTGGGACCAAGCAAGATGCCCGGTCCCTCAAATTTATTGATAAAAATTAAAATTAAAGGCTTTACAAAGGGGTTTATACATCGAGGAATGAGTGACGCCCTTCATGTCTGAGTCCACGTAGGATGCACAAAAATTTGGGGTTACAAAATACCACAGTGAGTAGTTCTCTTCAATAGCCTCCTAGGAAAGCACATCAGCCACCATATTGACCTACCTTTATGCATGAGTAATCGTAAGGATCATGTTTTTGGAAATACTAAGTCATTCAATCTATTGGGGGAGGAGCCTCTATGGAACCATCCTTGAATTTTGGCTGAAAGCCTCCACTACAAGCATTGAATCAGATTCGATCCAGAGATGCCTCCACCCAAACTGATTTGAAACCCGCACCACCTTGATAATATCCCAAAGCTCTACCTCATAGCCACATCCATTGCCAATTAAGTGATATAAAATACCTTCGATAAAACCTCTATAAGTATGGAAGATGCTACCACATCCCAAAGGACATGGGACACCCAGCGCCGCACCATCCACATTGACAATAATCCACGACGGGATTGGTGGAATCCATCAAATGAACTTCATCACCAGTAGATTTTTTCACCTACCAGAAACTCCAAGAGTTCGGAGAATTATGAGATCATTTAAACAATTATTCATTTTACCTTTTTGAATGCACACAGCCATACGAACAACACTATGCATGGAAAGAATGACCTCATGATGGGAGCTAGTCTTATTTTGGAACATAACAGAGTTCCTCGCGGCCCATAGGAAGGCCACATTTTCTCTCGACACCGTAAGGAGCAGGCTATGGAGCTACTCACCACACTTCATTTCCATGATAAATCACATCATCCCATCAAATGTTCTTCCCAATGGAAGCTCGATTCAAAACACATCCTGTATATATCGCCACATGTCATATGCAAGCTTACATTCAATAAATAGATACTGCACATTTTCCGCAGCCTGTAGACAGAAGCCGAAGACCGAGACCAATTGCCAACTTGCTTTTTTTAATTGATTGTGGGAATCTTATTCCTCCAAATCCTCCAAAGGAGAAAATAATGCCTAGGGGGAATAAATTTTCGTTTAAATTTCTGGAGAAAAGTATGGGATCTGATCCTTGCTGGAATTTATGATTGTATAATTCCTTTGTGGTAATCTAGCCAACCAGATTTGGATTCAAAATGATAGTGTCATATTAAATGTAGCTAAAACATTGAATCTGAGAAATGATATGGGATGGTAAAATTCCATCCATCTCAAACATCTTGTTATTGAGATCATTGATGGGCATATGTTGCAATCCTTGTGGGGGTTTCCCAGTCTCTTTCAACGGACACTCAAGACAAGGATTGAACCTTCAATTCAAGTTGGATTGCCTCAAAACAGCCCAAGTAGATTGAGAAATGATGTCCCCATAAGATGATTTGATTTTTTTTCCTGACAGAGGAGAGCATATAACCAGAATATCCATTGCAAATATTGGAAGTGAAACTTTCTCTGAGAAAGTCCAGATCACCTTCCTTATGGAAGAAAATATTCCACGTGAATTTTTCCAGCAAGGATTCATTAAAGACTCTGAGATCCTTAATTCCCAAACCACTCATTTCAAGGGGTTTAATTCAATCCTTCGATGTAATTGTAAAAAATATCTTTTCATTAATGTTACATGTCCATGAAAAGTTATGGATCTTGGCTTGAAGGCATTAAATAAATCTTACTGGCCATTTATAGATAGAAAATGCATGAATGAACATTTAGTATATAACAGAATTAAAAAGACAAACCCGAACCACATTCAACATTTAAACTTCACCCAGAAGAGTGGGGACCCAAGGTAATTGAAAGGCAAGGAGACGTTTTTGAAACCAAGACAACTAAAAATTTTATTCTGCCTCACACAAGAGATCCCTTTCCCAAAATCAATAGAGGATTTGCTCTAGCTGATGGCTTGTCCAACAAAATCCATATAGGGAATGAAGATTTTCGGGATAGAAGATATTTTTTACATATTATCATGCCCAAAGAGGTAGATGTCATCAACATAAAAAAGGAGAGAAGGCACAAATATATCCTTCCCATCTTTGATGGGACTATAAAAATCATCCAGCATAGCACTAGTAACAAAATGTCTCATGTAGTCCTCATTATGTGAAAAAATGAATTCCTAAGAGATTATCCCCCTGTCTGACCCCCCACCCTCGCGAGCACTGAAAGAAGCCTTTTGGTTCCCCATTAATAAGAACATAGATTCTGGCACTATTCAAGATGGTGTAAATAAAGCTAATAAATTTGGCTGAAAACCCATACATAACTATAACCATAAAAATAATATGACACTTAATGGTATCAAAAGATTTGGATATGTCCCGCTTTGAAGTGAATGTCCCATGCTTGGATTCCTTCCTTATGACATTATCTCCTTTCGAGGCCATGTAAAGACAATTCGGGATGCTTCTCCTAGGGACAAAACCAAATTGGTTGGGTGTGATCATATTTAAAACAATCTTCCACAACCCGAGGACAATAGTTTTTCCAATGATCTTTGGGATATAGTTCCCTATGTAGATCTCCAGAAGGTCACCAATATCAATCACATCTTCATTTTTGGGAAGAAGATCTATAAAGTTCAATTTGGTTACATGTGGGAGCAACCACGAGAGGAAAAATTACCTGACAACATTTGTAATTTCTCTATGAATAATATCCCAGTAGAAGATGAAGAATTTGTGGGTATAGAAATCCGGTCCAGGGGCACTATCAGAGTTGAGTGAATAAATTCCATATATGACTTCATCCTCAAGAGGAGTAGAAGTCAAACCATTACTCTATAATTCATTCATGCATTTCTTAATGAATTCAGAAAGTGGAGTAGAAGTGGGAATGCCATCATCATTATAAAGTGCTTTGAAGTGATCAAAAACAACATCAGATAGTTTTATCTCATTCTCAAAGGTAGTACCGTTGATGCAGATACGATTGGTCCCTTTACGGACTCGTTTCTCTCGGTGTAAGAGATGAAATAATTTTATGTTTCTATCACCATCTTTGATCCAATGAACATTTAATTGATTCCTTTCCATGTTTTCATTGAGACCAAGGAGATCATAAAGCTTCATGTGAAACTCAAACTCCTCACGAGTAGGAAATCTACCTTACTGATTATTCTCCTGAAAAAATTGTAGCTGAGACTTGGCATCCTTTATCTCATCATCAAGTCTTGAGAATGAATTCATGCTCCACCCATTAAAAAGAAATTTGATCTTCCAAAGCATGGAAGCCACCACAAAGTTGTAGAATCCATGAGAATTAGTGTTCCATCCATCAAGAACTACTTCCCTGGAGCATGGAATTGAAAGTTAATCATTATTGAATTTGAAGGGAGAATGGGTTTACCTTCTACTCTCCAACTGAATGTTAACAATGAGGGGATTATGATCAAAGTTTAATTTTGGAAGGGTGAATCTTGAGATCTCAGAGGGAGAACTGTTATCATTTATTTTCATGAAGAACTTGTCGATCTTTCAAGATTGTCTTCCATTAATAGTTAACCTTCCCCCAGTAAACTTGGTACCTACCATAGGAACTTCATTAAGGTTACATTGATCAACACAGCTGTGGAAATCATTCACAGCATTCGGAGAAAAATGAGGCCCAATTAGTTAATCTGGACTAAGAATAACGTTGAAGTCACCCATGATCACAAAATTGTAATCCATATTCTCACTTAGACAAAAAAGATCACCCCAAAGTTCTCTTCTTTTGATGTAAGAGAAAAATGCATAAACAAAAGAGAAGGAGAATGGGGTACCTTGTAGTCAAGTGAAAATGTAAATTAGTAGGGGGAAAATTTAGCAGGATGAAATTTTAAAATAATTATGTCTAAGAACTCATAAGGATTCAAGATTCCCAAAACCTCTGTTATGAACAACAAACGAGTATCCAAGAGAACACCAGTTAAAGCACTTCCCATTTTCGATACTGATTAGAGGCTCAACCAATGCAATAAGTGAAGGCTTGTTGGTGATGAGAAAATGTCGAAGGGATGCTACAGTGGGAGATTTACCAAGCCCTTGACAATTCAAGAACAATAAATTCATTAATTGGGTTTTGTATTGCATCTAAATCAAGGAAATCCTTGAATATCCTTGGGGGAGATTTTGACATCAACTCATTTACCTTTTCCTCCCTACTTGGGAGGTATGTAAGGAGGTTTCTTTTGATTTTTGTCAACATTGGTGACCCCATGACTAGAGGAGACCATGGGGCCACAGGAACCACATCGGTGTTTAGATACTCATCATGACTGTCAGCTACTTGATCATCCAAGAATTATAGAGAATGGGGGGAGAATTTATTTTCGACACAAATCCCCTCATTTAGAGGAGCCCAAATAGATTTAACCCTATCTGTATTCCCTACAAACACCATGGTGAAGATTTGAGGTTTTATAGGATCAACCATGGTCCTTCCTGCATCATGCACCTTCCCACCATGGCCAGATCACCAAAATGAATGTCAGGTTCTCCTTGAAGCTGAGCACGTGAAAGATGCCCAGAATTGGGTGGAGAGACACTTGCATTTGACTCTAAGGAGGGGCTTCCCGAATCAAGTTAATGAGTATGCACTTCTTGAGAGGATGCAGTGACCTCTAGGGAGGCCTTAGGGGGAACACAAACCCCACCCACATAAATCTTAAGCTGATCCACAGGGACAGCCTGTCCAGCATATTGGAAAGCAGAATTCAATCCACACAATAGAGTGGACCCAGTAGTAATAGTGACACCATTGGCACATAAGGCCGAAGAATTTGGATCACACACCTTCTCATCATTCTCAGTAAATGGATCTGGAACACTGATTGGCCCAGGGCTGTTATTCTCAATTCCTTGCTTGTCGGTAAGATAAGGGGTGTCAGTTATTTGTTCTCCTGAATCTATACTCCCAGAAGGAGTTTGGTGAGCCTCCTCTTCCAATGGGAGTGCATCATTACATGGTAAAGATTGATTATATTTAGAGGGGTTACCATTAATATGAATTGTCTCCATCTATTTATTTTTAGGACCTTGGAATGAGCCATATTTATGACCTAATAACTTGCAAATACTATAGATCATCAGTCTTTTTTCACTCATTAATTGAGTGGCCAAGTTGGGTCTTCTTTCATAATGGATTTCTAGCATGATGCTGTCATCCAACGTATTTAGCACAACATCTTCTACTAGAATTTTGGCCATGTCTACTTTAACAAGAACCCTCGCATAATTCTGAAATCTAGGATTATCAGTTTTCTTGTCAATCCAAATAGGAAATCCTACTAAGGAGGAAATTTCCCACAAAATATGGGGGTTCCAGTATAACCAACTCAATTTGAAAATACGTATCCAAATATGTGTGAAGGTGTTATTCACACTTGTTGGATCAAAATTGTGATCCCAATCTAATATCCATAGAAGACCAGAATTAAGAGCGATTGAACTGAACATCAAGCTTTCCTTTTACACTCATCATTGTGGAAAACAATATTATAAATGAAGAATCCCATGGCTGTCGTTTTCTAGTCAGCGAAACCCTAGATTTCAGCAACTCGTATAAAAATGAAAACGAATCTCCTTATCCATTCACCCTTAGGTATGAGAATACAATCTATAATTGATAATTTTAAAAGATTAATTTACTTATCAATCTCTTCTTGATTGGCAGAAACATGTGCCCTTTTCTCTTTTCTAATAATGCACCAAGGAGAGGGGGTGCCGAAACCAGAGAAAGAAGAAGAAGCCACAACCATAACAACCTCAACAAAATTTTTCTTTGATGAATCCAAAGGTGTTTTACCTTGGTGATTAGGTTTAGCAAGATGGGGATTATAGAATTTAAAGAGCACATTATGCCCAACATATTTGAAATCAGGGTTCTTTAAAGGATTTGTGGCATCCCGATTTAGAGGAGCCGGAATGTTCCCAGGCTCCACGGAATGGTCTGATCCCCCTGCATGATCATCCATCTTCATTAAATATGGTTTTTAGGGGTTTTTATGAATTTTAATGGTTTTTAGGGGTTTTAGGGTATTTTTTGGGTTTTAGGGATTTTTGAGATTTTATGGGGATTAAGGGTTTTTAGTGTTTTTTATTATTTTTAGGGGTTTAAATGGTTTTTAGAGTTATTTGTGGGTTCTTTATGATTTTATTGGTTTTATAGTGTTTTATATGGTTTTAGGGTTTCTATGGTTTTGGTTTTATTATTGTAATTTTCAGGGTTTTCATCTTGTTTTATATTTTTTGGGGATTTAAGTTTTTTAGGTTTTTAGTGCCTTATTATGCGTTCAAAAAATTTAGTATTTTCTAAAATTTTAGGGAATTTTTTAAAATTAATTTGATTTGTATGTTTTTATGGTTTTTTATGGATTTTTAGGGTTGTAAGGGTTTTTATGGGGGTTTAGGGGGGTTTATGATTTTTTGAGTGTTTCGTTATTTTTAGGGGTTTTTAGGGTTTTAAGGTTGTTACTTGGGTTTCTAGGGTGTTTTTATTGTTTTTAGTGTTTCTTAGTTTTTTAGGGGATTTATTTATTTTTAGGATTTTAAATTTTTCTTAGTTATTTTCCATATTTTTTATATTTTTTATATTTTATGGTTTTTAGGATTTTTTAGGGATTTTTAGGTTATTTATGTATTTTTTTAGTTTTTAGTGTTTTAATCATTTTTAGGTTATTTGGTGGTTTTAAGTAATTATTTTTTTCTATTTTTATTATGGGGTTTTAGTGATTTTATTATTTTTTATGTTTTTAGTTATTTTTAGGTATTTTTTAATGATTTTTTTTTGGGTTTTTATGGGTTTTAGGGATATTGAGGGGTTTCAGTGTTTTTATGGTTTTTTGGGTATTATTATTTTTATATTTTTAGATGATTCTGAGTTTTTTAGTTTGTTTTTATCACTTTTAGTGGTTTAAATTGGTTTAAGAGTATTTAGGGTGTTTTAGGGATTTTATGGGCCTTTATGGTTTTTAGGCTTTTAGGGGGTTGTATGGTTTTTATGGTTTCCTGTTTTTTTATTGGGATTTTAGGGGTTTTAGAAAATTTTAACTTATTAGGAGTTCTAATTTAGTTTAGGTTTTTATATTTTTCTTAGGGGTATTTTTTAATTTCTTATGTTTTAGTTTTTGTAGTTATTTTTTACTGTTTTTAAGGATTTTCGGGGGTTTTAGGTTATTTAATATCTTTAGGGTTTTATGGATTTTTTTAGTTTTAAGGATATTATTTATTTTTTATGGTTTTAAAATTTTTTAGATTTATTTAAATTTTTTAGGAGTTTAATAGGTTTTTAGAGTATTTAGTGGGTTTTTAGGGACTTTGTGTGGTTTAAGGGTCTTTAGAAGTTTGTACGGGGTTTTAATGTTTGTGGATGTTTTAGGGTTTTAGGATATTTTTTAGGGTGTTTTGGGTTTTTTGTTTTTTAGGGTTTTTGTCTATTTTTGAGGTTTTTAATGTTTTCTTTGGGTTTTAGGGATTTTTATGTTTTTATGGAATTTTAGGGGTTATAGAATTTTTATGGTTATTAGTGTTTTTTTTAGATTTTTATGGTTTTTAGGGGTTTTTATGATTTATATGGTATTTATCTTCCTTGTTTTTTATGGTCTTTTTTGTGTTTTGGTGTTTTTATTGGTTTTTATAGTTTTTTACATTTTAGGCACTGAGAGTTCTTTTAAAAATTTTAATTTGGGGGGGGGTTATGGATTTTAGGGGTTTTTATGGTGTTTATGGGTTTTATGGTTTTAGTTTTGTTTATAGTTTTTGGGTTTTTAGACATTTTAGCGCATTTTTGGTTTTTAGGGGTTTAATGTTTTTTTGGTCTTTAAGGTGTTATTATGGAGTTTTTTGGGTTTTTAAGGATTGTTATGATTTTTTAGGGTTTTTGGTATTTTGATTTTTTATGCGTTTTTGTTTTGTTTTTTGGGATGATATGTTTTTTTTGGAGTTTTGTGTTTTTTTTTGAGTTTTTATGGTTTTATTGTTTTTTATAGTTTTTAATGTTTTTATGCGTTTTAAGTGATATTAGAGTTGTTTGTGGTTTTTTTATGACTTTTTAATCATTTTTAATGATTTAGGGGGCTTATGGTTTTTAGAGGTTTTAAGGATTTTTAGGGTTTTAAGAGTTTTTTAGCTTTTTTAGTGGGTTTATGTGTTTTTAGTTTTTTAAAGATTTTATAGGGATTTTCATGGTTTTTTGGGTTCTTTAATGTTTTTAATTATTTTAAGGATTTTTAGGATTTTTAATATTTTTATGATTTTTCGGGATTTGGAGGATTGTTAGAATTTTTTAGGGTATTATCTTTTTATCAATTTTTAGGTTTTGGGCAATTTTTTTTTATTTTATGATTTTTATATTTTTTAAATTGATTTAGGGGTTAATTAGGTTTTTAGTGATTTTTAAGATTTTTATAGTTTTTTCAGGTTTATAAGGGTTTTTTGGGGTTTTTAGGATTTTTAGGGGCTCTTGGGTTTTTAGGGTATGTTATGGTTTTTAGGGTTCTTGAATTTTGTAGGTTTTTAGGAGTTTCATGTTTTTTTGTTTTATTAATGTTCTCTAATGTTTTTTCAAGGGTTTAAGGGTTTTTTACATTTTAGGATTTCAAGGGTCCATTTTAGTATTTTTATGGGTTTTTATGTTTTTAAGGATTTTAAGGGTATTATGGTTTTAAGTTTTTTCTAGCATGTGTTGAATTTTTATGTTTTTAGTTGATTTATGTGTCTTTAGTTTTTTATGTTTCTCCTACATTTTTTATGCGTTTTTTACATTTTTGGTATTTTTTTTATTTTTTAGGGTATTTAGTTATTTTGAAAGTTTTTAGGGTTGTTTGGTTTTTTGGTTTTTTATGATTTTTTTGGGGTTCTTAGGTTTTATGAGTTTTTAAGGGGTTTTAATGTTTTTAGTGATTTTTAACATTTTATTGGTTAAAAGGGTTTTACATATTTTAGCGGTTTTTTGGGTTTTTAGGATTTTTTTGGTTTTTTTGGTGGAGGTGTAATAGATTTAATTATTTTTAGAGATTTTTTGGGTTTTTAGGGCATTTAAATTTTTTAGGTCTTTTAGGGTATTTAATTTATTTTAGGTTTTTAACATTTTCTTAGGTATTTTAAATGGAATTTACATTTTTATATTTGATTATGGATTTTTACTATTTTTTATTTTTTATCATTTTTAGGGATTTTGAGGGCTTTTATGGTATTTTATTTATTTTTATGGTTTTTATATTTTTAGGGCTTTTGGGGGTTTTTTATGTTTTTTAGGTTTTTATGTTTCTTATTATTTTTTAATGATTTTATGGTATTAAATGGTATTTTGAGTTTTTAGTTCTTTTAAGGGTTTCTATGGGTTTTTTTATAGATTTTTTATGTTTTAGGAATTTTTTGTTTTTATAGGGTTTTAGGGTTTTTTGGGTCTTTAGGGTTGTTATCCTTTTTAGGTTGATTTGGTTTTTAAATTTTTTTTTGGGTTTTTATGGGTTTCTTATATCTATATTTACATTTTTAGGGATTTTTATTGATTTTTTGGAATTTTTGGGTTTTTATGATTTTTTAGTGTTTTTTTTATTTTTTATATTTTGGGGTTTTTTGGGTTTTAGAATATTTTAGGTTTTTTAGGGGTTTTAATTGTTTTTAAATTATTAAGGTTTTCATATGGTTTTAGGGTTTTTTATATTTTTAGTTATTATTAGGACTCTTTAGGCTTTTTATGGGTTTTTAGCATTTATAGGGATTGGGGGGGTGAGGGTTTTCAGGGGTTTAAGGTTTTTATTTTTATTTTCTTTTTTAGGTGTTTTTATTTCTTTAATTTTTATGATTTTTTGAGTTTTTCATTTTTTTGGTAGAAGACGTGTGAGGCCAGGCTATTCCTGACCCCACTAAGATTTTTTGAGAGTTATAGGGGTGTTAGGGGTTTCTAGATTTTTTAAGGATTTATGAGTTTTTTTTGTTTTTATGGTTTTATTGTTTAGAGAGGCTTTTATCAATTTTTAGGGTTTTTAGTGGTTTAAAGTGTTTTTTGGTTTTCATGGTTTTCTTATGGATCTATAGGGGTTTTAAGGGATTTTAAATTCCATGTTATTTTTGGATATTTTTAATGTTTTTTTGGGTTTTTGTGTTTTTTGGGTATTATGAGGGTTTTAGGGTTTTTAGGGTAGTTCAGGTTCTTTGTTTTTTTTTGTTTTTACGGCGTTTTTTAGTTTTTTAGGGTTTTAATAGTATTTTACATTTTTTAATGTTTTTTATATTTTTTAGGGTTTTTTATGTTTTAGGTTTTTTTATTGTTGTTTATGGTTTTTAGAATTTTCATGGTTTTGGCGGTTTTTTATGTTTTTATAGGGTTTTAGTGTTTTTCGGTTTTTATGGTTTTATTCTTTTTTTAAAAATATTTCTAGGATTTTTGGGATTTTATAGATTTTTTAGAATTTTATGGTTTTTTTTGTTTTTAGGGATTTTGAGCGCTTTTACTGGTTTATAGGGTTTTTATGTTTTTTAATATTTTAGTGTTATAAAGTATTTTTATGTTTTAATTTATTTATTTTGTATTCTCAAGGTTTTAGGGTATTTTACTTTTTTAGTGTTTCAGGGATATTTTTTATTTTTAATTTGTTTGGGTTTTTAAGGATTTTTATGATTTTTACTGTTTTTATGCTGTTTTATTGTTTTTTGGGTTATTTTGAGTATTTTTGGGTTTTTAAGGTTTCCTATATTTTATAACAATTTTAGGGGATTTAAAGATTTTAATTTTTTTAGTGGTTTAGGGTTTTAAAGGGATTTTGGGGTTTTTTAAGTGTTTTAGGGGTATTATTGTTTTTATGGGGTTTTAGGGATTTTATAGTATTTTAGTGTTCTTTAGGGTAGTATCATCTCTATTTTTTTAGTGTTTTAATTGTTTTAAGGTTTTAAGGGTTTCTTATTCTGTTTTAGGGTTATTAAGGATTTTACGCATTTAGGGATTTTGAAGATTTTTTTTGGAATTTTGTAGTTTTTTATTATTTTTAGGGATTTTAAGGGATTTTAGGGTTTTTTAGGTATTTCAGGGTTTTAGGGTTTTAGGGTTTTTATCATTTTACGATTTTTGGGATCTCAAGTTATTATTTGTTTTTAAGGTTTTCTTGGGGGTTTTCAAGATTTTTTGGGTATTTATGTTTTTATGTATTTTTGTGGACTTTTTAGGATTTGTATGGTTTTTAGGTATTTTGAATATTTTTAGGATTTTTACGATCTTTATTGTATTTATGGTTTGTTTGGGATATTCATGTTATTTTAAATTTTTTTTGGTTTTTAGGGGTTTTTAGAGTTTTTAACATTTTAGTATAAGGAATATGCGAGGACAGACTATTCTTGGCCCCCCAAAATTTATTAGAAAAAAGACATTGTAGATAAGGGAGGGGCTGGGATTAAAGGGTTTTTATATGTTTTTAGTGGTTTTATGATTTTTTCAGTTTTTTATGTTTTAAGGGATTTTATAGTTTTTAAATAATTTTTATTGGTTTTTAAGGTTTTTAGGATCTTTTAGGGTTATTCGTGGGTTTTAGTGTTTTTTTGGTTTTTTGGGGGTTTAAGTGTTTTTAGGATTTTATGATTTTCATAGGGTTTTTATTGGTTTTTAGGGTTTTTTATTGTTTTATGGTTTTTAGGGTTTTTAGTATTTTTTAGGTTTATAGGGGTTTTATGAGTTTTAGGTTTTTAAGGGCTTCATAGGGTTTTTTCTGGGTTTTTACATTTTTATTGATTTTTATGGATTTTAATGATTTTTATGGATTTTTACGTGTTTTTATAGATTTGGAGGGTGTCTAGGGTTTTAGGGTTTTTAGGATTTTTTAATGTTTTTGGGTTTTTTGATTTTTTAGGGTCTTTTGGATTTTTAGAGTTTTAAATTTTTTTAGGGGTTTAAAGGGATTCTATAGATTTTAGGGGTTTTAGAGATTTTATTTGTTTTTAGGGATTTTGAAGGGTTTTAGGTGTTTTATGGTTTTTAGATCTTTTGTGGTTTTTTGGTTTTTTAGGTTCTCTAGATTTTCTGAGGGATTTTTAGGGTTTTTAGGGTTTTTTGGGAATTTAGGTTTTTTTGTGTTTTTTCGGTTTTTAAGGATTTTTTTGAGTTTTTTTAATGTTTTAGGGGATTAAAGGGTTTCTATATTTTTTGGTTTTTTTTAGGATTTTTATGAATTTCTATGTTATTTAAAATATTTAAATATTTTTAATGTTTTTAAATGTTTTTATGGTTTTAGGTTCTTTCTAGAGTTTTTATGGTTATTTGGAATTTGTTAGGTTTTTAGTTGTTTTTTTTATTTTTAGGGTCTTCTTAGGCATTTTTCAAGGTATTTAGGGTTTTTTTTGTTTTTAGAAATTTTATGGATTTTTAGGATATTTTTTGTTTTATTTTTTTTGGTATTTTTAGGGTTTTATGGTTTTTAGGGTTTTAGGGTTATTTAGGGTTTTTAACATATTTATGATTTTTAGGTATTTTTAGGGATTTTTAGGGTTTTTAGGGATTTTGGGGGGTTTGGGGGAGTTTTTAGGGTTTTTAGTGTTATTATGGTTTTTTTATTTTTAGACTATTTTGAGTTCATTAGGGTTTTAAAGGGTTTTTAATGTTTTTTAGAATTTGTTGAGGTTTATATGGTTTTTATATTTTTAGTGGTTTGTAGGGTTTTTATGAGTTTTTTGGGTATTAAAAGGTTTTCTGGGTTTTATGGTTTTTATGGGTTTTAAAGATTTTTTTGGGGGATTTAATGTTTTTTGTAATATTTAATGTTTTTAAGTGTTTTTAGGTTAATTTTTTAGGGATTTTCTATGTTTTTAGGGATATTTATATTTTTATTGAATTTTAGGATTTATATGGATTATTTGGGTTTTTCTTGATTTTGAGGGGTTTTTTGTGTTTTTTAGGATTTTAGGGATTTGATAATTTTTTATGTTTTTATGGGTTTTATGTATTTTAGGTTTCTAAAGTTTTATTTGTGGCTTTCAAGGGTTTTAGGGATTTTTTATGTTTTAAGGGAATTTAATGGATTTTTTTTATTTTTATGGGGTTTTACGGATTTTTTATTTTGAGGGTTTTTAAGGGTTTTTTTGCTTTTTTTGAGTTATTAATTTTTGTAGTTTTTTGGGGTTTTATGTGTTTTTATAGTTTTATGGTTTTCTTAAAAAATATCATGTTTTTATGGTTTCTTACATTTTTATGGATTTTTTGGTATTTTTAGGATTTTATTGGTTTTCGGTTTTCAAGTATTTTTATGGTTTTTAGGGATTTTATGTTTCTATGTTCTTTTGATTGGTTTTATTAGTTTTTTAGGGGTTTTAATGTTCTTATATTTTTTTTTTATTATTTTTAGGTTTTGAAAGGGTTTTTAGAGTTTTTAGTGGTTTTCAGTTTGTTATGTTTTTTAGTTGTTTTAGGGTTTATGGTTTTTAGGGTTTTTATGGTTTTTATTGTTTTACCAATTTTAGGATCTTTAGGGGTTTTATTCATTTTTTATTTTTTTAAGGTTTTCTTTGGTTTTTCATGGTTTTAGGATTTTTTATGTTTTTAGTCATTTTTAGGTATTTGTTTAATTTTATGATTTCTTAGGGTTGTTAGGGTTTCTATGTATTTTTAGGGATTTTAGTGATTTTATGGTATTTTGTATTTTTTGAGTTTTTAGGGTTTTTAAGGTTTTTTAGAGTATTTTAAATTTCAAGGGTTTAAAGGGTTTTAGATTTTTTAATGGTTTTCTGGGTTTTGGGGTTTTTATTGTTTTATGGGTTTTAGCGAGTTTGGGGATTTTAGGGTCTTGTGGGGGTTAGGTTTTTTGATGTTTTTTAGGTTTTTATGGGTTTTAAGTTTTTAAGGGTTTTAAGGTTTCATTATGGGTTATCAACATTTTTATGGTTTTTTATTTTTTTAGGAATTTTAGGGATTATTTATGATTTTTATGGATTTTTATGGTTTTAGGAATTTTGATGCTATTAAGGGTTTTATGGATTTATGGGTTTTAAAGGTATTTATCATTTTTAGGTGTTTTATGGATTTTTAGTGTTGTAGGTTTTTATTGTTTTATTATGGATGTTTCAGTATTTTAGAGGGTTTTACATTTTTAGGAAATTTTAGGGTTTTGTTGGATTTTTATCATTTGTTAAGGTTTTATGGATTTTGAGTGTTTTTAGGGTGGGGGGGTATTGGGGGTTTTTGGCTTTTTTTGGGTTTTTAGGGTTATTTTATTTTTTTAGAGTTTTATGGATTTTTAGAGTTTTTAAACATTTATATGTGTATAAATGGTTTTTAGAGTTTTTCAGGGGTTTTTAGGATTTTTATGGTGTTTTGGGTTTTAAATGTTTTTTGGGAGTTTTTTTTGTTTTTAGTCATTTTTGGGGTTTTTAGAATTTTTTTCATTTTATTGTTTTAGTGTTTTTATGTGTTTTTGGTTTTTGAGGTTTTACTATGATTTTCCGGTATTTTAGGGTTTTTATGTTATTTGGTACTTTTATGGATTATTTAAGATTTTTATGGTTTTAGGGATTTTAGGGATTTTGGTAGGTTTTAGGTTTTTTATGTTTTTTACGGTTTTATGTTTTTAGGTGTTCAGGTTTTTTTGATTATTTAGGGTTTTTATGGTTTTTTATTGTTTTAAACATTATAGGGGTTTATTGGGGTTTTAGATTTTTAGAGGTTTTTTGGGTTCTTATGGGTTTTGGAATATTTTTAATGTTTTTAGGGGTTTTTTTGTTTCTAGGGTATTTAAGATTTTAGGATTTTAGCATTTTTAGGGTTTTTAAAGGTTTAAATTGTTTTGGGTTTTTATGGTTTTTTTAGGGTTTTTCTGGGGTTTTAGGTATTTTAATTTATTTTGTATTTTATGGGTTTTTTTTTTGTATTTTTACGGATTATTAGAGTTTTTATGGATTTTAGGGTTTTTTGGGTTTTCATGGTTTTTAGGTTATTTGCGATTTTTTGTTTTTAGGGTATTTGTTTATTTTTTCGGCTTTTATGGTTTTTAGAGATTTTTTATCTATTTTTATGGTTTAGAGGGTTTTAGAGTTTTTATTGTGTTTTTAGCAATTTTATGGGTTTTTGGGATTTTTATTGTTTTAGGGGGTTTTATGTTTTTAGGGTTTTATGGGTTTTATGGTTTTTCGCATTGTTAGGTTTTTATGGGTTTTATGGGTTTTATGTGTTTTTAGTTTTTTATGTTTTTCTTAGGGTTTTTTTCAGTGTTTTAGGGTATTTTTTATTTTTTATGGATTTCTATGGCATTTTTGAATTTATATCTGTTTTTACGGTTTTATGGATTTTGAAGGTTTTTTGGTTTTCATAGGGTTTTTAGGATTTGTATTGTTTTTGGATTTTTTAGGGTTTTTAAGGTATTTTAGATTTTTTAGTGTTTTAATGTGTTATAATTGTTTTTTTTATTTTATGTGTTTTTTGGCGGTTTTTAGGTTTGTTGGGGTTTTTATATTTTTTTTTTATGTTTTATGGTTTTTAATGTTTTTTTGGTTTTTAGGGTTTTTAGGTTTTTAATGTTTTCTTAAGAAATGTCGAGGTTTTAGGGTTTCTTACATTTTTCTGGATTTTTTAATGATTTTTATGGTTTTTGGGGATTTTTGGGATTTTGAGGTCGTTCGGGTTTTTATAGTTTTTATGAGGTTTATGGCCTTTTGCATTTTAGGTTTTTTTATGTTTTAAAGATTTTTATGATTTTTTAGAGTTTTATAATGTATTTAGAGATTTAATGGTTTTTATAGTTTTCATTGGATTTAGTGTTTTTATGGGTTTTAGGTTTTTATGGTTTTTAGCGTTTTTAGTTTTTATGGATTTGAAGTGTGTTTAGGTTTTTAAGTACATCATATGGTTTTTTATGGTTTTAGTGTTTTTTAGATTTTTAGGTATTTTAGTGTTTTTTGGATTATTATGTGTTTTAGTGTTTTAAGGGATTTTGAGGATTTTATGGGTTTTTTTATTTTTAGGGTTTTTATCATTTTATGGGGGCTATAGTGTTATTTTGAGTTTTTTGATATTTTTAATGTCTTTTCTTTTTTAACGTTTTAGGGGTTTAAATAATTTGTCGTGTTTTTAGTTGTTTTTTTGGGTTTTATTTGTTTTTAGGTTTTTTTGGTTTTTTGGGGTTTATATGTTTTTGGGGTATTATATTTTTTTGTATTTTTAGGGTTTTTAGCATCTTTTATGTTTTTGTGGTTTTAAGAGTTTTTAGGATTTGAAGGTTTTCTTATTGTTTTTCATGATTTTTACAGTTATTTTTTGTTTTTGGTGATTTTTAGGGATGTTATAGGGGTTTTGTGGATTTATTTTTGTTTTTAGGGATTTTAATGATTTTTAGGGGTTTTTTTATTTTAATGGTTTTTAGGTGTTTTAGTGTTATATATGTTTTAGGGGGTTTAAGTGATTTTAGTTTTTCAATGTTTTCCTTGGGTATTTCATAGTTTTTTGGGATTTATACATTTTTAGTGATTTTAAGGGACTTTTAGAATTTTAATTTATTTAGGGTTCTTTTGGATTTTGAGGGTTTTTAGTTTTTTAATGGTTTAATAGTTTTTAAGATTTTTTTTATTTTTTATTTTTTTTAATCTTTTTAAGTTTTTTAATTGTTTTTTTAACATTTTAGGGATTTAAATGTTTTTTATTGTTTGTAGTTATTTTTAGGGTTTCTATGGTCTTTAAATGTTTTTTGGGGTTTTATGGTTTTTAGGGGTCTTATAGTCTTTGGGGGTTTTTAGTGTTTTACCATTTTTTAGGATTTTTATGGTTTTTAAGTGTGTTTTGTTTTTTATTGTTTCCTTATGGTTTTTATTGGTTTTAGTGGTTTTTAAATATTTAGGGGAATTTATTGGTTTTTATGATTTTATGGTTTTTTAAGTATTTTAGGGATTTTGAGTGTTTTAATGGTTTTTAGGGTTATATGTTTTTTTTTATTTTTAGGGTTTTTTTTTCTTTTTTTAGCATTTTATGGTTTTTGGTAGTTTTTAAATTTTGGGGTTTAAAGGTTTTTGGTGTTTTTAGTGTGGTTTAGTGTTTTATACAGGTTTTTAAATGATTTTAGGGTTTTTTTTTGATTTTTTTGGCTTTTTAGGTTTTTTAAAGTTTTTATAATTTTTAGGTTTTAGGGGATTTAAGTGTTTTTAGGTTTTTATGGATTTCCTAGGTATTCCATGGTTTTTAGGTTTTATTACGTTTTTTGATATTTTTAGGTCCTTTATCGGATTCTTTTATTTTTAGTATTTTAGGTATATTTATGGTTTTTAGGATTTTTTAGGGATTTATGTTTTTTAATTTTAGGGATTTGTTTAGTTTTTTAGGGTTTTTGGGTTATTTAATGTATTTTATTGCTTTTCGGGTTTTAAATGGTTTATAGAGTTTTAGTGGGTTTTTAGTATTTTATAGATTTTTTGGGTTTTTATGGTTTTATGTGTTTTATTGTTTTAGGGGTTTTTAGGGGTTACATCAATTTACTGTTTTTAGGGGTTTTAAATGTTTTAAGGTTTTATGGTTTTCTTAGTGTTTTTAGTGTTTTTAGGGGTTTTATTTTAGTATGCATTTTTAAGGTAATATTATGATTTAAGGGTTTTTGGATTTTAAGGGTTTCTAGGTTTTTTAGGGATTTTAGGGATTTTTATGTTTTTTTGTGTTTTTAGTGTTTTTTTTGATTTTTTATAGATTTTCATATTTTTAGTTTTTTTTAATATTTTTAGAAATTTAAAAGGGTTTTTGTATTTTTAGTGGTTTTTAGGGTTTTTATAGGGTTTTAGGATTTTTTAATGTTTTTAGGGTTTTTTATGGTTTTTATAGTTTTAAGGTTTTTAGCGTTTTTCTTGTTTCTCTGGGGTTTAAAGTATTTTTTTATCTTTTTAAGGTTTTATTTTGGGGTTTTGGGTTTTTTGGATTTTTTAGGTTTTTATGAATTTTTTGGGCCTTTTTGGATTTTTATGGATTTTTATGGATTTTTATGGTTTTTATAGATCTTGAGGGTTTTTTGGGTTTTAAGGGATTTATGGTTTCGGGGGGATTTAGTGGTTTTTTTAGATTTTTTTCTGTTTATGGTTTTTTGGATTTTTTAATGTTTTTAACAGTTTAAATAGATTTTATAGTTTTTAGTGGGTTTTTAATATTTTTATGGGTTTTGATGGGTTTTGGGGGGTTTTATGGTTTTTAGGGATTATAAGTGTTTATAGGATTATGTTTATTTTTTGTTTTTGAGGATTGTTGGGTTTTTAACTGTTTTAGGTATTTTTACGACTTTTTATGATTTTTATGGGTTTTAGAATAATTATGGATTTTGAGGGTTTGGGGGGTTTTTATGGTTTTTTAGGGTTTTAAGAATTTTTATGTTATTTAGGGGTTTTATATATTTTTATGTTTTTAATGTTTTACGAAGGTTCCTCTAGGTGTTTCAGGTTTTTTATGTTTTTTTGGATTTTTAGGGATTTTTTATAATTTTTATGGGTTTTTTGTGTTTGTAGGGATTTTGAGGATTTTAGGGTTTTTAAGATTTTTATGGTTTATTGGATTTTGACGATTAATTTATTTTCAAGTTTTTTTTTGAATTTTTAGAGTTTTCAAATTTATTTTAATGTTTCAAGGGTTTTTAGAGTTTTTAGTGGGTTTTAGGGGTTTTATTGTTTTCTAGGGCAAGGTAGATGCAGGAACCAGGCTATTCTTGGCCCCCCTAAATTTATTAAGAAAAAGGGGACACTGTAGATTGAGGAGGAGCATGGTCAATCAAACCATACCCAGAAAACAATCCCCAAAAGGAAAACAAGGAATGAAAAAAGAAACAAAATACCAAACAAAGAAGCAGTTTCAGCACCTCTCATCCAACAACACCATAGCCATCAACAGCAACTTCGTCAATAATCATCAGCACAATATCAGAAGCACCACAAAACCTTGTCTCAGCACCACCATATTTCATCACCGTACCAAGTTTGGCAACCATCATCCTAAACTCCAAACAGAGCTTCTCAAACCTTCACCACTTAACACTACCACCCCACCAAGACGTTCCCTTGATACCGAACTGAACCGCCAACACCGTCCCAAAACCGCCACATGCGCCATCATACCAGACCAAGATTGAGTCCAATGTGAGGGTAAGGGAAGCAAGAGTAGTGGCGGGCGCACGAGTCAAGGGGAATGACAACAGCGAGCAGCCGAACAGCAGCATCCAAATCCAGCAATCACCTAGAAAAACATCCAAAAACAACGCTTCAGCATTACCCCCAAAATATGGCTTCAAGAAACACCAACCTAGGAAGAACTGAACCAAGAATAGCTCACACATGCAACAACCAACATTCCTCATCAAAGCAAGCATCCATATCTTTGATTTCCATCAACCAGGACCTTCTAACCAGACGTCATCCAGCATATCTCCTTTAATATCAGCATATGACCACTAAGACCCCCCAACCAAGACCATTCCGCAGTACCCGAACCTCCTTAGTTAGATCTAGATCTAGAAAAAACCTCGCATCAAACCCATCAGACAACACTAGTGACACGCAACTGAATGACCGATAACTAGAAAAGCATCCATCACCTTCAAACCAGTCAATATCCAACATCCAACAAATTACAACCAGTAGGTCCCAACCAATATCATGATAGGAACCCTTCCCTTTTCCAAACTCTGGGTCCAGAAAAAAAAATTCCAAGAATAAGAACCACCATAATTGAAACACTCGAGAACCAAGTCATACCAGAATTTTAAGACCAATAAACAAAGGAAAAAATAAAGTTGTACCTCATGCCACATCCCAGGAGCAGTAGCCAACCAAAACCATCTTCTACAAAACAATAATAGAATCCATAAGAATTTACAAGAAAGTTGACCAAACGGTGGAAATCGAAGAGCCCAGGCCGCGATGAGGGAAAACTCATCTGGGACCGCCCACAAAGGGAACCAAATCAGAAAATGCTTCATGTTTGAAGCACAATCCAAGATGAGATCCCAGGGTAGGAAACTGATCATTGATTGTGCCTCTGTTGCATCCTCCATTGAGGCTCGTGACCCCATTGACCCGAATGTGGACACTTCAGATCTACAATCATGACCCCGATTCGAGGAAGAAAAGAAGTGAGGTCGCCATCCAAAATGACCAGACATGAAGCAACAACAGATCTCACATCCTTCATCACTAATGAATCCCAAACACACTATAAAAGGAGAAACTCCCTACAGGAAACAAAAGACAAAGGCCTAGATAAAGATACCATTCGGGGGAGTGGAGGCTGCCAAAAAATGGAGACCACCACCACCTTGAGACCGAAGAGCATAACCTGAGTGGGCTTTCTCTGAGAACCAGAAAGAACTGAAGTTCCATTATAGATTGTGCCTCTTAGTCTTTTAGGGTTTTTCGTATATTGTTGGGTTTTAGGGATTTTATTTGTTTTAGTATTCTATGGTTTTCTTATGGTTTTTCATGTTTTATTGGAGTTTTTATGTTTTTCGGGATTTTTATGAAGCTTAAAATAGTTTTATGGGTTTTTATGTTTTTTAGGGATTTTGATTGTTTTCAGTGTTTTTAGGGTTTCTATGGTTATTAGCATTTTTAGGGATTTTAGGAATTATTCGTGTTTTTAATTGTTTTAGTATTTCTCAATGTTTTTCAAGGTTTTTCAAGTTTTTATGATTTATTGGTTTTAGGTATTTTATAGGATTTTTATGGTATTTTTGGATTTTGAAGGTTTTAGGTTTTTTTTTGTTTTTTATGTTTTTTTTGTTTTTTTCCTTTTTTGGTGTTTTTGTGTTTTTTAGTGTTTTAGTGTTATTTAGTGTTTTATATTATTTTGTTTTTTAATGGGTTTAGTGTTTTTAGTGGGTTTTGGTGGTTTTAATGAGTTTTTAGGGTTTTATGGTTTTTAGGAGTTTTTATGGTATTTTGGGTGTTTAGGGTTCTTATGGTTAGCTAGGGTTTCTAGTGTTTTTAGGTATTTTAGTGTTTTTATGTATTATTTGGTGTTTATGGTTTTCATAGGAGTTTTTATTTTTTTGGGGGGTTCTTCCTATTTTTTGGGATTTTATGGTCTTTTTATGGTTTTTATGGTTTTTAGTGTTACTAATGGTTATGACATTTTTTGGGTTTTTTTAGATTTTAAGTGTTTTTATGGTTTTTTGGGGTTTTCGTGTTTTTTTTGTATTTTTCAGTTTTTTTAGGTTTTTTGAGTTTTTTAACATTTTATTAGATTTGAAGGGTGTTTAGAGTTTTAATTTCTTTTTTTGGGATTTATGGGTTTTTAGGGGTTTTTATAGTAATAGGGGTTTTATGGTTTCTAGTGTTTAAGGGGTCTTTTTTGGATTTTTAGGGGTTTTTTATTTTTTAATGTTTTTTAGAGGCTTCAGGTGTATTTATGTTTTTAATGTTTTCTTAAGGTTTTCATCGTTTTTAGGGGTATTTATGTTTTTAGGGATTTTTAGGGACTTATTAGGATATTTATGGGTTCTTATGAACTTTAATTGTTTTTTGGATTTTAAGGATTTCTTAAGATTTTCATGGGTTTTGGTTGGATTTTTACGTTTTTAAGTATTTTAAGGTGTTTTTTTATTTTTATGGTTTTTAGAAATTTTTAGGGTTTTAGGGTTTTGATAGGGTTTTTAGGTA
This sequence comes from Viscum album, assembly GCA_963277665.1. Classification (NCBI taxonomy): domain Eukaryota; kingdom Viridiplantae; phylum Streptophyta; class Magnoliopsida; order Santalales; family Viscaceae; genus Viscum; species Viscum album. The sequence continues at coordinate 479,986,173 of OY728162.1, forward strand.
TTTATGATTTTTTAGGTTTTCAGGTTTTATGAGTTTTTTTGGGTTTTGATGGGTTTTTAGAGTTTTTTATTGTTTTTATGGGTTTAATGGGTTTTTAGAGTGTATAATTGATTTTTAGGGTCTTTATGGGTTTTCAGGATTTTTAACGGTTTTTAGTGGTTTTCATTTGTTTTAAGGTTTTTAGGCTTTCTATGGTTTTTATGGTTTTGTAGTCTTTTGAGTGTTTTTTAGGTATTTATGGGTTTCTTTAGATTTTTTATTTTTTATTGTTTTTTACATTTTAGGTATATTTAGGGATTTTATAGTATTTTTATCATTTTCTAAGGTTTTAGATATTTTGAGGATTCTTAGGGATTTTGATGGTTTTTTGGATTTTTATGGGTTATTTGGATTTTTGGGGGTTATTTTATTTTTTAGGGTTTTTATGAGTTTTATAATTTTTTAACGTTTTTATGGGTTTAATGTGTTTTTTAGAGTTTTTAGTGGTTTAAAGGTTTTCGATTGGTTTTTAGGGTTTTTAAAATTTATATGGGATTTTTATGGGTTTTAGTGGTTTTAGGGAGTTATTTCATTTTTAGTGTTTTTAGGGTTTTTATCATTTTTAGGTTTTTAGGGGTTTAAAGTGTTTTTATGTTTTTAAGGTCTTCTGTGGGTTTTTAGGTTTTTTATTGTTTTTATGATTCTAGGGATTTTTAGGAATTTTATATTTGAGAGGGGGTTAGGGATTTTGAGGGGTTCTTTTGTTTTTTTTGTTTTTAGGGTTTTTATATTTTTTACAGTAGATAGGGTTTTTTAGTTTTTTTAGGAGTTTGAAGGTTTTTTTGGTTTTTATTTTTTCATAGGGTTTTCCAGGGTTTTTATGGGGTTTTACATTTTTAGGGATTTTTAGGGATTTTTAGTATTTTTATGGTTCATAGGTTTTTAGTTATTTTTAGGGGGTTTAGTATTTTTTATTGTTTTTTTGTTTTTATGGTTTTTTGGGTTTTAGGTTATTTTAGGTTTTTATATTTTTTATAGTTTTTATCATTTTTATAATTTTTATCTTTTTTAATGTTTTTAGGGGTTTAAATGGTTTCAGTAATTTTAGTGTTTTTATAGGTTTTATGAGTTTTTAGGGGATTTTATGGATTTTTAGAGTTTTTTTATTTTTATGGTTTTATGGCTTTTAGGTGTTTTAGGGATTTTTTAGAGTTTTTACCATTTTTTTGGTATTCATTGGTTTAATGTGTTTTTAGGTTTTTTAAAATTATTTAAATGTTTTTACGGTTTTTTGAGAGATTTTTAAGGATTTTTTAGGTTTTTTTGGTTTTTTTAGGATTTGTATGGATTTTGAATATTTTTATGGGGTTTTTGGTTTTAGGGTGTTTTTTTAGTTTTTTTGGGGTTTTAATTTTTTTTAGAGTTTTTAATGTTTTTTGGTGTTTCAAGGGTTTTTAGAGATTTTAGTTGTTTATTATGGTTTTTATTTTTCTTAGGGGTTTTCATAATTTTTACATAATTTTAGGATTTTTAGTGATTTTTATAGTTTTAGTGGTTTAAAGTATTTTTGGATTTTATGGCATTCTTATGGCATTTAAGGTTTTTTAGGTTTTTATGTCATTAGGTATTTTTAGGGATTTTTTAGTATTTTAATGGTTATTTAGGATTTTTAGGGATTTTGAGTGTTTCTAGGGTTTCTAGGGGTTTAAAGGTTTTATGGGGTTTTAGGGGTTTTTTAGTTTTTTGTGTTTTTAGTGGGTTTTGGGGATTTTATTGGTTTTTAGGGTTTTAAGGTTTTAGGGTCTTTATGATTTATAGGATTTTTTAGGGTTTTATGGTGTTTTAATGGTTTTTTACTGTTTTAGAATTTTTTAGCATTTATAGGTGTTTTAAGTGTTTTTATGTTTTAAGGTTTTCTTTCAGGTTTTCATGTTTTTTTTATGATTTTAGGTTTTTTAGGTAATTTTAAGGATTTTTGGATTTTAGGGTGTTTAGGGATTTTGAAGGATTTTAGTCATTTTTGGGTTTTTATGGTTTCTAGCACCTTTCTAGCTTTTAGGGTTTTTTTGTGTTTTTATGGTTTTCATATGGGTTTTTATGTTTTTTTGGATTTTTAAGGCTTTTTAGTATTTATATGGCTTGATTTGGTTTTTAGGGAATTTAAAGGTTTGGGGGGGGGGGTTTCATATTTTCATTTTTTTTCTGGTTTTTATGGTTTTTTGAGTTATTATGGGTTTTTAATGATTTTTGATGTTTTTTTACATTTTGAGGGCTTTAAAGGATTTTTAGAGTTTTTAACTAGTTTTATGGTTTTTATGGGTTTTAGGAGTTTTCATTGTTTTTGGTTTTTATGTTTTTAGGGTCATTCTAGGATTTTTTGGGGATTTACTGTTTTTTCGTGTTTTTAGGGGTTTTATGTGTTTTTAGATTTTTAATAATTTCATAGGGTTTTTTAGAATTGTTAGGGTATTTTGGGTTTTAGGTATTTTTATGGATTTTTAGGATTTTTATGGGTTTTTAGGGTTTTATGGATTTTTTGGGTTTTTAAGGATTTTGGTGTTTTTAGGGAATTTTAGGTTTTTACAATTTTTATGTTTTTTAAATATATTTTTTTTAAGGTTTTTTTGGTTTTCTTCGAGTTTTTAGTGTTAATGGGGTTTTTAAATTTTTAGCGATTACTATGGTTTTTTAGGATTTTTCTACATTTTAAGAACATTATTGAATTTGAGTGTTTTATGGAATTTAGGAGGTTTGTTGTTTTCTGGGGTTTTTGGGGTTTTTTTGAGTTTTTTAGGGTCTTAAAGTTTCTTATATATTTTGAATGTTTTTAAGAGTTTAAAATGTTTTTATATTTTTTTTGGGTTTTTATTGTTTTTATGGGTTTATAGTGTTTTTTAGTTTTTTTGGGGTTTAATTTATTTTAGGGTTTCAAGGGATTTATTATTTTCATTGTTTTTAGTGTTTTTATGTTTTTAGGGGTTTTAAGTGTTTTCTTGTTATTAAGATTTTCATACAGTTTTTAGGGTTTTAAGGTTTTTAATTTTTTTATGAATTTATTGGGGGTTTTAATATTTTTATGGTATTTAGGGATTTTAGGGATTTTTTGGGTTTTTTGAGTTTTTTATTTTTTTAGTGTTTTTTGTTTTTATGGTTTTTTAGGTTATTAAGGTATTTTAAATGTTTTTAATGTGGTAGGGGAATAAATGGTTTTTAGAGATTTAGTTGGTTTTTTGGGTTTTATGGGTTTTAGAGTTTTTATGTTTTTTAGGGGGTTTTATTCTTTTTAGAGTTTTTATTATTTTTTTGGGGTTTTAGAAATTTTATGTTTTTTCGGGGTTTTAAGTATTTTATGTTTATAGGGTTTTCTTAGGGAAATGAAGATGTGAGGGTCTTACTATTCTCGACCCCCCAAAATTTATTAGGAAAAAAGAATCATCAGAAAAGGGAGGGGAGGGGTCAAACGACCTACACCCAAAACCCTTAAACACCCCAAACCTAGAAAAAGAAACTCAAAAATCAAGAAGAAAAACAAAACCAAGAAAAAAACATTAAAGAACCAAGCAGCAACCATCACCATCATCCAGTATTAGCCAACATCCAGCAGCACACAACCAACCAACATCTCGCAGCACCATTCTCATCAATCATCAGCCCCTTGCCAAACATATCCACCACCAACATCATCAACTTCATCACCTCACATCGAGGAAGAAACCATCTCCAAACACCATCCAACACCACTAAACTATACCAAAATCCAACATCCATACTGATTCATATCGAGTCCAACTACAATGCCAAAATAAACCATCTCCCACATTAGCCAGCACAACCATGCCGGGTAGGTCCATCTCCATCTGTACAGAACTACCACCAACAGAAAGAAGAACATCATCTTCCTCACATATCATCCAATTAACCACCGACATTCCATCATATCGTACCCAGGCGCAAAACTAGGGCAATAGAATCACAATCATCCAAGGTGAGAGCCAATCCACATCCCAACAAGCCCTTCCAGAAACAACACAAAGCCGAGCCAACACACAACAAAAACAAAAAATGCCATATTCCAATATATTAGTGATAACACAACACAACTTAGTGATCCCTTCATTAATAGTGTGAAACAGTTCTGAAAAACCAGAAATACAAACCTGTAAACTCTGCACAACCCGATTCCAAGCCAGCCTCAGCTGCACCACCTGCAGCCTCTGAGCAAGACCGAAATCCCCCAACACAACATCGAAACCCATACACCAAAAACTGTCACAAAACCAAAGAAGCCACCATGATCCATAGTGAAAAAACCTCAAAAGTTCCTCCTGCAACCTCTGAGCAGGACCGGAAGCCCCTATAACAGTGCTGAGAGCCATCATCCTTATTCTGTCATGAATACATAAAAGCAACCAGCAAGAACCTAGCCAAAGATCACTGTCGTGGAACATCATCTCATCGTGAATCCTCCCAAACAACCTGAATCGGAACAGCACACAGGGTGATTCCACATGAAGACCAGATCTGGCCTTTTCACCAAAATCGCTTCGCGAGAGTTGACCAAGGACTCCGCTATAGAAAATGAGTCGCCACCACAAAAGAGACGATGCCCAAGGAGGAGCAGAGTCCATATCTACCCAGGCTGAGCCATTTTTCAACAATATCAAGGCCATGTCATCGTCGCCTTTTTGCGATGATAGCCAACTGATCCCATCACCAACATGAAGCTGCCCCATATCCCATAAGCACACCATGGGAGAATACCGCTCACACAAAACTTCCACCGTATCATAAGGCCCAAACTAGAGGCGTTCATAGAAGGCGCTGAAGAGAATTCCAAGAGGATACTCAGGAGGTCATCACGTCGGGAGGGAGAGCCCAGGAGAGATCATCACCATCTTCCTTTAGGTTTTCATAGGGTTTTTCTTGGTTTTTATGGTTTTTTGTGTTTTTAAGGTTTTTTAGTGCTATTATAATTTTTAAGGTCTTTTAGAATTTTTATGTATTTTCATGGGTATTTTGGTTTTTAGGGTTTATCAACTTTTCATGATTTTTTAAGGTAGTAGGTGTTTTGTTATGTTTTTAGGGGTTTCTAGGTTCTTTAATGTTTTTTAACATTTGTACGGGTTTAAATGGGTTTTAGAGTTTATAGTGGGTTTTATGGTTTTTATATACTTTTAGCATTTTTAAGTTTTTTAAGGTTTTTAAGGGTTTTATGGTTTTTAGGGACTTTATGAGGTTTTAGGGTTTTATATATTTTTAGGCTTTTAGGGGATTTAAGTGTTTTCAGGTTTTTGAGGTTTTCTTAGGGTTCTTTAGAAATTTTAGGTTTTTTATGTTTATAGGCGACTTTAGGGATTTTTATGGGTTTTATTGGTTTTCATGTTTTTTAGAGATTTTGATGGTTTTTATATTTTTTATGGATTTTAGAGATTTATGGTTCTTTAGTTTTTTTGGGTGTTTTTTTCTTGAGTTATTAGAATTTTTAGGTTTTTTTGAGTTTTTTTCACATTTTTTGGTGTTTAAAAGGGGTTTTTTATTTTTTATTTGTTTTATGGTTTTTATGGTGTTTTAGAGTTATTTGATGTTTTTAGGAGTTTTTTTAGTGTTTTTTGTTATTTTCAGGGATTTTAGGGTTCTTATCATTTTTAGTGTTTTTAGGGAATTTAAGTGTCTATCTTTTTATGGTTTTATTAGGGTTTTTTGGGTTTTTTATGTTTTTAGGGATTTTTTGAATTTTTTAGGATTTGTAAGGTATTTTAGTTTTTTTAGTTTTTTTCTTGATTTTTTGGTTTTTTGGTATTTTTGTTTTTTATAGCCATTTGCGATTTTAGTGTTTTCGAGTTTTCTATGGTTTTTATACATTTTATACATTTTTAGGGATTAAAGGGTATTTGGAGTTTTTAGCTAGTTTTGAGGGTTTTTATGGGTTTTTAATATTATTTATGGTTTAAGGGTTTTTATTGTTTTAAGTGTTTCTTAGGGGGTTTTAGGGGTTTTAGAATTTTTAGGTTTTTATGGGTTTTAAGTGTTTTTAGTTTATTAAGGTTTTCCTTAGATTATTTATAGTTTTGAGGGGTTCTTACATTTTTATACATTTTTTGGTATTTTTTAGGATTTTATGGACTTCTTGGATTTTTGGGGATTTTGAGTATTTTTTGAGATTTTAGTGCTTTGATTTTTTTGGAGTTTTAGGGGGTTTGGGGGGTTTTTTATGGTTTAAAGGTTTTTTATATTTTTTTTAACTTTTTTAAGGGTTTAATAAGTTTTTAATTTTTTTGTGGTTTTTGGGTTTTTTATTGGTTTTTGGGTTTTTTATATTTTTTAGGGGTTTTGGGTTTTATGGGATTTTTGGTTTTTACGGTTTTTTATGTTTTTTAGCATTTTTATATTTTTATGGGTTTAAAGTATTCTAGTGTTTTAAGGTTTTCTTTAGATTTAAATGGTTTTTAGCATTTTTTTTGTTTTTAGGAATTTTTATTTCTTTTGTGATTTTTATGGTCTTTTAGGGTTTTTAGGGATTTTTAGGGGTTTTAGGGTTTTTAGGGATTATCAGGTTTTTATGGTTTTTTCATGTTTTGGGAGATTTTTTTGTTTTTTAATGTTTTTATAGTTTTTTATTGTTTTCGGGGATTAAATGGTTTTCAGATTTTTTTAGTGGGTTTTTATAATTTTTTATGGGTTTGTAAGGTTTTTAATGGTTTTATAGTTTTTAATGTTTTTGTGGTTTTTTAAGGTCTTAGTGTTTTTATGTTTTTTAGGGGTTTATGTGTTTTTATAGATTTTGAGGGGTTTTAAGTGTGTTTATATTTTAATGGTTTTTGTAGGGTTCATTAGAGTTTTGAAGATTTTTTATGTTTATAGTGAATTTTAAGGATTTTTAGGAATTGTATGGTTTTATGAATTTTGAGTGTTTTTGGGTGTTTTAGGGTTTTTAGGGAATTTTTTATTTTTTTATTTTTTGGCGTTTTTTTGAGTTATTAGGTTTTTTGAGGTTTTTTTCTAGTTTTTTCTCATTTTTAGGGATTTAAAGGGATTTTATAGTTTTTTTTTGTTTCAAGGTTTTTATGGGGGTTTAGGGTTTTTTGAGGTTTTTTGGGGTTTTTATGGTTTTTAGTATTTTTAGGGGTTTTAGGGTTTTTTATTGGTTTTTAGGTTTTTTTTTAATTTTTAGGTTTTTCGGGGTTTTAAGTGTTTTGAGGTTTTTGAGGATATATTATGATTTTTTGGATTTTTTAGGATTTTAGGGGTTTTGATGGTTATTTAGGATTTTTACAGTATTTTGGTATTTTTATTGTTTTTTTGGATTTTAAGGGGGGGGTTTAGGGTATTTTTGTGTTTTTATGGGTTTTTGGGATTTTAGTGTTATTTTTTGAATTTTTAGGGGTTTTTGGATTTTTAGAGTTTTTTTATATTTTTAAGGTTTAAAGGGGTTTTAGAGTTTTTAGCGGGTTTCTAGGGTTTTATGGGTTTTATGGGTTTTATGTTTTAAATATTTTATGGTTTTTAGGATTTTTTTAGCTTTTTTAGTGTATTTATAATTTGTAGGTTTTTAGGGGTTTTAAGTGTTTTTATGTTATTATGGTTTTCATAGGTTTTTCACAATTTAGAGGTTTTGTTACATTTTTTGAGATATTTAGGTATTTTTTAAGATTCTTAGGGATTTTTGTGTTTTTTCAATTTTGAGGGTTTTAGGAGTTTCTAGTGTTTAGATTTATTTTTTAGGGGGTATTTTGATTTTTTATGTTTTTAAGGTTTTTTATATTTATTAACATTTTTAGGGGTTCAAAGGGTTTTTAATTATTTAAGTGGTTTTATAGGTTTTTATGGGTTTTACAGGTTTTTATGTTTTTAGCGGGTGTTATGGATTTGAGGGTTTTTAGGTCCTTTGACATTTTTAGTGTTTTAAGGGTTTCATGTATTTTCAAGTTTTAGAAGTTGTCTTTTAATTTTTTGGGCTTTTTACATTTTAGGGATTTTATAATGTTTTTTATTGGATTTTGGGTTTTTAGGTATTTTGATAGTTCTAGGGTTTTAGGGTTTTTTAGTTTTATGGTTTTTATGTATATAGGGTTTTAAGGGTTTTTAGTGTTTTTTAATGTTTTACTGCATTAAATGGTTTTTAATGTTTTTAGTGGTTTTTAATGTTTGTATGGGTTTGTTAGCATTTTTATGGTTTTTAGGTGTTTTATGTTTTTAGGGGTGTTTAGTGTTTTATGGTATTCTGGGGTTTTTATGGTTTCTAACATATTATGATTTTTAGGGGTTTTAATTGTTTTTAGGTTTTTAATATTTTCTTAGGCGTTTTCATGTTTTTAGGATTTTTTATGTGGTAAGGGATTTTTAGGGTTTTCATAGGATTATTTATGCCTTTTAGGGTGATTAAGTATTTTTATGGTTTTAGGACCAAGATGATAAGGTTTATTATCATATCCAAGTATTGCCTTTTGTTGTTAATGAAATATCGAAGAAGGAGAAATCAACTCACTTTGTTTTTCATGAAAATCAGACTAACCATCATATTCAGAAAATTGGACTCGGAATGCTTATGAAAGTCCATTAGCTTGGGAAGATGTTTTTTTGGAGGAAAGGATCATCAGACACATCTTAGGTAGAAAATTATGTTTTGGTCGTAATATAGAAGAGAATCACATTTACCATAGATCCAATAGAAATATGATGACGCTCTGTTATTTTGTATTTCAAAAAACTCATAAGTACTCTATATATGAAACTTATTATGCTAGGTTAATAAAAGAAAGGGGATAAGAATTCTTGAAAATATTATTTAGCAATTGATTGAAAGAAAAAGGTGTTTCCAATCATATTTAGGACAATCATATTCTGGAGGTTGGAAATAATGGTGTTACTGGTAGAATGGGAAGTTACCATACTTTCCAATATAATTCAGATGATGCTAAAGTAGATCTTCAACATAATCAAAGTAATGAAGGAATTCATGCATACAAGAAAAATTTTGTGTAATAGAGAAGTTACTAATGTAAAAGCTTCCGGTCACAGATCAATCTGATTCATATTTTTTTGAAGGTTTGGAAGGATTCTTGATCGTAATGAGAGAAACCGAAGGTAATGGTTTCCATTTAGACCAAAACCCAAAGTATTTAAATCATAGAAGAATAAAGTTGATAAGTATCATAATCATAAAAAATAAAGAAGTTTAATTCTAAAATATTTTTGTTATCTTATTCTGAAAAGAATAATTATAAGCGATTGAAGAATTTTGAACTAATATGATGTATCTATCATAATGAATAATTCATAATCAGAGTTTATTTTGACAATCATAATAAGAAGAAATATGATTTACTTCTTATATTTAGTGTAGAGAAACATAATTAAGGATTTTTTTTAAAATATACATAAATTTTAATATAGAAATTTGAATGAATAGATAGTCTTTTAGGTGGTTTCGAGCAACATAATGAAATATCTTCAGTTCTGATTTGTTTACAAGTGGGTTATAAAAATAAGAGTGACAAAATTCCTTTATCATAATGAAGAAATTACATTTGAAAATTTGTATCAAATTCAAAATCATAATGAAGATTTTTTATAAAATATAAATTGTTTATGAAGTAAAATAGAGATCTGAAAATCAATGATATTTGAAGATTCGACAAGGTATTGAAGAAGTCAAAGAGAGATATGAGATTTAAGGAAGATTAATGATTCAGGAAATTTGGTGAAGTTGTAAAACTTTTTTTATAATCCATTATAATCTATTTTATGTGTCTATAAAATCAGGAGAATGGTTTGTGTTTTATGGGACTTGAATTATTCTTGAATGATGATAAAGAGGCTCCACTATTTAAGAATGAAGAAGTTTCAGAATTTTATTTTCATAAAAATATTACAAGACAAAAGAAAGAAAGAATAAGATATAAGATTGTAATATGAGTTTCTATAATTAGAATGAGAAATCATAAAAATATTTTTACGCTCAGGAAGAAGAAGTTCAAGATTGTTTCAATGGTATTCTAATATAGAATTATTTATGTATTTAACAATTCAACTTGGGAATCATTTTGGGAAATCAAAATGATTATCATTGTGATTTCTCGTATGTTCGTACCAGCTTCTCGGTAATAATGTAAATAATTACTTGGAAATATCATATTTGTGAAAGTTGACCAATATGTACAGTAACAAGTTTGTATAAAAAAATTTATTATATCATTTTTATACTTTAAGTACATGAACTATTGTATTGAACATAGTTCTACATGATTTTAAGGGCATATCCTACTCATTGTATTCCACACAAAAGGATTTTTTTTCTAGTTGATTGTGTTGTATTGGATTATATCTTAACCATACCAATGACTAGATACTATTTATGAATAGTAAACCATATAAATTATTGTTTTCAGGTAGTTTTGTGTTTGATTATTTTTCATCATATAAATAAATATTTAATAGATGGTAATGGTTGTTTCTAAAGAAATGAAAGTTAAAAGAAAAAGATATCACTAATTCACCCCCTCCCCTCTTAGTGATACTTGAATCTTGGATGGGTAATATCAATTGGTATCAGAGGTTAAGGTTCCCTCCTCTTACTCTTTGTATATGTTTTGAAGATTTGTTTTGATAGAGAGTATGAATTGTTTGAATAGTAAGGGGATTCTAGTCTTTGATGGAATGAACTATCATATTTGGAAAGAGAGAATGATGCCTTATCCTATGTCCCTTTGGTACGATGTTATTGAAGATACAAAAGATATATTTTCTCCTATTAATGATAAGGTTTCTCTTACACCTGTCGATAAGAAGAATATTGAGAGTTATGGACGATCTAAAAAATAATTACCCTCATAACTTTCTGAAAGATAGGTTTTTAGAGTGAAATATGTTTCCACTATAAAAGGAGTCTGGGAGAAGAAGAAAAATATTTACAAAGGAAATAAAAAATTAAAGAAGGATAAATTTAAAATATGGAGATTTTTGTATAAAGATATAAATAAGGGAGAATATGAATATGTTGGATAATTATTTACAAGGGTGAATGACATAGTCAGAACTACTAGATTTCATGGTGAAAAGTTTGAAGACTCTACAATGGTAGAAAATATATTTAAAATACTTTCCGATAAATTTTATTCCAACTGTTCCTAATTGAATGATAAATATCCAAAAAATATATCTCTAGATGATCATAAGATTACTCTCATTACTTACGAAATGGTAACATAAATATTTATGAAGGGAAAAAAATTAATAGAGAAATGTATTTCAAAGCTACCAAGAAAAAAATCTAAGAAGGTTCTTGAGGAAGATTTTGTTGCTGAATCTGACTCTGTAAACGAGGTATGTAAAATATTTGATAAAATTTTATCCTAATTTTCTAAAGAATTAAGATTAGTTATATGTAAATTTAAAGTGAAACGTACCTTTATATGTTTTTAATGTGGATTCATTGGTCGCTTTTTAGCTAATTTCTATTGAATAAAGAAATAAGAGGATATTGATAAAGAATAAATAAGGATAAGGTCATGGAAGAAATAATGTGATGTGGATAAATATTTTTCCATAGGGGAAAATAAAAATTTCATAATATCTAAGAGGAGAATATTTTTTCTCAAGATGAAGAAGAAGAATATAGTGAACCTAAATTTGAAAAAAACATTGAAAAATATAAAGATAATAATTTTATTGGAATAGTGAATAGTGAGGAATATAGAAGCAGTATTTCTGATGAAGAAGACCCAATTCGAGTTCTATCTTAAAGAAGAATTTAAAGAGTATATTGGGAATATTAGAGGGCTATAAAAAGAAATCCGGAATCTGAAAAAAAAAATTCCTCATCAAAAAATAAATAAGGTTTTGCTAATGAGAAAGTTATGATATTGAAAGAAATTGATGATTTTAAGATATATAATAAGAAATAAGGGAATCATAATGAAATATGGAAGTAAAGATAATGGAAATAATAAGAGTTTGAACTTGTTCGACAAAAACTTCTTAAACCTGAACAAATGGATATAAGTTTCAAAAAGTCTACCTATGATGTTGGTGAATGTTATTATAAGGTGGAACCTTATAAGGATCATGAAAACATACCTTAAAAGGATGAGATTATATATATAATTGTTCTAAATAATAATCTTGGAATGTTACGTATGTGTCCATGATTAACAAAATGTAAATTCAGATGTTTCTAAAAATTAAATGTCTAAAAAAATTTGTAAACATTCAAAGTCTGGAAAAGTCCCTGTTACTTTTAGTTCCGATAAGGAAAAAAATAAAACTATTCATAAAAAGAATATTCCAATTGAAAACAAAAAGGTTGGACGTCAGTAAAGTTTTTTCAAGACAATTGATGAGAAACATACTCACAAAATCATTAAATACAAAAGTTATATATTGAAATACTCATTCCATGGTTACTAATGGTATTTTGGGGGATTCATACATATAAAAAATATTTTTTCGTTCAACCAAAACAATTACTAATATTACAAATTTTAGGGAAGGAAAGGTTTAAAGGGGATTCAATCATCTCAAAATAAGAAAGCTGAGAAGGAAATTTGGAAGAAACCTCAAAATGTTGGTGTGAAAGTTGAGAATATGTTCTAACTCCTGAAAAGTATTGGTAAAATATGTGAAAACCCTATTCATCTTTCTAAGGGGTGTACTATTTTGTTATCGGCACAAAAAAAGTTTCTTAACAATTCCCAAAATATGTAGGTGAAGAAAAAAAAGGGAAAAGAAATGATCTTGTTGTTGAAACTGCATTGAAAGATATAAAATGATAATGAACTTGGATTCTTGATAGTGGGTGTTCTACTCATATGATAAAAGACTTGATGTTTTGAAATAATGTGAAATAATTCAAATAATGATGGTGAAATTTAGAAATGATGAATCTATGAGAATCAAAGGTGTTTGATCAATCAACATTGGGAAATAAAATATGGAATCTATGAAAGATTTATATGGTTATGGGATGAAATACAACCTTCTGAGTGTTTCACAACATTGTGATGAGGGCAAAAATGTTATCTTCAGAACATATAGGTTTTTTTTAGAATGTGAGAAAGATGGAACGATAGCTATCAGAGGCAATTTATAAAAGGAAACTTGATCCAAGTTTGTAAAATACAATACTCTTGTTACATGGGTATGTTGGAAGAAAATAAGTTATGGAAGAAAAGGCTGGGACACATGTTTCAAATAAACATTATCAAGATACCAAAGCAAGATAGTTTCCATGAAATTATTGATACATATAGAAGAAGCTATTTGTGTCTCACTATTAGTTAGAAAAGAATAATTAATAACATAGTGCATAAGAATGATGATATTTTTTCAAAAAATACTTAGAACCCATTCATTCTGATATATTTAGGCCAATAAGAAAACAATCAAATAATTGGGAAAATTATTTCATCACTTTAATTTTTCACTTTACCCATATAAATTGTGTTATGTATATGAAACATAAGTTAGATACTCTAAAAATTATTCAATGTTTTAGGGTGGAATATGATAAGGAAAGTGAGTTTTCAGGGAAGAAGTTGAGAACTAATAATGTTGGTGAGTACAAAAATTAATAATTTTAAATTTATCTTGCAAATCATGGAACTATGCATGAGTTTTGTTCACCATAATCTCCTCAACAAAATATATTTGTTGATAGGAAGAATAAAATATTGTTTAAAATGGGGAGAACATTGTTACTTGGACATGGCCTTTCTCATTAATTTTTGAATCAAGCCATTTTTTCTTTTGATTATATCCAAAAGTGATGTTTCTATAGGACAAGTTTAGATATGAATCCATATAAAATATATTATGGAAAACACCCAAGATTAAAACACAAAAGTGTTTTTGGATTCTATGTTTCATAAATAATAAATGTGGAAACCTTGGAAAGTTTGACCAAATAGGTAAAGAAGGAATTATTCATGGTTATGCTTCAGAAGGAATAGGATACAGATGTTTCAAAAAATATATAGGAATAATTGTTGATTCTGATGATTTGAATGTTGTTGAAAAGGTTGAGGAAGAAAAATAGACTTATGAAGATAAGGAACTTGAGAAGGATAAGGAAAGTTATATTAACAATTTTGATAATGATGCCGACCATTATAATCATACTCATGAATAAGAATCGTACTTTTCTATTTCATCTGATTAGGATGAAACTCAAATCACCTATCCTAGGATAAGGAATATTGTGGAGTCTTATAAAATTACTAGTGATCAACATCAGAAGGTTCAAAAAAGGATAACTTCACAAAACGTAAAACATACTTATTTTTATTCAAAATTAGAGCTAAAATATTTGAATGAATATTTTGTGAAACTAGAATGGGTTTTGGCTATGAATTAATATCTTTATCAAATAGATAACAATGATACTTGAGAACTCATACCGAATCTAGATATTAAAAATTGCATTCGTTAAAATCGGGTTTTTCAGAATAAGTAGAATGAAAAAGGTGAAGTGATAAGGAACATAGAAATATTAATATGAAAAGGTTACTCATGAATTGAAGGTGTTGATTTTTATTAGATTTTTAATCTAGTCTAAATGTTCAAAACAATTAGAATATTTCTTGTTATTCCTTCAAAATTATGTTAAATTTTTTTTCAAATGGATCTAGAATCCTCCTTTATGAATGGGGGTCATCATGATGGCGTTTACATTAAAAAATCTTATGGACTTTTTGTTATGGAAAATAAGAGTTATGTGTATAGGTTTTATACAGTCTTGTATGTGCTAAAAAATCTTCAAGATCATGGTATTCTAAATTGGATACACTCTTGAGGAAGACGAGTTTCAAGAAATAAAGTGATTGTAAAAATATTTACCTCATGGAAAGTCAAGAGTGGCCCATCATCATAATTTCTTTGTGTTGATGACATTATCTTTGATAATAATGATGAAATATCTTCTAAAATATTTTCTAAAGAAATGATAATGTTGTTTTAGATGTCTATGCTGGACAAAATGAAATAATTTCTTGTGTTATAAATCTTAAAAAATAAGAAACACATTTTTATTTCTCAAGAAAACTATGACAATGAACATCTTATGAAGTTCAGAATGGAAAATTAAAAACTAGTTTCCACATAAATTTCAATGGGACCCAAGTAATCTGAAGATAGAGAAGGTAAATAAGGTGATCATAAATAATTTTGGAAGATAATTAGAAGTTTGTTATATTTGATAACCTCAAGACCTGACATTGTTTATGTTATTACCTTATGTGAAGTATTTTAGAGTGCTCCTAGAGAATAATATTTTCTTACTAGAAAAATAATTATTAGATATATTAAAGGAACAAATATTTTTGGAATCATGTGTGATATACAAAAGGTACTCACTTGTTTGGGTATTCAGATATTGATTAAGCATGAAATGTTGATGATGGAAGATCCAAATTTAGTGGATATTTATTTCTAAGAAACAATTTCGTTAGTTGGAATACAATGATACAAAGTCAAATAACTCTTAGCATGGATAATTATGAGTATGTTACTACTACTCAAGATGCTACCCAAATTATGTAAATGACGTCATAGTTATAAGACTTACTTGTTGATGTAAATTTACCCTTTCTCTTAGGTTGGATTAATCAAATTGAAGTCAAAGTTTCTCGGAATCTAGTACAATATTCTCACTAACAACATATTGACATAAACTACAACTTAACCAAAGGGAAAGTTGATATGAATTAATTGAAGATAGAGTATGTTCATACAACTAAATAGGTTGCTGACATATTGACAAAACCTTTAGAAAAAGAACATTTTTAGAAATTGAGGATGAACATGGGCATCCAACATCTTTCTCTTCAAGGTTGAGGTATTTTTTCCCCCTCTCATATTATCTTTGGATTGTATTGTCATGTGGGAGAATTTTTTTCATAAATATATCCTTATGAAATAAATTATAGATAATGGGGGAGTTTATGGAATGTTATGAATTAGAAATTTAAGCATGTAAACTATTATAACTATTTGTTGGTGTGGTTGTAGGAAAAAAAATTTATTATACGGATGTTGAAGAAGTGGATACAATATTATGAAGAAAGACTGAGGAAGAAATATTAAGAATAAATTTGAGGAATAAATTTATAGAAGAATGATAAGGAATAAATATGAGGAAAAAAGATGAGGAATAAATGATGAGGAATAAAGTCTGAGGAAGAAAGCTGACGAAGAAAAATAAGGATGTTTTTCATGAGTAACTACTTTTTGACAACATGTTTTTTCTTTTAATAATTCTTATTTCTTATAATGACTTATCTCACATATGGCTTGACCATTTAACATCATGCAGCTCGGATGAATGGGTGCTTGGTAGTTTAACTTCCTGTAGCTCAGACGAATGGGCACTTGGTAGTTTAACATCCTGTAGCTCAGATGATAACTGCTTTTGGTTATGCAAAATACTTCTTCAGAAATTTCACATTTTTTTGAGTGGTAGTGAACTGCCTGTCTATGGTGATTAGGGAATATGCTCCGTTGGAGTAGACCTTGTGTATAACATATGGTCCCTCCCACTTGGGCTCTAGCTTTGGAGGTTTTTTTCTTGGTATCATTGGGTTCTGGTGGACCAACACCAATTATCCTTCCAAGAAAGACCTAAGGCGAACATTTTTATTGAAGGCTCGTGTGATCTGGTTTTGATATACTTCCAGATAGTGAAAAGTGTGCAACCGCTCCTCATTCAGTTGTTCCAGTTCACCTAGATATTTTTTTGATTGCTCATCATTGGATAACTGATCACAAATGGAAACATGGAGAGAGAGAAATTGGATCTCAATGGGAAGGACCGCTTCTATTCCGTATACTAATGAGTATGGAGTAGCCCGAATAGCGGTGCATATTGTGGTTTGATAAGCCCACAACACATGAAATAGTTTATTCGACCATGATTTCTTATCTTTGTCCACCATTTTTTGGAGAATGTTGGAATGGGTCTTGTTGAAAGCCACTATCTGTCCATTGGTCGCTGCATGGTAGTAGGATGAGTGGTTAGCTTTGATACCATATTCTTGTTATAGTTTCTCTAATTCAGCAGAGCAGGTGTTGGTGTCGTTATCTGTCAGTATGGTATGAGGGATGCCAAATCTGGTGATGATATTGGATTTCACAAAGCTGACAATGATTCTTGCCCCGAATTCTTTGAGGGGTACAGCTTCTGCCCATTGGGAAAAGAAGTCAGTTTCTGTGAGGATATACTTATGTCGTTTAGCCTTGGTTGGAGGATATGGTCCCATGAAGTCCATTCCCTAGATATAAAATGGCCAGGATTACTTGACTTGATGAAGTAACTTTGGGGGTTGGTAAATGAAGTTGGAATGAGTTTGGAAGAAGTGGTATTTCATGGTAAAGTGCTTCCAATCTCGTGCCACGGTGGGCCAGTAGTACCCAAGCCTTCGAACCTGATGGGAATGCTTAGACCCTAACTGATGTTCTCCACATACTCTGGCATGTACTTCATTTATGACAACATTGGTTTGTTCTCCATCAATGCATCTGAGGTGGAATCCATTGAGGCCTCATTTATAGAGGACCTCTTGCTGACCCATACTTCCATATAAGACAAATTTGATTTCCCTTTTCCGTATTTTCTCTCATTCTTCCCTATCTGATGGAAGTTCTCCCATTTAACAGTAGTTTTCAATGGGGGTCATCCAGCCGGTGGTAGGAGCATATGGCTTAGGGACAGGACTGACTTCGTTGATTTCTTCTGTCTTAGTCTGAACGAACATCAAGACCATTAGATGATGAGAAATACTGATAATTGTTTCATCCCGGTCTGGTTCAGTTAGGGTTGTGTCCACATTAGCTAATGCATCGTCCTGGACATTCTGAGACTGGCCAATAGAGGTCAATGTTGGTTCTGTGGATAATTCTACCAATAACCCTCAGATATAGTCAAATAGGGGAATCAAGTCCTCTTTTTTAATATCATAGTCACCATTTACTTGCTTGATGACCAGTTCTGAGTCACCTTTTACCTTAAAGTGTTGTACTTGTGCCTAAAGTGTGAGCTCCAGGTCTGCAATGAGGGATTTATACTCCACCTCATTGTTCGTGCATCCTTCGGACATGAGGAAGGAATATTGAAATAGTACCTTTTCGGAGGACACGAGTATGATCCCTGAACCCACCTTGTTATATTTGGGATCTTCCATCCTCTTCCCTATCGGGCTTCGGGATGTGTCATCGAAGTACATTTCCCATGTTGGGAACTCCTCTTGAACTGAGAAGATGTCTCCATCATGTAGCTTGACATCTGGTGTGGTGGTTCCTGATGAGGAGTGCTCTTCCATAAAATCGGCTAATTCCTGGCCTTTGATGGCTTTCTGAGGTAAAAACATGATGTCAAACTGTTGCAGGTTGACTGCCCATCGGGATGGGCACCCAGTCAGCATCAGGCGGTTGAGGATGTACTTGAATGAGTTACTACGCAAGACCAAATGGACTTCATGATGCTGCAGATAATGTTGTAATTTTTGAACATCGAACACCAAGGCCAAAAAACTAGTCTCGATTTTTGAGTATCGAGTTTCAACATCGATCATGGTTCGGCTGAGGTAATAGAGACTGTTTTCACTGCCGACATCATTTTTCTATGTGAGGAAGGCTCCTAGTGATCGCTCTAGGGCCATCACGTATAGGATAAGAAGTCTTCCTTCAATTGGGGGAATGAGAACTAGTGGGCATAAGAGTTACTTCTTTAGGCTATTGAATGACTCTTGGAAATAATTTGTCTATTGGTACACAACCCCATTTTTCATTAACCTGGTGATGGGAAAACATTTACCCGTCAGGTTTGCTATGAACCACCTAATGTAGGCTAGGTATCCTCTGAATCCTCTCAACCTAGTGAGATTGCAGGGAGGTGGTAAACTAAAGATAGAATTTTTCTCATCATGGTTGAATTAGATGCCACGATGGTGTACGAAGAAGAAAATGAATTTCCCTGAGGTAACCCCAAAGGTGCATTTCAAGGGGTTCATCTTCAGGCTATGTTGTCAAAGATTGTTGAAGATGGTTTCAACATCTAACAGGTGATCTGAGCGTTGTCTGGACATGACTGCCAAATCATCCACGTAACATTTGACGAATCTCCCCAGAAATGGTTTAAAGATACAATGCATGGAATACTGATATGTGGTGCCAACATTCTTGAGACCAAAGGGAAAGACCCTGTAGCAGAATACTCCTTGGTGGCCCTGAAGGTAGTGGCTTCTTCATCTTCTTGGTCCATCCTGATTTGATTATACCTAGAATAATCTTCCATGAAGGATAGAGTCTCATTCCCAGCCGTTGCATCGATTATTAACTCAGTGATCGGGAATGGGAAATCATCTTACGGGCAATGCCGATTGAGATCTCTAAAATCGATGCAGATGCATTTTTGTCCATTATTTTTCTTGAAGGGGACAAAGATGGCCCGCCAGATGGAGTATTGGACCTCCCATATGAATCCTTCTTTAATAAGCATATTGACTTCAGCCTCTATTTTGGCAGCATGTGTGGGGTGTTTCCTTCTGGAAGCTTGTTTATAGCCCCGGTGGACTTCTGGCAGCCCTAAGTGGTGCGTCCCCACATCGAGATCGAGTCCTAACATTTCTTTGTAATTCAAGGAAAAAAAATTTCGATGTTTCCTCAGGAAAGAGGTATATACCTCGTGCTCCCCGAGAGACATGGTTGTACTAATGAGAGTGGGCCTTGGGTATTCCTCGATACCCAGGTTTATTTCCATGAGATCGTCTACAGTGGTGGAGATACCTTCCTCAAATACAGGAGGTGCATCCTTGAGATCTTCCTCCTCTTCTTCTCCCACATTCTCATCTTCTTGATCCGACAGGGGGAGAGTTCTCAAAATAGGGTCTTGGGAGTCCATAGGTGAGTCATTATGGGTGTCCTCACTCAAGTACATTCCCCATATTGAGGGTTATCATTCGTTTCTGAATTTTCACTCTCATATGTTATGGATGAATTCATGAGAACAGCTGAGTGTGTATCCAGACTTGAACCCCTGCTCTCAACATGGTTGATGGGAAGTATGTAGTCTCTGCCGAGCCGCTTGAGGGGGTCATCAGGAACCATTTCCAGACTATTTAGAGTGGGGATCCAGTTGATACCATCGATCGAAGGTTTCTTCTTCTTTTGCTCATAAAAACCGGCATCAATATAGTGTGACTCGGAGAGCTCAAAAGGGGCCTTGTCAGTTTGTAATTTTCCACCATGTACATTGATGCAATACTTGATACACTGCTGGTAGGATAAAGGAATGGAAATGTACTTATGGGGTCATGACCTTCCCAGAAGGGCATTGAATGTTGTGTTCTACCGGACCACCAAGAATTCTGAGTAGGCCACATGGTCGCCAAAATGGGTTTCTAGCTTGATTATTCCCATTGGATTCTGTTCACTCTTGTCGTAACCTAATAGAGTTGTGGCTCATGGTATAAGATCATCCTCACTATAGCCCAACTTATGGAGTGTCCATACGGGAAGGCGGTTAACTCCAGAGCTGTTGTCAATAAAGACTTTCCAGATCTCAACATCATTTAGTGTGTCGAACACATATATTGGCTTGATGTGTCCTTTGATGATGGAATATTCATCCTGATCGGTGAAGCAAATCGCCGCATAACATTCAGCTGGGCCAGTCTCCACCCAGTAAATCTCAGCGGTGGCTACTTCATCTTGAAACTCCTAGGGGCTAAGGAAGGATTATATAAGTTCCTACCTAAGATATTCTGACAAACTCAGGGATTCTAGGACTGAAAGCTTGGCTGGTACTGATGCTAGCTGCTAAAGGATGTCGTATTTCTACTCCAACGGTCGACGCTTCTCCGTTCGTGGGAGTGTTTTAGCAGGCACTTTGGGAGGTGGAGTATGTGACGAGGGACCGGTCACAGGGTCATATGTCGATGGTGTTCCCACATTATGGGGACTCGTCCTGTCCAGTTTTTTTGTGCACACTAAGAGGCTACACACTTGTTCCTCCTCTGATGGGTACCACAGGATAACGGGGCCAGAGTGGATACTTATAGAGGTGGAGGGATGTTATTTCTCCTACTGAGACTGTTGAAGGGATCTCCCATGGGTTTCCGCAATATTAATAGTTTGGGACGGGGTAAAACCATAGGGTTGGTTTCGGCCATGACTGCACCTCCCCTAGTATCTCCTACTTCTATGATTCCCCCTCTTGTCCCCTTATGTTGGGAACTCGGGTTCATAACCATACCCTTCGTCTGGTAAGGATTCCATTAGATGGACGACGTTGATAGAACCAAAGATTAGCTTCTCGTCTTGTGACATGCAAACCTGGTCAGTTGTCCCAGATGGTGCCGTTTGGCGGGTCGGTGCTCGTGGTGCCAAGTTTGAAGGCATAAAATTTTATAATGTTGGGGGGAAATTCGGCCTCGTTGTAGATTTCTCCTATTGCGCTTTTCTACTCCCTTTTCGGTTACGCCTAGATGATCGGCTCATGAAGGGTTTTGAGGCCGATATTGTCGGTTGTGCGACATTTGGGGTTGTTGGCGGCAACACCGGCTATTGTGGTTGAGCTCAGAGTATGCCCTAACCTCGATTGATGGTCTTCTGAGTCATCCAGTCATCAAATTTCTGCCCCTTCTTGCTGGTTACTTCCTTCCATCCCTCTTTTTTTCAGAGTTGGTGGTAGAAAAATAGGTCACATGTGCTGGGGGTGGTCCAACTCTACCTGCCCCGATTCTACCATCCGTTGCAGGAGGTCTTTGAAGATGAATCATTCTTGGATATTGTGCCCCAACATTCGATTGTAGGGACAGTAATCTGGCCTATCATAGAGTCCAACTTCTTCAGGATTCCTTGGCTCTAGGAGGTGGAGAAAATTTCAATTCATGGCAGTGATGAAGTTGCCATGGACATGGTCTTCTCGGAATGAGTATACTTTGCATCTTGGTTCCTCGAACTGGTTCCGCTTCGATCCTCTCTGATCATTCCGCTTGGGTGGAGGTGCCTGCTGATATATAGGGGGCCCTTTATGATTTGGTGGAGGCCTAGGAAGTGGAGTAGGTGCAAGGGCTGGCTTGAGCATGATAGAGGACTCTTCTACACTAGCTTCTCTCTTTGAAGGAGCATGTGATGTTATTTGGGACTTCAGATTAGTCTGCTATAGGGAGTCTTCAATTATCTAGGAAATGGAAGAGAGATTGCGGAAGCCAGTGGTGCAATCCACTGGTATGAGCGGTGTTCACAACTTATCTCAAAGGTTATTGATGCATATGGAAAGCATCTCATCTTGGGGTATTGGCCTATTCAATGAGTAGGTCAAACCCTTCCATCTGGCAATGAAATCTGAGCCCCTCTTGTTCTCCCTCTGTTTGCAATTCATGAGGTCGCTGACTGTTTTTCGTCAGCGTTGAGCTGAAGTGGAATAGGAACTACTGTCGAAGATCTTCCCAGCTTTTTATTGACTGAGCTGGCAGACTCGTATACCAGACGAAGGCAGATCCTTAAAAGGTCCGCATGAAGCATCTGAGTTTCACTGCTTCTTGTTGTTCTGGAGTTCCCATCATATGGTCGCAATAAGATGCGTAGTGCATAAAATGATCTTTCTAATTGCCTTATCTATTGAAAATAGGGAATAAATGGCTCTCAAAATTGGGTGGAGGAGGTGTGTCGCTCACCCAATATGGGTAGGGCTTTCACTCTGGCTGTATCAGAGCGCGCCGACCTTCTATTACTTCCAATCGAGCTGTTAGTGCCTCGATGGTGTTGGCGAGACCCCAATTTACATCTTGTTGGGCCCGATCTTGGGAAGGTTTAGCCCATGGAATTGTTTGAGGATCCCGCTTGATTGGCACCAAGGGTGCATATGTCGTTTCTAACACCTTCAGAGGGTTCAAACGTTGTCGCTCCAGTTTTTTCCTGGGAGGGGAGTCTTGGTATTCATCTAAATCCATGTTATGGTAGTTCGATGGGATGAGTGCCTCATTGGGCGGGGGCCTTGACGATGCTTCATTAGTTCGGGCAAACCTTGGTCTTTGAGGTGCACTTTCTAGGAGTGCATGGTGTGGCTCTTCTTGCGAAGCCCTTATAATAAGACAGTTCCTCCAGAGTATCTCGGTGTTAAGCCACCTCAATTCATTCATTTCATCTTCCTATCGAGCGAATCTCTCTTCGAGCGTAAGTGGATCGTTTTTATTGAGAGAAGGAGGCAAGTTAAGGGAAACTGGTCCTTTGTTCTTATCCTTGTTAGAAGATATTAGGTTAAGAAGAGGAGGGTTAGTTGGAGGGGCGTCCATATTTATGGTGGCCCTCTAGTTCTGGGTGTGTGCACCTGATGGTTCATTGTGAATCACAGCCTGAACGAAACCGTCATCTCCCGATCCATTTGGATTTGCATCATATTTGGTGTCACCCATGGGGTTAACCTCTACGGCGTTGACAGATGCATATCGTGGGGTGTATGAGATGTCATCTTCTAAATTGGAAGAGAATCTTCTGCGCATTTTACTAGTTTTTTCCTTCCTGTCCCAAGATTGTTTTCGGGCTCCTTGAAGAAAGGTGACACGATGAGTTCTTTGATGCGACCTTACGGTACACCTCCCTCTTGAAGGGGATGATGATTCAAAGGATGGGATAGGGCAGGAACACCCACTTCTGACTATCCTCCATAGAAGAGAGAATACTGATTCTCGTGGGGGAGGTTGTTATTGAGGTGGTAAAAAAATATCCCAGCCCTGAGGGCTGGGGTTGGGTCCATTCCTTGGATGTTGAGTCACTTCCCATTTTTATTGGTCTTACGAGGGAATTTATCTTTAAAAATTTCCTTAGCCCTGCAGGTTGGGGTTGAGCCTAGATTTCAGAAGTGGCTGCTGCTATCGCTACCTGCCTAATCTATCGTGCCCCCATTCAGGGATGAATTGGATCTGATGTCGAGTTCACCTATGAATCAATCCCTTCTAGGGAGGCAAGCAATGACTTCTGATTGGAATCTCTTAGGCGAGCGGCATGTTGTATGTTTTTGGTGGCCTGATTCAGTAGTTCATGAATGGCTTGTTCCCGTTGGGCCTGACTCTTCTGGGACTTACTCAAGGACTGTCTCTATTAGGTGTGTCACCATTCCTAAAGAAGGACCTCACTCGATTGCTGTTTTGACACGATGAAGTTGCAAGACATTATGCCGAACGGGTTCTTCTGGGCGGGGAGTGGAGTGAAATGCATATCCCCATGTTCTACTCATCCTATGATATGGACTCCCATGGGAGCATCACTAATGAGGTGGCACAACTGGTGTAGTGCACGGAGGCAGGATAACTCAAGGTTTCCTTTACACCTATCTGGTCGTGGGTGTCGTGCCAAAGGAAGATCTTCTAGGTTGATGTGATGCAGGAGGTCTCATATTGTCTTAACATAGTCTATATACTCGTCGTAGGGCATGAAGCTTGATTTCAGCCAGCATAGGGTTGTCCATATATTGTAGCAGATTTCGTGCACACATTCTTCTGACAACTTCCTAGGTTGGTCGAATTGAGAGGTGGTCGTGGGACAAAACATAACTCATACATCATCTCTTGCCAGTCATTTCCTCAGGTGAAACATATCAGCATACTCCTCCGCTAGTGATTCCTCTACCTGGTCGACCCAACTGAGATGCTCACCGATAGTGTGGTCGAATGCAGTGGGGTCGGTAGGTATTGAATTATCATGTGGGTGATTCTAAGGTGCTTCAAAAGATGAACGTGGCCCCTGACATTCTCCAGATTGAATAAGGGTGTCGTTGGTGACTAGCTAGGAATCTGACATGCTTGATTCCGTCCTTCTGAGTTCCTTGGAATATGAGGGATTTTTTGTGCTTGATTCAGCAAGGGGAGGACCTTCCTGTCGATATGATATGTCACTATAGGGACGACCTTCGCAATGGAAGCCGCAAGGGCGAGGACTACCATTACAGCTGTCGTAGGGAGAGAACCCGTGGGGTACACCCTGGGGAGGGACTTCAGAATTTACCGCAACAAGGGGAGGGCCTTCTCATTGATCGACGTCTAGGCGGGGAGAGCCTCTACTACCCGTGTCATAATGGCAAGGGAAGCCTTTACTACTTGATGCCTCACTACATAGAGGTATTTTGTAGTGCACACCATAGGGAGGACCTCCATGGCATGTCGCTGCAAGGGGAGGACCTTCTGGCTATCTAGCATTGTTACAGGGAGGGCCTTTGCAACAAATGCCATCATGGAGAGGATGACCATCATGGTTTGACATTTGATTTGTATCCTAGGGAGGACCTTCAAGACACACTGCAACAAGGGGAGGACCATCTTGTTGCTTGGGGCCACTGTGGGGAGGACCTTCACAATGGCGGCCGTGGTGGCGAGGACTACCATCATAGTTGCCGCAATGGTGAGGACTACCATCACAACTACCATAGGAAGAATTTCTGTGGGGTACACCATGGGGAGGGACATCAGAATATACCACAAATAGGAGAGGTCCTTCTCATTGCTTGACATCTCTACGTGGAGGACCTCCGTTATCAGAGTGGTGGGGACTACCAACGTGATCTGATGTCTAGCTGTGTGGAGTGTCGTTGCAAAGTAACCCCTGGGGAGGACCTTCAGGGCAGGCCATGATAAGGGGAGTGCCTTCTTTTCATTATGATATGTCGTTGTAGGGAGGGCCACCATAGTTTTGACTACGATAGCGAGGACTACTATAATAATCTGTGGTCCCACTGCATGGAGAGTGTTTGCAGTGTATACCCCAGGGAGGACCATCAGGGTGGACTGCATCAAGTGGATGACCCTATTGCTGCTCAATCTTCTGGTCACACAGAGGGCTTCTGTGACTCACATAAAAAGAGAAGCTCTCATGATCGATCGTTATATGCCCATGGGGGAGGCCCCACGAGTACTCTGGGGAGGACCTTCAGAGCTGCTGGTAGAGGCATTGCGAGGAGGACCTACACCACTACTACTACCACTCCAATAATATGGTAATGGGTGGGAAGGGTTATAAGACATTGATATGTGCTTAACGGTATTGGTAAACCTAGAATCCATTATAGCGGAGTCATAAAACCTCTCTTTATTTTTCATTTGCCTTTAGCGCATTTCAGGCGATTTCTTGCAGGCAGCGGAGACCGTCTGCTGTTGATAATGGCCTTCACCTTTGGGTCTCTTTGTAATTGGGTCACGTGATGTTGCTGGGATATGTCGATGAACATCTTTAATTTTAGTAGGGATATATTCCTGATCTAGATCATCCACCGTAAAGGACTGGTGTCCCCCAGTTGGAATGAGTGAAGCTTCTCGATCCGGTTTCCCTTGTATCATGAAATATGACCGACGACCCTCCTCGGAAAACTTAGGGATGTAGATCTGCTCTCAGGTGGCAATCTCATCTCATATATGAGTTGCCTTAATTGGATAGATGGGATCACGAGCCTGAGTCATTACTGTTTCCGCTGATGCAATTTCATTCTGGCAAGTCTGCAAGAGATGATATAGGATCGATACCTACTTCTGCATCATTTCCAGGATATGTAGAGTTACATATTTGGTTGGAACAGGTATGAAGGCCCATTCCAGTATCGGAGTAGCAATATCCTGCTCCGATCCTCTGGTTGTCAGTGGGTACTGACAATTCTTTTGTGTCAGGGTAGTTGAATGAGTCTTCCACTATGGTAGGATATGCCGGTTTATCTCTATGTTTGCTGCGACATCGGGATGGAAAACATTACTTACATCCATAGGGAGTTATCCCTGTATATGTTGGTTCCCCACCATATCGATTCGGTGGTCTTTGTTGGCAGGGAGACGTGCCCGCCTATTAATTTCCTCCACATCTGGATGGTGTTCTTTGTAGATCACCACCACATCATGATGGTAGGCATCATGAGCATTTGCTAGGATCTGGTCCCGCGGACGCTGGGTTGCCACCATCTCTGGATGGTGGGCTTCATGACCCTGGGTAGGGAGAGGTGCATGCCGGGTAGGAGCCATCCTGTGTGAGTGATGGTCTTGATGGAGCTCAGCGGAGATGCACGCCTGCTCGTATGAGGCCTCCATGTCTGGATGGAAGGCTTTGGAGGAGCAGATAGGTGTTTGAGCCTGCCCGCAATATATCTCCGTGACTAGGAAGCAAAGCTCCTCCTCAGGGACAAGGGTGATGACCAGTCCCTGGTTTTAAATTCTCTGCCCTCTTCGGGCAGTCCAAGGGGTCGGAGATCGGGGAGCATAGGGCGTTCATGGTCGCCTCCACCATCAGGAGAGTACCATTCAAGTGGTACTCCCGGATCAACACATCTAAGACCTAGCGTTGAAGAAACTGAGTAGGTGACAGGATCCTTTGTGGGTGAGGATGTCTGATCATTGCGTTGATTGAAATACGTGTCTGTGAGTTCCTTCGTGATGCCATTGGATCGAAGGGATTTCTGATTGGTACTTGTAAAATAGTTTAACAAATACAAATAACAAACCCATCAACATATCATCTCAAGATCCCATACATAATTAATGACCTTTGTTGTCCCTCCCTGTGAGTATAAGGAGGCATAGAGTGTGATTATGTTAAATCTGTCAAGTTTGGTTAAAGATTCATGTCGGGTTCACCATTTTTTTCCGACCGAGTGGAAAAACGTGTGCAAGCCCGATGGTTGATTAGAGAATCTTGGGTTCTTATTAATCACTCATATCAGGTGCACCGTTTTCATTTCGAAATGCCCAACAGTTCCATATCCAACGATACATGGACCTTCTTTCCAAGGGTAGGCATTTGTTGGGAAATTCATCCAACGATGCTTAAGAACTCACATTGGTCGAAAGGATGGGAAATCGGGCTCATCACACCATTTTTAGGGGAATTATTTCAAGTTCCGGGACTCTCTTATACCAAATCTTAGGAAAAAAGAAGTGTCGTTTAGAGTAGTGGTGTATTGGTGTTTGTAGAAGCAATTCATTTTTTGAGTTCTAAAGACAAAAAACCAATTTCTGCCTCAAGTTCATATTATGGAGTTATTGAATAAATATGGGAGGTTGATTACTTTAAAATTAAAGATCCTATTTTTAACTATAAATGGTTTATCGGTAACAACAGTGTCAGACATGATGAATTTGAAATGACAGTTGTTAATCTAAATAGATTGCAAGACACATCTGATCATTTTATAATTGAAACACATGAAAAACAAATTTTCTATGTAGTTGATCATTCAGATATGAAATGGTCTATTGTTTTATAAGGGAAAAACAATATGTTTGTGAGGATCAACCTGATGAAGATTCTGATTTATGTGAAATCCCTACTTCCATGGAAAGATTAGTAGAACATAATGGTGAGCATGTTCAAGACATGGTTTGTGCCATAAGGAAGGATCATGACGAAGGAATTTGGGAAAACAATCCATTTGTATATTCCTAATGGTATAGGTAACCTATGTTTATTTCTTTTTTACATTTATTATTTTCATAAAATGTTAGATATTATAATTTTTTTCTTCATTAAAATGCATATTAAAACAAATAAGTAGAAGTTTTTGTTTATTTTAATTTTTTTAGTGTATTTTACCTTGTTTACCATAGTTTACCAATGTTTACCTTTACTTAATTTATATATTTATCAATTTTTTTGAATGAAAATTACACTACCATGTTTACAACGTTTACCATCTTTACCATTGTTTAACATTCTTACCATATTAACCATGTTTACTATTACGTAACTTAGTTCAATTTTCCTTTTTTTTGTTTAGATTAGAATTGTAATATTTGAATTTTTATATTTTTGAACTAATGTTTGTTTTTTTATTTGAAGGATAATGACATATCAAAAAGTTGATCAACAACATGATTCTGGAGATGAGCATAATGATCATACCTCTGGGGAGGAACATTCACATGCTTCTCTTGATGTTCCCCAATCTTCCTCATGTGCTCCCACAATGACAAAGAGTTCAAGAGTTGGTAAACGTGGATGTACACATTTACCAAAATTATCACTTTCCCATACACAGGACCAGAAGATACTCATTGGGTTTGATGAGAATGATATTCCTAGAGTTCAAAAGGCAAAATATTTTAAGAGTTTTGTATCAAATCAGGGTAAGAGAAAAGTAATCATTTTGTATGGTGATTGGAGAAGTGTGGACAAAGATATAATATCTCAGTTGTGGGAGATGATTTTGGTAAGATATTTTTCTATTGTGTTCCTATTATTTAAATGTTTCTAGTATAATATGTTCAACCTCTTCTTTATCAGATGATATTTGTTATTCATGACACTCAAGAAGTCATGAAGAAATTATTATCGATGGATTCTATGAGATGGATGGATTTCAAATCAACCCTTACATCTGATTTCATTTTTTGTCAGAGGAGTCATGAAAATCTAGGTCATATCTATCATTTCATAGATGAAGACACATGGAGACGATTTTTTGAAAGTAGAAGAAAAGATTCATTTTTGGTAAGGGAAATGTGAACATTTATAATAATTATTATATAAATGATCTTATTAATGTTTTGTTAATGATTTATTATTCTCAATTTATGGCCAACAAGGAAATCTCATCAGAAGATCAAATCTAAAAATGTATTCCCTCATAGTTTTTCTCGGGGAGGGTATACATTATTGGAAGAAAAAATGATGGTGGATAAATTACAAAAACTGATACCTGAGACATCAAGCTCTGGAAAGGTTTCCCCTCCATCCCCTCTATCTAGACAAGAATTTGTATGAGAGCTCGGATAGACAAAAAGGGGAAATATCTTTTGAACGATTCGAGAATCGTAGGTGAGAGGATTGTAAGATATTTATTTTATTTTTTTAAGTTATCTATATTATTCATATAATTTGAATCATTAGAGCAATGTTCATTTAATTAATACAGGATTATCTTGAGGAGTAGAGCTCACATGAGGTATTTATAGTTGCTGGGAGGCAAGATATTTTATATACAACATTGGGAATGCTCGAACATCCAGGTCGTGTATGAGGATATCTGACGGGTGTATCAGTAAGAAAAGTGTTTTCATGTTCTTCTACATCTTCCATTGAGGGTTTTTATAAAAAAAATAGAATCCTTTGAGGCTGAAGTTAATAATATTAATGCAATTATGGATGAAAATATTAGAGCATCGATATATTCTATGTTTGCAGACATGCAATGACAAATTCAGACTGCAGCTCCCACTCCTCCACCTCACCCTGCCAACCCCATATTCTATCTTCCACCTCCGCCAGTTTCTCCCACTTCCCCCCTTAGATTGCAGACCCCATTTCTTATCCTACTCCCCCACCACATCTTCTTACTTATTTCTAGTTGTATGTTGATGATCCTTAACTTTATATACTTTCATATGGGTTGGTATATTGTATAAGAGATATAGTTCATCATCAACAGTTAGAGGTAGGGAATCATAGGGTCATTGTACATGATATTATAGATAGACCATCTCAAGTACCATAACCTACAAATGAGGTGATGACAGTTGGACATAGCATCGACCATTTTTTAATTTGTCCATCCAGACTTCTACGTCTCATTACCATAGAGGTATGTATGTTATATGTTCTATTTTATTTTTTTTATTAAAGTTGTTTTAACATATGAAAACTAATATATTTTTCTATTTTTTTTACAGGAATACTTCAAAGTTAAAGGAATACTATATTGATAACAAAAAAGACAAATGGCTATGACATCAGATACAGATTCTAGTAGTCTTGATAGATTTTCAAGATATTCAAATTTGTTGGGGGATCATTATGAGTTTCCAATGGAATCTCATGTTTGTGGACCTGAAATAATTGTGGGGATTGTGAAAACTAAAATCATGGAGCATGTTACTAGAGGTAAGATGGGCATCAACGTGGTGCAAATTTTTTTCCATGTAAGTCTTAACACCTTTTCCCAACGTTATATTTATTAAAAATGTATACTAATGTCTGTTTTGTGTTATGCATCTTTATCACATGTGTGAGAAGAATGAGTAGACAGATGTATTAGGATTAATGGACCCACATTTTATTTCCCCTGAAGCACAAGAATTGGATGAGTGACAAAGAATGATCTATTTTTCTGAATGATTTGAACAGAATATAATCACATAGTGTTGAATGATGCCTTTTTGTGAGAGGTATGAAACATATCTCTAGAAAAGAGTTCATTGTCTTTTAACAATAAAAATACTAACATTAAATTATCTTTTATTATTGATCATTAAAAGTTATGTGTTTTTTCCCAAGGGATAAAACACTTTATTGTATATGCTTTGTCAATGGCGATGTGAGGGAAATTTTTAAGAATATGTTGGAAAAGTGAGTTTCAATTTTTTAATAGTTGTATATATTATAATGAATTATAAATTTATTTTATTCATATTTTTTTAATAGGGGATGGGTCTACTTTCGAAAAAACACAAAGAAAAGGAGTGCCAAGATCAAATATGTAGAAGTAAAGGTAAATATCCATTTATAATTTGTACTTTTTGCTGTATTACATAAAAATAATATTTTGAATTTACACTCATTAAAATAGAATTTTCATGAACAACAAGTCATCGTCAAATGTGGATATTATATGTTAAGATTTATGTATGAAATAATTACAACTAGAACACTTTTGAACTTTTACATGGTAAGATTTCCTTTTAAACATTGACATTGTAAGATTTCCTTTTAAAAATTTCCATAATATTTCATTTGATTTATTCATTATACATGTTAACTTATATCCTTTTAATTTGTAGCTATTTTTTGACCCACAACCTTATAGTGCTCAAGAGGTCAAACACTTACAAGGGGAATAAACAAATTATTTTACAGGTTTGATTGGATTTTAGTTTTTTTGTAGTGTAAAATGTAATTTTGAATATTTTCATTATAATTGTGTATTTGGTAGTCATTTAGTATGTATTTAGGGTTTTTTTTTGTGGAAATTGTAAGTTATGAATGTTATATATGACACTATTTAATTTTGTGCTACTTCTTCTTTTGGTCTAGTTCTGATGGTTTTTCTCGCATGGATTCTGGTCTAGGGGGATTCCAAGAATGTGGGTAGGTGTCCAGGGGGTGGGGCGTTTCCAGGGGTGTGGGGGGCTATCCGATTTAGTAGGGGTGTCCAGGAGGATGGGAGGGGTGTCCAGGTGGTGTCTAGGGGTGTGTGGGTGGGGGGTGCCCAGTGGGGTTAGGGGGATTTCCAGGGGTGTGGGAGGGCTGTCCAGGGGTGGGGGTGTCCAGGGTGTCCATGAGGGTAGGGGAAGTCCAGGGTGTGTCCATGGGTGTGTGGGTTTCTAGGGGTGTGGAAGGGGTGTCCTGGGGTGTGGGGAGGGCTGTCTAGTGGGGTGGGGGCTTTCCAGGGGTGTGGGAGGGCTGTACAGTGGGGTGGGGGTGTCCATGAGGGTGGGGGAAGTCCAGGGGGTCTAGGGGTGGGGGGTCTAGGGGTGTGGGAAAGGTATCCAGGGGTGCAGGGGGTGTAGAGGGTGTCCATGGGGGTGGAGGTGTCTAGGAGGGTGGTAGGGATGTCCAGGGGTGGGGGCGTCTAGGAGGGTGGGGGTGTCCAGGGTTGTGGGGAGGCTGTTTAGTGGGCTAGGGGGGGGGGGTTCTAGGGGTGTGGCATGGCTATTTAGAGGGTTGGGGAGGGCTGTCTAGTGGGGTGGGGGTGTCCAAGAGGGTGGGAGGGCTGTCTAGGGGTGTCTAGGGGTGGGGGCATGGTTCTAGGGGTGTGTTAAGGCTGTCCAGGGGTGTGGGGAGGGTTGTCTAGTGGTGTGGGGGCTTTCCAGGGGTGTGGGATGGATGTCCAGTGGGGTGGGGGTGTCCAGGGTGTCCATTGGGGTGGGGGCAGTCTAGAGGTGTCTAGGGGTGGGGGGTCTATGGGTGTGGGAGGGGTGTCCAGAGGTGTGGGGCTATCTAGGGTGTCCATATGGGTGGGGTGTCTAGTAGGGTGGGTGGGCTATCCCTGGTGGTGGGGGCTGTCCAGGATGGTGGGGGTGTCTAGGGTTGTGGGCGGGCTGTTTAGTGGGGGGTTTCCAGGGGTGTGGGAGGGCTGTACAGGGGGTGGGGGAGGGCTGTCCAATGAGGTTAGGGTGTCCAGGTGGGTAGGAGAGCTATCCAGGGGGTTTCTAGGGCTGTGTGGATTTCTAGGGATGTGGGAGGGTTGTCTAGGGGTGTGGTTAGGGATATCCAGTGGGGTGGGGGCTTTCCCGGGGTGTGGAAGGGTTTTCCAGTGGGGTGGGGTGTCCAGGATGTCCATGAGGGTGGGGGCAGTCCAGGGGGTGTCCAGGGGTGTGGGGGGTTCTACAGATGTGGGAGGGGTGTTCAGGGGTGTGGGGGTGTCTAGGGTGTCCATGGGGGTGGGGGTGTCCAAGAGGGTGCATGAGCTGTCCAGGGGGTGGGGGCTGTCCAGGAGGGTGGGAGTGTCTAGGGTTGTGGGCAGGCTATTTAGTGTGGTGGGGGTTTCCAGGGGTGTGGGAGGGATATCTAGGGGATGGGGGAGGGATTTAAAGTGTGTTTGGGGTGTCTAGAAGGGTGGTAGGGATGTCAATGGGGTGTCCAAGGGTGTGTGGTGGTTTTTAGGTGTGTGGGGAGGGTTGTTCAGTGGGGTGGGGGATTTCCAGGGGTGTGGGAGGGATGTCCAGTGGGCTGGGGGTGTCCAGGGTGTCTATGTGGGTGGGGGGCAGTGCAGGGGGTGTCTAGGGTTGTGGGGGTTTCTAGGGATGTGGGAGGGATTTTTAGGGGTGTGGGGTGTATAGGGTGTCCATGGGGGTGGGGGTGTCTAGGAGGGTGGGAGGGCTATCCAGGGGTGGTGGGATGTCCAAGAGGGTGGGGTGTCTAGGGTTGTGGGCAGGCTATTTAGTGGGGTTGGGGGGGGCTTCTAGGAGTGTGAGAGGGCTATCCAGGGGGGTGGGGGAGGGCTTTCTAGAGGGGTGGGGGTGTCCAGTAGGGTGGGAGGGTTGTCTATGGGTGTCTAGGGGTGTGGGGGGTTTCTAGGGTCTGGGAGGGCTATCGAGGGGTGTGGGGATGGATGTCTAGTGGGGTGGGGTCTTTCCATGGGTGTGGGAGTGTTGTCCAGTGGGGTGGGTAGTGTCCAGGTTGTCCATGGGGTGGGGGGCAGTCCAGGGGGTGTCCAGGGGTGTGGGGGTTTCTAGGGGTGTGGGAGGGTTGTCCATGGGTGTGGGGGAATTCAGGGTGTCCATGGGGGTGGGGGTGTCCAGTAGGTTGGGTGGGCTGTCCAAGGGGGTGTGGGCTGTCTAGGAGAGTGGGGGTGTCTAGGGTTGTAGGAAAGCTATTTAGTGGGGTTAGGGGAGGTTCCAGGGGTGTAGGAGGGCTATCAAGGGGGTGGGGGAGGGCTGTCCGGTGGGGTGGGGGTGTCTTGGAGGGTGGGAGGGCAGTCCAGAGGGTGTCCAGGGGTGTGGGGGTTTCTATGGGTGTGGGAGGTCTATCCAGTGGTGTGAGGAGGGCTATCTAGTGGGGTGTGGTTTTCTAGGGGTGTGGGAGGGCAGTACAATGGTGTGGGGGTGTCCAGGGTGTCCATGAGGGTGGGGGCAGTCTAGGGGGTGTCTAGAGGTGTGGGGGTGTCAAGGGTGTCCATGGGGTGGGGGTGTCTAGGAGGGTGGGAGGGCTATCCAGGGGTGGGGGGTTGTCCAGGAAGGTGGGGGTGTCCCGGGTTGTCGGAAGGCTATTTAGTGTGGTGGGGGGGGGGGTTCCATGGGTGTGGGAGGTTTGTCAAGGGGGTGGGGCGGGCTGTCCAGGTGGGGTGATGGGGGGGGGGGGTCTGTTTTTGTTCTGTTTCATGTATTCTTTTTTCTAGGCATAGTTATGGGGGGGGGATCCAGGGGTGTGGGGGTTGTCTAGGAGGATGGGGGAAGTCTAGGGGTGTGGGGGTGTCCAGTGGGGGGGGGGGGGGGTTGTCCAAGGATGTGGGGGGGGGGGGGTTGGTCTATTTTTGTTTTTGTTGAGGTATTATTTTGGTTGGGCATAGTAGTGGGTTTGTCTAGGGGTGTGGGGGCTGTCTAGGAGGGTGGGTGGCAGTCTAGCAGTGTGTGTGTGTGTGTGGGGGGGGGGGGGTTCCAGTCAGGTGGGGGTTTCTAAGGGTCTGTGGGGGTGTCCGGGTGAGGGGGGGGGGGTCTACTTTTATTCTATTTCAGGTATTCTTTTGGTTGGGCATAGTTTTGGGGGGGTGTCCAGGGGTGTGGTGTTTTTCTACGAGGGTGGGGACAGTCTAAGGGTGGGGGGGGTGTCCAGGGGGGTGGGGGGGTTTCTAGGGGTGGGGGGGTTTCCAGGGGTGGGGGTTGTGTAGGTGGGGTGGGGGGTTTTGGTCTGTTTTTATTTTATTTCTGGTATTATTTTGGCTGGGCATAATTGTGGTTGAACACTTTAATAAAAAAATTGGTTTCTTATGTCAATTATTTTATAATTGACGTAAAAAATGCACCAAGATTAATTTTAATGACAATTATTTCATAACCAATGTAATAAATGGAAAAGAATAGTTTTTTACATCGGTTATAAAATAACCGTTGTAGTAGATGTGTTCTCACGTCGAATATTATTTAACCGATGTGGAAACCCGCTTGGCAGACTACTTTATCACATCAGTTATTTTCATAACAGACGTGATAAATTCTTAGGAGGCATTATTTAGGACAGGGGTTGTATAACAACTGACATGATAAAGTATATA
Organism: Viscum album; assembly: GCA_963277665.1. Classification (NCBI taxonomy): domain Eukaryota; kingdom Viridiplantae; phylum Streptophyta; class Magnoliopsida; order Santalales; family Viscaceae; genus Viscum; species Viscum album. Next base: position 480,021,817 of record OY728162.1, read on the forward strand.
CAACGTTGGTTTTTAAATAATCGACTTAATACATCATGACTCTGAAGAATTTTCCTCATCAGTTTATGAGTAACTGATGTGAAAAACGCTTTGGATTTTTTTACATCGATTTTAAAATAACTGACATACAAAACAATATTTATAACATATTCTATAATAATGTCGACCAAAAACCGACGTAAAAAATAAAAAAGTAAAATACGTTTTCAGCATTAGTGTAGTGGTGTTTTAGTGTTTTTATGGGATTTTATTCTATTTATGTTTTTTATGGGGTTTTATAGATTTTATGGGGTTTTATGGTTTTTGGTTCTTTTAGGGGTTTTAGTGTTTTTTATTTTTTAAGGGTTTTAGTGTTTTTAGGTTATTAAGGTTTCTTATATTTTTAGGATTTTTATGATGTTTTACATTTTTAGGGATTTTAGGGGTTTTTATATGCTTTTTGTGATTATTAGGTTTTTATGTGACATTGATGGTTATTTTGAATTTTTAGAATTTTTGGGTTTTTATGTTTTTTAGCATTTACTAGGTTTTTAGGGGATTTAAGTGTTTTTTGGTTTTTTTGGTTTTCTTATAGGTTTTTAGGTTTTTATTATTTTCAAAAAAATTAGGAATTTATAGGGATATTTATTGATTTTTTATGGGTTTTAAAGTTTTTAGGGATTTTGAGGGGTTTTAAGGTTTTTTTAGTGTTTTAGTGTTTTATGTTTTTTAAGGTTTGTGGGGTTTTTTGAGTTTTTTAAGGTATTTATTTTTTTATATATTTTAACGTTTTATGGGTTTAAATGGATTTTTTTTAGTGGTTATAGTGTTTTATGTGTTTTAAGGGTTTTTTCTGTTGTTAGTGTGTTTATGGTTCTAGGGGTTTAGGGGTTTTATGGTCATTTTAGGTTTTTTAGAGTTTTTTTTCGTTTTGGGGGGTTTTATTCTTTTTTAGGTTTTTAATGTTTTCTTTTTTTTTTATTATTTTTAGGTATTTTCATGGTTTTGAAGGATTTTTTACTTTTTAGGGATTTTAAAAAATTTCAAGGATTTTTATGGTTTCTGGGATGGGGGTTAGATTTTCTTAGGTTTTTAGAGTTTCTTTGGTTTTTTGTGGGGTTTTATGGGGTTTTTGAGTATTCGGTGTTTTTAAAGTAATTTAGATTTTTAACGCCTTTTGGGTTTAAAAAGGTTTTTAGAGTTTTGAGTGGGGTTTTGGGTTTTTATAGGTTTTTAAGTGTTTTTAAAAGTTTTTAATGGTTTTTAGGGGTTTTAAGGGTTTTAGGGGCTTTCATGTTTGCTTGGGTTTTTATCAATTTTTAGGTTTTTATGTGTTTTTTGGTGTTTTTGGCTATTAATTTTTTCTTAGGGTTTTTCAAGGTTTCATGATTTTCTATGTTTAGATAGTTTTAGGTATTAATTTTGGTTTTTATTATTTTAAGGGTTTTTTATGTTTCTATCCTTTTAAGGTTTTTAGGGGTTTTAAGTTGTTTTAGTTTTTCAATGCTTTCTTCGGGGTTTTTCGGGGTTTTTGGGTATTTTATGTTTTTATGGATTTTGAGGGATTTTTTACGATTTTTATGGTTTTTAGGTTTTTAGAGATTTTGAGGGGTTTTATGGTTTTTATTATTTTTAGGGTTTTAGGGTTTTTCTATTTTTTATGGTTTTTATGGTTTTTTATATTTTTAACATTTTTAGGGGTTTGAAGGGTTTTCGAGTTTTTAGTGGGTTTTTAGAATTTTATGGTTTTTTATGGTTTTTTAGAGATTTCGGGGCGATGGGTTTGTGTTTTTAGGGGTTTTAGGTGTTTTAATTATTTTTAGGTTTTTAAATTTTTTTGGTGTTTATTTAGTATTTTTATAGTTTTTTATTTTTTTTGGGATTTCTAGGATTATAAGGTTTTTTAATGTTTTTTAGGATTTTGAGTGTTTTTAGTGTTTTTCATGTTTTAAAGGTTTTTTTGGGTCTATAGGTTTTTTTGATTTTTTATGGGCTTTTAGGTCTTCTAGAGTTATTTAAAAAATTTAGGTTTTTAAAGGTTTCTTAGAGTTTTTAGTGGGATTTAAGGTTTTTTATTCGTTTTAGGGTTTTTAATGTTTTTATGGTTTTATGGTTTTTAGGGTTTTTATGGTTTTTTGGGGTTTTAGGGTTTTTATGGACTTTTAGGGGTTTTTTACTTTTTTAGGTTTTTAGGGGTTTTAAGTGTTTTATGGATTTTAAGGTTTTCTTAGAGTTTTTATGGTCTTCAATAGTTTTTACATTTCTTGGGATATTTAGGTTTTTTATAATTTCTATGGGTTTTAGGGTTTATGGATTTTAATGGTTTTTAGTGTTTTTAGGTTTCCCATGAGGTTTTGGATTTTTAGGGATTTTTGTTATTTACAGGTTTTAAGGATTTGTAGTGTTTCTAATTTTTTAAGGGATTAAAGTGTTTTAAGAATTTTTAGTAGTTTTTAGGGTTTTATGGGTTTTTATGGTTTTAAGGGTGTTAGGGTTTTTATAGTCGTTAATTTTTTTAGTGTTTTTAGTTTTTTAAGGGTTTTTAGGGGTTTCATCTGTGTTTATGTTTTTCAGGTTTCCTTATTTTTTATATTTATTTATGTCATTTAAAATTGTTATGGTTTTTTTAATATTTTTATATGGTTTCGGGTTTTTAGGGAGTTTTAGGGTTTTTGGGTTTTTGGGTGTTTTTTTCGTTCTTATGTTTTTAAGGGGTTTTTAGGTTTTTTAGTTTTTAGGGGGTTTAAGTTTTTTTTAATTTTTAATGTTTTAATGGGTTTAAAGTGTTTTTGGAGTTTTTAGTGGGTGTTTCTAGTTTTTATTTTTTTTAATGTTTTGGTGGTTTTATGGTTTTTATTTTTTTATGATTTTTGTGTCTTTAAGGGTATTTATAATTTTTAGGCTTTTTAGTTTTTATGTGTTTTAGGATTTGAAGGTTTCCTTAGGGGTTTTTAGGGTTTTAGGGGTTTTATTACTTTTTTAAGTATTTTTAGGGTTATTTAGTTTTTCATTTTGTAGGGTTTTTATGTATTTTGTAGGGATTTATGGTTTTTATGTATTTTGAAGGGATTTAGGGTTTTTAGTGTTTTTTAGGATTTATGGGTTTTAAGTTTTTTTAAGTTTTTATTGTTTTTGGGGTTTTTTATGTTTTTGAGTTTTTTTAAGTTGTTATGTATTTCTTGGGATTTTTAGGATTTTTTAAAGGTTTTTTGGGATTTTTAAGGTATTTAGTTTTTTTATGGGTTTTAGGGCATTTTTTTAGTTTTTTAGGGTTATAAGGTTTTTAGAGTTTTTAATGTTTGTAGGGGTTAAAAGGGTTTTTAGAGGATTTAGTGTTGTTTTAGGGTCTTTTAAGGTATTTTGGTTTGTTAATGGTTTTAGGGATTTTTATGGCATTAGGGGTATTTATGATTTTTAGGGTCCTTTGGGGTTTTTAGTATTTTTTGGTTTTAACGTGTTTCTAGGTTTTTATCATTTTATTAGGGCTTTTAAGGGTTTTTAGATTTAATATTAATGGATTTTAAGGATTTTTTTCTATTATTTATTTATTTTAAACAGTTTTATGGATTTTTTTGGTTTTAGTGTTTTTATGGTTTTTAGAGTTTTTAGGGGTTTTGGGGTTTTTAACATCTTTTAGGTTTTCTGTGTTTTAATGTGTTTTTTTATTATTTGATATATTTTTTTAAAAAAGAATTTTAAAGGGTTTTTAGATTTTTTTAGTAACCTTTTGTGTTATTATGAGTTTTTTCAGATTTTATCATTTTAAGGGGTTTTTTTTGAATTTTTAGCATTTTTTAGGATTTTTGGAATTTTAGTTTTTTACGGGTTTTAGGGGTTTGAAGTGTTGTTATATTTTTAGGTTTTTTCAAGGGTTTTCAATGTTTTTTAATTTTTTTTTGTTTTTATAGATTTTTTTGAATTTTGTAGGAGTTTTATGGTTTTAATGGGTTTTAGAGATTTTGATTTTTTTTAGATTTTTTCCTATTTATGATTTTTTAGGGTTTTGGGGTTTTTATTGAGTTTTTTGTTTTTTAAGACTTTTGAGTGTTTTTAACTATTTTAGGGTTTTATTGTTTTTTTTGATTTTTTTGGGGTTTTATACTTTTTGGATTTTTATGGGGATTTCTCATTTTTCATGTTTTTAAGTGTTTTTAGCATTTTTATGAGTGTTGAGTTTTTTTAAGATTTTAATGTCTTCGTAGGGGTTTCTGGTTTTTAGTTTTTTTATTTTCTTTAGGGATTTTTGTGGGTTTTTAGGATTTTTATGGGGTTTTAGGTATTTTGATGGTTTTTTTATTTTTGTAGGGTTCTTAGGGTTTTTTAGTTTTTAGGTTTTTTGATGCCTTTTAGGGTTTTTAGTTTTTTTAAAAAAATTAACATTTTTTGCAGTTTAAATGGTTTATAGAATTTTTTGTAGTTTTAGAGGTTTTATAATTTTTATGGGTTTATGTTTTTATGGTTTTTAGGTTTTTTATTTTTTTAGGGTATTTAAAGTTTTTAGGATTTTAGGGGTTTTATTTTTTTTAAAGGTTTTCTAAGGTTTTTTTAGTGTTTTATGGTTCTTTATAATTTAGATTTATTTTGAATTTTTATATATATTTTATTTTGGGGGGTTATTTGGATTTTGAGGGTTTTAGGGGTTTTTTAGATTTTTAGGGGTTTAAAGGGTTTTTGGGGTTTTATTGTTTTCCTTAGTTTATTATGGGTTTTATGGTTTTTATGGTTTTTAGGATTTTTAGGGTTTTTAGGGGTTTTGGGGTTTTTAGGGTCTTTTGTGTTTTATCATTTTGTGGGGTTTAAGATGTTTTAATTGTTTTCCTATTTTTACTGTTTTCTTTGTATTTTTTTTTGTTTTAGGGTTTTTTATGGTTTTTGGGATTTTAGTGATTTTTTAGGATTTTCATGGGTTTTATTGGTTTTGTGAATTTTGATGGTTGGGGGGGGGTTAGTGTTTTTATGGTTTTTATGTTTTTTTTGAAAATTTTAGTGTTTTTATGGGTTAACATGTTTTTAGGTTTTTAAGGTTTTCTTACTTATTAAATATTTTTTGGGGGTTTTTGTTATTAGGTATTTTTTTGTAGTTTTTGTTTATTTTTTTAATGTTTTTCGAGATTTTAAGTATTTTTAGGGTTTTTAGAGTTTTTAGGGGTTTAATGGTTTTTTTGGTTTTTATTATATTTTTGAGTTTTTTAGGGTTTCTTAGGTTTTTAAGAGTATTTTATAATTATTAGGGGTTTAAAGGGTTTTTAGATTATTTAGTGGGTTTTAAGGGTTTTTTTGGGTTTTTAGGGGTTTTTAAGGTTTTAGGGGGTGTTTTGGTTTTAGGGGTTCTTAGGGTTTTTTAGGGGTTTTATCATTTTTCTATTATTTTATTTTTGTATGTTTTTAAGATTGTCGTAGGGTTTTTTGATGGGTTTTTGGGTTTTTTAAGACTTTAGGTATTTTAATGGTTTTCTTATTTTTGTGGTTTTCAAGATATTCTCGATTTTTAGGATTTTTTTGGGTTTTTATCATTTTTTAGGTTTTTAGGGATTCTATTTTTTTTATGGTTTCATGGATTTCTTAGGGTTTCCTTTTTTGAGGGATTTTACATTTTTAGGGATTTATAGGGTTAAAAAGATTTAAATTTTATATTTGAATTTTTGGGATTTTATGTATCTAGGTTGTCTTTAGGGTTTGGGGGGTTTTTATTGTTTTTTTGGGGGATTTATGGTTTTTTTGAGTTTTTAGGAACTTTTTGAATTATAGAGATTTTTAATGTTGTTTTGGGTTTGAAGTGTTTTTAGTATTTTTAGTGGATTTGAGGCTGGTAATGTTTGGTTAGGGTCTTTAGGGTTTTTATGGAGGTTTATCATTTCTAAGGTTTAGGGGGTGTTTAGAGTTTTTTTTAAGGATTTAGCATTTTTAGTGTTTTTTGAGTTTTTACGGGTTTTAAGTGTATTTGGTTTTTAAGGTTTTTGTGGGGTTTTTAGTGTTTTTTTGAAATTTTAGGAAATTTTACGTTTTTTAGGGATTTTAATGTTTATAGGGATTTTGAGGGGTTTTAGGGTTTTTAGGGTTTTAGGGTATTAATGAGTTTTTTTTATATTTATATTTTTATGGTTCTAAGGTTTTTTAAATTTTTTAATGTTCTTAAGGGTTTAAATTGTTTTTATATTTTTAGTGTTTTTTTCTATTTAGAGGGGTTTTAGGGTTTTTTTTTTGTTTTTAGGGGTTTTTATATTTTTTGGGGATTTTATATTTTCTAATGTCTTTTTAGGGGTTTAGAGGTTTTTGTATTTTTATGTTTTTAAGGAGTGTATGTGTTTCTAGGTTTATAAGTTTTTCTTAAAGATCTTCAATGTTTTAATGGTTTCTTTACATTGGTTGGGATTTTTCTTGTTTTATGGTTTTTTTTGAGTGTTTAGGGATTTTTAGGTTTTTTAGCATTTTAGTTTTTCCATGGTTTTTATGATTTTTTGGGTTTTATGTTTTTTTTAGTTTTTAGAGTTTTTAATTTTTTTTATTGTTTCTATTTTTTTTTAAGATTTTAAGGTGTTCATAAAGTTTTTATTGGGTTTTTAGCGTTTGTTTGGTTTTAGGGATTTTTAGGATTTTTATTGTTTTCTTGGGATTTTAGGGGGGGGTTGAGCTTATAGGCATTTTAGAGTTTAGTGTTTCTTAAAAATATTTAGGGGTATAAAAGTTTTTTGATAATTTTTTATGTTTTTAATTGTTTTTAAGGGTTTTAGGGTTTTAGGCTTGTAGGGTGTTTTGTGGTTTTTAATGTTTTTTAAAATTTTAGGGGTTTTATGTGTTTTAATGTTATTAATATTTTATTTGGGGTTTTTAGGGTTTTATGGATTTTTATGTTTTTATGTATATTTAGGGTTGTTTTTTTATTTTTATGGTTGTTTAGGTGTTTTGGGATTGTTATGATTTTTAGGGTTTTATAGTTATATGGTTTTTAGAATTTTAAGTGTTTTTAGGTTTTATAAGAGTTTTTTGTGTTTTTTGGTTTTCATGGTTTTCTTAGGGGTTTACAATGTTTTTAGTGTTTTTTAATTTTTTTATGGATTCATAGTTATATTTAATAATTTTTATAGTTTTCGTTGATTTTGAGGGTTTTGTGGGGTTTTCTAGTATTTTTAGAGTTCTATGTTTTTTTGGGGGGTTTTGGGGGTTTTTGAGTTTTTATAGTTTTTAATGTTTTTTATAGACTTTTATCATTTTTAGTAGTGTAAATAGTTTTTATTATTTATTAGTGGTTTTAGGATTTTTATGGGGTTTTAGGGTTTTTAATGTTTTTAGGGGGTTTTGACTTAGGGTTTTTTGGGTTTTTAGGGTTTTATCCCTTTTAGGTTTTTGTGGGGTTTTAAGTTTTTTTTAGTTTTTATGGTTTTATTAGAGGGTTTATGTTTAATAGAGTGTTTTATGTTTTTAGGGATTTTTTGGAGTTTTAGGATTTTTATGGCTTTTATGGATTTTGAGTGTTTTTTTAGGTTTTTAGTGTTTTTACGGGGTTTTATTTTATTTTTTATTTTTTATTTTTTTAGTTTTTTACTATTTTATGGGTTTTTAGAGTTTTTAATGGTTTTAGGAGTTTAAAGGGTTTTAAGATATTATAGTGGGTTTTGGGATTTTAAAATATTTTTAGGGCGTTTGTGGTTTTCAGTGTTTTAGGGTTTTTAACATTTATTATATTTTATATGATTTTAAGAGATGTTAGGTTTTTAATGTTTTTAGGGCTTCTAGGGGTTTTCGTATTTTATGGAATTTTAGGGATTTTTAGGATATTTATGGATATTTATGGTTTTTAGTGGTTTTAGGGGTTTTAGGTTTTTTATGGTTTTTTGGGCTTTAGGTTTTTTTGAATTTTTTAGGGTTTTTTTGGTTTTTATAGTTTTTAACATTTTTTGTGGTTTAAAGTGGTTTTATAGAATTTTGTTGGTTTTTAGGGTTAGTATTGGCTCTTATGAGTTTTTAATGGTTTTTAGGGAAAAGAAGGTGCAGGACCAGGCTATTCTGGGTCCCCCAAAATGTATATATAAAAAAGAGACAAGGTAGGGGTAGGGTCAAACAATCGATACCTGAAAGAAACTACATATCAAAAGCGTCAACCTCCCTCGTATCCCCATAAGGGTATCTATCAACACCATATCCTAAAGATGCATCTGACGCTGTCATCTCCCACTACGATGAAGCCTTCCTAGCACATTCCATGTCAAAATAAAGATGGGTATATATACCCCTAAGCCTCTGCTGCTCTGCAGACTTGGAGGCCTTGAAGGAGGGTCTGGTAGCAATTGGTCTTGGAAGAGTAGAGTAATCCCTCATTGGACTCCTCTTTATTGGGGAAGGGGAAAGACCTCTAAGCTCCACCTTCTTGCCTTAAAACAAACCATCAACACTCACCACCCTAGTCTTGGAATCACCATCCTTCCCATGTTTAATAGCAACAGTATCTACCCATCCTTTATGGCTTCATGGTCCGAGAGTAAGTGCATTTTCAGACCTAGGATTCCTCTTCTGGGGGATGAATCCAGGCCAACATAGTCAGGGTCACCCATCAAAGCATTCTCCCTCGTTATCTGAGCCATATTATCATTGATCATGTCATCACATTCCGAAAATATTTCCTCTAACCTTGCAGCTTCATCATCATCATCCCAAACAAAATGCACATCCTACTTCAGATTTGGCTCCTACAAGATGTCCTTTTGATGCGGCTCTGTAGGGTCCAAAAAATTATCCCAAGAGGAGAAAGTCCCCCCACAATTACTTTTCATAAGGAAGCAAGTGCTTCTACAAGTCTATCATGACGAAGGTACTCAAATTGAGTTTCCATTATTTGAATGAACATGAAGGAATTAAAGTTTTCCTGGTTTTTAGTTGGACCACATACCATCACTGGTAAAGGTACATAGAGAATATGGATTGCGAACATCCAGGTATGCAAGATGGTCCGTACACCACTGGCCAGTGAGGTGATGGCCAACAAACATGGAAAACCACGAACTACATCAACCGAAGGAGTTGTACGTGTAAGGCCATTCTATGTACTATACCATGAACCCATCAGTTCATGGACGAAGCGAATGACCAGGGTTCCACAAACCATTATCGCAAACCAAATCCTCTGCAAAAATCATTTGACTGAGTCTTCTACGGGTCAGAATATTGCCTCAATGGGCCTCCTCAAATGGTGTCGTGTTTCAAATAGATTTGATCGCTTTGATGCTCTATAAAAGGCAAAGATTAGATGTATGGAAGGAGACACACACAGAGGGAGATGGATACAGAGAAGTATGGATGATGAAATCTTTAGGGAGACTTAGAGGTTGGACTCTGACTTCCATTTTGTTTCATCAGTGAAGCATGAACCACGAACCACTACCTCTGCAGGTACAGCTAGCCGCGAACCATAAAGCAGGGGAATTGAATAATAATAATAATAATAGAATCACAAACATCGCTTGAAAACCGGGAACCAAACACTTTTCATGGATGAATATCCCATCAATGGTAATCCCTCACACCCTCCTTTAGTATGGTGATTTGTGTAGCGTACTACTACGCAGACTGAACCCAGTGCCGCATACCCAATCGGTACGCGGATATAACCGAATGCGGCACAGTGATATGCATACCACTTTGGTACATGGAGAGCTGCATACCAATTTGGAACGTGGCTAGCGATACCCATGCCTGTGTACCATACCTGAACATGGATGGCCCATCTTCCCACATACCACTATGGTGTGCGGAGCCTTCCCCATCCCGCATGAGAAACCAATATGCAGAATGGGGTGTTTTCATGTATTGTTCCTTCCAGTTCCAACCTCACCCCTCCATTACTGTTCAGTAATCCATGATCCCTCCACTAAACAATCCCCCTACAATATGCAAAAGCCTCCTCCAAATCCATTAGACCCATATGATCAGACCATTGGGGGGATCAAAACGCTCCATTGAGTCTACATACCCATGGTAAGTAGAGTAAAGAAAGGGCCTCCCAACAATGGTTTTGGTCTTGGGAATTCCTATGAGGCTACATTCCCATGGTAACCTAGATTCCAACCTTGGGATTCCAATATGAACCTCCATGTTCTTAGGATTAAGGGTGATCATTTTCTTTTCCATTCAATGAGGGATAGTGATCAGTCGAAGGGGTCATGTTTTCTCCCCCCTTTGGTGAGTACGAATCTCCTCCCCTTACCAGAATGTTCTCTAGGGCCCTCCCATTTAGATAATCCTCAATTCTTCCAAGGTAGAGACACATGAAATTCAATTTCATTTCACATTTAATGTTTCATTGCTCCTCACCCTCACCAATTATCACCATAAACTCTTCTTTCGTGGGCACTCCCTCGCCCACCAATTGGAGAGGAGGCATGTTATTTGTTGAATCTTTCAAATCCAATTTTTTATCACACCAAGCATGAATCACATGGGCTTAGAGGTTTGTGATGATTAAAAAATAGACATGTTCTAAACTATGAGAATGTTGATTCCTAATTAAACCAGGATACGTAGGACGCCTACCAAATGGCTGAAGCTCAAAAGGGTGCCCATCCAATAGGGTCCACCCAATCACTTCTCCTTAAATGGGATGATTATATGTGTAAGCCACAAAAAATCTAAACTATGAGAACTCTTATTCCTGAAAAAATCAGGATACATAGGATGCCTACCAGATGGCCTGAGCTCCAAAGGGTGCTCGTCCATCCAATCATGTTCAGTCACATGTGTATCTTCCATGAGTAAACCCCACACAATCCGAACTACGTGTGATTTTATTCCTACATCGAGGATATGGAGGAATCCATCCTTGTGGGCCCAATCCCTACATCAGGTCACCTTCAATCCCCCTAGATGATGATAAAATCCAGAGCGCCTTATAATATGGCTCAAGTCAGCCTCACCTCCGTAGAATCCAACATATGCATGCTTACGACAATTTTCAAAACCAAGGGTAACCCGTTGACACACTCTTCGGGAATGAACCAAGGAATCAAGAACCTCTGAACACGACTTAAATATATAAGAGATTCCTAGAACATGCAACAATCCTCCCCCAGAATGGTGCTGTGATCCTGACTTCCCATCCCCTCAAACAATGGAGTCCTTAAGTGTTATTGGCTAAATCGTCATCCAACGATCACCTGCCTTTGGAAAGAAGGTACCGGAATCATGGATACAAGTGTATTTGGGCATTCTTGGATCCACAGATCAAACCATTAGAGACCATCCAAGGAAATAATTTCCAAGAAGGACTAATTTCATGAGTTCTTGACCCCCATAAAATCGTCCGCTTGGACCAATGGTTCCCGCATGGTTAACTCAACCTTCTTTAAAGGGTAATGACGTTGAACGGGTCGAAACAAAAGAATGGTAAATTAGATAGGAACCCATAACTGTAGAAAAAGGTATGGGTGATGGTTATCTTCGAACCATTTCTGTACCACCCATAAAACATGCCACCTTAGAGGTGGAACAAAAAAGGTGAACCCAACGTGAATCCTTAACCAAGGTGGCAGTTCGACCCATGTGATAAAAGACAGAAGGATACTGCACATCAGACCATTTTGTTCACCTTGGTAAGCGCAAAACTCACCACCACGCATGTGGAACAAAAATGGTGAACCTAACGTGAATCCTTAACCATGTTGGTGGTCTCACCCCACTCAGGCCCCTTCACCCCGCAGGAAAGGAAAAGGGGAACGGGGACATGCTGAATCACTGAATATTCATTTGTTTAAAGGAATGTTACTTTGACAATGTTTTGTGTTTTGTATGTCATATATGCATATTTAAGGTTCCTGCAGAGTGACCTTCAATCCAAATGAAATCCCAATGACACATATAGACACGCACATCAGCAATCCCACAGGTGGTCAGGGCCCCAACGAAGACCAGGACCCCCTTGCCCACCCAACATCTTCAACACTGGGTATCCAATATGATGATTAGGGATTACCACAAAAATGTTACTCTCCCCATTCTTGAGGCTGTAAGAAAAGACCTTAATTCTGAAAAGGACCTCCTGCCTCCTATTCAGCCGAAGCCGTCACCCCAGCACAAGCCAACCCCGATGGTCTTATCAAACCATTTTGGGAGCCTGTCCCTGGAACGCATCAATGACTACCTCTCTTACCTCAGGGAGGCAGATGAAGTCAATGCATAGGAAATCATCTCAACTGCATAGGGGTACTACCCATGGGCCCCTTACAGAGAGTGTCGTCGCCGACACCGGATGACCAGACCCCCTCTCGCCGAGGAGGACCTTATACCGAGGGCACCATCCAAAGTCCAGGAGTCATGGGACCCTCAGGATACCAAGCAAGTGTGGTGAATATATAACTAGGAACATGATATCACCATAGTTCCTAAGGTGAAGCTATTCCATACTAATGAAGTGGTAATCAATGGGCATACATATTACTCTACCCTCTCCAATCATACCCACCACAAAAATAGGGTGGCACAATACGATCACATGCATGTTCTTGCAAAATCTCACCGGTCTCGCCACATAGATAGAGTGGAAAACTATAAGCAGATGCAAATATCTGTTGAGCCACAACAATCCCACCATCCAAATAGTGCATCACTAAGATATAGGCGGGCACAAACACCTGCTGACACATTTCAAATCTTCTATCTAAATAGGGAAGTAATAGGCTATACGTAGGCACAAATACATGCTGATGCATATCAAGCATGCAATCCAAATAGGGCAGCAAGAAAATATGTGTAGAGTAAAATTCCTTTGTATACATAAATATACTATGAGATAAAAACAACAGAAAGGGAGCGAATGAAAATCCTCACTTGTGAATATGAATACCACCAATCAAATATAGTGGAAACCAGATAAGACAACCAATGAGAGACTCGTTCCTATTCCTTGGCACATGAGATCTTCAAGTATCTACTGGCAACTCATGGAGGACCGAAGTAGGCACAAACTCATGATCCAACATTAGAATGGTCCTTAAAACCCATTCTAACCAAATATGGATCTCATATTATCTTGGAAATTATGGAAGATCATATGTATTTTCCAGACCATATCCTCCAAACATGCAAAGATATCATTGCATCAGCGACAAAGGAGGGAAATCAGGCCCACAACCCAGTTTCCTCAAATAGAATGACTCACTTGCAAAATGAGTTAGTCACTACAGAGCAATTATGAATCCCTCCTCTATCCCAGGAGGTTCTATGGAAATATCATACGATATATGGACAAATGGACCGGGAACAAACACTTATTCCAATTAGGGGACGCCGGTCCATCGTGGTGGCCACTTCAGTGCAGGCATATATCCCTGCCAAAACTCATGATTATTTTAGGAATATCCTGAGGACTTCATGGGACCCCAAAAGATATAGACCCATATATAAATCCGTTACCAATGGAAGATGGCCTAGTTTACCAGCAAAAGAGTGCCCAAAAATGATAGGCGCCAAAGGAAACCAAAAAATGAATAGAACATACATGATCCTTCTCTGTTGGAAGTTGGGGTTATTGACACCCTCAAACATATATCAACAAAGGATATAGAACCTTTAATTTCATTACCAAATTATGGAATTGGAAGTATAAATTGTGAAGTTCCTCCCTGCAATATCGCTACCAACAGCTCTGAAGGTCCTCAATAGAGAACCCACGGGGGCTTACACTGTGGGTCAATAATTATTGATCATGAGAGCCTATCTCCTGATGTACATCAGGGTATCCCTCCCCTCAACCTGTAGATCAGATAGCAAGAAGGTCATCCCCTTGTTGTCTTCCACCCTGATGGTCCTCCCAATGGTATATGCTACAGATATGATTCTCCATGTAGTCGGACATCATGTAGTGATAGTATTCCTCGCCAAGATGGAAGTCATTGCGAAGGCCCTCCCTGTAATAATAGTTACTCTAAATTTCCTCCCCATAGTAACTCCAAGAAACGAGAAGGTCCTCCCCTCATTGTAGTACCTCCTGAAGGCCCTCCCCAAGATGTTCACTGTAGAAATTCTCCCTATAGCTAGGTATCAAGTCACGATGGTAGCACTCACCCTGATGATAGTCACTATGAAGGCCATCCCCACAATGACAATTGTTGTGAAGGTTCTCCCCTCAGTGACATGAAGAATAAAGAAGGTCATTCCCTTCCTATATCCCACCCTAATGGTCCTCCCTAGGGTATATACCGCAAAGACATTTCCCGTGGTTGGGTGTCAAGTTGAAATAATAGTCCTTGCTATTGCAGCACCAATTGCGAAGGTCCTCCCTACAATCAAACATCATACTGGAAAGAAGTTCCTCCCCTTTATATAATAAATATGAGAAATGATTTTTATCTAAAGGTGATCGGAAAGGATTCAGACACATCGAGCACTACGTCTATAACAAGTGATATTATTTCTCAACTAGAGGATGACCTGGGGCCACGTTCTCTTTGTCAGACACCCCCATAGCATTAACAAATCAATAAGGAACACACCTTCCTGGTTTGATGGAAAGAAATTATTAATAAGTAGTTGTGCTAGGCATATCAAGTAGAGGATCCTCTGTAAGAACAACAACATGTTATATTGCTTGTGAGAAGACAACTAGCTATGGATAGTATACCAGTGATGTATTAGCCTACGACCACTTCTCACTTCGAAACACCAGGACACTTTTCTGGTGAATGCATGCATGAAATTCGTCTCATTATGTGGATCACTCTTCATTAGCTGAAAGAAAAATTCCAACCCTACCCAGGTTATGCGGACCATGTCAGCATGATAGGGGAGCTTCGCTGTCTAATCTACCTGGAAGCCCTCCCATATGCAAGGCTACAAAAATAAAAAAAGTGGAAAAAAAACTTGAACTGACATGCCCTCATGCACTTCATAAATTGTGTCACCTCATTGGAAATTCCCCAGTTGGAGTTCACATTTTGGGGTGGGGAGAACATGTATCTCTACACTTCACCCCACCTCCCATCCAGCAGGTCCCAATGGAAATGAAATCATGAAATGTCATATCCTAGAGGCAAGAATTAATGAAACACATGCTCAAGAAATATGGGATACTCTTAAAAAACCATCCCGATGTAAGTATCAAAAGTGTCAGGGCCGAAGAGATCAAGCCATCGAAAAGATGCTGAGTTAGGAAACCAGGAACATCCAACATGCTTCCTACCTAAGGGAAGACAACTAGAAAGAAATGCTCATGTCTTCAAAAGACCATAGACTCCGTGCAGGCCCAATTCCATACCTGTATTACACCCCCACGAGAGTACGTTCAGTTGAAAGGGTGGAAATAGTGGTGGCTACCACCATGATACGGGAAAAACCCCAGCCCATAGGGTTGGGGGAATTTTTATATCAAAAATACCTCGTAAGACCAACAAATCCAGGATGTAGAACATCAAGTCCCCGTACAGTGGATGTTTTTCTTCCACCGTCTAGGAAGAACTCTGGACAAAGGAGTTACCCATTCTACCCCTTCTCAGGGTTCACACCCTTTGAGACAAAGGCACATTATGAGGTCAGACCAGGGCTCCATTCGGGTCAATCTTCATCATGAAACCCAATGAATACTGCATAATGGAAGGATGAAGTACAATAAATGGAATAGGAAGACTTCCTACCATTCAACACCATGTACACCGTCCCAATGCGGTATGTCTCAGTGTTCATGGTAATTATCAACCCCACAGATCTCAAAGGAAACGACGCAGGGGAGAGGACATGAAGGAATATAGTTCCCTCCTAGAAGCATCCCACACCGAGCCTGATGGTGTGCATACCTAGATCCATATGATTGTCCTAAATCTAGGTGCCCCCTTATTCAATCTGTCATTACCTCCCCCTCGAAACTCAAACAAGGAGAAGAATAAATCCAAGGTCATCTATGAACCATCTCTTCCACCCAATGAGAGTGCATCCTTCACCCATGAGGAATTGTTCTCCATGGAAGAGGAAGAATTAGAGATCTCAGGAAAATTAATGTCGAGCTACGTCGAGGGAGTTATCTCGTCGGATGTGTTCCCCCCACATAACTTCAATAAGTGTTCCCAGAAGAGGTGCCTATAACACATGCATTCATTCCGGAAAATGAATCCATGCTCGGAGGACCATTAAACCTGGACCTAGAAGTACACCAAGACTTCCCCCCACTAGAAAGGTAGCCAGTATATATACAGGTAAACCCACAAATGATGCCCCCAGCTGGGTATCCACCTCAAATTCCAGTTGCATCGTCACACCCAATCTTGGCCCCTTCCGGACCAGCTCAAGCTCAAGCCCGACAGGATATGCATAAAAGAATATTAAACACCGTCAAACTGCTTACAACTCCACTAGAATCCATGGAAGGGTGTCACACTCTGACAAAACTAGATCACAAACCCTACCCTGAGTGGGTGAGTAATGTTCTGCCACCACCAAACTTCACAAACTCTGTATTCCCAATATTCAATAGCTCAGGGTACCTAGAACAGAATTTGATACACTATGCCTCTTACTGTGACCCAACGATGGTCACATCAGAGTAGAAAGAAACTGTAAAACTTAGGTTCTTCCTACGAACCCTGTAGGGATTGACTTTTGTATGATATACTAACCTGCCATCCAATTCAATTACAGGCTGGGAGGACCTACGGTGACAGTTTTTCTTCTAGTTCAGTTTGACGATGCCTATGAAATGGTCAGTGATCGCATGAAGTGAAATCAAAGAGAGAACAAAAGTGTCTTGGAATTCATTTCCAGACGGAAGGGACTGACATATTTCCTAAACTGGACACTACCCCAGGAAGAGATACTCTCCTTATGCATTGGTAACCTTTGGGATGAATTGTGAATATTGCTCATACCAGTGATGTACACCAGTGGGTTTAGAGACGTCTCTTCCATTTCCCAATGGATTGAAGACTCTATGACAAGGACCAATATCAAGTCCCTAGTAGCCCCATAATCCAATGGGAAAATAATGTGAAAAGATGAGATGGCTTCTGTCATGCTTAAGCCACCCCCGGCATTAGCTCTAGTAGTGAGGCCCCCACTGAACAGTGAAAGACCCCCTAGACACCGACAGCCAGCCCCACCCCAGCAAGATGAATGATTGGGTGCTAAAAGAAATCAGTTCAAATAATGAGGAAATAATTTTTTTTTTGTTTTAAGAAGACCAGGTCTGCGGCTATTTCATAGCCGCCATGAATTGCAATCTGCTCCAGCTACCAGAGCCAAATAGAGATGATGAAGTAGACCTTGAAAAACATCTAGATTATAGTCTATATCACCAAATACTAGGACATACCATCCATGAGTGATTTGTTTTCAAGGATCTTCGCCAATAGAATGTTGGTTCTAGGTAAGTCAATTTGGGCCCGCCACTAGCACAAGTAGCATGTGTTTCCACCTTCAACTCTAGAGAGGAAGAATAGTGGAATGCAGTCACCAACAAGAAGGAGAAACATTTTTACAACTATATGAACCAGAAGACCATCAGCTGAGTCTGTGGAATCCTCCAGGAGGAGTTGATGCAACCAACTGTGTCCCCAAAATCTCCTAATAGTGCACAACCATCCTCTTCGGCCTTGCGGTCCTCTAATGGACAGAAGGGAAAAACGATGGAGAAAGAAGATGAGCTGACACATAAGCCAAATTCAATGTTTACACTTTCATATTTCATGCCAATAGTCCCAGTTCAATGGGAACCACCCCGCTAAATGGTACAACAGGCACCGCCCCTACAAATTCCACCATTAGAAGGAGACAATTAGGTAGAAACAATGTTAGATCAAGAACTGATCTTTATCTCCATTAATGTCATTCAATTGATGGACCCCTTATCTTATGAAGACTATGGACATGAACACAAATTTCTTTTTCCCAACTAGAGAGTTGGAGTAAGAGTCCACAGAGGCCAAAGGTTTCCTGAAAGGCATGATTGTGGAAAATTCAAATTCCTAGCCACACCACAAGTCAAACCATTAACATCTTCGAAACTCATGTAAGGACCCTCCAACAGACACAACAGGAACTGGAATGATTCTTTCGCCCACCAGAAGAAACCCAATCCTAGATATCATGGAGTATTAATCATGGGAAGAACAAGTACCGAACTGCCTAAGGTATATAGGCACACTAGTTCGGCCAAACATGGAAAGGATTTCAACACCTACAACCCCTGCTATAGAGTCTGAACCATATGCATCCAAAGATAAAACACCTAAAGTGTATTTAAAATCAAAACCATGAGCTAGGATGCACCGTCATTTAGAGAAGAAGTATGATATTTTAAAGAAGCAAGATTTAGTACCCAAAAAAACTGTCAATCCTGGACTTGTTGAGTTTGTATGCAGATCATAGAGAGGCACTCATCGAAGCCTTGATCAGCCCCTAGGAGTCCAAGGCTGATGTATTAGTGACCAAAGTCTACTGAATGATGACTAGTCCCAAAGAATTTCACGTCATCATCTCCTTCACAGACAATGCTAAGGACACCATCATGCAAGGGCAGATCAAACCCTTATATGTGTCTGGAAAGATAAATGGAATTGATGTTCATGGGATCTTCATTTAAAATGGCTCTGGAGTTATCCTCCTCTCTATGATAATGCTTCGTCGGGTGGGGTATGATGAAGACAGTTTGACACCCTACACTACAACTCTGCTTGGATATGACAAAAGTGAGAAGAAACTGTTGGGACGAATCAAAATTAAAACTTGGATCAGAGATCACATATTTGATTTTGAGTTCCTAGTGGTGCGGAAAAGTAAGGCCTTCAACATCCTATTGGGGAGGCCATGGAATCATTAACACGCTGCAATTCTGTCCTCATATTATTAGTGCATCAAATATTTCACTAATGGGAAAATAGGATGTTGAACGCCGATAAATCCCCATTTGAGTACTACGAGAAGCAATATATTGACCCTGGGTTCTATGAATCAGAAGAAAAACATATTTCAACCAATAATGTTGATTGGATCAATGCCCTGAATGGATTGTAGATGGATCCCACTGTCCCCCTCCAACAACTTGGGGAAGTGTACGTACTACCCATCAACCAAGTTGAACACATAAGTACAATTCCGAATGTAGAATAAATTTTCTATATGGTCTCCATTATATCCACTAAGTTCAAAGACATAGAGAAGTAGGATGACTCCAATTTTGTTAGGAATATCCCTATCAAAGATGCTCATGTACCATCCTTGGGATGTCAAACTACCCTTTCCTCACACACTAAGGAAAAAGATGATTTCTCATCCAACATCGTAAAGTTCTCCTCAAAAATCCTTTCTCCTTCAGAAGTGGAAGATGATGGAGATGATAAATAAGAAGAAGAAGAAGAAGAAGAAGGCCTCAAAGTTTCCCCTTCTACATTCAAAGAAGGTTTCTCCACCACAATCGATGAACATAAGGAGATAAATATGGGCATCGAAGACGACCCGTGGCCCACTTTGACTGGTGAGGCCATGCCTATAGAGGAATAGAAGGAATACAACTCCTTCCTAAAGAATAATTGAGATTTTTTTTCCTAGAATTACATGGAGATTCATGGACTCTATCCTGAAGTATCCACCCGTCATCTAGGTTTACCATAGGAACATTGGGGCTATAAATAGGCAGCAAGAAGGACCACCTAACGCATGCTACCAAAATAGAGGGTGAAGTTGTCAAGATGATAAAAGAAAACTTCATATGGGAGATCCAATATCTGACCAGGATGGAGAACATAGTCCCTGTCAAAAAGTATAATTGAAAGATTAGAATCTGAATTGAATTCTGAGACCTTAATCGATATTACCCAAAAGCCAACTTCTCGGTCCCGATCATAGAATTGTTGATCGATGGAACAACCAGATTCAAAGCTCCCTCCTTTATGGATGGATATTCTGGATACAATCAAATCCAAATGGCTCAATGAGATGAAGAAGCTAACTACTTTAGGGCCCATTAGAAAGTGCTATGTTATAAAGTGATTCCATTTGGTCCAAAGAATGTCAGCGCCACATATCAATGCGCTATGCATCGCATCTTCAAGCCCTTATTGGGAAAATTCATCGAGTGTTATGTTGATGACCTTGTGGTTAAATCATGATAGCGTTCAAACCACCTCTATTATCTTGGAATTATATTCAAAAAATTTGATAGCAGAGTTTAATGATGAATCCCCTTAAATATACCTTTGGCGTTACCTCGGGAAAATTCATCAACTTCTTCGGACGCCGTCGTGGCATTGAAGTTGACCATGAGAAGAAAAAATCCATTCATGACATGTCCACACATCACTACCTGACCGAGTTGCGAGGTTGTAGAGACCCGAAGCCTGACGTACATGGACATTACATTACTTTTTCGGAATACTTAGTACATTACAAAAACACACACACAAGGATCGTAATAGTTTAGTGTCTTTGGAAACTCGAAATATAATATTCTAATTCCTGGTGAAAGATCTTCAACATCTCCCATAAAGATCTTATTTTTTTATACCTAAAACCTTTCTTTATATCCTGGGGAAAAGAAAACATAAAAGGGTGAGCTCAAATGCTCATTAAGGGTAAACAAAATAAATATCAATCACATCATATAGATAAGCACATAACTTTTGTAAATCTTATCCTGAAAAAGAGATCATAATTTCATAACATGGGATAAATCATGGCAGTGAAATGTAATCACAATAATCATAACTTAAAACATGAAACCTTGTGGCATACACACATAATCATAGATAATCATTTCTTGTCAGTCAAGACTCATTTCCAAGACTATCTTAGCGGACAAAGTCCCTTTCTGAATCGAGTAACCCTCGTTTCAGTCATGTTTCACTGAACTGGTATAACCTACCGTTCCAGCCATGTCTATCTCATGAGATATAAAATCTTTACCCAATTCATTGGAGGGAGATATAGGTCCCACCCATCTCATAATGATACCATTCTTATGTGTGCCACAAAATCATAAATCATACATCATTGTATAACCCATGTAATAAAAATGGGAATCTTAAACATCGTGACATCATAAAATAATTCATATAAGATAAAGGAATTCATAAAAATATTTCCATCACAACATAATCAAATCAATGTAATAACAGGGATAAAAACATAACCCTTTATTATCTTAGATGGAAAATAATTTTGATAAAACACTTGAACACCATTTTTGAAGAAAATATCCTTTTTACTTCAAAAACATTTTCCTTTCTTAACATGTTATAAAATTTTAAACTAAATGAAGTTGATTAAAAATAAACTTGAAAACTTGTAAAGGAAGCTTCTTGGAAATAATGTTTTAAAAATCCATTCATGTCGTATTAGTTAAAAAACATTCTTTGTACTTTTGTCGTAAAAGTCAAAAAAGTACCTCGTACGAAGAAAACGACAAAAGATTCCTTTCATATTCTTTACTAAAAACTCACCGAAGGGTAAAATTGGATTTAAACTATCATAAGAGGATGGAAATAATATTACATATTGAGGAAACATGGATTTGGATGATGAAATACACCCCAGTAAATTTGAAAGTATAAACAATCTCTGATAAAAATGAGATTGTGATATTTCCCTTACCTTAGGTCCGACTTGCTTTGTAAGTGTCCGAACCTCCTGTATAATGATTTAAATAACGTTATTGACTTATTCCAGAATCATACTTATTTTTATGATATCATATATGGTCATATTCTTATCTTCTTAGTAGTAATATTTCATTGCTACTTGTTATTTGGGTGTTTATAACTTTTTGTTCTTATGCGTGTTTTGTCGAATAAATTCTTATTCTTTTTCTTTAGGTTATAGATACCTAATTTACAGAATGGTATTAGTGTAATATATATCATATTAATTCATTAAATTCATTTATATAATTATTATGAAATGAAGATCATGTAGAACGAGTCACATCACATCGTGGAGACGGTATTCCGTACGTACGCACGAGTGATGATATCGTTCCTATGATCGTGGAATTGTATTGGATTGTATGTATAATATTTCAGAATCAGTATCAAATTATAATAGTCATATATAGTCATTATATACACCATTATACCCATCCAAGTAAGGTGGTGGTGGAAAATAGATTACACCATGGCGTGGAAACGGTATTCCGTACGTACGCACACGCGGTGATTTATTTTTCCGTAGGATGGATAGATGGTGAAATAGGGTTGTTTCATACTTATAATAACATATAAATATATGAGTGATACTGACATTATTACTTCATAATGAAACAACCTAAGAAGAAGAAGTGGAAGAAGAAATAAAGATGAAAGAATCGGTAATGGGCTTTACCTCTTCTTTGAAGTGCTTCTTTGAGACCTCCTTTTAGGGCACTAAAATGGGTCTTCGAAGAAGACCAGAACCTCTAGGATGTCTCTAGGGAAGTGGAGAGGAGAAAGTGGCAGGGGTTGGCCGAGCTTGAAGGCTCAATGTGGTGTGAGGAAGAGGGGGGAGGAGGTGCCCTTTTATAAGGGAGGAGAGGGGCACCTTAGGAATATCTCAAAATATTATTTTATATTAAAGACAAAATCGGTTTATAATGGTTCCAAAGGGTATTATTTCGATGGTAAAGTGGGTATGGGTTGCAATCCTATCAACCAATAGGATTTAGACAAGTTTAGGTTATTATTTTAACCTTATCAATTAGGTTTAACTCTAAGTTATATAATTTAACTTTTACCGTGTCTTTTTGTTTTCTTACACTATATGGTTAATAAACTTACTATAACATGCCAAAAGAATCCCAAGTTGTTTATTATTAATATATATATCTTTATCTAAGTCATTTGGCCGAACCTTAGATTTTTAGGAATAAAATAACAATTAATAATATAATATTTGATTTAAAAACTATTTTGTGTCAATTTTGACACTATTTGATATATGATTTTTGTGAAAGTCATAACATAATTATATGTTCGAACCAAGTTTATTAAAGCAACCCTAATATATCATAGTATCCTAGAAAATTAGTGTAATTCATAAAAAGTCTCAAATTACATTTATTTTGGTATTTATAACAACAATTATGTCAATATTTCATTAATAAGATAATTACTGCATCATCGTTGTGTCATAACTAAATTAAATTATTTAATGTCTAAAAATTACAAATAAAATACCATTATGTAGGAAATCTTTTTAGATTTCTAAGTAATATTTATAGTTTAATTTATCTTATGTATAACCCCATATTAAAAATGTTTTAATAAATAAACTTTTATTTTAACTCTTTTAACCCTTCTTTAAATAAATTAATAATGAATGTCATAATCTAATCCAAGTGGGCCTAAATGGTCATATTTTATTCCTAAGTTTGTTTTTGGTCGAATTACACTTATCCAATAGAATTAGGACACATGTTAGGGTAATAATAATATCATTTTTACCCTTAATTACCCTATTTACTTTTAACCGTGGTAAAAAAAGTCAAAAGTTACTATTCACCAAAAATTATTTTAATCACATTGAACCACATTTTAGTCCTTGATATTAACCGTGTCTCTCAGATTTTCGAAATTCCACTCACAGAAGCGGTAAAATTAAGTTTTATGAAAAATTCAGTTTTTTTTAACTACCACTTAGTGGTTTCATTATTCATAAAAAATTGAATGTTTTTAGAAAAATACCAAAAATTAGGCCTAAGCTATATTTGATATTATGAACTCAAAAATGATGTCTATTTTACCAAATTCAAAACATATTAGTTGCATTAACTAATTTAAAAATTAATTCCCGTCGTCAAAACAAATAGCGTGTTTTTAAGAGATAATAACTATCAAAAGATTGAAACTTGTTTATAAGTGGTTTAAATGTGAAATTACATCCAATGACAATCATTGTATTAAATTGTAAAAATATATTCTAAATATACTTTAAAACCACTAAAATTAATAATTTATCACTATTAATTATTTCGATTGAAAAAGTTGTTTTTAATTAAAATTTAGTAATTTCCACTATTTATCAAAATATGAAAGTTATCCGAAAATTACCAAAATTTAACCCTAAGCTAATTTCGATATTCCTAATCCAAAAATGAAGTCCATTTTGAAAAATAAAATTTACAAAATTTCAAAAAGTGGTTATTACTAATCATAACGGCTAGTTTTAATAATATTTTAATAGCATATCGTTGTTTAGTGAAACTCGGTATTGCGTACAACACACGCTATCAAGGAAGGTCGTGATTGCGTGTAATGCAAGCCAAGTCAGGGTTGCGTGTTGTGAAAGAATCCTTCGTTGTTTTGTATAACAGAATCCAACCACATTTCATTTATACATTTAATATATATATATATATATACTCAATGTTGCGTAGAATAACTATTATCAAAATTGTGTGTAACACGGTCCAAGACTAGTGTTGCGTATACTGCAAGCTAATATGGTGTTGCGTATAGCGCAATGTAATCTTGGTGTAGAATACAACACAAGACATTGATGAAATTAAAATAATATTTTTCATAAAATCTCGGGGTGTTACAGAGGTCTTTAGGGGAACCTCTCCTGCATTAGGCACTTCATCACCAACCTAACAGGTAAATGTTTACATTTCACGAGGCTCATGAAGAAAGGAGTTACGTACGAGTGGGATAATGATTGTCAATCAGCGTTTACAACCTTAAAAGATATCTCCTAATCCCTCTGGTTCTCATGCCTCTAATTGAGGGGAGACCACTCATATTATACGTAACTGCCATGGAACAGTCATTAGGTTCCTTCCTCATGCAGAAGAATGACACCGGTAGTGAGAACAACCTCTACTACCTCAGTCGGACAATGATCGATGCTGAAACATGGTATTAGAATATTTAAAAAACTTCCTAGCCCTTATATTTGCAGTTCAGAACCTCACACATTACATATAACACCATGAGATCCACCTAGTATCCCTCTACCATCTTCACAAATATATCCTCAATTGTCCCATGCTAAATGGGCACCAATAATGATGGGCAATCGTCCTACAACAGCTCGACATACGGTACATTTCCTATAAGGCCATCAAAGGACATGTGTTAATAGACATCCTAGCTGAGAACCCATCATAATAAAGAGAACCATTGGATTCCAAACATCCGGATAAAGAATTGTCTTCTATTTGCGAGGAACCCCAGATGTGGGAAATGTTCTTAGATGGTGCAGCCCAAAGCCCAATAGGGAAAAGGATGGAGGATCTCAAACTCAACAAAGTGGGAATGGGAGCCATACTCATATCTCCCGAAAAGGCCATCATTATTTACTCTTTACTGCTTTCATAATGGTGGACGAATAAAGAATTAGAGTATCAGGCCCTCATTGCAGGCCTGGAGTTGGAACTCCAAGTGCAAGACAAACACCTAAAAATAAAGGGTGATTTTGAGAAAGTTATCAAATAGGTCAACAGTGACTATGTTATCAAGAAAGAAGTGTTGGTTCCATTGATGAACCTTGTTTAAGAACTGATGGAATATTTACCATAAGAACCAACATTGACTCATGTCCCCCGGTCACAGAATTCTCAAGCCGACACTTTGGAAAATGCAGCCACAACCTTAGCTGATTTCGACTGGGATGAGACAGTCATTAGCATTACCCACCTCAGGATGGTCTTTCCATTCATCCAGTGGAATATGGAGGAAATTGATTAAATTATTCTAATTCCTGAGCCTTATGGTCACACAACTAGTTGGATGACACCCATTACAAATTACCTTTAGAATGGAGAACTCCCACCAGATAGGGTTGAATGGAAGCATGTCTGAAGATGGGCAGTCAATTTTACCCTATACAATGGGCTAAACCAAGAGAATGTTAACTATAAATGAGTCCTTGATGGAGTCCTTATCAGGTGCATTGATGGAGAATATAATTCTACCATCATGAAATAAGTTCACGTCGAAGCTTGTGGAGCACACCAATTTGAAACCAAGCTCTCTCACCAAATCTAGAGGCTTGGGTATTACTAGCCCAACATGATACAGGATTGTTCCATATTTACTAAAAAGTTTCATTCCTGCCAATTTCATTCTAATTTCATACACCGCCCCCCAATGATACTTCACATGGATATGTACTCTTTTCCATTATTCACCTAGGGGATGGATGTTGTGGGATCATATCATCGTGCCACAGCCAGACAATTCAAGTTCACACTCACAGCGACTGACTTCTTTTACAAATGGGCCGAAGCCATACCCCTTGAAAAATTCAGGGGGGAAACATCTTCAGCTTTTTGAAGGTCAACATCATCACCATATTTGTTGTCCCTCATACAATACTGATAGACAACGACACAAAATTCTTCTCTGCTAAGCTGGAAAAGTTGTACCAAGAGTATAGAATCAAAGACAACCAGTTGTCCTGCTACTACATGGTATCCAATGGGAAGATTTTGGATTTCAAAAAGAGTATGTCCAACATACTTCAAAAGATGGTCGATAAGGATAGGAAATCAAATCAAGATAAGCTCCTTCATGCTTTGTGGGATTACCAGAACACGAACCACATTTCCACTTAGGCAACACCGCATTCACTAATATACAGGGTAGATGTGATGTAACCTTTAGAAATCCAAGTACCATCACTTGGTGTGGACTTTTGTGATCAACTGTCCATAGATATGAAATCCCAAAGACAGTTTGATGAATTGGTGTAGCTAGACAAGAAAAAGGTTTCATATTATGTACCATTTGAAAATATACCAAAACTGAATTGCACGATCCATCAACAAAAAGGTTCAACTTCAATCATTCCTCAAAGGAGAAATGGTGTTAGTCCTCAGAACCCCGATGATACTCGGGAAGAATCCCCCAAATCTTAAACCAATGTGGGAAGGACCATATGTCATACATAGGGTCTATTCCAATGGATCATATGCTCTGATATCAATTGATTAAGAGCACATCACAACCCCTACAAATGCGAAGTTCATGAAGAAATACTTCGGGTAACAATTAATAGCAAGGTCCAACCTCTGATTCCTTAAACTCTGAGTCATATTCCAGGACACATTACATTAAACTGTATGGTATTAGTCCATGCAACATGAAATTAAACTAAAATGCCCCCAATGATGAGGTCCAAGATCTACGACCCTAAACTATGAGTAAATAATGCATCCAATAGCAAGGTCCATGCTCTACAAACCTAGACAACGAGTCATAAAAATTACCTCTATATCATGGTACAAACTATAAGACCTTAAACTATGAATAAATGAAAAACACCATGGAGCAAGGTACAAGATTTATGACCCTATAATGTGAGTAAAAATGCCCCAAATCATAAGTTATGGTCTCTATGACCCTAAAATATAAGTGAAACTACCCCAAATTCTATGTTCCGGGCTCTAAGACCTTAAACTATGAGTTAAAAATATGCCCATATCATGGTACAACTCTAATACCTTAAACTATGAGTCATCATCATTTTCACATGACGTTAAACTATAAGGAACTCATCCCTAAAACATTGAGTTAAACTATGAATCATATACTCCATGTAAGATGGTAAACTACATAACATAAAACATCCTAATTTCATGATGATAAACTGTATGATCTCTTACAGAAATACATGTGGCTTGATTCTTTCCTTCGCAAGATACATAGAGACGCCTCGATCTATGGTCATGACTGAGACCCCATCGAGTTAAATACCTCTACCACAACCCATATCTACCCATATTCATTGCGGAAAATGTTATCACTCTTTGTTTCTCACATCTAGTACAACTCCTATGAGATTACGATTGGTGATAGAGATTCTCTTACGAGGGTCAACTATGGGGTAACATGGTAGACCAAGAAACCAAGATGGGTAGAATGAAAGTTCCCATACACTTTAGACCAATCCAAATTGGTACGGGTTACACACAGAACTACATGCGTCTTGATTCATGCCCTCACATGATAAGTAACAACACCTTAATCCTAGATCTTGGCCCAACCCCACCAAGAAAGAAAACAAAAATTCCCCTAGTATATTCTCTACCACCTCACACTTGTGAACAAGACTCTGTGACCACACATTGTTTCTCACATCATGTACAACTCACATGAGCATAGGATATTTGGTAGGGATTATCTTATGAAAATAAATCATAGTGAAATATGGTAGGCCTGAAACTTATATCAAGTGTAACCAAAATTCCATCAAGTGTCCCTAACACTTCGAGAAAAGGATTGTAGAGAACATCCATATCTATATGTGGCTTGATTTCATCCCTCACAGGGTATGCAGTGACACTCAAATTTGAAATCCTGGCCTAGCCATGAGAAAAAATTCCCCATTTTCCCCATGCATAGGTCAAACTTCTACGGGTAGTCCATGAAAGGTCCTATCGCATGGCAATAAAACTGAGAAATTATTCAAGAGTTATGTGTGGCTCAATGCTCAGTATTATGAGATTCCACACATGCCTTTCAGTTAAGAGAAGTCAAAAGATAATTATTCCCTCTATACATATGGGTCAGACCTATGTGGAAGCACCAACTAGGTCACGGTTAATCATGGTCTAGGTATTCTCACATTCCCAAGCACACCTTTCCCATTTGTCACACTTCATAACTCAGAAAAACATGGATCCTCATAATCATTCAAGGCCATATTGGGTGGATGTCCAGTGTCCTATGGAAACCTTTTTTTTGACTATTCACATCATGCTCTGGTGGCTCTTCATATGTTTCCCACAAATTTTTTTTCATCAATCAAAGGAAAATTTGTCCTCAGGATATTCCTCTTCTATCTCATTACACCCAATGACTTTCAATCCCCATGTCATCCCACCTGATTCAAGTTGCCCCCCAAGACAATGGTTTATACCTTATATCATTACTCAAATCTAAGGAACTCCAGAACATCTTGATTGTGATTAACCTAAGACTTTTTATGATCTTTATGTTAGAAAATCGTCCTCACTGCAAGACATTAAACTGCAAGGCCAAAATCGTCCTCACTGCATGACTCTATACTGCGTATCATCTCGTCATCACCACCGAACATTAAACTGTAAGGCCAAAATTGTTATTACTACGTGATGTTAAACTGTAAGGCCAAAATCTTCCTTGTTGTATGACGTTAAACTACATAAAAATGGTTTAAGCCCCAAAGTGCCCTATAATTCTTATTTTTTTATTCCTAAGCAATGAAATAGAATCCTTGTAGTCCCTGGTTTCTCACACCATGGATAGATAACATGAGATTATGGATTTTAGCAAGAGATTCCTAGTGAATTTATGAAAAAACAATCTAGGAATTTGGTCATAGCAGCACGACCATAAAAGACATGTCACAATTCCCCTCCCCATAGAGGAACCCCATGTCTAGGCCATGTGATGTTAAATGACCGGATATCCCAAAGACAGAATGAATACCTCACCTTGCGTAAATGTCAGATATACATAAGGGACACCATTCTATGAGTAAATCGCATCCCAAATGTCCCCAATATGTTTGGGTACATTTCTAATGTACTTCATACTACATGATCTGAGTGATCTTGAATATATAACCCTCCAAGGCCATCTGAGAAGGAAGGCCAGTGTCCTGCAGACAACTTTGATTGACTATGTACATCATGCCCTGGTGTCTCAACATATGTCTCCCACAAAAAATGGCCATCAATCAATGTAAAATTCATCCCCAGGAGAGTCATATCCTATCTCAGTATGCCCAATGGCTTCCAAGACTCACTACATCCTTCCTGATTCAAGGGCCCTCAAAGTCATGGTTTACATTTTACTCCTTTCACACATCCTGGATATATCGGAACATACAGGCCCAGTTCATCTCTTCTCTATTTTGAGGTTTCTAAAAGATATCCCATACAAATGCATGAAGTTGATCCACATGCAATGGAAAAGTTCCCACACTTGTTTCCAGGTTTCCCCAAATAAATTCAACTAAAAATACTCCTTTTGTGATTATGGGAACCCCTAGTTGAAGGTCACATACTGTATTCAAAACGTTCCCAATCTCTATAATCCTCAAAGGCCATAGAAAATGGAAGGATAGTTTCCTACATACACCTTTTATTGACTATGAATATCATTCCCCAGTGGCTCTACGTATGTCTCCCACAAAAATTTTTATCAATAAAAAGAAAATTCTTTTCTAGGAGTCCTATTTCCAGCCTCCGTACACTCAAATTACATTCACATCTTGTCACACCACTGAATTTGGAAAACTCCAAGATTATGTCTTGTGTACCTCCTTATTTACAAGTTCCCCTAACATAGAAAAAGAAGAAAAGGTGGTACTCTTAACTGAACTGACCATTCACCATCTCTCCCTCACACAAGTAAGAAATGTGCAGGAATAATTGCACACTCAAGGCCGATATGAATGTTCCTAATTTTCTCAGACTACACTACTCAGGCCAGCCAAACATTGTGGCTCCCAAAATCAAAATCAATCCAACATGTTGAAACTACCACTAGGACATCGAGAATGGAAGGCCGGTGTCAGGTGGACACCTTTTCTTGACTATTCACATCATGCCCTGGTGGCCCTGCATATGTCTCCCACAAAAATTATCATCAATCAAATGAAAAATCATCCCTAGGAGAGTCCTTTACTACCTCTGTACAACTAAAGTGGCTCCCAATACTCATGCATGTATAGTGTCCAGATATCAAGAGTCAAAAAAATCCCAAATTCATATATGAAGGTTACTAGAACATTTCCATCTAACATTCCTAAGTTGAGGCCCTACCCATTATGTCTGGTCAAAGCTGTTCGCCCAGAAACATCGGTTGTAAGTTTGATTGACATGAAAGTGGATTTCCAGAGAAAAAAATCACCATACTTTCCAGAGGTGAAAAATTCAAAGGGAACCTCTGAGAAAAATTCTAGAATCAGTTTCTTAAATAAACATTGAGCCATCAGGGAATTCATAAAGCTTATTTAGTCAAAAACCCTCAAATGGTGGCCTAGGAAAAATCCAAGTTATGCCTACTAAGCCCCTATCAAGAAGGATTAGGAAAAAATTAGGGTAATAATGAAAAATATATAATAGTTTTT
Organism: Viscum album; assembly: GCA_963277665.1. Classification (NCBI taxonomy): domain Eukaryota; kingdom Viridiplantae; phylum Streptophyta; class Magnoliopsida; order Santalales; family Viscaceae; genus Viscum; species Viscum album. Next base: position 480,052,792 of record OY728162.1, read on the forward strand.
GAGTTGTTACATAAAACCTCAACAATAGAAAAACTACACTTGTTATGTCCCTTGCCTCAGGCAAAAATTAGAGATCGATTCGATTATTTTAGTTTACTGATTTCAAGTCATGGTTTAAAATTAGTACCTGATTGAAATGATGTTGAAAGGAAGATAAAAAGAAGAGTTTTTTAAAAGATAAATCTCTTCCATTGGGTTTATAAAAAATGGTGGAAAATCCTCTAATTTGGAGTCTCTCCAGAGCATTAAAAAATGAGTGCATATCAAAATTTGGGACAGAACTACAACAGGGCCCGGTTCACCCTTTCCAAAAGGGTAGAGAGTGATTGTTGTGGGCCATCGATGGTCTATTTCAAAAAAGTTATTTCCTCCATTTTGGATGTTACTATTGGACACACCTAATCTAGGATATCTTTAAGGTCCCACCCCTTCTTCCGGGCGACTTCATAGTTAGCACACGAGGAGGCCAGTTATCCCATCAACCTAGCTGTGTGGGCTTCACACTCCCACAAATCCTACTATTTTGTCACCACCAAATCATGAGCCTTCACCTCCTCGACTATCATATGATCAAAATAATCCAAAATATTTCAGAAGGTCGCCACCTAGTGATATGAAGAATTTAACCTGGCCAGCTTTTCCTTTCATGAGGCAAGGTCTTCTCGAGAAATTACGTTTTCGAAAATTCGGAGGTGTAAGTGATCATAATAAAAGCTTCTGGAACCCATCTCAGTGAATAAATGCTGAAAATTGTCACCCATGTCAAAAACATTGGCCAGGGTTGTCTCCACATTAAAATAAGATAGCTGGTACCATGCCTCTTTGTGCACTGCTTGGTGCCTTGCCATAGCACCAGTACTTTGATCCTCCCCTATTTCCATATGTATGTAAATAAGAAGTGTCTCCATAGGAGTGGTGATAGATGTAAGGAAGGTCACCCAATAAGGGATACTTTCTTTTCCCTTAGATGGACCATCCACTAGGGCCAGATGTGGAAGACTAATCGTGGTCTCTGGGATGATCAGTGATACTCGGGTGGTACCAGTCTCATTAAGATGACGGGAAATATCCACAGGAGGGGAATAGTCTGAATCACTTCCCACCAAAATGGGTTGTACTGATGAAACCCCTCCCAAATGATTTTTTCAATATAATGAACACATTTTTACCACAAGATTAGGGGAAGGAGGTGTATCCACCTTGGTTACTGCAAGGACGGAAGTAGAAGGCATACCTGATGCACTCTTTGAAACAGATGGAATTTTTCACATGGTTGTTGTGGAAAGAATGAGGTAGGAAATCGTCAAGGGTTTCTGCACCCGCCAAACTAGTTCTTTCAACATCCTTCTAGGGTAACAATCTACCCATAGTGGTGCATACTCCATTGATAAAAATTTGGTCCCTATTATATTTGGAATGATAATATCCATAGAATCCCCTTCATACGTTATCATAATCCATAGTTGGTGGAGAACCACGAGATGAGATTCTCACCTTAACTAAATATTAGGAAGCAACACATTGAGCTGAAGGCATCCAAATTGCCTGGAAACTGGTAGGAGAGGTAGGGCTCAAAAATGACTACTCGGTCTATATGAGAAGAAAGCATCTTGTCTCTATGGAAGATGAGGTATGAGCATTCATCCTAGGAACCAATTATTTCACCTCTCAATGATCCAAGATTGGTAGGATGTGGTGTGAATAATAAATTAGAGGCATTTTTCAACAGCCCAACCACATCGCTAACCCACAGAGTCCTAGGACGAACAACAGAAATTTCGAGAAGAGTAGGATTAAAGTCAGAATGGGGAACCCTAGTAGTATGTTGGTATTTATTATAGGATAATTATTCCTCCATCCACCCATACAGGAATTCGAACATTCTGCTGAGACGATGTAGAGGCCTGACTTTCTGTATCTGTCCCAGCAATTCATAAAGTTGAGTGAAGGTGGGGAGGGCTAAATTAAGGGGTTGAACCTCTGCCAGCATGTCCACCATCATCAATGTATATTAAAGTAACCCAATCCTTTTACATACAAAATTTAATGATTTTAAACATATTTAATCATCAGATTACAAACCAAGGATCATTAAGTTTTGTGTCTTGGAAGACTAGGTACATATAACATAAAACATGGGGCTAAAAAATAATTCATTATAAAATCCTCATAAAGAGCTCCTCGCCTCCTTTTAACCCTTACATCTTCATAGGGTACCCTAGGGAACACATGAAAAAAGGGATGAGATAAAAATCCCAGTAAGGGAATGAACATAAGGATACATATTAAGAACATGAGTTAGGTGGCACAACATAATGATATCCAAAGCATGGATCATATGAAATCCTATCGTATAATCATGGGATCATATAATCATGGAATCATATAAAGTCGGCAGAATCACAAAAAATTTCATTGGTACGGGTCAAGGCTAACTACCAATCCTGTTTCCCATTTTAGTATGGGTCAAGGCTAACCACCAATCCCGTTTCACATCACATCTCATGAGGCTTAAGCTTACCCAATGCATTGGAGCACTATCTAGGTCCACCCATATCAACATTTTCATGAATATTCTTTCCACATAAATATTCATTCCACATACATAATCATACATAATCAACCATACAAAAACATAAGGGTACAAATGGAAATAATTAGGTACTCCAATCATGACGTAAATCATAACCAATGAGCGTATCGTGAGAGTGTCCATGAAAGAAAGGGATTAGAACATACATGGAAGTTCATAAAGTAAAATAGTCTTATATCATGGTATGTGATGTCAATCATAAGTGAAAACATATAGGGAATGTATTTGAGAATCATGATCATTAAAACATTTTTCTGTGGTTTTAAGGAAAATACAATATAGCTTTTAAAATAGTAAAGAGGAAATTATTTTATATAAAACCAGAATTGAAAAAAATAATTCAAAATAAAAATAATTATTTTATAAATAAAATGGTATTTTAAAACATAGGAAAGAGTTCACTTTAAATTTGGGTAAAAATTTGGGAAGTCCCCTTTGAATAGGTTGGCTTATCGGAAAGTTCTAAGGAGGGAATATTTTAAAAACATGTATATCCCCAAAATAAAGTGATGAAAGGGGATTCATATATGAATTATGTAAAACTAAACATTATTTAAAATATTCACATATGTAGACAAGATAATACCATTTTGAAATAAATTTAAGGCAAATGGGAATAACAAAGGAGGTTCAGGTAGATTTCATTACGGATTATCGGCATGGTGCTGGGTGTACCTAAGAGGCCTTGATGAGAGAGAGAAGGGGTTTATAATTACTTATAAAACATGAGGTCACTATGGGGTAGGTGAAAATACATACCCCATCATTTGGTATTACACATAAAAAGGCATAGCATAGAGGACAATCTTGATTAAGAGAGAAATGGAGAGGATCCCTTACCTTAAATCTATTGGTGTTATCCACTTGTTATTAAAGATATGAATAAACAAATTAGGATTATTAATTAATAATTCCAAAACATATTCTATATGTAATTGATTTATCATAACCTTTTTTGTTTCATTCAAGGATTTTTGATTAGTTATAAGGTTCAATTTCATTGTTCGAGCTTGTTTGTTTACATGGTTTTAAAAGATCTGTTCACTTATATTCAAATTAGGATAAACATGAAAGATGGAAGTGGTTGTCCATAAATGAATTTATATTCTATTAGTGAACATACTATAGATTAAATGGTTTTAAATTTAATTTTTTTACTTATATTTAAGTCGAACTATTATATAAAACCATAATGACAACCGTTTTTGTAAATCGGTGGGTTTGATTACAAAGAATATGTTTTTCTTTATAACATAGTACCATTTGTACTAAGGGATTACAGAACTAAAAATAGGATATATTACATATATTATAATATGGTTCAACCATAACACAAATGGTTTCATTAACACAATTAAATATTATAATAGAAGTTGATAAACAGTTTTCCTTGAATGTGATAAATTAGCACATCTCAAATGGTTCTTTAATTTCATTCAAATAAAAGGTAGGGAAAAGATAGAAGATAATGAAATATAACATTAGCCTGAAAACATCCCAGTACATTTAGGTTTCTGGATTTATCATAATATAATGGTGAAGGTAGGTGAGAGAGGAAACAAAAGGAAAAGAACCTAAAAGAAAAGAAGGAATTGGAAAGAGGAATTTACCTCTTGAGACTTCCCCCTTTTAGAACCACTTAAGGGGAGATGATTTGGTATTTTGAAGATGATGGGAGATTTTGGATGTGGGGTAAGACCTTGGGAAGGTATTTTGGTAGAATATTGGCAAGGAACAAGGCTTGAGAGGAGTGAAGAGAAGAGGGAGTGAAGGGGGGTTTTATAGTGGAGGAGAGAGGAGATTTCTCAATATAAAATACATTAATTTATTATTTCCCCACAAGACAAGGAATAGTGAGTCTTCCTTGACCATGAATAGTAATTTAATCATCTGATCCCGAACCAATTGGTATTACATCAGCATAACATCTTCAATGACTCAATAAATCCATTATTTAGTATTTATTGTAAATTATCGTATTTATATTATTCATTAAAAAATCAAGTATTTCAGAAAAATATCAAAAATTCAACCTAACCATTTTTGATGAGTAGAATCCAAAAATGAACTATACTTTCAAAAATAATTTTCTAAATATGATTATATTAATATTTAATTAAATTCATAATTTATTATCAAAAACTAGTTTCAAAACATTCATTTACTCATCCTAAAATATAGGTATATCATAGTTTCAACTTGAATAATATTTATAAATTATCATAGGTAAGGTTACTATTCATTAGGGTATATCACTATTCATAAGGTTATGTTAATATTCATAAGGGTAGGTTAATATTAACAAAAAAATTTTGTTTTTTCTCATCGGACTCCAAATAACTTATTGATTGCAACCGTGTATGTCAGATTTTTGAAATTCCAAACACAGAAGTGACAAACTTATGTTTAATGATCAATTAGAAATTAGTATATCATTATGTTGTGTTTTCATGTGATTTTATGACATGTTTATAAGAAAGTAATTTCCATTTATAAAACATTAGGTCATTACATTTTTCCCCCCTTATAAAATTTAGACCTTGAAATTTCATTTTACAGTCTAAGCCAAAAACAGGTACAGTTACTTTTCCTTCATTGCTTCTTCCAGTTACCATGTTGCCTCTTTATACTTATGGTTTATCTATAGTACCTTGACCAGATGAGTAGTCTTGTTGCATAGAACTTTGTCTCTATAATCGAAGATCTTCACTGGTTGCTCCTCATAGGAAAGATCTTCCTCCATCTGTACCACCTCTAAAGAGAGTACATGTGAAGGGTCTAGTATTTACTTCCTTAAGGGGGATACATGAAAGACATCATGTACTTTAGACATGGTATGTGGATGTTCCAGTCGATAGGTCACAACAATGACTCGATCAAGGATCTCTAAGGGGCCAATTTACCTAGGACATAACTTCCATTTCTTTCCGAACCTCATGACCTTCCTACATATAGATATGCATAGAATTACCATGTCTTTGACTTTGAACCCAAGATATCATCAACGGTTATATACATAACTCTTCTGTAGAATTTGAGCTGACTTGATATGATACTGAATGGATTTCACCTTCTCCAACATTTCTTCAACCATTTCATGTCCTAGAATCTTACGCTCACCAACTTCATCACAACACGTCGGGGTTCTTAACCTTTTCCCGTAAAGGGCTTCATATAGTTCCATTCAAATGCTCAAGTGGAAACTATTGTTGTAGGATAATTCAACCAGTTGAAGATGTTGGTCCCATCCTCCTTTTAATTCCATTGAACATGTATTCTAGTGTCTTAATAGTTCGCTCATATTGGACATCATTTTGAGGATGATAGGCTATACTGAAGTTCAGTTCAGTGCTCAGAGCATGCTGAAGACTTTTCCAAAACATTGAGGTGAATCTCGGACCACGATCAGATACAATAGATAGTGGTACTCTAGGAATTATTACCACTTTCTGGACGTAAATCCAGGAAAGTTGGTCCAAAGAGAAGTCCTCTCGAACCACGATAAAGTGATCTATCTTTGTAAGACGATCCTCAATGACCCATATATCATTATTTCCTCTATATGTCCTTGGAAGTCTAGTGAAAAAGTCCACGGTAATTTTCTCTCACTGATGTGATGGTATGGGTAGTGTTTTCATCATCCCCTTAGTCTTTTGTCTCTCATCCTTCACTTATGGACATACCAAGCACTTTGATTTATATTCGAAAATATCCTTTTTTATATTTTCCCCCCAAAAGTTTTCTCAGAGATCTCAATACATGTTTGTGCTCCCTAGGTGGATAGAGAAGGTCGATCTATGTGCATCATTCAATATCTCATTCTTTATCTATGGGTCGGATTGTACACATAATAATGTCTCAAATATTACAACACCTTCCTTGTGAATTTTTAAATTTTAGGATTTCCCATTTTTAACAGCTTCCACCCTGTTCTGAATTTCTACATCTTTTCTTTGAGCATCCTTCATTTTCTCCAATATGGATGGTTGAGAAATCATTTGAGAAAGGATTTATGATGTTCCTCCATTAATGATTACCATTTCCATCATTTGAAAATATAAGAAGATCATATCCTTTTCAATTATCATCATTGATAAAGATGCATGATCCTTTCTACTTAGAGCATATGCCACCTTGTTTGCCTTATCGGTATGGTATTGGATTGAGCAGTCACAATACTTGATGAGTTCCATAGTGTATATTAAGCTCTTTCTATGTGAATATAAATTTTAGAATTTTTTGGTTAGTATATGTCTCACACTTCTCCCCATAGAGATAATACTGCCAGATTTTCAATGCAAATATCACATCTGCCAACTCTAGATCATTAGTTGGATAATTTTTCTCATGGATTTTCTGCTGCCTTGAGGAATAGGAAATAACTTTATCATTTTGCATCATCAAATAGCCTAATATCTTATTTGAAGCATCACTAAACACCACAAAGAGTTCTCCACTTGTTGGGAGTGTGAGTATCAGTGCAGTGATAATCCTCTTTTACAACTCAGTGAAACAGTCTTTACATTCCTGAGTCCAAACAATCTTTACTCCCTTCCGTTCCAGCTCGATCATTGGGTTTTACAATCATGAAAAGTTCTTCACAAATATTCTATAATACCTAGGTAGAACCAAAAGGATTCGGATCTCCGTTACAGATGTTGTCCTAGGACACTCTTCAATTGCCTTCATCTTAGAAGGGTCCACAGATATCCCTTTGTTGGTGATAAAATTCCCTAAAAATAATACTTCCTCTATTCAGAACTCAAATTTACTATACTTTTCGTACAACTTATCCCTTTACAAATACTTTAACATAATTTTCAAATGCTTCTCATGTTCCTCCTTGCTCTTGGAGTATATCAGAATATCATCAATAAAGACTACCAAAAAATTTTCAGGGTAATATCTAAAGAATCTATTCAATAAATCCATGAAAATTTCTGGGGCATTAGTGCTTCTGAAGGGAATCAATATAAACTCACAGTGTCTATACCTCATTCGAATGGAAGTCTTGGGAATATATTCCATCCTTACCTTTAATTGTTGATATCCAAACTGATGGTCCACCTTAGAGAAATAACTAGCCCCATGAAGCTGATCGAACAAGTCATCTATCTATAGTAGGGGATACTTGTTCTTTATTGTGGTTTTATTGATTTTGAGATAATCAATGCAGAGGCACATTGATCCATACTTATTCTTGATGAATAGGACCGGCACACCCCAGGGTGAACCACTCGGGCGTATAAAACCCTTATCCATATTCTTTTGTAATTTCATCATCAGCTCTTCCAGCTCTACAATGGCATTTCTGTAAGGTGTCTTTGAGATAGGCAAAGATCCAGAGATAAGTTCAATTGAGAAATCAACCTCTTGGTTAATAGGAAGACTAGAAAACTCTTCAGGGAATATATAAGTGTAATCCCTCACGATGTTAACGTCTTCAAGAATTATTCTCTCCTTTTTACCAATCATTTGAGCTAGATATGCTTGCTCACAAGGCAGTAATAACTCCACTTGAGAGGATGATTCTAAAGGAGATTCATCTTCCTCCATAGACATGTAAAGAATCATAGGATGCTTCAGGATGTGAAAAAGTGATATCCCTTTCCCGACAGTTGATGTTGGCTTTGTATAAAGATAGACAATCCATGCCCAAGATAGCATCAAACTCCACTAAAGGAAGTATGATGATATTTTTTGGGAGGTTCAGTCCACAAACGTTAATCGGGGAGGAGTTATAAACTATGGATGCAATAATTTCCTCATTCTATATTCTCACAGATAAGTTTTCATCCAAATTTTGAGGTGGTGTTCGAATAGTTCTACTAAACTTGCAAGATATGAAATAATGTGTAGAACCACAATCAAACAGTATGTTCTCTATTATTGAATGAATAACTAGCTTACCTCTCACAACATCATTTTCTGACTCCAACTCAGTATTAGTGATAGAATAATCCCTTCCATGTTAACTTGGAGGTTTTTGTTGATTGCCTTCGACAACCCTTGACTTTGTGAAATTGTTTACATAATTCCCATGCCCTTGCATTTGTAACACTGCACTGCAGGCTGAGTGTTGACTTGAACCTTCCTTTCTTATTCAGCATTAGTGGGATTATTCATATCCTGGTGGTAGTTTATGGTTATATGACCATACATTCCACATTTTAAGCAACTCTTTTTTCCCTTCAGATAGTTACCATGATGCTTCTTCCCTCAATTTTTGCAAGGGGAAAAGTCAGGCTTCTTTAAATTATGGGATTTTTTCGATGAACCAACCATGTTGTTATCCATTTTTTGCTTCTTGTCACTGGGCCCACGAGACCACTGAGAGTCTCCAATCTCCATTTCAACCATGATGGAACAACAAAAAATCTCCTCATAACTTTCTATGTCTCGAATTTCCAACATTGTTCATATACTTGGATTTTGTCTGATAATGAAGCGATTCAACTTTCTTTCGGTGTTCATGACAAATCCAGAGGCATACCTTGCAAGCCTTGTAAAGTTTTCTTCATACACCCCAATTGAATCATCTTCCTTCTACTTGAGTATGAGGAACTCTCTTTCCACCTTGAGATAGAGTGTTCGAGGAAAATATTTGTTGAAAACATCCTCTTTAATTCCTCCCAATCCATGGAATCAATTTCCTCTTGGGAATTTGTATTCCTGATAAGTGTCCACCACTGATCAGCTTCCCCATCAAAATGATAGACCGCTAGTACAAATTTATCTTCTTCTGAGCACTTGAGGATGGAGAATATATTTTCAATGGTGTTAATCCATTGTTCCGTGAGGAGGGGATCAAAAGATCTGCTAAACATGGGAGGCCTTTTCCGTATAAAGGATTCTACAAAAACTTGCTCTTTCTATAGAGGAGGAAATTCTGCATGATTCAAGTCATTATTCATAACTTGAGCAAACTGAGCAATTACTATCATGAAGTTTTGATCACCCACTCCCATTATATTAGTAATATCATTAGAGAAATTATCACATTGCCTATCATATTGGTTGTTGGACGTGTTCTTATATTTCCAAACATTAACTAAGAAAAAGAACGTATAATTAGAGGTCTCAAATACTTAGATATTGTGCATAAAGGAAACTTTGAATAAAATGATAAACTTATAAAGAATAATTATATCCTATATTGTGATCCCTTATGTTTATATCCATCTTATCCTTGATCTATTTCTTAACTTATTTTATTATGGGCTATTTTGTCCCATAATAATGGTATGTACAAAGCTCGTAAATCAACCAAAGCATATCCCATGGGTGTGTTGTAACCAAGAGTGCAGCAAGGACCATTGTCATGCACCAGTTACCATTAGAGTCTAGATCAAAGCGGTGTTTTTGGGTCTTACCCTTAGATACATCTATGCCAGATCCACCTCTACCTCCTCATACCCACATAAGGATGTGTTTTCATGATAAACCACATACTCAATACTCCAAAACTTTTATGAATGTTTTCTAATACTTAGTCTCATCCCCATGGTTCTCACTAAGGTTCTCTATTCCTAATCTCAAAAAATAACTAGACCATCTTTTGATACCAACAAAAGTGACCCAAACCTTTTACATAAAAAATTTCTTTTTTTAAGCATAGTTAATCATCAGAGTACAAGCCAAGGATCATTATGTCTAGTGTCTTGGAAGACTATGTACATATAACATAAAACATGGGGCTTAAAAAACACTTCTTTATTTAATCTTCATAAAGAGATCCTAACTTCCTTTGATCCCTCACATTTGCATAGGGTACCTTGGGGAACACATAAACAAAGGGATGAGATGAAAATCCCATTAAGGGAATGAAACTAAGGATATATCTTAATAACATGAGTTAGGAGGAATGGAATAATGATATAAAAAGCATGGAACATATGAAATCATATTGTATAATCATGGGATCATATAATCATGGAATCATATAAATGTGGCAGAATCATAAAACATTTATTTGGTACGGGTAAAGGATAACTGCCAATCATGTTTCCCATTTTAGTATGGGTCAAGGCTAACCAGCAATCCCGTTTCACAACGCATCTCATAAGGCTTATCCCCACCCAATGCATTGGAGCACTATTTAGGTGCACCCATCTCAACATTTTCATGAATATTATTTCAACATAAATATTCTTTCCACAAAAATAATCATACATAATCAACCATACAAAAACATAAGGGTAGCAATGGAAAGAATTAGGTACCCCAATAATGACGTAAATCATAACCAATGAGCGTATCGTGAGAGTGTCCATGAAAGAAATGTATTTGAACATACGTGGAAGTTCATTGGGTAAAATAGTATTATATCATGGTATGTGATGTCAATCAAAAGTGAAATAGATAAGGAATGTATTTGAGAAACATGAGCATTAAAACATTTTTCTACAGCTTTAAGGAAAACACTATAGAGCTTTTAAAATTGTAAAGAGGACATTATTTTATATAAAACCAGAATTGAACAAAGAAGGTTTTCATAATAAAAAACTGATTTTAAAACTACTAAGGAAAATACTATAGAGCTTTTAAAATAGTAAAGAGGACATTATTTTATATAAAACTAGAATTGAACAAAGAAGGTTTTCATAATAAAAATACTTATTTCAAAAATACAATGCTGTCTTAAAATAGTGGATAGAGTGCACTTTAAATTTGGGTAAGAATTCAGAAAGTCCCCTTAGAACAGGTTTGCTTTTCAGAAAGTTCTAAGGAGGGAATATTTTAAAAACATGTATATCCCCAAAAGAAAGTGATGAAATGGTCTTGATATATGAATTTTTTACAACTAAACATTATTTAAAAGATTCACCTAAATAGATAAGATAAAACCATTTAGAAAGAAAGATAAGGCAACCCGAAAGAACAAAGGAGGTTCAGGTATATTTTGTTACAGATTATCGTCATGGTGTCAGGTGTACCTAAGAGGCCTTTTTGATTAGTTATACGGTTCAATTTCATTTTTCATGCTCATTTGTTTACATGGTTTTAAAAGACTGGTTCACTTATATTCAAATTAGGATAAACAAGAAAGATGGAAGTGGATGTACAGAAATGAATTTATATGTTGTTAGTAAAAATCTAGAAGATTTCATGCTTTTAATGTTAATTTGGTTACTTAGATTGAAGTCGAACTATTATATAAAACTACAATGACAACCATTTTTGTTAATCGGTGGGTTTGATTACAAATAACATGTTTTGCTTTATAACACAATATCATTTTTACAAAAGTATTACAAAACTAAAAATAAGATATATTACATATATAATAATCTGGTTTAACCATAACACAAATAGTTTCATGACCAGAATTTGATAGTATAATAGAAATTAATAAACTGTTGTCCTTGAATGTGCGAAATTAGCACATCTCAAATGGTGATTTCATTTCATTCAAATAAAAGGTGGGAAAGGGAAGGAAAATAATGAAATATACAATTAGCATGAAAACAATATAGTACATATATGTTACTATGTTTATCATACTATTATGAGGAAGGGATGTGAGGAAAGAGACAAAAAGAAAATAACTTAAAATAAAAGAAGGAATTGGAAATAGGAATTTACCTCTTGAGACTTCCTCTTTTGAGAACCTCTTAAGGGGAGTGGTTTTGGTATTTTCAAGAGGATCGAAGATTTGGGACGTGGGGGAGGACCTTTGGGAGATATTTGGGCAGAATATTGGATAGGCACAAGGCTTGAGAGGAGGGAAGAGAAGAGGGAGTGAAGGGGGGTTTTATAATGGAGGAGAGAGGGGATTTCTCAACATAAAATTCATTAATTTATTATTTCCGAAAAAGACAAGGAATAGTGAATCTTCCATGATCAATAATAGTAATTTTATTATGTGATCCTAAACCAATTGGTCTTATAATAGCATAACATCATCAATGACTCAATAAATCTTTTATTAAGTATTTATTGCAAATTATCGTATTTTTACTATTCATCAAAAATTCATGTATTTCAGAAAAATATAAAAAATTACCCCTAACCATTTTTCAATGTGTAGAATCCAAAAATAAACTCCATTTTTCAAAAAATAATTGTATACATATGAATATTTTAATATTTAATTAAAATCATAATTTATTATCAAAAACTGGTTTTAAAACATTCATTTACTCATTCTAAAATATAGGTATATCATAGTTTACACTTGAATAATATTTATATATTATCATAGGTATGGTTAATATTCATTAGGGTATATCACTATTCATAACGGTATGTTACTATTCATAGGGGTAGGTTACTATTCACAAAAAATTAAGTTTTTTCTTATCAGACTCCAAATAACTTACTGATTGCAACCGTGTATGTCAGATTTTCAAAATTACAGACACACAAGTGACAAACGTATGTTTCAAGTTCACTTAGATCTTAGTAGTTCATTATGTTGCGTTTTCATGTGATTTTATAACATATTTATAAGAAAGGAATTTCCATTTATAAAACATTGGGTCATTACATACATGCCCAAAGATCGGTGTATATGTCGTGAGATGGAAAGATCCATCCACATAAAAACATGACGAAGAAACCTACCTATCTAAGCGTAGGTGAAACGTCTGACCAAAGCTCATATCCCCATGTGGTATATCACCCTGCTTCATGGGTAGCACAATATGACCCTGGGGTTTGATGGTACTGGCGAGTTGGATGAGTGCGACTACAGTGAGCCCTCGGCTTGGGCTCGTTCTTCTACAGGTATAACCTTATCCATGCTTCGAATGAGATGAGGGAATGAGCCTAGAGGGGATGGTCTAGTGATCCTGTTTCCATGACCAGGAAGCTCCTTGTCAAAGGAGACACTTGATCAATGTCGTTCCATGTGGCAGTTGTCGAGACGAACTCATCATACATTTCTCCAAGGATGGTGAGCCCCCCAAACAGGTAGATATCCCATAGACTAATTCCCACCTCCCCTTGCAGTAGGTGGAAGGTGTTGGTGCTCAAACACCAGTGGATCAACAATTTCGGAAGGGTTTTTCTTAGAGAAAATAATGCAAACTGAGAGTCCCAGGCTACATGGAATTATCCCACCACCTCCAGCTAGTTGGGGGACTCCAGACATGTTTGATGCACCCAAAATCCCCAGGCCCACTCACTGGTGAAACAACCTCCGGACCGAAAGTCCCACTTATTGATCCATCCACCACTAAGATTATCTTGGTAGATTCTAATGATTGATGGTTATTCTTGAGATTTTAGTCTTGGGACACTAGCGCGGCACTCACGATTTCCCTGATCCCATGTCATGCCTTGTAGTATGAAGAGGTTCTCCTGAAGTGGAGTGGTGATGACTTCCCCTTATGGGGAAATGTTGGCATGATCATGACCTTGCGATGCCTCCAAGAGGATGAAAGGGATGTCTGGGTTAGGCAATGATAGAGGCACGTTGGCAGGAAGAACAAAGTCGTAAAGTGGAGACTATACAGATAATGGGTAAACTAAAAGATCTGGCATCAAGATGACCATCAGAACACTGTCACATGGAATGATGTCGGTCGAAAGGTGATTGCCGCTATTCATCACCATGGTTACCCTTATCTTTTTCGATTTTGTAGCTGCCTATGAATCAGCCATTGTTTCCTAAATAAGAAGGTCCATAAGCAGATGAGAACTCAGTCCGATAAAAAATTGTTAGACAAAGGCTATGGAAAAAATTTCTAAAGGACATAAAACATGTCCGAAAAAGGCTTCACGTACTTTTCCTAGAAACAATATGTGGAAAGATCATTCCACGTATTGCATGACACGCAGAAGCTACTATGCCTACAACTATTGTACGCAGATGCAGTTCACTGTGTATAACCATGGTACATGAAAGAACCACGTGGCATAGGCCCGTGAACCATTGGTGGGCGAACAAAACGGTTCGTGGAACGAAGAAACCACGAGCCTCAGCCTCAGTTAAGTTTGCGTTCAGATGTTTTGGATTAAAATTTAAGTCTGTATTAATAGTTTTTGAAGTTTGGTTTTCTGATCAATGTTTGGTATGCAAACAATCCATCCACATAGCATTCTTCCACATGGAATCTGGATTTTATGTTTTAAAATTCCACAGTCCCGTTTGTGGAATCCAAAATATGGTACGCGGATGGAGAAATGGAAAGGAAATCGTTTCGTAGAACATACAGAGCAGTTCACAAACCCAATTTTCGCATAGAGCATGGTATTAAAGAGTGAAGGAGGCCGGGAAATTTGGGAGTGATTTTTTCCACGAGAAACAGTAAAAGAAAAATGACATGGCCCCCTATATATAGGTGTGGTACCCTCCTATCGGGTCTACCTGTTTTACCGTGAACCATTTCAATTCAGGACCACTTCTATATCAGAATAGTCCCACTTTCATTCCGAATGAACACCATTCTGATGGAGGGAATTTGTAGGTTCTTGAATATTCTGCAAAGAGGATAAAGTCCCCCCAAAATCGCCTTATAGAAGGAAGAAATTACTTCTACAGGTCTATCAAGGAGAAGGGACTCAAAATGAGTTGTAATTATTTGAAGGAACTAGAAGGAATTCTTGTTTTCAAGGTTTTTAGGTGGCCCGCATACCATCACCAGGAATGGTATGTTGAGATGATGGATCGTGAACCACTGGGTATGCTAGATGTTCCATGAACCATTTGCCCATGAGGCCTTGACCATCGAGCAAGGAAAATGGATAACCATGTCAACTGAATGAGTTGTGCGTGTAAATCTAGTTTGCGTACCATACCAAAAACCCATAAGTTTGCATACGAAGCGAACAAGAAGGGTTCCACAAACCATTATCATAAACCAAAGCCTCTGAAAACCTCAGTTGACAAAGTCTTCCACGGGTCAGAATATTGTTTCAATGGGCCTCCGCAAATGGTGTCGCGTGCCCAATGGATATGATCGCTCTGATTCTCTATAAAAGTAGAACAGTAGATTTACAGAAGGAGAAACACATAGAGGGATATGTATAGATATAAGGATGGATGACGAAGTCATGAGGGATACTTAGAGGTTGAAATCCATCTTTGGTCTTGTTTCATCGGTGAAGCACAAACCGCGAACCACTCCCTCCACAGGTACAACTAGCCGTGAACCATAAAACGGGGGAATTTAATAATAATAAGAGAACCGAGAACACTATTGGTGAACTACGAACCAAAAAATTCTCAGGAATGAATTTACCATGAACAGTAATCCCCCAGACCCTCCACCAGTATGGTGCTCCATGTAGCGTACCGCTATGCGGACTGAACCAGGCATCACTTACTCGATCAGTACATGGATATAGCCCAAAGCATAATAGTGTGATGCATACCACTTTGGTATGGGGTTGGTGATATCCATGCCAACGTACCACACCGGTATGTGGATGGCATTTCTGCCCACATACCACTATGGTATGTAGAGCCTTCCCAATCCCACATGAGAAACCACTATGCAGAATGGGGTGTTTTGGGTATTGTTCCTTCTGGATCCAACCTCACCCCTCCATTATCATCTTGTCATCCATGATCCATCCACTAACTGATCCTCTAACACTAGGCCAAAGCCTCATCCAAATCATTCGGACCCGAATGATCATACCATCGGGTGCATCAACGCTCCCCATTGACTCTACATACCCATGGTAAGCAGAGCCACGAAGGCCCTCCCAACAAATGTGCGGGTTTTGAGAATTCCTGTGAAGCTACATTACCATGGTGACCTAATATCCAACCTTATAATTGCAACATGAACCTACCTATTCTTGAGATTAAGGGTGATCACATGATTTTCTATTCAACGATGGATAGTGATCAATCGAATGGGATATGTTCCCTCCCCCCTTTAGCGAGGAAAAAACTCTTCCCCTTCCTAGAACGTGCTCTGGGGACCTCCCATTGAGATAAGTCCCTAGTTATTTAAGGTAGGGACACCTGACCTTCAATGTCATTTCACATTAAAAGGTTCATTACTCCACACCCTCACCCACTATCGCCCGAACTCTTTAGTCGTGGGCTCTCCCCCCCCCCAATAGGGGAGGAGGCATGTGAATTGTTGAATCTTTCAAATACTCTTATTTCTCACACCGAGTATGATCATTTGGGCATAGAGTTTTATGATGATTACAACATCCACAAGTTATGTACTATGAGAACTCTGATTCATTATTAAACCAGGATAAGTTGGATGCCTACTAGAAGGCCTGAGTTCAAAATGGTGCCCATCCAAAAGGGTCCACCCAATCATGTCTCCTTAAATGGGAAGCTTCTATGATTAAGCCCTAGAAAATATGAACAATGAGAACATTAATTCATGTCCAAATCAGGATATGTAGGACACCTACCGGAAGGTCTGAGCTCAAAAGGGTGCTTGTCCATGCAATCATGTCTCGTCAAATGGGAAGCTTCCATGAATAAGACCCACACAATCCGAACTATGTGGGTTCTGATTCCTCCCCCGAGGATGTGTAGGAAGCCCTCCGTGTGGGCCCAATTCCAACATTGGGTCATCTTCTTCCCCCTAGATGATAATAAACTCCAGAGTTTCTTATAATATGTCTCAAGTCAGCATCACCTCGGTAGCATCAAACATATGCATGCTTACAACGATTTTGAAAAACAAGGGTATCCCATGTACACACTCTTCTGGATTGAACCAAGGATTCAAGAACCTATGAACATGTATTTATTCTAAAATAGATTCCCGGAACATGCAACGATACTACCCCGAAAGGGTGCGGTAAGCCTGACTTCCCATCATCTCAACCAATGGAGTCCTGAAGTGTTGTTCTCTAAATTGTCAGCCGACGAGCGCCTGCCTTTGGAAAGAAGGTCCATGAATCATGGATACCAGGTCTATTGGGCATTCTTGGCTCCACGAATCAACCCGTTAGAGACCATTCATGGAAATAATATCTGTGAAGGACTGATTTTATGAATGGTTAACCCCCATACAAACGTCCACTCAGACCAATGGTTCCTATAGGGTTAATTCAACCTTATTTAATGGATAATGACACTGAAGGGGTCAAAAAAAGGAATGGTAAATTCAATAGGAACCCATCCATATTGAAAAAGGGATGGGAGATGATTCTCGCCGAACCATTTCTGCACCACCAACAAAACACCCCACCTTGGAGATGGAACATGCCCAAATATGATTTCGGTACAATCCAAAATTATCTTTTCAGACCGCTTAACACATGGGGGGTAAGGTCTCCTAAACAACCAGAGCAAGGCTCAAGTCCAATTTCTCTTCATTTTTACTGATCAATATTGAAATTAAGTACAGGTCCTCTTGGTCTTCATGCAGCTCAGACTGAAAGCCTTCAACTGGTCTGTTCCCATTCCCAGTAGCTTTAACCTGCACCTCTCCCTGCTCCTACACTTGATCAATAATAGGTAAATTATTCTTCTCCACCTCCTCGTGCCTCATCCCTTAAAAGGGGAGTGGATCATCCTCTTAAAGTTCCATAGTGTGTCTCCTTTCATCTCTAATTGCATCATCCTGCATCTCTCTCTGTTCCTGCAACTCATGCCTCTCCCTATCATTGTCTGCAATCTCCACAATTCCTAACCCCACAAAATAGTTGGACATTAAAAAAATATCGTTTCCCTACTTCTTCCATTTCTCAACAATGATTAAATGATTTTTCACCAACTCCTCTAACCCCATATCGTAACAAGCGAAGCTAGGAATTCCCTCCTAGTGTTCCATAGACTGCCTGCTGTCATCCCTAACCGCTTCAACTTGAACCTCTCCCTGTACATGCGTTTTCCCACCTCACCCTACCATCATCCACAATCTCCACAGGTCCTAACCCCCCCCCCAAAATGTATGTAAGTTTTAATAACTTCCTCCCCCTAATTCCAAAGTCAATGGTCATTGGCCATAGCCCCACCCTCTTCGGGAACCTCACCCCCTTCTCATTGGATGAAGAAACGTTGCCAACAAGTCCAAAGTCACCCCTCAAGTGCTTGAAAATTTTGGTCACCTTAGCCTCTGATTGATACCCCACTATATCCTTCCTTGTGAAAGATCCCCCTTCGTCCACCGTAGTATCCCTCCATTCACCCAAAGGAGCGTATCTTAGAGTTCACAACCTTCCATCAAGATTAGGTGCCAACCCCAGCCTCTGAGAGGCAAATCTATGGTCAATAACTGCAACAACATACTCACTACCCCTACCCCTATAGTCACTCTTTCAATGACCTTGTATCAATAATGAATTACAGTAGCTCACCCATGATTTAAACACCACATGTTGTTTCCATCAAATATCTTCACCAATGGAAATACAAACAAAATCATCTGGCCCTTTTGATACATAAACTTCAACAAATACCCTCATAGAAATCGACTGACAGAAATCCCTAGTTATACTATCCATGCAAAAGAACCTTCGTACCATATTCCCCATCATTGAAAAAATATAAATATTTTGAATGGGGAGGGATAGTTATGGAAACCTCACCCAAGTTTCCACCATCGGAGAGTCATGGTGCAAATGTAAATCAAAGATCCACCAAAAAATGAAGAATTGGGCACCATCGCATCATCATAGATTCACAGACTAGGCATTAATAAGATCCCACTCAGATGAAAAACGAATCAGAATGTGGCTGGTATAAACAAGGCCCACAGTAGCACGATCTCGAAGTTCCCAGTGTTTAAACATGAATCTATAAAAAAACATCAACTATACGGTGACAATTAAAAAACCAAGCTACCAGGTTCAGCCAATGTAGAGTGGAAGCCTTGTTGAACTCCTCAAGTGACAATTTTAGCTATGGATGATCTTCATGTAAACCTGACACCTTAAGAATAATCTCGATCTGCAAAAAATTTGGAAGAGAAAAGGAATATGAGAAAAGGATAAAAGATCTATCTTCATTAAGGGCCATCAGAGGCCCCTCTCCCATGGAGGGGGGAGGCCAGGGAATCCTGTTCATCATCATCTTCAAGCCAGTAGCATGGAGGCATAATTTCCATCAAAATAGAGCGAATAATCCATCATCCTTTATTAGGTTTTTTCGGGGCTTTCAAAAAGTACACTTGGTTTTTAGGCCCAATGGGTTACATTGTATAGGTGTGCTGTCACCCACCCCCAAGGGACTTTATGTACTCCCCCAGCCACAGGCCCAAATATAATGACACCAAGGCATTCAGGGAAGTTCCGCACAGGGTAGAGGGGCCCATGAGAGTTGATAATGGCAGATAGTGCACGTTGACTTGTGAGGACTAGAACTCAGAACTTCAGGGTCAGGATGCCACCTCTGCTCACCAACTCACCCGTGCCCTATGGGTATAAAAGTACCCTGTGTTTTAAAGCCCAAGGGGTTACATGGTATAGGTGGGTCATCACCCATCATTGTGCGCCTTTATATACTCCCCAAGACACAGGCCCAGGTGTAACAACACCAAGGAATTCAGGCAAGTTCCACATAGTGTAGAGGGGCCCACGAGAGGTGATAATGGAATATAGTTCATGTTTCCTTGTGAGGACTTGAACGTTTTTTAGGGTTTTTGAATTTTAATATTTTTATGGGGTTTTTAGGATTTTTTAGAGTTTTTTGAGGGGTTTATGGGTTTATGGGTTCTTAGGTTTTTATGGTATTTAGGGTTTTTATGGTTCTAGGTGTTTTAGGGTTTCTTAAGATTTCTAGGGTTTAATGGTTTTTAGGGTTTTTAGGTTTTTTATGGGTTGTAGAATTTTTAGGTTTCAAGGGGTTTTGACCATTTTTTGGTTTTAGGTTTTTCTTAAGGATTTTTATGTTTTTAGGTATTTTAGGACCTTTTGGATTATTATCATTTTTGGGATTTTAGGTATTTTGAGGGTTCTTGCATTTTTTGTGTTTTTATGTTTTTAGGGGTCTTAAGTGTTTTTATATTTTTAGGGTGTTGTAAGGGGTTTTAAGGATTTATATGTTTTTTGGATTAATTGGGCCTTTTAAGGATTATTTTGGTTTTTTTTTATTTTTGAGGGTTATCAAGATTTTAGGGTTTTTTCCATTTTTATAGTTTTTGGGTTTTTTTTAGTTTTTGAGGGTTTTGAAGGTTTTAAAAGTATTTTAAAAATTTATAGGGGATTAAGAGGGTTTTACAGTTTTTATTTTAATTTATGGTTTCATGGGTTTTTATGGTTTTATAAGGTTTTATGGTTTTTTATGGTTTCTAGGTTTTGGGTTTTTTAGGGATTTTTAGCATTTTTAGCAATTTTAGGTTTCTAAGGGTTTTCGGTTTTTTTAGTTTTAAGGTTTTCTTTCTGTTTTTCAGGTGTTTTAATGTTTTTAGTGGTTTTACGATATTAGGGAATTTTAGGGAATGTTTATACTTTTTATGGATTTTTATGAATTTTAGGGGGTTTAGGGTTGTTTTGGGTTTTATGTTTTTTAGGGTTTTAGGGTTTTTTGGTGTTTTTTATGGGTTTTATGGTTGTAGAGTTTTTAACCTTTTTATGGGTTTAAAGGGTTTTTAGAGTGTTTTTTGGTTTTGGGGTTTTATATATTATTAGGTTTTTATGGGTTTTATGTGTTTTATTGTTTTTATGTTTTAGGGTTTATAGTTTTTTATAGTTTTTAGAATTTTTAGTTTTATTTTGGTTTTTTAAGAGATATTTGGATTTTAAGGTTTTACAAGGGGTTTTAGGGGTCTTAGGGATTTTTATATTTTTAGAGTTATTGGGGCTCTTTAAGATTTTTAATGTTTTTTAAAAAATTTTGGGATTTTGATGGGTTTGATGGGTTTTTCATGTTTTTTCATGTTTTTTTAAACATTTTAAGTGGTTTAAATGGTTTTTAGAGTTTATATTGACATTTAGGGGTTTTATAGCTATTTATTATTTTTAACTGTTTTTTGGAGTTTTAGTGTTGGTTAGTGTTTTTTGGGGTTTTTATCCTTTTATGATTATTATGGGTTTTATGATTTCTTATTTTTTTAGTGTTTTCATAGGGTTTTAATCATTTTTTACAATTTTATGGATATTTAAGTATTTTTATTCGATTTATTTTGGTTTTTTAGTGTTTTAGGGATTTCTAAGGGTTTGGGTTTCTAGGTTTTTTAGGGATTTGTGTTTTTTGGGGTTTTATGGTTTTTTTTAGTTTTTAGGGTTTTTATTGTTTTTAGGGGATTTATGTTTTTTAGGTGTTCAATTTTTTTTATTTTTTTTAGTGGGGTTTTAGGGTTTATATTGGGTTTTAGGGTTTTTATGGTTTTTAGGGGTTGATGGTTTTAGGAATTTAGTTCTTTTAGGAGTTTTAGTGATATTTATATTTTTAGGGGTTTTACGTGTTTTTAGGTTTTATGTTTTTCTTATGGTTTATGGTTTTTTTACATTTTATAGATTTTTATGGTTTTTTTTGGGTTTTTTTGTTTTTAGAGTTATAGAGTTTTTTAATGTTTTAGGGGTTTTAAGTATTTTTAAAAATTTATTGGTTTTATGGAATTTATGGGGTTTTGGGTTTTTACAGTTTTTGGGAGTATTGCAGGTTTGTATGGTCCTGGAAAATCCACAAAGGAGAATGAGAATCCCTTAATTATAGAGAGGGTTCTACCCAATTTCCATTGAGTAATTTGGTAAAAATTTGTAAAATACTCAAAGGTTGGAAAAAAATGGACCAGTTTGCGTACCGGTCAAATATTAATGGTAGGCAGCAGGTTCAGTAAGTTGCCCCCTCTGTGGACCGCTGTCGTTCGTGGAACAGAGGCGAGGACCCTCCGCGAGTGTGAAACAGGATGGGCAGTAGGCCGGTCCGCCATCACGAACTGCCCCAGTAGCAAGATGTGGCAACCGGCCTAGACCACATACACCATCATTCACAGAACAGAGACAGAGCCTTGCACGGCCGGGAAGCACCCCCAAACCGATTTGGTTCGCGAGTGAGGTGCATTCAATGCCCTTCGAGTTTCAATTGATCAAGTCGTCCGTAAACCAGGTTTCTGGTCATGGGAATTTTCAAAAGGTGCCACGTGACCATAGATACACGTCTTTCTCCCCTCTATAAAATACATCATGGAGGAGAAGAAAGGGATTGATCAGAGTTGGGTGGAAGTATTTCGTAGAAAAGAGCTTATGATTTCACAAATAGCGAAGTTCCAATTCGCGAACCAACATAGGTATGAAACTAGAAATGAATTAATAAGGAACTAAAAACGCATAACAAATTGGTGAACTGCGAACATAAAATTTAAAAAAAAAGAATATCGTGAGCCATAGCCCCTCTGCGGATGTACTACCCGCGGACCAGGGAGTCTATGCCCCTTTTTCGATCCGACACATCACATAGCACCCTCTTACGCGGGTGAATCCCAGACCGACAAACCCTCGATTGGCGTCTCCCCTGGCTGTTGTTACTCGTGAGGACTCTACCGCATACCAACATGGTATGCAGGATGAGCCCGAAGCTGCGTACCACCCTGGTACACGGGATTCCTATTAGTCTGTGCACCACCCTGGTATGCGGACGACCTCTCCAGCCATGTAGAACCCCCTACACAAAGGGAACCAATCCTCATACACCCATGTGGCCCACCAACTCCTTTGGTGTTCCTATTACCCGAGCCAGATAAAATCCTTCCAATCCGGCCTGATTCTTTGCAATCCTTTCATTGGCCTATTCATCGGCCCTGAGCTAAGGCCTTTATCGAAGCCACCAGAACCGTATGATGCAATCTCCAGGTGCAGCAGCATGCCACTTTGAGTTCACATACCCACGGTAGGCAAGGGAAAAGGGGTTGACCCAGCCCTTGAGCGGGTTCCCATAGCATTATTGGGTTCACATACCCATAGTAGTGCAGGGTTAGAGCCCAAGAGTCCCCTTTCTGCCTCTCCACTTTCCAGGATTGAGGGACCCCGCTAACAGCTTCTTTTGGCTAGGAATCCCTCTTGAAGTAATCCCAACTCCATCCTTACTAGAAGCCAATTGCCCTTCCCCTCTCATCATAGGAGGCTCATTGCTCCGCTGTGCGACTTCTAGCTTCCTCCAACATCAGGTAGAAGGAGAGTCCAGTGGTCCCAGACTTTTCCTCCGCTCATCATCTTCCTCCCCTACCCTCAGTAGGGAATAATGTGTGAGGCTTGCGAAGTTTGTCGCATTATCTTGTTTCTCACACCGAGCATGACTCACATGGGTTTAGAGATTTTTTATGGTCATAGTGTCTGCACAACGACGACCCTCAAAATTAACTTTTGGGTTTTAATCCCTATCTCCCAAATAGGGTACGTAGGAAACCTTCTCGAGGTTCAATCCCAACAATAGGAAACTCCCACATGTAAGCCCTAATCTCCCAGAACTACATCGACTTTGATCCCTGACCAATTGGGATACGTTGGAAATATCCCTGAGGTGCAAGCCCGATATCTATGACTGATGCACATCCACCACTTTTAGACCATGTCCCTATACTCCAGTAGGACCATCTACGGGCCCATGAAACCACTTCTCTTGGGTATTTCGAGCTGCTTCGACGTAAGTACCACACCAACTTTGACCGGGCATCTCTCGTCCGGAAGTCCTTACCACATGACATTAAACTGTATGGTTGGGTCCTCATCACACAACCTTAAAAGGTGATGTGTCCCATCAAGTGGCACCAAACTATGTGGATTCTGATTCCTCTCACGAGGATACATAGGAATCCCATATCATGGGTTCGACCCAAACGCCAAGTCAATATCTATCCCCCCTGGATGAAAATAAATTCCAGAGTGCCCAGTTATGAGGCTTCAAACCAGTAATGTCTTTGTGAGTCCAAAGTCCTCTGAGTCATTAATCCAATGAGGGATGGTAAACCTCGGGCCTAAATGATTCTGAATCCCTACATTCAGCTGACCATTTCCAACCAAGAGTAATCTGTGGATACTATTCTTGGGTATAAACCAAAGATCATTGAACATATTAATACGTTTTAAATCTATAGAAGAGTCCCAGAACATGCAATAATTTCCCACCAATAGGGTGCGATGAGCCTGACCTCCCATCCTCTCGACTAATGTGTGTTCTTAAGCATCGCTGGCCAAATCACCCAGCGAACACCTGTCTTTGGAAAGTAGGTCCACGTATCGTTGGATATGGAACCATTAGGCATTTCAAAATGAAAACAGTGCACCTGATATGAGTGATTAAGCAGAATCCAACCTTCTCTAATAAACCGTTGGGTAGCGTACTTTTTTCCCCAAACCGTTGCGATACAAAAAATGGTGAGCCCGACGTGAATCTTTAACCAAGAACGACAGATTTAACCTAATTGTACTCTGTGCCTCTATATACTCACAAGGAGGGCCAAGAAAGGTCAGTAATTACACATGGAATTATGAGATGCTTCTTTGATAGTTTTTTCTGTTTATATTTGTTAAAATATTTTATACATACCACTCAGAACTCCCTTCAATCCAATGGCATCACAAAGGAACTCACAGACGCATACTTCGAGTAATGTAATGACCAGGAATCCTCACCAACGAAGGACCCCATCACCTACTCAGCGTCTTCAACGCTGGTTCTTGAATGCATTGATCCAAGACTACCACTTTAACGATACTATCCTGACGGTGGAGGGGGCCATGCATGCCATACAATCCGCCAAGACCCGTTGGTCGCCTACCCAGTAGCAGCCATGAAAGCAGATCTAGACGGTTCCTATTACCATTTCAAACAGTTTCAGGAGTCTATCCCCAGAACGAGACAATGTGTACCTCCCTTATCTTAGGGAGGCGGATGAGGTCGACACCGAGGACTTCATCCCCACTGAACGGTGGTTTCTCTCTAAGGCCCCCACCGAAAGACGTCCTTAAAGTTATGTCGTGACTCAATATCCTCATGCTAAGGAGGATTTAGCCCCGAGGATCCAGGCCCATGCTCCCCGAGCTCCGGCCCCTCAGACTACCCAACGATGACGACAAAAATACAACCAGGGACTGGTCATCACACTTGTCCCGGAGAAGGAGCTCTACTGCCCAGTCATAGATACATATTGTTAGCAGGCACAATCACATGTCCGCTCTTCTAAATCCTGCCATCCCGACATGGAAGCATCATACGAGCTGGTGCGCATCCCCTCCATGCTCCATCATGCCCGTCGCTCACACAGGACGACACCTACCCGACATGAACCTCTCCCTGCCTAGGGTAATGAATCCCACCAACCAGACATGGTGGCGACCCAACTCCTATAGGACCAGATCCTAGTAGATGCTCCTGACGCCTACCATCCCGCTATGGTGGCGATCAACAAAGCCCGCCATCCAGATGTGGTGGCAATTAATAGGCAGGAACATCTCCCTACTAACAAAGGCCACTAACTCAATATGGTGGGAAACCAACATATGTAGGGCTAGCTCCCTACGGAAGCATGTAAAGTCCGCCATCCTGATGTGGTGACAAACAGAGAGATAAACCAGAATATCCCATCACAGGGGAAGACTCATTCACCTACCCCGATACAGGATAATTTTCAGTATCCACTGACCACCGGAGGACCGAAGCAGGATATTCCAAATCCAATACTGGAATGGACCTTCATACCCATTCCAGCAGATGATGTCTCTCTGCATATCCTAGAAATGATGGAGGAGCATGTATCGATACTAGATCATATCTTAATGTCTTTCCAGAATGTAATCGCATCAGCGGCAACATCATGTACTCGGTCCTGTGAGAAAATCTCCCCAATTGCGGTGACTCATCTAAGAGACGAGATAGCCACCTCGGAGCAAATCTGCCTCCCCGCTTCTGCCGAGGAGGGTCATCGGCCATATTATGAGAGACAAGGGCAACCTGATCGATAAGCTTCACTCCTTCCAACAGGGGGACACCCGTCCATCATGGTGGATGCTCCAGAGCAGGCATATATCCCTTCTAAAAGTCAATATGTTTGTCGACATATCCCGACAGCATCACTATACCCAATTAGAAAGGGACCCAAAGGTGAAGGCCATTATCAATAGCAAACGGTCCCCGCTGCCCGCAAGAAAGTGCCCCGAACGTGCCGAAGGTAGCTGTAAAATAAAGAGTTGGTTTATGACTCCGCTTTGTTGAAATATGGGGTTATTAATGCTTCTAAGCACATATTGAAGGCCTAGAACCCTGAACACCCATTACCATATTATGGGAGTGGCAATAGAAGTTGTGAAGGTCCTCCCCGCAATGCTGGAACCAGCAGTTCTGAAGGTCCTCCCCAGAGCACCTGTAGGGGCCTCCCCCACAAAAATTTAAGGATCGATCGTGAGAGCTTCACTTTTGATGTGAGTCATAGAATCATTCCACGTGAGGAGAAGATCGAGCAGCAAGAAGGCCCTCCACTTGCTGCGGTACACCCTAAACGTCCTCCCCAGGGTATACACTGCAAACACTCTCTGTGTAATGGGACCACAGATTATGATAGTAGTCCTCGCTATCCTAGTAACAAATGCGGAGGCCCTCCCCATAGTGACATCTTATCACGACAAGAAGGACCTCCCCTTGTCGTGGCCTGCCTTGAAGGTCCTCCCCCAGGGTTACGTTGCAACGACACTCCACGCAGCCAGGCATCAGATCAGGTTGGTAGTCCTTGCCACCCTGATAACGGAGGACCTCCCTGTAGAGACTTCAAGCAACAAGAAGTCCCTCCCCTCGTTGTGGTACATTCTGAAGGCCCTCCCAAGGATGTACCCCACAGATATTCTCCCTGCGGAATCTGTGATGGTAGTTCTCTCCATTGTGGAAACTGAGATGGTAGTCCTCACCACCACGGCCTCTGTTGTGAAGGTCCTCCATGCAATGTCCCCAAGAAAAAAGAAGGTCCTCCCCTTGTCGTAGTGTGTCTTGGAGGTCCACCCTAGGACACACATAGAACGTCAAACCATGATGGTCATCCTCACTATGATGGCAGTTGTTGCGAAGGCCTTCCCCGTAACAATTCTATACAGCCAAAAGGTCCTCCCCTCATTGTGATACACCTTGGAGGTCCTCCCTAGGGTATGCACTGCAAAAGTCTTCTATGCAGTGAGGCGTCAAGTAGTAATGGTAGCCCTCACCATTACAACACGGATAGCGGAGGCCCTCCCCGCCTACACACTAATCAACAAGAAGGCCCTGTCCTCATTGTGGTACATTCTGAAGGCGCTCCCCAGGGTATACCCCACAGGTTCCCTCCCTGTGGAAGCTGTAATGGTAGTCCTTTCTATTACAGCCGCCATTGTGAAGGTCCGCCCCGCAGTGACATATCATATCAACAGGAAGGACATCTCCCTGTCGAATCAAGCACATAAAACCCCTCATATGCCAAGGCACTCAAAAGGACGGGATCAAGCATGTCAGATTACCAGCTAGTCGCCAATGACACCCTTCTTCAATCAGAAGATGGTCTGGGGCCACATTCATCTTTTGAACCACCTCAGAATCACCCACATGATAATTCGATACATACTGGCCCCACTACCTTAGGCCACACTATCGGTGAGAGTCTCAGTTCGGCTGACCATGTCGATGAATCACTAGTGGAGGAGTATGCCGACATGCTGCACTTGAGGAAACGACTAGCCAGAGATGATGTACCTGTTATGTTTTGGCCCAAAACCACCTCTCAATATGACATACCCAGAATGTTTCCCAAAGAATGTGTGCATGAAATCCACTACAATATATGGACAACCCCCTGCCAGCTGATATCAAGCTTCCTGTCTTATGATGGGTATGTAGACAATTTCAAGACAATAGGAGACTTCCAGCGTCACATCGACCCAGAAGCTCTTCCTTGGGTGTGGTAACCACGACCTGAGAGGAATAAAGGAAACTTTGAGTTATCCTGCCTCCATGCACTGCACCAGCTGCGCCCCCTCATTGGTAATGCTCTGATGGGAGTCCATATCAGAGGATGAGGAGAACATGGAGATTGACATTTCACTCTGCTCCCCACCTAGAAGAACCTGTTTGACATAATTTCTTGCAACATCATCACGTCAAGATAGTAATCGAGTGGGGTCCATGTTCAAGAAAAGTGACACATCCAACAGAGATAGGCCATGAGTAAGTCCCAGAAGCATTAGGCCTGACGGGAACAAGACATTAAAGAACTCGTGAATCAGGCCACCGAAATCATACAATAGGCCTCTTGCCTAAGAGAGGCCAGTCAACAGTCATTGCTTGCCTCCCCAGAGGGGATTTATTCATAGGTGGACTCGAAATCAGATCCAGTTCATCCCCAAATGGGGGCACACAAGATCGAGAAGGTAGTGATAGTAATAACCACTGCTACAATCCAGGGTCATCCCCAGCCTTCTTGGCTTGGGGAATTTTTAACAACAAATTCCCCTGTAAGACCAATAAAAATGGGAAGAGAATCAACGTCCAAGGAACGAAGCCAATCCAATCCCTTAGGGGTGGGGGAATTTTTTCCACCTCAACAAAAACATCCCCCATGAGAATCAGTATTCTCTTGACCAGGGAGGATATCCAGAAGAGGAGGTTCCTTCCCTATCCCGTCCTTTGAATCATCGTACCCTTCAAGAGGGAGGCATACCGTGAGGTGGCAACAAAGAATTATCTGTGTCACCCTTCGTCCGGGAGTCCGAAAGAAATCTCGGGACTGGAAAGGGAGGACCAGTAAAAGGTTCAGGAGATCCTCTTTATATTTGGAAGATAAAATCTCTCCCACCCTGCGATATGCATCCATTAATGCCATAGAGGTTAACCCCATGGGTGACACCTGAGATGATGCAAATCCAGATGGATCGGGAGACGATGGTTCCAATCAGGCTGTGACTCACAACGAACCACCAAGTGTGCACACTCGAAACTAGAGGGCTTCCCTAAATATGGTCGCCCCTCCAACTAACCCTCCTCCTATTACCCTACGAGCTTCCATAAAGGAA
Source organism: Viscum album (assembly GCA_963277665.1). Lineage (NCBI taxonomy): Eukaryota > Viridiplantae > Streptophyta > Magnoliopsida > Santalales > Viscaceae > Viscum > Viscum album. The sequence continues at coordinate 480,082,220 of OY728162.1, forward strand.
AATAACAAAGGACTGTTTACCCTTAACCCGCCTCCTTCTCTCGATAAAAATGATCCACTTACGCTCGAAGAGAGATTCGCTCAGCAAGAAAAGAAAATAAAAGTATTGAGGTGGCTTAATGTCGAGATACTCTAGAGGAACCATCTTATTGAAAGCACTTCCCAATAAGAGACACACCTTGCACTCCTAGTAAGTGCACCTCAAAGACCAAGGATCACCCCAGAAAATGAAGCGCGGTCAGGGATCCCGCCCAATGAGGCACCCGGCCCATCCAACTACCTGAATATGGATCTGGATGAATACCAAGACTTCCTTCCACTCAGGATCCAACCAGAGTGAGTGTGTTTGAACCCTCTGAAGGTTCCAAAAACGGCATATTCATCCTTAGTGCTGGCTAAGCTGGATCCTCAAGCAATGCCTCGGGCTACACCAGCCCAAGATCGGGCCCAAAAGGATGTAAACCAGTGTCTCTCCAACACCATCTAGGCACTAATAGCTATATTGGAATCAATTGAAGGTCGATGCGCTCCGATACTGCTAGAGAGGAAGCCCTACCCAGATTGGGTGAGCAACGCGCCTCCCCCACCCAATTTTGGGAGCCCTGTATTCCCTATATTCAACGTATCAAGCGATCTGGAACAACATTTGATGAACTACGAATCATATTGCGACCCTATGATGGGAACTTTGGAACAACAAGAAGCAATAAAACTCAGATACTTCGTATGGAAATTGCAAGGATCTTCCTACATCTGGTATACAAATCTTACAGCTCAGTCAATAAAAAGCTGGGAAGACCTTCGACAACAGTTCCTGTTCCACTTCAGCTCAACGCTACCTATAACAACGGTCATCAACCACATGAATTGAAAATAGAGGGAGAATGATAGGGTCTTGGATTTCATCTCCAAATGGAAGGGTGTGACCTACTATCTGAATAGGCCAATTCCCCAAGACAAGATGTTTTCCATATGTATTGATAAACATTGGGATGGGCTACGAACACCGCTCACACTAGTGGAGTGCACCAATGGATTTCGAAATCCCTATGCCATTGCCCAGAGAATTGAAGACTCCCTACAACTGACTAATTTGAAGTGCCGAATAGCCTCATAGGCTCCCGCAAAGAGAACAGTTAGAGCTGAAGCGTCCTTTATCACGTTCAATCCATCCCCTATGCCTCCTCCACCGCTCATGCCTCCACCAAATCGTCAAGGCCCCCCTATGTATCAGCGGCCACCTCCACCCAAGAAGGATGATCATAGAGGATCGAAGAAAAACTAGTTCTAGTAATGAAGACACAAAGTATACTTATTCCAAGAGGACCAAGTCCATGACTACTTCATCGCTGCCATGAATTGTAATTTTCTCCACCTCCTGGAACCAAGGAAGCCCGAAGAAATTGGCCGCAATGATAGGCCAGATTACTGTCCTTACCATCAAATGATGGGGCACAATATTCAAGAATGCTTCATCTTCAAAGACCTCCTGCAATGGATGGTAGAATTCGGGAAGGTCGAGCTGGGACTTCCCCCAGCACACGTGACATATATTTCTACCACAGACTCCGACAAAGGGGAGGGGTGGAAGGAAGTCACCAGAAAGAAGGGGTAGAAATTTGATGGCTGGATGACTCAGAAGATTGTCAATCGAGCTCAGGGCATACTCCGAGCTCAATTACAGCAGCCGGTGTTGCCGCCAACATCCCTTAATGCCGCACAACCGACAATATCGGCCTCACAACCCTCCATGAGCCATTCATCCAGGAGTATTCGAAAAGGGAGGAGACAAACTCAAGAGGATCAATCCACAATGAGGCCGAAGTTAGCCCTGACACTATTGGATTTTATACCCCCAGACTTGGCGCCATGGGAACCGACCCACCAAATGGCACCATCAGAGAGAACCGACCAGGTTGACCTGTCACAGGATGAGATGCTAATATTTTGTTCCATAAACGTCGCCCATATAATGGAATCATTACCTGACGAAGGATATGGTTATGAGACTGATTTCAAAACACGAGGAGCTGGGGGGAGGAATCGTAGAAGCAGGGGATACCAGGAGAGGCGCAGACACGGCCGAAACCAACCCTATGGTTTTACCCCAGCCCAAACCGTTAATATCGCGGAAACCCATGGAAGGGACCTTCAACGGACTTAGCAGGAGAAAGAATATAACGAACCATACATTACATACATTGTTATTACTTCAGAATTGAAGCATACTTATTGAAACATATAACAAAACCATGGTAGGACCGTATATGTATAGTGTATTTAGAAATTGGGAAACATAAAAATCTAGTTCATAAAGCATCTACATTGTCTCCTGTTTATTTCATCATATCTAGATTCATGTTTGGCATATTATACTTAATACCCTTCTTACTGACCTGGGGAAAAGAAAACATACCAAAAAGGGTGATCTAAAATGATCAGTAAGGGTAATCAAAGGAAATATAAATCATATCATATTCATAAGAACCTAACATTTTGAAAATCTTAACCTGCAAAAGAGATCATAATATCATAACATGGGATAAATCATAGCAGTGAAATGTAGTCCCAATTATCATAACATATAACATGAAACATTGTGTAATACACACGTAATTAGAGAAGATCATTTATTATTAGTCAAGACTCATTTACAAGACTATCTTAGTGGACAAAGTCCATTCTGAACCAACTCCACTCCTCGTTTCAGTCCTGTATCACTGAACCTGATTAACTTTCTATTCCAGCCATGTCTATCTCATGAGATATAAATCTTTACCCAATGCATTGGAGGGAGATATAATTCCCACCCATCTCATAATGAAACCATTCTTATGTGTTCCACAAAATCATAAATCATATAGCATAACCCATGTAATAAAAATGGGATTCTTAAACATCATTCCATAATAACACAAACCATATAAGATAAAAGAACTTCATAAAATTAATTCCATCATAACATAATAAAATAAATGTAAAAATTTGGATACAAACAGAACCCTATATTATCTTAGATGGAAAATAATTTTGATAAAACACTTGAACTCTATTCTTGAGGAAAATATCCTTTCTACTTTAAAAACATTTGTCCTTTCTTAACATGTCATACAATTTTAAACTAAAAGAAGTTAATTAAAAATAATATTGAAATATTATAAAGGAAGATTCATGGAAATAATGTTCTATGAAATCATAGAAATCCATTCATTCCGTATAATTTAAAAAATACATTCTTCTCATTCTTTGGCCGGAAAAGTCAAAAAGTGTCTCGTACTGAAAACGACAAAAGATTCCTTTCATATATTTTACTAAAAATTCACCAATAGGTAAAATTGGATTTAAAAAATTGTAGGATGATATAAATAATATTACATATTGAGGAATCATAGATGTGGATGATAAATATGCCCCAGTGAATACTGAATTATAAACATTCTCGGATAAAAATTGAGATTGCGAGATTTTCCCTTACCTTAGGTCCGATATGTTTTGTACGTATCTGAACCTCATATATAATGATTTAAATAATATCATTGACTTATTGAAGAATCATATTAATTGTTAGGATATCATACATGGTCATATTATTATCTTATTATTAGTAATATATCATTGCTACTTGTTATTCAGGTGTTAATTGCATTATGTTCTTATGCATGTCTTGTTGAATAAATTATTATTACTCTTTTTAGGTTATAGATACCTTATTTAAATAATGATATTAGTGTAATATATTTCATATTTATTCATTCAATTCATTTATATAATCATTATTCAATGAAGATTATGTAGAACGAGTCACATCACATCGTGGAGATGGTTGGCTGTACGTATGCACGCGCATTGATATCGTTCCCATAACTATGGTATTGGAGTGGAAGATAGAATTTCTCAGAATTAATATCATATAATAATAATAATATATATTTAATCTTTACACCATTATACCCATACAAGTAAGGTGGTGGTGGAAAACAAATTTCACCACGGTGTGAAGACGGTATTCCGTACGTACGCATGGGCGGCGATTTCATTTTCCGTTGGATGGATAGAAAGTGAAATAGGGTTGTGTCATATTTATAATAACATATAAGTATATTAGTGATACTTATGTTATTAATTTATGATGAAAAAATAAAGAAGAATAAGTATAAGAAGAAATAAATTGGAAAGAATCGTTAAAGGATATTACCTCTTCTTTGACATGCCTCTTCTTAACCTCCTCTTAGAGCAGTAAAGTTGGTATTTGAAGAAGACTAGGACCTCTAGTATGTTTCTATAGAAGTGGAGAAGATATATTGGCAGGGGTTGGAAGAGCTAGAAACCTCAAAGTGGTGTGAGGAGGAGAGGGAAGAGGTGCCCTTTTATAAGGGAGGAGAGGGCCACCTTTGGAATTATAAGAAATATTAATTTTTAATAAATTACAAAACCACATAAAAACCTCAAAAAATGTCTCAATTTGAAGTTGAGATGAGATAGGGTTGTATTATCATCAACCAATAAAATTTATACATGTTGTTAATTTATTTTAAACCTTATCAAATTGATTTATCCTTATTTAATCTATTTAATTTTATTTGTGGTAATAATATTCAAAATTTTAAATTGATATAAATAATTAATTATGTGATGTGAGTTATACATAATTAGATACTTTATGAAATTTTATACCATATAAATTTAAATTTAAAATTTTTAAATATTTATGTGATTTTTAAACAATTTTATAATAAGTTATTTTTATAAAATAACAATAGTGTCAATTTTGAAACTATTCATTTATTTGAATTTAAATAAAATCTAAGTAGAGGATATATTCGAAATAAAATCTTTAATAGATTAATAACATGTCATATTTATCTATAAAATTAGTGGAGAACATTAAATAGTTCATATAATAGTTATTTTAATATTTTTTAAAACCATTTATTTGATATTTCAATCAATAAAAAAATTTCAACATCACTATTGTGTCACCTTTAATGATAATTATTAAATACCTAAAAATTATAAATAAATTCACATGATGTAGATAATTTTATTATATTTCTGGAGACTATTCATGTTCGATGTTCCATGAAGTTTATCACTAAATTAAAATTATTATACTTATAAGATTTAAGAGAGTGACATGTTGTCACTTTCATTGGTTTTAATAATAATTAAATTATTTTCATAGTCAAAAGTCCATAAAATTAATATAACCAGACCCTTAGGTGATATGGGTCGACTTTTAGTCATCTAATTTAATTTTGGAAGGTTTTAGGGTAATTTTATAATCTTTTTTTATCTTTAATTACCCGATTTACCTTTAACTTTAGTAAATAAAAATTACCATAGTTACTATTCATAATAGAAAAAAAATTAAAATTAACCAATTAAAATAATTTGGGCTCACTTAATTCAAATATGGAATACATTTTTCAAAATTCAAAACAAAAAAGTTGTAGAAATTAATTTAAAATTAATCTCATTGTTAAGAAAACAGGTTTTAAAAGTTAAAACATTGGCAAAGATTGAAATGTTTTTACCTGTGAATTCAATGAAAATTAACGGTAATGATATAAATTATATTAAATGGTCAAAATATATTCTATTTATACTTTAAAACCATTAAATATTATAATTTAACCATATTAATTATTTCGATGAAAAAAGTTGTTTTTAATTAAAATATAACATGTTTTTACTATTCATGTAAATATGAAAGTTATCAGAATAATATGAAAATTTTATCTGAAGTAAATTTTTATATCCTGATGAAAAATAAGAATTTTATTTTGTCAAATTAAGCTTATAAACTTGTCAAAAACTAGATTTAAAGTGGGTGTGTCATCAAAAGGTGGCAAAACTGCATTTTTTAAAAATACTTACTTTACCCGACAAATTTATTTTGTTCACATACCATGATTTAGAAAATGTGTAAGATGAATAATAATTTTCAAAATTTAGTTAATAATATTCATAACGGCTAGTCCATAATAATATTATTACAATATATCTTTGTTTAGTGAAACCCGGTATTGCGTACTACACATGCTATCGAAGAAGGTAACGATTGTTACAATATATCGAGGAAGGTCACGATTTATTATATATATATATATATATATTTCTCATAAAATATTAGGGTGTTACATTCTTCCCCCCTTAAAAATAATTTCTCCCTCGAAATTCTTCACTTTGTAACAAATAGATGAGGATACCTCTCCCTCACCATATCCTCCAGTTCCTATGTAGCTTCTTCTAATTGGTGGTTCCTCCATAAAAATTTAACAAAGCGAGTGTTCTTGTTTCACAGAACTTTTTTCACTACGATCCAGCAAGTTGGAGTTCAGAATTTCTTTCCCTAGAGAGCTTCTAAGGAGCCATCTGAATACTGGAGTGAAAGCTATTATTATAGGAAAATTCCACCAAAGGTGGGTGTTGATCCCAACCACATTTTAAATCCATAGAGAAAGCTCTCAACATGTCTTCTAGTGTTTGAATTGCCCTCTCAGACTGACCATCTGTCTGAGGATGATAAGCAGTGCTGAAACTGAACTCTGTATCTAGAGTATGCTGAATAATTCACCAAAACATCAAGGTAAAACTCAGATCCCAATCAAATATAATGTAAAGTGGTACTCCATGCAATCTTACCTCTTCCTTCACATATATCGTGGAAATCTGATCAAGAAAGAAATTTCTATAATAGCAATGAAGTGTGTCGACTTCATAAGATGATCAACTATAACCCAGATAGCATTATTGCATTTGGATGTTTTAGGAAGTCCAGTGACAATGACCATAGTGATGTTTTCCCATTTCCATTCTGGTATGGGTAATGGTTGTAACATCCCCTTAGACCTTTGTCTCTTAGCTTTACCTTACTGACAAACCAAGCATCGAGATACATATACAACAACATCTATTTTCATGCCATCCAACCAGATGTACTTCTTCAGGTCCCTATACATCTTCGTGCTTCCATGGTGAATAGAGAATGAAGAACAATATGCCTCATCCAATATTTCCTTCTTTAATTCTAGGATGGGAGGAACACAAACCTGATTCCTGAACCTTATTATTTCATCACAATCATTGAGAAATTTAGGAACATTTATCAGCATCTTTTGAAACTCTACATCTTCTTTCTGTGCCTCTATAATCTCCATATGTATAGATGGTTGAACATTCATTTGAGAAAGATAAGATTTTCCCCTTCCATTATAATTCCAAGATCCATCCTTTGTAGATCCATAAATATTGGATCTTTTGTTATCCTAATCATGGATAAGCTAGAATGGTCTTGTCGACTTAATGCATCTTCCACCTTGATTGCTTTCCCATGGTGGTAATGAATGAGTAGTCGTAATCCTTAATCAGCTCCAACCCTCTTGTTTGGCGCATATTCAGCTCCTTTTGTGTGAAAATATACATTAAACTTTTATGATCAGTGTAAATATCACACCTTTCACCATAAAGATAATGCCTCCAAATATTTAATGCAAATAATACCGCAACTAACTTCAAATCATGAGTTGGGTAATTTTGCCCATGGATTTTCAACTGTCATGAGGCATAAGCTATCACCATATCATTTTGCATGAGAACACACCCCAATCCCTTCTTGGATGCATCACTATAGATCACAATCCTTCCTCCACCACAAGGAAGTGTGAGAAAAGGTTCACTAGATAACATTCTTTTTAACTCCTTGAAATTATCTTCACACTCCTCCGTCCACACGAACATAACTCCTTTTCGAGTCAACCTGGTGAGAAGATTAGATAATCATGAAAAATATTTCACAAAACGTCGATAATATCTAGCCAAACCAAGAAAAATTCAGAACTCTATTATTGTTGTTGGTCTCGACCATCTTTCGATGACCTCTATTTTTGTTGTATCCATAGATATCCCCTCTTTTGAGATTACATGACCCAAAAATGGAACTTTTAGAAGCCAAAATTCACACATGGTAAATTTGTCATAAATATTATCCTTTCTCAGAGACTTTAATATAATTCTCAAGTGGTCTTCATGTTATTCCTTACTCATTGAATGGACAAGAATATCATCTATAAATACTACCACAAACTGGTCAAGATAGTCTCTAAAGACACTATTCATTAGATCCATGAATATAGCAGAGGAATTAGTAAGACAAAATGGCATCACTATAAATTCATAGTGTCCATACCTTGTACGTAAATTTGTATTTGGTATATCCTCTTTTTTTACCCTTAATTGATGATACCCTGAACGAAGATCAATCTAGGAAAAGTATTGAGCTCTGCGTATTTGGTCAAATAAGTCATCAATGCAAGGGAGAGTATATTTGTTCTTGATAGTGATCTTGTTAAGTTCTCGATAATCATTGCATTGTCTCATTGATCCATCTTTCTTCTTAACAAATAGAACCTATGATCCCAAAAGTGACACACTAGGGTGTATGAATCCCTTATCAATATTCTCTTGGATTTGCTTCTTCAATTCTTGAAACTCAATTGGGGCCATTCTATAAGGTGTCTTTGAAATGGGCATAGCACCCGGTACGAGTTCTATTGAAAACTCAAATTCACGATCACATGGAAGACCTGGAAATTCCTCTGGAAAGACATCATAAAACTCCCTTACAATGGGAATATTCTTAATCGTGAGTTTCTCTCCAACCATTTGAGATAAATAACCATCATTTATTGGAATCAAGACCCATAAGATTGACGAAATTTCCACTAGAATGTTATATTCATCCTTGCATCGATAGATGATCATAGATTGATCAGGAATACAAAATGTGACTTCCCTTATTTGGAATTCAATATGAGCTCCATATAAGGAAATCCAATCCCCATGAATCACATAAAATTCCACTATAGGAAGGATCAGAAGATTTCCAGGAAGCACTTTTCAACAAATGTAAATTGCAGAATAATTATAAACTTTTGATGCAACCGTTGTGACATTAGGAGTTGTCATAGCTAACTCAACATCTAATTGTTGAGGTAGTATGGTGATACCCTTAGAAAATTCTTCAGAAATAAAAGAGAGGGTGGATCTATAATCAAATAAAACATTTACTACTTTAGAGTCGATGGTAAGTGTACCTTTCACCACTTCATTATTGTACTCCACATCACCGATAGAAATTTCATGCGACTTTCCTTTTTCTTTGGCCTTAAGAGTTTGTTGACGTCAATCATCATCAACAACCCTTGGATTAGGTAATTGATTAGCATAATTCCCCATTTCCTTTCACTTGTAACATTGAAGTGTAAGAGGTTTTTTCTTTGTATCCTTTTCTTTGTTCGCATCACTAGACATCTTTTTCCCATCATTGCAGCATTCAAATGCCCGATGACCTTATTTTACACATTTGAAACATTTACTTTTCCCTTTAAGAAAATTACCTCCATGTTTCTTTCCACACTTTGAGCATAAGGGAAAACTCATCTTCTTTTCAGTGTGGTCTTTATATTTCCCTTTGAATTCCATTTTCCTCTTCTTATGAAACCCATATGACTGATGGATTACTCCAATCTCGATCTCAACCTTGAGAGCACATCGAACAATTTCCTCGTAGCTATTGAAGTCCCTTATGGATAACACCCTTCAAAGACTTGGTTTTAAGCCACTAAATAATTGATCGATCTTACTCTCAGGTTGGATAATAACTCCGGAAGCGTACCATGCAAGTCTTGTAAAATTTTCATCATAAGTACCAACTGATTCATCATCTTTTTGCTTCAGATCAAGAAACTCCCTCTCCATCATTGTTCGAATAATACAAGGGAAGTACTTATTGAAAAATAACTTCTTGAACTCACCCCATTCCATAGACTCAATTTCGTCACTTTTCCTTGTATTCTTGATAAGATTCCACCATTTATTAGCTTCACCTTCCAAACGATATACTGATAAGATGAATTTATCATGTTCAGAACATTACAGGACTGGAAATATCTTTTCAGTGGTATTAATCCATTGTTCAGCCACTAATGGATCAGAATACCCGCTGAATGAAGGTGGATACTGCCTCATGAAGGATTCAACAGAATGTTGCTCCTTCCATTGCTCGTTTGGAAGTCCTGCATGATTCATAGCTTGAGAAAGTTGTGTGAGCATGGCTATAAGATTTTTCATTCAAACTCCCATAACTTTTGGTTGCTCAGGGGGACAATCATTTCATTGCCCGTCACATTCAGTATTAACACGGTTCCTTCCGGTTCCAGGCATTGAATAAATCCAATAAGCATAGTGTGAGAAACACTAATCATAATATGAAAACCACATAATCAAGAATAAAATTTTTCACTTAAGGTCTTATCATTGGTTATTCATGGACATTTCTAAAACAATAATATTGTGTTCTATTTTTAGAAATATCCCTAGGGTTCTTACTAAGGCTTTCACATCCAAGTTTCCAAAGGTTGACTATAAGTTTCCTCTGATACCAACTGTAACGACCCATTCTTTACAGACATTGTTATTACATCAAAATTGAAGCACACTTATTATAACAAATAACAAAACCATGTTAGGACCGTATAGGTATAGTGTCTTTAGAAACCGGGAAACATAAACAACTAGTTCATAAAGAATCTACATTGTCTTCGATTTATTTAATCATATCTAGAGTCCCTTTTTTCATATCCTACTTAATACCCTTATTCCTGACTTGGGGAAAAGAAAACACACAAAAAAGGGTGAGATCAAATTCTCAGTAAGGGAAAACAAAGGAAATATCAATCATATCATATTCATAAGAACATAACATTTTGAAAATCTTAACATGAAAAAGAGATCATAATATCATATCATGGGATAAATCATAGTAGTGAAATGTAATCCCAATGATCATAACATATAACATGAAACTTTGTGGCATACACACATAATCATAGAAGATCATTTCTTATTAGTCAAGACTCATTTCCAAGACTATCTTAGTAGACAAATTCCACTCTGAACGAGTTCACTCCTCATTTCAGTCCTATATCACTGAACCGGATTAACTTGTCATTCCAGCCATGTCTATCTCATGAGATATAAATATTTACCCAATGAATTGGAGGGAGATATAGGTCCCACCCATCTCATAATAAAACTATTCTTATGTGTGCCACAAAATCATAAATCATATAGCGTAACCCATGTAATAAAAATGGGATTCTTAAACATCATGCCATCAAAACACAAACCATATAATATAAAAGAACTTTATAAAAATAAGTCCATCATAACATAATCAAATCAATGTAACAATAGGGATAGAAACAGAACCCTATATTATCTTATATGGAAAATAATTTTGATAAAACACTTGAACTCCATTCTTGAGGAAAATATCTTTTCTACTTCAAAAACATTTTTCCGTTCTTAACATGTCATACAATTTTAAACTAAAATAAGTTAATTAAAAATAAACTTGAAAATTTGTAAAGGAAGATTCATGGAAATAATGTTCTATGAAATCAAAGAAATACATTCATTCCGTATAAGTTAAAAAATATTCTTCTTGTACTTTGGCCGGAAAAGTCAAAAAGTATCTCGTACTGAAAACGAAAAAAGATTACATTCATATATTTTACTAAAAATTCACCAATAGGTAAAATTAGATTTAAATAATTTTAGGAGGATAGAAATAATATTACATATTGATGATTCATGGATGTGGATGATAAATATTCCCCAGTGAATACCGAAGTATAAACAATCTCAGATAAAAATTGAGATTACGAGATTTTCCCTTACCTTAGGTCCGATATGCTTTTTACATATCTAAACCTCCTGTATAATGATTTAAATAATGTCATTGACTTATTACAAAATAATATTCATTTTTATGATATCATCCATGGTCATATTCTTATCTTCTTCTTAGTAATATTTCATTGCTACTTGTTATTCGGGTGTTAATTGCTTTACGTTCTTATGCATGTCTTGTCGAATAAATTCTTATTACAATTTTAAGGTTATAAATACATTATTTATATAATGTTATTAGTGTAATATATATCATATTTATTCATTTAATTCATTTATATAATCATTATTCAATGAAGATCATGTAGAACGAGTCACATCACATCGTGGAGACGGTAGGTCATACGTACACACGAGCGATGATATCGTTCGCATAACTATGGTATTGTAGTGGAAGATGGAATGTCTTAGAATTAGTATCATGTTATAATAATCATATATAGTTATTCTTTACACCATTATACCCATCCAAGAATGGTGGTGGTGGAAAATAGAATACACCACGGTGTGGAGACAGTATTCCCTACATACGCACGCGCGATGATTTCATTTTCTGTAAGATGGATAGAAGATGAAATATGGTTGTTTCATATTTATAATAACATATTATTATATGATTGATACTTATGTTATAAATTTATGATGAAAAAAATAAAGAAGAATAAGTAGAAGAATAAATAAATTGGAATGAATCGGTAAAGGATATTAAATCTTCTTTGACGCGCCTCTTCTTAACCTCCTCTTAGGGCAATAAAGATGGTCTTTGAAAAATACCAGGACCACTAATATGTTTCTAGGAAATTAGAGAAGATAAATTGGCAGGGTTTGGCTGAGATTGAAGGCTCAATGTGGTGTGAGGAGTAGAGGAAGGAGGTGCCCTTTTATAAGGGAGGAGAGGGGCACTTTTGGAATTATAAGAAATATTAATTTATACTAAATTCCAAGCCCACTTAAAAACCTCCAAAAATTACAAAATTCTAAGATAAGATGAGATAAGGTTGTAATATAATCAACCAATAAAATTTAGACATGTTGTGAATTTATTTTAACCTTTATCAAATTGATTTATCCTTATTTAGTATATTTAACTTTATTTATTGTAATAATATTATAAATTTTAAATTGATATAAATAATTACTTATGCGCTGTAAATTATCCATAATTAGATACATTATGAAAATTTAGACAATATAAATATAAATTTATAATTTTTAAATATTTTTGTCATTTTTAAACAATTTTATAATATGTTATTTTTATAAAATAACAATAGTGTCAATTTTGACACTATTCATTTATTTGAATTTAAATAAAATATAAATAAAGTATATATTCGAAATAAAATATTTAATAGATTAATAGCATGTCATATTTATCTATAAAATTAGTGTATCACATTAAATAGTTCATATAATATTTATTTTAATATTTTTTAAAACCATTTATTTGATATTTCAATCAATAAAATAATTTTAACATCACTATTGTGTCAAATTAAATGATAATTAAATAATCCCAAAAAATTATAAATAAATTTCCATGATGTGGATAATTTTATTAGATTTCTGTAGAATATTCATGTTCGATGTTTCATGAAGTTTATCACTAAATTAAAATTATTATACTTATAAGATTTAAGAGAGTGACATGTTGTCACTTTCATTGGTTTTAATAATAATTAAATTATTTTCATGGGAAAAAGTCCATAAAATTAATCTATTCTGACCCTTATGTGGTATGGGTCGACTTTTAGTCATCCAATATAATTTTTTCAGGTGTTAGGGTAATTTTATATTCTTCTTTTTACCCTTAATTACCCGATTTACCTTTAACTGAAGTAAAAAAATTACCGTAGTTACTATTCATAATATCAAAACAAACATAACCTATTAAAATAATTTGGACCCAATTAATTCAAATATGGAATCCATTTTTCAAAATTCAAAACACAAAATATTCAGTAATTAATTTAAAATTAATCCCATTGTTAAGAAAATGGGTTTTAAAAGTTAAAACATTGCCAAAGATTGAAATGTTTTTTACCTATGAATTCAATGTAAAATTAATAGTAATGACATACATTATATTAAATGGTAAAAATATATTCTATTTATACTTTAAAACCATTAAATATTATAATTTAACCAAATAAATTATTGCGATGAAAAAAGTTGTTTTTAATTAAAATATAGCATGTTTTTACTATTCATTAAAATATAAAAGTTATCAGAATAATATGAAAAATTTATCTGAAATAAATTTTTATATCCTGATTACAAAGAAGATTTTTTTTGTCAAATTGAACTTATAAACCTGTAAAAATCTAGATTTAAAGTGGGTGCACCATCAAAAGGTGACAAAACTGTATTTTTTTTTTAAAATACTTATTTTACCCGAAAAAATTATTTTGTTCACATACCATGTTCTAGAAAATGTGTAAGATGAATAATAATGTTGAAAATGTAGTTAATACTATTCATAATGACCAGTCCATAATAATATTATAATAATATATTGTTGTTTAGAGAAACCCAGTATTTTGTACTACACACGCTATCGAGGAAGGTTGCGATTGTGTGTAACGCAAGCCAAGCCAGTGTTGTGTGTAGTAAAATATTTGTTTGGTGTTTCGTATAACATTAGACACACAAACACAAATATATATATATATATATATATATATATATATATATATTTCTCATAAAATCTCAGGGTGTTACAAATAATATCTCTCTGCCTCCACAAGCAGCCACTCTGGCCCCGTCATTCTACGGTACCCATCAGAGGAATAGGTTTCTAGCCGCCTAGTGCTCAAAAACAGACCGGCCGGACAGATTCCCCAGAATGTGGGAACACTGTCAACATCCGACCCCACAGATTTTCCCTCCTCGTCATATACTCCAGCTCCCATAGTGCTTGCTAAAACTCTCCCGCCAATGGAGAAGCGTCGGCCACTGGAGCAGAAATATGATATCCTTAAGCAGCTGGCATTAGTACCAGCCAAATTGGAAATCCTAGATGCCCTGATTTTGTCAGAAGATCTCAAGGAGGCTCTTATAGAAGCCTTTCTCAGGCCATATGAGTTTCAAGCCGAGGTAGCCGCCGCTGAGATTTACCGGATGGAGACCGGCGCGATTGAAATAAATGCAGTGATTTCCTTCACCGATCAGGATGAAGATGCCATCATGCAAGGAAACATCAAACCACTATATGTGTCTAGTATAATAAATTATGTTGCGATCCAGAAAGTCTTTATTGACAACGGCTCAGGAGTTAACCTCCTTCCCCTACAGACACTTCGTAAGTTGGGCTACAATGAGGATGATCTAATACCCTCAGCTACAACCCTGTTGGGTTATAAAAAGAGTGAACAGAAGCCAATGAGACAAATCAAGTTAAAAACCCATTTTGGTGAACTTGTGGCCTACTCTGAATTCCTGGTGGTCCGGCAGAACATAGAATTCAATGCACTTCTGCGAAGGCTGTTTCCCCATAAGCACTTGGCCATTCCTTCATCCTACCACCAGTATATTAAGTATTGCATTAATGGACAGAGTAGGACATTACACAATGACAAGTACCCTTTAGAGCACTCCGAGTCACACTACATTGACACCAGGTTTTATGAGCAGAAGAATAAGAAGCATTCAGTCGATGGTGTTGACTAGATCCCCACTCCAAATGGTCTCGAAAGGGTTTCTGATGACCCCATTAGGAATCTTGGTGAAGACTATGTACTGCCCATCAACCAAGTTGAGAGCAAGGGTTCAAGCCCGGACACACACTCAGCTATCCTCATGACTTCAGCTATAACGGCTGAGAGTGACAATTCAGAAACAATTTCTAATCCTCAATATGAGGGTGGATACTTAAGGGATGACGCCCACAATGCCTCGCCTCCAGAATCCCAAGAGCCCATGACGATAACTCTCCCCTCGTTAGATCAAGAAGATGAGAATGTGGGGGAAGAAGAGGAGGAATATTTCAGGGATGCACCTCCTATATTTGAGGGAGGTATCTCCACCACTGTGGACGAGCTCAGGGAAATAAACCTAGGTACCGAGGAAGACCTGAGGCCCACTCTTATTAGTACAACCATGTCTCCCGAGGAGCACGAGGTATATTCCTCTTTCTTGAAGAAAAATTGGGTTGTTTTTTCCTAGAATAATATAGAAATGTCGGGACTTGATCCCGAAGTGGAAACACACCACTTAGGTCTGCCAGAAGACCACTGGGGCTATAAACAAGCTGCCAGAAGGATGCACCCCACACATGCGGCCAAAATAGAGGCTGAAGTTGACAATGTAATTAAAGAAGGCTTCATTTGGGAGGTCCAATACCCCATCTGAATAGCCAACATTGTCCCTGTCAAGAAATATAATGGAAAAATCCATGTCTAGATTGATTTCAGAGATCTCAATCGGCATTGCCCAAAAAATTATTTTCCGATCCCGATCCCCGATATATTAATCGACGCAACGGCCGAGTATTAGGCTCTCTCCTTCATGGACGGTTATTATGGGTATAATCAAATCAGGATGACCCAATAAGATGAAGAATCCACTACCTTTAGGTCCCCTCAAGGAGTATTCTATTACAGGGTTATACCCTTTGGTCTCAAGAACATGGGCGCCACATATCAATGCTCCATGCATCATATCTTTAAACTATTACTGGGGAGTTCGTCAAATTCTACGTGGATGGCATGGTGGTCATGTCCAGACAATGATCAGATCACATATCAGACCTTGAAACCATCTTCAAAAAACGTCGACAACATTGCCTGAAGATGAACCCCTTGAAATGTACCTTTGGGGTTACCTCAGGAAATTCCTTGGCTTCGTCGTACACCATCATGGCATGGAAGTCGACCCTGAAAAGACAAAGGCTATCCTTGTCTTACCACCTCCCCAAAATCTCACTAATTTGAGAGGATTCCAAGGACACCTGGCCTACATTAGGCGGTTCATAACCTACTTGGTGGGTAAATGTTTTCCCTTCACTAAGTAAATGAAAAATGGGGTTATGTACCAATGGACGGATGATTTCCATGAGGCATTCAACAACCTAATGAAGTACCTATTAAGCCCACCGGTGCTCATGCCCTCAGTTGAAGGTAGACCCCTTATCCTATATGTTACGGCCCTCAAATGGTCACTAGGGGCTATCCTCGCATAGAAAAATGATGACGGCATTGAAAATAGTCTCTATTACCTTATCCAAACCTTGATAGATGCTAAAACTCGATACTAAAACATCGAGAAGATTTGTTTGGCCTTGGTCTTCACTGTTCAAAAATTGCGCCACTATCTTCAGCATCATGAAGTCCATTTGGTCTCGTGTAGTAACCCACTCAAGCACATCCTTAGCCGCCCAATGTTTACCGGGAACCTATCTCGATGGGCAGTCATCCTACAACAGTTTGACATCTGGTTTGTGCCTTAGAAATCCATCAAAGGCCAGGCATTAGCAGATTTTCTGGTAGAGCACCCCTCGACAGGGACCACCACACTGGACGTCGAGCAACCTAATGAAGACATATTCTCAGTTCAAGAGGAGTTCCCAACATGGGAAATGTACTTTGACGGTGCATCCCGAAGCCCAACTGGGAAGAGGATGGAGGATCCCAAATTTAACAAGGTGGGTTTGGGGATCATACTCATGTCCCCAGAAAAGGCAGCCTTTCCATATTTTTTCCTCCTAACAGAATGATGTACAAACAATGAGGCGGAGTGTCAAGCCCTCATTGCAGGACTAGAGCTTGCACTCCAGGCGAAAGTACAACACCTTAAGGTAAATGGTGACTCAGAACTGGTCCTCAAGGAGTTCAATAGTGACTATTCTATTAAAAAGGAGGAGATAATTCCCCTATTTGACCATGTCCGAGGGTTAATGGTGGAATTATAAATAGAACCAACATTGACCTATATTTCCTGGTCTCAAAATTCCCAGGATGATTCATTATCTAATGCGGCCACAGCCCTAGATGACCCATGCCGGGATGAAACAACTATCAGTATTGCTCATCGTCGAATGGTCTTGCCATTTGTTTAGACTAAGATAGATGAAATCAATGAAGTCAGTCCTATCCACGAACCATATTCTCCTACCACCGGCTCGATGACCCCCATTAAAAACTACCTTCAACGGGGAGAAATTCCATCAGACAGGGCTAAACGAGAGAAAGTACAGAGAAGGTCAATCAACTTTTTCCTACATGGCTATACGGGTCAGTAAGAGGTCCTCTACAAATGAGGCCTCGATGGAATCCTCCTCAAATGTATTGATGGAGAAGAAAAAAATGCCGTAATGAATGAAGTACATGCTAGATTATGTGGAGCAAATCAGCCAGGGTCTAAGATTTCTCATAAGGTTCGATGGCTTGGGTACTATTGGCCCACTGTGGCACGATATTGTGAGCACTTTACCATAAAATACCACTCCTGCCAAATTCATGCCAACATCATTCACCAACCCCCAGAGTTACTTCATGAGGCCAGGTACTCCTGGCCATTTTCCATCTGGGGAATGAACATCATGGGACCATATCATCCCACCACGGCTAAACAACTAAAGTATATCCTCACAGCAACCAACTTCTTTAACAAATGGGAAGAAGTAGTACCCCTTAAGGAAGTCGGGGTGAGAAACATTGTCAGATTTGTGAAAACCAATATCATCACTAGATTTGGCATCCCTCATTCCATACTGATAGATAACAACACCAATTTTTGCTCTATTGAATTGGAAAAACTATACCAAGAATATTGTATCAAATCTAACCACTCATCCTGCTACCATGTAGTGGCCAACGGACAACTAGAAGCTTTCAACAATACCCTATCCAACATTCTATAGAAAATGGTGTACAAAGACAAGAAATAATGGCCTAATAAACTCTTTTATGCATGGTGGGATTATCAAATGACAATCTGCACTGCTACTCGGACTACTCTGTACTCATTAGTATACAGAACAGAAGCAGTCCTACCCATTTATCTCCACTTTCCCTCGCTTCATGTTTCCATTTGTGATCAGTCATCCAACGATGAGCAATCGGAAAAATAGCTAGGTGAATTGGAACAACTAGATGAGAAGCGGTTTCTCACATTACACCATCTGGAAGTATATCAGTACCAGATTTCACGAGCCTTCAATAAAAAGGTTCATCTTTGGTCTTTCATGGAAGGAGAATTGGTGTGGGTCCTCCGGACCGCAATTAAACTTGAAAAGAAACATCCAAAGCTGGAACCCAAGTGGGAGGGAGAATATGTTATACAGAAGGTATACTCTAATGAAGAATATGACCTGATCTCTATAGACGGGTAGTTCACTAATGCTCCAACAAATGCGAGATTTCTAAAAAAGTATTTCGCATAACCAAAAACAGTTATCGTCTGAGTTGGAGGACGTTAAACTGCCAAGAACCAATGGTCCAAACTCTGTGACACTAAAACTAAGAGTATTTTATCCTCAACGCATGATGTTAAACTGAACGGATTCCAGAGAACTACGTACATCTTGATTCTTTCCCTTGCAGGATACTTTGTGATGCCAGGATTTTTTACCCTCGCTCAGCCATCCCCAGATAAAGTTAAAAGTGCCTTCTTTTCCCCCGTGTACGGACCAAACCTGCACGGGGTGTATCTCTTTCTAATAAAATACGTGGGGCTTGATTCCTGACCTTGCAGGATACGTAGCGACGCCAGAATTCCACATCCTAGCACAACCACCCCCAAATAAAGTTAATAATGCCCTCTTCCCCCGTGTACGGACCAGACCTGCACATGGTGTATTCCTCATCCTTAACGCACGACGTTAGTATACACGGATAAGAATGATTGAAAATGCTTATTTCCCCCCGTACGGACAAGGCCCGCATGGGGTGTATCCCCTGAAAGAACTACGTGAGGATGGATTCTTGCCCTTACAGGATACGTAGTGACGCTAGCATTCCACATCCTGGCCCATCCAACCCCAAATAAAGTTAAAAATGACCTCTTCCCACGTGTATGGACTATACCTACATGAGGTGTATTCCTCATCTTTACTGCATGACATTAAACTGCATGGATAAGAAAATTGAAAATGCTCTTTTCCCCCGTACGGACTAGACACGCACGAAGTGTATCCCCTGAAAGAATTACGTGAGGCTTGATTACTACCCTCACAAGATACGTAGCGATGCCAGGATATTATCTCCTAGACCATCCGACAATAAATGAAAACACAGGTATATATACCCTTCGTCCTTACCGCATTATGTTAAACTGCACGGAGTCCCCCTCTCACGCCGGTTCATCCTCATCCTCACCGCATGATGTTAAAACTACACGGACTTCGTCCTCATCGCACAATGTTAAACTGCATGGACTGCATCGCGAACCACCCAAGATATATGAAGAAATGGAACCAGAGTACTCCTGGAACATTTGGATGTATCTTCTCCATACATTAGACTCTGTGACCCAGATAATTGCGGATCTTCATAATCATTCACGACCATCGGAAGTGGAAATTTATCGACTCGTGGACTCATTTTAACGGCTTTGCATACCATTCCCTCATTGGTTCTCCATATTGATATCCCCGGGCTCATCTACCAAAGGAAAGATTTCCTTAGGTGATACTCTTCCTAGCTCAGTACGCTTACTGGCCTCAGAGCCCCCATATCATTTCTCCCGATCCCAAAATTTATGGAGTAGTGGTTTACAATCTCACTCCCCTCTCACATCCAAATGATACCAGTGTATCCCTACCTGGTTAGCTTATGTATCTGCCCGTGGTTCACATGATGATCTACATCTACAAACGCCAAGCTAGGGCTAGGCTACTATGACTCAATGGGAAATTGTGATGAAGATGTTTCTTGTATGCTTGGACACCATTATCCCCATATTCCAAACTCTATTCTATGAGAAATCGTGGATCCTCATAATCATTCATGGACATTAGATGTTTAAATTCATTGAATTGTGGACACATTTGTATGACTATGCATACCATGCCCTCAGTGGCTCTGCATATTGATAACCCCTGGACCGTCTACCAAAGGTGATATTTCCTTAGGATATACTCTTTCAAGCTTCATACGCTTACCGACCTCAGAGCCCCACACCATATCTACTGATCCAGGAAACCTTAGAGTTAGAGTTTACACCCTCAATCCTCCACCCTGTTCAAAGTATACCAGAGCATGTTAACATAGTTATCCTTCGAGTGACTGTAGAAATAGTCACCCAATGGTCTGAACTTTATGACAGTTAAACTAAGAGTACTTGGTCCTTATCGCACGACATTAAACTGCATGGAGTAAAGGTACACCCCATGTGCAAGATAAATCAGCGCAGTGAACTCTTTGAGTTTTAATAGCAACCAAGGACGAGCATCCCAAACATGTCCAAATATTTCCTTACCAAATGACAGACTTCGTGGCTCGGACAATCACATGTCCTCATAATCATTCTTGGCCATTGGAAGTGGAAAGTCATTGACCCAAGGATACCATTGCATGACTATGCATACCATGCCCTTATCATCTATGCATATTGATATCCCCTGGCCAGTCTACCAAAGGCATGATTTCCTTAGGAGATACTCTTCCTAGCCCTATACGCTTACTAGCCTCAGATCCCCCATATCATCTCTCCTAATCCAAGAAGCTCCAGAACCATGGTTTACACCATCAACCCTTCTCCACATCTTGAACATGATAAGATATTCAAGACCAGTTACATTCTAATCAAGAGTGGCCTTAGCAGCCCCGTCCTTATCGCATGAGGTTAAACTGCACGGAAGCTGTCCTTACCACATGATGTTAAGTTGCACGGAAGCCGTCCTTACTGCATGACGTTAAACTGCATGGATGTCATCCTTACCGCATAATGTTAAGCTGAATGGAATTTAAAATACCCTCTGTCCTCACCACATGATGTTAAACTTCACGGATTTAGTAATAATAACAATGCCCTACGTCCTTACCGTATGACTCTAAAACTGCACGGATCATGTCTTTACCGCTTGATGTGAAGCTGCAAAGACAAATAATTAAACATCCAGGGAAATTCCCCCAACTACAAGCATTTTAATGGATTTAAAAATTCCCTCCTTCCTCACTGTACAACGTTAAACTGCACATTGTCTTTAATGATGCTCCCCATCTTTACTGTATGATGTTAAACTGCACTGAATCCGTCCTTACTACGTGACGTTAAACTATATGGTCGAACCTGTCTTGGGTTTAGTCAATAATGGAGGCTCTCCTCCGTCCCCTAGTGCATGGGATAGACCTACACAAACCACCATCTCACACCAGTGTGAGAAGGTATGACTTCCCCCATTCCCAAGAAATTTATCCTAGATGTTTCTCCCATATCCAGGCACCCTCTTTTCACAAACCATACTCTGTACTCATAAAAATATGAACTCTCGTAATCCCCCTGGTGGTCCACAAATCCCAACTTCCCTGAAGTTTCCTGGTTATCGGGAGAATACAATCATTAACCTGAGGACACCTTTGCATGACTATGCATACCATGCCCTCAGCGGCACTGCATATTGATTGCCCCTGGCCATTCTACCAAAGGTAATATTTCCTCAAGAGATTCTTCTCTCCGAAATAGGCGCAAAGCCCGTTAGGTTGAAAACCCCAAAAGGGAGACCTAAGAAAAAGCCAGGCTATACCTACTGGGTCCACACCAAATGGGCCCATGCAAGAATTAGGGTATGGACAATAAAGAAAAAATGATTGTGGGGCATTTCTATAAAACCCTAGAAATATAAAAACTATGCTCGCTCGATCTCATGGTCCAAGAAAAAATTAGAGCTCATTTCTATTTTATCAATTTCTTGAATTATGATTTACTCTGATTTGGTGAGTTGTTATTCATACAATAGTTTTTATGGTAACAATTATGTTTTACCGTAAGGGGAGATCAATAGTAGACTGTATTCCATTTTGACAGAAAATAGGAGGACGCCCACAAGCTGGTGCCTCTCCTTTGCCGCAACAAAATAGGTAAAACATAATGTACAGAAATATCTATGGCAATCAAAATGGAGCCTATCTCACTCCCTCCATCAGACTAGAAACTGAGCGGTGAAGGTTGTTGCATGTTTTCTCCAGCACAACCTCTTCCTTGGCCCCAACTTCAGCCACTGAACGAGTACGAATCACCTTCACAGGAAGATCGTTGATCCCATTCCTAGTAGCTTCAAGGACACCTGTCAGAGATGAAAACTGATCTCTCGGAATCGCTGCTCGAGCTTCACATTCATGAAGCTCAGTAGATAGGGCAGTCAACTTGTCTTGACATCTCACCACTAGTGCTATCAGCTGATGGAGCTTCATCATAGCTTCCTCAAAGGCTCGGGTTCTGCAATGAGAGGCAGCGAAGTGAGCAATTTTGTGTTCACTAGCAGAAACCTCCCCATGGGAAATGATATCCTGGAAGGCGAGGAAATGAAGTTGTCGATAGTCGAACCCGCATGACCCCAAGCCTAGGAAGAGTTTCCGAAGGGCTTTAGTTTTATTTTCCATCTCAGCCAGAGGATTTTCGGAAACAATCTCACAATGCCGGGTCCAGGCCCACCTTCGCACTTCTCGGTGGTCCTCCATTACATGGGGATCTTTGGTATCACTTCTAGATAACACAAGAATGCAGTCTGTCATTGCGGCCAGCGCAGACATGTGTGCACATGGAGATGGTCCCGAAACTAGAGGGTCATAAGCCTCTAGCCTTGGTTCAAGCTTGGGATTTGAGCTGGTAAGTCTAGCATCGACCGATGAAGCTTCAGTAATTACATCATGGGGGCTCGAAGTAACTGGATCATCCTCATTTATATCCAAAAGGATTGGATCTGTCTGAATGTCGACCATAGAGGGGTTAAAAGAGGAAGATTCCCTTATCCACTTTGACCTACGAGCCATCAGTCTGTCCTCCCTCAAAGCTGACGAGGAAGGTGCGGTAGGAACAGTAGCCGAAGTAACCCATGATTTGGTAAATTTATTGATAGCCTACCCAAAGATCCTTTCTAGATAATTCTTTATCCACATTCTCGCATACTCTAAGGATAGGCTGGCAGTTGCTCCTATGTCAGGCAAGGGAATTCTTGTGTTAGATCCATTCCACATCAAAATAAACTTCCATTAACGGAGAGTGTTCAGATGTAGTCCATGGGCCCAAGGATGGGGAAGGGAAACTTGGAGTTTAATACATACAAACTGGCGATAAAAATAATATGGTGCATATAACTCACCCAGAGAAACAACCTCAATCCGCATGGATAAAAACCCGTCCCGTAGAGAAATCATGAAATAAAGCTCTTCTAAGCTTCCCCTGTGGTCATCAACCACAGCGCTGGAAGGAGTTGGGTAGGGAGTGAAAACGAACTAGGAAAAGTCACTCGGAAGCTTGATGACTTCATCGGAGCTGAGGGTCTTCAGAAGAACTCTAGATATATCAACCACGGTAGGCTGAAGAGTAGGAAGTGGGATGAATGTGTTTTGACAATACTCATAACAGCGACAATGATCCGCTACCCAGCCATATAAGAAATGAAATGGCCCACTCAGGCCATAGGGTGACCCTCCCTCCTACATTTGGCCCAATTATTCATAAATACGAGCCAAAGATGGCACGACCAGATTCAATGAACGACCTCCCACCAACTCAGCTACCATCATCAGGGTGCAAGCTCTGACACTTGGGTTGATATCCCGAGATGGGAATAGCCACATGATCAAAAACCTAGTGAAAAGACCTACCAGCCTATGCATAGGTGGCGCACCGGGGCACACCTTATAACCCCATGAAAGATAGTCACCCGCCTCTAGAACCGCCCAGTAGAAACCTGGGATAGTTCGTGATTGTTGAGAAGGATGTGTCATGGGGTGCTTGATCTTCGGCATAGGACCAATGGTCTTCATAAATAACCCTATCCAGGTTCTATAGGGAATAAGAGAGAGGGCACACAAGGGTTGACCCAGTGACCGCTCCTCCATAACCAGCAGATCCCTAGACAAAGAAGGCACCCGTTCGACATCATCCCATGCATTAGGAGTGGGCCGAAACTCATCATACATCTCACCAATGATTGGAATCCCTCTTAGTTGGTAGATGTCCCATAAATTAATACCAACTTCACCATGGGAAAGGTGGAAAGTGTTAGTGCTCGAACACCAATGACTGAGCAGGTCAGGCAGGATCGAAGATGGTGGGTAAACCACAAACTAGGAATCCCACACTATGGAATACAGATTTACCGCTTCCAGTGACTCAGGAAATTCCCGGCAATGATGATGCACCTAGAAGGCCCAGACCCAGTCATTTGAAAAAATCCCACCAGACTGAAGATCCCACATGGGAATCTATACCGTGTCAGGATCCACTCAAGCAAGGTTGATCAAGGAGGGGTAACTTTTGAGGATGGACTCTTGGGAGAATCCATAAGTGTACCGATCACTTTGAGTCCAAATGGAGCCTCTCAAAATAAAAGTGTATCTTGGATCATAATTACAGAACATCTCTCCCAATTGGGCGAGGTTTGCTTGAGTGCACTTCGGAGACAGTTCCAAGCTTGGGGAGGGAAGACCAGAGAAAACAGTGGGATAGGGACGTCATCTTGAAGGATGAAACCATAAAAAGGAAGGCGAGTTGATAGCGGATAGCCCAGAAGTTCGGGAGAGAGTAAGTCCTTCAAAACACCATCATCGGGAATGATTGGTTGGATAGGGTCCTCTTTGCTGCTCTCAGCTCTATGGATGGTAGCTTGACGTCTCCCTAGACCAATCAGAAGAGGCTCAACAGCAGGCCTAGGTGAAGGTCGAGGAGAAACCATATTCTCCCTTCATTATAAAAACCAGGCAAATGGTTAGTCCAGAATAATAATGTCTGGAAAAAATTACCAAGTATTTGGAAAAGGACTCTGTCAAGGAGCCTTCATGATGAGGTCCGTGAGCAGGCCTTAGAAGGTGGTTCACGACAACTGCATCCCCGAACCATCCCTACGTGGAGGAAGTAAATGTTACTCTGGCTCGCGGAGCGTTGGACAGAAAACTTTGAACCAGGATGCTTCGCAGAATTTTAATCCATGATTTAACTAAATAAATTTGGAAGACTTAAGAAATTTTCAAAGTCTGGAAGATTTACGGTTCGTAGACCATCAAAACCGCGTAATGAGTTCTTACATGGCCCGTGGTAACATTATATTTAATTGATTAAAAGTGTTATTTCGTGGCTAGGAGATTGGTCCATGGGTGAAGGCAGGCGCAAACGGGGAATGGTTCATAGAAATGGAAGCTGGTTTGCGGATGAGGAGTTTCGCGAAGGAGCAAGCACACAGAGACGAAAGGAAAGATCTCTGTGTTCACAAGAAATCTGTTTAAAGAAAAATGGTAGGGGCCTCATTATTTATAGGTGTGGTACACTATAGGGTCCACTATCCAACCGCAAACTATTCATGTTTCTAGACCACTCTACATCGGAATAGTCACCTCTTCATTCAGATCGGACCCCATTCCGATGGGGGGCACTTATAGGGTCCTAGAAAATCCGCAAAGGGTAATGAGAATCCCTTAATTCAAGTGAGGGTTCTACCCAATTTCCCATGAGAAATTGGGAAAAAATGTGGAAAATACTTAAAGGTTGGAAAAAAAATGGACCGGTCTGCGTACCGGTCCAATATTAATGGTACTCAGCCGGTTCAGCAAGTCGCCCCCTCCGCAGACCGCTGTCGTTTGCGGAATAGAGGTGGGGACCCTTCGTGGGCGTGAAGCAAGATGAGCACCAGGCCAGTCCACCATCACGAACCACCCCAGCATCAAGATGCAGAAACGGGCCTGACCTCGTATGTCATCATTTGTGGAATAGAGGCGGAGTCCTGCGTGGCCGCGAAGCACCCCCGAACCGATTTGGTTCGCGAGTGAGGTGAATTCAATGGCCTGTGAGTAGAGATTGACCACGTCCTTCGTAAACTGGGTTTCCAGTCAAGGGCCTCCACAAAAGGTGCTGCATGACCACATATACACCTATTTCCCCCCCTCTATAAAAGGAATCGAGGGGGAGAAGAAAGGGATCGATCAGAGTTGGGTGGAAGGATTTCAGAGAAAGGAGCTTATGATTTCACAAATAGAGAAGTTTCAATTCACGAACCAGAACAGGTATGAAACTGGAAATGAATTAATAAGGAACTGAAAATGTATAACAAATTGGTGAACTATGAACTTAAAATAAAAAAAAGAATAAGACCGCGATCCATGGCCCCTCTGTGAATATACTCCTTACAAACCAGGGAGTATATGCCCCTTTTTCAATCTGAAGCACCACATAGCACTCTCTTACATGGGTGAAGCCTTGACTGACGAACCCCTAACCGATGTCGCCCCTGGATGCCATTTCTCGCACAGACTCAGCTACGTACCAACCTTGTACGCGGTCCGAACCCGCAGCCACGTACCACCCTAGTACGTAGGATTCCTATCAGTTTCACACCACCTTGGTATCCGAACGACCTCTCCTACCGCGTAGCACCAACCTACGCAAAGGGAGACACTCTTGATACACCCATGTGGCCCACTAACTCCTTCGGTGTTACCATCCCTCGATCGAGATAAATTCCTTCCAATCCAACCTTATCCTTTTTCAATCCCTTCATTGTCCTATTCATCGGCCCTGAGCCAAGGCCTTTACCAAAGTTACAAGAATCGTATGATGCAATCTCCATGCACATCATCGTGCTAATTTGAGATCACAAATCCATGGTAGGAAAGGGAAAAGGGGTTACCCTAGCCCTTGAGTGGGTTCCTGAAGCCTTCCTAGGATCACATACCCAAGGTCGTGAAGGGTCCGAGCCTGGGAGTTCCCTTTCTGCCTCTCCACTTTCCAGGATTGAAGGACCCTGCTCGTGTCTCCTTTTGGCCAGGCATCCCTCTTGGAGTAAGCCCCACACCATCCTCGCTGGAAGCCAATGGCCCTTCCCCCCTCATCACAGTATGCTCATTGCTCCGCTGCGTGACTTATACCTTCCTAAAACATTAGGGAGAAGAAGAGTCCATTGGTCCCAGACTTTTCCTCCACTCGTCGTCTTCCTCCACTTCCCTCAGTAGTGAAAAATGTGTGAGGCTTTCCAAGTCTGTCACAATCTCTTTTTTCTCACACCGATCATGAATCACGTGGGCTTAGAGACTTCTGATGGTCACAAAATCTGCACAACTACGGCCCTCAAAACGAACTACGTGGGTTTTGATCCCAGTCTCCAAAACAGGGTACGTAGGATGCCTCCTCGAGGTTTAATCCCAACAATAGGAAACTATCACGTGTAAGCCCTAATCTCCCAGAACTATGTGGACTTTGATCCCCGACCAACCGAGATACGTAAGAAAACTCCCTGAGGTGCATGCCTGATATCTAAGTCTGACGCACATCCTCCACTTTTAGACCATGTCCCTATAATCTAGAAGGGCCATATTCCGACCCTAGAAACCACTTATCTTGGGTAGTTCAGGTTAGTTCGACATAATTCCCACACCAACATTGACCGGACATCTCTCGCCCATAAGTCCTTGCCACATGACGTTAAAATGTACGGTTGGATCCTCGTCATATGATATTAAAAGGTGATGTGTCCCATAAAGTGGCATTGAAATACGTGGATTCTGATTCCTCTCACGAAGATACATTCGAAGCCCATATCACAAGTTCGATCCAAATTCTCAAGTCATTATCTGTCCCCCCTGGATGACAATAAACTCCAGAGCACTCATTTGTGAGGATTCAAACCAGTACCGTCTCAGTGAGTCCAAAGTCCTCAGAGTCATTTATCTAATGAGGGATGGTAAACCTCGGACCTAAATGATTCTGAATCCCTACGATCAGCTGACCATTCCCAACTAGGAGTAATCTGTGGATACTATACTTGGGTTTAAACCAAATATTCATGAACATATGAATACGTCTTAAATCTATAAGAGAGTCCTAGAATAGGAAATAATTTCCCCCCAAAAGGGTGAGATGAACCCGACTTCCCATCCTCTTGACCAATGTGAGTTCTTAAGAATCACTGGCTAAATCACCCAGTGAACGCTTGCATTTGGAAAGTAGGTCCACGTATCATTAGATATGGAACCTTTGGGTATTTCGAAACGAAAACAGTGCACCGAATATGAGAGATTAAGCAGAATCCAACCTTCTCTAATCAACTGTTGGGTAGCACATGTTTTTCCCTAAACCATTGCGAAACAAGGTTTTATGGGGTTCTAAGGATTTATGTTTTTTACATGTTTTAGTGTTTTATGGTTTTTTTTGGAATTTAGAGTTTCTTAGTTTTTAATATTTTCTAAGGATTTTTCAGGTTTTTATGGGTTATTAAGTTTTTAGGGATTTTAGGAAATTTGTATTATTTTAATGGTTTTTTGAGATTTTAAGGATTATGAGGTTTTTAGGGTTTTTAGGTTATTTAGGGTTTTATGGGTTTTTTTGAGTTTGTAGGGTTCTTTATTTATTTATGGTTTTAATAGTTTTTTTGAGTTTTTTTTATTTTCAGGGGTTTAAAGGGTATTTTAGAGTCTTTAGTGGGGTTTTATTGGTTTTATAGGGTTTAAGGTGTTTTTATGGGTTTTTATGATTTTATGGGCTTTGGGGTTTTTTCGAGTTTGAGGGTGTTTTAGGTTTTTTTGTGTTTTTTGGATTTTCTTGGTATTTTTGATTTTTATCATTTTTATATTTTTTGGGGGTTTTGATTATTGTTTGGGTTTTAATTTTTTCTTATGTGTTTTCAGGGTATAAAATTTTTTAGGTATTTTTTTATTGTTTTTATGATTTTTTAGGTTTTTAAGGGGTTTGATGATATTTAGTGTTTTTAAGGTTTTTTGAGTTTTTTTGGTTTTATTAGGTTTTTAGGATTTTTTTAGTTTTTAAGGGTTTAAAAGTTTTTTATATTTTTTATTGTTTTTAAGGGTTTAAAATGTTTTAGTGTTTCTAGTGGGGTGTTTGGGTTTTTTATGGTTCTAAAATGTTTTATGGATTTCTAGGGATTTTATGGTTTTTAAGGTTTTTAGCTTTTTTTTGGTTTTGGTGGTTTTTAGTGTTATTATATTTTTAATATTTTCTTGGGGGTTTAGGGTATTTTATATTTTTAGGGATTTTTTTGTATTTTTTAGTATTTTTAGGGATTTTAGTTATTTTTCATGTTTTTAGGGGTTTTATGGTTTTTCGGGGTTTTTATGGTTTTTTTCATTTTTTGGGTATTTACGTGTTTTTGTAGTTTTTTATAGTTTTTAGGTGTTTAAAGGGTGTTCGAGGTTTTAGTGGATTTTTGGATTTTGATAGGATTCTAGTATTTTTATGGGTTTGAGTGGTTTTTTAGTTTTTTAGTGTGTTTTTGGGTTTTTATGGGTTTTATGTGTATTTAGGTTTCTAAGTTTTTCTTAGGGGTTTTTAGATATTTGAGGGATTTTAATTTTATTTGGATTTTTCGGGATTTTGAGGTTTTTAAGGTTTTTATGGTTGTTATCAATATTTACGGTTTTTCGTAATTATATTGTTTTATGATTTTTATGGTATTTTGTTTTTTAGGTGTTTTTTGAGTTCCTTCCTGCTTTTATGGTTTTTTAGGGTTTTATCATTTTTCATAGTCTAAAGGGTTTTTAATGTTTTAGTTATTTTTAGGGTTTTTATGGTTTGTAATGGTTTTAATTAATTTTAGGGGTTTTTAGGGTTTTAGGGTGCTTTAGGGTTGATGGAATTTTATGTTTTATAGCGGTTTTTAGGGTTTTTGCTGATTTAAGTTTTTTTAGGTTTTTATGGTATTCTTAAGGTTTTAGGGGTTTTAGCATTTTTTTATGTTTTTAGTGATTTTTTATTTTTTTTGGTTTTTACAGTTTTTAGGAATTTTGAGGGTTTTAGGGGTTTTAGGCTTCTTTAGGGGTTTTAGGTGTTTTGGTTTTTAAGGGTTTCTCAGGGATTTCAGGGTGTTTATGGTTTTCTACATTTTTTAGCGATATATTGGCAATTTTTAAAATTTCTAAAGTTTTTTTTTGAATTTTTAGGGTTTGGGAGGGTTGTAGTATTTTTTGGGATTTATGGGTTTTATGGTATTTTAGGGGTTTTTTGAGTTTTTATGTTATTTAAATATTTTTTATAATTTTTAAACCATTTTAGTGGTGTAAAGGGTTTTTGGGAATTTTAGTGGTTTTATGGTTTTTATGGAGGTTTAATGGTTTTCATGTTATTTGGTGTTTTATTTTTATAGGGGTTTTGGGGTCTTTTTGGGTTTTTTTATCATTTGTATAATTTTTAGGGGGTTTATATTTTTTAAGATTTCAAAGGATTTCCTTGGGGTTTTCATGATCTTTAGGAGTTTTTTACATTTCTATGCATTTTTAATTCTTTTTTTTTGGATTTTTATTGTGTTTTAAGGATTTTGGGGGTTATTAGGGTTTTTAATTTTTTTTTGGGTTTTTTTGGTTATGGGGGGTTTTAAGGTTTTAGTGAGTATTTTAGGGTATTATGGTTTTGAGTGTTTTTAACATTTTTAGGGTTTTATATGGTTCTTAGGGTTTAGTGGGGATTTTTTTTGTTTTTTTCGGTTTTAGGGGTTTAATGGTTTTTATGGGTTTTAGGATTTTTGGGGTTTTTATGGTTTTAATGAATTATATGGGTTTTATGGTTTTTATAGTTTTTAGGGTTTTTATTGGTTTTGGGGTTTTTAGGGTTTTTATGGTTTTTATGGTTTTTTGGTTTTTAGGAATCTTAGGGGTTTATGGTTTTTCGGGTTTCTAGGGCATTAAAGGTTTTTAGGGTTTTAGAGATTATTATGTTTTTAGGGTTTTCAGCATTTTTCTATGGTTTTTAGGGGTTTAATGTGTCTTTATGTTTTTATGTTTTTAGGGGATTTCATGTTTTTTATTATTTTTAATTGGTTTTATGTTTTTTGGTCTTTATGTATTTTTTAGTGGTATTAGGGTTTTATGGGTTTTCCTAGGGTTTTAGTGTTTTTGAGTTTTTAGGGGTTTAAGATTGTTTATAGTTTTAATCGTTCAGTGGTTTTAAAGGGTTTTTTTACAGTTTTTAGTGTGTTTTAGGGTTTTAATGGGCATTAGGGTTTTTAATGCTTTTAGAGGGTTTTATGGGTTTTGGGGATTTTGAGGGTTTTTATGTTCTTTATGGATTTTTAGACTTTTTAGGGTTTTAGGGGATTTAAGAGTTTTTATGTTATTAAGGTTTTCATAGGGTATTTTAATGTTTTTAGGGTTTATTAACTTTTTAGGGGCGGATGAGGTTCAGGGTTAGGCAACCCTAGCCCCCCAAAATGAATAAAACATAAAGAGACAGTTTCAAGGTGGATCGACAAGGGTGAGAGTGATTCCCACCCTTCATATCCGGATCAACAAAGGGAGAACAAAAAGATGGGGACACAAATGACCACATCAAGCATCTTTCATCAATCGCCCTTTTCTCACAAGCATCTGCCACCGAATTTGCCTCCCTATAGGCGTGAGACAAAGTAAAGCTGAGAGATCTGGAGGTATGAAGGAACTCAATCCATTATGGAAGTAATCGCCATGGGACCTCTCTGTAAGAGTTCTTTAGAGTAGCGACGACCAGCATCGAGTCTGACTCAATCTAGATCCGCTACCACCCAAACCGGATCGCGTATCTCACAACCATTATAACGTCCCAAAGATCCACTTCGTAGGCACAACCGTCTCCAATAAAATGAAAGAAGAAACCCTTGACGAACCCTCTTGAGGTATGAAAGACGCCGCCACACCCTGAGGGCCCCAGGTCTACCAGTGTCGCGCCATCAACATTGACGTTCAACCATGCTGGAATTGGAGGAATCCATCTAACAAACTCCAGGGCCATTGGTTTCCTGCATATGACAGCAACCCCAAGAGAGCGCCGAAGAGTTAGACCATTAACATCATTCCACATCGAACCTTTATGAATTTGCGAGGCATTTTGGATCGTCTTTTACACTGAAACCAATCCTCTATACAATGTGAGGGGCTATCGGTTGAAGGAAGAGGCATTAGGGGCAACCCAGACATAATGAATGATATCCACCACACTAGAAAGTAGCATATTATGCACCTTATCACATTGTTTAGTCTCCGCCAGAACTCGCAAAAATTCACAGATCGATCTTTGGAGGCAACAATTCATGCCGAAGCACTGCAACAGATAACGCCAAAGCTAGAGGAAAAGGTACAATATAAGAATATGTGATCATAGTGTTCTTCCACTGCCCTGCATAAAAAACAAGCAGAAGCAAGATTCCAGCCAGCCGATTTTAGATGGGCACGAGTTGGAAGCTGATTCCACCAAATTTTCCAGATAAGAACAAAGTGTGAAGGGGGTATGAAAGGAACCCTGAATTTGGACAGCCACGATGGAGGTGTCATCCCATTTTGGCACTTCAGGTGGTAGAAGTCGCGGGTGTTGAATTTACCCACTGTGATGGGCAACCAAATATGGGTTTCAGTGTCTGCAAAAGCATATTGCTGAATCTGTATTGAAAGATCATTCAGGAGAAAGGTCCCCAGGTCATCCTACTGCTGGATGAGAACAGAAATGGTTAAGGTCTACATTTCATGGGGAGGCGTCATCACGTTCGAAAGGGTCTGATCCAGCCAAGGGGT
Source organism: Viscum album (assembly GCA_963277665.1). Classification (NCBI taxonomy): domain Eukaryota; kingdom Viridiplantae; phylum Streptophyta; class Magnoliopsida; order Santalales; family Viscaceae; genus Viscum; species Viscum album. The sequence continues at coordinate 480,115,614 of OY728162.1, forward strand.
AGACCAACAGTTCAGGGCGGAGGACCGTGAAACAATCCATTTTGATTGAATCATTATATCCTGGTAAGAGGATCACAAATCCGGACAAACGGAGGACGAAAAATACCCAGAAAAACCGTCACATAACCTGTTTGTAAATCTTTCCCCAGTGAAATCCAGGCCCCCACTCTGTGGCTGAAGAAGACTCCAGGTAAATTTCCCAATCATGGCATCATTGAAACGCTGCATATCCTTGATACCAATCCCACCCAAATCAATTAGCTTTGTGCAATGCTTCCATGCAACTGAGATCATTTTCCTCTCACTGGTTGAACCAGTCCAGACAAAATTCTTTATTTTGGAATTCAAGCTTTTGAGGAGAGCAGCCGACCATTTTTAAATAGAAAAAGTATGCACGAACATGGAGGTGATGACCGAGTTAACCAGGCAGACCCTACCAGCCTGGGAGAGACACTTGACCTTCCATTTTGATATTTCCAGTGTAATCTTGGAAGCAATTCTCTCAATGTAGGAACCCTTAACTCTCCCCCAAGAGAGGGTCACAATGAGGTAAGTATAGGGTAGGAAGACGCGCATAAATCCCATCCCATTCGTGATGTGGAGTTGTTTAGCAGGAGAGATCCCCTTGCCAAAGAAAATCTATGATTCCATCCCGCTTATAGATTTCCCAGCCACGCATTCATAATGGTGGAAGATCTGGTTGATTGTGAACAATGTTTTCTTGTCCGCCTACCTAAACAAGAGGATGTCATCTGCGTAAAGAAGATGGGAGGGGATATACAGGTCTCTACCTTCCTTGATTGGCGAATAAATCCCTTCTTGTACAAGATCAATGAGGCATGGACTCATGTAATCCTCCATGATTGCAAAGAGAAAACCCGACATTGGATCACCCTATCTCACTCCACGAGAGCACTAAAAAATCCATGGGGGGAGCCATTGATCAGGACCGAGACCCTGACACTCTGAGGAATGACATAGATCAGCTTGATAAATCTACTTGAGATGCTGTATCATTCTAGGACCTTAATGATAAAGCTCCATTTTATAGTATCAAAAGCATTCGAGATGTCAAGCTTAAGAGAAAAGCTACCTTCTCTCAATTTCCTCCTCATAATATTAATCCTCTCTAAGGAAGTGAATAATAAGGATTGTATGCATCACCCATGAACGAATCCAAACTGGTTTGGGGTCACAATGTCACCCAGAAGCTGTCCCAACCTAAGGAGCAGAATCTTTCTAATCAGCTTCGGAACTGTGTTTCCAATGGAAACTGGTCGGAAGTCACTAATAACAATGGAATTATCTTTCTTTGGGATCAAAGATATGAAGTTGGAATTTGCACCATGGGGGATGGATCTCGAGTGGAAAAACTCCCTAACCACGTTTGTGACATCCTCATTGAGGATGTCTCAGTAGAACATGATTAACTTATTGCCAAAACCGTCCGGACCTGCTGCGCTGTCCATATGCAAAGAAAATAGATCTGCCCTAAATTCACCCTCATATGGGGCCTCCATAAGGATCTCGTTTTGATGTCTCGTGATGCACGTCGGGATGGAGTCAAAAGGAATGGGGGGGGTCTTCCCATCATCAGTGTACAGCCCCTGGAAGTATTCCACTGCAGCCTTCTCAATATCCTCCACCGTGTTGAAGGTTGAGTCCCCAACTCTGACAGCACTCTGATTACTCCTAACTCTTATTTCCTTATGTATGCAATGAAAGAACATAGTATTGCGATCCCCATCCTGAAGACATATAACATTGAACTACGACTTTAAGAGTTTCTCTTTGAGGGAAAGAAACTCATCCATCTTAGAGTGCAATCTAAGCTCTTCCTCTGATGGTACACTTGGCCTCTGGTTTCTAATTTGACCCTCGACAAGTTGGGATTCAACCACTTTGATCTCCACATCCAACCCTGAGAAGGACCGTTTGATCCAATATTTCAACCGACGATTAACTTCCCTCAGCTTAGAAATCAAGATAAAGTGGGGACTACTAGAGAAGTTATTACTCCATTCCCCCAACACCACTTCTCGGCATCCTCGAACAGTGATCTAGGAATTACTGAATCTAAATGGTGGGGGTGAGGATCTTTGGACTCTTTCCCTAAGTTCAACAATAAGAGGATTGTGATCTGAGTTGAGTTTTGGGAGGGTGAATCCAGACAAGACAGGCAAACCACCACCTCCCATGTGTGAAAAACACATGTACAGTTTGTTTTCCTACCTTCCAATAATGGTGTACCACCCCCAAGTTAAGTCTTGCTCGACAATAGAGACCTCATAAAGATCACATTGGTCAAGGCATGAAGCAAAATCAACTTCTTCAGCTCGAGAAATATGCGGACCAAGCTTTTCTTCTGGTCTCGGGACCGTATTGAAATCACCGATAACCATCCAATTGTGATAAATGTCATCACTTATCTACACCAACCCTCTCCAAAGTGAATGCGTGTAATGTACGAACAAGAAGCGTAAAAAAAAGAGACGGTGAGGATCCCATCCATTCCATGGATTGTAACAGATATCATTTGCGGGCTTCAGGCGAATGAAAAAATCTGGACACTATGATGCATCAAGACCCATAATGTCCTGATGCCATTTCCATCTTCATTTGTTGAGATGAGGGAGTATCCAAGAGCATCCCAGTTAAAACCTTTTATGCTGTCAAACTTGATCAAGGGTTCAACTAACCCAATAAGCACCGTCTTCTGCGAGAGAAAGTGCTTGAGGGCTGTAGGCGTGGGGGTGTTCCCCATCCCTTGGAAATTACAGAACATAGTCTTCATTGGGGCTTGGGGTAACAGGGGAGGGGGTATTACCCTTTACCTTTCACTTACCTTTCCTTACATTCCTCTTGGGTTCATTAGCATGTTTCTTGATAGTTGGAAAGAGGTATTTCTCTAGAAAATCCTGGACAATGACTTCAAGAGATTCAGTGGGGGAATTGGCAGGACCCTCATCCGCTTGCTCTTCTTCCACCGTGTCACTCCATAAGACTCCACTAATTGGATTAAATTTGTTTAGAGTGCAGACAGACTCTTCCTAGGGATCCTTCCTCACCTTCCGCGTAGCCTTTTTAGAGGACACCGCTGAGAATACCGTCTCAGCTACAGGGGCTGTGGGGAAACTTGAATCACCCTTCTCAGTGCAAGCCACCACCGGAGAGTCCGGGACGACACTATGCTCTGCCTCTGGGGTGTCCGCCTCACCTATAGAAACTTCTGAGCAACATACTCCTTCCCCCATAGAGGAGGGAGCCTGTTAAAACACCTGTAAAGGGGTCGCATCCAAACCCCCACAATCCGGGTCCACCGGGTTGCGTGCAAGGGTAATTTCTGTAGCGAGGGCAGAGGCACCCACTTCTGTCTTCCCACCCTCAACAACCATTTGAGCCCCATCCACAGGCTTGGCCATGACGAGGTCATACCCAACAGGAGGAGTTTCTCCTGGAGGGGACAACCCATGATTCTTCCTGTAATTGGATGCATCATGCCCCTTTAAGAGGTAGGTCGAGCAAGAAATCAAACTTCTACATTCAGAAACCAGATGGCTAAAGATCCCACAATAGGAACAAAATTTTGGGCGCCTCTCATATTGTATCTCCAATGACAGGCTGTCTTCGAGAATGTTGAAGACCACCTCTTCAACAAGATTTATAGACATGTCAACCTCAACCAACACTCTTTCATAGTTCTCATATCTTGGGATATCAGTTTCCTTGTCAATTCTAATAGGAAATCCGACTGCATAAGCAATATCCCACAGGATTCATAGGAGCCAATAAAACCAATTCAACGAGAAAATTTGGATCCAAATCTTCGCAGAAGTGTTCTTGATGCCGAACAGATCAATGTTCCGATCCCAGTCTTGAATCCTCAGCAGCCCAGGTTTAAGGTGCTGGGACCCAAAGCCCCAGGATCGCCTTTTGTTCTCATCAGAGGGAAAGATAATATGGTAGAAGCCCCGACCCATTGTCGTCATCTTCCGATATGAAAAACCCCATATCTCTGCAATGTGCTTGGAAAGATTTGCACTTTTCCACTGATTTTCTCCTTTTGACACAATCACCCTCACAATGATGGAAAACCGACATAAGCTCGCCCGCTCTTCCAACACTTCCTGATTTTCTGAGACATGCGCAATCCGCCCCTTCCGAATAACATGACCAGGGGAGGGAGCATCAAAGTCCATGAAGGTGAGCGAGGCCGCAAATTTCACAGCATCCGCAAAGTTCTTGGACCTAGAATCTTCCAAGACCACGCGAGTGTCTATTGCCCTCGATTTCTTAGATCCACACAGCTGAAAAAGCTCTTTGTGCCCCACCAGTTCAGGCTACCTCGGAGGATCATCCCCATCCTTCACCTCCATAGGGTTCAGAGGAGATGAGGGGACCCCTCGGTCACCCTACTCCCATCCTTGCTCCATCATGTGTTTTTGTTAACTTATTAGGGATTTTATGATTTTTTAGAATTTTTATGGTTTTTGGGGATTCTAATGGTTTTTCAGGTTTTCTAGTTTTTAGGGTATTAATCATTTTTTGGGTTTTTAGAGATTTTATGTATTTTTAGGTTTGTAAAGATTTTGTATGGATTTTTAGGGATTCTAGGGTTTTTATGTTTTTAGGAATTTTTAGGGTTTTCAAGATATTTATGGGTGTTTAGGGTTTTTTGGGTTTTTTTGGATTTTGAGGGTTTAGAAGATTTTTTTTTGGGTTTGATGAGTTTTTAAAGTTTTTTAACTTTTTTATGTTTAAATGGGGTTTAAATTGTTTTTTGGTTTTTAGGGTTTTTATGTTTTAGGGGATTTTAGGGGTTTTGGGGTTTTTTAAAGTTTTAGGGGTATTTAGCTTTTTTAGGGAATTTTAGGGTTTATTTCGTTTTTAGATTTTTTATGGGTTTTATGTGTTTTTATGGTTTTAAGGTATTATTAGGGGTTTTAATGGATTTAAGGGGTTTTTTACATTTTTAGGGAATTTTAGGGTTTTTATTTTTATTTTTAGAGGTTCTTAGGGTTTTTAGTGATTTTGAGGTGTTTATAGTTTTTTGGATTTTTAGGGTCTTTACAGATTTTAGTGTTTTTATATATTTAGGGGTTTAATGTTTTTTTTGTTTTTTATGTTTTTATAGTTTTAGGGTTTTTATAGTTTTTTGGTTTTTTTCATTTTTAGCGATTTTAGGGATTTTGAGGGGTTTAATGGTTTTTAGGGTTTTATGGTTTTATAGTTTTTTTGTCTTGTGGGTTTTTTAGTTTTTTAGAGTTTTCTAGTTTTTTAGACTTTTTAACTGTTTTTAGGTGTTTAGATTGTTTTTAGAGTTTTTATTTGATATTAGGGTTTTAAGGGGGTTTAGGGTGTCTTATGGTTTATAGGTGTTTTATGGGGTTTATGGTTATTTAGTTTTTTTGAATTGTTTAGGTTTATAGTGGTTTTATGTGTTTTTAGGTTTTAAGGTTTTCTTTGGTTTTTTAGATTTTTTACATTTTTAGGATTTTTTTGGACTTTTTATGGATTTTTTGTTTTTAGGGGTTTTAGTTATTTCAAGGAGGTTTATGTTTTTTTTGGGTTTTTAGTGTTTTATATAATTTTTAGTATTTTGGTTTTTTTAGATTTTTAATGTTTCGTGGTTTTAGGGTTTTTTTAACATTTTTATTTATTTCAATGGTCATTGGAGTTTTTAATGGGTTTTTATTTTTTTGGGTAGGGGTTTTTAATGTATCTAGGGGTTTTATGTGTTTTAGGGTTTTTTATGGGGTTTAGGGTTTTTAGCATTTTTTTAATTTTTAATGTTTTTAGGGTTTTAAAGGGTTTTTATATTTTTTAGTGGTTTTTAGTTTTTTATTGGTTTTTATGTCTTTTTAAATTTTCTAATGTTTTTATTGGTGTTAGGAGTTTATGTTTTTTAGGGTTTTTAGGTTGTTTTTGTATTTTTTTGGTTTTCAGTGGGTTTAAGTGTCTAGGATTTTATGGTTTTCTTAGGATATTTCAATGTTTTTAGGGTTTTTTGTGTTTTTATGTAATTTTATTAATTTCTTAGTATTTTTATGGTTTTAGGGGTATTATATATTTTGACGATTTTTAGGGAAAGAAATATGTGAGGGTCAGGCTATTCCCGACCCCCCAAATTTTATTATGAAAAAAGACGCAACAGTCAAGGGATGGGAGGGGTCAAATGGCCCACACCCAAAAACCCTCAAACACCCCAAACCTAGAAAAAGAAACCCAAAAAAGTAATGAAACAAAACACAGAGAAACCAAGAAGAAGATAAAAAAGCAGGAACTACAGATCAATGTCTCAATCCCCATAAAGGTCCCCATAAGCATCATAACCGGAGGAGGCATCCGACTCCACCAACTCCCATTCAAATGATTCGTATTGCTTTTTGAAAGAAGTGTAATAAGCTCTGAGATGTTGCTGATCTACATTAAGATGTGCCTTAACAGACCGACCTCCCCTGGCAGAGGCAACTTCCTTAGCATTGCAAGAGGCTATCATGGAGACTTTCTTTGAGGATTTATAAGGGTTTTTAGGTTTTTATAATGTTTTTTAGGATTTTAGGGGGGGGGGTTTAGTTCATTTTTGGTTTTAAATGTTTTTTAATGTTTTAATAATTTATATTGGTTTAAATGGTTTTCAGTGTTTTTAGTGGTTTTAATTTATAATGTGTTTTTGTGATTTTTTTAATTTTTATAGGGTTTTATCATTTTTAGGGGTTTTAGGGATTTTATGGTCTTTTATGGTTTTAATCATTTCTAGGTTTATTATAAATAATCTGTTTTTTATGTTTTTAATTTTTTCTTTGGAGTTTTTAGGGTTTTTAGGATTTTTTATGTTTTATTGTATTTTTAAGGATTTAGTAGGATTATTACGGGTCTTTAGGGTTTTTAAGGATTTTGAGGGGTTTTAGGGTTTTTATGGTATTTAACCGTTTTAGGATTTTTTTGAGGATTAAAAGGTTTTTTGGTTTTAGATGTTTTCTTAGTTTTTAAATAGATTTAGGGGTTTTATGTTACTATGTAATTTTATGATTTTTTAGGATTTCTAGGGTTTTAATGGTATTTAGGTATTTTGAGGGTTTTTAGGATATTTTCAGGGTTTTCATTTTTTTTTGGTTTTTATGGTTTTTTAATGTTTTTAGGGGTTTTAAGGTTTTAAAAATTTGTATAAAAATTTTATGTGATCAAAGGGTTTTATAAATTTTAATGGTTTTTAGGGTATTTATGGGTTGTTTATAGTTTCTACATTTTTTGGGTTTTATTGGTTTCTAAGTGTTTTAGAGTTTTTTAGTGTATTTGTGGGGGGGGGGTTAGTGTTGTTTATGTTTTTTGGTTTTTAGGGTTTTTAGGGTTTTAAGATTTTCTTAGGGGTGTTAGTGTTTTTGGGTCTATTATGTTTTAGGTATTTTTTATGATTTTTATGGTTTTTTTGGCCTTTAAGGTATTTTTAGGGTTTATTATGATTATTTGTTTGTTTGTGGTTTTAGGGGTTTTAGCATTTTTATTTTCATTATGCATTTTAATGGTTTTTAGGATTTTAAGGTTTTCTTAGGGGTTTTCATCATTTTTAGGGGTCTTACATTTTTCAGGTTTTTAGGCCCTTTTAGGATTTTTATGAGTTTTATGGTTTTTAGGGATTTTGACTGTTTTTACGGGTTTTATGGGTTTCTTGGGTATTTTTAAGATTTTAGAATTTTAGGGATTGTATTTTTTTTGTTTTTTATAGTTCTCTTTGGTGTTTTATGAGTTATTTGGTGTATTTACATTTTTAGTGATTTTGAGGGATTTTTAAGGAATTTTATGGTTTTTAGTGTTTTTATAGATATTGTGGGTGTTAGGGTTTTTAGGGGTTTTAGGGGTTTTTATAATTCATATTTTTTTTAAAGTTTTATTGGTTTAAAAGTTTTATTTATTTTAGTGATTTTTAGGGTTTTTATGCATTTTTTTAGGGTTGTAACGGTTTTTAGGGGTTGATGGTGTTTAGGGTTTTTATGGTTATGATTTTTCATGTTTTTATGGATTTTTAGGTGTTTTTAGGATTTTAATTTCTTTTCGGAGTTTTTTTTTGTGTTTTAAGGTTTTTTTGGATTTTATTATTTTTAGGGTTTTAGGGATTTTTCAGGGTTTTTTTGGTTTTTAGATTTTTTTGGGTGTTTTTAGGGGTTTAATATATTTTTATAAATTTTAATTGTTTTAGGGTTTAAATGGTTTTTAGGGTATTTAAGGATTTTAGAGGTTCTTATGGTATTAGGGTTTTTAGGGGTTTAGCATATTTTAGGTTTTTAGTGGTTTTAAGGGTTTTTATTTTCAAGTATTTCTTTGGGGTTTTAGTGGTTTTATGGATTTTTATGTTTTTTTGGGTTTTATGTTTACTTTTTAGGTTTTTTTATGTTTTCAACAATGTTTATGGAATTTATAGTTTTTAAAAAATATTTAAGGATAAATGGTTTTTTAGATTTTTATTGGTTTTTAGTGTTTTTATGGATTTTTGGGGTTTTTATGGATGTTAGGGTTTTCATAGGTTTTAGGGATTTTTGCTTTTTTTTAATGTTTTTAGGGGTTTTAAAATTTTAAGGTTTTTAAGTATCTCTTTGGGTTTTCAGTTGTTTTATGGTTTTTTATATTTTTTAGAAATCTTTACCGGTTTTTAGGATTTTTATATTTTTTAAATTTTTAGGGGTTTTGTGGGGTTTTAGGGTTTTTATTGTTTTTTTTCGTTTTTTAGGGTTTTTGGAGTTTATTAATATTTAATGATTTTAGGGGTTTAAATGGTTTTAGAGGTTTTAGTGATTTTTAAGGATTTTATGGGAATTTAGGGTTTTTTTTGAAATTTAAATGTTTTATGGTTTTTAGGATTTTTATCATTTATTGGGGTTTTAATTTTTTTAGGGTTTTGGGGTTTTCTTTATGGTTTTTAGGGTTATAGAGTTTTTTAAAATTTTAGTGATTTTAATGGTTTTTTAGGATTTTCATGGTTTTTTACTATTTTTATTAAATTTTGATTTTTAGTGCTTTTAGGTTTCTAGGTAAATAGGGTTTTCTGTGTTTGTTGTTTATTTTTGGGGTTTTAAAGGTTTTTAGATTTTTCTATTATTTTTTTCGGTTTTAAGGAATTTTTGAGTTTTTAGTTTATTTTTATGGGTTTATTGGTTTTTATGGGATTAAAAGATTTTAGGGGTTTCAATGGTTTTAGGGGGTTTTATGGATATTATTGATTTTTTCGGTTTTTTTTTATTTTTAGGGGTTTTAATTATTTTTTGGTTTTTTTCCTTAGGGGTTTTCTGTGTTTTAAGGCGTTTTTAAATTTTTAGTGTTTTTATGTTTTTTTAGGATTTCTATGGGTTTTTATAGTTTTTAGGGTTTTTTCGGGTTTTTAGGGGTTTTTAGGGTTTTAGGACTGATATAGGGTTTTTAGCATTTTTTAGGTTTTTAGGGGGTTTTAAGTGTTTTATGTTATTACATTTTTCTTAGTTATTTTTGGGTTTGTTGGGATTTATGTTTTTATTGATTTTATGGAATTTTATGGGATTTTGGGTTTATTAAGGATTTTGAGGGATTTAGTGTTTTAGGGTTTTTAGGGGTTTTATGGTTTTCTTTTTGGTTTTCAGGGTTTTTTTAGAGTTTTTCAGGTTTTTAAGTGTTTTAAAAGTTTTTTCAACATTTAGAGGGGTTTAAATGAATTTTTGAGTTTTTAGTGGGGCTTTAGGGTTTTTATGTGTTTTTAATTTTTCATGGTTTTTGGGTTTTTTATTGTTTTTGGGGTTTTAGGGTTTTTATAGTTTTTATCTTGTCTATGGTTTTTAATATTGTTTGGAAAGGAAGATACGTGGTCCGGATAATCCTGACCCCCCAAAATTTATTTGAAAAAAGACACAACAGACAAGGGTGGTGAGCGGCCAATCGACCAACTCTCAAAAACACTTAACGACTCCATAACCAAAATAGAATTAAAATGAAAAGACCCAAAATAAAATCAAGTCAGTCAACATCGCCACCAAAATCAAAAACAGAAGTAGCTCCATGAGGGTCACTCTCTACACCATATCCAGAAGCTGCATCATCTCCATATGGATCCTCATCAGCACCATACCCAAAAAAAGCATCTGAGACCACTGAATCCCATTCAGATGATTCATATTTCTTGAGAAAGTTGTAGCAATACTCCCTGAGATGTTGATGATCCACATTATACTGCACCTTGACAGCCCTTCTTCCCATTCCATATGAATTTTCATTATCTTTGCAGGAGGCTCTTCTGGACACACTCTTTGGAAAAGAACAGCAATCCTTCTTCGGCTTCCTCATTCGTGATTCAACAGGTACCCCAACAGGCTTGTTTTCTTTCCCAATGGCCTCCTCAAGCATGGACCTCTCCTTAAAATATCATATCAATGTTTTGATTCATCCTTCTTCCATACTCATGGACTTGGTTGTGAATGAAGGAGGCTTCCTAGTTTAGTGAACATCAAGCAAGAACACCACCACACAACATGCTAGGGACCACTTCAGGTGGCCCGGGAGCCAGTCCATACAACACCTCCAGCCACCCGGTCAGATCCACCTTGGGGTTACCCTTCCAGGGGCCAACTGGGCGGTCCAACAGCTTCAACTCATGCAATCCCATATAACCAGGCCTATCCACCAGGGAATCCTCATGAACTTCCATGACCGGTCCCATCACCTCCTCCTATGCAGCGGTGCCCCCCTTCTCGTGAACATCCCCCATCCTTGACCCCTCCCCCTGTCGGCACACCTTCCCTTCCTCATACTCTCCCCCCTGATCAGGCACATCTTCCAACTTATTCACTGACCCTTGTTCCTCCACCTTACCCTACTCAGTCACACAGCATGAATCAACACCAGTAGCCCCCTCAACCCCAGGCATATTAAAATCTAGTCCAGAAATCCGGTGACTACCCACACCCTTGAAACCATCCTCCCCAAACGCTACATTTATCACCATTGGGAAGACCCCTCCCTATTCTGCCAACACCATATGATCAACCATGTCCCCCTATGCAGCTATGTCCCCCTCTATCTCAGCATGTACAAAACGGTCAATCCCAGCACTAGCATCACAACTGGGAAACGGAACCTGCACATCAGCACCTGTGAAATCCTTCTCATTACCAGTAGTTCAAGCTTCTAGCACTACTCTATGAATCAAAGATGAAACCCCTCTAGTCTGACCCAGAGATCCATAGACAAAAACACTGACATCACACATAGTGCCATATTACTCATCCCATATACTAGCTAACATAACATCCCCACAAATGTCTTGTAACCCCTTACCACTATCTTAACAAGAATCTCCCTAAAGCCTAGAGCAGGCATTCTGCCCAGCTTGTTCATCAAAGTCGGCTACCAACTTTGGTTGCACAACATGATGCTCCTAAATCAACTCCTCTGAAACCAATCCATCAAAATGATTGTACAAAGGGACACCATCATATCCTTCATGAACTGCCAATTGTTTCGAAGAATCTCTGGACTCCTCCAGAACTCTAGGAATGAGAGATAGCCCAGTAAGATCCATCTTCTCCCACTCCACCATCCTCAGACTATTGTCTCCTTCCACATATTTCATCACCCTCATACCAACCACAATTACCAGGTCACATTTTAGACATCAAAGACATCACATACCCTTAAGTTAGAAAGGGACTGTCGAGAAACCTATAGTGGAACATCCCCAACCACTAAAATAGCATGATCCTCAGCTAGAGGCACATTAGACTATTCAGTAGGGAAACCTGCATCGTGCATTCCATGCCCCCCTAGGGAGGGACATCTATTTTCATAACATAAGATGGAGCATTTTTTCACTTAAGTATAGTCTTGATAGAACAAACACACATATAGGTAGAGGCATAGTGGCCCAATCTATGACCGGACGAGTAAAAAGGCACCTAGGATTCAAAGCAGATCATCTGATGCCACCAGAGCTCAACTTTAATCTCAACATAGACATAATAAATCAGATATGGGGACACATCCACCTCAACACAAATCCTCAGTGCAACCGGGTCTCATGCAACACTATTTTGTGCATCCATACACTTGTATCTTCTAATGAGGTTTCCAATGATGTAGAGGATGGCTTTGTTTTGGAAGGGTAGGGAAAGACCAAGAAGGGTAACCCACAAATCCATGCTCGTGGGATCATGGTGTAGATGAAAGTCAAAATTCCAATGGAATAAGTAAAACCAAAGGCCATCAAAAAATCATGGAGAAAAATACCACACTGAAATTATATCCTTTTCATTCCCAAACCAAATAAGAAAGTGTCGAACATCCAACAACCCTATAATCACTTGTTCGCAGAGATTCCAAGAAGAAGCAACAAACCCATTAAAATCAGCCACACAGGGCCGTATCCTTCCAAATCGGGCCACCAACATGTGATCCAGGGGAGCCAAGGCCATTGAGAACTCCCAAGAAGAGATCTGTAATGAAGGAACACCATTCTCGTAGTGGGGGACTTTGGGGAAAATGTCAATCTCTGGAAAGATAGGAAGCTGTGTAGGATCAGAAGAAGGGGAACAGGGATTCTACAGCGAAGGGACATCCACTGCCTCACCTAGATAGGGTGTAGGGCAGGGTGATGTCGATGAAGCCATAAGCTATGTCGTCTTCATCCCCCTGGGCAAGGAGGGGAGCACCCATCGCAAGAGCCAAAACTCCACCATCTTCTGGTATTTTTCGATAATATTATTATGGACTTAGGTGTTTTATGTTCTTTTAGGTTTTTAATTATTTCGTAGGGTTTTTCATGGTTCTTAATTTTTTATTGATTCTTGGGATTTTATTTGGATTTTAATGGTTTTATATGTTTTTATGGACTTTGAGATTCTTATGGGTTATATGGGTTTTTATAATTTCTAATTTTTTATGGTTTTTCGTATTTTTGTGTGTGTTTTTAGTAGTTTTAAGTGTTCGTTGGAATTTAATGTTGATTGGGTGGCGGGTTTAGGTTTTATAGGGATTTTTATGAATTTTTGAATTTTTAGAGAATTTTTATGATTTTTATGATATTTAGTGGTTTTAGGGATTTTTTGGTTCTTAGGGGTTTTAGTGGTTTGTTTGTTTTTTGGGGGTTTAGTTTTTTTTGAGTTTTTAGGGGGTTTTACATTTTTTATGTTTTTTAACATATTTATATTCTAAAAGTTTTTTAGAATATTTAGTGGTTTTAGTGTTTTTATGGGGTTTTTGGATTTTTAAGGATTTAAGGGGTTTTATGGTTTTTAGGGATTTTAGGGATTTTATTATTTTTATGTTGTTTTAGGACTTTTAGAATTTTTATGTTTTTAGGGGTTTTATGTTTTTTTATTTTTTTATGGTTTTCTTAACATTTTTTAATGGTTTTGGGTTTTATACATTTTTAGGGTTTTTTGGGATTTTTTTGTATTTTTATGGTATTAGGGGATTCTGGTATTTTAATGTGTTTTAGGGGTTTTTTGGGTTTCTAGGATTTTTAGTATTTTATGGGTTTTATGTGTTTTTAGGTTTTAAATGATTTCATAGGGGTTTTTAGTGTTTTTTGGGGGTTTTTACATTTTTATAGATTTTTAGGTATTTTTAGGATATTGTTTGTTTTTTGGCATTTTTATGGATTGTGAGGGTTTTATGGTTTTTTATGGATTTCAGGGTTTTTAAGGTTTTAATGTTTGTTTTTCATTTTTTTAGGGTTTTAAGGGTTTTTATAGTTGTTATCTTTTTTCTATGGTTTAATCGGATTTTAATGTTTTGTGTTGTTTTTTTGGGTTTTATGAGTTTTTATGCTTTTTGGTGATTTTATAGTTTTTCGGGTTTTTCAGGTTTTTTATGTTTTTTGGGTTTTCAGTGTTTTAATTATTTTTAAGTTTTTAATCATTTCATATGGGTTTTCATAGTTTTTAGCAGTTTTTTCCCTTTTATGGATTTTTTGGGCTTTTAATGGTTTTTCACATTTTTAGGTTTTAGGTTTTTTATGTGTTTTTAGGTTTTTAATTTTTTTTGAGGGGTTCTTTAATTTTTTTAGTGTTTTTACATTTTTTCCATAGTTTATTGGATTTTGAGTTTAATATTTTAGGGTTTTTAGGGTTTCATGGTTTTTTACTAATTTTTGGTATTTTAGGATTTTTTGAGTTTTTTGGGATTTTATGTTTTTTATAGTTTTTTAATGTTTTTTGGGATTTAACAGTTTTCTAATGTTTATATTGGTTTTCTTTGGTATTTTATTTGTTATTTGGTTTTTAAGGTTTTTAGGGTTTTTATAGGTTTTAGGGTTTTTTTTTCATTTTTTTAGTTTTATGGGTATTATGTGTTTTTTGTTTTTTAATTATTTCATAGTATTTTTCAGGGTTTTTTTATTCTTGTATGGTTTTTAGAGTTATTTTATTTTTTATGTGTTTTTTGGTATTATGTAATTTTTAAGTGGTGTTATTTTTATTAGGGGTTTTTAGTTTTTTTTTTAGTATTTATAGGGATTCTATGTGTTTTTAGTTTTTTTAGCTTTTTAGGGTTTTCAGGGTGTTTAGGGTTTTTTATTTTTGTAGGACATTTAAGGGTTTTATGATTTTTATGGTTTTTAGGGATTTGTTTTGTTTCCATATGGGTTTAGGGTTTTTAGGGGTTTTAGAGTTTATAGGTTTTTAGATGTTTTAAGTTGTTTTAGGGTTTTAAGGTTTTCTTAGGGGTTTTCTAGGTTTTTAAGTGTTTTTATGTTTTTAGGTCTTTTTAAAGAATTTTTATGATATTTATGGTTTTTGGGTTTAGGTATTTTGATGGGTTTTAGAGTGATTTAGGGATTTTTAACATTTTCAGGGTTTTAGGGGTTTTAATTTTTTTAGGTTTGTTATGTTTTCTATGGGTTTTCAAGAATTTTATTGATTTTATGCTTTTAGGGATTTCAAGGGATTTTTTTTTGGAATTTTTAGGGATTTTATGGATTTTGAGGGTTTTAGGGTTTTTGATGTTTTAGTATTTTATGGTTTTTTGTGGGATTTAGTATTTTATGATTTTTCAAGGGATTTATGGGGTTTTAGTTTTTTTAAAAAAAATTAGGGTTTTAAAGTGTTTTTAGTGTATTTTGTGGTTTTTTAGGATTTTATGGGGTTTTAGGGATTTATGGTGTTTTTCTATTTAATGATTTTCATGGATTTTAGGGTTTTTAGCATTTTTGGGGTTTTAAGTGGTTTTATACTTTTAGGTTTTTTTAGTTTTATTATGGGTTTTTATGTTTTTTGGGGTTTTTAAAATTTAGTTATTTTTAGTTAATTTAAAGGATATAATTTTTTTTTGTTTTTTTGGGGATTTGATGGTTTTTGGGTTTTTTTAGTATGAAGGGATTTAAATGGTTTTAAGAGTTTTTAATGTTTTTTGGGGTTTAACGGATTTGTATAGTTTTTAGTGGGTTTAAGGGTTTTTGTGGGGTATTAATATTTTTATGGTCTGTATTGGTTTTTAGGCATTTTATATTTTTTTTTGGTTTTTAGGGTTTTTAGGGTTTTAGGGGTTTTAGAATTTTTTAGGGTTTTTAGGGGTTTAAAGTGTTCATAGTTTTTTTGGTTTTCTTAGGTATTTTCAGTTGTGTTAACATTTTTATTTATTTTTATTTATTCTTTTGGTTTTTACGGTTTTATGGTTATTAGGGATTTTGAGGGGTTTTTGGGTTTTTATGGTTTTTGGGTTTTTTGGGTTTTAAAGGTTTTATTTTGAGATGTTAGTGTTTTTAAGGTTTTTTAGAGTTTTTAAACATTTGTAGGTGTATATTGATTTTTATAGAATTTAGTTGGTTTGAGGGGATTATGGTTTTAAGGGGATTTTAGGGGTTTTATGGTATTTTATGGTTTTTAGTGTTTTTAATATTTTTAGTGGTTTTATGTCTTTTTAGGTTTTTATGATTTTCATTGATTTTTTAGGGTTTTTAGAGGTTTTTATGTTTTTAGGGTATTTTGGGATTTTCTAGATTTTTTATGGTTGTTAGGATTTTTGGGGATTTTGACAGGTTTTAGGGTGTTTCTCTGTTATAGTGTTTTTTCGATTTTTAGTTGTTTTATGTGATTTATTATTTTTAAGGCGTTATATGGGTTTACATGGTTTATAGGGTTTTTATGTTTTTAGTGTTTTTTAGCTATTTCTTTTATTTTCATGGTTATAAGGGTTTTTAGGGATTTTGAGGGTTTTATGGGTTTTTGTGTTTTTGTTGTTTGTTTGGTTTTAGGGGTTTATTTTGAGTTTTTAGTTGTTTTTTGTTTTTTATTGTTTTTTCAATGTTTTTATGGGTTTAATGGGTTTTCAGAGATTTTATTAGTTTTCTTGCGTGTTTTTGGTTTTAATGGGTTTTTACAATTTTTATATGTTTTTATTGATTTTTGGTGTTTTACAGTTTTTAGGGTTTTTAGGGGATTTATGTATTTAGTTTTTATGGTTTTCTTAGGGTTTTTAGGGGATTTAAGTTTTTAGTTTTTATGGTTTTCTTAGGTTTTGTCAATGGTTTTCAGGATTTTTATATTTTTAGGGATTTAAAGGGGGTTTTATGATTTTTATGTTTTTATGGATTTTGGTGGTTTTTGGGTTTTTTTAGAATTTTTAGGGTTTTCAGCATTTTTAGGGTTTTAGGGATTTTAACTGTTTTTATGTTTTTGAGGTTTTCTTATTGGTTTTTTGTGTTTTTAGGATTGATTACTTTATATGGATTTTTAGTTATTTTTAAATATTTTTATGATTTTTTGGATTTTGATTGGTTTTAGGGTTTTTATGGTTATGAGGGTTTTATGGATTTTTAGGGTTTTTAAAAAATTTAGATATTATATGGTTTTTAGATTTTTTTTAATGTTTCTAGGGGTTTAATGGGTTTTTAGTGTTATAGAAATTTTTTGGGGTTTTTATGGTTTTTATAATTTTATGGAATTTTATTGTTTTTAGGGGTTTTAGCATTTTTTGGGGTTGTGGGGATTTAAGTGTTTTTAGGATTTTAAGGTTTTTATATGGATTTTCATGATTCTTTTGGATTTTTATGTTTTTAGGGATTTTTTTTTGATTTTTTAGTATTTCTATGGGTATTTTGGGTTTTTACGCATTTTAAGGGTTTTAGGGTTTTCAAGGGTTTTTTGGGTTTTTTGGTTTTTATGGTTTATTGTGTTTTTAGGGTTTTTAATGATTTTTAGAGTTTTTTTCTTTTTAGGGGTTCAAAGGGTTTTTAGAGTTTTTAGTAGTATTTAGGATTTTGTATATTTTTAGGGGGTTTATGATTTTTGGGGAATTTAGGATTCTCTAGATTTTTAGGGGATTTAGTGTCTTTTTTAGGTTTCATGGTTTTTATCATTTTTTGATTTTTATGGATTTTAAATGTTTTTAGTTTCTTACAGTTTTCATAGGATTTTTAGGGTTTTTAAGGTTTTTACAGTTTTTTAGGAAATCTTTAGTATTTTAATGGGTTTTTTAAGGGTTTTATGTATATTGATGGTTTTTAGGGTATGTTAGAGTCATTAGGGTCTTAACATTTTTATATTTTTTAGAGATTTTGATATTTTTGGGGTTATTATAAGGGTTTTAGGGTTCTTATGATTTTTTGGGGGTTTTAGATGTTTTTTTGAGTTTTTTGAGTTTTTTGGGTTTTTTTATCATTTTTAGGCATTAAAGGATTTTTAGAGTTTTTAGTGGTTTTAGGGTTTTTTATTGGATTTCTGGGTTTTTTTGTGCTTTAGATGTTTTTGGGGGTTTAGTGGTTTTTATAATTTCAGAGTTTTTCAGTTTTTAGTGGTTTTACGTTTTTATGGTTTAATAGTTTTCTTAGAGTTTTTCTAGATTTTTAATGTTTTTAATATTTTAGTGATTTTCAGCGCTTTTTGAGGAATTTTATGGTTTTTATGGGTTTTAGGGATTTTGATGGTTCTTTAGGTTTTTAGGATTTTTATTGGTTTTTTTGGTTTTTTCAGATTTTAGGGGTTTTTATATTTTTAGCGTTTTAAATATTTTTTAGTGTTTTTTTAATGTGTTTATTTATTTAAAGTGTTTTTAAAATTTTAGTGGTTTTTAGGGTTTTTATGGGTCTTTATGGTCTTAAATGTCTTTAGGGGTTTTTTGTATTTATGTTTTTATGTTTTAAGGTTTTTTTTTCTATTTTTATGGTTTTTAGGGGCATTAGGATTTTTAGGGTATTTTTACAGTTTTTATTGGTTTTATCATTTTAGGGGGTTTTAGTGTTTTTAGGTTTTTATAGTTTTCTTAGGTGTTTTCATGTTTTTTATGTATTTGTGTTTTTCGGTATTTCTAAATATTTTTTATGTTTTTGTTTAGTTTTTATAGATTTTTATGAGATTCTAGGTTTCTTAGGGTTTTACAGGTTTTTAGATATTTTATCATTTTTTAGGTTTTTAGGGGTTTTAAGTGTTTTTTGGTTTTTAAGGGGATCATAGGGGTTTTCAAGTTTCTTAGGGTTTTATGTTTTTTTGTAATTTTAGTGATTTTTAGGATTTTTATGGTTTTTAGGGTTTCAAGGATTTTTATATTTTAGGGGTTTTGTGGTTTTATAGATTTTCGTGGGATTTTAGCGTTTTATGGGTATTTGGAGTTTTTAATGTTTTTAGGGGTTTTATAGTTTTTAGTGTTTTTTTTTGGTTTTTGGGGTGTTTAAGGATTTTTATCCTTTTAGGTTTTTAGGGGTTTCAGGTGTTGTTATGTTTCTAAGGTTTTCTTATGAATTTTCATGGTTTTTTAGGTTTTATTTCATTTTTAAGTATTTTTAGGGATTTTTTATTGTTTGCATCAGTTTTTTGTGTTTTAGGGATTTTTAGGGTTTTAGGATTTAAGGGATTTTATCTTTTTTTTGGATTTTTATGGTTTTTTAGTTTTTTAGGGTTATTAAGGATTTTATATTTTTTTAATAATTTTTAGGGGTTAATTGAATTTTAGAATAGTTAGTGGTTTTGGGTTTTTAATGTTTCTAGGGATTTTTTATGGTTTTAGCTGTTTTTGGGTTTGTTTAGGTTTTTAGTGGTTTTTATGTTTTTAGAAGTTTTAATTATTTTGGATTTTTAAGGTTTTCTTAAGGTTTTGTAGGGGTTTTAGGGTTTTTTATTTTAAGGGTTTTTAGAGTTTTTTAGGGTTTTTGTAATTTTTTGTTGTTCTTATGTATCTTTTAGGGATTTATGGTTTTAGGGTTCATAATGGTTTTTGGATATTTAGTGATTTTAATTGTTTTTAGGTTTCATAGGTTTTATTTGGGGTTTTCAGTGATTTTAGTGTTTTTTACATATTTAGGGATTCTTATGGAATTATTATATTTTATTGGATTTTTAGGTTTTTTAGGGATTTTGAGGGGTTTAGGGGTATTTAAGGAATTTTGGGTTTTTATGGTTTTCTTGTGTTTTAGGGGTTTTTTATGTTTTTAGGGGTCTTAAGATTTTTAGAGTTTTTTAATTTTTTATGGGTTTAAATAATTTTTACCTTTTTTCATGGTTTTTAGGTTATTAATGGTTTTTAAGGTTTTAGGAGTTTTTATGGATTTTATGTTTTTTAGTGTCTTTTATGGTTATCTAGGTTTTTTAGCAATTTTTATGTTTTTAGGGTTCTTAAGTGTTTCTGGGTTTTTAAGGTTTCGATAGGGGTTTTGAGGTTTTAACGGTTCTTATGTTTTTATGGATTTTAATGCCATTTAATGTTTTTAATTTTTTAGGGTTTTCGGGATTTTTAGGGAGTTATGGTTTTAAGGATTTTTAGAGTTTTTAGAATTTTTAGATTTTTAGGGGTTTTATGTGTTTTTAGGTTTTTATTTTTTCTTAAGGGTTTTCATGGTTTTTTGGTTTTTTAATGTTTACTAGGATTTTTTGGGATTTTTTATGATTTTCATGATTTTTTGGGATTTTTAGGGGTGTTGAGATTTTTTTGGGGTTTTAGAGTTATATATTTTTTGGTGATTTATTGAGGGTTTATTGTTTTTGAGGGTTTTTATAGATTTTGTTGTATTAAGGGTTTTTAGAGTTTTTAGTTGTTTTTTAGTTTTTATGGGTTTTTAATATTTTTCGAGGTTATTAGGGGTTTTATGGTTTTAAGGGTGTTGGGGGTCTTTTAGGGGTTTTAAGGGTTTCTAGTGCTTTTAGTTTTTTTGTGGTTTTTATGTGTTAATGGTTTTTAAGGTTCTGTTAGGGTTTTTCATGATCTTATGGGTTTTGGAAAAATTTATAGATTTTTTTGTAATTTGTTACGGTATTTTAATTTTTTCAGGTTTTAAGGGTTTTTGGGTTTTATGGTTTTATGGTTTTATGGTTTTTATGGTTTTTTGGGGTTTTATAGTTTTTTGGGGATATTTTGTTTTTTTTATGTTTTTAGGGGTTCAAAATTTAGATTTTTAAAAAAGTTATTTGTTTAACTAGTTTTTAGAGTTTTAGTGTGATTTTTGGGATTTTATAGTGGTTTATGGGTTTTTATGGGTTTTAGGGGGTTTTATGGTTTTTAGGACTTCTAGGATCTTTTAGTATTTATAGTGTTTTTTTGGTTTTTTGACCCTGTAATTATTTTTAGGTTGTTAAGGTGTTCTCAAGGGGTTTTCTAGTTTTTCTACATTTTAGTTTTTTTAGTGGTTTTTAGGATTTTGAGGTTTTTTCATATTTTTATGGGTTTTGAGGGGTTTTGGTGTTTTTATGGTGTTTAGTGGTTTTTATGATTTCTAGTGTTTTTAGGTTTTTTAGGGAATTTAAGTGTTTTCAAGTGTTTAATATATTCTTAACGGTTTTCATGGATTTTAGGATTCTTTACATTTTAGGTATTTCTACAGATTTTTAAGATATTTATGGGTTTTTAGGGTTTATTAGGATTTGGATGGATTTTTGATTTTTGGGGTTTTTTTAAAAAAATTAGTGTTTTTATGGTATTTTAGTTTTTTATAACGTTTTACGGGTTTAAATGGTTTTTTGAGTTTTTAGTGGGTTATAAGGTTTTTATGGGTCTTTAGGGTTTTTTGGGGTTTTATGGTTTGGAGGTTTTTTTGGGTTTTTAGGGTCATTTAGATTTTTTTATGATTTTCAATGTTTTTTGGTTCGTTTATAGTTATTAAGTAATTTTACATTTTAATGTTTTATTTTAGGTTTTTAGGGATTTTTATGGTTTTAGGGATTTTAGGGATTTTAGGGATTTTTAATATTTTTATTGTTATTAGGGAATTTAAGGGTTTTCAGGGGTTTTATAATTTTTTGTGTTGTTAGGTTTTTAGGGGATTAAAGTGTTTTGAGGTTATTAATAAATTATTAGGGTATTCCTGGATTTTTCGTTTTTTGGGATTTTTAAAGATTTTTATGGTTTTTAGGTTTTTTATGTTTTTTAGTGTGTTTATTGATTTCTATGAGTTTATTAGGGTTTTGAGGTTTTTTATAGTTTTTAACGATTAAAAGGGTTTTTAGTGTTGTTATTGGGGTTTTATGGATTTTTGTGTTTTAATGGTTTTTAAGGTTTTTAATGTTTCTAAGAGTTTTGTATGGTTTTTTTGTGATTTTAGGAGTGTTTAGGGTTTTTAGGGCTGTTATAATTTTTAGGTTTTTAGGTGTTTAATGTTTTTTTAGGGGATTAAGGTTTTTTAGATATTTTTAGGGTCTTAGGGTTTTTTAAATTTTTTGATATTATACAGCTTGTTCATATTTTTAGGGTTTATTAGGGTTTTAACGTCTTTTGATTTTTTTATGGTTTTTGGGGTTTTAATGGTATTTTTGGGATTTTAGGGGATATATGAGTTTTATGGGTTTTAAGGTTTTTTAAAGTTTTTAACATTTTTCGGGGTTTAAATGGTTTTTTGAGTTTTTACGGTTTTAGTGTTTTTAGGGGGTTTTTTTGGGGGTTTTATGATTTTTAGAGGTTTTATGGTTTTTAGGTGTTTCGAGGGTCCTTAGGTCATTTTTAGGGTTTCTAGAGTTTTTTAGGTTTTTTAGGGGTTTTAACTGATTTTAGGATTTTAATATTTTCTCATGGGTTTTTTGGGTTTTAATGGTTGTTAGGGTTTTAGGCATTTAAGGGGGGGGGGGGGGGGGTTAGGTTTTTTCTTGGTTCTTAGGAATTTTTAATATTTTTAGGGGTTTTAGGGGGTTTAGGGTTTTTAGCGTTTTCATGTTTTTAGTATTTTTATGTGTTTTATGGTTTATAAGGTTTTCATAGTGGTTTTCAATGTTTTTTGAGATTTTTTATGTCTTTAGAGATTTATAGGGCCATTAGGGTTTTTTGAGAGTTTGAGGGTTTAGGGTTTTTTGGTTTGTTGGGTTTTTTGAGGTTTTTGAGTATTTTAAGGTTTTTATGGTTTTTAAGAAAATATTTTTTTGGGATTAAAGTGTTTTTCTAATTTTTATTGGTTTTAGTGGGTTTTTATGTTGTTAGGGTTTTTATGGGTTTTTATTGGTTTTAAGTGTTTTTATGTATTTAGGGGTTTTAAGTGGTTTTATGTTTTAATGGTTTTTTTTCAAAGTTTTTAGGGGTTTTTTAGGATTTTATGGATTTTGTAGGGTTTTTTGGGTTTTTTTTTTTGGGTATTTTTATAGTATTTAGGGTTTTCAAAAATAATTACGTTTTTTATGTGTTTAAAATTTTTAGGATATTTTTCTTTTTCTAGAGTTTTTTAGGGATTTTTAGGGTTTTTACATATTTAAAAACTATTAGGGATTTTTTATGATTTTTATGTGGTTTGGGGTCTTTAGACATTTTGATGTTTTTAGGGTTTTTATTGTTTTTGTGGT
Source organism: Viscum album (assembly GCA_963277665.1). Taxonomy (NCBI): domain Eukaryota; kingdom Viridiplantae; phylum Streptophyta; class Magnoliopsida; order Santalales; family Viscaceae; genus Viscum; species Viscum album. The sequence continues at coordinate 480,138,314 of OY728162.1, forward strand.
TTGTTTGGGGTTTTCGGATTTTTTTTATTTTTTTTTATTTTTTAAGGTTTTTTTAGTTTTTTAATGTTTTTTGGGGTTAAAGGGTATTTCGAGTTATTGATTTTTTAGTGTTTTTACAAGGTTTTATGGTTTTTTACTGTTTTTAAATGTTTATGGTTTTATGGGTATTTATGGGTTTTATTGTTTTTAGGGTCTTTTTAGTTTTTAGGTTTTTATCATTTTTTTGGTATTTATGGGTTTAAAGTGTTTTTATGTTTTTTAATGTTTTCATAGGGGGTTTTAGATTTTTATCTGGTTTTATTATTTTTCTAGGTATTTTTTCTGATTTTTTGGGGTTTAATGGTATTTGGGATTTTTATGGATTTTTAGGATTTTTAGGGTTTTAGGTATTTATGGGTTTTAAGGTGTTTATCATTTTTAGGTGTTTTAGGGGCTTTAATTATTGTTAGGTTTTTATGGTTTTCTTGGGATTTTTCAAGGGTTTTAGGTTTTCTTATGTTTTCAAGGATATTTAGGGATTTTTATGGATTTTATAAGTTTTAAGGGGTTTTAGGGATTTTGAGGGTTTTCAGAATTTTTTAAGATTTTTATGGTTTTCATGTTTTATGAGATTATAGGGTTTCTTTAGTTTTTTAGTTTTTTGAGTTTTTTTATCATTTTTATGGTAAGGATGGTGTGAGGCAAGGCTATTTCTGACGTCCTAAATTATATAAAAGAAAAGTAAAATAGACATGGGTGGTTGGGGTCAAGGACCCACACCAAAGCACTAAACCCCCACACACCAAAAACCCAAAAGAACTAAAAGAAATAAAAGAGACAAAGCTACAAATTGACTTCTCCATCCCCATAAGGATCCCCATCAGCACCATAACCAGAGAAATCTTTCAACCCCGGTGACTCCCATTCAGAAGATTCATATTGCCTGAGGAAAGATGGGTAATACCTCTTGAGATCTGTATTCAGATGCGCCTTTCCCGCCCAACCTTCCCTGCCTCGGACATTTTCCTCATCTTTCTTTGAGGAGACTCTAGTATCAATTGGTCTAATAAGGGAGGAGTAATCCCTCCTTGTTCTCTGCTTCACTGGGGGTGCAACAGGCCGCACCATATTTAATGTTTTTTATTGATTTTTATGATTTTAAATTTCTTATGGGTTTTAGAGGTTTTCTGGGTTTCTAAGTTCTTTTATTGTTTTTAAGATTTTTTAGCATTTTTAGGGTTTGAGAGGTTTAATGTTTTTTTAGGTTTTAATTTATTCTCATGGTTTTTAGAGTTTTTTACTTTTTTTTGGTATTTTTAGGGATTTTTTTATGATTTTAAATATCTTTAGGGCTTTCATAAATTTTGAGGGTTATTATGGTATTTTGGGTTTTTGTATTTTTCATGTTTTAGGGTTTTAAGTGTTTATAGTTTTTTAGGTTTTATTAGGGGTTTTCAGGATTTTAGGATTTTTAATATTTTTAGTCATTTATACAGATTTTTAGGATTCAGTGGTCTTTTGGGAAAAGAAGATGTGAGTGTCAGTCTATTCCCCCTTCCCAAATTTATTAGAAAGAAAAAAAGAGACCCAATATACAAGGGAGGGGAGGGGTCATACAACCCACACCCAAAAACCTTTACAACCCAAGACGCAAAAGACCCAAAAAAATAAAATCAAAAAAGAAAAAAATAAAAGACACACAATGCCAAGCAGTCACCACCATCATCCACCATCATCTAGCATCCAAACTTACAAAATCCAGCACCCAGCACCTTCTCACAAAGAAGATCCACCACCAACAACATCGAACCATTAGTTCCACAAAGTCATAGCCATCAACCTTCATCATCCCCAAGTCAACCACCATCAAAACAACACCCATCAGCAGTAATATCTTTTCCACCAAAAGACTCACCACAAGAAACAATGAACCGCCAGTGCCAAAGTCACCATCCCAGAAGCACAACCATATGAAGAGAACCAATAAAGTAGCACCCCATATCAATCCCAGCAAACAGTACTAATATAGATAGAAAACCACAGAAAGAATCCGAAACGCAGCACAGATGCATCTCCTACTCAGAATTCCAATCCAATCTCATCTTCCCAAGAAGCCAGCAGCATCCTCCGAAAAACAACAACCCCAAAACACCAACATCAACAACAAAGGAATCACCTCTACCAAGCCATCCAGATTTTGTCATCTTGTAGCTCATAATAGCAACCAGCAAATCCAAACCCATCTTCGCCCAAGGAATCGAAGCTCAACATACAGAAATCAAGGCCTTTGGACCAAAAAACATTCAGCATTCCACACCTCGTATCATTGCTAACTACATACCACCAGCAATTGCACAACAAAAATTGCCTAACCCATCTTAGCAAAACCAAAAACTATAGCCCGTGATGATTCATAACCAAAATCACAACCAGGAAATAGGAGAACAGAAAATGACAAAAGGTCTGACCAAATCTAGCATTGACAGAATGGAGCAAAGATAAAGATAAGAGACATGGATAAGTACGCACCTATAGCTGTTTCATGAACCGCCGAAACAGAACACCTTCTGTAACGCGGGATCAAGAAGGGACCAGCCAACGCCTCCAGTCCAGATCATCGTACCATCTATAGAAACGAAGCGCCTTCCGAGGAGAAATTGGACACCGAAGAAACCAACTCTGCCATTGATCCCCTTGACCGTGTTGACCCACATGCAAAAACCCCAGATCTAAAAAAACATCCACACTCCACAGCTGCGGGCAGATGTCTACTTCAACACATTCTAGATCTAACCGATCTAAAGTCATCACAACCACGATAGCCATCGGAGATCAGACATGCAACAATGGAGCAAAGCCACTTCAAAATCCGAAATCCAGATTAAAGAAGCTCAGGGAAGTCGAAGCTGTCGAAGCGCAAAAGCCACCGCCGCCTTGAGACCAAAAAGCATAGCTAGGGAATGCCGTCGCCGAGAACTGGTAAGGAGAAAGGGACCAACGCCGAAGCTATGATCAAGATCCTAGGGAAAGCTTAGAAGAGGCATTGAGCGAGAGAGAGTCCCAAGTGAGTGCACCACCATCAGGGTTTTTTCTTCATCAGTGGTATTTAGGGTGTTTAGTTATTTTATGGGTATTTATGGGTATTTATGGTTTTATGGGTTGTTTTGGGTTTTTGGGTTTTTGTGTTTTTAGGTTTTTTCAGGGATTTATGTTTCTGTAGGTTTTTAAGGTATTCTTAGGGGTTATAATTGTTTTTAGGGTTTTATTGTTTTTAGGGAATTTTATGTATTTTTTATGTGTTTAATTTTTAAGATATTTTGAAGGGTCTTTGGGGTTTTAGGGGTTTTAGGGTTTTTAGGGTTTTTGAGATTATAGGTTTTTAGGGGCTTTATCTATTTTTAGATTTTTCTACTTTTCATTGGGTTTTTTCATGGTTTTCATGGGGTTCTCATGTTTTAGAGATTTTTAGTTCTTTTTTAGTATTTTAATGGGTTGTAGGTTTATTTGGGTTTTTAAGGGTTATTTTTTTTTTTTTCAGTTTTTATGGTTTTTTGTGTTTTTAGTGTTTTTTCGGTTCTTAGGTGTTTTATGTGTTTTTAGGTTTTCAATGTTTTCCTAGGTTTTTTGTGTTTTTAGGTATTTTTATGTTTTTATGGATTTTTAGTGATTTCTTAGATTTCTATGGGTTTTTATGGTTTGTTTGAATTTTGAGGGTTTAATGTTTTTTTAGATTTTTGTTTCTTCTTGAAATGAGGATGACCTTGTTTGTTTAAGGTTCAATCATTCCAATCAGTTTCTAACAGGTTTATTCGTAGAACCGGAAATATCCAATGATTCTATATCCATTTGGAACTCCTTTCCAAAGGTAGGTGCTCATTAGTTGTGAACCGATGTGGCTTAAGAATTTACATTTGTCGAGAAGATGGGAGATCAGACTCATCACACCATTTTGGGGGGATTTATTGTCTACTCCGGGACTCTCTTAGGGATTTAAGTTATGTTCGTGAATCCTTATTAATTTACCAAGTATGAAAATGATCTTTCCTGTAGATCTGAAAATCAATGATTGATATGAATGAGATTTAGAGAATCCTGTATATATATTTGAGGTCATTCATTGATAGAGAATTATTCATATTTTTTAGAGATTTTTAGTCAATGGTATCATTCAACACATTATATTGAAATATCTTGATCATTATGATAACCATACTGGTTTTAAATCCACTCAGTGGGGCACTTGATGTTTATTGTCTTTCAGAAGGACATGGATTATTTTAGAGTTGGGATCGTACCCGTAGATGGGCTACCAACGTATCCTTGTTAGAAAAGGAATCAGAAACCACGTAGTTCGAGTGAAGAAGTATGGGGTTTATGCATGATTGATAGAATAAATAGAGATGTCAAAATTAGTTTTACACTCTAACCTCACATGAGTCATGCGCTATATGAGAAACAAGAGGTATTAGTAAAACCTGACGATTGTGCCACGAAAGATGCAATCATATGAAATGATGTGGGGATTTCGTATGTATGACTGCCCAACATATATGAGGATATGGATTTAATTCATGGAAGAAACCCGGAAACAAGGTCCGTAAAGGTATATGTGCTTTATGGAGATTTAAAGACATAACTTAGGGCTTACTCCTGAGAAGTATTCCCAAATTAGAGAGGGACTAATGACTAGGTTTTATTCCTAAGAAGGAAGACCAAGTCAAAAGAAATTAAGCCTGGGGATTACTCCTGAAAAGGAGGCCTAGGTTAAGAGAAATTATGATTGGGGCTTACTCCTATAGAGGATGATAATGAATAGGGAACTTGGGGCTTACTCCTAAGGAGGATTTCCAGATTAGAGAACTTGAGGCTTACTCCTCAGGAGGATTCCCAGATTAAATATCTTCTCATATTAAAGGATGAGGTTGAATAAATGAAATCTCTAACCTTAGTGACATAAAGTTATGTAAATCATGAGGTTTTGAGAGATGTTCCGTATAATTCCTTTCAGATAAGGAAGCCAACAAAGAACCATGCCATAAATGGATTTGATGTGGGTTTTGATGTCTGTCCTTGAAGTGGAAAGGTGGATTTTAGGAAAGGATATCAATTGGAAGGAGGCACGCAAGTATTAGTCTGTTGTACAAGTTCTGGTCGTGCAATTATACCTGCGCGACATGATTACACTTGGGCGACAAAGAACTTATGAAGTGATACTTGGGCGACTTTGAATTGGAACCCTTAGTATCACCTCTAGAAGATTTCAAATAGGTGGCCTGCAAGTTTCATTTGGAGGAAAAGGCGGTATGATAGTATCATCACTTCCCTTAAGGGGTGGACACTTAAGCGTGAAATTATTGATGAGTTCTAATACATAGGCATTATTCCTCCACTTTAGAGCATCCATTCTAGGTAAATAATCACTTTAGAAGTGTTTGGAAGACTTCAAATGGGGACTTGGGTGATCAAAGAATCAATCTGAGTTTTTAATTTTTCATCATCGAAATGGGGGGCCCACAGGGGGTATTTATAGGCCATTGAGGACCTTGCGTAAAAGAAGAATAGGATGCGCAAGTGACTTGAGCGACCCATATGTGGCCCGCAAGTATACTTGCACGACCATCTTGGAACTTGTGCCATCCATGCTTAAAGAGTTCCTTGTTCATGAATTTGTCAATTTTTTATGTGCTTCAAAGGATGACTCTCTTTGTGCTTAAGGTATTCCTCTTTTCCATTCATTAGACTCTGTGATGGAAATGAGCGTCAACAAAAGTCCCCCCTCATAGTTGGTTCCAAAAAAGGAAAGAGGATTTGACTCTATGGAAAATGAGAAACATGGTATTGTGGATGTCCTTCAAACTCCTCTGCATTAATGAAAAACACTTTCATCTTCAATCATTTGTGCCTGCATTCTTTTCCTACCTGCTTTAAATTTTTACCTAAGCCAATGGATCTAGTGAGCATAGTTTGATTTTTGCTAGGGTGATACATACAACCCCACAAAATTTTCATCTTTTGATTGTTCAATATCACCTAAATCATACAGAATGTATGTTTAGTGAGCTGGGACTTGACTTTTGTTTGGAGTTCCCTTGTCTTTTGTGGGCAGTTTAAAGTCATGCACGTCAGACATAAAGAGGCTACTGTTTATGGTCGAATAGCTTTGACTGAATTGATAATGGATTAAAATTGACTCAATTCTTTTATAATTTATCTAAAAACATATTACCACATTCATGTATGGGGGAAAAATGTAAACTATTACTTAAGAAATTGTGAATATGAGGAATGATATGAAAAAGGGCTAAAAGGAATTAGAAGAAGTATTTCCTAAGAGTGAAGTTACCATTATTTAACAAACCTGTTAGGGGTTGAATTATGCAGGGCAACATAAGGGAATTGGCTATAGGATCATTCTCTACATGGTAGACTTCAGCCGCAACAATTTGAATTTTGAATTCCTAAAGACTTGAAAAAGCCACAATGAGTGCCCCCCGAAGATCCTTTGATATATTCAAGGAATCCAGAATTGATAACTTGGCTGGTACTCTGGCCAAATGTTTCAATACATCGTAATTTTGGTCCAAAGGTCTATGTTTCCCAACAAAAACATGTGGTTTCACAGGTGCCATATAAGTTGATGCTTTGGAAGTAGATGCATCTTGTATCGGGGTAGTAGTTTGAAATACTCCTGGATTTGGAAGATTATACTTACTAGGTCTATTTATTTGCTGAGAGGAAGAAGTTGTAACATCTAGTCCATCATCCAAAATAATTGTTCCAGGACTGAATCTACCAAGTGTGGAATAACTTTATTGTTCTTGTTGAGCCCAATGAAGGGCTTTTCCACGAGTTTCTTCTGCATATATAGTTATAGCAGGGGTGCGATTGGAATAATGTCTTCTAAAATATCCACGCCTTCCCCTGTATCCTAGACCTCTGGAACTTATTCTAATTCATCTGTTTGATAAAGGGAACTTAGGCTCGTCAAGATTGAAATTGTGATCGGCATAAGGATCTGTTAAGTGAATCATATTAATAGAACCAATGATCAACTCTGATAAAGACTCTGCCCGATTATCCAGTTTATGCTATGCAGTTTAGTGGGGCAGTGCCCGTGCTTTTGAAGTAGATGGAATAAAATCTTCTAGAGTCAAAGACAACTTTGGCTTTGAGATGATCTCATCTTCTTCTGACTGCTCTTCTTTTTCGAATTATGCCACCTCTTTTAGGGTTTTCCTTCTGATGAAGGGGGTTTTTCTATGGCATTTATAGTAGAAGACACAATTGGTTTCATCAATTGCATTTGTAAAATTTCATGAGTTTGGTTGATCATTTTCTTGACCATCCAATCATCATATTTCTGTGCATTTTTTCTTATGACTTGATGCCACTCTCCCTCTTCCTCTAGATCTGTTACAGTAACACATGATACATGGGATGAAGAACCTTTTAGTTTGACATTTCAAGAGTCCACCATCTTTTGTAGGAGGTTTTTTAAGACAAAACACTCCTGAATGAGATGCCCCAACATCTGATGAAATGTGAAATAATTGGGATGGTCTTCATCACCTTCCTTGTTCGGCCTTTTAAGCCTTGGCAATTGAACCAAATTATTTTCTAGAGCCGAAATGAAGTAACTAGGAACTTTTTCATTTTGGAAAGAATAAACTTTGTTCTTTAACTCCAAAAAATATTTCCGCCTTTGATCTTTTTGATCATCTTGATGAGGTGACCTCTGTTGTTAATGCTCAGGAGGTGGAGACCTTTGATAAGATGATGGTTTTGAAGTAGAATAAGGTACAAATGCTTGTTTAAGTGTAACTATAGCAGTCTCTACTATCCCCATTATCCTTCCTAGAGCTGATTAAATTACACGAGTTTTAGCCTTAGTACTCATAAGAGATTCTTCGATCTATTCAGTGATTTAAGTAAGGTATCGAAACCCTCTTATGTATTTCACAGGGATCAACAGTATGTTTAATTCATCACACAAATTTTCCACACAGATTGGAAACATTTCTTATTGAGGGAGTTCTAGGAATAAAAAATATATTAATCCCTTCTAGCGAGCAATGAAATCCGAAACTCTTTAATTTTCCCATTACTTACAATTTGTAAGATAAAAAATTGTAGTCTTTGGTAACGTTGAGCTAAATTGAAGAAGGAATTATTGATGGAGATCTTCCCACCGCGTAATTGACCGGGATTGCAAGATTGTATACCAGACAAAGGCAGGCCCTTGTAATGACTGTACAAAAAACCTAAGCTTAACTACATCTTGTTGTTGAGGAGTTCCCATCATAAGATCACAACGAGAAAAAATGTGTTAAGTGTTGTTATGGATCTCCCGAACCATTAAAAATTGGGAATGTGGTACTTGTAAAATTTTATGGGGGAGTAATAACATCCACACATTTAGTGTATGCTCTCTTTTCTTGTTGAATTTGTGCACATTTTACCTCCATAGAATCCAACCGAGCTGTTAATGAATCAATGGTAGTTATTAAATTTTTAGAAACATCTGGTTGATCTTGGACCTGAGCAGGTGTAATAGTTGGAGTATGGACGGGTGTAAAAACTGGTACTGCAACTGATGGTACCACTATCAGTTGTTATTGTGCATGACCGATAGGATTATACCTCTGAGGGTATACTGTTAAAGAAAGATATTCTTGATCCATCTTAGTAGATGCAACAAATTCCCTTGACTGACTGACTCCAGCACGCTTAGGACGAAGACTACCTTGAAGTAGTTCTGCATTCAACCTCCTTAACTCCTTCATTTCGTCCTCTTGTTGTTCAAACCTTTTCTCTAGTGAGAGTGATTGGACTTATCCAGAGGTAGGGTGGAATATTACCAAACATTTAACCTTTCCATGGAATGTGCCTTTCTAGAGTAGGGAAGGGCATTTGGTGAAGGAATATCTTGCCTCTGGGCAGCCCTCTATCCTCTGGTACGCACACCTTCTTCATTTATTTCTATGTGCATAGCCTCTTGTACAAGAACTTCTTCATCTGATCTCTCTGAGTGAACCTCATGTTCTGGGGAAATCAGTAATAACGACATTGATGACATTTATTGATGTATAATGCATTGCATCCCTTCTATCGACATTTCTGTGATACTGTCTTCTCCTATATCCTTGATGAGACATTGCCTTTTGTTGAGTTGATCCATCAGGAACTTCTTGATGAACTGTAATTTTTAGGGAATCTCCTGATAATTCAGCTCTGCGTTCCACTTGTGGATTCTTCCCAAATCAAGGGAAATCTTACATTCATTGAGGAATATATTGTGGATTTGAAAAATTCCCCAGTCTGGTGGACTGGGGCTGTTCCTGCTCAACTCCTTGAATCCTATTTGTTGATTCTAAGGGTTGGGTTAAAAGAGTCCCATGTCTGGAAAGATGAGGTGGTTCTTGAGATACTACATATGAGACGTTCTTAAAATCTATCCTGATTTTGCAGGCATTAGTCCGAAAATTAGCCGGATTCATCAACCTACATCCACTCAAATCACCTGGCTCAAATGACCGTTGGATGATTTCTGACACTTTTATCACCTGATGATGTGCATTCTCTCAATGAGAAGCATGTTTGATATTCTCATTTTCCTGATGAAAGTGTAATTTGACAAATTTTTCTCTGTATGCCTGACTTTGGGAAGAACTAGTTGACAGATATTTCATGACAAAGCCTTTGATTACATACAAAACCAATTGGCTATGGCCGACCATGGACAATAACATTGCATGAGACCATTTTTGGAGGGCATTGTTGATTAGAGAGTACAATGAACTTTAGTGTTCCCTGAACACCCCATCCCCTGATATGAATACCAGATGGGGCATTGATAAATAACTGGCGCAATATTTTTAGTGTGCCAAGGCATGAACTCTGAAGGGCTCTTTGATTCTTTTCAACGTTTGGATATTAGGAAACTGAGAGAGATGCCAAATCAATTGGGCATTGTAACACTTCTATTATCTTGACATGATTTTCACATTCATCATAAGATAATATTTTATTTTTCAAGTGACAAAGAGTTTTCCACATGTTTAGACGAATATCGTGAATATAATCTTCCATCAACATTTCTGGAATATTATACTGAGAGTCCGCCAAAGGCCAAAACATGACGGGTACTTCACCTTTTTCCAGTTGTTTTCTCGTATTCAACGCTTCCTCCTTATCATTCTATAAATATTATTCTACCTGATTAGACTAAAGCTGGCACTTCTTTGTTGCTTCATCAGATTCAACAATATCGGTAGATAATTCATTTATCAAATTAGAATATGAATGACCCAGGGGTGGTTCAGAGAATGACCTACACCCCGATCTATCTTGTGATTGAGAAAGTATTTCACCTGCTAGCAGTAAAGCATCAGACATTATTGGCTTCACATTTTCAAGTGCCTCAAGATAAGAGGGATTTCTCATTTCTGTATTCTCCTTTGACGAATTTTCCAGGAAATGCAAATTTCTACTACATAGAGGACTTTCGCAGATAAATTCAACATCATGGGGAGGACCACCATGGTGGGTTATATAAAAGGATGAAACCTTTCGCTCCTTGATCTTTTGGCCACACAGAGGGTTATCGTGGTTCTCATCTCAAGATGATACTTCGAGATCGACCGAACTATCATGAAGCAAGCCTTCATGAGGAAGTGTCTAATGAAGACCTTCAGAATTATTGTTCCCACTATTGTGAAATGAGAGAGTAGAATCTTGAGTTGCAACAGATAATTGTCCAAGGGATTCAAGAACTCCAGCATTGAGCAAGGCCTTATTACAGATTGTCTCTTGATTTCATGATTGTGTAGAACTGGTCTTTTTCTTATACGCCTTCTTACTCACTTTGGAAACCACTTTTTGAAAAATGTGGTTATTATGGGCAGGTGTATCTGCCAGCTCAGGAGAAATGGTCAGGTTAGACTGATTATCTCTATTCAAATTGGGTGTACGTTCCTAACTTGATTGTCCGTATGACATGGGGGAGTATTCCCCAAAACCCTCTTGGAATGGGAGAGAGGTTTGTATCTGTTCCGGAGTGATATGTTGATGAGTCACTCCACTGACAGGGATATATTTGTATTTCTTTCCCTGTGATACTGCTAAAGTTGTTATAATATTCTGACACGCATCCAGAATATGGACAGAGATTTGTTTCTGCTCTTTCACCATTGTCAGAATGTGCTTGGTGACTTCAGCTGCTAGAACGGGAATATACGTCCATTCTATGCTTGGATTAGGTGTGCATTCCTTCTCTTGTCCTCCATTTCCTGTCATTGAATTCTGAAAGTACTCATGTGTGGGGGCAGAGAGTTGAGTCTGCTCGAAATATTTCATCGGAGCTTTCCGAATGACTTCTTCGGGTGCTACCAAATGAGACTATTGACAGTATTGATGAACAATGGTAGGTGTATATTCCATCTGTTTATTCTTCATCAAGTATGTTTGACAATTTTCCTTTAATACCAGAAAACGAGACTACTGACAGAATTAGTGATTGTAAACCGGTGTATGATCCTATTTATTATTTTCCACCATATTAGATTAGAGAGCTTCTTTTGGTGTAGTTAGACAAGCATACTGATTGGATGATGAATTATAAATAGGTGTATGTGCCTACCTATAGTTCTCCGCTGGAATTGCCTAGCAGGATTGGTGTGTTACGGCCCGACGAGTCTGCTGGGCAGTAATATCAGGACGAACGGGTGTATATGCTCGCCCATTTTTTTCCATCAAGTCGGCTTGATGGACTTCTCTGGAGGGGTCATAAGTAAGAAATTGTTTCCTATTGACCGTATTTCACCTCTGGTGGTTCGTCTTGTCTGCTCGGGTCTAAGGAACCTGATCCAAAACCCTAAAGGTAGTACCCTGATCATGTTGAGGGCACACTACCACACGAGTCTGGCCGTGATTGTTGATGGTATCCCTCGGGAAGGACTCCTGTATTCTCGAATTAAGTCCTTGAGTGACATTCTTATTCACCTCCCCATAGTATGGGAGTGACTGGTGATTGTGTTCTGGGGATAATGACCTGAAACGGTTGGAGACGGTGGTTGGCACCACCTGCTTCTTAACCACTGGTCGTCGCTGTCCGGACAACCAGGGTGAGTTGTTAACTTGGAGGGCTTGTCAAGCGGCCTCCAGAGTCGGAATGGTACCATGTGGACGGTATTACTTATCCAATGAATTTGAAACCTAGTGTTGAAGATGCTGAGTAGGTGATGTCATCCTCAGAGTGGATGAGGATCCATCAGGAGTAGCGGCTGAGGCATTCACAAGTGTGAATTTTAAATAAGTCATTTTTTAATGCAAAGAGATCTTGGGAAAGAGTGCCTGTTTGATATAATAGACATAATCAATATAAGTTTTCCACTACATCTTTTGGATGAGCACATATGTTATTGATTGTTTTCTGGCCATCACATTAAGAAAAATAGGGGCCTAACAAATATATAAAACGTCATTTAACTTGGTTAAGGATTCATGTCAGGTTCACCATTTTTTCTTCTTCTAGAAATGAGGATTACATTGTTTGTTTACGGTTCAAGCATTCCAATTAGTTTCTAACGGGTTTATTTGTAGAACCGGAAACATCCAATGATTCTATATCAATTTGGAACTACTTTCCAAAGGTAGGTGCTCATTAGTTGTGAACCAATGATGTTTAAGTATTTTCATTGGTTGAGAGGATGAGAGGTCAGACTAATCACGCCTTTTTGGGGGGAATTATTGCCAACTCTGGGACTCTCTTATAGATTTATGTTATGTTCGTGAATCCTTATTAATTTACCAAGTATGAAAATGATCTTTCCTTTAGATCTGACAATCAATGATTTATATGTATGAGATTTAGAGAATCTTGTATATGTATTTTAGGTTCTTTATTGATAGAGAATCATCTGTATTTATTAGAGATTCTTAGTCAATGATATCCTTCACCAGATTATATAAAAATCTCTTGGACATTATGATAACCATAATGGTTTTAAAGCCACTCAGTGGGGCAGTTAAAGTTTATTGTCATTTAGAAGGATAAGGGTTATTTTAGATTTGGGATCGTACCTGCGGATGGGATACCTAAGTATCCCTGTTAGAAAAGGAATCAAAACCCACATAGTTCGAGTGAAGAAGTATGGGGTTTATGCATGATTGATGGCCCAAAGAGAGATGTCAAAATTACTTTAACACTATAAGCTCACGTGAGTCATTCTCTATGTGAGAAACAAGAGGGATTTGTAAAACCTGATGATTGTGCCACGAAAGATGAAATCATAAGAAATGATGTGGGGATTATGTATGTATGACCGCCCAAGATATATGAGGATCGGGATTTACCTCAGGTATGAAACCAAAAAAGAAGGCCCATAAAGGTATATGTGCTTTATGGAGATTTAAAGACTTAACATAGGGCTTACTCCTGAGAAGGATTCCAAAATTAGAGAGGGAATAATGATTGGGTTTTATTCCTGAGAAGGAAGCCCAAGTCAAAAGAAATTAAGCCTGGGGCTTACTCCAGAAAAGGAGGCCTGGGTTAAAGGGACTTGAGATCTGGGTCTTACTCCTATAAAGGAGGCCTAGGTTAAGAGAAATCATGATTGGGGATTACTACTAAGGAGGATTCCCATGAACAGGGAACTTGAGGCTTACTCCTAAGGAGGATGCCCAGATTAGAGAACTAGGGGCTTACTCCTAAGGAGGATGCCCAGATTAATGATCTTATCATCTTAAAGGATGAGGTTGAATGAAGGAAATCTCTAACCTTAGTGACATAAAGTTATGTAAATCATGAGTTTTTGTGAGATGTTCCACAGAATTCCTTTCAGATAAGGAATCCAACAAACAAACCATGCATTAAAATTCTATGAAGAGGGTTTTGAAGGCTGTCCTTGAAGAGGAAAGGTGGATTTGAGGAATGGATGTGAATAGGAAGGAGGCGCGCAAGTATTAGTCTGGCATGAAATTCCTGGTCGCCCAAGTATACTTGCGTGACATGAGTACACATGGGCGATGAAGAACCTGTGAAGTGATACTTGGGCGACATTAAATTGGAGCCCTTATTATCATCTCTAGAGGCTTTCAAATATGTGGCGCGCAAGTTTCCTTGAGAGGAAAAGGCGGTGCACAAGTATCATCACTTCCATTAAGTGGTGGACACTTTGGCGTACATGTATTGATGAGTTATAATACTTAGGCCTTATTCCACCTCTTTAGAGCTTCCATTCTAGCTAAAGAATCACCTTTGATGTGTTCGGAAGACTTCAGATGGAGACTTGGGTGACCAGAGCTTCAACCTGAGTTTTGGATTTTTGATCATCGAAATGGGGGGCCCAAAGGGGGTATTTATAGGCCATTGAGGACCTTTGGCGAAAAAATAATATGGCGCACAAGTGACTTGCACGACCCATATGTGGCGCACAATTATACATGCACGACCAGCTTGGAACTTGCGCGACCCATGCTTAAAGTGTTCCTTGTTCATCCCTTTGTCAATTTTTGATGTGTTTCAAAGGATGACTCTCTTTGTGCTTAAGGTATTCCTCTTTTCCATTTGTTAGACTCTGTGACGGAAAAGAGCTTCAACAATTTTTTATAGTTTTTATTAATTTTCATGGGGTTTTAGGGGGGTTTTGTGTGTTTTTGTGCTTTAAGGTTTTTTAGTGTGTTTTATAATTTTCAGGGGTTTAATGGATTTTTATAATTTTTAGCTATTTTTAGGGTAGTAATGGGTTTCTTGGATTCTTAAGTTTTTTATTTTATTTATGGTATTTATGGGTTTTTTGAGTTTTTGGGGTCCTTTAAGGTTTTTAGTGTTTTTAAAATTTAAGTTTTTTAGGGGTTTTATGTTTTTTTAGGTATTTTCAGTTTTGTTTCTAGGTTTCAGGGTTTTTAGGATTTTATAAATTTTTAAGGATTTTTAAAAATATTTATTATTTTTATAGTTTTAGGGTTTTTTGGGATTTTTATTGTTTTAGGGTTTGTAGGGGTTTTTGGGTTTCTTTAGTTTTTTTGGGTTGTGAGGGATTTTTTTATATTTTATATTTTTAATTTTTTTAGAGTTTCTTACCATTTTTAGTCATTTAATGGGTTTTTAATGTTTCATTGGGGTTTTAGGGTTTTTATTAGTTTTTATTTTTTTTATGTTTTAGTGGTATTTTTGGGTTTTTTGGGGGTTTTTGGTTATTTATGTTCTTTTTAGGTTTTTAGTGTTTTTAGGTTTTTAGGGATTTTATGTGTTTTTTGAGTTTTAATGGTTTTATTAGGGGATTTCAGAGTTTTTAGGGTTTTTAAAATTTTAGGTAATTTTTTGGATTTTTAGTTTTTTATGGTTTTAAGGAGTTTTGTGGATTTTAAAGGGTTTTCGTGTTTTTTATGGGGTTTAGGGTGTTTGTAATGTTTTTAGAAATTTTTAGGGTTTTAAGGTATTTAATTGTTTTTATGGTTTAAAAGTTTTCTTATGGTATTTCAGGGGTTTTAGGTTTTCTTATGATTTTGGAAATTTTTAGGGATTTTATAGGATAATTTTGGTTTTCTGGGTTTTTAGGGATTTAGAGGGTTTTTGGATCTTTTTGTGATTTTTATGTTTTTTTATAATTTTTTTGAATTTTAGGGGATTAAAGTGTTTTAAGAGTTTTTAGTGTGGTTTTAGGGTTTTTATGGGTATTTTGGGATTTAATTCCTTTTAGGGGTTTTGTGGTTTTTCTGGGATTTTATGTTTTTAGGGTCTTTTTAATTTTTTTAGTGTTTTTATCATTTTTTGGGGTTTTATGGTTCTAAGTATTTTTAGTTTTTAATTATTTTTTTGGTTTTTATAGTTTTTAGGGTTGTTTTTTTTTGGGATTTTTATGGATTTTAATATTTTTATGGCTTTTAGGGTTTGTGACGGTTTTAAATGTTTTTATATATTTTAGTGTTTTAGGGGTTTTTTTGGCATTTTATAGTTTTTAAGGGTTTTAAGTGTTTTTCTACTTTTCTTAGGGTATTTCATTGTTTTCTAGGTTTTTTAAAATATTTTTACAGAGTTTTAGTGATCTTACGATTTTATTGGTTTTTTGGGTTTTTATGGATTATGAGGGTGTTTAGGGGTTTTATGGGTTTCTTTTGATTTTTAGGGGTTTTTGAGTTTTTTAAGGTTTTTAATAATTTTAGAGTTTTTTAATGTTTTTATGGTTTAAAAGGGTGTTTAGAGTTTTTAGTGGGTTTTATGATTTTTATGGGCTTTTAGGAATTTTATGGTTCTTAGGTTTTTAGGGTTTTTTATTTTTTATGGTATTTTTAGGGTTTTAGAAATTTTAGGATTTTTAGTTGTTTTAACTGTTTTTATGTTGTTAATGTTTTCTTATGGGTTTTTCATAGTTTATAGGATTTTTTAAATTTATGATATTTAAAGGGTTATTTTAGCTTTTTATGAGTCTTTAGGGTATTTTAGGATTTTGAGGGGTTTTAGATTTTTTATAGTTTTTTGGGTTTTTTTGGGTTTTTAGCATTTTTAGGTTTCCAGCGTTTTTAAGTGATTTTATGTTTTTATGGTTTTATTAGAGTTTTTATGGTGTTTAGTGTTTATATTTTTAAGGATTTTTAGGGATTTTTTAGGATTTATTTAGTTTTTAGGGTTTTAAAGGATTTTGATGGGTTTTAGGCTTTTATGGTTTTTTCGATTTTTAGGGGCTTTTTTGAAAATTTTAGTCGTGTTTATTTTTTTTGATTTTTTTAATTTTTTTAGGTGTTTATAGGGTTTTTATATTTTTTAATTTTTCTTTTGGGTTTTTATGGGCTTTAATGGTTTTTATGGTGTTTTTCAGATTTTATGGTTTTAAGGTTTTTATGGTCTCTTGGGTTTTTAGAGTTTTGAGGTTTTTTGTGGTTTTAATAATTTTTAGGTTTTCTTATTTCTTTTGGGTTTTTTAGAATTTTAGAATTTTATTTGTACCAAGGTATTTTTAGGGATTTTTAGTATTTTTATGATTTTTACATATTGAAGGGATTTTGAGGGGTTTCTAGAAAAAAGGTTTGGTACCAAGCATGTATAGTCCATAAAATACATTAAAAGATAAAAATAGAGAATTATTAGAGAGGTTTAATGAAATGGGTGTGAATCTCAGCCATCATATCCAAGTCCACAAGGGAAGTACATAAATGTGGGGTTACAAAGTACAACATCGACCTCGTCTCCACAATTGCTTATTTGGAAAGCACATGCACCACCATGTTCACTTCCCTGTAGGTGTCTATGACAATAAGAGAAGATCCTCAGAGGTATTAAGGACTTTAATACAATATATAAGAATTATCAATGGTACATTTATGGATTTTCTCTTTAGGGAATCCACCACTAATATCGTATCTCATTTAATCCAAAGAAGATTCCACCCAGATTAAATTCAAAAAGAAACCACCCCCATTATTTCCCACAGCTCAGCCTCATATACACATCCATTTGAAATAAAGTGGTAGAAGTACCCTTTCATAAATACCATGTATGTGATAAAGACACTCCCACACCCTGAGTGACCGGGTGTACCTGAAACCGCTCCATCAACATTAACATTGATCCAAGTTATAATCGGGGGAATTAATTAGATGAATTTCAGAACCAATTGTTTTTTGATCATGCCAGACAATATTAGAATACGCAAAATAATAATATCAGTGAAATCATTAACTATCGAACCTATTTGAATGATGGATGTTGCGTGCTCCACATTGTGGATGGACACAAATTAACCAAGTAAGGAGCACCTTCTGTTTTTAAAAGAAACAGCATTGCAGGCTGCCCATATATTATCAAAAATAGTGGTAGCCACTGTGAGTAGGATATTAAACACTTATTGGATGAGATCGAGATATGTGATGTGTCTCAATAGCTCTACCACCTGGAATTCCAGGTGAGGCTAAATGCCAAATAGTTTATACACATAAGCCCACACCCTAGCTGCATTCCTGTATTGGACAAATAGGTGTTGTCCATTTTCCTCATCTTGTAGGAAGAGGATTCATACTGAGTCAAGATATAGGCTGGTCTTCTTCAGCTGGTCATAGGGAGGTAGCTGGTTCTTCTACAAATTCTACATTAACAGGTGCTTTATGGGTGGATAAAAATCCTCCTTAATTTAGAGATCTGTGCTAGAGAATTCACATCCTATAAGTGTTTTCGCTGATATAAATACATTTTGTTGAATTAACCAACCATATTTGGACTCCAAATTAGAGTTTCAATATCAATAAAGTTATATCTATTATTCTATATAATGAGATGTGAATGGAGAATCTCATCAAACTATTCAATCTTCTAATTGAGATCAACAATAGTGAGGTGTTTTCTATTAAGTGGAGTTAGGACCATCTCATTCAGTGGCATATTAAAATAGTTTGTATTCCCACAATTCAGGCTAGAGTGTTTTGAGAAAATCCACTTCAAGTTGGACATCATGTCATAGAAATAATATTTGATAGTAGGCGAGATAAAGGATGGTATGTATCATGAGTATACATTTCATAATTTTTGAGTGAATATATCATTGATAAAATATAGACCTCTATCTCATGAGGTGATCAGATTCTAGGTAAATTTTCCAAGGAGTGATTCATTAAAATTCCTAAGATCCTTAATACCCAGTCCAACCATGTCACCCAATTTAGTTTATTCCTTCCATGCCATAGAGACCAGCATCCTTTCCATGATCCATCCAGTCCAAGAATAATTTCTTATCTTGGATTTCATTCCATTAATAAGACTAATGGGCCATCAATATATGGAAAATGCATGTACAAACATTGAAGTAATGATAGAGTTTATGGGGTAGCCCCTTCCCACAATGGACATGCATTTCCCATTCCAACTAGAATGTTGGATACTGATCTTCACTGAGATTCTCTCTAAGTGGAATCATCTAACCTATCCCGAGGTGAGTGGGATACCAAGATACAAGAATGGGATAGATCCTCTCTTCACACTAAGGGTTTTGTATATATGAATTTTTATGGTAGCTGATATTCTCTCTCCATAGACCATGAGGGATTTGTTCTGGAAAATGGATTTCCCAACCCATTTTTTATAGTTATGAAATATCAATTCGATCGATTATAGGTTTCTCTTGTTATGTTTCTTGAAATTAAGAATATCATCAACATAAAAAAGGTGTGAGGGAACATGCAAGTCTCTTCTTTCGCTTATCTGATTATATGTACCATCCAGGGATAGTTTGTTAATGAAATGTCTTAGATAACATTAAAAAATTAAAAAATGGAGACCTGAGAGTGGATCCCCCTTCCTAACACCATGGGAGAATTTAAGGAACCCCTTTGGGGATCCATTTATATGGATAAATATTCTACAACTGCTCAATATTTTGGATATCATTTTGATGAATGTGGTAGAGAATCCATATTTTCTGAGGAAATTAAAGGTTAAAATCCACTTTATTGTATCAAAGTCCGTAAAGATTTATGGTTTTAGGGAAAAGTTCCCACACTTAGTTTTCTTCCAAATAATGTTGATTCCTTCCAAAGATGCATAAATCCAATTTCAAATAATATTTCCAAGAAAAAACCAAAACTTGTTATGGGTGATGAGTTTTTGAATGTGCTTCCCCATCCTCATAGTTTGAATATTTATATTAATATTTGGAATGGTAATCCTAATGAGACCGGTTGGAAGTCTCGTATGTAAATTTCATTTTCAGAATTTGGGATTAAATACAAAAGTTAGAATTAATTCCATAGGTAATTTAGTTGGATAGGAATAATTCATTGAAAAAATTCATAATATTCACTTTCCAAAAATCCTACTAAAACATGATGAACTTGTTGGTGAAACCATCTGGGCCCACCACACTATCAATTCTCAGTTAAAACAGGTAATATTTGACATACTATTCATAGGGGAAGTAGTTAAATCCATGTTCTAATGATCCTCAATGCATGGAATAATGGAGTCATATAGTTTAGTAGAATCTCCATTTACATCATCATTATAGAGCCTCTTAATGTAATCCACCGCGACATTTGAAATTTCATTCCCAGATGTGATGAGAGTGTCATTGATTCAAATAGTAGTCAACACCTTCTTTCAATTCTTTTCCTTACACAAACAGAGGAAGAATATAGAGTTCTTGTAGCAATATTAGAGTCACTTTACATTATATCAATTCTTTGATATTCTTTCTTTGAGAAAAAGGTGGTCATCCATCTTGGCATGAATCTAGAGCTCCTCATATGGAGGTATATATTGTTGCTTATTGGTAATAAGGAAACTGGAAATCTAGATTTTAGCGGCCCTGATAACCTCATCAAACCTGGAAAAAGAGTTCTTACTCCATTTCCCTAATAAACCACGGATTATTTTGAGATTGGAATCCACAATGAAGAGTTGAAATCCATTTTAGGTGCTACTCTAGCCATTGATAATCACTTCACTACATCATCGATTGGTTATCCAAGCACAATTGAATTTAAACTTCAGTAGATATGACCACATGGTGTCCACCTTGATACCCAAAATAATGGTACAATGATCCAAATTAAATTCTGGAAGGGTTAACCTAGAATGATTGGTCAGGAAACTTGTGTCATTAATCTTAGGGTTTTCAATGTTTTACGGTTTTTACATTTTTCTTTTGTATTTTTATGGTTTTTTAGGATTTTATGGGTTTTTTGGGTTTTTTTTTGGGATTTTGTAGTTTTTTTAAGGCTTTACGGTTTTTAGGTGTTATAAAGTTTTTTAGAGTTTTTAAAAAAAATTAGATTCTTAAATGGTTTTAGTTATTTTTTAGTATTTTATTGGGTTTTAGGATTTTTATGGTTTTAGGTGGATTTATGGTTTTTATAGATTTTAAATATTTTTAGGTTTTAAATTTTTTCTTAGGGACTTTTAGGGTTTTTGTGTTTTTTTATGTTTTTATGTATTTTTATGGAATTTATTTGTTTTTTTTTGATTTTTAGTGTGTTTAGTTTCTTTAGTGTTTTTAGAAATTTTTTGGGGGGTGTTAAGTGTTTTTTGTTTTTAAGGTATTCTTATGGGATTTCATGGTTTTTAGTGTTTCTTAGAAACTTTTAGTTATTTTTAACAATGATTATGGTTTTGGGGGGGTTTTTAGGGATTTTGAGGTTGTTTAGGGGTTTTTAGGGTTTTAATAGTTTTTTGTGTTTTTAGGATTTTTTGAGTTTGTATCAGTTTTAAGGGTTTATAGAGTTTTTAATTATTTTATGGATTTAAAGGGTTTTTAGAGTTTTTATCGAGTTCTTTGTTTTTCAATAGGTTTTCAGTTTTTTTATAGTTTAGGGTTTTTATGGTTTTTAGGCATTTTATG
Source organism: Viscum album (assembly GCA_963277665.1). Lineage (NCBI taxonomy): Eukaryota > Viridiplantae > Streptophyta > Magnoliopsida > Santalales > Viscaceae > Viscum > Viscum album. Next base: position 480,159,616 of record OY728162.1, read on the forward strand.
GTGTTTTTAGGGTTTTTAGAGTTTTTAGTTTTTTTTTATTTTTTTAGAGTTTTTATGTGTTTTTAGGTTTTTATGGTATACATAAGGATTTTTAGGGTTTTTTGTTGTTAAAATTTAAAAAAAAATCGCACTTTTTTAAATATTTTTATGTTTTTAGTGGTATTAGGGATTTTAAGTGGTTTGGGGGTTTTGAGGTTCTTAGCATTTTTATGTTTTTATAGGTATTAAGTTTTTTTAGGTTTTTATAGTTTTCTTTGTATTTCTCAACATTTTAATATTTTTTACTTTTTAATAAATTTTTAACGATTTTTTGAGGATTTTTATGATTTTTAGGGTTTTTTGGTATTTTGATGGTTTATTTAGTTTTTAAGGGTTTCTAGGGGTTATGGTTTTTGAGGTTTTAGGGATTTTTTGAGTTTTTTGGGTTTTTAGTCTTTTGGTGTTATTTAATGTTTTAGGGGATTAATGGGTTTTTATAATTTTAGTGTTTTTAGGGTTTTTAATGTTTTATGGGGTTTTAGGGTTTTAGGGTGTTTTAGGATTTTAGGCATTTTTTAGGGTTTATATTTTTTTTAAAAAATTCCATAGGTTTTAATGATTTCTTATTTGTTTTTCATGGATTTTAGGGTTTTTTATGTTTTAGGTATTTTTGTGATTTTTTTTGAATTTTTATGAGTTTTTATATTTTTCTCGATAATTTGGAATTTTAGGTTATTTAGTATTGTTAGGGGTTTTATATTTTTATATTTTTAATTTTTTCTTATGGTTTTTCATGTTTTTTTGGGTTTGAATGTTTTTTTGGATTTTTGTGATTTTTTAGGTTTTCATGGATTTTTATGGAATTATGGAATTTTTGGGTTTTTAGGGTTTTAGGGTTTTCATGGGTTTTATGGGTTTTTAGAGTTTCGGTATATTTTGGGGTTTTGTGGTTTTTTTTGGTATTTATGGTATTTAGGAGTTTATGGCATTAAGAGTTTTTTGAATTTTATGTTTTTTTAGAGTTTTTATATTTTTTAGTGTTTTTAGGTTTTGTAGGTTATTTGATTGTTTTTTTAGTTGCTTTAAATTTTTAGGGTTTTGAGGTTTTTTATTGTATTTTACACTTTTATATTTTAGGTATTTTAATGATTTTTCCCAGTTTTTAGGATTTGTAGGGATTTGGTGGGTTTTTTTGTTTTTAGGGTATTTTTGGGTTTTGATGTTTTTCGGGTTTTTTTTTTGATTTTTTAGGGTTTAAAGGTTTTTATTTTTTTAAAATATTAAGGGTTTCAAGTGTTTTTAATTTTTTTAGATACTTTTTTTTTGTTTTTATGGGGTTTTAGGTTTTTTACGTTTTAGCATATTTTTTTTATGTTTTTTCAGGGTTTTTGGGTTTTAGCATATTTAATGGTATTAAGTGTTTTTAGGTTTTTTATTTTTTCCTTATTTTTTTTTCAATGTTTTTAGGAGAATTTATGATTTTAAGGTAAATAAGTATTTTTCTAGTATTTTTTTGGTTTTCTATGATTTTTAGGGATTTTACGTATTTTTTAGGGAATTTAGAGGTATTTTATTTTTTTTGGGTTTTAATGGGGTTTTTTGTGTTTTAGTTGGTTTTTAGGGTTTTTTTGAGTTTTTATGGTCTTTAGGTGTTCTATGGTATTAATATATTTTATGGGTTTTTCAATTTTTAGGGTTTTAGATGTTTTATATATTTTTATCTTTTTATGATCTTTCAAGGTTTCTTTAGGTTTTTAGGGTTTGTCACAATTTTAGAGATATTTATGTATTTTTTGGGATTTTATATGTTTTCATGAATTTTTTGGGTTTTTTGTGTTTTTATGGGTTGTAAGGTTTTTTAGAGTTTTTATCAATTTTCGGGGATTAAAAGGGTTTAAACGTTTTTATTTGATTTTAGGGGTTTTGTCTGTTTTAGAATTTCATATGTTTTTTGGGTTTTTTATGATTTTAACAGGATTTTAGATTTTTAGGGTCTTTTAATGATTTTTAAAGTTTTATGTGTTTTAGGGTTTTTAGGTTTTCTTACGGGTTTTAGGGTTTTTTACATTTTAGAGATTTTAAGGCATTTTTATGGTTTTATGGTTTTTGTGGAATTTAGGGTTTTTCTGAGTTTTTAGCATTTCTTATATTTTTATGATTTTTTAAGCAGTTTTATGTTTTTATGATTTTATTTAGGGTTTTCATGTGTTTTAATTTTTTATGTAATTTTCAGGAATTTTATATTTTTAGGTATTTTGAGGGGTTTTAGGGTTTTTTTGGGTTTCATGTTTTTTTATGTATTTAGGGATTTTTTATATTTTATGGTTTTTATGTGTTTTAATGTTGATTAACGTTTTTTGGGGATTAAAGAGATTTTAGTGTTTTTTTGTGGTGTTTTAGGGTTTATATCGGATTTTAGGGGTTTTAAAGGTATTTATGGGATTTTAGGATTTTTTGGGGGTTTTTGGGTTTTTAGTGTCCTTTTAGGGATTTGTTTGGGTTTTTTTCATTTTATGGGTTTTAGGGGTTTTATGTGTTTTTTTGGTTTTTAAGGTTATCTTGAGGCTTTCAAGTTTTAAAATTTTTACTAATTTTTTGGTTTTTTTATAATTTTTTTGGTTTCGAGGGATTTTAGGTATATTGAGGGGTTTGAGGGGGTTTTTAGGGTTCTTTATGGTTTTTCATGTTTTTACTTTTTTAGGGGTTTTATGTTTTTTTAGGTTTTATGGGTTTTATAATGGGTTTTCCCAGTTTTCTATATTTTTAACGAGTTTTTATAATTATTTTATGTTTTTTATGTTTTTTATTAATTTTAGCGACTTTGACAGGTTTTTTTTGTTTTTTGGGATTTTTAGGATATTTATTATTTGTTAGTTTTGTAGGTTTTGTTTGAGTTTTTAGGGGTTTTAAAAAAATTTATACTTTTGAACGTTTTTATGGTTTTAAATAGTTTTTATAGTTTTTAGTGGGTTTTTAGGTTTTTATGGGTTTTAAATGTTTTAGGGGTTCTTATAGTTTTTATGGTTCTTATAGTTTTTACGGTTTCTTATAATTTTTATGGTTTTTAGGGTTTTTAGGTATTTTAATGATTTTGATTTACCATTGAGATAAATTGTTTTAACAAAGTTGTATTACAACTAAATGTTTTGTAAAAGAAGGTTTTTATTTTTATGGATCAGACCAAGTCTATCCGAATGAGGGTTTTTAAGAAAGTTGAATTTTCCTGAATGTTCAAACTCTAACATAAAGGGGGTGGAAGGTTTGGTATTTGTGAATTTTTTTCTAGACACATATTTCTAGACACAAAAGATCAGACTAAGATGAACTAGACTCATAATTTTTGAATGAGCAACATCGATCGCAGGAGTCATTAGGAAGATGAACTATTTCATCAAACTTGGCATCACTTTGAGATCCATCGACATGAAGTTCAGATTTATTGGACATATAATTTTTTATAAAGTCTAAATTTTTGAATGGGAGGAATTTAGAGTCATGTTGAAGAGGTTTGTTGAAGAGGTTTGTTGAATAAAGTGATGTCAATTGTTAGAATGTTCCCAAAAATTCTAATCCAAAATCAGAATATGCTTTGCAGGTCATGATGTTCTAAAAAATAATGAAAACTATCATGATAAAATTTTTTTATGAAATGGAGGAATTTTAATGTTTGTGTCGGTTTGAGAAACCCAGTCATAGAAGATCGGATGCAAAAGTACCAAACTCAGATGTTTTCAGAAGTTAGAATTTTTAAAGATGATGATGTTTAAAGAAATTAATGTTTCTGAGTTGATTCATCATTGGGTTATGAACATTGTAATGATAATTCTATAATAATGAGAATTATATCATTATGATGATTTTAACAAGAATGACTCTATGGATAAAGATCAATTGAATCAGGAACATTCATCGTTTCATTAAATGAATATATCACCTTGATAACACAATGGATATAGAACATCAGAGTGATTATAATTTCTTATGTCTATCCATTAAAGGGCGATCTGTTATGAATAGAATTGAAGATTATAATTAAGATTTGTTTTCTTGAGAATAAAAAAAGTAGAGTTTAATTTTTCAATCGAATAAGATTGTGAAACTAATATGTCATCTATTGAGGAGGTTCATCATAATGAGCTGAGGAAGATAGTGAGATCATAATGAGATGATAAATAGAGGAATATTGTAATGAGATGGAAAGAAAAGAAGATCATAATGATCAGAGGAAACTAAAGTTGAGGAAGTTATATCAGACACAAGGAATGTTAGTTTGTTCAAGAACATAGATCTCAATTAAATATTGAGAAGGTGTAAACAAGTCAATTTTTAAGTTTGAATGTGATTGTTATTGGATGTTTTAAAATTTGGGTAAGCGGTATTTTTTTTCATTTTTCAGCTTTTTCATTTCTAATTCACATATAAATAGAATCACAATTCATTTTCATTTTGAAACATTTCATGAAAGAAAAAAATGTGGAACAATGAAGAAGTCAAGTGAAAGTTCCTTTCTGACCAAGATCTCATTATAAGATCAAACATTTGTTATTTTTGTTTACAGAACTGAGAAACATCATTTTGAGAAGATTGTATTGATTCAGTTGGATAGAGAAATATTTGAAAATGATTTTTATAAGTGTTTGAGAAGTGATGATTAATAATGTGAATATCATATTCATTAAATCATACTGATTCAATCAGGCTAGGTTCATCAAACTGAAGGTTATTGAATTTAGGGTCATAGGTCAAATGGAATTTTGTAGATAAAAATAAACAAAGTATTTTTTACCTTTGTTTTAGATCAATTATTTAAATCAAACTTTGTAAACTGATATGAGTCAGTATAATATTTCATATCAGGATATAGAAGGTGTCTAATGGGAGTTAGAACAAGTTTTATTCACTTATTCAAAATAGTGAATTTCTATAGACCCATGAGAGTGGATTTGGAAAGGATGTATGTTCTCACACTGAGACCAAACTTTATTCATCTAATGTTATTTACATTCATTCCATTTTTTTCAAGAATGAGTATTTACAAGAAGATGATATGGATACAAAGTTTAACAGGTTACATGGGTTATGTTATAAAATGTTTTGAAACTTAAAAAATATGAACAATTGATTCAACCCCACTTCTCAGTTGTTATTCAGTCCTTTACAAATTTAATTAGTATCATAGAGAAGGTACCCTTTTTAAATCATTATAATGGATAATATCAATTTTTATAAAAGTATAGTAATTTCTATATTTTATGGAAAAAAATTATTAAGCATGGAATAATAGGATGCTTCTTATTCTTCAATATCTTGGATTGAAGGTTATTGATTCTGATAAATTTAGTTTTAATCCTATTGAGAATGACTCCCCAATGAATTTTACTAATAATTTAAATATCAAAGTTTATAGAAAATATAGAAATTATATCCTTATTTCCTAATCAGAAAACTTTTATATGATATAGATCGTTCTCAAAACATCATAAAATATTAGAGAAAAGCTCAAAATTATTTTTGAAGGGAATATTAAAGTGAAGTAAGGAAAGTTAAAAATATGTCATAGTATGTATTAATATATCCAAATAAGAGATGGAGAAAATATTTATGAATACTTCATCCGATTAAATGAAACTATTTGTAACATCATAGGATTCAGATATTTCCTAGAAGATTATATAACATTGATGAAATGTATGAGAATCCTTCTAGAAAAGTTTAATGCCAATATTTCCTCTTTAGAAGATAAGGATAATTCATCTCATAATTAATTTCATAAATTTCTTTTTTCTTATGAAATTTGGAAATCTCCAATGTTCAAAAATAATATGAAAGATGAAATGGATTTTGATTCCATAAGAAAAATGAAAATTGAAACTGTTGAATATGTTGATCCTTGTGATACAAATTATAAATCAGATGATGAATTGAATAAATATATATTGTCTCTCATATCTAAGAAATATGTAAGGGGAATATGAAAGTATGTTGGTAAAATTACTCTCAAATTTCTTGAGTGTGGTGGAATTATATACATTTCTATGAATTTTTTTATGAATATAGTTGGAGAATATCATGATAATTCTGATGAAAAACCTCAATGAAAGAAGTTGAAAAAAGATATAATGAATAGAATTCATTTAAAATTTTAAAAATTAGTTTATTAGGAATAAGAGAAGTATGTTGAGTAAGAAAAATAAATTAGACTCAATCAATAACAATTATTTGGAAGATGAAAGTTCCTAAAAATTCAGAACCTTTATTGAAAAATTGGAGAAAAAAAATATTACTTTGATAGTAAAGAAGGTGATGAATAATCATATAGAGAGTTTCAACACAGAAAATAACTTTTTTTATGACTTTATAAATACAAGACTTTCAATATATAAATCAGAGTAGTGATGAAATATTTTGAAGAAATTTTTTAAGGAAGAAAAAATATCATCCATTAGGAGGAAGAATACATTTAAGAGATATTAAGTTGCAAACATATAATTTTTGAATAGGGAAAGATGGTTGAATTTCACAGAATGAATATGGAAGCTAATGAAGAATAAGTAAACAAGTTTCAATAAAAAAATATTTTCTCAAAAAATACCTTGAGTAAGATAACTGATAAAATCATAAAATCTTCAAAAGTAAAATATGAGACTTCTAAAGTTACCGAGAAGGATCAAAACGAGAATAAGTTAAAATCATCACTTAGCAAAATTAAAGTTTCATCTAATTGTTCTACCATTTCAGGTTTAGTGAAAGGTGTTGGGAATGATTTTGTTCATAAAGTATGTGATAAACTTATCAAATCAACAAAAGTTGAAAGCTCACTCAGAAGGAGAGATGGACCACTTCCTATGAATTATAGAGTAGCAATAAGCTTCCAACCTCAAAAAAGATTCTATAGAGAAAAATAATTCTTCAGTATAAAATCATGATTTGATGGATTTTCTAGTGTTGTGGAATCTATGGGCATAGATATTATAATTTTTTTCATAACTATTAACTTCTCATAAGAAGGATTGAACAAATTGAAAGAAATTTGGAAGAAGGATTATTAAATTTCCTGAATAATATGATGTTAGAAAAGAAAAGACTCAAAATTTTATAAACATTCCAATCAAAAACTAATTTGAACATATAGAAGATGTTTTGGGAGATGTTATCAGGCTCATCATCATGTAGAAATATGTATGATACTCCTTCCAGAACATGCTTTTTATGATTGAAATGAAGAGGAAGCCAGAAATAAAAACTTTGAGGAAATAACCATTGTTGTTGAGACTTCTTTGAAATTAAGTAATAGAAACAATCCATGGATACCTGATAGTGGTTTTTCAATACATATAATAGGTGATATAAAAAAAACGAAACAAGTTGAAATTCATGATAGAGGAGCATTTACATTTGGAAATGATAGTTCCTTAAAAATTAGAGTAATTAGAAAGGTTGATATTGAAGTTAACAAGTTTAAATCTAAGGAAGTATGATTTTTTGATGGGCTAAATCACAATATACATAGTTTATGTCAACATTGTGATGATGGAAATAAATTGATCTTTAGAAAATATTATTTTGTTATAAAAGTGTGAAAGATGTAAAAGTTATTAGAAAAAGATAAAGAATTAATGTGAATCCCTTCCTAATAGGAGAGTCTAATAACTCATGAAACTTGAGTGTTAAAGATGAAAATAAATTATGGCACCAAAGACATGGCCACATTGGGAAAAAAAACATGAACACACACTATAAATATGATTTTGTCTATTATTTTATGGAATTTAAAATAAGAGTTGATGATGTGGTTGTTACTTTTAAAAAAGGTAAGATGACAAAAAAAAGTCATAAGAGGGTTGAGATTCAATCTACTAGACCGCTTGATCTTATTAATTCTAATTTATGTGACTTGGTGAGACATCAAACAGAAAAGTAGTTTTACACATAATAAATTTTATTAATGATTTCAATCAGATGAAAAACATCATGTTTATGAAACATAAGTCAGATGATATTGAAATGTTCATGTTTTTTAGAAAATAATTTGATAATGAAACGGGGTTTTATATAATGAAATTGAGAAAAAATTATGGCACTGAATTAACAAGAAATAATTTTGAAACTTATCTAAGAAATAATGTTATAAAACATCTATATAGTGCACCCTATACACCAAAAAAATGGAGTAGTAGAGAGAAAGAATATAATTTTTGTGGAAATGGGAAGAAGTATGTTTTCATAATAAAAACATTCAATGTTCTATTGGAAAAATGTTTTCAATGCTACATTACACGTTCAAAACAAATTCTTTTTGACATTGGAAACCAACATGAATTCTTATGAATTGTGGTATAACAAAAAACCTTCATTTAATTACTTCAATGTTTTTGGAAGTCCATATTTACAAGACATAAAAATCCAGATCTAGAAACTTTTGATGAGAAATCCATGGAAGAAAATTTTATATGTTATTTACCCAATGGAAGAAGATATAAATATGGGCACAAACTTCTACAATGTTTGGTAGACTCATATGATGTGATAGTAATTGAAAATAACAAATATTTAACAGAATTTTTTTGATAATTCTAAGGAGGATAAACTGGAGATTTACAATGATAGAGAATATATTTCAAAACATCCTTACCATGATTCAGAATAATCTTATGATGAGGAAATATTAGTTGGAAAAGAATGATTCAAATTTACTACAACACAATAATATGTTGAGTCCAAGAAAATTATTGGAAATCATAAGTCTCCAGTTCAGACCAGAAAAATGTTAAGATTATAAAATCATACATCACTTATCTCAAAGGTGGATGTAGAATCAGTTTTAGAATCTATTCAACACAAAGAATGGGTATAATATAGGAATGAAAATTTGAATCAGATTGAGAAAAATGAAACATGGTAACTTGTTTCGTGGATAGAAAATAAAAAATTTATCTGAAAAAATTTGGTTTATAGAAACAAATTGAATAATCATGTAGTATTATTAATAAAAAAATAAATATTTTTTTTTAAATTCTATGAATAGGTGGAAGTTGTTGATTTTTAATAATCTCTTTCCGTAGTTGAAATATTTTAAACTATTATAATATTTATATCAGTGGTTTCACATTGAAATTAAAAAAATTATGAAATTGATGTAAAGACATATTTCTTAAATGTTGATACCGAGGAAGAAGTTTATATTGAACAACCTTGTGGTTTTCAAATTGATAATGATGAAAATAAGGTTTGTAGATTGAATAAATCCTTGTATTGATTTAAATAAGACCCATGTTATTCTTATTCAAAACATGATAAATATTTCATAATGTTGAATGTTTCTAAAGGAAAAGTTGATAGAAAAATATATGTGAAAGATTTAAACATCTAAAGTCTAATTGTGATATTATATAGTGTGATATAATTTTTGATGTAGAGGAAGTAAAGATGTTTCTAAGGAAATGATGATGATTTTTTAAATTTCAATATTGGAGAATTAACTTTCATTCTTGTCTTACAAGTTCATCCAAAATAAAATTACATTTTATTGTCTCAAGAATAGTATTCTAGTAAATTTTTATGGATGTTTGGGATGGTATAATTCAAATAATTTTCTAATCCTATATATGTGAGAAAAAATATGATTAAACATTAATTTGAAAAAAGTGAAAATGAGAAAGTCTTTTAGAATCTGATATAAATTCCACTTTATCGTACAACATCAAGGCATGATATTTTTTATATTGTGACTTGTGTGCTGGGTATAAATGTAATCCAAAATAATCACATATATTGGTAGAAAAAATAATTCTGAGATATGATAAATTAATATCATCAAAAGGGTTTTTTACAAAACAATAAGGGATATGAAGTTTCATGGTCATACTAATGTCTATTGGGTAGGAGATTATAATGATATAAAATCAACCTCAAGAGGAACATTTTTATGGGGTGAATGTTTTGTGACTTGGAATACTAGGAAATAATGTTTAGTAACATTAAAATTAGATGAATTTGAATATGTTAAAGCAACTCAGTCTTGTACTCAAATGTTATGTATGAAATTTCAATTGGACGACATGAAAGTAAACATTTCCAAACCATTGATGATACTTTGGGACAATCAATGTTTAAATGATCTTTCTAAAAACCATATTCAACATTCAAGATCAAAACACAATGATATAATTTTTCACTTTATAAAAGATAAGGTTGTTGGTGGATATTTTTTGTGGAATATATCTCAACGAAATATAAAATTGCTGATATCATCACAAAGGTAATGCCGAAAGACTGGTTTATTGAGCTGAGGATGAATCTTCATGTTCAACCTCCTCCAATGAATTCCTAATGCTCATAAGAAAAATCCCCAATTGTACTTTGTATTCTGATGACAAAGGGGGAGACAAAGTAACACCTTTGTTAAGTATTTTCTTTTCTTTATTAAATGAATCTAATGTTTTGGTTATCATAAAAGGGGGGATATAAAAAGGAAAGGAGTAGAAAAATAAAATTGAGAGAGGAAAAGATATATGTGATAGGGAGTTTAGCTTCACATGGATGAAAAATTTTATTCTCACTGTGGGATGGAATTATTTCAAAAACATTACTATATGCAGTAGTGTAGTGTTAGGAAACTATTTTTGAGAAATCTATTTTTTGGTAAAAGTCAAAAAAACATGAGTTTTTTTAAAAAAGTTTAGTTGTGAAAAATTTCTGAGATCTAGAAAAGATGTTAATGAGGGTAGTAAATAAATCCATATGTGGAGATTGAAGAACCTTTGTTATAATTTTTTTGGCAATATTTTTTTTTATTTTTGGACAACTATTATTTTTGTATAAGATTGTTTTTAATTTTTAGGATTGATCATGTATAAAAAAATGAGGTTTTGTAAGAATGTTGAATGTTGCTTAATATTAAAACATAAACATAAATGGGGAAAAAATTTCTAACTTTATTATAAAAATATATCTTTATTAAAAAAAATTCGAACACATATTATCAGACTAAGAAGATCGGATCCAAAAGTATAGGACTTTGAATTGGTTAGAAATTAGAATGTGTAAAGCAGGTGAAGTTTGAATAATTTCAATTTTTTTGAGTTGAGTCATCATTAAATATAGAAAATATTAATGATAGTTTTATCCTAATGAGAATTATATTATTATGAGGATTTTAACCATATTAACTATGAGGATGAAGATCAATCAGACCAGAAACATGAACTGTTTCATCAAATGAGTGCTTTACATTGATAACGGAATAGAAGCATCACATTGAAGCGATCAGAGTTTTTGATATAGATCCATCAAAGGGACACCAGTTATGATAATAAGTGAAGATTATAAAATAGTGTAATTTTCTTGATAAGAAACAAAGGTAGAGTTCAAGTTTGCAATCAAAATATATTATGACACCAATAAGTAATTTATTGAGGAATTTCATCGTAATTTGATGAGGAAGATAGTTAGATCATAGTGAGATTAGAAATAAAGGAAAACCATAATGCGTAGAGAAGGAAAGGAATATCATAATGAGTAGAGGAAGCGAATTATATAGAAGTAATATCAGGCTGAAGAAAATTTATTTTTCGTAATAAGACTAAACTCATAAAAATCTTGAGCAGGTTTGAAAAATTCAATGTTAATGTTTAAATGTGAGCTTTTTTGGTGTTTTGAAATTTTGATAAGTATGCATTTTTTTCAGTGTCTTTATTTTCTTTACCATGTCTAATATAAATAGAATCACACTTTATTCTCATTTTTAATTTTTTCCTGAAAGAAATAAAGGTGGATCACAGAAGAATTTGAGTTAAAGTTCCTTCTTGACATAGATCTCATTATAATATCATACATATGTTGTTTTTTATACCTCACTAAGAAACATCATTTTTGATAAGATCACATTGAGTCAATCAGATAGAGTTTTTGAGAAATGTTTGAGAAGTGAAGATTGAGAAAGGAAATATCGTATTGAGTTTATGATACTAAGTCAATTGGACTAGGTTCAGTAGACTGAAGGACGTCAAATTAAAGATCATCATACCTAAGGATATTTGTAAATAAAATTGAAAAAAGTATTTTTAATATTTTATTAGCTCAATTTTCTTATATGAAAACTTTTTAAAAAGCCCGGATTAAGTGTAATATTATCTATTAGGAGGTAGATTGTGTCGAAGGCGAGTAGGCACAAGTTGTATTCACTTCTTCATAATTGTGAATTTCAATAGACCCATGGGGGAATCTATGGAAAGGGTGTATATTCTCACAAAGAGTTTGAACCATTTAAATAACATTTGATTTACTTAATTTACTTTTTTTCATTTATGAGTAATTACAAAAATATTATAAGGGTATTAACTTTAATATATTGAAGGGGTTATGCATTAAAATGTATTAAAAATAATAAAACATGAAAAACTATTTCAACCCTGACGTTCTTAGATGATGTTCGAGCCATTGGAACTTTATATTTTAAGTGTTTTTAGTTTTTAAAGATTTATATTGTGTTTTCATGGTTTTTACGATTTTTTAATTTTTTTAAATTTTTAGTGATTTTGTATGATTTTTATTGGTTTTAGGTTTTTTGAGGGGTTTTTAGTGTTTTAAGGTTTTTAGGGTATATATCATTTTTTAGGTTTTTTATATTTTTAATTGTTTTTATGTTTTTAACAATTTCTTAGGGGTTTTCATGGTTTTTATATTTTTAGGGAGTTTTGGTGCTTTTTTAGGGTTATTTGAAATTTTTAGACATTTCATGGTTTCTAAGTGATTTCATGGATTTTGTGATTTTATATTGTTTGTTTTTAGGGTTATTATGGGTTTTTTAAGTTGTTTTTATTTTTTAAAGGGTTTTTATATTTTTAGTGTGTTTTAAAGGTTTTTATGTGTTTTTAACTGTTTTTGAGGGTTTTAGGGGTTTTATAGTTTATCGAGTTTTAGGGGTTTTACGATTTTTAAAGATTTTTATTGTTTTTTGGAGTTTTAAGTGTTTTATATTTTTAAGGTTTTCAATGAGTTTTTAATGGTTTTTAGGGATTTTTATATTTTAGGTTTTTAATGGATTTTTATCTCTTTTATGCTTTATGGCTTTTATATATTTATAGATTTTTATGGTTTCTAGGGGTTTTTACAGTATTTTTGGGAATTTTTGGGTTTTTAGTGTTTTTATGGGGTTTTAATTTTCTTTAATTTTTATGGTTTTCTTGTTTTTTAGTGTTTTTAAGTAATTATGGGTTTTTTGGATTGTTTTTTGATTTTATGGTTTTTATGGTTTTTTGGGAATTTGAGGGGTTTTAGGGTTTTTAGGGTTTTAGGGTTTTTAATGGTTTTAAGATTTTTTGGTATTTAAGGGTTTTAAGTATTTTTAGATTTTTATTTTCTTCTTAGGGGTTTTCAATCATTTTTTTTAAATTTTTAGGGATATTTCGAGTGCTTATAATATTTTTATGGTTTTTATGGATTTTAGAGATTTTAGGGTGTTTATGGTTTTTTATGGGTTTTCAGAGTTTTTAATGTTTTTAGGGGTTTCAATGGTTTTTACATATTTTTTGGTTTGTAGAGTTTTAATGGGTTTTTAATATTTTTTTTAAAAAATGTTAGGGGTTTTTATGGTTATTAGGGATTTTTGGGGATTTTATATTTTTTAGGGTTTTATGGGTTTTATGTGTCTTTTGAGTTATAAGGTATTCTTAAGGGTTTAGGGTTTCTAATATTTTTGTGGGGTTTAAAGGAATTTTTTATCTTTTTTAATATTTTTTAGAGTTTTTAGAGAATTTTTTGGTTTTTAGGTTTTTCATGGTTTATAGATTTTTAAGGGGTTTTGAGGGGTTTGAGGGTTTTTTGGGATTTTATGGTTTTTTGGGGGTTTATGGGTTTAAAGGTTATTTATATTTTTTAAATTTTTATGGGTTCAAATAATTTTTAGTGTTTTAATGGTTTTATGGGGTTTTGGGGTTTTTAATGTTTTTAGGGTTTTTATTGTTTTTAAGGGTTTTGAGGTATTTAAGGGTCTTTTTATGGGTTTTACCATTTTTAGGTATATTATGGGTTTTATGTGTTTTAATGTTTTGATGATTTTCTTATGGATTTTTTAGGTTTATAGGGTATTTTATGGTTTTATTAATTTATGAATTTTTAAGTATTTTTTCATTTCAGGGTTTTATGGTTTTTAATGATTTTGAGGTTTTTATTAATTTCTTGTGGTTTTATGGTATTTTATGGGTATTATCCTTTTTTATGAGTTTAGGGGTTTTAAGTGTTTTTATGTTTTAAGGTTTTCTTATTGTTTTTAGGGATTTGGGGTTTTTTATTTTTAGGGGTTTTAGGTATTTTTTGGATTTTTAGGGGTTTATATGGGTTTTAGGGATTTGGGGGGGGGGTGGGTTTTAGGGTTTTATGGGTTTTTATATTTTTTGGGTTTTAGGGATTTTTTATAGTTTTTAGGGGTTTTTTGGTTTTCTATATTTTTTAAATTTTTGAGGGCTTTAAAGGGTTTGTATAGTTCTTAGTGAGTTTTTATAGTTTTTATTGGTTTTTAGGGTTTTTAATGTTTTTAGGGGTTTTCTAGGTTTTATGTTTTTTAGGGTATTTTAGGTTTTTTTAGTGTGTTTAGGCTTTTTGGATATTTTAGGGGTTTTAAATGTTTTAATATTTTTATGGTTTTCCATGATTTATAGGGATTTTTATGTTTTTAGTGATTTTTATGGATTTTTATGTTATTTTAGGTTTTTATTTTTTTATTTATTTTAATGGGTTTTTTGTTATTTTGAGGGTTTTTTGGGTTTTTAGTGTTATTTAGGTTTTTAGGGATTTTAAGTGTTTCTTTGTTTTTATGTTTTTTCGTAGTAATTTATAGGGTTTAAGTGGGTTTCTAGGTTTTTTGGCATTTTTATGTATTTTTTTAGATTTTATGGGTTTTAGGGTATTTAGGGATGTTTTTTTGGGTTTTTTGGGTTTTTATTGGTTTTTTGGGTTTTAGTGTGTTTTTAGTTTTTTTTGGGGGTTTTAGCGTTTTTATAGTTTATAACATTTTTAGGGGTTTAATGTGTTTTTATATTTTTATGCGTTTTAGGGGTTTTATGGGCTTTAAGGGGTTTTAATGATTTTTAGTAGTTTTTATGGTTTTTAGAAATTTTTAGGGTTTTATGGATTTTATCTGTTTTCATTGATTTTATGGTTTTCATTGGGTTTTTATGTTTTTTTTTGGAATCTAGGGACTTTTAGGATTTTCATTTTTTTTAGGGTTCAAAGTTATTTTGAGGGTTTTTAGGGTTTTAAGGGTTTTTAATATTTGTATCACTTTTTAGGTTTTTAGGGGTTTGAAGTATTTTTATGTTTTTAAGGTTTTCTTAGGGTTTTCATGGGTTTTTGGTTTTTTTTATATTTTTAGGGATTTTTAGGGATTTCATAGGGATTTTGGTTTTTAAGGATTTAAGGGTTTTTACGGGTTTTTGGTTTTTTGAATTTTATGAGTTTTTGACTTTTGGGGGGGTTTTAATGTTTTCTAGAGTTTTTAATGTTTTTATGGTTTGAATGGAATTTCTTTTTTAGTGGTTCTTTAGGATTTTTATTGGGTTTTAGGAATTTTTATTATTTTTAAGGGTTTTATGGTTTTTATGGGTATTTTTGTTTTTAGGGGTTCTATGGTTTTTTAGGATTTTTTGGATATTGTAGGTTTTTAAGGGTTTTTAAGTATTTTTATTTTTTCATGTTTTCATAGGGGTTTTTAGGGTTTTTATTGTTTTTATAGTTTTTTAGGATTTTTATGGGTATTTACGGGTTTTAGCGATTTTTAGGAGTTTAGGGGTTTTTTTCTTTTTAGGGAATGTAGTTTTTTAGTGTTTTTAGGATTTTAGGGATTTTAACTATTTTTAGGTTTTTATGATTTCTTGTGGTGTTTTTTAGGTTTTTCACATTTTTCGGTATTTTATGAATTTTCTAGGATTATCATAGGTTTTTTTAGTTTTTAGGGATTTTGAGTGTTTTTAGGGTTTTTATGTTTTTTATGGGTTTTTGGGGGGTTTTTTTGGTTTTTTTAATTTTTAAGGGTTTTTGAGATTTTTTTAAATTTTTAGGGATTTAAGGGGTTTTTTGATTTCTTATTGGTTTTTATGGGTTTTTCGGTATTTTAAGAATTACAGGTTTTTATAGTTGTTTTTGTTTTTAGAATATTTTAGGTTTTTAGGTGTTTTATGTGTTTTTAGGTTTCCATGGTTTTCTTAGGGTTTTCCATGTATTTATGGTTTTTAATGTTTTTACATATTTTAGTGATTTTTTGGATATTTAAGGGGTTTAGGGTTTTTAGGGACTTTGAGGGATTTTTGGATATTTTTTGGATTTTTATGTTTTTTTTGTTTTTTAGAGTTTTTATGGATTTTGAGTTTTTTAGTGGTTTTATGGTTGTTTATAGTTTTTTAGAATTTTTATGGGTTTAAATTGTTTTTATAGGTTTAAGTGGTTTTAGGAATTTTATGGGTTTTAATGGTTATTTATGGTTTTTAGGGTGTTTTATAGTTTTTAGTGTTTTTATGTTTTTTAGGGTTTTTTTGTTTAATTAGGTTTTTAGTGGTTTTATGTATTTTTTGGTTTTTATTGTTTTCTTAAGTATTATAATTGTTTTTTGTGTTTTTTACATTTTTTAGAATTTTAGGGTTTTATGAATTCTTATTTTCTTTTACGGTTTTTAGGGATTTTGAGTGGTTTTAGGGTTTTTGGGGTTTTTTGAGATTTTGGTTTTTAGGGTTTTAATTTTTTTTTAGTTTTTTTAATGTTTCCAAGGGTTTATATTGTTTTTAGAGTTTATTTTGTTTTTAGGATTATTATGGGGCTTCAGAGTTTTTTAGGGTTTTTATGGAGGTATTATGGTATTTAGGTTTTTTAGGGGTTTTAAGGATTTTTATCCTTCTTTTTTGGTTTTTAATGGTTTTAATTTTTTTAGGTTTTTATTATTTTATTAGGGATTTTCATACATTTATATTATTTTAAATTTTTATGTATTTTTTGTAATTTGTTATCATTTTTATGGGATTTAGTGTTTTTAGGGATATCGAGGGGGTGTTGATTTTTTAGGGGTTTACAGATTTTTCTTGTTTTTGTGTTTTTAGGGTTGTAAGGGTTTTAAGTGGGTTTTAGTATTTTTATTGGTTTTTTACTATTTTAGGTGTTTTGTGGTTTTTATAATTTTTATTGTTTTATGTTTTTTAGGTTTTAAGGAGTTTATGTGTTTTTATGTTTTTAAGGTTTTTGAGGTGTTTTTAAAAAAATTTAGTGTTTTTAAAAAAATTTGGGAGTTTCTATGTTTTTTATTAATTTGTATGGAATTTATGTATTTTTTAGGGTCTTAGTGATTTTTTGGATTTTTTTGGGTATTTTATCCCCTTTCTGGGTTTTAGGGTATTATTGAGTTTTTTAGTGTTTTGTGGTTTTTAGAGTGTTTTTAACATTCTTAGAGGATTAAAGGGCTTTAAGAATTTTTTTGTTGGGTTTCTGGGGTTTTTATGGGGCTTTAGGGGTTTTTAAATATTTTATTTATTTTTATGGATTTTTATGTTTTAGGATTTTAGTGTTTTTAGAATTAGTGTATTTAGGCGTTTTGGTTTTTTAAGTGTTTTTAGGTTTTTATGGGTTTTTGAGGGGCTTTTAAGGTTTTTATAAATTCTTATGTTTTTTATGGATTGTAAGTGATTTGACGTTTTTATGGTTTTTAGCGGTTTTCAAAGATTTTATAGATTCTTATGTTTTTATGGATTTTTTAGGACTTTTTAAGGATTTAATGCTTTTTAGGGTTTTTAGGTATTTTTAGGGTTTTTATGGGTTTTTTTTGGATTTTATGTTTTTTTTTTGTGTTTAGGTTTTTAGGGTTTTTTATATTTTTTAGCACGTTTAGGGGTTTAAGTTGTTTTTAGAGTATTTAGTTGTTTTCATGGGGTGTTATGGATTTTTAGGTGTTTAATGGTTTTAAGGGGTTTTTATGGTTTTTATATCATTTTAGGTATTGTAGGGGTTTTATCATTTTTAGTTTTTTAAGAGTTTTATGTTTTTTGAGGTTTAAAAATTGTTTCTTTGTGGTTTTAATTGTATTTTTATGTTTTATGGAATATTTTTTGAATTTTAATATTTTTTCTGGTTTTGGGGGTTTTAGGTATTTTTATTCGTTTTAGTATTTTTAGGGTTTGTATTATTTTTTGGGTTTTTTTTTGAGTTATTAGTGTTTGTATTGTTTTTTTATAGTTTCCAATGTTTTTATTAGTTTAAAGGGTTTTTACAATTTTTAGAGGTTTTTAGCGTTTTTATTGGTTTGTTGTTTTTGAATTTTTTAGGGGTCTTTATTGTTTTTGGTGGTTTTTATATGTTTTAGTTTTTTAGTGTTTTTAGTTTTTTCGGTGCATTATATGTTTTTAGGATTTTAATGTTTCCTTAGGGTTTTAAGGATTTTAGGATATTTTATGTTTTTAGGGATTTTTTGGGATTTTTTAGGATTTGTATGTTTTTATGGATTTAGGGATTTTTAGGGTTTTAGGGTTTAGTGGGTGTTTATTGGTTTTTTGTATTTTAGTATTTTTGTTTAGTTTTTTAATTATTTTTATGGTTTTTAGAGTTTTATCATTTTTAGGGGTTTAAAGGGTTTTTAGAGTTATTAGTGGTTTGTTAGGGTTTTTATGTTTATTTATAGTTATTTGAGGTTTTATGGTTTTAGGACAGAAGAGGTGTGAGGTTAGGCTATTCCCGCCCCCCCAAAATTTATTACTAAGGAAAAAGACGCAACAGAAAGAGGCGGGGCAGGGTCAATTGACCCATACCCAAAAAACAAAGCATCAAAAGGAAAACAAAGAGCAAGAACAAGTTCAAAGGAGAGAAGAAAGCAGAAAAGAATAAAGAAAAAACACCATCATAGGGTCTACCGGCCTTCCCCACCATCATCATCATAGTCCGCACTCAGGGGGTCTCCCTCAGCACCATAACTGGAGGTCGTATCAGAGTCTGCAGACTCCCATTTAGAAGAGTCATGTTGCTTCAAGAATTTGTAGTAATACTCCCTTAACTTCACCTACTCCACATTCAGCTGCTTCTTGGTAGGTCGCCCCACCATTCTAGAGGAATTCTTCAATGCTTCGCTAGAAGCCCTCGTCAATACCGTTATCGTAAAGGAAGAGTAGTCCTTCCTTGGCCTCATCATTTTCAGGATTGAAGTGTCAACATCACCATGTTTTTCTTGGACAGGGATTACAGTGTCTTCTTGCTTGAGTAAACAAGAAGTGGGAGGTGGAAACATCACCTGGGATAGGCCCCTACAATGTTTTCTTTCCCAAAAGAGTAAAATCTCCAAGTAGGTCCTTGTCCGTCAAAATATGGGCCATCTTGGATATCAACCTAGAATCATCATCAGAGCCACTCCCCCAAAACATCGAGAACTGGGGTTTCGTTCCCTCCAACAATAGAGAAATGTTCACAGGTACATTCATCACATTAGGGTCCTCCAAAGGCGTGTCTTTCATAACCAAACATTAGGAGTTCCCATCCTCATTGTCCCTAATCATCCCATCTTCAAAAAAAATTTGCATCATGTGACCCAAAGAGGATGACGCCTCTAATGCATCCACTGTGATCAGAACTGGTTCATGGGAATCAGCCGGGGCATCCTCATGCACCTCCATAATTGGCTTCAACCCCTCCCCCTGTGTAGAATCATCACCTTTCCCATGCTCATGATCATCCCCCGTCCCTGTTCCCCCCCTTTACTCACGCCCCTTCCCAGCCACCTCCTCCAACTTATTCACTGGCACCTGCACCACCACCTCCCCCTACTCTGTCACATGGAAGGAAGCATCACTAGCAGCCCCCTCAACCACCACCCCAGGCGTATTCAAATCCAATCCAGAAGACCAGCAACCAGCCACACCCTCATAGCGATCCTCCCTGACCGCCCCTCATGCTGCTACTTCCCCTTCAGGCTCATCACGTCCAAAATGATCAAAGTTGTCACTAGAAACATAGCTGAGAAATGGAATCTTCCCATTAGTGTCTATGGATGCCTTCTCATTACCAGTGGGTGGAGCCACAAACACTCCACTAAGAATCAGAGATGCATCCCCTCTAGTATGGCCTGGAGATCCATAGACCACAACACCGACGTCATCCATAGTTCCGTGATCCTCAACCTCTATACCAGCTAACAAATCACCGCAAGAGTCCAGCAACCCCTTACCCATATCCTCACAAACATCTCTCTGAGGCCCAACACAGGTATTCTTCCTATCTTGTTCATCAATGTCTCCATCCAACATTGCTTGTAAAACGTGATGCTCTTGAGTCAACTCCTCCGAAACCAATCCATCAACCTGATTGTATGTGGGGAAACCATCATCTCCCTCATGCACTGTCAATAGTTTATTAGAAACTCTTACCACCTCCAGACCACCAGGAATGGGAGAAGGCCCAGGCAGCTCCATTATCCACAACTCTACCAGCCTTAGACTCTCGGTTCCTTCCATAGGTTTCACCACTCCCGTACTGTCCACAATTCTTAAAACACTTTTCATCCAATCAAAGCCATCAAAGACCCTTGGGTTAGAAAGTGGACACTGATCAACCTACTTTAGAACATCCCTTACCACGATAACCTCATGATGATTATCCAGAGGTGAATTATCCATTCCAGAAGGGAGACCCTCTTTGCGCATTCCATGTTCCACCTAAGGAGGAACAACTGTTAGCATACCATTAGGTGGACCAAGTTTCCACTAAGGAGAAGGCTTGACAGAGAAAACATCCATACAAGAAGAGGCATAGTGGCCCAGCCTATGGTAGGATGAGCAAAAAGGCACCCAGGACTCAAAGAAAACGTCATGGTGCCACCTGATCTCACATTCAATCTCAACACAAACCGAGTTAATCGGAACATTGGACACATCCACCTAAACACAAATCATCGGCACAACTGAGTGGCAGAAAACACTTGTCTGAGCATCCATACACATGAACCTACCAATGAGGATATCAATTATGTGGAGGATGGCTGGGTTTTGGAAGGGTAGGGAAAGATGAGGAAGGGTAATCAAAAAAGACACCCTCGTGGGATCACTGTGCAGGTGAAAGTTTAAAATCCACCAGAATAAATGATACCGAAGGCCATCAGCAGATCATAGAGAAAAATCCCAGATAGAGACAAGATCCTCTTAATTTCTAAACCATATTAGAAAGTGTCTAGCATCCAACAATCCTATAACCACTTGTTCACGAAGATTCCAAGAAGAAGAAATAAACCTGTTAAAATCATCCACAGAGGGTCATTTCCTTCCAAATCGAGCCACCAGTGTTAGATCCAGAAGGGCGGAGGCCATTGAGAAATCTCGGGAAGAGATCTGGAATGAAGGCACATAGTTCTCACAAAGAGGGACTTTAAGGAAAACATTGATCTCTGGAATGCGAGGAAGTTGTGCTGGATTAGATTAGGGAGAAGAGGGAAGCTGTGGGGAAGGTCCAGCCACTGCCTCCCCTGGATAGGGAGTAGGGTGGGGTGAAGTCGATGAAGCCATAGGCTACACCGCCGTCAACCTCCATGTCAAGGAGGGGAGGACCCATCATGGGAGCTTAGACGCAGCCATCCTTCAGTAGGTTTTAGGGGGTTTTAGGGGATTTATGGATTTATAGGGGTTTTGGAGTTTTCATATTTTTTGGGGTTTTGGTGTCCTAGGTTTTTATTGTTTCATAGGGGTATTTAGGGTTTTAGGATGTTTAGATTATTTTTAATTATTTTTAAGTATTTTATAGGAATTTATAATGTTTAGTGTTTTTAAGGATTTTGTAGGTTATTAGGCATTTATGGGTTTTTAGGGTGTTATGTTTTTTTGGTTTCTAAAGATTTTTGGAGTTTTTATAACTTTTTAAATCATTTAAATGGTTTTTAGAGTATTGATTAGGTTTTTTTTCTTTTTATAGATTTTTACGGGTTTTATGGATTTTAGGGGGTTTTAGGGTTTTTATGGTTTTTTGGGGTTCTAGGGTTTTTTGTATTTTTTGGTGTTTTAAGTGTTTTTAGTTTTTTGTGTTTTTATTATGGGTTTTCATGGTTTTTTACATTTTTATGCATTCTCTCTGGATTTTTTTTTTGTATTTTTAAGTATTTGTAGTTTTTTAAGGATTTTGAGTATATTAAGGGTTTTAATGGGGTTTTTATAGATTTGTTTTTGTGTTTTATTCGTATTTTTTGAGTTTTTATTAGATTTATGGTTTTCATTGTTTTTAAACATTTTAAGGGTTCAAAGTGTTTTTAGATTTTTAGTGGGTTTTTATGTTTTTATGGGTTTTTATTGTTTTTATGTGTTTGTATACTTTTTTATTGTTTTTTAATGTTTTTATTTTTTTAGGTTTTTTGGAGTTTTAAGGGTTTCTAAGTTATTAATGTTTTCTTATGTTTCTTTTGGGTTTTAGGGATGTTTAGGATTTTCATGGTATTTTAGTGTTTTTTGGGATTTATGGTTTATTTTTTCTTTTCGATTTTAGGTGTTATTTTTAAGATTTTATGGGTTTTAATGTTTTTTATAGTTTTTAATGTTTTTAGGGGTTAATATTATTTTTTGAGTTTTTAGTGCTTTTTGGGTTTTTATGGTGTTTTAGGGGTTTTATGGTTTTTAAGGGTTTTATGTTTTTTAGAGTTTTTAGGGTTTTAGTGTTTTTGGGTTTTTTGGGTTTTATATTTTTTTAGGGTTTTAATGTTTTCTTAGGGATTTTAAAAGTTGTTAGGTTTTTAACATTTTAGATATTTTTAGGGATATTTTAGGAAATTTTTTTATTTTTAGGGATTTTTAGGGTTTTATGGTGTTTTAGGAATGTACGGTTTTTAATTTTTTTTCGTGTTCTTAAAATATTTTATGTTTTAAATGATTTTATGGTTTTAAAGGTGTTTTAGTGATTTCAATGGCTTTAGGGTTTTTAAAGGTTTTTAGGTGTTTTTATAGATTTTGTGGTTTTTATTATTTTTAGGGTTTTTGGGATTTTATAATTTTTATATTTTTAGGGTTTTTAGGCATTTTAATGTTTTTAAGGTTTTCGTAGATTTTATTTTTAGTTTTTTTTAATTTTTTTTAATTTATATGATTTTAATGGTTTTTAGGGTTTATTGGTATTTTTAGGGTTTGTGATGCTTTTTACGATTTTAGTGTTTTATGGTTTTTTGGGTTTTTATAGATTTTTTGAGTTTTTAATTGGTTTATGGTTTCTAGAGTTGTTAACATTTTTATGGGTTTATTGGGATTTAGAGTTTTTAGGGGCTTTATGGTTTTTATGGGTATTTTGGGTTTTTAATGTGTTTAAGGATTTTAATGGATTTAAGGGTTTTATGGTTTTTTAGTATTTTTAGGGTTTCAAGGATATGTTCTGGTTTTAATTGTAATTAAGTTTTTAGGACTTTCATTGTGGTTTTTCGGGTTTTAATGTTTTTATATTTTTAGGGAGTTTTTGGAATTTTTAGGATTTTATTGTTTCCTAAGGATTTTAAGGACAAACAGTGGTCTTAAGTTTGTTTTTTTTGGTTTTTAAAATTTTTTATTGATTTTTTTTGGATTTTAAAGGGTTTTTAGTGTTTTTACTGTTTTTTTTGTTTTAAGGGTTTTGTGATTTTTCATAGTTTTAAAAGTTTTTTTTGGTTTAGGGTATTAGGGATATTAAGGTTTTTAGGGTTTTTATAGTTATATTAGGTTTTTATGCATTTAATGTTTTTTGGTTTTATGGTTTTCATAACAGTTTTCTGGGTTTTTAAAATTTTCACGGTTTTTAGGGTTTTTATGTATTTTTTAGGATTTTTATAGTTTTTAGGGTTTTTTTGGATATTGAGGGGTTTTGGGGTTTTATGGTTCTTTTTCTTTTAAGGTTATTTTTGAGTTTTTTAGGGTAGTGATGGTTTTTAATGATTTTTATCATTTTAGGGGTTTGATGGGTTTTTATATATTTAAAGGATTCTATGATATTTATGATATTTTAGTTTTTATGGTTTTAAGGGGGTTGTATGGTTTTTAGAATTTTTAGTTTTTTAATTGTTTTTCTGCCATTTTAGTGTTTTTAATGATTTTTTGGGGGCTGGGGTTAAGTGATTAATGGTTTTTAAATTATTCTTTGGGGTTTTCAGAGTTTTATATTTTTTCGTGGATATTTAGGTATTTTTAGGAATTATTATATGATTTTTATGGATTTTGAGGGTTTTTAGGCTTTTTATAGTTTTTTTTTCTTAGGTTCTTTTGAGTTTTATAAGGGATTTTAGGTTTTTTATATTTTTTTAATTTTTTTTTGGGTTTTAACGGGTTTTTATAATTTTTATTGAGTTTTTGGGTTTTTATGTTTTAGGTGTTTTATGGGTTTTAGGGGGTTTTAGTGTATTTTTATGATTTTTTAGAATTTTTAGCATTTTTTAGATTTTTAGGGTCATATTTTTTAGGTTTTATGGTTTTCATAGGAATTTTAGGAAATTTTTATGGATTTTTAATGCTTTTAATTGTTTTTAGAGATTTTGAGGGGTTTTAGGATTTTTGGGGTTTTTATGATTTTTTACTATTTTTATGTTTTTAGTGGTTTTTATATATTTCTATAGGTTTTTATGTTTTTAGTGATTTTATGGTTTTTAGTGTTTTAGGGCCTATTAAGGGGTTTTCGATTTGTGGATTTTTAGGGTATTTTATGCATTTAGAGATTTTTAGGGATTTTTTTAAATTTTTATGGGTTTTAGGGATTTCATGGATTTTGAGGGTATTTTATTTTTTTAGTATTTTTTATATTTTTAGGGGTTTTATGTTTTTTTGGATTTAAATTGTTTTAATTATTTTAGAGTTTTAGGGTATTTTTAACTTTTTAGAGATTTATAGGTTTTTTTAATATTTTAATGGGTTTTAGGGTTTTTATTCATTTTGAGGGTTTTTATTGTTTTAGGGTTTTTATGGTTTTGGAGGTGTTTTACAGTTTTTTTGAGTATTTTTTTGGATTTTTACAGTTTTTTGTATTTTTTAAGGTTTTTTGGGATTCAAATGGTTTTTAGAGTTTTAATGGTTTTTATGTTTTCATATGATTTTTGTGTTTTTATGGTTTTTGGGGATTTTTTTTTTGTTTTTAGGGTTATTTTAGTGTTTTTAGGGTTTATATAATTTTAGGTTTTAGGGGTTTTATGTGATTTTAGGTTTTTAAGTATTTCTTAGGGGTATTCATGGTTTATTGGGTTTTTTGTTTTTAGAAATTTTTTGGACTTTTTCTGATTTTTTTAGGTTTTTAGGGATTTTGAGGGGTTTTAATGTTATTTTGAATTTTAGGGTTTTTTGAGTTTTAAGGGTGTTAACGGGCTTTTAGATTTTTTTATCATTTTTATGGGTTTGATGGGATTTTAATT
Organism: Viscum album; assembly: GCA_963277665.1. Lineage (NCBI taxonomy): Eukaryota > Viridiplantae > Streptophyta > Magnoliopsida > Santalales > Viscaceae > Viscum > Viscum album. The sequence continues at coordinate 480,184,943 of OY728162.1, forward strand.
TTTTAGTGGGTTTTAGGAATTTATGGTGGTTTTAGGGGTTTTTAATGTTTTTTAGGGGTTTTAGTATTTTTAGCATTTTGGGGGGGGGGGGTTTATGTTTTTTATCATTTTCACATTATTTTGGGGATATAAGTGTTTTTAGGTTTTTGAGCTTTTCTTAGTGGTTCTCAGGGTTTTATGGTAATTTTAAATTTTTAGGTATTTTTAGGGATTTTAAGATTTTCGAGTAAGTAAGAATTTTTTTTTTCATTTTCTTTCATTTTCTTTTCTGAGTCGCCTATAAATAGAAGCACACTTTATTATCATTTTTTAACTTTCCATAGAAGCAGAAATGGTAGAGTGCTGAAGAATTCTATTTAATGTTCTTTTTAGATATAGATCTCATTAGAAGATCATACATCTATTGTTCTATTTACCAGACTAAGAAACATTATCTTGAGACGATCATATTGAATCGATAGGTTATAGTTTTTTATCAAAGTTTGAAAAGTAAAGATTTAGAAACAGAAAATCATATTGATTTGATCATACTGAGCCAATCGGACTAGGTTCATCAGACTGAAGGTCATTGGATTTAGGGTCATCAGACCCAAGGAATTTTGGGGAGAAATTCAATAAAGTCTATTTTTACTGTTGTTTTGGATCAATTATTTTATAAGAAAACATTATAGGCTGATTGGATTAAGTATAATATTTATTATAAAGAGATAGTATGTGTGTAAATAGAGATGTAATAAGTTGTACTGACTTCTTTATAAAAGTGAATTTCCATAGACCAATAAAAGTGGATATAGAAAGGAAGTAGGTTCTCACACTGAGGCTGAAACTCATAAATATCATGTGATTTACATTTTTTTTCAAATTTTGACATGAATTAGTATTTAAAAAAATATTTTAAGGATATGAACATTAATATATTGATGGGGTTATGTTTTTAAAAATATATAAACTTATATAAAGTGAACAATTGATTCACCCTCATCTCTGTTGTTATTCGATCCTTTAGAACTACATATTTAAGCGATTTAGTGTTTTATGGATTTCAAATGATTTTCCAGATTTTTTACTTTTTATTTATTTTTAGGGATTATTTATTAACTTTATGGGTTTTTATGTTTCTTAGGGTTTTTAGGATTTTAAGATTTTTATGGTATTTAGAATTCTTTAGGGTTTTAGTGGTTATAAGTTTTTTTTAGGTTTTTAACATATTCGTTGGGGATTTTAGGGTCTATAGGGATTTTAATTTTTTTTATATTGTAATTGATATTTGGGATTTTTATTGGATTTTAGGTTTTTTAGGCTTTTTATAGTTTTTTGGGGGATGTTAAGGTTTATATGGTTTTTTTTATGAATATAGGTTTTTTTCCAATTTTTAGGATTTTTATGTGTTTTTTGGTTTTTAAGTATTTCTTAGGGGGTTTCAAGGTTCTTTTTTTTGTTTCATGTTTTTAGGAATTTTTATGAATTTTTCTGATTTCTTTGGGTATTTGGGATTTTAGGGATTTTGAGGGATTTTATTGCGTTTTTAGTGTTTTTTGAATTTTTAGGATGTCTATTTTTTTCAGATTTATTTAAAATATTTATGGGTTTAATGGGATTTTAATTTTATGTTGGTTTTAGGTTTTTTTTATTTATTTAGTATTTTCTAATGTTTTTAGTGTTTTATGTTTTTAGAATTTTTAATTTTTAGGAGTTTTATGTTTTTTTAGGTTCTTATGGTTCGGGGTTTTAGGGGATTTATGATTTTAGGTATTTTTATGTATTTTTATGATTTTTATTGGGTTTTAGGGTTCTAGAGATTCTAATGGGTTTTAGGGTTTTTTTGGTTTTTTCAATTTTTAGGTGATTTTGAGTTTCTATGTATTTTGAGTTTTTTTATCATTTTTAGGGGTTTAATAGTGTTTTATATTTTTTTTAGGGTTTTAGGTTATTATTGGTATTGATGTGTTTTTAATGCTTTTAAGGGGTTTTTTTGTTTTATTGGATTTTAGGTTTTGTAGGGTTTTTATTGTTTTTATCATTTTTAGGTTTTTAGGGATTTTATTTTTTTTCTAGTTTTTCAATAGTTTTTTTGGGATATAGGTTCTTTTTACATTTATAGTGTTTTGGGAATTTTTAAGGATTTTTATATATTTTTACGGTTTTTAGGTTTTTTTTTGAGTTTTTTGAGTTTTAATGTTTTTAGATATTTTTAACATTTTCGGGTTTTAAAGGGGTTTAGATTTATTATTGGGGTATTTGGTTTTTTTGGTTTTTTAAAATTTTAATTTTTTTAGGCTTTTCTATTGTTTTTATGGTTTTTATGGATTTTAGAGTTTTAGGGGTTCTAGAATTTTATGTTTTTAGGTGTTTGAATAGTTTTTTAGTTTTTATGGCATTTTATAGTTTTTTATGGATTTAGGATTTTTTAAATTTTTTGGATATTTTAGGATTATTATGGTTTTGATGGGTTTTAAGGATTTAGAGGGTTATTAGGGTATTTATGGGTCTTAATGGTTTTTGGCCTTTAAGGGTTTTCCTAGTTTTTAGGGTTTTTATGGGTTTTTAGAGTTTTTTAACATTCATAGTGGTTTAAATGGTTTTTATGAGTTTTATGGTTTTTAATGTTTTTAGGGGGTTTTATGGTTTTTAGGGGTTTATTGGGTTTTAATGTTGTTTTAGAGGCTTTTTTTGGGCTTTTATCATTTTCATGGGTTTTAAGTGTTTTAATGGTTTTAAGGGTTTCTTATGAATTTTCAGGGTTTTAAGGTTTTCTATGTTCTTAAGGGTTTTATGGGTTTATGGGTTTTTTGGATTTTTAGGGACATACAGGGTTTTTAACATTTTTAGGTTTTTAGGGGTTTTATTTGTTTTGTGGTTTTTGAGGTTTTTAGAGGGTTGCGTAGGTTTTTATGGGGTTTTTACCTTTTTAGGGATTTTTTGAGATTTCATAGGATTTTTATGGTTTTTTGTTTTTAGGTATTTTGATGGGTTTTAGGGTTTTTATCGTCCTTAGGTTTTTTTAGAAATTTTTAATTTTTTATGGTTTTATGTTTTTTTAAGTTTTTATCATTTTCATAAGGATTTTTAAAAAAATTAGAGTTTTGTTTGGGATTCAATAGGATTTTATGGTTTTTAGGACTTTTATAGATATTGAGAATTTTTATGGTTTTATGGTTTATGGATTCTTTTGATTTTATGGTTTTTTTAGTTTTTAGTGGTTTATAGGGGTTTTAGAGTTATTTAAAAATTTTAGGGATTTATAGATTTTAAGACTTCTAATAGTTTTATTGTTTTTATGGGTTCTTAGGTTTTTAATGGTTTTTAGGGGTTTATGGTTTTTAGTGTTTTTTCAGTTTTATTGTATTTGTGCATTTTTAATGTTTTTAGGGGTTATAAGAGTTTTTGGTTCTTAAGCTTCTCATAGGGTTGTCAGGATTTTCTTACATTATTGAAATTTTTATGGCTTTTTTAGTATTTTCTATGGTTTTAGAGTTTTTAGTGATTTTTGTGGATTGTCAGGTTTTTTGGGTTTTTATGGTTTCAAGGGGTTTAGGGGGTTTTTTTATTTTTTTATGGTTTTTATGTGTTTTTTAATGTTTTTATAGTTTTTTATAAGATTAAAGTGATTTTAGAGTTTATAGTTGGGTTTTAGGGTTTTAAGGGTTTTTATGGTTTTTAGGGGGTATTATAGTTTTTAGGATTTTTAGGATCTTCTAGTGGATTGATCATTTTATAGGTATTTAGGTGTTTTATTTGTGTTTCTGTTTTTATGGTTTTCATAGGGTTTTTCAATGTCTTTATTGTTTTTTACATTTTTATGTATATTTAGGAATTTTATTTATATTTGTTGTTTAAGGGTTTTTAGTTATTTTCAGGGTTTTCAAGGTTTTTAATGGGTTTTTAGGATTCTTAGGATTTCTAGAGTATTTATCCTTTTAAGTGTTTTTTATATTTTTCAGGCTTTAATTTTTGTTTTCAGTGTTTTTAGGGTTTTTATATTTTATTGATTTTCATAACTATTTGGGATTTTCTGGTTTTTAATGATTTTGAGGGTTTCTATGGGATTGCGGGTTTTATGGTTTTTTTGGAATTTATGTTTTTTTCTTTTTTGATTATTTGTATAAATGTTTAGAGTTTTTTATTGTTTATAGTGGTTTCAATGATTTTTAGAGTTTTTTTGGGTTCTTAGTGAATTTCCGACTGCTTAGGTTTTTTATTGTTTTAGGGTTTTTATGGTTTCTAAGGTTTTTAATTTTTTACGGTTTTTTAGTTTGTTTATAGTTTTTAGGTTTTTAAAGGGTTTAAAGACTTTTTAGTTTTTTATGGTTTTCTTTGGGGTTCTCATGGTTTTTATGCATTTTTATGTTTTTCGGGATTTTTTGGGATTATTTAGGATTATTTATGGTTTTAGGGTTAAGGAATTTGAGGGTTTTTGGTTTTTTTAAACGTTTATCGGGTTTTTTGAGTATTTTTTTTATCATTTATGGTTTTAGAATTTTTTAATGTATCTTATTTAATATATTTTTAGAGTTTTTATTTGTTTTTAGTTTTTTATGGGTTTTTATGGTTTTTTAAGAAAAGTAGGTTTAGGGATAGGCCAGTCCCGATCCACCATTTATAAAATTTGAAAAGACACAGAAATAGGGTAGGGGAAGAGTCAAATGACCCAAACCCCAAGATAGTCCCAAAAGAGAAAAAAAGAAAGAAAATACATAGAAAAAGTGTCAGCCTCCCCAAAATCCCCATAAGGATCTCCGTCAGCACCATATCCTAAAGACGCATTTGAATCTGCCGTCTCCCACTCAGCCGCTGCTTTCCTGGAGTTTTCCATATCAACATTAAGCTTTGTATATGTTCCCCTATGCCTCTGCTACTCTGCAGACTTGGAGTCCTTTGTGGAGGCCCTTGTGGAAATTTGATTGGGTAGAGAAGAGTAGTCCCTTCTTGACCTTCTCCTCATTGGGGAAAGGGAGATAGCTCCACAGTCCTCTGTCATTCCTTGTAGCATACCATAACAACTCAACGACCCAGTCCTGGGATTTTCATCCTTCCCAGGCTTAACAACACCAATATCGGCCCCATCTATCTGACTACTAGATCCTGGGGTATTGGTAGCCCTCGACTTCTTCTTTTCAATCTAACAGAACCATGGTCGCCTATAAAAGCCTTCTCCTGCATTATTCATGCTATGCTGATATTAAGCATTGAATCACGGTTTATGAATAATTCATCAAGCCTTTCCGCTTCATCATCATCATCCCAAACAAATTGCACGTACGGCTTGAGGTCTGGCTCATGCAGGATGTCCTTTTGATGCTACTCAAAATATATTTCTTTGCAGTCCAGCATTATCTTTTCAGAAAACACAACACACGGGGGCAGCGTCTCATACAGAACCAGAGCAAGGCACTAATGATCATCCTCCCTCCTGCTCAGAAATTCTGGATAATCCTCCCGATCTGCAATAAACTGAGAGCCTTCACCCATTCTGTCCCCATTCCCAATAGCAGCGCCCACCACACCATGCTCCGACACTTATTCAACAGGAGTTATAGGATATTCCACCTCCATTCTTTCTATTACTTCATTGGGGGTGAGTGGCTCTCCATGAGGATCCACATGGATTATGGTGTCATCCTTATCCACTTCATACTTCCTCACACCTCTATCCTGCAACTCCTGACTAATCCCTTACCTATCCATAGAGTCCACCTCTTCCAACCCTGCAAAGTGTTTGGAAGCAGAAAAAACAACAGCTGATGCAGTTTGAATCCTCTCCTACCTCCCCATATTTGTGCTGGTGTGACCTTGTACCATGTCATGGGTCTCTAAGGGTGGCACACCATCATCCCTATTAGCTTCACCATGCACCTCCCGTTGAACATTCATCTCCCAACTTTCTCTCCCCACATCCAAAATTTTCACTAGTCCCTACTTCCCAAAGAGAATGTAAATTTGAGCATCATCCTTCCTTTGTTGTGGTAGTTCATTAGCCACCACCCCACTTGTAAGAACCCAGGTTTTACCGCGGAAGACTTTGGAATATTCTTATTGATATTCCAGATCAGCGCCTTCAGACGGCGTGCGATTCCGAGCCCTGGAGTGGCCGGAATTAAATTTTCGGTGCGTTCACACTGGAAACGCAAAATAAATGGGATAACTCCTAAACAGTGTTTCAGATTGAAGATCTGAGTGTACGGATGGGTCCGGAATGGGGTTTTTACCCTAAGAACGACATAAAACATGTCGGCGCGGGATGTTTGGACCCCTCGCTCGCTTTCGGAACGTTAAACGAATAAATAAATAAATTAATTTATTTGTTTAATGTTTAAACGCAGGTATCTCTTAAACAGAGGCTCAGATTTGAAAACCAAGGGCACTGTTGAGTTCAGAGCGTGCTGTTTACCCTAGGAGGGGTGTCAGTTTTGCGGGCGTGGCCCGTCTGTGAAAAATGCCGCTAGGGGTGTTTTCGTAATTTAGCGTCCTTTGTCGTTAAATTTTATAACTTTTGAACGGGGCCTCAGATTAAAATTTTGAGACCGCCGTTGTGCTCGGGAGGTGGTTTTTACCCTAGGCGTGACCTAAGTTCGACTGCATTTAGGGTTTCAGACGTAGATTTAAATTGGGATGAGTTTTTAATTAATTAAGGGTTTAATTAATTTTCTTTATTTAATCCCTTCATCCCCTTCCTCCTCTCTGAATCCCACTGGAAAAACTCCCCCACCCCTTCCCTCTCAACCTCCTTCTCCACCTCCTTCCTCCGATCAAGGCGGTATCGAGCATGGGAGCGGTAGCGGTACGTGCGGCGAACTTCCGGGCTACGCCCAAAGAATTAGGAGATTTCATTTTATGTTTTAAATTCTGAACCCTTCTTTGAGCTCAATTTATTGCATTTAAATGCTGTTTTATCGTCGATCAAAGACCATAGTTGCGTAGTATAAATTCTGGGTTGTCCAACACATGTTTCTTATTTAAAGAGTCGTCCTCAGTCGTCCGCCGAAGATCTGTGGGTTTTTGGAATGTTTATCACCGAACCACGGTTTTCCGGCGGGATCAGCTAGTTCCGGCCGAGGATCCGCCGTCTAAGGCGGCGAATCAGAGCGGCGGACGACGAAGGGCTTAGGCCGGCGGGGCGGCTCGGTCCAGGGTGGTGCGGGCTCCCTCCAGCGGAGAGGCGGTGATCGGTGGCTCGGCTCGGCGAGCGGACAGCGGAGAGGCATTGGTCGGGATACGGTGGCGACCCAGTTCGGAAGAGGTGGCGTTCATCTGGGCGAGCCGCGGAGGAGCGGCCGACCGGGTGGCCGGACGGTGCTAGGGTCGCCGGACCACCAGGGTCGCACAACCCTGGTGGAGAAGAAGAGACCCACAAACAGCGGGTCTCTGCTTGAAGGCGGAAAAAAATAAGGAAAGATAATGTAAAAAAACAAACAAAAGGATGCAGAAGATTTTGGGGCTCCCTCTCTCCAATCAAGGAGAGAGGTTTAAAAAAATACATTAAAAAAAAGAAAGATTCCCACGCGGGGGAAAGGGAAAAAAAGGGGTAATAAATTAATAATAATAATAATGTATTATTATTATGGTTAATAAGTGGTTTATCTGATATAAAACCCCCATACAGTATCCATTTGACACGTCGTCTACGGCTGTGTAGTCCCGACAATGAGACGATCTTTTTGAGTCCAATATTGGATACTTAATTCGGAGTTGAGGCGTGGCCCACACGGGCCGCCGTTCGAGCTGTGTGCAACGTTTTATAACTTTTTCATCGGACGTCTGTTTGGGGCGAATGAGTAGTCATTTTAGAGTATTTTTTCGAGGGCATTGCAATGGTGCAGTCCGCCCGATTTAATTCTGCACGCTGGTGTGGGCCCCAAGAGGGTCATTTGGGCGTTGACGATGATTTTTTTCTAGCTTTATCACCGGGTGTCCGTTTCAGACAAATGAATAGTCAAACATGTGTACTTTTTCGAGAGGATTGCAACGGTGTGATCCGTTTGTTGTGTTTCGGGACCGGGGTCGGGGTCCCATGAAGGGTCGCTCGTGTTCGGTGCACCAGAATGAATCTTTTCCTCCAGATACACGTTCCACTCAAGTGAGTAAGTGTTTTTGACGTGCTTTTTCAAGAGCATTGCGATGATGCAATTCACCCAACCTTTTTCGGGGACGTGGTGTGGGTCCCACCAGACCCGACTACGGTGAATAGTACCTTTTTCACCAGGTGTTCATTTTGGGCATTTGAGTATTCAATCCCGTGTGTTTTTCCGAGGGGATCGCAGTGGTGTGATCCGTTTGTTCAGTTTCGGGATCATGGGGTGGGCCCCACACGGGTTTGGTTACTGTGAATAGTACCTTTTTCACCGGTTGACCGTTTCGGGTGAGTAAGTAGTCTATCTTGCTTATTTTTTCACGAGGATTACAACGGTGCTATCTGTTTGGTTGTGCGGAGCTTCTTGCGTGATCTTGTTAAATGTGGAGCATGAAAGGTGCTCTGGTGGTGGTTCTTCCTACCTTGTTTTTAGTGGACCCTTGGCGTGTGATTACGCACTCTTGGGAGAGTGATATAAATGATTCACAAGATTTGGTTTTCCGTGCCAGGGCCTTTGAGGTGGAGTTGTTACGTCATGCCTTCGCGTTGACGCTGGGTGCCGTGTGCACGATAGCCTTTGGGCTGGAACGTGGTATACTCTGGGAGTATACGGGAACCCTTGGAGGTACATATGGTTGTTTGTACCTGAGGATGTTTGTATGCTTGGTTGGGGTTGAGATGGGGCCACATGTTGAGTGGGCCCCACGTGTGTGTCAGGCTCTGCTTGACGTACTTTGACCTCTCACGACGTAGAGGGTCCCTCTATGCTCGTTTGTTTGACCAGCAGGGTGGAGTTTTCCCCTGGCTCGGTGCTCGTCGGTTTGACCAGCATGGTTGAGTTGTTTTCCCCTGGCTTCATTCTCGATGGATCGGCCGGTAGTGGTGTGAGTGACACCCAATGATGTAACAGGCGCTGAACCTCTTTTGGTGAGTTGTTCTGGAGTTGGGTGGATGTGCGATACCCGCTCCGTGTTCAGTTGGCCAGTGTGGTACCCTCCAGTGGAGATGGCCAGAGCAGTTCTGAGTTTTACCCTCCAGCGGGGCTGGGCAGTGAGTTACTCATCGGCTTTTTGGTTCTACCCTCCAGCAGAAACTGGGCAGTGGTTCACCCGATGATCTCTTAGGGTTTACCCTCCAGCAGAGACTGGGCAGTGGGTCACTCGACGACCACTTAGGGTCTACCCTCCAGCAGAGACTGGGTAGTGGGTCACCCGATGACCACTTAGGGTCTACCCTCCAGTAGAGATTGGGAAGTGGGTCACCCGACGACCTCATACGGTCTACCCTCTAGCAGGGCTGGCTAGTGTGTCGCCCGTCGTCTAGTTCCAGGTCTACCCTCCAGCAAGGCTGGGCAGTGGGTCGCCTGTCGACTTATTCCAGGTCTACCATCTAGCGGGGCAGGGCAGTGGGTCACCTGATGATGTATTAAGGTCTACCCTCCAGTGGGGCTGGGAGTGGGTCGCCTGATGATGTATTAAGGTCTACCCTCCAGCGGGGCTGGGCAGTGGGTCGCCTGATGATGTATTATGAATTACCCTCTAGTAGGGCTGGGCAGTAGGACACCTGTTGGCATTCTAGGCTTAGTCCTTTCTACTAGGCTAGCCTGTGGCCTTCCTCCGTGATTATCAGAGTAGGACCCTTGGTTGTACGGGTCAATGTTAGAACGACTTCGACTTTGAGAATACCTCTCGACTGCAGGGAAATGACGAGGTGTGGTTTGACTTTCCCTATAACTCTCAAGTTCGAGGGGCACTTTCCCCACCGAGACGCGTTCTTGTGACATGATCTAAAACCGTGCGGGCGAGTCAGTGCCGCCCAAAGCGGATAGTGTTGAAGTGCGGTGATTGAGTCCCTTGGCTTGCTGTTCGGGGCAGACATGTGGGATGCTGGGCATCGATGGAGTTTTCTTCTGGGAACATTGGCTACTCGTTTTCTTGGGCTGAGCTATGGGACGGAGATCACCTTACGACGTTGTTCGGGCTTCTTGCTGAGTATAAGGATATGTATATACCTTGTTCCATTACCCACTTCTTGGGTTTGGTTACTCTCCTTCCAGGAGAGGCGAAGACGCACGGGGTATGTCACATGCTTTCTGTGTATAGCTTCTCGTGGTTGGACGAGTTTACTCTCCTACTATAGGTAGCGAAGACTTGTCAAGAAGTTCATCATCTCACCGTTTCCAGCTCCTTGTGTCTGGATGAGACTACCTCCTTCCTTTTGTTGGGTTGAGCTGGACTCTTTACTGTTACTCTTTACTGCACTCTCAATTATACTCCACTACTTTTCTTGTTCTCTCTACTGCACACTCTTCGGTACCTCCCTTTGTTTCTCCCTCGAGCCTTCGGGGTATCCTACTGAGTATTTTTATACTCACCCCTATTTGGGCTTTTCCCGCACTTGGTGTGCCCTTGCAGACGATGGACAGGTGGAGAGTGACTTCAGTGGAGCATAGGAGTTTGGGAGCTTGGACCATGTGCGGTGGTCCGAATCAGGTTCTAGGTGGGAGACCCGTCAGCTGTTTCTTTTTGTTTACCTGTTGCCGGGTTGTGGCACCTTTTCTGGTTGGGTTCGCGTTTTGCCCCTTTTTCCTTTTCAGCACTTTATTTGTACTGTTTAGACGTCGATGCACATTTGTAGTTTATATATAGCAGTTGCACTTTTCTTTACTTGTCTTTTCTTTTACTCTGCACTGTTGCATTGAGTGTGTTGCGTGTGTGTGTACAGGTACTTAAGAAAAGGCCTCCCCGAGTTGTTGTGCCTTCAGAACTGGTCGCCAGCCCCTCGCTTATGGAGGCAGGCTTGGGGTAGTTTCAGCTCAAGCAGGGGTAGGGTCGGGTCTTGACAAAGTGGTATCAGAGGTGGTTCTTTCCTTGGGACGTTGTTCGAACATCCCAAAAAGAGGAATTGGTTGGGATTTAAGGCAACAGTGTTATCATGTATCGAGAGAGGCTCTCAGGCCAGGGAGTCCGGTGATGGTGCGGCGGCCGACGTATCCATTCACCAGGACCATGATAACCCGCTTGTCGACTCGGCATGCTGAGATACTTATTGCAGGGAAATTTTTTTTGTGCATCACATAGGACTGAGTCTTGACTGTCCTTCTTGAGTCAGCTCCCCATCGTTGATGTCATTGGTATATACATATATACTCATCTGACCGCGACAATCCTTAATAATATTCAGGATATCTCCGCGAAGACAGCCAGCCAAAATACCATCTTTGGTTCGTGAGGACGACCCTGTGAGCTACGAGGCCACAGTCCAGGACCCATCATGCGAGCCCCTTTCTCCAGGTGGGCCGGTAGCATCACCCCCACCTATTGAACAACAGATAGCTTCAGCAGAGCAGGCTGAGCTTGAGCGTAGGTTGAGCGTACTACGTGAGTTCCAGCGGCAGAGACCGCTGAGGTTCAGTGGTGAGCCAGACCCTCAGGCAGCAGAGGTTTGGATCGAGGCAGTGGTTCGCCTTTTCAGGCTTGTGCAGACACCGATTGATCAGAGAGTGGCTTTGGCAGCGACCCTTTTTTGTTGAGAAGCTTGGCGTTGGAGGAGTCTGGTGACTCAGCTTCTTGACGAGCCGTTGCTTTTGTGGGACGACTTCCAGATTTTGTTTCGTGAGGAGTTTTTCCCCTCCTTCTTGCACTTCGTTTCGATTCAGTAGCTCCTGCAGTTTCAGCAGGGAGGGATGACGGTGGCCGAGTACGCGGCTAGTTTTGCAGACCGTTCACGCTTTTACCCGGACTTGTTCCACGATGGCAACTTCCGAGCGCGGAATTTTGAGAAGGGTCTCCTCCGAGAGATTTATGTTGTCATGGTACCCTTGGGCATTCCCACATATGTTGGGGTGCTAGAGCAGGCGCTGGTGACAGAGGGCTTCCTATCACGTCCTAGAGTTGGGGGTGGCAGCAGGCACGTCGGAGCCGAGACGTCTGCCGCAGCAAGCGGGCGTCGGCAAGCAGAACCTCGACGCAGGTGGCTTCATGACAATGAGGCTCAGGGTGTGGTCGTACACCACAGTGGTGCCAGAGGGCACCAGTGTTGCCCAGAGAGATTTGGTGCCATGCTTGCGACGGGCGAGGTCACCTAGCACGGGACTACCCGACGAGGCATGCAGAGAGCTTCGGACAGGCAGCAGGTGCACCACCACGATGGAGGCAGCGCCGTGATCGGAGTAGTGCCCAGAGAGGTAGTGCTAGCAGAGGAGTGGGAGGATATAGAGGTGGAGGATGATGTTACGAGGTCTTCCCATCACTACTAGGTGGTCCACGTCAGGATTCGGGAGCTGACAGTTGGGACTGCGGACAACCGCGAGTTTTGGATGTCTACGATCCTGTAGAGCAAGGGATGATGAGAGGTACCCCTTGCGACTCTTCTACTTATTTCCGCAGAGTTACTAGACTTTGTGTGTGGAATTATTTCCTCCCTACTTCTTGCTTGAGGTGTTACGAGGGTGACACAAGGCGTCGGGTGTAACCCTGTGATGGTAAAGTAAAAGGCGCAAGACCTTTTTCTCTAGTCAATGGTGTCGACTCCTTCTCCATTCGAGCATCTAAGAGAGTCTTGAATGCAAGACATCGATTTTGGAATCTTGTGTGACCAGATATCCTTGGGTGTTTCACCATATGGATATTCTGAAGGAGGGAATCACCGGGCCTTGTTCCAGGTGCGGGCGGTGATTCCAGTCGCGACGTGCGACATAGAGGTTTGACCAGGGAGGTGAGCTACCCCCGAGGTCCATCAGACCATTTGAGACGGTGCAGAGGGATGGCGAGGTTCCCTACCGCCTTGCCCTAACCCCAAAGTCTGGAGTGGGTGCACAACATCGGAAAGGGTCGACCTCGTGTGAACGGATCAATCCCTTGGTCTGTGTGCGATGATGCAGAGCTGTGCGTGGATTCTTCTGGGTATGGGAAAGCCAGGTGTGGGCTAAGTACCCTATGTTGCTCCCTAGTTTTACTTTTCGGTGACGAAAAGCTTGAAGGATAGAATGATGTAAGAACCCAGTTTTTGCTGCGGAAGAATTTGGAATATTCTTATTGATATTCCAGATCAGCTCCTTCAGACGGCGTGCGATTCCGAGCCTCGGAGTGGCCAGAATTAAATTTTCGGTGCGTTCACACTAGAAATGAAAAATAAATGGGATAACTCCTAAAAGGAGTTCCGGATCGAATATCTGAGTGTACGGATGGGCCCGGAATGGGGTTTTTACCTTAGGAATGACATAAAATATGTCGGCGCGGGACGTTTGGACCCCTCGCTCGCTTTCGGAACGTTAAACAGATAAATAAATTAATTAATTTATTCGTTTAATGTTGAAACACATGTATCTCTTAAACGGTGGCTCAGATTAGAAAACCAAGGGCACCGTTGAGTTCGGAACATGCTGTTTACCCTAGGAGGGGTGTAAGTTTTGCGGGCACGACCCATCTGTGAAAAATGCCGCTAGGGGTGTTTTTGTAATTTAGCGACCTTTGTCGTTAAATTTTATAACATTTGAACGGGGCCTCAGATTAAAATTCTGAGACCGCCGTTGTGCTCGGGAGGTGGTGTTTACCCTAGGCGTGACCTACGTTCGACTACGTTTGGGGTTTCGGACGTAGATTTAAATTGGAATGGGTTTTTAATTAATTAAGGGTGTAATTAATTTTCTTTATTTAATCCCTTCATCCCCTTCCTCCCCTCCGAATCCCACTAGAAAAACTCCCTCACCCCTTCCCTCTCAACCTCCTTCTCCACCTCCTTCCTCCGATCAATGCGGTATCGAGCGGGGGAGTGGTAGCGGCACGTGCGACGAAGTTCCGGGCTACGCCCAAAGAGGTAGGAGATTTCATTTTACATTTTAAATTCTGAACCCTTTTTTGAGCTCAATTTATTGCATTTAAATGTTGTTTTATCATCGATCAAAACCCATAGTTGCGTAGTATAAATTCCGGGCTGTCCAACGCATGTTTCGTATTTAAATTTCGTGTCCAGAGTCGTCCTTAGTCGTCCTCCAAAGATCTGCATGTTTTTGGAATGTTTATCATCGAACCACGGTTTTCCGGCGGGTTCATCTAGTTCTGGCTGAGGATCCGCCGTCTAAGGCGGTGGATATGAGCGGCGGACGGCGGAGGGCTTAGGCAGGTGAGGCGGCTCAGTCCAGGGCGGTGCGGGCTCCCTCCAGCGGAGAGGCGGTGGTCGGTGGCTCGACTGGGCGAGCGGACAACGAAGAGGCGGTGGTCGGGATACGGTGGAGACCCGGTTCGGAAGGGGTGGCGTTCATCTGGGCGAGCCACGGAGGAGCGACCGGCCGGGTGGCCGGACGGTGCTAGGGTCGCCGGACCACCAGGGTCGCGCAACCCTGGTGGAGAAGAAGAGACCCGCAAACAGCGGGTCTCTGCTTGAAGGCGGAAAAAAATAATGAAAGATAATGTAAAAAAACAAAAGGATGCGGTAGATTTTGGGGCTCCCTCTCTCCAATAAAGGAGAGAGGTTTAAAAAAATACAAAAAAAAAGAAAGATTCCCACGTGGGGGAAAGGGAAAAATAGGGTAATAAATTAATAATAATAATCATGTATTACTATTATGGTTAATAAGTGGTTTATCTGATATAAAACCCCCCATACAGTGTCCATTTGACACGTCGTCTACGGCTGCATAGTCCCGACAATGAGACGGTCTTTTTGAGTCCAATATTGGATACTTAATTTGGAGTTGAGGCGTGGCCCGCATGGGCCGCCGTTCGAGCTGTGTGAAACGTTTTATAACTTTTTCATCAGACGTCTGTTTGGGGCGAATGAGTAGTCATTTTAGAGTATTTTTCCGAGGGCATTGCAATGGTGCAATCCGCTCGATTTAATTCCGCACGCCAGTGTGGGCCCCATGAGGGTCGTTTGGGCGTTGACGATGATTTTTTTCTAGATTTATCACCGGGTTTCCGTTTCAGACAAATGAATTGTCAAACTTGTGTACTTTTTCGAGAGGATCGCAACGGGGTGATCTGTTTGTTGTGTTTCGGGACCGGGGTGCGGGTCCCACGAAGCACCGCTCGTGTCCGGTGCGCCGGAATGCATCTTTTTCTCCAGATACCCGTTCCACTCAAGTGAGTAAGTGCTTTTGACGTGCTTTTTTGAGAGCATTGCGATGGTGCAGTTCGCCCGACCTTTTTCGGGGACGTGGTGTGGGTCCCACCAGACCCGACTACGGTGAATAATACCTTTTTCACCAGGTGTTCATTTTGGGCGTTTGAGTATTCAATCCCATGTGTTTTTCCGATGGTATCGCAGTGGTGTGGCCTGTTTGTTCAGTTTCGGGATCTTGGGGTGGGCCCCACACGGGTTTGGTTATGATGAATAGTACCTTTTTCACCGGTTGACCGTTTCGGGCGAGTAAGTAGTATATCTTGCGTATTTTTCCACGATGATTACAACGGTGCGATCCGTTTAGTTGTGCGGAGCCTCTTTCACGATCTTGTTAAATGTGGAGCATGAAAGGTGCTCCGGTGGTGGTTCGTCCTACCTTGTTTTTAGCGGACCCTTGGCGTGTGATCGCGCACTCTTGGGAGAGTGATATAAATGATTCACAAGATTTGGTTAGCCGTGCCTAGGCCTTTGAGGTGGAGTTGTTACGTCATGCCTTCTCGTTGACGCTGGATGCCGTGTGCATGATAGCCTTTGGGCTGGAACGTGGTATACTCTGGGAGTATACGGGAACCCTTGGAGGTACATATGGTTGTTTGTACCTGAGGACGTTTGTACGCTTGGTTGGGGTTGAGATGGGGCCACATGTTGAGTGGGCCCCACGTGCGTTTCGGGCTCTGCTTTACGTGCTTTGACCTCTAGCGACGTAGAGGGTCCCTCTATGCTCGTTTGTTCGACCAGCAGGGTGGAGTTTTCCCCTGGCTCGGTGCTCGTCGGTTTGACCAGCAGGGTTGAGTGGTTTTCCCCTGGCTTCATTCTCGATGGATCGGCCGGTAGTGGTGCTTGTGACACCCAGTGATGTAACAGGTGCTGAACCTCTTTTGGTGAGTTGTTCTGGAGTTGGGTGGTTGCGCGATACCCGCTCCGTGTTCAGTTGGCCAGTGTTGTACCCTCCAGTGGAGATGGCCAGAGCAGTTCTGAGTTTTACCCTCTAGCGGGGCTGGGCAGTGGGTTACTCATCGGCTTCTAGGGTCTACCCTCCTGTAGAGACTGGGAAGTGGGTCACTCGAAGATCTCTTAGGGTCTACCCTCCAGCAGAGACTGGGCAGTGGGTCACCCGACGAACACTTAGGGTCTACCCTCCAGCAGAGACTAGGCAGTGGGTCACCCGACGACCACTTAGGGTCTACCCTCCAGTAGAGACTGGGAAGTGGGTCACCTGATGAACTCTTAGGGTCTACCCTCCAGCAGGGCTAGGCAGTGGGTCGCTCGTCTTCTAGTTCCAGGTCTACCCTCCAGCAAGGCTGGGAAGTGGGTCGCCTGTCGACTTATTCCAGGTCTACCCTCTAGCGGGGCAGGGCAGTGGGTCGTCTGATGATGTATTAAGGTCTACCCTCCAGCGGGGCTGGGTAGTGGGTCGCCTGATGATGTATTAAGGTCTACCATTCAGTGGGGCTGGGTAGTGGGTCACCTGATGATGTATTATGAATTACCCTCCAACAGGGCTGGGCAGTAGGACACCTGTTGGCATTCTACGCTTAGTCCATTCTACTAGGCTAGCCTGTGGCCTTCCTCCGTGATTACCGGAGTAGGACCCTTGGTTGTATGGGTCAGTGTTAGAACGAATTTGACTTTGCGAATACCTCTCGACTGTAGGGCAATGACGAGGTGTGGTTTGACTTTCCCTAGAACTCTCAAGTTTGAGGGGCACTTTCCCCACCGAGATGTGTTCTTGTGACGCGATCTAAAACCGTGCGGGCGAGTCAGTGCCGCCCAAAGCGGATAGTGTCGAAGTGCGGTGATTGAGTCCCTTGGCTTGCTGTTCAAGGCAGACGTGTGGGATGCTAGGCATCATTGGAGTTTTCTTCTGGGACTGTTGGCTACTCGTTTTCTTGGGCTGAGCTACGGGACGAAGATCCCCTTACGACGTTGTTTGGGCTTCTTGGTGAGCATAAGGATATGTATATACCTTGTTTTAGTACACACTTCTTGGGTTTGGTTACTCTCCTTCCAGCAGAGGTGAAGACGTGCGGGGCATGACACGTGCTTTCTGTTTCTAGCTTCTCATGGTTGGACGAGTTTACTCTCCTACTATAGGTAGCGAAGACTAGACGAGAAGTTCATCTTCTCACCGTTTCCAGCTCCTTGTGTCTGGAAGAGACTACCTCCTTCCTTTTGTTGGGTTGAGATGGACTCTTTACTGTAACTCTTTACTGCACTCTCAGTTATACTCCACCACTTTTCTTGTTCTCTCTACTGCTCACCCTTCGGTACCTCCCTTTATTGCTCCCTCGAGCCTTCAGGGTATCCTACTGAGTATTTTTATACTCACCCCGGTTTGGGCTTTTCCTGCACTTGGTGTTCCCTTGCAGATGACGAACAGGTGGAGCGTGAATTCAGTAGAGCATAGGAGTTTGGGAGCTTGGACCGCGTGCGGTGGTCGGAGTCGGGTTCCAGGTAGGAGACCCATCAGCTGTTTCTTTTTGTTTACTTGTTGCCGGGTTGTGGAAACTTTTCTGTTTGGGTGCACGTTTTGCCCCTTTTTCCTTTTCAGCACTTTATTTGTACTGTTTAGACGTCGATGCACATTTGTGGTTTATATATAGCAGTTTCCCTTTTCTTTACTTGTCTTTTCTTTTACTCTGCACTGTTGCATTGAGTGTGTTGCGTGTGTTTGTGTATAGGTAATTAGGCAAAGGCCTCCCCGAGTTGTTGTGCCTTCGACGCTGGTCGCCAGCCCCTGGCCTATGGAGGCGGGCTTGGGGTAGTTGCGGCTCGAGCCCGGGTAGGGTCGGGTCGTGACACCACCCTCAGCAGGGGCCTCACCCCCTATCCCGCTGGAGGAAGGGACAGCACCTGATGGTCCTGAGTCACCCCACAACAAATTGAAAAAATCATCTACCATAGCCTATGGATGGTTGCCCTATGTATTCTACAATTATATGAAGACCTCCCCTTCCACCCCAACATCCCTATTTTCACCAGAGGGAGAATCCTTCATAATTCTTGGCTTTTCCCCAAGATCACATGCCAACACCAACCACAGAGGGCTAGATCTCTGTTCAGTCCATGCTGTGACACACTCGATGCCCCTGCATCTGTAGTCTCTTCCTCCCAAAACAAGTGTCAAACAATAATCAAAGTATCTCACCAATGATTCAAACACCATAGGTTGTTTCAATCAGAGTTCCTCACCACTGTCAATACATACGAAATCAACCGGCTCTTTAGAAACATCAACTTCAATACAGACTATCAAGGAAACCTGATGAAAAAGAGCCCTAGTTCTACTATCCATGCACAAGAAATGTCCAACCGTATTCCCCAGCATTGAGATAATAGAAAAAATTTGAAAGGGGAGGTCGAGTTCAAGAAACCTCACCCAGATCGCCACCATTCAAGAACCACGACGCAAATGGAAATCAAGTGTCTATCGAGAGAGGGAGAAGCAGGCACCGTCGCATCTTTGGGGAGCCGTAGACAAATCCTTAATGAGATCCTCCTCATATGAGAAACGAATCATAAGGTGGAAGTCATCAAAAATACCCACAGTAGCGCGATCCCGAAGATCCTAATGTCCAAACACAAACTGATCAAAAATGTCAATCGGGGGATGCTAATTCAAAAATTGAGCAACTAGGGTTAGTCTGTGCAAAGTAGAAGCCATGTTAAACTCCTCAAGAAACATATGTAGTTGCAGATGACCATCATGCAAGCCCGGAACCATAGGGAAAAATTCAATCCAGGGAAAAGTTGTAAGTGAATCAGGATATGAAAACGAAATAAAGGTTCAGTCTTCATTGAGGACCAACAGAGGCCCCTCCCCCACAGAGGGGAGAGGCTGAGGTGCCACGGTGGACGATGTCTTCAGGACGAAAATGATATGGTACCATCTCCATTGCATAAGCATGGGGGGGGGGGGGTTATTTACGAGTTTTTATTGTGTTTTTTAGTTTTTTTGGGCTTTTAAGTGTTTTTTGGATTTCATAGTTTTCATATGGATTTTTATGTATTAAATGGGTTTCACATTTATAGGGTTTTTTAAATTATTTTTAGGGATTTCTATGGTTTTAGGTATTTTGAGGGTTTTTATGGTTTTAAAGGGTTTTTCTGTTTTTTTTAATGTTATTAGAGTTCAAAGGGTTTTTAGAGTTTTCTGTGGGGTTTTATGGGTTTCTAGGGTTTTTAATGTTTTTAGGTAATTTAGGTGTTTTGAGGGTTTTTTAATGTTTTTAGGTGGTTAAAGGGTCTTTCAAGTTTTTAGCGGATTTTTGGGTTTTTCTTGTATTTTAGTTTTTAAATGCTTTATAGGTTTTAATGGTTTTAGGGGTTTCTAGTGTTTTTAAGGTTTTGGGGGTTTTAGGGTTTTTAAGGGTTTTATAGTTTTTTATGTTTTTGAGAGATTTTTAGATATTTTTTGGTTCTTAGGGGTTTTATTTGATTTTATGTATTTAATATTTCCATAAAGGGGTTTTTGGGGGTTTTTATGTTTTTTAGGTATTTTTTGGATTTTTTAGTATTTTATCATTTTTATGGTTTTTAGGGATTTTGAGGCTTTTACTGTCTTTATGGGTTTTAAGATTTTTAGGGGTTTTGTGATGTTATATTTCTTTGGGATTATATGTGTTTTTAGTTTTCTATGGTATTATTTGGGTTTTTTCATGGATTTAGTGTTTTTTATGTTTTTGGTGATATTTAGGAATTTTAAAGGGTTTTATGGTTTTTAGGGGTTTTAGTGGGTTTTTAGGTAATTTTGTTTTTTGGGTTTTTTAGTGTTTTTGGTTTTTTTGAGTTTTAGAGTTATTTTGATTTTAGATTATTTTTTAATGTTTATATTTTTTGTCACCTTTTTAGGGTTTTAAATAATTTTTCACGTTATTATTGGTTTTATGGTTTTTATAGTTTTTATGTTTTTTGAGATTTTTAGGGGGTTTTATGATTTTTATGTGTTTTTATGATTTTTATCATTTCTAGGTATTTTATGGTTTATTAGTGTTTTTTTGGTTTTTATGGTTTTCTTAGGGGGTTTTAGGGATTTTAGGATTATTTACAATTTTATGGATTTTTAGGACTTTTGACTATTTTATAGTTTTTAGTTATTTGAGGGATTTTATGTTTTTGATGGATTTGAGTGTTTTTAAGGTTGTTTACAGTTTAAATGTTGTATTGGAATTTAGTTTTTTTTAGTTTTTTAGGGTTTTTAATGTTTTTATTTTTTTTATGGTTTTTTTTGTTTTTTTAGAGTTTTTATAGTGTTTAGTTGGATTTATAGGTTTGTTATTTTTAGTGTTTTTTTTGTTTTTATGGGTTTTAAGTGTTTTTAGATTTTTAAGGTTTTAGTGGTTTTTCATATTTCTTTGGGTTTTTTTAATTTTTTGTGATTTTTAGTGATTTTTTATATTTTTGAGATTTTTAGGGTTTTTAGAGAATTTGATTGTTTTAGGGTTTTGGGGTTTTTTTGTTTTTTTATATTTTTTGGGTTTTTAGAGGTTTTAAGGTTTTGTAGAGTTCTTTAACAATTTTACAGGGTTAATGGGTATTTAGTGTTTTTATCGATTGTTAGAATTTTCTAGGTTTTATGGGTTTTATGGATTTAAAAAGTTTTTAGGGTTTTTATTTTTTTAGGTTATTTTACTGTTTTTATGGATCTACTACTTTTAAAATTCTTGGCATTTTTAGGTTTTTTAGGGTTTTAATGTTTTTAAGGGTTTTCAATGGGGATTAATAGTTTTTTAGGGTTTTAAGGATTTTAGGGATTTTTATATTTTTAGGCATTCTAGGGTTTTAGTGATTTGGGTGGTTATTATGTTATTTTTCTGCGTTTTCTTGGTTTTATGGTGTTTTTGGGGTTTTAGGTTTATTTTTGAGTTTTTTAGTTATTTTAAGGTTTTTTAAAGGTTCGTACTTTTTATCATTTTAATGGGTTTCTAGATATTTTATTTATCTTATGATTTTTATGGTTTTTTGTGGGTTTTTATGGGTTTTATGTTTGTTATGGGTTTTAGGTTTTTTAATGGTTTTTAGGGTTCTCACTTTTTTTATGTTTTCTATGGGTATTAAATGTTTTTTATTTGTATGGTTTTCCTAGTGTTTTTGGGTTTTTTTATGTTTTTAAGATTTTTAAATCCTTTTTAGAATTTTGATAGTTTTTAGTGTTTTAATTTGATTTTTAGGTTTTTAGGATTTTTAAGTATTTTAGTGTATTTATGTTTTTTTGGGTTTTAGTGGTTTTTTGAGTTTTTTTGGGTTTTATGGTTTCTATAGTTTTCTAATGTTTTAGGGTGTCAAATGGTCTTTTAATTTTTCAGTGATTTTAAGGTTTTTATGGGGTTTTTGGTTATTTTATGGGTTTTATGATTTTTTATTATTTTCAGGGGTTTCTAGGGGTATTAGGGTCCTTTAGGGATTTTAGCATTTTAGGATTTTTTGGGTATTAAATGTTTTTTAATTTTTATAGTTTTCATAGGGAGTTTCATGGATTTTAATTTTGTTTACATTTTTAATGATGTTTATGGATTTTTGTTGATTTTTATTATTTTTAGGGGTTTTATTGATTTTGATGGTTCTAGAGTATTTTAGGAGATTTAGGGATTTTTTGTTTTTTTTTGTTTTTAGGGGTTTTTTCATTTTTAGGTATTTTAATATTTTTTAGAGTTTTTAACATTTTTAGCGGTTGAATGGGTTTTTAGATATTTAATTTGTTTTTTTATATATTTAGTGGTTTTTTAAAGGTTTTAAGGCTTTTAGGGTTTTTTTGGTTTTTATGGTTTTTAGGGTTTTGTCTTGTTTTATGTTTTTAGGTATTTTTTTGTTTTTTATTATATTTTAGGATTTTAGGGTATTAAAATTTTTCGGTTTTTACAGTTTTCTTAGGGGTTGTAAGGGGTTTTAGGTTTTTTTATGTTTTATGGTTGTTTATGTATTTTATGTTTTTAGGGTTTTCGGGGATTTGAGTGGTTTTCTAGAGTTTTTGGTGGGGTTTTAGGGTTTTACGGGTTTTTTATGGTTTTATGGTTTATAGAGATTTGAGGCATTTTAGGGGTTTTTAGGTTTTTAAGCATTTTTTGGATTTTATGGTTTTTATGTATTTTTTGGTTTTTAAGGTTTTCTTAGTGTTCATTGGTTTTGATTCACATTTTTAATGATTTTACTGTTTTTTATATTTTTTTTGCATTTAGGGGTTTTAAGGAATGGGAGTTTCTTGGTTTTTAGGTTTTTATAGTTTTTCCATTTTAGCGCTTTTTGTGTTTTTATTCTTTTTTAAGGTTTTTAGTTTATTTTAGTTTTTTGGGGTTTAATGATTTTTAGTGTTTTTTATGTTTTTTGTATTTAAAGAGTCCTTAGAGTTTTTTGTAGTATTTTGGATTTTTATGGGTTTTTAGGTTTTAATGTGTTTTATGGGTTTTTATGTGTTTTAGTATTTTTCTTATTTTAAGGGGTTTTCAATGATTTTAGGTTTTTGTGGTTTTATTAGGGTTTTTCATGGTATTATGGGTTTTATATGTTTTTATGGATTTTTAGGTCCTTTTAGGATTTGTAAATTTTTTAGGGTTTTTACTGATTTTGATGGATTTTAAGGATTTTTAGTGTTTTTTGGGTTATTTTGGTTATTTTGGGTTTATTGGGTTGTTTTAGTTTTTAGTGGTTTTAGGGGTTTTTAATGTTTATTTAACATTTCTAGTTGTTTAAGTGCTTTTATGAGTTTTTAGTGTGTTTATGAGGCCATTTGAGTGTTTTTTGTGGTATTTTTATGGTTTCAAGGGATTTTTATTTTTCCAGGGGTTTCAAAAAAAATTAGGTCTTTTAAGGTTTTATTAATTTTCAGGTTTTTAGTGGTATTTAGTGCTTTTTGGTTATTAAGGTTTTCTTTAGATTTTCATAAGTTAAGGGGTATTTATGTTTTATGGATTTTTAGGTATTTTTTAATATTTTAATAATTTTTTTTGGATTTTGTAGGGTTTTTTTTAATTTTATGGTTTTTAGAGATTTTATGTATTTATAGTGTTTTAAGTTTTTCTTAGGGTTTTATGATTTTTATCGGTTTAAGTGGGGTTTTTAGGTTTGTATGATATTTTATGTTTTTTTGTTTTTATACTTTTTAAGGATTTAAATCATTTTTATAGTTTTTTGTGGTTTTTAGGGTTTTACCAATTTATGGTTTTTTGGGGTGATATGTTATCAAAGGTTTTTAGGGTTTTCATTGTGATTTTATATATTTTTAATATATTTCACATTTTAGGTATTTTAGGGCCTTTTGGAGTTTTCATTATTTTTATGATATTTTGGGATATTTAGGGTTTTAGGTTTTTTTTGTTTTTTTTCCAAATATAGGGTATTTTTTGAGTTTTTAGGGGTCTTATTTTTGTTTTTGAGTTTTTAATAATTTGAGGTTTTTGAAGTGTTTTTATAGGTTTTAGTGGTAGTTATGGGGTTTTATGGATTTTAGATATTTATAGGATTTGTGGTTTTTAGGGTTTTTAATGTTTCTATGTTTTTAAGTGTTTTATGTGTTTTTCTTCTTATTATGGTTTTCATAGGGGTTTTCAGGTGTTTTATGATTTTTTATGTTTTTCTAATTTATAGGATTTTTATTATTTTTAGGTATTTTGGTAGTTTTATGGTTTTAAGGGTTTATATGGGTTTTAGAATTTTATCGTTTTTAGGTTTTTAGTTGTTTTAATTGTTTTTAGGTTTTCAAGATTTTCTTATAGTTTTCATAGTTTTTGAGGATTTTTATGTTTTTAGGGATTTTTGGTGATTTTATAGTATTTTTAGGGTTCTTAATATTTTTTAGGATATTGAGGGTTTTTAGGGTTTTACGGTATTCTTTTATGGATTTATTGGTGTTTGAGTTTCTTTTTGTTTATGTTTTTAGAGATTTTATATGTTTTGTAGAGTTTTTTTAACATTTGTAACGGTTTAAATTTTTTTTCAGTTTTCAGTAGTTTTTAGGGTTTCCATGGGGTTTTAAGCATTTTTAAAATTTTTTCATGTGTGTTTATGGTTTTTAGGGTTTCTATGGTTTAAAGGGTTTTTAGATTATCCTAAAATTTAGGGGTTTAAATTATTTTTAGGTATTTAATTTTCTATCCAGTTTTTTAAATTTTTAATGATTTTTCATATTCTATGATTTTTAGGGATTTTAATTATTTTTATGGGTTTTATGGTTTTTAGGGTGTTTTTGGGTTTTTAGTATTTTTTTTAGATTATTATGTTTTTATTGGGTTTTAAGGTTTTTTTTAATTTTTAGAATTTTTATGATATTTTAGAGTTTTTTATTTTTTTGGGGTTTAAAGGAGTTTTAGAGTCTTTAGTTTTATTTTAGGATATTAATGGAATTTTATGGGTCTTATGGTTTTTAGGGGTTTTATGGATTTTTGTATTTTTTAGGTTTTCTGGGGTCTTATTGTTTTTTAGGATTTTAATGTATCTTAGGGTTTCTATGATTTTTAGGGTTCTTGAGGTTTTAGGGATTTTAGGGGATTTTAGGGGTTTAAGGAATTTTTTTGGGTTTTTAGTTTTTAAGGTTTTTTAATTTATAAGGGGTTTAAGATTTTTTAAATTTTTAATTTTTTTAGGGGTTTAAAGGGTTTTTTAGAGTTGTTAGTGGGTTATTAGGGTTTTTATGGTTTTTGGGGGTTTATGGTTTTACATTTTTTTAGGGTTCTTATCATTTTTAGCGTATTTGGATTTTTAGGGGTTTTAAATGTTTTAAGGTTTTTAATGTCTTCTTAGTGTTTTCATATTTTTATTAATTTATGGATTTTTATGGATATTTTATGATTGTCCTGATTCTTAAGGTTTTAGGGATTTTGATCTGTATTTAATATTTTTATGGTTTTTTTATTTTAACAATTTTTTGTATTTAGGGGTATTTAGGCTTCCTAGAGTTTTGTTTACATTTTTAGAGGTTTAATGGTTTTTTAGAGTTTTAGTGGGTTTTTATAATTTTTGGGGGTTTTTTGTGTTTTATGAAGTTGTATGGTTTTCAATGATTTTTTGGGGTATTTAGGGTATTTAGGGTTTTTTTTTGTTTTTTCATGGGGTTTAAGATTATTTAGGTATCTAGGGGGTTTCTTTTTCACTTTTCATTGTTTTTTGGGTTTTTTATGTTTTAAGGGATTTTAGGTATTTTTTAGAATTTTATGGTTTTTAGGATTTTTATGGATTTTCAAGGGTTTTTCATTTTTTGTGGTTTTAGATATTTTTAGGGTTTGAGGGGTTTTATGTGTTTGTAGGTTTTAATGGTTTTCTTAGGGTGTTTCCAGATTTTTTTCTATTTTATGTTTTTTGGGATTTTATGCGTTTTTATGATTTATATTGTTTCAGTGTTTCTAGGGATTTTTTTTGTGTTTTTAAGGTTTTAGTGGTTCATGGTTTTTATGGGTTTTGTAGGTTTCATGGCATTTTTTCTGTTTTTTGGGGATTTTAAGGTTTTCTATAGTTATTTAATGTTTTTAGGGATTTAAAATGTTTTTAGAGTTTTTTTTTGTATTTTAGGGTTTTTATTTGTTTATTTGTTTTTATGGATTTTATTGGTTTTATGGATTTTGGTGTATTTTGTCCTATTAGGGTCTTTGTGAGTTTTTATCATTTTTTATGATTTTTAGGGAATTGATGTCTTTTTTAGTATTTATGGTTTCTTGAGGTGTTTTATGGCATTTTAGGGGTTTTTTATATTTTATGGATTTTTTATGATTTTAATGGTTTTTAGGGTTTTTTGAAATTTTTATTGGTTTTAGGGGTTTTATCATTTTTAGAATTATAGGTGTTTAAAGTGTTTCTTATGTTTTTCTTATGTATTTTAATGGTTTTATGGTTTTTTATGATGTTAGATATTTTTATATATTTTTTAGGATTTCCATGGATTTTAGTATTTTTTAGGAAATTTTAATGGTTTTTAGGTATTTTAGGGTTTTTTCATTTATATTGGGTCTTTTTTATTTTTATACTTTTTAGGGGTTTTAATGTTTTTTAGTCTTTTTAACATTTTTATGTGATTAAAAGGATTTTGGGGGATTATGTTTTTTTTTTCATTTTTAGTGGGGTTTTAAGGTTCATTAGGTTTTTATGGGTTTTATTGTTTTTTGTTGTTTTAGGGGGTTTTGTGTTATTGGGGTTTTTTTGGTTTTCAGGGTTTTTACATGTTTTACCTTTTTATGGATTTTTAGGGTTATTTTAGGATTTTTATGGTTTAAATGGTTTTTGAGGATTTTGAGTGTTTTAGGGTTTTTATTATTTTTAATGTTTTTGGTATTTAGGGTTTTTTAGTTTTTAGGGTTTTTATGTATTTTAGAGTGTTTAATGTTTTTATGGTTTTGAAGGCTTTTTAGTGTTTTTAGTTGGTATTAGTGTTTTTATAGGTTTTAGGGTCGTTAGTGTTTTTATGGATTTTTACTGTTTTAAATGTTTTTAGGATATATGTTTTTAAGTGTTTTTTGTTTTTTATGGTTTTCAAATGGGTTTTTTTGGATTTTAGGGGTTTTTTAATATTTAGGGATTTTTATATTTTTTAAGATTTTAATGGATTTTTAGTGTTTTTAATGATTTTTTTGTTTTTAGCAGTTTTTATATATTTTTTGGATTTCATGGATTTTTTTGAATTTTTAGGGGTATTACAGTTTTTAGAGTTTTTTAACACTTCCAGGGGATTGACGGTTTTTTTGATATTTTTTAGTGTTTTGTGGTTTATAGGGATTTTATGGTTTTTAGTGTTTTCTTTGTTTTTGTGGTTTTTAGGTTTTTATGGGGGTTTTATGTGTTTTTATGATTTTAAGGATCTCTTATGATTACACCTTCTTTAGTGTTTTTTATGTTTTTAGTGATTTTTGGGATTTTTTAGCATTTTAATTGGTTTTTATGAGTTTTAGGGATATTGAGGGATATAAGGGTTTTAGGAATTTTATTGTTTTAACAGTTTTTTTGGGTTTTAGTGTTTTTTGAGTTTTTTTTGGGTTTTTAAGGATTTTATATTTTTTTAACAATATTAGGGATTTAAATAATTTTTTCAATATTTAGTGTTTTTGGGTTTTTATATGGTTTTTTTGTTTTTATGATTTTTAGGTGTTATTAGGGTTTTAGTATTTCATGGGTTTTTATCTTTTTAGGGGTTTTACGAGTTTTATATATTTCCAGTTTTTTAAAGTTTTCATACTGATTTTGAAGGTATTTATAGGGTTTGGTGTTTATAGGTATTTTAAGAATTTTTTTATGATGTTTCCCATTTTTTGGGTTTTTACAGAATTTTACGGTTTTAGGGTTTTTAGGGTTTTTAGGGAAAAGAATGCACAGACCAAGAGGAGAGCTTGGTGCCTCAATTTATAAAAAAAAGTACAAAACATTACAGAGGGACTTGTACATTCGGGTGCGGGTAGTGCCCTTCATGTCAAAGTCTACATGAGATGCGCAAAAAGGAGCAATGAATGACCACTGTGAGCAGCATTCTTCAACAACCATCTTGGAAAGAACATCAGCCACCATATTGACCTCCCTATATGCATGAGTGATCTTAAGGTTGAGGTTGTTGAGTAAGCTAAGGCATTCAATCCATTGGGGTAAGAGCCACCATGGAACCTTCCTTGAGTTTTGTCAGAGAGCCTCCACCGCAAGCATCGAGTCAGATTTGATTCATAGACGCATACACCCAAATTGATTTGGAAAACGGACAACCTTGATAATATCCCAAAGCTCTGCCTCATAGGTGTAGCCATTCCCAATGTAATGATAGAAAATTCCCTTGATAAAACCTCGATAGGCACAGAAAACACCACCACAACCTGAAGGGTCTGGTGAACCTACTGCCTCACCATCAACATTAACTTTGATCCATGACGGGATATGTGGAATCCATCTAATGTAATTCATCAACATTGGGTTTTTGCGCCTACCAGGAACACCAAGAGTGAGGGGTGTAACAAGGTCATTAAAGAAGTTGTTCATCCTACCTGATTGAATACACCCAGCCATTCAAACAACACTATGCATGGCAATAATACCCTCATGTGTGGAGCATGATTTATTCTGAAACATAGAAGAATTCCTCGCAGCCCATAGGAAGGCAACAATTGCTGCAGATGCAACAAGAAGGATATCATGAAGCTGCTCACTGTAGCTTAAATCTGTAATAAAAATAATCCTTTGGGAAAATGTTCCCTGGGGTAAACAAAGACCAAAGACGTCTTTCATGTGATTCCATAGTCTATGCTCAAGATTGCATTCAACAAAAAAGTGGTGTACACTTTCAGCACCTCGTAAATAGATGTTGAAGGCTGAAACAATCTTCCATCCAGCTTTTTGCAGCTGACCATGCATAGGCAGCCTGTTTCTTCAAATCTTCCAAAGGAGAAGAAAGTGGCTAGGGGGAATGAATTGAAAGTTATATTTCATAAGCCATGTGGGGGGGCCCAGGACTTGCCGGCATTTGTGCTTGTAGAACTCCCTTGTAGTGAGCTGACCAATCAGATCCGCTTCCATATGAGAGTATCAGAATCAATGTAACTGTAACGGTGAATCTAGGAAATGATGTGTGGTGGTAGAATTCCATAAAGCTCCATCATCCTCGCATTGAGATCATTAATAGACATGTGTTGTAGAACCTAAGGTACCTGCATGATTTCATGCAGAGGAAAGTCGAGCCATGGGGTGAGCCAACAGTTCTGATTGGAGTGACTTAAAGAACCCCCAAATAGATTGGGAGATAATGTCCTGATATGGGGATTTAATTGTGGCCCAGACAGAGGAGAGCATGTAACCAGTGTAGCCATTGCATAAGTAAGTAGTAAATATTTTTTTAAGAAAATCCAACTCACCATCTTTGTGTTTGAAGAGGTTCTAGGTGAATTTGGTCAGCAAGGCCTCATTAAAAACCCTGAGATCCTTAATTCCAAGACCACCGATTCCAATGGGATTAATAAATTCTTTCCATGCAACAGTTACCAATTTCTTTTAATTAATGCATCCAGTCCATGAGAAGTTCCGAATCATGGCTTGAAGAGTCTTGATCATATTTATTGGCCATCTATATATAGAGAAGACATGAACAAACATTGAGGTGACGACAGAATTGATAAGGAATACTCTGCCTGCTTGGGACAGGGACATTCCCTTCCATTTAGCCAGTTGTTGTGTGATGTTAACAGAGATGCATTCCAAGTGGAAACGCTTTACCTTTCCACAAAAGAGGGGGACCCCAAGGTAATTGAATGGCATGGATCCTTTTTTGACACCAATACATCTAATGATTTTTTTTGTCTCAAAGAGGACCTCCCTTTCCCAAAGACAATAGAGGATTTACTCCAACTGATGTCCTGTCCAGCAACATCTTCATAATGATTAAATATTTTCCGGATAGAAGATATAGTTCGCATATTAGCCTACCCAATGAGAAAGATATAGTCATCATAAAAAAGATGTAAGGGTACAAAAGAGTCCTTCTAAGATTTGATAGGACAATAAAATACAGCCATCATTGTATTGATAACAAAATGACTCAGATAATCTTCAACAAGTGCAAAGAGAATCCTAGAGAGTGGATCTCTCTATTTGAGCCCTCGTGAACATTGAAAAAAAACCTTTTGGTGCCCCATTAACCAGAACATAGATTCTGGAACTCTCCAAAATGGAAAAAATCATACTGATAAACTTGGGTGAAAACCCATACATGCTCAAAACCTTGAAAATAATGTTCCACTTAATGGTATCAAAGGCTTTGGATATGTCCAATTTTAAATCAAAGGTCCCATGTTTGGATTCCTTCCTCATGATATTCACTCCTTCAGATGCTATATATAAATAGTTTTGGATGCTTTTCTAAAGAACAAAGCCAAATTGATTGGGTGTGATGATGGTACCAATATACTTCCCCAACCTAGTGATGATGATTTTACTAATAATCTTGGGGATGGTGCTTCCAATGGAAATTGGTCGAAAGTCACCAATATCAATAGCAGTTTCTTTTTTTGGGAAGCAGAGTAATGAAATTGGAGTTGGATTCAAAAGGAATTGATCCTGAGAGAAAGAACTCCCTGACAAAATTTATAATTTCTGTATGAAAGATATCCCAATATAAAATGAATAATTTGTTGGAAAATCCATCCTGTCTAGGGGAACTTTCAGAATTGAGTGAGAAAATGCAAGATTTAAATTCATCCTCAAGAGTGGGAGAGGTTAGATCATTATTCTGTGAGTCACTCACACACTTCTCAACACATTTGACAATTATGGAAGAAGGGGGGGGGGGGTACTATCATCATTATAGAGAGATTTAAAATGATCAAAACAACATCAAAGAGCACTTTCTCCTCAACCAAGGTTGTTCCATTGATTCAGATACTATTAGGTCCTTTATGAACCCTTTTCTCCCATTGCATGCGATGAAAGAACTTTGAGTTTCTGTCACCATCCTTGACCGATCATATATTGAATTTATTTTTTTCAAGATTTTCATTAAGAGAAAGAAGATCATCAACTTTTTTGTGAAACACAAGTTCCTCATGAGTATGAACATCCCCTTGTTGGTTGTTTTCATGGAAAGACTCCACCTGGAATTCTGCATCCTTAACCTTGTCATCAATTTTAGAGATAGAGAGATTGCTCCAAACTTTTTGAAGTCTTTTGATTCTCCTAAGCTTTGAGGCAACCACAAAATATGGGCTACCATGAAAGGTGAAGTTCCATCTATTAAGAACAACTTCCCTGCAACCTGGAATTGAAATCTAGGCATTGTTGAACTTGAAGGGTAAGGGAGTGAGTCTCCTGTTGTCCTCCCGAATGGAGAAAACAATTAGATTATGATTAGAGCTAAATTTGGAAAGAGTAAATCCTGATATTTCCAATGGAGCACGAGTATCATTGACATGTATAAAGAACCTATCAATTTTATTGGATTGCCTAGTATTGATAGTGAACCTTCCCCAAGTGAATTTGGAGCCCTCTATAGGAACTTCAATGAGGTTGCATTTTTTCACATAGCACTGAAATTCATGAGAATCAGTATGGGAAAAATGAGGGCCAATTTTTTCATCTAGACACAGAACAAAATTGAAGTCACCAGTGATGACCCAGTTGTGATTCATATTCTCACTGAGAGCAGAGAATTCATCCCAAAGTTTTCTTCTTCTAATTTAAGTGAAAGAGGCATAAACAAAAGAGAAGGAGAAAGGAATATCCTATAGGTGGGTGTAAACTGAGATTACTTGATGAAAAACCTGAAAAGACTTGGGGTTTTTAGGGTTCTTAGGGGTTTTATTATTTTTATATTTTTATGGGATTTAATAGTTTTTATGTTTTACGTTCTATTCAAGTGTTTTAGGATTTTTTTTGTTTTTAGATATTTTTTTGGATTTTTTAGTATTTTTATGTTTTTAGGGATTTTTTATGGACTTTGTGTGTTTTTAGGGTTTTTAGGATTTTATGCATTGTTTGTTTTTTTATTTTTTTCTTCATATTTTTTAGAGTTTCTATAGTTCTTATTATTTTAAAAAAAAATTGGGGTTTTAAAGTGCTTTTATAGTTGCTTTGGTTTTAAGGTTTATTGTGAGTTTTTAGGGTTTTTATGGTTTTTAGGTGTTTTATGGGTTTTAAGGACTTTTAGGGTTTTTAAAATTTTCAGTTTTTGGGGGTTTTAGTGTTTGTAGTTTATTAAAGTTTTATTAGGGTTCTTCATTATTTTTTGCGTTTTTATGATTTTATGGATTTTTAGGGATTTTTTAGGGATTTTATGGTTTTTAGATTTTTAGGAATTTTAGGGTTTTGGCCTTTTTTTGGTTTTTAGGGGTTTTTTTGTGTTTATAGGTTTTTTTTTCTTATGGGTTTTTAGGATTTTTAGGGGTTTTACATTTCTAGTTATTTTTTGGAAATTTTTATGATTATAATGGTTTTTAGTGTTGTGGGAATTTAGAAAGTTTATATAGTTTATAGGGTTTTGGGGAGGGGGTTTCAAGAATTTTTTTGATTTCTTATGGGTTTTATGGTTTTCAGTGTTTTTTACATTTTTGGGGGCTTAAATGGTTTATAGTATTTTTTGTGGTTTAGGGTTTTTATGTGATTTTTGGTTTTAGACGTTTCCATAGGGTTTTTAGGGTTTCCAAATTTTTAGGAATTTTTAGGGATTTTTTTGGATTTTTTGGATTTTTTGTGATTTTTTAGTGGTTTTAGGTGTTTTTAGTGTTTTTTGGGGTTATTGTGTTTTTGGGGGTTGTTTTTAGTATTTTTAGCATTTTTATATTCTTTTTAGTTTTTTAGTATTTTTAGGGGTTTAAAATGTTTTCAGAGTTATTAGTGGATTTTAGGGTTTTTAAGGGTTTTATGATTTAATTTTTTTAGAGGGTTTTATTTTTTTATGAGTTTTTGGTTGTTTGGGTCTTTTAATGGGGTTTTAAGGTTTTTATTGTTTCTTAGGTTTTTATGTGTCTTAAATGTTTTTAAATTTTAATGGTTTCTAAGTGTTATTCATGGTATATATGGTTTTTATGTTTTTAGGGATATTTTGGGGTATTTTTATGTTTTTATTGTTTTTTATGGTTTTTAGGGATTTTGAGGGTTTTTTGGGTTTTTTGTAATTTGGGGGGGGGGGGGGGTTGGGTTTTTTGAGTTCTTTTAGGGTTTTTAGGATTTTAGAGTTTTTGAAAATTTTTAGATATTTAAAGGGTTCTCATAATGTTTAGGTGGTTTTTATGGTTTTTAAGTTATTTTCAAGGCCTTTTGGGATTTTTTTTGATTTTTCAGGTTTTTGGGATTTGATGGGTATTTTGTCTTTCTATGGTTCTTAGGGTTTTTTTTATAATTTTTTTAAGGACTTTTAGGTTATTTTTAGTTTTTTAACATCTTTAGTGGTTTATAGGGTTTGTAGAGTTTTTATTTTTTTTCTTGGGAATTTAGTGTTTTTATGGGTTTTAGGAGTTTCTATAGTTTTTAAGGTGTTTAGGGTTTTTAGGGTCTTTTGGGATTTTTATCATTTTTTATGTTTTGTAGGGGTTTTATGTGTTCTTAGGTTTTTAAGGTTTTAAAGGTATTTCATCATTTTTAGGAATTGTGACATTTCTAAGGATATTTGGGTATTGTTTTGGATTATTATGAATATTTATGGGTTTTAGGGATTTTGATGGGTTTTATAATTTTTAGGTTTTTAGGGTTTTAAAGGGATTTGACATCGTTTTTGGTATTTAGTAGTTTTATGTGGTTTAGGTGTTTTGGGTTTTCTTAGGGGATTTCAGTGTTTCTAGGGGTTTTAAATTTTTACTTATTTTGATCGAATTTATTGGATTTTATGGGTTTTAGTTATTTTGGTGGCTTTAAGGTCTTCTACAA
Source organism: Viscum album (assembly GCA_963277665.1). Classification (NCBI taxonomy): domain Eukaryota; kingdom Viridiplantae; phylum Streptophyta; class Magnoliopsida; order Santalales; family Viscaceae; genus Viscum; species Viscum album. The sequence continues at coordinate 480,218,436 of OY728162.1, forward strand.
TATTTTAGTGATTTTATGGGTTTTTTGGGATTTTTATGGTTCTATGGATTTTTTGGATTTTAATGGTTTTTATAGACCTTTAAATTTTTTAGGGTTTTAATGGGTTTATATATTTATCAGTGGTTTTTTGGTGGTTTTAATGGTTTTTTGGGGTTTTTTTTGTCTTTATTGTTTTTTTAGTTTCTTTTTTGTTTGTAGTGTTTTTAAGTGTTTTAATTTTTTTATGATTTTCATAGTGGTTTTAGGGTTTTTATTCTTTTTAAATTTTATGTATTTTTAAGGTTTTTAGGGTTTTTATGGTTCTTAGTATTTTTTTGAATTTTAAGGGTTTTTAGTGTTTTTGATGTTTTTATGGTTTTTAGGGTGTTTTTTTGGGAATTTAGGGTTTTTTTCATTTTTTCAGGATTTTTAGGTTATATATAGTTTTGTAATGTTTTAGGGGTTTAACGGGTTTTTAGATAATTTAGTGGTATTAAGGTTTTTTTAGTGTTTAGGTTATTTTGGGGTTTTAGGGGTTTTTATATGTTTTATGGTTTTTACTATTTTTATGTTTTTAAGGGTTTTAATCATTTTTATGCTTTGAAGGTTTTGTTTTTTTGTTTCCATAGATTTAAGGTTTCTTCTATTTTTAGGTATTTTGTGGGATTTTAAATTATTTTTATGGTTTTTAGGGTCTTAGTGATTTTGAGGGTTTTTAGGGGTTTTTTGGATATTTTTGGGTTTTAAGGTTATTTTTGACTTTTTAAGGGTTTTATGGTTTTAATAGTTTTTAACATTTTTTGGGGATTAAATTGTTTTTAGTGTCTTTTTAATGGGTTTTTATGGGGTTTAGGGGTTTTAGGGGGTTTTATGTGGTTTTAGGGGTTTTTAGAGATTTATCATTTTTAGCAGTTTAAACGGTCTTTTTTGTTTTTAGTGGTTTTAAGGTTTTTATGGGTTTTTATTGATTTTATAATTCTTTTTTGCTTTTATGGGTTTTTGTTTTTTATGATTTTTAAGGGGTTTAGGGTTTTTATGGTTTTTAGAAGATTTGTGGTTTTTAGGGTTTTTATTGGTTTTAGGGGGTTTTGTGTAATTAGTTTTTCATGGGTTTTAGGGATTATTAATGTTTATTGGGGATTTTTACTTTTGTATTGGTTTTATGATTTTTATAGATATTTATGGATTTTTAGGATTTTATGGATTTTGAGTGTTTTATCCTTTTTAGGGGTTTTTTTGTCAATATGGTTTTTAACATTTTTTGGTTTTTAGAGGTTTTAAGTGTACTTTAGTTTTTATGGTTTTCGTAGGCTTTTCCTAGGTTTTTTACATTTATTATTATTTTTAGAGATTTGTAAGGATTTTTTAGGTTTTTAGGGTTATTAAGGATTTTGAGGGGTTTTAGTGTTTTTAGGGCTCTTTTTTTTTGATTTATGGTTTTTTAGGGTTTTTTGTGGGTTTTTTGAGCTTTTAGTGTATCTATGGGTTTCAATAGTTTTTATTTTTTGGGAGTCTGAAGGGTTTTTATAGTTTTTTTTATTTGGGGGTTTAGAGTTTTTTTGGGGTTTTATGGATTTGTAATTTCTTGGTTTTATGGTTTTTATGATTTTTAGGGTTTTATTTTTTTTCATTTTTGGGGGGTTTAAGTGTTTTTTGGTCTATAAAGTCGTATTATGGGTTTTCAATGCCTCTAGGGTTTTTTGGGTTGTTATGGTTTTTTGAATATTTATTTTTTGTAGGATGTTTTTGGTTTTTTTGGATTTTTATGAAATTTTTCAGTTTTTAGGGGTTTATTGGTTTGTTTAGGGTTTTTTTTACTATTTTAGGGTTTTTTAATTTCTTTCTATTTTTTTTATGTTTTTAGGGGTTTATAGAATTTTAAATTTTTTTGTATGATTTTTCTGGTTTTTATGGGTTTTGGGGGGTTTAGGCTTTTTAGGGGGTTTTTATTACTTTTTGGTTTTTAAGGTATTTTAGTTGTTTTAGGTTATGTAGCAATTTTTAGTTTCTAAAAGTTTTATGTATTTTTTAGTTTTTTTAAGTTTTCATAGTGTTATTTGGGTTTTTTATGTTTTAAGTGATTTTAGGTATTTTAAGGATTTGTATGCTCTTTCAGGATTTTTAGGGATTTTTAGTTTTTTATGGGTTTTCCAGGGTTTTTTTGGGTTTTTAGGTTTTTTAGTTTTTGTGGGGTTTTGAGGTATTTAGAGTTTTTACTATTTTTTGGGTTTAAAGGGTTTTTAGGTTTTTAGTGGTGTTTGGGGTTTTTATGATTTTTTAGTGGTTTCTAAGGTTTTTAGGATTTTTAGTGCTTTTGAGCTCCTTTAGAGTATTTATGGTTTTTAGCGATTTATTAAATTTTTAAGGATTTTTTAAGAGTTATAAGGGGTTTTAGGGTATATTTTATTTTTTTGTTATTTTTAGGTATTATTGATTATTTTTATGGTTTTTAGGGATCTAATGGATTTTGATTATTTAAGGGTTTTTAGGTTTTTTTGGGTATTATGGTTTTTGGGATATTATGGTTTTTTTAGATTTTTAGGGGGTTTATGGGTTTTTAGAGTTTTTAACTTTATTAGGGGATTAATGTGTTTTTATAATTTTTAGTTATTTTTTTGTGATTTTATGGTGTTTGAGTGTTTTTTAGGTTTTGGAGTTTTTTTTTGGTTTTTAGGGTTTTATGATTTTTAGGGTTTTAGCATTATTATATTTCCTATGGATTTTAGTGTTTTAATATTTTATGGATTTTTGAGTGTTTTTGGGTTTTCCAAATTTTTAGGGGCTTTTAGGGATATTTATGGATTGTAGTGTTTTGTTTGGTTTTTATGGATTTCGAGAGGTTTTGGGGGGTTTATGGGTTTTTAGGTTTTTAGGGGTTTTTTGTGTTTTTAGTGTTTTTAAAGTTGTTTAGATATTTTTAACATTTTTAAATTTTTATGGGTTTTTAGATTTTTTAGTAGTTTTTATGGATTTTATGGGGGTTTATTGTTTGTTATGAGTTTTAGGAGTTTTTAGGGGATTTAGAGGTTTTAGGTATTTTAGGGTTTTTATGGGTTTAAATATTTATTAGGTTTTAGGGGTTTTATTTGTTTTTTAGTTTTTTAAGGTTTTCGTAGGGTTTTTAAGCTTTTTTAAATTTTTTTAACTTTTCTAGATTTCTTGGTCGTTTATAGGATTGTTTGTATTTTTTTTGGGTTTTGGGATTATAAGGGTTATTATGGGTTTTTAGGGTTTTTATATATTTTTGGGGTTTTTTGTATTTTTAGGGGTTTTAAGGTTTTTTAGATTATCTTATCATTCTTAGGGGTTTAGAGGGTGTTTAGAATATTTTTTTTGGATTTAGAGTTTTATGGTTTTTTAAGGGTTTTTATGGTTTTAGCTGTTTTATTGGTTTTTGGGTGTTTAGTTGTTTTTTTCGTTTTTTAGGTATTTTAGAATTTCAATATTTTTAGGGTTATTTTTGTTTTCATGTTTTTTATGGTTTTATGTGAATTTGGGTTTTCAGTAGTTTCTTTGGGGTATTCATGGTTTTATGGGTTTTTATGCTTGTAGGCATTTTTAGGCATTTTTAATGATTTTTATAGTTTTAAAAGATTTTAGGGGTTTTAGGGTCTTAGTTTTTTAGGTTTTTTATGGTTTTATTTGGGTTTTAGAATTTGTTTTTTAGTTATTTTGATTTTTATTATTTTTAGAGATTTTTAACATTTTTAAGGCAGAAGAGGTGAGACGCCAGGCTATTCATGGTCCCCCAAAATTTATTACACAAAAGACACTGCATACAAGGGTTGGGCGGGGTCAATCAACCCACACCCAAAAACCATGGATGCCACCACAAAACCCAACAGTCCCCAAAAATCCCAAAAGACACAAAAAGCAGAAAAAGCAGAAAATCAGAAGAAAATAAAGACCCTAGTGAAAAAAACAAGTCAGTCAACATTGCCACCGAAGTCATAAACTGTAGTTCTATAAGTGACACCCTGTACATTATAGACATATGCCACATCATCTCTATTTGGATCCCCATCAGCACCATACCCAGAGGAAGAATCTGAATCCACTGACTCCCATTCAGATGATTCATATTTCTTGAGAAAGATTGAGAGATACTCCCTAAGCTGTTGTTGATCCACATTACGCTGCACCTTGACAGCCCTTTTGCCCCATCCAGAGGAATTTTACTTAGCCCTGTAAGAGGATATTGTAGACACCATCATTGGAAAAGAAGATTACTCCTTCCTCACCTTCCTCCTTCATGATTCAACATAGACCCCTACAGGCTTTTTTTCCTTCCCAAAGGCCTCCTCGAGCATGTTCCTCTCCTTAAGGACCATAACAATGTTCTAATTCTCCCATCATCCATCCTCCTGAACATGGTCGGGAATGAACAAGGCCTCTTTGTTTAGTGAATAGCCCAAAATAACCCAACAATTCAGACTACTAGGGACCACCTCAGGAACCCCAAGAGCTGGACCATCTAACACCTCCAACTGCTTGGTGGGGTTTACATTGGGTTTTCCCTTCTAAGGGATACCTAGGCAGTCCACCAGCTCCAACTCATTCAAGCCCATACAGTTAGGCCTGTCAGCCAGAGTCTCCTCATGTGACTCTAGGACTGGCCTCATCACCTGCTCTTGTGTGGTGGCGTCCCATTTCTCGGGATCATCCCCCATCTCAGCTTCCTCCCCCTGCACGCACGCCATCCATTCCGCCAATGTTCCCTCTTGTTCACTCACCTCCTCCAACTTGTTCATTGTCCTCTCCTCCTCCACCTTCTCCGACTCAGCCACCTGACAGTCACCACCAGTAGTACACTCAAGCACCACCCTGGGTGTATATAAACCCATTCCAGAAAGCCAGAAATCAGCCACACCCTTGAAATCAGCCTCCCCCACTGCCACATTGAGCACTACTAAGATGACCTCTTAATGTTCTGCCAACACCCTCTTCCCAACCACATCCCCAAGTGCAGCCACTTCCCCCTCTGTATCATCCCCAGTGGGTTGATATATAATTACTCTATTGATCTCCAAGAATGCAGCCCCTCTGTTCTGGCCTGAAGGTCCCATCTCAGTCTCACTATCATTTTCGGCCACACTCCCTCCACCACACCTAGAAGCAATGCCCTACACCTCACTTAGCATCTGTGTATCAAACCACGTATTACCAACACCAGCAACCGGATACCCGAGACTCTTCTCCATAGGAATTTTACATACTTTCTATTCATCCAAAACAACCTCATCACAGTAATTAACAAGCACCTACACATCCCTTTTGTATTTCTCAACCTCATCATCCAAGTGCCTTGTAGTGTCCAACATTATCATAGATTCATTAGCACTCTGGTCCACACTCCCTCTATCACGCCCAACATCAACGACCTTCACCTCACTCCCTTGTAAAGCAGGCCTAACACTCCTAGAGTCATAAAATAGAGTCCCTTGCACCTCCTCCTCAGTATCCAGCCCTTGAAAGTGATTGAAAGTTGGAAAGGATTCCATCGTCCTCATCATAATGTTATCAGTGCAAATATGAATCCCACAAGAAGTAACATCCTTGCTTTCAGAACTTATGGCATCCTACAGCTGCAACTCTCCTCAGTCCTTTAACGGTATCACTCACCTTGGGCTTTGGTAGGCATTGAAAAACATTTTACCCTACACCTTGATCACCTATTTTAGACCCATGGCCCCCTAGTGCAACCAGAAGATCAGCCCGCACAATCCTAGGGATCAGTGATCCAAAACTAGGACCAGATGCAGATGCACCCCCTCAACGCCAATCCTTTCAAGACACCTTGGAACAGCTGCTGAAAACTCCATAACATATGCCCACACCCAATCCTTACCCTCTCCACTAGACTCAGCGTGAGCCACATTCAAGGGTTGAGGATCTGTGTGCATAGCCTCCGGAACCACACCCTGATTCTGCCTCCCTTCGCCAGCCTCCTCCTACGCTCGATTCAAAGCACCACAATTCATATTGTCACACCTGAAAGCCTGATCACTATGTCCAAGTTTCCAATAGGAGGAGAAAAAATCAGTCCAGGACTCAAAAATTAGAGGTTGCTTCAACCGATTCTCGTCACCAATAGAAATCTAAAAAAAATCAACATGTTCTTTCAATGCATAAATCTCAATAAGGGCCCTTCGGGATACAGAGTGACAAATGGGCCTTGTTCTACTATCCACACATAAGAACCATCCCACCAGATTCCCCAACATTGAAATAATAGAGAAATTTTGAAAGTGAAGGGGATATTCAGGAAATCTAACCCAAGATGCCACCATGGTTGAGTCACGGTTTAGATGAAGATCGAAAATCCACCAGGAAATAGCGAAACAGGAACCATTTCATTTTCTTGGAGCCGTAGACTAGGCATGAATCATATCCTCCACTAATGCAAAGAGAATCAAGATGTTTCTGCTATCAACAAGTCCTACCCTGGCATGATCTTGGAGGTCCCAATGTTCAAACATGAATTAGTCAAAAACATCCACCAGAGGTTTCCAATTAAAGAAGTAAGTAACTATTGTTAGTGTATGTAGGGCAGATGCCTCGTTGAACTCCACCATTGATAACTGGAGTTACTGACATTCTTCATGTAAATCATGAAACTTAGGGAAAATCTCAACCCGAGGAAATAGGGGAAGAAAATCAAGAATCGAAAATGATACAAAGGGATTATCATCATCAAGAACTAACAGGGTCCCCTCCCTCATAGAGGGGGGAGGGTGAGGCACAAGAATCATCGTCATCTTCAAGCTTTCCATGGGAGAGGATAATCACCATCACGAGAGAGTAGAGCATCCATCATTATTATGGTTTTCTTAATGTTTATATGGGTTTAAAGGGTTTTTAGATATTTTAGTGATTTTGAGTGTTCTTAAGAGAGTTTAAGGGTTTGAAAGGTTTTTAGGGTTTTTATGCTATTTAGGAATTTTATTGTTTTTATGGGTTTTAGGGATTTTTAGGGTATTTAGGGGTCTTATGGTTTTTGGCATGTTTTATGTTTTTCAGTTTTTAAGTGTTAATAGGTTTTAAACTATTTCTTAGGTTTTTCAAGGGTTTTATGTTCATGTCTTTAGAAATTTTTAGTATATTTATTGTTTTTAGGGGTTTTTATGGATTTATTATTTTTATGGGTTTTAGTGATTTATTTAGATTTTAGGATTTTTAGACATTTTTAGGTGTTTTAATGTTTTTTTTGTTTTTTACCTTTTTTAACAGGATAATGCGTCTTTGTAATTTTAAGAGGTTTTGGTTTTTGATTTGTTTTTTGGTTTTTTTATGTTTTTAGGGGATTTTTTATATTTAATATTTTTAGGGGTTTTATAGTGTTTGAAGGTTATTGGTGTTATTTAGTGTTTTATGGATTTTAAGTGTTTTTTTTATTTTTATGGTTTTATTAGTGTTTTTCATGTTTATACATTTTTTACATTTTTTTTGGATATTTAGTGATATTTAGTGATTTTTAATTATTTTTTGTATTTTATGGTTCTAAAGGATTTTTTGGTGGGGGGGGGGGGCTTAGGGTCTTTTAAGGGTTTTAGAATTTTTAGGTTTCTTTGTGGTTTTATATGTTTTTTGGCCTTTATGTTTTTTCATAGGGATTTTCAGGGTTTTTATGTTTTTCTATTTTTTTAGTGATTTTAGTTATTTTTAGTATTTTTATGTCTATTTTGGGTTTTAGGGATATTAAAAGGTGTTTGGGGTTTTTTTATTGGTAATTTTATGTTTTTTTTTTGAATTTTTATGGTATTTATGGTTTTTGATGTTTTTATCTTTTTTATGGGATTAAATTGTTTTGAGAGTATTTAGTTTTCTTTATTATTTTTAGGTATTTTTATGGTTTTAGGGGGTTATCAAGTTTTTAGGGGTTTTAGGAATTTTTATAACTTTTAAGGTTTTGGTGTTTTTATGTTTTTATGGGATTCATGTTGTTAGGATTTATGTTTTTCTTTTTGACTTTAAGGATTTTAGGGTTTATACTTATTTTAGGTATTTTGGGGTTTTAGATTTTTTAGTGTTTTAAGGTATTTTTACGGTTATTAGTGTTTTTTGGGTTTTTATCAGTTTTTGGGGGTTTAGTGTTTTGATTGAGTGTCTCCATTGTTTTTAGGTATTTTTAGTTTTTATAATGTTTTAAGTTGTTTAATGTTTTCTTAGAGTTTTTATTGGGAATTTAATAATTTTCTATTTTTTTGGTGTTTAATTTTTTTTGGGTTTTATGGTTTTTATGGTTTGTATGGGTTTTAGGGTTATTTTGGATTTTTATAAATTTTTAGGTTTTTAGGGGTTTTAAATTTATTTTTTGTTTTTATTATTTTCATTGGAGTTTCTAGTGTTTTGAAAGGTTTTCATGGGTTTTAGGCATTTTATTGGAATTTTTAGTTTTTATGGGTTGGTAGGAATTTTATGGTTTTTAGGGTTTTATGATTTTTAAGGGTTTTGGTGTTTTTTATTTTATATTATGGTGTTTTAGAGTTTTTTTTAATTCTAATTGGTTTTTAGGTTTTTTAAATTATTATAAATTTTTTAGGTGTTTGATCGAATTTTAGAATTTTTGTGGGTTTTTATGGGGCTTTATGGGTTTTATGGTTTTAGGGGTTCTTTTTTAGGGGGGGGGGGTTGGTATTCTATGGCCTTTTATGTTTTCTAACATTTTCTGGATTTTTTGGGGATTTAAATGTTTTTATGTTTTTAATGTTTTCTTTGTGTTTTTCAAGGTTTTTTTGATTTTAGGTTTTTATAGATTTTTAGGATTTTTTTGGATTTTTAGTTTTTTAGGGATTTTAGGATTTCATAATGTTTTGGGTTGTAAGAGTTTTTTATATTTTTTAGCAATTCTACAATTTTTTAGTTTTTTCATATTTTCCTAGTGGTTTTCAGTGGTTTTGGTTTTTTATTTTCTTAGGGATATTTAGGGTTTTTCGGATATTTAAGTGTTTGGGGTGTTTTATGGATTTTGTTGGTTTTTAGGTTTTTTAGAGTCTCAATGATTTTAGGGTTCTTTGATGTTTTTAGGGTATTAAAAGGTTTTATAGTATTTTTTGGTTTCTTTGTGGTTTTATGGTGTATTGGGGTTTTTTATGGCTTTTTGGTGATTTCTTGGTTTTTAGAGTTTTTAGGGTTTTTGTGTTTTTAGGGTTTTAGTGGGTGTATTTTTTTAGTTTTTTATGGTTTTCTTATTTTCTTAATGGTTTTTTTAATTTTTTAAATTTTTAGGAAATTTTAGTGATTTCTAGTATTTTTATGGGTTTTTTGTGTTTTATTGATTTTGAGGGCTTTAAGTGGTATTTTGTTATTTTGAGGTTTTTAAGGATTTTAGTGTTATTTGAAATTTATATAGTATTAAAGGATATGTGTATTTTTGGTATTAGGGGTTTTTTGGTTTTTTGGTTTTTTTGGTTTTTAGGGTTTTCATGGTTTTAAGATTTTTATGGGTTTTTATGGTCTTTATGTTTTTTTTTGTGTTTTTTATAATTTTTAGGGGGTATGTTTTTTAGTTTTTTAATGTTTTCTTATATTATTCATGGTTTTTATGTTTTTTACATTTTAAGGGAATTTTAGGACTTTCTAGGATTTTTAGGGATTGTAGGGGTTTTAGTGATTTTGAGGGTTTTTAGGAGGGTTTTTTATGATTTTTAGATTTTTTATGTTTTCCAGGGTTTCAAGTGTTTTTTAGATTTTTAGTTTTTATTATGGGTATTTAGGGATTTATGGGTTTTTAAAAAAATTTAGGGATATTTATTTATTTTTTCGTTATTTATGGTATTTTGGGTATTTAGTCACTTTAAGGGTTTAAGGGGTTTTAGTATTTTTATGTTTATATGGGGTTTTTTGGAGTTTTTAGGGTTTTAAGGTTCTTTAGAGTTTTTTAGTTTTTAGGGGTTTAAAGGATTTTTATATATTTTTTGGTTTTCATGGTTTTTATGTGTTTTAGGGGGTTTATGATTTTAGAGGGTTTTATGGTTTTTATAGTTTTTTGGGGTTGTCTATGGTTTTTCCATTTTTTATTATTTAGAGGATTTAATTGTTTTTAGGTTTTGAATATTTTCTTTGTGTTTTTAGGGTTTTATGTTTTTATGGATTTTTATGTTCATTTAATTATTTTTATGGGGTTTTGGGGGATTTTGGAATTTTTAGTTTTTTTGGGGGGCTTTGTGGGATTTTTTGGTTTGTAGGTTTTTTCAGTTTTTAAGGATTTTAAGGTTTTTATATTTTTTTATGTTTTTGGGATTTAAATTGTTTTTCATTTTTTTTACAGCTTTTATGGGTTTTTGTATTTTTATGATTTTTTGTGTTTTATGGTTATAGGGGTCTTTATGTGTTTTAGGGGCTTTAAGGGTTATTATTGTTTTTAGAATTTTTTATGTTTTTAGGGGATTCATGTATTTCTTATTTTGTAATGGTTTCTCAGGGGTTTTTGGCACCTTTGTGGTTTTCTATGTTTTTATGAATTTCTGAGTCCCATATATGAATTATGTGGCTTTGATGGATTTTTATGGGTTTTTAGGTTTTTATAGTTTTTTGTGGTTTTTGTGTTTTTTGAGTATTTTAGTGGTTTTGAAGTTTTACATAATTTTAAAATTTTAGGATTTTAAAGGGTTATTATATTTTTTAGGGTTTTATGTATTTAATTTTTTTTAGTGCTTTATGTTTTTTTGAGATTTTTATGATTTATAGAGTTTTTAGGGGTTTAAATATTTTTTTGTTTTTAGGGGTTTTATGTGTTTCTTTGTTTTTAAGGTTTTATGAGGGTTTTTAAGGGGTTTAGGGTTTTTTTATATTTTAGAGATTTTTAGGGTTTTTTATGATTTTATGGTTTTTATGGGGTTTTATGGGATTTTGATGGGTTATTGGGTTTTTAAGCGGTTTAAGGGTTTTTAGGCTTTTTGTGTTTTTTTTTATTTTTTAGGATTTTATGAGTTTTTAGGGTTTTAGGGGTTTTTAATATTTTTTAATCTTTTAGGGATTTAATGGGTTTTTTATATTTATTAGATATTTATAAGAATTTTATGTGTTTTTAGAATTTTTATGGTTTTTAGGGGTTTTATTGTTTTTATGGTTTTTTGGGTTTTTGGGTGGTTTTTTTCATTTTTTAGGTTTTTAGTGGTTTAAAGTGTTTTTTGGTTTTTAAGGGTTTCTTAGGGGTTTTCAATGGTTTTAGTGTTTTTATGTAACTATGGAAATTTAGGGATTTTTAGGATTTTTAGGAATTTTATTTTTGTATGGATTTAAGGGATATTTAGTGTTTTAAGGTTTTAGGGTTTTTATTTTTTTATTGTTTTTTCTTTTTAGGGGTTTTAATTGTTTTTAGGTTTTTAAGTTTTTCACATGTTTTTTCAAGGTTTCTTTATGACTTAAGGGATTTAAGAGTGTTTTTAGGGATTTTTTTTATTCTTATGGTTTTATAGTTCTCTTGGATTTTATTGAATTTTTAGGGCTTTAAATGGTTTTTATAGTTTTTAACCATTTTAAGAGATTAATGGGATTTTTGAGTTTTTAGGTTTCATTAAGTGGTTTTATGGGTTTTTTAAATATATTTATGGTTTATAGGGGTGTTTAGGAGTATTAGGGTAGAAGAGGTTCAGGAATAGCCAAGCCTAACCCCCAAAATATCAAAGGAAAACAAGAGTACAAGACCAGGGCAGGGGTCGGGTCAATCGACCCATACCCAAAAACAATCCCCTAAAGGAAAACAAAAAAGAAAATAAGTGAACAAAAAAAAGACACAGTAGACTAAACCATCCAGCACTGCATCACGTGTCTTCCCATCCATAGGGATCCACATCTGCACCATACCCAATGGAGGAATCTGAGTCCACTGTCTCCCATTCAGATGTCTCATACTGCTTGAGGAAGTCAATACAGTACCTCCTGAGTCGCTTCATCTCCAGCTTCCTATCTGATCGATCCTTGGTAAGAGCTTCCTCCACATCATTGGAAGCCTTCTAGGAGGCCCTTGTAGCCATTGGTTTTGGAAGGGAGGCATAGTCTCTCCTTGATCTCCTCTTTCCAGGGGAAGCACTCCCCATCTCCGCAGATTTATTTTCCTTCCCATAAGAAATAGTCCTCTCTAGCAGGGCCCTCTCTTTGTTAACTATATCATGTTTTGTTCCGTCCTTCTATGATCCACATCTTGATTCGGAATGATTTAGGCTTCCTGATTAATGGAACATACAGAAAGAACCTCCCATTGCAGTACGTCATGAGCCACCGCAGGTTCCAAAGAAGCCAGACAAAGATGGGGCCCCCATCGGCCAGGGCATGTTGCAAATGCCCCTCCCCCTAGCCATCTTGCTTTCATCCCCCTGGACAGTGTGCGTAAGCTCCATACCCTACATTGCCCTTTTCCACTTCTCCCCAGCTCCATAAAAGGACCCAAAAGTATCCAGCATCGACTCATCTTGACCAACATTAAGGACCACATAGCCTCCACCATGCCTAACAGCAACAACCTACTCCTCACATGGCATATTCCCCTCATTCACATCAAAATCATCACCACTGTGACCAATAGCCTATATCTCCCTATTATCCTACTCATCAACACCACCAGAGTTCCTAGTGGTGTCTAACAATAGCTCAGCTTCACAAGACTTCAATGCCACACTCCCTCCATCCCCCTCAGCAACAACGACCTGCACCCTGCCCTCCTCTACATCAGACCTCTCACTACCATCAACAAGTGGAGACCCTTGCACCTCTACCTCAAGCTCTATCCCTTCAAATAGATTGAATATTGGGATGATTTCAAACCTCTGCTTCCGAATTCTATCAGAGGAGACTGACTTCCCATCAGCAGAAACCACCCTGCATAAGGAACTTCCAGCATCCAAGAGCATCAAGTCACTCTTCAATCACTTGAAAATGTCAGTCACCTTGGGATTCGGTTGACGCTGAAAACACACTTTCCCTCTATAATCTACATATCCATGACCCATTGACACAATCGAGGGGTCCTCCCACACAATCATCACATCTAGGGATCCAGAACCATTACTAGATGTAGGATCCACCCCAAAGAAGCATTTCTTCAAAGCCTTATTGAAGAAGTCGTTGCATCCTCCGCCATATTCATCTCCACCCGAGCTTTCCCCCCTTCACCAGACTCAACTTGAGATTTAGGATCCATGTGGACAACCTCCTACACCTTGCCCTGATTTTTATTCCCCTCACCAATCACCTCCTGAGATCGATTCAAAGCACAAAAAATACTTCCAATACTCCTGCAGGCCCTAACATTATGACACAGAATCCAGTAGGGGGAGCAGAAATCCATCCACGACTCAAAGGTCACCGGCTGCTTCCACTGAAGCTATTCACCAACATCAATCCAAACAAAGTCAACTGGTCCTTTAGATGCATCAATCTCCAGAATGACGCTTGGGTAGATCGGGTGGCAAAGGGACCTTGTTCTACTATCGACGCATAAGAAACTTCCAACAAAATTCACCAACATTGAAATAATTAAGAAATTTTGAAAAGGGAGGGGCATTTCAAGAAAACTGACCCACGTTGCCACCATCGGAGAATCATGGTTCAAGTGCAGATCAAAGCTCCACCTGGAATGGGAGAAACAAGCACTGTTGCATCTTCTTGGAGCCACCGACCAGGCATGAACCAAATCCTCTTCCGAAGCAAAGTGAATAAAAATGTGGCTTCTATCAAGAAGACCAACCGTAGCAAGGACTTGGAGGTACCACTATTCAAAAACAAATCTGTTGAAAACATCCACCAGGGTCCAGTAGTTCTAGAAATGAGCAACCAAGGACAACCTTTGCAGGGCGAAGGCCACATTGAAATCTTCCATCGATAACCAAAGTTGCGGAAATCCGTCATGTAAGTTAGGAACCTTCGGAAAAATATCACTCCATGGAAAAGGATGAAGAAAATCTGGAACCGATAATGGTACAAAAGGATGACCATTATCAAGAATCAGTGGAGGCCCCTCCCCCGCATAGGGGGGAGGGCGATGTGTAAGAGTAGTCATTGTATTCAAGAATTCCATGGGAGGAGTTAATCACCATTGAAAGAGATCCGAGCCTACATCTCTTCTTTTATGAGTATTAGGGGTTTTTAGGATTTTTAGCCTTTTTAGGTTCTTAGGGGTTTTATATGTTTTTAGGGTTTTATGGTTTTATTAGGGTTTTTAGGGATTTAATGAATTTTTTTTTGTTTTTTTGTGATTTTTAGTTATTTTTTAAGATTTTTATGGTTTTATTGTTTTATTGTTTTTGTGGGTTCATTAGAATTTTAGGGTATTTAGGGTTTTATGGATTTTAATTTTTTGATAGGGCAAGGAAGGCTCAGGGCCAGGAAAGTGTTCCCCGCCCCCAAATTAAACAAAAATAAAGGGACCAACATAGTGCTACTAGGGGGGATTACATAATCGGGTGTGCACCTCACCCTTCAAATCCGACACAACAAAATAGTTTTCAGACGTATTTTTTTTGTTTTAATGGTTTTTTGGGTTTTATTGGTTTTATGGTTTTATGTATTTTAGGGTTTTTAGCAATTTTTAGGTTTTGTGGGGGTTCTAAATGTTTTTACGGTTTTATTATTTTATTATTGATTTTCAGGGTTTCTATGGTTTTCACATTTTTAGGAATTTTTAGTGCATCCTTAGGATTTTTAAGGGGTTTTAGTGTTTTTTAGATTGTGAGGGTTTTTTGAGTGTTTATGTGGTTTATGGATTTTTATAGTTTTTAACATTTTTAAGGGTTTAATGTTTTTTTAGATCTTTGAGTGGGTTTTTTTGGCTTTTTATGGATCCTTATGGTTTTTACATTTTAGAGTTTTTTTATTTTATGGTTTTTAGTGTTTATTATGTTTTTCTGGGGTTTCTTATGTGTTTAGGGGTTTTATGTGTTTTTTATGTTTTTAAGGGCTTCTTAGGGTTTTTGAGTTTTTATAATTTTATATATATTTTTTGGTTTTTTTTCTTATTTTTATGTTATCTAGGGTTTTAGGAATTTTTAATGATTTGAGGGTTTTTATTGTGTTTTTGATTTTGATTTGGAATTTAGTAGTTTTTTGTTTTTTAGGGTATTTGATGTTTTATATATATTCTAACATTTTTAGTGGTTTAAATGTTTTTTAGAGATTTTAGTGGTTTTTGAGGTTATAGTGGGTTATATAGTATTTTATGGGTTTTTATGGTTCTAGAGGTATTTAGTATTTTTTTGGATTTTTTTATTTTTATTTGTTTTATCTGTTTTCGTGGTTTTAATGTTTTCTTATAATTTTTTAGGGTTTCATTTGTTTTTAGTGATTTATAGATATTTTTAGGATTTTTCTGGTTGTTAGGGTTTTTAGGGTTTTTAGTGTTTTGGGGGAGTTTAGGGTTTTTATGGGTTTTAGTGTTTTTGGTTTTTTTGTGTTTTAACAATTTTTTGTCATTGTGATTTTCATAGGGTTTTTAGGGTTTTTGGATTTTTTGTTTTTTTTGGGGTTGTATGGATTGATATTTTTTTTAGGGTTTTTAGGTTTTTTTTAGGTTTTCTAGTGTTATAGGGTTTTTTTGAAATTTTTATATTTTTATAAGGATTTATAGAGTTTTTTAGGGTTTGAAAAGTTTTTAGATTTCTTAAAGGGTTTTTAGTGTTTATATGTATTTTTGGATTTTTTTCATGTTTTACGGTTTTTTGTTATATAGGATTTTTTGGGATTTTAGGTTTTCTATCATTTTTATGTTTGTAGGTTTTTTAAATGTTTTTAGGTTTTTTATATTTTATTATAGATTTTTAGGTTTTTTATTTTTTAAAAATTTTTATGAATTTTTAATTTTTGTAGTATTTTTATGGTTTATGGATTTTAAGGGTTTTAGGGTTTTAGGGTTTATATGAATTTTTTGGGTTTTAATTTTCTTTTAGGTTTTTATGGGTTTACATTTTATATGTTTTTAAGTTTATTTATGGGTTTTTAGGGTTGTTACGAGGTTTTACGCCTTTAGGTAATATTCTATACTTTTATGTATTTTAATGGTTTTTGGGGGTTTTATGGATTTTGGGGGGTTTAGGGGTTTTTAGGGTTTTAGGAGTTTTATCATTTTTAGGTATTTTAGGGGTTTTAAGTGCTTATAGGGTTTTAAGGCTTTCTTAAGGGTTTTTATGGTTTTTGGGGGTTTTACATTTTTTAGGATTTTTAGGGATGTTAATGAATTTTTATGGTTCTTAGTGTTTTAGGGATATTGAGGGAATTGGGATTTTTAGGGATTTATGGTTTTTAGGATTTTTTGGGATACGGGGATTTCTATGGATTTTTTTGTTTTTTAGGGTTATTTTTTTTATTGTTTTTAATGTTTTTAGGGTTTTGATGAGTTTCTATATTTTTTAGTGATTTTTAGTGTTTTTTAGGTTTTCAGGTTTTTTTGTGGTTTCGGGGTTTTTTTTTAGTTTTTAGTGTTTTGAGGGCCTTATATTTTTTAAGTACTTTAGGGTTTTTAATGGTTTTTAGGGTTTTTTATGGTTTAAGGGTTTTTATGATTTTATTGTCTTTTATTATTTTCAAGTTTTTAGCATTTTTTAGTGTATTGGTGTTGAATTATTTTTATGTTTTAAAGGGTTTCATGGTTTTTCTCATGGTTTTTTTTCTTGTTTTTAATTCTTTTAGAGTTATTAGGGGTTTTTAAGGTTTTATGGTTTTTAGGTTTTTTTAGATTGGGAGTGTTTTACGGGTTTTTAGGGGTTTTCATGTTCTTAGGGTTTTTTTTATCATTTTATGTTTTTAGGGGTTATAAGTGTCTTTAAGTTTTTTTTGTTTTCATCGGGGTTTCTATGGTTTTTAATAATTTTATGTTTATAAGGATTTTATGGATTTTTTTTTGGTTTTTTGTGGTTTTCTTGGGTTTTTAGGGATGTTGAGTGGTTTTAGTGGTTTTTTGAGTTTTCATTGTTTTTCTGTTTTAAAGATTTCTTATATTTTTGGTTTTTATAATTTTTTTTAGAATTTTTTAAGGTTTTTAAGGTTTCATATGGGTTTTAGTGTTTTTATTATTTTTTAGGGTTTTTAGGAATTTTAGGGTTTTTTAATGTTTTAGGGGTGTTTTGGTTTCAGGGGGTTTTATGGTTTTAGGAAATTTTAAGAATTTTTTGTGATTTTAAGCACTTTTTAGGTTTTTAGGGATTTACATCTTTTAGATTTTTTGTATTTTCTTATGGGTTTTCCTTGTTCTTAAGGGTTTTTATGTTTTTAGGTATTACAGGGATTCTTTTGGTAGTTTATGGGTTTTAGGGTTTTTAGTGAATTTGAGGGTTTTTAGGGTTTTTATGGTCTTTAAGGTCTTTTATGGTGTTAGTGTTTCTTGGTTTTTAAGGGTTTTATTTTTTTTATGTTTTTAATTTTTACATAGGGGTTTTTAGGTGGTTAGGGTATTATATGTTTATATGGATTTTTATAAATTTTTTAAATTTCTTTTTGGTTTTCGGGTTTTTCAGGATTTTGAGTTGATTTATTGTGTTTTGGGATTTTAGGGTTTTATGCTCTTTTTATGAATTTATTGTTTTTTTGTGTTTTTAGGTTTTTAATGTTCTTTTATTGTATTTTAATGTTTTTCGTTGATTATGGTATTTTTAAATTATTTAGGAATTTGTGGGCTTTAGGTTTATTTGTTTTTATGGGGTTTTTTGGGTTTTATGGGCTAGTGGGATCTTTTTAGTGTTTTTTGGAATCTTAGAATTTTTCTGTTTTTTGGATGATTTATGTGTTTTTAGGGTTTTAAGGTTTTCATTGGATTTTTTCAAATTTTTAGGGGATTTTACATTTTTATGTGTTATTAGAATTTTTTAGAAGTTTAGGGGTTTGTAATTGTTTTTGTGATTTTGATTGTTAGTAGGTTTTTTTGGATTTTTAGGTTATTAAGGGTTTTTAAGATTTTTAGGTTTATTAGAAGTATTAATTATGTTTAGATTTTAATGGTTCTCATAGGGTATTCCAGGTTTTAGGGGTTTTAACGATTTTAATAATTTTTTTTGGATTTTTATGAATTTTATGGTTTTTTGGATTTTAAGATATTTTGAAGGGTTTTATTGTTTTTAGAGTTTATATGGGGTTTTTTTGATTTTCTGAGTTTTTAGGGGTTTAATGGTATTTTAAAAGTTTTTAACTATTTTTGGGGTTTAAATAGTTTTTAGTGATTTTTGGGTTTTTATTCATGTTTTTGGGTTTTTTGAGTTTTTATTTGTTTTATGTTTTTAAAAGGGTTTAATGTTTTGTGGGTTTAAAGGGTTATTGGTGTGTTTATATTTTTTAAGCGTTTCTATGATATTTTTTATTTTTTTAAAGGGTTTTTTTGGTTTTAAAGGGTTTGTAGGGATTTTATGGTTTAACAGTTCTTATAGACATTTAGTGTTTTTAGATTTTTAATGTTTTTAGGGGTTTTAGTGTTTTTAGGGGTTTAATGTTTTCTTTGGGTTTTTTATGTTTTTTTGATATTCATAGACTTTTATAGTATTTTTATTATTTTTATGACATTTAGGGATCTTGGGGGGTTTTAAATTTTTTAGTATTTTTAGTATTTTTAGTATTTTTTAGGTTGATATGGATTTTTAGAATTTTTATGTTTTTAAGGTTTTCATTGGGTTTTAGGGTTTTTATTTTCTTAGATATTTTTAGGACTTCTTATATTTTTTATGGATTTTATAGTTTTTATGGATTTTCCTGTGTGTTCAGGTTTTTATGGTTTTTATGGTTTTCTAAGGTTTTAGTGTGTTTTTAGTACTTTATGGTTTATCGTTCTTTAGAGTTTTTAACGTTTTGATTTTTAAAGGGGTTTTAGGGTTTAAGTGTGTTTATGGGTTTTTATGGTGTTTTAATATTTTTATGGTTTATTGGGGTTTTAGTGTTTTTAGGGTGCTTTAGGGTTTTGAGATGTTTTTAGTGTTTTTAGTGGTTTTATGTATTTTTAGGTTTTTATAGTTTTCTTATGCATTTTCAGGGTTTTTGTATTTTTTTTACATTTTATGGATTTTTAGGGATTTTTAGTATTATTAGGCTCTCAGAGGGTTTTTATTGTATTTTTAGGTTTTAGGAAACTTAACCTTTTTATAGTTTTTGGGGTTTTCAAGAATATTTTACGTTTTTTAGGGTTTTAATATTTTTTTTTTGATTTTTTTCCTTTTTATGTGTTTAAAAATATTTTAGAGTCTACGGTTTTATGGGTTTTCTTGGGTTTTCTGGTTTTTTGGCTTTTAGGGGTTTGGGGGGTTAGGTTCATTTAGGGTTCTTAGAATTTTTTAGGTTTTAGGGGTTTAGATAATATTTATGGGTTTAAGGTTGTCTTATATTGTTTTTAGGGTTTGGGGGTTTCATATATTTTTTTTATGATTTTTGGGAATTTTTATGATTTTTATTGTTTTTTGGGGGATTGAGGATTTTGACAGTTTTTTAAGTTTATTGATTTTTTAGGTTTTTAGTTGTTTCATAATTTTTAGTTTTTAGTGGTTTTATGTGTATTAGGATTTAAGGTTTTTCTTAGGGTTTTAGGGATTTAATTGTTTTTTTTTGTTTTAAGAGATTTAATAGGATTTTTTTATGTATTTTTATGGTTGTTTAGGATTTTTAGGTATTTTGATGGTTTTTTGTGTTTCTTTTATGTTTTAAGGGTTTTTATAGTTATAAATGTTTTATGGGGTTTCAATGGTTTTTAGATCATTTAGTGGTTTATTGAAGTTTTATTGGTGTATAGCGTTTTATGAGTTTCTTAGGGGTTTTAAGCGTTTTATGGTTTTTAATGTTTTTAGGTAATGTTTAGCAATTTTTTTATACTTTAATGGATTTTGAGGGTTGTTAGTGGGTTTTTTTTTGGATTTTATGGGTTTTTATTCTTTTTTGGTTTTTTATGTTTTTAGGGTTTTTAAGGTTTTTAGGGTTTTTTTAATATTTTGAGGGGTTTAATGGGTTTTTAAATTTTTATTCGTTTTTAGAGTTTTTAGAGTTATTTAATGTTTTAAGGGGTATTAGGGTTTTTTAGAATTTTTAATTTTTTTAGCATTTTATGTTTTTTATTATGTCTAAATATTTTCAGGTGTTTATGGGATTCTTTGGGTTTTTCATGAATTTATGGTTTTTAATGTTTTTAGGATAGTTAATATTTTTTTTGGATTTCAAGGATTTTTAGGATCTTAAGGTATTTTCTGATTTTTAGGATTTTTAGGGTTTTGGGGATTTTTTAAGTTTTTACAATTTTTTTAGGTTTTTAGACGTTTTAGGTTTTTATTGGTTTTCAATGTTTTATCATGGGGTTTTAGGGTTTTTATGTTTTTATTTTTTTTTAGTTATTTTTATGACCTTTTCTCCTTATGGTTTTTTGGTTTATAGGGATTTGAGGGATTTTGTGGGTTTTTATAGATTTTTATGGATTTTTTGGTTTTTAGTGTTTTAGTGGGGTTTTATAGTTTACTGGGATGATACTATTTTTTATTGTTTTGTTAACGTTTCTATGGGTTTGATGTATTTTTAGTTTTTTAGAGGTTTTTAGTGTTATCATTGGGTCTTTGGATTTTTTTATGGGTTTTATGGGTTTTAAGGATTTTCAGGATTTTAGTGACTTCTAGGTTTCTTTACGTTTTAATTGTGTTTTGGTTTTTAAGGTTTTAATGGGGTTTTCAAGGTTTTAATGGTTTTTTATGTTTTAAGTATTTTTAGTAATTTTTTATTATTTTTATGGTTTTAGGGATTTAGGGATTTTTATATTTTTTCAGGTTTTTAGGGGTTCTTTGGTTTTTTATGATTTCTTTTAGTTTTTTATGGATTTTATGGATTTTTATATTTTTTATATCATTAAGGGTTTAAAAGTTCTTTATATTTTTTTGTTTTTAGGGTTTTATGGGGACTGAGGGTTTTTTAATGTTTTTAGTGGTTGTATTGTTTTTAGGGGGCTTATGGTCTTTTAGAGATTTTTTATTTTTTTGGGGTTTTAGTGGTTTTAAGTGTTTTTATGTTTTTATGATTTTCTTAGGGTTTTTTTGGGTTTTAATTTTTTTTTTCTGATTTTAGGGATTTTTGGGGATTTTTATCGGTTAATAGGGTTTTTTAGGATTTGAGTGTTTTTAGTTTTTTTTATATTTTTATGGGTTTTACGTGTTTTTAGGTTTTTATGGTGTTCTTAGGGTCATTCATGGTTTTTAAGGTTTTTACTATTTTACATAATTAAGAGGTTTTTTGGGATATTTATAGGTTTTATGGATTTTAGGTATTTTGAGGGTTTCTATGGAATTTATGGTTTTTATAGTTTTTCTGGTTTTAGCGATTTTTCACTTTTTATAGTGTTTAATGTTTTATGAGTTTTTTAAAATTTTTAGGGATTTAAAAGGTTTTTAGCGTTATTAGTAGTTTATATGGGTTTTATGGGTGTTTGGGTTTTTATGTTTTTAGGGTTTTTTATGTTTTTTTTGGGTGTTTGTGGTTTATCATGGTTTTTTGTGTATTTAGTATTTTTTTGGTTTTTAGGGTTTTACATGTTTTTATGTTTTTATTGTTTACCTAGAGGCTTTTAGGAACTTTATCGGTTTTATGTTTTTGAGATTTGATGGGAATTTTTGGGATTTGTTTGGGGGTTTTTTGGATTTTGGGGTTTTTTTGGTTTTTAGGATTTTCTACACTATTAGGCTTTTTGGGGTTTTATGTTTTTTTGGTTTTTAAGGTTTTATTTTGTTTTTTAGGATTTTTGGGAATTTTCTGTACTTTTTTAGTAATTTTTGGGATTTATGATTTTTTTTGGTTTTTAGGGTTTTTAGTGTCTTATGGGTTTTGGGTTTTTACTGTTTTTTTTTTGAGTTTTTGGATTTGTAGATATTTTTAATGTTTTAGGGGTTTAAATTTTATTTATAGAGTTTTTAGTTGTTTTATGGTTTTTTGGGTATTTATGGGTTTGATGGTTTTTAGGAGTTTTTATTCTTTTTCGGGTTTTAGGGGTTTTACGGTTTTTATCCTTTTTTGGTTTTTTGGGGTTTTAAGTATTTTTAGTTTTTTATGGTTTTCTTACGGTTTTTACAGGTTTTTACAATTTTCTATATTTTTATGGATTTTAGGGTCTTTTATGATTTTTGTGGTTTATAGATTTTTATGGGATTTTTAGGATTTTTATGTGGTTTTAGAGTTTTCATAGATTTTGAGGGTTTTTTGGGATTTGTAGGGGTTAGGGTTTTTATAGTTTTTTATGTTTTTACTATTTTTTGAGTTTTTTTGGTTCTTTATATTTTCACAGTTATTTTTCATTTTTAGAATTTAAATGGTTTTTTTATTTGGTAGTGGTTTTAGGGTTTTGTAGGTTTTTAGTATTTCTTTTAGGTTTGTAGAGTAATTTTGAGTTTTTAAGTATTTTAAAGGCTTTTAGGGTCTCTTATAGATTTTATAATTTTTATATTTTTAGTGATTTTATGTTTCTTTATGTGTTTATGGTTTTCATTTGAGTTTTAGGGTTTTAGGTTTTTTAGGGTTTTTTTAGATTTTAGGGATTTTTAAATATTTTGTGAGGTTTTAAGGTTTTTTAGAAATTTGTGGGCTTTAGGAGTTTTATGGGTTTTTAGTGTTTTTAGATTTTTTTTTGTTTTTAATGGTTTTTTTGTTTGTGTGTTTTAAGGTTTTTATGGATTTTCATGGATTTTAGGTTTTTTTTTACAATTTTAGGGATTTTTAGGATTTTTATTCTTTTTTGGATTTTTTGGGATTTGAGGGTTTTTATTTTTTGGGGATTTTGGTTTTTTTTCATTTTTTACGGTTTTGAAGGTTTTATAATGTTTTATAATGTTTTTATGTCTTTAAATGGGTTTTAGAGTTTTTAGTGGCATTGTAGGAGATTTATGGTTTATTAGGGGTTTTAAATGTTTTATCGTGTTTTATGGTTTTTAGGGTATTTAGGGGTTTTAGGGTTTCTAGCATTTTAGGCTTTCTTGGTGTTTTAATTGTTTTTAAGTTTTCAAGGTTTTATTTGAGTTTTTAGGTGTTTTTTGGTTGTTGACAGGTTAGGGATTTTAAGGTTTTTTGGGATTTTTTTATTCTGGGAGGTTTTATGTAATTTTAAAGTTTTTTAGGTTTTTAGAATTATTTGGGATTTCATATGTTTTTATATTTTTAGGGTATATTTTAATTTTTCAGGTTTCAATGTTTTTAATTATTTTTAATGTTTTATTGGGTTTTAGAGAGTTTATAGTGTTTTTAGTTGTACTTAGGGTTTTTATGGTGTTTTATGGATTTTTTTAAGGGGTTAAAGATTTTTATTGTTTTTTGTGCATTTTAAGTGCTATTTTTTTCAATGTTTTATTAGTGTCTTTTACGGTTTTAGTATTTTTGATTTCCTTATTGATTTGAAGGTATTTTTCTTAGTATTTTTCTGGTTTATTTATTTTTCGGGGTTTAAGCGTTTTTAGGGGTTTTTGTTTTTTTAGGATTTTTTGGGGTTTTAATTGTTTTTTAATATTTTATATTTTTCTTATGGTCTTTCAAAAAATTTAACAGTTTTACATTTTAAGGTTTCTTTAGTATTTTTGGAATTTTTAAGTGCATTAAGGTTTTTAGTGGATTTTATCGTTTTTAGGGTTTTAATGGACTTTTATAGTGTTTAGTTTTTTATGGTTATAATGGTATTTTATGGTTTTTACTATTTTTAGGGCATTATGGTTTTTATCAATGTTAGGGTATTTTGGTTTTTTTGGAATTTTTAGGAGTTTTAGGTATTTTAGGTTTTTTAATGTTTATTTATGTTTTCAGGTTTTTATGTTTCATTTATTTTTGTGGTTTCTTACGATTTTTATGGATTTTAAGGTCATATGGTTTTTAGTGTTTTTTTTATTTTTTTTGGTTTTATAAGTTTTTGAGTTTTTATATTTTTTATAGTTTTTTAGAGTTTTTATCATTTTTAGGGGATTAATGGTTTTTAATATTCGTTAGTGTGTTTTTATGATTTCTTAATGTTTTAGGTTTTTTTTGTGGTCATTAGTGACATATTTTTTTTTATTTTTGTCATTTTTAAGATTTTTTAGGGGTGTTAAGTGTTTTCAGGTTTTTAATGTTTTCTTAGGGTATTTTGAATTTTTTCGTGTTTTTATGAGTTTAGGGATTTTATGTATTTTTCTGGAATTTTAATTTTTATGGATTTTAAGGATTTTAACTGATTTAAGGATTTTAGGGATTTATGGTTTTTTTTGGATTTTAGGGGTTTTCAATTGTTAATGGGTTTTAATGTTTCTTGCATTTTTTAACGTTTTTGGGGGTTTGATGATTTTTAATGTTTTTTTCAATGTTTTTATGGACTTTTATCATTTTAGGGGTTTTTAAGGGTTTTAAGGGGTTTTATGGTTTTTATCATTTTATGGTTTTTATTGTAATTTAGGTGATTTTTTATTTTTATTTTTTCCTTTGGGTTTTTAGGTTTTTAGGGTTTTTATATTTTTAGGAATTTTTAGGGAATTTTAGGTTTTTATGAACTTTTAGGTTTTTAGGGATGTTTAGGGTTTTAGGATTTTTAGGGCTTTTACCATATTTAGGTTTTTATTGATTTATGTTTTTTTAGGTTTTTAAATTTTCTTAGTGGTTTTTAGGCGTTTTTTACATATTTTTCTTTTAAGGGCATTTTTATAATTTTTACATTTTTTATGATTTTTTTGTTTTTAGGGATTTTATGGTTTTTATTGTTTTATGGTTTTTTTATTTTACGGGTTTTTTAGTTTGTTAGAGTTTTGAAGGATTTTTAAATTATTTTTAACATATTTAATCTTTTAAAATGTTTTTAGTTTTGTAGTTGTTTTTTTATGATTTTATGGGAATTTGGGGGTTTTAAGGATTTTTTGGGTTGTATGTTATTTCAGTATATTAGGTCTTTTAAGGTTTTTATCATTATTTAGGTATTTTGGGGCTTTTATGTGATTTTAGTTTTTAAGGGTTTCCTAGGGGTTTTCTGGGGTTTTCTGTTTTTTTTTCATTTTTTTGTATTTTTCATGTTTCTTTTATGATTTTTATAGTTTTTAGTATTTCAATAGATTTGGAGGATTGTTAGGGTTTTATGGATTTTATGGTATTATGGGGGTTTTGGGTTTTTTTGTGTATTTTAGGGGTTTCAATGTTTTTAAATCATTTTCATCAATTTTAGAGGAATAAAGTGTTTTTTTTTGGGTTTTTAGTGGTTTTATGATTTTTAGATGTTTTTATTATTTTTATGTCTTTTTTAGGTTTTAGGGTCTCTTATGGTCTTTAGCATTTTTAGGGTTTTTAGCAGTTTTATGTGTTATTAGGTTTTTATGGTTTTCTTATGATTTTTAGGTTTTTTATTTTAATTTTACACTTTTAGGGACTTTTAGGTAATTTAAATATTTTTATAAGGTTTTAGGGTTTTATGGATTTTGAGGTTTTTAGGGTTTTAGTGGTTTAATTTTTTTAGGGGTTTTAGAATTTTTTATGTTTTTAGGGGTTTCTTGTGGTTTTGGGGCTTTAACGGTTTCTTAGTATTTTTCATGGTTTTTAGTGTTTTTTTACATTATTAGTTATTTTTGGTATTTTAGAGGAATTTCTAGGTTTTTTGGATTTTTAGTGATTTTTAGGTGCTTGGGTTTTCATAGGATTTTAGGGGTTTAATTTTTTTCCCATTTTAGGGTCCTTTTTGAAATTTTCAGGATGTTCAAGGTTTTATATTGATTTTTAATGTCTTAGTGGTTTACAGGGTTTTCCAGTTTTTAGTGGTTTTATAAGGGTTTTAGGATTTTTTTGGGGTTTCTAAAATTTTTAGGGTTTTTATGATTGTTTGGGGTTTTAGCGTTTTGTAGGTTTTCTAGGGGTTTTAAGTGTTTTGGGGTTTTTGAGGTTTTTTATGGGTTTTATTGGGTTTTTTAGGTTTTTTCATTTATGGGGATTTTTAGGTTTTTTATTTTATTTTTATTTTTAGCGGTTATTATGGAATTTGAGGGTTTTTAGAGTTTTTAGGGTTCTTATGTTTTCTTAGAGTTTTTTTAATGTTTTTAGGACTGACTGAAAATTATTTTTTTATTAAGATAAATCCCCTTTTAATGGTTAAGGGGAAACCCAACAGACATCAATGACATAAAACAATAAAATCCCCATAGTCCAATGTCTCAAGGTCAGAGATAATCCAATTTAAAGATGAAAAGAAGATCTTCTCCCAGGCATCAAAGTCAATTAGACCTTCCACAATCTCATCGTTGCCCAGAAAGTATTCTCGTACAAGGACACACATGCACGAAACCGATGGCAAATGCCATACCCTCTCAAACATCCAAATCCAGAAGCCATGATCTGTGGAAGCTCCTGCTCAATACCTCTTCTGAAATCATCCTTATAGTGAAATGGATGAATTGTACCCTAGACTACAAATTGTAGGGCGAAAAAACACAAAACAGATTCACACATTCAACAAAAGAGACTCAATCCACAAAATCCCAAAATCTGCACTGCAAAATCAACAAACAGAGAACCCCCATCCAAAATCCATCATGATTTTTCCAGAATTGAAGCAGACCTCCAAAAAACCGAATCACACATCAAACTAAAACTGGCTCAATCCAAAAAAATCTCCAAAGAAAACACTGAAAAATCATCAATATGAGAACTATCATTTCAAACCCATTACGATTTCGCTGGAATCGAATCAGACCTCCAGAGAGACACCACAGTGCCCCTCAATGACCATCCCATGACCAGAACCAAAATGACAATAAAATATAATTACACAAACCAAACCAGAAGGGGGGCCTCTTGAACAGTAGTTATTCAGAAAAGCACACCCTCGTAAGCCATAGGAGAAGATCCCGTCGCCGCCATCATCCTCACACCCGAGTACCAGATCAACCGAAACTCCAACATACGACATGGAATGAAACGACAACCCCAGTACGCAACATTTGAAACCCATACCCGAAACAAAATGGCACCGCCGAGAGAAACCCTAACCGGTTCGAAGGTTAGGGTGAAAAGATGGCCAGGACGCAAATCGATTTTCCAAATACGTGCCCACCGACACCACCACTAGACGAAACCACACAACGAACATGCTGAGTGAAGTGCCGAGGAGAGATCCAGTCGAATCGTGACGGTGTGGAAGAAGGTGGCGTCGGGGGAAGACCAAGTGACATGGAACCCTTTACGAGATGAGGTTTTTAGGAGTTTAACGGTTTTTTGAGTTTTTAGTGGGGTGTTAGGTTTTTTATGGGTTTGTTAGTTTTTAGAGGTGTTTAGGATTTTTAGTTTTTTTAGGTTTTTAGGTTGTTTTACGTATTTTTGGTTTATAATGTATTATTAAGGGTTTTGGTGGTTTTTTTTGGGTTTTATACATTTTTAGGATTTTTAGGGATTTTCTAGGATTTTTGAATTTTTAATGTATATCAGGAGACTATAGGGTTTATTAGGGTTTTTATCATTTTTTAGGTTTTTAGGGGTATTGAGTGTTTTTGGGTTGTTAAGGTTATCTTAGGTGACTTCAGGGTTTTTTGGGGTTTTTTAATTTTTAGGGATCTTTAGTGACTTTATTCTTGTCCTGGTTTTTTGGGGATTTTAGGGATTTTGAGGTTTTATGTTTTTTAAAAGTTTATAGGGGTTTTAGTGTTCTTATCATTTCATATATTTTTAAGGGTTGTAATTTTTTTATTTTTTTATGTTTTTCTAATAGTTTTTCGTAATTTTTAGGGTTTTTACATTATTTTTGTTTTCTGGATTTTTAGGAAATTTTTTAAGTTTTTAAGGGTTTTAGAGGGTGTTTATGTTTTTTGGGTTTAAAATATTTTTATTTTTTTTAATAATTTTATGGTTTTTATGGGTTTTTTTTATTTTTATGATTTTTAGGGGTTATATGGTATTTATATTTTTAAGGTGTTTTCGGGTTTTTTAAAGTGCTTATAGGTTTTTTGTGTTTTTATGTTTTTTGGTTTTTAAGATTTTCTTAGGGGGTTTCATGATTTTTTGGTTTTCTTAGGATTTTTGGTATTTTTTTGTTTTGTAGGGTTATGGGGATGTTTAGGGTGTGTAGGGGTTTTTAAGGATAGAGTTCTTATGGTCATTATGGGTGTTATGACTTATGAGTTTTTTAAGGATTTATTTGGGTTTTTCAGGGTTTTGAGAGTTTTTAACATTTTAAGGGGTTTTATGTATATTTAGTTTTTAAGGTTTTTTATGCAAAGGAAGATACATAGGCCAGGCTATTCCCAACCCCCCTAATTTTATTAAAAAAAAGAAGAACAGGAAAACAAGGGAGGGGAGGGGTCAAACAACCCACACCCAAAAACCCTTCACAACCCAAAGCCCAAAAGTCCCCAAAAAAGGAACCCCAAAAAACAGAAAGTGAAATGTAGCTACATATCAAAATCACCATACTCATAAGGGTCTCCCTCAGCACCATAGCCCTGCAAATTTAAGGATTTTTATGGGTTTTAGGTCCTTTTATGGCTATAGGGGTTTTTTTTTGTATTTAGTGTTTCTTGAGACTTTATGTGTTTTTTGTTCTTTTAGGGGTATTAAGATATTTTATAGTTTTTAACATTTATAGGTGTTTAGTGGGTTTTTAGAGATTTTAGTGGTATTTTGGATTTTTATGGGCTTTTGGTGTCTATTAATGTTTTAGAGAGTTTTTTTGTTTTTTTTGTTTTTTATGGGTTTTAGTATTATTTAGGCCTTTCAGGGTTTTTATTGTTTTTATATTTTTATGGTTTTCTTATGGGTTTTAAATATTTATTGGGATTTGTAATGTTTTATGGATTTTTTGGGATGTTTAGTATTTTTATGGGTCTCTAGGATTTTAGGGATTCTGATAGATTTTATGGTTTTAAAGGCGAAGGCAGGTGCGAGAACCAGGCTATTCCTGGACCCTACAAATTTATTAGAAAAAAAGAAAGGGGCAAGGCCAAATGACCAAAACCCCAAAACAAGTCCCAAAGTAATGAGAAAAAAGAAAACAAAAGATAAAAAAACGAAAAAAGGAAGGAAAAATAGAAACTGAGGTGATGATGTCCCAAAATCTAGTAAATGTACGCACCATATGGGACTCTATCCACACCATAATTGTCAACAGAGTCAGTATCCACCGACTCCCACTCAGATGATTCGCATATGAAGTTTGTGTAATACTCTCTTAGCCTTCACTGCTCCGAATTCAACTACGTCTTGACCCACCACCCACCATTGCCTGAGGGTTTATTCTTTACAGCTTTACTGGATGCCATAGTAGACACTGTATTTGGCAGGGAGCAATAATCCTTCATCAGCTTTCGCTTTCATGGGTTAGATGTGACACTAGTAGAAATTTTATCCTGGATGGGGATAATAGTGTCCCCTTTATTCATATAAAAACAATGGGAGTGGACCCCTGAATATCCCTTCCCCAAATCAACCACCTGTAAGGTTCTCTTTCTCGACAGGGAATTCATTCCCAAGTATATCCCTCTCCTTTATTATCTATTCCATGTTGAAGTTCATTCTTGATTCTTCATGAGAACCCTCCCCCCAAAACATTGTGCCAAGTAATTCTGTTTCATCTTGTAAGATGGATTTATGCACTACTGTTGGCATCAAATTGGAGACCTCCAAAGTCATGTCCTTTAGTATCTTGGTTGGGAAAACAACTCATGTTTTTCCACCCTCATCAATCCGGGCATTGAGTATCCCTTTGGATGCTTTCGCAATTGGAATATCCACTGCGAACAGGACCATATGCCCATTATTAGCATAACATGCTTCATGCAGGTCAGAGCACGCCACAATAGCACATGTTAGATACTCAGCACAAATAGGCCAAGTAGCATGCACACCATCAAGCCCATCAGATTCATCCACTACAGCACTGGCACCATGTACAATGGAATCATCATCCCATGTCCTGGACTCATCAATCTTAGTAGTGAGAACCCCTTCAGGAACACAGACATCTGAAACATCCCCCACAGCAGGGACCAGATGCCTATCATCCAGGGAGATGGCTTCAAGCAAGAGGGGGAACGTCACAATAACTCTTTCAGAAGCAGGTCAGGCAGCGTGATCCCCTTCAAAAGAACCAACATTCTTCCTTCCACAGTCAACATGACCATCCACCTCGAGACTATCAAAGGCCTCCAGTGTGGCCTGCAGCTGCTCAAGACAGAGGCCAAGATCACCACCAATACCTAGTGGCGCAACACCGATCTGTGTATCATGCTTCCCATCATTTCAATCATCATCTCCATGGATTTCAAAAAAACCCCAGACCCTCAAACCAGTTTCTTAGGGATATCCCATAGGTGACATTTGTTATTCTTCTAGAAAACACGTTGAAGTCATCAGTAGTGCTCCCATTTTCACCTATGGTCCCAAAGGACACCCCTGCGGCAGGCGTTGAGACCCTACTGCCCTTCCAAAAAACTTTAAGATCAGTATCCATACTCACCACCTCCACCACCACCTTATATCTCTTAATAAAATATTTCAGTGCCTCCTTGTTGCAGCTTCCACCCAGGGTGCCATCCGACCCCTCCTCACCAACAGCTTCCTTACCAAGAAAATCCATCCTTAGTATATCAAAAGAAGCTTTAGTGGAAGGGTTTGGATCCTTGTCTAGGGCCTTCTATAGCAAAGGTTCCACTATGGAGTGGACAATAGGAGCTAAATGAACCAAAACATCACCTATAAGAGTTCCTAGATCAAAGCCATGAGAAAATGGTTGCTGCAAGACAGGTCTAACAGGGCCAGCACCACAAATACATTGGGAAGTCGAGTGACCTCGTCACCAACAGATCAAACAGAACATGAACCAGGATTCCAAAAAAACCTATTGATGCCAAAAAATCTCCCCATCAACCTAGATGCAAACCGAATTATCCCGGTCCTTGGAGACATCTACCTCCACAAAAATACTTGGGGCGATGGGGGGACAAACTGCATGAGTTAGGGAGTCCGAGCAGAGGAACCTACCAATCATATTTCCAATGATGCGGTGAAAAGCAGGATTCTGGAAAGGGAGGGCCATCCGAGGAAGTGTGACCCAAATTTCCATGACCGAAGGATCGTGCTGTAGATGGAAATCAATGGACCAACGAAACAAGGAAAAGCGAAACACATCCACTTTCCTTGGAGTGAACTCCCAAGCCATGATCAAGTCTTCCTCATTCATAAAATGTATTCGAAAATGTCAAGGGTCGAGAAGACCGACAACTCCCATTTCATGGAGATTCCACACAGAAGAAACAAACCTATCAAAAACATCAACCGGAGGTGGAGACTTCCCAAATCGAACCACCAACGTAAGATCAAGTACTGTAGAAGCCAGGAAGAACTCGCGATTTGAAATCGGAACTGAAGACACTCCCCTAACTCAGCGTGGAACTTTAAGGAAAAATTTCACCTCTGGAAAACCTATAAGGAGAGATGGGATAGTAAATGGAGAGAAAGAGTGATGAAAAGTAGCACTATCCACCGCCCCCTGCCCGCGGCCTAGGGAGGTGTGGTAACACCAGCGACATCTACACCGGCGGCCTCCTGAAGGAAGATGCAGAACTCCATCATGAGAGGAGAGTAGCCGAAGCCAGCTCCATCTTTTTTCTTATGGTTTTAAGGGATTTTTATTGTTTTAAAGGTTTTTAGTGTTTTTAGTGTTTTTAGAGTTTTTATGGTTTTCAGGACTTTTTTGACTTTTTAGAGTTTTTAAGTTCTTCTTGAGTTTTTTTACATTTTTATTGGTTTAAAGTATTTTTTGAATTTTTAGTGGTTTTAGTGTATTTATGGGTTTTATAGTTTTTAATGTTTTTAGTTGGTTTTATCTTTTTTAGAGGTTTTAGAATTTTTAGGGGTCTTAGGGTATTTAGTGGTTTTAGGGGGTTTAGGGTATTTTTGGGTTTTCAGCATTTTTAGGTTTTTAGGGGATTTATGTGTTTTTAGGTTTCTATGGTTTTCATAATGTTTTTTAGGTTTTTAGGGTTTTGAAAAAAATTAGTCATTTTAATGTATTTTTTCATATTTTAGGGTTTTTAGGTCTTTTAGATATTTTTAGGGGATTTGTGGGTTTTTGGGTTTTTAGTGTTTTTAGTGTTTTTAGGTTTTAAATGGTTTTATGTTTTTTCAGGTTTTATAGTTTTCTAAGGGGTTTTTTTGGGGATTTTAGGTGTGTTTATGTTTTTAGGGATTTATTACAGTTTTTTTAATTTTCATAGTTTTTATGGTTTTTTGGGATTTTGAGGTGTTTTTTGGTTTTATTTTTATTGTTAGGGTTTATTTTAATTTTTATGATTTATATTTATATTTTTTAGTTTTTTAACATTATAGGGGATTAATGGGATTTTAGTTTTTTTACTGCTTTAGGGTTTTATTTTATTTTATGGGTTTTTATGGATTTTAGGTTTTTAAGGGTTTTTAGGGGTTTTATATTTCTAAGGGGTGTTACGTTTTTTTAGTTTTTTCTGGTTTTAGTAGTTTTTTTATATTTTTGGGATTTTTAGGATTCCTATGGCGTTTTTTGGCATTAGTGTATTTTTTGGACATTAGGGTTTATTTGTTTTTTGGGGTACTTATGATTTTATTGAGTTTTTGGGGTTTTAAAGGCTTTAGTGGTTTTTGAAATTTTTTGGGGTTTAA
Organism: Viscum album; assembly: GCA_963277665.1. Classification (NCBI taxonomy): domain Eukaryota; kingdom Viridiplantae; phylum Streptophyta; class Magnoliopsida; order Santalales; family Viscaceae; genus Viscum; species Viscum album. The sequence goes on from OY728162.1 coordinate 480,250,956, forward strand.
AGGTTTTTTAGAGTTTTTATGGATTTTTAGGTGTTTAAAAGTTGTATCGGTTTTATGGATTTATAGTTTTTAGGGTTCTGATGGTCTTTTATGGGTTTTATAATTTTTGTAGTTTTTTGGGGAATAAAGTATATTTAGTTATTTATGTCTTTCATAGGGGTTTTTAGAGGTTTTTTGGGTTTTTTGTTTTTAGGTATTTTTAGATATTTTTAGGATTCTATGTTTTTCAGGGGTTTGAGGGATTTTTTAGGGTTTTTAGGGTTTTTAGTATTTTTTAGGTTTTTGGTATTTTAATTTTTTTAAGGTTTTATTAGGTTATTTTTGGTTTTTAGGGGTTTTTTATGTTTATAGGGATATTTATAAGTTTCTAGGGGTTTTAGTGCTTTTGATTTTTTTATGGTTTTAGGGTTTTTATGTTTGTTTTGGGTTTTGGGGCTTTTTAGAGTTTTTTTGGGATTTTTTCATTTTTTTTAAATTTTTTAAAAATATTAGGGGTTTAAAGGGTTTCTATCATTTTAAGTGTTCTTTATGGGTTTTAGGGTGTTTTATGGTTTTTATGGGTTTTTAGGGTTTTGTAATTTTTTAAGTTTTATGTTTTTTATGTTGTTTATGTTTTTATAGTTTTTAAACAGTTTTTTAGGGGGATTAAGGGTTTTTTTTTACATTTTTATGAATTTTTAATGTTTTTGGGTATTTTTAGTGTTTTATGTTTTTAGGGATTTTCTGGATTGTCTGGGTTTTTAGTGTTTTTTTGTCATTTATTATTTTTAGCATTTTTTTATTTTAGTCTATATTTTTTAAAAGTTTGTAAGGGTTTTTTAGGGTTTTCATGATTTTTATGCATCTTATGTTTTTATGGATTTTTTGACATTTTTATCATTTTTATTATTTTTTAGGTTTTTAGGGGTTTTAGGGTTTTAGCATTTTAAGGTTCTTTGGGTTTTATTTGGGTTTTTAGGTTTTGTTTTGTTTTTTAGTCTTTAAAAGTGTTTTTATATATTTTTTAAAAATTTAAGGGTTTAAATTGGGTTCAATGTTTTTGTGTGTTATTAGGTTTTTTAGGTTTTTAATGTTTTTAGTGGTTTTTATGGTTTGAAGGGGTTTTTTTGTTTTTTGGGTATTTTGGGATTTTACCTTTTATTAAGTTTTTAGGTGTTTAAAGTGTCTTTCATTTCTTTTGGTTTTCATAGTGTTTTTAGGTTTTTTGGGTACTTTACATTTCAAGTTATTGTTATTTGTTTTTAGGTGTTTAATGGGTTTTGGGTTTTTAGGGATTTTGAGGGTTTTGAAGGTTTTAGGGTTTTTTGTTGTTTTTGTTTTTTAAGGGTTTATTTTTTTTTTCAGTATTTACATTTTTCTTATCATTTTTTAGATTTTAGGGTTTTGTACACATTTATGTATTTTTATCTATTTTTAGGACTTCTATTCATATTTAATGTTTTTAAGGTTTTGTGGGTTTTTTTTGATATTTAAGCGTTTTATTTTTTTGGGTTTTAGGGTCTTCTATATATTTTTTGGGTTTAAAATGTTTTTTACAGTTTTAAATCATTTTTAGGGGGTTTAAGTGTTCTTTGTGTTTTTAGTGGGTTTTTAGGATTTTTATGGTTTTTAAGGTTTTTAAATATTTTAATGGGTTTTTAGATTTTTTTGGGTTTTTAGAGTTTTTAGATTTTTAGGGGTTTTAAGCATTTTTATGTTTTCAAGGTTTTCTTAGGTCATTTTCAAATTTTTATGATTTTTTTAGGTATTTTGAAGAATTTTTTTATGTTTAAGGGTTTTTAGGGGTATTCGATATTTTTGGGATTTTTAGTTTTTTTAGAGTTTTAGGGGTTTTAGGGTTTTAACAAATTTTATATTTTTTGTGGTTTTAAGTTTTTTATATTTTTTAACATTTACTTTAGTGTTTTCCGGGGTTTTAGGATTCTATATTTTAGTTTTTATGAAATTTTAAGGACTTATTTTGGTTTTTAGTGTTTTTAAAGATTATGAAATGTTTTAAAGATTTTATGGTTTTTTTGGTTTACTTGTTTTTTTGAGTTTTAGGGGTTTTAATTTTTCTCTCTAATTTTATCCTTTTTCGTGGTATAAATGGGTTTTAGAAATATTATTGGATTTTAGGGGTTTTAAGAATTTCTATGTTTTCGGGGTTTTATGAGTTTTAGGATTTTCATGATTTTTTAGAGTTTTTATCATTAATTTGGGTTTTTAGGGGTTTTAAATGTTTTTTTGTTTTCAATGCTTTGTTTTTTTTTTCTGTTTTTATGTTTTTAGGGAAATTTTATGGAATTTGGGGGTTTTTATGGTTTTTCAATTTTTTAGGATTTGTAGCATTTTTTAGGTTTTGGGGGGTTTGAAGTGTTTTAAGGGTTCTATGGTTTTCTATAAGATTTTTAGGGGTTTTATGGGTCTCTACTTCAATTGTATATTTTATCAAATTTTAGGTTTTTTAAGAGTTTTATGAATTTTAATGATTTTGAGGGTTTTTATGGGTTTAAAGGTTTTATATTTTTTATGGTTTTTTATTTTTTAAGGGTTTTTAGTGTATTAGGGTTTTACTAGATTTTTAGTGTTCTTTAACGTTTTTAGGGGTTTAAACGGGTTTACATATTTTACTATTTTTATGGGTTTTTATGGGATTTACGGTTTGTATGTTTTTATGGGGTTTTATGGATTTTCATTTTTTTTGTTTTTTATGGGTTTTAAGTAGTTTTAATTTTTTTATGTTGTAGGGGATTAAAATGTTTTTAGGATTTTAAGGGATTGGTATATTTTATTCAAGGTTTCTATAATTTTTTATATATTTGGGGATATTTCTTGATTTTTTAAGATTTTTATAGGTTTTCTCGAGTTTTTGGGTATTTGAGAGTCTTTAGGGTTTTTTTTATTTTTATGGGTTTTGGGGTTTTATGGTTTTTTTAGATTTGTAGGGTTTTAAGAATTTTGAGTGGTTTTTAATAAATTTATGGGTTTAATTTGTTTTTAGATTTTTGGTTTTTATTTAGATTTTTTATTGGACTTTAGGTTTTTATTTTTTTTTTGGGTTTTATGGTTTTTAAGAGTATTAGTGGTTTTTGGGTCTCTTAGGTTTTTAATAAATTTTTATATTTTTAGGGTTTTTACATGTTTTTAAGTATCTAAGGCTTTCTTATCAGTTATCTAGGTTTTTTGTGTTTGTTACATTTATAGTTAGTTTTATGCCTTTTAACATTTTTATAGGTTTTATGATTTCAAGGGATTTTTATTGTTTATAGGGTTTTTACATTTTTTAGTGATTTTAGTGTTTTTCAGGTTTTTAAGGATTTAATGATTTTTTTGTTTTTAAGTATTTCTTATGGGTTTTCAGGGTTTTTAGTGTTTTTATATTTTTTTTGGATTTAAAGGGATTTGTAGGATTTTTATGGTTTTTATTAGCTTTAGGGATTTTGAGTATTTTTTGGGTTTCTTTGTGTTTTTAGGAGTATTTTGGGTGTTTTCCAAATTTTTTGAGTTTTTTTAGAGTTTAAATGGTTATTTCATGTTTTAATATTTTATAGAATTAATGGGTTTCAATAGTTTTAGTGTTTTATAGGGATTTTTGTGTTTTTTGTTTTTTATGGTCTTAGGGCAAGGAAGGCTCGGGGGCCAGGCTATTCCTAGAACCCCCCAAAATATATTATAAAATACACAAAGACACTGCAAACAAGGGAGGTGAGGGGTCAAATGACCCACACCCAAAAACCCTTACACCCCAGCCCAAAGGCGCCAAAATGAGAAAAGAAAACAAGACACAAAAAAGACACACCAAAAGAGTCCAAAAGAAAGGTACAAAAAGAGGAAAATCAGTCAATGTCGGCACCAAAATAATCCATCTCTGCACCACAAAAACTGGTTCCCACACCAAATACATCACCTACATCATCAAATATGTAATATGAAATAGCACCCATGATTTGGGGTTTTTAGGGTTTTTAGGGGTTGTCATAGTTTTTAGTATTTTTTAGGTGTTTAGGGGTTTTTAGTGTTTTTATGTTTTTATTGTTTTCTAAGGGTTTTTATGGTCTTTAGGGTTTTTATGTTTTTAGGTACTTTTAGAACTCTTTTGTATCTTTATGTTCTTTAGTTTTATTATATTTATTGTAGGGTTTTAGGGTTTTTAGGATTTTTAGCATTTTAATCTTTTTAATATGTTTGAAGTGTTTTTTGGTTTTCAAGGTTTTCTCGGGTTTTTAAATTTTTTTTAGGGTTTTTATATTTTTATAGAATCATATTTATTTTTAGTCATTTATGGTATTTTATGGAATTTATGAATTTTTATTGGCTTTAGGGGTTTTTAGGATTTTTTGGGTTTTCAGGGTATTAGGGTTTTTTTGAGTTTTTTGGGGTTTAATTGTTTTTTAGATTTTGTTTAACATTGTTATGGTTTTAAAGTATTTATATTTTTTTTGGTTTTTAATGTTTTTATGAATTGTTTGGGGTTTTAGTCATTTTTATAATATTCAGGGTTTTACTGGTTTTAAAATTTGTTGGCTTTCTAGTGGTTTTTAAGATTTTTTTGGTTGTTAGTGTTTTTAGTTTTTAATGTTTTCTTATGGTTTATGACGGGTTTCAATATTTTTTAGGTATTTATAGTTTTTAGGTATTTATAATATTTTTTTGGGTTTTTAGAGTTTTTAGATATTTTGAGGGGGTTTAGGGGGTTTTATGGTTTTTAGGTTTTTTATGGTTTTTAGCATTTTTTAGGTTTTTTATGTGTTTAAGTGTTTTAGTCTTTTACATTTTATTTTGGGTTTTTAGTTTTTTATGTGTTTTATGTTTTAATATTATTTATGATATTTTTATTATTATTATGGGTTTATGAGGTTTTGGGGTTTTTGAGGGGTTTTAGGGTTTTCTTGGGGTTTTAAGGGTTTTACACTTATTCTGGTTTTTAGGGTTTTTATTGAGTTTTTAGAATTTTAATTTTTTTTTAATGTTTTGGGGGTTTAATGGTTTTTTTATAGTTTTTAGTAGGTTTTTAGGTTCTTTATGGCGTGATATGTTTTTTAATGTTTTTATGGGTTTTATGGTTTTTAAGGGTTTTATGATTTTTCATATTTTATAGGATTTTTAGTGTTTTAATGTTTTTAAGGGTTTTTTGTGTTATTGTATTCTTAATATTTTATTTTGGGTTTCAATGATTTTATGGTTTTTTTATATTTTTTTGATATTTAGGGGTTTTAGGATTTATTTTGGGTTTTAAGGGTTTTTGGGACTTTTGGGGTTTTATGGTTTTTTGGGGGGTTTTGGGTTTTTTTCTTCTTTTAGGTGTTTTGGTGTTTTAAATAATTCTTGGTTATTATGATTTTCTTAGGAGTTATCGGGGTTTTTAGAGTTTCTTTTACATTTTTATATATTTTTAGGTATTTTTAGGATATTCATGATTATTTTGGGTTTTTAGGGATTTTGATGGTTTTTAGGGTGTTTTGGGTTTTTTAGTGTTTTTATATTTTTTGGGATTAAATGTTTTTTTTTGTTTTTTAGGAGTTTTATGTTTTAGAGGTTTTTAAGACATTTTAGGAGTTTAAATGGTTTTAAGTGTTTTTAGTTATTTTTATTAGTATTTAGGGGTTTTTAATGTTTTAAGGGGTTGTAGGGTTTTTAGAGTTTATTGGGTTTTAATAGTTTTTGGGGTTTTCTTGATATTTTTGGGTTTTTTTGCATTTTTAACTTTTTAATGTTTTAGGGGGTTTAATTGGATTTAGGTTATTAATTTTTTATAATTATTTTTCAAGGGATTAGGGGTTGTTACAAATTTATAGGTCTTTTAATGATTTTTTTTGGGTTTTAAGGTTTTATAAGATTTTGATGGGTTTTTTTAGTTTTATAGTTTTTTTTGGGTTTTAAGGTTTTATTTTTGGGGGGCTTTAATAGTTTGTATAATTTTCAATATTTTTTTGTGGTTTAGATTGTATTTAAAGTTCTTAGAAGTTTTTGGGAGGTTTTTTGGGTTTTTATGAAATTTTATGTCTTTAGGGTTTTTATGGATTTTAGGGGATTTGGGTGTCTGTGACTCTTAATGCTTTTCGCATTTTTACATTTTTATGTATTTTAAGTATTTTTTGGGGTATTAATATCTTCATAGGGTTTTTAGAATTTTAGGGTTTTTAATATATTATAGAATTTTTATGGCATTAAAGATTTTTGTGGTTTTATGAGATATTTATGGTTTTAGGGGTTTTTATAGTTTTTAGTTTTTTTTAGGGTTTTAGTATTTTTAGGATTTTTAGGGATTTTAAGTGCATTTAGGTTTTTAATATTTTCTTAAGGTTTTTAGGTTTTAAGGGGTTTTTACATATTTATGTTCTTTTATGGATTTTGTAGAATTTTTATGGTTTTTAAGGGTTTATGGAATTTTAGGGGGTTTTGTGTTTGTTGGGTTTCAAGGAGTTTTTTGTTTTTGTTTTTGTTATATGTTTTTTTTTATTTCCCTATTTTTTATGGGGTTTTTAGATTTTTTTAATGTTTGTAGGAATATATAGGATTTTTAGTTGTTGTAGTATTTTTTAGAGTTTTTATGGGGATTTAGGATTTATTATGGTTTTAGGGATATTTTTAGGGGTTTTAAGATTTGATAAATGTAATGGTTTTCTTAGGGGTTTTCAAGTTTTCTTGTGTTTTTTCTGTTTTTAGTGATTTTTAGTGCTTTTTCTGATTTTATTTGCTTTTTTCATTTTTTGGCGGTTTTCATGTTTTTAGGTTGTTTAGTTTTTTATCATTATTTAGGTTTTTAGGGGTTCTAATTGTTTTTAGGTTTTGATATTTTTCTTATGGTTTTTGGTCTTTTTAGGTTTTTTTAAATTTTCTGTCATATTTTGGGATTTTGTATGGTTATTATTATTTTTTAGGGATTTAAGGTTTTGAGGGTTTTTTGAGTTTTAGTGATTTTTTTGTTCTTTTTTGGAGCATTAGTGTATGTTTTTTGATTTTTTAAAGTTTTTAATTAATATTATAGTTTTTTAACATTTTTAGGGATTTGAAGGGTTTTGTCTTTTTAGTGTGTTTTAGTTTTTTATTATTTTTTAATGTTTGTAAATGTTTTTAGGGGTTTTAGTGTTTTTTCGTGTTTTTATCATTTTGTGGGTTTTTAGGTGTTTTGAACATTTTAGGGTTTTAATGTTTTATTAGGGGTTTTTAGAGTTTTTAGGGATTTTTAAATTTTTAGGAACTTTTTGCTCTTTTTAATGATTTTTTAGGTTTTTTGGGTTGTTATATATTTTGATTGTTTTTTAGGTTTTTAGGGGTTTTAGGGTTTTTAGTGTTTTATGTGATTTTTAGGTCTAGGGATATTTTTTTTGTTTTTATGTATTTATGGTTTTCATTGATATTTTCTAGGTTTTAGGGATTTTTTGGGATTTTTAGGATTTTTTTGGGTTTTTAGTGTTTTTGTGGGATTTTAGGGTTTTAGGGTTTTAGGGTTTTTATGGTGTTATTGTGATTTCTGGGTTTTTTTACTTTTTCAGAGTTTTGAGGTTTTTTAGAGAATTTTAAAATTTTAGGGGGTCAACGAGTTTTTAATGTATTTGTTTTTAGGATTTTGATGGGGTTTTATGGATTTTTAAGGTTTTTAGGGGTTTTCAGGTTTTGAGGTTTTTTATGTTTTTGTAGTATTTTTGGGTTTTTAGAATTTTTTACATTTTTTGGTGTTTTAATTGTTTCTTGGTTTTAAATATTTTCTTAGGGTTTTTTCAAATTTGAAAGGCTTTTTACAGTTTTTTTGATTTTTATATTTTTTTGGTTATTTTGTGATTTTATTTCTTTTTAGGTTTTTAATGTTTTATAGGGTTTCTTAGGGTTTTTAGTGATTTTCAAGGTTTTTTATTTATTTAGGGAATTTTTATGGTTTTTTTATAATTTTTATGTGTTTTTTGGGTTACCTGGTTTTTAAATGTATCAAGGGTTTTATGGGTTATAGGGTTTTTTTGTTGTCTTGAGTGTTTTTTATCTTTTTGATTTTTTATGTTTTTTATGTTTTTTAATGTATTTAGGGGTTTAAAGGTTTTTAGAGTTTTTTTAGCGTTTTTAGGTTTTTAGGGATTCTTAGGGATTATAGGGTTTGTATTGTTTTTTAGGCTTTCAGGGTTTTAATTGTTTTTATGATTTTATGGTTTTCATAGGGTATTTAATGTTTTTCAGGTTTTCTACCTTTTATAGATTTTAGGGATTTTCAAGGATTTTTTTTTTATTTTTTGTGTTTTTATGGATTTTGAGTTTTTTAGTGTTTTTAGGGATTTTATGGTTTTTTAGGTTTTTTTTGAATTTTTAAGGGTTTTAATGTATTTTAGTGATTTGTATGTTTTAATGTGTTTTTAAGTTTTTAGTAATTTTTATGAATTTTAAAAGATTTTATTATTTTTATGGGTTTAATGGATTTAATGGATTTTTGGGTTTTTTAGGGTTTCAATGTTTTTAGGTCCTTAGTTGTTTTATTTTTTTAGGTTTTAAAGGGTTTCGTAAGGTTTTCTAGGGTTTTAGGGGTTTTTTGTTTTGGTAGTATTTTTGTTATTTTTTAGTTTTTTATGGGTTTTGAAGGTTTTTAGGGATATTAAGGTTTTTTTGTGATTTAAGGGTATTCTAGGGTTTTTAGAGTTTTTAGGTTTTTTAAGGTGTTTAATTATTTTTATAATTTTATGGAGATGTGAGTAATTTTCTATTTTTTAGGTTATTTAACATTTTTTTAGGATTTCTTAAAATTACCATGGTTTTTTTAGGTTTTTAGGGGGTTTTAGGGTTTTTAGGGTTTTTATATTTCTTTTGTTTTTTTGTGTTTTATGGGTTTTTTTATATTTTTAGGTATGTTAATCTGTTTTACGAGTTTTTAACATATTTATAGGTTAAAAGGGTTTTTAGTTTTCCTAATGGGTTGTTGTGTTTTTGTGGGTTTTAGGGATTTTTAGTGGGTTTAAAGTTTTTAGGGGGTTTTATTGTTTTTAGGGTTTATGTTTTTAAGGTTTTTAATGTTTTTAGTGTTTTTTTATTTTTTGGAGGTTTATGTGTTTTTAGGATTTTTAATGTTTTCTAAGGGTTTTTTTTGTGTTTTAGGATTTTAGGTTTTTTGGTATTTTATGTTCTTTTCCATTTTTTATGTTTTTCAGTTTTTTTAGATTTTAAGGGTTTTTATCGTTTTTAGTTTTTCATGGGTTTTAATTGTTTTTATGATTTAATGGGTTTCATATAATTTTTTATAGTTTTTGGGTTTTCACATCTTAAGGTATTTTTATACATTTTTTAGGATTTCTATGATTTTTAGGTTCTTTAAGGTTTTGATGATTTTTGAAGTTTTTTAGTGCTTTAATGTTTTTAAAGTTTTTTGGATTTAGGGGTCTTTAGTTATTTTTTAGGGTTTTTAATGTTTATTATACAGTTTAAATTGTTTGGCAGATTAAAGGGTTTTTTGAGTTCCAATTGGTTTTTAGAGGTTTTATGGGGTTTTATGGTATTTAAGTTCATTGGGGTTTTAAGGTTCTTTGGGTTTTAGGGGTTTTTAGGTTTTTATCATTTTCAGGTTTTCATGTTTTTTAGGGTTTTCATGGTTTTTTGGTTTTTAAAAATTTTAGGTATTTTTTGGTATTTTTAATGATTTTTAATGTTTTTAGTGGTTTTAGGGATTTAGTGGGTCTTTATGTTTGTATTAGTTTTCTCATTGTTTTAGGTTTTTAGTGGATTATGTGTTTTCAGAAATTTAAGGTCTTCTAAAATGTTTTCATGATTCTTGTTGTTTTAACATTTTTAGGTATTTATAGGGTATTTTTTAAATTTTATTGTTTTAAGGATTTATATAATTTTTATCGGTTTGGGGTTTTTTTGGGTTTTTGGGGTTTTGGGGGGTTTTTTGAGTATTATGATTTATTTTTTTTAAATGGTTTAAAATATTTTATGGGTTTAAATGGTTTCTACAGTTTTTTGTGTGTTTTAGTGTTTTTTTGGATATTTTTGTTTTTAATGTTTTTAAGGGTCTTTATGGTTATTTAGATGTTTTTTTGGGTTTTAATGTTATTTAGGTTTAGGGATTTTTTAGTGTTTTTTGTTTTTAATGTTTTTCTTACATATTTCAAGTGTTTTTTAGGTTTTATTGTTTTTATATATTTTTATGTATTTTTTAATATTTCTATGCTTTTTATGTTTTTTTATTTTGATTGTTTTTATGTTTTTTGTGGTTTTTTCTTATTTGTTTTTTTTTTCAATTTTTAGTTTTTTAAGGGTTTTAAGAGCATTTAAGGGTTTTAATGTTTTCTTAGGTGTTTACAAGGGTTTTAGGGTTTTTATTCATTTAGGGGTTATTTAGGGATTTTTTGGATTTTTAGTTCTTTTTTAGGATATTTTTTGGGTTTTAGGGGATTTAGGGTTTAAAAGGGATATTTTTGTATTTTTTGGTTTTTTTGGTTTTTTGTTTTTTTGGGTTCTAAGGGGTTTTTATTATGGTTTTAGGATTTTTAAGGATTTTAGAGTGTTTATCATTTTTAGGTTTATAATTTTTTTTAAGATTTTTATTGGTTATTTGGGTTTTATGGGTTTTAGGATTTGTAATGTTTTTAGCGTTTTCTGGTGATAAGAGTTTTTGGGTTTTAGGGTATTGAGAAATTTTAGGTTTTTATGTGGTCTATTGTTTTTACAATTTTAACATTTTCAGAGTGGATTTCAATGTTTTTTGGGTTTTTTATACTATTTTGGTTTTTAGGGATTTTATAGTTTTTTATTTTTTTTAGGGGTTTTAAGGATTTTGAGATTTTTGAGGGTCTGTTGGGGTTTTTATAGGATTTGGGGAATTGAGTTTTTTTGTGCTCTTTTGGGGTATATATATATTTTTAGAGTTTTTAAATTTTTAGGGATTTAAATGGTTTCATTGTTTTTAGTATATTATAGGGTTTTAGAGGTTTTTATGATTTTTATGCTTTTTATGGATTTTTATAGTTCTTTAGGATCTTTTAGGGTATTTATCGTTGTTTTGGTTTTTATGTATTTTAATGTTTTTTATATATTTAATTTATTCACAGGGTCCTTTAAGGGTTTCATCATTTTTTAGGTTTTTAGGTATTTTTATGATTTTTATGGGGTTATGGGTTTTAGGAATTTTGAGAGTTTTTAAGGCTTTTAGTGGGTTTAGGGGTTTTTAGTCTTCTTAGAATTTTTTATATTTTTATAAATTTTATGTATTTTAATATTTATGGACTTCTTATGGTATTTAAGTGTTTTTGATCTTTTTTATATTTTCATTGAATTTAGAGATTTTTTAGTATTTTTGTGGTTTTAGGGTTTTTAGTGATTTTGAGGGGTTTTAGGGTTGTTGGTGGTTTTTTTTGTGGGGTTTTTGGGATTTTTTATTTTTTTATGGTTTTAATGGTTTTATAGTTTTTTTATTGTTTTTATGGGTTTAAACTATTTTTACAGTTTTTATGATTTTTTGGGTTTTTATAATTTTCAGTGGATTTATGGGGTTTAATGTTTTTACTGATTTTTATGGTATTTAGGGGTTTTAGGGTTTTTAGGGTTTTTATCGGTTTTTAGTTTTTTAAGGGTCAAAAGTGTTTTATGGTTTTTAGGGTATTATCAGGGTTTTTTTTAGTTTTTTAAGAGTCCTATGTTTTTTATGGTTTTTGGTAATTTTAAGGATTTTCATGATTTTATTGGTTTTGGGAGGGTTTTAGGGAATTTTTGGGTTTTTAGAGTTTAGTTTTTTTATTATTTGTTTGGGATTTTGAATTTTTATAGGTTTTATGGTTATTCATGTTCTTTTAACATTTTTTGTGTTGTAAAGGGTTTTTATAGTTTTAAGCAGGTTTTAGGGTCTTTTGGGCTTTTAGGGATTTAATGGAATTTAGGGGTTTTATAATTTTTTTATTTAGTGGGGGCTTAGGTGTTTTTAGGTTTTTAGGTTTTCTTAGGGGTTATCAAGGGTTTTAGTGTTCTTTACGTTTTTTTTGGGTTTTTTGGGGATTTTAATGTGTAATTATGGTTTTTAGGTAGTGTTAGCGATTTTGTGGGATTTAAGATTTTTTTGGGGGTTTTAGGAGTTTTACAAGTTTTTCTGATTTTTATGGGTTCTAAATGTTTTTAGGTTGTTGTGTTTTTATTAGGGGTTTTTGGGTTTAAAGGGTTTTTATATTTTTAAGGATTTTAAGGTATTCTTTGGATATTTTTCGGATTTATAAAATTTTTATGGTTTTTAGGGTTTTTAGAGATATATGGGATTTAAGAGTTTTAATGGTTTTAAGGGTTTCATGGGTTTTTATAAGTTTTTAGTTTTTAGGGGTTGTAACTATTTTTAGATTGTTGCGGGTTTCAAAAGGGATTTTAGGATTTTAACAGTTTTTTATGTTTTGGGTCTTTTTTGGGATTTTTTTTTGGATTTTTTCGTATTTTTATTATTTTTAGGGTGTTTTTGTATTTTTTATGATCTTAGGGTTTTAGGGTTTTTAGTATTTTTATCATTTATAAGGTTTTAGGGGTTTAAATTTTTTTTAGGATTTTATGTATTTCTTACAGGTTTTCATGTTTTTAGGGGTTTTACATTCGGATTTTTTTGGGTTTTTTTGATTTTGAAGATATTTAAGGGGTTTTATAGATTATTTAAAAAATCTAAGGTTTTAAAGGATTTCATTTTTTAGGATTTTTATGATTTTTTAGGTTATAGTATTTTTTATAGTTATTTGGGTTTTAGGGATTTTGAGGGGTTTTAGGGGTGTTAATGGGTTTTTGGGTTTTGTAGTGATTTTAGGGTTTTTAGGTTTTTAGTTATTTTAAGGTATTCTTTAGTTTTGTTATGGTTTTTAGGGATTTTAGTGATTTTGAGTTTTTAGGGGCTTTTATGGATTTAGAGTTTTTATGGGTGTTTATGATTTGTATCATTTTTAAGTTTTGGGGGTTTTATCAGTTTCATTATGTTTTTCATGGTTTTAGGGTTTTTTACATTATCAGTTATTTATGGTATTTTTTAAAAAAATTCTATGTTTTTAGGGTTTTTAGTGATTTCTAGGTGTTTAGGGTTTTTTTAGGATTTTAGGGTTTTCATTTTTTTCAATTTTTAGGGGCCTTTTTAAATTTTCAGGGTGTTCAAGGTTTTATAATGTTTTGTAATGTCTTAGGTGTTTAAAGGGTTTTACAGTTTTTAGTGGTTTTATAAGGGTTTTAGGATTTTGTAGGGGTTCCTAATATTTTTAGGGTTTTAGGGTTTTTATGATTGTATGGGGTTTTAGTGTTTTGTAGATTTTCTAGGGGTTTTAAGTGTTTTGGGGTTTTTTGAGGTTTTCATACGGTTTTTTTTGGGTTTTTTAGGTTTTTTCATTTTTGGGGATTTCTAGGATTTTTATTTTATTTTTATTTTTAGTGGTTGTTATGGAATTTGAGGGTTTGTTGAGTTTTTGTGGTTGTTATGTTTTTTAGAGTTTTTTAATGTTTTTAGGAGTTTAAACGACTTTTAGATTTTTTTAGTGGGTGTTATGATTTTTATGGGATTTTTAGTTTTTAGAGGTGTTTAAGGTTTTTAGTGTGTATAGGTTTTTAGGTGGTTTTTTGTATTCATTGTTTTTATGTTATTTTTATGGGGTTTGGTGGTTTTTTGGTTTTTTACATTTTTAGGATTTTTTTAGATATTTTCAAGGATTTTTGAATTTTTTAATGGATATCAAGGGTTTTTAGGGTTTATTAGAGTTTTTAGCATTTTTTAGGTTTTTAGGGGTATTGAGTGTTTTTTGGGTTGTTATGGTTTTCTTAGGGGATTTCTGGTTTTTTTGGGGGTTTTACATTTTAGGGATCTCTAGTGACTTTAGTATTGTTATGGTTTTTTGGGGTTTTTAGGGATTTTGAGGTTTTGTGGTTTTTTAATGTTTTTAGGGGTTTTAATGTTTTTATAATTTTTTAGATTTTTAAGGGTTTTAATTGTGTTTATATTTTTTATGTTTTTCTAAAAGTTTTTCATAATTTTTTGGGATTTACATTATTTTTGTTTTCTGGATTTTTAGGACATTTTTAATGTTTTTAAGGGTTTTAGAGGGTTTTAATGTTTTAGGGGTTAAAAATATTTTTATTTTTTCGTATTTTTTTGCTTTTTATGGATTTTTTTTTGATATTTTGATTTTTAGGGGTTATATGTTATTTATAGTTTTAAGGGGGTTTAGTGTTTTTAAGGGTTTATAGTGTTTTTTTTGTTTTTATGTTTTTCTTGATTTTTTATATTTTCTTAGGGGCTTTCATGATTTTTCTGTTGTCTTAGGATTTTTGGTAATATTTTTGGATTTTTATGTTTAGTAGGGTTCTGGGGAATTTTAGGGCATGTAGGGGTTTTTAAGGATAGATTTTTTATGTTCTTTAAGGGTGTTATGAATTTTTAGTTTTTAAGGTTTTCTTTGGGGTTTTGAGGGTTTTGAGAATTTTTAACATTTTAGGGGTGTTTATGTATTTTTAGTTTTTTAAGGTTTTTTATGAAAAGGAAGATGCAGAGGCCAGGCTATTCTAAACCCCCCTAAATTTATTAAAATAATAAGAATAAGAAAACAAGGGAGGGGAGGGGTCAAACAACCCACACCCAAAACCCTTCACAACCCCAAGCCCAAAAGACCCCAAAAAAGGAACCCCAAAAAATGCAAAAAAGAAAGGTAGCTATAGACCAAAATCAGCGTCCTCATAAAGGTCTCCCTCAGCACCATATCCCCCCAAATTTAATGTTTTTCTGGGATTTAGGTTCTTTTATGGGTTTAGGGTTTTTTTTTGGTATTTATAGTTTCTTGGGTCTTTATGTTTTTATGGTTTTTAGGGGTATTAAGGTCTTTTACAGTTTTTAACATTTTTAGGTGTTTAGTGGGTTTATAGGGATTTTAGTAGTCTTTAGATTTTTTATGGGCTTTAAGTGTCTATTAAGTTTTTAGAGGGTTTTATTGTTTTTATGTTTTTTTAGGGTTTATATCATTATTTAGGCCTTTCGGGTTTTTATTGTTTTTCTATTTTTATGGTTTTCTTATGGGTTTCCAATGTTTTTTGGGGTTTTTAATGGTTTAGGGCTTTCTAGAGATTTTTAGTATTTTTATGGGTCTTTAGGATTTTAGGGATTTTGATAGTTTTTATGTATTTTAGGTATTTTCATTGTTTTTAAGGATTTTATGGTTTGAGGTGTTTTTAGAGTTTTTATGGTTTTTCAGGACTTTTTTGACTTTTTAGGGTTTTTAAGGGTTTCTAGAGTTTTTTTAACATTTTTATAGGTTTAAAGTATTTTTTTGAGTTTTTAGTTGTTTTAGGGTATTTATGGGTTTTATAGTTTTAAATTTTTTAGTTGGTTTTATCTTTTTAGGGGTTTTGGTGTTTTTAGGGGTATTATGGTATTTAGTGGTTTTATGGGTTTTAGGGTTTTTTTGGGTTTTCAACGTTTTTATGTTTTTTAGGGGATTTATGGGTTTTTAGGTTTCATAGGTTTTCATAATGTTTTTTAGGTTTTCAGGTTTTTGAAAAAAAATTAGTGATTTTAATGTATTTTTTCATATTTTTGGGTTTTTAGGTCTTTTAGGGATTTTTAGTGTATTTGTTGGTTTTTGGGTTTTTTTGGGTTTTTAGTGTTTTTAGGTTTTAAAAGGTTCTATGTTTTTTCAGGTTTTAAAGTTTTCCATGGGATTTTTTTGGGGATTTTAGGTGTGTTTATGTTTTTAGGGATTTTTTACAGTTTTTTATAATTTTAATAGTTTTGATGGATTTTTGGGATTTTGAGGTTTTTTTTGGTATTATTTTTATTGTTAAGGTTTTTTTGAATTTTTAGGCAGAAGAGGTTCAGAGCTTGGCAAGCCTAGCCCCCCAAAGTAAATTAAAACATAAACAAGACAACTACAATATGGGCCTGTAAGGGGGAGTGTGAATTTCATCCTTCCGATCTGAGTCCAAGAACGGAATACAATAAGATGGGGTGGGAAAACACCACATTGATGATCTCTCCTGAAACACCTGTTTGGAGAGGGAGTCATCAACCGAATTAGCTTCCCTGTATGCATGCGACACATTGAAGTTCAGGTTCTGAGATAGGCCAAGGCACTCAATCCAATGCCGAAAAAGTCTCAGTGGAACGTCCCTGGAAAGTCTCTTTAAGGCAGCAACCGCAAGCATCGAATCTGATTCAATCCAATGTTGTGACCAATTGAACTGGAAAGCAAACTTCACAGCCTTTATGAACGCCCATAGCTATGCTTCATAAGCACAGCCATCCTGAAGAAACCGAAAGAAGCATCCCTTCAAAAAGCCCCGAGAGGTGTGGAAGACGCTGCCACACCCCGATGGGCCAGGAGCTCCAAGGGTCGCTCCATTAATGTTAACCTTTATCCTTGATGGAAGTGGATGGATCCATCTAATATAAATCAAGACCAGTGGGTTTCTTCTTCTGTCAGCCATGCCAAGTGAACGAAGAACTATCTGATCATCAACCTCCTTAAACATCGAACCTGTGTGTATCCGTGAGGCACTGTGTATCGCCTTGTGGATCGCCACCACTCCCCCTACAGCGAGAGGGGTTTCCGATTGAAGGAAGCTACATTCCAGGCAGCCCAAACGAAATTAATAGACACAGCCACCCTGGACAGCAGCAAATTCTGGACCTAGTCGATCCGGTTCAGCTCAACCAGTGCGCGCAGGAAGTCACAAATCTTCCCTTGCAAATAGTAGGACAGCCCAAAACTCTATGATAGGTAGTGACATAGCTCTCTAGGAAAGGTATAGTGCAAGAAAACATGGCTGCAACTCTCCTCATGTTTCCTACATAAGAAACAAATATAAGGACGTTTCCATCCAGAAAGCTGGAGCTGATCATGTGTAGGGAGCCTATTTCGCCAAATTTTCCAGATAAAATTGATGTGTGAAGGGGGAATGAAAGGTGTTCTGAATTTAATCATACATGGTGGCGAGACAAGACCTGGAGGGAACTTCAACCGGTAGTAATCACGGGTATTGAATTTTCCAACCTTGCTGGGCAACCATATGAGAGTGTCAATATCCGAGAAAGCATACCATTGTGATTTCATAGCATTACTATCAGGTAGGGGCAATTGATTCATCACATTGTTGTACAAGATCAGCAATGGTAAGATTATATAGGTCAGGCAGTGGCGTCAAAACCTCCTTGATGGGTTGTTCCAACCATGGTGTAGACCCGTAGTTTATATTAGAATTCCTATAAACAATCCATTTTTCTGTGGACATAATTTCTTTGTATGAGGATCTTAAGGTCGTTCAGACTGAGGAGGAAAGATACCACGTAAAGACATCACACAGTTTGCGCGTAAAGCTTTCCATGAGAAAGTCAAGTTCTCTATTCTGAGGATTGAGCAATCCCCAGGTAAATTTCCCAATCATAGCATCGTTGAAACATCGTAGGTCCTTGATACCAAGCCCATCCATATCAAGCAGCTTTGTGCAGTTTTTTAAGGGAAACAAAGACCAGTTTACACTCAGCAATAGAACCTGTCCATGAAAAGTTTCTGATTTTTGTATTTAAGATTTTGATGAGGCTCACCATCCATCTATAAATGGAAAAAGATCATGAACGGGCATTGAGGTGATAACAGAATTAATCAAGAAGACCCGTCCATCATGCAAAATGGATTTTCCCTTCCATTTCGACATTTCCTAGATGATTTTAGAGGAAATTCCTTCAAAGTAGCATCTCCTTGCATTCCCCAAAAAGAGAGGGACGCCTAAGTAGGTGAAGGGAAGGTAACCTCGCTTCATGCCCAACATGTTGGCAATGTGAGTCTTCTTTGAAGAAGAGACACCATTGCCAAAAACAATTGATGACTTAATCCAACTAATGGCCTGCCCCGCCACACACTCATAGTGGTTGACGATTTGTTTGACTGTGGACAAAGTTTTCTTATCAGCCTGCCCAAATAAGAGAATGTCATTTGCATAGAGAAGGTGTGTCGGGACAAAGAGATTCTAACAAGCTTTGATTGGGGAGTACAGACCTGCCTGCACATGTTCAAGGATATACCGCCTCATGTAATCCTCCATCATAGCAAAGAGAAAGCCAGAAATAGGATCCCCCTATTGGACCCCATAAGTGCATGTGAAGAATCCGTATGGGGAGCCATTAATCAAACCTGAGACCCTGGCGCTGTGAAGTATTGAAGCAATCAACCTGTGTATTTAATTTTTTAAGTTTATGATAGGGTTTTTAGGGTTTTTATGTGTTTTTTTTGTTTTTAAGTATTTGTAGATCTTTTTAGGATTCTATGTTTTTTGGGGTTTTAGGGATTTATTAGGGTTTTTAGTATTTTTTAGGTTTTTGGTGTTTTAATTTTTTTAAAGGTTTTCTTTTTTTATTTTAGGTTTTTAGGGGTTTTTTATGTTTATAGGTATATTTATAGGTTTTTAGGGGTTTTAGAGCTCTTAATGGGTTTTAGGGTTTTTATGTTTTTTTTCGGGTTTTGGGGCTTTATGGAGTTTTTTTTGGGATTTTTTCATTTTTTAGATTTTTTTAAAAATATTAGTGTTTTAATAGGTTTCTAAAGTTTTTAGTGTTCTTTAGGGGTTTTAGGGTGTTTTTTTATTGTTTTTAGGGGTTTTTAGGGTTTTTTAGGGTTTCAGGATTTTTTAGGTTTTTCGGTTTTTAGGTTTTTTATTTTTTTATCATATTCAAATGGTTTTTCAGGGGGATTAAGGTTTTTTACATTTTTATGAATTTTTACAGTTTTTTGGGATTTTTAGTTTTTTATGTTTTTATAGATTTTTTGGATTTTTTGGGTTTTTAGTGTTTTTTTGTTATTTATTATTTTTAACATTTTTTGGATTTTAGTCTATATTTTTTAAAAGTTTGTAAGGGTTTTTAGGTTTTTTCATGATTTTTATGTACCTTATTTATTTATGAATTTTTTTTCTTTTTTATTTATTTTTTTTTATTTTTTTAGGTTTTTAGGGGTTTTTAGGGTTTTAGCAGTTTATGTTTTTTTGGTTTTATTTCAGTTTTTAGGTTTTGTTATTTTTTTTAGTCTTTTAAAGGGATTTTAGATATTTTTAACATTTTTATGTGTTTAAATCTAGTTCAATGTTTTTGTGCTTTTTTTGTGTTTTTATACTTTTTAAAGATTTTTAGGGTAGAAGAGTTGTGAGGTCAGGCTATTCATAACCCCCGCAGAATTTATTATGAAAAAATAAATAAAAGACAAGGGAGGGGAGGTGTCAATCCAACCACACTGAAAAACCCTTTACAACCCATGGAGGGGGCACCATAATAGCTAGGGACAGCTGCAATTGTCCCTCCTCTATATTCTCCTTGCTTTCACCCACCGCAACTCAAGCAAACCCATACAGCCAGGCCTATCAACAAGAGTCTCCTCATGTGCCTCTAATACTGGACCCATCACCTTCATCTAAATCATTTTAGGGGTTTTTATGGTTTGTAGGGGTTTTTGTGTTTTTAGGGTCTCTTCGGATTTTAGCATTTATTAGGTTATTTAGGTGTTTAAAGTGTCTTTCATTTCTTTTGGTTTTCTTAGGGTTTTCATGTTTTTAGGTACTTTACATTTCATGGAATTGTTATTGGTTTTTAGGTTTTTTATTGGTTTTATGGTTTTTACAGATTTTGAGGGTTTTAAAGTTTTTAGTGTGTTTAGTTGTATTTTGTTTTTTAAGGGTTTACCATTTTCAGTATTTATATTTTTCTTATCGTTTATTTTGGTTTTGAGGATTTTGTACACATTTATGTATTTCTAGGTATTTTTTAGGACTTTTACTCATATTTAAAGTTTTTAGGGTTTTGTGGGTTTTTATGGTTTTTAAGGGTTTTTTGGGTTTTAGGGTCCTCTTGATATTTTTTGGGTTTTAATTGTTTTTTATAGTTTTTAATCATTTTTAGTGGGCTTAAGGGTTCTTAGAGTTTTCAGTTGGTTTTTAGGATTTTTATAGATTTTCAGGTTTTTAAATATTTTTAGGGCTTTTCATATTTTTTGGGTTTTTAGTGTTTATAGATTTTAAGGGATTTAATGAATTTTTAGGTTTTTAAGGTTTTCTTAGGTGTTTTGCATATTTTTAGGATATTTTATGTTTTTAGGTATTTTGAAGGATTTTTTTATTTTTATGGTGTTTTACGGGTTTTCAGGGGTTTTGGGATTTTTGGGATTTGTAGTTTTTTTAGAGTTTTAGGGTTTTTAGGGTTTAAACAAATTTATGATTTTTTTGGGTTTTACGTGTTTTATATTTTTTAATATTTCCTTTTTGGTTTTCCTTGTATTTAGGATTTTATGTTTTTATGGTTTTTAAGAAATTTTAACGGCTCTTATTGGTTTTTAGGGTTTTTAAGTATTCTGATATGTTTTAAGGATATTTGTTTTTAATTTTTTTGATTTTTTATGGGTTTTAATTTTTTTTTCTATTTTTATCATTTTTTGTGGTATAAATAGGTATTAGAAATTTTAGTTGATTTTTGGGGTTTTAGGGGTTTCTATGTTTTAGGGGTTTTATGAGTTTTAGGCTTTTCAAGATCATTAGAGTTTTTATCATTTATTAGGGTTTTTATGGGTTTTAAATATTTTATTGTTTTCAATTCTTTCTTATGGTTTTTAAATTTTTTTAGGTTTTTATGTTTTTGGGGAAATTTTATGGATTTTGTGGATTTTTATGGTTTATAGGTATTTTAGGATTTATAGAATTATTTTGGTTTTGGGGGGTTTGATGTGTTTTAAGGGATCTATGGTTTTCTTTGGTGTATTTAGGGGTTTTATGGGTTTCTACAGTAATTGGAATTTTTATCAAATTTTTTGTTTTTTAAGAGTTTTATGGTTTTTAATGATTTTGAGGGTTTATATGGGTTGAACGATTATATGTTTTTTATTGTTTTTTGTTTTTTAGGGTTTTTAGTCTTTTAGTGTTTTAATGGCTTTTTAGTGTTCTTTAACATTTTTAGGGGTTTGAATGGGTTTATAGATTTTAGTGTTTTTATGGGAATTATGGTTTGTTTGTTTTTAGGGGGTTTTATGGATTTTAGTTTTTTGGGGGTTTTTTGGGTTTTAGTATTTTTATAATTTTTTATTTTTTAGGGGATTAAAATGTTTTTATGATTCTAAGTGATAGGTAGAATTTATTCTGGGTTTCTAGCTTTTTCATTTTTTGTTGGATTTTTATTGATTTTTAGGATTTTTATAGGTTTTCTCGAGTTTTTGGGTTTTTGAGAGTCTTTAGGGTTTTTCTGTTTTTATGGGTTTTGGAGTTTTATGGTATTTTCGAGATTTGTTCGATTTTAAGTATTTTGAGAGGTTTTAAGCAATTTATGGGTTTAAGTTGTTTTTAGAGTTTTGGTTGTTTTTTAGATTTTTTATTGGCCTTTAGGTTTTTATTAATTTTTAGGGTTTTATGGTTTTTAGGAGTTTTTAGTGGTTTTTGGGTCTCTTTGGTTTTTTTATCAATTTTAAATTTTTAGGTTTTTACATTATTTAAGTATCTAATGATTTTCTATTAGTTATCTGGGGTTGTTGTGTTTTTTACATTTCTAGTGATTTTTAGGACTTTTATGGTTTTATAGTTTTTATGATTTTAAGGGATTTTGATTGTTTATAGGGTTTTTATAATTTATTAGGGATTTCAGTGTTTTTCAGGTTTTTAGGGATTTAAAGTGTTTTTTTGGGTTTTAATTATTTCCTTTAGGAATTAAGGGTTTTTAGAGTTTTATATTTTTAGGGATTTAAAGGGATTTTGTAGGACTACTATGGTTTTTTCTCCTTTTAGGTCTTCTGAGTATTTTTAGGGTTTCCTTGGGGTTTTTTGGTGTTTTTAAGACTATTATGGGGTTTTTTCGAATTTTTTGAGTTGTTTTAGAGTTTAAATGGATATTTAATGTTTTAATATTCATTTAGAATTAATGGGATTCAATAGTTTTAATTTTTCATAGGGATTTTTGGGCTTTTAATGTTTTTAATGGTTTTTAGCAGTTTTAAGGGTTTTTAGGGGTTTTCAGAGTTTTTAGTATTTTTTAGGTGTTTCTGGGTTTTTAGTGTTTTATGTTTTTAATGTTTTCTAAGGGTTTTTAGGGTCTTTAGGGTTTTATGGTTTTAGGTATTTTTAGAACTCTTTTGGATTAGTAATGATCTTTAGTGTTATTATGAATATTGTGGGGTTTTATGGTTTTTAGCATATTTATCATTTATTATCTTTTTAATACCTTTAATGTATGTTTTTGTTTTCATTGTGTTCTTGGGGTTTTAAAGATTTTTTAGGGTTTTTATTTTTTTATATAATTTTAGGTATTTTTAGGTTTTAATGGTCTTTTATGGGTGTTATGATTTGTTTTGGGCATTAGGGGTTTTTAGGATTTTTTGGGCCTTCAAGGTTGTAGGGTTTTTTTGAGTTTTTTGGGGTTTTATAGTTTTTTAGAGTTTGTTTAACATTTTTATTTGTTTAAAGGGTTTATAGATATTTAGTGGTTTTTAGAGTTTTTATTAATTTTTTGGGGTCTTAATCATTTTTATAATATTCAGGGTTTTACTGGTTTTACAGTTTTTTGGCTTTTTAGTGTTTTTTACTGTATTTTGTGGTTTTTAGTGTTTTTTATTTTTTAATGTTTTCTAATGGTTTATGGGGGGTTTCAACATATTTTTAAGTTTTTTTTAGTTTTTAGGGATTTTTAATAATTTTTTTGGTTTTTAGGGTTTTTATATATTTTGAGGGGTTTTAGGGTTTTTTTTGGGTTTTTAGGTTTTATAATGTTTTTAGAAATTTTTAGGTTTTTTAGGGCTTTAAGTGTTTTAGTCTCTTACATTTTATTTGCGGTTTTTATTTTTTTAAGGGTTTATATTTTAATGATTTTTATGAAATTTTTATGATTATTATGGGTTTTAGAAGTTTTGGGGTTTTTGATGGGTTTTAGGGTTTTCATGGGGTTTTACTGGTTTTACTATTTTTCAGGTTTTTATGGTTTTTTTGAGTTTTTGGGATTTTAATGGTTTTTTAGTTTTGGGGGTTTAATGTTATTTTAGAGTTTTTAGTTGTATTTTAGGTTTTTTATGGGGTTATATGTTTTTTAATGTTTTTATGGGTTTAATGGTTTTTATCGGTTTTAGGATTTTCTAGATTATTCAGGATTTTTATTGTTTTAATGTTTTTAGGGGTTTTAAGTGGTTTTAGGTTCTTAATATTTTCTATGGGGGTTTCAATGATTTTATATATTTTCATATTTTTGTGGTATTCAAGGGATTTAAAATTTTTTTGGTTTGTAAGGGTTTTTGGGACTTTTATGGTTTTTAGGGTTTTTTTATGTTTTTCGGTTTTTTTCTTCTTTTAGGTGTTTTGGTGTTTTAAATGTTTCTAGGTTATTATGGTTTTCATAAGGTTTTTTGTGGTTTTTAGAGTTTCTTTTACATTTTTATATAATTTTACATATTTTTAGGATATTCATGGTCATTTAGGGTGTTTGGGATTTTGATGGGTTTTAGGGAGTTTTGGGTTTTTTAGTGTTTTCATATTTTTTGGGATTAAATGTTTTTTTAGTTTTTTTTGTATTTTTATGTTTTAGAGTTTTTGAAAACATTTTTAGGGGTTTAAATTTATTTAATACTTTTTAGTTGTTCTTATTAGTTTTAGGGGTTTTTAATGTTTTAAGGGGTTTTAGGGTTTTTAGGGTTTATTGGGTTTTAATAGCATTTGGGGTTTTCTGGGTTTTTTTTGGGTTTTTAGTATTTTTGAACTTTTTCATGAATTAGGGAGTATAATTGGATTTTGGGTTTTAATTGTTTATAATCATTTATCAATGGATTAGTGGTTTTTACAAATTTAGAGGTATTTTTAATTATTTTTTTGGGTTTTTAGGTTTTTTAGGATTCTGATGGGTTTTAGAGTTTTATAGTTTTATTTTGGTTTTTAGGTTTAATTTTTTGGGGGCTTTAAGGGTTTTTATATTTTTTTCAACATTTTTTGTGGTTTAGATGGTTTTTAAAGTTCCTGGAATTTTTTGGGAGGTTTTTTTCTTTTCTTGGATATTTTATTTTTTAGGGTTTTTATGGATTTTATGGGATTTGGGTGTCTGTGACTCTTAATGTTTTTAGCATTTTATATATTTTAGGTATTTTAAGTATTTTTTTGGTTGTTAATGTTTTCATAGGTTTTTTTTGGGATGTTAGGGTTTTTAAAATATTTAGGGATTTTTAGGGCATTAAGTATTTTTGTGGTTTTTTGAGATTTTTATGGTTTTAAGGGTTTTTTTATTTTTTGTTTTTTCAGTGTTTTAGTATTTTTAGGATATTTAGGGGTTTTATGTGCACTTATGTTTTTAATGTTTTCATAGGGTTTTTAGGTTTTTTTCGAATATTTTACATATTTAGGGTCTTTTATTGATTTTTTAGGAATTTTATGGTTTTTAAGGCTTTAGGGAATTTTAGGTGGTTTAATGTTTGTTGGGTTTTAAGGGGTTTTTTGTTTTTGTTTTTGTTATATGTTTTTTTGATTTTCCTAGGATATTATGGGGTTTTTAGAGTTTTTTTAATGTTTTTAGGAATTTAAAGGTTTTTAGGGGATTTATTATTTTTAGAGTTTTTATAGTGATTTAGGATTTCTTAGGGTTTTAGGGTGATTTTTAGGTATTTAGGGAAGAAGAGGCACATGGCCAGGCTATTCTAGGCCCCCAAAAATTTTTCAGGAAAAAAAAGAATAGTGCAGACACGAGTGGGGCAGAGTCAAACAACCCTACCCAAGACAAGCCCCAAAAAGGAAAACAATGAAAGAAAAAGACACAAAATACCGGACACAGCTCCAACTTCAACACATCAAATCTGAACGAGCACCAGTATACAACAACATCAGGTACAATCATCACAGCCATAAAATTATTTCAGCACCTCTGACCAATCATCCAGTCACATTCAACATCACAACCAAGCCAACTAGCACTTCCTTCACAGCAAGCTTCCCGACCATTCAACTTCTAGCACACCACAAACATAGAAACAACTTCAACGGACATCATCCCAAAGTTGCACAACATCACCCTCACCCATCTCCATCCCAAAGTCAACATCTTGCTCTATTTCAATCACTAGAAAAACGAACAAGACAAACAAACAGAAACCATTACCCCCCCGTCCAGGACGCTCCACAACCGACACCAAGCCAATCCAAGAAGGCAAGGTCTCCATCCCAAGACTCATTGAGAAAACGCAGGATCATCATACAAACCCTCCCAGCACCGGAAGCACACCAGAGACGACGAGATGGTGGGGATTTTTCCAGCAAGCTGGACTAATGGTCACTGAAGCCAGAGACGACGAGATGGTGGGGATTCAGATCTATGATAACCTCGGGATGAGTGTTTATGACGACCTCAGGATGTAGGTATGAATTGACATTGGAAAACACATACTGGATACCAAAGACTGTGGGTATAAGGGTCGACCACGACTTGCAGGGGCCAACTGGCACATAAATGATGGGATTTTATGGTTATTTTTGAGTTATATGACCGAGAATTTGGGATTTATGCCTTTTATTTTGTGTGGGTATTTGGACCATGTTTTTTTTGGATTCCAATGATTTTTTATTTTTCTTTTTGGTGGTAATTTTATACCACATTTCTGATTATATCTTATGAATTTTTATTTCTAATAAAATTTTTAGGATCGAGTACACTCGGTCCTGAACATTCCAGGTATTTGAGATTAATTAATTTTTTGGGTTTTAAGTGTTTTTCGAGTATTTAAGGTTTCTTAGAATTCATAAACATTTTTAGGGGTTTAATGGGTTTTAAAATTTTTAGTGTATTTTTAAGGTTTCTAGGGGTTTTAGGGGTTATAAGGTTTTTACTGTTTTTAAGGTTTTTAGTGTATTTATGTTTATTTGGTTTTGGAGTGTTTTTTGAAAGTATTAATATTTTTTAGGATTTTAATGTTTTTAGGGTTTTTTAAGTTTTTCATGTTTTTTATTTTTTTAAGGATTTTTAAGGATTTTTTAGGATTGTTACGTATTTTTATTTTTTAGGTAGTTTTAATGTTTTATAGGGTTTTTTTTGGTTTTTGTGTTTGTAGATCTTTTTTAGGGGTTTAGGGGTTTTAACTATTTTTAGGTTTTTATAATTTTCTTAGGGTCTTTATTAGGTTTTATACTTATTATTTATTTAATAATTTTTAATGATTTTTTAGAAATTTTAGGTTTTTCAGGTTTTTTGGGGTTTTTATGTTATTTTATATGTTTTATGGTTTTTAAGAATTTTATGATTAAATGGGGTTTTTTGGGTTTTTGAGTTTTTAGGGGTTTTAGGATTATTATAACTTATAAACATTTTAATTATTGTAAATGGTTTTTTAGAGTTTATACTTTTCTTTAGGTGTTTTATTGGGTTTTAGGGGTTTTTACGACATTTTTTTGACTTTTTGGTTTTTATGTTTTTAGGGGTTTTTGGGTTTTTAGGGTATCTAACATTTTTTAAGATATTAAGGTTCTTAAGTGTTTTTTGGTTTTTTAAGGTTTTTTTGATGTTTTCAAGGTTTTATAGGTTTTCTTTATGTTTTTATGGATTTAATTTTTTTTAATATTTTTATTGTTTTTTAGGATTTTGGGTATTTTGATGGTTTTGAGGGTTTTTTTTTGGTTTTTTATGTTTTTTAAGGGTTTTAGATTATTTCTTTAGTTTTTTGTGTTTTAATTGTTTTAGTATTTTAAGGTTTTCTTAGTGTTTTTTTGGGTTTTTAGGGGTCGTTGTGTTTTTTGGGACATTTAGTTTTTTTAATGATTTTAAATTGTTTTTAGGGTTTTTAGTGTTTTTGATGGTTTTGATGGTTTTTTTGGGCTTTAGACTTATTATGGGTTTTCTAGTTTTTTTATAGTTTTTATAGTTTTTTAGGGTTTGTATGGTTTATAGAGTTTTTAACATTTTTAGGGGAATAACTAGTTTTTTATAGTTATTAATTATTTTTAGTGGATTTATTGGTTTTTATGGGTTTTAAGGTTTTAGGGCTTTTATGAGTTTTAGTGTTATTGGGGATTTTTTTAGGGTTTTAGTGTTTTTAGTTTTTTGGGGTCTTATGTGTTTTTATGGTTTAAAGGATTTCATAGGCTTTTTTAGTGTTTTTAGGATTTTATGTTTTTATGGATTTTTATGGATTTTTTATTAATTAGGTATTTTTTTCGGTTTTTAGTGTTATTATATGGTTTTAAGGTTTTTTCCTCTATTTTTTTTTGGGTTTTCTTGAGTTTTTTTTGTTTCGAAGGGTTGTTGAGTTTTTTGAAATTTTTAGGGGTTTAATGTGTTTTTAGTGTTTTTAGTAGCTTTTATTGGTTTTATGGATTTTTATGGAATTTAATGTTATTTGTGATTTTTATGGTTTTTATGGGTTTTATGGTTTTTAGAGAATTCTATGTTTTTTTTATCATTTTTAGGTTTTTTGGGGTTGTATGTATTTTTAGGTGTTTAAGATTTTCATATAGGTTTTCAGTGTTTTCATGGATTTTAATGTTTTTAGATATTTGTAGTGTGTTTTTTGGATTTTTAGTTTTTTTGGTTTCTAAGAACATTGATGTTTTTTTTGTGTTTTTAGTGTTCTTATGGTTTTTCAGGTTTTTATAGTTTTTATGTTGCTAGGGATTTTAATCATTTTTAGGTTTTCAATGTTTTCATTGTATTATTCTATATTTTTATGGTTTTCTAAATTATAGGGTTTTTTTTATTTTTAAGGGTTTTTTAGGATTTTAGGGTTCTTAGGAATTTTAATGTTTTTTTGGGTTTTTTGGATTTTTTGGGTTTTATAATTTTTTTAGGGTTTGTAATTTTTTATTGTTTTTTAATGTTTTAGTGGTTTAAATGGATTTTAGAGCATTTATCATGATTTAAGTTTTTTTGTATTTTTAGGGGATTTTACGATTTTTAGTGGTTTTTATGGATTTATGGTTTATAGTGTGTTTTTGGGTGTTTAGGATTTTTACCAATTTTTAGGGGTTTTAGGGTACTTATGTGTTTTTAGGGTTTTATGGTTTTCTTATGTATTTTCATTGTATTTATCGTTTTTATGTTTTAAGAAATTTTGGAAATTTCATTTTTCTGGGTTTTTAGGGATTTTTTTGAGTTTGGGGATTTTTGGGTTTTAGGGTGTTTACTGTTTTTAATATTTTTTTAGCGGTTTTAGTTTTTTTTATGTATTTTAGGTTTTCGTAGTTCTTTTCAGGGTATCTAGGGGTTTAAACATTTTTAGTTATTTTAGGTATTGTATTTTTAATTTTTATGGATCTTAGGGTTTTTAGGGATATTGTGGGTTTTAAAGGTTTTTTAGGTTTTTTAGGGTTTTTACATTTTTTTTCCAATTTTTTAGGTTTTTATGTTTTTCTTATGGTTTTTTGGGTTTTAGGGTTTTTTATTTTTTTTAAATATTTTAGGTATTTTGATGATTCCTATGTTTTTATGTGTTTTAAGAATGTTATGGGTTTTTACGGTATTTCAGGATTTTAGGGTTTGGATGGTTTTTTTGTTTGCAATATTTATTTACTTCTCATGGGTTTATCATTTTTAAATTTTTTACGTTATTATGTGATTAATGATTTTTTAGAGTTTTTTGATTTTTTTGGGTTTTTTGGGTTCTATGGTTTTTAGGGGTTTTATGGCCTTATGGGTTTTTAGTGTTTTTTAGGGTTTTTATTATTATTTGAATTTTTATGGGTTTTAAGTGTTTTAATTTAATTAACATTTTCTTATGGTTTTTGTGGGTTTTTAGTATTTTTAATATTTTTAATTATTTTAGGGGTTTTTAGGATTTTTATGGGTTTTTAGAGATTTGGAGAGTATTTAGGGTTTTTAGTGTTTTTAGGGAAAGGATGGCTTAGGGAGAGGCTATTCTTGACCCCCCAAAATATTATTAGGAAAAATAAAATGCAGAAAAGGTAGGGGTGGGGTCAATCAACCCACACCCAAAAACCCTAGACACCCCCACAAAACCCAAAAGACTTCAAAAGACCCAAAAGACACAAAAAAGTGGAAATGGAAAAACATAAGCATCTCCAGAAACATCTCCCAGTCAAACAGTAACAGGCATCTCTCAGCACCATATTCTTCAACCAACGCCTCCTTTCCAAGAATATCCATCACTAGAATCACAAACCAACCAACATCATAGTCATAAATCTCACCTTCGCTACCGCACAGCGAATCAGCAACCATAACAAAACACCAGCACCTTTCATCACATCCCAGCCAAGCATCATCATCACCCAACACTCCAGCAACATCAAACCATCAGAACCAGAATCCCCAGCCTCCACATCAGCTTGTGCTACCATACTAGGCAGATCTATATCCAGCATTATAGAGCCACCTTTCAGTGTTTTTAGGTCTTTTAGTTTTATAAGAGTTCCATAAGTATCATCATTGAATTTAGTGTTTTTAAAATTTTCTGATGATTTTTAGGGATCTTTTTGAATTTTTATGGGTTTTTAGGGTATTTATGGTTTTTGTGGGTTTTAGGGGTTTTTATGGGTTTTTGGGGTTTTTGGTGGTTTTTTATCTTCTTTGTTTATATGGTTTTGAGTGTTTTTAGAGTTTTTAATCATTTATAGGGTTTAAAGTTTTTTATAATTTTTTGTAGTTTTTATGGGTTTTATGTGATTTTAGGTTTTCTAAGTGTTTTAAGAGTTTTTATGGTTTATAAGTTTTTTAGGGTTTTTATTGTTTTTTGGGTTTTTAAGGGTCTTAAAATTTTTAATGATTTTATTGTTTTCTTATGTTTTATTTTGGTTTTTATTGTTTTATATGATTTTAGGTATTTTAGTGGTGTTTTAGGATTTTTATTGATTTTAATATATTTAAGGATATTAAGGGGTTTTAGGGTTTTTAGGGTTCTTAGAACTTTTTAGGTTTTTAGGGGCTTAAAGTTCTTTTAGGTTTCGAAGGTTTTATTAGGGGGTTTTATGATTTTTAGGGTTTTTATGTTTTATGTATTTTTTATTGATTTTAAGTATTTTTGTTGTTTTTAAGGTTTTTATGATTTTTTATGGGTTTTATGGTTTTTTTGTGTTTTGAATGTTTTTTTAGTTTTTAGAGTTTTTATGGGTTTTAATAGATTTTTATCGTGTTTAGGTGTTTATAGGGGTTTTATGTGTTTTTTGTGTTTTTTGTTTTTAGAGGTTTTAGGATTTTTAGTGTTTTTAGGGGTTTTATCATTATTTAGGTTTTTATGGGTTTTATGATTTTTTATGGTTTCTTAGGGATTTTTGGGTTTTTTTTGGGTTTTTTCATTTTAATTAATTTTAGGGAAATTCAAGGATTTTATGGTTTTTTGGGTTTTTAGTGATTTGGTTTATTTTCAGGGTTTTTATAGTTTTTTAAGGGGTATTTTATTTTTTAGGTATTTTGGGGTGTTTATGTGTTTTTATATTTTTATGGGTTTCTTAAGGTTTTTTTGGGTTTTAGGGTTTTTTATGTTTTTATGGATTTTATGTACCTTTTTATGTTTTTATGGGTTTTAGGATTCAAAATATTTTTAGGTGTTTAGGGTTTTTTTGGCTTTTGGGGTTTTATACTTTTTGGTTTTTAGGGGTATTTATTGTTTTTAAGGATTTTTATGGTTTTTTTTACATTTTTAGGTGTTTAAAGGTTCTTTATTTTTTCATTGTTTTTTATTTTTTTATGTTTTTAGGGTTTTTCATGGTTTTTGTGGGTTTTATTATTTTTATGGTTTTAAAGGTTTTTAGGTTTGTTTTATGGTTTTTATCATTTTTTTAGGTTTTTATGGGTTTTATGTGTTTTTTGGTTTTTCTGGTTGTTTGATGGTTTTTCATGGGTTTTATGGTTTTTTATGCTTTTAAGGATTTTTTGGGATTTAGAGGAATTTTTTACCTTTTTAGATTTCTTATTGATTTTTGGTGTTTTTAGCATTTTTATAGTTTTTTGGGTTTTTTAGGTATTTTACATTTTTTGTGTTTTAGGAGTTTTATTTGTTTTTAGGTTGTCAATTTTTTCTTAGTTTTTTATGATGTTTTGGTATTTCATATTACTATGTATTTTAGACCATTTCTGGTATTTTTATAGTTTTTTGGTTTTTATGTTTTAATGTTATTTTGTTGTTTTTGGTTTTTTTCGTTTTTTAGGTTTTGTAGGTTTTTGAGAGTTTTTAAAAAAATTAGTGGGTTAAATGGTTTTTATATATTTTAGTGGGTTTTTATGCTGTTATAGTTTTATACAATTTTTTAGGGTTTTAGGGGGTTTTCTTGTTTTAGTGGTTTTAGGGTTCTTTTAAGGGTTTTAGAGTTATTTAGGATTTTAGGGGTTTAAAGTGTTTTATGTTTATATTGTTTTCTTTGGATTTTTGCAGTTTTTATAGTTTTTCAATTTATAGGTATATTTAGATATTTTTAAGGATTTATTTGGTTTTTATGGGTTTTAGGGGTTTTGTAGCATTTTATAGATTTTTAGGTTTTTAAGGGTTTCATAGGGTTTTTATAATTTTTTTGATTTTTGAGGGGTTTTAAATGTTTTTAGGATTATATGGTTTTCTAAGGGTTTTCTTGGTTTTTAGGATTTTTAATATTTTTAGGTATTTTAGGTATTTTTTAGGATTATGATGGGATTTTATCATTTTTTTAGTATTTTTAGGAATTTTAGTTTTTTAGGGTTTTTATGGTTTTTATATTTTTTTCATTTTTCTGATTTTTATTATATTTTTAATATTTTAATGTGTTTTTGTGTTTTTAAATTTTTTAAGTGTTATGGCATTGTAGAGTTTTAAAGGTTTTTATTGTTTTTCATTTTTAGGGGTTTTTATGGTTTGTAATTGTTTGTATGGTTTTTAGGGGTATTAGGGTTTTTAGGATCTTTTTTAGGTTTTTTACGGTTTTTACCATTATAAGGGTTTTTAGAGGTTTTATGTGTTTTTTTGGTTTTTTGGTTTTCTTAGGGGTTTCCATTTTTTTTGTTTTTTACCTTTTTAGGGATTTTTTAGGATTTTTATGGGTTTTAGTGGTTTAGGGATTTTTATAATTTTTAGGGGTCTTTGGGTTTTTATGGTTTTTTTGGGTTTTCGGGTTTTTAGTGTTTTAAGGGATTTTTAGTTTTTTAATATTATTAGGTTTTTAATGGGTATTTAGGGTTTTTATGTTTTTTATGGTTTTTACGGGGTTTATGGTTTTGGGGGTTTAGGGTTTTTGGGATTTTTTATGAAAATAATTTAGAGGACCATGTGCCTCTGGACCCACAAATTTATTTCGACAAAGTAAATGCAGGGCGTTATAAGGAAGGATTACACAAGCATGTGTGTAATTAACCTTTCAAATCTGATTCCACAGAAGGAACACAATATTATGGGACAACGAAGGACCACGTCGAGCTCCTTTAGACACGTGATCTCTAGGAGATTGAAACTTCCACCATGTTCTCCTCCCTATATGAATGTGTGATATTAAGAGTGTGCTCCTAGGAGTCATTGAGACACTCAGTCCAGTGTGAGAGAATTCACCAAGTGACTCTCCTGGATCTATTCTCTTGGGATTCCATAGCAAATATTGAGTTAGTTTCAATCCATAGAAACACCCATTTGAATTGAACAACAAACAATATCGCCTTCACCATAGCCCAAAGTTCAGCCTCATATGGATATCCATTGTCAGTGAAGTGAAAAAAATAATCATTTCACAAATTTTGAGTGCATGCGAAAGACACCACCACACCCTCAGGGTTTGGGTTCTCATGAGGCCGCAAAATCAATATTCACTTTAATCCATGATGGAATCAGGGGAATCCACTGAAAAAACATCTGCACATATGGATTCCTGCTCCTACCAGACACTCCAAGAAGATGAAAAATAATTAAATCATTAACATCATTAGCCATCAAATGTATGGATTCACCACTATGGATTAGTATTTTTTACTTTTATTAATTTTTTTGGGATTTTAGTGTTTTTAATGTTTTTTAAATTTTTAGGGGTTTAATGGATTTTCAAGTGTTTATGGTATTAGTGTTTTTATGGGTATTTAAAATTGTTATGGTTTTTAGGGGTTTTAATGGGTTTTAGGGTTTTTTTATTTTAGGGTTTTAAGGTTTTCTTTGGATTTTCATGG
This sequence comes from Viscum album, assembly GCA_963277665.1. Lineage (NCBI taxonomy): Eukaryota > Viridiplantae > Streptophyta > Magnoliopsida > Santalales > Viscaceae > Viscum > Viscum album. Next base: position 480,283,951 of record OY728162.1, read on the forward strand.
TTTTTAGGGTTTTTTATGTTATTATGGATTTTTAGGCCTTATCTAGGTATTTTATGTATTTAGGGTTTTAAGGGATATTGAGGGTTTTTAGGGTTTTAGTGTTTTTGTGGTTTTTAGGGGTTTTACGTGTTTTTAAAATTTTATGGTTTTCTTATAGTTTCCAGGGTTTTATGTTTGTATGGATTTTAGGACTTTTAAGTATTTTTATGGGTTTTTTATTTTTGTAGGGATTTTTTTTATTTATTTTAGGGGTTTTATTGGTTTTATGGGAATTTTGTTCTTTTGTGTTCTTTTATAGTTTTTTAGTGGCTTTAAGGGTTTTTAGATATTTAAATTTTTTTAGTGGTTTAAATGGTTTTTATATTTTTGTGTGGTTTTAGGATTTTTACAAGTTTTTTGGTATTTTTTAGGTTTTTAGGGGATTTGATTGTTTCTAGTGATTTTATGGTTTTAAGGTATTTTTAGGGTCTTTTATGGTTTTTTTATGTTTGTATGGGTTTTTATTTTTTTTTATGTTTTTAAGGAGTTCATATTGTTTCTCTAGATTTTTTATTTTTTTAGGGTTTATTGAGATTTTTTATTAATTTTTTAATATTTTTGTTTCTAGTGATTTTGAAGGTTTTTAGGGGTGCTTATGTTTGTTATGATTTTTTAGGGTTTTAATATTTTTTTGATCTTTTTAGGGCTTGATGATTTTTTAGTGTTTTTGAAAAATTTTTGGGTTTCATGGGTTTTAGAGTTTTTGGTGGTGTTTTTTATGTTTTTATCAGGTTTTATGGTTTTACAAGTTTTTTGTGGATTTTAAGGTTTTTAATGGTTTTTGGGGTTTTTGGGTCTTTTATAGTTTTTTATGATTTTCAATGTTTTTATGTTTTTTAGGAATTTTAAGTATGTATTCGTTTTTAACGTTTCCATTGGGGTTTTCTGGGGTTTTAGTTGTTTTTCTGTTCTGATGTATTTTGAAGGATTTTTTAGGATTTTTATGAATTTTAGGGTTTTTTGGTATTTTATGGGTTTTCAGGTTTTATGGATTTTATGGTTTTTAGAGGGTTTAAAATTATTTATGTTTTTATGGGTTTTTGGAGTTTTTAAATTTTTTGTATTCTTTGGGTATTTTAGGATTTATTTGTGGTTTATGTTTTTAAGTGTTTTAGGGATATTTAGTATTTTTATAACATTTTTTGTATTTGTGTTTTTGTTGGTTTTTAGGGTTTTATGGATCTTTTGATTTTTTACAGTTTTTAGGGGTTTAAAGGGTCGTTATAGTTACTAGCGGTTTTATGGTGTTCAAGGGTTTTAAGGTTTTCAAACAGGTTTTGGTGATTTTAAGTTTTTTAGGGGTTTTAAGGGTCATTAGTAATTTTAGGTTTTTAGAGGTTTTAAATGTTTTAGGTTGTCAAGATTTTTTTATTTATTTTTTGTGTTATATATGTTTTTATTTATTTTTATGAATTTTTTTGGATTTTTATTATTTTTATGGTTTTAAGGTATTTTGAGGGTTTTGAGTTGTTTTAGGGGTTTTATTGTTTTTTTTGGGGGGGGGGGAGGGTGAGTTTTTGGGTTTTTTTAGTTTTCAAGGGGTTTTTATGTTTCTAAAAAGATTTTAACAATTTTACGTTTTTTAATAATTTTGAGAGTTTTTATTAGGCTTTTAGGTGATTTATTGGTTTTTATGTTGTTTTATGTTTTTTAGGGATTTTTATGGTTTTGTGTGCTTTTAGGGTTTCTTAGGGTTTTTTGGGATTTAAGTGTTTTTATCTTTTTAGTGGTTTTATGTGTTTTTAGGTTTTTAAGGATTTATAATGGGATTTCTTGGTTTTAAGGATCTTTTACAAATTTCAGTAATTATAGATCTTTTAAATTATTTATATTGTTTTTTTGTTCTTATTTATTTTTATGGTTTTTGGGTTTGTTAGGGTTTTTATGATTTTTTTCCTTTCAGGGATTTTTGAGTTTTTTTAGATTTTTTTACTATTTTTATTTTTTAAAGCGATTTTAGTGTTTTTTGTGGGTTTTAGGGTTTTATGGGGTTTTATATTTTTAAAGTATTGAAGGGTTTTAAGGGTTCTGTTCGATATTTATAGTTTTTATCATTTTTTGGTTTTAAGTGGGTTTATGTGTTTCTAGGTATTTATGGTTTTCATATGGTTTTTAGGGATTTTAACTCTTTTTATGTTTTTATGGTTTTTAGAAATTTTTTTGAGATTCTATGGTTTTTAGGGATTTTGAGGGTTTTTATATATTTTTTGGTTTCTAATGGTTTTTATGGGTTTTTAGGTTTTTAAGTATTTTTAGGGGTTTTTAGCTTTTTAGGGACTTTTGAAGATTTTTTCATATTTTAAATGTTCTTTAGGGGTATTAAGGATTTTGAGGGGATTTATAGTTTTGTAGGGTTTTAGGGTTTATGCTTTTTGGGTATTTTACATGATTAATAGTTTTAAAAATTTTTTGGTGTTTAAATAGTCTTAGTGGTTTTATGGTTTTTATGGGATTTATGGTTATTAAGGGTTTTAGGGTTTTTAGGGTTTTTATGGTTTTGTATGTTTTTAGGGTTTTAAGGTGTTTTAGATCTTTCAGGTTTTTACGGTTTTCTTAAGGGGTTTCAGGGTTTTTAATGGTTTTTACAATTTCATGGATTTATGAGAATTTTTAGTATTTTATAGTTTTTTGGGATTTTAGGAATTTTAAAAAAAATTTGTGTTTTTTAGGATATTTAGGGTTTCTATGGGGTTTTTTGGATATTTAGGATTTATTTATTTTTTAGGGTTTTTTTTTGAGTTTTTTACATTTTTAGTGGTTTAAATGGTTTTAGTGTTTTTATTGGGTTTGGAGTTTTTATGGGTATTTACGATTTTGAAGGATTTTTGGGGTTTTCTGGTTTTTATTTGTTTACGGGTTTTAGGGTTTATAATTTTTTTAGTTTTTAGGGGATTTATGTGTCTTTTGGTATTTGAAGTTTTCTTAGCAGTGTCAAAGGGTCTTAGTGATTTTCACATTTTGGGGATTTTTATGAATATTTTGAATATTTAGGGATTTTTATGATTTTTAGGTTTTTTGAGTGTTTTTTGTTTTATAGTTTTTTTATGGTTTTTATGGTTTAGTTGAGTTTTTATGATTTTTTTATTTTTTCTGGGTTTTAATTTTTTAATAGTTTTTTAATGTTTTTTGAGATTTAATGTTTTTTAAAGAGCTTTAAGTAGTTTTTTAGATTTTTTTTGGTTTTTTGGGTTTTTTATAGTTTTTACTGGGTTTTTTGTTTTAAGGGAGTTTTTGGGTTTTAGGGTCTTTTACATTTTTAGTGATTTTAGAATGTTTAGGTTTTTAGAGTTTTATGTGATTTTCAAATTTTAAGTTTTTATTAGGTTTTTTAAAGGTTTTAGGATTTTTTATTTTTAGGGATTTTTATGGGTTTTTTAGAATTTTTATTAGTTTTTTGGGTTTTTTGGGATTTGGATGATTATAGTGTTTTATGGTTTTACGGTATTTAACATTTTTAGGAACTTTAGGGGTTTTGAGTTTTTAAATTTTTATGGTTTTTTTAGGTTTTTCGGTTTTTTGGGTTTTTTTCTATTTTTCAACATTTTAGGTTTTTTATGGTTTTTTATGTATTAGGGATTTTTATGGTTTTTATGGTTTCAGTTTATTTAAATATTTAGGGTTATTTTGAGTTTTTATGGTTTTATAGAGTTCTTAATGTTTTATGGGTTTAATGGTTTCTAGTGGGTTTTTATTATTTTTATTGGGGGATTATAGTTATTTATGGTTTTTCGGGGTTTTGTGATTTTTAAGGGGTTTTAGGGGTTTAGGGTCTTATTAGAGTTTTTAGGGTTTTAGCGTTTTTATGTTTTTAGGGGTTTTATGTAAATTTGGGATTTTAATGTTTTCTTAGGGGTTTTCGAGGGCATAAGGGTATTTTTTAAATTTTCGGGATTTGATGGCAATTATGATTTTTAGGGGTTTTTAGTATTTTTAGTGTTCTTAGCATTTTTTAGATTTTTAGTGGTTTTATGGATTTTTATGTCTTTAAGGTTTTCCTAGGGGTTTTAAGGTTTTTTTGTGTTTTTTAAATTTTTATGTATTTTTCGGTATTGTTATGTATTTTAATGGGTTTTAAGGTTTTTAAGGATTTTTAGGGTTTTTAGAATTATTAGGGTTTTTTTTTGTTTTTTGGGGTTTTTAGTGTTTTTTAGTTGTTTAAGGATTTAAAGTGTTTTTGGAGTATTTTATCATTTTTAGGAATTTAAAGGGGTTTTATTGTTTTTAGTGGTCTTATGGTTTTATGGTTTTTATGGGTTCTTAGAGTCTTTTAACATTTTTAGGTTTTTTTGTTTTTTTACGGTTTTTAAGGTTATCATGTATTTGTATTTTTATTATTTTTTAGGTATTTAGCTGCTTTATGTGTTTAGGTTTTAATGTTTTTCTTTGGGTTTTCAGGGTTTTAGAGGGTTTTTTACATTTTTAAGTATTTTTTGGGATTCTTTAAGTATATTAATGGGTTGTTAGGATTTTTAGGGATTTTTAGGGGTGTTATTATTTTTTATAGTTCTTAGAGTTATTATGTTTTTTTAGTTTTAGGGATTTGTTAGTTTTTATGGGATTTAATTCTTTTAGAGTTTATTAATGTATTTATGAGTTTAAAGGATATTTAGATTTTTTGTAGTGGGCTAGAGGGTTTTTATGGGGTTTTATTGTTTTAATGGGTTTTATGTTTTTAGGGTTGTTAAAATCTTTTATGTTCTTAGGGGTTTTATGTGTTTTTAGGTTTTTATGGTTTTCTTAGGGGTTTTCAGGGTTTTTAGTTATCTTTATTTTATTAGGGATTTATAGGGATTTTTTTATTTGTATGTTTGTTGAGGGTTTTTAAGTATTTTTACGAATTTTAGGGTTTTTAAATGATTTTAAGGGTTTATGGTTTTTTGGGGTTGTAGGGATTTTTTGAGTTTCATAGTGGTTTAATAGTTTTTTAGAGTTTTTAATATTTTTATTATTTAAAATTATTTTCATAGTATCTAATTTTTTAGGGTTTTTATTGGTTTTTAGGGTTTTAGGGGTTTTATGGTTTTTTGGGGTTTTAGGATTTCTTAGTTTTATTAGGGTTATTTGAGTTTTTTCTAGTTTTTTAGGGGTTTTATGTTTTTTATGTTTTTATAGTTTTTAGGGTTGTTCATGGTTTTGAGGTTTTTTAATTTTATACATATTTTTAGAACATTTTTTGGATTTTTATGGTTTTTTGGGGTTTTTATGGATTTTGAGTGTTTTCATGGTTTTTTAGGATTATTTTTGAATTTTAGGGGGTTTTGGGTTTTTTTGAGTTATTAGGTGGTTTAAATTTTTTTAAAGTTTTCAACGTTGTTAGGTGTTTAAAGGTTTTTTATTATTTTTAGTGGATTTTTAGTGCTTTAATGAGTTTTTATGATTTTTATGTTATTTAGTGGTTTTTATGGTTTTAAGGGGTTTTAATGATTCTTAGGGTCTTTTAGGGTTTTTTAGCGATTTATCCATTTTAAGGGTTTATGAGCATTTTGTTTATGAAATATTTAATAAGGTTTTTTTAGGGCTTTAGTGTTTTTTACATTTTAGGGGTTTTTTGGGTTTTTTGGGATTTTTATGTGTTTTAGGGATTTTGATGTTTTTTAGGATTTTTTTGGGTCTTACGGTTTTAAATGTTTTTTAGTTTTTAGGGGTTTAAGTGTTTTTAATTTTTTAACACTTTCTTCTGGATTTTCATGGTTTTTAGGGGGTTCTTAAATTTTTTGGTATTTTTAGATTTTTTTATGGGTTTTTAGATTTTTTTGGATTTTTAGGTATTTTTATGGGTTTTTAGAATTTTTCGGATATTTAGGATTTTTAGTGTGTTTTCGATTTTTAGGATTTTTATCCATTTTCGTTCTATTAGGGATATTTTTATTTTTTTAGGTTTTTTAAGGCTTTTTGGATTTTTTTACCCTTTTTTGGTTTTACAGGGTTTTAGGCTTTTTAGTGGTTTTTATGGTTTTTATGATTTTTTAGAGTTTTTTGTAGTTTTTATGGGTTTTTGGGGTTTGGGGGCTTTTATGGTTTTTAGCATTTTTTAGGTATTAAGGGGTTTTAGGAGTTTTCATGTTTTTAAGTTTTTCTTAGATTTTTTATAGTTTTTAGTAATTTTAATGTTTTAGATATTTTTATCTTTTTTAGTAATTTTATTGTCTTTAGGGGTTTTAGGGGTTTTGAGTGTTTTAGAGTTTTTAGGGTTTTTGGGGTTTTGGAGTTTTTAGGTATTTTAGGGGTTTTAATTGTTTTGAGGTTTTTTAGGTTTTCATAGTGTTTTTTTGGGTTTTGCAATTTTTTACAATTTTTCAAATTATTATGGATTTTTTATGATTTTTATCTTTTATATAGTTTTTAGGGATTTTGGATGGTTTTTATGGTTTTTTTAGTTTTTATTGGTTTTTTAGAGTTTTATTGTTTTTTGTGCTTTTTTGGGTTTTTAGTTAGTTTTAGAGTTTTTAATTCTGTTATAGGGTCCTAAAAATCCCCCTAAAGAAAATACCCCCAAAATTTCTTTTCATAAGGATGCAAGTACTTCTACAAGTCTAGCAAGATGAATGGGCTAAAATCATGTTGCAATTTTCAGGATAAACTTGAAAAGATACATGTTTTAAAGGCATTTTTAGTGGCTCCCATACCATCACCCGGAAAGGTACGCGGACCAGATGGATCACAAACCAAAAAGTACGTGGAACGATCTAAAAATCACTGGCATGTGGGGCGATGGCCAGCGAATAAGGCAGACCACGAGTCGTGTCGCTGAAGGAATTGTGTGCGCAAAGTAAATCTGTGTACCATGCTGAAAACTCATCACTTCACGGATGATGTCAAGGGGTAGGGTTCTGCAAACCATTACCGTGAACCGAAGCCTCCGCAAACCCCGGATCGTACAAGTCTTCTACAGGTTAGGAAATCTCCTCATGGGCCTCCACAAATGGTGTCACATGCCAAATTGATACAATTACCTCATTGATATATAAAAGGAGCACAATAGAAGGAAAATAGAGAGGATGAAGGCTTGAAGGGGACTTAGAGGTTGGAAGAAATATTTCAGAAAAGACTCTGGCTTCCATCGTGATTCGTTGACAATTCCTAAATCGCTAACCGCTTTCTCCATAGGTACAACCGGCCACGAACCATAAAATGAGGGAATTAAATAATAATAGAACCACAAACCTAACTAGTGAACCAAAAATCACAGATTCCTTGTGAATGAAACCCCTAAGAACGATATTCCCCCAGACCCTCCTTCAATATGGTGCTCTGTGTAGTGCATTGATACACGGACTGAACCCGGTGTCGTGTACTGCATCAGTATACAGAAATATCCAAAAGCAGCGTGATGGGTAACGTACCACTATGGTACGTGGTGGTTTGTACCTATTTTCGCATACCACATCAGTATGCAGACAACACCTTTTTCCGCATACAACTAGGGTATGTGGATCCACCTTCATCCCACATAAGAAACCAGTACATGGAATGGGGCGTTTCCAGGTATTATTTCCTCCAGTCCCAGCCTCACCCTTCCATTACCATTCACTCCTCCCTGATTCCTCCGCTAACTAGTCCTCCGACGTTAGGCCAAAGCCTCCTCTAAAGCAACTGGATCCATATGATCAAACCATTGGGAGCATCAGTTCACCCCTTTGAGTCTACATACTCATGGTAAGCGGTGTCACGAAGGCTCTCCCCACAACAGTTTGGGCTTTGGGAATGCCTGTCAGTCTGCATTTCCATGGAAACCTGAAGTCCAACCTTGGGATGCTGATGCGAACCTCCCTGTTTTAGGGATTAAGGGTGATCACATTATTTTCCATTCAATGAGGAATATTTATCTGTCAAAGGATTTATGTTTGCTTTTTGTTTTAACGAGGGAAAAACTCCTCCCCTTCCCAGAACATATTCTGGGGCCCTCCCACTGAGGTAAGTCCCCAATCCTCCAAGGCCAGGACACATGACTTTTAATGACATTTCACATGGAAAGGTTCGTCGCTCTACACCCTTTCCCACCATCACCCTAGCCACTTCCACCGTGGGCTCTCAATCCCCAAACAACAAGGGAGGAGGCATGTAAAATGTTGAATCTTTCACATCCTATTGTTTCTCACACCGATCATGACTTACGTGGGCCTAGAGTTTTGTGATGATTATGACATCGACATGATTTTAAACAATGAGAACTCTGATTCAGGATCAAAGCGGGATATGTATGATTCCACCCAGAAGGCATGAGCTCAAAATGGTTTCCATCAAAAGGGTCCACCCAATCATGCCCGCTCAATGGGAAACTTCCCTGCATAAACCCCACACATATGAACTATATGGGTTCTAATTCCGATCCTAAGAATATGTAGGTATCCCTTCTTATGGGCCTGATACCAACATCAAGTCACCTTTCATCCCCCCTAGATAATGGTAAACTCAAGAGAACCTTATTAAATGGCTCAAGTCAGCATCACCTCTGTAGCATCAAACATACATGCATGCCTACGACGATCATACAAACCAAGTGTGACCCATGGACACACTCTTCAGGAATTAACCAAGGATTCGTGAACATATAAACACAACATAAATTTACAATAGAGTCCCATAATAGGAAAACATTCTTCCCCGGAAGGGTGTGGTGAGCTTGACTTCCCATCCTCTCAACTAGTGGAGTCCTTAAGTGTCTTTGGCCAAATCGTTAGATAATGACCACCTGCCTTTGAAATTAAGGTCTAAGAATCTGGGATACCAGGGTCATTGGGTGTTTTGTCTCTATAAATAACTTGTTGGAGACCATCCGAGGATGTTATATTCGAGGAGGACTAATTTCATAAGTACTTGACCCCCACACAATCACCCGTTGGGACAAACAGTTTCTGTAGGGCTAATCCAACCTCCTTTTAGTGATAATTATATTGAGTGGGTTGAAAAAAAAAAGAAATAGTGAACTAGTGGAGAACCTATCTATATAGAAAAAGGGACAGGTGATGTTACTTGTTGGACCATTTCCGCACCACCCGGAAACGCGCCACCTCAGAGGCCGAACAAAAATATTGAACCCAACGTGAATCCTTAACCAAGGTGGTGGTTCTACCCCAATGATAAAAAACACAAGGGTACTACACATTGGATCATTCTTTTCACCCCACTACACTCAGAAACACACCACCTCGGAGGTAGAAAAAAATGGTCAAGCCGTCGTGAATCCTTAACCAAGGTGGTGGTCTTACCCCTCTCAAGCCCCTTCGCACCGCAACAAAAGAAAATGGGAAAAGGGCCAAGCTGAATCTCTAAATATGCATATTTTTTAAGGAATGATACTTTGATGAGGTTTTGTGCTATGTATGTCATATATTTATATTTCATGTTTCCATAGAGAAACCTTAGATCCAAATAACATCCCAATGACCCATTAAGACACACACATCAATAATCCTACAGGCGACCAGGGCCTCAACGAAGATCAGCACCCCCTCTCCTACACGGTGTCTTCATCATTGGGTATCCAACACACTAATCAAAGAGTACCACTAAAATGATACTCTCCCCACCCTAGAAGCTACAAGATTGGCCCTTGATTCTGCAATGGTCCACCAGCCGCCTCTTCATCCTCTGCTGGCACCCCAACACAAGGAATCCCTCATGGTCATCTCAAATCATTTCGGGAGACTGTCCCAAAAATGTGATAATGAGTACCTCCCTTATCATAGGGAGGAATATGAAGTTGATACTGAAAACTTCATCTCAAATGCACTAGGGTCCTACTCATGAGTCCATGCCAGAGAGGATAATTGCCGACATTAGAAGACCAAACCCCCTCCAACTGAAGATGACCATATGTTGAGGGTGCTTGCCAAAGTCTAGGAGACCTGAACCCCTTAGGTTGTCTGCCAAGGGCATTGAATATATAATATGGAACACTCCAACACCCTGGTTCCTGAGGAGAAGATATACCATACTAAAGTGGTGGTATTTAATGGGCAGACATACGATTCTACCCCCTCCACTCAAGCCCACCACAGAAATCGGGTGGCACAATACCAGCACTTTCATGTTACTGATAGTGCTCGCTGGTCTCACCGTGCAGATATAGAAAAAAACTATCGGAATATACAGATATCTACCAATACACAACATGCATAGCATCTACATAGGGTGGCAACCAATTATAAGTAGGCACAAATACCTACTGATGTATATCAATCCTACAATCCAAATCGGACGATAACCAAATATGAGGAGAGTCAAATTCCTACGGATTCATACAAAGCCTATGAGACAAATACAGCAACAAGAGAGCGGATGAAAATCCCTAATCGTGAATATGAATACAACCAGTCAAATACAGTGGAAAAAGAAGAAGATAACTGACAAAAAACTCGTTCCTCTGTTTGAGCATAAGAGAACTGCAAGTATCTACTGGAAATTCAGGGAGGACCGGAGCAGGCACAAACTCCTGCTCTGATATCAGAATGGTCTTTCATACCCATTCTAGCCAAAGTTTTATCTCAGATTATCCTAGCAATGATGGAAGATTAGACATTGAATCCAGACCATATTTTCTAAACATGCCAAGATATCATTACATTTGTGTAAAAGGTGAACAATCGATCCCAAAACCCGGTTTCCTCGAATGGAATAACTCGCTCGCAAAATGATTTTGTCACTCTAGAGTAGTTATGCATCCCTAATAAAGTCTAGGAGGGTTAAAAAAAATTTATCATGACATACGGGCAACCGGATCAGGATGAAATACATGTTCCAACTGGGGGGTTCCGGTCCAATGTGGTGGACCCTCCATGGAAATCATATATCCTTTCCAAAACTCAAGAAGTCCATCAGAGTATCCCGATGAAATTATGGGACCCAATAAGTAATGAAACCATTTATGAAGGCCATTACCATAGTAGATGGCCCTGGTTACCCACAAGAGAGTGCTCGAAGATGACATTCACCAAAGGAAACCAGAAAATGAAGATAGAAAACAAGATCCTGCTCTGATAGAAGCTGAGGTTCCTAACACTCTCAAGAATATATCAACGGAGGCACTAAACCATGTCATTCCATTAACAAATTATGGAAGTGGGAGTAGAATTTGTGATGGCCCTCTTCGGAATGTCTTTACCAACAACTCTGAAGGACCTCCACGTAGGACCCATAGGGCCTCACACTGTGGGCCATAAATAATTAGTCACAAGAGAATATATCCTGATTTGCATCAGGGTAGCCCTCCCCTCGACCTGAGGATCAGACAACAAGAAGATACTCCCCTTACTGTCATCCACCCTGATGTCCCTCCCCAGGGTATACACTGTAGATATGCTTCTCCCTGTAATCGGACTTCAAATCATGATGGTAGCCCTCACTATGATGACAATCATTGTGAAGGCCCTCCCCGCAATGGTAATTGTTCTGAAGGTCCTCCCCATAGTAACGTTAGGAACCAAAAAAGTCCTACCCTCATTGTAGTACATCCTGAAGACCCTCCCCAAGATGTGTACTGAAGAAATTCTCCCTATATCCAGACATCAAGTCATTATGGTAGTCCTTGCCATGATGATGATCATTGCGAAAGTCCTCCTCACAATGAAAGTTGTAGTGAAGGACCTCCCCATAGTGACATCAAGTATCAAGAAGATCCTCCCCTCAATGTATCCAACCCTGAATGTCATCTGTAGGGTATATTCCATAAGGAAATTTCCCACATTTGGGTATCATGTTGCAATAATAGCCCTCGTCATTTCAGCACCAATTGTGGAGGTCCTCCCCGCAATCAAAATTCATGATGGAAAGAAGGTTCTACCCTTACCGGAACAAATGTGAGAAATCCCTCCTTTGTTAAGGCACTCTCATAAATGAAGTCAGACACATCGGAAATTCATTCTATAATGAGTGATAATATTTCTCAACCAGAGGATGGCCTAGGGCCACGTTCATCTTCTGAGCCACCCTCACAGTTTTTGAAAATTAATAAGTCTCCCACCAGCTAGATTTCATGGAATGAAATAATTAAGAAGAATTCGAATTGGGCATATCAGGTAGAGGAGCATCCAGTAGGACAATATCAGGATATGTTTCTTGTGAGAAGATAACTAGGTATAAATAATATACCAGTGATTTATTTTACCATGAACACTTCTCACTTCGACATACTAGGAGATTTGTATGGGGAATGCACGCTTGACATTCACCTTAACATATGGACGAATATTCATCAGTTGAAGGAAAAATTTCTACCCTATGAAGGGTATGTGGACCACATCATCACGATATGGGAGATTTTCCATCTAATAGACTTATAATTCCTCTTGTCTGCAAGATAGCCACAATAAGAAAGGTGAAAAAAAACCTTAAACATACCTGCCTTCATGCACTACATAAGTTGCATCACCCCATTGGAAAAACCCCAAATAGAGTTCATATTTTGGGATGGGAAGAATATTCATCTATACACTTCACCCCATGTCCCATCCATTAGGCCCCATCAAAAATTACATCCTACAACTTCATCACCCATAGACAGCAATTAAGTGAAACCCCTGATTAGGGAAGATGAGATACTCAACAAAAATTGGCCATGAGTAAGTATCAAAAGCAACAGGACCGAAGAGATCATTCCATTGAAAAGATTCTAAATTAGGAAACCATGATCATCCAGCAGAATGCCCGCTAAAGGAAGCCAACTAGCAAGGAGTGCCCCTGTCTTCAAAAGACCATAAACTCCGTTAAATCCCAATGCCATACTTGTCTCACACCTGCATGGGTTTATATGAAATTGAAAGGGTGTAAATAGTGGAAGCTACAACCGCAATATGGGAACATCCCCATCCCATATGGATGGGGGCATTTTTAAATCCAAATGCACCTGTAAGACCAAAAAATCCAGGCCGTAGCATATCTATGGGATAATGAGAACAACCCCAGCCCCTAGGTATGGGGCATTTATACCTCAAATCCCCACAAAGTGGATGTCTGTCTTCCACCGTCTTGGAAGAATGATGGAAGGGGGAGTTATCTGCTCCACCCCTTCTTGTGGCTCACAATCTCCGAGATAAAGGCACATTATGAGGTCAGACCAAGGATCCATTTGGATCAATCTTCACCATGAAACCTGTAGAGTACCGTAGAATGGATGGAGAAAGTCCAAGAAACGATGCAGAAAGCCTTCCTACATTTCAGCACCGGGCACACCACCCCCAATGCAGTATGCCTTAGCAAATGTTGTAAATATCCACCCCGCAGATTTCAAAGGAAATGACATGGAGGTAAAGGACGTGAAAGAAGATATTTCCTTCTAAGAGGCATCCTGCACCAAGCCTGATGGTGTGCATACACGGAACCAGAGAGCGGCCCTAAATTTGGGCGCCCCTTCAACTAATCTGTCACTACCTCCCCCGTCAAAATCCACCAAGGAGAAAAATAAATCCAAGGCCATCTATGAACCACCTCCCAATCCCCATTAAAATGTTTTCCATGCCCTCGAGGAATGGTTCACCAAGCAGGAGAAGGAAATGAAAGAGCTCAAGTGAATTAATTTCAAGCTATGTCAAGGGAGCTATATCATCTAATGTGTTCCCCCCCACAGAACATTAGTAGGTGATCCCAGAATAGGTGCCCATGCCATAGGAACTTACCCATATGAATGAATCCAAGATCAGAGGAGTGTTAAACCTGGCCCTGAAAGGACATCAAGGCTTCCCCCCACTGGGATGGCAGTGGGAATATATCCAGGTAAACCCACAAATGATACCCTTGACTAGGTATCAATCCCAAATTCCATCTGCACCGGCACACCCAATCATGGCCACTGCCACACCAGCCCAATCTCAAGCTCGACAGGATATGCATCAAGGGATATTAAACACCACTGAGAAATTAACTTCCCTACTAGAAGACATGGAGGGGTGACATACTTCGATACAGCCAAAGGGAAAACCCTACCCCAAGTGGGTGAGAAATGTTCAGCCACTGCCAAACTTCAACAACCCCTTATTCCAAGTATTAAATGGATCAGGGGATGCAGAACATCATTTAATGTATTATGTATCTTATTGTGACCCCATGATGGGAACTCTAGAGTAGAAAGAAGTAGTAAAATAGATGTGCTTTGTAGAAAACCTATCGGGCTAAGACTTCATATGGTATACTAGCCTTCCGGCTAATTCAATCATAGGATGGGAGGACCTCTGACAATAGTTTCTCTTCCAGTTCAGTTCAATGTTGCCTAAGACGATGGTCAGTGATCTCGTGAATTTCAAACAATGAGATAATGAAAGAGTCTCGGACGTCATTGCCAGATGATAAGGCCTATCTTATTTCTCTAATCGGCCACTCCCCTAGGATGAGATGCTCTCCATATGAATTGATATCCTTCGGCATGAATTAAAAATTACACTCATCCTAGTAAAGTACACTAGTAGGTTTAGATATTTATCTTCTATTGTATAAAAGATAGAATAATCATTGAAACAGACCAATATTAAGTCCCATGTAGCCCCATCAGCCTCAGCGAAAAGATAGAGAAAATCTGAAGCAACTTCTTTCATGCTTAAGACACCCCTAGCACTAGCTCGAGTTGTGAGGCCACCAGAAAACTGTGTGGGACCCCCTATACACCAATAACCACCAACAACTTGGTAAGACGAGTGATGTGGCACTAATATAAATTAGTTATAAGAATTAAGAAATAAAATTTACTTGTTCTTATATGACCATGCCGACAGGTATTTCAAAGCTTCCATGAATTGAAATTTTCTCTGGCTGCCAGAGCCAAAGTGAGGCAATGAAGTAGGTCATGATGGCCATCAAAATTATAGTCCCTATCACTGGATACTGGGATACACCATCCATAAGTGCTTTTATTCCATGATCTCCTAAAAAATATGGTGGATTCCGGGAAAGTCAAGTTGGGCCCATCACCAGCACAAGTGGCGTATGTATACACCTCAAACTCAAGAGAGGAAGGGGAATGAAAAAAATCTCCAATAAGGAAGAGAATAAGTATGACCAGCGGATGACCAAGAAGGTAGTCAACCGAGTCCATGGAAGCCTCTAGGCATAGTTGAAACAACAAATTGTGCCCCTAAAATCTCCCGATATAACAAAACTATCATCCATAGCCTCACGGTCCTCTAAATGCTAGAAGGGATGAAAGAAAGGGTAAGAAGATGACCTGGCGCCAATGCTGAATTCAATTTTGACACTTTCAGACTTCATGCCAATAGTCTTGGTACAATGGGAACTACCCTTCAAAACGGCACAATGGGTACCACCCTTCCAAATGGTATAATGGGAACTGACCTACCAAATGACACCATCATAAGGAGACAATCAGGCAGAAACAGTGTAAGATCAAGAACTGATCTTTGGATCCACTAATGTCATTCACTTGATGGAATCCTTTTTGGATTAATTCTATGGCCATGGACCCAAATTCCCCATGCCCAATCGAAGATCCATAGGAAGAGGCCACAGAGGCCGAAGGTTTCCAGGAAGGAATGATCATGGGAGGAGTCAAATTCCCGGCTAAGCCACATGTAAAACCATTAACATTGCGGAAACACATGGGAGGGCCCTCTGGCAGACACAACAAGAACCAAAATGATCTTTTACCCCCATTAGAAGAAATCCAAGCCAAATTATCTTTGAATATCCATCAGGGGAAGAAGAAATATCAAACTGCCCAAGGTATATAGTAAGATCATTTTAGCACAACATGGAATGGGGAACAACACCACCAGCTCTGATAACAGAGGTCAGACCATCTATATCCAAAGCTCAAAACCCTAAAATATCTATGAAAGAGAAACCCTAGACTAGGAATTTTCGAACTTTAGAGTAGAAGTATGGTATTTTAAAGCATCTAGCTTCAGTACTGGTAAATCTGTCAATTCTAGATGCGTTGATACTGTCAGTAGATCTTAGGGAGTCACTTATCAAAGCCTTACTAAGTACCCAATAGTTTGAGGCTGAAGTAGCAGCAACTGAAGTCAAAAGAACTAAGACCAATCCCAAATAATGTCATATTTTCGTCTCCTTTACATACATGGATAAAGATGTCATCATGTAAGGGGACATAAACCCCTTATATGCGTCAGACAAGATAAAAGTAATTGATGTCTAGAGGATCTTCATCTACAACGGATCTGGATTTAACCTTATCCCAATGCGAACACTTCGAGGATTGGGCTAGGATGAATAAAACATGAAACCCTACACCAAAACTCTACTAGGATATGAAAAAAGTTTGAAGAAACTGTTGGGCTGAATCAAGCATAAAAAATGGCTCTCAGATCTCATGTCAGATTATGAGTTTTTGGTAGTACAAAAATGTATATCCCTCAACATCCTGTTAGGGAGGCCTTAGATTCATCAGAATTTTGTAATCCGAATCTCATATCATAATTGCATCAAATATCCCACTAATAGGAAAACAAGACATTGTACACTGATAAATCCCACTTTGAGTTCTATGAGTCACACTGCTTCGATGCAGGGTTCTATAAACTGGAAGAAAAACATCTTTTGGACAACAAAATTGGTAGGATAAATGCCCTGAATGGATTGTAAATGTATCATGTTGAACCTCTCTAGTATCTTGTGGAAGAGTATGCACAACCCATCAAACATGTTGAATGCACAAGTGCAAGTCCAGATGTAGACTCAATTGTCTGTGTGATCTCTATCACAGCCACAGAGTGCAAAGATGCGGAAGAGTGGGTTGACTCCCATGATGTCAAAAAAATCCCTATAAAAGATGCTCCTATCCCATCAAATGGACCTCAGACTACCCTTACCTCACACACTGAGGCAAAAAATTATTTCTCTCCCAATATTGGATACTTTGCCTCAAAAATCATTTATCCATCAGAAGAGGAAGAAGATAAAGATGGAGAATAAGGAGAAGAAGAGGAATAAGACCTCATAGATTCTACTCCATTATTTGGAGAAGGTGTTTCCACCACAATCGATGAACTTATGTAGGTATATTTGGGAACTGAAAAGGAAACGCGACCCACTCAAATAAGTGTGGCTATGCATGTTGAGGAATAAGAGGTATACACCTCCATCATAAAGAAGAATCAAGATGTATTTTTTGGAACATCACATAAATGCCAAGCCTAGACCCTAATGAATCCAGTCATCATCTAGGATTGCTAAAAGATCACTAAGGATATAAGTAGGAATCCCGAAGGACCCTCCCCCCCCCCCCCAACACATGCTGCAAAAATAGAGGATGAAGTTGACAACATGATCAAATCCAACTTCATATGGGAGGTCCAATGTCTGATATGTTTGGAAAAAATAGTTCCTGTCAAAATAAAAATGGACATATTATAATCATAATTGTCTTTAGAGACCATAATCGGCATTGCCAAAAAGACGACATCCCATACCAGATCACAGAATTATTGATCGATGCTTCATTCGTGTATGAAGACCTCTCTTTCCTGGACGACTATTCTAGATACAATCAAATATGGATGTCCTGAAGAGATGAAGTAGCTACCACTTTTAAGGCCCCTCAGGGAGTGTTCTGTTATAAAGTGATTCCCTTTGGTCTAAAGAATTACGGCGCCACTTATCATCGTTCCATGTATCATCTATTCAATCCCTTCTTGGGAATGTTTATTGAGTGTTATATCGATGATATGGTGATTAAATCATGACATCTTTCGAACCACCTCGATGATCTTGAAACATTATTAAATAAATTTTGAAAGAATAGTTTAAAGATGAATCCCCTAAAGTGAACCTTTCGCATTAACTTGGGAAAATTACTTGGCTTCATCTTACACCATCATGGAATCGATGTTGACTCCAAGAAGACAAAAGAAATCCTTGGAATATCCCCAACTCTTAACCTTACTGAGTTGAGAGGTCTCCAGGGGAACCTTTCCTACATTCGATGCTTCATAGCCAACCTACTAGGTAAATGTTTACCTTTCACCCGGATCATGAAGAAAGTAGTTATGTATTAGTGGGATAATGATTTCCAAGAAGCGTTCAACAATCATAAAAGATATCTCCTAAGCCCATAGGTTCTAATTCCATCAGTTGAGGGGAGGCCACTCATTTTGTATGTAACCACCCTAGAACGATCATTAGTGGCCTTCCTCATGTAGAAGAATGATGCTGGTAGTGAGAACAACCTCTATTACATCATCTGAATACTGGTCAATGTTGAAACTCGGTATTTAGAAATTTAAAAGAACTTCCTAAACCTAACCTTCATAGTTCAGAAACTGAGGCATTACCTGCAGCACCATGAGGTCCACATGGTTTCCCACTACAATCCGTTAAAAGAAATCCTCAGCCATCCTTTTCTAAATGGGAACCTATCATGATGGGAAGTCATTATACAGTAGTTTGACATATGGTGCGTTCCCCATAAGTCTATAAAAGGAATGGAGTTAGGAAACTTTCTAGCTGATAACCCCTCAGAAGAAACAACACCCTTGGATGATTAACTTCAAGATGAAGAAGTGTTTTCCATTCAAGAGGACCCAAAAATATGGGAAATGTACTTTTATGGTGCTTTCTGAAGCCTGAAAAGTAAAAGGATAGAGGATCCTAAGCTCAAAAAATCGGGGCGGGGAGTTATACTCATGTCCTTTGAAAAGTTTATATCGCCTTTTTCTTTCTTTCATTTGGAAGTGTGTACAAATAATGAAGAAGAATATCATGCCCTCATTGAAGGCCTAGAACTAGTACTTCATGTGAAATCCAAATACCTAAAAATAAATGGTTATTCAGAGCTAGTCATCAAATAGGTTAATGGTAACCATGAAATGAAGAAAGAAGTATTTGTTCCTGTGATGAACCTTGCTTGAGAAGTGATGAAGGAATTCCTATCAGAACCAATATTGACTTATATCCCCCGGTCACAAAATGAAAATACCAACACTTTTGAAAATTCTTACACATCCTTGGATGATCCATACTGGGATGAAACAATCATTAGCATTTCCCACTGTTGGATGGTATAGCCATTTATATAGAGAAATATGAGGGAAATCGATGAAATTATCCCCATATCGGATCCTTAAGGTCACTCAACCATTTGGATGATTCCCATTAATAATTAACTTCAAAATGAGAAACTCAAAACAGATAGGGCTGGAAGGGAGTAGGTTCGAAGATGGAAGGTCAATTTTTCCTTGTACAATGTGTTAAACCAAGAAACATTTCTCTCCAAATGAGGCCTTAATGGAGTTATTCTTAGCTACATTGATGGAGAAGAGACTGCTACCATTATAAAAGTAGTGCACAATAGAGCTTGTGGAGTGCACTAATCAGCAAATAAGATCTCTCACCAAATCCAAAGGCTCACATATTACTGCCCCACTACAATACAAGATTGTGCCATATTCACTAAGATGTGCCATTCCTACCAAGTTCCTAACAATTTCATACACCACCCCCAGAGTTACTTCATACAGATATGTACTCCTCTCCATTAATTTCCTGGGGGATGGATGTTGTGGGACCACATCCTCCCGCCACACCCAAACAGTTCAAGTTCATACTCACAGCGACCAACATCTTTTCAAAATAGGCCGAATCCATAAACATTAAAGAATTTGCGGTGAAAAATATCATTAGCTTCATGAATACCAACATCATCACCATATTTGGTGTCCCTCATACAATACTAATGGAAAACGGCACCAACTTCTTCTCTGCTGAGTTGGACAAGCTATACCAAGATTACAGAATAAAATCCAACCAGTTATCCCACTATGATGTGGAGACCAATGGGAAGGTAGAGTCTTTAAATAAGACATTGTCTAACATACTCCATAATATGGTCAATAAGGAAAATAAATCATGGCCAGACAAGATACTTCATGCTTTGTGGGCTTACTAGACCCTGACCCACACTGGCACCCAGGTAACCCCAAACTCACTATTATTCGAGGAAAAGGAGGTTTTTCCTATCAAGATCCATGTTTCATCACATCATGTGGGAATTTGAGATAAAAATTACATGGAAAAGAAATCCTATAGACTGTTCGATGAGTTAGAGAATCTAGAATTAAAAAGGCTGCATACATTAAACCATATAGAAATCTACCAAAATTGGATTGCACAAGACATCAACAAAATGGTTTGCATTTGATCTTTCCTCAATGGAGAAATGGTGTTAGTCCTAAAAACCCCAATGATACTTTGGAAGAAGCCCCAAATTCCTGAACCAATGTTGGAAGGACCATATTTAATACATATGGTCTATTTCAATGGAGCATATGCCCTGATATCAATGGATAGACATCTCATCATGGCTCCCACAACTGAAAAGTTATTGAAGAAGAATTTTTTATAGTAATACTCCAACTCATGGTACAAGATCTACAACCCTAAACTATGAGTTATAAAACCCCCATGTTAAAGGTCCAAGATCTATGACCCTAAACTATGAGTTATAATATGACATGCCATGGTCCAAGATCAATGACCTTAAACATAGAGTCATTGTCTTTTCCACATGACGTTAAACATTAAGAAATTAATCCCTAAAGATGAAATTAAACTGTGACTCATGTCCTCACCGTAATAAATTAATCTACATGATAGCAAACTTCCTAATTGCATGATAATAAACTACATGATCTCACACATAACTACGTATGACTTTATTATTGCGCTTGTAGGATACATAGCGATCCCTCAGTCCTCGATCTTGGACCAACCCCCATAAAAAATATCTCCATTATGCCCCCTATCTAACTATATTCATAAGGGAAACCCTTATCACTCCTTGTTTATCAAGTGAAGCATAACTCACGTCATCTTAGGATTAGGGGTAGGGATTATATTACAAAAGAAACCTATAGAGTAACATGGTAGACCTAGAAACAATAATGGATAAAACTGAAATGTCCTAACATGTCCTCAAGCATGGATCAAGACAAATAGGTATGGGGAAAACTTAGAACTACGGGTGGCTTGATTCATACCCTCACAAGATATGTAGTGATGCCTGGATTTGGAATCCCGACTAAGCCATCATAAAAAAAATCCCTCAAGTGTCCCTACACATTAAGAAAACATTTGACGGAAACATTAAGTACTAAGTGTGGCTTGATTACTTCCCTTGTGGTGTACGTAGTGACACCCGAATTTGGCATCCTAGCCCACCCACTATAAAACAATTTCCCCTTTTACCCCATACATAGGTGAGACTTGTAAAAGGAGTCCATGAAAGGTCCAAATCATATGAAAATAAATTGTGAAATCCAGCGAGAGTTTTGTGTGGCCTAGTTCACAGTTTCACGAGATCCCACACAAGCCCCCTACTCACGAGAAGTCAAAAGATCCTGTTTCACCATTACATATGACTCAGACCTATCTTGTAGATTCAAGTAGTTCATAGTTAATCATGGTCTGGGTATTCTCACATTCCCAGGCACATCAATCCCATTTTTCAAACTCCATACCTCAAGAATACTTGGACCCGCATAATCATCCAAGGCCATCTGAGAGGGAAGACCAATGTCTAGAAAAAACCCTTATTTGACTATGCACATCATGCGCCGGTGGCTCTATATATGTTTCCTACAAAAATGGTCATCAATCAATGGAAAATTATTCCCTTGGAGAGTCCTCTATTTTCTCAGTACGCCCAATGGATTCCAAGACCCATGTCATCCCTCATGATTCAAGTTTCCCCCGAGACTATAGTTTACACCTTTTATAATCACTCATGTTTAAGGAATTCCGAAATATATATATTGTGATTAACCCAAAACTATTAAATATATTTATGATAGTATAATCATCCTCACTGCATGACTCCAAACTGTACAACGTTATGTCCTCACCGCATGACATTAAACTGCAAGGCCAAAATCATCCTTGTTGTGTGATGTTAAACTACATAACATAGGTTTAAGACTAAAGCGCCCTATAATTTTGAATTTTCTATTCTTAGTAAATGACAAAGAATCCTTTTAATCCCTTGTTTCCTACATAGATCATAACTCACGTGTGCTTATGGAACTTAGCGAGAGATCCATTGTGAAATTATGGTGAAATAGTCCAGGGATTATGTCCTAGTAGCATGAACCTAAAAGGCATGTCATGGTTCCCTCCCCCGAGGAGAACCCTACATCATGGCCATGTGAAGTTAAATGACCGGGTACTCCAAAGATGGAATGAATTCCTCACCCTGCCTACAAGTCAGACCTACTTAAGGGACACCTGATTCCATGAGTAAATTGCATCCCAAATGTTCCCAATATATCCAGATACACCTCTACATTACCCCAAACTATGTGATTTGAGTGATCTTGAATCTCTATAATCATCCAAGACCACCTAATATAGAAGGCCAGTGTTCTGCAAACACCATTATATGACTATTCACATCATGCCCTGGTGTCTCTGCATATGTTGCCCACAAAAATGGTCATCAATCAAAGAAAAATTCACCCCAAGGAGATTCCTATCCTATCTCAGTACGCCCAATGGCTTCCAAGACTCGTTCAATCCATCCTAGCTTAAGGTCCCTCAATTTCATGGTTTACATTCTCCTCCCTACACACATTCTGGATATATCAATCAATGTGGGTCTGATTTATCTCTTGTCTCGTTTGAGGTTTCTAAGGACACCCCATCCATATGTGTGAAGTTGATCCATATACGAAACAAGAGTTCCTCCATTAATTTGCGGGTTTCCTCGAAGAAGTTCAGTTAAATTTCCCCCTTTGTGTTCAGGTGAACCCCTTGTCGAAGGCCACATACCATATTCAGAATTTTCCCAATATATATAATCATTCATAGCCATCAGATATGGAAGGCCAGTGTCATGCATACACCTTTTATTTACAATCCACATCATACCCTAGAGGCTCTGCAAATGTTTCCAACAAAAAATAGCCATCAATCAAATGAAAATTCATCTTATGAAGAGTCCTTTCCAGCTTCTATATTCCCAAATGACAATAATGTTTGGTCACACAACCGAATTTGTAAAACTCATGGATAATGGATTAAGTACCAATTTATTTTCATGTTCCCTTGATAGAAAATAGGTTCATAACTAAAATGATCATTCACTAGCTCTCCCTCATGCAAGTAAGAACTGTGGGGGAACATTTTTCCACTGAAAGATGACACGAATTTCCCAAATATTTTCAGACATCACTACTCAGTCTAACCACACATTTTGTCTCCCAAAATCAAAATAAATTCAAAATGTTTCAAATCCCACCAAGACATTGAAAACTGAAGGGTAGTGTCCTGTAGACACCTATTTTTATTGTGCACATCATACCTCGGTCGCTCTGCATATGTTGACAAAAAACAGTTGTTGATCAAAGGTAAATTCATCCTCCGGAGTGTCCTTTCATACCTATGTACATATAAAACAACTCCTAAGCCTCATGCATGTCCAAACTTAAAACTTAAGGGTCAAGAAAAATCTCTAGTCCATGTCCTAAGGATATTATAACATTCCCATGAAACGTTTCGGAATTGGGGCCCTAACCTGTTATGTTTGGTCAAAGCTATTTGACCAAAAACACCCATAATAAATTTGATTGGTAGGACTATGAACATCCAATGAAAAATATACCATAATTTCCCAAGGGAAAATCTACAAAAGGTGACCCTGGGTAAAAATCTAAGTATAGGTTTATTAAAAAAACATTGAACCATAATAATTTAATAAAGCTTGTTAGGGAAAAACATCGCAAAGGGTAGTCTAATAAAAATTGAAGTTATAACTACTAAGCCCATGTCACATAGGCTTGGGAGAAAAATTAGGGTTATAAATAAAAAGACATAAAAGTTCACGGGGTTTTCCATGAAACCCCATAAATAGCCAAACAATGCTCACTAAGTCCCATAGCTGAAGAAAAAATTAGGTCCCAATTAGATTATTTCACTTTACTGATTTCATGTCATGGTATAAAATTAACACCTCATTGAAATGTTGTTGACATGATAGGAAAAGGAAAAGTAGAAGTTTTCAGAGGCAAATCGGTTCCATCATATTCAATTAAAATATATGGTGGGAATCCTCAGCCTAGATCCTCTACTTGTAATAAATAGATGACCTTTAGTAGAGAAGTTTGACACATTCACAATGTTGCATCAACGATTGGTGTGACTCCTATTTGTCTTGGAGAAGCTTCAATAAATTCACAGTCTCATCCTATACTCTCGCTTGTAGTGCCTCCACATCCCTCATGGCTTGGTGGCTAGTAATTTCTCCATCCTGCATTTTCCATCGCCCCTACTCAATGGTAGCTACAGCCTGGGTTCACTCCTCTTTGAGCTGCTCCTGTTTCTAGAATTATTTCTCTACTTCCTGGTAAAGCTATTCCATCAAATACTCTTGATTCATGAGTTCATTTTTCAACATTTCAACCATTCCAGCATGATTGGTAGCTTCTTTAATGAGAATTTGTCATGTAGGAGCCAGATAAGACGTCAAATATTCCAGGGAGATTTGAGATTCATGTGCACCTGTTACTTCCTGAGCAGCAACCACCTACCTTACTATATCATAAATTCTATGATAATTAAATCCACCAAAACCCAGGACTTGAAACTGGTGGTATAAAATTGTGAATTTCACTGACATCTCATACAATGGAGTCTGGGAGATTAATTGCCAAATGTTCCTCCACACCTTTTTCTGAGTGGGACTAAGATCGACTAGGACTTCTAAATCAGTCTCAGAATCACTCTCTAGTGATTAAATGTAGTATGGAATGAACATCACCAGAGAGGGACTTGATTTGGAAGCTACATCCTGGTTTGACCCCGCAATAGCTTCATCACTATTAATTGTAATAGATGACAAGGTAGGGGTGTCTACTGCCATTGAAAAGGCTTGTGGTTGTGGTTATAAGGATGGAGGGGAGACAGATTCAATACCTCTCACACCCACAATAGTACCGATATCTAAAATAGGTGGCACTGCATCTTTATGCATCAGTGTCGCTCTATGGATACGTAGGAATAATGAAGACCTAGGTCAATGCTTGTCTAAAATAGTATCCCTCAAGGTGGCCCTCAAAAAGTTTCTGGTTAATATAAGACATGTAGGGATGGGAAGTCCTGATTAGGATACTGGTCTTGGAATCCTGGGGGAATATAACATAACCCCTCTCAGAATTGGAAAAAAGGGCATGATATCTCGCTCGAAATTTTCATGGGATGAAAAATTAGGCTCCCTGATTATGACTTCACCAGAGCCACCATGTGAAAAAAAAACAACAATCTTTAAGGTCACTCTCTCTATAGGGGGAAAATCTAATTGATCGAGATTTATTGGATCCTCAGTATTCGAAGCCCCTTCAAAATCCAGCAAGGCCTGGGGCTCATTACTAGACTCATCCCTTGCCATAAATACCACTTTGTCTCTCTCCTTGAGATTTGGATCAACAAGGTCATGTGAGCCCTCAACTTCTGGATGTCCTTCCATTGTTAGGACAGAGATTGTTCGAGCAGAAACATGCACACCCAAGGGGTTAGCGACACCCCTGGTCATTTCATGTTGACCTACTTCCCTGTTTCGATTATTCACAATGGAGGGAGACCGTTCCTCTTCCATAAAAGGAAAAGGAGTCATATGTTCATGAGTAATCATCTTACGGTCACCAATAGGCCCTGTGACAATGTAAATATATGTGTCAATGAGTTGACAAGATAAATTTTATTAGTTCAATCACCAGATAAATAGAAAATTACTGTTCATCCCCCTATCGAATATGGTTGGATAGCTGATAGGATTTCTTGTGTTTCATTGACTGCCAGGGGGATGGATCTAGAATAAGATCACCAAGAGGAGTTAGAGGAGGAACACCCATGAAGGGTCTGCAATAACCACATACATATATTATTAGGCTCCAGGGGATCCTTCTGCAATACCCCCTACTATTGATGGGGCATACTCCCCTTCCACAGTACCTCTAGGAGAATAATTTTGGGAGAAAGATTTTTCCTGTGACCCGATAGGCCCATGAAAATTAAAATTGAAAGGGGGAAACATTCATCACCTTTGAAATAAAAGAATTTAAGGTCAGTGGTTTCAATCAGAACAACCTCTCCAATCAACAATGAGAATACTTCCATTAATTCCACATGGTCCAAATAGTAATTCTTGTCCACAGGAGCGTGAATACACCTATCCATTTCAATCAAGTAAGATACCACCTCATCAAGCTCTTCATTAGATGAAATAACGGTAGGAACAATGGATCCGTTAAATCCAGAAATATCAAAGCGTTCCATTTAATGAAGTTTCCATATATCTTCAACTGAAGAACTCACCCTCAATTCATCCTAGACTCTCCAAGACTCTAGAAATGCAGTTGTAATTGGGATGGACTGCACTTTAATGATGATGTTGGTGAGTGGATGAAGTTTCAACAACCACAAATGTTTCCCATGTGTCCCTACAAACTCAGGCTCTCGGGAAGAGGAACATTTTTGAGATGATGTGATCAAGTACGAAACTTTTTATGTGGAATCTCTAGTATGTGAGAAAACTATGTCGTCATCCTCATCAATATTCTCTAGTCAAAACATGGAATGTACCCAATGTGGGTACTTATGAAAACCACTTTAAGATTGGATGAGGGTCACGAGGTCCTTAAGATATAAACTCACCCTATCTGGATCCTCATCAAAAGAAATGGCAGCCGGTGCTGACATGTTTCCAATGCTAGTAAGTTCCACTTCCCTAGTCTGGATGAGCTGCCATAAATCATGAGGTGACCGTTCACAGGTAGTTTTATGACCTTTAAAAAGGTTTAATTACCTCTAGGCCACTGGAAAATAAACCTCAGATGGAATGGATGATAAACACCTTGCAACATCTCTAGCATCTTGTTCGACCGCTAATGAGTTCATAACCCCATCATTAACAACTTTCTTGGGGGGAGTGAACAGACCTTCAGATGACTTTTGCTAGTTGACAGTGATCAGAAACTCTCTTTTTCTTCTTCATTAATTTCGCCTTGGATGCCTTGGAAGTTGTCACAATAGGCACCAGGTCAGCTAAGTGGACATCTGGATATGACTTAACCAAGGCCTCAGCATAGTTCTTGGTAAGGAAGTGCACAGAATGCCTAGATTCCAGAAGTTAGGCTTGGATCTATGTTTCGTATTGGGTGATGGTTATCCATAATTGGAGAGATATCATTAGATATTTCTCTTGACGAGTACTGTTGACATTAGAAGGACCTAACATCTGAATGCAGTTGAATTTTCCACGAAATCTTCAGGGTGTTGGGCCCTCAAAAATAATTTCCCCTCTAATATGGGAAACCAGGATTCCTTCTTATAGAGAAAAGAAGTAACCTCAATTGATGAAGTCTTCAAATGAATTATTTGTAATAGTACTAAGAGGGGAATCATTGGGATGGTAGGAGAGACATTCATAAATGTTGAGACAATCCATTAAGGAATGTTTGTTGTTTTCAGTTTTCTCCTCTTTCTTATCCTGTGAAGCCCAAGCCAATGGCATGACCCCGCTAGTTCTATGAAGGCACATTCATAGGGTGGAATGTGGAATTGTTAGGGAATTGATGAAGGAATAACCTCAAATGTGGGCTCTCATCCATCCCCATAGATTTTGAAAAGGACGAGTCATTTGGTAAGGTCACCCCCTTCAATGATTCAACCTAGTATGTGGTATATCTTGGCCAACACTGGGCTAGACAAATTGATGAATTTTTTGATGGCTAAATGATCAGACTTGATAAATGTTGAGGCTCCTACACCACCAAACTACAGTATTGGTAGGAGCTACCCCCTCAGAAACATGACCAAGAAAGCTGTAAGTTGAAACAATCGATCGATGTTATGGATGAAGCCTCATCCTCATTTCTAAAAGTACCCCTCTTCCAAGGTTGTCCAGTAAGTACCCACTTGCCTCTGGGTGGTTTTGGTTGGACAAGA
Source organism: Viscum album (assembly GCA_963277665.1). Taxonomy (NCBI): domain Eukaryota; kingdom Viridiplantae; phylum Streptophyta; class Magnoliopsida; order Santalales; family Viscaceae; genus Viscum; species Viscum album. The sequence goes on from OY728162.1 coordinate 480,311,887, forward strand.
TCTAGGTCTCCACAGACTAGGCTCGATACGAGTATGCTTAACAAAATCTCTAAACCATTCGTCCAAAGAAACGTCCTGCTTCAGATAAGAATCACTTTCCTTCAGAAGCGCCTTTGCTTGGACGATGAGTTTCATTGTTAAACGGGGCGTTATTTCCTCATCATCCCAAGAAGTGGAGGGAGTAATAAATTCATCATACATGTCCCCAATGATAAGGAACTCTAAAATTAGTTAGATGTCCCATATAATGTTGCCAACCACCCAGTGGGTCAAGTGGAAGATATTGGTATCTAGACTCCACCTTCTTAGGATCTGTGAAATAAGGGAAGTAGGATGATGGGTGTATGTATGTGGGACCCAATTGGCCTCATACAGTCCCACATCCTGTAACTTAGTTTGAAATTCATCACACCTCTGGTGAACCCAAAAAGTCCACCCCAGTCCCAGTCAAATGAGCCTCCCGGACAAAGGTACCGCTGGGACCAGCGCCTGTGCTGCTCATTTTCTATAGCCTTCTTTGCGATGATTTGGTAACAGTGGGTCATTTGGTTAGGATTACTCTTCACTCCCTATAATTTTCGAGGTGCATGGTTCATCAAAGACCCAGAGGCAGTATCTCTTTGAATGTACCACCCATTGAAAGAAATCAATGCCTTTGGAATAGACGTATTAATTATCCAGGGGGTAGGCTGATCAATCAGGTTTGGCGCGAGGATATTTGTGTCAGAAAAAAAAACCAAACCCATAATAAGGAATCCTGTCATAGATCGGGTATGCCCGTTGGCCCATAGTAAGTAGATTCACAAGATATTGGTGAAATGGAACGAACAAAATTCTTTCGTCAACCAAATCTTCCATGTCTCTTGATCTTTCGTCAGTAGTAGAAGGAGGGGAAATAATAATAGCCTCGAAATAATGAGCAACGTCAGTAGTATCTTGTGATGTATCCATTTTAACCTAAACATAAAGATCCAAAAGCTGATGAAAAGTTAGTCGAATAAAAATTGTTGGATTAAAGGCTATGGAAGAATGGCTAAAAGACTCAAAACATGTTTACATAAGGCTCTGCATACTATTTTCGTAAATATTATGTGGTATCCACGTCCAGGATACTGCATAATATGTAGAGGAATCATATTTCATACAGCCATAGTGTGTACATGTAACCCCACCTACTTCTACAGTATGTGGATTATTATCACCACGTACAATTGTGGTACGCGAATAGTCTGCGAGGCATTGGCCCTGAGATCTTTGGCTAGCAAACAGAATTTTTTTTTGAATATGGATAACACAAACCTAGGCCTTGATTATGATCATGTTCAGGAATTGAAGATTAATTTTTAATTATGGATTATTAGTTTTTAAAGTTCAGTTTGCCGATCCAAGATTGGTATATAGACAAGCTAGCCATGTAGAATCCTCCTATATGGAATTTGGATTTTAGACTTAAAATTTCGCGGTAACGTTAATGGAATCCAAAGTATGGTACATGGACATACAAATGGTGAGGATATCTATTCGTGGTAGGTATGAAGCAATTCGTGAACAAGATTTTCGCAAGGAGCATAGTTACAAAGAGAAAAGGAAGATGGGGAAATCAAGAGGACTTTTCTCCATGAGAAATGGTAAAGGAAAAATGAAATGGACTCCTATATATATATGTGTGTGGTTCCCTCTTTATAGGTCCATCCATTCTACCACAAACCTTTTTAGTTCCAAAAAGCTTCTAAATTAGAATAGTCTCCTTTTCATTCTGAACGGACCCTATTTAGATGGGGGGGATTTGTAGGGCCCAAAAAATTAACCTAAGTGAAGAAAATACCCCCACAATAGATTTGAAGAAGGAAGGAAGTACATATACATGTCAATAAAGGTTAATGGTCTCAAATAAAGTTAAATTTTTCCTGAGAAAGTTGATGAGATTCAATTTATCAAGGAATTTCCAGTGGCCCACGTACCATCACTATGCAAGGTACGCAGACCAACTGGATCATGAACAAATAGGTATGCCGGATGATCCGGGAACTACTAGCCCACAGTGCGATGGCTAGCGAACAAGGAAGATTATGAACCATGTCTCCAAATTAATTGTGCATGCGAAGTCAAACCACATACCATGTCGCGAACTCATCAGTTCACAGACGAAGTGAATAGTTAGGGTTCCATGAACCATTATCACGAACTGAAGTCTCTACAAACCCAAGATTGATCGAGTCATCAACGGGTTAGGATATATCTTCATGGGACTCATTAAATGGTGTCGTGTTGCCAATAGATTACCTCGATTCGCTATAAAAGAATAAAAATAAAAAGAAAATAAATAGGTTGAAGGCTTGAAGGGGGATTAGAGGTTGGAAGAATGATTTCATAGATGACTCCAGCATCCGTCTTGATTCATCGACGAAGCCCGAATCACAACCCACATTCTCCACAAATATATATGGTCAAGAACCATAAAATGAGTGAATTGAATAATAATAATAGAACCGCATACCTAACTGATGAACCTCGAACCAAAGACTCCTCTTGGAAGAACTCATTGTGAATGATAATCCCCCAGGACCTCCTTTAATATGGTGCTCCGTGTAGTACTCTGCTATGCGGACTGAACTAGGCGTTTCGTACTGCATCAGTACATGAATGGAACCCAAGGCAGTGTGATGGTCCACGTACCAATATGATACACAGTGGTCTAAACCCATTCCCATGTACTACATCGATACGTGAATGAACCCTTTCACCGCATACCACTACAGTATGCGGATCCTCCACCATCCCGTATAAGAAACCAGAACACTGAATGTGGTGTTTTCTAGTATTATTTCCTCCAGTCCGAACTTCAACCTTCCATTACCGTCCAGTCCTACATGATTCCTCTACTAACCAATCCTTCTGCATCTGGAAAAATCTTCCACTAAATCTACCATATCTGTATGATTAGACCATAGGGCATTTCATCACGCCCCTTGGAGTCTATAAAACAATGGTAAGAAGAGTCATCAAGGCTCTCTCCACAACATTTCGGGCTTCAGGAATGAATGTGGGTCTACATTCCCATGGTAACCCATATTCCATCCTTGGGATGTTGACGTGAACCTCCCCATTCTAGGGATTAAGGGTGATCACTTGATTTTCCATTAAATTAGGAATAGTGAGCAGTCAAAGGAGTTATGTTCGCTTATCCTTTTGATGAGGAAGAAACTCCTCCCATTCCCAGAATTTATTCTTTCCCCCCCACTGAGGTAAGTCCTCAATATTCCAAGGCTAGGACATAATACATTTAAAGCCATTTCACATGGAAAGGTTCATCGATCCATGCCCTCGCCCACCATCACCTCATCCACTTCCACCACAGCCTCTCCCTTCCCCACCAACAAGGGAGGAAGAATTTGCATTGTTGAGTCTTTCACATCCTCTTGTTTCAGACACCGAGCATAAATCTAGTGGGAGTAGAGGTTTGTGATGATTATGATAACCACATAATTCCGATCAATGAGAACTTGAATTCATGATCAAACCAGAATACATAGGATGCCTTCTAGAAGGCCAGATCTCAAAAGGTTGCATATCCAAATGGGTCCACCCAATCATGCCCCCTCAATGGGCATCTTCCACACATAATACCTATACATCCAAACTATGTGGGTTCTGATTCCTCTCCCAGGGATATGTAGGAATCTCTTCTTATGGGACCAATCCCAACATCAAGTCACCTTTTGTCGCCTAGATAACGGTAAAATCTAGATTGCCTTATTATATAGATCATGTTAGCATCACCTCCATAGAATCAAACATACACACCTACCTACGATGATCATAAAAACCATGGGTATCCTATAGACACACTTCTCAGGAATGAACCAAGGACTCAATAACATATGAACATGACTTAAATCTATAAGAGAGTCTCAGAATAGACAACAATTCTCCCTTGGAAGGGTGCGGTGAGCCTGACCTCCCATCCTATTGACCAATAGCTTCCTTAAATATTGTTGGCCAAATATTCTGTCAACGAGTGCTTTCCGTTGGAAGGATGTTCCACGAATCATGGATACAAAGGTTGTTGGATGTTTCTGGCTTCACAAATAAACCCATTGAAGACCATGAGAGAAAGTTATATATGAGGAGGTCTGATTGCACAAGTACTTGATCCCCAAGTAATTTCTATTGGGACCAATAGTTTTCTCCGAGATAATCCAACCTCCTTTAAGTGATAATGACATATAATGGTTTGAAACAAAATAAATGGTGAACTAGATGAGAACTTGTCTCTATAGAAAAAGGGACGGGTAACGATCCTCATCAGACCATTTCCGTACCACCGGGAAATGTGCCACCTTGAAGGCAGAACATTTATTATGGGTTTAAAGATTATATAGTTCTTATTGAATTTTTAGGGTTCTTATGGGTGTTTAGTTTTTTCATGTTTTTATGGTTTTTATGTTTTTTTAGGTTTTTAGTGGTTTTAAGGATTTTTAGGGTTTTTTGTGTTTTTAGGGTTTTTAGGAGTTTAAAATTTTTAGGTTTTTATTGTTCTCATAAAGTTTTCAATGGTTTTGGGGTTTTTTTTAATGTTTTTAGGGAATTTTATGGATTTTATGGCTTTCTATGGTTTTTAGGGGTTTAGTGATTTTGATGGTTTTTAGGGTTTTTATGGTTTTTATGGGTTTTCTGGGATTTTTTTTTATTTTTTAGGGTTTGTGTTTTTAAATTTTTGTAATTTTTTTAGAGATATAAATTGTTTATATAATTTTTACTAGTTTTTTCAGGTTTTTATGGGATTTTAGGGTTTATTAAAGTTTTATGGGTTTTTATAATTTTAGGGGTTTTAGGGTTTTTAGTGTCTTTTTAGGGTTTTTAGGGTTATTTATGTTTTTCATGTTCTTTTTAGTGTTTTATGTTTTTTTATGTTTTTAATATTTTCTTAGTGGTTTTCAAGGTTATTATTATTTTTTTTGGATATTTAGGGATTTTTTATATTTTTTGGGTTTTTATGGTTTTTATGGGTTTTCATGTGTGTTCGGGTTTTTAGAGGTTTTAGAATTTATTGTGATTTAGGTTTTTAGTTGATTTAAGTGCTTTTAGGTTTTTACATTTTTCTTAGGGTTATTATGGTTTTTATGTTTTTTTAAAAAATATTATTTTTTATGTTTTTTTTATTTTTTATGTTGTTTAGTGATATTGAGGGGTTTTAAGGTTATTCAGGTTTTTTTTTGTGTTTTGGGGTTTTAGGATTTTTCTAATTTTTTAGTATTTTAATATTCTTTATATTTTAAATCAAATTGGAGTTTAATGGTTTTTTTACAATTTTCAGTTGGTTTGTTTTATTTTTAGTGATTTTTTAGGTTTTTAGGGGTTTATATGGTTTTTATTATCTTTATGGTTTTTAGGCTATGTTAGGAGTGTTTATAATTTTTACATTTTTATCAAGGATTAACTGTTTATTGAATTTTGTGGTTTCCATAGTGGGTTTCTCGGTTTTTAGGTATTTTTATGGTTTTTTTGGATTTTTGGGATTTTTGGCATTCTTATGGGGGTTTTGGGTTTTTTAGGGTCTTTAGTGTTTTAATTGTTTTTATTTTCAGTTTCAGGGCTCTTTTAGTTTTTATGTTTTATGGTTTTTTGAGTTTTTTATGTTATTAAGGCTTTAATGGAGTTTTAGTCTTTTAGTGTGTTTTCATTATTTTTATGTTTTTATGGATTTTTATGGTTTTATGGGTTTTTAAGGGTTTAGGGTTTTTAATGTTTTTAGAAATTTTATGGTTTTTAGGTTTTCAGGGTTTTCAATTTTTTTACATTTATATGGTTTATTTATGGTTTTTTATATTTGTATTTTTCTTTATTTTAAATTTTTATGTATTTAAAGATTATGATTGTTTTAGGGGTTTTTATATTTTTTTAAGGGTTTTGGGTTTTGTTTATTTTTATGTTTTTTTGAGTTTTTTAGCATTTTATGGTTTAATTTCAGTTTTTCAAGATTTTTTAATGTTTGATAGTTTTTAATTTTTTTAGGGGTCCTTATTGTATTTATGGGGTTTTTTTGGGATTTTAAGGGTTTTATGGGTTTTATGGGTTTTAACAATATTTGGGTATTTGTTTCCCTCATAATTCGGGGATGACCTCCTGGATGGGAGATTCAAACGTTCCGATCGGTTTCTAAAGGGTTTGTTCATAGAACCGGAAACATCCAATGATTCCATATCCATTTGGACCTACTTTCCAAAGGTGGGCGCTCATTAGCTTGTGAACTGACGAGGCTTAGGAATTTGCATTGGTCGAGAGGATGGGAGGTCGGACTCATCACACCTTTTGGAGGGGAATTATTTTCTATTCCGGGACTCTCTTTATAGATTTAAGTTATGTTCGTGAATCCTTATTACATTACCAAGTATAAAATGAGATTTTCCTTTAGTTATGACAATCAATGATTAAATATGTAGGAAATTTAGAGAATCTTTTATATGTATTCGAGGTTCTTCATCAATAGAGAATCATCTATATATATTTAGAGATTCTTGATCAATGGTAACCTTCAAAACATTTATATAAAAGTCTCTTGGTCATTATGTTGACCAGGCTGGTTTTAAAGCCACACAGTGGGGCACTTGAAGTTTATTATCATTCAGAAGGACAATGAATTATTTCAGAGTTGGGATCGAACCCATAGATGGGCTACCTACGTATCCTGAGTTTTGGAAAAGGAATCAGAACCCACGTAGTTCGAGTAAAGGAGTATGATGTTTATGATTGATGGCTCAAAGAAGGATGTCACAATTACTTTTACACTCTAAGTTCACGTGAGTCATGCTCGGTGTGAGAAACATGAGGTATTGGTAAAAATTAGACAATTGTGCCATGAAAGATGCAATCATAAGAAATGGTTTGGGGCTTATGTATGTATGACTGCCCAGAGGATTTACTTTAGGGAGAAAATCCAGGAACAGGGTCCATAAAGGTATATGTGCTTTATAGAGATTTGAACACTCTAACTTGGAACTTATTCCTGAAAAGGAAACCCAAATTAGGAGAGGATTGATAATTGGGTTTTACTCCTGAGAAGGAATCCCAGATTAAATGTAAATTAGGACTGGTTAAAGAGAATTTAAGGGACTTGGGGATATGTCCTAAAATGGAAGCCCAAGATTTATGACTAGGACATATTCCTGAAAAGGAATCCTAGGTTAAGGATTAAGGTTTGGGGCTTACTCCTGAGGAGGATGCCCATATTTGAGATTGGGGCTTACTCCTAAGAAGGATGCCCAAATTAAGGGACTTGGGGCTTACTCCTAAGAAGGATGCCCAAAATTTAAGGGACTCGGGGCTTACTCCTAATAAGGATGGCCAAAATTAGAGGTCTTGGGGCTTACTCCTGAAAAGGATGCCTATTTTTGAGATTGGGGCTTACTCCTAAGAAGGATGCCCATACTTATGATTGGGACTTATTCCTGAAAAGGAGACCCAGGTTAAGGATTTCTCTCATCTTAAAGGATGAGGTTGAATGAATGAACTCTCCATATTTAGTGACAAAAAGATATTTAAATCACTAGGTTTTGATAGATATTTCACTTAATTCCTTTCAGATAAGGATCTCAAATCAAGAAATCATGCCATAAATGGCTTTGAAGAGTGTCTTGAAGACTGAATCTTGAAAAGAAAAGGTGTAGTGATTTAAGAGGGGTTAAATGGGCAAGATAGGCACCCAAAAAGGAAGGGGCGCACAAGTCTTGGAAGGCGTGCAAGTATTGCGGGGGCGCGCAGGTATTGGTCGCGCAGGTATACCTGCGCGACATATGTTGTACTTGCGCGATGGTCAACCAGCATTGAAATACTTGAGCGACTCTTTATTAAAGCCTTTAGAATCCACTTGAGGTTCTTCTAGGAAAGGGGCGCGCAAGTTCTATCGAAGGAGTAAGGCGACGCGCAAGTGTGACTACTTCCCTTAAGGGATGGCCACTTAGGCGAGCAAGTGTTGATGAGTTTCAACACTTAGTCCTTCCTCCCTCTCTTTGGATCTTCCGTTCTAGGTAAGAAATTACCTTAGAAGTGTTTCGGAAGCTTTGAGAAGAGACTTTGGCATCGGGAGCTTCAATCCGAGTTTCTGGAAAAAAGATCCTCTTGAATGGGGGGCCCACAGGGTCTATTTATAGGCAGGAGAAGACCCCGGGTGGTTACCGGGCAGTTATCAATTAGGTCGCCCAAGTCACTTGCGCGCCAAGGTGCGTCGCGCAAGTGGACTTGCGCGATAGTGATATAACTTGCGCGGTGCAGTTGCTTTTGATCCTTTGTTCATGTCTTTGTTGATTTTTGATTTTTTCTTCAAAGATTGAATCACTTTGAGCTCAGATATTCCCCTTTTCCGATTTTTAGATTCTGTGACGAAAGGAGCGTCAACAAAAGTCCCTCCTCAGAGTTGGATCCAGAGAGAAATGAGGATTTGACTCTGAGGAAATCGAATCCATCCAAAGGAAAAGGGGGCACGCAAGTCTTCAGGGCACAGAGGGCGGCGCACAAGTTTTCTCCGCATAGGGATATGGCCCTCGGCTTGCAGGGTCCCGGCCGCGTCTACAAATAGAGGGCCTCACTTTCGTACAAGCATCCGGATTTCCAGACTTCATACCTTCGAGCTCTCGCCGCGCAGGTCACCTTAGCCGCGCAGGTTGTTCTGTTTTCCAGAGTTTTCCATGATGTCGTGCTACTGTAAAGGCATTTGTACTTGTGCAGTTTATACTTGCGCGTCAAAAACTAGCGCGGCACACGAATACTTGCGCGCCATTTTTTAGACTTGTGCGCCTTTATGCCTTAGCCATTTTTTCCGAATTCTTTCAAATAATTTATGAAAAATAAACCCATTTAAGAGTTTAATTTATTCAACTTTTGTGCAGATTCAATGGCTCCTAAGGGAATTAAAATGTCTGATGAACTGGCTAGCAAGCGGATTGATGACATGATGAACATCATTGGCCACGGTTACTATGATATCTGTGACAACACTCTCCCAGATTTGGCTAAGTACTTGAAGAAATATGATCTTAATTTCCCACAGATCATCTACCTGCCTCTATATGGTCATGGTCACCTGCAAGGAGTCAATGTTCCAGATACAAAGAAATATATACCTGAAATGAAGCTTCACTGCTACTCCTTCATTTTGGTTATGTTGTGCATTAAGAGCAACAACAATGGTGTGAACTTTCAAATTATTCTTCCATGTCATTTCATTGCAGATATGAAAATGGAAAACCCATGGGCTGAAATGTTTTCCACTACCGGTTGGTGGAGAGAAGAAAAACATGGTATTAGAGCAATATATGAAAAGAGTACTCTCCTGAAATGGCTCTTTACTTCCAATGCTCCATTCTCAAATCCATGTATCCATCTTCCAAGCCTCTTAGACAGAAACAGAGTCACTGTTTGATCAGCAGAAAATTTTCTCAAACCACACTCAAGAACATCCTCTTACAATTGTTCCAAGAAGAGCTGGTATCACTGCATCTCTTATTGTATCCAGTTGAATGAATGAATTCCAGGTGGTTGCTGATGAATCTCGGTATGCCGTAAATCAAATGAAGTGTTATGTTGAAAGCCTCTTGTAATTCTTGAAAAAAGATAAGAGACTCCAGTCTGTGGATGTCCTTCTAACTCTTGTGCATTAATGAAAAACACTTTCATCTTAAATCATTTGTACCTGCATTCTTTCACTACCTGCTTCAAATTTACTTAATCCAATGGGCTTAGTAAGCATAATTTGATCTTTACTAGGATTATTACAAATAACCCTACAAACTTTGAACCTTTTAATTTCTCAATATTACCTAAATCATACAAAATGTATGTTTAGTGAGCTGGAACTTGACTTTTATTCAGAGTTCCTTTGTCTTTTGTGGGCAGTTTAAAGTCATGCATGCCAGACATAAAGGGGATAATGTTTAAGGTCGAAATAGCTTTGACCAAAATGGATTAAAATTGATTCAATTCCTTGACAATTTATCTGAAAACATATTACCATACTCAAGTATGAGGGAAAATATGTAAGCTATGACTTAAGAATTTTTGAATCTGAGGAATGATATGAAAAAGAGCTAAAAGGCATTATAAGAAGTAGTTTCCAAGAATGAGGTTACTATTATTTGACAAAAACCCGTTAGGGGGTTGAATTAGGCAGGGCCACCTAAGGGCATTGGCTGCATGGTCAAATAAATAGCATCTTTCGGCTGACAAGTCTGTTATGTGGACTATTTATGCAAGGCCACCTATGGGCACGTGCTGCATAGTCAGGCAAAAGAACTCTTAGAAATTTACTTTCCTAGTGCTAAAAGCCAGTGAATGTTTATGGAGATTCAAATTTCTAAAATATAGAGTTTGTTGTATGGAAAGAGGTACTTGAATATGGAGAAGATATTTCCGAACAAGAATATCGGAGAATTGAATGAATATCACTCCTACGAAGGTCTAACCCAAACTTAGGGAAAGAGAATATGGAGAGTATAAACCATAGACTTGAATACTTTCAGATCATGAAAAAGGACATGGGACAAATATGTTAAGGATGGCTATTTTTTTGCAGATCCCTACATACCGTCATTTAAGACAAATAAGAACAAAAGAGGCATTCTTCCCAAGAATAAAGTTACTATTATCCAAAAAACCCGTTAGGGGGTTGAATTATGCAGGGCCACCTAAGGGAATTGGCTGCATGGTCAAATAAATAGCATCTTTCGGCTGACAAGTCCGTTATGTAGACTGTTTATGCAAGGCCACCTATGGGCACATGCTGCATAGTCAGGAAAAATAATTCTCAGAAGTTTGACATTTTTGTGACTAGAATTCATGAAAAAGGGTTATGATGATCTGAAAATATTTAAGGTTAGGATTATAACACATAAAGATAGGTATTTTCAAATGTATATAGAGATACATAGGTCAATGATAACCATAATCATGTTGTGGCTGGGTCCTGAATTGAAATTTTGGACTTCACTACGTATCTCATAAGAATGAGAATAAAGCCATACGTAGTTCTTGAAATGCAGTTTAGCATCATGCAGGATGAAAGTATGAGAGATCTTAGTTTAGGGTCATAGAATTCAGACCATAATAATTAATACACAGTGTGTGTTTTCATGAGGACTTTTCAGCCAAGGGACTGAAAGTGAAATTTGGGGTTAGGACCAAAAGACTTGGGGCTGGATTCAAGGGATACTCGAATGTTCCTACGTATCCCATAAGGATGGGACTCAAGCCCACGTAGTTCTAGAACTACCCTTTGTACAAATTTGGTTCGTACATGTGAAGGGTGAAAGGGGACATTAGTGCAATGATGGTTTAACCTGAGATAAAAAGTATAGGCATTACCATGTATGCACGTAGTCTTTTGAAATGAAACATGACTGAAAAATCAATGTCAATAATAGTTCTCTCTCAAATGAGGAAATCAAAGAGTATTGTAGTTTATTGTCATACCGGACAAAAGTGTTGCCTAGTTTAACGTCATATAACAAGGACGAAAGTGAATCAATGTAAAGATATTGATTCTAGGGGCGGTTTCATGAATCAACATCATATGAGATGGTGATGAACCGATGTGAAGAGATTGTTTTTTTTTGGTTTGAACCCTGGGAGGTTTCCTACATACCCAGCCTGGAGGGAAAGGATCAAAGTTTGTGTAGTTCAATTAATGAATGAATTAATGATCAAGTTGTTCTTGGGGACAACGATCTAATAAAAAAAATGTTGTTGGGACTTATACATGGTTAGCGGCCCAAAGAGAGTGTTACGGTTGAGGTTTTCTCTAAGCTCACGTGAGTCATACTCGGTGTGAGAAACAAGAGGTAACAACAACTTTAACGATGTATAGTTTAATGTCATGTAGGACATATAAAGGGACTATGCAGTTTAAAGTCTTGCAGTTAGGACTATTGGTGCTGCACAGTTTAGTGTCATGTAGCAGGGACAAAATACAGTTTAATTTCATGTAAGACATATCATGAATTTTCTGTACAGTTTAGCGTCATGTAGTTAGGATGATGGGGACAATAGAGTTTAACGTCATGTTGGACGAAAGGGGGACTGCGCAGTTTAATGTCATGCAGTAAGGACAAAATAACACACCATTTACGTCATGTTAGACGCATTGGGGATTTTTTTCCCAAAGTTTAACGTTATGTTGGACGAAAGGGAGAATAGTTTAAGGTCATATGCATGGACCGTGGATGGTGCAGTTTAATGTCATGCTGGATGGTGGTGTAGTTTAAGGTCATACATGACCTTTGATGATTATGTAGTTTAACATCTTTCCGGACGTAAGGGAATTTTATACAGTTTAGCGTCATGTAGTTAGGACGTCACAGTTTAACGTCTTGCTGGACGTAAGGGACTTGCAAATAGTTTAGGGTCATATGCATGGGCCGTTGATGATGTAGTTTAAGGTCATACTAGACTATTTAGGTAAATTTTTCATAGTTTAACGTCATGTGGGATGAAGTTGCAGTTTAAGGTCATACAGGACCATTGCTGTATAGTTTAACGTCATATAGCAAGGACGAACTAGTGCTGCACAGTTTAGTGTCATGTTGCAGGGACATAAGGTGACACAGTTTAACGTCATGTTGGACATATGTGCAAATAGTTTAGGGTCATATTCTTAGACCGTTTCTGTATAGTTTAACGTCATATAGCAAGGACGAACTGGTGCCGCACAGTTTAGTGTCATGTTGCGGGGACAATACAGTTTAACATCATGTTGGACGAAAGGGGGAGTTTAAGGTCATACTGGACCATTGCTATATAGTTTAATGTCATATAGAAAGGACGAGATGGTGCTGCACAGTTTAGTGTCATGTTGCGGGGACAATCTTGTGAATACTTTGTATTTTATACAAAATATTTCTTCAAAAATCTGACTTTAGTTGGAGTAGTAATGAGTTCTCCATCCATCGAGATTAATGAATAAGCTCCATTGGAGTAGACCCTATGTATTGAATAAGGTCCTTCCCATTTTGGCTCAAGCTTGGGAGGTTTCTTTCCTGGTATCATTGGAGTTCTGAGAACTAATACCAATTCTCCCTGAATGAATGAATGAAGACGAACTTTTTTGTTAAAAGCTCGTGTTATTCGATTCTGATAGATTTCCAAGTGGTGCAAAGTGAACAATATTTTCTCATCTAACCGTTCCAATTCATTCAATCACTTTTGGGACTGCTCATCTGTAGATAACTGATCACAAATGGCTACTCCGAGTGAAGGAAATTGAACTTCAATTGGCAAGACTGCTTCTGTTCCATATACCAACGAATATGGAGTTGACCGCGTTGCATTGTGGGTGGTAGTCCGATAAGCCCATAAAGCATGAAAGAGTTTATCGGGCCATGACCTCTTATCTTTATCCACCATCTTTTGCAGTATATTTGAAAGAGTCTTGTTAAAGGATTCTATTTGGCCATTGGCTGCCGCATGATACTGAGATGAATGGGTAGATTTAATGTTGTATTCTTGATACAATTTCTTCACCTTAGAAGAACAGAAGTTGGTGCCGTTGTCCGTCAATATGGTATGAGGGACACCAAATCTAGTAATGATGTTAGACTTGATGAAGCTAACAATTCATTTAGAACTAACTTCTTTGAGAGGTACTACCTCTTCCCATTTGGAAAAGAAATCAGTAGCAGTAAGAATGTACTTAAACTGCTTGGTCGTAGCTGAAGGGTAATGTCCCACCACATCCATTCCCCATGTGGCAAATGTCCATGAGTATTTAGCTGTATGAAGCAACTCTGGAGGTTGATGAAGAATTTGGCATGTACTTGACATGAATGACACTTCATTGTGAAATCAACACAATGTTGTATCATTGAAGGCCAAAAGTATCCAAGCCTTCGAATTTGATCAGATAATCTATGTCCAGACTGGTGGGCACCACAGACTTCTGCATGCACTTCTTTCATGACAGCCATTGTCTCCTCACCATCAATGCATCTGAAGAGAACTCCATCAAAACCACATCTGTAGATAATTTTCTCTAGGTTGTTTGGGCCATCATAAAGAGTAAAATTGACCACACGTCGTCAGATTTTTTCTTTCTCGGCTCTATCAGGTGGAAGTGTTCCATTTTGAAGGTATTCTCTGATAGGTGACATCCATCCTGTAGTATGACCATATGGTTTAGGAATGGGACTAATTTCATTAATTTCCTCTGTTCTGGCTTGATATAAGGTGAAATTGCACGACGGTGGGCAATACTGATGGTTGTCTCGTCCCGATTTGGATCTGCTAGAGTTGTGGCTATATTAGCCAGTGCATCAGCTTGAGCATTTTGTGATCTTGGGACATAAGAAAATGTCGGTTCTGAAGTGAATTCTGCCATTAACATTCTGACATAATCATACAAAGGGATTGAATCTTCTTTTCTGATGGCATAATCCCCATTGATTTGTTTGATTACCAAGTCTGAATCACCTTTCACTTTTAAGTGATTCACTTGTGCTTGAAACGCTAACTCCAAGCCTGTGATAAGAGCTTGGTATTCGACTTCATTATTAGTACCACCTTCCCACAATAAAAAGGAATAAGGTAACAATGCCTTATCTGGAGAAATGAGTACAATTCCTAAACCAACTTTGTTGAATTTATGATTTTCCATTCTCTTCCCTGTTGGACTTCTGGAAGCACCATCAAAATACATTTCCCATGTTTGAGGACTCTCTTGAATAGAGAAAACTTCCTCATCAGGGAGTTAAATATCTGAAGACGTGTATTCCACTGAAGGATGTTCAGCCAGGAAATCAGCCAAAGCTTGGCCCTTTATTGCCTTTTGGGATACATACTGAATGTCGAACTGCTGCAAAATAACTGCCCACCTTGCTAGACGTCCTGTAAGCATTGGACGACTAAGGATGAATTTGAGCGGATTATTGAGAGATACCAATTGGACCTCGTGATGTTGCAAGTATTGTCTCAGTTTCTGGACTGCAAAGATTAATACTAGGCAACACTTCTCAATACTTGAATACTGGGTTTCTGCTTCAAGCATAGTTCTACTGAGATAGTAGAGTCTATTTTCAATCCCAGCATCATTCTTTTGAGCGAGAAAGGCACCCAATGATCGCTCTAGAGCTGTCACATAGAGGATAAGTGGTCTACCTTCAACAGGTGGCATGAGTACTGGTGGACTCAAGAGGTATTTCTTGAGAACATCAAACGCTTCTTGACATTCTTCAGTCCACTGGTAAGTGACTCCTTTTTTCAATAATTTGGTAAAGGGTAAACTTTTGCCTGCCAAATTGGCGATGAAACGCCAAATATAGGCTAAGTTTCCTTGAATTCCTCTTAATTATTTCAAATTCTGAGGAGGTGACATACCAAGGATTGACTTGGTCTTCTCAGGATCTACTTCAATACCACGATGGCGTACAACAAAGCTGAGGAATTTTCCTGAGGTTACCCCAAAAGCACATTTTAAGGGGTTCATCTTCAAATTATGTTGTCGAAGCTTGTGGAATATGACTTCCAAATCAGCCAAGTGATTAGAACGTTATTTGGATTTAACCACCAAATCGTCTACATTGCATTCAACAAACATCCCTAAAAAAGGTTTGAAGATACGATGCATGGCGCGTTGATTTGTTGCACCTACATTATTTAAACCAAAGGGAATCACCTGGTAACAAAACACACCTTGAGGAGCTCTGAAGGCTGTAGATTCCTCATCTTCTGGGGCCATTCAGATCTGATTATATCCAGAATATCCATCCATGAAGGAAAGTACTTCATAACCAGTCGTCGCATCAATTAAGAGTTCTGTAATCGGAACTGGGAAATCATCTTTAGGACAATACCGATTAAGATCTATGAAATCAATGCAAACCCTAATTTTTCTGTTCTTCTTTCTTACTGGGACAATATTAGCCAACCACTTGGGATATTGAACTTCTCTGACGTAGTTAGCTTTGATTAGCTTATCCACTTCAGCTTCAATTTTGTAAGCATAAGTTGGGTGTGTTCTTCTCGCGGCTTGCTTAAATCCTCGATGTTATTTTGGTAAACCCAAATGATGAGTAGAAATATCAGGATCAAGCCCAGGAATTTCTATATAGTTCCAAGCGAAAATATCTTTATTTTTCTTTAGAAAAGAAATATACATCTCTTTCTCTTCAAGGGTCATGGCCTCACTAATTAAAGTGGGGCGTGGATCTTTCTCTGTACCCAGATTTATTTCTCTGAGTTCATCCACAGTGGTAGAGATACCTTCTTCAAATGCTGGAGGAGCATCTCTAAGATCTTCCTCTTTCTCTTCATCATGTGTTATTTCTTCAGTTTCTACTTGCATAGTAGATGACAAACCGAAATTTTTATGATCAGAAGAGATGTCAAAATTTGCACATTTTGAAGAAGAAGCTTCCATTTACGACCCTATTGATGATAAAGGGCCTTATTTGGGAAATAAAGAGGAGATGATGGATTGAGAATTGACATCATTATTCACCTCCGATGTTTCTATAACTTCTTCTGGCCTGATTGGCGATGTATAGAACTGTTGGATTTCAGCAGATGAAATGAAGACGTCACCACTTGTGCTTTCATCACTATTTGGTAGGTTACCAATTTCTCCCATGTTGTCTGGCTCAACTGTTGTAATTGAAATTATGGATCTTTCCATAAGAGTATTTTGATTTGGGCCTATTTTGTCAATTTGACTGATAGGTAACACATAATCTGTAATCACATGTGTAAATGGATTTATTGGAATTTTCTCCAAACCATATGGAGCATTAACTTTGGTAATTTCCTTCATTGTAGATTTTTCTCTTCCCTTCATGTGATAAAATTCTGCCTCAATGTATTGAGAATCACATGTCTTGAACGGGGCCTTATCACCATACAATGTTCCAAGTTGACCATTGAAATAGTATTTGAGACATTGATGGTATGATGAATGGATAGCCGCATGCTGAGGTAGCTAGGGTCTTCCATGCAAGACGTTGAAAGCTGAGTCTTGATCAACAATCATGAAATCCGAATTGGATACAAGATCTCCAAACTGAGTTCTGAGTGTAACTTCGCCCAGTGGTTCTTGTTCATTTTTATCATATCCTTGTAACATCATGGTAGAAGGAGATAAATCAGATTCCATGAGGCCCAATCGACGAAGTGTGTGAATGGGCATGAGGTTGACTCATGAACCATTGTCAATGAAAGCTCTTCGGATATCTACACCATTGAATTTTCCAGATAAGTAGAGAGGTTTTATGTGCCCATGAACAACATCATCTTCATCTTTATCAGTAAAAGATATCACTTCATGGAATTCTGCAGGATTATTCTCTATGTGATAGACATCAGCTGCAGCAATTTCATCTTCAAACTCCTAAGGACTTGACAAAGCTTCGATGAGTGCTTCCCGAAAATCTTTTGACAGATTCAAAGCATCCATAATTGATAACATGGCTGGTACTTGGTCCAAATGTTTCAATATATCATAATTTTTATCTAGAGGTCTGCGTTTCCCAACAGGAATATGCGGTTTAGCAGGTACCTTGGAAGTATATTCTTTGGAAGCTGATGCATCTTGTATTGGGATAGAAGTTGGAAACATCCTTGGTTTTAGAAGATTAGACCAATTAGATCCATTTACTTGCTGAGATAAAGAAGATGGAATTTTCAATCGGTCTTCCAAAGTAACTGTGCCAAGACTGAGTAGACTATTGGCAGAAGAACTTGCTTGTTCTTTTTGAGCTTGCTGAAGGTCTCTACCATGAATTTCTGCTGCATACACAATGCTAGCAGGGGTAGAATTGGAGTAGTGGCTTCAGAAAGATCCACGTCTTCCCCTGTATCCTGAACCTCTGGAACTTCCTCGGATTCCCTTATTTGATATAGGGAATTCAGGCTCATCAAAATTGAAATTATGACTGGAGTACGGATTTGTTAATTGAATCATATTAAAAGAACAGAAGATTAACTCTTCGTCTAATAAAGACTTTGCCTGACTAGCCTGTTTAGGCTGTGCCGTTTGATGGGGCGGTGCCCGTTGTTTTGAAGTAGATGGCATAAAGTCTGCCAGAGTCAAAGACAATTTAGGCTTTGACACATACTCATCTTCTTCTGATTCTTTTTCCTTCTTTGAATCAAACCATTTCATTGAGGATTTTCCCTCTGACGAAGAGGGTTTTACCGCAATATTCATGGTAGAAGACACAATTGGTTTCTTTAATTGTGTTCTCAAAATGGCATGAGTTCGATTGATTTTCTTTCTGACCATCCAATCATCATACTTTTGTGCATTTCTGCTTTTGACTTCTTGCCATTCACCTTCCTCCTCTGGAACTGTAGCAGTAACACATGCTACCTGTGTCGAAGAACCTTTCAACTTGACTTGTCCTAAGTCGACCATCTTTTGCAGGAGGTCTTTGAAGAAAAAACTCTCCTGGATGGGATGCCCTAACATTTGATGAAAGGGACAATAATTAGGACGGTCTTCATCTCCTTCATTGTTTGGCCTCTTGGGCACTGGTAATTGAACCAAATTATTTTCCAGAGATGAAATGAAGTAACCAGGAACTTTCTCATTTCGGAAGGAGTATGTTTTACTCTTCATATCCTCAAATTGTTTTCGTCGTTTATCTCTTTGATCATTTGGACGAAACGACCTTTGTTGTTGGTGTTCAGGAGGTGGAGCCCTTCGAGAAGATGAAGGTTTTGAAGTAGAAATAGGTACAGGCGCTTGTTTAAGAATAACTGTAGCAGTTTTTGCTTTACCTATTATCCTTCCTGAAGCTGATGGAATTAAACGAGATTTAACCTTAGCCTGTATAAGGGAATCTTCAATCTGCTGAGCGATTGAAGTAAGGTCTCGAAACCCTCCTGTGTATTTCACAGGGATCAGTGGCGTGCGTAATTCATCACACAAATTTTCCACACAGATTGGCAACATATCTTCCTGAGGGAGTGCTAAACTCAGGGAATACGTTAATCCCTTCCAGCGAACAATGAAATCAGAGACTCTTTCATTCTCCCTTTGCTTGCAGTTTGTAAGATCGAAAACTATCGTTTTTGGAAAAGTTGAGCTGAACTGAAGATGGAATTTTTGACAAAGTTCCTCCCATCCGATGATTGACCGGGATTGCAAGCTTGTATACCAGACAAAAGCTGGTCCTTTCAAGGTTCGCATGAAGCATCTGAGTTTCACTGCTTCTTGCTGCTCTGGAGTTCCCATCATAGGATCACAAAAAGACACGTAATGCATCAAATGTTGTTCAGGGTCGCCTGATCCATTGAAAGTAGGAAAAACAGGGTTTCCAAAACTAGATGGAGGATAAATTGAATCTACCCATTCAGGGTAAACTTTCTTTTCTGGTTGAACTTGCGCCCGTTTCCCTTCCATAGTTTCTATCCGAGCTGTTAATGACTCAATAGTAGTTATTAACTTTTGAGAAACATCAAGTTGAATTTGGTCTTGAGTAGGTGCAATGAATGGAGCATGGACAGATGTGGTGGTTGGTGCTGAAACTGATGGTAGCACTGCCAACCGTTGTTGCGCTTGACCCACTGGATTAGACCTCTGAGGGTGTACTGATAAAGGAGGATATTCTTGATCCATCTCAGTGACTGCAACAAATTCCTTCGGCTGTCGGACTTCAACATTCTTAAGAAGAAGACTACTCTGAAGTAGTTCTGCATTCAACCTTCTTAATTCTTTCATTTCTTCCTCTTGTTGTGCAAACCTTTTCTCTAACGAGAGCAATTGACCTTCTCCATAGGAAGGATATGTAACCTGATTCTTTCCCCTCCCTTTTTTGGATACTTTTTGGAGAGAGGGAAGTGGATTACCTAGGTTCTGAGTAATCCTTTGACTTCGTGTACGCACACCTTCTTCATTTGTATCGGTGCGTACATTTTCTTGAGCATGACGCTCTTCATTTGAGTCCCCTGAGTGAGTCTCCTCTGGTGGATTAGCAACAACGGCATTGATGAAATTGATTGATGTATAATGCATTGCATCCCTTCTATCAACATTTCTGTGATATTTGCATCTTTCATGTCTTTGATGAGACATTGCCTTTTGTTGATTTAATCTTTTAGGGAATTCTTGACGAGATATAACTTGGAGGTAATCTCCTGATAATTTGGCTCTTCGTTCCTCATGGGGCTTCTTCCCCAATCGAGAAAATACCGATATTCTCTGAGAAGGGGATTGATGATTTGAAAGAGTCCCCAGTCTCGAGAACTGGGGATGTTCCTGCTGCTTCTGCTCAACTCCTCGAATCCCATTTGTTGACTCTGAGGGTTGGGTTAAAGGATTCCCCAGTCTGACAAGCTGGGGTGGCTCTTGACAAGCTATGTCTAAGACTTTCTTAAAAGATCTCTTGATCTTGCAAATCTTAGATCGGAAATTAGCTGGATGCATTAACCTTTATCCACTTTTATCACGTGGTTCAACAGACCGTTGGATGATTTCCGAGACTTCTGTCATTTGATGATTTGTTTTCTCCATACGAGAGGCTTGTGCAATATTCTCGCCTGCTTGATGTAGGAGCAATTCAACAACTTGTTCTCTATATGCTTGATTTTGAGAGGAACTAGTTGAAGCCTGTTCTTGAGCAAGCTTTTGATTATGAACAAAGCCCATTGACTGTGGGCGGCCATGGGCAATAACATTGCATGAGACCATTTTCGGCGGGCTTTTCTGTCTGGAAAGCACTTTGAAATGCAGTGCTTTGTGAATACCCCATCCTCTGATATGAACACCAGATGGAGCATTGGAAATTAATTGATGCAATTTTCTTAGTGCGCCAAGGCATGAACGTTAAAGGGTTCTCTGTTGCTTTTCAGCCTTCGGATACCGAGAGACTGATAGAGATGCCAAATCAATCTGACGTTGTACCCGTTCTATTATCTTAAGATGATTTTCATATTCATCATAAGATAATACCTTCTTCTTCAATTGAAAAAGAGTTTTCCATATGTTTAGACGAATATCATGGACTCCATCTTCCGTCAACATCTTTGGAATGTCATACTGGGAGTCAGCCAAAGGCCAAAACATGACTGGTACTTCACTTTTCGCCAGTTTTTTCCTCATGTTCAGCATTTCCTCTTTATCATTAAATGAAGATTCTTCTACCTGTTTTGACCAGAGTTGGTGTTTCCTTGTTGCTTCATTGGATTCAACAAGATTGGTAGAGAGATCATTGATCAAACTAGAAGATGCATGACATAGGGGTGGTTCGGAGAATGACCTACTCCCTGGGCTTTCTTCTGATTGATAAAGTATTTCACTTGCTAGCAATAAAGCATCAGACATGACTGGTTTCTCATTTGCAAGTGCCTCAAGATAAGAGGGATTTCTCGGCACTACATTGTCCACTGGAGTATTTTCCAAGAAATGTGAATCACTACTGCGGAGAGGACTTTCGCAGCGAAATTCATCATCATGGGGAGGACCACCATAATGGGTTACAACAAAAGATGATATCTCTTGCTCCTTGGTCTTCTGACCACATAGAGGGTTCCTGTGGCTCTCATCTGAAGAAGAAACTTCAAGATTGAACGAATTTTCATGAAGCAAGACTTCATGAGGATGTGTCTGTTGAAGACATTCAGAATTAATGTTCCCGTTATTGGGAACTAAGGGAGTAGAATCTTGAATTCTGACAGATAAATGTCTGAGGGCTTCAAGAACTCCAGCATCAAGCAAGGATTGGTTACAGATTGGCCTTTGATCTCCTGACTGTGCTGGGCTGATCTTTTTCTTAGATTCCTTCTTACTCGCTTTAGAAACCACTTGATGACGAAAGTGATTGCTCTGAGCAGGTGTATGTGACTGATTAGGAAAGATGGTCAGATTAGGCTGACGATCTTCACTCAAATCAGGTGTATGTGCCTGACTTGGTTGTCCGTATGATATGGGGGAGTATGCCCCATAACTCTCTTGGACTGGAATAGATGTGTGTGTCTGTTCCGGAGTGAATCGTTGATGTGTCACTCCACTGCTAGGGATAGATTTATGTGTCTTTCCCTGAGATGATGTGGAAGCTGTTATGATATCCTGGCAAGCATCCAAAATATGAGCAGGAATTTTCTTCTTCTCTTTCACCATTAACAAAATATGCTTGGTGACTTCAGCCGCCAGAACGGGAATATACGTCCATTCCGGGTTTGGAGTAGGTGTATGTGCTTCCTCCTCTCCTCCTTTTCTTGTCAGTGAATCCTGACAGTACTCAAGTGTGGAGGAAGAGAGTTGAGTATGCCTCCTGTTTTTTGTCGGAGCTTTCCGACAGACTTCTCTGTGCGCTACCAAGCGAGACTGTTGGTAGGCTTGATTAGTACTAGTAGGTGTATGTGCCTGCTGATTACACTTCGCCAAAGGTGGTTGATGAGATCCATCATATGTAGTCAGACGATCCTGCTGACTAACTGGTGATGTATAAGCAGTTGTATGTTCCTGCCTATAGTACTCCGCCGGAATTGCCTGGCGGGATTGGCGTGATGCTGCCAGATGAGTCTGCTGGACAGCGGAATTAAAATGGACAGGTGTGTGTTCCTGCTCATTGTTTGCCACCAAGTTAGGTTGGTGGACTTCTCTGGAGATGGAAGGGATGAAAACCTGCCCATTGTTAACCGGATTCCGTCTCTGGCGGTTCGTCTTGCCTGCTCGGGTTCGAGGAACCTGAGCTGAATGCCTGGAGTCGGTACCCTCATCATGTTGAGGGCGCACTACCGCACGAGCCTGGCGGCGATTGTTGATGGGAGCCCTCGGGAAGGACTATTGTCTTTTTGAATTAAGGCCCTGAGGGACCTGCTCATTCACTTCCTCAAAGTAAGGGAGTGAATGGAAATTGCGTTCCGGGGATAACGACCCGAAACGGTTGGAGACGGTAGTCAGCACCACCTGCCTCTTGATCACTGGTCGTCGTTGTCCGGATGACCTATGTGAGTTGTTCACTTGGAGGGCCTGCCGTGCCGTATCCATAGTTGGGATGGTACCGTGTTGACGGTACTCCTTAACCAGCGCATTTGATACCCAGCGTTGAAGATGCTGAGTAGGTGATGTCATCCTCAGAGCGGATGACGATCCAGTAGGAATAGCGACAGTGGTATTTGCAGCAGCAGTATTCACAGATGTGAATTTGAGAGCAGCCATTATGGAAATACAGAAGATCTTGGAAAAGAGTTCATGTTTGACATAACAGTCGTAATCAAGATAAAATTCAGCCACTTCATCCTTTGGATGAGCACACATATCAATGATTGTTTTTGTTATCCCTCCTATTGAGTTTTAAATAGGGGCTTAACAAATAGGTAAAACATCATTTTAACTTGGTTAAGGATTCACGCCGGGTTCACCATTTTTTGTTTCCCTCGGAATTCGGGGACGACCTCCTGGATGGGAGATTCAAACGTTCTGATCGGTTTCTAACGGGTTTGTTCGTAGAACCGGAAACATCCAATGATTCCATATCCATTTGGACCTACTTTCCAAAGGTGGGCGCTCATTATCTTGTGAACTGACGAGGCTTAAGAATTTGCATTGGTCGAGAGGATGGGAGGTCGGACTCATCACACCTTTTTGAGGGGAATTATTTTCTATTCCGGGACACTCTTTATAGGTTTATGTTATGTTCGTGAATCCTTATTACATTACCAAGTATAAAATGAGCTTTTCCTTTAGTTTTGACAATCAATGATTAAATATGTAAGAAATTTAGAGAATCTTTTATATGTATTCGAGGTTCTTCATCAATAGAGAATCATCTATATCTATTTAGAGTTTCTTGATCAATGGTAACCTTCAAAACATTTATATCAAAGTCTCTTGGTCATTATGATGACCAGGCTGGTTTTAAAGCCACTCAGTGGGGCACTTGAAGTTTATTGTCATTCAGAAGGAAAATGAATTATTTCAGAGTTGGGATCGAACCCATAGATGGGCTACCTACGTATCCTTTGTTTTGGAAAATGAATCAGAACCCACGTAGTTCGAGTAAAGGAGTATGATGTTTATGATTGATGGCTCAAAGAAGGATGTCACAATTACTTTTACACTCTAAGCTCACGTGAGTCATGCTCGGTGTGAGAAACAAGAGGTATTGGTAAAAATTAGACAATTGTGCCATGAAAGATGCAATCATAAGAAATGGTTTGGGGCTTGGAGAAAATCCTCTGGGAAGGGTCCATAAAGGTATATGTGCTTTATGGAGATTTGAACACTCTAACTTGGGACTTATTCCTGAAAAGGAAACCCAAATTAGGAGAGGATTGATAATAGGGTTTTACTCCTGAGAAGGAATCCCAGATTAAATGTAAATTAGGACTGGTTAAAGAGAATTTAAGGGCCTTGGGGCTTACTCCTAAAAGGGAAGCCCAAGATTTATGACTGGGACATATTCCTGAAAAGGAAGCCCAGGTTAAGGATTATGGTTTGGGGCTTACTCCTGAGGAGGATGCCCGTATTTGAGATTGGGGCTTACTCCTAAGAAGGATGCCCAAATTAAGGGACTTGGGGCTTACTCCTAAGAAGGATGCCCAAAATTTAAGGGACTTGGGGCTTACTCCTAAGAAGGATGCCCAAAATTAGAGGACTTGGGGCTTACTCCTGAGAAGGATGCCCATTTTTGAGATTGGGGCTTACTCCTAAGAAGGATGCCCATATTTATGACTGGGACTTATTCCTAAAAAGGAGACCCAGGTTAAGGATTTCTCTCATCTTAAAGGATGAGGTTGAATGAATGAACTCTCCATATTTAGTGACAAAAAGATATTTAAATCACTAGGTTTTGAGAGATATTTCACTGAATTCCTTTCAGATAAGGAAGTCAAATCAAGAAATCATGCCATAAATGGCTTTGAAGAGTGTATTGAAGACTAAATCTTGAAAAAGAAAGGTGTAGTGATTTAAGAGGGGTGAAATGGGCAAGAAAGGCACCCAAAAAGGAAGGGGCGTGCAAGTCTTGGAAGGCGCGCAAGTATTGCGGGGGCACACAAGTATTGGTCGCGCAGGTATACCTGCGTGACATATGTTGTACTTGTGCGATGGTCAACTAGCATTGAAATACTTGAGCGACTCTTTATTAAAGACTTTAGAATCCTCTTGAGGTTCTTCCTGGAAAGGGACGCGCAAGTTCTATCGAAGGAGTAAGGCGACGCGCAAGTGTGTCTACTTTTCTTAAGGGCTGACCACTCAGGCGCGGAAGTGTTTATGAGTTTCAACACTTAGGCCTTCCTACCTCTCTTTGGATCTTCCGCTCTAGGTAAGAAATTAGCTTAGAAGTGTTCCGGAAGCTTTGAGAAGAGACTTGGGCATCGGGAGCTTCAATCTGAGTTTCTGGAAAGAAGATCCTCTTGAATAGGGGGCCCACAGGGTCTGTTTATAGTTAGGAGAAGACCCCGGGCGGTTACCGGGTAGATATCAATTAGGTCGTGCAAGTCACTTGCGCGCCAAGGTGCGTCGCGCAAGTGGACTTGCGCGATAGTGATATAACTTGCGCGGTGCAGTTGATTTTGATCCTTTGTTCATGCCTTTGTCGATTTTTGATTTTTTCTTCAAAGGTTGAATCACTTTGAGCTCAGATATTCCCCTTTTCCGATTTTTAGATTCTGTGATGAAAGGTGCGTCAACAGTATTTTTAAGGCTTTTGTGGTTTTTAGATTTCTAGAAATTTTATGTTTTTTTAGGTTTTTAAGGTTTTCTTATGGTTTTTTGAGATTTTATATTTTTATGGATTCTTAATTTTTTTAGTATCGTTAATGGTTTTAGGTTTTTTAGATATTTTGAGGGGTTTTAGGGTATTTTAAGGGTTTTGGGTTTTAATTGTTTTGGGGGGTTTTTGAGTTTTAATAGATTATTTATGTTTTATATGGTTTTTAAGAGTTTATTAATATATATTTTTGTTTGAAGGGTTTCTAGGTGTTTTACTAATGTTTAGGGATTTTTGGGTTTAGAGTTTTTAGGGTTCTTACAGAAGAAGAGGTTCAGGACTAGGCTAGCCTAGCCCCCAAAAATTCAATAAAACATAAACAAATAACTAAATGATGGGTCTACAAGGGAGAGAGTGTATCTCACCCTTAAAATCTGAATCAATAGAAAAAGTACAAAAAAGTGGAGTGATAAAGGACCACATCAAACATCTTTCTTCAATCACTCTTTTGGAGAGAGAATCCGAAACCAAGTTGGGCTCC
This sequence comes from Viscum album, assembly GCA_963277665.1. NCBI lineage: Eukaryota > Viridiplantae > Streptophyta > Magnoliopsida > Santalales > Viscaceae > Viscum > Viscum album. The sequence goes on from OY728162.1 coordinate 480,338,059, forward strand.
CTATATTCATGTGAATCATTGAAGCTCAGGGTCCGAGAAATATTAAGTCACACAATCCAATGAGGGAGAAATCTCCAAGGGACATCCATAGAAATCCCTTTAGAGAAGCAACCGCAAGCTTCAAATCAGATTCAATCAAAAGCCTTGTCCACTTAAATTGACATGGGAATTTCATAGCCTTTATGATAGCCCAAAGATCCTCTTCATAAGTGCAGCCATACCTAATAAAATGAAAGAATCAGCCCTTTACGAATCCTCTGGAGGTAATAAAAACACCACCACACCACGAGGGTCCAGGAGCTCCCAGGGCCGCACCGTCTAAGTTTACCATTATCCATGATGGAAGTGGGGGGATCCATCTATTAAACTTCAGGACCATCGATTTTATGCTTCTTCTAGAAACCCCAAGTGAGTGTAATAATGTCAGGTCATTAAAATTGATCAACATCGAACCTGTTTGTAATAGTGAGGCATTTTGGATCATCTTGTGGATGGTCGCCACCCCCCCCCCCATGCGACGAGAGGGGTTGTCGATTGAAGGAAATAACATTGCGAGCAGCCCAAACATAGTGAACAGTCGCTGCCGCACCGGCAAGAATAAGATTATGGACATTGTCACTTTGGTTCATCTCCACTAGGTAGTGAAAAAATCATAGATCGATCATTGGAAACTGTTGGTCATGCCAAAGCACTGTAATAAGTAACTCCAAAGTTCCACAGCAAAGGTGCAGTGCAGGGAGATATGATTGTAGTGCTCCCCAACCTTCCTGCCTAAGAAAAAAGCAGAGGAAAGTTTCCAGCTAGCCTTCTTCGGCTGCTCAGGAATTGGAAGCTGATTCTGGTAGATTTTCCAAATAAGTACAATTTTTGAAGGGTGAATAAAAGGGGTCTTGAATTTAAGCAACCATAATGAGGAGGACAAACCTTACAGACACTTGAATTGATAAAAAACATGGGTATTTATTTTACCAACCATAATATGTATCCATATGAGTGTATCAATGTCTCTGAAGGCATATCGTTGCACTTGCATGGAAATATTATCCAGAAGTGGTACCCATGAGTAACTACGTTGCTGGATAAGACCATCAATGGTTAAATTACACAAATACATGGGGGCTTAATCACCTCCGAGATGGGATGATCCGACCATGGGGTAGACTAACAATTTAGGGGAGAGGGCCTTGACACAATTCATTTTTATTGAGACATAATATCCTTATACGAGGATCGTAAAGAAGGCCAGATCGAGGAAGAAATATACCCAGAAAATCAGTCACATTACCTGTACGTGAATCTATCCTTGAGAAAATCTAGGCCATCACCACGAGGATTGAGCAGACTCTAAGTGAAATTCCTAGTAATGGTGTCATTGATACGTCATATGTCATTAATACCAAGCCCACAAAGATCAATCGGCTTTGTGCAGTGTTTCTAGGACACAAAGTCCAATTTTTTTCGTTGATAGAACCTGTCTAGAAAAAATTCCTAATCTTTTCATTCAAGCTTTTGCGGAGACAAGACAAACATCTATAGATAGAGAAAGCATGCACAAACATAGAGGTAATAACCGAGTTAACCAATCAGACCCTACTAGCATGAGAGAGATACTTTACATTCTATTTACACATTTGCTCTGTAATTTTAGAAGCAACGCTCTCAAAGTATCATCTCTTTGATTTCCCCCAAAAAAGAGGCACACATAGGTAGATGAAGGGTAATGATACCCTCTTCACCCCAAGCACAATGGTAATGTGGAGATTCCTGGCAGGAGAGACCCCATTTCCAAAAACAATCGACAATTTCATCAAGGTAATAGTTTTCCCGACCACACTCTTGTAGTGGTGAAACATCAGCTTGACTATAGGCATAGTTTTATTATTCGCCTACCCGAATAGGAGGATTTCATCTTCATAAATAAGGTGTGAGGGGACATAAAGGTTCCTACCAACTTTAATTGGTGATTACAACCCCGCTTGTACAAGATCAAGGATGTAGCGACTCATTTAATCATCCACCATTGCTAAGAAAAATCCAGAGAGAGGATCCCCTTGTCGAACACCACAAGAGAATGGGAAGAACCCATGGGGGATCCATTAATCAGGACTGAGACTCTAGAACTATGAAGAATTGGTGGAAATCAACATGATTAATTTGCAAGAAAATCCATATCTACCAAGTACCTTGAAGATGAAGCTCCATTTTATAGTATCAATGGCCTTCGAAATATCAAAATTTAGCGCAAAACTACCTTTCTCTGATTTCTTCCTCATTATATTAATCAATTATAAGGCAGTAAAGAGGAATTTTTGGATACATCGTTCAAGAATAAATCCAAACTGATTTGGAGTATCAATGTTGCATAAAATCTTCCCCAACCTTATGACAAGAATCTTGCTAATTATCTTTGGGAGTCTATTACCTATAACAACCAGTCGGAAGCCACTAATCACAATGGCATTTTCCTTCTTCAAGATCAGATAAATGAAATTGGAATTCTCACAATGAGGATTAGAATTTTTAGGGGTTTTATAGTTTTTATGGTTTTTAATATTTTTATGGGTTTTATCATTTTTAGGTTTTATAGGTATTTTAGGTGTTTTTAGATTCATATGGTTCTTATCGAGTGTTTCAAGGATTTTAGGGGTTTTTATGTTTTTTTGATATTTTTATAGATTATATATGATTTTATGTATTTAGTTTCTTTAGAGTTTTAATGGTATTTAGAGTATTTTTTTGAGTTTTAGGGGTTTTATGGATTTTTTTAGGGTTTTTAGGCTTTTTTTAATATTTTAGGGTTTTTAATTTTTTATGTTTTTAATTGTTTTCATATTTTTAGTGGTTTAAATGTTTTTAGTGTTTTGATTGGGTTTTTAATGTTTTTATGGGTTTTTATATTTTTTTATCTTTTTTGGTATTTTTGTGTTTTAGGGTCTTTTTTTGGTATTTTAGTGTTTTAACATTTTTTCACTGTTAATTTTTTTTAGTTTTTTCGGGTTTTAATGTTTTCTTTGGGTTGTTCAAGGTTTTATGGTTTTTTATGTTTTTGTGTTTTTTGATATTATTTGGATTTTGATGGTTTTTTAGGATTTTTTGCTATTTTGAGGGTTTTAGGGTTTTATGGTTTTTAGGGTTTTAGTATTTTTAGGTTTTTAGGGGTTTATATTGTTTTAGCTATTGAGGTTTTTCACAGGGTTTTTATGATTTTTTATTTATTTTTTACACATTTAGGAATTTATGGAAATTTTTTATTATTTTTATTGTTTTTATGGTTTTTATGGTTTTTAAGGAATTTAATGGTTTTTATGTTTTTTGGAATTTTACATTTTTTTTGGGTTTTTTGAGTTTCTATGTTTTATTTTTATTTTTTTTTGGGTTTTCACAATTTTTTAGAGTTTATAATGTTTTTAAGGGTTTAAAGGGTTTATATATTTTTTTATGTGTTTTATTTATTTTTAGGGATTTTTATATTTTTTAGGGTTTCTGTGTTTTGGGGGTTTTATTGGTTTTAGTGGATTTCTACTTTTTTAGGTTTTTTAGTTATTTTTTATTTTTTATATTTTAAGGGTTTTCTCATGGTTTTCAGTGTTTGTATGTATTCTTATGTTTTAGGGATTTTTATTTATTTTTAGGATTTTTATGTATTTTTTGGGTTTTAGAGATTTTGGGGGGTTTTATTTAATTTTAGGGATTTTGGGGTTTTATGGTGTTTTTGGGTTTTTATTAAGTTTTTATGGGTTTTAAGTTTGCTATTGTTTTTTAAAACTTTTAGGGTTTATAGGGTTTTTAGATTTTTTTGTTATTTTGGGGTTTTTATTGGTTTTTAGGGTTTTTATTTTTGAAGGGTTTTTATGGTTTTAACTATTTCAAAAGTTATCAGGGCTTTTTAGGGTTTTAAGTATAATTTAGGTTTTTAGGTGTTTTAAGTTTTTTTAGGTTTTTATGGTTTTTTTATGTTCATTCATGGTTTTTAGTGATCATGACATTTATAAATATTTCTTGGTTCATTGAATTTTTTTATGGTTTTTAGGGTTTTTAGGGATTTTGGTAGTTTTTAGCGAATTTAACGGAGTTTAGGGATTTTATAGATTTTTTGTCTATCAGGAGATTTTGAGTTTTTTTGTTGTTTATGTTTTATATATTTTTTAACAGTTTTTGGTGGTTTAAAGGGGTTTTATGTTTTTTAATGTTTTTTTAAGGTTTTTAGTGTTTTTATGGGTTCTTAGGTTTTTTAGGGTATTATGGGTTTTATGGTTTTTAAGGTTTTAATGATGTTTAAGGGTTTTTAGAGTTAATAGAATTTTTGGGTTTTATGGGTTTTAAGAGTTTTACGGTTTGAATATTTTCTTAGGGTTATTTAGGTTTTTTATGGTTTTATTCTTTTTAGGTATTTTTTTGGGTATTTTAGACTTTTTTGGGTTTTAACAGTATTAATGGTTCTTAGGATTTTAGGTTTTTAATTTTGTTAGGGTTTTAGGGGTATTAAGTGTTTTAGGTTTTTAAGGTTTTTTAGGGATTTAAGGGTTTTTAATATGTTTGGGATTCTTAAGGATTTGTTAGTATTTTTATGGTTTTTATGGATTTGGTTGTTTTAATGTTTTCTAGGATTTAAGGTGTTTTTATGGTTTTTTTGGGTTTCTTGGGTTCTTTGAGTTTTTTAGGGATTTAAGGTTTTTTATATTTTTAAAAATTTTAGTGGTATAATGGTTTTATATATATTTTATTGGTATTTATGGTTTTTATGGGTTTTAGGTTTTTTTAATGTTTTTATAGGGTTTTAGGGTTTTTATTGTTTTTATGTTTTTATTGGTTTTTATGATTTCAGCGATTTTATGTTTTTTAATGTTTTATGGTTTTCTTATGGTTTTAAGGGTTTTAGTGTTTTTATGTTTTTAGGGTTTTAAGGTATTTTTTATGATTTTTGTATATTTTAATGTTTTTAGGGATTTTGAGGGATTTATGGGTTGTAAGGTTTTTACGGTTTTTGGGTTTTTATGGTTTTTTTAATTTTTTAGGTTTTGAATTTTTTCTAGAGTTTTTAAATGTTTTTAGGGGTCTAAAAGAATTTTATATTTTTTTAATGGATTTATATATTTTTTGGGGTTTTTACTATTTTATGGATTTTAGCAGTTATTATTATTTTATGGTTTTTAGTGTTTCTATTAGTTGTTTTGGGTTTTTAGATTTATTTAAGTTAATAGGGGTTTTATGTTCATTTAGTTTTTTGAGGATTTTTTAGGTTCTGTTAGGGCTCTTATGAATTCTTTTAGGGATTTTTTTTGGTTTTTTTAGGATTTTATGATTTTTTCATGTTTTTAGGTATTTTGAGGGATTTACGGATTTTTTTTTGGATTTTATTGTTTTCTTTTAGCTTTTTGGGACTTTTATGAGTTTTTTACATTATTAAGGTTTTTTAAAAATTTTCATCTTTTTAAGGGTTTAATGGGTTGTTGATATTTTAATTGGGTTCTCTAGGTTTTATGGGTTTTTAGAAAATTTATGCTTTTAGAGGTTTTTATTATATATGGGGGTTTTAGTGGTTTAGGGTTTTTAGGTTATTTGTTTCATTTTTTTTTATTTTAGGTGTTTCATTTTTTTAGGTGTTTAAGGTTTTATTTGGGGTTTTAGGGTTTTGTGATTTTTGAATGTTTTTAGGGGTTTTTACGTTTTTTTGGAGTTTTTGTGGTTTTCATCATTTTTAATGGTTTTAAGTGTTTTAAATATTGTAAGGGTTTTATGTTTTTCTTTTCATTTTTCAGTTTTTTAGGGTTTTTTATATTTTTAGAGATTTTTTTATTGTTTAAGGAGTTTTATGGTTTTAAGGGGTTTTAACTTTTATGGTTTGTTGTGGTTATTTAGGTATTTTTAGTTTTTCAATATTTTTCTGGGTCTTTAATTGTTGTTATTTTTTTAGGTTTTTAAATGGATTTTTTAGTTTTTTGTTGTTTTAGGGTTTTATGGGTTGTTTTAAAGGTTTTTAGGTGTTTTTATGGTCTTTAGGTTATTTATTTTTCAAGGGGTTTTGGGTTTTTTGTGTTTCTTAGGTTATCTAGGGTTATATGGTTGTTATATTTTATTAACGTTTTTAGGGTTTTAAAGGTCTTTTAGAGTATTATGTTTTTTTTAGTTTTTTTTTGGGTTTTATGGTTTTTAATTTTTTTTTGTGATTTTATGTTTTTTTCGTTATTAGGGGTTTTATGTTTTAGGTTTTATAGTGTTTTAGGGGTTTTTAGGTTTTGGGGGATTTAATTTTTTTTTTTAGGTTTTTAAGGTTTTCTTAGGGTTATCAGGGTTTTTTACATTTTTATGGATTTTAGGTATTTTTTAGGATTTTTATAGTTTTTATGGGTTTTATGGATTCTGAGGGGTTTTACGGTTTATAGGTTTTTATATTTTTTAAGGTTTATGGGGGTTTTTAGGTGTCTTTTGAGTTTTTAGGGTTTTGAGTTTTTATAGAGATTTAAAAATATTATAGGTTTAATTGGTTTTAGAGTTTTTAGTGTTTGTTTATGTTTTTATGGTTTTTTAGTGTATTTTAATTTTTGTAAGAGTTTTTTTTGCTTTATGTTTTTTATTTTATAGGGGTTTTATCTTTTTTTTTTGTTTTTAAAATGTTTTAATTGTTTTTAGGTTTTTATGATTTTCATAGGGGTTTTCAGTGTTTATTTTGGATTTTAAATAATAATATATTTTTAAGTTATTTAGGATTTTTATGTTTTTTATAAATTTTAGGTATTTTGAGGCTTTTATGGTTTTTAGGTTTTATAATGTTTTTGTGTGTTTTAAGGTATTTTCATATTTAATAGGTTTAATTCATTGTTTTTGAGTTTCAAATGTTTTCATAGATTTAGTCGGTTTTTAGAGTTTTAGTGGTTTTTAGGAATTTTTTTTGGGTTTTTAGGGTTGTTTATAGTTATTATGGGTTTTTCGAGTTTTTTCTGGTTTGTAGTGTTTTTTTTCATTTTTAGGATTTTTGGTTTTTTTAGTGTTGTTTTTATATAATGGGTTTTTTGTGTGTTTATGGTTGTTTATTTTTTTAGGGATTATAGGGATTTTTATATTTTTATGGATTTTTAGGGTATTTGTGAATTTTTTGGGTTTTAGGGTTTTTATGGTTTTTACGCAATCTATGGTTTTTTGTGTTTTTCAGGTTTTTTTGATTTTTTTAGGTTTAATACTTCTTTTAATTTTTTTATATTTTTAGGGATTTAAAGATTTTTTAAGATTTTATGTGGGTTTTAGGTGTTTTTATGGGTAGTATTATTTTTATAGTTTTTATGGGTTTATGGGTTTTAGGGGTTTTTAGGCTATTAAAGGGGTTTTGGAAAAAAAATTAAAGGTTTTAAGTGTTTTTTGGTTTTTAATATTTTCTTACAATTTTCATTAATTTTAGGGATTTTTTGGGCCTTTTAATATTTTTATGGTTTGATAGGGGATATATGGATTTCGAGGGTTTTTTATTTTTTTTTGGTTTTTAGCGTTCTATTTTTTGTGTGTGTTATTCTTCTTTCTTTGGTCTTTTTATGGGTTGTAAGGTTGTTTTTGAGTTTTTAACTTTTTATAGGTTTAAAGGGTTTTGTTATAGTTTTTAGTGTGTTTTTAGGGTTTTTATGGTTTCTTAGGGTTATTAAGGGTTTTGAGGGGTTATGGTTTTTATAGGTTGGGGGGGTTATGGTTTTTATGGGTTATGGGTTTTTAGGGATTTTAGAATGTTTTTATTTTTTTCTGGGGATTTAATTTTTTTGTATACTTTTTTACGTGTTTCGATGTTGTTAGGTATTTTTCATTTGTGGGAATTTTAAGGGATTATTTGGGTTTTTTTATATTTCTTACATTTTAAAGGATTTTGATGATTTTTTATATTTTTAGGGTTTTTAAGGGTTTTCAGTTTTTAGGGATTTTATTGAATTTTTAAGGGTTTTAAGGGTGTTTAGAGTTTTTTACATTTTTAGGTTTTTAATGTGTTTTTATATTTTTAGTGATTTTAGGTTTTTTATGTGTGTTTAAGGGATTTTATTGGTTTTATACTTTTTATGTTTTTTATGGTTTTACCATTTATTATGATTTTAAGGGGTTTTACGCTTTTTTGGATTTTTATGATTTTTTTGGTTTTTTATAGTTTTTCTAGGTTTTTAGAGAATTTTATAGTTTTTTTTGGGTTTGAAGTTTTTTCTATTTTTTTGGGTTTTTATATATATTTATATAATTTATAATGTTTTACAAGATAAAACATTTTTAGAGTAATTTCTGGGGTTTTTTATGGTTTATGTGTATTTTGGTTTTTTACAATTTTAAGTGGTTTTTACGGTTTTTATGGGTTTTTAGGGTTTTATGATCTTGTAGAGTTTTTAGCATTTTTTGGTTTTTAGAGGTTTATGTTTTTTTTTTATTTTTGAGATTCTATTAAGTGTGTTTCAGGTTTTATATTTTTAGTAATTTTTATGAATATTTTTTATTTTTATAGGTTTTTAGGGGTTTTAGGAATTTTGATGGATTATAGTGTTTTTAATGGTTTTGGTTTTTTAAGGATTTTAGCATTTTTAATTTTTAGGGGTTTTATGTGTTTTTAGGTTTTTAAGGTATTCTTATGAGTTTTCATCGGATTTTGGGTTTTTTATGTTTTAATGGATTTTTAGGTATTTTTAGTATTTTTTTAGTTTTTATGGGTTTTAGCAATTTTGAGGTGTTTAAGGGTTTTTATATGGTTTTTATGGATTTTATTGTCTTCTTTTGAGTTTTTAGGCGTTTTTATGTTTTTAGGGTTGTTATTATTTTTTGATTTTTTTATGTTTTTAGTGACTTAAAGGGTTTTTAAAATTTTAAGTAGATTTTTTTTGGGTTTTATTGGTTTTTTACTGTTCTTAATGGTTCTTAGTGGTTTTATTTTGTTTTAGGGGGATTAATGGTTTTAGGGGTTTTTTTAAAAAAAATAATTAGGGGTTATTTTTTTGTTTTTAAGGGTTTATTAGGGTTTTTCATGGGTTTTTGGGATTTATATCACATTTTTTTGATTTTATTGTTTTTTGGGGTTTTATGGATTTTCAGGGTTTTATTTATTTTTTAGATTTTTAGGATTTTTTATTTTTAGGGTTTTAATGTTTTTAGATTCTTTAATGTTTTTGGGGGTTTTGAGGGGTTTTATAGTTTTTTGTGTGTTTTTTGTGTTTTTTATCTTTCAAGGATTTTTATGGGTTTTATGGGTTTTGGGTTTTTAGGTTTTTCAGGTATTTTTAGGGATTTTAGGTGTTTTAGCAAAATTATAGGTTTTTAGAGGTTTTTAGTGGTTTTAGGATATTAAATTTTCTTTGGGGTCTTCATGTTTTTAGGGGTTTTATGTATTTATTGGTTTTTAGGGCTTTTTAGGATTATTAATTTTTATGGTTTTGGGGTATTTTTAGGGTTTTTAGGGTTTTTAAGGTTTTTTAAGGTTTTAGGGTATTTTAGTTTTTTAAGTGCTTTACATATTTTTAACGTTTTTTATATTTTTAATGATTTAAAGGGTTTTTAAACTTTTTAGTGGGTATTTATGTTTTTATGTGGGTTTATGTTTCTTATGGGTTTTAGGGTGTTTTATGGTTTGTATGGGGTTTTAGGGATTTTCTGGTCTTTTAGGGGTTTTTCACTATAAGGTTTTAGGGGTTTTAAATGTTTCTAGGTTTTAAGGTTTTATTCTTGTTTTCTCAGTTTTATAGTATTTTTATTTTTAGGTATTTTATATTATTTTTATGATTTTTGTGGTCTTTTTGGGTGTTAGGGATTTTTAGGGATTTTTGGGGGGGTTTAGGGGTTTTAAGGTATTTAGGGGTTTTATTTTTTTTTTATGTTTTTAGGGATTTTAAGTGGTTTTTTATTTTAATATTTTCTTATAGGGTTTTATTGATTGAAGTGGTTTTTATGTTTTTTGGGATGTTTGGTATTTTTTTGTTTTTATGGATTTTAAGGGTTTTTTAGTTTTCTGTTAGTTTTTGTGTTATTTTTTTGGAATTTTTGGCGTTTTATGTTTTTTAGGTTTTAATGGTTTTTTTAGGTTTTTTAATGTATTTTTTATTATTAAATTTTTTTAGGGTTTTAAAGGGTTTTAATATTTTTTAATAGTTTTTAGTGTTTTTATGTGTTTTTAGGTTCTTTTAGGGAGTTTAAGGGTTTTATGGTGCTTTTTGTTTTTATCGTCTTTTTGGTTTTTATGGTTTTAGTATTTTTTATGTTTTCTGTGGGTTTTATGTTATTCTATGTCATTATGGTATTCTTATGTATTCTCATATTTTTATGGATTTTTATGTTTTAGGGAGTTTTAGGGATTTTTAGGTATTTTGAGAGTTCTAAATGTTTTTAGTGTTTTTCTTGGGTTTTTTTCGGTTTTTTGGGTTTTTGTTTTGTTTTTAGGGGTTCGATGGGTTTTTATAGTTTTTTAACATTTTTTGTTTTTTAATGGGTCTTAGAGTATTTAGTGGTTTGAGGGGTTTTATTGGTATTTGGGGGGTTTTAAGGATTAAGGGAGGTTTTAGGTTTTTAGAGGTTATTTGGTCTTTGGGTTATTTTAGGTTTTTTTTCTTTTTTAGGTTTTTAGTTATTCTATTTTTCTAGGTTTCTAAGGGTGTCTTAGTGTTTTTGTGATTTTTATGTTTTAGGGATTTTAAGGGTTAATTTTATTTTTATGGTTCTCATTGTCTTTAGGGATTTCTAGGGTGTTTTGTGTTCTTTTGGATTTTATGATTTTTTTAGAAGTTTAATACTTTATTATGGTTTTAGGGGCTTTATGCGATTTTAGGTTCTTACAGTTTTCATTTGGTTTTTATGGGTTTTATGGGTTTTTAGGATTTTAGGGATATTAAGGGTTTTTTGGGATTTTTATTGTTTTTTGAGATTTAAGGGATTTTGAGTGTTTTTAGGGTTTTTAAGGTTTTTATGGGTTTTTGGGGCTTTTAGGGTTCTTCTCCCTTTTTTAGATTTTAACGGTCTTTTATAGTTTCTTCTATTTTATGGTTTTATTGGTTTTTTAGTGTTTTTTCTGGTTTTAGGGTCTTTATGGAGTTTTACCATTTTTACGGTTTTGGGGTTTTATGGTTATTAGGGTTGTAGGTTTTTTAGGATCGTTTTAGGATTCCATACCATTTTTAGCATTTTTCTATGGGTTTTATGTTTTTTTTTAGTTTTTAATTTTTTTCTTATGGTTTTTAGTGTTTTTTAATCTTCAGGTTTTATGATTTTTTAGAATTTTTACGGGGTTTTAGGGTTTTTATATATATTTTTGGATTTTATGGTTTTTTGGGGTTTTTTATTTTTTTATGGTTTTTTATGTTTTTAGCAGGGGGTCTGTGTTTTTTGGGGTTTTATGTTTTTAGAGTGTTTTTAAACATTTTTAGGGGTTTAAATGTATTATATTTTTAATTTTTTTAGGATTATAATGTGATTCTAGTGGTTTTAAGGTTTTGGGATTTTAATGGTTTTTAGGTTTTTAATTTTTATGTTTGGATTTTTCATGGTTATTATTATTTTTTATGTTTTTATGGATTTTTTAGAATTTAATTGGATTTTTAGTGTTTTTAGGTATTTTTTGGTTTTTAAGGGATTGTTTAGGTTTTTGGGGATTTTATAATTTTTTTGGGGTTTATGGTTTTTTTGGGTCTTAAGGTTTTTCAGAGCTATTTACCATTTTAGGGGTTTAATGTAGTTTTATATTTTATAGTTTTTTAGGTTTTTTGTGGATTTTATGGTAATTTTATGGTTTTTTTTGGTTTTTATGGTTTTTATGGTTTTATTGGGTTTTAGAGTTTTGAGGGTTTTAGGGTTTTAGAGTGTTTTCATGATTTTATGTTTTTCTTATGGGTCTTCAATGTTTTAATCATTTTTTACAATTTTCGGGGTTTTTTTTTTATCATTTTTAGGTTTTTTTGAATTTTATGGGGGTTTTTTTTCAATTTTTAGGGTTTTTTATGATTTTCAATGTTTTTAACATTTCTAGGGTTTTAATAGATTTATATATTTTTTATTTTTTAGGGGTTTTATTATATTTTACGGTTTTTAATGGTTTTGGGGGTTTTTATTGTTTTTTGGGTTTTGCGGTATTTTATTGTTTTTGGAGTTTTTAGCATTTTTTAGTGTTTAAGGGTTTTAACTTTTTCAGGGGTTTAAAATATTTTTAGGATTTTTAATGTTATTATGTGTTTGGGGGGGTTAGGTTTCTTAGGTTTTTTAGGGGTTTTATGGTTTTTAGGAGTTTTAGTGTTTTTATCATTTTTTCTATTTTTAGTGGTTTTAAGTGTTTATGGCGTTTAATGTTTTCTTAAGGGTTTTCAGGAGTTTTAGAGTTTTGTTCAAATTTTAAGGGTTTTATGACCATTTCAGAATTTTTATGGATTTTTATTGTTTTTATAGATTTTAATGGTTTTTGGGGATCTTGTAGTTTTTGGGTATTTAGGGTTTTTTAGTTTTTTTAATGTTTTTTAGAGTTTTATTTGGTTTTTTGTGGTTTAATGTGTATTTAGATTTTTTTAGTAGTTTTTTGGTTTTTATGGGTTTTATGGGTTTTATGGATTTGTATGTAATTTATGGGTTCAATCAAGTTTTCTTTTTTATGGTTTTTTAGAATTTTATTGGTTTTTAGATGTTTTATGTGTTTTTAGGGTTTTTAGTTTTTCTTAGGGGTTTTACGAGTTTCCATTTTTTTGACATTTTAATCGATTTTTAGGGATTTTTTGTATTTTTAGGGTTTTTAGTGATTTAATTATTTTGAGGGATTTTATTGTTTTGTGTTTTTTAAGATTTGTTTTGGATATTTAGGGATTTTTGAGTTTTTAGGTGTTTTTATAATTTTTTAACCTTTTTAGGGGTTTAAAGTGTTATTTGAATTTTTAGTGATCTCTAAGGTTATATGGGAATTAGGGTTTTTAGGGATTTAGGTGTTTTCATGGGTTTTAATGATTTTTTGGGTTTCTTGGGTATTTTAGGGGTTTTAAGGGGGTTTTAAGATTTTTTAGGTTTTAGGGGGTTTAAGTTTTTTTAGGTTTTTTTTGTTTTTCATAGGGGGTTTTCAAGATTTTTTGAGTTTCTTATATTACTAGTGATTTTATGGATTTTATAGTAATTTTATGGTTTTTATGGTTCTTTGGGGTTTTATTTATTTTTATAGTATTTTTGGTTTTTTGTGGCTTTAATTTTTTTTACGTTTTTAATTGTTTCTTAGGTTTTTATGAGATATTGAGTTGTTTAGGGTTTTTATGGATTTTAGAGATTGTTAGGGTTGTTAACCTTTTTTCTTTTTAGAGGTTTTATGTTTTTTATGTTTTTATGGTATTCATAGGGTTTTTTTGTGATATACATTTTGTTACATTTTTATGGATTTCTATAGATTTTTTGTATTTTTATTATTTTTTGGGTTTTTTGGGATTTTAAGGGTTTTTAGAGATTTTACAATCTTTATGTTTTTTTATTTATATAGTTTTTTTAGATTTTTAGGGGTTTAATGGGTTTTAGGTCCTTTATCATTTTATATGTTTAAAGTGTTTTTAGAGTTTTTAATATGTTTTTAGGATTTTCTGGGTTTATTGGGTTTTCATGAATTTTTGGAGTTTTAATTGTTTTTATGTATTTTAATGTCTTTACAATTTTTTAGAGTATTTAAATGTTTATATTTCTTTAGGATTTCATGGGGTTTTAAGATTTTTTATGTTTCTATGGTTTTATTAGTGTTTTTTGTGGTTTTAGTGGGTTTTAACTTTTTGGGATTTTAAATGATTTTTGTAGTTTTATTAGTTTTTTTGGATTCAGAGTTTTTTAGGGTCTATTAGGGTATTTAGGGGTTTAATGGTTTTTTAATTTTTTGGGGTTTTTGTGTTTTTAGTGTTTTTAAGGTTTTGAATAAATTTTAACATTTTTAGGGACATAAATGGGTTTTTTTTTTATTTGTTGTTAGGTTTTTTATGGTTTTTTGGGTTTTTATAGTTTTTAGGGGTTTAATGTGTTTTAGAGTTTTTTAGGGTTTTTAGGGATTTTAGGGTTTTTAGGTTTTTAAACATGTTATGTACTTTTAGATTTTTAATGTTTTCATGCATTTTTTCACAGTTTTTTTGGGTTTTTTACGTTTTTGGGATTCTTAAGTATTTTAAAAGATTTATTAAGGATTTTTATGGTTTTTAGGGAATTAGGTATATTTATAGTTTTTATAGTTCAAAGGTTTTTATGGTTCCTAGAGTTTTTAGTTTTTTTAAGGGTTCTAAATTTTTTTATATTTTTAAGGCTTTCTTACTGCTATTTAGTATTTATAGGTTGTTTTATGTTTTTATATATTTTAGTGATTTATTTCAGAATTTTGTGTATTTTTATGGGTTTGTTTGATTTTTTAAGAGTTTAGTTTCTTTAGGGGGTTTATGGCTTTTTTTGGTTCTTTAGATTATTATCTAATTTTTTCTAAGGTTTTATTGGTTTTATTGTTTTTTAATGTTTTTTAGGATTAATGGTTATTTAGAGTTATGGTAGTCCTTTGTGGGTTTTTAGGGGTTTTATGGGATAATAGTTTTACAGTTTAAGGTATTTTATAGTTTTTTTTACATTTTATAGGATTTGTAGTGATTGTTTTTTATTTTTATTATTTTTATAGATTTTTTTGGTATTATAGGATTTTAGGGTCTTTTTTGTATTTTTGGCCTTTTAGGTTTTTTTGGATCTTTAATTCATTTTAGGTTTTTAACTTTTTATTAGGGATTTTATATTTTTTAGTGTTTTTTTCTATTTTTATGGAATTATTGTGATTATTTAAGTTTTTTATAGATCTACAATTTTTAGGAATTTTGAGTGTTTTAGGGATTTATAGGTTTTACGGGGTCTTATGGTATTTTGGGGTTTTAAGTTTTTTTGAGTTTTCTAGAAATATTAATTTTTTAGAGTATTATAATGTTTTTATGTTTTAAAATGGTTTTTAAATTTTTTGGTGATTTTTGGGGTTTTAGAGGGTTTTAGTGGTTTTTATCATTTTTAGGTTTTATAGTGTTTTTAGGGATTTGTTGGGATTTCTGATTTTTTTTTGTTTTTATGGGTTTAAAGTATTTTTAGGTAATTATAGTTTTCTTAGGGTTTTTCAAGGTTTTTAGGTTTCTTATTTTTTTGTGTATTTTTAGGGATTTTAATGGATTTTAATGGATTTAGGTGTTTTAGCATTTGAAGGGATTTAAATGAATTTTATGGTTTTTATGGTTTGTTGGTCTGTAGTGTTTCTTGATTTTTTAAAGATTTATAGGGTTTTGGAGTTTTGTTTGACATTTTTAGAGGTTTAAAGGGTTTATTAAATATTTTAATGGGTTTTTAGGGATTTTATGCGATTTTAGTGTTTTTAATGTTTTTTAGGATTTTATGTGATTTTAGTTTTTTATTGTTTTTTGGGGTGTTTATCTATTTTATGGGTTTTAGAGTTTTTTGGGTTCATTTAGGGACTTTTCTTTATTTTTATGTCTTTTAGGCATTGTAGGTTTTTTTAGGGTTTTACGTTTTTCTTTTTTCTTTATGGTTTTTAAAATTTATAGTTTTTTTTTTGATATTTAATGTTTTTTCTGGTTTAAAATGTTTTCTTAATGTTTTTTAGGTAATATAGGGTTTTATGGTTTTAGAGAATTTTAGTTATTTTATTAGGAATTTTATCATGTTTTAGTGTTTTTATGAATTGTTACAGTTTTTATATTTTTCTAGGATTTTTTTGGGGTTTTAGTGTTTTTAAGTGTCTTATTTTTTTTAGTTTTTTAAGGATTTCTTCAGGTTTTCTTGTTTTTGGGGTATTAATTTTTTTTAGTTTTTTTGGGATTTTATTTGTTTTTTGGGGGTTTTTTGTTTTTTTGGATTTCATAAGGTTTCATTGTGTTTTTTTGTTTTTTTGGTTCTTAGGGGTTTTTAGTGTTTTTATTGTTTATTGGGGGGTTTAAGGGTTTTTAGTGTTTTAGAGGATTTATTTGTTTTTTTGGAGTTTTTGGTTTTCAAGGTTTTTAGGGGTTTTATGGGTTTTAGGTTTTTTTATCATTTTTAGCATTTTTATGCGTTTTAGGGAATTTATGTATTTTTTATGTTCTTGAGGATTGCACTGGAGTTTTGATGTTTTTTTCATTTTTTTATATTTTTATGCATCTTAAGTTTTTTTATGGTTTTTAGGTTTTTAGGGTTATTTAGGGATTTTGATGGGTTTTAGTGGTTTTAGGGGTTTTAAGTTTTTTATGGTTATTTAGGTTTAAGGGATTTTTATTTGTGCTTTTTATGGATTAATGTATTTTTAGTATTTCTTAATGTTTTTAGGGGTTTGATGGGGTATTTTGAGTTTTAGTAGGTTTTTAGGGGTTTTTATGGTTTATAGACTTAATGGTTTTTAGTGGTTTTTATGGTTTCTAGGGACTTTTAGTGTTTCAATCATTTTTTAGGCTTTCGGGGTTTGAAGTGTTTTTATATTTTTAAGGTTTTCATATAATTTTGATATTTTTTAGGTTTATTGACTTTTTTAGGGATTTTTTATTTTTTTATGATTTTAAGGGTTTTTTTTTGTTTTTAGGGATTTTGGTGGTATTGGGGGGTTTTTTTGGATTTTAGGGTTTTTATGGTTTTTTGGTTTTTAGGGTTTTTTGTGGTTCTTAGGGGTTTTATGGTTTTTAGTGTTTTATAATGTTTTTATGGGATTAAAGGGGTTTTTAATATTTTTAGTGGCATTTATCCCTTTTATGGTGTTTCAAAAAAAAATTAATGATTTTTAGGGGATTTTATGGATTTTATGGGTTTTAGGGTTTAGGGACTTTTAGGGTATTTATGTTTTTAGGGGTTTTTAATGTTTTTTGATTTTAAGGTTTTCTTAGTTGTTTTAGGATTTTATGGGCTTTTACATTTCTTGGTAGTTTTAAGGATTTTTTAGTATTTTATGGGTTTTACAGGTTTTTGGGGTTTTTAGGGTTTTTAGGGTTTTTAGGGTTATTAGTGTTATTTAGGGTTTTAATATTTTTTATGTTTTTATGGATTTTAATTATTTAATGTTTTTTATTGTTTTTAGGTTTTTAGGGTTTAGAGGGTTTTTATATATTATGTAATTTTATGGATTTTTAAGTTTTTTATGGTCTTTAGAGTTTTTAGGGATTTTGAGGGATTTTGGGGTTTTTTAGTGTTTGTAGGTTTTTTTAGTTTTTTTGGGGATTTCAATGTTTTTTATTTTTATGCATTTAATGGGTTTTTATAGTTTTTTAAAATTTTCAGTGTTTTATTAGGTTTTTAGAGTTTTTAATTGGTTTTAGGGTTTTATGCAGTTTTATGATTTTAAAGGATTTTAAGGGTTTTATTTTTAAGGGTTTGTATGGTTTTTAGGGGTTTTTATGTTTTTTTAGATTTGTAGAATTTTATAGGCTATTCAGGGGTTTTAAGTGTTTTCATGTTATTTATATTTTCTTAGGATTTTTGAGGGTCTTTATGATTTTCTCTGTTTTTAGGGATTTTTATAGATTTTATGGTTTTATGGTTTTTAAAGGATTTTGTGGGTTCTTAGGGTTTTTTATTATTTAATGTTTTTTTTGGATTTTTAGATTTTTGGGGTTTTAGGGTTTTTTTGAGTTTTTAGGGGTTTAAAGGGTTTTTAGAGTTTTTTTTAACATTTTTAGGGTTTAAACGATTTTTAGAGTTTTTAGTGTTTTCAGTGTTTTTAGAAATTTTAAATGGTTTGGGGGTTTTTTGGGTTTTAGGGTTTCATTTTTTAGGGTACTTTAGGCAAGGAAGATGCGAGGGTCGGGCTATTCCCAGCCCCCCCCCCCCCCCAAATTTATTAGAAAGAAAAAGAGACACAACAGACAAGGTAGGGGAGGGGTCAAACAACCCACACTCAAAAACCCTTACAACCCAAAACGCAAAAGACCCAAAAAATCAAAAACGAGAAAATAAAAGACCAAAAAAGAAAGAAAATAAGTCAACATCACCAACAAAGTCTGAAACAGAAGCCGTACCGCAAGGGTCACCATCTGCACCATATCCAGAGGCCACATCATCAAATCAGGAGTCAGAGTCATCCCACCCTGACTCGTATTCCTCATTAAGTGTAAGGAGCGTCAGAAACTTATCCCTGCATTTTTCTTGTTCCAGTGAACACTGCTTCTCCAGATGATTAACTTTGATTTTCAGCTTAACCAGCTTTGATGACGCCTGGGTAGCCATGGGTCTGGGGAGAGTGGAATAATCCCTCTTCACCCTCCTCTTCGAGGAGTCATAGGTGGTACCATCACCTTTCACCTACTCAAACTCATTGAAACGCTTCCCCACCTCCATGTCATGATCTCGTTCTTGATCCGAGATAACGGATGATTCCTGATTTAAAGAGCACTCAACAGAATCGTCATGCTGCAGCATGCTTGGAGCCATTAAGGCAGGTATTTCTGCACTCCCAATGACAGCAACTAGCGGTCCATGCCCATCCTCCCCAGGCAGTACCGTCCCCCCAACATCATGCAAGTCCAAACAGACAGGCCTATCATCCAGGGACTCTTCATGCACCTCCATGGCCAGCCATATCACTTCTTCCGTTGCAGCAGCTTCTCCTTGTTTGTGATCATCCCCTGTTCCAGCACCCTCCCATTGGATAAACACATTCACTTCCTTAGGCACTCTCCCCTGATCAGCAACCTCCTCCAAAAGATCTGTTTCCCCCTGCTCCTCCACAGTCCCACAATGCAGCATGATAGGGACCACCTTAGGTTCTAGAGAACCCAGAAAAAGAAGATCCCCCAGGAAAGAGGGTGTGTTTTCCAGTCCTTGAAAATCCATTTTCCCCTACTTAACCTCCCTTTACACCTGGTTGAGAGAAGATGCAAAAAACATATTCATCACCCTCCTGTTTTTCATACATTATTCCTTCCACGGACTCCCCCGCCTGCTTGGCCACCACCTTCCTCCTATCCTACGACCCCAGCTCATCCATCTTCCCCTACCCAACTTCAATAGTGCCTTCCCCAGCCTCCACATTACTCGCAGCCAACAATGCCTGCACCTCATCACAATCATTCCCAACATAGCTCAAATTCAGCACAGTAGCAGTAACCACCAGAGAATCACTCTGGGCGATCCCTCCACCATGTCCAGTGGCAGCGGCCAACACCATATTCTGCGCCTACTCAGCAGGTATATCACATCCTTCATTTTTAATCACGGGCTCTTACACCTCATCCTCACACTCTATCCCTTCAAGGAGGTTAAGAGTTGGAACCAAAGCCTGACTCTGATTCATACTGTTGTCAGGGGAAAAAGGAATCTCAGTTGTAGCACACTCTATTCCGAGAGTTCCACCAGCATTCGGAAGCATCAAATCACTCCTCAAGCGCTTGAAAATATAACTCACCAAGGGATCTGATTGACACTGAGAAGCCACTTGCGCTAAATTGATAGCACCTACTGCATCCCCGTGGCCCTCCAACACAAATGGACTCACCCCAGAACCATCCTACCCACTGCCACAACGAGCCTCCAAGTCCAGG
This sequence comes from Viscum album, assembly GCA_963277665.1. Lineage (NCBI taxonomy): Eukaryota > Viridiplantae > Streptophyta > Magnoliopsida > Santalales > Viscaceae > Viscum > Viscum album. The sequence goes on from OY728162.1 coordinate 480,357,528, forward strand.
ACACCTGAAGGTGGTTTTGCCACCTGCCCATGTGAAACCACCTCCCCCGCCAACTCCATCAGGCCAGACCCATTGCACCACACCGCATCACCCAAAGCTTGAGTCTACTCCAGACTTCCATCCTTCCCTTGATCTGCTAAGTCCTCAATGCACAACCTTAATGAAGTGGAACCATATTCCTTATTGACTATCACATCTTGAGTCCTCACAACCAACGCCTCCTCAAGGTCACTGGTATCTGATTGTCACAACAACATCCTTGGAAGAGGATTCCCAGTCCCATCAATACTATGCTCCTCCACCATCACAACATGATCAACTGGCCCATCCATCCCAATATCCATTTCTAAAGCTCAGTTGCTGCTAAATCATCATCTGCAAGAAGAAATAGAATGACCCAAATGTCTATATCCAGAACAGAACACCACAACTGACTCAAACACCACTGGATGATTGTAGCGAAACTCCTTGCCAACAGTGATTCAAACAAATTCTGTTATAGGATTTGAAACATCTAGTTCGACACATATTCTTGGGGAAACCGGGTGACAGATCACTTTGGTTCGGCTGTCCGAACACAGGTATCGACCAACAAGATTCCCAAGCATACATAAAATGGATGGGCTTTGATACGGAAGAGTGAGATGTGGGAATCTAACCAATGAAGCAACCAGCGGTGAGTCACAGTTCCTATATAGGTCAAAACTCCACCAGAAGAGATCGAAACTAACTCTGTTAAAAATTTTATGGGATGCGGACCAATCTTGGATCAAATCATCCTAAGAAGAAAACTTTATCATGAAGTTTCGGCCATCAAACAACCCTACTGTGGCCCAATCCTGGAGATTCCAAGATCCAAAACCAAATCTGTCGAAAGCCTCCACCGAGGGACGAAACCTCATAAAACAAGAAACCAGGGTCAAGCTATGAAGTGCAGAGGCCAAATGAAACACCAGCTCCAATAAGGTATTTATCCTTTTAATACGTTTTAGGGTTTTAAGTGTTTTTTTTGTTTTTTTTTTCATAGGGGGTTTCAGTGTTTTTATGTTTTTAGCTATTTTTATTTATTTTTTGGAATTTCTTAGTTTTTAGGGGTTTTAGAGTTTTTTTTGGGTTTTCAAGTTATTAGTGGGGTTTTTGGGATTTTAGTGATTTAAGAGTTTTTTTTGGGTTTTATGGTTTTCTAAATTTTTTAAATGATTTTTGGTTTTTAAATGGTTTTTATTGTTTTTTGTGTATTTTTATGGTTTTTATGGGTTTTTGGGTTTTTATGGTTTTTAGGAGGTTTTATGGTTTTTATGGGTGTCTAGATTTTTTGGGGTCTTCTTAGGGATTTTTGGGTATTTAGTATTTTTATGGGTTTTTAGAGGTTTTACCTGTTTTTATATTTTATGTATTTATTTTTTCTTTTCAAGTAATTGGGGTTATTTATGTTTTTTGGTGCTTTTTATGGATTTTTTAGGGTTTTTAGTGGTTTTTTGGATTTTTAGTGATTTTGAGTGTTTTTAGGGGTTTTATGGTTTTTTCAGATTTTTGGATTGTTTGAGTTTCTTATTGTTTTTAAGATTTTTTTATTTTTATAATGTTTTAGTGGTTTTAAGTGATTTTTAGTGGTTTTATGGGGTTTTAGGACTTGGTTTATAGGGATTTCATGGCTTTTAAAAGTGTTTGGGTTTTTAGGGTTATTTATGGCTTTAGACTTGTTATTTTTTTAGGGGTTTAATTTTTTTAGGATTTTGAAATTTATTGTGGTTTTTAGGGTTTTTACAATTTTGGGAATTTTACAGGTTTTTTGTATTTTTATGGGTTTTAGGATTTTTAGGGATTTAGTGGGTTATTAGTTTTTTTAGTATTTTTATTGGGTTTTATGTTTTTTAATGATTTTTTGATTTTTTTTAGTGTATTAATTTTTTTTAGATTTTTTAAACGTTTCTAGGGGTTTAAAGGGGTTTTATAGTTTTTTGTGATTATTAAGATTTTTATTGGTATTTAGGATTGTTGGTAGTTTTTAGTATTTTTATGTATTTAATGATTTTTTGTGTTTTTAGGGGTTTTAGTGTTTTTTATGTTTTTACAGGATTTAAGTGTTTTTTGTATGATAAGGTTTTCTTAGGGATTTTCATGTTTTTAGTGATTTTAGTGTTTTCAATTGTTTTTGAGAGTTTTAGTAATTTTATGCTATTTAGGGTTTTTTGGGATTTTGAGGGGTTTTAGGGGGTTTATGTTTTTTATGGGTTTTATTGTTTCATTGGGTATTTATGGTTTCATGAGTTTTTAGTATTTCTAATATGTTTTTAGTTTTTCAATGTGTTTAAAGGTTTAAAGGATTTTTAGTTTTTTTAATGTTTTTTGGGTTTTTATGTGTTGTTGGGTTTTTAAGGTTTTGAGGGTTTTTATTCTTTTTAGATATTTTAGTGTTTATAGTTTCTTTTAGGGTTTTTTGGTTTTTTTATCATTTTTAGGAATTTAGGGGTTTTAGGTTTGTTGGATTTTTATGGGTTTTATATTTTCTTAGTGGGTTTTTGGGTTTGTTTGGTGTTTCATGGGGTTTAAGGGTTTTTGTAGTTTTTTATGGTTTTTATGGTTTTTATATTTATTGGATTTTAGGTATTTTAATTATATTTAGGTTTTAAGTATTCCTTATTTTTTTTAGTATCTTTTGGGTTTTTAAGCTTTTTTCAATTTTTTGGGATTATTAAGATTTTTTTAAGAGTTGTTAGGGATTTTGAGATATTTTAGTATTTTTAGGGTTTTATGGTTTTTTCGATTTTAATTTTTTCTGGGTATTTTAGGGTTTTTTAATGGATTTTTAGTTTTTTAATGTTTTTAGGAGCTTAAATGGATTTTTAGAGTTTTAGTGTGTTTTGTGTGTTTTTATTGTTTTTAGGGTTTTTTATGATTTTTAGGGGTTTTATGGTTTTACGATATTTATTCTTTTTAAAGTATTTATACTTTTTATGCTTTTCAGGGTTTTAAGTGTTTTAAACTTTTTATGTTTTAGGGGGTTTTAGGGTTTTATGGGTTTTTATGTTTAATGATTTTTAAGTATTTTATGGATTTTTTTAGTTTATAGGGGTTTTAGAGTTTTTATGGGTTTTAAGGATATTAATGGGGTTTTGGGGATTTCAGTGTTTTTGAGAGTTTTTTAGGGTTTTATGGTTTTCTATATTTTTTAATGTTTTTATGGTTTTAAATGGTTTCTAGTGTTTTAGGTGTATTTTTATGGTTTTTAGGGGTTTTTGGGATTTTATGTTTTTCAGGGGGTTTTATTGTTTTTATCGGTGTTTAGGTTTTTGGGGTCTTCTTAGGGATTTTAGGGTTTTTAGCATTTTGATGGGGTTTTAGAGGTTTTAAATATTTTTAGAATTTAAGGGTTTCTTTTGGATTTTAAAGTAATTAGGGATATTTATGTTTTTTGGTGATATTTAGGGATTTTTTAGGGTTTTTATGTTTTTTTGTTTTTTAGGGATTTTGATGGTTTTAGGCCGAAGGCAGGTGCAAGAACCACGCTATTCCTAGTCCTCCCAAATTTATTAGAGAAAAAAAAGAAAGGGGCAGGGCCAAATGACCCAAACCAAAAAACAAGTCCCAAAGGAAAAAGAAAGTTGAAAACAAAAGGGAAAAAATAAAAAGGAAGGAAAAGCAACAACAGAGGTGATCATGTCCCGAAATCTAGTCAATGTCTGCACCACATGGGTCTCTATCCACACCATAGTTGTCAGCAGCATCTGTATCCACCGACTCCCACTCAGATGATTCACCTAGGAAGTTAGTGTAATACTCTCTTAGCCTTCGCTGCTCCGCATTAAACTGAGTCTTGACCGACCTCCAACCATTTGCTAAGGGTTTATTCTTTTCAGATTTACTAGATGCCCTAGTAGACACTATCTTTTGCAGGGAGGAATAGTCCTTCCTCGGCTTCCTCTTTCGTGGGTTAGATGTGACACTAGTAGAGAATTTATCCTAAACGGGGATAATATTGTCCTCTTTATTCAGATAGAAAACAATGGGGGTTGACCCCTCAATAGACCCCTCCCCAGATGAACCACCTATAAAGTTCTCTTTCCCGAGAGGGAATTCATTCCCAAGCATAGTCTTCTCCTTTATTATCTGTGCCATGTTGAAGTTCATTCTTGATTCCTCATCATAACCCTCCCTCCAATACATTGCGCTGTGTAATTCCATTTCATCTTGTAAGATGGATTTATGAACTACTGTTGGAATCACATTGGAAACCACCAAAGTCATGTCCTTTAGTATCATGGTCGGGAAAACAACTCAGTTTGTCCAGACTCATCAGTTCAGGCATTGAGAATCCCTTTGGGCACACGCTCATTTGAAATATCCACTGCGACCGGGACCAGATGCCCATTATCAGCATAACTTGCTTCATGCAGATCATAGCACGCCACATCAACACATGTCATATCGTCAGCATAAGTAGTCCAAATAGCATGCACACCATCAAGACCACCAGATTCATCCACTTCATCACTAGAACCAGGTACAACGGTATCATCATCCCATGTACTGGCCTCATCAATCTTAGTACTGAGAAGCCCTTCGGGCACACACCCATCTAAAACATCCCCCACAGTAGGGACCATATGCCTTTCATCTAGGAAGATAGATTCAAGCAAGAGGGGGTTTATGTGTTTTTCGGAGTGTCTTATTTTTAGGGTTTTTTATGGCTTTAGACTTGTTATGTTTTCATGGTTTTTAAGTTTTTTTTGGATTTTACAATTTATTTTTGTTTTTTAGGGTTTTTACATTTTTGGGATTTTTACAGGTTTTTTGGATTTTTATGGTCTGTTAGGTTTTTAGGGATTTATTAGATTTTTATATATTTTTAACAATTTAGGGGTTTAAATGATTTTTATATGTTTTAGTGGTTTTTATTTTTTTATGTGTTTTTTGGATTTTTATGGGTTTCATGGGTTTTAATAGTTTTAGGGGTGTTATGGGTTTATGGACTTTTTAGGTATGTTAGGATTTTTATCCTTTTAATGATTTTAGGAGTTTTATGTATTTTAATGTTCTTATATTTTTCTTAGGTATTTTCATAGTTTTCAGGGTTTCTTACATTTTTAGGTATTTTTATGTATTTTTTCGATTTTTATGGGTTTTAGTGTTTTAGGGATTTTTGGGATTTCGATTGTTTTTAGGTTCGTTTGATTTTTTAGGTTTTTAGTTTCTTTTTAACTAAAAATGGTTTAAAGTATTTTTAGGTTTTTTTTCATAGGGGTTTTCATTGTTTTAGGGATTTTTAGGTTTTTAGGGATTTTAGGGCTTTTTATGATTTTTATTGTTTTTATGGTTTTTAGAGATTTTTTCAGTTTTTAATGTTTTTAGGGTTATATGGTTTTTTAGGTTTATTAGGGTTTTTTACCTGGTTATGGTTTTAATGTTTTTTATAGTTTTTAACAATTTTAGGGGTTTAGAGGGGTTTTAGAGTTTTTAGTGGGTTTTCATGATTTTTATGGGATTTTGGGGTTTTAGGGGTTTTAGGGTCCTTCTTTTTTTATCATTTTTTTGGGTTATAAATATTTTTAGGATAATAAGGATTTCATAGGGTTTTTGGGTTTTTGTGTTTTTAACTTTTTAGGGATTTTAGGGAATTTTTAGGTTTTTTAGTGATTTATGGTTTTTAGGGATTTTCAGGATTTTTAGGGGTTGTCAGGGTATTTAGTGTTTTAAAGAATTTGGTGTTTTTATGGTTTATGTGTTTTCTGTGTTTTAGGTTTATATGTCTTTCTTAGTGTTTTTATTGGTTTTTTTACTTTTTATGGATTTTGAGAAATATTTTTGTATTTTTTTTGTTTTCTTGGGTTTTTTGATTTTTAGGGGTTTGGGGGTTTTATGATTTTATGATTTTATGGATTATCAGTTATTTGGGATTTATTTAGATTTTTAGGGTTTTAATGTTTTATAGTATTTTTATCCTTTTTATGGGTCCAAAGTTTTTTAAAAAATTTAGTGCATTATGGTTTTTAACAGTTTTTATTATTTTTAAAGGTTTTATTAGTTTTATGGTCATTAGGGTTTTGTGGTTTTCTTATTGTTTTTTAGGATTTATAGGGTTTTATGTTTGTAGGTATTTTAAGGGATATTATTGGATTTTTATAGGCTTTAGGGTTTTTATGGATTTTGAGGGTTTTTGGGATCTCTAGGATTTTTTAGATTTTATGGAGTTTTGGGTTTTTATGATATTCTGTTTTAGTTTTTTTTGGGTTTTAAGGGTTGTTTTTATTTTTTTACATATTTTATGGTTTAAAGTGCTTTTAAAGTATTTAGTGGGTTTGGGGATTTTAATTGGGTTTAGGGGTTTTACTGTATTTAGGGGGTTTAATTCTTTTTAGGGGTTTGGGGTTTTTTTGATGTTTTTTTGAGGGGTTTTTAGAGGTTTTTTCATTTTTTACTATTTCTGGGGTTTTTATGTATTTTATGGTTTTTAAAGTTTTATTATTTTTTCTAGGGGTTTTGGGGTATTGAAGTTAAAAAAAATTACGGATTTTATAGTATTTTTATAATTTTTATGGTTTTTATCGTTTTTAGGGATTTTAAAGTGTTTTTGGCATTTTATTGTAGGTTTTCAGTTTTTTTAAATATTTTTGTGGTTCATATGTTTTTTTATTTTTTATTTTTTTCTATGGGTTTTATTATTTTTTAAGCTATTTGGGATTTTTGGGGATTATTAGATATTTTTTTTTAGTATTTTTGGATTTTTAAGAATTTTGAGGGCTTTAGGATTTTTACGGTTTTATGGTTTTTTTGTTGTTCTTGGTTTTTTGAGATTTTATGTTTTTTATTTTTTATTGAGTTTTTATTTTTTAGGGGTTTAAATGGTTTTTAGATTTTCTATTGTTTTTAAATGATTTTTATGTTTTTATGGTTTTTGGGGTTTTATTAGTTTTAGGGGTGTTCATGGTGTTTTGTTTCTTTTTAGGGTTTTAAATTTTTTATGGTTTTTTGGGGTTTTATGAGTTATTAGGTTTTTATGGATATATTAGGGGTTTCAAATGTGTTTTGGGGGTTTTAATTTTTTTTTTAAAATTTAGGGAGTTTTTTAGGATTTTTATGGTTCTAAGGTTTTTAGGGAATTTTTAGATTCTATGGTAATTAAGGGTTTTAAGGGATTAGGGCATTGAGATTTTTTTCTATTTTTAGGGGGTTTAAGTGTTTTTAGGTTCTTAAGGGTTTCTTAGGGTTGTTCAGTTTTTTTGGTTTTTATTGTTTTTTTTTTATTTTTTTGTCTATTTAAGGTTTTTAGGATTTTAAACATTTTTATGGAAAGGAAGGTTCGAGGCTAGGATATTTTTGACTCCCCCAAAATTTATTAGAAAAAATACACGAAGACGCTACAGACAAGGGAGGGGAGGGGTAAAATGATCCACACCCAAAAACCCTTTACAAACACATGCTCAAGAACCGAAAAGAAAAAGAATGTTAAAAAAACACACAAGAAAAGGAAAAACTGAAACATCTCAAATAGCAGCTCCCAGCCAATCAGCAACCAGCAGAAATACAAGCGCAACACCTTCAGCATCTCCCATCCCAGCAGAATCTAGCATTTGGAACCAGCAGCATCCAACATCACAAAACCACCAGCATCCAACACCACAGAACCACCAGCATCAGAATCACAAGCCTCACCTTCACCAACATTCAACAGCTCACCACCAAACAACGACCAACATCCAATCTCACAGGAACCAGAAACCAGCAGCTTCACACCAAAATGAGCTACCACCAAAAGCACATAACCATCGGCAACAAAAGCACACAACCACCAGTAACCAGAGTTCGTATCTGGACAACAACCATCCTCCTTATTCACAAAAACCAGTAGGTGGAACCTCCCTCCCAAAAAGGACCACCGCATGCACCACAGAACCAACTACACCAAATTCCAACCCACAAGCCTCATCGCATTACAGCCAAACAATAACCAATCCATATCAACGTTTCCAGTAATGAACGCCTTCTTTCCAAACAGATCAACCAACAGCAGCTTGAACCCAATATTATCCATATCATCTAGCACCTCCTCGCCAATAAGAGCCATCGCCAGCAACTTAGAGCAACCAGCACCAAACCCATATCCAACAGCTTCATCGCACCCAAGCCCTGCAACAAGAAGTATCCAACACCACCAGTTCTAGGGAAAAAAATCTCCCAAACCAGAAATTCCTTGCATCCTATCTTTCACACCAGTACACACTGAAATCCCCAGTAGCATCAAAAACTTTGATAAATCAAAAACTATCTTAATTAGAGACTCGAGCGGACCCCTAACCAACGGGAAATCCCATCCATCAAGAAACTCCACAAGCAGAACAAACTGTAGCAGTAGAGCAAGTAGAATTCCACCAAACTGTATCCACTAGAAAACACAAGCCACCGGCATGCCAGAAAAAAGCAGAAACCAAACTTTGAGGGAGAAAATGTACTAGATTTGAAGCGCCCTCAGGGACGAAACCAAGCAGCGAAGTAGCAAGTCAACGCAAAGCCACTGTAATTTCAGATCTAGTGGGAGGGTTGACTTCTTCGTCGACCTCGTAGAATCCACCCAAACCACCGGGAAACCATCAATGCCGCCACCATAGAGTAATAAATATAGCATCCGAGGATTAGGAAGGTCCAGATCTACCAAAGCCGATCCAAAACCTTGTGAAAACCAGACCATGCCATTGTCGCCATTCCCCCTAAACATTTTTAGGGGGTTTTATTGTTTTTAGTTATTTAGGGTATTTCTAAATTTTTTATGGTTTTTATAATTATTTAGGTGTTTAAGGGTTTAAAGTGGTCTTTGGTTTTTAGGGTTTTCACAAGGTTTTTTAGGATTTTTATAGAGTTTTACATTATAAGAGATTTTATTAGGTTTTAAGGTTTTTTAATATTTTGATGGTTTTTTGGCTTCTAATATTTTTTGATTTTAAGGGGTTTTATCATTTTTATTGCTTTTAGGGGTTTAGGTATTTTTCTTGTTTTTATGGTTTTCAAAATGATTTTTAGAGTTTTTTGGGTTTTTTAATTTTTTATGTATTTTAGGATTTTTATGTATTTTTATGGGTTTTAGGGTTTTTAGGTATTTTGAGGGATTTTTTTATGATTTTTTGGATTTTTTGGTTTTTTGGGGTTATTTATAGATTTTTTGAGTTTTTTAGATTTTTCTTGTTTTTTAGAGTTTGTATCATATTTAGGGGTTAAAAAATTTATTAATTTTTTTGTTATTTTTATTGTTTTTTATTCATTTTTTGGATTTTTAAGGTTTTATGGGGTTTTATGGTTGTTTAGGGGTTGAACGGTTTTTTGGGACATTTTAGGTTTTTTAGGGATTTGGTGTTTTAAAGGTTTCTAGTATTTTTCTCTTTTTAGGGTTGTCAGGTTGTTTTAGTTTCTATGGTTTTCTTTGGGTTTTTTGGGGATTTTAAGTGTTTTTTTTCTTTTGGGTAATTCTACAGATTTTTTATAATTTTTAGGGGTTTTAGGGTATTTAGGGATTTTAAGGGTTTTATGGTTTTTAGGTGTTTTTTTAGTTTTTTAGGGTTTTATCATTTTTTAGGTTTTTGGGGTTTAAGTGTTTTTAGGTTTCTAAGGTTTCCAAGTGGTTTTCATGGTTTTTAGGGGTTCTTAAATTTTTTATTGATTTTTAGGTATTTTGATTGGTTTTGGGGGGGGGAGGGTGTTCATGTTTTTTTTGTTTTTAGGGTTTTTTATTTTTTTTATGTTTTTCAGAGATTTTAAATTTTTTTGGGCTTTAAATGATTTTTTATAGTTTTAGTGTTTTTTATGGATTCTTGGGGTATTTATGATTTTTAATATTTTTTTTTGAATTTTTATGGATGTTTAGGGGTTGAAGGGTTTTCATGTTCTTTTTGGGCTTTTAGTATGTTTTAGGGTTTTTTCCATTTTAGGGGATTTATGTGTTTTTAGGCTTTTAAGGTATTCTATATATATTTTTAGGGATTTTATATTTTTTATCTAATATGTACATTTAGGTATTTTTAATATTTTTCAGGATTTTAGAGGTCTTTAAGTGATTTTAGGATATTTTGGGTTTTAGGGTGTTTATAGTTTTAGCGATTTTAGGTTTTTATGGGTTTATGTGTTCTTAGGTTTTTATTTTTTTGTAGTATTTTTTAGGGTTTTATTTTTTTTGTTTTTGGATATTTTTAGGGATTTTTTTGGAATATTATGGCTTTTACAGTTTTTAGGGATTTTGAGGGATTTTATGGTTTTCAGGGTTGTTTAGGTTTTTATGGTCTTTTTGGTTTTTATTGTTTTTTATTTTCATTTTTTTAGGGGTTTTAAGGTTTTTAGATTTGTTTATCATTTTAGGGATTTACTGGATTTTATTCTTTTTATAGGAATTTTAGGGATTTTAGGGGTATTTATTGTTTTTAAGGGTTTTAAGGGTTTTATGGTTTTTAGAGGTTTTAGGATATTTGTCGTTTTTTTAGAAAATTATAGTATTGGTCGGTAACCCAACCCACAGACACAAGATTTATTTAGAAGGAATGGTGTAAAGAGAAATTATGTAGTGCAATGTGCTTGAATCAACAACATACATAAAGAAAAAACATGAGAATGCTAAAGATGAAGGGAAACAAAGCCTATGAATAAATCAGAAAAATAAATAAAGATGCCTTCTTGCTACTGAACAATTTTGTGGAAAAGCATTATTTCTAGTCATCCCATAGTTTTGTAGTAGTGTGATCAACTTGGAGATAAGAAAATGTGTAGCATGTAATGACGTAGTATATCAACATCCAGAATGAAATGATCCAAAGAAAATACTAGTAGCTACAATCCCTTCACAATCATTTTTCAAGAGTAGATTAGCAACAAGAAACTTTGAGTACTCATCAAGATACAAGGAAATTGAATCATGTGATTTGCATCATTACAACATGGTTACATTCCTTCCTAAAACTGTCCATGGAGATATAGATCATGAATATAGGTAAACCATAAAAATGATTTATGAAGATCCATGTAAACTGGCCTAAGCACAAATTAAAAAATGACCCATCATCTTTATTTCAATCAAGTCAAGACTAGGGGGTTCCATCAATTAGTCAAAAAGCCTATACTCTTTTTAAAAAGAAATAGGATTCTAAACATCCAGTTTATGAAGGAACTAAGGCTGAGAACCTCAGAAATTAGGGAAAGAGGTCAAAAAAAAGTAATGAATTAAACCAAAGGCACTAAAGACAATGTAAAGAATCCTTTCAAATAGGTACCAAATTATGGATGGACCCAAGATCAAAACAAATAAAAGTTTTTCAAAGTGTAAGGGAATAAAAAGAGTGAATCATACGTTGAAAAACACTAATTGATAACTACTAAGGGATGTCAATGAAGTTAAAATCGAGACTTATTTTATATTCTTCCATCATCTTGATGATCATATGTATTCTAATTATATGGTAAGTCGCATTAGTGATATCACCATTCATGAATTTTTTAAATGTAATTTAATTTGTCTCACCCATCCATAAATCAACAACTTCCCCCGCATCATCCTCAATCAAGTAGAATATTTGTATATAGGTTCATTGTTTCCATCATCTTCTTCCTCATCAAATCCATAGGATGCAGTAGGTTTTTCAAAAACAAATTCTTGTCGAATAAGGTTAAAATTTTCTTTCTAAGAGGTTTATATTGAGATTTTAACAATTTTTCTCGCAAGGTTAGAGTAGTCTCTATGTTTCCTAGGTTTCTTGGTATTCAGGTTGATGAATCAATCGCCATCCACCATGGATTTTTTTACCCTTCCTTGAACTTGATTTCAAGTAAGCTTCCTCAATTTCATTTGGTTGATCATCAAAATCATCTTAGGATTTTCTAAAATCAAACTTCCTCTTTGAACCTTTTCTCATGTATGACCCGTACCAGGTGTTTCAATGATATTATCATCCTAGATAGTATTTTCTTTGTTCTCCTTGATTATCTGATCTCTATAGACAACATCTAGAAAACCAAAGATATCAATATGAGAGGGATGGGAATTGGATGGTCCAGTAAGGGTCTGATTGAAAATCTAAACACTAAGGTATCCAGAATGATCATAAAATGTTTTAGATATCCCCTTTGCAACCCAAATATAATTTTTATACATAGGAAACAAAGGGTCTAGTCCCTCAGTCCACAGAAAAGTTACCAAATTTAAAACAATTCTACAATATGCTAGTAAATTCTGAATGATTGTGACTTGTATTAAACCATAGTCCTCATTTTAGATCCATATGTGTGATGTTATAGTTTGGGATATGTCAATTTCAATATAGATTCTAGAAACAGATGGTATAATTATGCTCCTGGTTTAAGAATTATGTTTTAGGTGTTTTCCAAATGATATAGCAATTGAAAAGAGGGAATCATGTTTAAAGAAGATAAGATGTAATCTAGGAATTCCTAACAAAATAGGTGAAATGGGAGTCTTAAAATCATTGCTGAAATGTACGGTCCACTTCAAGTCTTCCTGGGAACATCAAACAAAAAGTTGCGGCCCTATCATCTAAATATAGTAATAATCACTTTCAGAAAAAAAATTGAAAGGCCACATAAGAAGAATTCAACAGAACCACATGAAATAGAACAAGGGAAATAAGTTTCATGGACTTTATTATGAAATATATATAGGTTTATTGCTCAAAAAACATACCAAAAAGTACAAAGAGTAGATCATAGGAAAGATAAAGGACCACTTTCTTTGAAAAGAAAATCCACAATAGACCCTTATGTCATCATTTCTCTGGTTAAATTAACCTCGTATGGTTTGAATCATTATTAGTCAACAAGTATTGATTACCTTCCGCCACAACATCCATAAAGAATGGAAGATTTTTATTAGGTATTATTTGTTTCTTGCATGAGGTTCCAATCTACCACAAGTCTCCAATATTTCAACTCTCAATATTTTTATGGTATTTATGGTATCTTTAGGGTTTTTTTGGTTTTTTAGGGTTTTTAGTATTTTAAGTGTTTTTATATTTTTATTGTTTTTTGAGGGGTTTTCAAGGTTTTATGTTTATTTATGTTTTTATTGATTTTTAGGCTTTTTAGCGTTTTTATGGTTTTTATGGTTTTTAGGTATTTTGAGGGTTTTTATGGGAATTTTGGGTTTTTTTTTGTTTTTATGGTATAAGGGTTTTTGGGTTTTAGGGGTTTTAGGTGGTTTTTAAGTATTTTATGGTTTTCTTACAGTTTTTAGGGGTTTTATGGTTATTTTATTTAAGGATTTCTGATTATTTATATAAATTTTTAGTGGTTTTGAGAGGTTTTGGTGTTTTTAGTGGATTATTTTAGTATATTTAGGGGTTTAGGGTTTTTTTGTTTTAAGGGTTTTAATGTTTTTAGAGTCTTTAGTCATTTTTATTGGATTAAAATGTTTTTAGAGTTTTTTGTGGATTTTAATGTTTTAGATTTTTAAACTTTCTTAGGGGTTTTTATGATTTTTAGGGGATTAGGGTTTTAGGTATTTTTTAGTTTTTTTATGGATTTTATCATTTTTTATGTTCCTAGTGTTTTTAGGTTTCTAATATTTGATAAGAAATATTATGGATTTTAGAGGATTTTGTGTTTTTATGGATTTTATATCATTTTTATGGTTACTATAATTTTTTTGGTTTCTATTCATTTAGAAGTTTTTAGTATTTTTTTAGGATTCTTATGATTTATTAGAATTTTTATCCTTTTCAGGTTTTTTGGTGGCTTTATGTGTTTTTAAGGTATTATGGTTTTCTTAAGGATTTTTAGGGTTTTCCTTATTTCATGAGTTTTTATTGATTTTCACTGATTTTTTAATATTTTTATTTTAATTTAGGGGTTTTATATATTTTGAGGGATTTAGGGTTTGAAGGATTTTATGATTTTGAGGTTTTTAGTGTTTTTTGAATTTTAAGGGATTTGTAGGGTATTTCTCGGATTTAGGATTTTTAATGTTTTTAGGGATTTTAGGGACTTTTTAGGTTTTCTATGTTTTCTTGGGTTTTAGGGATTTTGAGGTTTGTGCATGGTTTTTATGATTTTGTGTTTTTGAGGGTTAATCGTTTTTTGGGTTTTTAAGCTTTATAGATCTATCTCTAATTTTTAGGTTTTTAAATTGTTTTTAGGGTTCTATGGGTTTTTAGGATATTTCATGTTTTATGGGGTTTTGGGTTTTTAGGGATTTTTATGGTTTATAGGATCTTATAATGATTTTAGGTTCCTTAGTGTTTTTTATGCTTTTAGGATTTTATGTTTTTTTTATTTTTAATCTTTTCTTAGTGGATTTCAGGTCTTTATGGAATGGAATATGCGAGGGATGGGCTATTCCCCCCCCCCCCCCCACAAATTTATTAGAAATAAAAAAGAGACACAACAGACAGGGGAGGGGAGGGGTCAAATGACCCACACCCAAAAACCCCTTACAACCCAAGACAAAAAACCCCAAAATAAAGAAAACAAAAGCGAAAAAAGTAAAATCAGACCAAGCCAAGCAGCCACCACCCTCATCCAGCATCAACCAACATCCAACATCTCACAGCTAACCAACGACCAGCATTCAAACTCAACCAGCAATCAACATCCAGCAGCAGCACAATGGTAAACCACAGCTTCAACAACTCCCATCTCAATAGCAACCAGCATCCAGCATCACAATTTCCATCGTCCAGTGCATTCCAGCATCCAGCAGCACCATATCCCATCATCACATCAATATAGCAGTAGAAACACATCCAAACCAACCAGCCCCAGCAACCCACAGAACCAAAGATGACATCGCAGCCACTCACAACCAGCTGGATGAAACCACAGCACAGGCACTACAACCAAATGTGGCCATCATATCCTACTAGCAAACAACAACCAGTAATTCCAATCACACAATTTCCAGAAACTAGCATGTCCTCCCCAGGAGGATCTACTACCAGTGAAAACAAACAGCAAACTCCAACGAATGAAAGCACCAAAACACCAGCATCAGCAACAAAAGCATCACCGCCTCCTTGTCGACCAGCTCCTATCAACATACAGCTCATAAACCAACAACCAGCACATCCTAACCCATTGTCAAACAAAGAGTCACAGCTCAACAACCAGCATTCATGGTCTTCGAACCAAACAACTTTCAGCATTCCACATCTCGTAGCATAGCAAACCACACACCACCATAAATTGCACCAAAATCGCCAAACCCATCTCAGAAAACCCAGAAACTAGCACTCATTCATAACCGAAATCATAACCAAGAAGTAGGAGAACATGGAATGCCAAAAGGTCCGACTGAAACAAGCATCAACAAACAAGAGCAAAGACGAAGCTGAGAGACTATGTTGAGTACGCACCTGCAGCTGCTTCGCAAACCGATAGAAGAATCGAACTGGGGCGTAGAGAAAACCTTCTTCTGCAAGGTAGGATCAAGAAGGATCCGACCAGCGCTGCAAGACCAGATTTTCACACCATCCGCTGAAACGAAGGGCCTTCCGAGTAGAACCTCCACGTCAAAGCAACCAACTCTGCAAATGATCCCCTTGACCAGGTTGACCCGCCGATAGAAACTCTAGATCTGAAAAAGCGACCCCGACCCACGGCTGCTAGCAGATGTCGACCCATTCAAGATCAAGCCGATATGAAGACGTCGTGACCACCATAGTCGTCGATGGCCAGACTCACCAGATGTAGACCCATTCTTAGTTTTAGGGGTTTTAAGTGTTTTTTGGTTTGTACAGTTTTCATAAGGTTTTTAATGGTTTATGTTTTTTTCCATTTTTAAGGATTTTTATGATTAATATGTCTTATGGGGGATTTAGGGAATTTAAGGGTTTTTATGGTATTTAGGGTTTTTCCAATTTTTATGTTTTTTTGAGTTTTTTGTGGTTTTTTGAGTTTTTAGGGGTTTAGAGGGGTTTTATATTCTTTTTAAACAATTATAAGTGTTTCAATGGGTTTTAATGTTTTTAGTGGTATTTAGGGTTTTATGGGGATTTGGGGTTTTTAATTTTTGTATAAGTTTCAATGTTTTTAGGGATTTAAGGGTTTTTAGATTTCTTATAACCTTATGGTTTTTAGGGTTTTTTTAGCATTTTTATGTTTTTATGTTTTCTCTAGTGTTTTAAGGGGGTTTAGGAGTTTTTTAATTTTTAGTTATTTTTTTTAAAAAAATACATTTTTTTAGGTTTTTAGGGGTTTTAGTGATTTTTTTGATTTTTATGGTTTTTATAATTTTTAGGGTTTTTCTGTTTTTAGGTTTTAATGGGTTTGAAGTTTTTTTAAGTTTTTAAGGTTTTTAAATTATTTTTAGCATTTTTTGGTATTTTTAGTTCCTTTTTTTGGAATTTTTTGTTTTTAAAATCTTTCTTAATATTGAGTGTTTTAGGTTTTTTAAGGTTTTATCATTTTATAGGTTTTTAGGGATTGAATGTTTTATTAGATTTTCAAGGTTTTCTTAGGGTAATTCTAGGTTTTTACAGTCGTTTTCATTTTTAGGGACTTTAGTGATTTTTGTAGGATTTTATAGTTATTTAGTTATTGTAGGGATTTTGTGAGTTTTTATGGTTTTTATTATTTTATGGTTTTATTGAGTATTAGTGTTTTTTATATTATAGGCATAATTAGGATTTTTTTAGGGATTTTAGGGTTTTTTATGTTTTTTGGATTTTTAGAGCTTTTAGAGCTTTTTATTTTTTTAGGGTTTTTAGGGATTTTAATGATTTATATGTTATTTTGGATTTATAGTACTTTTAGTTTCTTTAAATATTTTTAGTGTTTTTAGGTTTTTAATGTTTCTTTTTGGGTTATATGAGTTTTTAGGTTTTCCAAATTTTTAGAATTTTTATGGATTATAATGATTTTTAAAAAAATTTGTGTTTTGAGAGATTTTGAGGGTTTTTCTGGGGTTTTAATGGTTTTTTGTTTTTTATGGTTTTTTTAGTTTTTAGGGGTTTTTAGTTTTTTTTGTTTTATAATTTGTTATTGGTATTTAAATGATTTTAGAATTTTTATTAGTTTTTAGTGTTTTTACATGTTTTTAGGGGTTTTTAATATTTTTATGTCTTTTACGGTTATTATGGGGTTTTAGAGACTTATGGTATTTTTATTATTTTTAGTTTTTTTATAGGTATTTATTTTTTAAGGGTATTTAAAATTTTTTTACTTTTAGGGTTTTCTTATGGTTTTTTTGTTCATTTGGGTTTTTTACATATTAATGATTTTTTGGATTTTTTATGACTTTTATGTTTTTTTGGGTTTTATGGATTTTGAGGGGTTTTCAGGGGGTTTATTGATTTAAAGAGGTTTTATGGGACTTATGTTTTTTAGTATTTTAGGTGTTTAATGTGTTTTTTGGTTTAGAAGGTATTATTCAGGGTTTTCATGGTTTCTATGTTTTTTTACATATTTATGCATTTTTACGGATTTTTTGGGATTTTATTGGTTTTTAAGGTATTTAAGGATGTTTAGGGTTTTAATTTTTTTAGGGTATTAATTTTTTTTGGTGTTTTAGGGTTTTCTTAGTTTTTAGGGCTTTTACGGTTTTACAGATTTTGAATGCTTTAAGGGTTTTAACTAAGTTCCTAGTTTTTAGTGTGGTTTTAGGGGTTTTTTGGGGTATAGGTTTTTAATGGGTTTTTGGGATTATGGTTTGAAGTGGTTTTATTTGGTTTTTATAGTAATTTTATAGTGTATTTATCATTTTTTAGGTTTTTATAAGTTTTATGTGTTTTTACGGTTTTATTGTTTTCATAGGGTATTTTTGGGATTTTATGGTTTTTTTATTTTTATGAGTTTTTAAGAATTTTATGGGTTTCTTTATTTTTAGAGAATTTCAACAGTTTTAGAGTTTTTAGGGTTTTTATGGATTTTATGGTTTTTTTGGATTTTTGGGTTTTTTGTGTCTTTATGGTTTTTCTTGGATTTTTATTTTTTTTTATTTTTTTAAGGTTTTAAAGGTTTTATAAATTTTGAGTGGGTATTTATTGTATTTATGATGTTTTTTGGTTTTTATTATTTTTAGTGTTTTTTTTGTAATTTAGGGTGTTTAATGACTTTTTAGAGTTTTTTCATTTTTAGGTTTTTATGGGATTTTTGGTTTTTTAGGTTTTTAAGTATTTAATTGTTTTTTTCAAGGGTTTTAGGGGTTTTTACATTTTTCGAATTTTTATTAATTTTATTTATTTTTATGTGTCTTTTTGGGTTTTTTGGGGGGGGGGTTTAGGGTTTTAGTATTTTTTTTGTTTTAAGTTCTTTTGGTTTTCAATGGGGTTTTTAGGTTTTTTTGGTTATTTTCATTTATAGGAATTTTTAGGGGTTTTTATGATTTTATGGGTTTTTTTGGATTTGATGGGTTTTAGGGTTTTTTAGTGTTTTTAGGGGGCTTTAGGTTTTTGGTGTTTTTTTATCTTTTAGAGTTTTATGGGTTTTATGTTTTTTAGTTTTATTTAGGGGTTTTTAGTACATTATATTTTTATGGCCATTTATAATTTTTATTTTTTAGGGGTTTTATGGATTTTAATGGTTTTAAGGGGTTTTTGGGTTTTAAATTCTTTTATGATTTTTTTGGGGGGTTTTTTGTTTTTTAGTCTTTTAAAGTTTTCAATGTTTTTAAAAAAATTTAGTGGTTAAAAGTGTTTTTAGTGTTTTTTTAGAGTTTTTATGGTTGTTATGGGTTTTTATGGTTTTTAGGGTATTTATGTGGTTTTTAATGTTTTTATCATTTTTTGGGTTTTTTAGGGATTTCATGTGTTTTAGGCTCTAAAGGTATTCCTTGGGATTTTTTTGGTTTTTATGGTTTCAAAAAGTTTTATGGTCTCTAATGGATATTTTAGGTCTTTTATGTTTTTTTGGGGATTTAAGGATTTTGATGTTTTTTAGGGATTTTAGGGATTTTTAGGGTTTTACAATTTTTTGGGTCTTTAACGTTTTTAGTGTTTTTAGGTTTTTAAGTGTTTTTAGTTTTCTAAGGTTCTATTAATGTTTTTCAAGGGTTTTAGGGGTTTTTATGTTTTTAGGGATTATTATGGATTTTTTAAGTTTTTTGTGGTTTTTAGGGTTTTTTGATATTCTGAGGGGTTTTAGGGGTTTTTTTACGTTTTAAAGGTTTTTTCTAGCATTTTTTAGGTTTTTCAGTGTTTTAAGAGTGTTTAGGTTTTAAAGGTTTTCTTAATGTTTTTAGGGGTTATTAAAATTTTATAGATTTTAGAGTTTTTTTAGGTTTTTTTTGTTTTTATGGGCTTTAGGGAATTTGAGGGTTTGTCGATTTTTTTTGGGTTTTCAGGGGTTTATGGTTTTTTGGGGTATTTTTTGGTTTTATGAAATTATTAGGTATTTAATGATTTTTAGTGTTTTTTAATGTTTTTAGTTGTATAAATTATTTTCATATTTTTAGTAGGTTTTCTGGGTAATATTTATGTTTTGGGGTTTTTATGGGTTTATTGGTTTTATGGTTTTAGGGGTTTTTAGGGTTTTTAGGGTGTTTACAGTTTTTTAGGTTTTTAGGGGATTTATGATTTTTTAGTTTCCAAGGGTTTTTATTGGGTATTAGAGGGGTTTCAGTGTTCTTTATGTTTTAGTGACATTAAAGGGATTTTAGATATTTTTTCTTTTTTAGGGGTTTTAGGGTTTTTGAGGGGTTTTTTTGGGGTTTTTTAGTTTTTTGCGGTATTAGTCTTTTTTGATATTTTTAGGGAATCAAGGTTTTTTAGTGATTTTATCATTTTTACTGGGTTAAATGGTTTTTAGAGTTTTTAGTTGTTTTTTGTGGGTTTATGGGGTTTAGGAGTTCTTAAGGATATAAGGTTTTTATGGTTTTTTACAGTGTTTAGGGTTTATTTATTTTTTGAGGGTTTTTTTTGGTTTTAATGGGTTTTTATTGTTATTTTTTTATGGTTTTCATATAATTTTCACTGTTTTCACTGTTTTAAGTTTTTAGGAATTTTTAAGAATTTTTATGTGTTTGTAGAGAATTTAAGGGTTATAGGGTTTTTAGGATTTTTAATGTTTATGGGTTTTTAGGGGTTTTATGGCTTTTAATGTTTTTATGCTTTTATTAGGGTTTTCATTTTTTTAGGGTTTTTTTCTTATTTCTGAATTTTTTAGTGCTTTGTATGGATTTTTATAGGTTTTATGTTTTTACGGATTTGTAGGGTTTTAGCGATTTTACAGTTTCTAGGATTTTTGGGATATTTTATGATATATGGTGTTTTTTAGAATTTTATTCGTTTTATGTTCTTTCTGGTTTTTAACGTTTTCTTTGGGGTTTTCTATTTTTGAGGGTTTCTTTCATTTCTTGGTATTTATAGTCATTTTTTACGATTTTTATGGATTTTAGGGTTTTTAGGGATTATGAGGGCTTTTAGGATTTTTTAGTTTTTTTAGGGTTTTTAGGGTTTTAGCATTTTTAGGTTTTTCTAGTTTTAGGTTTTTTAGGTATTTATGTTCTTATTATCATTTTGAGGGGTTTTAGGGTTTTTTATGTTTTTATTGATTTTAGGACTTTTTTGGATTTTTATGGTTTTTAGAGTTTTAAGGACATTGAGGGTTACTAATGGTTTTATGGTTTTTATAGTTTTTCTTGTTTTTAATGAGTTTTTTGGGATTTTTATGTTTTTTAGGTTTTTTAGGTTTTAATGTTTATATGGTTTTAAAGGGTTTTCATTATTTTCAGTGGAATTATTGTGTTTTTATGGTAATTTAGGTTTTATTAATGTTTTTAGGGGTTTTACGATTTTTAGGGGTGTTATGATTTTATTTATTTTTAGGGATTTTATGATGTTTTTATGGTTTTTAGGGTTTTTAAGGAATTTGAGGGGTTTTGTGGTTTTTAATGGTTCTTTGGGATTTTAAGGATTTCTGGGTCTTTAGGGTTTTTTTGAGTTTTTAGGATTTTTAGGGATTTAAGGTTTTTACAGTTATTAACCTTTTATGGGTTTAAACGGTCTTTGGAGTTTTTAGGGGGTTGTACGGTTTTTTAGGGTTTTAGTAATTTTTTAAATCTTTATGGGTTTAATGTTTTTTTTATGTTTTTAAGGGTTTTCATATTATTTTTTAGTGTTTTTACCCGTTTACATTTTTAGGGATGTTTTAAAATATTTCGGATTTTTTGGGTTTTTAGGGGTTTTAAGGTTTTTTAGTTTTCTAAGGGATTTTAGTGTTTTTAAGGTTTGTTAGGGTATTAATTATTTTTACATTTATGTGGTTTTATAATTGGTTTTCAGTGGAATTAGGGTTTTTTACATTTTTATGGATTTTAAGGGATTTGAAGGATTTTAATTTGTTGGTCGATGTGGACACTCAAGAGGGGGGTTAATTGATTTCCAATTAAAATTTCTGTTTAAAAACTTTGTCTTAAAATCCCCCAAATAAAACACAGAATTAAACTATAGTGAATTTATATCAAAATAAAGGTTCTTTTAGGTTCTCAAAGGATTGATTATTTCCCAGTTAATTAAATCCGAAGAATTGATTAACTTTTGAAACTAACTTACTGTTTTACAACTAATATAAACACTTGAAAGTTTAATTATCAAAGTGACTTTAAAACAGTTTTGGTTTTAATGTAGTTTGCAGAGGAATAAAAACAAACTTTGAAAATAAATAATCACAACAAGTTTAACCAAGAGGTTCAGTCTCGAGATGAGACTTAGTCCTCTTAAAACTTTATATAAAAGTGATCCACACCCTGGATCGGGGTTTACAACAGTATATAACTATCCAGGTCCAAGACCTCTACCACTATTATCCGTGGGAACAAAAACAACAGAAAACCAGCTGTCCAGGTCACACATGACCTCTACCACTATTCCAGTGGGAAATAAAAGATGTAAGAGTTTGAGTGAGGATTTACAGATCCTCCAGTTAAAGTACAGGAGACAGTGTGTGTGTTAAATATAGCAGATAACACACACTGCTCGAAATGTAAAAAGTAACTCACAGAGGCAAAGATTTAGAGTTTAGAAATGGCTCTAGTGATTGCAGTGCAGCTCTGGACTCCTTTGGATTGATGAGAATTGGTTCTGAGTCCTCTTCTGGTTTTTGTATGGAAAACAAAGTGTCGTCTGCTTCCTTGATTTCCAGGTGTAGAGACAGAGAAAAAGGTAGTCGATGAAGTTCTTGTGTTATGTTCTCGTTCTCAGCTCTCTTTCTTGGTATGCATGAATGTATGAGTTCTTCGTGTAAGTTCAGTCCTCTCTTTGCATTCAAACTCGGTTGTTCTTTCACCACACCTCGTGGTATCTATGTCTCTATGTTAGTTCCTTTATATTCCTTTGTAGAAGCACATCCTTCATTCATTTAAAGCATGAGATCCGGCAAAAGAAATGATTTATTTTTGAAGGTATGAGGTACGGTTCCCTGACATCCAACAACACAAATTAAATAAATGTCAGTGTATTAAAATATACCTGATATGACCGTTGGTTATATTAAATAATGATAAAGATATTAAAGCAGTGTCGGGTTCTGTCTCTAGAATGGTAGCTTTGATATCGGTAGGTAGATGTCACGGTAGGCATGAGTACAGGTAGATTCTTGTGTAACGGTAGACTTGAGTAACGGTATACTTGAGTAACGGTAGACTTGAGTAACAGTAGCCTTTCTATAGGTAACCTTTTTATATCGGTAGGCTTTGTATATCGGTAACCTTGGAGTATCGGTAGACTTGCATATCGGTGACCTTCGAGTATCGGTAGGCTTTGATGTAACGGTAACCTTCTTATATCGGTAGTCGTAGCTCTGTCTCGGTAGCGGTAAGTCTGTCTTGTATCGGTAGCTTTATATTGGTATCAGTGACTCTGTATCAGTAGTGGTAGACTTGTCTTATATTGGTAACTTTAACATATCGGTAGGCTTTGCATAACAGTGAGCTTCAGGTATCGGTAGCTTTTTCGTATCAGTAGCCTTTTCGTAATGGGGACCTTCACGTATCGGTAGACTTCCTTTGATAACAGTAGCTTCAACATATCGGTGGACTTGTGTGTATCGGTAGCTCTATTCTGTAACAGTAGCTCCCACGTAGCGGTATACTTAACTGTATCGGTAGCTCGTGTCTGTTTAAGAATTCTATTGGTATAATAGGTTAAGTCAGAGTGTACAAACATCCAGAAACCGAAAGACTAGTATTTAAACATATAATAATAGAACAATACTTAAAGAAAATAAGTAGCTAGATTCCCGAAATAAGTATTTAACCATTGATCAAATAGGGATTATGAAAATACAAATAATCATAATTGGGATTATCAAAATATAATAAAACAACTAGATTTCCATAGGGTTCAACAATCTCCCCCATTTTTATAATCACAACTTATGCTAAAAAAATGAAATAGTATCAGAGGAAAAAGTGAAAAAGAAATTAGGTCTCATTTCTTATGTTCTTTCATTCCCCCTTTGTTAACTCATAGGTCTCATTTCTTATTTTCTCTCAGTGGCTCATTTTCTTATTTTCTCCCCCTTTGTGATTATCAAAAAGAAGGGTAGAAAAGAAAAGATAAAGACTAGCAGAGAATAAATGACAAAGTAATAGAAACTCAGTAAAGCAGAGAATGAAGAGGAATTTCATTAATATACAAAAGATACACTGATAAAATCAGAAAAAAAAAATACAAGTGAATACTATCAAAAAGATCTAGAAACACTCAATCCTCCTCTGGAATAGGAGTCTTTCCCTTAGGATCAGAAGAGGCTACAGGGTCAGGTTCTGTAGGAGGCTTAGGAATAGCTGAAAGCAAAAATGGTGGTTCAGCTACAGAAACTGTACCGGATATGAAATCTATATTCCTCTGAGTGATCATAGGTCTCAAGCTCTAGATGGATTGAGCTGGAGTCAATTTCGGGGTACTCCCAGAGGTAGAAGCAGGAAGGGCAGGAGGTACAATTACAGGTCTTGAGTCCACATGCAAGAAGGGCAGCAACAAGTTCATGAAATCCATAATAATGCTTCCTCCTCTCTCCATTGCAGACACAAAATCATCTCGATTTTCAATGAATTTATCCAAAGCCTGAGTAAGCTCCCTGAGCTTACTAACCTGTTCTCTGAAGGCTTGGGTAACTGGAGGCAACTTCATATTTTCCAGTAAGAGCTTGAAATGGTTGGTCAGCTGATGCTTGGTATAATCCTTTTCAAAATAATAATCCACCTTATTCTTGATTGCCTCTTCAGAAGTAGTAGCTGTTCGCAGGTGATCACAAACAAAACTAATAACTTCCCTAGTGGTAGCAAGAATCTGAGTATCTGATGCACCACTGGGACTGGCCTTAGCCAATTCTTCCTGAATAATAGCGTGGATATGTTCAAGGATCACACTGGGGCTAGATGAGGGAAGAGGTTTCATTGAGAAAGCCACTGTCTCCTTGAAGGATTGAGTCAGACTACTCACTACCTTCTGAACAAGTGTATCCCGACTATTCAGATGTTCTTTGAATGACTTCTTAAAGGCCTCAAAAGCGTCCACAAATTACTTGAGCACTTCTTTGATATATCGAATGTCAGATATTACTTGAGTTTGAGAGCTATGCATGGCAGTCAGAGAAGCAATCGATTGTCTTAAGGCAACTACAGCTCCTGTCCAATTCTCAATATGAGTGTGGAACACTTTGATTTCATCCATCATTTCTTTCATAGGACTGGATACACCATATCCAATGGATAACTCAAGGTATTTCACCACGCTTTTAATCTCTTCAACCATACTTTTCTTCATATCTGCCACTGATTCCCTTAATACTTCTTTCAATTCAGCTTTTGAGGACTCAAGGTCCTCCTTAGTTGCCACATTTTCAGCCACAACAGGTAAGATAACCGATTCCTTTTGGGGCTGGTCTTCCTCATCCGAATCTTTATAAGAAAGTACAAGAACCATATATCCTGGATCTGATGTCCAACCTTCAATTTCATATAACACTGATACTGAACCAAGATTCTCCCCCTCACTTGGAACATTCTCCTGAGGTATCTCCTCCAATGGTTCTGCTTGATGTAATTCTACAACTTTTTCTACAACTGCAGTAGATTCAATAGCCATTTGTTCTGAGTCATAAATGACTCTCTCATCAACAGATGCAGCTTCTCCTTCCTGATCAGGCATTGTCTTGAATGTACTGTCTATTAGAGGGCTCAAACTGAGCTCTTCTTCTTCATTTTCCTTATCATCTGCTTCACCAGAAGACTCATTTTCTTCATTAAAAACATGATCGGATTCGATTGCCTCATCCTCTTAAGAGGTGTCCTTAACAACATAATGACATGATTCTTCTTCTTCTTCCTCAGTCTCAGTGCCATAGTCCTTCAAAATAGTTTCTCTTCTTGGTAGTTCATCTGGAGGGATAGCTGCTCCATAAGAGATATTTTGAGGCAAAGGACTAGGAGGTAAATCAAGGTCTCCTCCTTCCTCGACCGATGTACCTTCCTCCTCAGCTTCATTATCACTATAGACCGGTTCTGGATCATCTGGTCCAAGACCAGGATCCCTCACATCCTTTGGTCTAGAAGGATGATCCATAGGATTGTACATGTCATAGATTTTTCCATTTGCATTAACCCATGAATTCTTCCAAGGATTCCAACCAACATTCATGTATTTACAGACAGTACTGGTGATGTAGAAGTTATCCTTAAATACTATCATTTCATCCTGAGGTCTAGCCACCTCCTTTGATTTCATCAACACAGAAATCAACATTGATAAGAATAGTGCATTTGACTTAGAATTTGGTCTAGTCATATCCTCAATCTGAATCATAATCAATCTACACAGATTTACCTTAACTCCATGCTTCAACAGATGTAGAAAATAAATGTCCTGGAATCTCAGTGTAGCAAAGTCTCCTCTCCTTGGACTAATCACATGATGAATGAACTTGAAAAGTAGATTATCCCCCCCTGTCATCTCTGCAGCGATGACCTTTCTAAGAGTTCCATCTCTTATCAGCTCTAACAAAGAATCTTCATAATTAAACACATCACTGGTTGAGGGAACAAATTTTGAATAGAAATCACAATCTTCTTCATGCGGAACTCTTAAGTTCCTAGCCCATTCCACTTAATTAAAATAAACTTCCTCTCCATTCGCATAATAAATCATTATGCTTTCTTCTTCAGTCTTCTCAAAACGAACAAATTCATAGAACTGTTTCACCAGTCTAGGATAATAAGGTCCATTGTTGTTCGCAAAGCACTCGGTCCAACATTGTTCTTCTAAAACTTTAAGAACCAAGGACTTGCTCTCCATGAGCCATTCTGCACATACTTCTTTCTCAACGAAAATATCTTGCTTTGAGAGATACGGGCTTACTGGATTCCTTTGAGCTATACTTCCACTTCCACTATTACTAGCATTCATTGCTTTCTGTATTTTCGCTTGCGGCTCATCACTCCCATCTGTAACCTGGGGTCTTTTGATGCGGGCCATTACAGATTAGTGGTTTAGGGTTTTACGGCTTGAGAGGGTTAGGTTGGAGGGATTCGAACAGACGAGTTCACGGTGAGATTGAGTGAAGTCTAATATCGGGTTTTAATATCATTTAGGATTCACAAATAAAATAAATCAAAAAAAATTGAAGTCTCGGCTTTACAGAAGTTTAAAACAGCGCGAGATTTACCGGTAAAGTCTCCTAATGGTGAGGTCTTCTAACAGTGAGATCTCTTAATGGTGAGGTTTCTATAACGGTGAGGATTCTCTAACGGTGAGGTCTCCTAACGGTGAGGTTTCTAACGGTGAGGTTTCAAATGGCGAGGTTTCTAACAGTGAGGTTTCTAACGGTGAGGTTTTTAACGGTGAGGTTTCTAACGGTGAGGTTTCTAACAGTGAGGTTTCTAACGGTGATGATTCTAACAGTGAGGTTTCTAACAGTGAGGTTTCTAACGGTGAGGTTTCTAACGATGAGGTTTCTAAAGGTTTAAGGGTAAGTTATCATTTCTAATTCGTGTATAATGAAAATTAATCTTTCTGAACTTAAAGGTTTAGTGAAAATATCAGCTAATTGAAGTTCAGTGCTTATAAATTCAAGTGTTATATCACCTCTTTGATAATGATCTCTTAGAAAGTGGTGTCTAACATCAATGTGTTTCATTCTATAGTGAGCCACAGGATTCTTAGAGATGTTAATCACACTAGTGTTTTCATAGTTAATTGAAACATGTTTAAAATTAAATCCATAGTCTAGTAAAGTGTGTTTCATCCACAGAATCTGTGCACAGCAACTACCAGCAGCTACATACTCTGCTTCCGCAGTAGATAATGCAACTGAGTTCTGTTTCGTACTACACCATGACACTAGGGACTTTCCAAGTAAATGAAATGTTCCAGATGTTCTCTTCCTATATAACTTACATCCAGCAAAGTCAGCATCTGAATAACTTATTAAATCAAATGATTGTTCTTTTGGGTAAAACAGTCCCAAATTAGAAGTACTTTTAAGATATTTGAAAATCTTTTTAACAGCAAGTAAGTGTGACTCTTTAGGGTTAGCTTGAAATCTAGCACACATACATACACTAAACATAATATCAAGTCAACTAGCAGTAAGATAAAGTATTCTCCCAATCATACCTCTGTAATTAGTTTGGTCAACTAATTTCCTAGTTTCATCAATATCCAATTTACGGGTGGTACTCATAGGTATATTACTTCCCTTAATACTATCAAAACCAGAACGTTTTATTAAATCCTTAGTATATTTACTTTGATTTATGATAATTCCATCTTTAGTTTGAGAGATTTGAAATCCAAGAAAATACTTAAGATCACCCATTAAGCTCATTTCAAATTCATTTCGCATAACCTTTGAAAAATCAGTACATAAAGAATATTTCAAAGATCCAAAAATAATATCATCAACATAGATTTGCACTATTAAAACATCTTTTGAAATCCTTTTTATAAAAAGAGTGGGATCAACAATTCCTTTTGTAAATCATTTTAAAATAATAAAATTTTTAAGACATTCATACCAAGCTCTTGGAGCTTTTTTAAACCATATAAAGCTTTAGAAAGTTTAAAAACATGATTTTGAAAGTGAGGATTTGAAAATCCATGAGGTTGTTCTACAAAAACATCTTCAACAATAAAACCATTTAAAAAAGCACTTTTCACATCCATTTGATATAACTTGAAATTTAGATGTGATGCAAAAGAAAGTAAGATCCTAATAGCCTCTAATCCAGCTACAGGAGAAAAGGTTTCCTCATAGTCAATTCCTTCTTCTTGATTGTAACCCTGTGAAACCAGCCTAGCTTTGTTTCTAATGATGTTTCCAGATTCATCAAATTTGTTTCTAAATACCCACTTTGTGCCTATGGTTAAAGTGTCCTTAGGTATTTCTACTAATTCCCAGACTTTATTTCTTTCAAATTGAATTAGTTCTTATTGCATAGCCATTACCCAAAATTCATTATTTATATCATCATTGATACTTTTAGGTTCTAACTTTGAAAGAAAAGCTTGATGTTCAACATGATTTCTTAAAGAAGCTCTAGTCTATGTTCCTCTATCTAAATTACCTACAACAACAGCTAAAGGATGGTTCTTTAGAGTCCTAGTTGGTCTAGAAAAGGCAGGACTAGATATTTCAGGTTCATCTACAGGTTGGGGTTCAATAGAAGCAGGTTCTGGAAAATTTCCAGAACTGGATGTTTTAACTATAGGTCCACTGTCCTTATCATTAAGGTTCAAAACAGAGAGATCATCTTTAATATTTTCAAGAGAGGTATTAGGTTCATGTGGATCAATTTCATCAAATTTGATGTGAACAGATTCCTCCACACATTTGGTTCTCTTATTGAAAACTCAATAGGCTTTACTATAAATGGAGTAACCTAGGAAAATTCCTTCATCACTCTTGGATGAAAACTTGTCAATATTATCTTTAGTATTAAGAATAAAGACTTTGCAACCAAAAACTATGAAGTAGTTAACCTTAGGATTCCTGTGGTTCCACAACTCATAAGGGGTCTTCTTAAGAACAGGTCTGAGTAAGACTCTATTGATAACATAAAAAGCTGTATTTACCGCTTCAACCCAAAAATAAACAGGTAGGTCATACTCATTGAGCATGGTTCTAGAAATTTCTTGCATGATATTATTCCTTCTTTTTACTACACCATTCTGTTGGGGTGTCCAAGGGACAGAGAAATTGTGACTATATCCATTGTGTGAGGAGTAGGATTCAAACTCATTATTTTCAAACTCATGACCCTGACCACTTCTCAAGGTTTTTATCTTAAGTCCACTATGATTTTCTACAGACTTGGAATATTTAACAAAGTAAGAACAAGCTTAACTTTTGTGAGCTAGAAAATATACCCAAGTATATCTAGAATAGCCATCTACTAGAACATAGACATAGTGCTTCCCATTTAAACTAGAAACTCTAGAAGGTCCAAAGAAATCCATGTGAACCAACTAGAGAGGTTGAGAAGTTGACACTTCTTTATTTGATTTGAAAGAAACTTTATGTTGCTTTCCCTTTTTTACATGGATTACAAACTTTATCAGCTGGGAATTCAAGTTTTGGTAGGTCTCTAACTAAGTTCTTCCTAGTAAGTTTTCTAAGTGAATGTACATTACAGTGTCCTAATCTTCTGTGCCAAAGCCAAGAATCTTTATGAAAAGCATTTAAACAAGTAATATTTTGCATAGCTAAAGAATTTAAAACAACATCATAAACATTTTCATTTCGTAAAGTAGAAAATACTAAATCATTTTTAGAATTAAAAACATTGCAAGAATCGTTTTAAAATTTAACATAAAAACCATCATCACATAACTGAGAAATACATAACAGATTATATTTAATACCATCAACAAATAAAACTTTAGAAATTAATACTGATTCAGTGTTACCAATCTATCCTAAGCCGATGATTTTCCCTTTAGAGTTATCACCAAAAGTGACAAACCCTCCATAAACTTTCACAAAACTCTTGAAGCATGAGAAGTCTCCTGACATATGTCTTGAACATCCACTGTCCAAATACCAAGTCTTTCTACAGTATATCTTTAAGAAGGTTCCCTACAAAACAGATTTAGACAAGAAATGATTTTGGTACCCAGATTTTCTTGGGTCCAGACAGGTTAGCCAATAAAAATTTAGGTACCCAGATTTGTTTAATGGGTCTCATAATATTTGTAGAATCAGCAGATTTTGAAAGATAAACTTTATTGGGTCTGTAATTATGAATATAACTAGTTGAAGCATATGAACTTCCAGAACTAGAACTAGCAACATTCTATCTAGATTTAGGAAGAAATCTAGTTTTGGTAATTTTCCTTCGTCCAGGTTGGTATCTGATACCAGTAGTGTATCTAGGTGCTATTTTCTTACCTAGCATCTGAGTAAGAGTATCTTTACCATTTGTGAACTTTTCTAAGTATTTCTTAAGTTACTCATTAGATAATTTTAGTTCAGTATTCTCTTTAAGCAACTGAGCATTCTTTTATATTTCAATATCAAGATCAGATTTATGTTTAACAGTTAAAGCATACTATTTCTTTAAACCTTTGTATTTGTCTTTCAGCTCATTACAGGTGTCTTCTAACATATCACAACATTCAAACAGTTCAGTTTTTGACATTTTTTCTGAGTCAGAATCATCTCCAGAGTAATATGAATTTAAACCAGGAGTTTCAGCTGTTACCACTGATGTGTTTGTCATAAAACACATGTTTGCCTTATTTCTATGTTTAGTTTCAGAAATTTCAGATTCACTGGATCTATCCTCAGAAGCACTCCAGGTAGCCTTCATGGATTTCTTATACTTATTGTCTTTGTATTCATACTTCTTCTTGTACTTCAGTTTTGGACAGTATGCTTTTATATGTCCTTTTCTTTTGCACTCATAACAGACAACTTCATCACTCTTATCTGGCTTTTTCCAATCCTTCTTCCAATGACCCTTGCTGTCATACTTACCTTTGTAATTTTATTTTCTGAAGAACTTATTCTTCTTATAAAACTTCTTAAACCTTCTAGAAATGTGATCCATCTCAACATCACTATCAGAATCACTTTCACTGTCTTCACAGCTTGAACTCTCATTTATAGCTTAAAGCATCTCCTTATCATTGTTCTTTGAAGTTGAAGTCTTGAAATCAACTGACTTCCTTCTAGGTTCATCTTCTTATTCTTTATTTACCTTAAGTTTTTCTTCATACATCATTAGCTCTCCAATTAGTTCCTTGACTAGCAGTTCACCAATATCACATGATTCTCTAATTGAGACAGAATTTCCTCTCCATCTTTCATGTAGACATCTTAGAATTCTCATGATTTGTTCCTTTGATGGAACATCCTTTCCCAATGAGATCATTGTGTTGACAATTTCGTTGAACCTGAGATACATGTCATAAATGGGTTCATCAGGTTTCATCTTAAAATTATCATACTTAATAGTATAAGTGTTCAATCTCATTTCCTTAAAATTAGTTGTTCCTTCATGAGAAACAGCTAAGGTATCCCAAATTTCATAAGCAGTTTTACAAGTAGATATTCTATTAAATTCCTCATCTCCTAAAGCATAGTACAGAGCATTCATAGCTTTACAATTATTATTGTAGGCTGTCTTAGTAGCTTCATTCCAAGTAGATCTAACAGTAGTAGGTATTTTATATTCTGATTCAATAGCAGTCCAAATATCGAAACCCATGATCTCTAAATGAATTTTCATCTTGATTTTCCACTGAGCATAGTTAGTGCCATTGAAAAATGGTGGTCTATTGGTAGCAACACCTCCATGTCTATTATCCATGATTACTTACTTAAAGCAAATATTTTAAAGAAATAGATATTTAGAAATTACATAAATTTTAAGAACTTTAAAATACAACTAAAATCACTGTTAAAAAACAGAGTACTTTAGAAAATATTTAAACAGCCTTTGATACCAATTTTTGGTCGGATTGGACACTCAAGAGGGGGGTAAATTGAGTTCCAATTTAAATTTCTATTTAAAAACTTTTTCTTAAAATCCCCCAAATAAAACACAGAATTAAACTTTATTGAATTTATATCAAAATAAAGGTTCTGTTAGGTTCTCAAAGGATTGATTATTTCCCAGTTAATCAAATCAGAAGAATTGATTAACTTTTGAAACTAACTTACTGATTTACAACAAATATAAACACTTGCAAGTTTAATTATCAAAGTGACTTTAAAACAGTTCTGGTTTTAAAGTAGTTTGCAGTGTAATAAAAACAAACTTTGAAAATAAATAAGCACAGCAAGTTTAACCAAGAGGTTCAGTCTCAATATGAGACTTAGTCCTCTAAAAAATTTGTATAAAAGTAATCCACACCCTGGATCGGGGTTTACAACAGTATATAATTGTCCAGTTCCAAGACCTCTACCACTGTTATCCGTGGGAACAAAAACAACATCAAACCAGCTGTCCAGGTCACACACGACCTCTACCACTATCCCAGTGGGAAATAAAAGATGTAAGAGTTTGAGTGAGGATTTACAGATCCTCCAGTTAAAGTACAGGAGACAGTGTGTGTGTTAAATACAGTAGATAAAACACACTGCACTAAATGTAAAAAGTAAATCACAGAGGCAAATATTTAGAGTTTAGAAATGGCTCTAGTGATTATGGTGCACCTCTGGACTCATTTGGACTGATCAGAATTGGTTCTGAGTCCTCTTCTGGTTTTTTTCTGGAAAACAAAGTGTTGTCTGCTTCCTTGACTTCTAGGTGTAGAGACAGAGAAAAAGGTAGTTGTTGAAGTTCTTGTGTTATGTTCTCATTCTTAGCTCTCTTTCTTGGTATGCAGGAATGTATGAGTTCTTCGTGTAAGTTCAGTTATCTCTTTGCATTAAAACTCAGTTGTTCTTTCAGCACACCTCGTGGAATCTATGTCTATATGTTCATTCCTTTATATTACTTTGTAGTAGCACATCCTTCATTCATTTAAAGCACGAGTTCCCGAAAAAGAAATGATTTCTTTTTGCATATACGAGGTACGGTTCCCTGACATCCAACAACACACATTAAATAAATGTCAGTGTATTAAAATATACGTGATTTGACCATTGTTTAGATTAAATAATCATAAAGATATTAAATCAGTGTCGGGTTCTGTCTCTGGAATGGTAGCTTTGATATCGGTAGGTAGATGTCACGGTAGGCCTGAGTAACAGTAGCTTCTTGTGTAACGGTAGACTTGAGTAACGGTAGACTTGAGTAACGGTAGACTTGAGTAATGGTAGACTTGAGTAATGGTAGCCTTTCTATTGGTAACCTTTCTATATCGGTAGGCTTAGTATATTGGTAACCTTGGAGTATCGGTAGACTTTCATATCAGTGACCTTCGAGTATCGGTAGGCTTTGATGTAACGATAACCTTCTTATATCGGTAGCGGTAGCTCTGTCTCGATAGCGGTAAGTCTGTCTTGTATCGGTAGCTTTATATTGGTAGTGGTGACTCTGTATCGGTAGTGGTACACTTGTCTTATATTGGTAACTTTCACATATCAATAGGCTTTGCATAACAGGGAGCTTCACGTATCGTTAGCTTTTTCGTATCGGTAGCCTTTTCGTAACGGGGAACTTCACGTATCAGTAGACTTCCTTTGATAACAGTAGCTTCAACATATCGATGGACTTGTGTGTATCGGTATCTCTGTTCTGTAACAGTAGCTCTCACGTAGAGGTAGACTTAACTGTATCGGTAGCTCTGTTCTGTTTAAGCATTCTATTGGCAGAATAGGTTAAGTCAGAGTGTACAAACATCCAGTAACCGAAAGACTAGTATTTAAACATAAAATAATAGAACAATACTTAATGAAAATAAGTATCTAGATTCCCAAATAAGTATTTAACCATTGACCAAATAGGGATTATCAAAATAAAAATAATCATAATTTTTATTATCAAAATATAATAAAACAACTATATTCCCAGAGGGTTCAACATAATTATTTTTTAATGTTTTTTTTGAATTTTGATCATTTTTACGGTTTTTAGATTTTTTAACATTTTGTATGTTTTTCCAGGAATTTTTTTTATTTTCTTATCGATTTCTTATGATTTTTCAATTTTTAAGAGTTTTTTTAAAAAACTAGTAAACTTTAGATATTATTTATGATTTTTATATTAATTATTTTTTATACGGATTTTAATGGGATTTAGTGTTTTTAGTGTTTTTTTGTATTTATTGTATTTATTGTTTTTAGACTTTTTAAGGTTTTAAAGTATGATTTGAATTTTTTAGAAATTTTAGGGGTTTATAGTGGTTTTAGGGTATTTAGTGGATTAGGGTTTTTATGGTTTATGGTTTTTAGGGTTTAATTGGGTATTTTTAATATTTTTTAGGGTTTTATGGATTTTAAGTGTCTAGGTTTTAAGGGTTTTCTATGGGATTCTCAGGGCTTGGCATTTTTTTTAAATTTTTATGTATTTTGAATTATTTTTTTGGATATATATGATTTTTTGCGTTTTAGGGGTTTTTAGTTTTTAGTGTTTTTAAGAGTATTGGGATTTTTGTAGTTTTTAGAGGTTTTAGTGTTTTTATAATTTCTTATGTTTTTATATATTTTAAGTGTTTTTATATTTTTAAGGTTTTCATAGGGATTTTTAGTGTTTTTTTGACTTTTATTTTTTTAAATTTTTTTATGTTTTTTTAGGATTTTTTTGGGCTTTTTTGGGATTATAGTGATTTTGTGGGTTTGTAGGGTTTGTAGGGGTTTAGGAATTTTTATCATTTTTAGAATTATAAGTATTTTTTATTTTTTAGGGTTTTATAGGTTATTAGTGTTTTTGAACATTTTTAGGGGTTCAAAATGTTTTTATAGTTTTTAATGGTTTTGGGGTTTTATGGGGTTTTTTGATTTTTAGGGTTTTTATGGTTTATGGGTTTTTAAGGACTTTTATAGGTTTTTAAGGTTTTTTGTGTTTTTTGGGGCTATAATTTCTTTATTATTTTTAATATTTTCTTAGGTTTATTCATGATTTTTAGGTTTTTTTATGTTTATATGGATTTTAGGGAAATTTTTTTATTTTTTAATTTTTTTGAAAAGGTTGGGGATGAAGCTTCATTTATTTTTAGAGCAAAGCAAAGACATCTTTTAACTGGGTAGAGGGAGGCCCATTACATAGCCTAATTTCCCACTGGGAATTATCCTAGGACATGGCCCGTAGGCCCAATGTTTTGGTCCAAGGCCCATTCTGTGAATAGTAATACTACAATACCTACCTGCTACAGTACCACACAGTACCCGCCAGTACTACAGTACTCTGCCGCAGCTATAGTGACCTACCGCCGTTACAGTGCCCATCGTTGCTACAGTGCCACTGCTGCCACAATACGCTACAGTACTACTACAGTTATCTATACCCAATGGGTTTTTAACCCCCATTATTCATGAACAATTAAGGTGTGCTTACCACTAAGCCAATCCCCAACTACATTTTTAGAATTTTTATTTTTTTTATTGTTTTTGTGGATTTTGAGTTTTTAGGGTTTCTAGACTTTTCAGGTTTTTAGCATTTTCTGTATTTTAAAGGATTTTAAGTGTTTTAGGTTGTTAGGGTTTTTTTTAGTGTTTTTAAGTTTTTAGTGTCTTTACATTTTTAGTGGTATTTTGGATTTTTAGGGATATTTAGTGTTTTTTGGAATTTGGAGTATTTTTTTTGTTTTTTGTGTTTTTATGTTTTTTTTTCATTTTAAGGTTTTTTAGATTTATTATGTTTTTATGTGTTTTTAATTTTTTATGGTTTTATAAGTTTTAATAGGGTTTTCATGGTTTTGAGGGTTTTTATGTTTTTAGGGATTTTTATATCCTTTTATGATTTTTTTCTCATTTATGGGTTTTCACCATTTTGAGATTTTTAGGGGTTTTATTGTTTTTTAAGGTTTTAGGGGTCTTTTATGTTGTTAATTATGTTAGTGGTTTTTAAAAATTTCGGGGTTTCAAGGGTTTTTAGAGTTTTTATTAGGTTTTTTGGGTTTTTAGGGGTTTTAGGGGTTTATGGTTTTTTATTGTTTGTGGAGAGTGTTATTATTTTTACGGTATTTTAGTCTCTTTTTTAGGTTTTAGGTTCTTTATCATTTTTTAGGTTTTTAGAGATTTTATGTTTTTTAGTTTTTTATGGATTTTTGAGTGGTTTTCTGGGTTTCTATAGATTTTTACATTTTTAATGATTTTTAGTATTTTTTAATGATATTTATTTTTATTTATAGTTTTATTGATTTTGAGGGAATTTAGGGTTTTTTAAGGTTATTTGGGGGTTTATGGGTTTTTTCAGTTTTTTTGGATTGTTTTGAGTTTTTGGGGTTTTTTAAAAAAAATAGTGTTTTTCATATTTTTAGGTGTTTTCAGTGTTTTTATAGTATTTAGTGGAATTTAGTGATATTTACAGTTTTATGTGTTTTGATGGGTTTTTAGGGATTTTACAGATTTTAGTATTTTTAGGGATTTTAGGGTTTTAGTTTCTTTTAGTGTTTTTAGGGATTTAAATATTTTTATGTTTTTATGGTTTTCGTTAGGTTTTTCAGGGTTTTAGGGTTTTTTAAATTTTTTAGATTTTTTGGTATTTTTAGGAATTTATTGGTTTTAGGGGTTTTAGGGATTTTGAGGGGGTTTAGGGGGGTTTAGGGTTTTTAGGTTTTTATGGGGGGATTCAAGGTTTTTAGAGTTATTTTTTATTTTTTTGGGGGTTGCAGGTGTTTTTAGAAATTGTCTTGATGTTTTTTATAGTTTTTTGTGGGTTTTTATAGTTTTTATGGGTTTTTAATGGTTTTAGGTGTCTTAAGGTTTTTATTATTTTTAGTTTTTTTAGGTTTTTTTTCATTTTTAATTTTTTAGGGGTTTTAGGTTTTCTTTGGGTTTAAGGTTTTCTCTCGGGTTTCTGGTGGTTTTAAGGGTTTTTATATTTTTATTGATTTTTAGAATTTTTAGGTTTTTTATATTTTTTTTTGGAAAATTGATTATTTTTAGGTTTTTAGGGTTTTAAGGATTTTTAGGGTTATAATTACTTTTTAGGTTTTTTGGGATTTTATATGTTTTTAGTTATTTAATTCTTTTTTAGGGATTTTTTGGGATTTATGGGTTTCTTTACATTTTTAGTTTTGTAGGTATTTATTTTGATATTTATTAAATTTTACTGTTTCTATGGATTTTGAGGTTTATTATGATTTTTAGCATTTTTTGGGTGTTTATATGTTTTTTGGGTTTTTAGTATTTTTTGAGTTTTTAGGGTTTTTTAGACGTTTTAACTTTTTATGAGTTTAAAGGTTTTATATATTTTTTAGTGATTTTTGAGATTTTTGTGTATTTTTAAGGTTTTTTTGTTTTAGAGTGATTTATGGTTTATATGGGGTATTTTTTTGTTTTTATGGTTTATTTATATATTTATATATTTTATTTTTTTAAGGTGTTGTTATGTTTTTTAGGATTTCTTACAGATATTCATGGTTTTATGGTTTTTTATGTTTTAGCGATTTGTGTATTTTATAGGAATTGTATGTAATTTTATGGGTTTTCTTCGGATTTTGAGGCGTTTTAGGGTTTTTAGGATCATTAAGGTTTTATCCACTTTTAGGCTTTTTTATGTATTACGTTTTTATGTTTTTAAGGTTTTATTAATTTTTTAGGTTTATTTACTTGTTTATGGATTTTTCGTACTATTTTTGGATTTTTATTTTTTTAGGATTTTTAGAGACTTAAGGGTTTTGAGGGTGTTTATGGTTTTTCAGTTTTTATGGATTTTTTGGGTTTTAATGGTCTTTTAGTGTTTGTAAAAATTTTAGGGGTTTAAATGGTTTTTAGTGTTTTTAGTGGTTTTTAGAGGTTTATGAGATTTTTTGGATTTTAATGGTTTTATTGGGTCTTGGGGTTTGTAAGTGTTTTAGGGACTTTTAGGGTTTTTAGGGGTTTTATCTTTTTTTATTTTTTTATGGGTTTTATGCATTTTAGTTTTTATGGTTTTGTTAGGGTATTTTTAGAGTTATTATGGTTTTAATGATTTTGTGGATTTTTAGGTATTTTTTATGATTATGATAGTTTTTAGGACTTTTATAGATTTTAATTGTTTTTAAGAGTCTTTCTGGTTTTTAGTTTTTTAGGGATTTTAAATTTTTTCATGTTTTTAGTGGTTATAAGTGTTTTTGGATTTTAATGTTTTCTATGTTGTTTTCAAGGTTTTTTGAGGTGTTTACATTTTTATGGATTTCGTGGGATTTTTTATGATTTTTTTTGATATTTATGGTTTTTAGGGTTTTAGGGTTTTTATAGTGTTTTTTGTTTTTTTATGGTTTTTATGGTTTTTTGAGTTTCTTAATGTTTTTAAGAGTTTAAATGGTTTTTAGAGTTTTCAGTGGATTTTAGGGTTTTTATGTGTTTTAAGGGTTTAAAAAGATTTTAAGGGGTTTTTACAATTTTTGAAGTTTTAGTTGGTTTAGGAAAAAAAGGCGCGAGACCATGGTTTTTAACGTGCTTTTGAGATTTTCATATTTTCTGAAGGGTTTTCATGGTTTTTAAAGAATTTTATGTTTTAATGGATTTTTATGGATATTTTTGGAATTTTTTGTTTATTGGGTTTTAATGGAATTTGAGGGGTATTAAGGTTATTATGATTTTTAAGGTTTTGGTGGGCTTTAAGGATTTTTTTTATTTTTTTGGGTTTTGAAATTTTTTTAGTGTTTTCTAATGTTTTTAGGGGTTTAATTTAATTTTTGAGTTTTTAGATATTTTATGTTTTTAGGGGGTTTTAAGGATTTTAGGTAATTTAGTGTTTTAGAGACTTTTTAGGGGTTTTAGGGTTTTTTTCTTTTTTGAATGTTTGGTTGTTTAAGTGTTTTTAGGGTGTTACTATTTTCTAATGTTTTTTTGGATTTTTTTCCATTTTCGGGATTTTTAGGGATTTTCAGGAAATATTTTGATTTATAGTGTTTTTTGGGATTTTGTGGGGTTTTAGGGTTTTAGTGTATCTTTGGATTTTAGTATTTTTTTGTTTTTTAGGTGTTATAAATGTGTATAGGTTTTTAATGTTTTATTTAGGGTTTTCTAGGTTTTTAGGGTTTTTATGGTTTTATGGATTTTTATAGATTTTATGTATTTTTAGGATTTTTAGGGATTTACGGTTTTTAGGGTATTTACGGTTTTAAGTCTGTTTGGTGTTGTATGGTTGTTTTTGAGGTTTTTTGGTACTTTATTAGTTCTCAAATATTTTTAATTAAATTAGGGTTTTAAATTGGATTTTATATTTCTTAGTGTGATTTTACTATTTTGATGGGTTTTTAGAGTTTTTATGCTTTTAGGGTTTTTATGGTTTTTTGGTTTTTAATGAATTTTTATTTTTTTTTTCTTGGGTTCTAGAATTTTTATGTGGTTTATTGTTTCATAGGATTTCATAGGGTTTTTTTACATTTATAGTAATTTTTATGTATTTTTATGGTTTTTAACAGTTTTAGGGATTTTATGGTATTTTATGGTTTTTAGGGGTTTTTAACATTATTTACGTTTTTAGGTTTTCTTATGGTTTTTAGGGGTTTAGCGTTTTTATATTAGTATGATTTTAAATTTGTTAAGACTTTTGAGGGGTTTGGGGTTTTTTGGGATTTTTGGTTTTTAGGGTTTTTTTTGTGTTTTAGGGTTTTAATTGATTTTTTTTATATTTTTAATGTTTGTAGGGGAAATTTAGAGTTATTATAGGTTTTTTGGGAATATTTGTATTTTTATGTTTATTTAAATTTTTTAAGTGTTTTAGGCTCTTTTTAGGGGGGGTTATGTTTTCTTTTTTGTTTTTAGGGGTTTTGGTATATTTTTTATGTTTTTAGGGATTTTTATAGAATTTTTTGGATGTGTATGGTTTTTTTGGGATTATAGAGATTTTGAGGGTTTTATGGGTTTTTAGGGTTTTAGGGTTTTATGCTTTTTTGTTAGGTGTTTTCATGGTTTTTAATGTATTTTAAATTTTATGTATTTTTAGGGATGTTTATGGATTTTTATTGATTTTAGGGATTTTAGGGATTTTCGGAGTTTTGGGGGTTTTTTAAGTTTTTAATGGTTTTCAGAGGTTTTGTGGACATTATGATTTTTAGTCTTCATTAATGATTAAAATGTTTTAAAGGGGTATTTATAGTTTTTATTGGTTTTAGGGTTTTTATGCGTTTTTATAATTTTTAATGTTTGATGAATTTTTATGGGTTTTAGCGGTGTTTAGGGACTTTAGGGCCTTTTAGGGCAGAAGCAGTTGAGGCCGAGCTATTCCCGACCCTCTTAAATTTTGTTAAAGAAAAGTGACACAGCAGAAAAGGGAGTGGAGGGGTCAAACGACTCACACCCAAAAAACCTTTACAATCCCATACCCATGGACCCCCCAAAAAAGAAAACCCATCAAAGGCACACAAATCCAAATAGGTAGAAAAACTGAAAAAAGTCCCCAACATCACCTCCCAACCAATAAGCAACTCCCATCAATCAGCACCGAAGCCACCAATCATCAGCTCACATCTAGAAACACCAAATCCATCTTCAGTATATTCATCCACCCAGCTTCAGCACCACAAAATCACAACCATCAACCTCCAGCAGCCTCATGCCAATCACCATCATAGTAGTACCCATCAGGAAACAACATCTTCCAGCAATAGGCAGCCAAAAACCAGTAGTGGCCACCACTAAAGAACACACACCACAAAAAATTACCAACAGCAAGAGAACAACAATATCAATGATATTACCCCAGCATCTTTCTTCACACTCATTTCCAGAAACACATCCGAAACACCCAAAATCACCAGCTCCCACATCAGCC
Source organism: Viscum album (assembly GCA_963277665.1). Lineage (NCBI taxonomy): Eukaryota > Viridiplantae > Streptophyta > Magnoliopsida > Santalales > Viscaceae > Viscum > Viscum album. The sequence continues at coordinate 480,398,263 of OY728162.1, forward strand.
AGCACCACCACGCCAGTCAGGTCCCTCTCCATTAGTACAGGACCACCACCAGTAGAAATATAGGAACACGAACATTATCATGTCTCAGCCATATAACAGTCAGCATTCCATCATGTCACTCCCAGCTGCAAAACTAGGGGAATTGAATCACCACCATCTAATACAAGAGCCAATCTGCATCCCCAACAGTACCTCCAAGAACACCGTAGAGCAAGACCTACATGCAAAACCCCATATCCAAACCAACAAACAACAATAGAATTGGTACACATCTAACCCATCCACCATTACAACAAATCCATAAGAGAAAAAAGGATCGAACCACATCCTTCAGCAGGAAATGAAAGACCAAAATAATCGCTTTGGCAATGAAAGACAACATAGACCGAAACTAGAATGCATAAGAACACAAACAGACTAGTTTCATCAGTGATAATCAGGACATAGGAATGAACCTGGAACATTTTCTCCAATGAAGAACACATAGATTGTGCTTTCTGCAACCTCTGGGAAGAATCAGAAGTACCCATAGAAGTAACGACCACCAAATACCTTATTACATCACATAAAAATCCATTCCATCGAGGAACACCCATCTGCAACTTGTTGACGCCAAAGCTCACCACTTTGTGGCTCCTCACAAGACACCTGAGACCAAACAACGCAAAGGGTTATGTCGTTTGATAACTAGGATTTTCATCTCCAAAGCATAAAACATCGTGGATGAGATCAGCAGTCTAGAAGTGAGACTTCACCCAAGGAAGAGAAGATTCTAGATCTTCCAAAACCAAGGTAAGTCGTCATCAGATCCAAGCCAAGTAAATGTTTCCCTTGCAAGAACATAACCGCCAGAGGCCATCACTGTAAAGAATACTCTTCATCTCCCCCAAGCGAAACACTAGGGGAGAAGACCGCTAAAGAAGGAGTCTCCTAACATCACAAGGATTGAACAGGAAGAGATCAAGGAAGCTTCTGAGGGGAATTGGAAGACCTATAGATCACCGCGATGGGAGGGAGAGACCTAGAGAGAGCGGCGACATCTTCTAGTTCCATTTCAGGGTTTTAGAGGATTTAGTTTTTTAGTATTTTTAGGCGTTTTATGATTTTTCAGATTTCTTAATTTTCATCATGTTTTATGGTTTTTATGGTTTTAATGTTTTAGGAAATTTTAGGTATTTATAGGATTTCATTTTGGTTTTATAGTTTTTTTTGGGATTTTTAGGTTTTTAGGGTTTTTAATGGTTTTTAGGGTTTTTAATGTTTGTAAGGTTTTTTAATGTTTTTCAGTTTATATAGAGTTTTTCAGGGTTTTAAGGTTTTTTGTGTTTTTAGGGATTCCTAGGAATGTTTTAGGATTTTTATTGGGTTTTATTGATTTTAGGGATTTTTATGGGTTTTAGGTTTTTTTGGGGTATTAGGGTTTTTATGTTTGTTTTTTGTTTTTATGGTTTTTATGGTTTTTAATGTTATTTATAGATTTTAATTTTTTTGGGGTTTAATGGGTTTTTGATCTTTTTTTTTGGTTTTCATTGGTTTTTTAAAATTTTTGGGGGGTTTTTGGTGTTTGGTGTTTTTGGGATTTTATGGAATTTTAGGGTTTTTTTGGGTTTTAACACTTTTTTTTCTTTAGGGGTTTAATGTTTTTTTGGTTTTAAGTATTTCATAGGGTTTTTCATTAATTTTATGTTTTTTATGTTTTTAGTTTTTAGGTGTTTTTAAGTCTTTTTTGGGTTTTAGTGTTTATATGGAATTTTAGGGGTTTTATAGATTTATAGGAGTTTTAGGATTTTTTAGATTTTTTACTATTTATTATGTTTTAGAGGTTTTAAGTGTTTTCAGGTTTTTTATGTTTCTATAGTTTTTTGGGGGTTTTATGGTTTTTTCATTTTTTGTGATATTTAGGGATTTTTGAATTTTAATGGTTTTTAGGGGTTTTTTGGGATGATGATGGTTTTTTAGGGTTTTTTGGTTTTTTGGATTTTAGGTATTTTTTTTATTTTTTATAATTTTTATGGTTTTTAGTGGAGTTTATAATTCTTCTGGTTGTAAATTGTTTTTGATTTTTAGTGGATTTTAGGGTTTTTATTGGTTTGTATGGGTATTTTTGTATTTTTATTTCTTTAGTTGGTTTTATGTATTTTATGGGTTTCAGGGTTTTATTGACTTTTTATGGGTTTTTAGGGACTTTAGGGGTTTTTATTTTTTTATCGGTTTTAAGTGTTTTTAGGTAATTATGGTTTTCTTAGTGTTTTTGGGTTTTTATGTTTTTTAAGTTACAGGAATTTTTTGGAATTTTTATTGGTGTTATGTTTTTTAGATATTTTTAGGGTCTCTAAGGTTTAATGGTTTTTTATTTCAGGGTTTATTTTAATTTTTAGGGTTTTATAGGTTTTTAGTGTTTTTTATTGTTTTTAGGGCTTTAAAGGGTTTTTAATGTTTTTAGTGGTTTTTTTGATTTTTATGGATTTTAGGGTTTATAATATTTTTAGGAGTCTTTATGGTTTTTTCCGTAATAGGGTTTTTAGTATCTTTTTCGGTTTTTAGAGTTTTTTTGGTTTTTTAGGTTTTTAGGGTCTTTATGTTATTTTAGGATTTCAGGATTTTCTTATAGTTTTTCTTTTTTTAGGGTTTTCTATTTTTAGGGATTTTTAGGTGTTTTTTTTGTATTTTTACAGGTTTTAGGGTTTTCGGGATATTTAGGGTCTTGAATGATTTTAGTATTTTAGGATTCTTTAGGGTTTTAGCATTTATTAGGTTTTTAGGGGGTTTACGTTTTTTAGGTATTTACGGTTTTCTTGGGGTTTTTAGTGTTTTTGGTATTTTTACATTTTAGGGATTTTTTGATCTTTTATGATTTTTAGGGTTTTTAGGGATTTTTTTGGATTTTTGAGGTTTTATGAGTTTGTTGTGTTTTATGGATTTTTCAATTCATTTTGTGTTTAAATTATTTTTTAGATTTTTTTATCATTTTTAGGGGTTTAAAGGGGTTTTATAGTTTTTAGTGGAATTATATTTCTTAGGGTTTTATGGGTTTTAAGGTTTTTATTGTTTTTATGGTTTTGAGGGATTTAATTTTTAATTTTATATTAGAGTTGTATGTTTTTTATAATTTCTATATTTTTAATGGGTTTAAGTGTTTTATGTTTTTTGAGGTTTTCTTAGGGATTTTTAGTATTTTTAGGGCTTTTTACATTTTTATGGATTTTTAACACTTTTTATAATATTATGGGTTTATAGGTTTTTAAGTGATATTGGGTGATTTTTGGTTTTTTAGTGAATTTTGGTTTTTTAGTGTTTTCAGGGTTTTTAGAGTTTTTATGTTTTCTAAGGGTTATAATTGTTATATTTTTTTATGATTTTCTTTTGTGTTTTCTCAATTTTTATGGTTTTTTATATTTTTAGTTATTATTTGTAGTTTTTTTATTTTTAGGGTATGTTAGATTTTTTATAGATTTTGAGGGATTTTATAGTTGTTATGGTTTTTGGGGGTTTAAGTTGTTTCTTATTTTTTAGGGTTTTTATTGTTTTTTTATATTTATTAAAAAAATTTAGGGTTTTAAAATGTTTTTAGAGCTTTTTGTGTTTTTGGGGGAATATATAGGTTTTTAGGGTTTTTAAGGGATACGGCAAAGAAGGTTCGGGGCCAAACAAGTGGCACCCCCAAAATTAAATAAAAACAAAGCGCTACAAGGGGGAATTACATAACCGGGTGTGCACCTCGCCCTTCATATCTGAGGCAACAAATGAGGAGCAGGGAGGCGTGGCAACAAAGGACCACAGCGAGCAATGATCCACAATAGCCTGCTTGGAGAGAGCATCTGCAGCCGCATTGGCCTCCCTGTAGGTATGTGTAACAGTAAGGTGCAGCCTTTGGCACCTAGAAAGGCAGTCCATCCATGGAGCAAGGAGCTTCCAGGGAACGCTCCTGGATTTGCTTTTAAGAGCACTCACAACAAGCATGGAGTCAGACTCAAGCCACAGGGAGGTCCACCCAAAACTGACAGCATACTCAATCGCCTTTATAATAGCCCATAGTTCAGCTTCAAGGGCACACCCATTGCCAATGAAGTGCTGAAAACATCCCTTGAAAAAACCCCGGTAAGTGCAGAAACCTCCACCACAACCAGCAGGGCCCGGGGCACCAAGAGCTGCACCATCCATGTTGACCTTAATCCAAGAGGGGAGTGGAGGAATCCATCAAATATACCTGGGGACCATGGGTTTCTTTTCCTTGCTAGACACACCAAGTAGCCGGAGGATGATCAGTTCACGTACGTCATTCGCCATATGTCATGTCTGAATGCGGGAGGCTGCATAGACAGCGCTGTGAATCGCCACAACTCCAGCATGAAAAGAGAGTCGTTTCTTATTGAAGGCGACCGCATTCTGAGCGGTCCAAATAAAAGAAATGGTAGCTGCAACCGCAGCTAGAAGGAGGTTGCGGACCTGCTCACTGTACTCCCAAGTAACCAGATCCGCCAAGAGCTCAATGAAAGGCCTGTCAAGACCAGCTGGGAACATAAAAATCTACTGCAGAAAGCCCCATAGTTCAGCACTGAAACTGCACTCTACCAGAGAATGTTGGACACTTTCCTCGGTAGCAAGGGAAAGAAAACACACGGGGGCAAGAGTGATACCCGCCTTCTGTAGTTGGCACTGCATGGGTAGCCGGTTTCCTCAGATTTTCCAAAGAAGGAGGTGATTTGCAGGAGGAATAAAATTCCTTTTGAACTTAGAAAGCCAGGTCGGTGGAAAGGATCCCCTGGAACAGTTAAACTGATAGAAATCCTTGACATTGAGGGGTCCAACCAGATTGGGCTTCCATATCAGGATGTCGGACTGAATGAAATGATAACACTGTATTTGGAGAAGGACAGCAGGTGGTAAGCCCTCAAAATGATCAAGCCTTGGAAGAAACTCCACAATAAACAGCCTTCTCAAGCCAGAAGGAGGGCTGAAACAGTCCTGCAAGGGCCTGTCAAGCCAGGGCATAGTCTAAGAATTCAAGGTTGAGTGCTCAGAGACAAACCATTGAGAATGAAAGAGAATGGCCTTGTATGAGGCCCGGATTGCTGGCCAAATGGAAGAGGGAAGATACCCTTCATACCCATCACAGAGCTTAAGCACAAATCTTTCCCAAGTGAAAAGCAGACTCGAATCTGTGGGGCATAACAGCCCCCAAGTGTACTTAGCAAGAAGGGCATCATTGTAGCGTCTGAGATATTTGAGATCAAGCCCCCCAGCTCAATTGGTTTGGTGCATTCCTTCCAGGACACGGTGACCAGTTTCCTATGGGTGATGCACCCCGTCCATGCAAAGTTTCCGATCTTTGTCTGCAGGTCCTTGATGAGATTAACGGGCCACCTGTAAATGGATAAAGCATAGGTGAACATGGAGGTAATCACCAAGTTGATAAGGCAGACCCTTCCAGCTTGCGAGAGGGACTCCCCTTTCCATTTCGCCAACTGATGAGTGATTTTAGAGGCAATATTTTCAAGATAACACCGTTTGACACGTCCCCAAAAGATGGGGACACCCAAGTAGTCAAAGGGTAATGACCCTCTCTTGACACCAAGGGACATGGCAATGGAGATGCGCCGGGATCGTGAGATTCCCTCCCCAAATACAATCAAAGACTTACTCCAGCTGATGGCTTGTCCTGTAACAGGTTCATAATGCCGGAAGATCATCCTGATAGATTCTAAAGTACGTTTATCAGCCTGTCCAAACAGGAGGATATCATCTGCATAAAGAAGATGAGACGTCACATGAAGGTCCCTCCCTGCCCGGATAGGACTGAAGAGACCAGCCTGACAAAGATCAATGAGACACCTGCTTAAATAATCCTCTGCAATCGCAAAGAGAATTCCTGAGAGAGGATCACCCTATCGGACTCCACGAGAGCAAGGAAAAAACCCCTTAGGGGATCCATTGACAAGGATAGAGGCCCACCCACTGCTAAGAATGGACATGATGAGCCTAATAAAATTGCTCGAGAAACCATATTTGTCTAGAACCTGAGACATAAAATTCCACTTAATAGTGTCAAAGGCCTTGGAGATTTCAACCTTAAGAGCAAAGTTTCCATGCTTGGATCGCTTCCGCATAGCATTGATACCCTCTGAGGCCGTGAACAGACAGTTCTTAATGTTCCTGCCTAGGAAAAAACCAAACTAAAAAGGGGTAAGAAAATCCCCCAGGAACTTCCTAAGTCGCATGACCCGGATTTTACTGATAATTTTGGGGACAGTGTTCCCAATAGCCACCGGTCGGAAGTCACCAATTTCAAAGACGTTGTCCCTTTTAGGAATCAGGGAAATGAAATTTGAGTTAACCCCACGTAGAAAAACAGTAGTGAGAAAGAATTCCCGCACAGCATTGACAATGCCTTCATGCAGGATGTCGTAGTAAAACATGAAGAACGTGTTGGTGAAGCCATCTGGTCCCGCTGTGCTGTCAATGTTAAGGGAAAACGGAGCAGCCCTAACCTCCTCCGCAAGAGGCGGAATCATTAGAGCTCGGTTCTGATGCTCATCAACACATGGAAGGATATAATCCATCAGGGGGAGATTGTACTCCCTGCCGTCATCCAAGTAGAGCTCTTGGAAATGGTTAACAATGGCAGAGGTAATTTCATCCTCTGATGTAAAAACAGAGCCCGAGATGTGGACAGCCTTAAGGCAAGCTTTTGCTTTTTTCTCCCTATGCAACCGATGAAAAAATTTCGAGTTGCGGTCACCATCTTTGAGCCATCTCACGCTGAATTGGTTCTTGGCCAACTTTTCCTTAAGAACCAGAAGGTCATCAAGTTTGGAATGGAGTTGCAGCTCCTCACGAGAAGGCAGGGTAGGAGAAAGACTGGCATCCTGAAGACCAGCAAGTTGATGTTCATCATCACGAATGTCATTGTCCAGACTGGAAACACAGCCCTTACTCCAGTCTTTAAGCGAAGCTTTAATTTTCTTCAGCCTGAGAATCAGACTATGGTAGTGACTGCCCTGAAAGTCTTCAGTCCAACCATTGAGAATAAATTCCCTACACCCAGGAATCGTGAGCCATGCATTACTAAATTTAAAAGGCAGAGGAGAAGACTGTGATGCACCTATTGAGCTGCCAATAATCAAAGGATTGTGATCCGAGTGAAACTTAGGAAGTGTAAAGCCCGAGACATTCAGGGGCATGGATGTATCATTGATTCTATAGAAACATCTGTCCAGCTTGCTGGCTTGCCTGCCATTCACGGTGGAACGCCCCCAAGTGAATGAGGATCTAGAAATGGGGACCTCCAAGAAATTACAGGCATCAATGCAAGCAGAAAATTCCACGGCAGCCGAGCGAGAGAAATTGGAACCAATCTTCTCATCCGGACGCAAGACAATGTTGAAGTCCCCAACCACAATCCAGCTGTTCTCAATGAGCCCATGGAGCGTAATTAAATTCTCCCATAAGACATGTCTACTCAAGTAAGAGCAGGAGGCATACACGAAAGACAAAAAGAGGGGGGAGAAATTGTACATGACAGATAAGGTGATGACTTGATCACACACCTCAACCGACATCAGCTGAATGTCATCGTGCTTCAGCACCCAGAGGGTGTCAAGGCCACTGTCATTAGCAGCCCTTGCAACGCAGGAATAACCAAGGTTGCACCATTTGAACCCCAACCAGTTTTCAAACATGATCATCGGTTCAGCTATGCCAAGAACCAACGGCCTCTGAGAAGTGAGAAAATGCCTAAGGGCCAGAACAGTGGGAGGATTCCCAATCCCCTGGCAGTTCCAGAAAAACAAACTCATTGGATTAAGCCGAGGGTGCCCCATTTACTGGGGTGATGCAAACATCTGAATTTCCAGCCTTAGCCTTTGATTACTTCCCTTTCTTCTTGGGCCTGCCCAAAGTGTTCTTTTTGGGGGAAAGATCAGCCTCAGCAGCCCGATATCTAGCATCAGGAGGCTGAGAACTAGTCTCATGTGGCAAAGCCAGATGAACCAACTTAAAGGACCCTTCTGCCTCCTCATCATCCTGATCAACCTGATCAGCCCAGAAACTACCGCTGAGAGGAGTAAATCTGTTAGTAGGACAGAGAAGCATCGGAGGGGCGTCCTTGACTATGTCCCGTCGTGCAACTTTGCTGGGGGCTACAACAATGAAGGAGTCACCAGACAACACTGGGTGGGCCAGAGGTTTAGAGACCTTCTCATGGCCAGAAGGGACATGGGACCCTGCAGAAGCCAGCCCATCGTCAACCACCCACAGAGGAGAGGGCAGCTCTTGGCAGCAGGAAATGTCTGCCACCAGAGTAGGCTCAGGAAGGGGCCAGCCAGTCTCAGGCACAAAGGAAAGACCAGGCTCAATGGTTGCTGTCTGCAAACTGGGAACAGTGACAGCGTCCGCAGCTGCCGGTCGAACATCCAAGGGTATGAACCCAGGAGCCGATTCTTGTAATCCAGAGGGGATCCCTTGACAAGGGATGTCAACACCCTCTGTCACCCTCCTTGGCAACACAAGGCAAGCCTCAGAGGCATGCTGGGAGGGGGCAGGGGGATTCACCGTCTCTCCCGCATCCAGATTTCTGGTACAGGACTTAGGATAGTGTCCTTTGAGATTGCACATTGAGCACACTCTCAACCAACGCCAATCAGAGATAAGGTGGCCAAAGAGGTGGAAATGAAGACAAAATCGAGGTTTGTGCTCAAAGGTGATCTCCAGCTTGAAACTGTCTTCATCAGTATTGAGCACAACTTCTTCAATCAAAGTGGATGCCAAATCCACCTCAACAAGGACATGGGAAAAATTCCCATACTTTGGGTTTTCAGTCTCCTTGTCAATACGAATGGGAAAGCCCACCGAGGAGGCAATATCCCAAAGGATCTGGGGATGCCAGTAAAGCCACCTGAGCCTGTAGATGTGGATTCATATCTGCGCAGAGGTGTTCTTGACATTCAGTGGATCAAAATTCTGATCCCATTCTTGGATCCTTAGAAGACCAGGCTTCAAATTGAGAGATCTGAAGCCCCAGGCACGTCGTTTGCTCTCATCCGAAGGGAAGACAATGTGATAATACCCACGCCCCATGGCGGTCATACGCCACATAGAGAAACCCCATATTTCCTTAATCCGAGTCGCAAGATCAGAGAACTTCCAGAGCTTCTCACCCTTAGGAGTCAACACCCGAGCAATAATGGAGAAACGACACAAGTTGCGCCTTTCCTCCACAGCCTCACGATTCTCCGAGACATGAGCCACCCGCCCTTTCCGAATGATATGACCAGGGGAGGGGGGATCAAAATCAGAGATGGAGGGTGAGGTCACAGATTTCGCCACCTTCGCAAAATTGACCTTCGGATTCGTGGATGTTGGCGCACCAACACCAGACCCATGAAAATTCCGGTTACAAAATTGGAAAAGCTCGTTATGGCCCTAGACCTCAAGTAACTCCGGAGCAGGAGCCTCCTTGCCGGCAGGGGGCAAGGCCTTCGAAGTACGGGCGGGATCACCATCGCCGCTAGATCCTCCTCCTTGAGCCATCTCCTTTTCTTCCCTTAGGGGTTTTCTTTTAAGGGATAGGGATCTTTATAGTTTTTTGGGGTTTTAGAGTCTTAAGGGTATATTTTAGGGGATTTAGGAGATTTACCATCATTTAGGTTCTTAGGGGTTTTATGGGTTTTTCAGATTTTAATGTTTTCCATGTGGTTTTCGTCTTATTACTGTTTTTACAGACATTTATGGATTTTTTAATATTTTTATGGGTTTTTATGGTTTTTTGGTTTTTTAAGTGTTTTGGATTTTAAAGTTTTTTAGGGATTTTAGTGTTTTTTATGTTTTTAGGGGTTTTAATGATCAAAGTAATTAAATGTCCTCTTTTGATTTTTAGGGTTATTAGTGTTTTTATGTAATTTGGAATTTTTAGGGATATTTTAGGATTTTTATGGTTTTTAGGATTTTTAGTGAAATTGATTTTTTTAGGTTCTTAAGTTTTTTTTTTGAGTTTTTAGGGTTATTTTAATTTTTTTATGATTTTTAAATATTTTGAAGTTTTTAATGATTTAAGTGGTTTAACTGTTTTTAATATTTTAATTGATTTTTGGGTTTTTATTAATTTTTAGGGGTTTTTATGTTTTTTAGGTGGATTTAGGTTTTTAGGGTCTTTTGTGGTTTTGGGGATTTTAGCATTTTTAAGGTTTTTAACGGTTCTAGGTTTTTTTAGGTTTTTGAGGTTTTCTTAAGGTTTTTCTATTTTTTTCATTATTTACATTTTAGGGTTATTTAGTATTTTATTTTTTGGGGGTTTTATGGATTTTGAGGGGTTTTTTGTGTTTTCAATTTTTTATGTTTTTTAGGGAATTAAGGTGTTTAATGTTTCTAAAGTTACCTTAATGTTTTTGTGTTTTTAAGGATTTTTAACACCTTTTTTGGATTTTTATGGTTTTAGGGTTTTTTGGGATTTTAAGGGGCTTTAGTATTTTTTAGGGGTTTTATTTTTTTTATTTTTCCAGGGTCTATTGGTTTTTAGAGTTTTTAATTTTTTTTAGGGTTTTAAAGGCTTTTTAGTATTTTTAGTCGAGTTTTAATGATTTTATAGGTTTTTTGGATGTTTATAGTTTTAGGTGTTTCTATGTGTTTGAGGGGGTCATGGGGTCATTTAGGAAATTTTATGGGGTTTTCATTTTTATGTTTTTAGGATTTTTATGTGTTTTTAGGTTTTTATGGTATTCTTTTGGATTTTCCTGATTTTTTGGGTTTTTTATGTCTTTTGGATTTTTAGGGATTTGAAGGTTTTTAATGATTTTTAGGGAACATTGGGATTTTGAAATATTTTAGGGTATTTAGTGTTTTTAGGATTTTTAGGGCTGTAAGGGGTTTATTATGTTTTTAGCATTTTCACGAATTCTTAGGGGTGTCTGGTTTTTTATGGTTTTTTACTTTTTTATGGATTTTCAGGGCCTTTTTAGAATTTTCATTGTTTTTAGGGCTTTTGGGGAATTTTAGGGTTTTGGATTTTTAGGGTTTTACTATTTTTTTAGATTTTTTATCATTTGATGGGGTTTAAATGATTTTTATTGTTTTTATATTATTTTGTGTTTTTAGGGTTTTTATGGGTTTTGGTGTTGTTTTTGTGGTATTTGGGTGTTTTATGGATTTTAGGGTTTTTATTGTTTTTTGGGATTTAGGGTTTTTAGTAGTTTTTAGGTTTTTATGGGGTTTATGTTTTTTAGGTTTTTAATAATTTCATGGGGTTGTTAGGATATTTTATAGTTTAAGGTATTTTTATGGATATTTTTGGATAGCTATGCTTTTAGTGGTTTTTGGTATTTTGAGATTTTTTAAGGGTTTTTATGGTTTTTTGTGTATTTAATGTTTTTGTGCATTTTTAAGTTTTTAGAGGTTTTATTTTTATTGGTCATTAAGGTTTTCTTTGGGGGTTCGCATGGTATTTATTTTTTTTAGTTTTAGGGGTTTTTAATGAATTTATAGTATTTTTATTATTTTTAGGGGTTTAGGTATTTTTACTGCTTTTCGGAGAAAGTTAGATGTGGGAACCAGGAAATTCTTGGCCCCCCCAAAATTTATTAAGAAAAAGAGAACACTACAGACTACGGAGGAGTTGGTTCAATCAAGCCATACCCAAAAAAACAATCCCTAAAGGGAAAAAAGGAAAAGATGCAAAAGACCAAACAAAACAGCAGCTTCAACACCTCTCATCCAGAAAACCCATAGCTATCAATATAAACTTCATCAACAATCATCAGCATAGTATCTACAGCACCAAAAGATATTGTCATAGAATCACCATATAGCATCACCACCGGCACCAAAATCACCCACCTCCACATTTTCCAGCACCACCATGCAAGGAAGGTCCATCACCATCAACACAAAACCACCAGCACCAGAAATAAAACCACCAGCATCCAAAGGAGAAGATAGTACACAGCTCAAACAACCCTTTCAACAACCCAAGAATCACAACACATAACCAGAACACATCACCTCCAAATAAACCCAATGAACAACACTAACATCATCACATAGAAAAACCATCCACCACCAAAAACAGATCCATAACAGAAGGTTCCAACCAAAATCTTTAACAGTATACTCAAGGGACAAAAAGACTTCTTTGGCACCGCTGGAAAGAAAGGACCAAAACCAGAATGCCGAAAAACACAAACATGCTAGGAGCAGTATCATGAAGCCAAGATCAGTCTAAGGAACAAACCTGGAATTTCTACATAGACCAACACAAGAAAATTTGAAAACCTAGAAAACCTTATCAAGCATGTCACCACAAAGCTAAAACCACACCTTCTGCATCCAACGAGAAACAAAACAACTTCAGGGGGGCCACCATAAATCACCCAGACACAGTTCTACCAGCTGAGGGGAAGCATGCAGCATCGACGACCGAGAAAACCAGACCCCCCATGTTTCATCATCGAAGAGGCCAGAACCCACACCGCCAATGAAAACCCCTCCACCCTTGAATGATTCGAAACTGTTCATCCATCCATGGAGGTTCCATTTGTGAAAACTCAATCTGGAACAACATTTGAAGACCGCATGAGATTTCAAGCTCTCGAGGGTTGATCACATCACCTCTTTCTAAAAAGCACCAATATGAAACCTCAACGAGCCTCACATCTCATAAAGATACCAAATCCCAATCACAAATCCATATAAGCCAAGAAATTCTTGAATCTAAATCCAAACTCCCATGAAAAAGCATCGCTCTGGAATGTCGAAGTTGTCGGATAAAAGAAACCACCACATCCTTGGATCTGCTGAGCACTTCAAGGGTACACCGCCACCATGAAGGAAGGGTAGAACCGTGAGTGAAGCACCAAGCAAGATCCAACTGGAAACATTGAAGGCGCGATGAGAGGGAGAGAGAACCAGGGGAGTACGTCGTCATCTAGCTCAAGGGTCATTTAGGGGTTTTTTAATGCTTTTAAAGGTTTTAGAGTCTTTATGGTTTGTTGGATTTTACTGTTTTTTTGAGTTTTCAGGGTTTTTAGAGTTTTTAATGTGTTAATGTGTTTAAAGTGTTGTTTGTTTTTTTTTTTGTTTTTTAATGTATTTTAATGTATTTTGTTTTTAAGGTTTTTTGAGGTTTTTATGGGTTTTTCGATTTTTTTGGGGTTTTAAGGTCTTTTAGTGTTTTAGAGTTTTTAACCTTTTAGGTATTTTAGGTATTTTTTATGTTATAAAGGGGGTTTTAGGGCTTTTAGGTATTTTGATGGATTTTTAGTGTTTTTATGGTTGTTATAATTTTTTATGTTTTTATTGTTTTTAGGTTTTTTATGGTTTTCATTGGGTTTTTCATGGTGTTTATGGTTTTCCATGTTTTTTTTAATTTTTAGTGATTTTTGGTACTTTTGTGATTTTTTTGTGTTTTTAAGAATTTTGAGAATTCTTTGGGGTTTTCTAGGTTTTTTGTTCTTTTATGGTATTCTGGGATTTAAGATATTTGTTTTAATTTTCCTTCAGGTTCATAAGGTATTTTTGATTTTTTTAATGTTTTTAAGTGTTTTAAGTGGTTTTAGTGTTTTTAGTTGTTTTTTGGATTTTTATGTGTTTTATGGTTTTTCATGGTTTTTAGGGGTGGGTTTTCCATTTTTTAGGTTTTTAGGGGTTTTTAGGTTTTGAGACTTTTTGAGGTTTTTTTGTTTTTAATTTTTTTAGGATTTTATGGTGATCTTAGGAGTTTTAATGGTTTTTACATGTATTTATTTTTTAGGGAATTTTGTGTTATTTTTTGGATTTTTTGGATTTTTTTTGTTTTTTAGGGATTTTGCGCTGTTTCAGATTTTTTTATGATTTTTTTGGGGTGTTTATGGTTTTTAGATTTTTTTTAGATTTTAGGGGTTTAAAGTGTTTTATGATTTTTAATGTTTTATTTGGGTTTTCATTGTTTTTTGGGTTTTTTTTTATTTTATGGATTCTTAGGGGATTTTTATGATTTTTATGGATTTAGGGATTTTAGGGATTTTGAGGGACTATTTATTTTTTAGGTTGTTATGGATTTTATTTTTATTTTGGTATTTTACTTTTTTATAGAGTTATTTTATGGGTTTGAAGGGTTTTATAGTTTTTAGTGGTTATATGGTATTTTAGGGTTTTTATGGGTTTTAGTAGTTTTTGAGTGTTTTAGGGTTTTTAGGGATTATTATGATTTCTAGGGTTTTTAGCAATTATTATGTACTTTAAGGGTTTATTTATCTTATTTTTTATGGTTTTATGTGGGGTTTTTAAGGTTTTTATAATTTATAAAAAATTAGGGGTTTTTAAAGATTTTTAAGATTTTTATGTGTTTTTATTGTTTTGGGGATTTTGTTGGTTTTAATTGATTTTAGGGTTTCAAACAATATTTTAGGTTTTACAAGTTTTATGTTTTTTAGTTTTTTCATGTTTTCTTAGGTATTTTGGTTATTTTTTATGTTTTTTTAAATTTTTATGGATTTTTAGTGTTTTAGGATTTTTATGGGGTTTTATGGTTTTTATGCATTTTGAGGGTTTTAGGGTTTTTTAGGTTTGTATGGGATTATAGGTTTTAGTGTTTTTATATTTTTATAGATTTTATGGGTTTTTAGAGATTTTAAATTTTTTATGGTTTAAAATGTTTTTTATATTTTTTGTTTTCTTTTCAGGTTTTTATATGTTTCTAGGTTTTTACGCCCTTTATGATTTTTGTGGTTTTTATGGGTTTTATGTATTTTAGGTATTTTATGTTTCTTATGGTTTTTAGTATTTTTTGGGTTTTATAGGTATAAATATTTTTTATGGATTTGTATTGTTTTTCATGGATTTTAGGTCTTTTTACATTTTTAGGTATTTTTTGGGATTTTTTAGGTTTCTGGGTTTTTATGGGTTTTTTCATTTTTTAGTGATTTTAGGGGTTATAAGTGTTTTTTAGTTTTTCAATGTTCTCTATCGTTTTTTAGGGTTTGTAGGTTTTTTTATTTTTTCAGATATTTGGGGGGTTTTTTAAAAAATTATGGTTTTTAGGGTATTTACAGATTTTTAGGGATTTTAGGGTTTTTTTTTTTGGTTTTTTTTTGTTTTAAGGGTTTTTTTTGTTTTTTATGGTTTTAATGTTTTTTAGAGTTTCATATAATTTTTTGAGGTTTAAAGGGTTTTTTGAGTTTTTATTGGGGTTTTTTGGGATTTTATGGTGTTTTAAGGTTATTTATGGTTTTGAGGAGTTTTTATAGACTTAGGGGGTTTTGGAGTTTTAGGTCCATTGAGGGTTTTTTTGTTATTATTGTTCTTATGGGTTTTAAAATTTCTTTATGTTTTTTAGGTTTTAAAGGATTTCTTTCATATTTTTTTGTGTATTTTGGATTTTTTTGTTTTGATGGATTTTGATGGATTTTTTATTTTTTAGTGCTTTTATGGATTTTGATTGTTCTAGAGTTTTATGGTTTTCTGGGTTTTTATAATTTTTTTTGTCTTTTATTGGTTTTATGTATATTTAAGTTTTTATTTTTTAGTGGTTTTTAATGTTTTTATGTGTTGGGGTCTTAGTAGATATTTTTAAGCCTACTTATGATTTTTATGGTATTTAAGATTTTTATGGTTTCTTTGGGCAATTATAGTTTTTTAAAGGGTTTTAAGGTTTTCTAGAGTTGTTTAATGGTTTTAAATATTTAAAGGGGTTTTAGAGTATTTATAGGTTTTAAGGTTTTTTATGGAGTTTTAGTTTATTTATATGGTTTATAAGGGGTTTTATCATATTATAGGTATTTATGGGTCTTAAGTGTTTTTAAGTTTTTGATGTTTTCTCAGTGTATTTTAGGGTTTTAGGTACTTTAAAATTTTTAGGGATTTTAAAATATTTTTTAGGATTTTTATGGTTTTTTAGGATTTTAGAAATTTTGAGAGTTTTTAGGGGTTTTAGGGTTTTTACTTTCTTTAATGTTTTTTGGGGTTTTAATTGCTTTTGGATTTTATTGTTTTATTAAGGAATTTTTATGGTTTTTAAGGTTTTTTAAATTTGTAGGGATTTTTTTAGGATTTTTATAGTATTTTGGTATTTTTTGGATTTTAAGTTTTTTTTAATTTTTTAATTTTTTTTTGGTTTTTATTGGTTGTAAGTGCTTTTTTTAATGTTTTTTTAGGGTTTTAAGGGTATTTAGGTTTTTTTATTTATATGGGTTTTTAGTGTATTTTTATGATTTTAGTTGTTTTTAAGGTTTTTAGGGATTTTGAAGGGTTATTGGGTTTTTTTGGGTTTGATGGTACTTTTGGTCTTGGGGTATTTTTATTTTTAGGGGTTAATTTTTTTTTTCTGATTTTAAACATTTTATGGATTTGATGGGTTTTATTTTTTTCGGTTCTTATAGGTTTTTTGGCTGTTAAATGTTTGTTTGGTATTTATGGTTTTAATAGGTTTTATGGGTTTTTATATATTTTAGAGGTTTTATAATTTATTTGGTTTTCAGGGGTTTTAAGAGTATTTATTTTTTAAAGGGTTTCATTGCATTTTTCAAGGATTCTCAGTTTTTTTTATTAGTTATTTTTAGGGGTTTTTTAGATATTTATGGTTTTAGGATCTTAGGGACCTTCAAGGTTTTTAGGGTTTCTAGGGGTTTTAAGGTTATTTTGGGATTTTTATCATTTTAGGGGTTTTAAGGCTTATAAGTATTTTTTAGTTTTTTAATGTTTTAGAGGTTTTTAGGGGTTTTAGGCTTTTTTACATTTGTTTGGGATTTTTATGGATTTTTATAATTTTTATTATTTTTAGAGTTTTAAGGATTTTTATGGTTTTTTATGTTTTTAGGTTTTTATGCATTGTTTGGGTTTTAGATGGTTTTTTATTATCTTTTTAGGGTTTAAGGTTTTTTATATTTTTTAACATTTTTTGGTGTTTAATGGGTTTTTAGAGTTTTTTGTGGGTTTTAGGCATGTTTTGGGGTTTTAGGTTTGATAAGGTTATGAGAAATGTTTATGGTTTTTTTGTGGTTTAATGGTATTTTAGGGTTTTTGGAATTTATTATTTGTTTTTAGGGATATTAATTATTTTAAGGTTTTTAATGCTTTATTTGGGGGTTTAAGGTTTTATGGTTTTTTTATTTATAGTAAATTTTAGGGATTTTTTAGTATTTTTTTGTTTTTATGGTTTTTATGGATTTGAGGGTTTTGGGTTTTTATATTTTTGTAGGTATTTTAGCAATTTTTTGGGTATTTAAGGGTTTTTAGTGTATTTATATTTTTATGTTTTTCATATTGTTATTTCATGGGTTTTATTGGAATTTATTTTGTTATGGTTTTTTGGGGATTTTATGAATTTTATGGTTTTTTTGGTTTTATTGTTTTTTTGGTTTTTAACGTTTTTTATTTTTCAGGTATTTTACCTTTTTTGTATTTTTTTTCAATTCTTATTATTTTAAAGGTTTTTGAGTTTTTTAGTGGGTTTTAGGGTTTTATTGGATTTTAGGGTCCTTTTATGAACCTTTAGCGTTTTTAAAGTTTTTTAGGTTTTTTAGGTTTTAAATTTCTTTATGTTTTCATGGTTTTTTAGTGTTTTAGGTTTTTAGGTTTCTTTAAGTTTTTAGGGGGGTTTTAGATATTTTTATGGGGTTTTCTTTTATGTTTTGGGTATTTTTAGATATTGATGATTTTGAGGGGATTTTTGGGTTTTTAGGGGTTTTTAGGGTTTTTACTACATTTAGGATTTTTAAGGGGGTTTATGTGTCTTTATTGGTTTTATGATTTTCTTAGGGGTTTTCAGGGTATTTAGGGTTTTTACCTTTCTTAGAATTTTTATCGGTTTTAAGGATTTTTAGGGCTTCTAGGGTTTCTTTCCACTTTTATGGTTCTTATATTTTTTACATTTTTTAATTTTTTTATGTGTTTAAAGGTGTATTAGAGTTTTAGTAGATTTTTAGGGATTTTATGGTATTTTAGGGTTTATTAAAAAATTTATGTGTATTTATGGTTTTAGGGGATTTAGGGTTTTATGGTCTTTAAGGGTTTTTGTTTTGTGCTATTTTTCTTTTTTACGGTTTTTAAGGGTTTCTAGGCCTTTAAGTTTTTCTTATTTTTCTCAAGGTTTTTTTTACATTTTCATACATTTTTAGGATTTATATAGTTTTTTGTGATTTTAGGGATATAGAGGTTTTTAGGTTTTTATGGTTTTTTTGTGTTTTTATAGTTTATATGTTTTTAGGGGATTTATATTTTTTTGGTATTGATTGGGTTTTTAAGTGTTTTTTGTGTTTTTAAATTTTTAGGTATTTTAAAGGAATTTTAGGTTTTTTATTTTTTTTGGGTTTTTAGTAATTTTGAGGTTTTTAGGGATTTTGGGGGTTTTTATGGGTGTTTAGGTTTTTTATGGTTTTTTTTATTTAGGGTTTTTATGTTTTTTGGTTTTATATTTCTTTAAATATTTTTAACATTTTAGGTGTTTCAATAATGCTTACAGTTTTTATTGGTCTTTTAGGTTTTTACTGATTTTTGGGGTTTTAATGATTTTTGGGGTTTTATGATTTTTATGATTTTTTGTGGTTTAGGTTCTTTTATGCGTTTTAGGGGTTTTGTGTTTTTTTGATCTTTTTCAGTTTTGTTTATTTTTATGTTTTTAATGCTTCTTAGGTTTTTTCAATTTTTTGGTTTTTTTTATTTTATGGATTTATAGGCTTTTTTTATAATTTTATTGGTTTTTAGTGTTTCTAGTGATTTTTAGGGTTTTTTGGGTCTTTTAGGGTCTTTTATTATTTTTATTTTTTAGATTTTTTAGGTTTTCTAGTGTTTTTAGGATATTATGTTATTCATTGGGGTTTTTAGGTTTTTTATGGGTTTTTATGTTTTTTGGGATTTTTTTGTGTTATTTAGGATTTTTTTGGTTTTTTGGGTTTTTAGTGATTTTAAGGGTTTTTTGGTTATTTTGGTTTTAGGGGTTTTTTAGTTTTTAGGGTTTCATGAGTGTTTATATTTTTTTTATTATTTTTGGTGTTTTAATGGGTTTTTTGTAGTTTTTAGTGATTTTATGAGTTTTTAGGGGTTTTAATATCTTTTGGGGTTTTTAGTGGTTTTAGGGGTTTCATAGGATTTTTAGTTTCTTTTTGGGGTTTTATAGTGTTTTTAACTTTTTAGTATTTAGGGTTTTAAGTGTCTATAGGTATTTATTATTTTATTTGGATTTTTTGAATTTTTACTAGGTTTTACATTTTTAGTAATTTCTAGGGATTTTAGGACTTGGATGAGTTTTTAGGGGTCTGGGGGATTTTGAGGGTTTATTGGGTTTTTTAGAATTTTTTAGGATTTTATGTGTTTTAAGTGATTTCAAAAATTTAAAGATTTCTTTGGGTTTTCAGGTTCTTTTGGGTATTTTATATATTTTTTGGATATATAGGGATTTTTATGGATTTTTGCAGGTTTCCTCTTTTTGGGTTTTAGGTATATTTTTAGTTTTTTAGTGTGTTTATTATTCTATGGAGTTTTTAAACATTTTTGGGACTTAAAATAATTTTAGAGTTTTTAGTGGGGTTTTAGGGTTTCAATTGGGTTTAAGTCATTCTAAGGTTTTTAGTGGTTTTTATGTTTTTAGGGCGTTTCAAGGTATTTTGGTTCTTTTAAGGGTTTTTATGGTTTTTAGCATTTCTATGGGGTAAAAAGTGTTTCAAGTATTTTTTGGTTTTCTTAGGGTCGTTCATGATTTTTTGGGATTTTTATGTTTTAGGAATATTTATGGGGGTTTTTGTAATTTTATTGTTTTTTTGGTTTTTAGGGATATTGTGGGGTTTTAGGGTTTTTATGGTTTTTTTTATGGTTTTAGGTTTTTTAGGGTTTTTCAGAGTCTTAGGGGCTTTAAGTGTATTTAGATTATTAATGTTTTCTTAGGGGTTTTTCAAGGATATTTGGGGGTTCTGGTTTTTTTAGTTATTGTTTAGGATTTTTTTGTTCTTATGGTTTTTATGGATTTGTGAGGTTTTAGTGTATTTATGGTTTATATGGTTTTTGGGTTTTTTTGAGTGGATTAGGGGTTTTAACGTTTTTAAGAGTTTTTAGAATTTTTAGGGGTTTAAAGAGTTTTTTGAGTTTATTGTTTTTTGTTTTTTTTTGTTTTTTTTTTTTGGGTTTAGGATTTTTAGGTGTTTTGTGGGTTTTACTCTCTTTTTAGGGATTTTTTGGTTTTGGAGTTTTTTGGGTTTTTAGTGATTTTTAGTGTTTTTATGTTTTTGAGGTTTTTATATGTTTTTTTGGTTTTTTATGTTTTAAAGTATTTTGAGTTCTTTTATAGGATTTTTATAATTTTTAGGGTATTTATATTTTATCGGGTGTTAGGGTTTTTAGGGTTTTTAGAGTTTTTTTACGGTTTTTAGTATATTTTATGTTTTTATGGGTATGGTGTGTTGTTTGTTTTTATGGTATTCTTATGTTTTGTCAGGGTTTTTTTAGTTATTTATGTTTTTTGGGACTTGTTGGGTTTTTTTAAACTTTTAATGGGTTTAGGGTTTTTAGTGATTTTGAGGGATTTTAGGGATTCTTATGGTTTTTAGGGGTTTAGGGGTATTTTGATTTTTTTGATTTTTTAAGGGTTTTGAGTTTTTTAGATTTTTTATGTTATCTGAGGGTTTAATGTGAATTTTTAGATTTTAGTGGGTTTTTAGTGATTTTATGTGTTTTTAGTTGTTTTTATGTATTTTTGGGATTTTTTTTGGGTTTTAGGATATTTTATGTCTTTTAGGGTTTTTAGTGTTTTTATGTGTTTAGAGGTTTTATGGTTATTGAGGTTTTAAAGGTTTTCTTAGGGGTTTTCAAGGTTTTTTTGGTTTTTACATTTTTTGGGATTTTTAGGACACTTTACGGATTTTTATGGGTTTTCTGGGGTTTTAGTGTTTTTATTGATTTTAGTATTTTTTAGGTTATTTAGGGGTTTTATGTGTTTATAGGTTTTAAAAATTACATATTGGATTTCATGGTATTTATCGTTTTTTACATTTTATGTTATTTTTAGGGTTTTTATGGTTTTTTGGGATTTTGATGTGTTTTCAGGATATCTAGGGATTTTAGGGTTTTTATGGGTTTTTTTTTGTTTTTATGGGTTTTTTGTGTTTTTTTATGGTGTTTTTAGGTTTTATAGAATTTTTTTGCAATAAAAATTATGCAATGTATATAAAAGAAATTGTATTACAAAAAAAATTAGTGAATGGTGACATGACCGTTGATCCAGGAAAAAAATTAACCAAGACCAAACCAAAACAAGAGAACCATGGAAGGCAACCAAGAACGACCAAGAGAACAACAAACTAGGAAAGACCTGATAAACTTGTAAAGATCTACCAGATGGAAACCAAATGTATAACCAAGAACCCAAAAATAAGAAGTAGTAAAAAAATCTAGAAACATATACACTGTTGGACATCAGGATAAACCCCACTACATTCAATGTAGAAAAAGCCAGTAGAAATGAACATAGTAACTAGGGCCACGTGCCAGTAGCCAACAATATATTGGCCAACCACCAAACCATACAAGATCCCAACACATGCATCAATTCTGAACCATATTATGGTACCAATGTAGCTCCCAAGCTCAAATAAAAAAGTGCACTAAGGGATTTATTGTTAAGGGAACAACACCAATAAAAAACCACAACACATGAAAGAAGAACCACAAAAAAAATTATAACACCTGCACACATGCACATACACACTTACCACAACCCACACACAATTACCCACACACACACACACAAGCACTCTCCAACTCAGGACTAGAAACCCCATCCAAACAAGCATGAAATCCCACCATCCATTCAAGCCATTCCAATAATAAACATAAAAAAATAGTATCCACAAACTTGCAACTATTCAAAAAAGATACAAGAATTAAAAAAAATAATGCCAAGACACCAACAGAACCACAACAAGGAGAACCACAAACCCCCAACCCAGCCACAACCCAAACACAAGAAACCAAACTCTACAAGCCCTTATACAACATGAAGTCCCCTACACTATGTTTCCCAATCAGAGGTAACCCATAATCCCAAACAAATGACTACAGCCCCACCCATCATACCCTACAAACATGAAAAAAACTAGAAACTACATCAATACTCCCACTCCATTCTCCTAGATCCAAGCTACAAGTAATGAAACCACACATAATAAACCGGTAGTAGAAAAAATCACCAATTAACTCAAAAAACCACCCGCAACACCACCACTAATAAAAAACAAAGTGCAACCCACACATCACCACCCACATCAACATGAATGCCCCTATAAGAATAGCATACCTCCCACTAAGAAAAAGCCACATGCACCACCAAATGTAATCAATACTTCAACTATAGTAAGACCAAAAAATAGTCACAATAGAGCAACTTCAGTAGAATTAAGCTGCTAAAACAAACCAGGCCATTGTAAACACCCATAACTAAGGGAACATAAAATCCCTCTAATACACCTTCAAAATATCACAACTCCCACACCAAGAAAGCATGTAGAACAATGGGTCTTCTAGTATCCCCGCAACACCACTGTTTCATCCATATCCTCCCCTACACCATCCTCAACTAGCATCCTACTATAAAAAATCCAACCAAATGATACTAACATCCAATAGAACCACTAACGACGAAGGCCATCCATCCCCAATAGACAAGGAAACACAGAAATTGAAGACAAACAAAAAACTACCTAAATATCCTACCCTGCACCCTATAACCAACATAACCCCATCCAATAACTTCTATCCTTCAACAAGTAGCTAACGCACCACTAGCCAATAGACCAAACTCCAACCTAGACAAACAACCAGGACAACCTCAAACCAAGCCCCAAGAAACCCAAAAAAATCATACACCCTATAGAAACCACTATATGAAACAATAAATATAACTAGAAATCACATATGTAACCCCATTAGGGAAAAACATCCAAACAAAAAACATAAAAATTAATAAACCCAAATCCCACTAAAATAGAAACCAGTAATACTCCACATAACCAATGAAACCAACTTCATGCCCTTGTAGCCACCACAAATAAAGGAATCCACAAATTTGTATCATTGAGCCATCTCCTAGTTAGAACTATTATTAGGGAACAACTTTCAAGAGGATAGCATTTAATGAATAGTAGTATCCAGCATCGACCATATATAACTAACCCAGTGGTGAGCGATGTCATGTAGGAAATAATTCATCTCTTCTAAATGATATAAACTAGATAGGACAACCCAATTCATCCCAAAAAATTCATCAATAAAACACAACTTAATTTTTTTAATAAATAATCAATACCAAAAAAAGGAATAAGTTGAACAACAATTATTTAAGAGACTGAAAAAATAGTTTCAAATATTTAGATAAAACACACAATTGAAAAATTAATGATCCAAATCCTAAAAATATATTCACTAAGAAAGAATCGATTAGGAAACGAAATAACCATACACTATAATCAATCTTGAGTAAGAAATTTTTTGAGAAATTTTAACCACAATAAAATGAGAACCTTCTTAGGGAAACTGGATTCTTGACCAATGAGATCTATGTAAATGAAGGAAATTTTGGCATAAGATTCTCCCAATCCATCTGAATGGGAAACCTAGGCTACCTGTTCCAAAGGATCCCATCACAATCACCATAAGGATCAAAATGATAAATAATCTCTTGTAGAATATCCCATAACATAGGAAAAATGGAAATAGGTGATTATAACTCCCATATGAAAGAATATCTAATATCGTAGTATAGGATGGTAAATAAGAATCATAGATAATACGATCTTTAAAAGTTGATAAAATAGGGCCCATATGAATCCAAGAATCAAACCAAAGGGAGATGCTCAAGTCATTTCCAACTAAAAAGGAAATGTATTCATTGAGAAAGTCCCCAAAACCAAGTAATATCATCCAAGTCCATTAACTATTATATGGATTTTTTTTTCACCCAAAAATGAGAATGTTCGGAAAAAACTATGTTCCCAGTCCACATAGAATGAAGAAAATGAATGGGAACATAAGTTCCAAAACTGTCTATCCATGGAATTATTATTCCAATCCTTAACATTATTAATCCCTAAGCCTCTTCTCTATTTAGTTCTAGCCACCATGTATCATACCACCTTATTCCCTCACATAAAAAGAGATAGACCCATCTAATGGAAAAACCTAAGCTACGCTTCGATGTATTTAACAACCTTTTTCGAAAAAATGAAGTGGTAGAAAAATTAATCGTGAATGATAAACAAAATAGGGTGAGTAAGCTGAAAATAGAAGGAAAAAGAGAATTTTTTCCATCCAAACATCGATTCTCTTAACAATATTCAATGTTAAGACAACACAATTGGAATCCCAAAGCATAGTAGTGACTAGAGGGACTCTAAGATAGAAATTATGAAAAAAACCATGAATAATTAATATGGAAGCCTCAATAATTTCACAACATTGTAAATTCTAGCTGAGAACATAAACAATTTTTAGAGGTTGATAGACATCATAGAAAAGGAATAAAAAACATCCCAAGCATGATTCATAATGAAAACACAGCCTAAATTTCTATACAAGAACAACAGAAGATTATTCGCAAAACAAATATGATAAATGGAAGTCTTACCAAAACATTAATGAAAATTAATGGACCTAGAATCCCTCATATGAGAGTCTATGATACGGGATAAAACCACCATGGAAACATCAAAAATAAAGGTAGAAAGGTCACCCATTGCCTTATTACATTCTTCAACAAAAAATAGTCATTCAAGGAATTATTATTATTAACAGAAAACATCAGAGAACAGACACACATCCTAATCCATAAAGAGAATCTTAGAGGGAATCCAATGAGATATAGAGAATCCCATTAGAACTCCTACCTAACTAAGTAAAATTCTTTAAAAAGATAAAATTTAATGGAACAATGTGAATCCCTAGAGTCCAAATGATAACCACACATCAACTGATGAACAATTATAATGATATTAGATATGTGTCTCCCATGTAAAAAAGAAGATTTTGGATAATTAATTCATTTAGGGAGAATTAATCTCAATCATGATACTAATATATATGAAATTAAATTGTAGTTAGTGTTGACACATGATGTAGACATGAACTCATAAAGAGATCTAGCATGTTGAAACTTTTGAATCAATGAAATAATAGAGCCATTAGCTTTATGAAGTAACTTCCTGAATCTCAAAAATTCTAGCACATCCTATTTAATATCTAGGATAAAAACATACCAAGCCCTACAAAAAAAGATTAATTAAACCCATTATTACATAGTGCTTTATTAAGATGAATAGATAGTAATTCCTTATAGAAATCATCTAGATTCACTAATTTATTCAACATTTCACATGAATTCTGACCAATGGACATGGAAAAAAAGCTCAAGGTTAGAACTCCTAATATATGAAAAATCATGTGGGGAAACCAACATGGACTAAGATAATTCCACAGTTTCATTAATTATTAAAAATGGAACAATTATAACTGTCACATCATCTTTACAATGAAGAATCATATTTAATGAATAAATCCTTTCCTTAATTTAATTAGAGTAAAAATAACATTTTATGTCTCATTAATTTATCCATTGAACCCAAATCTTCTTCTATGTTTAAAGAACATACCTCAAAGACAAGGATTTAAGAAACTCCTTACAAATTCACTACAACTGAATAAAATCATCAAAAGTACAATTAAGAACCAAGGAAGATTGACATGAAGATAATTATGATATGATAAGAGATAATTCACCAAAATTATATTAAGAAACCACAACTTGAAAATCACACAAATCGCACATGACCAGCTTAATAATTTGAAAATCCTAAAAAAATTCAACTATATGAATTCACATTAAAACCTGGGGAAATCAAAGATTGGAAGATCTCGTAATCAACCGATTGTTTGAGGAACTCAAAAGGAAATTTACCAGAGTGAAGGAATTATCTAGTTCTTTTAATAATGGTAGTATGGTTTGAGAGCCCAAAAGGAATGAAATATGAAATCAAATAAGGAAATACAGTCAACCAATTAGATTTCACCAAGGCTCTATCTAGTTTTTTCAATACCATGTATTTCCCCTTCCTCTAAGTGAATCTCAATCCTGAACAACGGAAATCCTCTAGACTATCATCCATGATACCTGTGTTTAAATCCTCCATAGAAGGAACCCAATCTAAAAATACTCTAATAATATCCTCAATACACCAACCAGCACTAATATCACTAAATCAAAAATAGGGCTTGGTATGACAAAAGGAAGCACGACTAGCAATAACCTCCCATAGAGGTCTTCGATCAATAATAGAGTTACACCTATATTCTAAGGAATCCACACAATTTACATCATCCTTAAAAAATTAACAACACATTTAAGGATATAGTAAGACTACAATAAAGGATTTATTAGTTTATAGGGTTTTTATATATTTTTTGGTGATTTAGGGTTTTTACGGTTTTTAGGTTTTTATAGTTTTTTTGTGGTCTAGGGTTTTTTTTATTTTAAGGTGTTGTATTTTTTTTAGAGTTTGTAATTTTTTATGGGTTTAAATGGTTATTTAGATTTAGTGGTTATTATTTTTTTATGTTTATTTAGGGTATTTTAGGGTTTTAGTGGTTTTGATGGGTTTTAGGGGTCATTATTGTCTTTTAGAGTTTTTTATGGGTTTATCATTTTTGGGTTTTATGGGTTTTTAGGTTTTAAGATTTTATTTTGATTTATTAGGGTTTTTAGATTATTTTACATATATAATTTTTTTTTGTATTTTATGGTTTTTTGGGTTTTTATGGATATTGAGATTTTTAGGGTGTTTTTTGGTTTTTAGTTTTTTTATAGTTTTCACCATTTTTTAATTTTTTAAATTTTTAGTCCTTTTAGGATTTTTAAGGTTTTATTAAAAGGTTTTAAGCGTTTTAGTTTTTTTTACAATTTTAGGAATTTTTAGGGATTAATGATGATTTTTATGGTTCTAGGGAAATTGAGAGTTGGTAGTTTTTTTAGGATTTTTTTCTGTTTTGTTTTTATTATTTTACATTTTTTATATATTTTATATTTTTTAAAAACATTTAGGATTTTTAATGGTTTTTAGTGTTTTTTAGTGTTTTAAGGGTTTTTTAGGGGTTTGAAAGGATTTTTGGGTTATTATGGGTTTTATGTATTTTAGGGTTTTTATGGTCTCCTTAGAGTTTTTTATGTTTTTTGTTGTTTTTACAGGTTTTATTTTTTTCTAATATTTTTAGGTTTTCTTAGGGGTTTTCAAGGTTTTTATGGTTTTTTATTTTTTTCATGAATTTTATGTATTTTTTAGGATTTATATGGTTTTAGGGTGTTTAGTGATTTTGATGGTTTTATTGGTTTTTAGGTTTTTTACAATTTTTTAGGTTATTAGTTTTTTATGTGTTTTTAGGTTTTTATGGGTTTTTAGGGTAATTCATGTTTTTAGGAATTTTAATGTTTTTAGGGATTCTAGATCATTTGATAGAATTTATGGGGTTTTAGGGTTTTGATTGAATTTGATCGTTTTTAATGTTTTATTGGAGATTTGTGGGGGTTTTAGGTTTTCATTTACTTTTTGAGGGTTTTAAGGGATTTTATAACTTTTAATATTTTTAGCGGTTTAAAGGGATTTTAGTATTTTTAATGTGTTTTGGGGATTTATGGGGTTTTAGGGTTTTTTATAAGTTTTATGTGATTTTATGGTTTTTACGGATTTTAGGGTCTTTTTTGGGTTTTTTAGGGTTTTTACAGTTTTTTTATTTTTATGGATTTTAAGTGTTTTTATGTTTTTACAGTTTTTGGGGTTGTTTAGGGTTTGTATATTTTAAGTATTTTTTAAGTATTTTTAAGTATTTTTATGTTTTATTATGTTTCTAATTTTTTTTAAGTTTTTTTAGGTTTTTTAGTATTTTAATATTTTTATGGTTTTTGGGTTTCTATAGATTTTTTTGATTTTATAGGGTTTCTATGGGTTTTAGAGTGTTTTATAATTTAGGGGTTTAAAGGGGTTGAGATATTTTCTTGTTTTTTAGATTTTTAATGCAGTTTTGTTTTTTTAAATCCTTAGGGGTATTTATGGGTTTTGGGTTTTATCCTTTTTAGGGTTTTATGGGGTATTAGTGTTATTAGGTTTTTAAAAATTTATTTTGGGTTTTTTTGGTTTTTTAGTTATCATTATGTTTATAGGAATTTTTATATAATTTTTAGAAGTTTTATTAATTTTTGAATCATTATTTTTTTTATGTTTTTTAGTATTTTAGGGTTTGTATGGGTTTATAATTTTTCTGGTTTTTAAGGTTTTTTTTAGATTTTTATGGGTTTTCAGGTTTTTAGTGATTTTAATTTTTTTTAGGGTTTTGAATCCTTTTAGATTTTTAATTGGTTTTTAGGTTTTTATGGGTTTTAAGGTCAATATGTCATTTTATGTTTTTTGGGGGGTTTAAGGTTTTTTTGTTTTTAATGAATTTGGATTTTTATTGATTTCAAGTGTTTTTAGGTTTTTATGGTTCTCTTAGGAATTTTCTAATTTTTTAGTATTTTTCACATTTTAGGGATTTTTAGGTATTTTTTTTGTATTTATATATTTTTTAGGGTGTTTAGAAATTTTTATTATTTTTAATACGTTGTATGTTTTTTTTGTGTTTTTATTGTTCTATGTGTTTTTTTAGGTTTTCTGGGGTTGTAATATTTTTCAATTGTTTTACGTTTTTGTTATGGTTTTTTAAGGTTTTTAGCTTTTTTACATTTTTAGGGATTTTTGGTACATTTTTTTCGATATTTCTAGGTTTTATGGTTTTTACGTACTTTGAGGGTTTTTCAGGTTTTTAGGTATTTTTTGAATTTTTGGGGTATTGTGGGTTTTTTGGAGTTTTCTAGGGTTTGTTGTTTTTTATATATTTTTTAACGGTTTACAGTTTTAATAGGGTTTTAGAGTTTTTTTGTGTTTTAGGGGTTTTATAGGGTTTTAGGGTTATTTAGTATTTTTAGGGGTTTTTATGATTTTTAGGTTTTTTAGGGGTTTTATGATTTTTTTAGTTTTTTGTATTTTTATGTTTTTTATGGGTTTTAAGTGTTTCTATGTTTTTAAGTTTTTCTAATGGTTTGTTACTTTTTTCATAATTTCTTAGGGATTTTTAGGTTTATTTAAAAAATTTACGGGTTTAGAGGGATTTATGAGTTATTATTAGTTTTTGGGGATTTGTTGGTTTGTTTGGTCTTTTAAGGATTTTAGGGAGTTTTATGGTTTCTATGATTTTAGGGTTTTTAGGTTATTTTAGGTGGGTTTTAGGGTTTTTAGCGTTTTTAGGATTTTTAGGGTATTTAAGAGTTTTTAGGTTTTAATGGGTTTCTTAGGGGTTTTCCAGGTTATTTTGTTTTAAACATTTTTGGGTTTTTATGTTCTTTTTATGATTTTTATGGATTTTTAGGGTTTTTTGTGATTTTGAGGGGTTTTTGGGTTTTCTTGGATTTTTGGGTTTTAGGTTTTTTTCTTTTTTTTTCATTTTTTTAGTTTTTAAGAGTTTTAAATGATTTTATATGTTTAACGTGTGTCTATAGTTTTAGTGGTTTTTATTTCTTTTATGGATTTGTGGGGGGTTTATGGGTTTTCAATATTTTTTGGGATTTTTAGGTCTTTTAAGGTTGTTTGGGTGGTTTTCTTCATTATTTTTGTTTTTAGGGGTTTTAAGTGTTATTAGGGTTTTATGGATTTCCTAAGGGTTTTTAGGGTTTTTAATGTTTTATATATTTTAATGGATTATTATGTATTCTTTAGAATTTTTATGGGTTTTTTGGGATTTTTATGACTTTGTGGGTGTTTATGGTTTCTAGAACTTTTAATGTTTTTTGGATTTTTATGTTTTCTTCGGTTTTTAAGGATTTTATGGTCTTTCTATTTTTAAATGGTTTTTATGTATTTAGGGATTTGTAGGGGTTTTATATGTTTTAGTGTATTTAGGGATTTTTATGGGTTTTTGGGGTTTTCAGGGTTTTTACTGTTTTAATTTTTTTTGGGGGTTTTAAAGATTTTTTTGGGGATTTTAGAGGATTAATTTTTTTTTTTTGAGTTTTTTAATGGATTTAGGGGTCTAAAGGATTTTTATATTTTTAGTGGTTTTTATGTTTTTATTGGTTGTAATATTTTTGTAGTTTTTTACGAGGTGTTTTGGTTTATATTGGTTTTTTAGATCTTTTTAGGTTTTCAGCATTTTTCAGGTTTTATGGATTATGATGTTTTCTTAGGATTTCAAGGATTTCATAGGTTTTTAGGGTTTTTCAAGATTTTATTTTTTTAATAATTTTATGGATTTTTTAGTTTTTTTGGATTTTCCTTGTTTTTTATTATTTTTAGGGTTTTTAGGGTACCCAGGTTTTTAGGGTTTTATAGGTTTTAGGGTTTTAGAATTTTTTATGTTTTAGGGGTATTAAGTGTTTTTAGGTATTTAATGTTTTTTCTAGTGATTTTCAGGGTTATTTTGGATTATATATATATATTTAGTGTTTTTTGGATTTTATAGTTTTTTGGTTATTTAGGGTTTTTAGGATTTTTTACGTTTTGTGGGTTTTTATGGTTTTATTGGTTATTACGGTTTTAGGGGTTTTTTTATGTTTTTTAGAGTTTTAAGGTTTCTTATATTTTTTTAATGTTTTAGAGTTTTATAACATTTTTATTGTTTTAGAGGTTTTCTTGGGGTTTTCTTGGTTTTCAGGGTTTATAAATCTTTCAGGGGTTTTATGAATTTATTATTTTTAGGCTTTTTAGGGTTTTTAGGGTTTCTATAATTTTTTAGGTTTTTGTGGTTTCAAAATGTTTTAGGGTCTTTTAATATTTCCCTAGGGGTTTCAAGGTATTTATGGGTTGTTTATGTTTTTAGTTATTTTTATGGATTTTTATGATTTTTATGGTTTTTCGGGTTTATGATGTATTTTAATGGTTTTAGGGGTTTTGTGGGTTTAGGTATTTTATTGGTTTTTTTGGGTTTTATGTTATTTGAGTCTTATAGTGTTTTTATGGTTTTTACTATTTTTTAATATTTTTAGGGGTTTATAGGTGTTTTGAGTTTTCATTGGTTTTTATTGTTTTTATGTAATTTTAAGGTTTTAAAGGTATTTTGGGGTTTATGGTTTTTGGGATTTTTAGTATTTTTTGGGGTTCTTAGAAATATTTGTTTTTCGAGGTTTTAAATGTTTTTATGTTTTTATGGTTTTAATTTTGTTTTCTTGGTTTTTATGGTTTTTTTATGTTTTAAGGTATTTATGAATAGTTTTTGGATTTTTATGGGTTATTATTGATTTTGGGGATTTGAATGTTTTTCGGGTTTCTAGTATTTTTATGTTATTTTAGGGGTTTTAAGTGTCTTTAGGTTTTGAAGGTTTTCTTAGGGTTTTGGGGGATTTTACAATTTCTTACATTTTTCTTTATTTTTATGAATTTTTTAGGATTTTATAGTTTTTTAGGGCTCTATGGATTTTTATGGTTTTTTAGATTATTTTGGATTTTAGGGTTTTTTAGGGTTTTTTTATTTGTTAAGGGTTTTAAAGTTTTTATATTTTTTTAAAAAAAATTATGTGTTAAAATTATTTGGTGGTTTAAAAGGATTTTGTGGGTTTTTAGGGTTTTTAATGTTTTAAGGGTTTTAGGGTATTTATCATTCTTTTCGTTTTTAGGTATTTTAAGATCTTTTAAGAATATAAGGTTTTCTTAGGGGGTTTTATAGTTTTTAGGCTTTTTAAGATTTAGGAATTTTTAGATATTTTTTAGTATTTTTATGGTTTTTCTAGGTTTTTAGGTATTTTTAAGGTTGTCAGGTTTTTTATGGTTTTGAGATTTCTTGTGTTTTTAGGGGTTTATGGGTTTTTTTATAGTTTTTAAACTTTTTTTCTGGTTTAAAGGGGTTTTTATGGGGTTCTAGGATTTTTAAGGATTTATAGGGGTTTACAGTTTTTAGGACATTTAGGGTTATTAGGATTTTATGATTTTTAGGATTTTTAGCATTTTTTAGGTTTTTAGGGATTTTATGTTTTTTATTTTTTTAAGGTTTTCTAATGATTTTTCATGATTTTTATGTTTTTTATAGATTTAGTGATTTTTAGTTTTTTTTTGGTTTCTTTTGGATTTTAGGATTTTTATGCATTTTTTGGGTTTTTTGGGTGTTGTTGAGGTTTTGGGGTTCTTTTGGTTTTTTCCATTTTAATTATTTTTTCGGTTTTTTTAGGATTTACTGGTTTTTTCGATGATTTAATGTTATTATGGGTTTAAAGGGGTTTTAGTTTCTTTTGGGGTTATTGACGCTCATTTCCATCATAGAGTCCAATGAATGACAAAGGGAAATACCTTAAGCACAAAGAGAGTCATCCTTTGAAGAACATCACAAATTGACAAAGGTATGAAAAAAAAATCATTTGGTGGGCGTCGCGCAAGTATCCAACGCTTCGCACAACTCACTTGCGCCCCACATATGGGTCACGTAGGTCACTTGCGCCCTATTCCTTTTTTCACCCAAGGTCCCTAGTAGCCTATAAATAGCCCCTGTGGGCCCCCCATTTGAGAGACGAATTTTCCAAAACTCAGATTCAAGCTCTGGTCACCCAATTCTTTGTTTGACATCTTCCGAACACTTATAAGGCAATTCTTTACCTAGAATGGAAGCTCTAAAGAGGAAGAATAAGGCCTAAGTGTTATAACTCATCATTACTTCTGCACCTAAGTGTCCATCCCTTAAGGGAAATGGTAACACTTGCGCGCCGCCTTGCCCTCCCAAGGGAACCTGTGCGCCACCCTTTTGGAAGCCTCTAAGGATGATAATAAGGGCTTGAGTTCAAAGTCACCCAAGTATTACCTTATATATTCATCGTCGCCTAAGGTGACTCATGTCACGCAAGTCTACTTGCGCGACCAGGACTTGAACGCCAGAACAATACTTGCGCGCCTCCTTCTTAGTCACCTCCTTTCCCCAAATCCACCACTCTTCTTCAAGTCAAGGCCTTCAAAACCCTTTTCAAATCCATTTATGGTATGGTTCCTTTGTTGGCTAGTTTATTTGAGAGGAATTCATTGGGCTTCTTTCTCAGGAGTAAGCCCCAATCATAATTTCCTTTAATTGGGAGTCCTTCTTAAGAGTAAGCCCCAAGTTCCTTTATCATTGGGCCTCCTCCTCAAGATTAAGCCCCAGGTTATAAGTTTCATTTAATTGGGCCTCTATCTCAGTAGTAAGCCCCAATTTCCTTTAACATTGGGTCTCCTCCTCAGGAGTAAGCCCCAACCTATATTTTTTTTGATTTGGGATTCCTTCTCAGAAATAAAACCCAATCATAAGTCCCTCTTAATTTAGGCTTTTTTTTCAAGAGTAAGTCCTTAGTTAAAATTCCAAATCTCCATAAAATACAAATACCTTTATAGACCCTGCACCTAGGCTTCTTTCTTGAACTAATTACAGATCCTCATTTACTTGGGCCGTCATACATACGTAAACCCCACATTATTTCTCATAATGGAATATTTTATGACACCATCGTCAAGTTTATTAATACCTCTTGTTTCTCACACCGAGCATGACTCATGTGATCTTAGAGTGTAAAAATAATCACGGCATCTCTTGTTGGGCCATTAACCATGCATGAAACCCATATTTTACCCGAACTACGTGGACTTTGATCTCTGCCTTAAAAGTAGAGTATGTAGGAATCCTTTATAAGGTTCAAGTCCATATTTTCATTAATTATTTTCCATCCCGTATGACATTAAAATAAATCATTCTTATCGAACTACGTGGGTTCTGATTCCTTTTTAACAAGGATATATAGGTAGCCCATCTGTGGGTATTATTCCAATTCTGAAATAATCCATGTCATTTTGAATGACAATAAAACATCAAGTGCCCCACTGAGAGGATTTAAAACTAGTATGGTCACCATAATGACCAAGAGATTTCTATATAATGTATTTAAGGATACCATTGACTAAGAATCTCCAATACATACAGATGATTCTCCATCATTGAAGAACCTCAAATAAATATAAAAAATTCTCTAAAATCCCGTACATATCAATCATTGATTTCTAAGTCTAAAACTCATTTTCATGATTGGTAAATTAATAAGGATTCATGAACAAAACTTAAATCTATAAGAAAGTCCTGGAGTAGGAAATAATTCCCCCAAAAAAGGTGTGATGACCCTGACCTCCCATCCTCTCGACCAATGCAAATTCTTAAGCCTCATCGGTCCAGAACTAATTAGCACCTACCTTTGGAAAGTAGGCCCAAATGGATATAGAATCATTGGATGCTTCTGGTTCTACAAATAAACCTATTAGAAACTGATTGGAATGTTTGAACCTTAAACAAACAAGGTCATCCCCATTTCCATAAAAAACAAAAAAATGGTGAAACTGGCGTGAATCCATATCCAAGTTAAATGATGGTTTACTTATTTGTTAGGCCCTTATTTAACTCAATAAAAGGGCCAACAAAGCAATCAAACACATATGGGTTCATCCAAAAGATGTAGTTTGGCCAAAACTATCTTTATTATGTCTGCTATATCGAATAGTCACTCTTTTCCAAGATCTCTCTGCAACACAAAATGGCTTCTTTATAATTCACACATGTGAATGACTTGGCCGCTACTCCTGCTTGATCCTCATCCACTCTGAGGACAACATCACCTACTCAACATCATCAACGTTGGGTCTCGAATTCTTTGGTGAGGAAATACCATCCACACGGTACCATCCCAACTCTAGAGGCCGCTCGACAGGCCCTCCAAGTTAATAACTCACCCTAGTCGTCCTTACAGGGATGACCAGTGGTTAAGAAGAAAATGGTTCCAGCCACCATTTCTAACCGTTTCGTGTTTTTATCCCAAGAATACAACAACCGGTCCCTTAAATATTACAGGGAGGTAAATTAAGAGGTCACTCAAGGCCTTGGTTCAAGAATACAGGAGCCCTTCCTGAGGACTCCCACCAACAATCGCCACCAGACTCGTGCGGTAGTGCACCCTGAACATGATGAGGGTGTCACCTCTAGATGTTTAGATCAGGTACCTCAGAACCTATCACACAAGATGAACCGTCAGAGGAAAAATTCAGCCAACAGGGAGTAGGGTCTTACCTCTGCACCCTCCAGATAAGCCCATCAATCTAACTTGTTGGAAAACAATGAGCGGGAATATACACCCATCCTTCCTAATTTCACTACCCAGCAGACTCGTCTGGCAGTAACACATCAATCCCACCAGTAAATTCCAGAGGAGTACTATAGGCAAGCACATACACCTATTTATAATTCATCATCCAGTCAGTAGGCTCGTCTGACCACAACCAAAGAAGTTTGCCAATCTAATATGGTGGCAACTGGTAAGCAGGAACATACACCTATTTACAATCACCAATTCTGTCAGTAGTCTCATCTGCAAGTACTGCTGGAAACCCATCAACCATACTTGAAGGAGAATACACAACAGGAACACACCTACCAATTCTCATCAAGCCTGCCAACAATCTCATTTGGTAGCACCCGGAGAAGTCAGTCAGAAAGCTCCAACGACAAACATGGTGGAGACTCAACTCCCTTCTCCTATACATAAGTACTGTCAATATTTGTTGACAGGAAAAGGAGGATAGGAGCAGGAACACACACCTACTCTAAATACAAAATGGATGTATATTTCTGTTCTGGCAGCTGATGTCACTAAGCACATTCTGACAATAGTGAAAGAGTAGAAGCAAATCCCTGCCCATATTCTGGATACCTATCAGAATATTATAACAACTTCAGCAGCATCACAGGGAAAGAAACATAAATCTATCCCTATGAATGGAGTGACTCATCAACATGCCACTCCAGAGCAGACACACACCTCTGTCCAGTATATGTGGGTCGTGGGGAATAATCTCCCAAGTCATACAGACAATCAAGTCGGTCACATACATCCGATTTAAATAGAAATTTTCATCCTAAGCTAACCATTTCTCCTGAGTAGGAACATACACCTGCCCATAATAACCACTTTCGTCAACAAGTGGTTTCAAAATTGAGTAAAAAGTCATAAAAAAGACCCATCCATCACAGTTGAAAAATCAAGAGCCAATCTGCAATAAGGCCTTGTTCATGCTGGAGTTCTTGAAGGGCACAAACAATTGTTTGTTGCAACTCAAGATTCGGCTATCTCGTTTCTAGATTCTATAAGTAAAAAAAATAATTCCAGAGGTATTTATGAGAAACTTTCTCATGAATTCTTGATTCATGAAAATTCGGTCAATCTCGAAGTATCATCTTCAGATGAGAGCTAAAATAACCTTCTACATGTCCAGATGACCAAGGATCAAGCAGTTCCATCTTTTATTGTAACCCTCCATGGTGGTACTCCCCATGATGATGAATTTAGCTGTGAAAGTTCTCTCCACAATAGTAATTCACATTGCCTAGAAAATTCTTCAATGGACAATGTAATAATGAGAAATCCCTCTTATATTGAGGCACATGAATATGCAAATATAGTCATGTCTGATGCCTTACTTCTAGAAGGTGAAATTATTTCTCAATCATAACATACCCTGGGGTGTAGGTAATTCTTTGAACCACCCCTGGGTTATTCATCTTCTAATTTGAAAAATGAAATCTCTACCAATCCAGTTGAATCTGATGAAGCAACAAAGAAGCACCAGCTTTGGTCCAATATAATAGAAGAATCTTCATTAAATGACAAAGAGTATGTGATGAATATGAGAAAACAATAGGCGAAAGGTGAAATACCAGTCATATTTTGGCCATTGGCTGACTCTCAGTATTATATTCCAAAAATGTTGACAGAAGATTGTATTCATGATATTCATCTCAACATATTGAAAAATCATTGTCACTTAAAAGAGAAAATATTATCTTATGGTGAATATAAAAATCATGTCAAGATAATATACGGGTTGCAATTCCAAATTGACTTGGAATCTATCTCAGTTTCCCGACATCCAAAGGTTGAAAAGAAGTAGAGAGCTATTTAGAGTTCATGCCTTGGCGCTTTAAAAATATTGCTCCAATTAATTACCAATTCCCCATCAGGTATTCATATCATGGGATGGGGTGTTCATGGAGAACTGAATTTCACTATACTCTCCATTCAATAAAGCCTTCCAAAAGTGGTCTCATGCAATGTTATTTCCCATGGCTATCCACAGCTACCTGGTTTTGTGTGTAACCAAAGGATTTCTCGATAATAGGCCTCAACTAATTCTTCCCTAAGTCAGGCATATAAAGAACAAGTTGTCGAATTACTCTTGCATCATGCAAATGAGAATATCGAACATGCTTCTCCTTTAGATCGGGCACATCATCAAGTGACAGAAGTGTCATAAATAATCCAACTTTTGTCTGAGCAAGGTGATTTGAGTGGATGTAAGATGATGCATCCAGCCAATTTCTAGACTAATGTCTGCAAAATCTGGAGAGCATTTAAGAAAGTTCCAGATGTTGCAGCTCAAGAACAACCTCATCTATTCATACTGGGGACTCTTTTAACCCAACCCTTAGGATCAATAGACAGAATTCGAGGAGTTGAGTAGAAAAAACAGGAACAACCCCAATCCACCGGACTGGGGACCTTTTCAAATTCTCAATCTCTTCTTTACTGAAAGTTAGTCTTTTCTCTATTAGGTAAGAAGCCAAAAAACGAACACAGGGCCGAATTATCAGGATATTCCCTCCAAATTATGGTTCATCAATAATTTATTGAGGGATTAACCAAACAAATGGAAATTTCGCATAATGGACATGGAAGAAGACAATATAATAGAAGCACTGATATAGGGGATGTAATGTGTTATGCATCGATAAATGTCATCAATGTCATTGTCACTTAACCCCGAAAACATGAGGTTCACTCAGAGGGATCATATGAAGCAGTTCCTATTCAAGTAGCTGTACACATGGAAATAAATGATGTTTTGTGTACCATAAGACAGAGTGTTGCCCAGGGGAAAGACATTTCTTTGGGTAATGCCTTTCCATAGTCCAGAAAGTCACATGCCAAAGAAAAGGGTAAATGTCAGGTTACATTTCACCCTACCTCTGGAGAAGGCCAATCACATTAATTAGAGGAATGGTTCTCACATCAAGAAGAAGAAATGAAGGAATTGTGGAGGTTAAATGTAGAACCACTTCAAGGTATATTTCCTCCTAAGCATGCTGGAGTTAATCAATCGGGGGAATTTGTTGCAACTACTGGGATGGATTAAGAATATCCCCCTTTACAAGAACACCCTCACAAGTCCAATCCTACGGGTCATACGCAACAAAAACTGGCAATACTACCATTAGTGGAAGTCTTGGTCGCTACACCCGTCCAAACTCTAGTTATTGCACCTTCTCAGGTCCAAGCTCAATTAGATGTTTCTCAAAAATAAATGACTACAATTTATTCATTAACAGCTCAGTTCAAAGCTATGGAAGGAAAGCATGCACAAATTCAACAAGAAAAGAGTGCTTACCTTGAATGGGTGGATGCAATTCCTCCCCCATCAAATTTTTTGAGTACCACATTCCCAATTTTTAATGGTTTGGGAGATCCAAAAAAACACTTAACACATTTTGTTTTTCGTTGTGATCCTATGAAGGGAACTCATCAACAACAAGAAGCAGTTAAGCTCAGGTGTTTTGTACAGTCATTACAAGGCCTGTTTTTGTTTTGTATACA
The DNA here is from genome assembly GCA_963277665.1 of Viscum album. Classification (NCBI taxonomy): domain Eukaryota; kingdom Viridiplantae; phylum Streptophyta; class Magnoliopsida; order Santalales; family Viscaceae; genus Viscum; species Viscum album. Next base: position 480,436,916 of record OY728162.1, read on the forward strand.
AGTTTGCAATCCCAGTCAATTACTGGGTGGGAAGATCTCCGTCAAAGGTTAATTCTTCAATTTAGCTCAACATTTCCAAAGACGATAGTTTTTTATCTAAACAATTTTTAGAAAAGGTAAAATGAAAGATTTTCAGATTTCATTGCTCGCTGGAAGGGATTAACATATTATTTAAGCTTAGAACTCCCTCAAGGAGAATTGTTTCCAATCTGTGTGAAAATTTTGTGCGATTAATTACGCACACCGTTGATCCCTGTGAAATATACAGGAGAGTTTCGAGACTTTACTTCAATTTCTCAATAGATAGAAGACTATATTATGAAGACTAAGGCTAAAACTCGTGTAATTCCATCAGTTCCATTAAGGAGCATAGAAAATGTAGAGACTGCTACAGTTACACTTAAACAAGCACCTGTACCTGATTCCATTTCAAGACCTTCATCATATCGAAGGGCTCCACCTCCTGAACATCAACTACAATGGCCACCTCATCAAGATGATAAAAAAGATCAAAGGTAGAAATAGTTTGAAGATTTGAAGAACAAATTTTTTTCTTTCCTGAATGAACAAGTTCCAGGTTATTTCATCTCAGCTCTAGAAAAAATCCTCGTTCAGTTGGCAAGGCCCAAAAGGACAAACAAGGAAGGATATGAAGACCTCCCCAATTATTTCCCATTTTATCAGATGTTGGGGCATCCCATTCAAGAGTATTTTTTCTTTAAAGACCTCCTGCAAATGATGGTGGATTCTGGACAGGTAAAACTGAAAGGTTCTTTAGCCCAGGTATCATGTGTTACTGCTACTGATCTCGAGGAAGAGGGCGAGTGGCACGTAGTCAAAAGAAAAATTAAACAGAAATATGATGATTGGATGGTCAGGAAAATGATCAACCGAACTCATGCCATTTTATGAACACAATTGAATCAACCAATTGTGTCTTCTACTAAGAATTTCATAGAAAAACTCCCTTCATCAGAAGGGAAATCCTCAAAGAAGTATAGTAATTTGAAGAAAAAAGAGCAGTTAGAAGAAGAAGAGCTCACGTCAAAACCTAAGTTCTCTTTGACTTTGGAAAATGTTATACCATTTTCTTCAAAAGAATGCGAACTGACCCGCCAAATGGAACTTCCTGAATTGGTTCATCGTGATGAACTTTCATCAGATGAAGAATCTATCTTCTATTCTGTTAACTGGATTCATTTAATAAATCCTTGTGGAAATGATAGTTTCGATTATGATGATCCTATGTTCTCTGTATCTAACAGAGGAATTAGAGGAAGAGACAGAGTTCTAGGATAAAGCGTAATAAATGGATATTCCAGAAGCCACTATTTCAATCCTACCCCTGCTATAACTGTATATGCGGCAAACACTTGTGGCAAAGCCCTTCAGCGGGCTCAATAGGAACATGAATGTTCTTCCACACATGGAAGATTCATCCCTGACACAGATATTTTGGAAGGCTGGTTAGAGGTCCCACCTTATTCTTCTCAGAAAATAGATAGACATAGTCAATATAATCTTCTGAATCTAGGAGTGTTTCCAAATACTAACCTGATTCAGGATGCATCTATTGTTAAAGCATCAACTTCAAAGGCACATGAAAACCCACATTTTCCTAATGGGAAACACATACCTTTGGACCAAAACTATGATGTCCTGAAACAATTGGCCCATGTACCAGCCAAGTTATCAATTCTGGATGCCTTGAATCTATCAAAAGATCTTCGAGAGGCGCTTATTGAGGCTTTGTCAAGTCATCAAGAATTCGAAACTGAAATTACTGTAGTTGAATTCTACCATATAGAGAATTATCCTGAAAAATTCCATCTAGTAATATCTTTTACAGATGAAGATGAAGATGATGTTTTACATGGTAATATCAAACCTTTTTATCTATCGGGTAAAGTCAATGATATAGACATCCAACGAGCTTTCATTGATAATGAATCAGGAGTCAATCTCATTACTATTCGTACACTTCGTCGATTGAGCCTCTTAGAATCTGATTTATCTCCTTCTATATTGATGTTCCAAGGATATGATAATAATGAACAAGAACCTCTGGGAAAAATTATACTCAAAATTTAGTTTTGAGACCTTGTTTCTAATTCAGATTTCCTGGTTGTTCGTTAGGAAACATCCTTCAACATTTTTCTTAGAAGACTATAGCTACATCAACATGTGGTCGTACCTTCATCATACCATCAATGTATCAAATATTGTTTCAACGGTCAAACTGAGAAATTTTATTGTGACAAATCCTCATTCAAAACATGTGAATCTCAACACATTGAAGCACAATTTTATCAGATGGAGGGAAAGGAAAAATCCACGGCAAATAAGGTTACCAAAATTAATGCTCCAAGTGGTTTGGAAAAGATTAAAGTAAACCCATTCATACATATGAGTACAGATTATGTGTTGCATATCAGTCAAATTGACAGGATAGACCTAAGTCCAAACACTCTTATGGAATCTTCAATAATTTCAGTTATGACAATCAATCCAGACAGCATGGGAGAAATTGTTGATTTTCCATGCAGTGATGAATGATTAAATGGAGATGTCTTCATTTCATCTGCTGAAATATAACAGTTATATACTTCATCAACCAGGTCAGCAGAAGTTATTGTGATACCAGAGGAAAATAATGATATCGATTATCAATATATCATCTCCTCTCTATCACCCCAGGAAGACCATTCATGATCAATAGGGTTAGAAACAGAAGCCTCTTATTCAAAATGTTCAAATTTTAATTTCTACCATAATCATGGAAATTCTTCTTCATCATATACTATAAAAGTAGAAACAAATGAAGTAAAACATATTGAAGAAGAAGCTGAATATCATAGAGATGCTCCTCCATCATTTGAAGAGGGTGTCTCTACCACTATATATGAAATCATAGAAATAAATTTGGGTGAAAAAGATGATCCACGCCCCACATTAATTAGTGTGTCCGTGACTCTTGAAGAGAAATAAAAGTATACTTCATTTCTCAATAAAAATTGACATGTATTTGCTTGGAATTATACAAAAATTATAGGTCATGATCCTGATGTTTCCACTCATCATTTGGGTTTTCCAAAACAATGTCGGGGATTCAAACAAGCAGCAAGAAGAACACACCCATCTTATGCTTCCAAAATTGAAGATGAAGTAGATAAGATTATCAAGGCTAACTTCATAAGAGAAGATCAATATCCCAAATGGTTGGCCAATATTGACCCTGTGAAAATGAAGAATTGACAAATTAGAGTTTGTATTGACATCAGATATCTTAATCGGCATTGTCCCAAGGGTGATTTTCCAGTTCCGATCACAGAACTCTTAATTGATGCAATAGCTAGCTACAAAGATCTTTCCTTCATGGATGGTTATTCTAGGTACAATCAAATACGAATGGCCCTAGAAGTGGAAGATTCTATAGCCTTTATAACTCCTCAAGGTGTGTTTTTCTATCAGGTAATTCCCTTTGGCCTAAAGAATGCAGGTGCAACGTATCAACGTGCCATGTACCATATTTTCAAACCATTTTTAGAGAAATTTTTTGAATGTTATGTGGATGATTTGGTGGTCAAATCCATACAATGTTCAAATCACTTGGATGATCTGGAAATCATATTCACAAACTTCGAATTTTTTTTTGAAGATGAACCCCTTGAAATGTGCTTTCGGGATAACCTCAAGGAAATTTCTCGGTTTTGTTGTATTCCATCATGGTATCGAAGTTTATCCTGAGAAGAAAAATAAAATACTTGGTAAGTCACCTCCTTGAAATTTGAAAGAATAAAAAGGACTTCAAGGACCCTTGGCCTATATTCGGTGTTTCATTTCCAATTTTCCAGGAAAGTGTTTCCCCGTCACCAAATTGATGAATAAGGTAGTCACCTATCAATGGACTTAAGAATGACAAGAAGCATTCGATATCCTCAAGAAATAGGTCTTGAGTCCACCGGTATTAATGCCACCCGTTGAAGGAAGACCACTTATTCTCTATGTGAAATCATTAGAGCGATCGTTGGGTTCCTTCCTTTCCCAAAAGAATGATGTTGGGAATGAAAACTGCCTTTACTATCTCAGTCGAACTATGATTGAGGTAGAAACATGATATTCAAGTATTGAAAAGTGTTGCCTAGTATTAATCTATGCAATTTAGAAATTGAGACACTACTTGCAACATCATGAGGTCCAATTAGTATCACGCAATAACCCGCTCAATTTTATCCTTAGTCGTCCAATGCTTACAGGACGTCAGGCAAGGTGGGAAGTTATTTTTCAGCAGTTTGTTATCCAGTATGTGTCTCAAAAGGCAATAAAGGGCCAAGACTTATCTAATTTCCTTAATTAGCATCCATCCATGGAAGATACATCATTTAATAGCAAACATCATGATGAAGAGGTCTTCTCTATTCAAGATTATCCTCAAATATAAGAAATGTACTTTGATGGTGCCTTTAGAAGTCCAAAAGGGAAGAGAATGGAAAATCATAAACTCAACAAAGTTGGATTAGGAATCGTGCTTATTTCCCTAGAAAAGGTAGTGCTTCCCTATTCTTTTATTATTGTTGGAAGGTAGTACAAACAATGAAACAGAATATCAAGCTCTCATCGAAGGCTTGGAATTGGTGCATCAGGAATAGGTGAATCACTTGAAGGTAAAAGGTGATTCATATTTGGTAATCAAACAAATAAATGGGAATTATGCCATCAGAAAGGAAGAGTTATTCCCTTTGTGTGATTATGTCAGAAAGTTAATGATGGAATTTCCTTAGGAACCAACATTTTGTTATGGCCCATGATCACAAAATGCCCAAGCTACTGCACTGGCTAATGTAGCCACATCCCTGGCAGATCCAAACCAGGACGAAACAATCATCAGTATTGCCCACCATCATGTAGTCCAACCTTTTGTTCAAATCAGAACAGAGGAAATCAATGAAATCAGTCCCATTTATAAAACACATGGTCATACTACAGGATGGATGACACCTATCAGGGAATACCTTCAAAATGGAACACTCCCACCTGATAGAGCTGGGAAAGAACAAGTCTGGCGATTTGTGGTCAATTTTACTCTTTATGATAGCCCAGATCACCAAGAAAATTCTCTACAAGAGAGGTTTTGATGGAATTATCATCATATTTTGTGATGGAAAAGAGATAATGGATGTCGTGAATAAAGTACATGTAGGAGTTTGTGGCGCCCACCAGTCTGGACATAGACTTTCTGGTCAAATTCAAAGGCTTGGATATTTTCTAGCCTTCAATGATGCAAGATTGTGTTTATTTCACTATGAAGTGTCATTCTTTCCATGTATGTGCCAACATCAATCATCAACCCCCGAAGTTGCTTCATACAACTAAATAACCATGGCCATTTTCCATATGGGGAATGGATGTACTATGACCTTATCCCTCGACTATATTCATTCAATTTAAGTATATTCTTACTACAACTGACTTCTTTTCCAAATTGCTAGAGGCAATACCTCTCAAAGAATTTATTTCTAAAATCATTGTTATCTTTATCAACTATAACATCATTACCATATTTGGTGTCCCTCATACCATATTGACAGACAATGGCACTAACTATTGATCATCTGATGTGAGAATGTTGTATCATGAATACAACATCAAATCCAACCATTCATCTCGGTATCATGCAGTATCCAATGGCCAAATAGAGGCCTTCAATAAGAATCTTTCAAAAATACTACAAAAGATGGTGGATAAAGAAAAGAAATCATGGCATGATAAACTTTTTCATGATTTATGGGCTTATCGGACCACCACCCGCACTACTATGTGGTCAACTCCATACTCATTGGTATATGGAACAAAAGATGTCTTTCCCATTGAGGTTCAATTACCTTCGCTTAGAGTATCCATTTGCGATCAGTTATCTATAGATGAACAATCTCAGAAGCAATTTGATGAATTAGAACGATTAGATGAAAAAATATTGTGCACCCTGCACCACTTAGAAGTCTATCAGAATCGAATAGTGCATGATTTCAATAAAAAAGTTCATCTTCATTCATTCATTCAAGGAGAATTGGTATTAGACCTTAAAAATCCAATGATACTAGGAATGAAACCTCCAAAGATTTAGCCAAAGTGGGAAGGAACTTATTCAATATAGAAGGTATACTCCAATAGAGATTATTCTTTAATCTCAATGGATGGAGAACTCATTACAACTCCAACCAATGCAGGATTCTTGAAGATGTATTTTGAGTAACACAAATACACCATTTAGTCCTCACTGCAAGAATTTAAACTACATGGTCCCTTTTGTCCTTACTGCAGGACATTAAACTACACAGCCCCTCTATCATCCAAAATGACGTTAAACTGTGTCCCCTTTGTCATCCAACATGACATTAAACTGTTCATCCGAGCTGCAAGACGTTAAACTTCCAAGCACCCCATGTCTATGACACATGACATTTAAACTGTGAAACAATCCCTTATACGTCCTACATGATGTCAAATTGTGCACATGTCCTGCAAGACGTTAAACTACAATACGTCCTAGCCACATGACGCTAAACAGTACAACACACTTTTGTATCACATGATGTTAAACTGTGCATCATTATGGTTGTTTTTACCTCTTATTTCTCACACCGAGAATGACTCACGTGAGCTTAGAGTATACTTCAACCAAAACACCCTCTCTGGGTCGCTAACCACGTCTATGTCCCAACACCATCTTCAGGTTATCCTCAAGTACATTTCAATCACCAATTCATTCTCAATCGAACTACTCAGACTTTGATCCATTCCTTCTAGGATGGGTACGTAGGCATCCTCCCAAGGATCAAGACCAAAGCCAATATATTCTCATCGGTTCACCTCCATCTCATACAATGTTGATCCGTGAACCCCCCCCCCCCCCAAAAAAAAACAATATATTGACATTGGTTCATCATCATACTTGTTATATGATGTTAAACAATATAGTCCCCCATTTTCCTCACTGTAAGACATTAAACTGCATAGCAATACATCGTAGCTACATGATGATAAACTATGCATCATCGGTCCATGTCTATGACCTTAACCTATTCACACTTTTTTCCTGTAGGAAAATAAACTTCAATAGTCTCTGACACCCTCACCTGAGGGGGAATCATTATTGACATTGTTCTCCAATCATGTAATATTCCAAAGACTACATGCATACATGGAAATGCCTGAACCTTTAATCTTGGATCCAGCCATCATTGCACTAAATTCCCCTTTCACCCTTCACATGTACGAACCAAATCTGTACAGAGGGGTTTTCAAGAACTACGTATGGCTTGATTCCCATCCTTATGGGATACATAGGAACAATTGAGCATCCCTCGAACCTAGCCCCAAGTCTATGGGCCTAATTCCAAACTCCCCTATCAGTCCCTTGGCTAAAATGTCCCCCTATGAGCACATGAATGTGGTATGAAAACCCTAGTCTTTATTCACATCAGGCTTATAAGAATCAAACAATGTGTCTCCCTCATCATGATCTGAACTCTATGACCCTAATATAAGATCTCCTACACTCTCGTCCCACATGACCTTAAACTGTATTTCAAGAACTACATATGGCTTGATTCTCATCCTAATGAGATATGTAGTGAAGTCCAGTATCACAATTCATGACCTAGACACAACATGACTATGGTCAGATTTGGTCTATGTATCTCCTTCATGCATAGGAAAATACCCATTTTTATGTGTCATAATCCTAACCTTAAATACTTCCAGATCTCCTTAACCCTTTTCTTGACTTCTGGTCACAAAATGTCTGATACGTGGGAATTCTTTTTCCTAACCATGCAGAATGTGCCCTTAGGCGGCCTTGCATAAGTATTCTATATAATGGACATGTCAGCCAAAAGATGATATTATTTGTCTATGCATCCAATTCCCTTAAGTTTCCCTTAATTATTCAAACCCCTTAATGTGTTTGTCAAATATTGGTAACTTCATTCTTGGGGGAAAAACCTCTTTTGTCCTTATTGGACTTAACGATGATATGTAGGGATTTGAAAAAACATCCATCCTTGTCATATTTGTCTCATACTCTATTTCATGATCTGAAAGTATTCAAGTCTATGGTTTATATTTCCCTTCCCTATGTTTGGGCCAGACCTTTGTAGGAGTGAAATTCGTCAAATTCTTTGACAATATTGATTGGGAATATCCTCTCCATATTCAAGTACCGCTCTCCATACAGTAGACTCTATGCATTGGGAAATTTGAATCTCCATAAACTTCCACTGGCTTTTAGAAATAGAAAATTATAATTTCTGAGAGATCTTTTTCCTTACTATGCAGCACGTGCCCCTAGGTGGCCTTGCATAATCAGACTACATAATAGAACTGTCAGCCAAAAGATGCTATTATTTGACTATGCAGCCAATGCCCTTAAGTCATTCTGCATAATTCAAGCCCCAAACAGGTTTGTCAAATAGTTGTAACTTCACTCTTAGGAAATACATCCTCAAATTCCTTTTATCCCTTTTTCATATCATACCTCAAATTCAAAATTTATTAAGTCATAGTTTACATGTTTTCCCCCATACTTGAATGTGGTAATATGTTTTCAAACAAATTATCAAGGAATTGAGTCAATTTTATTCCATTCAGTCAATGTTATTCAACCAAAAACATTAGCCTTTTTTATGTCTGACATGCATGACTTTAAACTGCCACTAAGTGATAGGGTACTCATTAAATTGGGAACCTGTAAAAGGAACTCTAAACAGAAGTTGAGTCCTAGCTCACTAAACATTCATATTGTATGATTTAGGCAATATTGAGCAACAAAAGATGAAATGTTTGTGGGGTTGTTTGTATAATCCAAGTAAAAAATCAAACTATGCTTACTAGGCCCATTGGCTTAGGTAAAAAAAATATATAATTAATTTCCAAGGGAATGCAGGTACAAATGATTAAAGATGAAATGTATTTTTCATTGATGCACAAGATTAGATGAACATCCATAGATTGGAGTATCTTCTATTTTTAAATAATTACAAGTGCCTTTCAACATAACTTTTCATTTGATTTACAGCATCCTGAGATTCATCGGTAGCCACTTGAAGTTCATTCACTCAACCAGATTCACTCCTTTTAGCTTGATGGAGTTCATTCTAGTTATTTGCGATGGATTTAATACCATTCTTTTGGACTCCTTCCAATGAATTGTTAAGCTGATCAAGTTCCCTAGTAACAACATCTAACTGTTGATGATGGTGTATCTGCTGGAAAACTTTCTCCATGATATTATGCTTCAAATCCTTCTACTTTACAGTATGATTAGCCTCATCTTGGGACACTGCAACCTCAAATTCACCAATATTGGTCAGTATCCTCACTCTGTTCAAATCTTGATGACACATTTTCTCTTGATCCCTCCTTAAGATGGATTGTTTCACCGCAGTATGGATCTCTTGATATCCAAAACCACCATGTCCCAGCATGACGAACAAGGATGACAGTCGTGTGATCTTCAAGGACAACTCTTCGAGAGGCCCTTCAGATATGATCTTCCATATATTCTTCCATGCCATGCGATGTGAGAATTGGAGTGCCTTTTTCACCTTTGGGTCTGAATCAGCATCGCTATCATAGGGGGGAATATAGTCCGGGATATATGCACTTAAGGAAATTCCATGTTCCGCTCCTTCCCCCTAGACCCTTGGTACTTCACTTTTTACTCCCATTGGGACTAAGGCTGAGGATTCTCCACCAGATCTACCCACTGATGTTGATGGCCCCACATAGTCAATTAAAAGATTTAGTTAGTTTCAAAGGATAACAAAAGTTGATTATTTATCTTGCAAATTAAGTACAGTCACAAATATTAGCATCCTTTACCCAACGGTAGATTAGAAACCTAAGAAAGCTCCTCCCAATCTTTCCTAGCTTAAACGGGATTTTCATGATGTGTTTTAAGAAGCTCTACTGGGTTAAGCTCCACTTGATCTAGAGTCTCTGCAATGATAAGGTTTTTTATACCCCCTTCAAGCATCAGTAGATTACAATCTAGCCTAGACGGAATTGCACATTTCAACCAATCATGGCCAGAGGTGTAATAAATTTTTTTTAAGAGGACAAAGGATAACACTCATATACAAAATTTTCTTAAATCACATGGTAATTTAACATGATCTAAAATTTATTCAAAAGACACACCAAGTTTCATCATTTCATCCAGTGATATCTCATATTCCTGGTTAGTCTCACCAGTTGGAGAATTTGACATGTCTTCTTGGTGACCCTCCTCTTGCAACCTCTGACCCAGGGTATCTTCCTCAGAGAAAATTTTGAAGTCAGTTGCAGTGGTCGCCAAATGTTCGGGTGCAGGTGTTGAACCTAAAGCATCATAGAATGGAACAACAACAGGAGCAGTACTGGGAACAGAAGCTGGCTCTTCTTCTCTCCTCGTTTCTTCAGGAGAATCCAGGTCAGCATGAATTTGTGACTATTCACCAGCACCCTCCATCATCCTCAGAGGAGGGTCAGTCCTCTCCTAGAAAGTGGAAATCGGAGAATCCCCTTTAATCCCAAGAGGTATGATAAATCTTTTCATGAGTTAGGATTCATGGCTATCTGAAGGACTTAACACTACCGACGAAGCATATAGCAGTGGAATTCTTCCTTCGATGCATTTTCTTCTTTGAATTTTTGTGTGTGTTGACATCATCACCTCCAAATACAGGTATTGGAGAGTACAAATCTCTTTCTAACTCCTCGTCCATGGATTTCCACCATGGAGATACCTCGCCCGTCTCGCGAGGAGATTCAACGGCTCCAAGAGCGGTGCCACTAGGGTTGTACTGAGGGGAAGGTCCCTCAGTTGTTTCATTCTTAACAAGCTATAGGATGAATAAAGTAATTTCCTTGAGTAACAAATATTTTACTAAAATTAAGTTGCAAAGTAAATAAGGAAAGAAATTTACATCTTTAGGAGCCATGTAATCATGCCACTCCTTTTATACAGATGCACCAATCCCCTAAGTGGTTCCACGATTCATCATTTCTTTCACCCACTTGGTAATAGGAATGGAATAATCAGTGGAATATATGATAATTTCCAACTCTCTGATGTAAGCCCGCACTTCATCGCAGTTATCCTTGAAGCAGATATCAGCAAAATCCAAGAGATTCCCCACTCTAGGGATATGTAACCCTTCACATAAGTCCATCCAGGTAGTTTCAACATCACAATATAAAATCGCCCATGTCTGGATAGCCTCTGGTCATAAATATTCAGCATGTGCACTAGAAGGCCGTGAGGAGGTTTCTACAATCTGGGACTTCAACTTCTTCCCAGCTCCATAAATCATAGATAAAGGATAAGAAAATAAAACTTGTTGCTCTATAAAAGAATGGAGACTAAATAGACTCAATGATATAACTCACTAGGTGTCGATGGAATAGGATTCTTGACACTGGAAAGAGGATAATATCTGGCACGAGGCCACTATGACGCATATCGTGCCTCATCATCCCCACACTGGGAATCCGGTGAATCAGGCCCGAGTGAGGAACCCAGTGAATCAGCTCCAGGTGAGGAAGACTCACCTTCCAAATGAATGGTTTCCTTCCTAAAGGTTCACTTTTTTGTCCCCACCTGAGGGACCAGAGGATTCAGTTCCCCTTCAGGGTATGATGCTACCCAGTTCTCAGCATACCATGTAGTCAATTGACTCACCACTCTAGTAATTGGTAGATCAAACACTACCCCAGTTTTCTCCATAGCTGTCAGCAACCATAGTTTTCCGGTAACCATTGGATGTTGCTCTGACCTGACATGAATGGGAGGGTATACAATAATCTGCTGCAGACACTTGAATTGGCGTGCAAATCTATATGGAGCATAGGCCTCACATATAATCTCTTCGTCAATTCTAGTGTCCAATACACCATCTATGCAAGCCAGCATATATGAACTCAATTCCAGGATAGTTGTTCCATCATCAACAAACCACCCAGTTGGTGGGTTTCTATAAGGAAAGAAATGAAATTCCTTGAACATTCTCAGCCTCACCTTTAGATCACAGGAATTGAGGTACAATGGAAATATTCCGGAAAATGCCTCCACCGATGGCCTAAATGAACATCTAGGAACATGTACTCTGCTCTATACAGTGTATGTCCTGAAGTGAGTGGTGATCCATCCACACAAAAGTTGGAATGGTCTCACTATTCTAATAGGAGACGTACCCATATGGACATGGAGTAAGCTCCTATAAATCTTCCCCAGAATCGGGGTGGCTAACCCAGCCATTTTTCTCTCATCCAACATGGCTGTAACAATGAAGGTCCCTGGCCTGACTCATCCCTTCGAATCCATAACTGGAAGAAGAAAAACACAGAGCCACAAATCTTAAAACACGCTAGATGGGTCTTCTCTCGAATTCATTGATCCACATCATACCCTACTTTTCAAACTCTCCTGCTTCCAGATTTGACCAGAATGTGCCAAGAGCACCCCTCTTCTCTGTTCTAGGGAAGCTAGTAAGACAAGTAAAAATGGGTCCCTTATCCTTCTTCTTGATGAGAAACATATCCATCCACTCCTCTGGATGAATATTTTTTCTATAATTAGTTTTGGTGGACTTTGATTTCTTGGGCTTGCGGAAAATTTTCAATATATCTTGAGCCAAAGTAGGAGTCTTCTTTGAATCATTCCAGGTCACCTTGGGGGGGATGAATTCATCATATATATCTCCAAAAATTGGAGCCCGTAAGATCTTGTATACATCCCACAAGATGATGCCTACTTCTCCACGAGTCATATGGAAAGAATTAGTTTTCGATCTCCAGCGGTTGATTAGCTCCATCACAAAATTATCATTCCTTTAGACATATGTCTACCCAGCCTATATGGATTCATATATTGCATCTCCCTTCAGATCCTCGACAAACTCTGCACAGGTTTATCTCACCCAATATGACCACATCCATGTTGGCTTCACAACTCCTCCGGGACAGAAATACCAACTCTTTTTCCATCCCTTTGATTGATCCATCTGAGAATTTTAGAAAATTGTAGGGATAACAATACAGCTGCAGCTTAGGATTGTGAGGCTTCATGTCTGGAGAACATGGGCTATGATGCATTATATATTCCTTCTCCACTATTCCAGCATTAACAAATGATCCTAAAACTGAGACATTTGCCGAAGAGAAATTGGTGTAAGTCTGAAACCAGGAATGAGGAATATAATTCTTTGTTTCAAGAACGTTGACTCCTTGTAGATAACCATAGAAATATAATGGAAATTAGATTCTCTCTGGGAAATTGGAATGATATTTCTTAAAGTAATTATCCAAATCCGAGAGAGTGCTATCAGAGATATTATAATAATCATGGACAACGATGTCCATCATGTCGTTTATTCTCTTGCTGTCCAACTCATCAGCTGATCCAATTCTTCTGGGAGCCATTGAATCTTGACAAGGATCAAATAGTAAACTTTTAAGTAAGTCTATTTTTATGAAATACTTCTGAAGAAAACAAAAAAAATGACTAAGTCATTAAGGCGCGCAAGTCATGTCGTGGAAGTTTCGCTGTGCAAGTATTGTCACGCAAGTATTTCCACGCATGTCAAAATCCCTACTGGAGAAAGGAGACAAAAAGAAGAGAGACCGACTGAGGAAATGAAGACACTTGCATGGGGAGAGCTCAAAATATTTGAAGGCAGGATGGTTTGCGCGATTTGATTCCCAAATATATAGGCGATCCCGTAACCCTACACACTGAAACCAGCATGCCGAAAACTATACGCCTAAAACCTGTGCACTGCTAAAACCTGGTTTCTCATTTCCTCGAAAAAAAATCCTCTTTCCTTTTTCTGATCAAACTATGAGGGGGTACTTTTGTTGATGCTCCATTCCATCACAGAGTCCAATGAATGGAAAAGGTAAATACCTTAAGTAAAAAGAGAGTCATCCTTTGATGAACCTAAAAAATTGACAAAGGGATGAACAATGAAATCATTTGTAGGGCATCCCGCAGGTATCCTGCGCGTCGTGCAAGTCACTTGTGTGCCAAATATGGGTCTTCCATGTCACTTTCACACCCTATTCCTTTTTCCCCAAGGTGCCCAGTTTCCTATAAATATCCCCTATGGGCCCCCATTTGAGAGATGAATTTTCCCAAACTCAGATTCATGCTCTAGTCAACCAAGTCTTTGTCTAACATCTTCCAAACACTTCTATAGTAATTCGTTACCTAGAATGGAAGCTCTATAGAGGAAAAATAAATAATAAGTGTTAGAACTCATCAATACTTGCATGCCTAAGTGTCCATCCCCTAAGGGAAATTGAAACACTTGTGCGCCTCCTTGCCCTCCCATGGGAACTTGCGTGCCAAACTTTTGGAAGCCTCTAAGGATGATAGTAAGGTCTTGAGTTCAAAGTCTCCCAAGTATTACCTCATAGATTCTCTCTCTCCCAAGGTGACTCATTCCACTCAAGTCTACTTGCGTGACCAGAACTTGGGCACCCGAACAGTAATTGCGCGCCTACTTACTAGTCACCTCCTTTCCTCAAATCCACCTCTCTTATTCAAGACATCGCCTTCAAAACCCACTTCAAATCCATTTATGGCATGGTTTCTTTGTTGTATTCCTTATCTAAGAGGAATTAATTGGGCCTCCTTCTCAGGATTAATCCCCAATCATAATTTTCTTTAATTGGGCCTCCTTCTCAGGAGAAAGCCCCAAGTTCCTTTAACATTGGGCCCCCTTCTCAGGATTAATCCCTAGGTTATAAGTTTCTTTTAATTGGTCCTCCTTATCAGGAGTAAGCCTCAAGATCCTTTAACATTGGGCCACGTCCTTGGGAGTAGGCCCCAACCTTAATGTCTTTTTATTTGGTCTTCCTTCTCAGAAATAAAACCCAATCATAAGTCCCTCTTAAATTGGGATTCCTTTTCCGGAGTAAGTCCCAAGTTAAAATTCCAAATATCCATAAAATACAAATATCTTTATGGACCCTGCTCTTGGGATTATTTCCTGAACTATGTCCTGATATTCATTTACATGGGCCATCATACATACGTAATCCCCATATCATTTCTCATAAATGCATCTTTCATGGCACCATCGTCAAGTTTATTAATACCTCTTATTTCACACACTATGAATGACTCACATGAGATTAGAGTGTAAAAATAATCATGACATCTCTTCTTGGGAAATTAACCATGCATAGAACCCATATTTTACCTGAACTACGAGGACTTCGATCTCTACCTTAAAATTAGAGTATGTAGGAAGCCTTTATAAGGTTCAAGCCCATATTTTCATTAATTCTTTTCCATCATACATGAAATTAAAATACACCCTTCTTATTGAAATATGTGGGTTTTTATTCCATTTTAACAAATATATATAGGTAGCCCATCTGCGGGTACGATCCCAACTCTGAAATAATCCATGTCTTTCTAAATGACAATAATCTTCAAGTGCCCCACTGGGTGGCTTTAAAACCAGTATGGTGATCATAATGGCCAAGATATCTCTATATAATGTATTGAAGTATACCATTGACTAAGAATCTACAATACATATGGATGATTCTCCATTGGTAAACAACCTCATATACATATAAAAAAATATCTAAAATCCCACACATATCAATCATTGATTGCTAAGTCTAAAACTCATTTTTTGTCTTGGTGAATTAATAAGGATTTTTGAACATAACATAAATCTATAAGAGAGTCTCAGAGTAGAAAATAATTCCCCCAAAAAGGTTTGATGATCCTGACCTCCCATCCTCTCAACCAATGCAAATTCTTAAGCCTCATCGGTCCACAACTAATGAGCAACGACCTTTTGAAAGCAGATCCAAATGGATATAAAATCATGGGATTTTTCTAGTTCTACGAATAAAACCGTTAGAAACAAATTGTAATATTTGAACCTTAAACAAATAGGGTCATCCCCATTTCTAGAATAAACAATGGTTTTTAGCTATTTATGGGTTCTTAGGGTTTTTAGGTTTTTATGAATTTTAATGTTTTAATTGTTTCTAGTCGAATTTAGGGTTTTAGCATTTAAAAGTTTTTAGTTTTTAAGGTTTTATTTGGTTATTTCATGATTTTATTCATGATTATTTATTTTTTGAATTTTTAGGGAATTTTTAGGTATTTTATAGGATTTTATTGATTCTTTATGGATTTTTGGGATTTATGTATATTTTTATGATTTTTAGGGTTTTTTTAGTTTTTATGGGGTTTTAGAGTTTTTTAAAAAAAGTTGGTGTTTAATGGTTGTTAAGAGTTTCTAGTGGTGTTTAGGTTTTTAATGGGTTTTTAGGGGTTTTTATGGTTTTAGGGGTTTTATGGGTTTTAGGGCTTTTCGGATTTTAGTGCATTTAATGGTTTTAAGTGATTTTTTAATTTTTAGGGGTTTGAAGTTATTTTTTAGGTTTTAAGGGTTTCTTTAGGGGTTTTCAATGTTTTTAGGGGTTTTTAGTGATTAATTTTTTTTTCATTTTGTATGGTTTTTTAGGGTTTTAGGGATTTTTTGTGTTTTCAGAATTTTTATGGTTTTTATAGGTTTTATTATTTTAAACAATTTTATGTTTTTTATTGCTTTTATGTTTTTTTAGTATAAAAAGTGTTTCATAATTTTTTTAGTGTGTTTAGAGTTTTTTTAGAGATTTTTAGGATTTTTTAGGATTTTTATGTTTTTTATGGTTTCTAGTGATTTTGAGTGTTCTTTGATTTTTTAGGATTTCTAGGGATTTTATAGTTTTTTTTAGTTTAAGGGGTTTTTTTGTGTTTTAGCATTTTTAATGTTTTAAAAGTTGTTCTAATATTACTAGAGGCTGAAATGGTTTTTATATTTTTTAATGATATTTATAATTTTTATGTGTTTTTAATTTTTTATGGGTTTTAAGGGTTGTAGGGGTGTTTGGGTATTTTTTGGGATTTTTAGGGTTTTTCGAATTTTTTAGGTTTAAGGGGTTTTAGTTTATTATGGTTTTAAAAGGGGATTCAAGGGTTAGGGGTCTATCATGTTTTAAATGATTTTTACGTCTTTTGAGGATTTTATGCTTTTTAGACTTTTAGGCATTTTGACGGTTTTAGGGGGTATTGGGTTATTTTGGGTCTTTAGAGTTTTATGAAGTTTTTCTGATTTTGGGGGGTCTATGTGTTTTATGGCTTTTAAGGGTTTCTTAGAATTTTTCATGTGTTTTCGGGGTTTTTATGTATTTATGGATTTTTTGTGATTTTTTAGGATTTTTATGTTTTTTAGCATTTCTAGGGATTTGGAGGGTTATTATGGTTTTTAGTGTTTTATGTTCCTTTTTCAACTTTATGGTGTTTATTTATATTTTAGTTTTTTATGTATGTTTAGAGGTTTTATCATTTTACAGAATTTAAAGGGTTTTTTAATTTTTTTGTGGGTTTTTATAGTTTTTATGGGTTGTTAGGGGTTATTAATAATTTTTGGGGGTTTTATGTTATAAGGTTTTTAGTGTTTTTATGATCTTTTTGGGTTTTTATCTTTTTTTCGTTTTTAGTGGTTTTATATACTTTTAGATATTTAAGGTTCTCTTACCAGTTTTCAAGATTTTTTGGATTTTTAAATTTTTTAGGATCTTTTGGGATGTTTAGGTTTCTAATGATTTGTAGGGTTTTAAGGTATTTTTAGGGTTTTGGAGGGTTGTGTTTTTAGAGGTTTTAATGTTTTTAGGGTTTTCAATAATTTGTATGTCTTAAGGGTTTTATGTGTTTTTAGGTTTTTATGGCTATATTAGGGTTTTTTGGGGTTTTGGGGGGGGGGGGTTAGGGTTTTTTGTGATCTAAAGGATTTTTAGTGACTTTTTTGGATTTTTATGATTCTTTTGGTTTTTAGGAATTTTTTGATTTTTTGTAATTTTTTTATGTTTTAAGAGTTTTTTAGGTTTTTAGTGTTTTTATTGATTTTAGGGGTTTAAAGTGTTTTAGTTATTTAATGTTCTTTTTTGGGTTTTCAGGGTTTTTATGGGTTTTTTATTTTAGATATTTTTATATCTTTTTTAGTATTTTATGGTAGTTTATGATTTTAGAGATTTTGAGGTATTTATGGGTATTTAGGGTTTGTATGGATTATGGTTCTTTGGAGTTTTATGGGTTTTATGAGTTTTTAGAAGTTCTTTTTTTGGATTCTATGGGTTTTAGGGGTTTTCATGGCTTTTAGGGTTTTTAGGTTTTTTAGGGTTTTTACATTTTTAGATTTTTTAGGTTTTTCAAGTGTATCTATGTTTTCAAGGTTTTCATTGGTTCTGTTTGAGGATTATAAATTGTTTTACATTTTTAGTGATTTTTTTGGGATTTTTTATGCTTTTAATTGGGTTTTTTTTAGGGATTTGAGGGTTTTTATGATTTAGAGAATTTTTATGTTTTTTGTGGTTTTAGAAAGTTTTTTGAGTTTCTTAGGGTTTTGATGGTTTTTAGCGGTTTTTAACATTATCAGGGGTTTAAAGGTGTTTTGTATTTTTTAGTTTTTTTATATGTGTTTTTATGTGTTTTTTGGTTTTTTGGTGTTTTAATGTTTTTTGAGGTTTATAGTGTTTATTATTTTTACGGTGTTTTAGAATTTTTTAAATTTTTATGGCTATTAAGGTTTTTTATTTAATTATGTTCTCCTTAAGTATTTTTATGGATTTTACAGTTTTTTACATTTTAATAGTTTTTTATTGATGTTTTATGATTTTTAGGGTTTTAGAGATTTGGAATGATTTTTTGGTTTTTTTGGTTTTTATTGTTTTTTGGGTTTTTATCTATTTTTATGTCTTTTGGTGTTCTACGTATTTTTAGGTTTTGAAGAAGTTATTAGGGGTTTTAGGGTTTTTACATTTTTAGGTATTTTTAGGATTTGTTTTTGGTTTTTAGGAATTTCAGTGTCTTTTAGGGTTTTAGGGTTTTCTGGGGTTTTTTCTCTTTTTTGGTTTTTTTATGATTTTTTTTTGAGTTTTTATGGTTTTCAATTTTTTTTTTTAGAGTTTTTATGGGTTTTAATGGTTTCATATTTTTATTGCGGTTTTAGTGTTTTTATGTATCCTTAGTGGAATTTTTGGTTTAAAGTGGTTTTTATGATTTTTAGCGTTTTTTTTTGGTATTTTTTAGTTTTTTGGTTTTTAGAATTTTCTAGGTTTCATTGGGGTTTTATGTGTTCTTAGTTTTTATGGTTTTCAAAGGGTTTATAGGGTTTTAAGGGGGTTATACATTTTTTTTGGGATTTTTGTGATTTTGTAGGATTTTTATGTTTTTTATTTTATTTTGGGGTTTTTTGGGTTTTAAAGGGCCAAGTAGGTGTAAGTCCAGGCTATTCCAGACCCCCCCCCCCAAATTCATTATTATAAAAAAAGACACAGTAGAAAAGGGAGGTGAGGAGTCAAACGACCCACACCCAATACCCTTAACACCCCCAAACCCAAAACCCACAACCCAAAACCCAAGGGAGGGGTGGAGTCAAATGACCCATACCCAAAACCATGAACACACCCAAGAAACCCAAAAGTCCCTAAAAACCTGAGAAACTACATGTCATAAGGGTCAACATCCCCATAGGGATCTCTATCCGCACTATAGGCAGGGGACACATCTTACTCCGCCATCTCCCACCCAGACCCCGCCTACCTGGAACTATCTATATTAGAAGCCATGGTAGGATAGATTTCCCTTAACCCTTTTGGATCCGTAGATAACTACTCCATGGGGGAATCATGTCGTCCAATCCCTCTAGAGGAATTATTATTTTCCCTTTATAGGAGGCCCTAGTAGACACAGTCCTTGGTAGTAACAAGTAGTCTTTGCTCAGCCTCCACTTAAGAGTAGCTGGATTTGCTAGCTCATAATCATACCCCATCCCAAGGGGAATAACAATCACAATAATGACCTTCTACCTCATGATTTGACCCATATTTTAGTTGACCCGCCTCTTATCCTCAGCATAAAGCACACCTAACAGTGCATTATCATCCACAAAGCCACTGAAACGTTCCTCTACCTCAATTTCATGCAACACCACACAACTCAGCCCACCAGCTGAGGCCCCTCCTGAAAACCCACATCTGGATGTCCCTGAACAGCATCCACCAAGCCTAGCAGTATGATCCACGTCCACCGAGTCACACACTCCCTTGCCCCTTCCAGAAAAATATCACCCGAGACTGAGTCCTCTTGCAACCCATTTGTTTTCCCCTCACAACCACCACCCTCAAGACTAGAGGGATAATTTTCAACAGGCTCAACAAATACCTAAAAAACGTCACCCCTCCTTCCAACCTCATTCTCTCCTTCCTTAGAGATCACCACCTCCTTTTCACCCATAATTCCATGGCCCCATTTCAACCTCCCAAATACAGTATATACCCTTGGGTCAGGCTACCATATAGTCTCCAAGTGATCCTCTCAAAAATCCACAGCCACTTGATCACCTGGAGGCATATCGTTTTACACAGCTAGATTATCTGCGTCAGGCACTCCATAGATGAGCCCCACAACATCATCATTGTTTCTCCCATGCCTGCATTCAATACTAAGATGACCCATTTTCTTGCAAGAATATCAAAAAAACACCAGATATTCAATGATATCCGGTTGCTTATATCATAATTCTTTACCATCAGCAGTCCAAATAAAGTCAACCCACACCTTGGATGCATCCACTTGCACACAAAACCAAGGAGCAACTGGATGGAAAATAACCCAAGTCCTGCTATCAGACCATAGAAATAGACCCCCAAGGTTTCCTAGCATACATATGATTGAAGGATTTTGAAAAGGAAGTGTATGTTTCAGAAACCTAACCAATGAAGAAACCATCAACGATTCCTGATTCATCTTAAGATCGAAGGTATGCCGGAAGAGAAATAATCTAACGCCCTTGAATCTTCGAGGGGCCGATGAACAAGCACAGATTAGATCTTCCTCCATCGATAAGCACACTATGATGTGCCATCTATCAAGAAACCCTACGATCAAATGATTCTGAAGATTCCATATTCTGAAGATGTACCTATCAAACGAGACCATTGAGGGTCGACGATTCACAAACTTCACCACTAGTGTTAAGTTGTGAAGTGTAGAAGATGAATGAATGTCTGAGACCTATATCGGGAATTGCATGTAGCCCTCAAATAAATCAGGAACATTCAAAAGGGAAAGGGGGAATAAGGTCAGGTGCAATGGGTGAGAATGTTATTTTTAGTTTTTTATTTTTTTAGGGGTTTATAGGGTTTTATAATTTTTATGGACTTTCAGGGTTTTTATGAGTTTTTAGGGTATTTAGTGTTTTTATAGGTTTTATGTGTTTTAGGGTTTTAAGGTTTTCATATTGTTTTTCATGGTTTTTATGGTTTTTTTATGTTTTTAGATATTTATTATGATTTTTCTGGGTTTTAGGGTTATTAGTGGTTTTGAGGGTTTTTTGGTTTTTCTGGTTTTTGGGGTTTTTTTGGGTTTTTAGTGTTTTTTTGAGTTTTTAAGGGTTTTAGGTTTTTAGATTTTTTAATGGTTTAAGGCTTTTAAATGGGGATTAGAGTTTTTAGGTGATTTTTAGTGTTTTTGTGGGATTTATGGTATTTGAGGGTATTTAGTATGAAATGGTTTTAGGGTTTTTTGTATTTCTTAGTTTTTTATGGGTTTTTAGTGTTTTAAGGTTACAACGGTCTTCTTATGGATTTTCAGGGTTTTAAGGGATTTTTAATGTTTTTGGGATTTTAAGGGAATTTTTTCTATTGTTCTTGGTTTTTCAGTGTTTTTAGGGATTTTGAGGGATTCTGGGGGTTTAGGGTATTTATCATTATGTAGGTTTATTAGGAGTGTCCGTTTTTTTTTGGTTTTTATGGTTTTTTATTGGTTTTTTGGTTTTTAGGGTCATTTATGTTTTTTGGTATTTTTATGGATTTTTTACTGTTTCAATTGATTTTGAGGGTTTTTTGGGATATTGAGGTTTTTAGGGTTTTTAGGGTTTTTAGGGTTTTTAGGGTTTTTAGGGTTTTATGATTTTTTGGGTGTTTAGTGTTTTATGAGAATTTAAGGGATTATTTGTTTTTTATAGTTTTTAAATTTTTTTATTAGTTTAATGGGTTCTTATATTTTTTTGTGGTTTATAGAATTTTATGTATTTTAGTATTTTAATGTTTTTAGTGCTCTTTATGGTTTTTAGGGTGTTTTAGGGTTTTAGTGGGTTTTAGCGTCTTTAGGGTTTTTAGTTTTCTTAGTTTTTTGGGGTTTATGTTTATTAGGTTTTTTAATATTTTCTTAGGTTTTTTTCATGTTTTTTTGGTTTTTTATTATTGTTTGAGATTTTTTGGTTTTTTTAGGATTTTGTGGTTTTTTGGGGTTTAAAGGGATTTTGATGGTTTTTTTGATTTTTATGGTTTTAGGGTATTTTAGGGTTTTTATCACTTTTTATGTTTATGTATTTTAAGTGACTTTAGGTATCTAAGGTTTTATTATTGTTTTTATGGTTTTGGGGTTTTTTTTAATTTTTAGGTATTTTTGGTCTTCTTTACGATTTTTATTATATTTTAGGTTTTTTATGGTTTATTTTTGTTTTTTGGGTATTTTTTGAGATTTTATATGTTTAATGTTAGTTTAGAGTTTTATAACATTTTTAGGGGTTTAATGTATTTTTAGAGTTTTTATTAGTTTTCAGGGTTGTATGGGTTTTATGGTATTTTAATGTTTATAGTGTTTTTATGGTTATTAAAACATTTATGCATTTTTAGTGTTTTTTTCCTTTAGTTATTTTTTATGTTTTTAAGGTTTCAATGTTTTTTGGTTTTTATGGTTTTGGTAGGGTTTTTTACATTATTTGGGACATTTAGGGTAATTTTAGGATTTTTATTGTTTTTTTATTTTTATGTATTTTTAGGTTTTTAAGGACTTTTAGGGTTATTATAGTTATTTTGAGTTTCTAATGTTTTTATGTTTTTATGGGTTTTAGTGTTTTTAGGTGTTTAATATTTTCTTTGGGTTTTTTAGGGTTTTGGGCATTTTTACAATTTTTGTGAATTTTTTGTATTTTGGACTTTTTTTATTCATAAGGGTTTATAGGGATTCTTTGGGGTTTAGTGTTATTTATTGTTTTTAGAGTTTTTACTATTTTTGGATGTTTTATAGTTTTTTTTAGTTTTTACGTGTTTTATGTTTTTTTTGAGATTTTTTATCATTTTTAGGGGTCTAAAGGGTTTTTAGAGTTTTTAGTGAGTTATTTAGGTTTTTATGAATTTTATTGGTTTTATGGGTTTTTGGGTTGTTTGGGTTTTTTTTGGGATTTTAGATTTTTTATCTTTTTAGTGGTTTTTAGTGGTTTTATTTTTATATATATATCTTAGGTATTTTCAAGGTTTTTAGGGTATTTTACCTTTTTATGGATTATTGTGGATTTTTTGATTTTAACGATTTTTAGGTTTTTTATAGATTTTGGGATGTTTTTTGGAGTTTTTTGGTTTTTAGGGTTTTTATGGTTCTTTTGAGTTTTTTTTATTTTTAGGGTTTTTAGGGTTTTAGTGATTTTTAATGTGTCTATGGGGTGTAAATGGTTTTTATAGTTGTTTTAGTTTTATAAGGTTGTATAGTTGTTATGGTTTTTTGAATTTTTTAGGATTTTTATCGTTTTTAGGTTTTTTGGGGATTTTTGTGTTTCTAGGGTTTTATTATATTCCTTGGGGTTTTTAGTTATTTTAGGGTTTTTATGTTTTAAGGTATTTTTAGGGTTTTTAGGACATTTAATTTTTTTAGTGTTTTGCGGGATTTTTTGTTTTTTTTTGGGTTTTTAATATTTTCAGAGTATTTATGGATTTTTTTATTTTTTAGGTATTTTAATGTTTTTATGTATTATTGGTTTTTATGGTTATCTTAGGGTTTTTAGGATTTATTTTAGGGAATTTTGGGTGTTTTTTGGATTTTTATGTTTTTTGGGGGTTTTATGGATTTTATTAGGTTTTAGGGAGTTTTTTGGGTTTTCGTTGTTTTAGTGTTTTTTGGTGTTTAGGGTCTTTGCTTGTTTTTATAGTTTTAAAGAAAATTATGTTTCTAAATGGATTTTTGTGATTTAAGGAGGTTTTTATGTATTTTTATGGTTTTTAGGGGTTTTATGGTTTTTATGGGTTTTTTGGGGTTTCTATGGTTTCATTGGGTTTTAGAATTTTATATGTTTTTATGGGCTTTAAGTGTTTTTATCTTTTATGGTTTTTTAATATTTTATAGTTTTTTTTATTAGGGGGATTTTATGATTTTTATAGGATTTTAGGTTTTTAGTGATTTTGAGGGTTTCTAGGGTTTTCAAGGTTTTTTATTTTAATGGTTTTTTAGAGTTTTTAAACCTTTTAGGTTCTTAAAGTGTTTTTTTAGATTTAGTAGTTTTTGGTTTATATGGGTTTGTAGGGTTTTCTATGGTTTTTAAGGGTTTAATGGTTTTTAGGTGTTTATGGGTTTTCCAGGTTTTTATAGATTTTTGGGGTGTTTAGGGGTTTTATGGGTCTTTTAGGGGTATTACATTTTTAAATTTTCTGGGGGTTTAAGTGTTTTTATGTTTTATGGGTTTTTAGTGATTTTGAGGGATTTTGTGCTTTTATGGGTTTTAGGGGTTTTTAGCATTATGTAAATTTTTATGGTTTTTAGGTGATTTTATTATATTAATGTTTTCTTAGGGTATTTCAAGGTTTTATGGTGTTTATATTTTTAGGGGTTTCTTATGATTTATTTTTTTATGATTTTAGGTATTTTGAGGGCTTCTAGGGTTTTTTCATATTTTTATTTTTTTTATGGTTTTTTATTAGGTATTTTTGGTTTTTTATTTTTTTTAAGGTTTTTTGAGTTTTTAAAAGTTGTCATATATTTCTAGGGGTTTTTATTTTTTAGTATTTTTATGGATTTTTAGGGGTTTTAATGTTTTTAGTGTCTTTTGGGGGATTTTTAGAGTGTTTGGTATACTTTCTGTTTTTTGGGATATTAAGAGTTTTTTAGGTTTTAAGGTATTCCAAGGGTTTTTCATTATCCTTAGGATTTTTTAAGTTTTTAGTGATTTTTACTGTCTTTTTTGATTTTTATTGTTTTTAGGGTCTTTAGGGATTTTTTAGGGCTTAGGGATTTTAAAAATTTTAGGGATTTTTGGGTTTTTAGTATTTTTGGGGTTTTAATGAATTTTATGTGATCTTAGGTTTTATGTTTTTCTTAGGGTTCTTTCACGGTTTTTGGGTTTTTTATGTTTTAATCGATTTTTAAGAGTTTTATGATTTTTATGGGTTTTTAGGGTTTTAGGGATCTTGAGGGTCTTTAGGGGTTTAAGGGGTTTTTTGGTTTTTTGGCTTTGAGGGGTTTTTGTTATTTTCTTAGGGTTTTTAGAGATTTTCAGAGTTTTAATATCCTTTTATCCAGGATTAAAGTGTGTTTAGTGTTTTAGGATGTTTTTAGGGTTTTATGGGTTTTTAGGATTTTAAGGGGTTTTAGGGGAATTTATGGTTTTTTGGGTTTTAGTTTTTTTAGTGTATTTATAATTTTTTTAATGTTTTTGGCATTTTTTTTGTTTTTTTCAAGGAAAAAGAAATATATAATAATGGAATTTCTTTTTTTTGTTATATGTTTTTTTTGTGATTTTTTGTTTTTACATTTTTCATAGGGCATTTACATTATTCTGATTTTTTATGGATTTTTTATGATTTTTATGGGTTTTAAGGATTTTTAGTGTTTTTATGGTTTTTTTTTCTCTTTGGGTTTTATGTGTTTTTTGAGTTTTTATTATTTTAAGGTTTTTAGATTTATTGAATTTATTTAGGGGTTTGAAAGGGATTTAGAGTTTTTAGAGGTATTGGAGTTTTAAGGGTTTTTAGTGGTTTTTAATATATTAGGAGTTTTATGAATTTAGTTGTTATTATAGTCTTTTAGGGTTTCTATAATTTTTATTATTTTTAACTTATTTAGGTGTTTTAAGTGGTTTTTGGTTTTTAAAGTTTTCTTAGGCATTTTTAGTTTAATATTGTTTTTTATTATTTTAGGTATATTGATGAATTTTTGGTGTTTTTGGGCTTGTTTGGATTTTTAGTGTTTTTTATGTTTTTAGGGGTTTATTTGTTTTTAGCTTTTTATGGTTTCCTTGAGGTTATTCTTGGTTTTTAGTGTTTTCCATTTTTAGGGATTTTAGGGTTATTTTTTATGATTTTTTGGGTCTTTAGGTATTTTTATGGGATGTAGGGTTTTTAGGGTTTTTACGGGTTTTTTAGTTTTTAGGTATTTTTTTTGTTTCGAAGGGGTTTTTTTTTTACTGTTTTAAAATGTTTTTAGGGGTTTCATGGGTTTTAGTAGTTTAGTGGTTTTGTTTGTGTCTATAGGTTTTGATGTTTTACGGGTTTTTTTTGTTTTTTTGGGTTTTTTAGGGTTTTTAGTGATTCTTTGGTTTGTTAGGGGATTTATGTGTTTTTAGGTTTTTATGGTTTTTTTTTTGTTTTATGGGATGTAGGTTTTTATAAAAAAATTTTGGGTATTTTTGGTTTTGGGGAATTTTGAGGTTTTTTTGGGTTTTATGGGGTTTTATGGTTTTTATGTATTATGTGTTTTTTTTGGATTTTAGTGATTTTTTGTGTTTTTTGGGGTTTTTAGGTTTTTTGGAGTTTGTTAACATTTTTAGGGGATGAAAATGCTTTTATATTTTTAGTGGTTTTTAGGGTTTTATGTATTTTTTATTGTTTTTAGGGGTTTTTATAGATTTTTTTGGATTCTTAGGGTCTTTTATGGTTTCTACCAATTTTTAGGTTTTTAGGGGTTTTAATTTTTTAAGTTTTAAATGTTTTCTTTGGGGTTTTCAGGGTTTTTAGGGGTTTTATGTGTTTAGGTATTTTTAGGTTATTTTTAGTATTTTTATGGTTCTTTAGGGTGTTATGGATTTTGATGGTTTTTAGGGTGTTTTGATTTAGGTTTTTTTTGGTTTTTTTCACGTTTTAGTGGGTTTTTTTGGATTGTTATGGATTTAAGGTTTTTTAATGTTTTTAGTCGATTGAGGGGTTTTTAGTATTTTTTGTGAGTTTCTAGTAAGTTTTTAGGGTTGTATTTGTTTTATAATATTTATGGATTCTAATGGTTTTTTGGTTTTTAGGATTTTAGGACTTTTTATAGAATTTAACATTTTTATGTTTTTTGTGGGTTTTAATTGTTTCGTGGTTTTTAATGTTCTATTAGGGGGTTTTCAGGGTTGTTGGTGATTTTCATGTTTTTAGGGATTTTTAAGAGCTTTTTATTTTGTTTTTTGTATTTATAGGGATATTGAGGTTTTTTAGTGTTTTTTAGGAAAATAAGGAGTAGTACCAAGCGCGCTTGGTCCCCCAAATTTATTAACAAAAAGAAAAATAATAGAAATAAAATGAATGTCTGCAATCAGATGTGTGAATATCCCTCTTCAAATATGAATCGATAGGGACTCACAAAAATGTGTGGCGAAAAAGGACCACATTGAGCTCCATTCCTCAATAGATTTTTTTAGAGAGCACCTATAAAACCATATTCACCTCCCTATATGCATGTTGAAATTGAGAATGAGGTTCCCAGTCACCTTGATATAATCAATCCAATGAATGGGAATTCTTCAAGGTACCCATCCTGATTTGTTTTTGAAGGCCTCCACCACCAAGATCTAGTCAGATTCAATCTATAGGAACTTCCACAAAAAATGAAATGCAAATTGAAACACCTTGATCATTTCCCAATGCTCCACCTCATAAACACATCTGTTCCAACTAAAATGATAGAAGAATCCTTTAATGAAGCCTCTATGTGTACAGAAAACACCTCTACATCCCAAGGGACTGGGTGCACCCGATGTCGTGTCATCCACGTTGACATTAATCCATGATGGGTTTGGGGGAATCCACAAAAATAACTTCAGATCTAGGGGTTTCCTGCACCTTCTAGAGACACTATGTGTGCACAATAAAATCAAGTCTTTCATATTATTGTCCATTGAACCAGTTTGATACAAGATAATGCATGGATGACTTTGTGAATTTCCACAACCCCTACATGAAAGGAGACTGGAGTAATCATGAAGGCCACAACATTTCGAGCTACCCATATGTTGGAAACAATGGCTGCTGTTGTGATTAATAAATTATTAGTTTTGTCTGAGTATTTCATATCAGTAATTTTGTAGATAAAATCCCATAGTTGTCTGATCATAAAGAAGGTGAACTCGAACAGGTTATGTAGGCATCCCATAGGCCAGCACCAAAATGACAACTAATGAAGGTTTGATGCACACTTTCCTCAACCGGAAGACATAGGCAACAAGATGAGGATAGGTACCATCAATCCTTCTTTATATATACATGCATGGGTATTCTCATCCTCCACAGTTTCCAAAGTAGAGGGTAGTGTGATGGTGGAATGAAAGACCTCCGGAATTTCAAGAGCATGGCAGGGGTGAGTCAGTTGCTCACATTTATGTTGATAGAACTCTCTTGTGTTCATCTGCCCAAAAAGATTTGGATTCTATATTAGGGTTTTAGTATCAATGAACATGTATATCTTGAGTTGTAGGATGGCATGGTCTGAAAAATACAATCTAGCTCTCCTATCCTCTGGTAAAGACCAGTAATGGACAGGTGTTGAAGGTTGACCGGAGACTAGAAAATTTCAAGCATTTTCCTAACCGGCTTGGTAGATGTCCAACTGGTCTAGATTCGAATGCCTCAAAATAAACCATTTTGAGTGATAAATAATTTCATTGTATGAGGATCTGATTTTAGGATTGACAGAAAAAGGATTGTAACCTACAAAATCATTAGAGTGTTTATGAGTGAACCTATCATTTAGGAAGTCCAAGACTTTGTCATGTGGACTGAACAAATTCATAGAGAACTTTCCAATGAGGGACTCATTAAACTTCTTGATATCCTAAATTCCAAGACCAACCATATTAGTGGGTTGGATGCATTCTTTCTAGACCATAGAGATAAGCTTCCTTTCACAACTTCATCTCATCCATGAAAATTTTATGATATTAGCATGATAGATTTTGATTAGACTTATAGTCCATCTACAGATAGAGAAGGCATTGACAAACATGGAGGTAATGATAGAGTGTTTCCTCTGGAATTGGGGATGACATCATTGATTTAAGGATCAAGAATTCCAAGAGCTTTCTAATGGGTTTGTTCGTAGAACCGGAAACATCCAATGATTCCATATCCATTTGGACCTACTTTCCAAAGGTTGGTGCTCATTAGTTGTGAACTGATGAGGCTTAAGAGTTTTCATTGGTCGAGAGGAAGGGAGGTCGGACTCATCACACCGTTTTGGGGGGAATAATTGTTTACTCCGGGACTCTCTTTATAGATTTAAGTTATGTTCGTGAATCGTTATTACATTACCAATTATAAAATGAGATTTCCTTTAGATCTGACAATCAATGATTAGATATGTAGGAAATTTATAGAATCTCTTATATGTATTCGAGGTTCTTCATTGATAGAGAATAATATTTATTTGTTAGAGATTCGTAGTCAATGGTATCCTTCAATACATAAAAGTCTCTTGGTCATTATGATAGCCATACTGGTTTTAAAGCCACTCAGTGGGGCACTTGAATTTTATTGTCATTCAGAAGAACATGGATTATTTTAGAGTTGGGATCGTACACGCAGATGGGCTACCTACGTATCCTTTGTTTAGAAAAGGAATTAGAACCCACGCAGTTCGAGTAAGGGAGTATGTTGTTTATTTATGATCGATGGCTCAAAGAAGGATGTCATAATTACTTTTACACTCTAAGCTCTCGTGAGTCATGCTCGGTGTGAGAAACAATAGGTATTGGTAAAACCAGACAAATGTGCCACGAAAGATGCAATCATAAGAAATGATGTGGGGATTATGTATGTTTGACTGCACAAATAGATAGATATTGGGACTTAATTCAAATAATAAGTCCAGGAACATGGTCCCTAAAGGTATATGTACTTTATGGAGATTTGGATACTCTAACTTGGGGCTTACTCCTGAGGAAGATGCCCAAATTAGCAGGGGACTTATGATTGAGTTTTATTCCTGAGAAGGAATCCCAGATCAAGAAGTAGATTAAGACTGGTAAGAGAAATTAAGACTGGGGCTTACTCCTAAGGAGGAGGCCCGGGTTAAAAGGTTTTGAGAACTGGGGCTTACTCTTGAGAAGGAGGCCCAAGTTAAAAGGTTTTGAAAACTCTGGCTTCCTCCTAAGAAGGAGGCACAGGTTAGAAGGTTTTGAGAACAGGTGCTTACTCCTAAGTAGAAGGCCCAGGTTAAGGGACTGGGCACTTACTCCAAAGGAGGATGCCCATATTTGTAGACTTTGAGACCGGGGCTTACTTCTGAAAAGGAAGCCCAGGTTAAGAGAACCATGGTTGGGGACTGAGGCTTACTCCTGATTAGGAGGCCCAGGTTAAAAGGTTTTGAGAATTAGGGCTTACTCATAAGGAGGAGGCCCAGGTTAAGGGACTTGGGGCTTACTCCTAAGGAGGATGCCCAGATTTGTA
Organism: Viscum album; assembly: GCA_963277665.1. NCBI lineage: Eukaryota > Viridiplantae > Streptophyta > Magnoliopsida > Santalales > Viscaceae > Viscum > Viscum album. The sequence goes on from OY728162.1 coordinate 480,467,438, forward strand.
GACTTTGAGACATGGGCTTACTCCTGAAAAGGATGCCCAGGTTAAGAGAACCATGGTTTGGGCCAACTCTTGAGGAGGATGCCTAGATTTGGGAACTTTGTGACTAGGGCGTACTCCTGAAAAGAAAGCCAAGGTTAAGAGAACCCTGGTTGGGGCTTACTCCTGAGGAAGATGCCTAGATTTGGGAACTTGGGACAGGGGCTTACTCCTAAGGAGGATAACTAGGTTAGAGATTCTCTCATCAAAAAAGGATGAGGTTGAATGAATGAAATCTCCGACCTTAGTGACATAATGATATGTAAATCACTATATTTTAAGATATGTTCCACAGAATTCCTTTCATATAAGGAATCCAACAAGGAAATCATGCCATGGATGGCTTTGGAGAGAATTCTGAAGGCTTAATATTGAAGAGGATAGGTGGATAGGCATATGAGAGGTGAAATAGGCAGAAGGGGCACCCAAATAGAAGGTGGCGCGCAAGTCCTGCGTGGGCGTACAAGTCCTAATCGCGCATGTATACCTGCGAGACAGATTGGTACTTGCGCGACTGTCAACCCTCAACGTATTACGTGGGCGATACTTGGCTCAATCCATTATTATTATCCCTAGGGGATTCCAGAAGAGAGGTGCGCAAGTTCTGTTGAAGGAGCAAGGCGACGCGCAAGTGTGGCCATTTCCCTTAAGGGTTGGCCACTTAGGTGCACAAGTATTGATGAGATTCAACACTTAGGCCTTCCCCTTCTCTTTAGATCTTCTTTTCTTGGTATGAAATTACCTTAGAAGTGTTCGGATGCCTTGAGAAGAGACTAGGGCGCCGGGAGCTCAAATCTAAGTTTCTGGAATTTTTCCTCTTTTCGAAAATGGGGGGCCCACAGGGGTATTTATAGGCTGAAGAAGACCCTGGGAGAAATTCAAAGAGGGCGCGCAAGTCACCTACATGACCAATGGGTGGCGCGCAAGTATACTTGCACGACCTTGGCGGAACTTGTGCGACCCAAGTGCATTTGAACTTATGTTCTTGGCTTTTTCAATTTTTTATGTTTCTTCAAAGAAAGAATCACTTTGGGGTCAAGGTATTTCCCTTTTCATTCGTTTAGAATATGTGTCATAAAGGAGCGTCATAAAAAATCCCCCCCTCAAAGTTGGATCCGAAAGAAATGAGGATGTAACTCTGAGGAAAGAAGAAAACCAAGGAGAATTCGGCACGCAAGTGTTGATCGCATAGAGGGCGGCACACAAGTGTTGAGCCGCATAGGCGTCGGTGCGCAAGGGTGCGGCCATGCCTATATATATGTAGTCATTTCTAGTTCAAAGAACTGAATTTAAGAATTTCGAGCACTCACCGTGCAAGTTGTCTTCGCCCTGCAAGTTGCTCTATTTTCTGCTATTTCTTCACTATCGTGTTGTTGTCAAGGTATTTAGACTTGTGTGGTGATACATGCGCACCAAAAACTTACGCGACACATCCATACTTGCGTGACACATACATACTTTCACGCCATAATGCCTTTTACATTTTTTCAAGTTTCTTCACAAATTTAAAAAAATCAACCCATTTAAGAGTTAATTTATTCAACTTTTGTGCAGATTCAATGGATCCCAAGAGAATAGGAACGACTGATGAATTTTCTAGAAAACGAATTGATGATATGATGAGCATCATTATCCATGATTACTATACCGTCTACGACAACACTCTCTTGGATTTGGATAAGTATTTGAAGAAGTATCTTCATGGATTATCCCAGAGCATTTATCAACCTTTGTATGTCTATGGTCATCTGTGAGAAGTTACCATTACAGAGGCAAAGAACTACCTTCCAATTTCTTGGTTTCAGAATTACACCAATTTTTCATCAGAAAATATCTCATGTGGAGGAGCATTTATAAATATTGGAACATTGGAGAAGGCCTATATGATGCATCATATCCCTTGTATTCCATATCTGAAACCTCACAAGCCTGAGCTGCAACCACATTGTTATCCTTCAATATTCTGAAACTCTCAGATGGATCAATCCAAAGGCTCTAAAAGAAGTTGGGACTTTAAGCCTAGAGGAGGTGTGAATCCAACTTGGATGTGGGCATACTGGGAGCGACAAATCTGTGCAGAGGTTATGGAGGATTTGAAAGGAGTTGTGATATATGAAGTCGTCTGGGCTGGGCCAATATATGTTTATAGGGATGATAACTTCGTGCTGGAGATACTCAGCCATTGGAGCCCAAAAACCAATTGTTTCCATCTGACTCATGGAGAAGTAGGCATCAGTCTGTGGGATGTCCACAAGATCTCATAGGCTCCAATTTTGGGTGATATATATGATGAGTTAATCCCTCCCAAGGAGACTTGGAATGATTCTGAGAAGACTCCGGCTTTAGATCGGGAATTATTGAAAATATTCCATAAGATAAAGAGTTCAGAGACATACTTAACTCATTATAGAAAGGATATTCATCTAGAGGAGTGGATGAATATGTCTCTTATCAAAAAGCAGGATAATGATCTGAAGGAGAAGGGATCGAAGGAGAAGGGATCCAAGAAGAAGGGGACCAAGGAGAAGAGGTCCACTCATCCTACCACCTACCCCAAAATAGAGAAGAGGGGTTCTCTTGGCACATTCTAGCCGACTATGGAAGCAGGAGAATTTGAGAAGTGGGGATATGACATGAATTAGAGAATCCCAAAGAAGACTCATCTGGAAGGCTTTTTGGCCTTGGGGATCAGTGTTTATCTTCTGCCAGTCCGGGATTCGAAGGGAGGTGTTAGGCCATGGACCTTTGTTATTGTAGCAAAATTGGCTGAGGAGAAAATGGTTGTGTTGTCTACCCCCATTTTAGCAAAGATTCATAGGATCTTACTCCATGTCTTCATGGGTATGTTTCCTTTGAGAATAGTGGGACCATTCCAAGTATTGTGGGGATGGATCGCCACTCACTTCAGGACATATAATGTACAAAATGGAGTACAGATTCCTGGAAGTTATTTCACGCCATCAGTGCAGGAATTCTCTTGAATTTCTCCACTAGCTCTCAACTCTTATGACATGAAGGTGAGGCTGAGAATGTATAAGGAATTTAATTTCATTCCTTATGGAAATATTCCAACTGGGTGGTTTGTTGATGATGGAACATCCAGTCTGGAATTGAGGGAATACATGATGTCCAGCAGAGATGGTGTGCTGGTCGCCAGGATTGAAAGAGAGATTATATTTGAGGCCTATTATCCATATAGATTTGAATGTCAATTTAAGTGTTTGCAGTAGACCATTTTATCTCCCCTAGTTCATGTCAGGTCAGAGAAACATTCAATGGTTTCCCGATAACTATGGTTGCTAACATCTAGGGATAAGACTAGGGCGGTATTTGATCTACCAGTTGATAAAGAGGAAAATAATTTGACCACATGGTATTCCGAGAATTGGATAGCATCATACCCTAGAGGGGTGTTGAATCACACAGTTTATCGGGTGGGGAAAAGGAAGAGAACTGTAGAGAAAGAAACCCTTCCTCAGGAAGGTGATGCTTCCCCACCTGAAGTTGATTCGACGGATTCCTCATCTAGGACTGAATCACTGGATTCCCAAGATGGAAATGATGAGGCACAACAAGCGGAAAATTGGCCTCGTGCCCGATATAATCCTCTAGTCAGAATCAAAAGGACCACTATATCAACTCCTGGTGAGTTACTTCATTGTGGAAATTTAACCACCATTCCCTTATAGAGCAATAAGTCTTATTTTCTTATTCTCTATCTGTAGTTGTAGGAGCTGGGAATAAGCTAAAGTCCAAGATTGTAGGACCTTCCTCACATCATTCTGATACACATACTGAATATCTATGACCAGAGGCTGTCCAGACATGGCAGATTTTATACTGTGGTGATGAAACTGCTTGGCTGGATTTGTGTGAGGGGCTACACCTCCCTGGAATAGGGAATCTTCTGGCTTCTATAGATATCCATTACAAGGATAACCTTGATGATGTGAGGGCATATATCAGAGATCTAGAAATGATCATATATGCCACCAATGATTCCCTCCCTATCACCAAGCATGTGAAAGAAATTATTGATCGAGGTGCCACTGAGGGGACTAGTGGTTCTGGAGATGAGGAGTGGCACGATTACGTGGCTCCTGATGATGTAAGTTTCTTTCCTTATTTGCTTTGAAACTTGATTTCAGTCATATCTTTGTTACCAAAGGAAATTATTTTTTTATTCTGTTGCTTGTAATGAAAGGAACTATTGAGGTTCTTTCGCCACAGTATAGCCCTGGTGGTACTACCATCGGGGCTACTACTGAATCTCCTCGCGAGTCAGGCGAGATATCTCCAGGACAGCAATCCATGGATGGTGATTTGGATATGGCTTTCCATTCTACAATTCTAGTGTCTGTAAGGGAGACTGTCGACACTCCCAAAAATCCAAGGAAACAAAAGCAACGAAGGAGGAAGTCCACAGCTAAGTGCTCATTAGTTGTGGTAAGTCCTTTGGGTAATCATGAGTCTTAAACCATGAAAAGATTCCTCATTTTCCTTGTGATTGTAGGGGATTCTTCAATTCTCCATCTGAGGTAGAGGACTAACCCTCCTTTGAGGACCACAGAGGGTAATAGTGAACAATCACAAGTTCAGGCTGACTTGGCTACTCCTAGAGAAGAGCCAGCATCTGTTCCCAATATCCCTTCTATTGTTGTTGCATGAAGAGAAGAACCTACTTCTGGTAAGTTAACAATGCTTCATAAAATGTTGAATGAAACATCAACTGACTTCTGCTCTGTGATACTTTAGGTTAAACCCCTGTATTAGAGCTTTTGGTGGCCATTGCAACTGACACCACCAATTTATCTGAAGATGTTGACCAGGGTCAAGGACCGAAGGATGAAGGTCATCAAGAAGACATACAAAATTCTCCCACTGGTGAGATTAACCAGGATTCTGAGATTACATTGAATGAAATGATGGGACTCGGTGCATCTTTTGAAGATTTTTTAGAACATGTGAAATTACCATGTAATTTAGAAGATTATGGACATGAGTGTTATCCTTCGTCCTATTAAAAATAACTTCTTATTACATGTATAATCATGATCGGTTAAAATATGATGTTCTATCTGAGAAAGCTTCTGAACTACCAATGCCTGAAGGGGGTCCAGAAAACCCTACTATTACAGAGACATTAGCGCAAGTGGCGCTGAACCCCGTAGAGAATCCTCAAACACACCCTGAAAATCCTGTTGATGCTAGGAAAAACGGGGAGGAGCCTTCACAAGTTACTGATCTACTGTTGGTTAAGGGATAATAATATTTTCAATTTTAATTAATTTACAAGACTACCAATTAACTTTTGTTATCCTTTGAAACTAACCAAAGCTTTCAATTGATTAAGCAGGGCCATCAATTTCAGTGGCTAGATCTGGAGTTGAAGCCTCAGCCTCCACCCCAATGGGAATTGAAAGTGAAGAAGCACATGTCAGGGGGGGAAGGATTAGAACATGTCACTTCGCTAGGTGCATTAATCCCAGATTATTTCCCCCCCTGTAATAGTGATGTTGTGCCAGATCCAGAAGTACAAAAGGTGCTCCAATTTTCATGATGCAAGGAATGGAAGAATATATGTAAAATCATATCTGAAGTGCCTCTTGAAGAGATATCATCAAATATCCCGTGACTTTCATCCCTATTTGTTATGCTGGGACTTGGTGGTTTTGGATTTCAAAAGATCCTTTCCGCGGTAAAAAAAGTCATCTTAAGGAGGGAGCAGGAGAAAAAGTTCCATGAAGATCTGACCAAGGTGAAGCTGTCAGCCAATATCAGTGAATTTGAGGTAGAGGTATCCTGAGCTAAGGCTGACTATGCTTCCAAGATGAAGGAGATGAAGCATAAGATCAAAGATAAATTCATCCGGCAGATGCACTTTTAGCAACAATTAGATTTTGTTACTGGGGAACTTGACCACTCAATAATTCATTGGAGGGAGCTCAAACGACTGGTATGAAAGCCATCACAGATGCCAAGAAAGCACTCCATCAGGCTAAAAAGAGTGAATTTGGTCGAGTGCATGAGATTCAAGTAGCTGTTGATGAAGCTCAGGATGTTATACATCATGTGAAGACTTATGTTGACAGCCTCTTGTATTTTTTTTTTTGAAAAAGAGAAGAGGCTCTAGTCTTTGGATGTCCTTCTAATTCTTGTGCATCAAATGAAAAAAATTCATCTTCCATCATTTGTTCTTGTATTCTTTGATACCTTCTTTACATTTTACCTAAGAAAAAGGGGTCTAGTAAGAATAGTTTGATTTTTTCTAGGATTATTAAATAACCCTACAAACTTTGAATCCTTTAATTGCACAATATTACCTAAATCATACAAAAATTTATGTTTAGTGAGATGGGACTTGACTTTTATTCAGAGTTCCATTGTATTTTGTGGGAAGTTTAAAGTCATGCATGTCGGACATAAAAAGGCTAATGTTTAAGGTCTAAATAGCTTTTACCGAATGGATTAAAATTTACTCAATTCCTTGAAAATTTATCTAAAAACATATTACCACACTCAAGTATGGGGGAAAATATGTAAGACATGGATTAAGAAATTTTCAATCTGAGGAATGATATGAAAAAGGGCTAAAAGGAATTAGAAGGGGTAGTTCCTAAGAATGAAGTTACCATTATTTAACAAACCTGTTAGGGGGTTTAATTATGCAGGGCCACCTAAGGGCATTGGCTGCATAGTCAAATAATAGCATCTTTTGGCTGACAGGTTTGTTATGTAGACTGCTTATGCAAGGCCGCCAAAGGGCACGTGCTACATAGTCGGGCAAAAGAACTCTCATAAATTTACTTTTCTACTGCTAAAAAGGCATAGGAAGTTTAAGGGGATTCAAATTTTTCAAATCATAGTGTTTGCTGTATGGAGAGAGGTACTTGAATATGGAGAAGATATTTCCAAACAAGATTGTCTAAGAACTGGATGAATGTCACTCCTACGAAGGTCTGAACCAAGCGTAGGTGAGAGAAATATAAACCATAGACTTGAATAAATTCAGATCATGAAAAAGAGTATGAGACAAATATACTAAGGATGGCTATTTTTGTGGATCCCTACATATTGTCATTAAGACCAATAAGGAAAAAAGAGGTTCTCTTTCCAAGAATGAAGTTACCTCTATTTAACAAACCCTTTACGGGGTTGAATTATGCAGGGACACCTAAGGAAATCGGCTGCATATTCAAATAATAGCATCTTCTGGAAGACATGTCCATTATGTATACTGTTTATGCAAGGCCGCCTAAGGGCACGTGTTGCATAGTCAAGCAAAAGAACTCTCAGAAATTGGAAATTTTGTGACCAGAAGTCGAGAAAAAGGGTATGGAGATCTGAAAATATTTACGGTTTGGATTATAACACACAAAAAATGGGCATTTGTTCAATGCATGTAGAGATACACAGACCAATGCTAACCATAATAATGTTGTGGATGGGTCCTGAATTGAAATATTGGACTTCACTACGTATCCCATAAGGATGGGAATCAAGCCATACGTAGGTCTTGAAATATAGTTTAACGTCATGTGGGACAAAAGTGTGGGAGATCTTAGTTTAGGTTTAGAGAACTCATACCATAATAATGAATACACACTATGTGTTTTCATAGGGACTTTCCAGCTAGGGGACTGAAAGTGGAATTTGGGGTTAGGCCCAAAATACTTGGGTATGGATTTGAGGGACACTCAAATGTTCCTATGTATCCCATAAGGATATGAATCAAGCCCACGTAGTTCTAGAAATACATTATGGACAGATTTGGTTCGTACATGTGAAGGGTGAAAAGGGGACTTTAGTGCAATGATGGTTTGACCCAAGATAAAAGGTTCAGGAATTACCATGTATGCATGTAGTCTTTGTAATATAACATGATTGAAAATCAATGTAAAGAATAATTCTCTCTTAGGTAATGGTATTTAAGAATGTTGTAGTTTATTTTCATATAGGACAAAAGTGTTGTACACTTTAACGTCATATAACAAGGACAATGGTGAACCAATGTAAAGATATTGATTCTGGGGATGGCTTCACGAATCAACATCGTATGAGAGGGGGTGAACCAATGTGAAGAGATTGGTTTTGGGCTTAAAACTTGGGAGGTTGCCTACGTACCCATACTAGAAGGCAAGGATCAAAGTCCGCGTGGTTCAATTAAGGAATGAGTTAGTGATCAAGTTGTTCTTGGGGACAACGACCTAAAAAATGATGTTGCGACTTACACATGGTAAGCGGGCCAGAAAGGGTGTTATAGTTGAAGTTTTCTCTAAGATCATGTGAGTAATACTCAGTGTGAGAAACAAGAGGTAGAAACAACCCTAACGATGCAATGTTTAATGTCTTATAGGACATATGAAAGGACTATGCAGTTTAAAGTCTTGCAGTGAGGACTATTGGTGTTGCACAGTTTATTGTCATGTAGCAGGGACAAAATATAGTTTAGCATCATGTAAGACAAATAAAGGGACACATTTTAACGTCATGTTGTACATGAACATAGTTTTTCTTAATATTGGACAATAAGAGTGTTGTACAGTTTATCATCTTGTAGCTAAGACGATGGGGACAACACAGTTTAACATCATGTTGGACGAAAAGGAGGACTGTGCAGTTTAATGTCATGAAGTAAGGACAAAGAAGCCACCGTTTAACATCATGTTGGACATATTAGGGATGAAAATATTATAAGGTCATATGCATGGACCACAGATGATGATGTAGTTTAACATCTTGCGGGATGAGAGAAATGCCAATAGTTTAAGGTCGTATGCATGGACTGTTGGTTATGCAGTTTAATGTCTTGATGGACGTAAAGGACTTTTGTACAGTTTAGCATCATGTAGTTTGGACGTCACAGTTTAACGTCATGTTGGACGTATTTGACAATAGATTAAAGTCATTTTCATGGACCCTTGGTGTATTTTGTGTTCATACAAAATATTTCTATAGAAATATGGAATTGGTTAGTGTAGTGATGAGTTCTCCATCCATTGATATTAAAGAATAAAATCCATTAGAGTAGACCTTATGTATTGAATAAGGTCCTTCCCATTTTGGCTCAAGTGTGGGATGTTTCTTTCCTAGTATCATTGGATTTATGAGAACTAATACCAATTCTACCTGAACGAATAAACGAATATGAACTTTTTTTATTTAAAGCTCGTGATATTCGATTTAGATAGACTTCCAACTGGTGCAAGGTGCACAATATTTTCTCGTCTTACCATTCCAATTCATCCAATCGCTTTTGAGATTGTTCATCTCTAGATGACTGATCACAAAGGGCTACTCTGAGTGAAGATAAATGAACCTCAACTGGAAAGACTGCTTCCATTCCATACACCAATGAATATGGAGTTGACCGCGTTGCAGTGCGGGTGGTGGTCCGATAATCCCATAATGCATGAAAGTTTTTATCTAGACATTGGCCGCTGCATGATACCGAGATGAATGGTTAGATTTGATGTTGTATTCTTGATACAACTTCCTCACCTCGGATGAACAGAAGTTGGTTCCATTGTCCATCAATATGGTTTGAGGGACACAAAATCTGGTAATGATGTTAGACTTGATGAAGATAATAATGCATTTAGAACTGACTTCTTTGAGAGGTATTTCCTCTGCCCATTTGGAAAAGAAGTCAGTAGCAGTAAGAATATACTTAAACTTTTTGGCTGTAGCTGAAGGGTAAGGTCCCACCACATTCATTCCCCATGTGGAAAATGGCCACGAGTATTTAGCTGCATAAAGAAACTCTGGGGGATGATGAATTATGTTGTCATGTACTTGGCATGAATGAAACTTCATTGTGAAATCAACACAATCTTGTATCATTTAAGGCCAAAAGTATCCAAGCCTTCGGAATTGATCCGATAGTCTATGTCCAGACTGATGGGTACCACAGACTCCTGCATGCACTTCTTTCATGACAACCATTGTCTCTTCACCATTAATGCATCTGAAGAGAACTCCATAAAACCATGATTGTAGTGAATTTTCTCTGGGTGATCTAGGCTATCATAAAGAGTAAAAATGACCACACATATCCGGACTTGTTATTTCTCGGCTCTATCAGGTGGAAGTGTTCCATTTTGAAGGTATTCCCTGATAGCTATCATACATCCTGTAGTATGACCATATGGTTCAGGAATCGGACTATTTTCATTTATTTCCTCTGTTCTAGTTTTATCCTAATGTTAAATTGTATGAAAGTGGGAAATATTGATGGTTGTCTCATCCCGACTTGGATCCGCCCGAGTTGTGGCTATATTAGCCAGTGCATCAGCTTGGGAATTTTTTGATCTCGGGACATAAGAAAAGGTCAATTATGTAGGAAATTCTGCCATTAACTCTCTGACGTAATCATACAAAGGTATTAGTTCTTCTTTTCTAATGGCATAATCCCCATTGACTTGTTTGATTACCAGGTCTGAATCACCTTCCACCTTTAAGTTATTTTCTTGTGCTTGAATCGCCAACTCCAATCCTGTAATGAGAGCTTGGTATTCTGCTTCATTATTTGTACCGCCTCCCAACAATGAAAAGGAATAGGGTAACACTACCTTTTCTGGGGAAATGAGCACAATTCCTAATCCAACTTTGTAAAATTTAGGATTCACCATTTTCCTACCTGTTGAACTTCTGGAAGCACCATCAAAGTACATTTCCCATGTTTGAAGACTATATTGAATAAAGAAGAGTTCCTCATCATGAAGTTCAATATCTGGAGATGTATCTTCCACTGAAAGGTGTTCAGCAAGGAAATCAGCTAGATCTTGGATCTTTATTTCCTTTTGAGACACATGTTGAATATCAAATTGCTGCAAAATAACTTCCCACCTTGACAGATGTCCTGTAAGCATTGGATGGCAAAGGATGAATTTCAGAGGGTTATTGCGAGATACCAATTGGAACTCGTGATGTTGTAGGTAGTGTCACAACTTCTGAACTTCAAATATTAATGCTAGGCAACACTTCTCAATACTTGAATATCAGGTTTCTGCTTCATGAATAGTCCGACTGAGATAGTAGAGGTTGTTTTCTTTCCTAGCATCATTCTTCTGAGCAAGAAAGCCACCCAATGATCGCTCTAAAGCTTTCACATAAAGGATAAGTGGCCTTCCTTAAAAAGGTGGCATTAGTACTGGTGGAATCAATAGATACTTCTTGAGAACATTGAATTCTTCTTGACATTCTTCAGTCCACTGGTAAGTGACTCCCTTCTTTATTAGTTTGGTGAAGGGTAAACTTTTGCCTTCCAAATTGGCGATGAAATGCTGAATATAGGATAAGGGTCCTTGAAGTCCTCTCAATTAATTCAAATTTTGAGGAGGTGACATACCAAGGATTGACATTGTCTTCTTCCGATCAACTTCGATGCCACGATGGCATACAAAAAATCCGAGAAATTTTCTTGAGGTTACCCCAAAAGCAAATTTTAAGGGGTTCATCTTCAAATTATGTTGCCAATGTTTGTGGAATATGACTTCCAAGTCAGCCAAGTGATTAGAACATTTCTTGGATTTAACCACCAAATCATCCCCATAACATTCAACAAACTTCCCTAAAAAGGGTTTGAAGATACGATGCATGGCACGCTGATATGTTGTGCCTGCATTCTTCAGGACAAAGGGAATTACCCGATAGAAAAGCACGCCCTGAGGGGATCTGGAGGTTGTATATTCCTTATCATCTGGAGCCATTCAAATTTTATTATACCCAAAATATCCATCCATGAAGTAATGTGCTTCATAGCTAGCTGTTGCATCAATTAATAGTTCTATAATCAGAACTGGAAAATCATCCTTAGGACAATGCCGATTAAGATCTTTGAAATCAATGTAAACTCTAATTTTTCCATTCTTCTTTTTCATAGGTACAATATTATCCTACCACTTGGGATATTGAACTTCTCTGATGAATTTAGCTTTTATAAGCTTATCCACTTCAGTTTCAAATTTGGAAGCATAGGTTGGGGGTATTCTTCTGGCAGCTTGCTTGAATCCTCGATGTTCTTCTAGAAAACCGAAATGATGAGTGGAAACATCAGGATCAAGCCCTGGCATCTCTACATAGTTCCATGCAAATATATCTCGATTTTTCTTTAAAAAAGAAATATACATCTCTTTCTCTCCAAGAGTCATGGATGCACTAATTAAAGTGGGGTGTGAATCTTCTTTTGTACCCAGATTTATTTCTCTGAGTTCATCCACGGTGGTAGAGATACCCTCTTCAAATGCTGGATGAGCATCCCTTAGATCTTCTTCTTCTTCTTCAACAAGTTTTATTTCTTCTTTTTCTACTTTCATAGTAAATGAAGAACCAGAATTTCCATGATCAGAAGAGATATTAAAATTTGAACATCTTGAAGAAGAAGCTTCCATTTCTGACACGATTGATGATGAAGGGTCTTCCTTGGGTATTAAATAGGATATGATGGATTGGGAATTGACATCATTGTTCACCTTTGGAATTTCTATAACTTCCTATGGCCTGGTTGGTGAAGTATAGACTTTCTGAATTTCACCAGATGAAATGAAGACATCCCCATTTGAGCTTTCATCATTGCTTAGTGAATCACCAATTTCTCCGACGTTGTCTGGCTTGATTTTCATAATTGAAATTATGGAAGTTTCCATAAGAGTACTTTGATTTTGGTCTATCTTTTCAATTTGACTGATAGGAAACACATAATCTGTATTCACATGTGCAAATGGGTTTACTGGAATTTTTTCCAAACCATATGGAGCATTAACATTGGTAATCTCCCTTGCTGTGGATTTCTCCTTACCCTTCATGTGGTAGAATTCCGCCTCAATGTACTGAGATTCACATTTCTTGTATGGGGCCTTATCACCATACAATGTCCCAACTTGACCATCGAAACAATATTTGAGACATTGATGATATGATGAAGGGATAGCCGCATGTTGATGTAGCCAGGGTCTTCCAAGAAAGATGTTGAAGGTTGAATCTTGATCAACAACCATGAAATCTGAATTGGATACAAGATCTCCAAACAATGTTCTGAGTGTAATCTCACCCAGTGGTTCTTATTAATTTTTATCATATCCTTGTAACATCATTGTAGAAGGAGATAAATCAGATTCCGTGAGGCCCAATCGACGAAGTGTACGAATGGAGATAAGGTTGACTCCTGAACCATTATCAATGAAAGATCTTCGAATGTCTATACCATTGACCATTCCTAATAAATACAAAGGTTTAGTATGTCCATTCACGACATCATCTTCATCTTCATCTATGAAAGATATCACTGCCTGGAATTCTGCAGGATTATTCTCAACATAGTAGGCTTCAGCTGCAGCAATTTCAGTTTCAAACTCCAAAGGACATGAAAAATCCTCAATGAGTGCCTCCTGAAGATCCTTTGATAGATTCAAGGCATCCAAAGTTGATAACTTGGCCGGTACTTGGGACAAGTGTTTCAATAGATCATATTTTTGATCCAAAGGTTTGCGTTTCCTAACAAGAACATGTGGTTTAGCAGGTGCCTTAGAAGTTGATGATTTGTATTTTGATGCATATTGTACCGGGATAGGAGTTGGAAATACTCGTGTATTTAGAAGATTAGACCAATTAGGTCTATTTACTTTCTGAGAGGAAGAAGGTAGAACCTCCAACTGATCTTCCAGAATAACTGTGCCAGGACTGAATCTGCCCTGTGTGGAAGAACTTACATGTCCTTGTTGAGCTTGTTGAAGGGCTCTGCCATGAGTCTCTACCGCATACAAAGTTCTATCAGGGGTAGAATTGAAATAGTGGCCTCTGAAAGATCCACGTCTTCCCTTATACCTTGAGCCTTTGGAACTCCCTCTGATTCCTCTATTTGATACAGGGAACCCAGGCTCATCGAAATCAAAACTACAACTGGCATAAAGATTTGTTAAATGAATCATTTTAACAAAACCAATGATTTACTCTTCTTCTGATGAAGACTCTACCTGACTAGCCAATTTAGGTTGTTCCGTTTGGTGGGGCGGTGCCCGTAGCTTCAAAGTAGATGGAATAAAATTTTCCAGAGTCAAAGATAACTTCAAATTTGACACAATTTCTTCTTCTTCTGATTGTTCCTCTTTCTTTGAATTATGCCATTTCATTGAAGAGTTTCCCTCTGATGAAGAGGGTTTTGTTGTGGCATTCATGGCAGAAGATACAATTGGTTTCTTCGATTGTGTTCACAAAATATCATGAGTTCAGTTAATCGTTTTTATGACCATCCAATCATCATATTTTTGCACATTTTTGGTCTTGACTTCATGCCACTCTCCCTCTTCCTCTGGATTTGTAGTAGTAACACATGTTACCTGAGGTGAAGAACCTTTCAATTTGACTTGTCCTGAGTCGACCATTATTTGCAGGAGGTCCTTGAAGACAAAACACTCTTGAATGGGATGCCCCAACATCTGATGAAAGGGGAAATAATTGGGGCGGTATTCATCTCCTTTCTTGCATAGCATTTTGGGCCTTATCAATTGGACCAAATTATTTTCTAGAGCTGAAATGAAGTAACTAAGAACTTGATCATTTTGAAAAGAGTAAAATTTGCTTTTAAAATCCTCAAATTGTTTTCATCTTTGATCTCTTTGATCATCTTGATGAAAAAGCCTCTGTAGTTGGCACTCAGGAGGCGGATCCCTTCAAGAAGATGAATCTTTTGAATTAGAAGAATGTATAGGTGCTTGTTTAAGCAAAATTGTAGCAGTCTCTACTTTACCCATTCTCCTTCCCGGTGCTAATGGAATTACATGCGTTTTACCCTTAGTCTTCATAAGAGAATCTTCAATCTATTGAGCGATTGAAGTAAGGTCTCGAAACCCTCCTGTGTATTTCACAGGGATCAACGGTGTGCATAATTCATCACACATATTTCCTACATAGATTGGCAACAATTCTTCTTAAGGGAGTGCTATGCTTAGAGAATATGTTAATCCCTTCCAGTGAGCAATGAAATCTGAAACACTTTCATTTTCCCTTTGCTTACAATTTTTAAGATAAAAATTTGTTGCCTTTGGCAACATTGAACTGAATTGCAGAAGGAATATTTGGAGGAGATCCTCCTATCTAGTAATTAATTGGGATTGCAAGATTGTGTACCGGACAAAGGCAGGCCCTTGTAATGACTGTAAAAAACACATGAGCTTAACTGCTTCTTGTTGCTGAGGGGTTCCCATCATAGGATCACAATGGGAAACAAAATGTGTTAAGTGTCGCTCTGGGTCTCCCAAACCATTAAATATTGGGAATGTGGTACTTTCAAAATTTGATGGGGGGGGAATTGCTTCAACCCATTCAGGATAAGATCTCTTTTCTAGTTGAATTTGATCTTGTTTTCCCTCCATAGCTTCCAACCGAGCTGTTAATGACTCAATAGTAGTTATTATATTTTGAGAAACATCCAGTTGAGCTTGGAATTGAACCGGTGCAATAACTGGAGCTTGGAAAAATGTGGTGGCTGGTGCTGCAACGGATGGTAGCACTGCAAATTGTTGTTGCACTTGACCCGTAGGATTAGACCTGTGAGGGTGTACTGGTAGTAAAGAATATTCTTGATCCATATTAGTAGCTGCAACAAATTTCCTTTGATGGATGACTCCAGCACGCTTAGGAGGAAGACTGCCTTGAAGTATTTCTGCATTCAATCTCCTTAATTCCTTTATTTCTTCCTCTTGTTGTGAAAATCTTTGATCTAGTGAGAGAAATTGGCCTTCTCCAGAGGAAGGGTATGTAACCTGATTTCTTTCCTTTCCCCTTGTTGGATCCCATTCAGATAGGGGGAAGTGGGTTACTTGAAGGATTACCCAAATTCTGGGTAAGCCTTTGATTTCGTGTACGCACACCTTCTTCATTTGTGTCTGTGTGTACACCTTCTTGAGCAGGAACCTCTTCATCTGATCCCTATGAGTGAACCTCATCTGGTGGATCAGTAATAATGGAATCAATGACATTAATTGATGCATAATGCATTTCATCTATTCTATCAGGATTTCTGCGATAATTCATTTTTCCATATCGCTGATGAGACATTGCCTTTTGTTGATTTGATCCCTCAGGAACTGTTTGATGAACCATAATTTGGAGGGAATCTCCTGATATTTTGGCTCTTCGTTCCTCTTGAGGCTTCTTCCCTAATTGAGAGAAGAATGAATTTCTCTGAGGGAGTGATGAGGATTTGAAAAATTCCCCAGTCCAGTGGACTGGGGCTGTTCCTGCTCAACTCCTCAAATCCAATTTGTTGATTCTGAGGGTTGGGTTAAAAGATTCCCCAGTCTGGCAAGAGGGGGTGGTTATTGAAATGCTATATCTGATACCTTCTTGTAGTCTCTCCTAATATTGTGGACTTTAGTTTGGAAATTAGATGGATGCATCAACCTACATCCACACTTATCACCCGGCTCAAAAGACTGTTGGATGATTTCTGACACTTCTGTCACTTGATGATGTGCTTGTTCCAAATGAGAGGTCTGTTCAATATTCTCATTTGCTTGATGTAGGAGTAATTCAAAAAATTGTTCTATGTATTCTTGATTTTGAGAAGAACTAGTTGAGGCCTGTTCTTGGGCAAGCCTTTGATTACAAAAAAATCCAATTGACTATGGACAGCCATGGGCAATAACATTGCATGAGACCATTTTTAGTGGTCTTTGCTGACTAGAGAGCATAGTGAAATGTAGTGCTCCATGAACACCTTATCCCCTGGTATAAATACCAGATGGGGCACTGGAAATTAACTGGAACAATATTCTTAGTGTGCCAAGGCATGAACGCTGAAGGGATCTCTGTTGTTATTCAGCTTTCAGATATCGAGAAACTGAGAGAGATGCCAAGTCAATTTGGTGTTTTAACCCATCTATTATCATGACATGATTTTCATATTCATCATAAGATAATATTTTCTTTTAAAACTGATAAAGAGATTTCCATATGTTCAGATGAATATCATGAATTCCATCATCCGTTAACATCTCTGGAATGTCGTACTGAGAGTCAGCCATAGGCCAAAACATTAATGGTACTTCACCTTTTTCCAGTTGATTTCTCATATTCAGTACTTTTTATTTATCATTCAATGAAGATTCTTCTACCTGATTAGACCAGAGCAGGTGCTTCTTTATTGCTTCATTGGATTCAACAAGATCGGTAGAGAATTCACTAATCAAATTAGAAGATGAATGACCCAGGGGTGGTTCGGAGAACGACCTACACCCTGGTCTATCTTCTGATTGAGAAAGTATTTCACCTGCTAGTGATAAAGCATCAGACGTGGCTGGCTTCATATTTTCAAGTGCCTCAAGATAATAGGGCTTTCTCGTCACTACATTGTCTATTGGACCATTTTCCTGGAAATGTCCATTATAACTGCGGAGATGACTTTCGTAGCTAAATTCATCATCATGGGGAGTACCACTATGGTGGGTTACAACAAAAGATGAAACATTTTTCTCCTTGGTATTCTAGCCACACAGAGGGTTCTTGTGGATCCCATCTAAAGATGAAACTTTGAGATTGACCGAATTGTCATGAAGCAAGCCTTCATGAGGAAGTTTCTGATGAAGACCTTCGAAATTAAATTTCCCACTAATGGGAACTGAGGGAGTAGAATATTGAGTTGCAACAGAAAATTGTCTGAGTGTATCAAGAACTCCAACATCGAGAAAGTCCTTGTTACAGATTGGATATTGATTTCTTGACAGTGCTGGGTGGGTTTTACTTTTAGATGCCTTATTACACACTTTAGGAACCACTTGTTGACGAAAGTGGTCATTATGGGCAGGTGTATGTGCCTGCTCCGGAGAAATGATCAGGTTAGGCTGATTTTCTCCACTCAGATCAGGTGTATGTGCTTGACTTGGCTATCTGTATGATATGGGGGAGTATGCCCCCCAACCCTCTTGGACTGGAACAGATCTGTGTGTCTATTCCGGAGTGAAATGTTGATGTGTCACTCCACTAGAATTGATAGATTTATGTGTCTTTCCCTAAGATGCTACTGAAACTGTTATAATATCCTAGCAGGCATCCAGGATATGAGCAGGGATTTGCTTATGCACTTTCACCATTGATAGAATATGCTTGGTTACTTCAGCTGTCAGAACGTGGATATACATCCATTCCATTCTTGGAGTAGGTGTATGTTCCTACTCTTTTCCTCCTTTTCCTGTCAGTGAATCATGACTGTACTCATGTGTGGGGGCCGAGAGTTGAATCTGCCTTCTGTTTGTCGCCATAGCATTCCGACAGACTTCTCCAAGTGCTACCAAACGAGACTGTTGGTAGGCTTGATTAATACTAGCAGGTGTATGTAACTACTGATTTCACTCCGCCAAACTTGGTTGACAAGCTTCATTCAATACTGACAGATGAGGCTACTGGCAGGATTGATAAGTGTAAGATGGTGTATGTGCCTGTTTACTAGTTGTCAACACATTGGGTTGGCGGGATCCATCATATATATTCAGATGATCCTGATGACTAGCTGATGATTTATAAATAGTTTAATGTTCCTTTCTATAGTACTCTGCTGGAATTGCATGGTGGGATCGGTGTGCTGCTGCCAGACGAGTTTGCTGGACAGTGGAATAAAAACGTACGGGTGTATGTTTCAGCTCGTTGCTTGCCACCAAGTTAGGTTGGTGGACTTCTCCGGAAATGGAAGAGATGAGAACCTACTCACTGTTGACCAAATTTCATCTCTAGTGGTTCATCTTGCCTACTCGGGTTCGAGGAACCTGATCCGAATGCCTGGAGATGATAACCTCATCATGTTGAGGGCGCACAACCGCATGAGTCTGGCGGAGATTATTGATGGGATCCCTCGGTAAGGACTTCAGTCTCCTTGAATTAAGGCCCTAAGGGACCTGCTCATTCATCTCCCCAAAATATGGAAGTAAATGGTTATTTCATTCCGGGGATAATGACCCGAAACGGTTAGAGACGGTAGTTGGCACCATCTGTTTCTTGATCGCTGGTCGTCACTGTCTGGACGACCAGAGTGAATTATTGACTTGGAGGGCTTGTCGAGAGGCCTTAAGAGTTGGAATAGTACTGTTTTTACGGTACTACATAACCATCTCATTTGAGACCCAACGTTGAAGATGATGAGTAGGTGATGTCCTCCTAAAAGAGGATGATGATCCAACAGAAGTTGCATCAGAGGCCTTCACAGCAGAAGTATTCACAGCTGAAGTATTTAGGGGTGTGAACTTAAGAGAAGCCATTTATATAACATAGAAGATCTTGGAAAAAAGGTGCCAGTTTGATATAATTGATGTAATCAAGAAAAGTTCGGCCACTACATATTTTGGATGAGCACATATATTATTGATCATTTTGTTGGCCCTCTCATTGAGTTAAAATAGGGGCCTAACAAATAGGTAAAACATTATTTAAACATGGTTAAGGATTCAAGTCGGGTTCACCAATTTTTTTGTTTCCTCTGGAAATGGGGATGACCTCATTGATTTAAGTTTCAATTATTCCAACCAGTTTCTAACGGGTTTGTTCATAGAACCAGAAACATCCAATGATTCCATATCCATTTGTAACTACTTTCCAAAGTTAGGTGCTCATTTGTTGTGATATGACGAGGCTTAAGAGTTTGCATTGGTCGAGAGGATGGTAGGTCGGACTCATCACACCCTTTTGGGGGAAATAATTGTCTTTTTCGGGACTCTCTTTATAGATTTAAGTTATGTTCATGAATCCTTATTACATTATGAAGTATAATATGAGCTTTCCTTTAGACCTGACAATCAATGATTAGATATGTAGAAAATTTAGAAAATCATTTATATGTATTAGAGGTTCTTCATCGATAGAGAATCATGTGTATTTGTTAGAGATTCATAGTCAATGGTATCCTTCAATACATAAAAGTCTCTTGGTCATTATGATGACCATACTGGTTTTAAAGCCACTCAGTGGGGCACTTGAAGTTTATTGTCATTTAGAAGGACATGGATTATTTTAGAGTTGGGATCGTACCCGCAGATGGAAAACCTACGCATCCTTTGTTTAGAAAAGGAATCAAAACCCACGTAGTTTGAGTAAGGGACTATGATGTTTATTTATGATTAATGGATCAAGGAAAGATGTCATAATTACTTTTATGCTCTAATCTCACGTGAGTCATGCTCGGTGTGAGAAACAAGAGGTATTGGAAAAACCACACAATTGTGCCACGAAAGATGCAATCATAAGAAATGATGTGTGACTTATGTATGTATGACTAACCAAATAGATATATATTGGGATTTATTTCAAATAAGATGTCCTCAAATAGGTTCCATAAAGGTATATGTACTTTATGGAGATTTGGATACTCTAACATGGGGCTTACTCCTGAGGAAGATGCCTAAATTAAGAGGGGAATTATGATTAGGTTTTATTCATGAGAAGGAAGCCCAGATCAAGAAGTAGATTAAGACTAGTTAAGAGAAATTAAGATTGGGGCTTACTCCTAAGGTGGAGGCCTAGGTTAAAAGGTTTTGAGAACTGGGGATTACTCCTGAGATGGAGGCCCAGGTTAAAAGGTTTTGAGAACCGGAGCTTACACATAAGGAGGAGGCCCATGTTAAATGGTTTTGAGAACTGGGGCATACTCCTAAGAAGGTGGCCCAGATTAAGGGACTTGGGGCTTACTTTGAAGGAGGATGCCCAGATTTGTATACTTTGAGACTAGGTCTTACTCCTAAAAAGGAAGCCCAGGTTAAGAGAACCATGGTTGGGGATTGGGGCTTACTCGTGAGAATGAGTCCCAGGTTAAAAGGTTTTGAGAACTGGGGCTTACTCCTAAGGAGGAGTCCCATGTTAAAGGACTTGGGGATTACTCCTAATGAGGATGCCTAGATTTGTAGAATTTGAGATTGGGGATTAATCCTGAAAAGAAATTCTAGGTTAAGAGAACCATGGTTGGGTATTACTCCTGAGGAGGATGCCCAGATTTGGGAACTTTGAGACTGGGGCTTACTCCTGAAAAAAAGTTATGGTTAAGAGAACCATGGTTGGGGCTTACTCATGAGGAGGATGCCCAGATTTGGGAACTTGGGACAGGGGCTTACTCGTAAGGAGGATGCCCATGTTAGGGATTCTCTCATCTTAAAGGATGAGGTTGAATGAATGAGGTCTCTGACCTTAGTGGCATAAAGATATGTTTATCACTAGATTTTAAGAGATGTTCCACCAAATTCCTTTCAAATAAGGATTCCAACAAGGAAATCAGGCCATTGATGGAATTGGAGAGTATTTTGATGGGTTAATCTTGAAGAGGATAGGTGGATAGGCATAGGATAGGTGAAATAGGCAGGAGGGGCACCCAAAAAGAGGGTGGTGCACAAGTCCTGCGTGGGTGCGCAAGTCCTGATCACGCAAGTATACCTAGGTGACACATGGATACTTGCGCGACTATCAACCCTTAAGGTATTACTTGGGAGAGACTTTGCTCAATCCCTTAGTATTATTCCTAGGGGCTTCAAGAAGAGAATCTCACAAGTTCTGTTTAAGGAGAAAGGTGGTGCACAAGTGTGGCCATTTACCTTAAGGATTTGACACTTAGGCACACAATTGTTGATGAGTTTCAACACTTTCGTCTTCCCCCTCCTCTTTAGATCTTCGGTTCTGGGTAAGAAATTACCTTATAAGTGTTCGGAAGCTTTTAGAAGAGACTAGGGCACTGGGAGCTCAAATATGATTTTCTGTAATTTTTTCCTCCTTTCAAAAATGGGGGGCCCACAGGGGTATTTATAGGCTGGAGAAGACCCTGGGAAAAATTAAAAGAGGGTGCGCAAGTCACCTGTGAGACCAATGGGCGGCACACAAGTCACCTGCGTGACCAATGGGCAGCGTTCAAGTATACTTGCGTGACCATGGTGGAACTTGCGTGACCCAAGTGCGTTTGATCCTTTGTTCATGCCTTTGTCAATTTTTGATGTTTCTTCAAATAATGAAACACATTGGGTTCATGGTACTTCCCTTTTCATTCATTTAGACTCTGTGATGGAAAGTAGCATCAACATAGAGTTAATTAGGAAAAATCCTTCCTACTAAGATAAGAACTCCCCTTTCCCATTTTCTAATTTATTAGTGATTTATATTGAAATGATCTCAAGGTGAAACCTTTTATCCTTCCTCCAAAATAATGTTACACCCACTTGCATGAAGGGTAGGGAAATCCTCTTCATACCAAGAGACCTATAAATTCTGCATTTCTAGAAGGCTGGAGAGACTTTTCCAAAGAATATTGTGGTCTTGATATAGCTGATGGATTACTCTACCACTACATCATAATTTTGGAAGATCATTTTGATTGAATATGAGGTATGTGTTTTGGCCTTCCCAAATAAAAGGATATCTTCCATATACATAATTTTTGAGTTAACATGAAGATCATTTCCCACCTTTATCGAAATGTAGAGACTATCCTAAAAGAGTTTAATGATGCACTGAATCATTTAATCGTCAAAAATATCGAATAGTAGACCTGAGAGTGGACCCCCCTTCCTTACTCCATGAAAGAATCGAAAGAATCCTTTTTGGGAGCCCTTGATAAGAATATAAATTTTGGCACTAGTAAAAATTGTGGTGATAATTTTAATTAAAGTGCAAGAGATACCATACATGATGAGAATTTTAAATATAAATCTCCACTTGATTGTATCAAAGGATTTAGAGATGTCTAGATTCAAAGAAAATCACCCATGATTTATTTCTTTTTTTGTTTTGTTGATTCACTCTGAGGAAGAAAAGAGGACGTTTTGGATATTCCTTCTAGGGAAAAAACAAAATTAATTTGGGGTGATAAGATCTCACACGATCTTCCCCATCCTGATAACCAAAATACTACTAATGAATTTAGGAATGGTGTTTCCAATAGAAACCATCGAAAAATACCCTATTTCAAAAGAATTGTCCCTCTTGGGTATCATGGAAAAAAATTATAATTGGTTCCACGTAGGATTGAATTGGAGAGAAATAATTCTCTGATTGAATTGATAATATCTACATTCATGAAGTCCCAATAGTACATGGAAAACTTATTGGTGAAACGATATGGGCCTGCTACACTTTCCCTGTTCAATGTGAATAGGGAATCTTTGACCTCCAAATCAAAAGGGTAATATGTTAAGGTCTTCTTCTAAATATCATCAATACATGGCATAATTGAATCAAATAAGTGAGTGGAAGGATAATTTAAATCATCATTGTACAATTCCATGAAATAATCCACCATGATGCTTGTAATGTCATCCTCAGTTATGGAGGTGTCTCTATTTATCTAGATTTCATTTGGACTACTCATGGCCTTTTTTCGCCTTGTGCAGTAGATAGAATAACATGGAGTTCTTGTCCCCATATTTGATCCACTTCACATTGAATTGATTCCTGACCACCCTCTCCTTCAATGATACAAGGTCATCAAGCTTGGAATGAATTTTTAGCTTATATCAGGATGAAATGTGCTACTACAGATTGCTAATTTTCCAAAGGGAAAGTTGAGATTACATATACCTAATGTCCTCAACCAATTTGGAAAATTATTTCATACACCATCCTTCAATAGGACCTTGATTTTCATGATTTTTAAAGCCACAATAAAGTGTGGGATACCATAGAATGTCTTATTAAATCCATTGAGAACCAATTCTATTAATCTAGGAATCGTGATCCAAACCATATTGAATTTAAAAGGAATGGAGTATGATCTTATAGTATCCACCCCAGTGTAAGCAATGAGGGGATTGTGATCTAAGTTGAACTTGGGATGAATGACCTAGAAATTTCAGTGGGGGAACTCCTATCATTGATCTAAAAGAAGAATAATCCAATTTTACTTGGTTTCCTACCATTTATAGTGAACCCACCCCATGTGAGGTTACCTATAGCTATTGGGACCTCAGTGAGGCTGTAGTGATCCAAGCAGTAAGAGAAACCCTCAGTGTAAATTCAAGAGAAGTTTGATCTATCATTTTATTCTAGCCACAGAACTTTGTTGAAGTTTCCAATGATTGTCAAGTTTTCACCATTAGATCATTAAATGAAATCAATTCCTTCCATATCTCCCTTCTCATGGTGTATAAGTATGAGACATATGTGAAAGAGAGGGTAATTGTAGCATTGTTAAAGAAGATTGAGAGCGAGACGAGTTGGGAAATTTTCTCATAAGAAAGGATCTTATCATCATCATAATTTTAAACCCATATGGTTTCCATAGCTATATCATTCAAGTTATGTGAAATAAGGGAGTATCAATGGGCTACCTAGCTAAAACCCTTCCAGTTATGAAATTTTATCTTTGTTTCTGCAATTCCAACAATAATTGACCTATTGGAGTTAAGAAAATGACTAAGGGATGATGTTGAGGGAGAGTTCCCAATCCCTGGGAAATTCCAATTCATGATCCTCATTAAAAACATAGTGTGCTACACTTGGAGTGAGTAAGGACCTTTTTCATTGACTTATGGGAGGGATTTATTCCCTTCCCTTTTCCTTTCATTCCCTTATTTTGGGCCTTCCATCATTATTTTTGAGAGTACATTGATCTTTATCTATGGGAAGATTCTCTCCATCTCCCAGGGGTTTGATGTCAGAGGAGTTTTCATGGGGATAACTATCCTCATTTTCACAATCCCAGTATTTACCAGTTGTATGGATGACCTTTTTTATAGAGAAGACCTATTCTTTGGTTGGATCCCCACCTAACTTCCATCTGGATGTTTTTTTGAGGTCACTTATACAAAAGATTCCTCACCCAAACGAATTTTGATGCCCTATCATGTTTGTTTTCTTGATTATCAGATTGGGAAGAGTCCACTGTAATGTTTAAAAAGTCACCCTTCATTATTTTAGACTCAAAATTACTATAGGACTTAAGAAAGATGGGTGGTGTCTCTAGATCTACAGTCAAAGAGTCCACTACTTCATTATAATAAAAAGGGTATAAAGTATTGGCTCCCTCCATATCCAGCTATGTAGTAGAAATGGGAGATCTAGAATCCATAGGGGTAGTATCCCTCCCCTCAATGAGATACACAATAGGCTTGAGTGAACAAGCGACCACAAATCAAGTGTGTTATGTGGGTAAGGCTTTCTTAACCATTATAGTGGGGCCTAGGTCCAACATGAACTATAGTAGGGGGATTGAGATCCTATGGGGGGAGGGCTCAATGGTCGGATGCTTGGATGCCATATTCCATACAATATCAACAAAAATAAGGGCTACGGAGAATAACCTCTTTCTCCATGGGCATGGAGAACTGGACAATAGTTGTAAAATGGTTAGTGACATAATTATGGATTATTTTGATTTTTTGTATTTTTTAGGGTTTTAGGGTTTTTATGTGATTTATCGTTTTTTAAGGTTTTTAGGGGTTTAAATGATTTTTAGACATTTTAGTGTTCTTAGGGTTTTTCGATCTTTATGTTTTTTTGAGTTTTTAGGTGGTTTATGGTTTTTTGAGTTTTTAATGTTCATTAGATTTTAAAAGGGTTTTAATAATTTTTAATGGATTCTAAGGGTATTAGGGGGTTTTATGGTGTTTAATGTTTTTAAGGGTTTATATATTTTTTAGGGGTTTTATGGTCTTTTTTGTGCTTTTTAGGGATTTTAATATTTTATGGGGTTTTAAAGGTTTGATGCGTTTTTAGGTTTTTAATATTTTCCTTGGGATTTTAAGGTTTTTTGTGTTCTCGTGTTTTATATTAATCTTAGTTTTTTTTATTTTTTTATGGTTTTAGCGTTCAAGGGATTTTGAGTGTTTTTAGGGGTTTTTAGGGATTTAGTGTTTTTAGGGATTTAGGGTCTTTAAATTTTTTTTTATTTATGGATTTTTTGTTTTTTAGGTTTTTAATGTTTTATTAGGGTGTTTCAGGGTTTTTAGGTTTATAATATTTTTTTATGTTTTTTATGATTTTTAGAGGTTTTTTATGTTTTTAGAGATTTTTAGGAATTTTTTTTGGTTTTTTGGATTTTTAGAGGATACTTGTAAAATTTTTTGGGAATTTATGTATATTTAGAATTCTGTAACAATTTTTTGATTAAAACGGTTTTGATTGTTTTGAGTGGTTTTTATGGTTTTTTGAATTTTTAGAGTTTTAAATGTTCTTAAAGGGTTTTTGGTATTTTTACTGTTTTAGTGTTTGTAATGTTTCTTAGGGGTTTATATTTTTTTATATTTTTAAGGTTTTCTATAATTTTTCCCCATTTTTAGTGTTTTTTTACATATCTTGCTATTTTTTAGGGTTTTAATGGTTTTTAGGGTTTTTAGGGATTTTGAGGGGTTTTGGGGTTTTTTTAGGTGTTTTAATGTTTTTAAGTTATTTTAGGGGTTTTATGTATTTTTAAGTTTTTATGGTTTTATTAGGTTTTTTCATGATTTTAGTGTTTTTTATGTTTTTAGGTATTTTTCGTTCATTTTTAGAATTGTTATGGTTTTTAGCAGTTTTCGGGATTTTATGGGTTTTAGGGGTTTTAACCTTTTTTTGGGTTTACAATGTTTTTTTAGATTTTAAGAGTTTTTAGGAATTTTAGTTTTTTTAATGATTTTAGTGGTTTAAAATGTTTTTTATGGTTTTAGTGAGTTTTTAGGGTTTTTTTGGGTTTTATGTGTTTTTGAAGGGTTTGGGGGATTTTATGGTTTTTGGGGTTTCAGGGTTTTTTCGGAATTTTTTGGGTATTAAAATTTTTATATTTCTTTGGGGTTTTATGTGTGTTTTGATTTTTAAGGTTTTATTTTGGGTTTTTAAGTATTTTAGGTGATTTAATGTTCTTGTGTATTTTAAAGGATTTTTATGGTTTTTAGGGGTTTTGGGTATTTTTGAGGTTTTTATGGTCTTTTGGGTTTTTAGTGGTTTTATGGTTTGTGGGGGTTTAAATTGTTTTTATACATTCAAGGTTTTTGGGGGAATTTATGTTTTTTTGGTATATTTTGGGATTTTTTTATTATTTATATGTTTTTTTTTGGATTTTTAGGGTTTTTAAAGTTTTGTAGGACTTTTATGGTTTTTATGTTCTGGGGATTTCTTGAGTATTGTGTGGATTTTATGGTATTTTATAGTTTTTAACATTTTTAGTGGTTAATTTTATTTATAGTTGCTAGTTTGTTTAAGGATTTTTATCGATTTTTAGAGTTTTTATGGGTTTTAGGGCTTTATGGTTTTAGGGTTTTTTTGAGATTTTAGTGCATTTTAAGAGTTTTTATAATTTATAGTGTTTCTCGGGTTTTTAGGGGTTTCTAGTGTTTTTAGGTCTTTATGGGTTTCTTAGGGGTTTTCAGGGTTTTTAGGGTTTTTTACATATTTAAGGATTCTAAGTTACATTTTAGTATTTTTATGGTTTTTAAGGTATTTTTTGGGATTTTGACGGTTTTTTAGTTTTTAGTGTTTTTAGGGTTTTTAGGAGTTTTTATTTTTTTAGGTTTTTTAGGGGTTATATGTGTTTTGGAATTTTAGGGTTCTCTAAAGGTTTTTTGGGGTTTTTCGTTTTTTTTAATTTTTATGGATTTTTAGGGGTTTTATATTTTTATTTTGTTTTTTAGTGTTTTTAGGTATTTTTAGGGTTTTAAGAATTTTATGTTTTTAATGGGTTTTAGAGTTTTAGAGACTGTTCTAGTTTTTTAGGGTGTTCATGGTGTTTTATAGTATTTTAAAATTTTAAGTGTTTCAAGGGTTTTTAGAGTTTTTAGCGGGGTTTGGGTTTTTATGGGTTTTTGAGTTATTTAGTTTTTAGTATTATTTATAGTTTTTAGTATTTTGAGGTTCTTTTTTGTGATTTTAGGGTTTTTATATTCTTTTAAGGGATTTTGGTGTTTTTCAGTTTTAAGGTTTTCAACGTGGTTTTTTATGGTTTTAGATTTTTTAAATTTTTAATGTATTTTTATGTATTTTTCAGGTTTTAAATTGGGTTTTTGGGGTTTTGAGGGGTTTTAGGGTATTTTAGTGTTTTTATTGTTTCTAATTTTTTAGTTTTTATGGTTTTTTTGGGATTTGAATTGTTTTAGGGTATCATGATTTTCATAGGGTGTTTTTCAGTTTTGTGGGTTTTTTATTTATGGGTTTTTTAGGAATTTTTTATGATGTTTACAGGTTTTTAGGAGTTTTTATGTATTTGGAGAGTTTTAAAGGTTTTTTGGGAATTATTTTTTTCTGGTTATCAATGGTTTTTTTATTTTTATGGTTTTTAAGAGTTTTAATGTTTTTAGTGGTTTAAAAGGATTTTGGAGTTTTTAGTGGTTTTTAGAATTTTTATACAATTTTAGGGTTTTAATGGTTTTTGGGGGACTTTATGGTTCCTTATAGTTTTATAGATTTTTAGGGTTTTGGGTTTTTTATGTTATTTATGAATTTTTATGATGTTTTAGGTTTTTTAGCGTTTTAAGTGTCGTTAGGTTTTTATGTTTTTCTTAAGGGATTCAAGGTTTCTATGGTTTTTTATATTTTAAAAAATTTTGAGGAATTTCTTATAATTTTTATGGGTTTTTAGAGTTTTTATGGAGTTTGAGTGTTTTAGGGTGTTTAATGTTTTATGGGTTTATGAATTTTTAGTTTTTTTAGTGTTTTTATGTTTTTTATGTTTACGAGTTTTTCTGGTGTTTTTTTTGATTTTATTTTTTATGGATTTTAATGTTTTTTAGTCCTTTTATGGGTATGTCAATTTTTAAAGATTTTAAGGGATTTTAGGGCATTTATGGTTTTTATGGTTTTAGTGATTTTTCACTATTTGAGTTCTTTTATGTTTTTTTTGGATTTTAATATTTGCTTTGCGTTTTCAGATTTTTTTTTTGGATTTTTTTTGGATTTTTTGTTTTTTTTCTTTCTAGATTTTTAAGGGATTTTGATTATTTTAAGGATTTAAGGGTTTTTTTTGTGTTTTTAGGTTATTTTTGAGTTTTTAGGTTTTTATATATTTTTATAGTTTTATAATCTTTTAGTGGGTTTTTATGGTTTAGTGGTTTTAGTGTTTTTTATTGTTTTTAGGGTTTTTAAGGTTTTGAGGAGTTTTATGGTATTTATGGCTTTTAGGGTTTTTTTGGTTTTTTTGGTTTTTTAGGTTTTTAGGTTTTTTATTATTTTTAGGATTCCAACATTTTCTTAGGGGTTTTCAGTGTTTTTATGATATTTTAAACAATTATGGTATTTAGGAGTTTTTTAGGGTTTTTATTTTTTTAGGGGTTTTAGAGATTCTGATTGTATATAGGGTTTTTTGGATTTTTTGGGCTTTTAGTGTTTTTTTGTTTTAGGGGTATTATGTGTTATTAGGTTCATAAGGTTTTATTTGCTGTTTTTTACGGTTTTTATGGTTTTTTATATTTTTTATGAATTTTAAGGATTTTAATAAATTTTATGGTTTTATGCATTTTGAGGGGTTTTAGGTATTTTAATTTTTCATCTTTTCCGGGTTTTCATGAGTTTTATGTTTTTTATTGTTTATAGTGTTTTTATCATTTTTAAGGGTTTAGAGAGGATTTATATTTTTTATTAGTTTAGGGATTTTTATGTGTTTATATAGTTTTTAATCTTTTTTTTGGTTTTTTATGTTTTTTTATGTTTTTTTGGAATTTTATGGTCTTTTGGGGGAATATAATTTTTAGGTTTTTAGGGGTGTTATTTTTTTAAGGTTTTGATGTTTTCATAGGGTATTCAAATGATTTTAGGTTTTTTTACATCTTTATGGATTTTTAGGGCATTTTTAGGATTTTTATGATTTTTAGGGAAATCGAGAGATTTAGGATTTATTGGGTTTTATGGGTTTTATAGATTTAAGGGTTTTTAGGTGTTTTAATTTTTTTATGTCTTTATTTTTTCTGTTAAGATTTTTCATGGTTTTTTGGGTTTTTATTTTTTTATGTATTTTATGGATTTTTAGGATTTTTATTGTTCATAGGTTTTTAGGGACCATGACAGTTTTTAGGGTTTTTATATTTTAATGGTCTTTATGGTATTTTTATTTTTTTAGGTGTTCTTTGAGTTTATTTGGGTTTAATGGATTTTATAGATTTTTAATGTTCAAGGGGTTTAAATTGATTTTTGAGTTTTAGTGTGTTTGTGGTTTTTTTGGATTATTTGGTGTTTTAATGTATTTTAGCATTTTTTAGGTTTTTAAGAGTTTTAACTATTATTATTTTTTTATGGTTTTCCTAGATGTTTTCAATGCTTTTAGGGACTTTTACATTCTAATTTATTTAATTAATTTTTTAGGATTGTTAAGGGATTTTAAAATTTTCTATTGTTTTTATGGTTTTTAATGTTTTTAATGTTTTTTAGTTTTAATTTTTTTTATATATTTTTAAAATTTTAAGGTTGTAATGGTTTTTTTTATCTTATTACTAGGGTTTATGGTTTTATGGGGTTTTAAGTTTTTTACAATTTTTTTGGGATTTATGGTTTTTTGTGGTATTAGGGTTTTTATAGTCATTTTAGGGGTTTTAGGGTTTTTAGCATTTTTATGTTTTTAGGGGTTTTCATTTTTTTATGTTTTTCATATTTCGTCAATGTTTTTCAGGGTTTTAGGTTTTTTCAAAATTTTGTTAATTTAAGTTATTTTTTGATTTTTTATTTTTTTAGGATTTTGATGGATTATAAGGGTTTTTTATGTTTTTAATGTTTTTAGGGGTTTTAATTATTTTTACTATTTTTCTCATTTTATATTTTCAGTGTTTTTTACCTCACTAGTAATTTTTAGGGACTTTTTATGATTTGAATGGTTTTTAGGGTTTTATAGACTTTGAATATTTTTATGGTTTTTAGAATTTTTTAGGAATTTGGGGTCTTTGAGTTTTTAGGTTTTTAAAATATTTCATTGTTTTTAATGTTTTTAGGGGTCTAAAAAAATTTAGAGTTTTTTTTGGGTTTTTATAGATTTCAAGGTTTTTTTGGTTTTTTGGGGTTTTATGTTTTTAAAGTATTTTTATGGGTTTTAGGGTTATTTTGGAGTTTTTATGGTTATCAGGGTTTAACGTGTTTTCCTGTTTTTATGGTATGTTAGGGTTTTTCAGATTTCTTATGGTTTTTTTAGTAATATTAAGGATTTTAATGATATTTTAGTGTTTTTTTTGTGATTTTGAATTTTTGAAATGCTTCTTAGGGTTTCAAGAAATTTGTAGGATTTTTATAATTTATAGGTTTTTATGGGTTTAATGAATTTCAGGTTTTTATGTTTTCATAGAATTTTCAGGGGTTTTAGGGGTTTTTACATTTTTAGTGATTTTTTCAATTTCTATGTTTTTATGGTTTTATGGTTTTTCTGGGTTATTTAGATTTTTTTGATCTTTTTAGGGTTTTATGGTTTTTGGAGTTTTTTATCATCTTTTTGGGTTTGATGTATTTTTCGAGTTTTAGTGGGATTTTAGTGTTTTATGGGGTTTTTGGTTATTTTATGGTTTTAGAGGTTTTATGGGTATTATGTTTTTTTAGTGTTTTTAAGGGATTTATCAATTTTTAGAGGTTTTATGTATTTTTATATTTTTAATAATTTCATAGGGATTTTTAGAGGTTTTTTTTGGATTTTTGATGTTTTTTGGGATTTTTTTGGTTTTTTGGATGTTTTGGTTTTTTTAGTTATTTTTTGGGTTTTTTTGATTTTAGGGTTTTGAAGTCTTTAGGGGTTTTAAGGTCTTTTATAATTTTTAACGGTGTTCAGTTTTTAGGGGTTTTAATTTCTTCATTTCTTTTAAGGGTTTCTTGTGATATTTCAGGTTTTTAGGTTTTTTTATGTTTTTAGGAATTTTTTTAGGATTTTTTGTGTATTTTGAGGTTTTAGGGTTTTCTAGGGTTTGGGGTTTATAGTGGCAAGGAAGATTCTAGGGTCAGGCTATTCCCCCCCCCCCCACCAAATTTTTTAGAAATAAAAAAGAGACTCAGCTGACAAGGGAGGGGAGGTGTCAGACAACCCACACCCAAAAACCCCTTACAACCCACGCCAAAAAAAGAAAAAACAAAAAATAAAAGAAGAAAAACAAACCCAAACAGAAAACACACAGCAACAAGAGAAACCCTCATCATCACCATCATCAACCAGCATCCATCATCTCACAACCAATCAACGACCAGCCTCCAATCTCGCCATGTCAAGCATCCAGCATAATCTAGTCATCACAGCCACAACATCGCTTAGCAGCATCTCCAACAACATCACCCAGCCAAACAGAACAAGAATCCCATAACACCGACCAGCCTCCAGACCCCAGCAACTCTTCTTCCCTACCAAAAGCCAGCTCAAGCGTATAACCACTGCCAAACTTGTCGCAGTAATCCATCCCTATCAGCGACTCATAACTAAACATCCAGCCACATCCAGCATCATAGCCAATCCAACCACCAAAATTTTCATTACAGAAATCAAAACCCCCCAACCATTCCACTTTCAACCAGGCCCCATCAAGCATCCAACAGCTCCAACTCCAGAAATCACTACCGGCATCAGCCCACTCCAAACCCCATAGTAGCGTCAAAACCATCAAAAAAGAAACCATCCCAGCCAGCAGCTCATTCGGAACCATAACCAGCATGCAACCAATGAACCAAGCCACCAGCAGAGCGAACCAAAGAAATAGATTGAACCCACGGAGCAATAAACCATGATCTAACAGAATTCCAAAACCAGAGAAAAATCGTAGAAACAATTCCATGAAAGAGGAAACATACCATATTTTCATTGACATCAAGGAAGCATCCTTGAAACGGAACCGAAGTGGTAAAACCGGAGAGTTGACCAACATACAAATAGGCCATAGCCCACACCACCGATGTGATCCCATCCACCTCTTCAAATGTGCCTCCTGCAACCTCGGTGAAGAACCGGAAACTCCCACAGCATCAAGCATCAAGCGCGTTATTGCATCACAGATCCACCCAAACTACAACCATTGCGCCAACTGCTGCCAAACCGAACTCTTTTACACCTCCTCTCCAAGACCGCATCGTCGCTGAGGAACCCGGTTCGGTCAGCCTGATGCAAACCCATATCTGCAAAGTCAACTCCAAACCACATCGGATTCCCATCAAGGATTCCGACTGCCAAAGAGCCATCAGCAACTCCGCAGACCAGATCCAGTCGATCTAAGACCCTAGAAGCCCGCACAAGCTCCAAGCCCAACAAAACCTGAATGCATCCGCAAAAATGTCCTTCTGAAGTTGAGAGCTGGAGCATGGGATGAGGAAAAGGAAGCTGCCAATGACGGGAAGCCACTGTCATCTTGGATCCGAAGAACGCGACCAGAGAGCACCGCTACTGAGAAAGACCATCTCCGAAAGTCAGGGGAGGAATCACCGAACGAGAGAGAGAACCTGGAGAGACTAATGCCATCTCCCCTTTTGGGTTTATAGGATTTTTATGGTATTTAATGTT
Organism: Viscum album; assembly: GCA_963277665.1. Classification (NCBI taxonomy): domain Eukaryota; kingdom Viridiplantae; phylum Streptophyta; class Magnoliopsida; order Santalales; family Viscaceae; genus Viscum; species Viscum album. The sequence continues at coordinate 480,500,841 of OY728162.1, forward strand.
TTTGTGGGGATTTTAGGGTTTTTTGAGTTCTTTGGGGTTTTCATGATTTTTTATATTTTTTTAACATTTTAAAGGGTTTACAATTTTTTAGAGTTTTATTGGTTTTTAGGTTTTTTCTAGTTTTTTATGGTTTTTATCATGTGTATGAATTTATATAATTTTTATGGTTTTATGTTTTTCATGATTTTTAGGTTTTTAAGGGTTTAGTAGGTATTTTCGGTGTTTTGGGGGATTTTTAAGTTTTTTGGATTTTTAGGGATTTTTTAAAATTTTATGGTTTTTAGGTATTTTAGAGTTTTTTATGGTTTTTAGGATTTTTTATGGTTTTTAACATTTTTAAGTGTTTTTTGGGGTTTTTAATGTTTTTAGGGTAATAAAGATTTCTATTGGGCAAAAAAGGTATGGGATCAGACAAAGTTGACCCCATGATTTATTAAACAACACAAAGTACAAGGCATTACAAAGGATACTTACATATCCTAGTGTGGGTAATCCCCCTCATGTCTAAGTCAACTGAAGATAAACAGAAGTCTGGAGTCCTAAAAGACCATACTGAAGTCCCTTCATCAATCGATCTCTTGGAAAGAGCATCTGCAACCCAGTTTACCTCCATATAGGCATGTGAGATGCCCAGGGTTAGAGCCCCGGCAGCATCGAGGCACTCGATCTAGTGTTGGAGAAGTCACCATGGTACAAGTCATGATTTTTTCTTGAAGGCATCCACTCCCAGTGAAGAATCAGATTCAATCCAGAGATTATTCCATCCAAAATGGGTTGCATATTGAATCGCCTTTATGATTTCCCAAAGTGATGCCTTTAGTTGTTTTAGATTTTTTCGGATTTTTGGATTTTATAGCTTTTTAGGTTTTTTAATTTTTTGGGGTTTTTTGGGGATTTTTTAAGGGATTATAGTTTTTAGGGTTTTTAGTGATTTTTTAGGGTTTTACATTGTTTAAGATTTTATGGTTTTTTATGTTTTTAGGGGTTTTGAGTTTTTAGGGGTTTTAACAATTTTAATTTTTTTTAACAATTTTAGGGGTCTAAAATTTTCTAATACATTTAGTGGTTTTAGGATTTCTATGGGGTTTCAGTGTTTTTATTTTTTTATTGAGTTTTATGGTTCTAGGGACTTTTTAGTGTTATAAGGGTTTTTAGTATTTTTATAGTTTTTAAGCGTTTAAATTATTTTATGTTTTTAATGTTTTTATTATTGTTTTTTTAGTATTTTTATGGGTTTTTATGTTTTTTGGGATTTTATTATTTTTATTATTTTTATAGTTTTTTGGGTTTTAGGGACTTGGATGTCTTTTAGGGGTTTTCAGGGTTTTTTGGGTGTTCATAGATTCAACATTTTATGATTTTTATGGGTTTAAGTGTTATTATTTTTTTTGTTTTTAGAGGTTTTAGTGTTATTTGGGGTTTTTTAAATTTTTAGGGATTTTAGGGCATGTTTTGTATTTTATGGGTTTTTAGGGATTTTAGGGATTTTGAGGGTTTTAGGGTGTGTAGGGTTTTATGGGTTTTTAGGGGAAAAAGGGTTCAGGGCTAAGCATGACTAACCACCCAAAAATTATTTAAAACAAAAAAAAAATTGTTACAATAAGGGTTTAAAAGTATAGGAGTGAATATCACCCTTTATATTAGAGTCAAAATAAGGCATACAGTAAGACCAGGTGACAAAGGACCACATCAAGCTTTGTTCCTCAATTTTCTTTTTGGATAGTGCATCTACCACTAAGTTAGCCTCCCTACAGGCGTGTGTGACACACAGACTGAGAGTCTGAGAGATATTGATGCATTCAATCAATTGTGGTTAAAGCCTTCATGGGACCATCCTTGATTTGTTCTTGAGGGAGTCCACTACAAGCATTGAGTCAAACTCAATCCAAAGGGAGTTCCACCTAAATTGGGTTGCAAATTTAACTTCCTTCATAATGACCCATAGATCCACTTCATAGCCACATCCATCTCCAATAAAGTTGTGAAAACAACATTTAACAAATCCTTTTTAGGTTCGGAAGACTCCACCACACCCCGAGGAGCCGGGTGAACCCAACACCGCACCATCCATGTTGACATTTATCCTTGATGGAATTGGGGGAATCCATCAGATATACTTAAAAAAGTATGGATTCTTACCCCTTCCAGCAACCCCAAGTGAACGCAATAGTGTCACATCCTTAAAATCATTGTCCATCAAACCTGTTTGAAGATTGGATACTGAATGGATTGCCTTGTGGATCATCACCACTCCACCAAGAAATGATAGAGGTTGGTGATTAAAGGCCATGGAATTTCATGCATCCCAAATATAGTGAATAGTGGCTGAAACACCTACATGTAGCAGGTTGTGAATTTGTTCATTGTATTTCAGCTCTACCAGGCTGTGGATAAACTCGCGTATCCCCCTTTTCATTCCACTCTTCTAGCTAAAAAATTTCAGCAGGTAACTCCATATCTCAACAACAATCTTACAATGGAGGAAAACATGTGGGTTGTTCTCCTCGGATTGCCTGTATAAAAAACAAGTATAGGAAAGGTGACACCCAACTGTCTTCAACTGCTCTTGAAGATGGATCCTATTTCTCTAGATTCTCCAAATCAATACATAATGCGCATCTAGGATAAAATATGTTCTGAACTTTAGCAGCCAAGATGGTGATACAATCTTTCAGGGAATTTCAACTGGTAGAAATCATGAGTACTAAACATACCAACCATTCTTGGATTCCAAATAAGGGTTCAATTTTCCACGAATACATATCTCTGCATTTGAAAAACATTATGATCATGGAGACCCATAGGTATGTACACACTTTATTTTAAAATGGCTTCAATAGACATGTCCCTCAACTCATGGGGAGGTGTCACAACATCAGAAAGTGGTTGCTGAAGACATGTGGTTGTCTAGTAAATAATAGTCAAGTGCTTTTACACAATTCATTTTGAATGAGAGATAATGTCCTTGTATTATGATCTTAGAGTAGGCCAAACATAGGAAGTAACATATCCAGTGAAGCCACCACGAAGCCTGCATATGAAAATATCAGTGATAAAATCCAGGACATCATCATGTCGGTTGAGCAAGCTCCATGTGAACACCCCAAGTATGGCATCATTAAATCTTTTAAGATCATTAATACCAAGAACACCCTTATAAACAGGTTTTCTACAATGCTTCCAGGCCACAGAGATTAAATTCCTTTCACCAATGCATCTCGTACAAGAAAAGTTCATGATCCTTACATTCAATATTTTATTAAGGATGTCTGATAATCTGTATTTAGAAAAATAATGGAAAACATGGAGGTTATGACTTAATAAATCAGACATACTCTACCAGCATGGGAGAGATACATGCTCTTCAATTTATCCAGCTGATGATTAATTTTAAATGAAATTCCATCGTAGTAGTATCTTTTTTCCTTCCCACCCAAAAGGGATACCTAGGTAGGTGAAGAGGAGTGAGCCTCTCTTAAATCCAAGTGAGATAGAAAAGAGGAGCTTCCTAGAGGGGGAGAATCCTTTGTTGAAGAAAATTGAGGATTTATTCAAACTAATGGTTTTCCTAGAGACACTATCATTATGGTGAAAGGTCATTTTAAATAAGGATAGTGTTTTTTTATTAGATTTCCCAAATAGAAGAAGATTATTTGCATAGAAGATGTTTTAGGGAACATGAAGGGCCCACCCTACCTTAATTTGTAATGGCCCGAACGACTCTAGTCCATTACTTTGTGAAAATGTGGTGTTGGAGGTGTTCTGGGAGGTCGAGGTGACATATCCCAAACAGTTTTCCAAATTTCTAGTTCTGTGAACAGAGTTTCTAGATTTATGAATAGTAACATTAGGTGTACAGATCGGTTTCACAGATCGGTTTCACAGATATGTTTCATAGATCGGTTTTACATATAGGTTTCAGAGATCGGTTTCACATATCAGTTTCACATATCGGTTTCACAGATCGGTTTCACAGATCGGTAGGTGTACATTAACGGTAGGTGAACATTGCTTGCAACTTCCTACTTTTTTCCCCTTTTGACATTTTATTTGACGTAAAATACATTTAAAGCCATATTTTAAGGACTCTTAAGGACTATTCAAAATCCATAAATCCTATATTAATTATTCCTATGGAACATGATGTTTTTACTTGGTCAAACCGCGTGGGTTAATGTGATCCGGTTTTAATGGAGAATTAAGTATATCTTAAACCGTCACCCCATTAAATCTTCAAAAGGTACAAGATATCATAATTAATTGTTCTTTCTATTTGTTCTCGGCTATAAGATGCTAGAACCTTTCAATCCTTCCCATAGGAATTGAACAATCAAACTTTACTCCTCAGATCTATTTCGCTCTATTTTGATGCAACCAAGCTGTATCGATCAATCTTCAATATAAGGTATGTTTTATCACTATTCCTTTGGGATCATCTCTTCATGTTTCTCTTTTTCATCTTATATCATGTAATCTCCATGAATCTAATGGGGTTTTTCTTGGGGTTTGGTTGGTACGATCGTACTGGGGCATCCTCGGGTAAATGCAGTTCTCGTGGGAGGAGGATCTTGGCCTGTTGTGTGGATAAAGAATGTGAGGAACTATTCGAGGTAGGGGATTCAATGATTCTATTTTCTTTTATGTCCAGTTGTATCGTTTTCATGTTTTATCCCAGTGGATCACAATGGAATTGAAATAATAAATATTTTAACTAGATAAATAAATTGATATCTATCGTATGTTATTGCCTCTTGATTTACATAATAGTGTGATATATATGATTGCTTTGGTTAGTTGTTTATTCTCGATGGAAATAGGTAAAGGACGTAAACCGGGATTAATTAATAACTATTGGCTAAAGATAAAGAGGCATGAAAACAAATATGATTCTTATTGTAATTTGATATTAATCAAATTAGTGTAGTAAGCGTGATTATTTATTTGAGATACCTTACTGATTAGGTTTCCCGAATTTGGAACCTACATTTAATAAATATATTAATTTAAGATGGATTGAAGAATTTCTTGTTTGATAATTTAAAAAAGGGTTCTAAGTTACCCTCTTGATTATTAAAGGGCCAAGAGGCCATTGATGTGATGTTTGTTTTCCTGCTGCTTGTGTTGTGATGTGAGCCTGGATGGATGTTGTGATACGTGGAGGCATAGAGGACTTTTGGTTGTGTCATCAGATGATTCCTAGAGTGGCAAGATGCATCATTTTTTGCACGAGAGGCATCGGGGAGGATCCTACTGAGTATACTGTTATACTCACCCTACGTATATATAAACTGTTTTCAGGTCACTAGGAGCAGGTTGGAGATCAAGCTGGTTACTACTAGCTTGTGGTTGGAGGAGCTGTTTGGGCTTGTGGACGCTGTCATTTTACTTTCTTTTGGGTACTTGTAGTTTTCCCCTTTCAGTCGTAGTACTTTTGCATGGAATTTCATATATGTACTTTGGTTTCTTTTATATTTCAGTAATGAGTTGGAGTTGGTTGGTGTCTATCTTATCTCTCTCTTCCGCCTGTTTTCTCTTATAGGGTAATGCCTCCCATTTGTGTGTTTATTATACCCTTGGTTCCTGTCTCCAACTCGGGGATTACTGGAGGTGAGACTTGGGGGGTCATTATCTCCCTTTTCACATTTCTAGCCCAGGAGGGGTATACTTTGTGGGGATGGGGTCGTGACAAAGTGGTATCATAGGTCTGGTTGAGGGATATGATGGAGTTTGTAGTTAGGCACAGGTGAGGCTGCATGGGTTGGTAGGGAAATGGTGTCATTCCTGTTTGGAAAGTGAGGTAAATACTAGAGATCAGCTGAGACATAGGCGTTTAGGGCCCCTATGATCTGATGTACGGACCTTTAAGATTACAATGGATACTAAACAAGGTGATACTAGTTGCAGGGTAGAGACCTAGTAAAGGATCATGCATCTTTATTCATTGTGCCTGTGTTTGAATGGGTAGACATTGGGATAGGTTAACCTAAAAATGAATAAAAGAAAACAATTAATGTTGAATCTTCCATATTCTAGGCTTAGGATCTCTAAGTGTTTATTATTTTACCGGTATGGCTCTAGGTCGACATCCTCATCAGGTTTGCGTAGAATATGTCCAACAGGCTGTACCAGTGGTTCGCCGTAAGGTAGAGGTTGATGATGATGAAACTTGGAGGAAGACACTCTGAGAGTTTCAGTGCCAGAGTCTGCAAAAGTACAAGGGCTCAGTTTCAGATGCAGTCACAGAAGACTGGTTGGAGGAGGTCGAGATAGGATTCAGTTCGATTCGTGCCTGGAAGGATCATTAGGTGTCCTTAGGTATGATGATGCTGCGTGGAGTAGCGAGGCAGTGGGAGTTCTTGTTCCTCAGGGATCATGAGGATTCATCGATCTCATGGGAGGAGTTCTAAGACATGTTCAGAGTCGAGTTCCTTTCCTCGACTGCAAAGGCGTCCAGTCGCCAGGAGTTTTTTACCCTTCGGCAAGGGAGATCTAGTGTTCGAGAGTTTGGAATCTGTTTCCGGAACATTTTAGATATGCATCGTACCTGTTACCAGATGAGGAGGCCATGTAGAGGCATTTCCAGGAGGCTTTGCATCCAGAGATCCTATTCCAGGTCACCCCATTTATGCTGAAGACATATCTCAAGGTGTTGGCGAAGGTAGAGGTTGTTGAGAGGACTTTGGCCAGGACCAGATCATCACGACAGGGGAATCAGAATGATTCCTCCTGAAGTAGAGCTATGGTTTGGGGTTCTTGGTTTTTTAGGGTAGAAGAGTTTCCGTTCAGCCGGGGGTAGGTCCCACCCCTTCACATCTTGTTTCTCCGGAGGCAGAAACTATCAGGCATATTACAAGGGATTAGGTGCTTGTTTTTCTTGTGGTGTTCATGGTCATCAGTAGTAGGAGTGACCAACCTTTCAGAGCGGTCATCGTGCACCAGGCACTATGCTCCAGGTTCCTCCTTTGAGGCAGTTTCTACTGAGGTAGCAGCAGCTCATTGCACCAGCTTTAGATCACCAGAGTGGAGATGGGGCAGGCATAGGACAGTCCCATGATGCTCCCTGTCCTCAGAGATCAGAGCGCATCCGTGGTGGTGGTCTTCATCAGGGTCAAAGAGGCTTTGGAGGAGGTTGTGGTCAGCTTCATGCTCTAGGGTTTCCAGCACCAGGCGAGCCAGACGTTGTTCAAGGTACCCTTTTCTTGTTTTCTACCTCGTTGTATGCCTTGTTGAATTAGGATCAACACAATCCTTCATATCACCTACCCATGTCCATGCTTTGGGACTTAAAGTAAAGAGGATTCCAGTGCCCTTGGTGTTGACTACGCCAGTTGGAGGTCGAGCTGACTTGTTTGAAGTATGTAGATACTATGAGCTAGTGTTGGGGAAACACCGCTCTTGGGGAGATTTCATATGTTTACAAATACAACCATATGATTTCAACCTCATCATGTATTGGTTGTATTCGGTGCAAGCTATCATGGATTCCTACAAGAAGAAGGTTTTCTTCATTGGTGCGGATGGAGAGAAAGTGGTGTTTGTGGGTGAGCGAGACCCTCAGATGGGTCATAGGCGTGTTCCATTCTTATCATCCATGATGGATGAGATGTTGTTGAGTTATTCAGAGGTTCAGAAATTGGTGTTTCCTAGGGTCATAGAGGAGTACCCTGATGTCTTGCCAGAAGAGGTTGTAGCATTACCCCCCCCCCTCGACGAGAGATCTAGTTTGGAATCGAGCTACATCCAGGAGATTTTCCTATCTCTATGTCTCCTTATAGGATGGCCCCTTCTGAGTTATGAGAGCTACATATACAGCTTGATGGTCTGTTGTAGTGAGGTTTTGTTTGGCCAAGTGTGTCCCCATGGGGTGCACCAGTTTTGTTCTTGAAGAAGGCCGAATACAGTTTGTGGTTGTGTGTAGATTATCATCACTTAACAAAATTAAAAATAAAGAACTGCTACCCTCTTCCACGTATTGCTGATTTATTCGACCAACTAAAGGGTGCAAGTTGGTTCTCAAAGATTTACTGGTGGTCAGGATATCATCAGATGCGTGTGAAAAATGAGGATATCTCGAAGACTGCTTTCTGTTGTTGTCATGGGCATTATGTGTTCGTTGTAATGACGTTTGGTGTGACGAATGCTCTAGCTGTATTCATGGGATTTATGAATGTTGTGTTCTGTGAGTTCCTGGACAAGTTTGTGATGGTTTTCATCGATGACATCCTTGTGTACTCCACATCTGAAGAGGGTCATGTAGAGCATCTACATGCTCTTTTGGGAGTTCTTTGTAAAAATCATCTATTTGGGAAGTTGTTGAAGTGTGGGTTTTGGGCTCGAGAAGTCCGTTTCTTGGGGCATGTAGTGTCGCAACAGGGAGTAGCTATGGATCCTAAAATATAGAAGCAGTTGTGTATTGGACATCCCCCAAGATAGTTTCAGAGGTGCGAAGTTTCCTTGGCCTAGTAGGCTACTACAGGAGGTTCATAGCCAATTTTTTCTGAGTTGTGAATCCTCTAACAGCATTTACTAGGAAGGATCAGGATTTCATATGGACTGATCAGTTCCAGGCAGCTTTTGAGTATCTGATGGAGAATTTAGTAAGTGCTCCAGTCCTTTTTCTTCCAACAGAGGGAGTTCAGTTTGATGTTTTCTACGATGCTTCACATCTAGGGTTAGGTTGTGTTCTCAAGTAGAAGAGGTCAGTTGTTTCTTACGAGTCTCGACATTTGCGTCCCTATGAACAAAACTAGGACACCCATGATCATGAGTTGGCAGCCGTGGTGTTTTCTCTGATGTTCTGGAGACATTACCTCATTGGTGAACACTTTGTGGTTTTCACTGATCATAAGAGTTTGAGGTATGTTTTCTCCCAGAATGAATTGAACTTACAACAACATCGATGGATGGAGTTCTTATAGGAATAAGACTTCGAAATATCATATACACTTGCGAAAGGGAATTTTGTGGCCGATGCGTTGAGCCAAAAAGTCACGTAGTGGTGCTGTACGTGAATCTGGGGATTCCTGGATAGTAATGGAAGAACTGTCTGCATTACATCTTGATATGGGAGATGTTGGGGGTAGAGGATATATTTTTAAGATGATGGTGTATTCAACCCTAGTGCAGAAGGTGGAAGAGTCCCATTATGGGGATATTGAGGTGGAGGTCTGGAGACACCGAGTTTTTTGTGGTGAGGCCCCGGATGGTTGGTCTGAGGATGAAGAACACAGAGTGTTTTATCATGGAAGGATTTTTGTTCCCATGGTGAAGCACAATATGGTTCTCAGAGAGTTCTATAGTTCCCACTTAGCAGTACATCTTGGCGTGATAAAGATGTACCGATCCTTGAGGAGCCAGTTTTGGTGGCCAGGGATGAAGTGTGTGGTTGCGGAGTTTGTGACTTGATGTTTAGTCTGCCAGAAGGTGATGGACGAACACCGTGTTCCTGGTGGTCTTCTCCAGCCATTAGAGACTCCTTAGTGGAAGTGGGAGGACATCTCAATGGACTTTGTTAATGGTTTAACTCGAGCTCTGGGAGGATCCGATGCTATTTGGGTGGTAGTTGATCGTTTAACAAAATCAACCCACTTTATAGAAATCAAGGAGTCAATATTAGTGGATGTTTTTTTGAGGTAGTATCAAGAGGAGGTGGTGAGACTTCATGGAGTCCCAAGGATGATCATTTCTGATCGGGATCCTTGTTTTACCTCCAGGTTGTGGAGAGGTCTCCAGCATGATTTTGGTTCTCAACTATGCATTATCACTTCTTTTCATCCTCAAATGGATGGTCAGACAGAGCGAACAATCCAGACTCTTGAAGACATGTTACACTCTTGTGTTCATAACATTGTAGGTTCATGGATGAGTCACATACCCTTTGTGGAGTTCTCTTAAAATAATAGTTTTCAATCCACCATCGGTATAGCGTCGTTTGAAGACTTGTATGGCCGACCTTGCTATTATCCATTTTGCTAGACTGGGGTCAGAGAGTCAGCAATTCTCAGACCAGAACTAGTGAAGAATACAATAGAGATGGTTCAGGTAAACCGTGAGAGGATGAAGACAGCGCAAGATCGTCAGAAATCATGTGTTGATCAAAGAAGGATACCCTTAGAGTTTGATGTTGGGGATCTTGTGTTTCTGAAGGTAACTCCTCGTTGTGGGAAGCGAAGGTTTGGTCGTGGGAGTAAGATTTCTCCCCACTTTGTTGGACCTTTCGAGGTGTTAGCTTGTGTTGGATCTGTGGTGTATCGAGTAGCACTTCCCCAGCAGATGTGTCATATACATGAAGTTTTCCATGTATCACAACTCCATCGTTACCTTCATGACAACTCTCACATCATCGATTGGGGAGAGATCGATGTTGATGATGATGCCACCTTTGAGGAGAGACCTATGGAGATCCACGACCATAAGGATAAGGTGTTGAGAAGGCATTCCATCCCCTTAGTTTGTGTATTGTGGTCACACGGTGGCATGGAGAAATGTACCTAGGAACGTGAGTCACAGATGTGTGCCTGCTACCCAGAGTTGTTTGATGTTTAACTCTTTTCATGTAATGATGTTCCCTTCGTGGTTAGACCTTTCATGTTTTATTTATGAATTTATTTTGTTCCTTTTGTGTCTTTCTCTATCTTGAGAGGTATCTCGATCGGTGGTTGTTTGGACCCCATTTATTTTTTATTCTCTCTTTAGGTTGGTTTTTAATTCTCGAGCAAGAGAATGTTTTGAGAGGAATTTGATGTAATGTCCCGAATAACTCTGGTCCATTACTTTGTGAAAATGTGGTATTTGAGGTCTTCTGGGAGGTCGATTTGACTTATCCCCAATAGTTTGCCAAATTTCCAGTTCTGTGAATAGTGTTTCTAGTTTTACGAACAGTAACGGTGGGTGTACAGATCGGTTTCACAGATCAGTTTTACAGATCAGTTTCACAGATCGGTTTCAAAGATCTGTTTCACAGATTGGTTTCACAAATCAGTTTCATAGATCGGTTTCACATATTGGTTTTAGAGATCGGTTTCAGAGATTGGTTTCACAGATCGGTTTAATATACCGGTTTCACAGATCCATTTTATAGATCGGTTTCATAGATTGGTTTCATAGACTGGTTTCACAGATCCATTTTATAGATTGGTTTCACAGATCTGTAGGTGTACATTAACGGTAGGAGAACAACGTTTCTAGCTTCCTACAGTTTTTCCCCTTTTGACATTTTCTTTGATATAAAATACATTTAAGGAATTATTTTAAGGACTCTTAAGTCCGATTCAAAAGCCATAAATCCTATATTAATTATTCCTATGGATTATCATGTTTTTACTTGGTCAAACTGCGTGGGTTAATGCGATCCAGTTTTAATGGGTAATTAAGCGTATCTTAAACTGGCGCCCCATTAAATATTCAAAAGGGAAAAGATATCATCCTCCCTTGTTCTTCTTCTTTGTTCTTGGCTATGAGATGCTAGAACCTTTCAATCCTTCCCATTGGAGTTGCACAATCAAACTTTACTCCTCAGATCTGTTCCGCTCTGTTTTGATGCAACCAAGCTGTATCGATCAATTTTCAATAAAAGGTATGTTTTATCATCGTTCCTTTGGGATCATATCCTACTCTTTCTCATTTTCATCAAATATCAGGTAATCTCAATGCTTCTAATGGGTTTTTTCTTGAGGTTTAGTTGGTATGGCTGTACCATGGCATCCTCAGGTGGATGCGGTTGTCGCGAGAGGGGGATCTTGACCCGTTGTGTGGATAATGAACGTGAGGAACTGTTCGAGGTAGGGGATTTGTTGCTTCTATTTTCTTTTACGTCCAACTGTATCATTAGCATGTTTTATCCTAGTAGATCATAATGGAATTGACATAATAAATATTTGAACTAGATAAATAAATTGATATCTATCTTATGTTATTGCCTCTTATTTTTCTTGATAGTGTGATATCTATGCTTGCTTTGATTACTTGTTTGTTATCGATGTAAATCAGTAAAGGACATAAATCAGGATTAATTAGTAATTTTTGGATAAAGATAAAGAGGCATGAAAACAAATCCGGTTCTTATTATAATTTGTTGTTAATAAAATTAGTGCAATAAGCATGATTACTTATTTGAGATAGCATACTGATTAGGTTTCCCGAATTTGGAACCTACATTAAATAAATCTTATAATTCAAGATGGATTAAAGAACTTCTGGTTTGATAATTTCAAAAAGGGTTTTGAGTTACCCTCTTGATTGTTAAAGGAACAAGATCCCATTGATGTGATATTTGTTTTCCTACTGCTTGTGATGTGATGTGATCCTGGATGGATGTTGTGATATGAGGAGGCATATACGCCTTTTGGTTGTGGCGGCAGATGACGCCTAGAGTGGCGAGATGCATCTGTCTTTACCCGAGAGGCATCGGGGAGGATCCTACTGAGTATACGGTTATACTCACCTTATGTATATATAAACTTTTTTTCAGGTCACTTGGAGCAGGTTGGAGATCAAGCTGGTTACTACTAGTTTCTGGTTGGAGGAGCTATCCGGGCTTGTGGTCACTTCCGTTTTACTTTATTTTGTGTACTTGTAGTTTCCCCCTTTCAATTGTATTACATTTTCATGGAATTTTATATATGTTCTTGGTTTTATTTTATATTTTAGTTATGAGTTGGAGTTAGTTGGTGTCTATCTTATCTATCTCTTCCACATGTGTTCTCTTAGAGTTTAATGCCTCCCATTTGTGTGTTTATTATACCCTCGGTGCTAGTCGCCAACCCGGGGCCTAATGGAGGTGGGACTCATGGATCAGTATCTCCCTTTTCACATTTCCATCCCAGGAGGGGTACACTTTGTGGGGAGGGGGTCGTGACATAATTGGTCAGTAGATTCCAGCTTGCACTAGGTCAATAATGCATCGAATCATGTAGTCCTTAAAAATTGAAACAAATAAAGACAAAGAGCGGGTCCCCTCTCTGGATTCCATGGGAGTACTGAAAAAACCCTTTGGGATCCATTGATAATGACATGAATTCTGCCACTGTTTAGAATATTAATGATTAGTTTGATAAAATTTCAAGATAAACCAAACATGCCATTAAATTTGAAGATGAATATCTACTTTATGGTGCTAGAAGCCTTAGAGATATCATGTTTTTGATAAAAACTAACATTCTTCATTTATTTCTTCATAGTGTTGATTCCTTCTAAGGAAGTGAAAAGACATGTTTGAATGGATCTCTTAGGAATGAACCCAAACTTGTTTGGAGTGATGATGTTATCAAAATATTCCCCATCTTGATAAGCATAATTTTACATATAATCTAAGGAACTGTGTTCCCAATGGAATCCAATTGAAAATCATCAATCTCAATGGAATTTTCTTTCTTTGGGAATAGAGATAAAAAATTGGACTTTGTGCCCTGTGGAATTGATCCAAAGAGGAAGAATCCCCTAACATCTTTGGTAACATCCACATGAAAAATGTCCCAATAAAACATAAATAACTTATTTCCAAACTCATCAAGTCTCACTTCACTATCCATGTTCAATGATAAAAGAAAAAACAAAACATTATTCTCTAAGGGGGAATCCGTTAAATCCTCATTATGATGGTTAGAAATGAAAGCTGCTATGGAGTCCGAAAGAATGAAGGATTCAGCACCATCATCCATGTACAGTCCATAAAAATAGTCCACCATAGCCTTAGAAATGTCTTCCATCAATGTGATAGTGTAACCCCCAACCCAAATAACATTAATATTATTCTTAACTATTTTTTATCTATGAAATCAAGGAAAAAACATAGAGATTATATCCCCATCTTGCTACCATTTGAAATTGAACTGAGCCTTTGCAAGCCTCTCTTTAAGGGACAATAAATCATCCAGCTTGGAATATAGTTGAAGATCCTCCCAGGAAGGGGTATGTTTCTACTGATTCACAATTTGGAATGTTTCTAACTAATATTTAGTAGCCTTGATGTCATCTTACAACCCTAAAAAAGAACTTTATTCTCCATTCTTTCTAGAGGCCCATGACTTCTCTAAGCAAAGAGACCACAACAAAATAGGGGCTTCCTACAATGGTATTGTTCCACCCTATGATAACCTCTTCCGTGCGCCTAGTAATTTTGATCCAAGCATTATAAAATTTGAAGGTCACAGGAAAAGACATGGTATTAAACTCCCTTAAATCGAAAACAAGGGGATTGTGGTCCGAGTTAAACTTTGGGAGAGTGAACCTGGAAATAGCCATGTGGGAACTCTTGTCACTGATTTTGGAGAAACACCTATCCAGCTTGTTGGCATTCCAACAATTTATTTTGTACCTTCCCCTTGTGAATGTTTCTCTAGAAATTGATATTTTGGAAAGGTCATACTGATCCAGGAATGAAGAAAATTCCTCTGCTGCAGTATGGGAGAAGTTAGGTAAAACCTTTTCATTAGGACTGAGAACAGTATTAAATTCACCAATAACAATCCAGTTATGGGATATGGACTCATTCACCTGAACTAACTTCCTCCAGAGACCCCTTCATATAATGTATGAACATGATTCATACACAAAACAAAGGATAAGGGTGACACCATAGAATTATACGGTAAGGGAGATCAATTGAGGGTTAGTCTCAACAGAAATAACCTGAACATCATTGTGATTCAGAACCCATAAGGTTTCTATATCAGTAGAATCACCATTTGAAGAAACAATGGAGTAACCAAGGGTGTTCCAGTTAAACCTCTTCCAGTTTTAAAATATAATCATGGCTTCAACTAACCCTATTAACATTGGCATGTGAGAAAGAAATTCCCAAAGAGCTACAATCGTGGGTATATTCCTGAGCCCCAGTGAATTCCAAAAAATGATCTTTATTGAGGAAGGGTTTTGGTAAATGTGTAGAATGGAGTGCTACCCCACTCCTTAACTTTCTTTCACTTATTCTTGGGGTTTCCATTAGAATACTTTGAAGGTTCTATAGTAAGATATTTCTCTACCAACTTCCGCTTGTCCTCAGTCTGCTCTTTGTGATTAAGACCAATTGCAAGAAAATCATCATCCTGGGCTTGATAATCCTCATCCATTTCAGTCCAAAATACCCAAATCAGTGGTTCAAATTTATTCATAGTGTATATAGAGTTATTTAGGGAAAATCCAATCAGTTTCCTCGCATCCCAGTCTGAGGAAACCACCGTTAAAGGGTCAATAACCAGGTTAATCCCAGCTGAGCTCCCAAGCATGTTAACCATTTCTATAGGGACCAGAACTAGTGTGATTGGGACAACAGTTGAAGGGTATTCTGGTGTACCCTACAAGAAAGCAGTTGAATCAGCATCCAAAGTTCCCTGTAGGCCAGAAGGTGAGACAAGAACACCACACCTGACATGGCTCTGAGAGGCTAAATCCTATACAGTAGGCAAAACTATAGGCACCTGAGTCGTGGAGACCTGGGCTTTCTCCATCAATCCATTACCCTCAACTGAAGTGGATGTGGGGATTGGATAAAGGAATTGTTTAGGGGAATTCATTGTCCCCTCAAGAGGCCTAGTAGGGTATATGGAATCAGAGGCACCAAGAGGAGGGGGAGCAACAACCAGATCAGCCTTGAAACTAGTGTCATCAGCCATATTGGTGGGAGTAGGGGCATGGTTCAGACGTGAAGCCCCAGGGATGCTTCCCTCATATATTTTTCCACACCTTTAGATGTTGAGGGGTCTCATGGGGACTCATTATGCCTTGGGTTTTGATTACCTTCACCATAGTTCTTCTTTCAAATAATTTGTTCATGCACCTACAGGTTGCATATTGGAAATGTCTTCGATCTCCTACATTTAGAGAGAGTGTGGCCAAAAAAAATTATAGGTGTGGCAAAATTTGGGCATTCTCTCATACTATATTTCTATGGGTAGTTTTTCATCAAGGGTATTGAAAATGACCTCCTCAACCAGGGTTCTCTCCATATTAGCTTCAACAAGAACACTTTCATAGTGCCCATGCATTAGGTTGTATGTATCCATATCAAATATAATGGGGACTCCAAATGAAGATCCAATGTCCCAAAGGATTCGAGGAATCCATTAGAACAAATTTAATTTTAAAATATGAATCTAGAACAATGAAAAGTTGTTTTTTACACTAAAGGGGTCAAAATTTCTTTCCTAAACCTGTATCCGAAGAAGGCCTGGCATAATATTGAGGAAACCAAATCTCCAATCCCTCCATTTCTAGTCATCATAAGTGATGATTATGTGATAAAATCCCCTTCCCAAGTCTATCATCTTCCATTCTATGAACCCCCAAATTTTTGCAACGCGCTCAGACAAATCACCACTTTTCCATATCTTCTCCCCTTTCAGGACAAACACCATTGCAATAATGAAGAAATGACATAAACTAGTCTTCTCCTCAATTGCTTCCTAATTTTCCAAAACATGTTCCACATGATCTTTACTGATCACACGAATGGGGTAGGGAGCATTAAAATCCATGAACGTAAGGGATGATATCTATTTCACCACATCCACAAAGTTTTTCTTGGGTCCCGATACATCTGGAGCGTCCCAAGTGACAATTGTCCTTTCCTTGCTAGATTTTCAAGGATGAAAATCCATATATTCCCAAATAGGTCTGATTAAACCGAGCCCATATCTTTATTTTTTCCCATAGAAGAGATCGCGATTTGGGGATGAACGAGATCCACATGGTCGCTCGGCTCCCTTACATGCTCCATCTCTTCTCCTATTTTTAGGGTTTTAGTGTTTTTTTTGTTTTTTAGGGTTTTTATTGTTTTTTAGAATTTGTAACATTTATATGGGTCTGAATTGTTTTTAGTGTTTTTAAAGTTTTTAGAGGTTTTTATGGTTTTTATGGAATTTTTGGGGGGTTTTAATTTTTTAGGGGTTTTGTAGTTCTTATGATTTTTTGGGGTGTTTAGGTATTTTATCATTTTTTATATTTTTTTGTGGTTTTAATTTTTTTTAAATTTTTAAAGAATTCTTAGGGTTTTCCTTGGTTTTTAGAGTTTTTGTGTATCTTTTGTGATTTTTTATAATTTTTACGTCTTTCAGGGATTTTGAGGGTTTTTAAGGGTTCTTTGGGTTTGTAAGGTTTTATACTTTTTTGGTTTTTAGAGTTTTTTAGTTTTTTAGTGAATTTAATGTTTTTAGTTTTTTTATTGTTATTATGGGTATGAAGTGTTTTTAGAGTTTTTATTGGTTTTTACGGTTTTATGAGATTTTAGGGTCTTTAATGTCTTTACAGGTTTTTATAGTTTTAGTGTTTTTAGGTCATTTAAAGTATTTATGGGGGTTTAGTATTTTTTAGGGGTTTTATATGTTTTAGTTTTTTTATATTTTTATAGGGTTTTCAGGGTTTTTATTTGTTGAGTTATTTTTAGGGATATTTTTGGATATTTATGTGTTTTCAGGGTTTTAGGGATTTTGAGTGTTTTTAGGGGTTTTAGGGTTTCTTGGGTTTTAGGGTTTCTCACGATATTTATTTTTTTATGTTTTTAGGGGGATTAAGTGTTTTTAGGTTTTTATGGTTTTCATATGGTATTTCAATATTTTTAAGTTTTTTTATGATTTTATAGATTTTATGGCTTTTTTTATTTTCATGGTTATTTAGGGTTTTTTAGGGTTTTTAGGTTTTTTGGGATTTTAGGGGATTTTGGAGTTTTTTTGGTTTTTATGTTTGTTATAGTTTTTTAACATTTTTCTTGGTTTAAAGGATCTTAGATTTTCTATTGGGATTTAAGGTTGTTTGGGTTATTATAGTTTTTATTTTTTAGATGTTTTATGGTTTTTAGGGTTTTAATCGATTTTTCAGTTTTAGGGGTTTTAAATGATTTTTTGTTTTTAAGGTTTTCTTAGGGTTTATCAGGATTTTTAAGTTTTTTTTTATTTTTAGGGCCTTTTTAAGATTTTTATGGTCTTATGGGGTTTTTTTTTGACATTTTGAGGGTTATTAGGGGTTTTGAACGTTATAAGGGTCATTATGGGTTTTTTTTGGGTTTTAGGATTTTATGAGTTTTTTAGGATTTTAATGATTTATTAGTGTTTTTAAAAAAATTAGGGTATTGATGGGAGTTTTGAATTTTTATTGGGTTTTAATTATTTATATGGGTTTTAGGGGTTTTATGATATTTAAGTGTTTTTATGGTTTTTAGGGCTTTTATGATTTTTATCAGTTTAATTTTTTTCTGTGATTATAAGTGTTTATAGGTTTTTAAGGTTTTCATAGTTTTTTATGGTTTTTATGGGTTTTATGATTTTTTGAGATTTTGTGGGGTTTTATTGTTTTTAGGGGTTTTATGGATTTTTTGGAGTTTTTGGGTTTTTTAGGGTTTTTATCATTTTTTTGGTTTTTCAGGGTTTTTATATTTTTAAGGTTTTATAAGGTTTTTTATGATTTTTATGATTTTTTACATTTTTGGGGATTTTTTTTGAATGTTATGGTTTTTTAGGATTTTTAGGGTTTTTATGGTTTTTTAATATTTTTGGGGTTTCATGGTTTTTAACATTGTTCATGTTGTAGGGTTATTGACTGTTTTTAGGTTTTTACGGTTTTAATAGGAATTTAATGGTTTTAGTGGTTTTTAATGTTTTTAGGGTTATTATGGATTTATATGTTATTTATTGTTTTATGGTTTTTATGATTTTTGAGGGGTTTGGGGGTTTTAAATTATTTTTTGGAATTTTAGCTTTTTTTGAGTTTTTATGGTGTTTTGCATTTCTGTAGTGTTTTTAATGTTTTAAGGGTTTATATATTTTATATATTATTTAGTGGTTTTTAGTGGTTTTTAGGTTTTTTAGGGCTTGATATGGTTTTAGGATGTTCTATGGTTTTATGGGTTTTTTTTTGTTTTTTGGTTTTTTAGGTTTTTAGGGGTTTTAGTAATTTTATCATTTTAATGTAATTTTAGGTTATTGTAGTTTTCCTAGGGGCTTTCACGATTTTTAATGTTTTTAAGAATTTTTAAGCATTTTTTAGTATTTTTATGGTTTTTTAGGGATTTTGAGGGGTTAATGGGTTATTAGAGGTTTTAGGGATTTTAGGCTTTTCAACGTTTTTAGGTTTTTAGGAGTTTAATGTTTTTTGGGTTTATATGGTTTCCATTGGGTTTCTCGTGGTTTTCCATGTTTTTATGTTATTTGGGTTTTGAGGGCCTTTTATGTATTTTAATCATTTTTTACAGTTTTTAGGGAATTTTGAGGGTTTTTAGAGTTTTTAGGGTTTTTATGGTTTTTTTTTGTTTTTATGGGTTTTAGATAGTTTTTAGGGTTGTTAGAGTTTTGTATTTTCTTTAATATTTTAGGGGATTAAAGGGTATTTTATAGTATTTAGTGGAAAGGTAGATGTGAGGGTCATGCTATTCCAAACCCCCCCATATTTGTTAGAAATATGATGGATCACACAAGGGAAGGGAGGGGTCAAACGACCCACACCCAAAAAACCCCAAACAAACCAAACCCAAAAATATCAAAATAAAAACCCAAAAGCACACAAAGGAGACAAAGTAGAAAAAACCCCAACATCACCTTCAAACCAAGTAGAACTAGCAATAAGTTACACTAGACCAAATCAGAAACACCGTTAACCCAAATTCAGCACCACAAATCCAAAAACATCCTATTGCAGCCTCAAGCCAAACATGATCACAACATAACCTTACATTAAAGGTGGTCGGAAACCAACAACATCAAACACCAAAATCAGAAACCACAACAAGTCACCAGCAGCAAAAGAATAGAAGCATAGGAAATCCAGAGGAAACTGAAAGCAAGGACACCCCCAATAAGCCAATGGAGCTGATCCTGAGAAGACCAGAGCACACCGGGACGGCCGATGAATCGAGAAGAAATGAAGAAGGGATATCGAAGAAAGAATCCAAGAACACTTCAGCCATGACCGGATCTCAAAACCAAAGAGGAACCCACCGCAGCCGACAATAAGGAACCCAGACCCAACGATGAATACACAGAAGCTACAACGAGATCTGGAGGATAGGGGAATGTTGAGGAGGGTATCAAGAACACCAGGACCAAAATCGATCTCCTGAAGCCACATAGAAAACCCAGATCTAGTAAGGCATACAACGATCTAGAAACCCAAAATCGAAGTGTAGACCTATGCAGATAGGAATCCCAAATCCAAGAGAGTCGGAGTCAACTCCACATGAACCAAATCCATCAAGGAATGATTCCCATCCATACCAAGATCTCGAAGCTTCAAGGCATTATGAAGTCGAGACGTACCGAGGAAACCTACATCGACACCATTCCAGGATGAAGTCGCGAACACTAAGGTCAGACCACAGTGGAGGGGGAAGGGGGAAGATCTAATGGAGAACCCTAGTGATGTAAGGGGAGGAGTTTCCACTGCTCCGATGCCTCTCTTCTATGGGTTTTAAGGGTTTTATGTTTTTTAAAGGTTTTACAATATTTAGGGTTTTTGAGGTGACTTTTAGGGTTTTTAGCATTTATCATGTTTTTTTTCTTGAAATAGGAAATATATATCATTGTATTTTTCTTAAGGTTATTTGGAGGTTTTCAATGTTTTTATGTTTTACTAATTTCATTATCAACATTTTCATTTTAGGGGTTTTTATTGATGTTTTCATATTTTTATTGTTTTTTCCATTTTTAGGGATTTTGATGGTTTTTAGGGGCTTAATATTTCTTTTCAGTTTTTATGGTTTTTTTATTTTTTAAGGAGATTTAATATTTTTTTATTGTTTTTCTAAACAATTAAGGGGTTAAAGGGTTTTACAATTTATATAGTTTATTTTTAGTGATTGATGGGTTTTAGAGTTTTTAAGGGTTTTAGGGGTTTTTATGATATATTAGGAAATTTAGGATCTTTTTAGGGGTTTTAGGGTGTCAAAGTTTTTAGTTCGTTTAGGTTTTTTATAAGTTTTTGTGTTTTTAATTTTTTTAGGTGTTTTCATGTTTTTAGTGTTTTTTTTAAAAAATTTATGGATTTTAAGCCACTTTTTGGATTTATATTTTTTTTATGGATTTCATGGATTTTTAGTGATTTAGGGTTTTTAGGGTTTTAGAGTTTAATTTATTTTTTCATTTTTAGTGTTTTTACTATTTTTAGGTTTTAATGTTTTCTTATGGTTTTTAGCGTTTTTGGGTTTTTTTACATTATTTTGGATTTTTAGGGATTTTTTATGATTTTTATGTTTTTTTCGGTTTTAGGTATTTTATGTATTTTGGTTTTCTAATGGTTTTAAGTTTCTTTTGGTTTTAATATTTTTTATTTTTTTTATGAATTTTATGTTTTCAGGGTTTTTTATGGTTTTTATGGGTTTGTAGTGTTTTAATATTTTTTAATATTTTTTAATGTTTCTAGTGTTTTTAAATTTTTAGGTTTTTTATTTTTTATGGTTTTTAGGAGTTTTAGCATTTTTTAGGTTTTTAGGGATTTTAAGTGTTTTTCCGATTTTCAATGTTTTCTTAGGGTTTCAGGGTTTTTTGGGTTTTTTTATGTTTTTTGGAATTTTTTGGGGTTTTAGGATTTTTAATGTTTTGGGGGTTTTTGGGTTTTCTGGTATTTTGAAGTTTTTTAGGGTGTTTATGTATTTTATAGTTTTTTTGGGGTTTTAGGTATATTTTGATTTTTTTGGGTTTTAATGGTTTTTAGATACTTTTAGCATTTTTGGAGTTTGGGGGATTATAGTTTTTAATGTGTTTTTTAGTATTTTATGGTTTATTAAGGTTTTTAGGGGGATTATGGGGTTTAATTTTTTGTAGGATCTCTTTAGGGTTTTTAAGGTGTTTCATGTTTTTCAGTTTTTCAGTGGTTTTATGTACTTTTAGGTCATTAGGGTTTTCCTAGGGTTTTCATGGTTTTCAGGGTTTTTTGTGCTTTTTACATTTTTATGAATTTATGGGTTTCTTTAGGAATTTTATGGGTTTTTAGGGTTTTATGAATTTTTTGTGTTTTTAGGGTTTTTTGGGTTTCAGTTTTTTAATAGTTTTTTGGGATTTAGTGTTTTTATTAGTTTTTGAATTTTTTGTGTTTTTTTCTTTTTCAGGGGTTCAAATAGTTTTTAGTTTTTTTATTAGTTTTTATGGGTTTTTAATATTTTCATGGGTTTTAGGGTTTTTATAATTTTTATGATTTTAAGAGGTTTTAATAGTTTTTTCGTTTTTAATTTTTTTTTATGATTTTTCAGGGGGTGTTTACATTTTTAGGTATTTTTTTAGATTTCATTGTTTTCTATGACTTTTTTTATTTTCAATTTTTTAGTGTTATTTGTGGTTTTTAGGGTTTTAATGGTCGTTTAGGGTTTTTATGGGTTTTTAGGGTTTTCAGGTTTTTTAGAATGTTCAAACGTTTTTATTGGTTTAAAGGGTATTTAGAGTATCTTGTGGTTTTATTGTGTTTAGGGTTTTTATTTTTATTTTTTAGGAGCATTAATATGTTTTAGGGTTTTTGAGGGGATTTAGTGTTTTTATGTTTATTAGGGTTTCATAGGTTTTTTTGGATTTTTAAGAATTTTTTGATTTTTAAGGATTTCAGGGTTATAAATATTTTATTTATTTTGAAAGATTTTTTAGTATTTTTATGGTTTTTATATTTTTGTTGGATTTTGAGTTTTAGGGGATTTTATGGGTGTATGGTTTTTATTATTTTGTGGTATTTTAGAGGTATTTTTTTTGTTTTAATGGTTTTTAGTATTTTTTAATATTTAGGGGTTTTGACTATTTATTAGAGTTTTTAGAGGTTTAGGGTTATCATGGGTTTTTAGGTTTTTTTATGGATTTTATGGTTTTTTGGGGTTTTATTGAATTTAAGGGGTTTTAGTGTACTTTGAGTCTTTTAAGTTTTTATTGTGTTTTTAATGTTTTTTAGTTTTTTATGGATTTAAGTGTTTTTAGGTTTTGAAGGTTTTCAATGTTTCTTTAGGTTTTTTTATGTTTTTTCATTTTAGGGATTTTGAGAATTTTTTAATTAATTATGTTTTTAGTGATTTTGGGGTGTTTTATGGGTTTTAGGTATTTTATCATTTTATGGGGTTTTAGGCTTTTTCTTGGATTATGAGTTTTTAGGTTTTATATAGAATTCATAAGGGTATTTGGGGTTTTTAGGATTTTTAATTTTTTTTTATGTATTTTTAAGGCTATTTTTATTTTTTTTGGGTTTTAAGAATTTTTAGTGATTTTGAAGGTTTTATTAATCGTTTAGTGCTTTAAGTGTTTTTTAGGGTTTTTAGTGTTTTTTAGTTGTTTAGGGGTATTATGTATTTTTTGGGTTTTCGGTTTTCTTAGGATCATTAGGTGTTTTATGGGTTTTTACATTTTTATGGATTTTTATGGGTTTTATTGATTTTTTTTAGTTTTGAGGTTTTTTATGGTTTTAATGGGGTTTTAAAGTTTTTTGTGTTTCTTTGGTTATTTATGTTTTTAAGGTTTTTTATAGTTTTTAACATTTTTAGGGTTTTGAAACATTTATAGAGTTTTTAAAGGGTTTAATGTATTTATGGGTTTTTAGGGTTTTTAGGGTATTTAGGGTTAATTTAGTTTTTTATGGGTGTTGTGTGGATTTAGGTTTTAAAGGTTTTATTTGCAGGATTCTATGTTTTCACTGATTTTTATGTTTTTTGGGATTTTTTGGATTTTTTTCTGGATTCTCATGTTTTTAGGTATTTTGGGGTTTTTAGTGTTTGTAATCATTTTAAGGTTTTTATGGTTTTTTTGTCTTTTTGGTGTTTTTATATTACATAGGGGTTTTTATAGTTTTTATATTATTTAGTATTTTTAGGGGTTTAGATGTTATTAGAGGTTTTAATTCCTTTTAAGGTATGATTTTTTGGGTTTTTAAGGTTTTTAAGTGTTTTTACATGTATTAGGGTTGTTAGGGTTTTTGGTACATTTTAGGGTTTTATAATTTTTAGAATGTTTTAGGTTTTAAGGAGATTTAGTTTTTTGTTGTTTTTAAGGTTTACATAATGGTTTTCAGGGATTTTAGGTTTTTCATTATTTTTAGGTATTTTAGGGTTTTTTAGGATTTTTCGGGTTTCTAGGGGATTTAAGGGTTTTAGGGATTTTAAGGGGGTTTAAGGTATTAGGATCTTTTTGGGTCTATGGTTTTTTGTGTTTAAGGGGGTCTTTTAGTTCATTTAGGTTTTAAGGGTTTGTTGAGATTTTAACATATTTAGGGGTTTAAAGGGTTTTTAGAGTTATTTGTAGTTTTCTAGGGTTCTATGGGTTTGTAGGGTTTTGAAAGTATTTTTGTAGTCTTTATGGTCTTAAGGTGGTTTTAGGGATTTAATGACTTTAAGGGTTTTTTTTACATTTTTATGGATTTTTAGTGATTTTTTGGATTCTTATTGTTTTTAAGGTTTATATGGATTTTGATGGGTTTTTTTGGGATTTTTACGATTTTTAGGGTCTTTTATGGTTTTTATCATTTTTTAAATTTTTATAGTTTTTATGTGTTTTTAGGTTTTTAATGTTTTCATTGTGTTTTTTCAGGGTTTGTAGGGTATTTTACGTTATACAGATTTATATGGATTTTTAATGATTTTAATATTTTTAGGGATTTTATGGGTTTTGTGGTTTGATTGTTTTTTTATTTTTTAGGGGGTTTTAGAGTTTTTAGGGTTTTAATTTTTTTTTAGATTTTTTAAAAAAATTTAGGAGTTTAATTGATTTTAAAATATTTATTCATTTTTAGGGTTTAAGGGAGTTTTAAGGATTTGAAGGATTTAGGGTCTTTTTATATTTTTTTAGCTTTTTTATTATGTTTAGGGTTTTTATCCTTTCAAGGTTTCAAGGGTTTTTATATTTATAGGGATTTTTATAAGGTTTTTATGTGTTTTTATGGTGTTTAGGTTTTATTTTATATAATTTTATGGTTTTATGGTTTTTTTTGAGTTTTTTAATTTTTCTAGGGGTTGCAAGCATTTTTAGAGTTTCTATTGGTTTTTCAAGGATTAAAGGGTTTTTATGATTTCTATGGTTTTTAACAGAATGAAAGGTTTTTACCATATGTTTTGGGGGTTTTAGTGTTTTTAGTGTTGTTAGGGGTTTTAGAGATTTTAAGTATTTTTATGTTTTTGAGGCTTTCTTATGGTTTTTCTGGGATTTTAGGGTGTTTATGTTTATTTGTATTTTTAGGGAATATTTAGGATTTTTATGATTTGTCATGATTTTTAGGGATTTGAGGGTTTTTAGTAATTTTTTGTTTTTTTAATTTTAGGGTTTTTTGCGGTTTTAGGTTTTTAGGGGTTTTATGTGTTTTGGATTTTAATATTTTCTTAGGGGTTTTCTGAGTTTTTTGGGGATTTACATTTTTAGGGATTTTAGATATTTTTTTAATTTTTATTATATTTAGGGTTTTTAGGGATTTTGTGGGTTTTAGCATTCTTCATGTTTTCTTGAGTTTTAAAGTGTTTTAGGGTTTTAGGAATTTTCGACTTTTTAAGGGTTTTATGGTTTGATATTGTTGTTTAATGTTTTTAGGGGTTTAAAGGGTGTTTAATGTTATTAGTGGATTTCACAGTTTTTATGAGTTTTTAGAGTTTTTTGTGTTTTTAGTTGTTTTTGGTTTTTTGGGATTTTAGTGTTTTTAGGTTTTTTTGTATATTTAATTTTTTAGTTGTTTTTAGTGTTTTTACATTTTCGGTGTTTCTTAGGGGTTTTAATGGGTTTTTTGTTTTTAAGTATCGTTGGGACATTTATAATTTTTTTTTGTTTTTTAATGTTTTCAATAATTTTTAGGGTTTTAGGATTTTAAAGGGTTTTTAGTATTTATTTCGTTTTTTGGGTTTTTAGGGGTTTTATGTTTTTTAGTTTTTTAAGGTTTTTAGGGGTTTTCTATGTTTTTTATGTTTTTGGTGAGTTTTTGGGATTTTTTTTGTATTTTATGGTTTTTAGGGATTTTAGGGATTTTTAGGGTCTAGGGAATTTTTGGGGATTTATGGTGTCTTAAAGTTTAAAGGGTTTTTTTTGAGTTTTTAGGGTATTTATGGTTTCTAGAGTTCTTTACCATTTTTAATGTTTTAATGGTTTTTTAGAGATTTTAGTCTGTTTTTTAGATTTTAGGAGTTCTAGGATTTTAAGATTTTTTTGATGTTTTTAGGATTTTTAATGTTGATTATGTTTTTTAGCGATATTAGGTGTTTTTTGGATTTTAGGTTTTCTAAAAGTATTTCAGTTTTTTTTTAATTTTGTTTTGTTTTTATGTATTCTTAGGGATTTTCTTGAATTTTATGGTGTTTAGGTGTGATCTATTTGGAATTTTAGGGGATTTTTTTAGGGTTTTTAGGTTTTTCTAGGGTTTTTATCATTTTTTGTTTTTTAGGTGTTTTATGTGTTTTTATGTTTTCATGTTTTTACTTGTAATTTTTTGTTTTTTAGTGTTTATTACGTTTTACGTGATATTTGGTATTTTTTTGTATTTTTATGGGGTTTTCATGATTATAGTGTTTTTAGGGGTTTGGGGTTTTTTAGGTTTTTTTTTGAATTTTTGAATTTTTATGGTTTTTTGAGTTGTTTAGGGTGTTTAAGGTTTTATAAATTTTTAAATGTTTTTATGGGTTTAAAGGGTTTTGCAGTTTTTGTGGTTTTTTATGGATTTTTTGACTTTTATGGTTTTTATGTTTTTAGGGATTTTAGGGATTTTATGGTTTATTAGGGATTTTGGTGTTTTTTAGGTTTTTAGGGTTTTAATGGTTTAAGATTTTTAGGATTTATTATATTTTTCTAGGGTATCATATGTTTTTTTATATTTTTAAGAATTCATTGGTATTTTTTAGAATTTTTAGGTATTTGTAGGGTTTCTAGGAGGAATTTTAGGGTTTTATGGTCTTCTATATTTTTCTGGGTTTTTTCATTTTTAGGGGGTTTAATGGTTTTTAGTGTTTTTAATGATTTTAGGGGTTTTATAGTTTTTGGGAGTTTTTGGTATCTTTTAGGGTTTATATGGATTTTTAGGGTTTTGAAGAGATTTTGGGGGGGTTTTTTGGGGGGTTTTATGGTTTTGTGGGGTTTGTTTGGGTCTTTTGAGGGCTTTTAGTGTTTTTGTGTTTTTAGGATTTTTAGTGGTATTTTAGGGTATTTTTGTTTTCTTAGGGGTTTTAAATTTATATGGGTTTTTATGTTTTTTGATTTCATATATATTTTTAGGATATTTATATTTTTTAGGGAATTTAATTATTTTTTGGATTTTTATATATTTTTAGGCTTTTGAGGTGTTTTAGAGTTTTTATCTAGTTTTATATTTTTGGGGTTTAATGTGTGTTTAGGATTTTATGGTTTTCTCATTTGTTTTCATGGTTTTATATAATGTTACATTTTTAGGGATTTTAGGGCTTTTTACGTGTTATAAATTTTTTTATGGTTTTCGGAATTTTGTTGGTTTTTACAGTTTTCAGGATTTTTTGTATTTTTATGCTATTTTTAGGTTTTTTAGTTTTTAGGGTTTTTGGATTTTTGGATTTTTTTTAATGTTTTAGATTTTTAAATGGATTTTATTTTTTTAGTTGGTTTTAGGGTTTTATGGGTCTTATGGTTTTTGGGTTTTTTAGGGTGTTTTAGTGTTATTCTCATATATTTGGTTTTTAAGGGTTTTGAGTGTTTTATGTTTTTAGGTTTTCTTTGGTCCTTTCTTTATTTTTAAGGTTTTTTACATTTTTAGTGATTTTTAAGGCTTTAGAATTTATATTTCATTTTTAGGGAAAAGAAGGAGCAGGACCAGAATATTCCTTGCCCCCAAAAGTTTATTAGAAAAAAAGAAAACAATGGAGGGGAAGAGTCAATTGTCCTACACCTAACCCCCCCCCCCCCCCCCTAAAACACAAAATGCACACTAAAATAGACACATTAGTAACAAAAAATCAT
The DNA here is from genome assembly GCA_963277665.1 of Viscum album. Taxonomy (NCBI): domain Eukaryota; kingdom Viridiplantae; phylum Streptophyta; class Magnoliopsida; order Santalales; family Viscaceae; genus Viscum; species Viscum album. The sequence continues at coordinate 480,528,680 of OY728162.1, forward strand.
TGCTTCACCACCTCCCAACCAAGAAGCAACCACCATCTAGCCACACCGTTTCCAGCATCCAGGGCCTCCTCGCCATGTAGATCCACGACCAGTATCACAAAACCATCAGCACCAACATCATATACATCAGCTTCATCACATCTCATCTAAGTAGCAACCATAATCCATCACCTCTGTTTCCAACAACTAAAACCACCTTCAATCACAAGACATCGTCTAACAACTTGCATCGGTTCCAGCAACCAGCACGAATATCTACTCACAACCCATCCAGCCACACCCCCAACCAACACTCGAGCAGTTCTGCAATGACACCTCTAGCACCTCTTATACAAGCATCAACCAACAACCAGCATCTCATCATCCATCATCCATCACAACCAAGCCAATAAAAACCCAGTATCCAATAACTCACACAAAGAAGTTCCCATCCAACAATAGAGAAAAACATTTCAAACAAAACAACTTTCATTTTATAGATTCTCCAACTATCACCAATCTCCATATCCGAAATCATTGTTTTGATAATGGAAGCCACCACAATTTTTCCACTTTAGCACCAAATCAAACCATGAAATTGAAACCAAAAATAAATGAAATACATCAATCTATACCGCATGACTTATCTATAGAAAAGCATCCAATTAGAACCATCTGCAATAAAACTAGACCTGAAGATGCAAGAAACAACCTGAGAGATGTCCGAACGGTGATGCCTGAAGAACCCCAGCCACAAGACAATCATCATACTGGGCTTGATAATCCTCATCCATGTCACTCCAAAATACCCCACTCTATGGTTTAAATTTATTCAGAGTGTATATGGATTTCTTTGGGGAATATCCAATCAGTTTCCTTACAGCCCTGTCTGAGGAAACCATCGTTAAAGAGTCAACAACCAGGTTCATCCCAGCTGAGCTCCCAGACATGTCAACCTCATCTATAGGGACCAGAACCAGTGTGATTGGGACAACAGTGGAAGGGTATTCAGGTGTACCCTACTGGAAAGAAGGTGAATCAACATCCGGAGTTCCCTGTAGTCTGGAAGGTGAGACAAGAACATAACACCTAGCATGGCTTTGAGAGGCTGAAGCCTATACAGTAAGTGAAACCACAGGCACCTGAATCTTGGAAACCTGGGCTTGATCTAGCAATCCATTACCCTCAACTAAAGTAGATGTGGGGAGTGGATCAAGGAATTGTTTAGGGGAATCCATTGTTCCCTCAAGAGGCCTAGTAGGGTCTATGGAATCATAGGCACCAAGAGGAGGGGGAGAAACAAACAGACCAACCTTGAAACTAGTGTCATCAGCCCCATTGGTGGGAGTAGGGGCATGGCTCAGACGTGCAGCCTCAGGGATGCTTACCTCAGATATTTTTCCACACCTTTAGATGTTGAGGTGTCTAGTGGAGACTCATTATGCCTAGGGTTTTGATTACCCTCACCAAAGTTCTTCTTTCAAAGAATTTTTTCATGCCCCTACAGGTTGCATATAAGAAATGTCTTCGATCTCTTACATTCAGAGAGAGTGTGGCCCAAAAAATTACAGGTATGATAGAATTTGGGCCTTCTCTCATAATAAATTTCTATGGTGAGTTTTTCATCAAGAATATTGAAAACGACTTCCTCAACCAGGGTTCTATCCACATCATCTTCAACAAGAACACTTGCATAGTGCCCATGCATTTGGTTGTCTTTATCCTTATCAATTCTAATGGGGAATCCAAATGAAGAGGCAACGTCCCAAAGGATTATAGGATGCCATTAGAACCAATTTAATTTCAAAATATGAATCCAGAACAATGCAATGTTGTTTTTCACACTAAAGGGGTCAACATTTTGGTCTCCAACCTGTATTTGAAGAAGTCCTAGCATAATATTGGGGAAACTAAATCTCCAATACCTCTATTTCTAGTCATTATAAGGGAAGATTATGTGATAAAATCCCCTTCATGTGGTTTTCATCTTCCATTTTGTGGACCCCCAAATTTTGGCAATGCGCTCGGACAAATAACAACTTTTCCATATCTTTTCCCCTTTCAGGACAAGCACCCTTGCAATAATGAATAAATGACATAAACTAGCCTTCTCCTCCATCGCTTCCTAATTTTCGAAAACATTTTCCACAAGACCTTTACTGATCACACGAATGGGTTAGGGAGTGTTAAAATCCATTAAGGTAAGTGATGCTATCGATTTCACCACATCGGCAAAGGTTTTCTTGGGTCCCAACACATATGGAGCCTCCCAAGTGACCACTAGCCATTCCTTGCAATATTTTCAAAGATGAAAATCCCTATATTCCCAACTAGGTCTGATTAAACCAAGGCCAGATCTCTATTTTTTCCCTTAGAAGAGATCGCGATCTGGGGTGGCACGGGATCCCAATGGTTTCTCGGCTCCCTTACTTGGTCCATATCTTCTTCTATTTTTAGGGTTTTAGTGTTTTTTTTGTGTTTTTAGGGTTTTTATTGTTTTTTATAATTTTTAACATTTAAAGAGGATTGAATTATACTAGAGTTTTTAGTGGTTTTTATGGTTTTTAAGGATTTTTTGGGGTATTTATGTTTTAGGGGTTTTATAGTTCTTAGGATTTTTTGGGGGGTTTTAGGTATTTTAACATTTTTATGTTATTTTGTGATTTTAATTATTTTTAAAAAATTTAATGAATTCTTTGGGTTTTCCTAGGTTTTTAGAGATTTTATGGATATTTTGTGATTTTATATAATTTTTACGGCTTTCATGGATTTTGAGGGGTTTTAAGGGTTCTTTGGGTTTGTAGGGTTTTATACTTTTTGGGTTTTCAGAGTTTTTTAGTTTTTTAGTGTATTTAATGTTTTTAGTTTTTTAAGGTTGTTATGGGTCTGAATTATTTTTAGAGTTTTTATAGGGTTTTACAGTTTTTATGGGATTTTAGGGTCTTTAATGTCTTTACAGGTTTTTATGATTTAATTTTTTCAGGGTTTTTAAGGTATTCAGGGGGGTTTATTATTTTTTAGGGGTTTTATATGTTTTAGTTTTTTTATATTTTTATAGGGTTTTCAAGGTTTTTAATTTGTTTATATATTTTTTTGGATTTTTTAGGATATTTAGGGTTTTTTATGTTTTTAGGGGGATTAAATGTTTTTAGGTTGTTAAGGTTTTCATAGGGAATTTCAATATTTTTAGGGTTTTTTATGATTTTATAAATTTTATGGCTTTTTTCATTTTTATGGGTATTTTGGGTTTTTTATGGTTTACTGGTTTTTTGGGATTTTTGGGGATTTTGGAGTTTTTTGGTTTTTATAGTTTTTTAACATTTTTCGTGGTTTAAAGGATTTTATATTTTTATTGGGATTTAAGGTTTTATGGGTTATTATGGTTTTTACATTTTTTAGATGTTTTATGGTTTTTAGGGTTTTAATCAATTTTTCAGTTTTACGGGGTTTACCTGATTTTTTGTCTTTAAGGTTTTCTAACGGTTTATCAGGATTTTTAATGTTGTTTTATTTTTAGGGCCTTTTTAGGATTATTATGGTATTATGGGGTTTTGAGATTTTGAGGTTCATTAGGGTTTTTGAACGTTATAAGGGTCATTATGGGTTTTTTTAGGTTTTTAGGATTTTATGAGTTTTTTCGGATTTTAATGATTTATTAGAGTTTTTTAAAAAACATAGGGTATTGATGGGGTTTTCGAATTTTTATTGGGTTTTCATTATTTATATGGGTTTTAGTGGGTTTTAAGATATTTAAGAGTTTTTATGGTTTTTAGGGTTTTTAGGATTTTTATCATTTTAATTATTTTCTATGATTATAAGTGTTTATAGGTTTTTACGGTATTCATAGTTTTTTTAGGGTTTTTATGGGTTTTTATGTTTTATTTGAGATTTTTAAGGGTTTTAAAGTCTTTCGGGGATTTATAGATTTTGTGGGGTGTGTGGAGTTTTTATCAGTTTTTATGTTTTTCAGGGATTTTAGGGATTTAAGATTTTTATGGTTTTATAAGGGTTTTATAGTTTTTATTATTGTTTACATTTTTGGGGATATTTTTGAATTTTAATGTTTTTTAGGAATTTTAGGGTTTTTAAGGTTTTTTACTATTTTTGCGGTTTAATGGTTTTTATCATTGTTCGTGTTTTAGGGGTATTGAGTGTTTTTAGGTTTTTAAGGTTTTATTTGGAATTTAATGGTTTTATGGGTTTTTTTATGTTTTTATTTTTATTATGGATATATATGATTTTTATTGTTTTAGGATTTTTATGATTTTTGAGGGGTTTTGGGGTTTTAAATTATTTTTTGGAATTTTATGTTTTTCTGAGTTTTTATGGTTTTTTTAATTTCTATAGATTTTTTAATGTTTTAGGGGTTTATATATTTTTATAGTTTGTAGTTGTTTTTAGTGGTTTTTAAGGTTTTTAGGGTTTGATAAGGTTTTATGATGTTCTATAGTTTTAAGGGGGGTTTTTTGTGTTTTTTGGTTTTTTAGGGTTTTTATGGGTTTTAGTTTTTTATCATTTTAATGTTATTTTAGTTTATTATCGTTTTATTAGGGGATTTCATGGGTTTTTTGTTCTTAAGAATTTTTTAGAATTTTTTAGGATTTTTACGAGTTTTTAGGGATTTTGAGGGGTTTATGGGTTATTAGAGGTTTTAGGTATTTTAGGCTTTTCGACATTTTTTTAGGTTTTTAGGAGTTTTATGTTTTTTGGGTTTTTATTGTTTCCATTGGGTTTCTCGTGGTTTTTCATGTTTTTATGTTATTTGGGTTTTGAGCGCCTTTTATATATTTTAATCATTTTTTATTGTTTTTAGGGAATTTTGAGGGTTTTTGGGTTTTTTGTTTAATGGATTTTGGATAGTTTTTAGGGTTTTTAGAGTTTTGTATTTTTTTTAATATTTTAGGGGCTTAAAGGGTATATTATAGTTTTTAGGGGTAAGTTAGATGTGAGGGTTAGGATATTCCGAACCCCCCCATATATTTTAGAAATAAGATGGAGCAGACAAGAGATGGGAGGGGTCAAACTACCCACCCCCAAAAAACCCCAAAAAACCCGAACCCAAAAATATCAAAACAAAAACCCAAAAGCACAGAAAAGAGACAAAGCAGAAAAAACCCTAACATCACCTTTTAACCAACTAGAACCTGAAATCAGTAGCACCAGACCAAAGTAGAAACATTGTCAACCCAGCTTCAATACCACAAAGCCAAAAACATCTTCTTGCAGCCTCAAGCCAAACACGATCACCACATTCACCATCACATCACCATCCATCAAAGGTGGACAGAAACCAACGACATCAAAAACCAAAATCACAAACCAAAACAAGTCACCAGTAGCAAAAGATTGGAATCACAGGAAATCCAGAGGAAACAGAAATCAATGCCTCCCTCTCCAAGCCAACAGAGCTGAGCCTGAGAAAACCAGGGCACACCAAGACCACCGACGAATCGAGAATAAATCAAGCAGGGAAATAAAATCAAGAAGCCATGAACACCGCAGTCGCGACTGGATCTCGAAACCAAAGAGGATCCCACTGCGACCGACAATGAGCAACCCAGAGCCAATAATGAATACACAGAAGCCGTGACAAGATCTGGAGGATAGGGGAACACAGAAGAAGTTTTCACGAACGCCATGCCCAAAATCAAGCTCCCAAATCCACATAGAAAACCTAGATCTAGTAAGCCATACAACGATCTGGAAACCCAAAATCGAAGTGAAGACCTATACCAGATAGGAATCCCGAACCCAGGAGAGACAGAGTCAACTCCACGTGAACCAAATCCATCAACGAACGATTCGAATCCATAGAAAGATCCTGAAGCTTCAATGCACGATGATGTCAAGACGTACGGGGGCAACCTCCATCGACACCATTCCAGGACGAAGTCGCAGACACCGCGGTCAGACCACAGCAGAGGGGGAAGGGGAAAGATCCATAGAATAACCCTAGCGATGAAAGGGGGAGGAGTAGCCTCTTCTCTGAGTCCTCTATTCAATGGATTTTAGGGGTTTTATGGGTTTTAAAGGTTTTACAATTTTTAGGGTATTTGAGGTGACTTTTAGGGTTTTTAGCATATTTCTTGTTTTTTTGTCAAGAAATAAGAAATATATATCATTGTATTTTTTTAAGTTTATTTGGAGGTTTTTAATGGTTTAATGTTTTCCTAATTTCATTATCATCTTTTCATTTTAAGGGGTTTTTATTGATTTTGAAGTATTTTTATTGTTTTCTTGCGTTTTTAGGGATTTTTAAGGTTTTTAGGTGTTTAATATTTTTTTCTTCAGTTTTTATGGTCTATTTATTTTTTAAAGGGATTTATTATTTTAATATTGTTTTTCTAAAAAATTAAGGGGTTAAAGGGTTTTACGATTATTTAGTTACTTTTTAGTGTTTGATGGGTTTTAGAGTTTTTTGGGTTTTTGGGGTTTTTATGGATTATTGGGAAATTTTAGGATCATTTTAGGGCTTTTAGGGTGCCAAAGTTTTTAGTTCATTTAGGTTTTTTAAATGTTTCTAGGTTTTTAAGATATTTAGGTGTTTTCATGATTTTTTGTGTTTTTTAAAAAATTAATGGATTTTAAGACATTTTTTGGATTTATTTTTTTATGGATTTCATATATTTTTAGGTTTTTATGATTTTTAGGGTTTTTTAGAGTTTAATTTATTTTATAATTTTTAGTGTTTTTTCTATTTTTAGGTTTTAAGGTTTTCTTATGGTTTTTAGCGTTTTTGTGTTTTTTTACATTATTTTGGATTTGTAGCGCTTTTTTAGGATTTTTATGTTTGTTAGGGTTTTAGGTATTTTATGATTTTTGGGTTTTCTAAAGGTTTTAAAGTTTTTTTGGTTTTAATATTTTGTTTTTCTCTTATGAATTTTATGTTTTCAGAGTTTTTTAAGCTTCATATGGGTTTGTAATGTTGTTAGATTTTTTAGTAGTTTTTAATGTTTTTAGGGTTTTTAAATTTTAAGGTGTTTTATGTTTTTATGGTTTTTAGGAGTTTTAACATTTTTTTTAGGTTTTTAGGGATTTTAAGTGTTTTTTATGATTTCTATGTTTACTTAGGGTTTTAGGGTTTTTTGGGTTTTTTTAGGTTTTTTGAATTTTTTGGGGTTTTAAGATTTTTAATGTTTTGGGGATTTTTGGGTTTTCTGGGATTTTGAAGTGTTTTAGGTTGGTTATGGATTTTATAGTTTTTTTGGGTTTTAGGTATATTTTGAGTTTTTTGGGTTTTAAATCTTTTTAGATTTTTTTTTATCATTTTTAGGTTTTGGGGGGGTTATAGTTTTTAATGGGTTTTTAGTATTTTATTGTTTATTAAGGTTTTTAGGGGGTTTATGGGGTTTAATGTTTTGTAGGATCTCTTTTGGGTTTTTATGGTGTTTCATGTTTTTCAATTTTTCAGTGGTTTTATGTATTTTTAGGTCGTTTCGATTTCCAAGAGTTTTCATGGATTTTTGTACTTTTTAAATTTTTAGGAATTTAAGGGTTTATTTAAGAATTTTATGGGTTTATAGGGTTTTAGGGATATTTTAGGGTTTCTCGGGTTTCAGGTTTTTTATGTTTTTTGGGATTTTAGTGTTTTTTATTAGTTTTTGAATTTTTTTTGTGTTTTTTAATTTTTCAGGGGTTAAAATAGTTTTTAGTTTTATTATTAGTTTTTATGGGTTTTTAATATTTTCATGGGTTGTAGGGTTTTTATAATTTTTATGATTTTAATAGGTTTTAATAGTTTTTTTCATTTCTAATTTTTATTTATGAGTTTTCAGGGGGGGTTTACATTTTTAGGTATTTTTTTAGATTTCATGGTTTTCTATGACTTTTTTATTTTGAGTTATTTAGTGTAATTTGTGGTTTTTCGGGTTTTAATGGCAATTTAGGGGTTTTAGGGTTTTTTATGGTTTTCATGTTTTTTAGAATGTTCAAACTTTTTTATTGGTTTAAAGGGTATTTAGAGTTTTTGTAGTTTTTTAGTGTTTAGGGTTTTTAATTTTATTTTTAGGAGCTTTAAAAGGTTTTAGGGTTTTTGAGGGGATCTAGTGTTTAGGGTTTTTATTCCAGCAACCATCACGAATAGTGTTTATGGTTCAAATAGTGTTTAGGGTTTTTATTCCAACAACCATCACGAATAGCTACTCACAACCAATCTATCAACACCCCCAACCAACACTCGAGCATTTCTGCAACAACACCTCCACCACCTCATATAAAAGCATCAACCAACAACCAGCAGCTCATCATCCAACATCCATCACAACCAATCCAGTCAAGACCCAGTATCCAATAACTCGCACCAAGAAGTTCCGAGCCAACAAATAGAGAAAAACATTTCAAAAAAAAACATTCATTTTATAGATGCTCCAACTGTCACCAATCTACAGATCTGAAATCAACATTTTGAGAATGGAAGCCACCAAAATTTATCCACTATAGAACCAAATCAAACCATGAAATTGAAACCAAAAATCAATGAAATACATCAAGTTATACCGCATGATTCATCTATAGAGAAGCATCAAATCAGAACCTTCCAAACTGAAACTAGACCTAAAGATGCAAGAAACAACCGGAGAGATGTCTAAATGAAGATGCCTGAAGAACCACAGCCGCAACACAAGCCTCCGCATGTTAGAAGACTACACGAAACAAGAAAAAAAACCAAAGAGGTTGCCACTAACCACACAACGTCAAGAAATATCACAGAACCCAAGCCGCAATGTAGTCCCTATTGAATCCTACGAAGAAGGGAATATCACGCAAAGCTGAAGTGATCCCTCATTCCCACAAATAAAGATAGCCACCTAATCCAAACCGGACATCAAGAGAGATTTTTTTTTAGTTTTTTAGGATTTTTAGGTTTCCTCATAGTGTTTTCATGAATTTTATTATTTTTTACATTTTAAGGTATTTTTACGTCTATTTTAGGATATTTCTGATATTTATGAATTTTTGGGGTTTTTAGAGATTTTTGAGTTTTTAGGGATTTTCGGGTTTTATGGTTTTTATATTTTTAGGGTTTTATGTGTTTTTTGGTTTTTCAAAATTTCTTAGTGTTTTTTTAGTTTTTTAGGTTTTTAATGTTTTTAGCTTTTTTTTGGGATTTGTAGGATATTTACGATTTTTTGGGTTTCTATAGATTTTTAGGTTTTTAGACACTTTAGGGTTTTTAAGAGTTTTTTTATTTCGGTTTAAGGGTTATTCTATAGTCTTGGGGTTTTATGTTTTTCATATATTTTAATGTTTTTAGGGTTTGTGTGGTTATTAGTGTTTTTGTGTTTTTTTGTATTTTAGGGATTTTTATGTTTTTATGGGTTTTTAGAGTTTCTAGGGGTTTATTGAGTTTATAAGGATATTTATATTATTTTTATGTGTTTTAGCATTTTTTATTTTTTAGTCATTTTAATGTTTTTTAGGTTTATAAGGTTTTCTTAGTGGTTTTTAGGGTTTATAGGGTTTTGCATTTTTAAGAATATTTTTTTTGGTTTTTAGGGGTTTTAGAGATTTATTGGGTTTTATAATATTTTAGATTTTTTATCCTTGTTTAGGTTTTAGGGGTTTAATGTTTTTTTATGTTTTTTTAATTTTCTTTTGGTTCTTTCATGATTTTTTTGGGTATCACATTTTTAGGGATTTTTAGGGATTTTTAAGTATTTTTATTGTTTAATGGGATTTTAATTGATTGTTTTTTAAAAATTTTAGTAGTTCAAAGGTATATAACCATTTTTAGTGGGATTTTAGGGGTTTTATGGGTTTTTATGTTTTTTATGGATTTTAGGGATTTTAGGGTTTCTATGGTATTTATATATTTTATGGTTTGTTATGGATTTTAGCCTTTTTTGAGATTTTATTGGTTTTAAGTATTACTAAGATTTTATTAAGGGTTTTTAGGTTTTTAGGGTTTTGAACATTTTTATGTAATTCTATGTAGTTTTTGGATTTTTAGGGTTTTTATGGATTTTAGGTATTTTTAGGGTTTAAAGGGTTTTTGGGGATTTTATTTTTTTATTTGGGTTTTTTTGGTATTTTAATTTTTGTAGGGTTTTGGTGTTTTTAGAGTTTTTAATGTTTTCCAGGTTCAAAGAGTTTTATGATTTTTTAGTGTTTTAATGCTTTTATGGGTTTTTTGGATTTTTTATGGTTCTCTTTTGGTTAATTAGGTTTTTTTATGTTTTTCTACATTTTTAGGATTTTTTTTGGAATTTTAAGATTTCTATGGGGTTTAACGGTTTTTGGGATTTGAGGGATTTTACGGTTTTTTGGGTTTTTAGGGATTTATTTGGGTTTTGGGGTTTTTTATTTTTTTGGACTTTTAAGGTTTATAGTGTTTTTTTTTGTTTTTATCCATTTAATGTTTTTTTATATTTTTTATGGTTTTTTTGTTTTTAATGGTTTTTCATGTTTTTAATGGATTTTATGGGGTTTTAGGTATTTTTAGGGTTTTTTGGTTTTTTGGGATTTAGTTTCTTTTATTTATTATAGGTTATATTATTTTTTAGATTTTTAATCTTTTCATAGAATTTTTTGAATATTTTTTTGTATTTTATATTTTTTTTTATTTTTATGGGGTTTTTTGTATTTTTAATGTCGCTTGAGTTTTTATGTATTTTGGGGGGTTTTAGTGTTTTAGGGTTATTAAGGTTTTTATGGTTTTTTATGTTTTTAGGGTTTCTTGGAGTTTTAAGGGATCCTATGGATTTTATAAAGACTTTAACAATTGAAGGGGTTTAAAGGGTGTTTAGTGATTTTAGTTGTGTTTTATGGAATTTTTTTTCGTTTTAAATATTTTTAAGGTTTTAGGTGTTTCACAATTTTTTGTGGTCTTTCGAGTTTTTATCATTTTTAGGTTTTTTAGGGTCTTATGTGTTTTTTAGTTTTAAATTTTTTCTTAGGTTTATTTTATCTATTTAAGGTTTTTGACAATGTTGGAATTTTTAGGAATTTTTTAGTATTTTCATGGTTATTAGGGTATTTAGGGATTTTGAAGGTTATTAGGGTTTTAGCATTTTTAGTGATTTCGTTGGGTTTTCTATGTTTTTAGGGGATTTTTTTATTCTTTCGGTCTTTTATTGTTTTTAGAGTTCTTTAATATCTTTAGGGGTTTAAATAAATTTTTAGTATTTTTAATGGTTTTAGGGGTTTTATGTGTTTTATTGTTTTTAAATGATTTTAGGGGTTTTTATAAGTTATTGGGGTTTTTGGGTGTTTGGGTGTTTTTTGGGTTTCTATGGGTTTAGGGACTTATTATGGTTTTAAGGGTTTTGAGAGTTTTTTTATTTTTAGGGGTTTTATGTGTTTTTATTATTTAAGGGGTTTTATCAGTTATTAAGGCTTTTATGGTTTCTTGATGTTTATAGTGAATTTTATGGATTTTTACTGTTTTGGGGGGTTTTTTTGTTTTTACGTTTTTATGGTTTTTATGGTTTCTCATGGGTTGTTTTGTTTTTTAGGTTTTTATGTTTTTAATTTTTTTTTGTTTTAAATGTGTTATTATTATTTTTCCACGGTTTTAGGATTTTTTTACTTTGTTAGTGATTTTTGTCCTTTTTTCATATTTTTAATATTTTTAGGTGTTTTAAGGATTTTGATGGTTTATAGTTTTTTCGGGTATTTAGGGTTTTATGGATTTTTGGGATTTTATGGTATTTGTATGTTTTTTGGAATTTTCATGTTTTAGAGAGTTCCTTAAATTTTTTAGGGGTTTTAATGGGTTTTTGAGTTTTTAGTTTTTCTAGGGTTTTATGGTATTTCATTGTTTTTAAGGTTTTAAGGGTTTTATGTCTTTAATGTTTGTATGGTTTTTATCGGATTTTCATATTTTTTATTTTTTTAGAGGTTTTAAGTGTTTTTAGAATTTTAATTTTTTTCTTAAGTGTTTTCAGGGTTTTTAATGGTTTTTACGTTTTTAGGTATTTTAGGTTTATTTCATTTTTATGGTTTTTATGGTTTTAGGGTTTAATGGTTTTTTAAGGATTTTTTAAGTTTTTTTTTGTTTTAAAAGGTTTTTGAGATGTTTTTAAATGTTTGTAGGGGTCTAAAGGGTTAATATATTTTTTTAGTGATTTTTTTTGTGTTTTAAGGGTTTCTATAGTTTTTTATAGTTTTTAGGGGGTTTATGTTTTTTCGAGGTTTGGGGATTTTACATACTTTTTATGGGTTTTAGTGTTTTAGGGATATTAAGGTTTTAAAATGTTTTTATATTTTTTATGATTTCTTAAGGTCTGTCATGGAATTTCTGGTTTTTATGTTTTTAGGTCTTTTATAGGATTTTAGGATTTTTATGTGATTAGGGTCTCTAGGTATTTTTAGGGTTTTATGGGTTTTTAGTGTTTTGGGTTTTTGGGTGTTTTTAGGTTTTTAGGGGTTTTAAGTATTTTTTTGTTTTAAAGCTCTTCTTAGGGGTTTTGAGGTTTATTTTTATTTTTTATGTTTTTATGGATTTTTAGGATTTTTTAGGATATATATATATATATATATATACTAGGTGCTTGGGGTACAATTACATTAAAAACACACACACACTTCACAGACATAGGCCGGAAGGCTAGCCATAGCCCCCCCCCCGCCACAAGTGATAGTCCACCCATCGAGCCATATTTATTTAATACTTGGCCCGAAGTAACAGTGTGCATGAAGCCCATTACATGGACCAGTGATCCAAAAACTAGCCTGAAGTCCTAGGGCAGTGTCACGCCTGCATCATACATGTGTCACCATAGATCTGCTTCTGCCTGCATCAGTTCTTGGCTACCTCATGCCATTATCACCAACTACCAATAGAAATCCACTCTCACCTATATTTTAGTGTTTTTATGGATTTTATGGTGTTTTAGGGGTTTTTATGGTTATAGGGGTTTTGGGTAATTAGGTTATTTTGGGTATTTATGGTTTTAGGGTTCTTTTGGGATTTTTGATATTGTAATGATTCTAATATTTTTAAGGTGTTTATTTATTTTTAGGTTTTTAAGTTTTTCTTAAGGGTGTTCAGGATTTTTTAGTTTTTTTGGTATTTTTATGGATTCTTTATAATTTTTATAGTTATTTATGGTTTTTGGGATTTTTAAGGATTATAGGGTTTTAAGGTCTTTTATGATTTTTAGCATTTTTAAATTTTTAGGGTATTTAGGGTTTTTTAGGTTTTTAAGGTTTTATTAGGGGTTTTCTGAGTTTTATGGTTTTTTATATTTTTAGAGATTTTAGCATTTTTTTATATTTATGGTTTCTAGAAGTTTTTTGTATTTTTTGGGTATTTGGGATTTTAGGATGTTTAGGGTTCTTATGGGTGTTGGGTGTTTATGTGTATTTTAATTTTTTAGGTTTTTATGGTTGTTTATATTTTTTAATGTTTTTAGTTGTTTAAATGGTTTTTAGATTTTTTAGTGTGATTTTATTAGTTTTTATGTTTATTTCATGGTTTTAGTGTTTTTATGGAGTTTATTTGGGGCTTTTTTGTTTTTTAGGTATTTTGGTGTATTATGTGTTTTCAGGTTTTTACTATTTTCTTGGGGTTTTTAGGGGTTTTAGGGTATATTATGTTTTTAGGGATTTTATTGTTTTTTTTGGATTTTTTGGTTTTTAGGGTTTTTATGAATTTTGAGGGTTTTGGGGTTTTTTTTTTGGTTTTAGGGTTTTCTATAGTTCATGGGGTTTTAAATTTTGTTAGATGTTTTTAGTGTGTTTATGAGTTTTTTTTGGGATTTTTTGGGGCTTATATAAGATTTTATGGGTTTTTGGAGATCTTTATGGGTAGTTGGGGTTTTTATGTTTGTAGGGATTCTTTTGTTTTTTGTGTATTTATGTTTTTTTGAGTTTTTATATTTTAAGGGGTTTTAGTGTTTTTCAGCATTTTTAATGGTTGAAAGTGTTTTTGGAGTATTTAGTTAGTTTCTAGGTGGTTTATGGGTTTTTAGGAATTTTAATGGTTTTTAGGGTTTAATGGTTTTTTGGGTCTTCTTAGCATGTTTTCGGTTTTTAGAGATTTTTAGGGTTTTTACTTATGCTATGTGTATTTAGGATTTGAAGGTTTTCTCATGGTTTGTCAGGGAGTCAAGGTTTTTTTATCTTTTTAAGGATTTTTAAGGGTTTTAAGGGTTTTTATACATTTTTATGTTTTTTTTGAATTTTGAGGGTTTTTCGAGTTTTTTGGGTTCTTTGGGTTTTTAGGGTTTATGTTTATTTTTGGTTTTATGGTTTTTTTTTATTTTTTTAGGGTTTTGCGGTTTTAAGATAATTTTAATGTTTTTAATGGTATGAAGGGGTTTTATATTTTTTATTTGTGTTTGGGTTATTATGCAATTTAACATATTTTAATGTTTTTGGGGATTTTATTGGTAGTAGGAGTTTTAGTTGTTTTATGGATTTTTTGGGTGTTTTATGCATTTAAATGATTTTTAGGTGTTTTAGGTTTTTTTATGTTTTTAAGGTTTTCTTATGGTTTTTCTGGATTTTTATGGTTTTTTATGTTTTTATGGTTTTAGTCATTTTATATAATTTTAATTGGTTTAAATTTTTTAGGGATTTTGAGGATTCTTCGTGTTTTTAGTGTGTTTTATATATTTTAGTGGGTTTTGGGGGAGGGGGGGTTGGGTTTTTAGGGTTTTCAATGGTTCTTAGGGGTTTTTTTGGGTGTTAGGGTTCATTAATATTTTTAGGGTGTTTTTCATTTTTTAGGGTTTTAGGGGTATTATGTTTTAGGTTTTTAGGGTTTTCATAGGGGGTTTCTAGGTTTTTTTAGGTTTTTAGTGATTTTAGTGAATTTTAGGATTTTTATTAGTTTTAGGGTATTTAGTGACTTTGAAGGTTTTTATCATTTTTAAGAGTTTTAATATTTTTATGGGGTTTTGGGGTTTTATGTTGTTTCTATGTTTTTAGTTTTTTGAGGTTTTTTCAAGTTTTTAGCATTTTTAAGGGTTTAAAGGGTTTAGGGGTTTTATGGTATTTTGGGTGTTTTTAGGGTTTTTTAGGATTTTTCATGGTTTTATTTTTTATGGGTTTTTATGGGATTTCAGGGTCTTTAGGGGGTTTTTAGATTTTTTAGTATTTTTAGGGGAGTTTTAGGATTTTTAGGAATCTTTGGGTTCTAGGGGTTTTGATGGGTTTTAGTAATTTTTTCAGGTTTTAATGGTTTTTTGAGTTTTAAATGCCTTTAGGGGATTAAAGGGTTTTTTTGTAGTTTTCACGAGTTTTACGTTTTTTAGAGTTTTTAAATTATTTTAGTGGTTATTGTTGGTTTTATTGTGGTTTTAGGGTACTTTTAGGTTTTTATCATTTTTTTCATTTTTAGGTTTTTAGATATTTTAATCGTTTTTAGTTTTTTATGGATTTCTTAGGGATTTTCTAGGTTTTGGGTTCTTTATATTTTTTTTGGAATTTTCAGTTTTTGTTTAGAATTTTTTTTTTGGTTTTTATGGTTCTATGGTATTTTGTGGGTTTTTTTGATTTTTTTTTGATTTTTAGGGTATTTTAGGGGTTTTGTGTTTTTTTAGTTATTTTATGGGTTTTAAGTGTTTTTATGTTTTCATTTTTTTGTTTGGTTTTTTAGGTTTATAGGGGCTTTTAAATTTTTATGGATTTTTTAATAGGTTTATTGTTTTTTATTGTTTTTATGGATTATGAGGTTTTTAGGGTTTTTAAGGTTTAATGGGTTTTTGTGGTTTGAAAGTTCTTTATGTTTTGAGGTTTTTAATATTTTTTAGTGTTTTTAAATAGTTTAGGGGTTTAATGGGATTTTAAAATATTCAGTGGGTTTTAGGGTTTAATATGGGTTTAAGGGTTTTTATGGATATAGGGTTTTTTATGTTTTTTAGGATTTTTATGGTTTTTATGGGTGTTTAGGTTTTTTAGTGTTTCTAGGTTTTTTAGGGTTTTTATGTGTTTTTAAAATTCCAATGTTTTCATATAGTTTCTCATGATTTTTATAGGTTTTAATGTATTAGGTATTTTTTTTGTGATTTTTAGGATTTTTATGGTGTTTACGTCTTTTAGGGATTTTAAGGGGTTATCAGTTTTTTTTTTGGGTTTTTTGGGTTTTTTATATTTTTTATGGTTTTATGGGTTTTTTAGAGTTTTTTAAAGTTTTTAATGGTTGAATTGGTTTTTTTGTTTTAGTGTTTTTTGGGGTTTAAATGTTTTTTATGGTTTTTAATGTTTTTAAGGGTTTTTTTGATTTTTGGGGAATATAGGGGTGTTACAAGCATTTTATGGTTTTTCAGTGCATTTAGTATTTTTAGGTTTTTTAGGGATTTAAATTGTTTTAAGGTTTTTTAGTTTTTCTAAAGGTCTTTTTGGGAATTTTAGGTGTTTATGTTTTTTAGTTTTTTTTTGGACTTTTGGATTATTTATGGTTTTTTGGGTTTTTACGGTTTTGGGGGATTTTTAGGTTTTTAGTATTTTTAGCATTTTTTTGGTATTTTAGGGTTTTTATAATTTTTTAGGTTTTTAGTGGTTTTATGTGTTTTGGGGTTTTAAGGTTTTCTTAGGGGTTTATAGGCCTTTTTTTTGGATTTTTAGAGATTTTGATAGTTTTTAGGGTTCTTTAGGTTATTAATGATTTTTATTGCCTTTTTGGGTTTTAGGTGTTTTTGAGTTTTTGAAGTGGGTTTAATGTTTTATAGATTTATAATATTTGTAGTGGTTCAAATGGTGTTTCATGTTATTAGTGAATTTTGGGGTTCCTAAGAGTTTTTCGGGTTCTTATTGTTTTTAGGGTTTTTTCTTTTCGAGGGGTTTAGTGTTTTTTATTATTTTTAGTGTATTTGGTGTTTTTTTAATTTTTTTAGGATTTATGTGTTTTTACATTTTTTATATTTTCATATGGGTTTTTACAGTTTTTAATAATTTTTATATTTTTAGGTATTTATGACATTTTATAATTTTTATGATTATTTTTGTGGTTTTTTTAGATTAGTAGGGTTTGTTGGGCTTTAGGGTTTTTATGGGTTTTATGTGTTTATAGGTTTTTAAGGTATTTTATGGGATTTTAGGGTTTTTTGGGGTTTTACATTTTTAGGGATTTTTATTGATTTTTAGGATTTTTTTTTTGATTTTTTAGGATTTTTAATGTTTTTATGGTTTTAAGCGATTTTGAGGGTTCTTTGTTTTTATTTATGGTTTTTTATAGATTTTTTGGTTTTTAGATTTTTTTGAGTTATTATGGTTTTTAATTATTTTAAGTTATTTCATAAATTTTAAGGTTTTTTATAGTTTTTTTTGGGTTTTATATGTTATTTTGGTTTTTATAGATTTTAGGGATTTTAGGGTTCTAAGGTCTTTTTTGGGGTTTTACGATATACATTGTTTTTTAGATTATTTTGGTAGTTTTAAGTGGTTTTTTGTTTTTATAGCTTTCATAGGGGTTTTCATGTTTTTTTAGTGTTTTTCGGTATTCTTTGGTCATTTTGTAGGATTTGTAAGGGGTTTTTTGGATTCTGTGTGTTTTTATGGGTTTTTTGATTTTCTAGATTTTTAGGTGTTTTTTGTGCTTTTAGGTTTTCATTTTTTTTATTAGAATTTTTATGGTATTTTGGGTATTTTTTGGGATTTTAGGAATTTGTTTAGGATTTTTATGGCCTTTTTTCATGGTTTTAGGGTTTTGAGATTTTTTGGATTGTTAGGGTTGTATTATTTTTATTGTTTTTTTATTGTTTTTTTAGTTGTTTTTGGTGTTTAAGGATTTTTATATTTATCAATGTTTTTAGAAGTTTATTGATCATTGGAGTTTTTATGGGGTTTTAGGGTTTTTATTGGTCTTATGTTTTTTGGTTTTTTATGTTTTTGGGTATTTAAGTTTTATTAGGGGTTTTAGTCTTTTTTAGGTTTTTAGGGTTTTAATTGTATTAATGTTTTAAGTTTTTGAAGATTTTTTTGATTTTTTTGTGTTTTTAAGGGGTCCTAGAATTTTTTACTGTTTTAGGGCAAGGAAAATGTGTGGGTCGAGCTATTCCCCCCCCCCCCAAATTTATTAATAAGAAAAAGAGACACAACAGAAAAGGGAGGGGAGGGGTCAAACGACCCACACACAAAAACCCCAAACAACCCAGGCCAAAATAAAATACAAGAAAAAGAAAAATAAAAAAATAAAAGAAACAAAACAAACCCAATAAAACACAAAAGACAAAGTAGCAACCATCCTCATCAACAACATCAACCAGAATCCAGAAGCTCACAACCAAGCAGCAACCAGCCTCCAATCTCACCAAGTCCAGCATCCAGCATAATCCAGCCATCACCGCCACAACATCGCTTAGCAGCATCTCCAACAAAATCACCCAACCAAACAAAACAAGCATCCCATAACACCAACCAGCCTCCAGTCCTCACCAACCCTTCCTCCCTAACAACAGCCAGCACAAACAGATGCCCACCACCAAACCCACCGCAGCAAGCCATCCCTATCAGAAACTCACATCCAAACATCCATCCACATCTAGCATCACAACCAAGACAGCCAACAACATTTCCATTATAGAAATCAAAAACACCCAGCCATTCAACTTTCATCGAACACCAATCAACACCACCATACCAAGTTTCCAGCACCCACCACCTCCACTCAAGGGAAGCGGTAGCCAAAGTCTAGTAGCTCATCATCCAACAACTCAAAATCCGACCAAAATTCAGCATGAACTTATGAAAGAACCAAAAACCGGTAGCAAACATCATATAACAACTCAGAACCCAGCAACCAACTCTTACTGACCAGACTAGTTCTAGCATCTCATCAAAATCCAAAATGAAAGACCTCCATCACCTATGCCTAAACCCATTCCGCACCATCCATAGCTCCTTAAACCCATCAAACAGCAGAAACCACAACACAAAACCAAACCAGCCAGAATTCAAGAACACGCAGACCATAAAATCAAAACGAACACAACACAGAATGGCCATACATTCATCAGCAGAATGATCCAAGAACAAGAAATCGGAACTAGAAAAGTAAACCTGCATCTTCTCTTTAATCAGCCACCAACCCATTGCAACAGTGAGCATCAGAGGCCTTATTCCATCACATAAAAAACACTCCATTGAGAAGCACCCAGCCCCATCACTTTGACACCTATTCCCACCGCAACATGGCTCCAGGAGAGACACCCGGGACCGAAAAGCGCAGATGATAAGCAAGGCTTTACCTTAGGAAGAGCATATTTCAGATCTGTCGAAACCAAATCAAGTCATTGACGAAACCACAAGTCAATGCCACCCATTCTAGATCCACCCAGAAACCATGCAGATCTGATAAGAGGAAGCCCGAAGAATCCTTTGACCGCAAGAACAAGATCTGCTATCCACACATCCAGATCCACCAAACATGAAGTAGAAATATAAGCAGAACATATGATGTCGTGAAAAGAAACACTGACAAAGACCGACGCCACCGAGAGCCTCCAAAATTCTCTGCCGTCAAGGATCAACACCACATGCCAAAGCAAGCCGCAACTGACAAGACAATCCTCATCATGAACAGACTGGAAGATGAAACCGCCAGAAAAAGATACCGGAAATGACGACATCGGGAGGAACTGAAGCAAGAGCAACGACATCTTCCCATAGTGCTTAATATTTTAGGGGTTTAAATGGTTTTTAGACTTTTTAGTGCTTTTTATGGTTTTATGGATTTTTAGGGTTTTCAATGTTTTTAGGTGTTTTAGGGTTTTAAGGTTTTTTAGGGTTTTAGTTTTTTTAGGATTTTTGGGGGTTTTATGTGCTTTTGGGTTTTCCAGTTTGTTGTAATAATTAATATTTTTTTGAGGGGTTTTTATGTTTTTTGGTATTTTTAGGGAATTTTTAGGATTCTTATATTTTTAGGGGTTTTATGTGTTATTTAGTGTTTTTATATTTTTTTGTTTTTTATGTGTTTATGTATTTTTAGGGTTTTAATGTTTTATTAGGGAAAGGAAGATGTGAGGGTCGGGCTATTCCCAGCCCCCCCATATTTATTAGAAAGAAAAAAGAGACTCAGCAGACAAGGGAGCAGAGGGGTCAATCAACCCACACCAAAAACCCCTTACAACCCACAGAAAAAAAACAGAAAAATCAAAAATAAAGTAAGAAAAATAAACCAAAGCAGAAAAACACACAACAACAAGAAGCAACCCTCTTCATCACCATCATCAACCAACATCCAGCAGCTCACAACTAAGCAATAACCAGCCTCCAATATCACCATGTCTAGCATCCTACATAATCCAGTCGTCACAGCCACAACATCGCTTAGAAGCATCTCTAACCGCATCACCCATCCAAACAGAACAAGCATCCTATAACACCAACCAGCTTCCAGACCCCAGCAACTCTTCTTCCCTACCAACAGCCAGCTCAAGCAGATTCACACTTCCAAACCCTCCACATCAATCCATCCCTATTTGAAACTCATAGCCAAATATCCAGCCACATCCAGCATCACGTCCAAGCCAGCTACCAGCATGTTCGTTACAGAAATCAAAAACTCCCAACCATACCACTTTCATCCAGGACGCATCAAGCATCCAACAGCTCCAACTCCAGAAATCACTAACGACATCAGACCACTCCGAACCCCATAGCAGCATCAAAACCATAAAAAATGAAACCATCCCAGCCAACATCTCATTCAGAACCGTATCCAGCACGCAACCAACGAACCATGCCACCAGTGAAGCGAACCATAGCAATAGATTGAACCCGTAGAGCAATAAACCACGATCTAACAGCACACCATAACTATAGAAAAATCGCAGAAACAAGGCCATGAAAGAAGAAACATACCAGATCTACATTGACATCAAGGAAGTATCCTTGAAACGGAACCGAAGCCGTAAAATAGGAGATTTGACCAGCATCCAAAAAGGTCATAGCCCACACCGCCAATGTGATCCCTTACGCCGATTCAAATGTGTCTCCTACAACCTCGGTGAAGAACCGGAAACTCCCGCAGCATCAAGCTTCAAGCGTGATATAGCATCACAGATCCACCCAAGCAGTAAACTCTACACAAACCACTGCCAAACCGAACTCGTTTTCACCTCCTCGCCAAGATCGCATCATCACTGAGGTACCCGGCATCGGTTAGCCCGAGGCAAACCCAGATCTTCAAATTCAACTTTGAACCACAGCGGATTCCCATCAAGGAATCTGACAGCCAAAGAGCCATCAGCAACTCCGTAGACCAAATCCAGCCGATCCAAGCCCCTAGAAGCCCACACAAGATCCAAGAATGATGAAACCCAAACGTATCAGTAAAGAAGTCCTTCTGAAGCTGAGAGCCGGAGCACGGGAAGAGGATAAGGAAACTGCCGGAGATGGGAGACCACCATCATCTTGGATCCATGTTTCGAGTGTTTTTAAGTGTCTTTAGTTTTTTTATGGTTTTATGGATTTTAATGGTTTTGGGGGGGTTTAATTTTTTTTTTGGGTTTTTAGTGTTTTTTATGTTTTTAGGGGTTTTAAATTATTTTAGGGTTTTAAATGTTTCTTAGGGTTTTTCATATATTTTAGGGATTGTTATTTTTTTTGAATTTTAGGGTATTTAAGGATTTTTTATGGGTTTTAGGGAATTTGAGGGTTAGAGGGTTTTTAGGGCATTAGGATTTTTTTGGGGTAGTTCAATTTTTTTTAGGGGTTTATATATTTTTGTGTTTTAAATGACTCCGTTGGGGTTTTTAGGGCTTTTTTTGAATTTTTATGTTTTTCGGAAATGTTTAGGGAATTTTTATGATTTTTATTATTTCATAATGTTTTTATAGATTTTGAGGGTTTTTAGGATTCTTTAGATTTTATAGGAGTTTTAGTGGGTGTTTGAGTTTTCATAGGGGTTTTAATGTTTTTGGTGTTTTTTAATGTTTTTAGGTGTTTAAAGGGTGTTTAGAGTTTTCGTGGTTTTAGGGATTTTTAGTGTTCTTAGTGGTATTTACGATTTTTAAGGAGTTTAGTGTTTGTAGGTTTATTTAGGGGTTTTAGGGTTTTTTATGTTTTGGGGGGTTTTAGGAGTTTTATGAGTTTTTATATTTTTATGTATTTCTTAGGGTTTTTTTCATGTTTTATTCTTTTTTTCATTTTTAAGAATTTATTGTGATTTTTTATAATTTTTATTATTATTTAGGGTTTTTGTGATTTTGAGGGGTTTTAGGGTTTATTTGTTTTTATGGTTCTTATATTTTTTAGGTCTTATAGGGGTTTGAAGTGTTTTAGTTTTTCAATATTTTTTAAGGGGGTTTTTGGGTTTTTATGGTTTTATGTTTTTAGGTGTTTTATGAATTTTTAGGATTTTTATGGTTATTTTGGGTTTTTAGGGAATTTTAGGGTATTTGGGGTTTTTTGGGTTTAAAGTTTTTTTAGGTTTTTGTGGGGTTTTATTTTTGAGTTTTTAAGGTTTTAATAGAATTTTGTGTTTTTTTAATGTTTTAGGGGTTTAAAGGAGCATTATAATTTTCAGCAGGTTTTTTGGTATTATGGTGTTTTTAGGTTTTTAGGCATTTTTGTGTTTTTAGGGACCTTTTGGGGGATTTTAGTGTTATTTTAATTTTTTAGGTGTATTAATTTTTTTTAGGTCTTAAATATTTCCATAAGTATTTTCAATGTTTTTTTTATGTTTTTAGGGATTTTTAGTGTTTCCTTATGATATTTTACTTTTAGGGTTTTAAGGGATTTTGAGGCATTTGGGCTTTTTCGGGTTTTTAGAGTTTCCTATTGAATGTATTTTTTTATGTTTTTCTTAGGGGTTTTTATTTTTTTTAGTGTTTTTATGATTTTAGTGATATTATGGATTTTCTATGATTTTTACTGGTTTCTGTATATTATTAGGGGTTTTAGGTTTCTTTTATTGTTTATGGTTTTCGTGGTTTTTTGTATTTTTTATGTTTTTTGAGTTTTATGTTTTTTATGGTTTTAATAATTTTTTAGCATTATTTGAGGTTTAAAGTATTTTTATAGTTGATATTAATTTTTAGTGGTTTTAGGGGTTTTGATTTTTTTTACGTTTTTAGGGTTTTATGGTTTTTAGGGGTTATTAAGGGGTTTTATGGTCTTCTTAGAGTATTTTTTTGGGGGATTTGGCAGGGTTTAGGTTCTCAAGGGGTTTTAAGTGTATTTAGGGTTTTAACGATTTCCTAGGTATTTTCAGGGTTTCTATTAGTTTTTTACAATTTTACGAATTATTAGGTTTTTTTTCTAGTTTTTTTTATCATTTTAAGGGTTTTATGGGTTACAAATTATTTTCTGAGATTTAGAGAATTTTTATGGTTCTTTGGGTTTTTAGGGTTTTCTTGAGTTTTCAGGGTTTTAAAGGTTTTTTGAGGTTTTTTACATTTTTAGGGGTTTATAGGGTTTTAAGAGTTTTTAGTGGTTTTTTGGTTTTTATGTGAATTTACATTTCATACGTTTTTAGGGGTCTTTATGATTTTTAGAGTTTTTATGATTTTATGGTTTTTAGGGTGTTTTAGTGTTTTTAGAGGTTTTTTGGTTTTTAGGGGTTTTAAGTATTTTTAGGTTTTAAGGTTTTCTTAGTGTTTTTAGGGTTTCTAGGGTTTTTATTCTTTTATTTTTTAGCAGCGTTTTTGGATGTTTATAAATTTTTAATATTTTTAGGGATTTTGGCAGATATTTGGGGTTTTGGGTTTTTATGGTTTTTTATTTTTTTGTATACTTTTTTAGTTTTTTAAAGTGTTTTTAGTGGGTTTTTAGGGTTTTATGGATTTTTATATTTTTAGATTTTTATGTGTTTTTTGGTTTTTAGTGTTTTATGGTTTTTACTATTTTACAGTTTTTAGCATTTCATGTTTTTTAGAGGATTTAAGTGTTTTTATCTTTTTAATGGTTTCTTTGACTTTTTCATCTTTTTTTGTGTTTTTTCATTTTTAAGAGTTTTAGGTTTTTTTTTGGATTTTTATTATTTTTAGGTGTTTTTATGGTTATTAGAGGTTTCTTCATATATTTTATATTTTAAGGGTTTTTATATTTTTTAATGTTTTTAGGGTATTAATGGTTTTTTGAAGTTTTTAGTGGTTTTAGGGTATTTTTCTGGTATTTTTACATTTCTAGGGGTTTTTATGGATTTTTTTATGATTTTTAAGGTATTTACGATGTTTAAGAATTTGGAATGTTTTTAGGTTTTTTCAGGGTGTTTAGTATTATTTTAGGTTCATAGGGGTTATAAGTGTTTTTAAATTTCTATGGTTTTTTAAGGGGTTTTCAAGGGTTTTATTGATTTTTATGTCTTTAGGTATTTTTATGAATTTTTAGTATTTCTTTTTTGTTTTTAGGGATTTTGAGGTGCTTATGGTTTTAATTGTTTTTTGGGGTTTTTCATGGGTATTTTTAGTTTTTTTGGGATTACTGTTTTTTTAGATTTTTAGTGGGTTTTTAGGGTGTTATGGGTTTTTAGTTTTTTTTGGGTTTTATGGGTTTTAGGGTTTTTATGACCGTTTTTGGGGTTGGTAGTCTTTTAAATATTTTTATGTTTTTTAGAGTTTTTAGGTGTTTTTAGGTTTTTATAATTTTATTAGGTTTTTATGGGTTTTTAGTGTTTTTTACATTTATATGGATTTTAAGGTATTTTTAGGATTTTGAGGGTATCTTAGTGTTTTATAGTTTTTAAACCTTTATAGAGGATGAAAGGGGTTTTAAAATATTCAGTGGTATTTAGTTTTTTATACGTTATTAGGTTTTTTAGGATTTTTAATGATTTTATGGGTTTTTATGTATTTTTTATGATTTTTATGGGTTTTAGGGTTTCTAGGGATTTTGAGGATTTTGGGGATTTTTAGGGGTTTTTGCGGTTTTTTTGTTTTTAGGGCCTGGAATATGCAGGGGCCAGGCTATTCCCGACCCCCCCCCCCCCAAATTTTATTATGAATAAAGACGTAGCAGACAAGGGAGGGGAGGGGTCAAACTGCCCCCACCCAAAAACCCTTAAACACCCCAAATCCAGAAAAAGAGACCCAAAAAATCAAGAAACAAAACAAAGCCATGAAAAAAACACACAGGAACCAAGAAGAAGAGAAAAAAGAAAGAACTAAATATCAATGTCTCCATCCCCATAAGGGTCCCCATCAGTACCATAACCAGAGGAGGCATCCAACTCCATCAAATCCCATTCAGAAGATTCGTATTTCTTTAGGAATGAAGTTTAGTAAGCTCTAAGATGTTTCTTCTCCACACTAAGTTGTGCCTTGACAGACCGACTGCCCCTGACATATGAAACTTCCTTTTCATTGCAAGAGGCTATCGTGGACACAGTCTTAGGCAAAGTGGAGTAGTCTTTCCTTGACTTTCTCTTTTGGGGGTCTAAAGAGACCCCTGTTGTATTGTTTTTCTTCCTAGATGGAATGGCCACATCGAACAGGGCCCACTCTTTAATGATAAAATCCATATTATAATTAATCTATCGATCATCCTACTGGAAGACTTCTTAATCAGGGATAAAGGAGTCTTCCTCATTCAGGGTGCAGTCAGCCTACCCATTTCCAACAGATGCTATCATAGTAGCCCCCTCATCAAAAAGCCTACATCTGCATCCCAGAACTCGAGCAGCACAAATCATGGATGGGGTCCTCCAATTGACCAGCTTGGGTCTCTCCCTCCAGATTGTTCCCGTCCCCATATTCCTCCACCATCCGCTGCTCACACACAACCTGTATTTCAAGGTTTTTAGAATTTTTTTACATTTTTTTGGATTTTTAGAAAATTTTACGAATTCTTGGGTATTTATAGTTTTTTGGGATTATGTTGATTTTTTAGGGTTTTTATGATTTTTAGGGATTTTTTTGTTTTTTATGTTTTTCAAGGGGTTTAATGTAAAATAAGTTTTTAAGGTATTCATAGGGTTTTCTAGGACTTAATTTTTTTTTAAAAAAAATTAGGGTTTTTAGGGCTTGTTTAAGATTTTTATAGGTTTTTAGGATATTTAAGGATTTCAAGGTTTTTAGGGGTTTTAGGGTTTTAGCGATTTTGAGTTTGTTTATATTTTTATGGTTTTAGGATTTTTTTGATGTTTTTTGGGGATTTAAAATGATTTTTATATTTTTAGTGGGTTTTGAGGCTTTATGGTGTTTTAGGTTTTTTTATTGTTTTAACTGGTGTTTGTGGCTTTAGGGATTTTTATGGCTCTTATTGTATTTTTAGGGTTTTTAGCATTTTTTTAGGTTTTAGGTGTTTTAATTGTTTTAGATTTTCATGGATTTTTTTGGTTTTTTTGGGTTTTAGAGAAATCTATAATTTTAAGGACATTCAGTGTATTTTAATCATTTTTATGTTTTTTGATTGTTTTAGGGATTTTTAGGATTTTTATGTGTTTTTGACTATTTAATGATTTAATAGTTTTTTATTTGTTTATAACGATTTCAGGGGTTGATAGGCTTTTTAGTGTTTTTAGTGGGTTTTAGTGTTCTTATGAGATTTTAGAGTGTTTAAGGTTTTTAGTGGTTTTTGGGTGTTTAGGGTTTTTAAGGATTTTAGGGGTTTTATTGTATTTTAGAGGTTTTATGTTTTCTTAGGTTTCTATGGTTTTATTAGGGTTTTACAGGTTTTTAGTGGTTATTTATGTTTTTAGAATTTTTTTTGGATTTTTTAGGATTTTATTGTTTCGTGGTTATAGGGATATTTAGGAGATTTATGGTTTTCAGGGGTTTTAGGGTTTTATTTGTTTTTTTTTGTTTTTTAGGGTTTTGATGGTTTTTGCAGTTTTTTAAAAAAAAAATTGGTTTAATGTGTTTTGTTAGTTTTTAGTGGTTTCTAGGTTTTTCCTGGGGTTTTAGGGTTTTTTATAGGTTTTAGGTTTGTTCTGTGTTTTAGTGGTTTTTAGGGTTTTTTCTATTTCTATGGGTTTTAGGGTATTTTCAATTTTTAGGTTATTAGGTGTTTTAAGTGTTATTATATTTTTATGGTTTTCGTAGGGTTCTTAAGATTATCTAGGATTTATTAATTTTTGAGTGATTTTCTATTTGTTTTAGGATTTTTATGTTTTTTCCGGATTTTAATGGATTTTGAGGGATTTTAGGGGTTTTAATGGGTTTTTTGTGTTTTTAGGATTTTTAATGTATTTTATGATTTTTTGGGTTTTATTTGTTTTTAGGATTTTATGTTTTTTTATTGTTTTTCAGTGTTTTTAAGGTATTTCAAATTTTTAGATATATTTAGGGATTATCTAGGATTTTTATAGATTGGTGTGTTTTTAGTGATTTTTAGTGGTTTTAGGGTTTTTTGGGGTTTTATGGGGTTTTGGGTTTTGTTTGTGTTGTTTAGGGGTTTTAAGGAATTTTAGAGTTTTTTAAACAATTTTTATGATTATAAAGGCATTTAATGTTTTTAGTGGGTGTTATAATTTTTAAATATTTATATGGTTTTAAAGGTTTTTAGTTTTTTTATGGTTTTATGGAATATAGGGGTTTTAGGGTTTTAGGGTATTTTTAGGATTTTTTAGGGTTTTTAGTGTTTTTAGCATTTTATGTTGTTTTTGGGGGTTTTATGTGTTTTAGGTTTTTTATATTTTCTAAGGATTTTTCTGGGCTTTTAAGGTTTTTTACATTTTTAGGGACTTCTAGGGTTTTGTTGTATTTTGATGGGGTTTTAGGGTTTTTAGGTATTCTATGGGGTTTTAGGGGTTTTAGGGTATTTAGTGTTTTTAGCATTTTTAGGTTTTTCAATATTTTTAGTGTTTTTGGGTTTTTGTGGTTTTCTTATGGTATTTTTATGTTTATGTTATTTTTATGTTTTTATGGGTTTTTAGAGAATTTTTAATATTTTGTGGGTTTTTTGGGTTTTTTGGGTTTTTTAGGATTTTAATGATTTTTATGAGATCTTAGGATTTTTATAAGTGTTTTGTTTTTTTGGTCTTTTTTTAGTTTTTTGGTATTTAGAGTTATTTTTTGTTTTTTCCACTTTAAATTTTTAAATGTTTTTTAGAGTATTTAGTGATTTCAGGGTTTTTATTTGTTTTAATGTTTTTATGTTTTTAGGGGGTTTTATGGTTTTCTATCCTTTAAGATTTATTTAGGATTTTACCTTTTTCTTATTTTTTTGGGTTTTTAATTATTTTTATGTTATAAGGTTTTATAATAGTTTTTTTAATGTTTTTAGGGGTTTTATATTTTAGGGAGTTTTCGGGTTATTTTTATTTTTATAATTTTTCTAGGGTTTTAGGGATTTTGAGGGGTTTCAGTGTTTTTTATGGTTTTTATTGATTTTATTTTTTTAGGGATTTTGAGTGTTTTTAGGTCGTTAAGTTTTTCTTATCCATTTTCATTATTTTTAAGAGGTTTTTATTTTTTTTATTAATTTGGGATTTTGTTTAAGGATTTTTATGGGTTTTTAGGGTTTTTAGGGATTTTTATGGTTTTTAGGTTTTTTTTATTGTTTTTTGGTTTTTAGTTTTTTTTTTGAGTTTTTTAGTGTTTTCAGGATTTTATAGATTTTAAACTTTTTAGGGGTTTTAAAGGGTTATGGAGTTTTATATGTTTTTAGGGTTTTTGTGGATTTTTTTTCTTTTTTTAATGTTTTTAGGGTTTTTAGGGTTGTAGGGTTTTTTTACGGTGTTTAAGGATTTTATAATTTTTTTAGGTTTCTTTGGGGTTTTAAGTGTTTTTTGGGTTTTAATGTTTCCTTATATGGTTTTTCATAGTTCAATTTTTTTCATTATTAGGGATTTTTTGGTATTTTTAGGATTTTTATGGGTTTTTATGGTTTTTATGTATTTTAAGGCCTTTTTAGTTTTTAAGGATTTTGGGTTGTTATTATTTTTTAGGTTTATGGTTTTTCTAAATTTTTTTAGGATTTTTATTTTTTTATGGGGTTTTAGTTTTTTTAATGTTTTTTGGGGTTTAAATGGTTTTTATAGTATTTATTGGGTTTTTATGGGTTTTATGGTTTTTTAGGTTTATAGGGGTGTTTATTTTTTTTAAGTATTTTAGTATTTTTGTTATATTTTAGGATCTTGTTGGCCTTCCAATATTTTTTATTTATTTTTAGTTATTTAAGTGTTTTTTATTGTTTTAAGGCTTTCTTAGGGGTTTTAAGTGTTTTAGGGTTTTTTACATTATTTTGATTTTTTGGGAAATTAAGTATTATTGTGGGTTTTTAGGAATTGATGGATTTGTAGGGTTATTATGTTTTTCTAGGGTTTTAAGAAATTTTTAGTTTTTAAGGGATTTAAATTGTTTTGGGTTTTTAATTTTTTCTTAGTGTTTTTCAATTTTTTTAGGGATTTTTATTTTTTTAGTTTTTAGGGATTTTTTGGGTCCTTTACAGTTTTTGTGGTATTAAAGGATTTTGAGGGGTTTAGGGTTTTTATGGTGCTATGGTTTTTTGGTTATAAGTTTTTTTTTTCATTTTCTATGTTTTACATGTGTTTCTAGAGTTGTAAATGTTTTTAGGGGTTTAGATTTTTTTTGAGTTTTAAGGGGTTTTATGATTTTCTAGGGTTTTTAAGGGTTCTAGTTGTTTTTAATGTTTTTAGGGTTTTTATGTTTTTAGTGTTTTTTAGGGATTTTACAATTTTTAGGATTTCTAATGTTTTAATTATTTTTATGTTTTTATGGTTTTCTGAGTTTTTTTCAATGTTTTTTGAGATGTTTAGCACCTTTGAGGTTCTTATGGGATTTTAGTGGTTTATGGATTTTGAGGGGTTTTAGGGTATTATTGGGTTTGTAGATTTTTATGTTTTTTTGGTTTTTAGGGTTTTTTAGAATTTTTAAGGGTTTAAAGGTATTTTATTTTTTGGATTTTTATAGATTTATAGGGTTTTTAGTCTTTTCAGTGGGTTTTTAGGTATTTTTAGGGGTTTTTAATATTTTTTGGTTTTTTTTTGTTTTTTAGGAATTGTAGGGGTTTTAGTTTCTTTTTAGGTCTTTTAGGTTGTTTAGCATTTTTAGGGATTTTAGGGCAAAGGAAGGCTCAGGGCCAGGCTATTCCTAACCACCCCCAAAGTTTATTAAAAAAGACACCAAGACACTACAGACAAGGGAGGGGCGGGGTCAATCAACCCACACCCAAAAACCCTTAACAAACACACACACAAACCCAAAAAAAGCAAATAAAGAAAAAGACACGAAAACCAGACACAATCAGCGGCATCATCACGTCACATCCAGCCAATACCAGCATTTAGTAGCACCACATCCAAGCAGAAACCAATATCCAGCAACATCAAAACCATCAGCAACATTCAGGGTTTTATGTTTTTTAATGTTTTTATGGAGTTTTAAGGATTTTTATGATATTTAAGATTTTTAGGGTTTTTAATCATTATTTTAGATTTTAGATGTTTTATAGTTTTTTTGGTTTTTTTGGGTTTTAATTGAGTTTCTTTTGGTTTTTATAGATTTTAATGTTTTTAATGTTTTTAGAGGTTTAGAGGGATTTTAGATTTTTTAGTGGGGTTTTAGGGTTTTATGGGTATTAGGGTTTTTAAATTGTTTAAGGGTTTTAGGTATTTTATTGGTTTAGCTATTTTCAGGGTTGTTTAAATTTATGAGCATTTTGAGTGAGTTATTAAGATTTCAATGGGGTTTTGTGGTTTTTATAGATTTTCTGGTGTTTTAGGGTTTTTATGGACTTTATGTTTTTTTGTGATTTTATGTTTTTATATTTTTTAGGGATTTGAATATTTTTATATTTTTAAATTTTTTATGGTTTTAAAGGGTTTCTATAGATTTTAATGGTATTTTAGGGTTTTTTGGGTTTTTATGATTTTTAGTAGTTTGGGGTTTTTATGGTCCATTTATTTGTTTTTATGGTTTTTATGGATTTTTATTTTTTATGTTTTTAAAGTGATTTTAGATTTCTAATATTTTCTTAGGGTTTTTAGGGTTTTTAGAGTTTTTAACATGTTTAGATATTCTTATATTGTTTTAATATTTTATTTATTTTTATGGTTTTTATGTATTTTGAGGGGCTGCAAGGTTTTTTGGATTTATAATGGTTTTTAGGGTTTTTACCATTTTTTATGTTTTTAGGAGTGTTATGATTTTTCAGGTTTTTAGGGTTCTCTTAGATTTTTAAATGTTTCATAGGGATTTTACATTTTTTGGTATATTTTAGGATTTATTATAATTTTTAGGGTTTTAATGTATTTTAGGGATTTTGAGGGTTTGGGTTTTTTTAGTGTTTTAGGGTTTTCATGGTTTTTTGGGTTTTTCTGATATTTTTCTGGTTTTAAAAGTTTTTTAGTGATTTTTATCATATTTTCGGATTTAATCGTTTTCTAGATTATTTAGATGGTTTTAGGGTTTTTATCGGTTTTAGTGTTTTTATATTTTTAGAGTTTTTTTTATGGTTTTTAGGTTTTTTAGGATTTATTATGATTTTTAGGGTTTGAGTGATTTTATATTTTTACTTATTTAAAAATATTTTTAAGGATTTTTATGGTTTTAAGGGTTTTATAGATTTTTTGGGGTTTTCAGATATTGTTAGGGTTTTATGGTTTTTGGGTATTTATGGTGCTTTCTAATTTTTAGGTTTTTCTAAATTTTTAAAATGTTTTTAGGGTTTTTAATAATTTTTAGGGTATATTATGGTCTTAGGGTTTTATAGGATCTTATGGGGTTTTATGTTTCTTAATGGTTTTATGGATTATTTGTTTCTTATGGTTTTAAAATGATTAGGGTTTTCGTTCATTTTTATATTTTATAGGGGTTTATAGTGTTTTTATGTTTTTATGGATTTCATAGGGGTTTTCAGGGTTTTAGGGTTTTTAAAATTTATAGGTATTTTTTATGTATTTTTTTTGGATTTTTATGGTTTTTAGGTATTTTAGGGATTTGAGGGTTTTCATGGTTTTTAGGCTTTTTAGAGATTTTTTCTTGTTTTTTAGGGTTTTAAAGGTTTTATAGTGTTTTTAAATTTTTTAGGGGTTTAAATTGACTCTAGAGAATTTATTGTTTTTTTGGGGGTTTTAGGGTTTTTAGGGTTCTTAAGGTTCTTATGTGTTTTGGGTTTTTCGGTAAATTTAGTGTTTTTTCTCTTTTAGGGTTTTTATCATTTATATGTTTTTAGGGGTTTTAAGTATTTTTAGGTTTTTATGGTTTTCTTATGTATTTTCTAGGATTTAATTTTTTTTTTACATTTTTTGTGATTTTTAATATTTGTTTTTGATTTTTATGTGATTTTAGGGATTTTTGGGTGTTTATATTTTTTAGTTTTTTAGGGGTTTAATGTATTTTTTGGGATTTAAGGTTTTTTATGGGTTTCAGTCTATTTAGATTGTTTATGT
Source organism: Viscum album (assembly GCA_963277665.1). Taxonomy (NCBI): domain Eukaryota; kingdom Viridiplantae; phylum Streptophyta; class Magnoliopsida; order Santalales; family Viscaceae; genus Viscum; species Viscum album. The sequence goes on from OY728162.1 coordinate 480,560,841, forward strand.
TTTCTGAGAATTTTAGGGGTTTTTAAATTATTACTAGTTTTTAGGGATTTCGGTGGTTTTGGTTTTTTTAGGGGTTTGATTATTTTTTTGGTTTATAATATTTTTAGTGTTTTTTTAGTTTTTTTTATCTTTTAATATTTTCTTGAGTTATTTTCATTTTTATGGGTTTAAAGGGATTTTAGGGATTTTAGTGGGGTTTTATAGTTTTTATAGGGTTTTAGGATTTTTAAGGGTTCCAAGGTTTTATGGTTTTGGGGGTATTTTAGGGTTTTAGAATTGTGATTTTTTAAAGGGGTTTAGGGGTTTTTATTGTTTTATGAGTGGTTTTTAGTGTTTTTAGTGTTTTTTAGGTTTTAAGTATTTTTCGGATTTTTTTAGTGCTTTAATGTAGTTTGAAAATTTTTATGGGTTTTTTTGGTGTTTATGGGATTTATTAGATTTTAGGGGTTTTATTAATTTTTTGTTATTATATTATTTTGTGGGTTTTAAAATCATTAAGGGTTTTCAATTTTTTAGTGTTTTATGGAGGTTTTGGGGTTTCTATGGGGTTTTAGGGGTTTTTAGGGTTTTTATGGTTTTTAGAGGTCTTTGGTGTTTTTATGTTTTTATGGTCATCTTAGGATAGTGTAGGTTTTTTAGGGTTTCTTACATTTTAGATATCTTGGCGCTCTTTTAATACTTTTTCAGTTCTTAGGGATTTTCGGGATATTGAGGGTTTTCTGTGTTTTTAGCATTTTTATTACTTTTTTTGGTTTTCTGGGTTTTTTAGGTCTTCAGAGGGTATATTAGTTTTTAGAGTTTTTATCAGTTTAATGGTTTTTATAGTTTTTAGTGTGTTTTTAGTGTTTTTAAAGGTTTTTGTAGTTTTTAGGGTTTTAGGTTATTTATAATTTTTTGGGGTTTCTTAGGTTTTTAGGGGTCTTATGTGTGTTTAGGTTTCTAAGGTTTTCACAGGGGTTTTCTGGGTTTTCTATTGGTTTTAATTTTTTATGGATTTTTCATGATTTTTATATAATTTTATGGTTTTTTTGGGTTTTTAGGTATTCTTATGGTTTTAGGGTTTTCTAATGTTTTATTGTTTTTTGTTGGTTTTAGGGTTTTTTATTTTTTCAGGTTTTAAGGTGTTTATAATTTTTAATGTTTTAGGGGTTGAATGGTATTTTAGATTTTTAGTGGGTTTTAGGATTTTTAGGGGATTTAAGTGTTTTTAGAGGTTTTCAAGGATTTATGGTTTGTCGTGTTTTATAGGGGTTTTAGGGTTTGTAGAGGTTTTACATGTTTAGGTTTTCAAGGTTTTCTTTGGATTTATCATTGTTTTTATAATTTTTTTTTCATTTATTCGGTATTTATGGCCTATTTATGATTTTAATGGGCTTATAGGGTATTTAGGGACTTTTGGGATTTTATGGGTTTTAGGCTTATTAGGGTTTTTATGGTTTGGGGGGGTTAGGTGTTTTTTAGTCTTTATGTTTTGTAGATTGTTTTATTATTTATAGGTGTTTAATTGTATTTTTGGAGTTGTAAGTGGTTTTTATAGTCTATATTGGTTTTTTAATTTTTAAAATTTTTAGCTGTTTTGTTGTTTTAGGGTTTTTTTTTGGGTTTTAGGGTTTTAAGGGATTTTCTGGGTGTTTTTAGTGTTTTCTATGTTTTTAGGTTCTTCATAGGTTTTATGTGTTCTTAGTTTTTTATTTTTTTCATCTTTTTTTAAGGGATTTTTGTATTTTAGTATTTTTTGGTATTTTTAGAGATTTTTTAGGATTTTATGGTTTTTAGGGATTTTATATATTTTGAGGGTTTTGGAGTTTTTTTGGGGTTTTTGTTTTCTTGTGTCTTTATCATATTTTTAGTTTTTTAATATTTTTATTGTATTTTATAGTTTTAAACTTTTTTATGGGTTTAAAGGGTTTTACAAATTATTTGTGGTTTTTTTATTTTTATGGGTTTTAAGGTTTTTTATGGTTTTAGGTGTTTTATGGGTTTTAGGTATTTTTAGGGGTATTAGGGTCTTTTGTTTTTTTTATGGTTTTGGTTTTTTTTTTTGTTTTTATGGGATTTACGTCTTTTGGATTTTTTATGCTTTTCATAGTGTATCTCATAATGTAGAGGATTTTTTACATTTTTTGAGATTTTAATGGATTTTTTAATATTTTTTTGAGTTTTTAGGGTTTCATTAATTTTGAGGGTTTTAATGTATTTTTGGTTTTTTTGTTTTAAGAGTTTTGAGGTTATTTAGGGGTTTCAATGGTTTTCTAGTTCATAATATTTTCTTTATATATTTAGAGGTTTTGAGTGTTTTTTGGATTTTAATGTTTCTTAGGGATTTCACAATTTTCAGGCTTTTTAATGTATCTAGTGAATTTTAGGTCTTTATTAGAAATTTATTGGATTTTAGGTTTTTAGGTATTTTGAGTGTTTTTCATTTATTTTTATGGGTTTTATTGGTTTTATGGTTTTTAGGGGATTTAGGGGGGGGGGGTGTTTTGAGTTTTTAGGGTTTTATAGGTTTTCAGAGTTTTTAGCATTTTTGGGGATTAAAGGGTTTTAGAGTTTTTAGTGAGTTTTTTGGGTTTTTATGTATTTTTAGGTGTTTTGTGGTTTTATGGTTTTTTTTTGTTTTTTAGTGGGATTTAATGGTTTTAGGTTCATTTATGTGTTTTTATATTTTTAGTGTTTTTTATATTTTTAAGTGTTCAAAGGGTTTTTAGGTTTTTAAAATGTTTATATGGTTTTTTAGGTGGTTTTTAAATTTTCTGTGTTTTTATGATTTTTTCAGTTTTGGGGGTTTTTAGAGTTTTTATGGATTGTATGTTTTTATAGTGTGAATTTATATTTTTTGTGTTTAAATGGTTTGTTTAGTTTTTAGAGGATTTTTATGATTTTAATGGGGTTTTATAGTTTTTTGAGGTTTTTAAGGGTTTTTAGAGGTTTTATGGGTTTTAGGGTTTTAATGTCTTTTCAAGTGTTTTACGATTTTTTATTTTTTTATGTTTTTTTGTGGTTTTAATTTTTTTAAGTTTCTATTGTTTTCTTAGGGGTTTTCATGGTTTTTAGTATTTTTTACATTTTTATTTATTTTTAGGTACTTTTAGGTTTTTTAGGGTTTTAGGACATCTAGATATTTTCAAGGGTTTTTTTTCATGTTAGATATATTTTAGGATTATAAAGGTTTTATAGATGTTTGTATCATTATTAGGGGTTTTTATAGGTTCTTATTATTTTAAGTGGGTTTTAGTTTTTTTGCGGTTTTAGGGTTTTTTTAAGGTTTTAGGGGGTTTTATGGTTTTTCGGGTCTTTTAAGGTATTTTGTGGTTTTTATATTTTTAGGGGGTTTAATTGGATTTATGTTTTTATGTTTTTCATAGGGGTTTTTAGGGATAATGTTTTCTATTCTATTATGGATTTCTTGGACTTTATTTACATTTTTACGGTTTTTATGGTTTTTAGGGATTTTAAGGGTTTTTATCTTTTTTATGATTTATATCGGTTTTAGAATTATTTTTATTTTTTTGGGTTTATGGTATTTTATAGTTCTTTAAATGTTTTTTCTTTTAAAGGGTTTTATGATTTTTTAGTGGTTTTACGGGTCTTATGGGTTTTTAAGGTTTTTTATGGTTTTAGGTATTTTATGGTTTTTAGAGTTTTTATGGATTTAGGGGTTTTATGGGTTTTCATGTTTTTAGCATTTTTTGCTTCTTAGTGGTTTTATGTATTTTTAATTTTCTACACTTTTCATATTGTTTTTTAGGTTTTTTAGGTTTATTATGTTTTTATGTATTTTAGGGATTTTATGATTTTTATAGGTTTTTATAATTTGTATTGTTTTAAGTATTTTTACAGTTTTAGGGGTTTTACTGTTTTTGGGGTCTTATGGGTTTTAGAGTTTTTTAATATTTTTAGTCTTTTAGGGTTTTCATGGTCATTTAGAGGTTTTAGTGTTTTTTTATAATTTTTGGGGTTTAGAGTGTTTTAAGTTTTTTATGTCTTCATACTATTTTTCAGGGGTTTTAGGGTTTTTACATTTTTATTGATTTTTTGGTAAATCTTTATTTTTGTAGTATTTTTTGGGTTTATGGATTTTCTGGTTTTTAGGGTTTTTAGGGATTTTATTGTTTTTTTAGTTTTTAGGGATTTTAGGTGTATTTTCGTCTTTAAGGTTATCTTAGTGGTTTTCAAGGTTTTTTGGGGTTTTTTTAATCTTTTTAGGGATATTTAGGGCCTATTTATATTTTTTAAATTTTTAGGATTTTTTATTATTAATAGTTTTTTTGGGTTTTAGTAATTTTAGGTATTTAGTGGTTATTTGTGTTTTTAATTTCTTAATGTTTTCTTTGGGTCTTTCATGGTTTTTTTACATTTTTATATTTTTTGGTATTTTAGGGATTTTTTTGTATTGTATTGGGGTTTTATGTTTTGTTGAGATTTTAAGGGTTTTATGATTTTTTCGATTTTAAGGTTTTTTGTGTTTTTAGGGGTATTAGGGGATTTTTTGAGTTTTTTTGAGTTTAATGGTTTTTGGAGTTTTTAACATTTTTAGTCGTTTAATGGATTTATAGTTTTTAGTTGTTTTTATTATTTTTATGGGTTTTTGTGGATTTTGATAGTTTTTATGGGTATTTGTGGTTTTTTGGGATTTTTGGTCTTTTTTGTCTTATTAGGGTTTTAGGGGTTTTATAGATTTTTTATGTTTTTAGTGATTTTAATATTCTTTTGGGTTTTATTGTTTTCTAAGGGTATTTCTTGGTTTTTATGAGTTTTTCTAATTTTAGCGATTTAATGATTTTTTGGGATTTTTATGGATTTTAGGGTATTATGTCTTTTGAGTCTTTTTAATGCTTTTTAGATTTCAGGGTTTTTTTAGTTTTTTAGGGTGTTTAAGGATTTTCATAATTTTTTATTTTTGTAGGGTTTTGATGGGTTTTTAGAGTTTTTAGTATTTTAGGGTTTTTAGGGGTTTTTAGGGGTTTGGGGGGTTTTATGGTCTTTTAAGGGTTCTAGGGTTTTTAGCACTTTTAGGTATTTTAGGGGTTTTAAGTGTCTTTTGGTTTTTATGTTTTTATTTGGATTTTTTTTGTTTTAAGGGATTTTTTTGGATATTTGGAATTTTATGGTTTTTAGGGTATTTTAGATTTTGATGGGTTTAATTGATTTAGGTTTTTTGAGGTTTTAGGGTTTTTTTGGTTTTATGGTTTTTTAGTTCTTAGGGGTTTTATGGTTTATTAAATATTTTTAGAACATTTAGGGGTTTATAGGGTTTTTAGAGTTTTAGTGTGTTTTTAGTGTTTTTATGTGTTTTAAAGGGTTTGAAAGCTATTTAGAGATTTACTATTTCATGATTTTTTAGGGGTTTAGAGGTCTTTAGGGGGTTTAGGCTTTTAGTGTTTTTTGGTATTTCTGGGGTTTTGTGTGTTTTTAGGTTTTTGATGTTTTAGTTTGTTTCTTCATGTTTTTTGGAGTTTTTTTGTGTTTTTAGAATTTTTAGCAATTTTTAGGATTATTATGGTCTTTTAGGGATTTTAGTGTTTTAGGGATTTTGTATATTTTTAGCATTTTAACGATTTTTAGTTTTTATTGGTTTAATGGGTTTTTATGTTTTTAATATTTTCCTATGATTTTTCTTGGTTTTTAGGGTTTTTTTACATTTTGAGGGATTTTATGGTTTTTTTTTGAGTTTATAGGGATTTTGATGTGTTTTATGGTTTTATTGGAGTATTCAAGGGTCGTATCCATTTTCTAGTTTTTTTGGGGTTTTAGGGGTTTCTTTATGTTTTTAGGGTTTTTATGTTTTTTGAGTTGTTTAACATTTATACGTTTTCGAAGGTTCTTTAGAGTTATTAATGGTCTTTTAGGGTTCTTGTTGGGTTTTAAAGGTTTTAGGGGTTTTTTATGTTTTTTTGGGGGTTTTAGTGTCTTTTCAGGATTTTAAGGTTTATAGTGTTTTTTAGGTTTTTAGAGGTTTTACGTGATTTTTTTCATTTAATATTTTCTAATATTTTTTCATGGTTTTATGTTTTTTACGATTTTAGGGAATTTTTGTTTATTTTTGGATTTTTAGGGATTTTAGGGATTTAGAGTGTTTTCATGGGTATTAGGGTTTTTATGGATTTTAGGTTTTTTTACTGTTTTTTTATTTTGGGTTTTAAATTGTTTTTAGGTTTTTAATTACTTTCTTAGGGTTTTCCATGTTTTCTAAGGTTGTTAGTATTTTTAACACGTTTTAATATTTTTATGGTTTTTTTGGATTTTTTGGGATTTTTATAGATTTATGGATTTTAAGGGGGTTTAGGGGTTATAGGGATTTGTTTGTTTTTATTGCTTTTTTGGCGATGTTTGGATTTTTTTAGTTATTCTGTTTTTAATGGCTTTTTTGCAGTTTTTCAACAGTTTTAGTTGTTTACATTTTTTTTATAGTTTTTAGTGGTTTCTAGGGAAAGGATGGTGTGAGGCTAGGCTATTCATCACCCCCCATTATTAAAAGATGAGAAAAAGAGTAGAAAAACAAGGGAGGGGCAGGGTCAAACAACCCACACCCGAAGCCCTGACAACCCACACAAAAAATGTCCAAGAGCCCAAAAAGAAAGCCAATTATGAAACAAAATCATTATCACCATAGGGATCACTATCTGCGCCATAACCCATGGAAGCGTCCGAGCCCACCGACTCCCATTTAGAGGATTCATACTTATTGAGGAAGGCTGCACAGTAATTCCTGAGTTCCACATCTGGTTTCACATTGGTAGCCCAATCTCCCCTACCATGAGCATTGCCTTTACCTCTATTGGACTTGGAAGAAGCCCTAGAAGCCATTGGCCTGGGTGAGGAGGAATAGTGCCTCCTAGCCCTCAGTTTCTCCGAAGGGTCACTATGTATCTTGCACTTCCCTTGTGCAGAGGCAGTAGGTGCAACCATGGCTTCCTGCTTGGTACATTCAGGGTCAGACTGCGACATCCCCCTCGGCTTATAACCAAATGAATCAGAAGGGATCGTCATCTCCTGCATCTTCTTTATTTTGTTCAAGATGGCATACATGAGATCATCATGGTACCCAAGGATTTCTCCAAGTCTTATGTGCTCATCATTCTCATGTCCCCAAAGGAAGATCACTGGTTACAGATCCGGCTTGTGGAAGATATCGTAAATATACCGCTCAAGCGGTATCTATGAACAATCCAGCATAATCGGGTCAGACAATTCAACATAGAGTGGTAGCTTCTCGAATAGAACAAGAGTCATGATCTTTTCAGGTTGATCAGTGCTCCATTCATCAGGGAAAGGGCTGCAACGGGGATGAAAGGGCTCGATCCCAGGCACAACAAGGTCCAGCGGAACATGCTTCTGAGGGGAAACTGTGGGAAGGGGATGTTCCACGTCCAATTCCCAAGAACCAACAATAGGGAAGGCATGTCTGCATCCTTACTTATATCAGCAGCTTCCATCCCCTACAGTACCAGCCCCTTGGCCCCTTTCCTCAGTACACATGGAGATCAGATGATTCATATTGGGGGACCGATTTAGGAAAAGATTCACCTCTTGACCACATTTGGCATCAACTGAAGGGCCTAGCAAAGGCACCCCCTCCATTCCAAGACATGCCTGCTATGAGACCAATCATATTCCCCTGCTGGTAACAGGCTGTGGGGCGACATGCCTAGTTCCAATAGGAATGGAATCTTTCCCAAGGCCCAAGTCACCCTTCACTCGTGAAAATATGCTCTTTACAAAAACAGTATCCCTCGCAGCAATCTGGGGGGATAATCCATCATCCTCGATCTTTTAAAACCCCGAACATCTAGTAGAGGATCCCTATGAACATCATTCCATGCCTCCATGTCTCCTGTGGAGATAACCATGGATGGGATGGACTCCTTGCCAAACCAAACCACCACGCCATCCCTTCGACCCCAATCCCTTTTTAAATGACCAAGAGAATAGAAAGAGGTGCAATAATTTTCCCACAATTCAAAGACCACCGACTGCTTCCAATGAAGCTCTTAACCAATCTCAATCCATATGAATTCCACCGGTTCCTTCGAGACATCAACTTCAACTCAAACCCTCGGAGCAACCGGGTTACAAAGTGCCCTGGTGTGGCTATCCATGCATCAGAACCGCCCAACCAAATTCCACATCATCGAAAGAACATATAAAATTTGGAAGGGAAGAAGGAGCTCATTGAATCTTACCCAAATCACTATCAGAGGGGAGTCACATTTCAAATGAAAATCAAAATTCTACCAGAAAAAGGAGAAGCCAGTAGCATCGCAGCTCCGAGGTTCTAAGGGCCAGGCCCAGATGAGGTCCTCCTCTGACGAGAAAGGAATCAAAATAGGGCTGGAATCAACCAGACCCACCGTAGCACGATCCCTAAGATCCCAATGCTTGTAAAGAAACCTGCCAAAAACATCAAATGGTGGAATCCAGCTGAAGAACTTGGCCAAAAGGGTAAGACTGTGCATAACAGAGGCCTTGTTGAACTCCGCAATCGATAGAGGGAACTTCAAAATCCCTTCGTGCAAGCCTGAAACTTTCGGATAGAGGTCAATAAGGGGGAATGCAGGAAGAGAGTAAGGATCCGAGAAAGGAGAGAATCTTTATTTAACAGGGAGTGGTAGCGGCCCCTCCCCCGCAGAGGGTGGAGGCCAGGGCACCACCATTCCGTCATCTTCAAACCATTGTCAGTGTGGCATGAGCACCATCACGGGAGCAGAGCGAGCATAACACCATCTCTCTCTAGTGGTTTCTAGGGGTTTTAGTGGTTATAATGTTTTCAGTGGGTTTTTTGTAGTTTTTAGTGGCTTTTAAGGTTTTTAGGGGTTTTTTGGGTTTATGGGTATTTTAGGGTTTTTTATGGTTTTTAGCGTTTTTAGGTTTATTAGGTTTTTAATAGTTTTTAGTTTTTTTATGGTTTCCACAGTGTTTTTTAGGATTTTTAATGTTTTTTTGTTTTTAGAGATTTTCAGGGTTTTGTTATTGTTTTTATTGTTTTTATTGTTTTTATTGTTATTTTTGGATTTTTAAGGTTGATAAGATTTTTTAGGGTCTTTAGGGTATTTTTACCTTTTTATAATTTTTAGGGTTTTTAAGTGTTTTTATAATTTTAAGGTTTTCTAAGAGTTTTTCATGGTTTTTATGATTTTTTTTTTAGTTTTGGGATTTTTAAGACTTTTATAGGATCTTCTGGGGTTTTAGGGGTTTTAGGTATTTTTATGGTTTTATGGGTTTTAGGGCTTTTAGGGCTTTTAGGTTTTTTGGGGTTTTAGGGTTTTTTTATTTTATTGAGGTTTTTAATATTTTTTAGAGTTTATTAACATTTTTTATAGTTTAATAGAATTTTAGAGATTTTTGTTTTTTAGGGTTTTAAGGGGTTATAATGCATTTTATGATTTTTATGGGTTTTATGGTTTTTTATTAAGTTTTTTCTGGTTTTTTAGGTTTTTATAATTTTTTAGGTTTTTAGGGGTTTTAAGTATTTCTCGGTTTTTATGGTTTTCTAATGGTTTTTAGGGTTTTAGGGGTTTTTTAGTTTTAGATATTTGATTGTATTTTTTGGATTCTTATTGTCTTCAAGGAGTTTACGAATTTTGATGGAATTTAATATTTTTATATGGTTTTTAGGGTTTTTAATATTTTTGGGTTTTAAGGTTAGTTTTTTAAAATTTTATGGTTCTTTTGAGTTATTTTTGACATTTTTATGGCTTGAAATGGTTTTTTTTTGTTTTAGGTATTTTTATGGTTTTATGGGGTTTTATGGTTTTGGATGGTTTTAGGGAATTTTATGTTATTAAGAGTTTTAGGGTTTATTTAGATTTTAGAAGTTTTTTTTGTTAATTATGGATTTTGAAGTGTTTTTAGGTTTTTAAGGTTTTCTTAGGACTTTCAGTGTTTTATAGTTTTTTATATTTTAGGGATTTTTACTAAATTTTTTGGACTTTTATGGGTTTTTTTAGGTATTTTGAGTTTTTTTATGATTTTTATGATTTTTAGGGTTTTTAGGGTTTTTATCTTTTTTCAGGTCTTTTAGGAGTTTTACATTTTGTTTGGTTATTAAGTGTTTCTTAGGAACATTTAGGGTTTTTAGGGGTATTTACATTTTACATATTTTTATTTCTTTATTAGGATTTTTATTGTTTTTAAGGGTTTTAAGGGATTTTTATGTTTCTTAAGGTTTTTATGGTTTAGGGTTTTATGTTTTTTTTCGGTTTTTTGGGTTTATTTTTGTTTTTAGGGGATTTAAGATTATTTAAATATTTTTAACGATTTTTGGGTTTTGAAGGTGTTTTTTGAATATTTTTAACATTTTAGGGGTTTTATGGTTTAAATGGTTTTATTGTTTTTAGGGGGATTTATAGTTATTTTTGAATTTTAGGTTTTTATAATTTTTAATGTTTTTATGTTTTTCATCGGTTTAATCTGTTTTCAGATTTTATGGATTTCTTAGGGTATTTTAGGGTTTTTAGGGTTTTTACGTTTTAGGGAATTTTTAGTCATTTTATTTTTTAGGTTTTTTATGTTTTTTAGGGTTTTATATATTTTTAGGTTTTTAGTGTTTTTAGAATCTTAACTTATTTGGGGGGTTTCATGGTTTTCATAGGTATTTTTAATGTATTTTTATTTTTTTTAGTTTTTTTAATTTTTAGGGATTTTTAGATATTTATTGTTTTCTAGGGATTTTTAGGATTTTTAGGGTTTTAGGATTTTTAGGGTATTTTGGGGTTTTATGGACTTTTTTTGGTTTTTGGGTTTTTCATGTTTTTTAGGGTTTGTATGGTTTTTGGTTTTTTTAACATTTTTGGCGGTTTAAAGTGCTTGCAAGGTCTTTAGTAGATTTTTTAGGTTTTTTAAGGGTTTTAAGGATTTGAGACGTTTTATGGTTTTGAATGTTTTTATGATCTATTTATTGTTTTTATGGTTTTTAGCATTTTTTAGGTTTTTAGGGAAAAGAAGGCTTGGGGCCAGGATATTCCTGACTCCCCCCAAAATTATTAGAGAAAAGAAAGACACTGCAAACAAGGGAGGGGCGGGGTCAATCAACCCACACCCAAAAGCCCTTAACCAACACACACCCAAAGGCCACAGAAAAGAAAACACAAAATAAGCACCAAGCATCCATCAGCAGGACATCCTGGCACATGATCTACCAACCTTCCTCGCCATCATCATCATAATCCGCACCAAGGGGATCTCCCTCGGCACCATAACTAGAGGCTGCATCACAGTCTACTGATTACCATTCAGAAGAGCCATATTGCTTCAAGAAATTGGCGTAGTACTCCCTTAACCTCATCTGCTCCACATTCAGTTGTTTCTTGGCATCCCTTTCATCTCCTCCAGAGGCATTTTCCTTAGCATTGCAGGATGTGCTTGTGGACACAGTTTTATCAAGGATGGGTAGTCCTTCCTTGGCTTCCTCCTTTTTGGATCAACATGGATCCCAACAGGATTGTTTTCTTTCCCGGTGGCCTCCTCAAGCATGACCCTCTCCTTTAGGACCATATCCATGTTGTGATACATCCTACTATTATCCTCTTGGACTTGATCGGGAATGATGGGGGATTCCTTGTTAAGTGAACAGCCTGCAAGAACCCTTTCATGTGCATGAGAAGCAGCATCTCTCTTCTTGGAAGCACCCCCCATCCATTGTCCCTCCCCCTGATCAGCGACCTCCTCCAGGTTCTCTATAAACCCCTGCTCTTCCACCCTCTCCTGCATATTCATGTTATCCCTACCAGCAGTCTCCTCAAGCACCACCCAAGATGAAATTAAGACCATTTCAGATAACCTTCCACCAGCCACCCCTTCGTGTCCAGTCTCTCCCACCACCACATGGGTCAACTCTGTTTCAGCACATACCACCAATCCCTGCAATGTTAGATCCCCTTGCTGAGAGGACTCCGTCAGTTTGATCACCTCCTTTAGTTCCTATTGAGCCAAAACCTGCTCAAGATTTTGAGATCCAGGAGCCTCTACATGATCAGTAACTTCAAAGAAAACAACATGCCCAGTGCCTCCACTATGGTCAGCATCATCCATATTCTCACAAAACATATTAGCCCTCGTGGTAAGGTCTTGCTTTCGTCTCTCAAAGATAGCATCAACAACCATATTTGAGCTCGCATCCAAGCCTCCCAGGTCCGACTCCCCAGAGGACAGTGTCCCAGGTTCAGCATTTTCCTGAGGCCTTGCCTCTCTCTGTAATTCGCATTCTCCAGCAATAACAAATGTCTGCACAACGGCCAGTGCTTACTCATGGGAAGCCATATCCTCCTCCTCAACGGTAGGGCCAACCCCAGGTGATGGAGGTTTCACCTTGCCATCACCAATGGGCATCATCCCCCCAGTCCCTAAATACTGTGAGGGAGTTTCCACCAGGATGGGATCAACAGCTATTGTCTCGGGTTGATCAGCAGTACCTCCACTGATGTCATCCTTCCTCAACTCCTCCTAACACCTCAAGAGCAGCAGACCAGACCCAGCGTCCCAACCCTGTTCAGTCACTATCTGTCGGGCAAGCTCCACCATAACATCCCTAGCCTCCTTCACATCATAAACCACCATAATAGCACAAAGACCATCCGTTGAAACAGCAGGACCCGCCCTCACCTCTTCCTGACCCAACCCCAGTTCTTTAATTCTTCTGATCCTACGCCTAAAGTCACTCCAGAGATGATCCATTTTCCTGCAGGTGTGGAAATAAGCCACTGATGATTCAAAAAGTTCTGATTGCTTGTATCGGAATTCCTTGCCCACAGTAATCCAGACATAATCAACCATCCCCTTAGATGCATCCACCTCGACGCAGATCCTTGGGGTGATGGGGTGGGAAATTGCTTGAGTTCTGCTATCAGAGCAAAGGAAACGACCCAACATATTTCCCAGCATACTCATAATAGAAGGATTTTGGAACGGAAGTGGGAGTTCAAGAAACCTGAACCATGTAGCATACATCGGTGAGTCGTGGTTCATGTGAAGATCAAAACTCCACCTGAACAGAAAAAAGTGGATGCCATTGATGCAGTGAGGAGCTGAAGACCTTGAACAAAGAGGAGAAGCGAATCATGATCTGAAGACCATCAAGCAACCCTACCGTGACACGATCCTTTAAATTCCATGATTTGAAAATGATGTTATTGAAAGAGTTCACCGAGGGGCGTCGATTCACAAATCGGGAGATTAGTGTCAGCCTATGAAGCACAGAGGCCGCATGAAATTCCGAATCTGAAAGCGAAAGCTGAGGAAATCCATCAAAAAGGTCAGGGATCTTCGAACACAACTCAATATTTGGAAAAGGTGGAAGAAGACCGAAAGCATGTGGCGCAATGAAAACGAGGTCCTTCACATAGTGTTTTTGTTATTTTCATGTTTTGTGAGTTTTAAGGATATTTTTTCATTTTTTTTGGATTTTTTTCATTTTTCGTGTTTTTAGAGATTTTAATGGGGTTTTAGGGGTTTTATGAATTTTTTTTACACTTTTAATGGATATTTTGGTTTTTATGGATATTTTTAGTTTTTTACGATTTTACAGGTTTTTAGAGTTTTTCATTGTTTTAGGGGTTTATTGGTTTTTTATATTTTTAGTTGGTTTTAAGTGTTTTATGGGTTTGCAGCATTTTTAAGGTTTTTAGGGGTATTTATATTTTTTGGCTTTTTTTTTGGTTTTTTGGATCTTTTATGGTTTTAGTGAATTTTTTATTTTTTAGTGTTTTTAAGTACATTTAGGTTTTTATTGTTTTTATTGGTTTTTCCATGTTTTTTTGGGTATTTTACATTTTTTGATATTTTAGGGACTTTTAGGATTTTTATGGTTTTTAGGGTTTTTAGTGATATTGAGGTTTTTTAGGGTTTTATGCTTTTTAGTATTTTTTAGGGTTTTCAGTGTTTTTAGGGTTTTAGGGGTCTTATGTGTTTTTATGTTTTTAATGTTTTCTTAGTAATTTGCAAGGGATTAGGTTTTTTTGTGTTTTTAGGGTTTTTAGTATATTTTTTCTTTTTGAAGGTTTTAGGTATTTATGGTTGAGGGTTTTAGGGTTTCGGTTGTGTTTTTGATGTTTTTTGTGTTTTTTTGGGGTTTTAGGGTATTTTGAGGTTTTTATGTTTTTAAAAGTTTTTTATAGTTTTTTAACTATTTTTGGTGTTTAATGTATTTTTAGAGTTTGTAATGAGTTTTATATTTTTAATGGGTTTTAGGGATTTTTATGGGTTTTAGCGGTGTTTATGGTTTTTAGGGGTTTTAGGGTCTTTTATGGTCTTTTAGGGTTTTTAGCGATTTAATTTAATTAGGGGATTTATGTGTTTTTAGGGTTTTAATGTTCTCTTCTGGGTTTTCAGTGTTTTTAGGGTTCTTACTTGTGTTTTTTATTTTGATGATTTTTTTTGGTTTTTATGGGTTTTATTGTTTTTTGGAATATTGAGGGTTTTTATGATATTTTAAGTTTTTTAGGTTCTTATAATTTTTTAGGTTTTTTAGTGTTTTACATATTTTTAGGTTTTTTAGGTTTTATTTGAGATATTCCTGGTTTTTAGGGGTTTTTATGTTTTTTGCAATATTTATGGGTTTTTTTATTTTTTTAGGGATTTTGATTTTTAAGGTTTTTTAGTGTTTTTTGGGTTTTTTGGGGTTTTAGGGGTTTTTGTGTTTTTAGGGGATTAAAGGGTATTTATATTTTTTTTAACATTTTTAAAGGATTAAAGGGTTTTCAGTGTTTTTTGTGGGTTTTTAGAGGTTTTATGGGATTTTAGTTTTTTTTTCTGTTTTTTGGGGTTTTTATGATTTTTTGGAAGTTTTAGGGTATTTTTAGGTTTTTAGGGTTCTAGAATTTTTTAGGTTTTTTGGAGATTATGTATATTTTGTTTTTATAGATTTATTATGGGTTTTCAAGGTTTTTATGGTTTTGAAATTTTTGAATAATTTTTGGTGATTTTTTTGATTTTTATAGTTTTTATGGATGTATGGGTTTTTTGGTTGTTATGGGTTTTTAGCATTTTTATGGTTTGGAGGATTTACGATTTTTTGGTTTTTATGGGTTTTATTAATTTTTTGGTTTTAAAAGGTTTCACACTTTTTATGGGTTTTTACATTTTTAGGCATTTTTTGGTGATTTTTTATTATTTTTATGGTTTTTAAGGTTTTTTTGGGTTTTGTGGATTTTTAGTTTTTAGGGGTTTTTTTGAGTATTTTTTAAAATTTGTGGTTTTTTTTATTTTTGTACATTTTTAGTTATTTAAATGGATTTTATATAATTAGTGGTTTTTTAGGTTTTCATGGGTTTTTTTTTGTTTTTTAGGAGTTTTTATACTTTTTAGGATTTTTTGGTTTTTAGTCTCTTTTTATGTTTTTATTGTTTTTTTTCATTTTTTGGGTTTTTAAGTGTTTTAAGTGTTTTTAGAGTTTTAAGTATTTTTTTGGTGTTTACAGTATAACACCCCGAACATTTTTTTTATGTTTCTCGTAAATATTTTCAACTCATTGGATAGCCTTTATTGAATGGCGCACCGAGTCTCTATGAAACAACACTTGGTTATTTATAGGAGAATGTCATAACCTAGCCATTAAACTTAAATTTTCCACATCTGTGTTTTTTATTTCAAAAAACAAACATCTACGGTTATGATCAGTAAGTTATTTGGGGTCTGATAGAACTAAATTGTTTTTTAGGTATAGTAACATACCCTTATAAATAGTAATATGAATAATAATATGAAGCTTATAAATAGTAAATATTATTATTATTTTATTTTCTTGAGGTTATAAGGTAATGAGATGTTGATTCTGTTTTCAAAGTATTAAAAATGAGTTACTAATTTAAAATTCTTATTTTGGAAGAAATTATGATTTTATTTAAAAATTAAATTTAAAAAATTTAAAAAATTATTTTCCAAAAATGGAGGTCATTTTTGAATTCAACACGTCGAAAAATGGTTTGGGTGAATTTCTGAGATTTTTCTAAAATACTTGAATTGTTTGTGAATAGTTAAAATAAGGTTTTCAGTTTTCAGTAGTTTAATGACATCATAATTATGTATTAATGTATATAATTGGTTGGTCAATATTTTTAGCGTAAAATGTGACATGATGTAGAGACCTAGTTTTTTCCCTGAAAGACTTCAGAATATTTCTACATATATTTCTAGAGCTAGAAGCTGAGACGACGTGTGATTCTGAGGCTCGGTGTGCCTGAAATAAATTTTATAAAAATATTAAGTGTTTTTATATATGCACATGTAGGGGTTGTGTTTCCTCCTAAATGGTATATATGATCGGAAATCAGAGGGCATGATTACGTCTGGAGTGTGTCGTTTACCCTATACGGGGTGTAAAAGTTGCGGGCATGGGCCTGCTGTAAGAGATGTCACCCGGGGGAAAATCATCATTTTAAAATAATGAGTTAGTGATTTTTATCATTGGAGTTCCTTTCAAATAACATTCGAACAAAGTCGCAGAATGGAAATCTGAGGCTTCTGTTGAATTCGAAATGGGGCATTTTTCCTAGGCGTGATATAAAATGAGAGGGTGTGGTGAATTCGGATTCTGCGCTGAGTGGGGTCCCCATAAATAGAATTTAAGTGTACAAGGTTAAGGAAAAACTCTAATTCACTCTCTCTCTCTCTAACACCCACGCTCTCTCTCTTTCTCTCTATAGACATTATTTTATGTTCTGTGTCAGATCAATCGGAAATCCCTGCTAGAACCTTGGCGGATCGAAGCAGGGGCATCATGGATGCACCACCAACGATGCACGACCTATTCGAGGTAGTATTCTTGGTTAATTTTCGCACCTTCATCGATTTCATGGCTTTTCCTCAATTAAAATTTTAATTATATAAATTTAGAAATAGGACGATGGCCAAACGAATATGGCCATCATCCGAGCCACGTTCTGAAACCCATCCTTGAGCGTTCTTCGTCCAAAATTTTAGACACACCAAAACGGTGACGGATCACCGAGCGAGGGGTGGCACTGTGAAGATCCGGACCAGAGCATTCCAAAACCGGTTCTAAAGTCATTTCTAACCAACAGAGTGTTATGAGGGACCCGATGAAGGTCCAGCTCCAACAAGAGGTGGCGGTCAAAAGTTGAGCTGGAGGTGCGGCCGGAGCAGCGGGCTCGGGTGCGGTCGGAGTAGTGGGCTCGGGTGCAACCGAAGCCACGAACTCGGGTGTGGCTGGTGTAGTGTGGTCGCATCTGATAGAGGAGATGAGCAGGTCGGCGACCAGTGCAGTGTGGTGGAGACGACGAGTTCGGGATGAGCCAGAGCTATGGGTGACGGTGGGCGTCAGTCGAGTAGGAGCCGGCGGCGTCGGGCGAGGTCGAGCCGGATGAGGCAGCAGGGGCGGACAGTTTCGGGCCGACACGGAGGAGCCACAGGGCATTGGGGACTACGCGGCATGAGGGGAGCTGGAAGCACTGAGGCGGCATGGTGCATGTCAGAGGCGGTGCGACGGTGTGTTGCAGTAGACGAGCGCACCGGTGTCATCCCGTCGAGGTCGAAGGAGGACCCCGAGGTCAGCGCCTCGGGGTGTGCGGTGTGGACTAGGACCCTTAAACCGCGGGTCCTATTGGAATGACGTGGACGAAGCCAACCTTTTGATTGGTCTAATTTGAAGAACCGGAATTGAGGTGGGTCTGGTGTTACTGGAGCGGGCCATGGCCAGCGGGCCGTACGAGTCGGGCCGAACCCACGACTGGGCTGTGGGCTGGCAGTTCGGACCGGGCCAGTCAGGGTGAACCGGTCCGGATGGGTCCATTGAGATCAAGGGGCCGTAAATCCTAAACGCCGCGTCCGATTGACGAGCCTCCAAGGTATGTGGGTCCATCTCTTCAAGAACAAATTTTTAAGATGGGTTTTTTGGTTTTTTGGTTCTGTAACCGAAGACGGGTGACCCAAAATGCATTAATTTAAAAATATTAAATTATTATTAAAGTTTATAATGGGAGTATTCGTGAGACGGACTTTTGTTTGATGCTCCATCAGCGGCAGTGTGACCCTAGTTCCCGTGCAGACTTTCTAAGATGCTTTCTGAAGCATTCAGGATGGAGACAAGGTGTGGGTCTCATAGGTCCTAGTTCACACGTTTTATGGTGAAACACCACTATTTAAACTAACATTCATTTGGGGTGTTTGAGAACTCGTTTCTGAGCATTCTTCTGAAGGGATTACAATGGCAAAATCCACCCGCCTAAATTCAGGCCTAAGGCATGGTCCCCAGGAGGTAGCCTTCAGACGTATTCTGCATTTTTACTACTTATGCTTCAAAAGTCCATTCTGGGAAAATGAATACACTATGCCTCGTGGTTATCTGAAAGGAACTCAACAGTACGATCTTCATGACGTATTTCAGGGTCAAGAATGTGTGCCCCACAGGGCCTTGTTTTCATAACACGGGGAGTTGCAGCTTTTGTATTCGGAGTCCATTTTAGGCACCACTAGCGACGTTGTGACCCTGGCATCAAGACGAGGTTGAACTGGGTGGTTTTAGGCATTGAAGCCGGAGTTGTGTCATGGGCCCCATGCGTCTTCTTTTAAGCTGTGTGTAGTATACAACAAATTTTTCATCAGACGTCTATTTGGGACGTATTAATAGTCGTCTTGGCCTGTTTCCCCGAGAGCATCGTGATGTCGCAGTTCGCCCGACCACTTTCAGGACAGAGGTGTGGGTCCCATGAGACGTCGTATGGCCATAAAGCGGAGTGGAATAATTTTTTCATTGGGAGTTTTCTTCTAGCTATTACGTAGTCTATCACGTTTGTTTTTTCGCAAGGATTACAATGGTGTAATCTGTTTGGGAGAGGGGTGCCTCTTTCAATATCTTATTAAATTTGGAAACATGAAAGTGCATTTGTCAGAGGATCCTTTGACGCACATTGAACCTAGGAACTGTAGTGGTGTTAGTGACACCCAGTGATGGCATGGGTAGTGCGGAGATATCATACCAGTTCCGGGTTTACCCTCTAGTGAGGCTGGGCAATGGGATACCCATTTACCTCAGGGTTTACCCTCCATGAGGTTGGGAAGTGGGTTACCCAATAACCATAGGGTTTACCATTCAGTGAGGATGGGCAGTGGGTTACCCATTGACCATAGGGTTTACCCTCAAGTGAGGCTTGGCAGTGGGTGACATGTTGACCGTAGGGTTTACCCTCCAGCGAGGCTGAGTAGTGGGTTACCCGACGATTCCTTTAGGAAATACCCCCCACCAGGGCTGTTCAGTGGGTAACCTGATGACCTCTTGGGGTTTACCGTCCAGCTGGGCTGGGCTGTGGATTACCTAACAACTTCTTTCAGACTCAACCCTTTCTATGAGGCTAGTCAGTGACTTTTCTCCATGGTTACCGGAGCGGGACCCTTGGTTGTATAGTTTCGCTATGAGGCCTCGTGATGTGCTTAATTGTTGGTAATTAGTGATGGATACCCTTAAAACTATTGGAGAATTTTCCTGGGATGAGCGTTGAGATAGAGATCCCCTTACACACTCGTTCGGGTTTTCTTATTGAGCATATATATATACACACCCTACTTTTGTTCCCACTCCTTGGGTTCAGTTACTCTCCTTCTAGGAGGGGAAAAGACACATGTGGTATGACATGTGCTTTCCGTGTCTATATCCTCTTGGATTAGACGAGTCTACTTTATTTCTTTTGTTAGGTTGATCTGCACTCTATTTGTGGTACTCTTACATTATTCTTGTTCTGTTTAGTGCTCACCGTTTTAGAACCACCTTTGTTTCTCCCTTGAGATTTTGGGGAATCCTATTGAGTATCTTTATACTCACCCCTGCCTGGGCTTTTCCCGCACTTAGTGTGCCTTTGAAGAAGAGAGATAGGTCGATCGAGACTATATAAGAGCATAGAGGACACTGGATCTTGGGCCTCGTTCAATGGTCGCATTAGGAGTTTTAGGTGTGAGACTCACCAGTTGTTTACTTTTGTTTACCTGTTGCCGGGTTGTTGCACCTTTCAGGTTGGGCGCGTATTATTCCCTTTCCCATTCAACTTCATCTTTCTTATACTTTTACTGTTTAGAGGTCTATGCATGTATATTGGTTTCCCTTTTTGTAGGTGTGTTGTATCTTTCTTTTTTTTCTGCACTATTAAATTGAGTTATTTGTGTGTGTGTGTAAAGTTTCTTAGGAAAAGTCCTCCCTTATATTGTTTTGCTTTTGCACTAGTTTCCAGCCCCTGGCCTATGGAGGCGGGCTTGGGGTAGTTGTGGCTTGAGCCCTAGTACGGTTCAGGTTGTGAAAAAGTGGTATCAGAGATAGTTCATTCCTTGGGGCGTTGTTCAGACTTCCCTAAAAAGGAATTGGTTGGGTTTTAGGGAAATAGTGTCAACGTGTCTCAAGAGTGTCTCTCAGGATAGGGAGTCCAGTGATGGTGCACCGGCCGACATATCCATTCACCAGCACACTGATAACCTTCTTGTCGACTCGGCACACTGAGACACTTATTGCATGGAATTTTGTTCATGCATAATATAGGATTGAGTCATTGACTGTCCTTCTTGAGTCATCTCCCTGTCGTTGTTGATACATATATGCTCATTTGACTGCAGTACTCCATGATCGGATTTAAGATGTCTCCCTGATGATAGCCAGCCAGAATACTAGCTTAGGTTCGGGATGATGATTCCGTGAGAGACGGGGCCTCAGTTCAAGATCAATCATATGACTACCCTTTCTCTAGGAGGGCAGGCAGCAACACTCCACCTGCGGAGAAGCAGATAGTTCCGGGAGTAAAGGTCAATGACGAGTGCCGGCTAGGTGCACTGTGTGAGTTATATCATCGGAGGCCACTGAGGTTCCACGGTGAGCCATACCATCAAACATTGAAGGGTTGGCTAGAGTTGTTGGTTTTCTTCTTTAGGCTTGTTCGGACACCGACAGGTCAGATGGTGGCTTTGATAGCCATTTTTTCCACCAAGAGTTTTGCATTAGTAGAGTCAGGGTTACTCATATGCACGATGAGTTAGTAATATCATGGGATGACTTCTCGCAGCTGTTTCGTGAGGAGTACTACCCCTACTACTTACAGTTTATTTGGTTTCAGGAGCTGATTGAGATTTAGCATGGAGTGATGGCAGTGGCTGAGTACGCAACTAGATTCACATACCTTACTATGTACTTTTTAGACATGGTCCATGATGGAATCTTCTAAGAAAATAAGTTTGAGCAGGGTCTCTATTGAAGAGATTCATACCAGCTTAGTTTCCTTGTGAATCCTCACCCATCTCGAGTGATGGAGCAGGCACTGCTGACAGAGAAATTTATGTCAGAGGGACATCAATTGGTAAGGCCTCGATGTTAGTGGTCCCCCCTTGATGAGACATAGGCACATGGTCGTGGACACCATGGAGCACCGAGATAGCCTAGGGAGGACTAGTGTTATTATTGTGATGTGTGAGGTCACGTGGCCTGATACTGCTTGACCAAATGTGCTGAGTTTTCTAGATAGTTGGTAGATACAACACCACGAAAGAGGCAAAGTCGTGATTAGAGAACTCCCATGTGAGGAAGGGTGGTCCCGTAGGGAGGTGGTGTTGGCATAAAATCTGGGAGAACTGTGGTTGGCAGATGATGTTTTGATGTACTTCTACCACCACTAGGAGGCCCATGTCAAGCTCAGGGAGCTGACTGATGGGGCCGTGGGTGGGTGTGTGTTATGGATGTCTACAATACTGCATCGCATGAGATGATGATAGGTATGATCTATGTATTTTTCTACTTTTCTTTGTAGAGATTTTTAGACACTGCATGAGGTACTCTTTTTATATAAATCCTTGTTCGAGGGGTTACTGAGGGTGAAGCATGGCGTCGGTTTAACCCTGTGTTGCTGTTTTCCGATGCAGCATTGAATACATAGAAAAGAGGGCTTCTTCCCCCACTAAGATGCATTTTTTTATTTGATCAAAACCATGAATGAGAGTAAGTACAACCCAAAGCGGATAATATTGAGGTGTGGTGGATGAGTCCCTCTAACATGTGAATTCATAGCGGGGTTGTGCAGAGGAGTGTCAGAGAAGGTTCTGGATTTTCCAGTGGAGCTTTTCTGCTTGACCTCCCTTGGCTTGAGGTGCCACTAGTGTGTTTGGAAGAGATCCTATTTTGGGTATTACTCTCCTACCAAGAAGGAAAAATACATGTGGGTTATGCCACGTGCTTTCCATGTCTAGCCTCTGGAGGTTGGATGAGTTTTCTCGCCTGCCCGGTTTTTTGGTACCTTGCATGCTTAATGTCAATCATGATAACATTATCAAGTATAGGTAGAGGTGATAGAAAACCCACAAACAGAACTAAACACTTCACTATGTGGTGCTGTTGGTAGTGGTCCCTGCACGAAGAATTTGGAGACGCTATCTTCTAGGAGAGCGCTTTGTGGTTTACTCAGAACACCAGTTTCTTAAGTGCATCCTCACCAGAGAGACATGAACTTGAGGCGATGGTGTTGGTTAAAATATCTGCAGAACTATGACATAGAGGTAGTCTATGATCTGAAAAATGGCAGTGTTATAGCAGGTTCCCTTAGTAGGAAGTCCCCGGCTCGTCAGATGTGGGATGATTTGTATTACTTATCTTCCTTACAGCTGACCTTGGTGGAGAAGGAGGGTACATATTTTCAGTAGCAGATGGTGTTGAGTCATCCATTTTTGAGTGTTTAAAAGTGTCTCGGTTGTGATGCACCGATTTTGAAAACTTTTGTGACCGGGTATCCTTGGGTGTTTCACTATATTTGTATTCTGAAGGAGGGAATCATGAGACCATGTTCTAGGAACAAACCGTGATTTCAATCGTGATGTGGAAGGTAGAGGTTTTGCCAGGGAAGTCCCCCAAGTTTCTTTTGGCCGTTTGGGAATCGTGCAGGAGATGAAGAGGTTTCTTACCATCTTGCCCTACCCTCCCAATAGTAAGATAGGGTGCACGACACCTTCCACATGTCATATATGATGAGGTTCGTACGCGTTCCTACACTTGTCATCAAAAGTAGCATACATCATGAGTATGAACCATCCCTTTGGCTTGCGTGTTGTGCCAACATGGTGTTGTGCATGTTTTCTTGGGAGTAGGAGATCTAGGTGTGAGCTCTATATCCTGAATTTTTTCCCTATTTTTACTTTTCAGGGATGTAAATCTTGAAGGAGGTAATGATTTAGATACCTGGAATTTTCCCAGAAAGACTTTGGAATATTACTACATATATTTCCAGATCTTGGAGCTTAGACGACGTGCGATTCTGAGGCCCGGTGCGCCCGTAATAAATTTTATAAAAATATTAAGTGTTTTTATACTATGCACGTGGTGAGGTTGTTTTTCCTCCTAAAAGGTAGCTCAGATTGGAAATATGAGGGTACGGTTGCGTCCAGAGCATTCCATCTACCTTAGGCGGTGTGTAAAAGTTGTGGGCGTGGGCCTGCTATGAGAGATGTCACCAAGGGGGAAATCTTCATTTTAAAATAATGACTTTGTGGTTTTTATCACTGGTGTTATTTTACAATAACATTCGAACGAAGTCTTGGAATGGAAATCTGAGGCTTCCGTTGAGTTTAAAATGGGGAATTTTTCCTAGGCGCGATATAAAATCATAGGGCACAATGAATTCGAATTCTGCACTGAGTGGGATCCCTATAAATAGAATTTAAGTGTTTTGGGGTAAGTAAAAACTCTAATTCACTATCTATCTCTAACAGCCATGATCTCTCTCTTTATCTCTCTAGAAATTATTCATAGTTCTTTATCGGATCTAGGAGAGTTCTCCACTAGAACCTTGGTGGATCGAAGCAGGAGCATTGTGGACAAGCCACCAAGGACGCATGGATGATTCGAGGTACGATTATTGGTTAATTTTCACACATTCGTCTATTTCTTGTCTTTTTATCAATTCAAATTTTAATTCTATAACTTTACAATTAGGAAAATGGCCAAACAAACATGACCATCGTCCCAGCTCCATTCAAAAACCTGTTCTTGAGCATTCTTCTTACAAATTTTTGGACGCGCCAAAACCATGAAGGATTGACAGGTGAGGGGTGGTGCTGTGATGATCC
Organism: Viscum album; assembly: GCA_963277665.1. Classification (NCBI taxonomy): domain Eukaryota; kingdom Viridiplantae; phylum Streptophyta; class Magnoliopsida; order Santalales; family Viscaceae; genus Viscum; species Viscum album. The sequence goes on from OY728162.1 coordinate 480,584,874, forward strand.
GACCATGAGGATTCCGAAACTGCTTTTGGATAATTTTTCCAACCAACGGGGTGGTCTGGGGTAGGACAAAAGGTCAAGCTCTGGCAAGCAGTGGTGGTGAGAAGTTGATTCGGAGGTATGGCTGGAGTAGCGGGCTCGGGTGTGGCTGGAGCAGCATGCTCAGGTGCGTTCAGAGCAGCGGGCTCGGGTGCGGTCGGTGCAGTGTGGCGGCATCTGGCAGAGGAGCCCAGCAGGTCGGTGGTCAGTGCAGCATGGCAGAGTTGGTGAGTCTGGGAGGAGCTAGAGCTTTGGGCTATTGTGGGCGTAGGTTGAGTAGGAGCTGTCGGGGTCGGGCGAGGTCGAGCCGGAGGAGGCAGTAGGGGTGGACAAGATTGGGTTGGCACAGAGGAGTCGTTGGGCGCTGGGGTCGACATAGCATGTAGTGAGATGGACGCACTAAGGAGGTCCAGTGTAGTTCAGAGGTGGTGTTGCGGTGTGATTTCGGAGGCGAGGGTGCCAACATCATCCCATCACGGTCGGAGGAGGACCCTGAGGTCAGTGGCTTGGGGTGTGCAGCGTGGACATGGACCTACAAACCGCGAGTCCTGCTGGAACGACGTGGACGAAGACCAGCCTTTTGGCCGGTCTGCTATGAATAACCGGACCCGAGACAGGTCCGGTGATACTGAAGTGGGTCATGGCCAGTGGGCCGCGGTGAGTCGGGCTGGACCTGTAGCTGGGAAACGGGGTGGCGGTTCAGATCGGGCCGGTCGGGGTGAACGATCCCCGTTGGGCCCCTTGCGATCAAGGGGCCGTAACTCTTAAACGACACATCCGATTGATACGTCGTCTACAGCTGTGGGTCCATCTCTTCGAGATGGACTTTTTAAGATGTGTTTCGAGGTTTTTGGGTTCTGTGCTCAAAGACGTGTGACATGAAACACGTTAATTTTTTAATATTAAATTATTATTAAAGTTTACAACTGACTTATTTGCGAGCTGGACATCCATTTGACGCACCGTCAGCGGCAGCGTGACCCCAGTTCCTGTGTAGACATTCTGAGATTCTTTCCAAAGTGTTTATGTTGGAGAAAAGGTACGGGACCTACATGGCATGGTTCACGTGTTTTATGGTGAAACACCACTTTTTCACGCGACATCCATTTAGGGTGTTGAGCACTCATTTATGAGTGTTCTTTCGAGGGGATTGCGATGACACAATCTGCCCGCCTAAATTCGTGCCAGAGGCGTGGGACGCACGAGGTGGATTTCAAACGTATGATGTGTTTTCACTACTTATGCTTCATAAGTCCGTTCTGGGAAAATGAATAGACTATACCTCGTGGTTATCTGCAATGAACGCAATGGTACTATACGCGTGACGTGTTTCAGGGTTGAGAATGTGGGCCCCATAGGACCCTGTTTGCATAATGCGGGGAGCTGCTGCTTCTGCATCTAGACCCTGTTTTAGGTTCCATCAGTGGCGTTGTGACCCTGGCATCGAGACGTGGTTGACTTGAGTGGTTTCAGGTGTTGAAGCCAGAGTTGAGGCGTGGGCACCATGGGCGGTCTTTTAAGCTGTGTGCAGCATACTGTGACTTTTTCATTAGACGTCAATTTGGGGTATATGAATAGTTGTTTTGGTGTGTTTCTCCGAGAGCATCATGATGGAACAGTTTGACGGACCTCTTTCAGGACTGATATGCGGGCCCCACAAGATGTCGTATGGGAATTAAGTGGTGTTGAATAGCTTTTTCATCAGGAGTTCATTTCCAACAATTAAGTAGTATATCTCGCGTGTTTTTTCACGAGGATTACAACAATGTAATCTTTTTGGCTGAGGGGAGCCTCTTTCGAGATCTTATTAAATGTGGAAACATGAAAGAGCATTGGTTGGAGGTTCATTTGAGGAACTCCAAACCTACACATGGTAGTTGTGTTAGTGACACCCAGTGATGGCACAAGTAGTGTGGAGATATCGGACCAGTTTTGGGTTTACCCTCCAGAGAGGCTGGGTAGTGGGATACCCATTGACCTTAGGGTTGACCCTCCAGCGAGGCTGGGCAATGGGATTCCTGTTGAACTTAGGGTTGAACCTCCAGCAACACTGGGCAGCGGTTACCCGTTGACCTTAGGGTTCACCCTCTAGCGAGGCTGGGTATTGGGTTACCTATTAACCGTAGGGTTTACCCTCCAGTGAGGCTGGGCAGTGGGTTAACCGACGACCCCTTTAGGGTTTACCCTCCAACAGGGCTGGGCAATGGGTTACCCGATGACCTCCTAGGGTTTACCCTCTAGCTGGGTTGGGCAGTGGGTTACCTGATGACTTCTTTTAGACTCGACCCTCTCTATGAGGTTAGTCAGTGACTTTTCTCCATGGTAACCAGATCGGGACCCTTAGTTGTATAGTTTTGCGATGAGACTGCTTTGACGTGCGAGATTGTTGGGCATTAGTGATTTATACCCTTAGAACTATTATAAACTTTTACATGGCTGATCATGGAGATATAGATCCCCTTACACACTGTTGACGCTCCTTTCTGTCACAGAGTCTAACGACTGAAAAAAAAGGAAATACCTTAGTCTAAAGTGATTCAACCTTTGAATAAACATCAAAAATCGACAAATGCATGAACAAAGGATCAACAGCAACTCCACCGCGCAAGTTATATCACTGCCGCACAAGTACACTTGCGCGACGCTCTTGGTCGCGCAAGTGACTTGCGCGACCTAAGTGGTAACCGCCCGGTAACCACCCGGGGTCTTCTTTTGCCTATAAATAGACCATGTGGGCCCCCCATATGGGAGGATCTTTTTCCAGAAACTCGGATTGAAACTCCCGATGCCCAAGTCTCTTTTCAAAGCTTCCGGAACACTTCTAAGGCAATTTCTTACCTAGAACGGAAGATCTAAAGAGAGGGAGGAAGGCCTAAGTGTTGAAACTCATCAACACTTGTGCGCTTGAATGGCCAGCCCTTAAGGGAACTGGTCACACTTGCGCGCCGCCTTATTCCTTCAATAGAATTTGTTCGTCCCTTATCTAGAAGAACCTCAAGAGGATTCTAAAGGGTTTTATAAAGAGTCTCTCAAGTATTTCAATGCTGGTTGAAAATTGCGCAAGTACACCATGTGTCGCGCAGGTATACTTGCGCGACCAATACTTGCGCGCCCACGCAAGACTTGTGCGCCTTTCAAGACTTGCGCGCCCCTACCTTTTTGGGTGCCCATCTTGCCCATTTTTCCCCTCTTAAGCCATTTCACCTTTCCTATTCAAGATTCAGTCTTCAAGATACTCTTCAAAGCCATTTATGGCACGATTTCTTGATTTGACTTCCTTATCTGAAGGGAATTCGATGGAATATATCTCAAAACCTAGTGATTTATACATCTTTATGTCACTAAAGATTGAGAGTTCATTCATTCAACCTCATCCTTTAAGATGAGAGAATCCTTAACATGGGTCTCCTTTTTTAGGAATAATCCCCAGTTATAAATATGGGCATCCTTCTTTAGGAGTAAGCCCCAAATTCTTAAAGTTCCCAAACTTGGGCATCCTCCTCAGGAGTAAGCCCCAAATCATAATCCTTTAACTTGGGCATCCTCCTCAGGAGTAAGGCCCAAACCTTAATTCCTTAAACTTGGGTCTCCTTTTCAGGAATAAGACTCAATTATAATCTTGAGCTTCCTTTTCAGGAGTAAGCCCCAAGTCCCCTAACCTGGGCCTCCATTTTTAGGAGCAAGTCCCAGTCATAATCTTGGGCTTCCTTTCAAGAGTAAGCCCCAAGTCCTCTAACCTGGGCCTCCTTTTTTAGGAGCAAGTCCCAGTCATAATCGTGGGCTTCCTTTTCAGGAGTAAACCCCAAGTCCTCTAACCTGGGCCTCCTTTTTTAGGAGCAAGTCCCAGTCATAATCTTGGGCTTCCTTTTCAGGAGTAAGCCCCAAGTCCCCTAACCTGGGCCTCCTTTTTAGGAGAAAGTCCCAGTCATAATCTTGGGCATCCTCTTCATGAGTGAACCCCAAGTCCCTTAATTTCTCTTAACCAATCCTAAATTACGTTTGATATGGGATTCCTTCTCAGGAGTAAAAACCCAATTATCAATCATCTCCTAATTTGGGTTTCCTTCTCAGAAATAAGTCCCAAGTTAGAGTATTCAAATCTCCATAAAGCACATATACCTTTATGGACCTTGTTCCTGGATTTTCTCCCTAAAAGTAAATCCTAAACCTTCAATTATCTGGGCAGTCATACATACATAAGCCCCAAACAAATTCTTATGATTGCATCTTTCATGGCACAATTGTCTAATTTTTACCAATACCTCTTGTTTCTCACACCGATCATGACTCACGTGAGCTTAGAGTGTAAAATTAATTATGACATTCTTCTTTGATCCATCAATCATAAACATCATACTCCATTACTCGAACTACGTGGGTTTTGATTCCTTTTCCAAAAAAAGGATACGTAGGTAGCCCATTTATGGGTTCGATCCCAACTTTGAAATAACCCTTGTCCTTCTGAATGACGATAAACTTCAAGTGCCCCACTGAGTGGCTTTAAAACCAGCCTGGTCATCATAATGACCAAGAGACTTTTATATAAATGTTTTGAAGGATACCATTGAACAAGAATCTCTAAACAGATATAGATGATTCTCTATTGATGAACAACTTCGAATACATATAAAAGATTTTCTAAATTTATTGCATATTTAATCATTGATTGTTAAAACTAAAGGAAAGCACATTTCATACTTGGTAATGTAATAAGGATTCACAAAGATAACTTAAATCTATAAAGAGAGTCCCGGAATAGACAATAATTCCCCTCAAAAAGGTGTGATGAGTCCGACCTCCCATCCTCTCGACCAATGAAAATTCCTATGCTTCATCATCCCACAAGCTAATGAGAGCCTACCTTTGGAATGTAGGTCCAAACGGATGTGGAATCATTGGATGTTTCCGGTTCTACGAATAAACCCATTAGAAACTGATCGGAACATTTGAATCTCCCATCCAGGAGGTCATCCCCGGATTCCGTGCGAAACAAAAATGGTGAACCCGACATGAATCCTTAACCAAGTTAAAGTGATGTTCTTCTTATTTGTTAGGCCCCTTGGGCCAACAAATGAATCATTGACATGTGCTCATCCAAAAGATGCAGTGGCCGAATTCATCTTGATTTTGTCTATTATATGGAATAGGCACTCTTTTCTCAAGATCTTCTGTAAAATGGCTTTCTTAAAATTCACCCCTGTGAATACTGCTGCTGTGAACACCTCTACTGTGAGGTCTGCTGCTATGAAAACCAATGCTGCTACTCCTACTGGAACATCTTCCGCTCTGAGGATGACATCACCAACTCAGCGTCTTCAATGTTGGGTTTCCAATGCACTGGTTAAGGAGTACCGTCACAACGGTACTATCCCAACTCTGGAGGCCGCTCGTCAAGCCCTCCAAGTTAACAACTCTACCTGGTCATCCGTACAACGGCGGGTAGCGATCAAGAAGCAGGCGGTGCTGACTACCGTCTCCAACCGTTTCGGGTCGTTATCCCCGGAACGCAATTTCCATTCACTCCCTTACTCTGAGGAAGTGAATGAGCAGGTCCCGCATGACCTTAATTCAAAAAGACAGGAGTCCTTCTCAAGGGCTCCCATCAACAATCGCTGCCGGACTCGTGCGGTAGTGCGCCCTCAACATGATGAGGTTACTGAATCCAGGCATTCAGCTCAGGTTCCTCGAACCCGAGCAGGCAAGATGAACCGCCAGAGACGGAATCCGGTTAACAATAGGCAGGTTGTCATCCCTGCCATCTTCGGAGAAGTCCACCAACCTGACTTGGTGGAAAACAACGAGCAGGCATACACACCTGTCCGTTTTAATTCCGCTGTCCAGCAGACTCGTCTGGCAGTATCACGCCAATCCCGCCAGGCAATTCCGGCAGAGTACCATAGGCAGGAACATGCACCTGCTTATACATCACCAGTTAGTCAGCAGGCTCGTCTGACTACATATGATGGATCTCGTCAACCGCGTTTGGCAAAGTGTAATCAGCAGGAACATACACCTGCTAATACTAATCAAGCCTACCAACAGTCTCGCTTGGTAGCGCACGGAGAAGTCAGTCGGAAAGCCCCGACGACTAACAGGAGGCAGACTCAACTCTCTGCCTCCACACTTGAGTACTGTCAGGATTCAGTGACAGGAAAAGGAGGACAGGAGCAGGCACATACATCTACTCCAAGCCCGGAATGGATGTATATCCCCGTTCCGGCAGCTGAAGTCACCAAACATATTTTTGTCAACGGTGAAAGAGCAGAAGCAAATTCCTGCTCATATTCTGGATGCTTGCCAGGATATCATAACAGCTTCAGCATCATCTCAGGGACAGACACGTAAATCTATCCCTAGCAGTGGAGTGACACATCAACGATTCACTCCGGAACAGACACACACATCTGTTCCAGTCCAAGAGGGTTATGGGGCATACTCCCCCATATCATACGGACAACCAAGTCAGGCACATACACCTGATTTGAGTGGAGATCGTCAGCCTAACCTGACCATCTTTCCTGATCAGGCACATACACCTGCTCAGAGTAACCACTTTCGTCAACAAGTGGTTTCTAAAGTGAGTAAGAAGGCATCTAAGAAAAAGATCCGCCCAGCACAGTCAGGAGATCAAAGGCTAATCTGCAACAAGGCCTTGCTCAATGCTGGAGTTCTTGAAGCCCTCAGACATTTATCTGTCGGAATTCAAGATTCTACTCCCTCAGTTCCCAATAACGGGAACATTAATTTTGAAGGTCCTCAACAGACACTTCTTCATGAAGGCTTGCTTCATGAAAGTTAGGTCAATCTTGAAGTTTCTTCTTCAGATGAGTGCCACAGGAACCCTCTGTGTGGTCAGAAGACCAAGGAGCAGGAGATTTCATCTTTTGCTGTAACCCATCATGACAGTCCTCCTCATGGTGATGAACTTCGCTGAGAAAGTCCTCTCCGTAGTAGTGATTCACGTTATCTAGAAAATTCTTCAAAAGGCAATGTAGTGCCGAGAAATCCCTCTTATCTTGAGGAACTTGCAAACGTGAAGCCAGTCTTGTCTGATGCTTTACTATCGGCAGGTGAAACTCTTTCTCCATCAGAGGATAGCCTGGGGTTCAGGTTATTCTCCGAACCATCCCCAGGTCATTCATCTTCTAGCATGAATAGCGGACTCTCTACCAACCTTGTCGAACCTAATGAAGCAACAAGGAAGCACCAGCTCTGGTCCAAACAGGTAGAAGAATCTTCATTTAATGATAAAGAGGAAATTCTGAACATGAGGAAAAAACTAACAAAAGGTGAAGTACCAGTCATGTTTTGGCCTTTGGCTGACTCCCAGTACGACATTCCAAAGATGTTGACGGATGATGGAATCCATGATATTCGTCTCAACATATGGAATACTCTTTGTCAATTGAAGAAGAAGGTATTATCTTATGATGAATATGAAAATCATCTTAAGATAATAGAAGGGCTACAACGTCAGATTGATTTGGCATCTCTATCAGCCTCTCGGTATCCGAAGGCTGAAAAGCAACAGAAAACCCTTCAATGTTCATGCCTTGGCGCACTAAGAAAATTGCGTCAGTTAATTTCCAATGCTCTATCTGATGTTCATATCAGAGGATGGGGTGTTCACGGAGCACTACATTTCACAGTGCTTTCCAGTCAGCAAAGCCCGCCGAAAATGGTCTCATGCAATGTTATTGCCCATGGCCAGCCACAGTCAATGGGCTTTGTTCATAATCAAAAGCTTGCTCAAGAACAGGATTCAAATAGTTCCTCTCAAAATCAAGTATATAGAGAACAAGTTGTTGAATTTCTCCTACATCAAGCAGGCGAGAATATTGCAAAAGCCTCTCGTTTGGAGCAAACACGTCATCAAATGATAGAAGTTTAGTAATTCATCCAACGGTCTGTTGAACTAGGTGATAAAAGTGGATACAGGTTAATGTATCCAACTAATTTCCGAACTAAGATTCGCAAGATCAAGAGAGATTTTAAGAAGATCTCAGACATAGCATGTCAAGAGACACCCCAGCTTGTTAGACTGGGGACTTCTCTAACCCAACCCTCAGAGTTAACAAATGGGATTCGAGGAGTTGAGCGGAAGCAGCAGGAACATCCCCAGTCCACCGGACTGGGGACTTTTTCAAATCCTCAATCCCTCCCTCAGAGAAAGTCAGTATTCTCTCGATTAGGGAATAAGCCTCAAGAGGAACGAAGAGCCAAGCTATCAGGAGATTCTCTCCAAGTGACGATTCTCCAAGAAGTTCCTGAGGGATCAAGTCAACGGAATGCCATGTCTCATCATGGACATGGAAGAAGACAATATCACATAAATGCTGATAGAAAGGATTCCATGCAATATGCATCCATTAATGTCATCAATGCCGTTGCTGCTGATTCACCAGATGAGGCTCAATCAGAGGGATCAGACGAAGAGGTTCCTGCTCAAGAAGTTGCGCACACAGATCTAAATGAAGAAGGTGTGCGCACACGTAATCAAAGGCTTACCCAAAAATCTGGGTATTCCTTCAAGTAACCCACTTCCCCCTCTCCGAAAAGGATCCAATAAGGGGAAAGGAAAGAATCAGGTTACTTCTCACCCTTCCTCTGAAGGAGGTCAATCGCTCTCATTAGAGAAAAGGTTTGCACAACAGGAGGAAGAAATGAAAGAATTAAGAAGGTTGAATGTAGAACTACTTCAGAGTAGTCTTCTTCTTAAGAATGCTGAAATCCGACAGCCGAATGAATTTGTTGTAACTACTGAGATGGATCAGGAATATCCTTCTTTATCAGTACACCCTCAGAGGTCTAATCCTACGGGTCAAACACAACAACGGTTGGAAGCACTACCATCAGTTGCAGCACCAACCACCACGTCTGTCCAAGCTCCATTCATTGCACCTACCCAAAACCAAGTTCAACCTGATGTTTCTAAAAAGATAATAACTACTATTGAGTCATTAACAGCTCGGTTAGAAACTATGGAAGGGAAACGGGTGCAAGTTCAACCTGAAAAGAATGTTTACCCTGAATGGGTAGATTCAATTTCTCCTCCATCCAGTTTTGGAAACCCTGTTTTCCCTACTTTCAATGGATCAGGCGACCCCAAAAAACATTTGATCATTTACGTGTCTTATTGTGATCCTATGATGGGAACTCCAGAGCAGCAAGAAGCAGTGAAACTCAGATGCTTCGTGCGAACCTTGCAAAGACCAGCTTTTGTCTGGTATACAAGCTTGCAATCCCGGTCAGTCATCGGATGGGAGGATCTTCGTCAAAAATTCCTTCTTCAGTTTAGCTCAACTTTTCCAAAAACGACAGTTTTTGATCTTACAAACTGCAAGCAAAGGGAGAATGAAAGAGTCTCTGATTTCATTGCTTGTTGGAAGGGATTAACGTATTCCTTGAGTTTAGCACTCCCTCAGGAGGAATTGTTGCCAATCTGTGTGGAAAATTTGCGTGACGAATTACGCACGCCATTGATCCCTTTGAAATACACAGGAGGGTTTCGAGACCTTACTTCCATTGCTCAACAGATTGAAGATTCCCTTATACAGGCTAAGGTTAAATCTCGTATAATTCCATCAGCTCCAGGAAGGAGAATGGGTAAAGCGAAAACTGCTACAGTTATTCTTAGACAAGAACCTGTACCTATTTCTACTTCAAAACCTTCATCTTCTCGAAGGGCTCCACCTCCTGAACGCCAACAACAAAGGCTGTTTCATCCAAATGATCAAAGAGATCAACGACGAAAACAATTTGAGGATTTGAAGAGTAAAACATACTCTTTCCGGAGTGAACAAGTTCCTAGTTACTTCATTTCAGCTCTGGAAAATAATTTGGTTCAATTACCAGTTCCCAAGAGTCCAAACAAGGAAGGAGATGAAGACCGTCCCAATTATTGCCCCTTTCATCAAATGTTAGGGCATCCCATCCAGGAGTGTTTTGTCTTTAAAGACCTCCTGCAAAAGATGGTTGACTTGGGACAAGTCAAATTGAAGGGTTCTTCAGCTCATGTAGCGTGTATTACCGCTACAGATCCAGAGGAAGGAGGCGAGTGGAAGGAAGTCAAAAGCAAAACTGCGAAAAAATATGATGATTGGATGGTCAGAAAGACAATCAATCGGACCCATTCCATTTTTGCGAACACAATTGAATAAGCCAATTGTGTCTCCTACAAAAGCTGTAGTAAAGCCTCCATCAAAAGACAAATCCTCAAAAGGGCAGCGCAATTCAAAGAAGAAAGAGGAATCAGGAGAAGATGAGTATGTATCAAAGCCTAAATTGTCTTTGACTATGGCAGATTTCATGCCATCTACTTCAATGCCACGAGCACCGTCCCACCAAACGGAACAGCCTAAACAGGCTAACCAGGCAGAGTCTTTATCAGACGAAGAGTTAATCTTTGGTTCTGTTAATATGATTCACTTAACAGATCCATATTCCAGTCTTGATGAGCCTGAATTCCTTGTATCAAACAAGGGAATCCGAGGAAGTTCTAGAGGTTCAGGATACAGGGGAAGATGTGGATCTTTCCGATGCCACTACTCTAATTTTACTCCTGCTAGCACTGTATATGCAGTAGAAACTCGTGGTAGAGCCCTTCAGTGAGCTCAAAAAGAACAAGCAAGTTCTTCTGCCAATGGCCAACTCAGTTTTGGCACAGTTATTTTGGAAGACTGATAAAGGTTCCATCTTCTTTATCTCAGCAAGTAAATGGATCTAATCAGTCTAATCTTCCAAAACCAAGGATGTTGCCAACTTCAATACAAGATGCATCAGCTTTCAAAGCATCTGCTTCCAAGGTACCTGCTAAACCGCATATTCCTATTGGGAAACATAGACCTCTAGATCAAAAGTATGATATATTGAAACACTTGGCCCACGTACCAGCAAAGTTATCAATTTTGGATGCTTTGAATCTGTCAAAAGATCTTCGGGAAGCACTCATCGAAGCTTTGTCAAGTCCTCAGGAGTTTGAAGCTGAAATTGCTGCAGCTGAAATCAATCACATAGAGAATAATCCTGCAGAATTCCATGCAGTGATATCTTTTACTGATAAAGATGAAGTTGATGTTGTGCATGGGCACATAAAACCTTTGTACTTATCTGGAAAATTCAATGGTGTAGATGTTCGAAGAGCTTTCATTGACAATGGTTCAGGAGTCAACCTCATGCCCATTCGTACACTTCGTCGATTGGGCCTCACGGAATCTGATTTATCTCCTTCTACCATGATGTTACAAGGATATGATAAAAATGAACAAGAACCACTGGGAGAAGTTACACTCAGAACTCAGTTTGGAGATCTTGTATCCAATTCGGATTTCATGATTGTTGATCAAGACTCAGCTTTCAATATCTTGCTTGGAAGACCCTGGCTGCATCAACATGCAGTTATTCCTTCATCATACCATCAATGTCTCAAATACTGTTTCGATGGTCAAGTTGGAACATTGTATGGTGATAAGGCCCCGTTCAAGACATGCGAGTCTCAATACATTGAGGCGGAATTTTATCACATGAAATGAATATAAAAATCTACAATGAAGGAAATTACCAAAGTTAATGCTCCATATGGTTTAGAGAAAATTCCAATAAATCCATTTTCACATGTGAGTACAGATTATGTGTTACCTATCATTCAAATTGACAAAATAGGCCCAAATCAAAATACTCTTATGGAAAGATCCATAATGTCAATTACGGCGATCGATCCAGACAACATGGGAGAAATTGGTAACCTACCAAGCAGTGATGAAAGCATAAGTGGTGACGTTTTCATTCCATCTGCCGAAGTCCAAAAAGTCTATACTTCGCTAATCAGGCCAGAAGAAGTTATAGCAACACCAGAGGTGAATAATGATGTCGATTCTCAATCCATCATCTCCTCTTTATTTCCCAAAGAAGACCCTTTATCATCAATATAGTCGGAAATGGAAGCTTTTTCTTCAAAATGTGAAAATTTTGACATCTCTTATGATCATGAGAATTTCGTTTTTTCATCTACTTTGCAAGTAGAAACGGAAGAAATAACACATGATGAAGAGGAAGAGGAATATCTTAGAGATGCTCCTCCAGCATTTGAAGATGGTATCTCTACCACTGTGGATGAACTCAGAGAAGTAAATCTGGGAACAGAGAAAGATCCACGCCCCACTTTAATTAGTGCGACAATGACCCTTGAAGAGCAAGAGATGTATATTTATTTTCTAAAGAAAAATAAAGATATTTTTGCTTGGAATTATACAGAAATGCCTGGGCTTGATCCTGATGTTGCTACTCATCATTTGGGTTTACCAAAAGAACATCGAGGTTTTAAACAAGCCGCGAGAAGAACACACCCAACCTATGCTTCCATAATTGAAGCTTAAGTGGATAAGCTGATCAAAGCCAACTTCGGCAGAGAAGTTCAATATCCCAAGTGGTTGGCTAATATTGTCCTTGTAAAGAAGAAGAACGGACAAATTAGGGTTTGCATCGATTTCAGAGATCTTAATCGGTATTGTCCTAAAGATGATTTCCCAGTTCCGATTACAGAACTCTTAATTGATGCGACAGCTGGCTATGAAGTACTTTCTTTCATGGATGGATATTCCAGATATAATCAGATCCGAATGGCCCCAGAAGATGAGGAATATACAGCCTTCAGAGCTCCTCAAGGTGTGTTTTGTTACCGGGTGATGCCCTTTGGTTTAAAGAATGCAGGTGCAACATATCAACGCGCCATGCATCGTATCATCAAACCTCTTTTAGGGAAGTTTTTTGAATGCTATGTAGATGATTTGGTGGTTAAATCCAAACAACATTCTAATCACTTGGCTGATTTGGAAGTCATATTCCACAAGCTTCGACAACATAATTTGAAGATGAACCCCTTAAAATGTGTTTTTGGGGTAACCTCAGGAAAATTCCTCGGCTTTGTTGTACACCATCGTGGTATTGAAGTCGATCCTGAGAAGACCAAATCAATCTTTGGTATTTCACCTCATCATAATTTGAAAGAATTAAGAGGACTTCAAGGAAACTTAGGCTATATTCGGCGTTTCATTGCCAATTTGGCAGGAAAAAGTTTACCCTTTACCAAATTATTGAAGAAAGGAGTCACTTACCAGTGGACTGAAGAATGTCAAGAAGCATTTGATGTTCTCAAGAAATACCTCTTGAGTCCACCTGTACTCATGCCACCTGTTTAGGGTAGACCGCTTATCCTCTATGTGACAGCTTTAGAGCGATCATTGGGTGCCTTTCTCGCTCAAAAGAATGATGCTGGGAATGAAAATAGTCTCTACTATCTCAGTAGAACTATGCTTGAAGCAGAAACCTGGTATTCAAGTATTGAAAAGTGCTTCCTAGCATTAATCTTTGCAGTTCAGAAACTGATACACTACCTTCAACATCATGAGGTCCAATTGGTATCTCGTAATAATCCGCTCAAATTCATCATTAGTCGTCCAATGCTTACAGGACATCTGGCAAGGTGGGCGGTTATTCTACAGCAGTTCGACATTCAGTATGTGTCTCAAAAGGCAATTAAGGGCCAAGCTCTGGCTGATTTCCTGGCTGAACATCCTTCAGTGGAAGACACGTATTCAGATATTGAACTCTCTGATGAGGAAGTTTTCTCCATTCAAGAGAGTCCTCAAACATGGGAAATGTATTTTGATGGTGCTTCTAGAAGTCCAACAGGGAAGAAAATGGAAAATCCTAAATTCAACAAAGTTGGTTTAGGAATTGTGCTCATTTCTCCAAATAAGGCAGTGTTACCTTATTCCTTTTTGTTGTGGGAAGGTGGTACCAATAATGAAGCTGAATACCAAGCTCTCATTACAGGCTTGGAGTTAGCGCTTCAAGCACAAGTGAATCACTTAAAGGTGAAAGGTGATTCAGACCTGGTAATCAAACAAGTCAATGGGGATTATGCCATCAGAAAAGAAGAATTAGTCCCTTTGTGTGATTACGTCATAGAGTTAATGTCGGAATTCCCTTCTGAACCGACATTTTCTTATGTACCAAGATCACAAAATACTCAAGCTGATGCACTGGCTAATATAGCCACAGCTTTAGCAGATCCAAATCGGGACGAGACAACCATCTGTATTGCCCACCGTCATGCAATTTCACCTTATGTTCAAGTCAGAACAGAGGAAATTAATGAAATTAGTCCCATTCCTGAACTGTATGGTCATACTACATGATGGATGTCACCTATCAGGGAATACCTTCAAAATGGAACACTTCCACCTGATAGAGCCGAGAAAGAACAAATCCGGCGACGTGTGGTCAATTTTACTCTTTATGATAGCCCAAACCACCTCGAGAAAATTCTCTACAAACGTGGTTTTGATGGAGTTCTCTTCAGATGTATTGATGGGGAGGAGACAATGGCTGTCATAAAAGAAGTGCATGCAGGAGTCTGTGGTGCCCACCAGTCTGGACATAGAATGTCTGATCAAATTCGAAGGCTTGGATACTTTTGGCCTTCAATGATACAAGATTGTGTTAATTTCACAAAGAAGTGTCATTCATGCCAAGTATATGCCAACTTCATTTATAAACCTCCAGAGTTGCTTCATACATCCAAATACTCATGGCCATTTGCCACATGGGGAATGGATGTGGTGGGACCTTACCCTTCCGCTACGGCTAAGCAGTTCAAGTACATTCTTACTGCTACTGACTTCTTCTCCAAATGGGCAGAAGCAATACCTCTCAAAGAATTCAGTTCTAAAAGCATTGTTAGCTTCATCAGGTCTAACATCATTACTAGATTTGGTGTCCCTCATACCATATTGACGGACAACAGCACCAACTTCTGTTCTTCTGAGGTAAAGAAATTGTATCAAGAATACAACATTAAGTCCAACCATTCATCTCGATATCATGCAGCAGCTAATGGCCAGATAGAAGACTTCAACAAGACTCTTTCAAATATACTGCAAAAGATGGTGGATAAAGATAAGAGTTCATGGCCTGATAAACTCTTTCATGCTTTATGGGATTATCGGACTACCACTCGCAATGCAACGCGGTCAACTCCATATTCATTTGTATATGGAACAGAAGCAGTCTTTCCAATTGAAGTTCAATTGCCCTCACTCAGAATAGCCATTTGTGATCAGTTATCTACAGATGAGAAATCCCAAAAGCGGTTGAATGAATTGGAACAGTTAGATGAGAGAAGATTGTGCACTTTGCACCACTTGGAAATCTATCAGAATCGAATGGCACGAGCTTTTAAAAAAAAAGTTCATCTTCGTTCATTCATTCATGGAGAATTGGTATTGGTTCTCAAAGCACCAATGATACCAGGAAAGAAGCCTCCCAAGCTTGAACCAAAATGGGAAAGACCTTATTCAATACATAAGGTCTACTCCAATGGAGCGTATTCTCTAATCTCAATGGATGGAGAACACATCACGACTCCAACTAATGCAAGATTTCTGAATAAGTATTTTGTATAAACACAAAATATTGTTCCCAGAGCCAAAACAGTCACATTGGTCCTTGATATGTCCTAAATGGCATTAAACTGTTATTTTGTCTCTGCTACATGACACTAAACTGTGCAGCACCAATAGTCCTAACTACAAGACTTTAAACTGCATAGTCCCTTTTTTATGTCCTACATGACATTAAACTGTTATTTTGTCCATGCTACATGACACTAAACTGTGCAGCACCAATAGTCCTAACTGCAAGACTTTAAACTGCATAGTCCCTTTTTTATGTCCTACATGACATTAAACTGTTATATTGTCCCTGCTACATAACACTAAACTGTGCATCACTAATAGTCCTAACTGCAAGACTTTAAACTGCATAGTCCCCTTTTTATGTCCTACATGACATTAAACTGTTATATTGTCCCTGCTACATGACACTAAACTGTGTAGCACCAATAGTCCTAACTGCAAGACTTTAAACTGCATAGTCCCTTTTTTATGTCCTACATGACATTAAACTGTTATTTTGTCCCTGCTACATGACACTAAACTGTGCAGCACCAATAGTCCTAACTGCAAGACTTTAAACTGCATAGTCCCTTTTTTATGTCCTACATGACATTAAACTGTTATTTTGTCCCTGCTACATGACACTAAACTATGCAGAACCAATAGTCCTAACTGCAAGACTTTAAACTGCATAGTCCCTTTTTTATGTCCTACATGACATTAAACTATTATATTGTCCCTGCTACATGACACTAAACTGTGCAGCACCAATAGTCCTAACTGCAAGACTTTAAACTACATAGTCCCTTTTTTATGTCCTACATGACATTAAACTGTTATTTTGTCCCTGCTACATGACACTAAACTGTGCAGCACCAATAGTCCTAACTGCAAGACTTTAAACTGCATAGTCCCTTTTTTATGTCCTACATGACATTAAACTGTATTATGTCCTACATGACACTAAACTGTATTATGTCCTACATGACACTAAACTGTATTATATCCTACATGACACTAAACTGTATTATGTCCTACATGACACAAATTGTATTATGTCCTACATGACACTAAACTGTATTATGTCCTACATGACACTAAACTGTATTATGTCCTACATGACACTAAACTGTATTATGTCCTACATGATACTAAACTATGTTATGTCCTACATGACACTAAACTATATTATGTCCTACATGACACTAAACTGTATTATGTTCTACATGACAGTAAACTGTATTACGTCCTACATGACACTAAACTGTATTATGTCCTACATGACACTAAACTGTATTATGTCCTACATGACACTAAACTGTATTATGTCCTACATGACACTAAACTGTATTATTTCCTACATGACATTAAACATTATTATGTCCGAGATGACATTAAACTATATTTTGTCTGAGATGACATTAAACTATATTATGTCCTAAATGACACTAAACTGTATTATGTCCTATATGACACTAAACTGTATTATGTCCTACATGACATTAAACTGTATTATGTCCGAGATGACATTAAACTATATTTTGTCCGAGATGAAATTAAACTATATTATGTCATATCTACATGACGTTAAACTGTACATAAGTTCCTATATTTTGTCCGAGATGACATTAAACTATATTTTGTCTGAGATGAAATTAAACTATATTGTGTCCTAGCAACATGACATTAAACTGTGTGGCACTTTCATTGTCCAGCATGACGTTAAACTGTGTCAGTTCCCTTATCGTCCAACATGACGTTAAACTGTCACATTGGTTACTATTTTTTGTCCGAGATGACATTAAACTATATTTTGTCCGAGATGACATTAAACTATATTTTGTCCGAGATGACATTAAACTATATTGTGTCTTAGCAACATGACATTAAACTGTGTGGCACTTCCAACGTCCAGCATGATGATAAACTGTAAAAAGTCCCCAGAACTGATATCCTCATATTGGTTCACCTTAGTCCTAGCTACATGACTTTAAACTATATAGCACCAGTTCGTCCTTGCTATATGACGTTAAACTATACAGCAATGGTCCAGTATAACTTTAAACAGCAACTTCGTCCCACACGACATTAAACTGTGAAAAAATTCTCTAAACCATCCAGCATGGCCTTAAACTGCATCATCCCTGGTCCATGTATATGACCTTAAACTATTTGAAAATCCCTTATGTCCAGCAAGACGTTAAACTGTGACGTCCTAACTACATGACGCTAAACTGTATAAAAGTCCCTCACGTCCGGAAAGACGTTAAACTATATAATCTCAAAGGTCCAGTATGACATTAAACTGCACCATTCACGGTCCATGCATATGACCTTAAACTATTCACACTTTCGTCCGACATGACGTTAAAATGGTACACTCTTTTGTCCTTACTGCACGACAATAAACTGCACAATCCCCCTTTCGTCCAATATGACGTTAAACTGTATTGTCCCCATCATCCTAACTACATGACGCTAAACTGTGCAGCACCAATAGTCCTAACTGCAAGACTTTAAACTGCATAGTCCCTTTATATGTCCCACATGACATTAAACTGTGCATCGTTAAGGTTATTCTTACCTCTTGTTTCTCACACCGAGTATGACTCACGTGAGCTTAGAGCGAACATCAACCATAACACTCCCTTTGGGCCACTAACCATGTGTAAGTCCCAACAACATTTTAGTTAGATCGTTGTCCCCAAGAACAACTTGATCATTAATTCATTCTTTAATTGAACTACACGGACATTGATCCTTGCCCTCCAGGCTGGGTATGTAGGCAGCCTCCCAGGGTTCAAGCCCAAAAACAATCTCTTCACATCGGTTCACCACCATCTCATAAGTTGTTGATTCATGAAACCGCACCTAGAATCAATATCTTTACATTGATTCACTTTCGTCCTTGTTATATGACGTTAAACTATGCAACACTTTTGTCCAGTACGACAATAAACTACAATATTCTTTGATTTCCCCATTTGAGAGAGAACTATTATTGACATTGATTTTTCAATCATGGATTTCATTTTCAAAAGACTACGTGCATACATGGTAATGCCTAAACTTTTTATCTTTGGTTAAACCATCATTGCACTAAAGTCCCCTTTCACCCTTCACATGTACGAACCAAATTTGTACAAAGGGTAGTTCTAGAACTACGTGGGCTTGATTCCCATCCTTATGGGATACGTAGGAACGTTCGAGTATCCCTCGAATCCAGCCCCAAGTCTTTTGGGCCTAACCCCAAATTTCACTTTCAGTCCCTTGGCTAAAAAATCCTCATGAAAACACACACTGTGTATTCATTATTATGGTCCGAATTCTATGACCCTAAACTAAGATTTCTCATACTTTCGTCCTGCAAGACGTTAAACTGCATTTCAAGAACTACGTAAGGCTTGATTCTCATTCTTATGAGATACGTAGTGAAGTCCAAGTTTCAATTCACGACCCAGCCACAACATGATTATGGTTATCATTGACCGATGTATCTCTATATACATTGGACAATACCCATCTTTATGTGTTATAATCCTAACCTTAAATATTTTCAGATCTTCATAACCCTTTTCATGACTTCTAGTCACAAAAATGTCAAACTTCTGAGAATTATTTTTCCTGACTATGCAGCACATGCCCATAGGTGGCCTTGCATAAACAGTCCACATAACAGACTTGTCAGCCGAAAGATGCTATTTATTTGACCATGCAGCCAATTCCCTTAGGTGGCCCTACATATTTCAACCCCCTAACGGGTTTGTTAAATGATGTTAACTTCATTCTTGGGAAGAATGCCTCTTTTCTCCTTATTTGTCTTAAACGACAGTATTTAGGGATCCGCAAAAAATAGCCATCCTTAACATATTTGTCCCATATCCTTTTTCATGATCTGAAAATATTCAAGTCTATGGTTTATTTTTCTTCCCTACGTTTGGGTCAGACATTCGTAGGAGTGATATTCATCCAGTTATTCGATATTCTTGTTTGGAAATATCTTCTCCATATTCAAGTACCTCTTTCCATACAACAAAATCTATACTTTAGAAAATTTGAATCTCCATAAACTTTCACTGGCTTTTAGCACTAGGAAAGTAAATTTCTGGGAGTTCTTTTGCCTGACTATGCATCACGTGCCCATAGGTGGCCTTGCATAAACAGTCCACATAACAGACTTGTCAGCTGAAAGATGCTATTTATTTAACCATGCAGCCAATGCCCTTAGGTGGCCCTGCATATTTCAACCCCCTAACGGGTTTTGTTAAATAATAGTAACTTCATTCTTGGAAACTACTTCTTCTAATGCCTTTTAGCTCTTTTTCATATCATTCCTCAGATTCAAATATTCTTAAGCCATAGTTTACATATTTTCCCTCATACTTGAGTATGGTACTATGTTTTCAGAAGAGTTCTCAAGGAATTAAGCCAATTCTAATCCATTTCGGTCAAAGCTATTTCGACCATAAACATTATCCCCTTTATGTCTGACATGCTTGACTTTAAACTGCCAGATTTCTTGTTTTTCTTTTCACCTCAGAGTCAAATCCTCTTTTCTCTCCGGATCCAACTCTGAGGGGGGACTTTTGTTGACACTCCTTTCCGTCACAGAGTCTAACGACTGAAAAAAAGGAAATACCTTAGTCCAAAGTGATTCATCCTTTGAAGAAACATCAAAAATCGGCAAACGCATGAACAAAGGATCAACAGCAACTCCACCGCGCAAGTTATATCACTGCCGCGCAAGTACACTTGCGCGGCGCTCTTGGTCGCGCAAGTGACTTGCGCGACCTAAGTGGTAACTGCCCGGTAACCGCCCAGGGTCTTCTTTTGCATATAAATAGACCCTGTGGGCCCCCCATATGGGAAGATCTTTTTCCAGAAACTCGGATTGAAACTCCCGATGCCCAAGTCTCTTTTCAATGCTTCCAGAACACTTCTAAGGTAATTTCTTACCTAGAACGGAAGATCTAAAGAGAGGGAGGAAGGCCTAAGTGTTGAAACTCATCAACACTTGCGCGCCTGAATGGCCAGCCCTTAAGGGAACTGGTCACACTTGCGTGCCGCCTTATTCCTTCAATAGAATTTGCGCGTCCCTTATTTGGAAGAACCTCAAGATGATTCTAAAGGGTTTTATAAAGAGTCGCTCAAGTATTTCAATGCTGGTTGAAGATCGCGCAAGTACACCATGTGTCGCGCAAGTATACTTGCGCGACCAATACTTGCGCGCTCACGCAAGACTTGCGCGCCTTTCAAGACTTGCGCACCCCTACCTTTTTGGGTGCCCATCTTGCCCATTTTTCCCCTCTTAAGCCATTTCACCTTTCCTATTCAAGATTCAGTCTTCAAGATACTCTTCAAAGCCATTTATGGCACGATTTCTTGATTTGACTTCCTTATCTGAAGGGAATTCGATGGAATATCTCTCAAAACCTAGTGATTTATACATATTTATGTCACCAAAGATTGAGAGTTCATTGATTCAACCTCATACTTTAAGATGAGATAATCCTTAACATGGGTCTCCTTTTTAGGAATAATCCCCAGTAATAAATATGGGCATCCTTCTTTAGAAGTAAGCCCCAAATTCTTAAAGTTCCCAAACTTGGGCATCCTCCTCAGGAGTAAGCCCCAAATCATAATCATTTAACTTGGGCATCCTCCTCAGGAGTAATCCCCAAACCATAATTCCTTAAACTTGGGTCTCCTTTTCAGGAATAAGACTTAATTATAATCTTGATCTTCCTTTTCAGGAGTAAGCCCCAAGTCCCCTAACCTGGGCCTCCTTTTTTAAGAGCAAGTCCCAGTTATAATCTTGGGCTTCCTTTTCAGGAGTAAGCCCCATGTCCTCTAACCTGGGCCTCCTTTTTTAGGAGCTAGTCCCAGTCATAATCTTGGGCATCCTTTTCAGGAGTAATCCCCAAGTCCTCTAACCTGGGCCTCCTTTTTTAGGAGCAAGTCCTAGTCATAATCTTGGGCTTCCTTTTCAGGAGTAAGCCCCAAGTCCCCTAACCTAGGCCTCCTTTTTAGGAGCAAGTCCCAGTCATAATCTTGGGCATCCTCTTCAGGAGTGAACCCCAAGTCCCTTAATTTCTCTTAACCAGTCCTAAATTACGTTTGATATGGGATTCCTTCTCAGGAGTAAAAACCCAATTATCAATCCTCTCCTAATTTGGGTTTCCTTCTCAGGAATAAGTCCCAAGTTAGAGTATTCAAATCTCCATAAAACACATATACCTTTATGGACCCTGTTCCTGGATTTTCTCCCTAAAAGTAAATCCTAAACCTTCATTTATCTGGGCAGTCATACATACATAAGCCCCAAACAAATTCTTATGATTGCATCTTTCATGGAACAATTGACTAATTTTTACCAATACCTCTTGTTTCTCACACCGAGCATGACTCACGTGAGCTTAGAGTGTAAAATTAATTATGACATTCTTCTTTGAGCCATTAATCATAAACATCATACTCCATTACTCGAACTACGTGGGTTCTGATTCCTTTTCCAAAACAAAGGATATGTAGGTAGCCCATTTATGGGTTCGATCCCAACTTTGAAATAATCCATGTCCTTCTGAATGACGATAAACTTCAAGTGCCCCACTGAGTGGATTTAAAACCAGCCTGGTCATCATAATGACCAAGAGACTTTTATATAAATGTTTTGAAGGATACTGTTGACCACGAATCTCTAAACAGATATAGATGATTCTCTATTGATGAAGAACTTCGAATACATATAAAAGATTCTCTAAATTTCTTGCATATTTAATCATTGATTGTTAGAACTAAAGGAAAGCACATTTTATACTTGGTAATGTAATAAGGATTCACGAACATAACTTAAATCTATAAAGAGAGTCCCAGAGTAGACAATAATTCCCCTCAAAAAGGTGTGATGAGTCCGACCTCCCATCCTCTCGACCAATGCAAATTCCTAAGCTTCATCAGCCCATAAGCTAATGAGCGCCTACCATTGGAAAGTAGGTCCAAACGGATGTGGAATCATTTGATGTTTCCGGTTCTACGAATAAACCCATTAGAAACCGATCGGAACGTTTAAATCTCCCATCCAGGAGGTCATCCCCGGATTCTGTGCAAAACACACACTCGTTCGGGTTTTCTTATTGAGAATATATATATACACCCTACTTTCGTTACATATTATTGGGTTCAGTTACTATCCTTATATAAGGGGTTAAGACGCGTAGCGTATGCCACATGATTTCCCTGTCTAGCTCCTCTTGGATTGGAAGATTCTACATCGTTTCTTTTGTTGGGTTGAGCTGCACTCTCTCTATTGTACTCTTACACTATTCTTGTTCTATCTACTTCTCACCATTTTAGTACCTCCTTTGTTTCTCCCTCGAGCATTCGGGGCATCGTATTGAGTATCTTTATACTCACACCTGCTAGGGATTTTCCCGCTCTTGTTGTGCCCTTACAGAAAATGTATAGGTCGATCAAGACTATAGATTAGTGTAAAGGACATAGGAGCTTGGGTCATGTTCAATAGTCACAGTAGGAGTTTCATGTGTGAGCCTCACCAGTTGATTACCGTTTTTACTTGTTGCCGTGTTGTGGCACCTTTCGGGTTGGGCATGTATTTTTCCCCTTTCCCTTTCAGCTTTACATTTCATGTAATTTTACTATTTAGAGGTCAATGCATGTAGGTTGGTTTCCTTTTTTTGTAGCAGTGTTGTATCTTTCTTTTTTTTCTATCCACGTTTACATTGAGTTAGTTGCGCGTGTGTGTACAATTTCG
This sequence comes from Viscum album, assembly GCA_963277665.1. Classification (NCBI taxonomy): domain Eukaryota; kingdom Viridiplantae; phylum Streptophyta; class Magnoliopsida; order Santalales; family Viscaceae; genus Viscum; species Viscum album. The sequence continues at coordinate 480,608,136 of OY728162.1, forward strand.
TAGGCAAAGGCCTCCACTAGTTTTTTCTACCTTCGTCGCTAGTCACTAGCCCATGGCCTATGGAGGCAATCTTGGTGTAGTTGTGGGTAGATCCCCAGTATGGGTCGCGTCTTGACACATGAGGTGTCCAAAGTAACTAAAACCAAGGTCAAATACCATGGGAAAGCCCATTGTTTTGGAAAAACAACTAATGAGGTGTCCCTTTAAATTAATAAAAAACCCTCTCTCACTTACTATAAATACCCACTCATACCTTCATTTTCATTCATTAAAAATCCATAATCCCCGAATCTCTAGTAGTTTTACGACCCTAGTAGTTATCCAAAGGAGTCCTGAGGCCCCATGTTCCCATCCTTCATGTTTGGGGAGTTACTCTACAAGGTAAGGGAATCTACCACCCTTATCTTTTCTTAACGAATTCATTTTATGTTTTCTATTTATTTTTTCAATTTGATTATGTTGGGATATTTCAATACATATTCCCCATTCTTTCCATGTTATTTATGAGTTATGAGAGACCCTCTTTCCCCCAAAACACAATTTTATGAATTTTTAAGTGACATCGTTAGGCTGCCAATTTTTCATGATGTATTTCTCCATTTTTCTTTTGTTTCGAGTTCCTTTATTTTTATTTTCTTTCCTTATATCCCCTCATACAAATTCTATGTTAATTATAGTAACTTACATGAACTCTATCTTCTTTATTCTAAAGTAATATTTCATCATCATCTCTCTTTCCCCCTTCTCTTATACTAAAAATGAATACACTTTCCAAGATGTGTTAATTTATCACATTCAAGGATGAAAGATTCTCAATTTTTATTACCATATTAAATTCTGGTCATGAAACCATTTTTATGGTTGAAACATATCAAAATATATGTATTTCATCTTATGTAATGTTCTGGAATCCTTACACACTCAAAATATAAAATAACAATACAAAACATGTTCCTTAAGCACAAAACCACCAAGTTAATCCAAGCCTTTATCATTAACATTAAAATGATGAGTTATCCTCAAGGTATATAACCAAAAATTAATTATAAGATCATTTATAATTCCACTAATAACATATATTAAAAATTATGTATGTTATCCACCTTTTAAATGAACTTTAAATCATGAATACAAGTAAACCCATCTTTAAAACCAAGGAAGAAATTGTTCCCAAGACAATAAAATTGAACCTATTAAACCAATCAAAAAGGGAATGAATGAACCTAATAAGGTTATAATAAATCAATTACATGTTGATTAGGTTATGTAATTATTAATTAATGAAGGTAAATTTTATTATTCAAGTCATTAAGATCAATCTAGAACACATTTGGGCACAAGGTAATGAGATTCTTATCTAACTTTTAATTATGTGATATTTCCTTTATTTTCCTTTTATTTCATTCATGTTGTGTATTGTGTACTTACATTTGATATATATTTTCATTATTATCTTTATATTAATTGAAAAATTTGATTTATTTGCTGGTTCTTAATTTTTGGTCATGCGACTCAATTGATTAAAACGTGGCAAGGAACTTTGTCTCAACTTCTATTTGTTGGAGACTTACATGGTATTGTGTATATATCCTTTCTTATGTTGTGTATCCACTACCCATTTTATATAATTTTTCATTTGAAATTTTAAATATATTATATATCCATACTCTTTTCATGGATATTATTATTGTCTTAAGTCATATACCCTCTTACATACGTTGTTTATTTGGAATGTTGTTCTAACTATGGAAATATTGATTAATATGTATCCTCTAATCTGTACAGATATTGAGAAGGAATATTTTCCTCATAGTAAATCTATGTAAAAATAATGATTTGGAATTTAAATGAGGGGTGGTGCCTACTATATCCCCTTGATGCATCGACAAGTTTCATGAGACAAATCAGTTAGGGAAAAACTCTTTGAGTTTGTTTCCAAAAATTAGAAGGGTTTCTAACCATAGACTAAATCCTTTTCGATAGTATAGTGGTATCATGTGTTGGATAAATGATTTAAAATTAAAAATAATTCTCTTTATTCATTTCTTCTATTTCAATCCATGAGTTTTTCACTATAACAAAACCTATGTATGTAATTACATTGATAGTTTATTAATGGCGTGTTTTTTCATTTATTTACCATGACATATTGAGTATGACAAATTATTTATGATTTATTTATTTTTGAATCATGCTTCCGCTATCAGTAACCCGTACTGAGAAGGAGATCAATATTGGATTCTCAAGGATGTAGTTTGTTAATTTTTTATGTATTTTATTATGTTACCTTCCCAACATAATATGGGTTATATGTAAATACTTGGTTTCATTAAGACTACTGAACTGGTCATTCCTTTTGGATTTCATTCCTTTTAATCATACCATTGTAATAAGTAATGCACCAGATCTGGGCTTCTGAGGTCAGGGTGTTATAGTTAGTATTAGAGGAAGTCTAGTAGCAAACATGGAAACTAGATTTAGAGATCTTAGATTATGGAATAAACCCCTAAGATATTCTTGAGGATAAGAATACAAGTGCATCTTGGTATTTTGGTAAGGAATAGATTATTTGGATATTTCTAGAAAATATTTCCATGTATGGATACAAACAAGTAGAGGTTTCTCTAACACAGATGTACCAAGGAGTGAAACCTCTGACAATGAGTTTCAGGCTTGACTCGGGGTATCCTAGTGCACAACAATAAGACTTTTTGAACTCTTGGTCTGACTCTCCTAGGATATATGTTTCGAATAATTCACATTTTCTTTACAAGCCATTATGAAGGATTTTAATTTAAATTATTCCTTATGATAAACCATGTTTATGAGATTGGATATCCATATAATTTCAATTTATGCTTTGTAATTTTCTAATTGAGATTATAAATTATGATTCATAAACTAATCTAGTGTATGCATTATTTAGAAATGAAATCTAATGGAATAATGGGAATTAATATTCATGGACAATGTAGGGATTTCCCCACTGAGCATGTCAACACAATCAATCATGGAGAGTATCAGGTCATGACCATATTGGAACAACATATATATATTGTGATGAATAACCACAATACACATATGTTTGATCTATTCATGTGGCCGAAGCCCCCATATTTTAGTGGGAATACTAATCCAGTGGTAGCTGAGTAGTTGATCAAGTCCCTTCAAAAGATATTCGTGGAATTAAGGTATAATGAAAATGAAAAGGTAGTGCTGGAAGTGTAATGTCTAAAGTGTGATGATGATCAATGGTGGTCCTTGATTCAGAATACCATAGAGGAAGAAGAAATATAAGACATGGAATAGAGGAATTTTAAGGAAAAATTATTTGAAAAATATTTACCTCAAGAGAAATTAATCGAAATGAAGGGGAAATCCCTTAGATTAAATCAAAAGGAAGAATACAGTGTTTCAAAGAATTAGGCTACCTTCAAAAGACTAGCCTGGTAAACCATAGAATAAGTACATGACATAGAAGACAAGATTTATCATTTCTTTTAAGGTATTAATACATGTCTATGGAGGGAACTGGCTTCTCAAACATTTTCATCATATGATCAAATTGTATTAAGTGCCACAAAAACAAAGAAGGAATTTTCTAAATCAATGTTTTTCCATGGAATCCAAGATAAGTAGTGGTACTCTGATAACCATGGAAAAGGTGAATTTCCAAGGAACAATAGGGGAAAAAATAAATTCTCATTATGTGAGAACTATGGAAAGAATCATCTTGGGAAATTCGTGAAAGGCATAAGAGTCTGCTATAAATGTGGTGAAAAGGGTTATCAATCTAATGAATTCAAGGGGAAGAAACAATTCAATGATATTCAATGCTAAAATTTTAGATAGATGGGACACTATGAAAATGAGTGTCCAAATCACCAAGGCAACATTCCTCAAAAAAGGCCGCGAGAGAAAGGGAAAGCTTATGATATTATAACTACGTAGGTTGAAGTTCCTAATGATGTAGTGGAATGTACTTTAATTGTTTCCTCCAACATAGAAAATGAATTATTTTATTATGGATCATCACATTCATTTATAACTTCGCAGTTTCCCATGAAAATTATACATTTCCTATTTGATTTAATAAAGGAGTTTTCATCCAAGACTCCTAGGGGATGTATCATTACAAAAAAGCATGTCAATCAGTCCCCCGCACAAAAAATAAATTTTCTTTAGTTTATAACCTTATTGTCATACTAATGATTCACTTTGGTATAATTATCATTATGAATTGGATGTTATATTATGATGCGATGATGTATTATAAGAAGAAGAAAGATACAACTTTTGAAAATGATGTAGAATCCATTATCTTTAGAGAAGATACATTGCCATCTGATTCTTATCTAGATCCATCCTCAGTAGATCTACTGAATGAAATTATTAGAGAGGAAGAGAACCCAATATCCATGGGATGGAAAGAAATATTCAAATTTAAGATCTATATATAGTTCAATAATACATTGACATATTTTTAGAGGATTTACCTGGACATCCTTCAGAGTGGGAAGGTGAGTTTTCTATTAATTTAATTCATGGTGAAAGAACTATATCAAATACTTCCTACATAATGGAGAATATGGAATTAGTTGAGCTAAAGAAACAACTAGTTAATTTAGTGATAAAGGATTTATTCGACCTAGTGTTTCTCCATGGGGATCCCCTGTTCTCTTTGTCACGAAGAAAGATGGATCCCTGAGGCAATGTATTGATTATAGGGAAATCAATGCTATTAAAATAAAGAATATGTATCCTCTACCAAGAATTAATGATTTATTTGATCAATTACATGGAGAAAAATATTTTTCAATGATTGAACTTTGATCTGAATATCATCAGCTTTGTGTGAGGAAGGAAGATTTTCCTAAGACCGTGTTTCGAACTTGGTATGGACATTATGAGTTTACAGTGATGCCTTTTAGACTAACTAATGCATCCTCTATATTCATGGATATAATGAATAATGTCTTCATGTAATATCATAATAAATTTTTATTGTATTTATCGATGATATCACAGCATACACCATATTCAATGAAGACCATGAGAATCACTTGCGGATTATTTTGAAAACTCTTAGAATAAATCAATTATATGGGAAGTATAGTATGAATTATGGATTCAATATTTTTTTTATATTTCCATATTTCTATAAGGATGGAATCTTTGTTGATTATGCAATGAAAAAGGAAACTCAAGAATGGCCCCCACCAATGAACATAACTGAGGTATGTAGTTTTATTGGCTTAGTATGTTACTATTGGTGTTTCATTAAGAATTTCACCCCACTGGCTAACCAACTAACCGAGATCACATGTATAGGATTTATGTTTGTATGGATGAAAGAATGTACATAGTGATTTGAATAATTGAAAAAAATATTGGTCAATCCTCCTATTTTGACTATTCTATCTGGAAATGATGGATTTTTTTATATGAAGTTATGCATTAGAGAATAGACTGGGTTGGATACTTATGAAAATTATAAAGTTATTTCTTATGCATTAAGGCAATTGAAAAATCATGAGAAAAATTACCCAACTCATGATCTTGAGTTAGCAGTTGTAATATTTTCTCTAAAAATATGGAGACATCATCTCAATGGTGAATGATGTGAGATATATATGGATCACAAAAGTTTGAAATACATTTTTTACACAGAAAGAACTCAACATGAGTAAAAGGATATGGATAGAGTTAATAAAATATTATGATTGTTCAATACAATAACACCAAGGAAAGGAAAATAAGGTAGAAGATGGATTAAGCATGAAATATCATGGACTTCTGACCCAAATGAGGATTTACAGGGATCCTATATTCATAGATCTAATAACGATGGATATGGGAATCATTAAGGAAAGGAAAACATCTTGTCTCCTTAAAATGATTTCTAAGCCATCATTAATAGAGAAGATAAAAATCACTAAATATGATGATGAGAACCTACACAAGAATGTTAATGTTGTTAAGGATGGGAGATTGGTAGACTTTGTATATGAGGAAGGATATATGAAATTTGGGAAGAGGTTATGAGTTCTATCAGTACCTGAGCTAAAAAGATCACTATTTGATTATGATCATAAATCAAATTTCTCTTTACACCTTGGTAGTCCTAAGATGTATAGAGGTCTAAACGAACATTTTTGGTGGGATAATATGAAGCGATAAATTTTTGACTACATGTCAAGGTGTCTAGTTTGTCTATATGTGAAGACAGAGAGACAACATCCTAGAATGGTGGAGAAACCTCTACATATTCTTATGTAGAATTGGGATGAAATTATGATGGATCTTGTCATAATACTATCAAGGACACCTAGAAAGAACGATTCAATATGGGTAATTGTTGATCATCTCACAAAATAAGCACATTTGCTTACTATAAGAGAGGATTTACCACTTGACCGCCTAACAAGACATTATATTAATGAAGTTGTAAGACTTCATGTTGAATCTCTATCGATTATGTTCGATCAAGATCCCCAATTTACATCAAAATTCTGGAAATTGTCTAGAAGGATTTGAATACTAAAAATTATATGAGTACTCCTTATCACCCCCAAACTGACAGACAGTCTAAAAGGACTATTTAAACACTAGAAGACATATTGAGATCATGATCTCTTGACATTCATGGTATGTGGGATCAATACTTACCTTTGGTTAATGTTCTTACAACAATAGTTTCCATTATAGCATTCAAATGGAACCATATGAAGCATTATATAGTAAGTGGCGTTGAAATCCAACTTTTTGGGACGAAGTTCATGAGAGGAAGATTTTAGACCCATAACTTATCAAAGATACAACTGCAAAGGTAAAGAATATACAAGCACATATTAAAGAATCCCAAAGTAGGGAAAATAGTTAAGATGAAAATAAGATAAAGGATTTGGATTTTCAAGTAGGAGCTCATGTATTTCTAATTGTATCGTCGTGGAAGGGTTTCTTATGGTTAGGAATGAAAATAAAACTGAGCCCCAGGTACATCAGACTGTTTGAAATTATGTAAAGTATTGGAGTTGTATCTTACCATTTAACAATGCCACCAAGTCTCTCCAAATTTCATCATGTGTTCCACGTTTCCTTGTTAATGAAATGCATTCCAGATGCAACACGTGTACCCACCTATGAAGAAATAGAGCTGGACCAGATATGTCATACCGTGAAGTGTATATTGAGATTATTTAAACAAGGGAGCATATATTGAGAAATCGAACAACTACTCTAGTAAAGATTCTTTGTAGAAACCACAAAAATGAGGAAGCGACGTGGGAAAATGACGATATTATAAAGAAGAACCACCCACATCATTTTTAAGGTATTTATACATGAAAAAAGTTGAGAGTGAAATTTCCAAAGGTTGGAATAATATAACACCCCAAACATTTTTGGTATGTTTCTCTTGAATATTTTAAATTAATTAGATAGACTATGTTGAATGAATAATTGATTCTTATGAAACAAAAATTGTTTATTTATAGTCGAGTGTCATAACCTAGCCATTAATGTTATATTTTCCACATATATGTTTTGAATTTCAAAAAACGGTAATCTATGGTTATGATCAATAAGTTATTTGGAGTTTGATAGAACCAAATAGTTTTTTTGATGAATAGTAAAATACATTTATGAATAGTAATGTGAATAATAATATGACCCATATAAATAGTAAATCATATTATTATATTATTTTCATGATGTTATAAGGTAATGAGATGTTGATTAATTTTCCAAGGTATTAAAAAATGAGTTATAGATTTAATTTTTTTTTGAATAATTTAGATTTTTATTTAAAAATGAAATTAATTAATATTTAGAAAATTATTATAAAAAAATTTAGTACATTTTCTAATTATAAATTTCATAGAATGGGTAGGGATATTTTTTGGGGTTTTTCTAAAATACATGAATTTTTGTGAATAGTAAAAATACAATTTTGAGTTTTTGGTAGTTTAATGATATCACAATGATATAAAAATTAATATAAAAGGATGTTAGACATGTTTATATTAAAATATGACATTAGGTGTCCCATGTGGATAAATACATGGGTAAATACCGTGTTAAATCCCATGGTTTTTCAGAAACAACTAATGAGGTGTCCCTTTAAATTTATAAAAAAACTCCCTCTCATTTACTATAAATACCCACTAATCTTTTCGTTTAATTGCATTAAAAATCCATAATCCTATAATATATGGTAGTTATATTCCACTATTAGTAACCCCACAGTGTATTCAATCCCCCAAGGTCCCAACCGTCTTATTTTTGGAGTTACTCTACATGGTAAGGGAATCTACCACCCGTCTCTTCTTTTAAAGATTTCATTTTATGTTTTCTCTTTTATTTTAAATTGGATTATGTTGGGATATTTAATTACATATTGACATCTCTTTACATATTATTTATGATTTAATATATACCCCCTTTCTTCAATCCAACTATTTGAGGAATTTTTAAGTGGCGTCGTTAGACTGCAGATTTTTCACGAGGGATTTCTCAGTTTTTCTTTTATTTCGAGTTCTATTATTTTCTTTTCTGTCCTCATATACCCTAATCAGATTTATATTTTAATTAAATTACCTTAAATGAAATGTTTTTTTATTCTAATGTAAAATTTCATCATCATCTCTTTTCCCCCTCATCATATACTAAAAATGAAGACACCGTCTGAGATGTGTTAATTTATCACATTCAAGGAGGACAGATTCACAATTTTTATTAACATCTTCATTTATGGTCATGAAATAATTTTTATGGTTGAACCATATAATAATATATATATATAATCTTATTTTATGTTCTATAATTATCACACACTAATAATATAAAATATTAATACAAAACAAGTTCATTATGCACAAAACTGCCCAATTATTCCAAGACCTTATCATTAACTTTTAACTACTGAGTTATCCTCTTGGTATATATCCCAAAATTAATTTTAAGATCATTTATAATGTCAATAATAATAAATATATATATAAAATTATTGATTTTATACACCTTTCAAACGAACTTCCACTCGTGAATACATGTAAACTGATCTTGAAAACCAAGCAAGAAAATGTTCCTAAAACAATAAACTTGAACCTATTAAACTCATCAAAAAGGGCATGAATAAACCTACTAAAGTTATAATAAATCAATGAATTGTTGATGAGGTTCTGGAATTATTATTTAATGAATATAAATTTATTATTCAGGTCATTAAGTTCAATTTAGAACACATCCGGGCATAGGGTATGATGATTCATATCTAACTTTTAATTCTGTGATATTTCCATTGTTCTCCATTTATTTCATGCATGTGGTGTTTTGTGTATTTACATTTGATATATATTATAATTATTATCTTTAAATTCTTGGTATTTAATGATTCATTTGGTGGTTATTAATTTTTGGTCATACGACTCAATTGATTACATGTGGTAAGGAACTTTGTCTCAATTTCCATTTCATTGAGTCTTACATAGTATTGTGCACGTAACCTTTCTTATGTGGTGTATATAATTCCCATTTGAGATAATTTTTTCATTTAAAATTATAAATATATTATATATCCATATTATTTTCATGTATTTGACTATTTTTTAAGTCTTATACCCTCTTACATATGATGTTTATTTGGAATGTTGTTTTAACTATAGAAATATTGATGAATCTGTATCCTCTAATCTATACGGATATTGAAAAGGAATATTTTAATTGTATTAAATATATGTATAAATAATTTTTTGGACTTACAATGATGGGAGGGGCCCAGTATTTCCCCTAGATGCATTGAGAGGTCTCATGAGATAAATTATTTGGTGACAAACCCTTCGAGTTTGTGTCGAAAAATCAAATGGGTTTCTACCCATAGACTTAATCCATTTTGATGGTATAGTTGTATCATGTTCTAGATATATTATGTCCAATTAATAAGAATTATATTTATTCATGTTCAACTATTACTATCCATGAGGATGGAACTATGTCAAAAACTATGGATGCAGTTTCATTCATAGTTTATTAATGGCGTGTGTTTTTTATTTATTCACCATGCAATATAGACTTTGCCAAATTGTTTATGATTCAGTTATTATTGATTCATGATTCCTCTATGAGTTACCCTTACTTATCATTTGAGATCACCCCCTTCATTTGTTTACCTTAAATATGTTATGAGGTGGAGGTCATATATTGAGTTCTCATGGATGCAGTTTATTAGTTTTTGTTATATATATATATTATACTGTGTTACCTTCCCAAATTAATTTGGGTTATATGTATATACTTGGTTTCTACAATATTACTAAATTGATTTTTCCTTTAGAATTTCATTCCTTTTAATCATGTAAATTTAATAAGTATTGCACTAGCTCTGGGATTCTGGGGTCGGGGCATTATATTCAGGCCTTTTAGGTTTTTTTTGGGTTTTGTACGTTTTAGATATTTTTACAGATTTTAATATTTTTATGGAATTTTATGGTTTTATGGTATTTTAAGGGCTTTGGTTTTTTTTTTGTGTTTTTAGGATTTCTAGGGTATTTGTGGTTTTTTTGGGTTTTAGGGTTTTTTTGAATTTTTAGGGTATTTATGGGTTTTTAATGGTTTGTAATGTTTTTGGGGTTTAAATGGTTTTTAGATGTTCTATTGATTTTTATGTGTTTTTACTGTTTTTATGGTTTTTAGGGTTTTATGGTTTTTAAATTTTTTAGTGTTTTAGAGACTTTTAGTGTTTTTATCAATCTTTAGGTTATTATGTGTTTTTAGTGTTTTTAAATTTGTAATGTTTTTTGTGGTTTTCAGGGTTTTTGGATTTTTTTTACAGTTTTTTGGAATTATTTGATTTTTTTTGGATTTGTATGTTTTTTTGGTTTTTTGGTATTTTTAGGGATTATAGGTGTTTTCATTGTTATTTGGTTTGTAGGGTTTTTATCATTTTTTAGGTTTTTATTTTGATTATGTGTTTTTCATTTTTTATGGTTTTCATAGGGGTTTTATGGGTTTTTATGGTTTCTTACATTTTTAGTGATTTTATGGATTTTTTAGAATTTTTTTGGTCATTTAAGGGTTTTAGGGATTTTGAGGGTTTTTAGGATTTTAATATATTTTTTGTTTTTGTTTAGTTTTTTCGGTTTTTTATTTTTTTAGGGTTCTTAATTATTTTTAGTGTTTTTTTAATTTTTAGAGGCTTAATGGGATTTAAGTATTTTTAGTGGATTATGGTTTTATGAGTTTTAGTGTTTTTTAATATTGTTATGGGTTTTATGGGTTTTAGGGTTTCTACACTTTTTTATGGTTCTTTAGGGTTATTTGTGTTTTTTTGGTGGTTATAGATTTTATGGATTTCAACATTTTCTAAGGGAAAGGAAGGCTCGGATCTAGGCTATTCCTGGCGCCCCCCAAAATTTATTAAAAAATACACAAAGACACTACAGACAAGGGAGGGGAGGAATCAATCGATCCACACCCAAAACCCCTTACGACCTCAGCCTGAAGGCCCCAAAAAGAAAGGAAGAAAAAACAAAAATCAAGAACAACATGTCAAAAAAAATCCAAAAGGAAAGGAACACAAAGGGAGGATCAGTCAACTTTGCCACCAAAATCATCCCGCTCCGCACCAAAATACCCCACACCCACACAAAATCCATCACCCACATCAGCAAAACTGAAATCTGACTCAGCACCCATGTCCGTTGAATCTTATCCAAACTAAAAATCCTCTTGCATGCCAAGCCTGGATAACAGCTTTATCCTAGCCCTCTCTTGCTCAGTGGAAATTGAAATCTGCTCTTTCTTATTAACTTTTAGATTATCTCTGACAGCTCTTGAGGAGGCCCTAGTTGTCATGGGATGTGGTAGGGCAGAATAATCCCTCCTCCGTCTTCGCCTCAGAGGGGCAGAAGTGGATCTAGATTCAACACCTGACTTCGCACAAGTGACACCATCGCTGACAGCCGATGGTGCTATCCCTTCCTTACATTATGACACAGAAGTTTCTTCACCTCCTCTGGTACATTCCTCCTTTGACTTGACCATAGCATCATTTATTCGGTGATCAGCCTCAGCAAACCTCTCCCTAAGCCTCTTAGCTTCACCCTCAAGGGGGAACCTTTCCCGTTCAACCTACACTATCTAAGGAAACTACACACAAAGATATTCAACAGAGGGATCACCATGGAGGACCATGGCCCTCTGCAGGTTCATGGATAGATCACCAACGCCGCCAGCATTCACTGGAAGAGGGATCAAAAACTGAGCACTGGGAAGATCCTCAACACCGCTAGTGCTATCTGTGGGAGGAGATATCCCATGCTCCATGTTAGGTCCCCCCACGCTGGGAAACCCGGACAGAACTAGAGGAGCATCATGGCAATTATTGTATTTCACCCTAGGGATCCCGGTCTCCACTTCCGCCATAGACCTTTCCTCCTCAGCTGGAGACATAATCCACTCATCCCCAGTCCTCGGGCCATGAGAAACCACTGTCTCCTTCACGACACCTCCCACCAGCACATCCACTAATGCGGGCTCATCCAAAACTACAACCTAGAATTTTTTTGGAGTAGACACATCCACCTTAACTACTGAAAAGGAACCATTAGTGCTCTCATTATCCTTCAAGCCATCTAGATCATCTCATCCCAGTTCCAGAGCACAGGGATCCTTCATCTGATCATTCCCTTTCTAGATGCCCATCACAGCAGCCTTCCCTAAACCTGGCTGCCTCCTTGGGGAGTCACCACACCCATGAAAACCTTCAGCAGGAAACCGATTAACCCTCTTAGCTGGTAGCATTTCCTCCTCATCAGCATCTCCCAAAGCACAAGCACCTCCAGCCAGACTTACTGTGAAGCCACCCGAATCCATCAGAGAAACCTCTAGATCCCTTCCAGCCAGCAAAGTAGACGAGCAGGGAACATCAGCAACCAATGGTTTGGAGGATGATAGCCCAGCCACCCCCTTTTTCACCTCCACCTCCACCAAAGGGAGGATTATCTCACTAGAAGACATGCGAGCTAGAAAAAACACCACCCCTAACAGGGCCAGAACATCTTCCAGATTGGTCATTGTGCCCAAAGTTCCAATAAGAAGAGCTGAACACCAGCCATTGCTCAATGATAACAGGCTGTCTCCACCTGATTTCTTCCCCCACTACAATCCAAATAGCATCCATGGGAGTCTTTAAAGCATCAACTTCATCAAAATCCCTTGGCACAACCTGATGAAAAAGGGCCCTAGTCCTACTATACACACAAAGGAACCTCCCTACCAAATTCCCAAGAATCTAAATAATAGAGAGGATTTGAAAGGGAAGGGGATGTTCAGGAAATATCATTCAGGTAGCAGCAATCGAGGAACTCTACTTCAGATGAATGTCAAAGCTCCACCGAAAAAGGGAGAAACGAGCGTCATTGCATGACCGAGGAGCCACCGACCAGGAAAGGGCCAGGTCTTCCTCCGAGGAAAAGTGAATCATGATGTGGGAGCTATCGATCAGGCCCACAGTCGCCTGAGCCATAAGATTCCAGAAAGTCAAAACGAAACTGTCAATAGTGACCATCAGGGGTCATCGCATCGGGAAGCTTCCAACCAGAGTCAGTCGGTGCAGGTCCGAAGCCTCAGTGAACTGCTGAAGCGAGAATAGAGGCTATGGACAACCTTTGAAGAACTCCAAATCATTCAAGAAAAGTACTGTTTTTGGAAAGGAGGGCAGCAAGTAGGTAGAAGAGAGCGAAAAAAAAAGAAAATTCCTCTGAGTGTGGGTCCTCCCCCACAGAGAGGGGGGTGGGGGGGTGGGGGAGGTGCGTCATTTTCCATCATCTTCAACCTAGGTGGAACCCGCCATCATTAAGGAGCCGAATCTCCTGAAACGCCAGAGTCTCCAAAGCCGACATCCTCATTTCCAACATTTTCTTACGGTTTTTCTAGGTTTTTAATGTTTGTTACAATTTTTTGTGTTTTTAGGTATTTTTAGGATCTTTATTGTTTTTTGGGTTTTTTGTGATTTCAAGGGGTTTTTGTGTTTTATAGGATTTTTAGTGATTTTAGTGGTTTAGGGTTTTTATAGGTTTTATGAATTTTTCTATTTTATGTTTTTCCTAGGGGGTTTTGAGCGTGATTAAGAGTTTTTACATTTCTAAGGATTTTATATATTTATAGTATTTTTATGGGAGTCTTTGGGTTTTTTGGGATTTTGAGTTATACATGCGGGGTTTTGGGGCTTTGGGGTTTTTTATCTATTAAAATTTTTATAATTTTTTTAATGATTTATGCATTTAAATTTATTTAGAATTTTTAATGGGTTTAGAGGGGTTTATGGGATTTTTTTTTATTTTTTTAGGTTTTTAGGAATTTATTGTATTTAGGGGGTTTTAGAGTTTCTAGGGACATTTTTAGGTTTCTAAATTATATATATATTTTTAGGTTTTTCAGGAATATTAATAGTTTTTTCATGTTTTATGGGTTTCTTTGGGGTTTTCAATGTTTTTATGGTTTTTTATGTTTTTAGGGGATTTTATGGATTTTACAGATTTTTATGGATTTTTTATTTTTAGTGATATTGAGGTTTTTAGTGTTTTTTAGTGTTTGAAGGGGTTTTAACATTTTTGAGTGTTTTAGGGGATTTCAATACTTTTAGGTTTTAAATTTTTTCTTTTATTTCTTCTGTTTTTTGAGGTTTTTTATTTCATTTTTTAGGAATTTTTTGGATTTTATGGGTTTCAGGAGTTTTTATGGATTTTGGGAGTTTAGATATTTTAAGGGGTTTTAGGGTTTTTATGTTTTTCTTTTGGATTTGTAGGGGATTTTTTTTGTATTTTATGATTTTCAATGTTTTTTATATTTTTAACATATTTAGGGGATTAAAGGGTTTTAGAGTTTTTATTGGGTTTTCAGGTGTTTTGGGTTTTTAAAGGTTTTGGGGGGGGGTTTAGAGTTTTCATGGAGTTTTATTTTTTTCGGTATTTTAGGTTTTTTATGGTTTTTAACATTTTTAGGTTTTTAGGGGTTTTAACTGTTTTTATGTTTTTATATTTTTCTTAGTGTTCATTAGGGTATTTAGGTGTTTTAATGTTTTTAGGGTTTTTAGTGATTTTTTATGATTTTTATTGTCTTTTAGAGTATTTATAGATTTTTATGTTTTTTGGGGATTTTAGGGATTTTAGGTTTTATGGTGATTATTGGATTTTTAATGGTTTTATGTGTTTTCAGGTTTTTAAGGTTTTCTGGGATTTATGTTTTTTTTAATTTATTAGGGATTTTTAGGACTTTTTAATGTTTTTATTATTTTTTAGGGTTTTTAGTGATTTTGAGAGTTTTGGGGTTCGAATTTTTGGGTATTTTTTTAGGTTTTTAGGGGTTTTTTAATTTTTTAGGGGTGTTAAGGTTTTTAGAGTTTTTAAATGTTTTTAGGGCTTAAAAGGGTTTTTTGAGTACCTACTATCTTGTTTTGGGTTTTTATGGGTTTTTAGGGTTTTTGCAATTTTTAGGAGATTATGGGTTTTGGGGGGTTTTTTGGTCATTAGGGATCTTAGAATTGTTTTTGTTTTAGAGGGGTTAAAATGTATTTCAGGTTTTAAGGTTTTCTTATGGTTTTCCAAGTTCTTAGTGTTTTTTATGTTTTTAGGGATTTTATGGCCTTTTAATAATTTTTTTTCTTTTCGGGGTTTTAGGGTTTTTTTTGGTTTTAGTGTTTTGTGTTATTTTGTTCTTAGGGTTATTTGTTTGTATTTTTTAGGGTTTTTATTTTTTTACAATTATTTTACAATTTAGGGGTTTAAATGTTTTTTATTGTTTTAGTGGTTTTTATGGTCTTTATTGGCTTTTATGGCTTTTATGGATTTGATGGATTTTGCGGTTTTTATGGTCATTTAGGGGTTTTAGGGTTTTTTAGGTTTTTTATAATTTTTTTGAGTTTTTAGGTTATTTTGGATTTTTTTAGGGTTTTCAGTGTTTTTATATTATTTAAAATTTTGGGATTTTTAGATACTTTTTAGCATTTTTCTCGGTTTTTAGAGTTCTTATGCATTTTAAGGGGTTTGAGTTTTATTTTGTTTTTAGGGTTTTTTAGGTTTTTTATGGTTTTATGTGTTTTTATGTTTTTAAGATTTTATTAGGGTTTTTAGGTATTTTTACTATTTTAGTAATTTTTAGGGATTTTTTATGAATTTTAGGGGTATTTAGGTGTTTTAGGGATTTTATGTTTTTTTAGATTTATTTTTCATGATTTTTACATTTTTTTGTGGTGTTTTTTGGGGTTTTTAGGTATTAGTATTTTTTAAATGGTGTTAATGTTTTTAGAGTTTTTTTAACATTTTTAGTGATTTAATTGGTTTTTAGGGTTTTAGTGGATTTTTAGGGTTTTTAGGGTTTTTAGGGTTTTGTTAGGTTATTAGGGGTTTAATTGATTTCAGGTGCTCTTTAGTGTTTAGGGTGTTTTTAGGGTTTATATTTTTTTTATGTTTTCTGACTTCTTCTGAGTTTTAGGTTTTTACAGTTTTCTTAGGGTGTTTAGGGTTTCTATGGTTTTTTATGTTTTTAGAGATTTTTAGGGTTTTTATGGTCATTTGGGGTTTTAAGGGATTTTGGGGGTTAATATAGTTTTTTGGTGTTTTGTGTTTTTTAGGTTTTTTTGGGGTTTTAATTTTTTAGGATTTAATGTTTTCATATGGATTTTCATGGATTCATGGTATTTAAAATTTTTATGTATTTTTAGGAATTTTATTGTTTTATAATTTTAGGGAATTGATGATTCTAGGGTTTTAGGATTTTTAAGGTTTTTTGGGTTTTTGGTATTTTTGGATTTTTGGGGTTTTTATAATTTTTTAGGGTATTTAGTGTTTTTAAGGTTTTTTAGAGATCTTAGTTGTTTTAGGGATCTAGAGATTTTGGTTGGAATGGATTATGGATTTTAGATGTTTTTAGTGTTTTTAGGGTATTTTTAGAGGTTTTAAGGTTTTTACCGATTTTAAGGTTTTTTATTGATTTTAAATGTATTTAAGAATTTTATTTTTTTCATAGTGGTTTTTAAAGATTTTATGGATTTTTAGGTTTTTAGGTATTTTAAGCATTTTTAAATATTTTTATGGTTTTTAACGTTTCAATATATTTTTGAGGGCTTTCGGGATTGTTAGGGTTTTTATTTTATTTTTGGGTTTTGATGGTGTTTTAGGTTTTTAGGGGCTTTAAGTGGTTTTAGGTTTTTAATATTTTCTTAGGGTTTTTGTGGTTTTAGTGTTTTTATATAATTTTTTATTTTTTGAGATTTTGTATTATTTTTATTTGTTTATAGGGTTTTTATGGATTTTGAGGTTTTTAGGGTTTTAGTGTTTTAATGGTTTTTCTGAGTTTTTTTATTTTTTATGGTTTTTTTAGGTTTTTTAATGTGTTTAGGGTTTTAAATGATTTTTAGTGTTTTTATTTGGTTTTTGGGTTTATATTGGATTTTTGGGATTTTAAATATTTTTAGGGGTTTATGGTTTTTTCTGGTGTTTACGGTTTTTAGGGTTACTAATGTTTTTTTGGGTTTTTTTGGAAATTTCGAATGTATTGAGTGTTTTGAGTGTTTTTTGGTTTTCATGATTTATTAGGTGTATTCTGGGGCTTTAGGTTTTGTACTTTTTAAGTATTTTTTGTGTTTTTTTTATTTTTATGGGTTTTAGTTTTTTTGGGGTTTTTAAAATTTTTGATTGTTTTTAGGGGTTTTTAGGTTTTTTACGGTTATTGGTACTTTTTATTTTTTTAGGGGTTTAAAGTATTTTGGGGTTTTATGCTTTTCATAGGTTTTATAGGGTTTATATGTTTTTAGGTATTTTTAGTGATTTTTAGGTTTTTTATTTGCTATAGAGTTTTCAATGATTTTGATGGTTTCTTACAATTTTATGAATATTTGGTTTTAATAATTATTAGAATTTTGGGGGTTTTATGTGTTTCTAGGTGTTTAATTGTTTTAAGTGTTTTTTAGTGTTTTGAGGATTTTTTCATTTTTGGGGACTTTTCTGGATTTTTGAGGTTTTTTATTTTTTGGTGTTTTTAGGCTTTTTTTTGTTTAATTCATGGTTTTAGGGGTTTTTTGAGTTTTTAATTTTTTAAATGTTAATAGAGTTTTTAACGTTTTTAGTGGTTTATAGGGTTTTTTTATTTTTTAGTGTTTTAGGGTTATTATATGTTTTTACAGTTTTTTAAGGATTTAAGGTTTTTATGGATTTTATGGTATAGTTGGATTTTTTGTGTCTTTATAATGATTTTTAGGGTTTTAGTATTTCATTGGTTTTTTGGGGGGTTGGAATTTTTTTAGGTTTTCCAAGATTTGATAATGTTTTCAATATTTTTGGTGCTCTTTTCATTTTTTGAGATTATTAATTCTATTTTAGGTATTTTATAGTTTTTCATAATTTCATGGATTTTTATGGTTTTTGGTGTTTATAGGGATTCAGGGTTTTCTTGGGTTTTTAGGTTTTTAGGTTTTTTTTGGTTTTATGTTTGTAATATTTCTATAGTTTTCTTATGGTTTTCAAGGTTTTTTAGGATTTTTAAGTTCTTAGGGATTTCTAGTAATTTTTTAAAAATTTTACGGTTTAAGGGTTTTTAGTGATTTTGAGGGTTTCTAAGCATTTTAGAGTTTTTTGGGTTTTATGTTTTTTTGGGTTTTATGGTATTTTTTTGAGTTTTTCAGGGTTTCAAAGATTTTATCATTTGTAATGTTTATATATTTTTGAAGCGTTATTAGAGTAATATGTGTGGTTTTTTGGTTTTTATTGGGTTTTAGGTTTTTAAAGGGGTTTAGGGGTTTTAATGGTTTTAAGGGATTTTTGGTATTTTTACAGTTTTTATCTTTTTTTAGGTTTTTAGTGGTTTTAATTTTTTTTAGGTTTTTATGTTTTTTTAAGTATTTTTACAGTTTATAGGGGTTTTAATGTTTTCGTGAATATTATGGAATTATAGATTCTTTATCATTTTTTATGGTTTTTAGTGATTTTTGTGAGATTTTTTGTTTTTAGGCTTTTTGGGATTTTAGAGTTTTCCTGTTTTTTTAGGTTATTAGGGGTCCTAATATTTTTTTTATGGATTTCTTAAGTTTTTTTAGAGTTTTTAAAGATTTTGAGGTATTTTGTAATTATTTTTATGTTAATGTTTGTAATTTTAAGGGGTTTTGAGGGTATTATGGCATTATGGTTTATTGGGTGTTTTAAGGGTAGTTTTGAGTTTTTATGGGTTTTAAGGTTCTCTATTGTTTTTTAATATTTCTAGGAGTTTAAAGGTTTTTATAGTTTTAGTGATTTTTAAGGTGTTATGGTTTCTTTGGGTTTCTTAAATTTTTAGGGATTTTTTTAACATTTTCCAGGGTTTTAGGTTTTTTATGTTTTTAGGTATATTTAGTGATTTTTTAGGATTTTTTTAGTTTTAGGGATTTTAAATATTTTCAAGGTTTTTGGGATTTTTTCTGGAAATTTAGATTGTTTATCATTTTTTATCTTTTTTAGGGGCTTTAAGAGATTTAAGATTTTTGAGGTTTTTTAGTGGTTTTCAAGGTTTTTATTGTTTTTTACATTTTTTGGTATTTTGAGGGCTTTTGGATTCTTATGGTTTTTTGTGTTATTTGAGATTTTGTGGGTTATTTGGGGGGGGGGGGGTTTCGGGAATTTAGTATTTTATGGTTTCATGGGTTTGGGGGGTCTTTTTTATTTTTTTTAGGGTTTTAAAGGGTTTTTATTTTTTTGGAGGTTTTTAGTGATTTAATGGGGATTTAGGGTTTTTATGTTTTTTAGGGTTTTTTATCAGTTTTTAAGGATTTTAGGGTTCTTTAGGGTTTTGCAGTTTTTTGGTTTGGAGGGGTTGTAAGTATTTTTCGGTTTTTAATGTTTTCTTAGGGTTTTCAGGGTATTACTTTTATTTATTTTTTTTAAAAAAAATTAGGGAATTTTTAGGATTTTTATATTTTAATGCTTTTAGGGATTTTTAGGGGTTTTAGGATTTCTTATGGTTGTTTATATTTTTTAATGTTTTTTTAGTTTTTAGGGGGTTTTTTGAGTTTTTTAGGGTTTTTAAGGTTTTTTAGAGTTTTTTTAACATTTTTAGGAGTTCAAATGGTATTTATTGTTTTATTGGGTTTTAGGTTTTTATGGGGTTTTAGGGGTTTTAAGGTTTTTAGGTGTTTTAATGGTTTTTAGTGGTTTAAGGTTTTTTAGGGATTTTATCGGGTTTTTATGTGTTTTAGCATTTTGTTTATTTTTATGGGTTTTATATGCTTTTAGGTATTCATTTTTTTTATTTTTTCATGATTTTTATAATTTTTTATGTTTTTATGGACTTTTAGGTAATTTTAATGATTTTTATGTTTTTTAGGGTATTTATGTGTTTTAAGGGAGTTTTGGGTTTACAGGGGTTTATAGCGTTTTTATGGGTTTTAACATTTTTATGTTCATCAAGGTTCTAATTTTTTTTAGTTTTTTTATTGTTTTCATAGGGGTTTAGGGTTTTTAAAATTTGAAATGATTTTAGGTATTTTTATATCTTTTATAATTATTTAGGTTTTTTTGGGAATTTGAGGGTTTTAGGCAATAAAGGCTCAGGACCAGGCATGACTGGACCCCCAAAATTTATCAAAAAAAGTAATGAAAAATAAATATAAGTGTCATAGTCAACCAACCCACGCCCAAACCCAATAGAAACTACATATCAAAGGGGTCACCATCATCACCATAACCATAATTAGAAGTTGCTCCAGCATTTACCGAATCCCATTTAGATTGTAATTTTTTGTGTTACTTGAAGAGCGCATAAAAAATACCCCTTAGCCTTTACTGCTACAAACAAAACTGGGATTTGGAAGAATACTTGTATGACCACCCTCACTTGGGATCAGAGTCATTCTTTTTATATGCCTTCAAGGAGGACTTAGTAGACACGGTCCAGGGAAAATTGGAATAATTCTTCCTCAACCTCCTCTTTGTTGGAGCAGAAATGAACCCTAAAATTTTTTTCTCCCTCCCATGCATGATGACATCACTTGATGAGGTTTTATCAAAACCAAAGGCCCCATATTTACTACTTTGATCCTTGGGGCCATCATTCGTGACATCCTCCCATTTATCAGATATTTGAGTACAATTATGAAGCTTCTAAATTTCCTTCATAAAATTAACTTTTTTCATTTTTTCCATGATCCCCAACAACCGGAACCTAAATGGACATTTCAAGTTTGCTTGACTACGCAAATTTGTGTCCCATAAACTGTGGATGGATATTGAATTTCTCCAGAACAGTGTCCTCTAGAACCAAATAGTGATAATTACGAGGAGAGACCCACTCAATCACCATAGGAACCAAATTCATGGTCTAAACCTCCTTATCCTCGTGATCAGTACAATTGATCTAGTCTAATTGCCTCTAATCCAATTACATGTACACCTGCCTAGCATCTAACTTCCTTTCCTCATTCCCAGAGCAAGAAATCTGATCCCATTGGCTTACCTAATGCCCAAAATTGGAATTATGGCATGACCGATTGTCCTCATGCCTATCACAATAGATATGAATCATAGATAGGAATTGCACCTCACTCGACTAATCCCAGCACAAACATTTAGAGGCATGACCTGCACCTCACTCTGCTACTACCCAACACAATCACTCTGCTCATTCCGCTCACAATCATTCAAAGACAGGACATGTACTTCACACAGCAATACCAATCACAATCATTGGGAGACAAGACCTGGACCTCCTTATTCTCATGCTCATCACAACGAATCAGAGGAAAAATAGAATTATCCCTCAACCCATAAGAGAATTCCCTCACATTAACATGAGAAATAACATCCATTATAGTGGGACCAGATTTTCACAAAGACACATAATTATTAAAATTCACTACAAACTCAAAAGGATAAGCAATACCCAAATCATATTTTATTCTAATAAAAACTTCATAGACCACAAGATTATGTGACGAAACATGTAATAGCTTCTACATATGCTTGAAAACAACATTTGGGACCACATAAGTAGGAGAAATAACATGAAAATTCTATGAAAAACCAATTCCATCATCAATAAAGGGACCATAAAGGCATTTTTAGATCCAAAGGGATATCAATAGAAACTGATTCCATGCAAGGATATAAAACTAAAGTTGCAACCTACCACATCATTTAATGCTTTCACACCTACAGTGTATGACCCATATTCTTATATAATGAATAGAAATCATATAAAGATTCAAAAATGACTGACTAAATATAATGAAATTCTTCACTTACATCAATGTTTAAGGAATACACACTCAGCATCAAAACATAATCTTTAACATAGATTCTAGGTGAGATTGGATTACAAACAGGAGGGTTCCTGCTATCTGAGAAGAGATATCACCCAATAAAATTTCCACACATACAAAGAATGTAAGTGTTATGAAACGGAAGTAGGTGCTCAAGAAGCCTTTCCAAAATCACTAGTAGTAATGAATCAATATTTATATGGAAATTGTTTGACTATTTGAAGAGGAAGAAACAATGTCCCTTACATCTTCACGATACACATGACCAAGCGAAAATCAAATCCCCCTCTAAAAAAATCGAATCATTAAAGGATTGGAATCAAGAAGCCCAACCTTAAGACGATCTTGAAGATCCCACAAATCCATAAATTTTCAGTCAAATACATCTATTGATGACCAGGGTGTACTAAATCTCACAATCAATGTCATATTGAAAAAATTAGATCCATTAGTGAATTCCAGAGATGATATTGATAGTAAGGAGAACCATTAAACCATTAGGGAACCATTATATTTTTGGAAATATGAGGAAAAATGGTAAATACTTTGATTCAATAATGGACTAAATAGGGGAGGATTTTCCAATACGGAAGGGAGGGCCCTCCTAACTAGTAGGGGAGAGGCCGAAGCACTATCCTTCATCATATTGCCTAGGTTTTTTAATTTTTCTGGGTTTTTAGGGTTTTTATAGTTTCTTAACAATCATAGGAGTTTATAGGGTTTTAGATTTTATAGTGGGTTTGGGGGTTTTAGGGATTTTTAAGATATTTATGATTTTAGGGGTATTTTTTGAATTTATGGGGTGTTAGTGGTTTTAGTTTCATTTATATTTTTTAGGGTTTTTTAGAATTTTTTATTTTTTAGGGGTTTTAAGTTTTTTCAGGTTTTAATAGTTTTATTAGGGTTTTTTTAGAGTTTTAGGTTTTTTTTACTTTTGTAAGGATTTTTGGGTATTTATGTTTTTTATCTTTTTTAGGAGTTTTAGTGTTTTTAGGGTTTTTTGTGATATTTTGGTTTTTAGGGATTTTAAGTGTGTCTAGTTTTTATTTTTTTCATGGTTTTTAGTGTTTTTAGTGATTTGTTGTAAATTTTATGGTTTTTAGGGTTTTTATGGATTCTATGGGTTTTTAGGGGTTTTATGGATTTTTGGGCATTTTTGTCTTGTTTGAGTTTTTTAGGTTTTTAAGGACTTTAATATTTATTTAAAATTTTAGGGGTTGAAAGTGTACTTAGCATTTTTAGTAGGTATTTAGGTTATTAGGTGTTAAATGGTGTTAGGGGGTTTTATGGGTTTTTGTGGGTTTTTGTGGGTTTTTATCTATTTTAGGTTTTTTGGTATTTTAAGTGTTTTCAGGTTTTTAATGTTTTGTTTGGGTATTTTCAATGTTTTTATGGTTTTTTATTTTTTTTTGGATTTTTAGGGATGTTTTATTATTTTTATGGTTTTTTGGGTATTTAAGAGTTTTATGGTATTTAGGTTTTTTTGGTTCTTAGGGTTTTTATGGGTTTTTTGGGTTTTTAGTGATTTTTGGAGTTTTAGTGGATTAATGGTTTTTTAGCATGTTTAAACATTTTTGGATTTTAAAGGGTTTTTAATGTTTTTAGTGTGTTTTTAGGTTTTTAATGGTTTTTAGGGTTTTCATGGTTTTTATGGTTTTTAGTTTTTTAGGGTCTTTTAGGGTTTTTAGAATTTTTCGGATTTTTGGAGGCTTTAAGAGTATTCAGGTATTGAATATATTTTTAGGGTTTTTAGGGTTTTTTACTTTTTGATGGATTTTAGGGATTTTTAGGCTTCTTATGGGTTTTTTGGGTTTTTTTGGATTTTGAAGGTTTTTAGGGATTTTTAGGTTTTTAGGGTTTTTAGTGTTTTTAGGGATTTTAGGTATTTTAAGTGTTTTTTTGTTTTTAAGGTTTTCTTAAAGGTTTTCAGGTTTTTTTAGTTTTTTTACGTTTTTGGGGATTTCTAAAGGCAATATTACAATTTTTATGGTTTTTGGGTACATGAGGATTTTGATGGTTTTTAGGATTTTTTTTAGGCTTGTTAGGGTTTTTATGGTTTTTGGGGTCTTTAGTGAATTTTTTTAAGTTTTTATGGTTTTTATGGGATTTTAGAGCTTTTTAACATTTTTAGGGTTTTAAATGGTTTTTAGAGTTTTTGGTAGTTTTAGGGGTTTTATAGGTTTTTATGGGGTTTAATGGTTTTATGGGATTTATTGTTTCTAAGGGGATTCATAGTTTTTAGAGTCTCATTGGGGTGTTCAGATTTTTATTAGGTTTTTATGGCTTCTATGTATTTTTAGCATTTTATGGTTTTCTTAGTGTTTTTGGGTTTTTGTTGTTTATATATTTTAGTTATTTTTAGTGATTTTTATGATATCTAATATTTATTGGGTTTTCCACGATTTTGATGGTTTTTTGGCTTTTATAGTCTTTAGGGTTTTTGGGGTTCATATCATTTTTAGTTATTTAGGGGTTTTCAGTGTTTTTATGTTTTTAATGCTTTCTCAGGGATTTTTATGGTTTTTGGGTTTTCTCCTCTTTGTGGATTTTTGGTGATTTTTTAGTTTTTTATTTGGAGTTTTTAGTTATTTATATTTATATTGGGTTTTATGTTTTTTATTTTTTGGGGTTTCAGGGCTTTTTTGTACTTTTTAGGGTTTTTATGTTATTTAAGTGTTTTTAAGGGTTTAAAGGGTTTTTGTAGTTTTTAATGCTTTTTAGAGTTATTATGGTTATTTTGGGATTTCATGATTTTTAGGGGTCTTAGGGTATTTATGTTTCTTTAGGGGTTTTGGGATCTTTTCAGATTTTTAGGGTCTTTTACATTTTTTGGTTTTTATGGGTTTTAAGTGTTTTTAGGTTTTTAATGTTATCTTCAGTTTTTTATGATTTTTAGGGTTTTTTACAAAATTTATGGATTTTTAGAAGTGTTTTAGGGTTTTATGGTTTTTAGGGTTTTAGTGAATTGTAGGGATTTGGGGGGTTTTAGGGTGTTATTTTTTAAGGGAATTAAGGGGTTTTTTAGTTTTTTAGGGTTGTATGGTTCTTTATAATTATTAACATTTTTAGGGGTTTAATGGGTATTTATATTTTTTAGTGGTTGTTTAGATTTTTTATGTTTTTTATAGTTTTAATGGTTTTATAGGGTTTTTTTGTTTTTTTTGTTTTAGAAGCCTTTATGTTTTTAGGGTTTTTAACACTTTTTTAGGTTTTTTGGGGTTTAATTGTTTTTAGGTTTTTAATGTTTTCTTAGGGTTTTGTAGGGTTTTTGTGTTTTTATGCTTTTATTTTTAGGGGTTTTAAGTGATTTTAGGTTTTTATGTTTTTCTTGTGCTTTTCAGTGCTTTTAGATATTTTTATATTTTTATCAATTTTTTGAGCTTGTTAGGATTTCATTTTAGTTTTTCAGTTTTTAAGGTATTTTGATGGTTTTTAGTGTTTCGTGGTTTTTGTGGGTTTTAGGGTATTTTTTGAGTTTTATGGTTCTTATGGGTTTTTAAATTTCTTTTTAACTTTTTAAGGGTTTATTGTGTATTTATAGTTTTTAGTGATTTGTTAGGATTTTTATCGGTATTCATGGTTTTTGTTCTTTTTAGGGGCTTTTGGGGTTTTTGGGTTTTTGGGGTTTTAGGGGTTTTCTAGGTTTTTAGTGTTTTTAGGGTTTTTAGGGTTTTAAATGTACCAATGTTTTTGAGGATTTATTAGGGTTTTTAGGGTTTTAGGTTTTTTGTTTTTAGATAATTTTATAGATTTGTAGAATTTTAATTTTTTATGGGTTTTAGTGATTTTGAGGGTTTTATGTTTTTTAGTGTTTTAGTATTTTTTTGGTTTTAACATTTTTAGGAGTTTAGGTGTTTTAAGTGCTTTTCGGTTTTTAAAATTTTCATAGTGGTTTTCAAATCTTAGGGTTTATTTAATTTTATTGTGTACTATTTGGGAGTTTTTCATAATTTTATGGGTTTTTAGTGATTTTAGGTATTTTGAGTGTTTTTACGGGTTTTGGGTTTTTGGGGTTTATTGTTTTTATGGTTTTTTAATTTTTAGGGTTTCTTTGAGTTTTTTAGGTTTTTTAATGTTTTTTAGATTTTTTTAATTTTTTAATTTGTTTATCGGGTTTTTATAGTTTATAGTGGTATTTTAAGATTTTTATATGTTTTAAGGTTTTTTATGGTTTTTAGGGTTTAGTGGTTTTAGGGATTTAGTGTTTTTAGGTATTTTAGTGTTTTTCAGGGATTTTAATATTTTTTGGTTATTAAGGTTTCATTAGCGTTTATTAGTATTTTTTTTGTTTTTACCATTATTGGGATTTTTAGGACCATCTATGATTTTTATAATCTTTTAAGGTTTTTAGTGATTTTGAGGGGTCGTTTGGGTTTTGCGGTTTTTATGAATTTTTTGTGTTTTTTGGAGTTTTAGTGGTGGCGGGTTTATGTTTTTTGGGTTTTTAGTGTTTTTTAATTTTCTTAGTGGCTTAAAAGGTGTTTACAATTTTATGGTGGGTTTTTTTGGATCTTATGGGTTTTTAGGTATTTCATTGTTTTCAGGGGATTTTGTGGTTTTAGGGTTGTTTTTTACCATTATTAGGGTTTTTAGGGGTATTCTTTATTTTTTGGTTTTTCGGGTTTTCATTGTTTTGGTAAGAGTTTTGTTTGTTTTTTATGTTTTTAGTAATTTTTATGGACTTTTTAATACATTTATGGTTTTTAGTGTATTAGGGTTTTTTAGGGTTTTAGGGTTTTTTAGGTTTAGGGTTTTTATGGTTTTTATCATTTTTTACGTTTTTAGGGGTTTTATGTGTTTTTATGTTTATAATATTTTCTTATGTTTTTATGTATTTTAGGGGTTTTAATGTTTTTATGGATTTTAAGGATTTTTATGATTTTTTGGGGTTTTTATTGATGTTAGGGATTTGGAGGTTTTTTAATATTTTTAGGGTTTTATGGTTTTTTATGGTTTTATGGGGATTTTTGACTTTTTCAGGTTTTAAGGGTTTTTTAAGTTTTCCAACATTTTAGGGGTTTAAAGGGTATTTATATATTTTTTAGGGGTTCATGGGTTTTTGAAGCTTTTTATGTGTTTTTTTGTTTTTCAATGTTTTTAGTGGTTTTAGGGATTGTAGGTTTTTTTAGTGTGTTTTGAGTTTTATAAGTTTTTGAGGGATTTTATGTTTTTTCTGGTTTTTATTGTTTTCTTAGTTATTTTCATGGTTTTATGTTTTTTATGTTTTTATGGATTTTTAGGGATTTTTTTTAATATTTTTAGGGTTTTTATGGTTTTACGGATTTTGAGGGTTTTTAGGTTTTTTTTTGTGTATTTAAGGATTTGTGAGTTTTTAACAATTTTATGTTTTTAGGGATTTTATGTGTTTTAGGTTTTTGATGTTTTATTTTGGTTTTTATGTTGATTAATATTTATATGTAATTTTATGATTTTTATGTATTTTTATGCTTTTAAGGAATTTTAAGGATTTGAGAGGTTTTAGAGATTTTAGGGTTTTCTGTTGTTTTTGTCTTTTAGGGGTTTTATTGAGTTTTTTTAAGGAATTTCTTTAAAAAATTAACATTTTTCCGCATTTAAAGGGTTTTTATAGTTTTTTGTGGATATTTATATTTTTGGTGGGGTTTTTTGGTTTTTGAATATTTTTATTGTTTTTTTTTGTTTTTTAGGGGTTTTAATGTTTTTTGGTTTTTAGTGCCTTTGAGTTTTTTTGGTTTTATGGTTTTATTATTGTTTTTCATGGTTTGAGGGGTTTTTATTCTTTTATGGGTTTTTTGTTACTGTTTATGATTTTAATGGTTTTTACGGTTTTTTGGGATTTTTAGGATTTTTGGGTTTCTTAGCGTTTTTAGGGTTTTTCTGTGTTTATTGGGTATTTTGAGTTTTTAGGGTTTTTATGTTTTTTATATTATTTTAATTTTTTGGGGGATTAAATAGATTTTTAGAGTTTTTGATTAGTATCATGGAATAAATGGGAATCAAAGGGTTAGAGGCAGACTTGGTGATGATGGAGGAATGTGCATGATTACACATGACCCATTGTGAGGAATTGGTGGACATATAATAATGGAGTGGACTAAAAGTATGAATGAGGTATTAGATGGATTAACCATGGATATATATGGGAATTCCCAATACCCTTTCTTGGGGGATGATTCTCTGCCTATATTTACATTAATTATGGCCCAAAAATGCATTTAAAGACCAAACCCATGGTGTTCAATGACTTTCAATCCCACCCCACCATAGAATCTTCAAATTCAAATGTTCTAGGGTTGTTATCTTTTCTTTATAAAGGGTGTTCAAGTTTTCTCTTAAATTCATGGGCATGTGCCAAAATTTTCAGAAGCATCATTTAGGCTTTTAACTTTTGGTAACTAGGTTTTTGAATTTTCTATCACTCTTTGGTTATAAATATCCATGACCTTGTACTCATTGGACATCATGAATAAATTCACTGTTATTATGGTGAGTTTTTTTTACAACCTATGTTTTATTTATTAATTCTATACTTATCATTGTATTGGTCATACTTTGTGGAATCTTATGGCTATAGTTCTTATAGAAAAGTTCTCTTTTGGTTCTACATTGACCATTTATCACCATTATTCCTCATTTCCACCATTTATAACCCTTCTCACCTATTTTCTTATAGAGATCCTTGTTCTCAATATGCGAATGTTGAAAAAGTTTCCTATGAAACTTCATAGTGGTTCATGGTTCTCGTATCCATTGGTATCAAATCCCACTTTAAAGACATCGGGTTCATCATTTTTATCACTTCAAACTTCTTCATTTCTCTTCAAATCGGGCAAAAATCAATTATAATCCATTTAATTCATCATAGAGGATTTAATTTATTCTTCATTTTATATGTATATAAATCATTCTTGTATTTGAGAACCTTTTCTTTCTTCTCCATCTTGAATCATCAAAATCAAACTAATAAATCATGAGATGCAGTGGGTTCCATTTTTGCGATGAATTATGAAATTTTAAAACCACGTATCTCTCACTTTGATTCCATTTGATGTTTCAAATAATTTTTCTCCTACATTTTAATGTTTAAAATTCATCTTGTCATTTTTCATTTATTCAAAAAACATATAAAAAAATTAAAAAAAATAAAGGATAAAAAATGCAACATTTTTTATTCTATGTCCCATTTTCATTTTTCTTCAACCATTTTATTCCCCTTTCAATGTTTATTCATCATGAATACATTTTTTATTTTATATTTGATTTGTAGTTCGATATTTCCACATTTAAATTATCCATTGTATTTGTTGATATTAGGTAAAAACATTATAGGAATAGTGTTTATTTAGAAAAAGAAAGAGTGTTACATTTTGTTAAAAACCCAATATTGAGTAAAACATGGGTGAACATAATATTTTAGAGTGTACACATATGAGGGAGTGTTTAAGGTCTATATTACTTTCTATTTTTTTTTAAGATTCCTAATTTATAGAGGTGAGTAACACCAATAAAATAGAAATTATGATGTTCACGCGGACTGTACAAGAATAATTTCAAAGGTTGAATGTGAGGATTGTTGGAATGTAATTCCATTACAATTTTAGAGCACCTCCAAGGAGGAGGGTAATTGAAGAAGAGGGGGAGTTCTCAGATTCTAATATATCACTAATTCATTGAAATCGACCACCATAGAGGAAAGCCCATGATATGGGAGGAATAATGTTGTGGATCCCTTTTTTATAAGGTAATAATGACCCTAAAACATATATGGTGTGGAAAAAAATGCAGAGCATTTTATTGGTTTTCAGAACTATTCATAGGAAAATAAGGAAAAGTTGGCTACTATTGAATTTACCAAATATGCTAGTATTTGATGGGACTAACTGCAAGTGAGATGAAGAAGAAGTGGAGAAATAAGCATCCCTACTTGGGAGGATATAAATGTTGTATTTCATAAGAGGATCATATCTAGCCACTATAATCATGATTTGTACCTCAAATTGTAGGGTTTAAACAGGGTTCCATGAGTGTTGAGGGGTATCAAAAATATATGAATACCATCATGATTATAGAAAATATTGATGAGGATTTATATTCCACAATGGAATGTTTTTTGAACGGCCTCAACCATTACATTTGATACACAATGGACATGCCCCACTATATCGACACAAATGATCTTCATCACATGGATACTAAAGCGAAGAAGCAAGAAAAGGTAATAAGAATAAAAACTACATCTTATGGTGAGGATTTTAAATCTTATTTTAAGTACAAGTATTACAAAATACAAGAGAATTTATGAGAACAAAAAATGAAATCAAAGGAGGTGACCAAACCAACACCATTCTTTTTGGGATCCAAAGGTAAAGTCAAGGGTATGGTTATATCAAAATAACATGATGTAAATTGTTTTAAATTTAAGGATTTGTACATTTTTATGCACAATTCTCAAAAAAGGGTACCATGATTATTTTGGATGATGGATATGTTATTGTTTTTATCTTAAGTGAATATATAATTCCATTACTTAAGGAGTGTTCAAAAGTATAAACAAAGAGCACCAAATGTGGAGAAATGCTTACAGAATGGCTTTTTTTGAGAGCTAACCCAAAAATAGAACATTGTAAAGATAAAAGATATATTATTATAATATTATATTCCTCATCAAATATACTTTATATATTATGATTATTGATAGGGGTAGTTACAAAAACATATAAAGTGGATTGATGTTTGATAAATAGGGTTTATCTATGACCAAACATCATATAACATATAGATTTTAATGTTTAAACAATATTGGGGATTTAAAAGTGAAAAAGAAATCATAAGTTACATTTTATATTAGGAAGTAAGAAGAAAAGTTGTTATTTTGTGTCATTCCCATGCATAAAAGTCACATATTGTTTGGAATTCCTTGCAAACATGATAGGAGGATTGCATATGATGGATTCACCAACCGTTGTTCTTTTGAGTACAATGAGAGGATGTTTATACTTACAACCTTGATTCCATTCAAATATTATGAATACTAAGTGACAAAGGAGATATATTTTGAAATTATTGAAAATAAAAGAGAGAAAAAAAGAGAAAATAAAAAAGGTGAAAAAATAAGAGTGAAAAATGAGTGATGAGTGACATATAAGGAAATTAGGGAAATAAGTGCTGAAAAAGGAGTGAAATTAAGTTTGAAAATAAGAGTGTTACGGGAAAATTGAGTATAATTTTTTAAAAGAGAGATATAGAGATATTTAGAGTGGGGGGGGGGGGGGTTCTCTCGTTCCTCTATGCTTGTGAGAATGTTTAATCACATCCTCTCTTAACCCATCAAGGCATTCTAGTGTTTTTTTTCTTTTTCAAGAATTTGATGATGTGTTTCGAGAGGAAATTACAGATGTATTAGTGGTGTTTTGAGATTTTATGGGATTTTAAGGATTTTAGGGTTTTTTATGGTTTTTAGTGATTTATAGCGGCTTTTAGTGTTTTTATAATTTTTTAGGGGTTTATAGGGAATATAAGGGTTTTTAGGTTTTTAAGGATTTCTTAGGAGTTTTTGGGGTTTTTATTGTTTTTTACATTTTTAGGGATTTTAATTGTTTTTTATGATTTTCATTGTTTTTAGGGATTTTATAGATTTTATGGGTTTTATGGTTTTTTAGGGTTTTTTAAACTTTTTGGGTTTAAAGGGTTTTTTTTGAGTTTTTAGGGGTTTTATGATTTATTGGAGTTTTTAACATTTATTGGGTATAAAGGGCCTTTATAATTTTTTTGCTTCTTGCATTTTTTATTGGTTTTGATAGTTTTTTTATTTTTAGGGGTTTTACTATATTTTAAATTTTTTTAGGGATTTTAGGGTCATTTAGGGGTTTTTAGGGTTTTTTTCATTTTTTAAGGTTTTTAGGGGTTTTATGTGTTTTTAGGTTTTTATGGTTTTCTTAGGTTTTTTTTGGTTTTTTGGGATTTTAAATTTTGAATGTTTTTTATGGATTTTTTGTATTTTAAGGTTTTTTATGATTTATAGGGATTTTTAGGGGTTTTAGGTTTTTTTAGTGTTTTTATCATTTTATGGTTTTTACGAGTTTATGTGATTTTTTATTACATAGGTTTTATTAGTGTTTTTCAATATTTTTGGATTTTTTAGGGTTTTAAAGATTTTTATGTGGTTTTTAGTATTTTTAGTGTTTTTAGGTGTATTTAGGGATTTGGAGTGGTTTTAGGGTTTTCTAGGGCATTATAGATTTTTTTGAGAGTTTTAGGGTATTCTTTTGGGTTTTTATACATTTTATGATTATTTGAGTTTTTTGACATTTTTAGTGGTTTAAAGGTTTTTTTAAGTTTTAAGTGGTTTTTAGGGTTTTATTTATTTTTAGAGTATCTATGGTTTTTATGTGTTTCAATGTTTTTAGGGTGTTTTAGGCATTTTTTCATTTTTTCAGGTTTTTAGTTGTTTTACATGTTTCTTGGTTTTTATGGTTTTCTTGTTGTTTTTCATGGTTTTTAGGGTTTTTTATGTTTTTTTATTTTTATGGATATTTAGGAATTTTATGGTTTTCTAGAGTATTTAGGGATTTTTATGGTTTTTAGGATTTTTTTTTGTGTTTTTACGGATTTTTTAGTGATTTTATTTTTTATTTTTTTCAGGGGTTTAACTGTTTTTAGGTTTTTAATTTTTTTTTCTTAGTGATTTTCATGGTTTGATGGTTTTTTTTCTCTTCTTAGGTATTTTTAGGTATTTTTTATGATTTTTATAGTTTTATAGTATTCATTATTTTGAGGGTTTTAATATTTTTAATGATTATAGTTTTTTATGGATTTGAGTGTTTAAGGTTTTTTTGGGGGTTTTTAGTGTTTTAAAGTGTTTTGGATCTTGTTAATGTTTTTAGGGGCTTAATGGGTTTTTAGAGTCTTTAGTGTTTTTAGGGTTTTAATTGTTTTTAGGGTTTTTGAAATTCTTACGGTATTTTTTATTTTGTTTGGGTTTTTTGGCTTTTTTGGTATTTTGGGATTTATTATGATTTTTACGGTTTTTAGGGTTTTTAGGGATTTTGAGGAGTTTTTTCATTTTAGGATTTTTAGGGATTTTAGGGTTTTTAAAGAATTTTATTTTTTTTAGTTTTTTTTGGATTTTATTTTTCTAGTGTTTTAAAATATTTTTAAGGGTTTGAATGGTTTTTAAAATTTTTGTGGTTTTTAAGGGTTTTGGTTATTTAAATGGTTTTTAATTTTTTTTATGCTTTTTTTGGGTTTCGATGGTTAACAACAGTTTTAGAATTTTTAGTTTTTTGGGATTTTTTGTTTTTTTAGGTTTATAAATTTTTGGTTTTGTTTTTAGGGTTCTTTATATTTTTAGGGGTTTTTAGTGAATTTTTAGGATACTTGTTATTTTTGTTGTTTTTAGATATTTTGACAGTTTTAGGGTTTAAGTTTTTTGTGGTTTTCGTATCTTTTTAGGGGTTTTAAGGTTTTTAGAGGTTTTTAAATATTTTTGGGGGTTTAATGAGGTTTTTTTATTTTTTAGTGGATTTTTGGGTTTTTAGGGTGTTTATATATTTTAGGGGTTTTATGATTTTTACGGTTTTTGGGGGGGGGGGGGTTTTATGATTTATTAGGTTTTTAGGGGACTTAACAGTTTTAAGGTTTCTAATGTTTTATTAGGGGGTTTTGAAGGTTTTATTGTTTTTACCATTTAATATATTTTAAGGATTTTTATGGTCTCTATGTTTTTTAGTGATTTGAGGGTTTTTGCGTTTTAGGGTTTTTTGGGGTTTTAGGTGTTTTTTGAGTTTTATAGTGTTTTAATTGTTTTTTTGAGATTTTTAACGTTTTGAAGGTATTAAATGGTTTATATAGTTTTTAGTGGTTTTAGGGTTTTTATGGGTTTTTATGTTTTTTATGTTTTTATGGGTTTCTAGTTTTTAGTGTTTTAGGGTTTTCAGCGTTCTTTAGAGATTATATCAATTTTTAGGTTTTTAGTGGTTTTATGAGTTTTTATATTTTTGTGGTTTTGTTGGGGTTTTTAATAGTTTTTCATGTTTTTTACATTTTAGGAATTTTTATAGATTTTTTATGATTTTAAGGGTTTTTTGGTTTTTAGGGGTTTTAGGGTATTTAGTGGTTTTTGAGATTTTTATGATTTTTTGGGTTTTGTAGGTTTTTTGAGTTTTTAATAATTTTAATGTTTTTTAGAGTGTCTTAATTTTTATAGGTATTAAATGTTTTTTTATATTTTTTAGTGATTTTTAATGTTTTTATTGGTTTTATGGGTGTTTATGGTTTTTTGGGGTTTTATAGTTTATTAATTTTTAGAGTTTTTATAATTTTAAAGTTTTTAAGGGTTTTAATAATTTTTATTTTCATGGTTTTAGTAGGTTTTTCTGGTTATTTAGGATTTTTGGCATTTTTATATATTCTTATGGATTTTCAAGTTTTTTTATGGTTTTTTGGTTTTTACGGATCTAGAGAGCTTTTTGGGGGTTTTAGGGTTATTATGGTTTTTGGGGTATTAAAGTTTTTTTGGGTTTTTAATTTTTTTATAGTTTTTATATTTTTTAACATTTTTGAGGGGGTTAATGGGTTTTTATATCTTTTAGTGGTTTTTAGGTTTTGTAATTGTTTTTTGGGGTTTTTATTTTTTTCATTTTTAGGGTTTTAGGGGTTTTATGTGCTTTTAGGGTTTATGGTTTTATTATGGGTTTTCAGGATTTGTAGGGTTTTCTATGTTTTTAAGGATCTTTTATAATATTTATTTTTTTAGGGTTTTATGGATTTTTAGAGTTTTATGGTTATTAGTATTTTTACAGTTTTATGGTTTTTTGGGTATTAGGGTATTTTTTGTGTTTTTAGGCATTTTAGGGTTTTCATAGTTTTTAATATTTTTATCAGTTTAAATGATATTTTTATTTTTAGAGGTTTTTTATTTTTTTATAGGTTTTAGGTGTTTTATAGTTTTTATGGGTTTTATTATTTTTTTTGTTTTTATGGGTTTTGTCTTATTTAGGTTGAAGGGTTTTTATGTGTATTTTCGTGTTTAAGTGTTTCTTATGGGTTTTTGGGTTTTTTTATGATTTCTTATGTTTTTAAGGATTTGAATTGATTTTCAGTATTTTTTCTGTGGTTTTATTTGTTTTTGGGGTTTTTTAGGGGTTTTAGCCTTTTAGGGTTTTTATTATCTTTTGGGGGTTTTTATGGATATTTTGAGTTTTTTATTCTTTTCAATTTTTTTATAGTTTTAACGTTTTTAAGGGTTTAATGGGGTTTTAGAGATTTAGTGGGTTTTTAAGGTTTTTAGGGTTTTTATGGGGTTTTAGCATTTTTTAGGTTTTTTGGGTCTAAACTGTTTTTAGGTTTCTATAATTTTGTTATGGTTTTATGGGTTTTTAGTGTTATTTTTTTAATTATTTTTTAGGTTTTTATGGTTTTTAGGGTATTTAGGAATTTGAAGGGGTTTTACGGTTTTCTGTTTTTAGGGGTTTTTATTGATTTTAACATGTTTAGTTTTTTGTGGTTTTAAGTGTTTTAGGTTTTCAAGGTATTCTTTAGGTTTTCAGGGTGTTTAAAATTTTTAGGATTATTATGGATTTTAGGATTTTATGTGTTTTAGGGTTTTTATTGATTTTTAGGTGTTTTTAGGTCTTTTAGGCTTTTTATGGTTTTTTAGGTTTTTATGGTATTTTTTGGTTTTAGGGGTTTAAAGGATTTTAATATTTTTTAACGTTTTTAGGGGTCAAAATGGGTTTTTCATATTTTTTTGGGGGGTTTTAGGGTTTTTATGGGTCTTTATGGTTTCAAGGGTTTTTATTTTTTCACTATTTTTTCTTTTTTAAGGGTTTCACTGTAATTTTAGGGTTTTTAGTGTTTTTTAGGATTTTTAGGAAAAGCAGGTTCGGAGCCAGGCTTGTCCCAGCCCCATAAAATTTATTAACAAAAAAAGTAAATAAAAGGCTTTACAGGGAGGGTCTGCACACCCATGTATGCAAGTCACCGTTCATGTCCAAGTCCAAAAGGGGAGTACAAAAATCTGGTGTAACAATTGACCACATGGAACATCCATCCCCAATTTCTTTCTTGGAGAGCATGTCTTCCACCTTGTTCGCTTCCCTGTATGCATGTGTGACCATAACGGTCATACCCTGAGAAGTCCTCAGAAACTCACCCCATTTTGGGAGGAGCCTCCATCGGATTTCCTTGTTTTTCTATTTAGGGCTTCCACCGCCAACATCAAGTCAAAATCAGTCCATAGATGCATGCACCTAATGTGAACTGCAAACTGGACAACCTTAATCATGGCCCAAAGCTCCGCTTCATACGCACACCCATTCCCAATGATGTGATAAAAGCATCCTTTAAGGGGTTTTAATTTTTTTTATATTTTTTAGGGGTTTAATGGGTTTTTATAGTTTTTAGTGGTTTTGGGGGTTTTATAGGATTTTAGGTTTTTATATTTTTTTAAGGGTTTTTTCGTTTTTAGGGTTTTATGATTTTTTAGGTTTTTTAGCATTTTGAGGGTTTTTAGTGGGTTTATTTATTTTTAGGTTCTTATGGTTTTCTTAGAATCAATCATGATTTTTATGGGTTTATATTTTCCACATAATTTTTAGGGAATTTTTTTTATGTTTTTTGGATTTTTAGGTATTCTGATGTGTTTTTTGGGTTTTTATGGTTTTTTGGGTTTTAAGGGTTTTTATGGTTTTGTGGGTTATTAGGGTTTTTTTTGACTTTTTAAAGGAATTTATATTTTTTTGGAGTTTTTTTATCATTTTTAGGGGTTTAAAGGGTTTAAGCGTTTTTAGTATTTTCCTAGGGTTTTTTGGGTGTTACGTTTTTTTTGTTTTTTTGGTGTTTTATGGTTTTTCGGGTTTTACGATTTTAGAATTCTTTAGGTTTTTAGGTGTTTTTAGACTTTTTAGTATTTAAAGTTTTATTTTGGATTTTCAGTATTTCTCGGGAAAGGAAGATGCGGAGGTTAGGCTATTCTCGATACCACCTCATATTTATTAGATAAAAAGACGCAGTAGAAAAGACACAACAGACAAGGGAGGGGCAAGGTCAATCAACCCACACCCAAAAACCCTGGACAACCCCACAAAAACCAAGAGTCTCCAAGAAACCCAAAAGAAACACAAAACAAAAATATAAAAGGTAGAAAATATAAATCATCTCCAACAGCATCTCCCAGGAAAACAACAACCAGCATCACACATCACCATTATCATCAACCATCACCTCCTTGACAAGCCTATCCACCACCAGCATCATAGAACCACCAACATCAAATTCATTTGTCTCACCTTTAATACCTCACCACGAAGCAGCAACTTCCAGTCAGCTTCCAGAAATTCACACCTAGTAACACACTGTTTCACAACTAAACCCTATATAACACAGAGGACCAAAATCCTATATAGAATCCATAACACAACACAACTTAACCAGCACTTCATCAACAACATGGGGAGGAAACCAACACTCATATCTAGAACCCAACCGCAACACCCAAAGTAGCATCCAACACCACTAAGCAGAACCAAAAACTAGCATCAACAATAAATTACAACCAAAAAATCCACCACACAGTAAACCACCGTCCAACATAGCATACAAAATACAACAAAACATAACTAGCCCTTTAGTAATAGCCTGAGATAGATCCGAAAGTGAGAAACAAAAAAAGAGAACCTACAAATATTGGTGCGAAGCTGATCTTATCTACAACTCTTGAGCAGATTCGAAATCCCTCATCAGAGCATGGAACACCATTTCCCCAAATCCATCACAATGTTGGGGAATCCACCAAGATTCATCCATCCCCATATTGGTACTACAAGACCTCCCCTCGCCTTGACATCTCCTAAGCCACCTGCAGCCGAGCAGTGTAAGAAGCTACAATGCCACCCACTAGATTATCACACCACAACATCTACAAAAACCAAAGATATGGAGAAATATCCATAACCCACACTGCCATTGAATCCCCTTCCACCACTACAAAGTGGGGTCAACATCATCTTTTGCGGAAATGATCCGATCCGAAGCCACACTTGAGGAACCATTCAAACCAAAGCCACAGCTCTCCGCGCGACTTCCAGAACTGCCAAAGCAGATCTTAACCACTCCTCCATGGAATGCCACACTCCAAGAAATTTAGATATGAGCAACTCCACCATGGATCTGCAATGCCAAAGACCAAAATCGGACCAATTCTCCATGAAACTGCAAATCCACACATCAGAGTGACTGGATCTGACCCGATCTTCCATGGTTTACTTCTTTATCTGGGGCTGACACCAGAGGAAAGAAATTTTCAAGGGCACCACATATCAAAAAGAATCATACCACAAGAGGAGGGAGTCGCAATGCTGATAAAGTCAACGCTTAAGAAGCCAAAACCACAGGGAAGGCACCGCCGCACCATGGAAGAAGAATGGAATGATGGGGCACCATACCAGGCGAGTGTGAGAGGATCTAAGTGACTCAACCGCCATCTTTTCTTTGATTCATTAAGGTTTCTAGGGGTTTTTAAAATATTATTGATCTTTTAGGATTTTTTATGTATTTTTATGGTTTGTTAGGGATTCCATAAATTTTAAAGGGTATTAGGGTTTTTATAGTTCTTACAGTTTTTTTTGTTTTTTTAAAACATTATGGGATTTTTACTGATTTTTGAACATTATTATTATTTTTAGGGTTTTTAAGAATTTTTAGTGTTTTTTGGTTCATATGTTTCAATGTGTTTTTTTATCATAGGGTTGTTTTGAGTTTTAAGGGTATTTAATGTTTTATTGGGTTTTTGAAATTTTTAGGGGCATGAAGAGTTTTTATAGTTTATAGTGGGTTTTATGATTTTTTGGGTTTTAAGTTTTTTTATGTTTTTTAGGTTTTTTTTTGGTTTTCATAATTTATTTATGGTTTTTTGTGTTTTATGGTTATTTGGGTTTTTGAATTTATTTTATTTTTTTAGGTTTTATGTGTTTTTAGGTTTTTCAGGTTTTCTAATGGATTTTTAGGGTTTTTTGGTTTTTTAATATTTTTAGTGTTTTTTTGGTATTTTGATACTATTCTTATGGTTTTTTAGGTTTTTTATATATTTTGAGAAATTTTCTAGTTTTTAGGGTACTTATGTTTTTTGTGTTTATTATGGTTTAATTTGTTTTGTGTTTTTAGGATTTTTAATGATTTTAGAGTTTTTTTATCGTTTCTAGGGGTTTAAAGTTTTTTAAGAATTTTAGTGGGTTTATGGTTTTTATGTGTTTTTTTATATTTTATGAGTTTTAGGGTTATTGAGTTTTTATGTTTTCCATGGTTTTAGGGGGATTAGGGGGTTTTATCATTTCTTTGGATTCTAGGGCATTAAAGTGATTTTAGGTTTATAAGGATTTGTTAGGGATTTTTTTTCTAAATTTTTAGGGATTTTAAGGATGTTTTAGGATTTTTTAGGGTTTTTAGGAATTTTAAGGGTTGTTTAGGTTTGAAGAGTTTTTATGTTTTTTTGGTTTTATTTGTTTTTTGGGATTATTTTATTTTTATAAGGTTTTGTAGTGTTTTTTAACGTTTCTAGGGGCATAAATGGTTTTTAGTGTTTTTTGTGGTTTTTATGGTTTTGTGGGTTTTTATGTTTTCTATGGTTTATAGGGGTTTTATGTTTTTTGGGGGTTCTAGTATGTTTTTTGGGTTTTAGGGGTTTCAAGTATTCTTATGTTTTTAAGATATTCTTATGTTTTTTTGGAGTTTTATGATTTTTTACATTTTTATAGATTTTGAAGAATTTTTTAGGACTATTATGATTTTGAGGGATTTGAGTGATATTTATTGTTTTTAGTGTTTTATGGGTTTTATGGATTTTATGTTTTTATTGGGTCATTTCATTTTTTTAGGGTTTTTAAAATTTTTTGAGTTTTGAATGCTTTTAGGGGATTAAAGGGAATTTAGGGTTATTAGTGGGTTTTTATTATTTTTATGGGTCTTTAGGGTTTTTATTGTTTTGAAGGGTTTTATGGTTTCTAGGGTTTTAGGGTATTTAACAGGTTTTATCATTTTTAGTAATTATGGATTTTACGTGTGTTTAGGTTTTTTAAGGATTTCATTGGGGTTTTAATTTTTTTTTATTTTTATGTTTTTTTTATTTTTATATATTTTATAGAATTTTAATGTATTTTAATGGTTTTATAGAAATCATGGTTTATTTTGGGGTTTTATTGTTTTTTTGTTTTCTGGGAGTTTTAGGTTTTTTAGGGTTTTTAAAAATTATAGGGGTGAAATTATTTTAATGGAATTTCAGTGTTTTAAGGGATTATAAGTTTTTTATGATATTTATGTTTTTTTGGTTTTTAAAATTTTTATGTTTTTGAGGGTTTCATAGGGGGTTTCAGTGTTTTTAAGGGTTTTAATGTGTTTAGATATTTTTATTGGATTTTTTAGTTTTTTTGGGTTTTTAAGGGATTTATGGATTGTGAGGGGTTTTATGGATTTTGAGGGGTTTTAGGATTTTTTAGGGGTTGTGGTGTTTTTATATTTTATTTTTGTTTTTAGGGTTTTTTGAGGATTTTTTTGGTTTTATTGTTTTTTAGAGTTTTCCAAACTTTCAATGGAATAAAGGGTGTTTAGTTTTTTAGTTCTTTTTAGGGGCTTTATGGGCTTTTAGTGTTTTTTTATATTTTAGTGTTTCATATGTTTTTAGGGGTTTTTAGTGTTTTAGGTTATTACGGTTTTCATTGGATATTTCAGAGGAATTAGGGTTCTTATGTTTTAAGTGATTTTTTTGAAATTTTAAAATATTATTTATGGTATTTATTGTCCTTATTGATTTTAATAGGTATTATTTTTTTTAGGTTTTTTTAAGTTTTTTTGTATTTTTATGACTTTTTGTGATTTTTTATTTTAGAGGGTTTTTAGATTTTTTTTATTTTATTAGGTGTATAACGGGTTAGAAATTTTTTAATGGGGTTTTCAGAATATTATGGGGTTTTGGGTTTTAAATGGTTTTTAGGGTTTTACGGTCTCTAGGGTTTTGGGTGATTGAGGTTTTTCAGATTTTTCAGTTTTTAGTGGTGTTATGTGTTTTTAGTTTTTTATGGTTTTGTTAGTGTTTTTAGTGTTTTCTATATTTTTAGGGATTTTTAGGGACTGTTAGGATTTTTATAGGTTTTAGGGTTTTAGGGATTTTTTGGGGTTTTATGGTTTTTATGTTTTTAGGGGTTTTATATTTTTTTGGTTTTATGTTTTTTTGAGTTTTTTAATGTTTTTAAGTTTTCTAGAGTTTTGTTAATGTTTTTAGTGGTATAAAAGGTTTTTAGAGTTTTTAGTGGTTTTTAGGATTTTTAGGGATTTTATATGTTATAGGGTTTTTAGTGTTTTTAGGGATTTTATTGATTTTAGGGTTTTTAGGGTTTTAGTGTCTTTAAGGGTTTTTAGGGTTTCTTTGAGTGTTTTAGGGTTTATATTTTTATGGTTTTAATGGTTTTAATGGTATAGGGGTTCAATTGGTTTTTATTATTTTTAGTGGGTTTTAGGATTTTATGGGTGTTTAGGGTTTTAAATGTTTTTAGGGGTGTTTATGTTTGTTAGGGTTTTTAGTGTTCTTAGGTTTTTTGGGTTTTTAAGTGTTTTCATATTTTTGAGGATTCCTTTTTTGTTTTTAGTAATTTTTACTTTTTGGTGATTTTTATTTTCTTTTTAGGATATATATGGTTTATATAGGTATTAAGATTTGTAGGGTTTTTTTTGGGTTTTTCAAGATTTTTTATTTGGGGGGGGGGGGTTTAATGTTTTTAGTGTTTTTAATGCTTTTAGGGTATTAAAGGGTTGATAGATTTTTTATTATATTTTGTGATTTTTAGGGGTCTTTATGGTTTTTACGGGTTCTTATGGTTTTTAGGGTTTTTGTGGTATTAAAGGTTGTTTTAGGTATTCAACATTTATTATGTTTTTAGAGGATTTAATTGTTTATATGTTTTTAAATTTTTCTAAGGATTTTTAAGGATTTTTAGGGGTTTTTACCTTTTTAGGAATTTGTAGGTATTTTTTAGTATTTATACTATTTAGTGGGTTTTAGGGATTTTTACAGGTTGTAGATTTTTGTGGGTTATTTTTTGGATTTAGTGATTTTTAGAGTTTTTTGGGGGGTTTTATGGT
The DNA here is from genome assembly GCA_963277665.1 of Viscum album. Lineage (NCBI taxonomy): Eukaryota > Viridiplantae > Streptophyta > Magnoliopsida > Santalales > Viscaceae > Viscum > Viscum album. The sequence continues at coordinate 480,650,524 of OY728162.1, forward strand.
TTTTTACATTTTTTTAATGTTTTTATGTTTTTGAAGGCGTTTTGGAATTTTTTGAGGGTATAGATTTTTATTTTTTTAGATTTTTTATATTGTTTAGGGGGTTTATGTTTTTTATGATTTTTAGGGGGTTTTACGATTTTTTTGGATTTTAGTGAATTACGGTTTTTTGGGATTCTATGTGTTTTTAGGTTTTTTAGGTTTTTGTTAGGGGTTTTATAATATTTTATGTTTTTTATTTTTTTTGGTTTTTAGGGATAAGGATGTTTGTTGGGTTTTAGAGATTTTTAGTGGTTTAGGGTTTTTATGGTTTTTGTTTTGGTTTTAGGGTTTTTTGAGTTTTCTATGGGATTTTATATTTTTAACATTTTTAGGGGTTTAAATGTTTTTTAGAGTCTTTAGTGTGTTTTCTGTGGTTTTATGAGTGTTTAGGCTTTTTAAATGTTTTTTGGGGTTTATGCTTTTATTATTTTTAATGATATTTAGTATTGTTTGGTTTTTATGGATTTTAAGTGTTTTTAATTAATTAAGGTTTTCGTAGAGGTTTTTTGTGTTTTCAGTGGTTTTTAATTTTCTTTTGGATTTTTAGGTCTTTTTTAGAATTTCAATTGGATTTTAGGGGTTTGGGGAATTTGAGGGGTTTTGGGGATTTTTAGGCGTTTTAGGGTATTTAAGGTTTTTAGGGTTTTACGGGGTTTTTGAATATTCTTTGATTTTAAGTTTTTTTGATGTTTTTTAATGTTTTTATGTGTTAAAAGGTGTTTTCTAGATTTTTTGGTTTTCATGGATTTTATGGGGCATTTGGGTTTTTAAGGATTATAGGGGGTTTTCATGTTTTTAGTGATTTAGTGTTTTTAAGGGGTTTTAGGGTTTTTTATATCATTTATGATTTTTAGGGGTTCTAATTGTTTTTAGGTTTTTAAGGATTCATTAGGGGTTTTCAGGTGCTATTGTTTTCTATGTTTTTAGGGTTTTTCATGGATTTCTTAGGATTTTTATTATTTTCATTATTTTTTCAGGATTTTGATGGTTTTTATGGTTTTTTTCTTTTTAGGGTTTTTAGTTTTTTTTAACATTTTTGGGGTTTAAAAGGTTTTTATATATTTTTTTATGTTTTTAATATGTTTTTTGGATTTTTTAACGTTTTTAGGGTTTTAGGGTGTTTTATAATATATATGTTTCTTATGGGTTTCAAGTGATTTTAGGTTTTTATGGTTTTCTTAGTTGTTTTTGGGGGTTCTCAAGCTATTATGTTTTTAGTGATTTTATGGAGTTTTTATAATTTTTAGGTATTTTAGGTATTTTTTGTATTTTTATGTACTTTGGGTTTTTATATTTTTTTGCAGTTTTATGGTTTTTTTTGGGTTTTTTGCATTTTATGGTTTTTTGGGTTTTTTTGAATTTGTTATGGTTCTAACGTTTTTAGTGTGTTTTCATGTTTTTACTATATGAAAGGGTTTTAGTGCGTATTGTATTTTAAGGTTTTACATGTTTTTATAGTTTTATGGTTTTTAAGGGTTTATATGATTTGTTTAGGGTTTTATTGTTTTTAAGGGTTTTAACATTTTTTAGGTATTTAGGGTTTTTATGCGTTTTAGGTTTTTTAATTTTTTTGATAAGGATTTCTAGTGTTTATAGGGTTTATTTATGTTTTTGTGGAATTTTATGAATTTTTTTTATAATTTTTATTGGTTTTTTGGGATTTAGGGGATTTTGAGAGTTTTAGGGGTTTTTATCATTTTTTTTATTTTAGTGGGTTTTTAAGTTTTTATTGATTTTATGGTTTTTAGAGGTATAAAAATTTTTAAGGGATTAAAGGGTTTTTAGTGTTTCTTTTGGTTTCGATGCATTATGTGATTTTAGTGTTTTTAAGGTTTTCTTATTATTCTTCAAGTTTTTAGGTTTTTTACATTATTTGTGATTTTATGGTTTTTTACAATTTTTATGATTTTTATGTGTTTTATGGATTTTGAGGGTTTTTATGATTTTTCAAGTTTTTTAGTGTTTTTATGGTTTGTATAGTTTTTTAATGATTTTGTGGGTTTAAATGGTCTTTTGAGTTTTTAGTGGGTTTAGGGTTTTTATGGGGTTTCAAATGTTTTTAAGGTTTTTATGGGTTTTATAGTTTTTATAATTTGTATGGGTTTTATAATTTTTAAATGTTTTTAGGTGTTTAAGGTTTTATTAGGGGTTTTCAAGGATATATAGTTTTTTAAATATTTAGGAAATTATCAGGATTTTTCATATTTTTAACGTTTTTTGGTTTTTATATATTTTGTAGGGTTTAAGATTTTTTATGGTTTTTATGGAGTTTTTATGGGGGGGTTTTGAGTTTTTAGGGGTTTTGAGATTTTTTATAGTATTTTATGTTTTTAGGGGTTAAAGGGGTTTTAGAATTATTAGTGTTTTTTATATTTTTTTATAGATTTTTAGGGTTTATTATAGTTTTAGGGTTTTTATGGTTTTTATAATTCTTAGGAATTTTATAAATTTATATCGTTATGGAGATTAAGGTGTTTTTAGGTTTTAAAATTTTCTAATTGTTTTTTTAGGGTTTTAGAATTTTATATTTTCTAGGGATTTTAGGTATTTCATTAGTATTGTTTTTGGGTTTGAGGTTTTTCAAATATTTTGATGGATTTATGGTTGTTTATGGTTTTTCAGTTTTTAGAGTTTTAGGGGTTTTTTAGTTTTTTATGGGTTTTATGATTATTTGTAATTTTTAATGTTTTTCAGGGGTTAATTGGTTTTTAGGGGATTAAGTGGTTTTTTGGGTTTTAATGAGTATTTTTATTTTTTTATTTTTTTGAGGTTTTATGAGATTTCGAGGGTTTTTTGATTTTAGGGGTTTTAAGGTCATTTAGGGTGATGGTATAGACTATTTAAGGAGGATAGTCCCTCACACCTCGGGTCTGTCTCTCAGTGTCCGCTTAGTGTATTTTAAGTTTTCCTCTATATCCTTCTTGCTACTTTGTTGATAGTGCTTCTATTCTCTGCCCCTTATTGCCTTCCCTTCCCCCTAATCATCCCTCTAACGTGGAGCACTTCTTCTCTATGCTTCATATTCTTTCCCCCTTTCTCTCATCATTTCAGGTTCTCTTCTAGTTGGGGGCCTTTTTCTATTGGAATCTCAATGGCACCAAACACTTCTTCTCTGCTTTTATCACTAGATCCATAATTTTTTAACACTATTTTGGTTTTTCATGATGATGCTCATGTATTTTAGGATTGTTTTGGGTGTTTTTTGATTTGTTTTCCTCTTTATTCTTTTTGTTTTCATCGAGCTCCCCCTTTCTTCTTCCCTTGATGTCGAGACCTCTATTCGAGGACCTATTTTTGGTCTTGTTTGTCAAATATTGTAGTAACTTTTGAATGTACTGGTGGTGGTGGTCGTTATCAATGCACAGGTCTTACTTTTTGAGGTCTTGATACTTTCATATGGTGGTCTCCACTTATGTTTAGATTCTTCTTGGTGTTATCATTCTTTTTAGATGTATTTTGTGGTTTGTTTTTCTGTTCACTATCTGTTGTGTTTTGATTCGAGATCTTGTTCTTGTGTCGGGCTCATGGTAAAGAATAGTTTTGTGGTTTTCCATGTTCATGAGTCCTCTTCTGTGATTATTTGCAAGTGTTTATGGCTAATTCTCCTCGATGGTCTATTTTCACAGATTCACAACAATGGCATCAGGTCTTCATTCTTGACCACGAGATGGTGTCGACTATAGTTCTGTCTCACAAGAGTTCGGTCAAATAATGGGTTTTTATGGGATTCTAATAGTCTTGATGGGATGTAATGATAGTAATGCTATAGTTCAAGAGATTAGACTGAGTTATCGACGTCAATAGATGCACTGTGCTATATGCACCTAGTCATTGGTAGGTGGTAGTGATAATTATGGATTTGGATTTCTAATTTTGAATGATTGAATTTTGATACTGGGTTGATGGGGTCTATTTTGATGTAATCATTTTTTGGATTTTTTCTATTTTGAGTGAATTTCAGGTAGGTTCCCACTTCACCGCTTAAAAGTGGGGTATTCTAAAAATACAAAAAGAAATAATTTTGGAGGGTCTTTTTAGGGGTTTTATCCATTTTTAGGCATTCCTTGGGGTTTATGTATTTTTATGTTTTTTTTAATTTTCTTATAGGCTTTAGTGGATTTGGTTGTTTTAACATTTTTAATTATTAATTTGGATTTGTAGGTTTTTATGGTTTTTTAGGTTTTTAGGTATTTTGAGGTTTTTGGGTGGTTTTTGATTTTTAGATTTGTTAGGGTTTTTTTTGGTTTTAGGGGTTTTTGTCTTTTAGAGGGTGTATGGTTTTATATAAATTTTTAATATTTTTATGGGATTATTTTTTTTTAGATTTCTTAGGTATTTTTAGGGTTATATTGGTTTTTAGGGTTTTTACTATTTTAGGTGGTTTTATGGTTATTTGTGGTTTTAGGATCTTATTGTATTTTAGAGTTATTATTTGTTTTATGTTTTTTTAGGTTTTTATGTTTTATTAATTGTTTTTTAGGTTTTTAGGGTTTTAATGTTTTTAGGGATTTTTATGGATATTTTATGATTTGTATGAGTTTTAAGGATATTAAGGGTTTTTATGGTTTTAGGTATTTTTATTTTTTATGCTGTTTAGAGATTTATGTTTTTAGTTATTTATCATTTTTATGTTTTTTAGAGATTTTTTAATGTTTTTAGAGGTTCAATGTTTTTTAGAGTTTTTTTTGTTTTTATGGGTTTTAGTGTGTTTTAAGGTTTTAAAGGGTTTTTATGGATTTTAGGGATTTTATTGGTTTTTTGGTTTTGGGGGTTTTATGTGTTTTTAGTTTTTTAAATTTTTCATTGGGGTTTTCATTATTTTTATTGATTTTTCAATCATTTTTAGGATTTTTATGTTTTTAGGGTTTTTATGGATTTTGAGGGGTTTTTGGGGTTTTTAGGGTTTTAATGGATTTTTTAGGATTTGGTGTTTTTTTGAGTCTTCAGGGTTTTTATGTTTTTTTCTTGTTTTTAATGATTTATGGGTCAAAATGTGTTTTATATTTTTTTTAGTTTTACGGCTTTTGGGTTTTTTTGTTCCTAAGGTATTTTTATTTTTTAGGGTTTTTAGAATTGTTTGGATTTTTGGTGTCTTAAGTGTTTTTAGGTATTTAATGTTTTTTGGATAATTTTTCAAGGTTTTTATAGTATATTATTTTTTTTTGGGTTTCTGGGGATTTTTTATAGTTTTTATGGCATTTACATATTTTGAGGGGTTTTACTGTTCATTGGGGTTTTCTGGTTTTTTTTGGTTTTAGGGTTTTTTTGAGTTTTTTTTGGTGCTTAAGGGTTTTTAGTGATATTTAATTTTTTATAGGTATCATGGTTTTTAGATTTTTAGTGGTTTTAGGGTTTTACAGGGTTTTACGGTTTCTTTAAAATATTTTGGGGATTTATGGTATTTAGGGTCTTTATGGTTTTTAGGGATTTTTAAGGTTTTAATTATTTTTTAATTATTTAGTGATTTTAAGTGTCTTTATGTTTTTATGGTTTTCATATATTTATTAATAGTTTTCAGGTTTTTTCATGTGTTTTTCATTTTAGGTGTTTTTAGTCTTTTATGGTTTTTAGGGGTTTTAGGGAATGTTAGCTTCTTAAGGGTTTTTATGGGTTTTTAGGTTTATAGGGGTTTTTGGAATTTTTTTATGTTTTAAATTTTTTAATAGTTTTTAACCATTTTTAGTGGTATAAATAGTTTTTATATTTTTAGTAGGTTTTAGTGGATATTATCAGTTTTTATGATGTTTTTATGAATTTTATAGTTTTTTTTATGATTTTTGGTGTTTTAATGCCTTTTAAGGTCTGTAGAAGTTCTTTGGTTTTTTAGTGGTTTGAAGGGTATGATGGTTTTATAGTTTTCATTTGGGGTTTTCGATGTTTTTTGGGGTTTTTACCTTTTTAGTGATTTTTAGGGATTTTTATGATTTTTAGGGTATTTGGTATTTTGAGGGGGCTAATAGTATTTTTATGGGATTTTGAGTTTTTTATATTTTTTAATGTTTTATTGAGTTTTTTAAAAAATATAGGGGGTTAATGAATCTTTAGATATTTTTGTTGTTTTTTGGGTTTTTATTGGTTTAAGGTTGTTTAGGTGTTTTTAGGTTTTTAGTGTATTCTAATGGGGTTTTTGGGGTTTTAGTGGTTTTTAAATTTTTTTTAATTTTTAAGGATTTTTAGGAATTCTATTGTTTTTAGGGTTTTTGGGGATTTTAGTGATTTTAGGGTTTTTATTGGTTTACTGGTTTTTTGTTGAATTTTAGGGTTTTTAAGGGTTTTTTCCTTTTTTTATGTTTGTACAAGTTTAGTGGATTTTTAGAGTTTTTAATTGTTATTTCAAGTATTTATGGGGTGTTTATGGTTTTTAGGGTTCCTAGAATTTTTTATGGTTTTCTAATGTTTTATAATTTTTAGTTTTCTTTGTGTTTTAAAGTGATTTTTCGGGTATTAAGGGTTTCTTAGGGTTTTTAAGTGTTTTATGTTTTTAGACATTTTAAGATATTTTTAGGATTTTATTGATTTTATGGATTTTGAGTGGTTTAAAGGGATTTTAGGGGTTCTATAGTTTTTTGGACATTTAGATTTTTTTGGAGTTTTTGGGGTTTTATTGTTTTTTAGATATTTTTATGATTTTTATAAGTTTAAAGGGTTTTAATAGATTAAGTGTATTTTTAGGGTTTATATAGGTTTTATGAGTTTTTAAGGTTATTAGGGGATTTTATTTTTTTATCGTTTTTAGGTTTTTAGGAATTTTTAGGGATTTTTTAGGTTTTTATGGGTTTTAGGGTTTTTTGGGATTATGATGGGTTTTATGGCTTTAGAGATTTTTGCAGTAATGGGGTTTTTTAGTTTTTTAGAGTTTTTATCGTGTTTCAGAATTTTTAAGAATTATTCAGCATTTAAAGGGTTTTCATATTTTTAGTGATTTTTTTTGGTTTTTGTTGGTTTTATGGTTTTTAAGGTATTTAGGGGTTTTATGGTTATTGGAGAGTTTCAGTATTTTTACAGCTTTTAGGGGTTTTTAGGTTTTTTAGGGATTTAAATTGATTTAAATCTTTTATGGTTTTATAGGGGTTTTAGGTGTTTTTAGATTCATTATGTTTTGAGGGGTTTTTTGGTATTTTTATGATTTTTATGGTTTGTTAGGGTTTTTTGGTATTTTGAGTGTTTTTAGGGTTTTAATGTTTTAATTCTTTTATGGATTTTTAGTGTTTTTTTGAGTTTTTTTTTGTATTTTTATGGTTTTTAGTTTTTATTAGCATATTAAGGGTTTAAAGTGTTATTGGAGTTTTATTGGATTTTAGGGGTTTTAAGGTTAATTGGGGTTTTTTGGGTTTTTTGGAATATTGGGTTTTTAGCGTTTTTTCAGTTTTTAGGGGGTTAATGTGTTTTTTAGGTTTATAAGGCTTTCCTAGGATTTTTTGGGTTTTAAAATGTTTTAAGGTTTTTAGTGTTTTAGTGATTTTTTTTGGATTTTTATGTTTTTTAGGGGTATTAGGGATTTTGAAGGTTTATAGGGTTGTTTGGGTTTAGGAATTTTTTGAGTTTTAAGGGGTTTAAGGTTTTTAGATTTTTTAACGATTTTATGGGTTTAATGGTTTTTAACATTTTTTATGGTTTTAAGGTGTTTTGGGGTTTTAGGTGTTTATGGGTTTTTAGCATTTTCTAGGATTTTATGGGTTTCAAATTTTTTATGGTTTTTAGGTATTATTAAAAGTTTTTCATGGTTTTTAGTTGTTTTTACATTTTTAGGGATTTTAAGGGTTTTTTTTGTTTTTATGGGGTTTTATGGGTTTTAGGGATTTTGAGGGTTTTGAGGGATTGTATGGGATTGAGGTGTTTTATTGGATTTTTTAGTTTCTATGTCTTTAATGATTTTTAGATTTATTAATTTTTTTATGGGTTTAATGTTTTTTGGGAGTTTTTATTAGGGTTGTATGGGTTTTAGTGGGTTTTATTGGTTTTAGGGGGTTTCTGGGTTTTAGGGTTTTTCATGGTTTTTAAAATATTTAGGATTTATGGGTTTTAAGTGTCTTTAGGTTTTTATGTTTTTTATATGATTATTTAGGGTTTTAATTATTTTTCACAATTTTAGGGATTTTTAAGGGTTTTTTATCATTGTTTGGGTTTTTAGGCATTTTGAGGACTTTTAAGACTTTTCAGGGTTTTAAGGTATTTTGGGGGTTTTAAGGTTTTTTTAGTTTTTAAGGGTTCTATGGTTTTTCTTGTTTTTTTTTAATATTTTATGTGTTTAAAGGGTTTTAATACTTTAATGGTTTTTTATGTTTTTTTTGATATTTAATATTTTTTTTCGGTTTTTATGTGTTTTATGTTTTTTAGGATTTTTTATAGTTATTAGGGTTAATATAATTTTTCGATCTTTTAGGCATTTTATGTGTCTTTTTGTGTTTTATGGTTTTATTAGGGTTTCTCTAGGTCTATATGGTTTTTTACATTTTAGGCACCTCTTAGGGCTATTTTAGTTATTATGGTTTTTATGGTTTTTATGGTTTTTATGGTATTAAGTGTTTTTTATTGTTTGTATGTTTTATAGGGTTATGAACGTTTATAATATTTTTTATTTTTTAGGGTTTTTATGTTTTTTTAGTTTTTTATGGTATTCATACGTTTTAATTTTTTTTGGGATTTTTTTATTTTTTGGTGATTTTTAGTTACTTTTTGTGATTTTTATGTTTTTAGGGATTTGGAGGGTTTTTAGTGTTTTTAAGTTATTTATCGATTTTTTCTGTTTTTGATTTTTTTTAATTTTTTTGGGTTTTTATGGGTTTTTAACATTTTTTGTGGTTTAAAGTGGTTTTAAAGTTTTTAGTGGGTTTTGAGTTTCATGGGATTTTAGGGGTTTTTAAGAATTTTAGGGGGTTTTATGGATTTTATGGTTCTTGAGGATTTCGGGGACTCTTAGGTTTTTTATGTTTTTTCTTAGATTTTTGGTTTTTTTGAGTTTTTTGGGGTTTTCTAGAGTTTTGAATGTTTTTACATGTTTAATGTTTTTTTAGGTTTTTAGTGGGGTTTTATGTTTTTTATGGGTTTTAGGAATTTTCATGGTTTTAAGGGGGTTTTAGGGTCCTTAGGGTCATCTTAGGGTTTTTAGAGTATTTTTCATTTTTAGGTTATTAGGGAAAGGAAGATTTGAGGGTCAGGTTATTCCCCCCCCCCAAATTTATAAATAAAAGACACAACAGACAAGGGAGGGGATGGATCAAAGGACCCTACCCCAAAAACCCTTTACAACCCCAACCCAAAGAACCAAAAAAGAAAAATCAAAAGGAAACCATAGAAAGAAAGAAAAACAGATCAGTCAACGTCACCACCAAAGTCCGAAACAGAAACCACACTATAAGGATCACCATCCGCACCATATCCAGAGGCCGCATCATCAAAATAGGGGTCAGAGTCATCCCATCCTGACTCATAATCCTCATTGAACTTGAGGAGCATCAGAAACTTCACCCTCCATTTCTTTTGTTCCCGGGAATGTGGCTGCTCTCAATTATTAACCTTGACTTTCGGCTTGACCGCCTTTGAAGAAGCCCGAGTAACCATGGGTCTAGGGAGAGTGGAGTTGTCTCACCTCCGCCTCCTCTTTGAGGATATCGAGGTGGGACCATCATCCATCCTGTTGACCGGCTTTATCTCAAGAGACTGATCCTCCACTTCCATTCCATGCACTTGATCCGGGATAGAGGAAGCTTCGTAATTAAGGGAGAACTCAACAAAAACTTCATCCGGAGGCAAGATTATAGACACTAAGGCAGGTATTTCTGAAATCCCTTCGACAGCAACCAGAGTCCATTGCCCATCCCCCCTAGGCAGGACCATCCCCTCATCTTCATGCCTGGCCAAGTAGTCAGGCTTATCAGCCAGCTACAAATTCCCCTTCTCCCTTGGAACTTCCTCCTGCACAGTATCACACATGTGTTCTGTGGTGTCCCCCCATCCCAAGTCCTTTCCCCTACCTGCACCCCGATCCTGCTTTAAGTGCTCCCTCTGGAGAAGATTCCCCCTCCAAGTTATCCACTGTCCCCTGCCCATTAACCTCCTCCATCATACTCTCTGGCACTTGAACCTCCACCCACCTGCTTAGACACATGGTTGGGAGGACTACTAGCCGCCCTCTCCATCCCCACCTCATACGCATTCAAAACCAGTCCCATGGACCAGCAACCAGCCACACCTTCATATCCATCCTCCCCAACCGCCCCCTTTCTGCAAACTCCCCTTCTACCACTGCCTGTCTGGAAAGCTCAACATTGTCACTGGCCACATTGCTGAGTAGGAGGACCTGCACATCAGAGCCCACAAACACCTTCTCATTTCCAACATGAGGTTCCGCCACCTGTACCTCTTTTCCCATAATCTCACAACCAGCTTCCCGAATCCCAAGGCAGTTATTCTACCCTTCTTGATAAACAAAGTCACCAGCAGGTGCCCCCTCATTACCAGAAAATGGCGCCACCACCTGCAGCCCCTTGCCCATATCCTCAAAAATATCTCCTCGGGGTCTAGGGCAGATATTCTGCTCATCTTTCTCATCAAAATCACCAGCCAACTTTACTTGGACAATGTGCTGGTCTTGAAAAAACTCTTCTGAATCCAAGAAATCAAACATATTGCAGAAGGGGTCACCCTCAACTACCTTATTCGCTAACAAATGTTCACCAGAGACCCCAGCCACCTCCAGTCCTCCATGAGAAGAGCCATGCCGCACCACGACTCCTTCCACAGGTTTCACCACTCCCAAACTTCCCACTATTCTATGATCAGTTTTCAACCTGTCAAAGACATCACAAATTACTGGGTTGGAGAGGGGATGCGGATCATCCTTCATCAGAACATCCCAGACCACAAAGTCCTCCTGCTCTGTAGCCAGAGGCTGACTAACCATTCCAGTGGGAAGACCCTCATTTTTCACTCCAGATCCCCCCCGGGAGGCACAATAGCTAGTAAACCATCAGATGGAGCAGACTTGGCAGAGGAAGCACTCCTGTAAGAAGAGGCATAGTGGCCCAACCTTTGACAGGTCGAGCAGAAGGGCACCCAGGATTCAAAGCATACATCCTGATGCCACCTTAGCTCACCTTCAATCTCAACAGAGACAGTATTATTCAGAGCAATGGACACATCCACCTCAACACAAATACTCTGTGCTGCCGGGTGATAAGAAGCACTTGTCGGAGCATCCATACACAAAAATCTACCAATGAGGTTACCAATGATGCGGAGGATGGCAGGATTTTGGAAGGGCAGGGCGAGACAAGGTATGGTAATCCACAAAGCCACACTCGGGTGATCACAATGCAGGTGAAAATTAAAATTTCAGCAGAATAAATAAAAACAAAGGCCATCAAAATCTCAGGGAGAAAAATCCTAGGTAGTGACAAGATCATATTCATTCCTAAAGTGAATCAAAAAGTGTCGAGCGTCTAGCAAGCCTACATCCACTTGATATCGGAGATTCCAAGAAGAAGAGACGAACCTGTTAAAATCATCCACAGAGGGTCGAACCCTTCCAAAACGGGCCACCAGTGAAATATCTAGATTTGCAGAGGCCATCATGAACTCCTGGGATGTGATCTAGAATAAGGCACGCTATTCTCACAGAGTGGGACTTTAGGGCAGACATCAATCTCTGGAAAGCGGGGAAGCTGAACTGGAACAGAAGAAGGAGAAGAGGGAAGCCATAGGGGGGGACCCAACCACCGCCTCCCCTGGCTAGAGAGCAGGGAGAGGTGAAGCCGATGATGCCATAGGCTATGTCGTCGTCAAACTCCATGCCGAGAAGTAGGGAGACCATCGTGAGAGCTCTGACCCCGCAATTTATCGTTCTCAGGGGGGTTTAAGGGTTTTCTAGGTTTTTTCTTTTAGTTTATCAGGGATTTAAAGTATTTTTAGGTTTTATGGTATTATTAGGGTTATTAGTATTTTGTATGTGTTCCATGTTTTTATGGGTTTTATGGAATTTTTATGTTTTTTAATTTTTTAGGGTTTTTAGGGGGATTATGTGTTCTAGGGTTTTTAGGTTTTCTATGGTTTTTTTTGAGTTTATTTGGGGGGGGGGTATTCTTTTTCGATGTTTTTTATATTTTTAGGGTTTAAATATTTTTGTGTGTTTTAGTTTAATTTTTGAGTATTTATAGGTTTTTAGGGGTTTTATAATTTTTATATGCTTTTAGGTTTTTAGAGTTTTTTTGCGTGTTTAGTATTTTTATGTTTATGGTTTTTTATGTGTTTTTTAGTTTTTTAGGGTTACTTAGGGTTTTTCAACTTTTTTACATTGTCGGGATTTTAGGGATTTTTATAATTTTATGGGTTTTAGAAATTTTGAGGGCTTTTGAGGTTTTATGTATTTTTTTGTTTCTATGGATTTTTTGAGTTTTTATGGTTTTTAAGGTTTATTATATTGTTTTATCTTTTTAGGGGTTTAATGGTTTTATATTTTTTAGCTGTTTTAGGGATTTTATGGGTTTTTAAGTTTTTTTTTAATTTTCTAGGGTTTTAAGGGCTTTGGAGTTTTTAGGTTCTTTTAGGGTCTTTAAATTTTTTATTCTTTATAGGGGTTTTTTTATGTTTTTGTTATATATTTTCAGGGTTTTAATGGTTTTTACATTTTTAGGGATTATTTTTGGAATTTTATTGGAATTTTATGTTTTTTTGGGATTTTAGGGATTATTTTTTTAGGGTTTTAATGTGTTTTGGTTTTTTACGAGTTTTTTGTGTTTTTAGTGTTTTTAGGGTTTTTAAGGTTTTTTAATTTTTAAGGGGTTTAAATATTTTTTATAATATTTAGTAGTTTTTTGGTTTTTAAGGGTTTAAGGGATTTTATGATTTTGAGGATTTTTTTAGATTTAGGAGTTTTATAGTTTTAGGGTTTTTAGTGTATTTTAGGTTTTTGGGGTTTAACATTTTTTCGGTTTTTAGGTTTGTTTGGGGATCTTTAGGTTTTTTATGATTTTTTATGTTTTTAGTAATTTTATAGATTTTTTATTATTTTTATGGATTTTATAGTTTACAGGGATTTTTTTAGGGATTTAGGGTTTTTAATGTTTTTTTTTACTTTTTACATTTTCTGGGATTTAATGTTTTTATAGTGTTTTAACATTTTTAGTGGTTTTAATGGGGTATTAGAGGTTTTAGGGTGTTTTTAGGGTTTTTATGGGTTTTTATGGTTTTATAGGTTTTTTTAGGTTTTTCTGGTTTTTAGGGTTTTTTAAATATTTTTATCATTTATTATGTTTTTATGGGTTTTATATATTTTTTGATTATTAAGTTTTTCTAAGGGTTTTAAGTGTTTTTAATGAAATTTATAGATTTCTAGGATTTTTATTTTTTATGGTTATTAGGGATTTGAGGGTTTTTGGGGGGGTTAGGGTTTTTTTATTATTTCAGTGGTTTAATGGTTTTTTTTGTTTTTTAACATTTAAGGGGTTTAAAGTATTTTTCATGTTTTCAGTTAATTTTTAGGATTTTTAGATTTTTTTGAGTATTTAATTTTTTTAGGGTTATTTTGGTTTTTAGGGTTATTTAGTTTTTAGGGTTTTTAGGATTTTTTAGCGAATTTTGTGTTTTTAGGAATGTTAGGGATTTTATGTTTTTTATGCCATTCAGATTTCCATAAGTATTTAAGGGTTTTTAGGGATTTTTATGCTTTTAATGATATATTAGACCATTAGGGTTTTTGATTTTTTCAGGCCTTAAAGGTTTTGAGAAGTTTTTAGGTGTTTAAATTATTTTTAATGTTTTAGTGGTTCTTAAGGTGTTTATGGGGTTATATGGGGTTTTATAATTTTTAGGGTTTTTAGCTTTTTTTATGATTTCTAACAGTTTTTAGGTTTTTTTGTGGTTTTATATATTTTTATTTTTTGTAAGGTTGTCTTAGTGTGTTTTTGGGTTTTTTATGTATTTTTAAGTTGTTTTTTAGGATATTTATGGTTTCAGGTTTTTATAAATTTTGATAATTTTTTGGAGTTCTAGGGGATATTGTGTTTTTTTATGTTTTTTTATGGATTTAAGGTATTTTAGGGTTTTCAATATTTTTAGAGGTTATGGAGTTTTAGAGCAATTAGTGGGTTTTAGGGGTTTTGCAGCTTATTCGGTTTTTATGGGTTGTATTTTTTTAGAGATTTTAGGGTTTTTATGTTCTTTTTAAGAAATTTTAGGATTTTTAGTGTTTTTAGTATTTTCATGGGTTTAAACCATTTTTAGTTTCCTACGATTTTCATAAGGGGTTTTGATGTTTTTTTTTTGGGTTTTTTACATTTTTAGGGATTTCTAGTGCTTTTTTAGTTTCTTATGATATTTAGGGGTTTTAAGGATTTTGAGAGATATTATTGTTTTTTAGAGTTTATAGGGATTATAGGGATTTTTATTTCTTATGTGTTTTATGTGGATTGGGTTTTTAAGGTTTTCTTATTACTTTTTATGGTTTTATAGTTTTTTTATATTTTAAGTAATTTTCATGAATTTTAGTATTTTTATAGGTTTTAGGGTTTTAGGGTTTTAGGGATATTGAGGGGTTTTATAAATTTTTAATGGTTTTAGGGATTTTATGTATATTTTGGGTTTTTTAGGTTCTTTCATGTTTTTTTGTTTTTTTTTGTTTTTTTGGGTCTTTAAAATTTTAATGGGTTTAAAAGGATTTTAGAGTTTTAAGTGGTTTTTGAGTATTTTTAAGGGATTTTATTATTTTTGGGGTTTTTATGGTTTTTTTGGAGTTTTATGGTTTTTATCCTTTTTTAGTTTTTAGGGGGTTTATGTGTTTTTCGGTTTTAAGTTTTTCTATGGGGGTTTCAGGGTTTTTCTTTTTTTAATAAATTTAGAAAATTCTAGGCTTTTTTTGGATTTTTTTTTGTTTTTAGTTTCATTAGGGATTTTGAGCAGTTTTATTGGTTTTGGGGTTTCTACGGTTTTAGAGTTTTTTGAAGTTTGTGTTTTTTAAGTGTTTTATCTTTTTTTTGTTCCCTTAGAGTTTTATGGGGTTTTAGGTGTATTTATAATTTTGGGATTATAACATTTTTAGGGATATTTAGGGGATTTTAGGATTTTTATGGGTTTTCAGTCCTTTTAGGGACTTTGAGGGGTTTTAGGATACTTATTGTTTTTTAGGGTTTTTAAATTTTTTGTATTTTTGGGTTTTAACTATATTTAGGTTTTTAAGGTGGGTTTTCATGGTTTTTAATGTTTTTATGGATTTTAGGGATTTTTTTTAATATTTTAATGGTTTTAGGGATTTTAATGATTTTGGGGTTTTTGGGTTTTGGGTTTTATGGTTTTTTTGGTGTTTTTTGAGTTTTAGGGGATTTTTGGTATTTTATAGTCTTTTAAAAATTTTAGCGGTTTAAAGTGTTTTTGGAGTTTTTCAGTTGTTTTTTTGGGTTTTATAAGTTTGTTGGTTTTTAAGGGTTTTAGGGGATTTTATAATTTTTAGGGTTTCGTAGGGTTTTAGCGATATTTATGGATTTTAAGTTTTTTAATTTTTTAGGGTATTAAATGATTTCATAATATTTTGATGGGTTTTAGGGTTTTTAAATGTTTTGAGGGGTTTTTTTGGGTTTTTGGTTTTTATGGGTTTTTTTTTTATTTTTATTTTTTTAGTATTTAATATTTATAATGATTTTTAGAGTTTTTTTTAATTTTTTTATGGTTTTAAAATGGTTTTTATATTTTTTTTAGTGGTTTTTAGAGTTTTATGGGTTTTACGGTTTTTAGGGGTTTTATGGTTTTTATATTTATTGGGTTTTTGGTCATTTTTTTAATTTTTAGGGGGTTTAAGTGTCTTAAGGTTTTATTAGTGGTTTTTTGGTATTTTAGAATTATTATTTTTAGATATTTTAAATGTTGTTTTATTTTTTAGGTTTTTAGGTATTTTGAGTGGTTTGGGGTGTTTTAGGGTTTTTAGGATTTTTTTGATATTTTTGGGTTTGCAACTATTTATTTTAGTTTATGGGTTTTAAGGTTCTTCTAGTTTTTAAACATTTTTTAGGATTTAAATAATTTTTTTATTCTTAGTTCTTTTAGGGTTTTTTTACATATTTTTTAGGGGTTTTTTGTTTTTTGTGATTTATGGTTTTTATGAGGTATTAGTGATTTTAAGGGTTTGTATGCTTTTTTTTTAGATTTTTAGGGGGTTTATGTGTTTTTAGGTATTTGTGTTTTTATGGGATTTCTAGGGCTTTTATGTTTTTTTTGGGGTTTTAAGGTTTTTATAGTTTTTAATCTTACCAAGGGATTAATGATATTTAGATTTATTACTGGTTTTTAGGGTTTTTATGGGTGTATTGGTTTTTACAATTTTTAGGGGTTCTTAAGGATTTTCGGGGGTTTAGGGTTTTAAGGTCTTTTAGGGTTTTATAGGGTTACATTTTTTGGGTTTTTAAGCATTTCTAGATTTTCAATTTTTTTGTTTTTTAGGTATTTAGGGTTTTTTGATTTTTATGGATGTTTAGGTATTTTTTTGTTTTTATTTTCTTTCAGTTTTTTGGGTTTTTTTGGATTTTGATGGTTCTTAGGGTTTTTGGGGTTTTTGGGGGGTTTTTTGGTTTTAGGTTAATTTTGAGTTTTTTAGTGTTTTTATGGTTTTTTAATATTTTCTTTTATATTTGGGGTTTAATGTGATATTATAGTTTTTAGTGTTTTAGGGTTTTTATGTTTTTAGGGTTTTATGGGTTTTATGGTCTTCAACGTTTTTTTTGGATTTTTATGGGTTTTAATTGTTTTTAATTTTTTATGTTTTTAGGGTTTTTAGGGTTTTTGATTTTTTTCATTGACTTTTAGTTATTTTTGAAGATTTTTATGGGTTTTTAAGGTTTTAGGGATTTTAATGGCAGAAGAGGTTCATGGCTAGGCAAGCCTAGCCCCAAAAAATAAATTAAAACATAAACGAGACAGCTACAAGATGGGCCTATAAGGGGGAGTGTGAATTTCACCCTTCCGATCCGAGTCCAAGAACGGAATACAATAAGATTGGGTGGAAAAAAATACATTGAGGATCTCTCTTGAATCACCTGTTTGGAGAGGGCGTTAGCAACCAAATTAGCTACCCTGTAAGCGCGCGACACATTGAGGAACAGGTTCCAAGACAGGTCAAGGCACTCAATCCAATGCGGAAAAAGTTTCCAAGGAACATCATTGGAAACACTCTTTAAGGAAGAAACCGCAAGCATTGAATCAGATTCAGTCCAAAGTTGTGACCAATTGAATCGGCATGAAAACTTCACAACCTTTATGATCGCACACAGCTCCGCTTCATAAGCATAGCCATCCCCATGAAACTGAAAGATTCATCACTTTAAGAATCCCCGAGAGGTGTGGAAGACGCTGACACACCCAGATGGGCCAGGTGCTCCAAGGGTCGCGCCAACAACGTTAACCTTTATCCATGATGGAATTGGAGGGATCAATCTAATATACTTCAAGACCAATGGTTTTCTGCTCCTGCCAGCCACTCCAAGTGAACACAGCATTGTCAGGTCATTGGCATCATTAAACATCGAACTTGTTTGTATCTGTGAGGCACTGTGTATCGCCTTGTGGATCACCACCACTCCCCCCTGTAGTTAGATGGGAATCCGATTGAAGGCAGTTGCGTTCTGGGCAGCCCAAACGTAATGAATGGTCACAGCCACCCTGGGCAATAGCAGATTCCGAACCTGGTCACTCTGGTTCAGCTTAACCAGTGCATGTAAAAACTCACAGATCTGCCCTTGCAAATAGCATGCTATCCCAAAACACTATGGTAGGCAGTGCCATAGCTCCATAGAAAAGGTATAGTGCAAGAAACTATGATTGCAACTCTCCTCAGCTTTCCTGTATAAGAAACAGACAGAACAAAGTTTCCATCTAGTGAGTTGGTGCTGATCATGTTTTGGGAACCTATTTCTCCAAATGTTCTAGATAAGAGTGATGTCTGAAGGGGGAATGAATGGTGTTCTGAATTTAATCATCCATGGTGGCGAGACAGGACCTGGCAGGCACTTCAACCAGTAGTAATCACGGGTATTGAATTTTCCAACCATGTTGGGCATCCAAATGAGAGTTTCAGTATCAGAAAAATCATTTCGTTGAACATTCATAGCAATACTATCCGGGAGGGGGAAATTGATTCATCACATTGCCGTATGTGATCAGCAATAGTAAGGCTCTGTAGGTCAGGAGGAGGCATCAAAACCTCTGAGATGATCTATTCCAACCATGGTGTAGACCAACACTTCAGATTAGAATGCATGGTCACAATCCATTTTTCTTTGGACATAATGTCTTTGTACGAGGATATTATGGTCGAGCAGACCGAGGAGGAAAGATAACCCGTAAATCCGTCGCACAGTCTGCGCGTGAATCTTTCCTTGATAAAGTTGAGTCCATCATTCTGGGGATTGAGCAAGCCGTAGGTAAATTTCCCAATCATAGCATCATTGAAACGTCACAGGTCCTTGATACCAATCCCACCCATATCAAGTGGCTTTGTGTAGTGTTTCCAGGAAATAGAAACCAGTTTACAGTCAGCAATAGAACCTGTCCAAGAAAAGTTTCTGCTTTTGGTATTTAAGCTTTAGATGAGGCTCTTCGGACATCTATAAATGGAAAAAGCATGAACGGAAATTGAGGTGATAACAGAATTGATCATGCATACCCATCCAGCCTATGAAAGGGACTTGCCCTTCCATTTCGACATTTGTTGGGTGATTTTAGAGGCAATGCCATCAAAGTAGCAGGTCATTGCATTCCCCCAAAAGAGAGGGACACCTAATTAGGTGAAGGGAAGGGAGTCTCGCTTCACGCCCAACAGGTTGGCAATGTGAGTATGCTTTAGAGAAGAGACACCCATTCCAAAAACAATCGATGTCATAATCCAACTAATGGCCTACCCAGCCACACACTCATAGTGGTGGAAAATTTGCCGGAATGTGGAAAAAGATTTCTTATCAGCCTTCCCAAACAAGAGAATGTCGTCCAAATAGAGAAGGTGTATGGGGAAAAGAGATTGTGATAAGCATTGATTGGAAAGTACAGCCCCACCTTCACAAGGTCAATGATGCAGCGGCTCATGTAATCCTCCACCATAGAAAAGAGAAAGCCAGAAAAAGGATCACCCTGTCAGACCCCATGAGAGCATTCGAAGAAAATGTATGGTTATCCATTAATCAAAACCAAGAGCTTTGAACTGTGAAGGATTTACGAAATCAACCTGATGAAGTTATTGGATAATCCATATCTACTGAGAATCTCAAAGATGAATATCCACATTATTGTATCAAATTCCTTCGAAAAATCCAGCTTTAAGGCAAAGCTAACTTAGTTTATCTTCTTCTGCATGACATTGATCCCCTCCGAGTTTGAAAAGATACAGGTTTAGATGCTCCTTCCTAAAACAAAACCAAATTGGTTTGGATTAATGATGTCACCTAACATATTCCCTAGACTGATGACAATAATTTTTCTTATTATATTTGGGATGGTGTTACCAATATCAATTGGGTAGAAGTCTCTAATCACGATGGCTTTATCCTTCTTGAGAATCAGCGAAATATAATTATAATTTGAGCCATGCAGATTAGATCCCGAAAGGAAGAATTCACTCACCATATTAGTGATATACACATGAATAATTTCCCAATAGAACATAAAAAATTTATTTCCAAAACCATCAGTCCCCGCAATGCAATCCAAATTTAGAGAAAAGAGCGCTGCTCTAACTTCTTCCTCTGGAGGCGCTGCTGTGAGAGCCTCATTCTACATGGGTGTGAAACAGGATGAAATGGAGTCCACAAACGTGGTAAAGACTTGACCATTATCTGTGTACAGCCCCTGGAAGTAATCCACTGAATCCATGGCAATGTCCTCAATCGCGGTGAAAGTGCTATCACCAACCCAGAAAACACTCAAGGTATTTTTGATACACCATTCTCTATGAAATCCATAGAAGAAATTGGTGTTCCGATCTCCATCTTGCAGCCATATAAAATTAAAGTGTGTTTTTTCAAGGTTTTCCTTAATGGACAACAGCTCATCACGCTTTGAATGTAAGCGAAGCTCCTCACACGATGGCGAGTTCTACTATTAAGCCATGTGTTAAAATGTGGCCAGTTGAGATTCCACCATAGTGATATCATTATCCAGCCTTGAGAAGGACTGCTTACTCCATTCTCTAAGTCAGTGTTTAACTTCCTTTATCTTTGAAATCACAATTAAGTGAGGGCTATCAGTGAAAGTAGCGCTACATGCCTTCAAAACATCCTCCCTGCACCCAGAGATTGTGATACATGCGTTATTGAATTTAAATGGGAGGGGGGAGGATCTAGAAATTCGATCTTGTAGTTCAACAACAAGGGGATTGTGGACCGAATTAAATTTCGAGAGGGTGAAGCCCGAAAGAGACATCGGGGATCCTCCGTCACCCATTTGTGCAAAGAATCTATCCATCTTCCTGGATTGTCTTCCATTAATGGTGTATCGTCCCTTCGTGAATTTGGATATAGAAATAGAGACCTTAGATAAGTCATAGTGACATAGGCAAGAGGCAAAGTCCTCTGTAGCAGAATGGGAGAAGTGCGAACCCAGCTTTTCCTCAGGCCTCAGTACTATGTTAATGTCCCCAATCACAACCCATATATTGTCAATATTTTCACTAACCTGATCCAACTTATTCTAGAGAAGTCATCGAGTGTTGTACGAGCAGGATGTGTACATGAAATAAAGAGTCAGAATGTCAGCACTCTAGTGGATATTAATGGAAATCATCTGCAGGCTCAAATCAAGCAACAATACTAGAAATGGGGTCTTTCCCAATGGTTCTGAATCGTTGGGAATGACTGCAGAACCATTGGTATATGTTATACCAATGGTTCTGCAAACCATGGGGAAGTATGCCTTTGGGAAAACCTATACCAATAGTTTACAATAAACCATTGGTATAGTTTAGTAAAATTAACCTAGGCTAACGGTTTTCCCAAACCGTTGGTATAATTTTTACCAATGGTTTACACGAAACCATTGGTAAAACTATGGAAATCAACCCTTTCCCAACAATTTCTAAACCAGTGGGAAAGGTTTTTTCTAATGGTTCTCATTGAACCATTGGAAAAAAAATCCCTAGAAACCTTTCCTAATGGTTTACAAACCATTGGGAAAGGGTTATTACAAGCCTATGCCAACGGTTTGAAACCTTTGGCATAGGCTATGCTGTACAAATTGCACAGTAGCCTGCAATTTTCACAACAGCCTCTAATAATGTACATTCTCCTCCTTTCTAATTCATATACCTGCAATAAAAAAACTATGAAATAAATATAGAGAACAAATTCATACACATTTAACATATAATTAATTCTTGAACTATACACATCCAAAATTAAATCATAATTCATAATGTAATTATAAACATAGATAATTGATTTAGAATTCAATTTAAAATTTAGATGAAAATTATATGTGGAATTCGGAATTAAATTAATAACTGAATACATACATAATTTAAATATCAATTATCAATAAAATACATAAAAAACTGAATAAGTATCAACATAATCCGAATATGTTTGTTTGGGTTTTCGTATACCAGTTGTTTTTACTAAAAATCATGTCCATTTTAAACAAAATACATACACTTGGAGTGATATTGGCCATACTATGTCCCAAATTGAAGCGGGGTTGACTCTTACATGTTAAATTTGACCCATGGATTGTTGTTCTAAAGTATCAACATATTCTGAAAACGTTTGGTTGGTTTTCTGTTTGTCAAATATTGTTTTCACTTAAAATGTTGTTCATTTCAAAAAAATGAGACACTTTGAGTGGTGTCGGCCACACCATGCCTCGGATTAAGGAGGTTTTAACTCGTACACATCACATAAGACTCATTGATCATTGTGCTAAAGTTTAAACAAATTCAGAATGCGTTTGGTTAGTTTTCTGTATGCCAGTAGTTGTTTTCAATTAAAATGTTGTCCATTTCGAATAAACATGAGAAACTTTGAGAGGTTATGGCCACACTGGGCCTCAGATTGAGGCGGGTTTGACTTTTACACATCACATATGACTCATGGATATTTTTATTAATTTTTAAACATAATCCAAATGCGTTTCATCAGTTTTCCGTATGTTAGTTGTTATTTTCACTTAAAATGATGTCCTTTTGAAACAAAAGACAGACACTTTGAGTGGTTCTGGCCACACCGTGCCTCCGATTGAGGCAAGGTTAACTCGTACACATCACATATGACCCATAGATCGTTTTCCTAATGTTTCAACAGAATACGAATGCGTTTGGTTAGTTTTCCATATGCCAGTTGTACTTTTCACTTAAAATGTTGTCCATTTCAAATAAAACTGAGACACTTCGAGTTGTGACGGGAACACTATGCCTTGGATTTAGGTGGGTTTGACTCATAAGCATCACATATGACCCATGGATATCTGTCCTAATGTTTAAATGGAATCCGAATATGTTTGGTAGGTTTTCCGTATATCAGTTGTTGTTTTCACTTAAAATGATGTTCATTTTAAACAAATGAGAGATACTTTGAATAGTGTCGGCCACACCGCACCTCAGATTGATGTGAAGTTGACTTTTACACGTCACATATGACCCATGTATCATTTTACTAAAGCATCAAGACATTCTGAATGTGTTTGGTCAGTTTTCTGTATGTCAGTTGTTGTTTTCTTTTAAAATGTTCATCATTTTAAAAAAATGAAACACTTTGAGTGGTTCTGATCACACCATGAATCAAATTAAGTCATAGTTGACTCTTACACGTCACATATGACCCATTTATCATTGTTATAAACTTTCAACACATTCCGAATGCATTTGGTTGGTTTTCCATATGCCAGTAGTTGTTTTCAATTAAAATGTTGTCCATTTCAAATAAATGTGAGACACTTTGAGTGGTTACGGCCACACCAGGCCTCTGATTGAGGCAGGTTTGACTCATACATGTCAGATATGACCCATGGATCGTTTTCCTAATGTTTCAATGAAATCCGAATGCATTTTTTCGATTCTGTATGTCATTTATTGTTTTCACTTAAAATGAAGTCTATTTTAAATGAAAGAGAGACAATTTGAGTGGTTTCGGCTACACCGTGCCTCGTATTGAGTTAGGGTTGACTTGTACATGTAAAAAATGACCCATGTATCATTGTAATAAAGGTTCAATAGAATCCGAATGCATTTGCTCATTTTTCCGTATGTTAGTTGTTGTTTTCACTTAAAATGAAGTCCATTTTTAACTAAAGAGATACACTTCGAGTGGTTCTGGCCACAATGTGCCTCAGATTGTGGCGGGGTTTACTCATTAACGTCATATATGACCCATGGATCTTTGTGATAAAGTATTAACACAATCAGAATCAGTTGGGTTGGTTTTCTATATGTACTTAAAATGTTGTCCATTTTAAACAAAAGAGTGACACTTAGAGTGATCCAAGCCATAATGCAACTCGGATTGAGGCACGGTTGACTTTTACATGTCACATATGACCCATGGATCGTTTTCCTAAAGTTTCAATAGAATATGAATGCATTTGGTTAGCTAACCATATGTCAGTTGTTGTTTTCAAATAAATTGAAGTCCATTTGAGACTATAGATTGGATCTTGGAGTGGTGCCGACTACACCACACCTTGGATTTAGGTGAGGTTGACTCTTACATGTCACATATGACCCATGGATCGTTTCCCTAAAGTTTCAACTAAATCTAATTTTGTTTAGTTAGTTTTCCGTATGTCAATTGTTGTTTTCATTTAAAATGTTGTCTATTTCAAATAAACCTGAGAAACTTTGAGTTGTACCGGACACACTTGGCATCATATTGAGGCAGGGTTGACTCGTACACACTAAAATTAAGTCATGGAATGTTTTCCTAATGTTTCAACAGAATCTAAATGCTTTTGTTCAGTTTCTCGTATTTCATTTGTTGTTTTCAATTAATATGAAGTCCATTCTAAACTATAGAGAGAAACTTCAAGTGGTGCCGACCACTCCGCTCCTCGAATTGAGGATGGGTTAACTCAGACACATGAAAAATGACCCAAGGATTATTTTCCAAAAGTATCAACTCAATCAGAATTCATTTGGTCAGTTTTCCGAATGATAGTTTTACTTTTCACTTAAAATGTTATCAATTTCAAACAAAAGAGAGACACTTCGAGTGGTGTCGGCCACACCACAATTTTGATTGAGGAGGGGTTGACTCGTACACGTCACATATGACACATGGATCATTGTACTAAATTTTAAACTGAATATGAATGCATTTTGTCAGTTTTCCATATGTCAGTTGTTGTTTTCATTTAAAATATTGTCTACTTCAAATTAACCTGAGACACTTTGAGTGGTTTCGGCCACACCTGGCCTCGGATTGAGGTGGGGTTGAATCTTAAACGTCAAAAATTAATCATGGAATGTTTTCCTAATGTTTCAATAGAATATAAATGTGTTTGGTCGGTTTTCCGTATGGAAGATGTTGTTTTCAATTAAAATGAAGTCCATTTTAAACTATAGAGAGATATTTCTAGTGGTTCCGGCCACTCTACGCCGTAGATTGAGGATGGGTTGACTCATACACGTCATAAATGACCCAAGGATCATTTTCCTATAGTATCAACAAAATCCGAATGCGTTTGTTTGGTTTTCCGTATGTTAGTTGTACTTTTCACTCAAAATGTTATCCATTTCAAACAAAATTGAGACACTTAGAATGGTTTTGGCCACACCGCATCTCGGATAGAGGCGGGGTTGACTTGTAAACATCACATATGACCCATGTATCATTTTCCTAAAGTTTCAATAGAATCTGAATGCGTTTGGTCTGTTTATCGTATATCAGTTGTTGTTTTCAAATATAATGAAGTCCATTTTAAACTATAGAGAGACACTTCGAGTGGTGCTGACCACACCGCACCTCAGATTGAGGCAGGGTTGACTCTTACACATCACATATGACCCATGGTTCCTTTTCCTAAAGTTTAAACTGAATCTGAATGTGTTTAGTTGGCTTTCCGTATGTCATTTGTTGTTTTCATTTAAAATGTTGTCTATTTCAAATAAACCCGAGACACTTTGAGTGGTACCGGCCAAACCTAGCCTCGGATTGAGGCGATGTTGACTCATACATGTCAAAAATGACTCATGGAACATTTTCCTAAAGTTTCAACAGAATCTGAATGCCTTTGGTCAGTTTTCCATAAGTCTGTTGTTGTTTTCAATTAAAATGAAGTCCATTTTAAACTATAGAGAGAAACTTCGAGTGGTGTTGGCCACTTCGTGCCTCAGATTGAGGCTGGGATGACTCATACATGTCACAAATGACCCAAGGATAATTTTATTAAAGTATAAACATAATATGAATTCATTTGGTCGGTTTTCCGTATGTCAGTTGTACTTTTCACTTAAAATGGTAACCATTTCAAACAAAAGTGAGACACTTCAAATGGTGCTGGTCACACTGCACCTCAGATTGAGGTGGGGTTGACTCGTACACGTCTCATATGACCCATGGATCATTTTTTTAAAGTTTAAACTTAATCTGAATGTGTTTGGTTGGTTTACCGTATGTCAGTTTTTGTTTTCAAATAAAATGATGTCCATTTTAAAGTATAGAGAGACACTTTGAGTGGTGTCGGCCACACCGCACCTTGTATTGAGGTAGGGTTGATTCTTACACATCACATATGACTCGTGGATCATTTTACTAAAGTTTCAACTGAATCTGAATGCATTTAGTATGTTTTCCTTATGTCAGTTGTTGTTTTCATTTAAAATGTTCTCTATTTCAAATAAACTTGGGACTCTTTGAGTGGTGACGGCCACACCGGGCCTCAGATTGAGGCGGAGTTGACTCATACACGTCCAAAATTAATCATGGAACGTTTTCCTAAAGTTTCAACAGAATCTGAATGTGTTTGGTTGGTTTTTTGTATGTTAGTTGTTGTTTTCAATTAAAATGAAGTTCATTTTAAACTATAGAGAGACACTTCGAGTAGTGCCAGCCACTCTGTGCCTTAGATAGAGGATAGGTTGACTTATAAACGTCACAAATGACCCAAGGTTCATTTTCTTAAATTATCAACATAATTTGAATGCGTTTGGTCAGTTTTCCATATATTAGTTGTACTTATCACTTAAAATGCTTTCAATTTCAAACAAAAGTTAGACACTTCAAGAGGTACCGGCCACACCGCGCTGCAGATTGAGGCGGGGTTGACTCGTATGCATCACATATGACCCATGAATCATTTTCCTAAAGTTTCAACTGAATCTGATTGAATTTAGTTAGTTTTATGTTTGTACTTACAATGCTGTCCATTTTAAATGTAAGAGAGACACTTAGAGAGATCCTGACCACACCGCGACTCGGATTGAGCCAGGGTTAACTCATACACATCTCATATGACCCAATAATTGTTGTGATAATGTTTCAACAGAATCTGAATGTGTTTGGTCGGTTTTCCATATGCCATTTTTTCTTTCCACTTAAAATCTCATCCATTTTAAACAAAAGAGACACAGTTAGAGTGATACCAGCCACACCGCGCCTCAGATTTAGACGGGGTTGACTCGTACACATCACAAATGACCCATGGATCATTTTCCTAAAGTATCAACACAATATTGGTATCCCTCACCTAGAAACCAAAGCATACATCCTGGAATTTTAAGTCTAAATTCCTTGAGCATGAAGAGTCCGTCCATGAGTCCTTAACATGTAACCCATGTCTTATCCTAACAATTGACAAGTAAACCAAATCAAACAAGGCATAATTCACATAACATAGAGAATTTACAACAAGGCTTTATATTCTAATTAAAGCATATCATCACATGAATTTTATGAGACTGAGATAATAAGATTACCAAGTCAGTCATATAATTCAAGACATAAAAAAAAGAAATAATCCTAAATAACATTGCGTGATCAGAGAAATAAATATAACTCAACACCAATACTATACTACGGGTCTAGATAAAACCAACTAGAATAGATTAAAAATAAAATCTCAGTAATATTAGTCATAAATGTTACAGATCAACTTATCCCACATCACCATCACCATCATCACCATCACCATCACCACCATCCCCATCATCTTCACCATCGTCCTCATCCTCACCCTCCTCAACGCCCTCATCCTCGCTCTCCTCCTCACCTTCACCATCCGCCTCACCCTCCTCCTCTCCCTCCTCTTCCGCATCAAACTCCTCGCCATCATCATCACCAGGCTAGACATCGTCTTGACCACCACTAGAACTGCCACCTAGTGCACCATGTATAAAACCTATCGACAACATATATTCATAAAAAGCTGGGATGGCCTCTGGTGGAAGTGTTGGATATAGAACTTCAATAAATTTCATAAATTTACTGTTTGCCCTAGTAGACTATTCTACCATCTCTATGGCCTTTTTTCAGCCTGTTCTACCTGATCCCTAACTTGCTGCAGCTCAATGGCACTACAACTCATACCTGAGGAGGTCCAATACCTCATCGCAGCTATCCTAGGTCGGCAGCGTACTCTTCTAGGATGCTCCTCTCCCAATACCGGATGTAAGTGACCAGTTGGCCCCAAATTGGCTGGTCCTTGGGCATCGAGGGCCTCTAAAGTAGCCTATTACAAATATAAATATATTATTAAGTTAAAAATATATATTAAAATATAAAATCAACATATTAAAACTTAAAAGCTTCTGCTGAGTCGCTTCATTGAGGGCACTTCCATCCTTTTTCCGTCTACTCAAGAAAAATAGTTTTTCTCAAGGCATACATCCTTCAATATTCTGTATTTGCCTCTACAATGACTTTGAAAACTAAAGTTATATGAAAACTTTAGAAAATGATTAAATAAATTAGGAAAAAAAAGAATGTGTAAGTCATAAAGAAAAATTATAAACAATTGTCATACCTGATTCCTCTCATGATCTGGCATCGTAGTACGTCCCAGTGTGTGGAGGTATTTTTTTGCTTTAATGTTTTTTTCCTGATGAATCCTAAATAAAATTAGATAATGAAAAATATAGTATTAATAAAAAACATGAAAGTTATTATTTAAATACCTCAAATGTAATTAATACCTTAAACTGGTAGTCATCCAATGAGTAATCATCTGATGATACTGCTCTATAGAACAATCATTCACGACTGGTACCGCCTCTAACTCAGTGCCTACTCTATCACGACAACCAATATACAACTCATTCTTGTAGGCTCTCCAAATCTTGCCTAAATCCTTTAGACGTTCCGGTCATGCACCCTCACCATTGGGAAAATTAAATCGAAGCTGTCATAAAATATTAATTCATATAAATTCAGAATTAATTCATGGAATTAAATAAAATAGATTTTTTACCCATATCTCTGCCGAAGATCTATCCTTGACCTCATGTGGCCAATTTCTCCATGATAGCGGGCTGACGGGAATGATGTCGGAGTATTTTCAAAGCATCGCCAAAACACTCCGACATTGCTTCCCTATTTTCTCAACCATTTGGTTTTCTTCATTGTAATCCACCATAACCTATGTGCGGCGGTTCCACTCCACTCACATGTGTGTACGCACCCTCCCCTGCCTCCTGTCAGTAGATGTATCTGTCATTAAAGAAAAACAAATATTTTATCAAAACATGTTATATTGAAAATAAATATTGCTATAAAAATTTGTTAGGGTTCTATAAATATACATGCACCAGTCTGATCTCTGAGCACTACTGGATCCACAGAAACTGATGGAACACCCTGCGGTGGAACAGGAGTCAAAGATGATGGAATATAGGAGCTCAAAGAAACAAAAGTAGAAGGAAAAGAAGATGGGACAACTGTATGATCAGATTATGACGGGGGAGTGGGAATCATCATTGGATATGAAAAAGATGGGCCATAAGATGCAAAAGGTGGAAAAACATGGGTGGCCTTAAATATCCCATGTGTCCCTAACAACACACCAGGATCAGAATGTGAGAGGATTACATGTCTGTGGGAGGGGTAGGGTCTAGTCAGGTAGGCAAAGCTACTCGTCCACCTCTGGTAAGAACCCTCCTCATACCACCTACCTGAGTACTAAGACAGGTACTATGCTCCTCATCGAATAACTATCAATGTAAGGTGGATCCTATAAAAATGTTTTACAAAAAAATTTATCACATGGCATTATATATATTTTAAATATATATATTTGAAATTATGTAATCACTGTAGGCACTAATGGTGGAACGCCCATCTCCACCATTCGACGATTTTTCTCCATCATTTTTTACCTTCATCTCTCTTCAGTGGCTTCATTTTCTGCTTTTGAAAACAAATATGTAATTAATTAGAAAAATGAAAGTAATGTGTAACCCAAAAAACTAAATATATGAGGGAATAAGGGGATTCATTGGTAATTTAGCTATCAATTGTTTTAGAAGAGCTTGAATGGATTTAATAAATCATACAAGTTGTAATGTTCACCAAGTAGAAATATTGTTTTACTAGGTTTGAATACAGTTCAATTCCAAATTAGAAAAATCAATTCAAATAAAACTGGAACCAATAAACATTGAAAATTCACATAATAGTCAAGTCATCTAAAACATATTCGTGATCAATACTAAATCAATTTAAATATTACCAACCTAAAAACCCAACCCAATTAGACAACCCAGACCCCCCACCCCCACTTAGACATCCCCCACCCCCACCCCACTTGGACAACCCAACCCCCCCCCCCCCCACATGGATAGCCCCACCCCCACCCCCACTTGGACAGCCCTACCCCCAACCCACTTGGAAAACCCAGCCCCCCACCCACCCACCCCACTTGGACAACCCTACCCCCAACCCCACCTGGACAACCCAGCCCCCCACCCCACTTGGACATCCCTACCCCCACCCCTCTTGGACAACCCAGTCCCCCCCACCACCCCAATTGGATAGCCCTACCCCAAAACCACTTGGAGAACCCAGCCCCCCCCCCCCACCCCACCTGGACACTCCTACCATCCAAACCCCACTTGGAAACCCCCCACCCCCCCCACCTGGACAACCCTACCGTCACCCCACTTGGACAACCCATCCCCCCACCCTACCTAGACAACCCCTCCCCCACCCCACCTGCACACCCCCCCCCCACCCCACTTGGAAATCCATGCTTGGACACCCTCCCCCACCCCACTTGGACAACCCTACCTGGACACCCTCCCCCACCCCACCTACAGGCCCTCCCCCACCCCAAACAACCCTACCCCCACCCCATTTGGACAACCAATCCCCCTCCCCCACCCTACCTAGACAGCCCCTCCCCCACCCCACTTGGACAACCCTACCGCCACCCCACATGGAGATCCCTACCGCCACCCCCACATGGACAGCCCATCCCCCCACCCCACGTGGACATCCCAACCCCTACCCCACTTGGTAAACCCAGCCCCCCCCCCCCCCACCTGGACACCCCTACCCCCCACACCCCACTTGGAAAACCCAGCCCCCCCCCCCCCCCCACCCGACCCAGACATCCCTAACTATATTTATGGATAACCAATGAAATCAAGTCAATAGACATTAAATTTAAAATAAACCAAGGATAAAATAACTTAGAATAATATTGACCTCTTCAATATCAACCAAAATTATTCTATATAGATAAATCACAAAAAAAAACATCAACCTAATATGATATATTTATTGTGTTCATGAGGGTATCATAATACACAATACATTGCAGAAAAATGGAACAAAAAATCTAAAATAAATGAAGGTAGACCTACAAATTTAGAATGGAATAACAAAAACTAATTGAATCAAAGATAGATTCCACATTGGAAATTAGAGTTAGAACCCTCTAGAGCAGGTTGGGAAGTAGGATTTGAATCATAACCTAAAATTATATATGCCTTATTTTCGTAAGGGGATCATAATACACAGTAGATTGCACCAAAATAGAATGAAAAAATCTAAAATAAAATAACACACACATACCAATTTAAACATGAATAACAACTCTAAAATAAATCAACTCACACATATTGCTTTAAATGGGAAGGACAAATTGTTGGAAACCAGACCTTTTGTGTTGGGAAGTAGCGTTTGTGTTGAGATTTAGAGGAAATCCTATAAGATGGTTAAGGTTTAGGTAAAACATTTCAAGAGGCTGCGTCCAGCTCTCAGTTAGGGAAAAAATTTCGAGATATATGGAGTTATAGATTGATGATATTTGGGGATTTTCTTTCCCAATGGTTTTAAAAAACCGTTGGGAAAGTTATGTTATCCCAACGGTTTCAAAAAGCCGTTGGAAAAAACCTATTAATATCTATAATAGCCTACGGTTTTTGTAAACCGTTGGAAAATATATCTTCATTGTCACTATACCCAATGGTTTTAATGAAACCGTTGGTAAAAAAAACTATTATATGGATATACCAACGGTTCTGTAGAACTATTGGTATATGAGTCTTTTCCCAATGGTTTTTTGAAACCGTTGGGAATATTGTGTTGGTATAGATTTCATTTCCAGTAGTGTGAGACAACCTAAACACCATTATCTACCAAGACCCATAAGGTGTTTTTTATTTTTTTTGTGCTTTTCGGTTTTACGGGTTTTTTGAGTTTTTAAGGGTTTAATTGTTTTTAGTGTTTTCAACATTTTTAGGGTTTAATGGGTTTTTAGAGTTTTTAGTGGGTTTTAATGTTTATTCAGGTTTTAGGGTTTTTAGGATTTTTAGGATTTTTATGGTTTTTAGAGTTTTAGGTTTTTAGGATTTTTAGGTTTTTAGAGGTTTTAAGTGTTATTACTTTATTAAGATTTTCTTTTGGTTTTATAGTGTTTTAGGGTTATTATGTTTTTATTTATTTTAATGAATTTTATGATTTTTATAATTTTTTTGGGCCTTTAGGGATTTTGATGGATTTTATGATTTTTGATCTTTTTATGGGTTTTAGGGGTTTTATGGTTTTGGAGTATTTTAACATTTTTATCTATTTAAATAATTTTTTGTTTTTTAATAGTTTATTAGGTTTTTATGGGTTTTTTGGAGGTTGTATGGTTTTTATCATTTTTTAAGGTCTTTTATGATTATTTGAATTTTTAGGGGTTTTGATTGTTTTAAGTTTTTTAAGGCTTTCATAGGTTTTTTCATGGGTTTTAGGGTTTTAAATTTATAAAATTGTTTTGTTCTTTTTAAATTATTTTTTTTATTTTTTATGGGTTTTAGGGATTTTGAGAGTTTTTAAGGTTTTATCGTTTAGCGTTTATAGTGTTTTTATGATTTTTAGGTTATTAGGAGTTTTAAGTGTTTTTTGTTTTTTAATGCCTTGTTATCATTTTTAGTGACTTATGGATTTTTTTTCATTTTCAAAGAATTTAGTTATTTTTAAGGTTTTTTATGTTTTTTAGGGATTCAACAGATCTTGATGGTTTTTAGGGACTTTTATGGGTTATAGTGTTTTATGGTTTTTATAAGTTTTTAGTTTTTTAAAATATTCTAAGGGGTTTTATTATTTTTAGTGTTTTTATGGGTATTTAGAAATTTTTAGGATTTTTAGCGTTTTATGGTTTTATAAGGTTTTAATGTGTTTTTAGTTTTTAAGGTATTCTTTGTGTTTTCATGGTTTTATGGTTTTCAATAATTTTAATGATTTTTATAGTTTTTATAATATTTTTGGAATTTTAGAGTTTTTAAATATTTTTTGGGGTTTTAGGTTTTTAGATTTTTTAGGTTTTTAGGTTCTTTAGGTGTTTTTTTGGGGTTTTAGGGGATTTAACGTTTTTGATAGTTCTTATTTTTTTGGAGGGTTTAAAGTGTTTTTAGATTCTATTGAAATTTTTATTATTTTTATGTGTTTTTAGAGTTGTTAATGTTTTATAGATCTTTATGATTTCTTGGGATTTATTGGTTGTTGAGGTTTCTTATGTTTTTATCATATTTAGGGTATTTAGGGGTTTTGATCATTCCTAGGGTTTTAAGGTTTTCTTATCTGTTTATCTTTTTAGGGGTTTTTTAATGTTTATAGATATTTTTATGAAATTTAGAGGTGTTTGTATAATTTCATAGTGGTTTTGGGATTCTAATGATGTTTTATGGTTTTTTGGGGTTTTAGGTGTTTTATTATTATCAGGTTTTTAAGGGTTATAATTTTTTTAATTTTTATAAGGTTTCCTAAGGTTTTATCAGTGTTCTTTAGGGTTTTTATGTTAATATGAATTTGTATGGGGTTTTTAGGATTTATATGGTTTTTAAGGTATTTAGGGATTTTCAAGGGTTTTGAGGTCTTTACAGTTTTTGGGTTTTTATGGTTATACTATTTTTTAGAGTTTTTACTATTTTATGAATTTTTAGATTTTTTAATGTTTTTTGGGTCTAAATGGTTTTTATTATTTTTAGTGTGTTTAATTTTGTTATGGTTTTTAATGGTTTTATGGGATTTAGGGTTTTCATGGTTTTATGGATTATTATGCATTGTAGCGTTTTTATGTTTATTTTGGGTTTTATGTGCTTTTAGGATTTTATGGTTTTCATATGGTTTTATGGTTTTTGGTTTTTTTATGTTTTTAGGAATTTTTAAGGAATTTTTATTTTTTATGGGTTTTTAGTGATTTTAGCGAATTTAAGGTTTTTTTAGTGTTTTTAGGGTTTTTACGGTTTTCATAGTTTTTTATAGGTTTTTAATATTTTTAGCTATCTAATTTGTTTTTTATGTTTTAGTTTGTATTTTTTTGTTTTTGGGGGTTTTTGTGTTTATGGGTTTCATGTGTGTTTTTTTGTTTTTATGGGTTTGTTTGGGTTTTCCAGGGTTTTTATAGTTTTTTACATCTTTATGGATTTTACGTTTTTTTATTGGTTTTATAGATTTTGAAGGTTTTAGGGTTTTAATGGGTTTTAGGGATTTTATAGTTTTTTTGGGGTGTTTTTGGTTTTTGTATTTTTTCAACCTTTTTAAGGTTTTCTAGATATTTTAAAGTTTTTAGTGGTTTAATGGGTTTCTGGATTATAGAGTGGCTTTTAGGGTTTTTATGGATTTTTAGGGTTTTTATCGATTATAGAGGTTTTAATTGTTTTAAGTGGTTTTAGTTTCTATTTAGGGGATTTGGAGTTTTTAGTGTTCTTTAGGTTTATTAGTTGTTATATGTGTTTTTAGGGATTGAAGGTTTTCATAGGATTTTTGAGGGTTTTAGGTGTTTTTATGTTTTTGAAAATTTTATTGTTTTTTTATTTTTATTGTTTTTTTATTTTTTATGGATTTTTGGGTATGGTATTTAGGGTTGTTATGGTTTTTTTAGTTTTTTGGGTTTTTAATTATTTTTTGGGTTTCAAGGGGTTTCTTATTTTTTTAATGGTTTTAGGAATTTAATGTGTTTTTAGAGTTTTAAGTAGGTTTTTAGTATGTTTTTCATTTTTTTGGTTTTTAGGGTTTTTATGGTTTTTCTGTTTTTTAGGGTTTTAGGAGTTTTAGGGTTTTTTGCATTGTTTATGTTTTTACGGGAAAAAAGTGTTTTTAGGGATTAAATTTTTTTAGAGTAATAAAGGGGTTTTATATTGTTAATGCTTTTAGAAGATTAAATTGTTTTAGAGTTTTTTTGGTTTTTAGGGTTTCATGGGATTTAGGGTTTTTATGTTTTTAGGGATTTTATAGTTTATATGGATTGTATGGTTTTTAGGATTTTTTTGGAATATTTTTTTTTACGGTTTATAAGTGTTTTTTGGTTTGTATGGATTTCATAGGGGTTTTCCCATTTTTGGGAATTTTATGTATTTATGTATTTTTAGGGTTTTTTAGTATTTTTATGGGTTTTAGTGGTTTTATATATATTTGAGGGTTTTTAGGTTCTAAAGGTGTTTAAAGTTCTTTTATGTTTTTAAACATTGTAGGAGTTTAATATGATTATATATTTTTAGTGGTTTTTAGGGTTTGTATGGGTTTTAAGGGGTTTTTATGGTTTTTAGTAATTTTTTTCGTTTTAGGGGGTTTTATGAATTTTTAGGGACATTTAGGTTTTCTATGATATTTATCATTTTTTATGTTTTTAGGGGGTTTAAGTGTTTTAGGTTTTTAAGGATTTATTAGTATTTCTCAAGGATTTTAGGGTTTTTAGTTTTTTTTATTATTTTTTGGTATTTATGGTTTTTATGGATTTTGAGGGGGTTATAGGGTTTTTTAGTTTATTCAGTTTTTCAGGGTTTTTTAGTTTTTTAAGGTTTTAAGGGTTTTTTAGAGGTTTTAAATTTATTTAGCATTTTAAAGGGTATTTATAGTTTTTATATTTTTAGAGTTTTTATGGGATTTTATGGGTTTTTATGATTTTAGGGGATTTATGGGAATTAATTATTTTAGTGGTGTTAATGGCCTTTTAAGTTTTGTAAAGTTTTATAGGTTTGTAGTATTTTTAAGTGTTTTGAGTTTTTAAGGTTTTATTTGGGGTTTTTATGTTTTTTATCATATTTTATTTTTTATGTGTTTTTGGGACCTTTTCTTGGATTTTTATGGTTTTTTATTGTTTTACGGATTTTTGGGGGGTTTTAGGGTTTTGGGGGTTATAATGTTTTTTTTTGTGTTTTTAGGAATTTTATTTATTTTAATGGTCTTTATGTTTTTATGGTTTCCTTAAGGTTATTCAATTTTATTAGGGATTTTTACATATATATTTATTTTTTGTACTTTTTAGAATTTTTATGGTGTTTATGGGTTTTCTGGATTTTGAGGGTTTTTTATTTTATAGGCTTTATGGTTTTGTTGGTTTTTTCAGTTATTTTTTATTTTTTTTGTTGTATTTGTAGTTATTTTATGTTTTAGGGGATTAAATTATCATTATAGTTTGAAGTGGTTTTAATTTTTTTAATTTTTTTAATCTTTTAGAGGTTTTTATGTGTTTTAATGGTTTTATATGTTTTTAGGGTTTTAGGAATTCTAGGGGTTTTTTGCGTTTTTAGGATTTTAAGGGTTTTACATGTTTTTGGATTTTATAGTTCTCCTAGAGTTCATCAGGGTTTTTATAATTCTTATATTTTTATGGTTTTTAGCAATTTATAAGATATTTGTGTTTTTTAGGTTTTATAAATATTTTGAGAGGTTTTAGGGGGTCTTCAGGTTTTATATGGTTTTATGGGTTTTTTTGTTTTTTGGGTCTTATATGTTTTTTTATGGTTTTATGGTTTTTTAGAGTTTTTTTTAATGTTTTTATGGGATTAATGAGTTTTTAAAGTTTATGGTGGTTTTAAGGATTTTTATGGGGTTTTAGTGTTATACAACATTTTAGGGGTATTTATGGATTTTAGTATCTTTTATGATATTGTGGTTTTTTTTCATTTTTTAGTTTTTTAGGTGATCTATGTGATTTTAGGTTTTAAGGTCTTCATATAGGTTGTAGGGTATTTATACTTTTTTCATGTTTCTAGGGGATTTTAGTGATTGTTAATAATTTTGTGGGTTTTATGGTTTTTTTGGATTTTGATGTCTTTTTAGATTTTTTAGGGTTTTTAGGATTTTTAAGGTTTTTTAATGTTCTGATCATTTTTAATGGTATGTAGGGTTTTAGCTATTTTAGTGGTGTTTTTCTTTTTATGGATTTTTATGTTTTTATAGTTTGAGGGGTTTTTTATAGGTTTTTTGGGGGTATTGGGTTTATTAGTCTTTTTAATTTATTTGGTTTTCAAGGGTTTAAAGTATTTATAGGTTTTTAAGGTTTTCTTAAGTGTTTTAGAGGTTTTTAGATTTTATTACATTTTTAAGGATTTTTAGGAATTTTTATGGATTTTTATGGTTTTTATGGATTTTAATGATTTTGAGGGTTTTAGGGATTTATTTGTTTTTTTAGTTTTTTCGGTTTTTTCAGATTTAGGGTTTTGATGGTTTTTTGGGTATTTTCATGTTTTTAGGGGTTTAAAGGGGTTTCAGATATTTTATTGGGGTTTACTGGGATTTTAGTGTTTTTGTGGGTTTTATGGATTTTTTTGGTTTTAGGGATTTTGGGGGGGGGTTAGTGGTTTTAGTGTTTTGTAGGTTTTTATGTATTTTAAGTGGTTTTATGTTTGAAAGTTATCTTAAGGATTTTAGGATTTTAGGGTATTTTACATTTTTAGGGAAATTTTTTATTTTATCATTTTTTGAGTTTTTTATGATTTTGATGATTTTTAAGGGTTTTGGGGGTTTTATGGTTTTTTGGGTGTCAATTGGGGATTTTTGAGTTCTTTAGAGTTTATAAGGTTTTTTCAAGTTTTTTTACCATTATTAAGGATTTTAAGGGTTTTGGGTTTTTTTGGGTTTTGGGTTTTATGATATTTTATGATTTTAAATTATTTTGCTTTTTTAATGGGTTTTATGGGGTTTGAAATTTTTAGGGATTCTATCATTTCTTTGGTTTTTAAGGGATATAATTATTTTTAGGATTTTTAGGATTTATTAGGGTTTGTAGTGTATTTCGGTTTTTTTACATTTTCAGGGACAATTTGGAACATTTTATAATTTTAATAGTTTTATGGTTTCTTTTCAGATTTTGAGGGGTTTTAGGTTATTTATGTTTTTTGGTTTTTTGTGACTTTTTCATCTTTTTTATATTTATACTCTTTGAATTATTTTTAGATTTTTTAACATTTTTAGGGGTTTAAATGGTTTTTAGAGATTTTACTGGGTTTTTAGGGTTTTAGGGTATTTTTTATTTTTTGATGTTTTTTGTTTTTAGGGGTTTTATGTGTTTTTAGGTTTTTAAGGCTTTTTTGTGTTTTTAGCATTTTTAGCATTTTTTTATGTTTTTATAGATTTTTAGGTAATATCTAAGATTTTTTGTTCTATTTACTATTTTTGTTCATTTTGAGAGGTTTTATGGTTTTTAGTGTTTTATCTTTTTTTTTTGTGTTTTTAGATTTTTATAGGGTTTTATGTGTTTTCAGGTTTTTATGATTTTCTTAGTGGTTTTCATATATTTTATGTTTTTTATGTTTTTATTTATTTTAAGGATTTTTATGGTTTTTTTATTTTTACATTTTTTGAGGGTTTTGTTTTTTTTGTGGTTTTTATGGTTTCTTTGGGCTATAAGTTTTTTTATTGTTTTAGGGGTTTAGATGTTTTTAAGAGTTTACTTTTGTATTAATTAATTTTATGGGAAGAAGAGGTGCAGGACCAGGCTATTCCTGGTCCTACCAAAATTTATTAGAAAAAATACACCAAAAGAGATAATGTAGACTGGGGAGGGGCGGGGTCCATCAACCCCAACCCAAAAAAATCCCCAAAAGGAAAACCAAAAAAAGAAAAGACATGAAAGACCAAACACAACAGCAACTTCAGCACCTCCTCATCCAACTCCCGCATTCGGCAGCTCCATATCCCCTACCAAGCAGCAAAAAACACACAAAATCCAACCAAAGCCGACATTGAAAATCATTACTAATAGCACCTCTAAGTCAAACAACAACCCAAATCTCACAGAAAATATTCCATTATCCATCTCCTTCGGCGTTAGCATCTCCTTCAACACATTCCAGGGCCAGTGTATTCCTCCTAGCCAAGTAACAAACAGTATCATCCAGCTCAAGTTCAAGCATCCAGTATCACCAAAGCAGACGTATCGCAGCATGTCATTTCTCATATTCTAGTAACCAGCATCTCCTAACCAAGAATATACATTAGTATCCTCACATTCCATCCAATCAGTCATCCAACATCTCAACTTCCAAAGTCCAGCACACATCCAACCGGTCAGACAACAAGCAGCACTTAACCAACACCTTGCAGTAACAACACAGGACCACCAGCTTCCATGCCTAAAACCATACCGTAGCACCAAAACCACCTTGTTCATACCCAAAACCAAGCAGCCCCTCACCTCCAATCCAGCATCCATCACCATCAGCAACTCACATCCACAACCACCACAACCAATGCACCAGCAATTGAACAAACACAAGATAACCAAGAACTATAGAAAAGGAAAACCTGACACCGTACCAGCTATGCAAACCAATGAAGACCAGATTTGCAGACTTCCAAAGCAGGGTGGAGAAAACAACCTCCAATGCGATGTAACAGAAGCCAGAAACATCATCACAGAACACAAAAACAAACCTGTAGTGGCAACACAAGATGAAGTCACCCCACCATGTCAGACATCCAGATTGCGCTACCCCGACATGATCTATTGAGAAAACGCCACCAAGCTGCAACATGGACCTCCACCTCTGCCATAATCCTTCGTAGATCAGGGTAGAAGAAAATTTGGATCTGGAACAAGCCTCCTCGGAACCTTTCCACACCATGAAACACAAGATGAAGGGCCCAAGGTACCCCTTCCTGACCACCTCGCTGCATCCCACCCACAGAACCAACCATCCATCGCTGAACAGCAAGAATGCTGATGCCATAAAAGCTTGGGTCTTTGGTTTTAGGGGTTTTATGGGGTTTTTTAGTTTTTATGATTTTTAGGAATTTTTATAGTTTTAGGGGGTTTTACAGTTTTTACGTACTTTTAGGCATTTTAGCATTTTTTTAGTTTTTTTGAGTTTTTATGTGTTTTTAGGTTTCTATGGATTTAATCAAATTTTAAAGGGTTTTATGGATTTTAATTTTTTAGGGATTTTAGGGATTTTTTATTATTTGTACGGTTTTATCGATTTTTAAGGATTTTGAGGGTTTTTTAGATTGTTAGATTTTTTTGGGTTTTACTGTTTTTTTGGTTTCTATGGGTTTAATTGTTTTTATATTTTTAAGGATTTATTAGTGTTTTTTCATGGTTTTTAGGGTTTTCTATGATTTTATGGAATTTTAGGGATATTTTTTGGTGATATGGTTTTTTATTAGTTTAGGGATTTTTTTTTGTTTTTATTGTTTCATATTATTTTTATGGGTTTTTTAGTTTTTTATGGGTTATAATGTTTTAAATATTTTTATAATGTTTTATGGTTTTAAATGGATTTATAGTTTTTGTGTGTGTTTTTGGTTGTTGAGGATTTTATGGGTTTTTATTTTTAATAGTTTTAGGGGGTTTTAGTGTATTTTTGTGTTTTTTGGTTCTTAGGAGTGTCAAGTGTTTTTAGGTTCTAAAGGTTTTCATATTCTTTTTTAGGGGTTTTACTTTTTAGGTATTTTGAGGTTTCTTAATTATTTTAAGGCTTTTAGTTCTTTTTAGGGTCTTTGGTATTTTTGTGGTATTTTTTGATTTTTAGGGTATTTTTTAGGTTTTTAGGGGTTTAATTGTATTTTTAGTTTTTTTATCATTTATATGGGTTTAAATGGATTTTACAGTTGTTTTTTGGTTTTTAGGTCTTTTATAGGTTTTATGGTTTTTAGATTTTTTTGACATTTTTAGGTTTTCTAGGGGTTTAATTGTTTTTAATTTAATAAGTTTTCTCATGGGTGTTCAAGGATTTTATAGACTTTTACAATTTAAGGAATATATAGATACTTTTTAGTATTCTTATGTGTTTTTTAGATTTTTAGGGGTTTAGGGGTTTTAGGGAATTTTGGGTTTTCTTCATTTGTTTCTTGTTAGGGATTTTCTAATTTTTTTATTATTTTTATGGTTTTTTAGTTTTTTTTACTTTTAAGAGATTTAAATGGATTTTAGAGTTTTAGTGGTTTTTTAAGGTTTTATTAGGCTTATTGAGTATCTTATATTTTTATTGGTTTTATGGTTTTTAGGTTATTTCATTTTTTTGGTTTTATGTGTTTTTTTTTGAATTTTAGGTTTTTAGGGTTTTAAAGAGTTTTTTGGTTTGTAAAATTTTCTTTGGGGTTTTAGGTTTTTTACATTTTTATAGATTTTAGAGATTTTTTAGTATTTTTATCCTTTTTTGTGATCTTTTTATTTTTAGTGTCTTTTGGGGTTTTTAAGGTTATTAGGGTTTTTTGGATATTTAGGGGTTTTTTTAATTTATTAGGGGTTTAAAAGTCTTCTAATGTTATTAACATTTTTAGTGGTTTATATGGTTTTTATAGTTTAATGAGTTCTAAGGGTTTTCATAGGTATTTATGGTTTTTATGGTTGTTTATGGTTTTTAGTATTTTTACTATTTTTAGTGTTCTTAGCATTTATATGTTTTTAGGGGCTTGACGTGTTTGTAGATTTTTATGGTTTTCTTACATCTATTTAGGGTTTTAATATATTTTATTGGATTTTATTTATTTTTTTATTTTTTTATTTTTAGGGTTCTTATGTATTTTGATTTTTTGAAGGGGTTTATGGATTTAATGGTTTTGTTAGGGTTTTTTGGTTTCTAGGAGTATTCAGTATTTTAATAATTTTTAGGGGTTAGAATTGGTATTAGAGTTTTATTGATTTTGGTTTTTTAGGATTTTCACAATCGTTTTGGTTATTAGGGGGTCTTAAGGTTTTAGGGTATTTTAGGGTGTTTAGTATTCTTAGTAATTTTTAGGGTTTTAGGGGTTTTAATGTTTTTTAGTTTTTTATGGGATTTAAGGGATTTTTTTGGTTTTCTTGGGTTTCTCGTTTTTTGGGATTATTAAGGATTTTTATGGATTTAATGTTCTTATGTTGTTTAGATATTTTGAGGTATTTTATTGTTTTTGTGTTGTTTGGGTTTCTTTTATTTTAAGGGTTTTAGGATTTTTTGTGTTATTTAATGTTTTGATGGGTTTAATGTTTTTTTATATATTTTAGTGTTTTTAGAGTTTTTATTGGTTTTATGGTTATTTGGGGGGTTCTATTGTTTTTTAGGATTTTATTGTATTTTAATGTTTTAAAGGTGTTTGAAGTAACTTTAGGTTTTAAATTTTTTCATAGGGGTTTTCAGGGGTATAAAGATCATTATATTTTTATGTATTTTATAGGATTTTTAGGATGTTTATTATTTTTTATAGTGTTTAGGGAATTTTAGGGGTTTTAATGTTTATTATATTTTTAGGAGTTTTATCATTTTTTTGTTTTTAGTTTTTTTTATGTTTTTATGTTTTTAAGGTTTTCATAAGTTTATTCATTGTTTTTTGGGTTTTTTGCATTTTTAGGGTTTTATAGGATTTTATGCGTTATTCGTTTTTTTTATATTTTTAGGGGTTTTTTGGTTTTTTGAGTTCTTTAGGGTTTTTAAGTTTTTTTGTGTTTTTAATTTGTTTAAGGTTTAAAGGGTTTTTAGATTTGTTTAGTGGTTTTATGGTGTTTTAAGATCTAATATGGATTTTAGGGGTTTTATGGTTTTATGGTTTTTGGTGTTTTTTGGTTTTTACAGTTTTTATCATTTTTTATGTTTTTATGGGTTTTAGGATTTATTTCGTTATAAGGTTTTCTTAGGGTTGTAGGGTTTTTTACATTTATTGGGATTTTTTAGGATTTGTTTTTATTTTTATGGGTTTTAGGGGTTTTATGGATTTTTTGGGGTTTAGTGTCTTTCTTGAGTTTTTATGGTTTAAAGGATTTTTTAATGCTTTAATGGACTAAAGTGTTTTTAGACTTATTTTTCATTTTTAGGGTTTTTATGGGTTTTTTATTTTTTTAAGGTTTTATGGTTTTTATGGGTTTTAGGGGATTTTTGGGTTTTTAGTATTTTTTACATTTTTACAGATGTGTTGATATTTTTTGTGATTCTTAATGTTTTTATGGTTTTTAAGGATTTTGAGGGCTTTTAGGATTTTTTAGGGTGTTTAGAATTGTTTGGTTGTTATGGGATTTAATGGTTTTTAGGTTTATTATGTATTATTAGGGTTCTAGGTTTTTATCTTGTTAATGGTTTTAGGGACTTTTAGGATTTTATGTATTTTAAGGGTTTTTATGGATTTTATGAGTTTTTAGTGTTTTTAGGGGTTTTATGGATTTTTTGGGTTTATGGAATTATATTTGAGGTTTTTAGGGATTTTATGATTTTTGGAGTGTTTTAAAATTTTTGGGGGTTTAAAGGGTTTTTAGATTTTTAGTGTTTTTAAGGGTTTTTATGGGGTTTTAGGGTTGTTAATTTTCTAGGGGTTTTATGGTTAATAAGTTAATTATGTTTTTAGGGTATCTAGGGTATTTTGATATTTTTAGGTTTTTAATGGCTTTTAAGTGTTTTTAGATTTTTAAGGTTTTCTAACGGGTTTTAGTGTTTGTAAGGTTTCTTACATTTAAGGGGTTTTAGGGATTTTTTATGTCATTTATTTTTGTAGGATTTTTTGGGATTTTGAGTGTTTTTAGGGTTTGATAGGGTTTTTTTTTTTGGGTTTTTTGGGGGAGGGGATTGAGTTTTTAGGGGTTTTAAGGTTTTTTATAAATTTTTTATATTATTAATGGTCTAAATGTTTTTTAAAATTTTTAGTGGTTTTTAGGTGTTTATTGGTTTTTTGGGTTTTATAAGGTTTTAGGGGATTTAGGGTTTTTAGAATTTTTATGGGTTTTAGATATATTTTGGATTTTTAAGGTTTTTTAGGTTTTTAGTGGTGTTAAGTGTTTTTAGGTTTTTAAGGTTTTCATAGGGTTTTAGGGATTTTTTGTTTTTAGGTATTTTTTGTTATTTTTAGGATCTTTACGTTTTTTAGGGTTTTTAAGGATCTTTAGGATTTTTAGGGTTCATAAGGGGTTTTAGGGTTTCTATTATTTATTGGGTTTTTGGGGTTTTATGAGTATTTTATGGTTTAGACGGTTTTTAAGTTTTTTTTACATTTTAAGGGTCTAAAGGGGTTTTATAGTTTTTAGTGGGTATTTTTGGTTTTTATATGTTTTTAGGGTTTTTATTATTTTTAGTGTTTTTTTATATTTTTTTGGATTTTTGGTTTTAAGGACTTATTTGGGATTTTAGGTTATTCAGTGTATTTTATGATTTTATTGGTTTTTAGTGATTTTAGGTTTTTGTTGGGTTATAATTCTTTTTAGTTTTTATGGTTTTATTAGGATTTTACAGGGTTTTTGGGGTTTGAATGTTTTTTGGTATTTTTATGGATTTTTAGTATTTTTAGTGGTTTTAGGTGTTCTTATGAAATTTTTAGTTTTTTAAGCATGTAGGTATTTTTTATGAGATTTTATAATTTATATGGTTTATTAATGTTTTTAGTTTTTTTAGGGGTTTAAAGGGTTTTTAGTGTTTTCAGCGGGTTTTTAGAGTTTTTATAGTGGTTTAAATGATTGAAAGTTATTTAGGGGTATTTATGGTTTTCAGGGTTTATAGGTTTTTTGAGGGTTTTTTACAATTTTTATTGTTTTCAGGTTTTTATCGATTTAGAGGGTTTTTAGTTTCTTTTATTATTTTTAAGGTTTTTATATTTTTTTTGATTTTATGTTTTTTTGGTATTATTGGGTATTTAAGGTCTTTAGAGATATATAATATTTTTAGGGATTTAAAGTGTTTTAGTGTATTTTTACAGTTTTTATGGGTTTTAGGTTTTTCAATATTTATTGGGTTTTTATGGTTTTTATGGTTTCTCAAGTTTTTTAGGATTTATATAGTTTGTTGGATTTCATGATTTATAAGTTTTTTACGTTTTTATGTTTTTGATTGGGGTTTACAAGGATTTTAGGATTTTTTATGTTTTTATGGATTATTTAGTATTTTTAGGATTTGAGGGTTTTTAATTTTCTTAGAGATTTTTTGGTGATTTGGGGGGGGGGGGGGGTTCGTATTATATGGTTTTTGGGGGGTTTGATGGGTTATTTGGTTTTTTTAAGATTTTATGGATTTTTAGTTTTTTACATTTTTAATGGTTTATAGGGTTCCCAGAAATTTTTAATTTTTTTAGGGTTTTAT
Source organism: Viscum album (assembly GCA_963277665.1). Lineage (NCBI taxonomy): Eukaryota > Viridiplantae > Streptophyta > Magnoliopsida > Santalales > Viscaceae > Viscum > Viscum album. The sequence continues at coordinate 480,695,195 of OY728162.1, forward strand.
GGTTTTTTGGGGGGGTTTCATTGTTTTTTGGGATTTATAAGGTTTTATTGTTCTTATGGTTTTTATGGTATTTTATGGGTTTTTTGGTTTTTTAGTTTTTTAAGTATTTTTATGTGCAATTTTTTATGTTTTTAAGGTTTTCTTATGGTTTTTTTATTTTTTAGTGTTTTTTACATTTTTAGGGATTTTATGATTTTTTAGGATTTTTATGGTTTTTAGAGTTTTAGCAGTTTTAGGATTCTTATTGTTTTTATGGGTTTTCAGTTTTTTTAGTTTTTAGGGGTTTTGGGGTTTTATAGTTTTTAGAATTTTTATAGGATTAATGGTTTTAAGTGTTTTTTAGGGTTTTACGGGATACTAGGATTTTATAAAAATTTTAGGGGTTTTCATTGGTTTTAGGGGTTTAGAGTTTTTATAAAATTTTATGGTTGTAGTGTTTTTTTTCCGGGATTTAAAGTGTTTTTAGGTTTTTTAGGTTTTCTTATCGAGTTTTTAGGGTTTTTTTGTTTTTAGGGATTTTTTGGCTATTTAAGGATTTGTAGGGTTTTTAGGGATTTTAGAGATTTTGAGGGGTTTTAGGGGTTTTTAGGATTCTAGGGTGTTTTATTTTTTTTAGGTTTCTTTAAATTTTTATTGAATATCTCAGTTTTTACAAAAATTTATATTTTTTCAGGTTTATATGGTTTTATTAGGGATTTTAAAGTTATTAGGGGTTTTAGGGGTTTTTAGGCTATTTAATGATTTTTTGGTTTTTATGGTATTTAGGATTTTTATGGAATTTTTGGGATTTATGGGTTTTTTTTGTTTTAGGGTTTTTATGGTTTATAGAGTTATTTTTAACTTTTTATGGTTTAAATGGGTTTTAGTGTTTTTAGTTGGGTTTTATGGGGTTTTATTATTTTTATGGTTTTAAAGGGTTTTATTGTTTTGGGGGTTTTGGGTTTTGGGGGTTTTAGCATTTTTTGGGTTTTCGGGGTTTTAAGTCATTTTGGGGTTTTTAATGGGTTTATATATTTTTGGAAATTTTGTTGTATTTTTTTTGGTTTTTAGGGGTTTTAGGGATTTTGGGTGTATAATTGGTTTTAGAGTTTTTAGGGTTTTTGATTTTTTAGGGTTTTTAAGTTTTTTCAGTTTTTTAATGTTTTTTGGAGTTTTTAATTTTGTAGGGGATTTAAATGTTTTTGGAGTTTTAGTGACTTTTTATGGTTTTTATGGGGTTTGAGGGTATATTTATGGTTTTTAGGGGTTTTATTTTTCTAGGGTTTTAAGTTTTTTTAGAGTTTTTTGAATTTTTTATAATTTTAGGGGTGTTATGTGTTTTAAGGTTTTTATGGTTTTCCTATGGTTTTTCATTATTTTTATGTCTTTTTTCAGTAATAATAATTTTTAGGGATTTTTAGTATTTTCTATGTTTTTAGGGTTTTTAGGGATTTCCCTTGTTTTTCATGTTTTTAGGGTATTTAAGGTATTTACAATTTTTCTTTTGTTTTAGGGTATTTTAGGTTTTTAGGGTGTAATGAGTTTTTGAATATTTAATATTTTTAAGGGTTTAAAGGGTTTTAAAAGTTTTTAGGTTTTTTAATGTTTTTCAATGTTTTTCTGGTTCTTATTGTTCTTAGGTATATTTGGCATAATTATTATTTTTATGCAATTTAGTGAATTTAAGGGATTTTATGTTTCTTTAGTGTCTTCATTGTTTTTTTGGGTTTTAATGGTTTTTTTGATATTTTATGGGTTTTTTGTTTATTAGGGTATTTTAAAGTTTCTACAAGTTTAGAGGTTTTTTATAGTTTTAGTGGTTTTTTTAGGTTTTTACGGTTTTTAGGGGGTTTAATTTTTTTGGGGTTTTTTGATTATTGGATTTTTTTGGGTTTTTAGTGTTTTTTTTCATGTTTTAGGTGTTTTTAGTGTTTTTAGGTTTCTAATGTATTCTTAAGGGTGTTTGGATTTTTATATTATTTTTTTAGAGATTTTGATGGATTTGTTTGATTTTTATGGTTTTCTGGGGTTTTAGGGATTTTATGGTTTTTAGTGTTTTTATGGTTTTTTTGGGTTTGGTGTTATTTTGAGGTTTTTTAGCATTTTAAGGTTTTTAGGGGTTGAAAGGGTTTTTAGCGGTTTTGTGGTTTTGAGGGTTTTATGGGTTTTTATGGTTTTAATTGTTTTTAGGGTTTTTTATGGTTTAGGTTTTTTTTGGGTTTTAGCATTATTAGGGTTTTCACGTTTTTATACTTTAATGGGCTTTAATTGTTTTTAGGTTTTAAGGTTTTCTTACAGTATTTAGGGTTTTTTACATTTTTATGAATTTTTAGGGATTTTTGAGTTTTTTTAATTATTAGGGATTTTATGGATTTTGATGGATTTTGGGGTTTTCTAAGGATTTTAGGGTTTTATGATTTTTTTGGGTTTTTGGGTTTTTTCAGTTTTTTAGGGATTTTATATATTTTTAATCATTTTTAATATTTTTGTGGCTTAAAGGGTTTTTATTGTTTTAGTACAGTTTTAGGGGTTTATACTTTTTAATGTTTTATAAGGTATTTTAATTGTTTTAGTGTTTCTTATATTTTTAGGGATTTTTATATATATTTTTGGGATTTTTTAGGATTCCTATCGGTTTTAGGGTTTTTATTGATTTTGAGGGGTTGTAGGGTATTTATGGTTTTTAGCATTTTGGGTTTTTTGGGTTTCTTTGGATTTTTTTTTGTTTTTTGTGTGTTAATATTTTTTAGAGTCTTGAATTTTTTTAGGGGTATACGAGGTTATAGGTTTTTTGTTATTTTTTAGGTTTTTATGGGTTTGAGGATTTTAATGGTTTTTTCAGAGTTTTTTGGCTTTGGGGTCTTTTAGAGTTTTTAGGGGTTTTTTATTTTTATATTTCTTCAAGGTTTTAAGTGAATTTACATTCTTTAAGATTCTATTGGGATTATTAGATTTTTTTGGTTTTTTTAAATTTTAGGTTTTTTTGGTCTTAGGGGTTTTACAGTTTTATGATTTTATTATTTTATTTTTGGGTTTTTAGGGTTTTTAGGGATTTTAGAGTTTTTTTAAAAAAATGGGTTTTAATGGTTTTTTGGGTTATATTGGTTTTTAGGGTTAATGGGGGTTTAGGTATTTTATGGGTTTTATGTTTTTTATGGTGTTTATGGTATTTAGGGTTTTTTCAGGTTTATAGTGTTTTTAGGGGATTTCGCATTTTTTAGGATTTACAGTTGTTTGAAGAGTTTTTTTTGTTTCAACTTTTTTATTAGGGGGTTTCAGGTTTTTAGCGTTTTTTACTTTTTTGGAATTTTTTATGATTTTTTGGGGTTTTAGGGATTTTATGTATTTTGAGTTTTAATTTTTTGTTGGTATTTTATATTTTTTTGTTTTCTTTTTCATTTTTACAGATTTTTTTAGTTTTTTAGGGTTTTTAATGTTTTTATAGTTTTTGAAACAATTTTAACAATTTAATGGGTTTTTAGTGTTTTAGTGTTCTTTTAAAATTTTAGGGGTTTTTATGGTTTTCTAGGGTTTGTTGGGGGTTTATGGTTTTAGAGGTTTCAAGGTTTTTCTGGATTTTATTTTCTTTAGAGTTTTTAGGATTTTAGATATTTTTAGTGTTTTTAGGATTTTAATGTTTCATTATGGGTTTTCATTATTTTTAGGGGATTTTACGTTTCTAGGGTCTTTTCAAGATTTTTATTATTTTTATTGTTTTTGGGATTTTGATGGTTCTTAGGTGGTTTTTTTTCTTTCAAAGTGAATTTTTATTTTTTTAGTGTTTTAATGGTTTTTATAGATTTTTAATGTTTTAGAGGTTTAAAGGGTTCTTTGGATGATGTGGTATTTAGGGTTTTTATTGGTTTTAGGGTTTTTATGATTTTAAGGGTTCTTATGGTTTTGAGTGTTTTCAGTGTTTTTAGGGTTTTTTCTTTTTTTGGATTTTTACAGGGATTATGTTTTCTTAGAAGCATAATGTATTCTTGTTTGTTTTCAGCATTTTTAGAATATTTTACATTTTTTGGAGTTTTTTTTTGGAATTTTAGGGTTTTTAGGGATTTTAAAGGTATTTAGTTTTTTATAGTTTTTAGAGTTTTTTTAGGTTTTATAATTTTTTTAGTTTGTAGTCTTTTAAATGTTTTTTTGAGTTTTTTAAATTTTATTCAGGTTAAAGGGTTTTAGAGTTTTTAGTGGTTTTTATAGTTTTTATGGGGTTTTAAATGGTTTAAGTGGTTTTTATTATTATTATTTTTTTAGGGGTTTTATGTGTTTTTTGGTTTTAATTGTTTTCATTGGGGTTTTTAGGGTTTTTTAGGGTTTTAGGGATTCTTATATTTTTAGGTATTTTTAGGGGGGTAGTATTTTTATGGTATTTTAGGGATTTTAGGGATTTATGGGTTTCTTTTTGTATTTTATGGATTTTTGGGTTTCCTTTTGGTTTTTTGTGTTTTTAGTGTTTTGTTGAGTTTGAAGTGTTTTTTTGAGTTTTCAATGTTTTAGGGGTCTGAAATACTTTTTGAGTTTTTAGTGTATTTTAGGGTTCTCATTGGTTTTTTGGAGTTTTATGGTTTTTAGTTGTTTTAGGGGTTTTAGGGAAAATAAGGCTTTGGACCAAGCTATTACTGCCCCCCCAATTTATTAGAAAATAGCCACAATAAACAAAGGAGGGGTGGGGTCAATCAAACCATACCCAAAACCCCTGGACATCCCCACAAAACCCAAAATCCCGCAAGAAACCAAAAAGTCACACAAAACTAGACAAAGAATTAATTCAAAATCCTCTCCATCAGCATCTCCCAGACAATCAGTAACCAGAATCCCGCAACACAGTTTTCATCATCCATCGCCTCCTTGCCACGAATATCCACTGCTAGCAACACATAACTAGCAATGTCAAAATCATAAATATCTCCTTCATCACATCACAACCAAGTTGCAACCATCACCCACCAACTTAGATTCCATCAACGATGAACTCTTGAATAGTCGGCTTCAAGCATTTCACACCTAGCACATCCAGAAACACAAGACCACCAGCACCCACACCTAGAACCATTTCACATCACCCATAACTCCTTGTACATGCCTAAAACCAAACAGACCCTATGGATATACGACACCCAACACCTTGTATCAAAACCAATATCCATCACCAGTAATGAATCTGAACCAAAATAGACACAACTTAGAATTCCACAGTCTGATATAGAAACCAAGAATGCAGAACAACTTCACCAGACCTTTATCAGCTGTGTAAAACAAAGAAGAAGATGAGAAACAAGAAACATTAACCTGAATCTTCAACCCCTGCATCCACTATAACCCATCATGAATCCAGAAGAGTCGGCATTCCCCTTCTAGACTCAGATCGGGAAGCACAGATCCATGAAAAGGACCGATCACACCACCTCCAAGATGTCACGAAGTCCACCACATCCACCTTTCACCATTGCAAAGCTGAAGAGTCCACCACATCCCTCCCGAACCTAGAACCAACCACTTCACCGATGACTGAGATGGGCCTATACAAAGCATCCAAACCATCTCCCCACAACATCGTTGAGAAACATTATGCCAAACACCAAGAGATCCAAACTGCCAAGACCGAACCTAGATGTGAAAAACAGATCGGAGTTCTCGGCTGAGCATGCCACCGCCATGTCCTCGGAATGCCCATCGCACCCACCTTTCACTATTTTGAAACCAGAAAAACCTCTATAAACTAATATCTAGATTTATCTTTGAGATCCGGTTAACCAATGACCTTGAAGGGGACAAACGAACCCACCATGCCTTCAACGATTTTAATCATTTGTAGTTTTTTATGTTTTGGATGTTCAAGTGATTTTAGGGTTTTAATGAATTCTTAGGGGTTTTTAGGTTATTTATGGTTTTTTTTGTTTTTAGAGATTTTTAGGTATTTTAATGAATTTATGGGGTTATAGGGGTTTTGAGGATTTTGAAGGGTTTCAGGGGCTGTTTTATTTTTTGTATGTAATAAATTTATTTACAGTTTTTTAACATTTTTGGGGATTAAAGAGTTTTTAGAGTTTTTAGTGATTTTTTAGTTTTTTCGAGTGTTATAATAACTTTTAGGCTTTATGATTTTATAAAAAAATTGGGGTTTTGTGTTTCTAATTTTTTGGGTTTTATTTTTAATATTTATAAGTATTTTTATGGTTTGTAGGGTTTCATTGATTTTTAGGGTATTTATGGTAATTTTGGGTTTTTAAGGTTTTTATAGTTTTTTGGAGTTTTAGTGGTTTTATATTTAGTTTTTTGGGTTTTATGGTATTTTATAATTGTTTAAAGTTTTTGGGAGTTTAAATCATTTTTAGAGTTTTTAGAGATATTTTTGGGTTTTACTGTTTTTTTGTTTTTAGGGGTTTTATGGTTTTGGGGGGTTTTAGTATTTTTAAGGTCTTCTATAGGTTTATCATTTTAGGTGACTTATGTTTTTTTAGTTTTTTTAATTATTTCTTAGTGTTTTCGATCATTTTAGGGTTTTTTACATTTTACTTTTGTATTTTCTTGGGTTTTTAGGGTTTTTAGAGATTTTGAGGGTTTGTTAGAATTTTTATTGTTTTTTTATCTCTAAGGGTTTTTTAGTTTCTATGAATTTATAAGGTTTTTAGAGCCTTTTAACATATTTATGGATTTAAAGTGTATTTATAGTTCACTACAGGAAAACCGCCTATTAGCGGCGGTTTTTTTCATATAGCGGCGGTTTAAACCGCATCTATATGGTTTGGCGGCGGTTTATAGAAACCACCGCTAAAATAGGCGTCGGCAATCTATTAGCAGCGGTTTTATGCATTTCACGACGGTCAAATAAAAGCGTCGTAGTACCTCATTTCGTGGGGGTTTTTAGTAAATTTAGCGGTGGTTTTAAGGGCTATTTAATTAGCGGCAGCTATAATCACCACGAAATTCAGGGGTGTCATGTGCCTGCTTAGCGGCGGTTAAAACCGTAGCTAATTTCGACATGATTTTGCAGCAGTTTTAACCACCGCTAAGTGTATTTTCGATTACATTTAGCGACGGTTTAAACCGCCGCTAAATGTATAAGTGGGAAAACATTAGCAGCGGTTAGAACTGCATCAAAATGATGACCCGAAAAAAAATTGCATTTCTACTTATACTGCACCACTTCCTTGAAAGACAAACCAAACAAGAAACCATTTATCATGCCAAACATTCTCAACGGGAAGGAATTCATTATATGTTTCCACTAATAGAAGTATTCCCCCAAGATTAAAAATATTTCATAGGCCAATTTCTACCTCACTATGGGCTAGATAAATAGTTTTGGTTCCTAGAAACCATCAACTAATCAACTCACTATGGAATTATGGTTTATGGTACATGATAAACTAAAAAATATATGTCTCCTCGTAATGATGAATAGCATGCACAACTATCAAAGAAGAGAAGGTTTGGTGTTACAACCAACATGGTTAACATCACTACCAACACATGTACTAAAATCATTCACGGTTTTAATCACACCCAACACAACTATCAAAGAAGAGAAGGTTTGGTGTTACACCAAACATATATACATGAAGATAACAATGGTTAACATTACACCCAACCCATATAATAAATGATAAAAATAGTAGGAATTACATTCAACCCATGTAACTAACAAGAACACTAGTTTTAATTGCACCCAACTTATATAAGAAGTCATAGGAATATTTGGAATTATGCACAATCTATGTAAAAACCAAGATAAATTGTCATAATCATGTATAACCTACATAACCACAAAAATTTGGTTGGAATCACACCCAACCCATATACCTATAAGAATGATAGTTGGCATCTTATACAACTTATTATAAAGTGTTCAACATGTTTAAAAAATAGACAACCTATATAGCATGCCAAAGAAATGGTTAGCATTATGCCAAACCTAATTAACAATATAGAAACATCATTGGAATGAAACCCAACTAAAGCACCAAGTAATAACAAGAATTTAATTACAGCCAACCAAAAATATACATCATTTTACTCAAGTCACTCTTACTTGGATAAGATCTCCACCATCAATTATGTTGTATATAATTCACCATCATTGAGGAACTTCTTTAAATAAGTTTTAAGATATTATCATTTCACATTAATACATACCCCTCTTGGTTATCATTCCAATTTCTACCACCAATTTCAATTTAATTCATGGATGTACATGATTAATAATTATAAACCAGAGGACATTACATAGGCCTAACAAACCTTTCCTGAATCTCATCTATGAGGAAATCTAATTTTGTTCCATCCTGATCCATTGTTAGCTTCCCTTCTACACTTGTGCATCAAACAACACATACAACATATATATAATAAGGAGAAAATTTATGCACCACCTACGCAATATTCATAAACACCCTTTCATTTAATGTTGATGAAAAGGTTGATCCAATTCAATAAGAATACCTAAAGCATAGAAAATACCTGAAATTATGGATTTTTAATGAAACACAAGATAACATCAAATTAAGCAAGAGATTTGGGGTAACATGGATTTATACTTATAGTTTAGAGATGATAAAAATTGAAAATATTTGATTCCATAAAGGATTAAAGTGTATGGATCAAAATGTGCCAAATAAGAGAGCAGAGGGATCACTACTAGTCATTTGTCCTATAAGGAGGAGGAACGAGAATTAAATGGGTTGATGTTCAGTAATAATAAGAACCTTTAAAACATCATTATTATAAAATACTTTGTATCGATGATTGAAATTATGGTTCTAGAAAATAAGGTCTCTTCAGTCTACCACATAAGAAGAAATTTGAGAAATAGAGGACATAATTAAAGATAATAGAGAATATATTAGAAGATATGTAACCATTAAGAGAGAATTAGTTGTGCTAATCAAACAAAATAAGTGCATAACAAGGAAAACATTACGTGGACCACATGATCCATTCTAGGTCACGAAAATCACATAACCCATAAAACATATTTTGATCACATGATTTTTCTTAATATATATAATCATGTTACCATGTGAAGGTCACATGAATCACATAAAGATTAGTAGATCATGAAAAAATACTAAAGAGACAACGGAATCACATAAGATAGACTAATGGCCAAGGGTGTGCATCAAAGTTCAAATAAATTACCATTGATTAGTTCATGGATTGATTAAGTGAGATATTTTGACAAGGTGATCACACAAAGAGGTCAAGTGACATGATCACATGATTAGGTCTCTTGTATGGATCTTGTGATGAGGTCTTGCAAAGTTATCTTGCAAAACAATCGCACGAGAGAGGAGGTTTTGAGAGCTATGGAGCTTCATGTCACCGGTCAAATGACCAGCCTCTCACCCCTATTTATAGGGAACCTCAAGGAATATTAATGGACTTATAGAAGACCAAAAGATATTTTTAATTCCAACTAGAGAAAGCATAAGAGACTCATGAAGTCATTTCCTACCTCATAACTGAGTCCTTGTTCCTTCGAACATCACTTTTGTGGGGGGGCATTTTTTGACGCTAGCCAAATGAGCATTGAATATTTTAGGAACAAAGAAATACCCAAAGCATAGGTATTAATATATACCCAAAGGAAAGAATATTCTAGCATATATACATATAGATTAATCACCTAGGTCACAAGGACCATGTGAACTTCAATGAGGCCCATGATCACATGACAGTAGGAACATCATGCAAAGGGGTTATGCAATTCATGTGATCTGATCCTGATCATGTGAAGCCCCATAAAATATCCCAATTAATCATGTAAAAACCCTCTGATTATTCTTTTTTATCATATGATATGTCATCAAACAATCTCCCAATATGTTTATAAAATAAAAGTTAGAAAAGAGGGAAGCTTCATGGGAAGGTAGTTGCATTGGCTTTCATGTGATGTGGTTATGTGCCTCATAAAAACTATTAATTATCATGAAAATCACCTCAGAAAACCATCTTAATCTAGTGATATCAATTCAACATGGTTTTTTGGACATGCAACACCCTAATGAGTCCAATTCCCAATGCTGAATTTACAATAGAAACATCAAAGAGCCAATTACCATAGATCATCTAAACAATGAAACAAACACATCATTCTCTTTACCACCTGAGGTTATTATGATCATTCAAGGTTAGCCATTAAAGCTCCTCCAAGACCAATGGTTTTTTAAAGGTTCCATACACCACATATGTTATATATGTAAACCAACCTTTCCCATATTTGTTAACACATCGACAATACTACTCATGGTCCGATGATGCATCGTCACCCTCTCCACCTCTGTCACCTGCTACCACCTGTAAGAACATTATATTGAAAATTAAATGTTGTTGCATATTTATAATTAAACTTAAAACCTATAAATGTTTTCAAACTAAATGATTTTTATTTTTTGTGATTTACATGCTCACCACCACTCGGTGCACTACCATTGGGGGCATATCTGCTCATCTGCTGATATAAATCAGTCAACGGCTTCTGCATAGCAGAAATCTGAGCCCCTTGGTCTTGAACTGTGGCTAGTAGAGAAGAAATCTCCCTCTGAACATCTTCAGGTATGGGCTGACTATAACCAAGAGTAGATGTAGCTGGAATCCCTAATGTCCTGCTAAAGAACTCATATGGTACGGGTCCCAAACCCATCCCGCACACTCTACCAGGATGCTCCTTCCCAAGGACATGATCAACCGGGTCATCCTGGGAGACTGAGTAGGACTGCACAGGATTAGCATCCCATAGTTCTTTAATTTTTACCTATAAATCAAATATCAATTCATATTAACACAGTGAAAACTGATAATAATTTTTTATAATAAAAATTTGACTTCATACCCCAACTTATTTGGTAGGCTCATTAACAAAAGAGCCATCTGATTTTCTGTGAACATCCAACCACAGTTCAGTCTGGGAGACTTCGTGCCCAAAATTCCGCGACTGCATTAAGCAAAGATAAATAAAAAATTCAATATATTAAATAGATAATATTGTATTATAAATATATAAAATATATAAAATATTACAAATGAAATTCAGCTTCTAGAAAAGATTTTTGAGCCAACCGTGTGAGGGATGACTTGCTTCGCCCTGTTTGATGCATTCTGTAGTGAGAGATCCTGAAATAAATAAAATGAAATTTAACAATAATGTATCCAATGTCATCTCCTCTTTATATACATGTATTAATGTAAAATGAGGATAATATAATAATATATATTTCAATACCATCCGCTTCTCATCACAATGCCTGTCAACAAAAACTTTCCACTGCTCCTTCGGTACCCCACTGGGTGGCTTGTCATACATTTTTTCCAAGGTCAACGAAGTATCATTGACATCACACCACAATCTCCATTTGAAATCCTTCCATTTTTTACCAAGATTTTTTAAAGTCCACTTCTGTGGTATCACATCAGCAACTTTGAAGTGGAAGAACATCTGTATACAGAAATTCATTTTGAACATATTAGTAACATAACATTAAATTAAATCATAATGTAATAAAATTACCATTATTTGAGAATCAAAAACTTCATTTTTCCAGTTTGGAGGCATTTGTCTCCAATCATCATATGAAATGGGAAGGTAAATGGGCTTCGCTGCCAACTGACCTATAATCTGGCCAAGTAACCCCGCGACATCATCCGTAGGGACCCCATAAGAATCAAATGGCATGACTATCTTTTCGCCATTCATGTTAAAAAAATCTTAGCTTTTTAAGTGTTTCTCCATGGTTATATTTTTTTCATCTTCAATGATCAAACAATTATTATAAAGAAAATGCAATAAATTTATTTAATTAAAATTTATACCTATGACTGTGACCCTCCAGTATGTCCGGGATGAACTGGAAGGGGTCTGTCACTGCCCAACTAATGACGCACCTGTAGGGGGAGTCGATGACTCACCCTCTAATGGGGGGACCTCTGATGGTGTGAGAGATGGTGTAGGGGGAGATCGTGCGGGGGTGTAGGAAGCTGGTGCCTCAGATGCCGTGGGGAGTGACCCAAATGGATCAGCATCCGTCGCAGAACTAGAAGAAATAGTATACCGCTTCCTCATTCGCATTCATATCATTTAATCAAATAAAATTATGTTCAGAATATATATTTAAAAAAAAATTATGCCGAAAAAAGAATTAAAAATGATAATAGATGCCCAGTACTAACAAATAAAATATATATAACAATGATAATGAATGACTATAGAAATGAAACAAGTGGTTGTTGCATGAATGAATAATTGTACATAAAATCATTTTCCCCTTCAATCATGTCAGTTTTCTTCTCCATTGCTTTATCCACTTCATTCAACCTTACAAGACTAATATTTTCAATATCATGATGGACAAATAATTCTGCTTCCTGTTGTTGATGAAATTCAATTTTAGAGGTCAAATCTTCCACTTCATCACCCATATCAAACAAATCTCTTTGTATTACGTGAGTAACTACACTCCACCCTTCATCAAAAACATCATTCACATAATATACCATTTTGTCTTGTGATGCTTAGATATATGGATCATGCATTTCACGATCACCAACATCCATCAAGCGAGAGAAGTTCACAGAAGTAAATTGCAATGAATCTCTTTTAACACCTCTGATAATATCGACCCATTTGCATTGGAATAAAACAACAGAAAAATGTCCATGGTAGTTTAATTCAATTATATCACACATCTTTCCATAGTATCCCACTTTAGGAAACGTAAATATTCCACTATTCTGTTTTTTCAAACCCACTTCTCGATCAACTGTATGAAATCTAAAGTCATTCACGTTATAAGCATCGAACTTTATAACTTGCTTTATAGGACCTCTAGCAAGAAACTTCAAATCTTTTGACAAGTCTGCTCGAGTATTAGTATTCATGATCTAAAAAAAGAAATATAATTTAATATATTTACAAATTGTATGTGTCAAACTAATATTCTTATTTATTGCAATATTTATGAACTTACACGTTGTGCAAACCATTCTACAAGCTCTTTATTCACAGCTTTCGTTATATCTTTCTCATTTCGTGGTCAGCCTCTCATTCGCCTCTTTTTTTGTATCCTCAACTCTTCAATAAATGGATCTACAATTTCACTATTCAGCAGCACATATCTATGTGCCTGTAATAATTCGAATTCTGTCAGTGTTAGATTTGAGGTCCTCCCAACTGATCAGCCAATAGCAGGAAATATTTTTGATTTCTGATGCATTTTAGATTGAGTTTATATGTCGTAAACACGTCCAAATCGATTAAATCTTGTCTCAATATCATCTACATACCTGGAACAAAAGGTAAGACATTCATCAGCCAAATAGTCTTCAGCAATAGAGCCTTCTGGTTGAGCTTTATTTCTCACGTATGATTTCAAATGCCCAAGATATCTGTGAAATAAAATAATAATATTATGCATTTATTTAAATGCCAATTTTTTTTTACTTAACTGGAAAAAATATAAATAGAATACCTCTAAATTGGATACATCCATCGATAATGAATGGGGCCTCCTAATTTAGCTTCTTCAACCAAATGCATAGTTAAATGCATCATGATAGTAAAAAACGATGGAGGAAAGATCATCTCTATTGCACAAAGATTCAATAAAAACCTCTCCTGGAGGTTGTCAAGATGAAATGGATGTACAAATTTCTCACATAATTTCATGAAAAATGTGCAGAATTGGAGTACAATAGTAGTAACTTTTTCAGGTAATAATGTACCCAATGCTAATGGTAGTAACTGTTGTAACAAAATATGTGAATCGTGACTTTTCAATCCATGTAACTTATGATTCATCAAATCAACAGACCTCGAGATGTTACTTGAATACCCATCAGATACCATCACATTCTTTAAAATTCGAAGGAACGTATCTTTATCCCTATTTTTCATTGCGAAAATGGTCGGAGCATACTTTTCATTCTCATCTAGCCAGAGATCGCGTTTTATGTTCATTACTTGTAATTCTTTGTGTGCATTAAGATGATCCTTCGACTTTCCAAGCTCATTAAGTAATGTGAAAATCAAATTATCATAGACATTCTTCTCAATATGCATCACATAAAGATTTTGGTGCAACAAATTAAATTCCCAATATGAAAGATTAAAGAATATACTTTTTTTCTTCCATTGTTGCGTTCTGATTTCACTTGACGATGCACTTTGGACCCATTTTCTGCTATCATTCAAATGATGAACCTTCCCACATTATGTTTCAACATTTTCAAGCTGTTTCAATATTTCAGAACTGTTTGACAACTTTGGAGGTGGTCTACGGTCAATGAAACCATTAAATTTTGATTTTTTCAGCTGAAATCTATGAGATGCATCGAGAAATAATCGATGGCATAAGAAGCACCATTTTCTACTGTGAGGTAGCCGTTTGGGCTCAAAATCAAAGTTACAAATGGGACAATCCAAAATCGTATAAGTTTTCCAACCAGATAAATTCCCAAGACCAGGGAAGTCACTAATGGTCCACAGTAAAGCAGCATGCATTTTGAACATTGTTTTAGAAGAAACATCAAATGTCTCAACATTGTTACTTCATAACCCCTAAAATTCTTCAATCAAAGGCTTCAAGTATACATCAATATCATTTCTAGGCATTTTTTTTCTAGGAATAATCATTGAAATGATAAAAGATGATTGTTGCATACACATCTACGGAGGCAGATTATAAGGGATCAAAACAACAGGCCAAATGCTATAACTTGTACTCAAAGTCCCAAATGGGTTGAATCCATCAACATCCAATCCCAGTCAAAATTCCTAGGATCAGCTGAGAAATCTGGATGTAATGAATCAAATGTCTTCCGTGATTGGGAATCTCGTGGATGTCTCATTAACCCATCATTGTTATTATCTACAGAATGTAATTTCATGTGTTCAACAGTTTTTGATGACATGAATAATCTTTGCAATCGCGGATTTAAAGAAAAGTAACGAAAAACCTTTGCAGGTGTGTTCATTTTATTCTTCTTCATGAAATTATGTCCAGTCAGACTTCCAACATCACCCATTGACTGCCATCTAGAAGAAGAACATTTCTTGCAATTTTGTCTACTTGAATCCTCTCCCCAATAAAGCATACAATCATTGGGACACGCATGTATTTTTATATAATTTAGACCAATCTTGTTAACAAATTTTTTCATATCATAAAAAGATTCTGGGATTTTTGCTTCAGGAAATGCATCACGAATCAATTCCAATATCATGGACATTGCCTTATTTGTAATTCCACATAGAAATTTGATATGGTACAACTTCAGCAGAAATGAAAGCTTTGAATTTTTCAAACACCCACTATACAACTCTTGATTTCCATCGTCAACTAAATCATGAAACACATTTTTCTCAGTGAAGTTTTCCATTACATTTGGCTCTACAGAATCAAGAGGAGGATCCAATGATATGTTCCAATCTTGATCTACTTGTGTTACAGTCTCAAAAACATCACTTGTCATGTTGAAATTTGTAGCACCCTCTTCTAGTTGTTCGGATATGTTTTGATGCTGATAGAGGTGTCTTGCAGTGCTGAATGCATCATTTATGAGGTTTTTCATTTCATTTTCCATTTTCGACGAACATGGGACCTCATTCTATGGATTAACATCAGTGCTCAATCTTTCTGTATTGTTCAATTCTCCATGCCAATTCCAACAAAAATATTGACAGGGAATTACTTCAGTATTAAATGTTCATAAACTTCATCTCTCTTCAACCATGTTCTAAATTTACATTTAGGACATGGACATATTATTCTCCCTTCAACGGATCGATTTGAAATCACAAAATATAAAAACTCATTCAAACCCTTAACATACTGAGGTGTGTTCCTCGGTAATGTGATCCAGCTTTTATCCATGTATATCCCAATGTGCCTACACAAAATATATGATAGTGTAATATTACTGAATTATAATATAATAAAGATGTCCCATTGATCATAAATTATGCATCATATAATAAAGATGATTCATTGATCACATTTACCACTTACTTATCATGCCCAGACAAACCAAACAAGTCTGGTCCCTAGGAGACAGCGTGAACACCTCATTGAGAAGCAGTAAGAATATCGGGTTACACAATTATCATAACACTGTAAATCACACATTTATGTTGCCTCAAACAATTTATATCCCCACTACATTAATGAGATACATTGGTCCACTCAGATTACTTCCACTCCCTCACAAAAAATACTACAACTTTCCTGAACATCTCATATACTCACATGCTTGGTCATCTCAATTAAATGTTTTATTTAATTTTCCATATATAGAAATGGGATACCAGTCAGTATTTATAATATCCATCCAAAATCACTAATATAGAGTACCAATGCATGGGTTCCCATTTCTAGAGTTTCCCCTCATTAGATTATGTTTAATAATCATTACCTTCACTTATCAATATTATAGATCAATAAAAATAATATGGAATATTTTTTTACCATATTTAGATTCATAATTTGAACAATGTTGTTGATACATGTTTATAAGCCAAAGAATATTCTTCTCACTAGATCCAACACAGTGATAACAAATTATGATAATTCCCCCACTTAATTTGAATGTTTTTTCATCTATTAACCATTTATTTAGTCGTGATTACCTATTCTTCAAAGATGGACAAGGATTATTTAATTCATTAAAAAGATGAGTTTTATTTTTTTGGTCTTTATCAACATCACTACAAATTATTATCTTTTCATTACATATAATCAAGTACCTTTTATTTATATAATAAGCATATGGTTCAAGTGAACATTTATTTTGAGTGAGGATACTTTTTTTAAAATAATTAAATGGTTCTGTCCCATTTATCCTCATAAACCGAAGAAAAACATTCATATATATATTATCCATATATATTACTTGGTTGTACCTTCTATGAGTTCCTCATGAGGGTGTCGTTGAGTTAGAGACAGAGATATGTTAGACCTTTTGAATTGATATTTGTTATTTTCTGTTGGCTCTAAGATTAGTTAGACCATTTGAGGTCACTAATAATCTCATATAGGTTTCTTATCGATTAACATTGTTGGTTTTTATAATAGGTATTCATGACTTTTTACACATGTATCATCTCAGAAAATACCATCCTGATCCCGCTCACATTCTAAGTTGGGAGGAAATTGACTTTGAGCCATATGTTTCTATTTTGGAGAAACCAATTGAAATTGTTGACTCTCAAGTGAATGTATTTTGTGGGAATTTTATTCCATTGGTTAGGGTTATACAGAAACAAGGATAAAATTATCATGAGAATTGGGAACACGAGTTGTTGACAAAGGAGTAGTGAACTCATATTTTTCCATGGATTACATCTTTTACATGACTTATTGAGGACAAAAATTATTTATAGTGGGGAGTTTGTAAGATCCTATTACTGATCTATCAGGTATTTTTTTATCCTCTTCATGGTTTTCCTTTTCTCCATTGTCTGTAGAGGACTAGGAAGGAATTGGTAAGATACCTAAAATGGTGAATTCAGATATTTGTTGTACTTTCATCTTTAACCAGCTTTTTCTACATGATTCAAAAGTCTTTCACACTATATAACTAGGTTACACATCGTGTAACTATTACTAGATACAAGTCATGAAAGGGTATTCAAGCTGTGAAGGTATACACCTCAGGAAGAGTGGTTTCACATCGTAAATTTTAAAATAATGGCTTTTTAATTCGAGGTGAAGGAATTTTCTACATACTAGAACACCATGGATTTCACAGCAGGTAATAGTATTACACATCATCAAATAGACCTCGTGAAGTTTTTAAAATAGGCAAGTGGCTATTTTGGATTCAGTTCTTTTCTCCAGGCCCTTGGATCCCTGCCTAGAGATCTTCTTGGGTTATTTTGGGAGACTATGCTCTATCTATATTGATCCATTCAACAGTGGATATTTTATTATAGATGTGGCACATCTCTCTGGGTAAGAAATATTTCTGATTCTTCATTTCTCTTGATAATGGTGGAACCCTAGGGTAACATTATCATACCTGGTGGCCTATGTTTTTGAATCATTGTGTATTCTTCTCGATCCTTTGATAGATCTCATTATGTAGGCCATTCCTTGGTTAGTTGTTGTGTGTCGGATGTCTTTTCTTGATGTATTTGGTGTTTTCCCTTTCCACCAACCCCTTATTTTCTAATTTATATCAATATTAATGTTTTTATTATATTCCATGTCCTTCATTTTCATCATTGGGTTTTCATTGTTGGTGGATCCCTTTACGGGAATGTGTGACTTGAGCTTTCAGGTAGGTGGTTCCATCTCTAGCCTATGATAATTAGCCTAATTTCTCTTAATTTATAAGTTGATATATCAAATTGGAATGACTATTTTCATTTTTTTAACAATGGGTTTTTGAGAGAAATGTTTTTCCATGATTTTTGATAAATGAAAGGGAAATGGGTACTTTTAAAATATTGAAATTGATTTGTGAAAATGAGCACTTAGGTTCCCTTGGGTAATTAGGTGGAAGGTTTATCTTGAGTCCATAGTCCATGTTTTGTGATTATTAGGAGGTTTTCTCATGGGTATTTCCTTAGTTTCCAAGTCCCATTGTTCTAGGGGACAACTATTAGCATTTTCCTGGGGTTTACTCATGGGGTATTCCTCTTCTTCCTAGTCATGTGTTATAGGAATTGGATTGTACACATGATTTATTATGGTATAAGTATTATTCTAGTCTAAACTATAGTGTTCCTTGGTACTTATGCCTCTACTGCTTAATTTATTTTGTACTGATTGGATTTATGAGTTATAATTGATATACATTTTGTACCTACTTTTGTTTAGAACTAGGAAACAGGGAAATGTTTACCCATGTTTTCTATAAAATTTTATTACTTCTTATCATTCCATGATATATTTAAAATAATAATACTTGAATAGTTATATAGAGTATTGATATGGAACACTCGGGTGGGATCCTATGGAGGATGTTAGCTCACACCTTGTGCACCTCCTTAGGGGTACATAGACATTTATATGTCTTCCAATACTGTGAAGGGAAAGGCGCTGAAGTGAGGTGGTGATGTTTGTGTTAGATGGGTTTGGGTAGCTAGTCGTGAGATGGAGGGAGTTCAAACACACCATCTCATGGAGTAGTTTTTGGTTTTAGTACATGTAGTTAGGCTTGTTTTCGAGACGTTGACTACTTTTTTAATTGTTCTTTTCTACTGTCTTTTGACTATTATGGTATATATATTCCTTTAGTATTCCACATTCCTTTTCATTTTTTGTATACATATATGCAATGTGTTTTATCATGTTGGGATTAATTTTACCATTTGTTGTGTTTTTTGATGCATTTGTTCTTGCCTCCAAACCATGAGGATCGGGAATAACCTTCGGGTATGTAACAGAATGGGTCAGTTACCACGTTTGAGGGTTACCCGGGTCAATTCAATACACAACCTCAATGGAAAATATTCCTAGAATTAAATTAAAGATGAGAGTGACCCCCATATCCAACCTCCTACAGGCCCCGGGTTGATGACTTGAACAGGGGTATAAAAAATAAGGATGAGAGGAATTAACATCATATATACCAATAATAAAAACAGAATAACATTCAACAACATCATAATATATATATATATTTAAATCAACAATAATACTTTAAAGAATGAATGCGTAAAAAAATAAAAACCCCAAGATAAAAATACCAAATAAATCTCCATGGTAGTGATTTCACAACAAACACCAAGCACGAAGATAGTATGACCCAACTTAGTCCCAAAAAATTTTATACGAATCTGGAATTTTTTATATATATGGGGTTTATCATAATATGTATCCTTAGTATGATTATACACATTACCTCCAATGAAAAATTTAAAGGAGTATAATAACACATCATTGAACAAACAACATAACTAGTAAGCACCTAGTAGGTAAACTATTTAAAATACTCACCAAGACTCGATTACTAAATATCATAATCATGCACAGTAAAATAATATCAGATGAATATGACACAAAGGAACCCTAAAACCAATTTCTTCTTTTTTTCACTATAGCACCCTAATATCAAATGTCATATTCTCCCAATATCTTTAACATTTATTCCATAGAATACTATATATAATATTACAACCATACCACAAACCTTATCCATATCATCATCATTAGCCAATAGCCTCTATCACATATCACATATCATTAACACTTCTCCAAATCAGTACTGTTGGGAATCAAAATCATGAAGGACATTAACCTAATTCCATACACCTACCATGCACAACCTCTAATATATATCCTTACATCAACACCACAATAACCCATCCCATAAATACCACTTATAGTCCACTATTTTACTTAAATCATATCATTATCTCAAAAACCCATAGGGACTTATAGTGCACCTAGTTTATAATCATCATCAATGACTCAAAGGGTTTTCTAATACGTAATGTAACTTCACATAAAAAACCATTAGGGTCTTCCATTTCACTATATAATTTATAAATACGATCTTACCCACCTCAATACATCAAAGATAATTCTAAAACTATAAGGGAGAGTGGGGATAGGGGAGTAGGCATGCATCCATTCCCTCACCATCCCGAATGTTAGGGGAAGAAACCTAGTTCCCAGATCTTGTTTGGATTCGATAAGGGTGTCTAACTCAAGTGGGTTGTATTCAAAAACCAAAAATAATAATATTTATGTATATTTATAGACACACACAAGACCAACATAAGACATAAATAAACAAATAGAACTTCTATAGCAAGTAAAAATCACCACACTACTACTACCTCACATTAACATCACTACCAACTATAACAGAATGACCATCCCCACATCTTATACAATGATCCACAATAAAGAAGAATAATTTACCATCATGCCTCATCATTTATCCCATTTATAGATTCATTTCACTAACCATATTACATTATTTATATTTTATATTAATCATATTTAATGACAAACCATGTAGCCATCACCCATATTTTTCCCAACTATTAACCATTAATTAAAAGGCTTATTTTTTTTTAATATTTACCCATGATCGTTTTTAATTCCATCAAACCCCATGTCATGATCATGATTAAAAACTATATTCCATTCCATAAGGAAACTACCAAACATTCATTTTTCATATAACCAAGTCATGTCCCATAACAACCCACTCATTCCCTCTTTTCAACCATGCAATGGAGGAAATATCCCCACTACACAATCCATAATCTCAATTTTATTCCATAATAGCACACATTTAATATTTTCAACTATGCTCCTATGTACTCTAGGATTTATATAACTATTCAATATTAACCTATTGTATCATAAATCATTGAATCCATGTTGAAACCTCAAATGAAACAATCACCTACCAATCATTCTCAATATTATCATCATGTGTGAAGTCTATAAAAATTTTCTATACTTAAAACCTAGTTAAATGGATACATAACTTGAAAAGATGGGTCACCGGAGATGGAGGTCATGGGTTCGCCGGAGACGGAGGTCGCGGGGTCACCGGAGGTCGCAGGTTATTGGACGGTTGGGGGTCGCCGGACGGTTGGGGGTCGCCGGGGGGTTAGGGGAAGAAGGGAGGGCGCGAGGTTTTGGGGGAAAGATCGGGGTGGGGGAAGAAGGGTCAAGATTGTTAAAATGAATTTTGGGTTTCACGGCGGTTTATTAAAAACCATCGCGAAACCTTTCGGCGAAAACGTTTAGTGGAGGTTTTGTGAACCGCCGCCACAAAACAGCCGCTAAAACCGGTTTTTGTTGTAGTGTTTTTTAGTGGATTTATGATTTTAATGGGATTTTAGGGGTTTTAATGATTTTTAGGGTTTATTATTCTTTTATGGGTTTCAAGGTTTTTTGTGGGTTTGTAGGGATTTCAGAGATTTTTATGTTCTTAGGGGATTAAAGTGTTTCTAGGTTTTTTTATTTTTCTTATATTTTTTATTTTTATTAGGGGTTTTTACATTCTATGTACTTTCAAGCATTTTTTACAATTTTTTCAATTTTTAGGGGTTTTGGCGGGTTTTTAAGGGATTTAGCATCTTTTAGGTTTTTAGGGTATTTAATTGTTTTTAGGATTTTATGTTTTCCTTATGGTTTTTCAGGGTTTTAAGTATTTTTACATTTTGATGGACTCTTAGGAAATTTATCATTTATACTGTTTTTAAGGTTTTTAGGGATTTTGAGGGGTTTAGGGTTTTTATGATTTTTTGGGTATTGATGGTTTTTTTGATGGTTTTTTTGTTTTTATAGGTTTTTAATGTTTTTTAATGGATTATGGAGTTTAATTTTTTTTTTATCATTTTTAGTGGGTGTTAGCGGTTTTATGAGTTTCTAGTGTTTTTTAATGTTTTTAGTGTTTTTATCTATTTTATAATTTTCTAGGGCTTCTAGGATATTTATTATTTTTAGGTTTTTATTATTTTTAAGATTATTTAGATTTTAAGGTTTTCATAGGGTTTTTTAGGGATTTAGGATTTTTTATGTTTTTAGATATTTTTAGGGATTTTTTATAGTTTTTATGGTTTTTTGGTTTTTTGGGATTTCAAGGGGTTTTTTGGATTTTATGGTATTTAGGTTATTTATGGTTTTTAATATTTATATGTTTCTTTTCATTTTTTAGGGTTTATTGAATTGTTTTTGTAATTTTATTCTTTTTAGTATTTTTACATTTTTTAGGATTTTAAGGGGTTTTCAGTGTTTTTAGTGGAGTTTTAGTGTTTTTTGGGGTTTAGGTGGTTTTATGGTATTAGGAGTTATATGATTTTTAGTATTTTTCGATGTCTAGGGAATTTTTACGGGTTTTTAGTGTTTTTATTATATTTTATGATTTTAAGGGGTTTTATGTGTTTTAGGTTTTTAATGTATTATTAGGGTTCTTCAAGATTTTTAAGCATTTATATTTTTTTAGACATTATAATCATTTTTTAGATTTTTTTTAGTTATAAGGTTGTTTAGGGATTTTAGAGTTCTCTGGTTTTTTGGGTTTTATGAGTTTTTAAGGTTTTAAATTTTTGTTTGTTTTTTTATCATTTTTAGGAGTTCGAATGTGTTTTTGGGTTTTTAGTAGTTATTTATTGTTTTTATGGTTTTTTAAAATATTTAACATTTTATTGGTTTTTTATGGTTTTAGGGTTTTTAATATTTTTAGGGTTTTTATAATTTTAAAAGATTTTATGGATTATATGTGTTTTTATATTTTTAATATTCCTTAGGGGTTTTGGGGGAATATTTGGGGTTTTATATTTTCATATATTTTTTGGGATTTTTATTACTTTTATTGGGTTTCACAGTTTTGATGAATTTAAGGATTTATAGGGGTTTTTGGGTTTTAGGTTTTTATCTATTATTTTAGTTATTATGTGTTTTTAATGGTTTTTAATGTTTTTATATGTTTGGAGGGTTTTTAGAGTTCTTATTGTCTTTTGGGGTTTTAGGGTTTTTATGGGTTTTTTGGGTTTTTATGATTTTATTTGTTATTATGTGTTTTAAGTGCTTTTATGGTTTTCATGTTTCCATAGGTTTGTTCAAAAAAATTGGTTTATTATGTTTTTAGTTATTTTTAGTGATTTTTTAGGATTTTTAATGTTTTTTTGGGATTTTAGAGATTTTGAGGGATTTTATGGGATTTATGGGATTTTAGTTTTTTTCATTTATAGGTCTTTTATAGTTTTTCTTATTTTTTACATTTAAGTGGTATACAAGTTTTCTTAGTTTCGTTTATTTTTTGGTTTTAATGGGTTGTTATTGTTAATTAATTATTAGGGGTTTTATGGTTTTTAGGGGTTTTAGGGCTCTTTTAGGGTTTTTACATTTTTAGGGTTTTTACATTTTTAGGGTTTTTATTTATTTTAAAAAAATTACATTGTTTTATTATGTGTTTTTAGGGTGTTATATTATTTAATGTTTTTAGGAATTTCTATTGACATTTATGGGTTTTTAGTATTTTTAGATATTTTTAGGGTTTTAGTTGTTTTTTGGGGTTTTAGGGGTTTTTTGAGTTTTTAGTGATTTAATGTTTTTTTTTATTTTTTCTAACAAATTTTTTGGTATAAATTGATTTTAGAATTTATTTTGGGTTTTTGGATTATTACTGGTTTTACGGTTTTTAGGTATTATAATGAGTTTTAGGGTTTTTATGTTATTAGTGTTATTTATGTTTTTCTTGGGGTTTTATGGTTTTTTTATTTCTTAATGTGTTTAATGTTTTTAGAGTTTTTTTAAATTTTTTATGGATTCAAAGCATTTTTCGATTTTTTAAAGGTATTTAGGTTTTTTTGGGGTTTTAGGGGTTTTAATTTTTTTAGTGGTCTTTAGAGTATTTAGGGGTCTAGGTTATTTTATGGTTTTTAGTGTTTTAGCATTTTTAAGAGTTTTAGGGGTTTTATCTGAATTTATTTTTTAAGGGTTTCGTAGGTTTTTTTAGGGGTTTTTAGTATTTTCAATATTTAAGTTATTTTATGCATTTTTTTAACGATATATTTTGTTTTAGGGTTTTTAGAAAATTTTAGGGTTTAAAGGTTTTCTATGGTTTTTAGGTTTTGTAGGGTTTTTGGGGGTTTTAAAGTTTTTTTGATTTTTTAGTGGTTTAAGGTTTTTTTTAGTGTTTTTTAATTTTCTTAATAGTTCATAGATTTTTAATCGTTTTAGGTATTTTAGTGTTTTTATTATATTTTAGGGATTCTATGGTTCCTAATTTTTTATCAGTTTTATGTGGTTTTAGGTTTTAAGGGTTTTCATAGGGTCATTCTGTGTTTTTATGTTAACATAGATATTTATAGAGTTTTGGGTATTTTTTAGGTTTTTTATGGATTTTTTTGTTTTATAGATTTTGAGGGGTTTTAGAGTTTTAGGGTATTTATGGTTTTTAGAGTTTTTAGGTTTTTGGGGTTTTGGTGATGTATGTTTTTTAATGGTTTCTTAGTGTTTTTCAAGGTATTTATGGTTTTTTAGTTTATTATGGTTTATAGGGTTTCTTATGTTTTCAATGGATTTTGAGTGTTTTTATGGTTTTTTTGTGTTTTTTGGTTTTTTATGTTTTTTAGGTTTATAGGATGTTTTATGTTTTTTGTTTGGGTTTTAATGGACTTTTAGAGTCTTTTTAATGTTTTTAGGGGTTTAACATTTTTAGAGTTTTTAGTGGGATTTTAGGATATTATGAGTTTTTAAGGATTTTTATGGTTTTTATGGGTTTAAGGGATTTTATGGGTTTTTAACGTTTTTAGGTTTTTGAGGTGTTTTAAATGTTTTAGGTAGTTATTTTTTTCATATGGGTTTTCAGGATTAGTAGAGTTTTATAAATTATTATATCTATTTTTTCCTTTTTATGACTTATATGGTTTTATGATATTTAAGGATTTGGAGGGTTTTTTGTGTTTTTAAATTTTTTGACATTTTTTTTGGTATTTTAGGATTACTATGGTTTTTAGAGTTATTAAAAAATATAGGTTTTTAAAAGGTTTTTAGTTTTTAATGGGGTTTTAGTGTTTTTTAATCTTTTGTTGGATTTTATGGTTTATAGGGTTTTTTGGGTTTTCATGGGTTTGAGGGTCTTTCTAAGGTTCTTTAAGTTTTTTAATGTTTTTAGGTTTTCAAGGATTTCAGGTGGTGTTAGGATTTAGGGTTTTCTAGTGGTTTTCATGATTTTTAGGGTTCTTACATTTTTAGGAATTTTTAGGTAATTTTTGTGATTTTATGGTTTTTAGTGTTTTTGGATCTCATGGTGTTTTTTGGGATTTTGTAGGTTTTTTGAGTTTTGGGGGTTTTTTGAGTTTTTAGTGTTTATAAGGTATTTCAGAGTATTTAATGTTTTTAGGGGTTTAAAGGTATTTTATAGTTTTTAGTGGTAGGGAATTTATGGAGTTTATGGTTTTTTGGGGTTTTAGGGGTTCTTTTTGTTTTCTAGGGTTTTTATGGTTTGTATATCTTTTTACTGTTTTTATCATTTTTTCAGTATTAGGGTTTTTAATTTTTTAGGCTTTCATACATTTATTTGGGTTTTTTGGGTTTTTAGGTTTTTAAGGATTTTAGGGTTTATAATTGATTTTTTAGGCTTTTATGGTATTTTATTGTTTTTGGGGATTTTAAGGGTTTTTTTTTATATGTTTTCATGTTTTTTTTGGATTTTACAGGGTTGAATGTTTTTTATATTTTTTTTACCATTTTTAGGTTTTTAAATGGTTCTTAGATATTTTAGTGGTTTTGTGGTTTTTTTTTGGGTTTTTGGGTTTTTAAGATTTTAATAGGGTTTTTGGGTTTTTAATATTTTTTAGCTTTTTATGGGATTCATGTGATCATGGGTTTTTAATGTTTTCTTAGGTTTTTTTCTTAGTTTTTAGGGTGTTTTACGTTTTTAGATAACTTTTTGAATTTCTTGATTTTTTTTGTTGTTATGGATTTTAGGGATGTTGAGGGTTTTATGGATTTTTGTTTTTTTATTAATTAGGTGTGTTAAGGTTTTTTAGATTTGTTAATCTTTTTGGGGTTAAAGAGGTTTTTAGAATTGTTTTAGTGGGGTTTTTTGGATTTTATGGGTGTTTATGGGTTTTTAAGGATTTAGGGGCTTTAATAGTATTTAGGATATTTTTGGTTATTAAGGTTTCTTTGGGTTTTTAGAAGTATTAGGTTTTTTAGGGTTTTAATTGTTTTTGGTTTTTATAGTTTTCGTAGAGGTTTTCAGGGTCCGTTGGGTTTTTTTTCATTTTTATATATTTTAGTGCCTTTTAGAAATTTTTGGGTTTTTAGGGATTTTGAGGGCCTTTAGTGTTTTTAGGGTTTTTATAGTTTTTTTTGTTTTAGGGATTTTATGATTATTTTAGAGTTTTAAGGGTTTTTTAGTTTTTAATATTTTATGGGTTTAAAGGGTTATTAGAGTTTTTTAGGGATTTAGGATTTTTGTGGGTTTTAGGTGTTTTAATGTTTCTAAGGGCAAGGAAGATGCGAGGGTCGAGATATTCCCTACCCCCCCAAATTTATTAAAAAGAAAAAGAGACACAGTAGACAAGGGAGGGGAGGGGTCAAACGACCCACACCTAAAAACCCATACAACCCAAAATGAAAAAGACCCAAAAAGGCAAATAAAAAACGAGAAAGGAAAAGACCAAACAAGAAAAAAATCAGTCAACATCACCACTAATGTCCAAAACAGAAGCCGCACTATAAGGGTCACCATCTGCACCATATCCAGAGGCCGCATAATCAAAGCAGGAGACCGAGTCATCCCACCCTGACTCATATTCCTCATTAAGTTTGAGGAGCATCAGAAACTTCTCCCTGCATTTTTCTTGTTCCGGGGAATGTTGCTGGTCCTAATGAATAACTTTGATTTTCAGCTTAACTGCCTTTGATGACGCCCGGGTAGCCATGGGTCTTGGAAGAGTGGAATAATCCCTCTTCACCCTCCACATTGATGAGGCATAAGTGGGACCATCACCTTTCACCTTCTCAAACTCATTGGAACGCTTCCCCACCTCCACGCCATGATCTTGTTATTGATCCGGGATAAAAGAGGCTTCCTGATTTAGGGGGCACTCAACAAAATTGTCATGTTGCAGCAATATTGGAGACATTAAGGCAGGTATTTATGCACTACCAATGACTAAAACCAGCAGTCCTTGCCCATCCTCCCCAGGCAGTACCATCCCCCCAACATCATGCAAGTCCAAACAGATAGGCCTATCAGCTTGGGACTCTTCATGCACCTCCATGGCCAGCCCTATCATTTCCTCCTTTGCAGCAGGTTCACCCTATTTGTGATCATCCCCTGTTCCAGCCCCCTCCCCTTGGCCAAACACATTCCCCTCCTTAGGAACTCTCCCCTCATCAGCAACCTCCTCCAAAAGATCCATTTCCCCCTGCTCCACCATCGTCCCACAATATAGCATGATAGGGACCACCGTAGGTTCTAGAGAACCCAGACAAAGTGGAGGCGCCCCACCATTCAGGGATAGCTGCAAAAGCCCCTCCCCCTAGGCAGCTTTCCCTCATCCCCCAGGCAAGAGGGCGCATTTTTGAGTCCCTGAAAAACCATTTTCCCCTACTTCCCAACACCAACCATGGCCCCAATGATGTTCAGCGGCAGCATATCCTTGCCAACAACAGAGACCACACTGCCTCCATCCTGACTAGAATCAACAATAAGGGTTTTATTTGTTTTTATGTTTTCTCGGTTTTAACATTTTTTATGTTTTTAAGGGGTTTATGTGTTTTTAGTTTTCTAAGGATTTCAGGGGTATTTTCAGTGTTCATATGTTTTATTACATTTTTATTAATTTTATGGGTTTATAAATTTTTTGTGGTTTTTATAATTTTTAGGGATTTGATGGGTTTTTAGAGTTTTTATGGTTTTTATAGTATTTTTTGTTTTTTATTTATTTAGTTTTTTGTTTGTTAAGGTTTTTTTAGTTTTTAATGTTTTTAGGGGTTTCATGGGGTTTTTGAGCTTTTAGTGGTTTTTATGGTTTTTATGGAGTTTTATGTTTTTATGGGTTTTATGATTTTTAGTGTTTTTAGATGTTTTATCTATTAAATGTATTTTTGGGGATTTTATGTGTTTTTAGGTTTTTAAGGTTTTCTTAGTTTTTAACGGTATTTAGGGTTTTTATGATTTTAATGATTTTTAGGTTTATATTATGATTTTTATGGTTTTAAGGGTTTTAGGGATTTTAAGGGTTATTAGGGTTTTTATGGTATTTAGGGTTTTCATAGTTTTTTTTTGGTTTTTAGAGTTTTATTAATTTTTTTTACAGTTTTATGGTTTTGTATATTTTTTTAATGTTTTCTAGGGTTTAATATATTTATAGTGTCTTTTTAGGATTATAGTGTTTTTATGGGTTTTTTTGGTTTTTTTGATTCTAGGTGTTTTATAGGTTCTATGGGTTTTTACGTGTTTTTAGAATTTTTAGGGATTTCAGCATTTTTTTGTTTTTAGGAGATTTAAGAATTTTAAGGATTTAATGTTTTCTTAGTGTTTTCAGGGTTTGAGTTTTTTCTAGTGTTTCATGGGTTTTTTTATTTTTTGGCATTTATGAGTATTTAGGGTTTTTAAGGTTTTTAGTGTTTTTTAATGTTTTAGCGGTTTTAATAGGTCTTAGAGTTCTCAGAATATTTACATGGTTTTTATGGGTTTTAGGGTTTTTTAATGTTTTTTTGTGATTTTAAAAAAATGGAATTTTTGTTATTTTGAGTATTTTTATGAGTTCTAGTGTTTTATGACTTTTAGTGTTTTATGTATTTTAGCATTTAGAATTTATTTATGGGTTTTAAATATTTTTAGGTTTTTATGCTCTTCTATGGGGTTTTCATGATTTTTAGGGTTTGTTACATTTTGAGGTTTTTTTTGTTTTTAATGATTTTAATGTAGTCTAAGGGTTTGTATGGATTTTGAGGGTTTTATGTTATTTTAAGTTTTATAGGGTGTTATGGTTATTTGGAGATTTTTTTGAGATTCTGAGGGTTTGTAAGGTTTTTAGATTTTTTTGATATTTTTAGTGGTTTAAAGGGGTTTTAGAGATTTTTAGTGTGTTTTAGGTGCTTTATGGGATTTAGGGTTTTTAATTTTTTAGGGAGTTTAATTTTTTTTAGAGGGTTTTATGGTTTTTTGGGGGTTTAGGTTCTTTTAGGTCTATTTATTATTTTTAGAAATTTTAGGTATTTTAGTGGTTCTAAGGGGTTTTTTGGGTTTTTACGGATTTCTAAGTTGTTTTCTGGGTTTTAAGGTTTTTACATTATTGGGGAGATTTGTAGATTTTTATATTTTAAGGTATTTTTATGGTTTCTAGTTATTTTTAGAGGTTTGAGGGGTTTTTGTGGTTTTTTGATTTTTAGAATTTTATGGGTTTCAAGTGTTTTTAGGTTTTGGATGTTTTTTGGGGGTTTTCAGGGTCATTAGAATTTTTTACGTTTTCAGGGATTTATACGGATTATTAGGATTTTTACGGTTAATAGGGATTTTGGGTTTTTTTTTATTTTTAGGGTTCATGGGATTTTTTGGTTTTTATGGTTTTTAAAATTTTAAGTGGTTTAAAGGGTTTTTTATATATTTAATGTTTTTAGGGGTTTAAGGGGATTATAGAGTTTATAGTTGTTTTTGGGTTTTTATGGATTTTTAGTAGTTTATGGATTTAAAGGTTTATGGTTTTTAGATGTTTTTAGGGCCTTTTAGTATTTTTATAAAATTTTATGTTTTTTGAGGTTTCATGTGTTTTTTGGGATTTAAGGATTTCATAGCTTGTTTTTTTTGTTTTTTGGGTTTCTTTTACAATTTTAGGGTTTTTAAGGATTTTTAAGATATTTATGGTTTTTAGGGGTCTTATCATTTTGATGTTTTATATAGGTTTGAATGTTTTAGGTTATTTTTTTAACTTTTTGATTTGTTAATTTTTTGGGATTTTAGGTTTTAAGGCTTTCATAGTGGTTTTTTGGGGTTTTTTGTTTTTATGGATTTTGGTTATTTTTTTCTGTTTTTTAATGGTTTTTTGGGTTTTCAGACTTTTAAGGTTTTTAGGATTTTAATGATTTTTATAATTTATTTGGTGTTTATGGGTTTTAAGTATTTTTAGGTATTTAAGGAATTTTTGGGTTTCTGAAGATTTAGGGTTTTTACGTTTTTAGATTTATTGGAATTTTTAGGAATTTTATGGGTTTTTAGTGATTTTGAGGGATTTTAGGGTTTTTATGATTTTTTATTATTTTTAGTGTATTTTAGTTTTTAGGGGTTTTATTTTTTATAGTTATTTAATGTTTTTATATGTTTAAATTGTGTTTATGTTTTTTAGTGGTTTTTAGGGGGTTTCAGGTTTTTAGGTGTTTTTAGGATTTTTAGGGTCTTATGTGTTTTTAACATTTTTTTGTTTTTTAGGGAGATAAATTGTTTTTGGGTTTTTAATTTTTTCTTTGGGTATTTCAAGGTTTTTATTTTTTTTAATTTTGTAGGCATTTTTAGGTGTTTTTAGAATTTATATTTTTTTCATTGTTTTTATGGATATTAATGGTTTTCATATGTTTTAGGTTTTTAGGGTTATTTTAATGTTTTTATAGTTTTTAATTTTTTTAGTTTTAATGATTTCTTATTGGGTTTTCATGGTTTTTAGAGGTTTTTAAATTTTTATTTATTTATTTAGTATTGTATGGTTTTTGATTTTTGGGATTTTTTTTCGCATTTTTTAGGGTTTCATGATTTATTTAATGTTATATGGTTTTTTTTGAATTTTTAGGGTTTAATTTTTTTAGTGTTTTTAATGTTTTTATGGATTTAAATGTTTTTTTAGAATTTTTAATGTGGTTAATGGGTTTTTAGGGTGTTTTAAGTTTTTTTGGTTTTTTTTTGTTTTTTTACGGGTTTTAGGGTTTTAAAGTATATTAGGGTTTGTCTTGATTTATATGTTTTTATAGTTTTTATTTGTTTTTATGTTTTTAATTATTTTTTAGGGGTTTTAATGGTTTGTATTTTATTTTAATTTTTTTGTTATTTTTTTTGGATTTTTTTATGATTTTATGGGTTTTTATGGTTTTTAGGGATTTTGAGGGTTTTATGGTTTTAATATTTATTTAGGTTTTTAGGGAATTAATTTTTTTGGTTTTTGTAGTTTGTTTAATAGTTTTTATGGGGTTTACTTTTTTTGGGAATTTTATGTGGTTTTTGGGAAATTTTTTCGTTTTATGGTTTTGAGGGATTTTTAGGGGTCTTAGGATTTTTAGGGATTTTAACATTGTTAATGTTTTTAGGGGTTTTATGTGATTTATAGTTTTTTATGTTTTATTAGTTTTTTTCATAGTTTATATATATATATTTTATTTAGGGATTTTTAGGGGGTTTATGAGTTTTTTTGGAATTTTGAGTGTTTTTTATGGTTTTATGTTTCTAAGGTTTTTTATCATTTTTAGGTTTATTATGGTTTTAAGTGTTTTTATCTCTTTAATGATTACTTATAGATTTTCAAGGGTTTTATGGGGATTTTTCATTTTAGTATTTTTATTATTTTTAAGGGATTTTTTTTGGGTTTCAAGTTTTTTAGTACTTTTGGGGAATTTTAGGGTATTTATGATTTTTTTTGTGTTTTATAGTTTTTTGTGTTTTTTGGTTTTTAAGGTTTTTACATTTTTTCTAATATTATAAGGGCTTATAGAGTTATATGTTTTTTAGTTTTTTATTAGGGTTTTTATTTGGTTCTAGTTTTTTAAGGTTTTTATGGGTTTTACGGTTTTTAGTGTTTTTAGTGTCATTTAGGGTTTTTAGCGCTTTTTAGGTTTTCTGGTCTATGATGTGATTTTATTTTTTTTAATGTTTTGTTAGGGGTTTTTAGGGGTTTTTAGGGGTTTTTTCCTTTTTAAATTTTTAGATATCTTGTAATATTTTTTAGGGATTTTGAGGGGTTTTGAGGGTTTTATAGTTCTTATAATTTTTTAGGTTTTTCGATGTTAAAATTGTTTTATGGTTTTTTAGGATTTCATAGGGTTTTTCATGTTTTTTGGGATTTTTACATTTAGAGGGATTTTATGGCCCTTTTAGGAATTTTATTATATTTTTTGTTTTTAAGGGTTTTATTTATTTTGAGGGTTTTTAGGGTTTAAAAGGTTTTTATGTTTTTTATTGTTTTTTTCTTTTTATGGTTGTTCGAGTTTTTTAGGGGTTTTAGGGTTTATTACAATTTTTATTGTTCCTAGGGGTTTAATTTGGTTTTTGAATATTTAGTGGGTTTTAATGTCTTTTTAATGTATTTTTTTTGGTTTTTTTCTTGTTTTTAAATAATTTGATGGGTTTTTAGGGTTTTTAGGTATTTTAGGGGTTTTTAGTGTTTTAGAAATTTAGAGGGTTTTCGGGGAGGTTTTTAGGTTTTTATTTTTTTTCACGGGGGTTTTCAAGGTTTTAGGGGTTTTCATTTTTTGGGTATTTTTAGGGAATTTTTGAGATTATTATTGTTTTAGGGTTTTGGGTGGTATTTAGGGTTTTTAGGGTTTTTAAAAATTTAAGGGTTTTTTGAATTTTAGCATCTATAATTTGTTATAGGGTTTTAGGATTTTCAGGTTTTCATAGGGGTTTTCATGGTTTTAAGGGTTTTTATATGTTTTTATGTATTTTTAAGGATTTTTGGCATTTTAAGGATTTTTATGGGGTTTTGGGTATTTTTAGGGTTTTCGACTTTTAGCATTTTTTTAGGGTTTTAGGGTTTTTAAGGGTTTATAGTTTTTTATGGTTTTCAAAGGGTTTTTAAAGTTTTTTATGTTTATAGGTATTTTTTTGGATTTTTAGGTTTTGATGGTTTTTAGTGTTTTTAGGGATTTCGAGGGTTTTGAGGGTTTTTTGGTTTATTATGGGTTTTGGGGTTATTATTTTCTTAATATTTGTAGGTATTTAATGTTTTTTAGTATTTTTTAATGTTTTTAGGGGATTAAATGGGGATTAGAGGTTTTGGTGGGTTTTAGGGTTTTTATTGATTTTTATGGGTTGTTAAGGTTTTATATATTTTATGGTTTCTATTGTTTTTAGGGATTTTTAGGTTTTTAGGGGGTTTAGAGTATTTAATTGTTTTTTTGTTTTGTATGTTTTTAAAGATTTTAATTGTTTTTAGGTTTTATGGTTTTCTTAGGGGTTTTCGTGGTTTTTACTATTTTTATTTTTATTTTTTATTTGTTGGTATTTTTTTGTATATTCATTGTTTTTTAGGGTTTATATGGATTTTGAGGGTTTTTAGTGTTTTTTATGGTTTTTATAAATTTTTAGGTTTTTTGGGTTTTTAAGTGTTTCTAGGTTTTTAAGGACTCTTCAATATTTTTAGGGTTTTTTGATTTTTTACGTTTTTTTGTATTTTTAGGGACTTATTGTGATTTTTATGGTTTTTATTGTCTCAAGGTATTGTGAGGGGATTATGGATTTTTAGGGTTATTATAAATATTGTTGGGTTTTTATGGTTTTTTAGTTTATAGGTTTTTTATGGTTTTTAGAGTTTTTCATATTTTTAGGGGATTCATGGGTTTAAAAAATTTTAGTGGTTTTAGGGGGTTTTAGTGATTTTCAAGGTTTTTATAGGTTTTTATGATTTTTATTGGTTTCTAGTTTGTTTAGGGTCTTTTGGGGTTTTCAGTATTATTTTTGTTTTATGTGTTTTTTGTGTTTTTAGGATTTTAGGTTTTCTTAGGTGTAGATAGGGGTTTTATGATATTAGAGTATTTTATATCTTTTTAATGATTTTTTTTTTGATTTTTACGGGTTTTAGGATATTGACGGGTTTTCATGGTTTTCAGGATTTTTATTGGGTTTTTTCGGTTTTTGTAATTTTTGAATTTTTAGGGATTTTTTTTTGTTTTTTAGAATTTTAATTTTATCTTTGGGTTTTTCATGGTTTTTAGGGTTTTTTACATTTTTAGGTATTTTTAGATATTTTTTAGGATTTATATCAGTGTTTAAATTTTTAAGTAAATTTAGGGGGTGTACGATTTTTAGGGTTTCTAGGGTTTTTATGGGGCTTGGGGGTTTTTACTATTTTATTGACTATTTAGGGTTTTTGTGGATTTTTAGAGTTTTTAATGTTTTTAGGTGTTTAAAGGGTTTATATAGTTTTTAGTAAATTTTTAGGTTTTTATGGGATTTTAGGGGGTTTATGGTTTTAATGATTTTTTAGTTTTTTGGAACTTTTTGAATTTTTAGGGATTTTAGGGTTTTTAAGATTTTTAATTATTTTGAGGTTTTTAAGGATTTATTAGGGTATTTAATGTTTTTATTGTTTTATAAAATTTTAGGTATTTGAGTTTAGGTTTTTAGGGTTTTAAAGTGTTTTTAGATTTTGTAAGGGCTCCTTAGGGGTTTTTCTAGGTTTTTAGTGTTTTTTTGTTTTTTTGGTATTTCTAGAGATTTTTATTTTATTTTTAGGGTTTTTAGGGTCTTTAGGTATTGTGAGGGTTTTATTATTTTAAGGGTTATTATTATTATTATTGGGTTTTTTGTGTTATTAGTTTTTATGTTTTTTATGATTTTCAGAGTTTTTTAACATTTTTATTGAATTTATGGGTTTAATGATTTTTATAGGTTTCATGGGGTTGTAGGGGTTTTGAAGTATTTTAGAAGTTTTTATGATTTTTAGTGGGTTTTAGTGTGTTTTGGGTCTTTTGGAGTTTTTAGTATTATTTTGGTTTTAAGGTTTTTTTTGTTTTTATAGTTTTCTTATGGTTTTTAAGGGGTTTACATTTTTGGATATTTTTTATATTTTTTATGATTTTTATATGTTTTTAGGGTTTTTTGGATTTTCATGTGTTTTCAAGGTTTTTAGGAATTTTTGGAGGTTTTAGAGGTTTTAGCTATTATTATGTTTTTTGGTGTTTTTAGGGTTTTTAGGTTTCAAATGTTATATATTAAGGCAGAAGAGGCTCGAGGCAAGGATAGCCTAGCCCCCCAAAATATAATAAAAACATAAACAAGAAGACTACATGATGGTACTACAAGGGTGAGTGTGAATGTCACCATTCCGATCCGAATCCAACAGCGGAATACAAAAGTGTGGGGTAACAAAGGACCACATCGAGCATCTCTCTTCAATCGCCTGTTTCGAGAGGGCATCAGCGACTGAGTTAGATTCCCTATAAATGTGTGAAACATTGAGTTACATGGTTCAAGAGAGGTTAAGGCACTTGATCCATTGTGGTAGAAGTTTCCAAGGAACATCTCTGGAACATCCCATTAAAGCAGTAACCGCAAGCATCGAATCAGATTCTATCTAAAGCCTTGTCCAATTGAGCTGACTCGTGAAAGTCACCTCCTTTGTGATAGCCCACAGCTCCACTTCATAACCACATCCATCCCCAAGAAACTGGAAGAAGAATCCCTTCACAATACCCCGAGAGGTGCGGAAGACACCACAACATCCCGATGGGCCAGGAGCTCCAAGAGTCGTGCCATCAACGTTAACCTTGATCTATGATGGAAGTGGAGGAATCCATCTAATGTACTTCAAGACCATTGTTTTTCTGCTCCTGCAATCCACTCCAAGCGAACACAGAACTGTCAGGTCATCAACATCATTAAACATCTCACCTGTCTATATCTATGAGGCACTGTGGATCACTTTATGAATTGTTACCACACCCCCATGCAGCGAAAGTGGCTGCCGGTTGAAAGAACCCGCATTCCAGGCATCCCAAACGTAATGAATCGTCACAGCCGCCCTGACTAGAAGTTGGTTCAGGTCCTAGTCATTACGGTTCTACGTAGCCAATCCGCGTAATAAGTTTCAAATTTTCTCTTTCAAGCAGCATGCCAGTCGAAAACACTGTGATAGATAACGTCAGATATCTGCTGCAAAAGAACAATGCAAAAAATTCGGCTGCAGCTCTCCTCCTCTTTCCTGCATAAGAAACACGCATAAGCGAGTTGCCATCCAGCAATTTTGAGTTGCTCATAGGTCGGAAACCTATTTATCCAAACTTTCCATATTAATGTAAAATGTAATGGAGCAATGAAGGGAGTCTTGAATTTAAGTAGGCATGATGGTGAGACAAAACCCGGCGGGCACTTCAATTTGTAAAAATCAAGGGT
Organism: Viscum album; assembly: GCA_963277665.1. Taxonomy (NCBI): domain Eukaryota; kingdom Viridiplantae; phylum Streptophyta; class Magnoliopsida; order Santalales; family Viscaceae; genus Viscum; species Viscum album. The sequence goes on from OY728162.1 coordinate 480,731,699, forward strand.
ATTGAATTTACCAACCATGCTGAGCATCCAAATGAGAGTATCAATGTCAAAAAAACCATACAGTTGAACTTGCATAACAATATTATCCGGGAGGGGGAATTTAAGTCATCACATTGTTGTATAAGACCTGCAATGGTTAAATTCTGTAGATCCTATAGAGGTGTCAAGACCTCCAAAATGGGTTTCTCCAGCCAAGGTGTAGACCAAAATGTCCGAGTAGAGTTCCTGGACACAATCCATTTTTATTTAGACATAATATCTTTGTATGGGGATCATAGGGTTGGCTAGACCAAGGAGGTGAGGTACCCCATAAATCCCTCAAACAATCTGCACGTAAATCTCCACATGAGGAAGTCAAGGCCATCTTTCTGAGGGTTGAGCGAACCCCAGTGAAATTTCCCAATCATGGCATTGTTGAAACACAACAAGTCTTTGATACCAAGACCACCCATATCATGCGCTTTTTGTAGTGTTTCCAATCAATAGAGACCAATTTATGTTCCTTGATAGATCCTGTCTAGGAAAAGTTTCTTATTTTGTATTCAATCTTTTGATGAGACTTTCCGACCATCTATTGATGGAAAAAGCATGGACAAAGATTGAGGTGATGACATAATTAATTAGTCAGAACCTTCTATCATGTGAAAGATATTTTCCCTTCCATTTCAACATTTGTTGAATGAATTTAGAAGCTATGTCTTGAAAGTAACGGCTCCTTGCCTTCCTCCAAAAGAGAGGCACGCCCAAGTAGGTGAAGGGAAGGGAGCCTCTCTTTAGGCCCATCAAGTTGGCAATGTGGGTATGTCTTGTAGGAGAGACACCATTTCCAATGATAATCGAAGATTTAATCCAACTGATGTCCTGCCTAGCCATGCACTCATAGTGATGAAATATGCGCTGGAATATTAGCAGGGTTTTCTTGTCATCCTGCCCAAACAAAAGGATTTCATCTTCATACAAGAGATGTGAGGGAACAAAAACGTCTCATCCAACTTTGATTGGAGTGTACTGCCCCACCTGCACAAGATCCAAGATTCAACGACTCATTTAATCTTCCACCACAGAAAATAGAAAATGAGAAATAGGTTCCTTCTGTCAAATGCCATGAGAGGACACAAAGAATCCATGTGGGCAGCCATTAACCATAACCGAAACTCTGGAACTGTGGAGAATTGAGGAAATCATCTTGATGAAGCTATCAGAAAATCCATATCTACTAAGGATCTGGAAGATGAATCTCCACTTTATAGTATCCAAAACATTCAAAATATCCATCTTTAAGGAAAAACTACCTTGTTTTTTCCTCCTCTGCATAATGTTGACCCCCTCTGAGGAAGTGAAAAGACAAGTTTCAATGATCCTTCTAGGAACGAATCCAAATTGATTTGGTGTAATGATTTCATGTCAAATATGCCCCATCCTGATGACAAGAATTTTTGTAATTATATTCGAGATGTTGTTACCAACAGCAATCGGTCAAAAGTCTCCAATTACAATGGCATTATCCTTCTTCAGAATCAGATAAATAAAATTGGAATTTCCACCATGTGGGATACATCCTGAGAGGAAAAATTCTCTCACCACATTAGTGATGTCCACATGGATGATGTCCCAATAGAACATAAAAAACGTGTTTCCAAATCCATCAGGGCCCACAACTCTATCCATATTCAAAGAGAAGAGTGTTGTCCTAACTTCCTCTTCCAGTAGGGCTGCTGTGAGGGTCTCATTCTGCATGGTTGTAACACAAGACAAAATCGAGTCTGTGAACATGGTAAAGATATGACCATCATCTGCATACATACCATATAAGTAATTCCCTGAAGCTTTGGCAATGTCTTCCACTGAGGTGAATGTAGTTCCCCCAACCCGGACTGCACTCATGGTATTCTTGACCCGCCTTTCCTTATGTAAGTCATAGAATAACATAGAGTTTCGGTCCCCATCTTGCAGCCACAAAAAATTGAAATGAGATTTTGCGAGCTTTTCCTTGAGGGAAAGCAACTCATCATGCTTTGAATGTAGATGAAGCTCCTCCCCCGACGGTGAATGTTGCTGTTGATACATGAGTTGATATGTAGACAGCTGTGATTATGCCACATTAGTTTTATCATCCAGCCCTAAAAAAGACCTCTTACTCCATTCTCTTAGGCGGTGCTTAACTTCATGGAGCATTGAGATGATAATAAAATATGGGCTTCCAATGAGGGCGGTGTTCTATGCCTTCAAAACCTCATCCCTACACCCAGAAATTGGGAGACAAGCATTGTTTAATTTAAATGGTAGGTGGTGGATCTAGGGATTCGATCCTGAAGATCAACAACAAGTGGATTGTGTTACGAATTAAATTTTGGGAGAGTAAAGCCAGATATAGCCATTGGGGGTCCTCTATTGCCTATGTGTGCAAAGCATCTATCTAGCTTACTGGATTGTCTACCATTAATGGTGTATCTCACCCTAGTGATGTCATCTCCAAAGATGGAGACCTTAGATAGATCACAGTGGTCAAGGCAAGAGGCAACGTCTTCTGTAGAAGAACGGGAGATATGGGGCCCAACTTTTCCTTAGGCCTCAGGAACATGTTAAAGTCACCAATCAATACCCAGTTGTGATCAATGTCCTCAACAATATGCTTCAATTTCCTCCAAATAATTCTCTGAGTATTGTAGGAGCAAGATACATACACGAAAGAAAGAGTGATGGTGTCAGCACTCATGTGAATAATGATGGAAGTAATTTGTTGGCTCAAATTAATCGAGATAATTTGGACACTATTATGCACCAGGACCCATAGGGTTTCCATGCCATCTGCTCCACCATGGTATGAGAGAAGAGAGTATCAAAGAGAGTTTCAGTTGAATCCCTTCCAATTTTCGAATTTTATCATCGGCTCGGATAACCCTATTAACATAGTCTGGTGAGAAAGAAAGTGCATAAGGGCAGCAGCCGTGGGAGAGTTTCCTAGCCCTTGGCATTTCCAAAACATTATCTTAATTGGGAGTTGACAATAACAGGCGGAGGGGTAAATCCCTTTACCATTCACTTTCTTTTCCTTCACCTATTCTTGGGAGTATCTGAAGTCTGCTTCTCAGAATTAGAAAGAAGATACTTTGCCTCAAGGTTCTGCGCCACATCTGTCTGATTAATGGGTTGATCAGGCTCTGTATCAGCTGGCTCCTCCTCTGCCATGTCACCCTAAAATGCCCCTCGAAGGGGACTTAATTTTTTCAAACCGCATAGGGAATCCTTTGGGGGAACCCTCTATGATTTTTCACCGCCTTATTCGAAGAAACCATAGTGAAACCAGGTCCAACCGCAGTATCAGCTGCAGGATCATCAACCTTCTCCAAGTAAGCCAGAGTTTCCAAGACTTCAACAGGACCACTTCCCAGGGTATGTTGGTCAGACAACCCCATAGAAGCCTCATCATTGGAGGCTTCTCCAGGGTTTGCTGAAACAACACCTTCAGTGGTATTCACCACACTTGTAGTAGGCTACTACGAACAGCGATCAGGCACTGGGTCAGCTTGATCATGTTCAGGTGGGAGGCCTCCACAAGCCCCCTTTGTGGCCACCAGAAGTGTATTTTGATTAAACTTCACAGATGCGACTGGGGAGACATCCTAGTCATTAACCAGGGAGTCCTTGGGAACCACAGGAGTGGAGTCCAGGGATACCTGGTCATCCACTCGCTCTGCAGAACCACCCACAACCATTTCTGGAAGTCCAGAATCAACACCTATAATTTGGACCTCAGAGCTGTCATTACCAGCAATAATATTACCCTTATCCACTAGGGGAGCCGTAGTGGGTAGACAGGAAACCACCTGATTCCTCCTGCACTGGGGTGCATCATGCCCCTTTAATTTGCAGACCGAGCAGGTCAATAACTATCTTCACTACGAAACAAAATTCCCAAAATTGTTTCAAGAGGATCAAAACATCAGGCGCCTCTCATACTGAATCTCCAATGTCAAGATATCCTTGAGGGTGTTGAAGACAAATTATTCAACGAGGGTGCTATCCATGTCCACCTCCAAAAGAACTCTCGCGTAGTGTCCATATCTAGGGCTATCCATCTCTTTGTCAATGCGGATTGGGAAGCCAATTGCTGAGGCAATGTCCCACAAGATTTGCTGATGCCAGTAAAACCAATTTAGCTTATAGATACGAATCCACACTTGCGCAAATGTATTTTTAACACTGAATTGGTGAATGCACTGATCCCAGTCATGGATTCTAAAAATACATTACTTTAGGCTTAGGGACCCAAACCTCTAGGCCCGCCTTTTACATTCATCAGAGGGAAATATGATATGGTAAAAACCTCGCCCGATCACCATCATCTTCCAATCCGAAAACCCCCTGATGTCCAAAATGCAGTTGGAGAGATCTCCGCTTCTCCAAAGCTTCTCCCCCTTTGACATTATAACCCTTGAAATAATAAAGAAACTACAAAGGACAGCTCACTCCTCCAGTGACTCACGATTAGAAGAAACATGTGCAATCTGCCCCTTTCGAATAACACGGCCGGGAGAGGGAGCACCAAAATCAGCAAAGGTGAGGGAAGCAGCCAATTTCACAAAATCAGAAAAAATTTCCTGGAACTAGACGCTTCCAGTGGATCATAGAGAGAAGTGTTCTTCGCCTTTCAAGCTTGGAAGATCCTAAAAGGCTCTTTATGACCAACCGTTTTAGACTACGGGAGGTCTCCATCCCCCCTCTTCACGTATGCAGGGATCACAGCTTACGGCAGTGTGGGATTTTCAGAAATTTTTTAAGATTTATTTCGGTGTTTGGATTTTTTTGGGAATTTTAGGGGGTTTAATGTTATTTAGGGTTTTTATGGTTTGTATGGGTTTTTTTGGGTTTTAGTGTTTTATTGAGTGTTTAGGGTATTTAATGTTTATTTTATTTTTTTCATGTTTTAGGGGTTTAAAGGGTCTTCAGAGTTCTTGGTAATTTTTTTGGTTTAAATTGGGCTTTTCAATTTTTAACATTTTTAGAGGGTTTTATGGTTTTATTAGTTTTTATGTTTTAGGGACTTTTAGGATTTTATGGGGTTTTAGGTTTTTGGGGTTTTTATGTGCTTTTAGGTTTTTAAGGATTTATTAGGGGTCTTAATGTTTTTAGGGGTTTTTTTTAAAATTTTTGGTGTTTGAGGTATGTTTTTGTATTTTTATCATTCTTAAGGTTTTAAGGGACTTTGATTATTTTTATGGTTGTTATGATTTTTTCTGGTTTTTAGGGTTTTTAGGGTTTTTAGGTTTTTTAGGGGTTTTAAGTGTTTTTTTATTTTTATGGTTTGAATGGTATTTTTACGGTAAATAGTTTTGTTTTTACATTTTAGGGATATTTATTTAATTTTTAGGTTTTTAATAGTTTTTTTTTCGTTTTTTGGATTTTGAGGGTTTTTATGGTTTGTAAGTTTTTTAAGGGTTTTATGGTTTTAACATTTTTAGGTTTTTTGGGGTTTAAAGTGTTTCTAATTTTTTAGGATTTTCATAAGTTCATTCTTGGTTTTTAGGGTTTTTTAGTTTTCATAGATTTTTAGGGTTTGTTTTTGTGTGTTTTAGCATTCTTTATGGTTTTTAAGGATTTTGATTATTTTTAATGATTTTATGGATTCTAGGGATTTTAGGGTTTTTTAGTGTTTTAAAATTTTAAGTGTTTTAGGGGTAGTATAATTTTTGGGTTTGTAAGGTTTCCTTTTGGTTTTTCATGGGTTTTACAGTTTTTTATTTTTTTAGGGATTTTTTGGGCTTTCTTTGGATTTTTATATTAGGGGGTTTTTGATTGTTTTTGGTTTTTATGTTTTTTAGTGTTTTAAAAAACATTTATGAGTTTAAATGGGTTTGATATATTTGAGTGGGTTTTTTTATGGGGGTTTTATGGTTTTTGGTTAATTTTTGGTTTTTATAATTTTTAGGATTTCTAGGGTTCTAAGTATTTATTGGTTTTTTAAGGATTTCGTAGGGTTTTTCTGGACTTTTAGGGTTTTTCTAAATTTTATGTATTTTTATAATTTTTTAATAAGTTTTTTGTATTTTATTGTTTTTGAGCATTTTATAGTTCTTATAATTTTTTATGAGTTTTATGTGTTTTTTGGTTTTTATAGTTTTCCTGGTGTTTTCCAGGGTTTTTGGGGATTTTTATGTTTTTAGGGATTTTTTTGGATTTTTATTGTTTTTAATGTTTTTAAGGACATTGAGGGTATTTATGGTATTTTACGGTTTAAGGGTCATTATAGTTTTTTATTATTTTGTTTATTTGAGTTTTTAGGGAATTAAAATATTTTTTGATTTTTTTAATGTTTTTTGGGCTGTAAAGGGGTTCACTAGTATTTGGTAGTTTTTAGGGTTTTTATCAATATTTAGGTTTTTTATGGTTTTAAGGGGATTTATGATTTTAAGGTGTTTTAGGATCCTTTAGGTTTTTTATAATTATTTATATTTTAAGGGAATTAATTGTTTTTAGGTTTTTAAGGAAATTTAGGATTTTCAGGAGTTTTAGGGTTTTTTATATTTTTACATATTTTCGTGGAGTTTTATTATTGTTTTGTTATTTAGGGGTTTTAGGGGTTTTGAGGGGATTTCGGGTTTTTAGTGTTTTTAGTTTTTAAGGGTTTTTTAACTGTTTTAGATTTTTAACATTTTCTTAGGGTTTTTTTGATTTTTCAGTTTTTTTCTTTTTAGGGATTTTTAGGGGATGTTTTTCTATTTTTGGTTTTTTGGGTCTTTAGGGTTTTTGGGGGTTTTGGGGTTTTTTAATTTTTAATTTTTTATTTTTTAGGGATTTAAAAGTATTTTATATATATATATACATATATCATTTTTTGGGTTTAAGGGTTTTTAATTTTTTTATTTTTTTATGTTTTTATGGGTTTTAGGGTCTTTTAAGGTTTTTAGTGATTCTTAGTGATTTTCGGGGGGTTTATGGTCTTTTTGGATTTAGTATTTTTAGGATTTTAATAGTTTTATGTGTTTTTAATGTTTTATTAAGGGGTTTTATGCTTTTTAATTTTTTTTGGTTTTTTGTATTTTTAGGACATTTTTAAAATTTTTAGGGATTTTTTTATTTTTTAAGGGTTTTTAGGGTTTTTCGAGTTATTATAGTTTTTTAGGGATTTAATATTTTTTTGAGTTTTTAGGAGTTTAATGTGTTTTTATAGTTTTTTAATGTTTTTAAGGGTTTAAATGGTTTTTATAATTTTTAGTGGGTTTTATGATTTTTAACATTTTTAATGATTTTAAGGATTTTTATAGTTTTTTGGGAAAAGAAGGCGCGGACCAAGCGGGGAGCTTGGTGCCTCTATTTATAAATAAAAGAATAGTACAAAAAATTATAGGGGGACTTGTAAATTCGGGTATGGGTAGTACCCTTCATGTCAGAGTCTACATGAGACACACAAAAATGAGCTATGAAAGACCATTGTGAGCAGCATTCTTCAATAGCCTTCTTGGAAATAACATCAACCACCATATTGACTTCTCTGTATGAATTAGTGATCTTGAGACTCATGTTCTTGGATAATCTAAGACATTCAATCCATTGGGGTAGGATCTTCCATAGAACCTTTCTTGAGTTTTGACGAAGAGCCTCCACTATAAGCACAAAGTCAAATTCAATCTAGAGATGCATCCACCCAAATTGATTTTCAAAACGTACATCCATGATAATATCCCAAAGATTTGTCTCATAGGAACAACCATTACCAATAAAATGATAGAAAATTCCCTTGAAAAAACATCGATAGGTACGGAAAACACCACCACAGCCTGAAGGACCTGGTGAACCTATTGTAGCACCATTGACATTAACTTTGATCCAGGACAGGACTGGTGGAATCCATCGTATGTACTTCCTCAACATTGGATTTTTACACCTGCCAGAGACTCCAAGAGTGCAGAGTGTGACAAGGTCATTGAAACAGTTGTTCATCGTGCTTGATTAGATACACCCAACCATTTGACCATCACTATGCATGGCAGTAATACCCTCAAGTGAGGAGCATGATTTATTCCAAAACATAGCAGAATTCCTCGTAGTCCATAGGAAGGAAACAATTTCTGCAGATGTAGCATCAATAAGATTATGGAGCTGCTCACTACAACTGAATTCTGTAACAAAAATCATCCTTTGAGAAAAGGTTCCAGAAGGAAAATGGAGACCAAAGGCATCTTGTATGTTGTTCCATAATCTATGAGCAAGACTGAATTCAGAAAAAAGGTGTTGTACACTTTCAGCGTCTCGTAAACAGAGGCTGTAGGCCGATACAATATGCCAGACATCTTTTTTTAACTAACCATGTATAGGTAGCCGGTTTCTCCAAATCATCCAAAGGAGAAGGAAGTGTCTAGGGGGAATGAATTGACACTTATAATTCAGAAGCCATGAGGGGGGTCTCGGGATTGCTGGCATTTGTGCTTGTACAACACCCTTACAGTGAGTTGTCCAATCAGATTCGGGTTCCAAATGTGAGTATCAGAATCAATGTAACTCTAGTGATGAATTTGGGAAATGATGTGTGCTGGTAAAAGTCCATCCAGCTGCATCAGCCTGGCACTGAGATCACTGATAGACATGTGTTTTAGACCTTTTGGAACCTACATGATTTATTATAGAGGATAGTCGATCCATGGAGCAAACCAACAGTTCAGATTTGAGTGATTTGAAATATCCAAAATTGATTGGGAGATAATGTCCTGATATGAGGATTTAATTGTGGTCCAGTATTAGGAGAGCATTTATCCATTGTATCCAGTGCACAAGTGAGTAGTAAATATTTCTTTAAGAAAATACACCTCACCTTCCTTATGTGTGAAGAGGTTCCAGGTGAATTTTTCCATCAATACCTCATTAAAAACCCTAAGGTCCTTAATTCCAAGACCACCCATTTCAATGGGTTTAATGCAGTCCTTCCATGCAATAGTTACCAATTCCTTTTCATTAATGCATACTGTCCATGAAAAGTTCTGGATCTTATCCTGAAGCGTTTTTATCAGACTTACTGGCCATCTATATATAAAGAAGACATGAACAAACATTGAGGCGATGGCATAATTGATAAGGAATACTCTTCTTTCTTGAGATAGGTACATTCCCTTCCATTTATCCAACTTCTGTGTGATGTTAACAGAGATTCTTTCCATGTGGAAATGCATTACCTTTCCCCAAAAGAGGGGGACCCCAATGTAATTGAATAGTAGGGATCCTTTTTTTGACACCAAGGCACCTGATGATTCAGTTTTTCCCTACAGAGGAGATCCCTTTCCCAAAGACAAAAGATGATTTACTCCAACTGATGGCCTATCCAGCAACACCTTGATAATGAGTAATGATTTTCTGGACAGAAGATATTGTTTGCATATTAGGTATTTTATGTTTTTTAGGATTTTAAGGTTTTATTTTGGTATTTCAAGGATGTTATTGTATTTACGTTTTTAAGGATTTGTGGTATTTTTTAGGATTTTTATGGTTTTCCATGGCTTTTCGATATTTTTTTTGTTTCTAGGGTTTTTTAGAATTTTAGGGTTTTTAGGTTTTTTATGGGTTTTATCTATTTTTAGATTTTTATCATTTTCATAATATTTTTCATATTTTTTAAATTTTTTATGTTTTTATGTATTTTTAAGGATTTTATGATTTTATATGGTTTTAGAGAATTTGAGGTGGGTTTGGGGTTCTTTTGGGTCTTTAGGGTTTTCTTGGTTTTTTGGGTTTTTAACGTTTTTGAGTATTTTAGGGTTTATGTTTTTTAGAGATTTTAATTATTTTTGGAAGAAAAATGGTTTTTACAGTTTTAATTGATTTTAGTGGTTTTTAGGTTTTTAGGTTTTTTATCATTTTTATGAGTTTTAGGGTTTTTAGGATTTTTATGTTCTTTTAGGGTTTTTACATTTTTTAGGTTTTAGGGGTTCTATGTGTTTTAAGGGTTTAGGGATTTTGAGGGGTTTTTGGGCTTTATAGTGTTATTAGGGTTTTTAGAGTTTTTATAGTTTTTTTAATTATTTTTTGGTTTTTTGAGGTTTTCTAAGTGTTTTACAGAGGTTTTAGATGTTTTTATGTTTTTATGGATTTTTAGGTGTTTTTATTTTTTATGGGGTTTTGGGGTTTTTAGGGATTTTAGAGGTTTATGGGATTTAGGGATTTTTAGTTTAATATTTGTTTTAGGGAATTTATGGTTTTTTTTTTCATTTTTTGGTTTTTTAATATTAGTTATTGTTTCTATCATTTCTAGCAGTTTAAAGTATTTTTTGTGTTTTTACTGGTTTTTTTAGGATTTTATGGGTTTTAATATTTTTAGTGGTTTTATTATTTTGTGGGATTTTTATGTTTTTTAGGGTTTTTATAGTTTTTTGGGATTTTTATTGTTTTTATTGTGTTTTAGGGTTTTAGGGTTTATAGAGAATTTGAGGGGTTTTAGGATTTTTTATGGTTTTCTGTGTGTTTTTCATTTTCTTGGGTTTATCGTTTTTTAGGTTTTCGTAGAGGTTTTAAATGTTTTTATGGTTTTTTATGTTTTTAGGTTTATTTAGGTATTTTAATGGATATTTTTTTATTTTTAGGTATGTTAGATATTTTTTCCGTTTTTAGGGGGCTTTTGGGTTTTCAGGATTTTTATGGTTTTTTTAGGGTTTTAACATTTTTTTAGTTTTGTTAGATTTTTATAATTTTATAATTTATTTAGGGGTTTAAGGGGGTTTAGTTTATTTATTGGTTTTTAGGGTTTTTAGGGTTTTTTTGGTTTTTTTGGGTTTTTAATTTTATTATAGGGTTTTATGGTTTTTAGGGGTTTTTTGGGTGTTATATACTTTTATGGGTTTTAACAATTTCTTGGTTTTTATGGGTTTTTCGATTTTTATGTTTTTCTAAGAGTTTTTTCTAAATTTTTTTTTTTACATGATTAGGTATTTTTACATATTTTTTAGGATTTTTATGGTTTATACAAATTTTAGACATTTTTAGGGATTTTTGGGGTTCTTTGGTTTTTTGGGGCTTATAGTGTATTTTAGTTTTTTGGGGTTCTATGTTTTTAAAGTGTTTTTATGTTTTTTTTGGGTTATTCTTGGTATTTAGGGATTTCTATGATTTTATGTATTTTTAAGAATTTTTTAGAACTCTCTGGATATTTATAAATTTTCAAAAAAAATGGGGTTTTTTTTGGTTTTGTGGTTTTTTTATTTTAGTTTTTTAGTATTTTACGGATATTAATGGGTTTTAGAGTTTATTTTATCATTTTTAGGGGTTTAAAGGGTATATATATATATATATATATATATATATATTTTATGTGTTTATATGTTTTTTATGGTTTTTAGGGGTTTTATGGTCTTTTATGATTTTTAGTGCTTTTAGGTTTTTTATGGGATTAAAGTGTTTTTATGTCTTTAATGTGTTATTTGGGGTTTTTAAATGTTTAGAGATTTTTTGGACCTTTTTATAATTTTTATGGGTTATATGGATTTTAGGGATCTTGTGGTTGTAGGTTTTTTAGGGTTTTTGGTTTTTAGGGTTTTAAACATTTTTTTTATTTTTTTTTTATTTTTGTGTTTTTAAAATTTTATTTAATATTATTGTTGTTAATGTTTTCTAGGTTTTTTTAATATTTTTAAGGAATTTTTATTTTTTTATAAATTAATGGGATTTTGGGTTTTAGGGAATTTGATGATATTTGGGGTTTTTTAGGTTTTTAGTGTTTTTATCATTTGTTGGGGTTTTAAGGAGATTTTTTAAAATTTTATGGGTTTTATGGTATTTTATATATTTTTAATGTTTTAGGGGTTTAAATGATTTTTATGGATTTTAGTGATTTTTGGGGTTTTAAGGGTTTTTTTTATGTTTTTAAGGATTTTTTAAAATTTTATAGTTTATAGTGGTTTTTAGGATTTTTAGGGTCTTATATGATTTTTATCATATATATGTTTTTAGGGGTTTTACGTGTTTTTAGGTTTTTAAGGTTTTAATAGGGGTTTTCACAGTTTTTAGGGGTTTTTTACATTTTTTGGGAATTTTATATATTTTTTTATTTTTTTTATTTTTTAAGGATTTTGCGGGTTTTTATGGTTTTTAGGGTGTTTATGGTTCTTAACAAATTTATTTGTTCTTATATTTTTTAATTTTTTATGCTTTTCCTAGGGTTTTTCTTGGATTTAATTGTTTTTTTTCTTTTTTGAGGTTTTCATGGATTTTTTAAGATTTTTTTAGTTTTTAGGGTTTTTGGGTATTTTGAGGTTTTTATAGTTTTATGGTTTTTGGGGGTTCTGGGGTTTTAGGGTTTTTTTGTTGATTTTTATGGTTTTTTAGAGATATTTTATGTTTTTATGGTTTTAAATTTATTTATAGTTTTAATTTTTAGGGGTTTTGTGAGTTTTTTTAGTCTTTTAATGATTTTAGGGGATGTTTCGGGTTTTAGGGTTTCTTAGGGTTTTTAATTTTTGTTAGATTTTTTAGATATTTGAAGTGATTTTATATTTTTAAGGTTTCCACAAGGTTTTTTCAGGGTTTTCAGGGTTTTTATTTTTTAGTTATTTTATGGGATTTTTATGATTGTTATGAGTTTTTATGGTTGTTATGGATTTTCAGGGATTTTTGGGTTTTAGGGTTTTAGGGTTTTTATGGTTTTTTTTATTTTATTGGGTTTTTAGGTTTTTTTGAGTATTTAGGGTTTTAAGGGATTTTTTTGTTTTCTAATATATATAGGGGTTTAATTTTTTTTATTTTTTTATAGTTTTTATGGAATTTATAAGTTTTTAGGGTTTTTATTGTTTTTAGGGGTCTATGGTTTTTACTTATTTTAGGGTTATTTTCTTTTTTAGGTTTTTTGGGGTTTAATGGTTTTTTGGGTTTTTAAGTTTCTCTCATTATTTTTAGGTTTTTTCCTATTAGGGATGTTTAGGAATTTTTAGTATTTTTATAGTTATTATTTTTTTATAGATTTTCAGGTTTTTGGGGTTTTCTAGTATTTTCTAGGTTTTTATCATTTTTATTATTTGTATATTTTTTATGGGGTTTAAGGGGTTTTGGTTTCTATGTTTTTCTTTGGGGTTTTGAGTATTTTTACATTTTTATTGATTTTTGGGGATTTTTTAGGATTTTTATGGTTCTTTAGGTTTTTTGTTGGTTTTTCTATGTTTTTAGGGGTTTATGGGGTTGAAATGTTTTTAATGTTTTTCCGGGTTTAAAGGGTTTTTATAGTTTTTAGTGGTTTTAAGTGTTTTTTTGGTGTTTTGGGTTTTTAAGGTTTTTAATGGTTTTTAGAGTTTTTTGTGGGTTTTAGGGTATTTTATGGTTTTTAAAATTTTTTAGATTTTTAGGTGTTTCATGTATTTTTAGGATTTTAAGGGTTTCTTAAGGGTTTACAGGTTTTAGGGCCTTTTTCATGTTTTTCATTTTTAGGAATTTTTTGGCATTTTTAGGAATTTTATGATTTTTAGGGGATTTAGGAATTCCGTGTGTGTTTAGGGTTTTAGATGTTTTAGGGATATTTAGTGTTTTAGTGATTTTTTAGTTTTAATGGTTTTTAATTATTTTTGTGTTTTACAGTTTTCTTATTGTTTATATGGTTTTTAGGGTTTTTATTTTTCTAGGGATTGTTGGTCTTTGTCAGAATTTTTATAATCTTTTGGAGGTTTTAGGGATTATTAGGGATTTATGGATTTTTTAGGGTTTTGTGGTTTTTTAGGGTTTTTATTGATTTTAGGATTTTAGGTTTTTTAAGTGGTTATCGGTTTTTATGGTTTTCTTATTGTTTTCCAAGTTTATTATAGGTTTTTATTATTTAGGGATTTGAAGGGATTATTTATTGTATTTATGGTTTTTAATTTTTTTTATTTTGAGGTTTTTATGTTTTTAAGGGTCTTTATAGTTATTTTTAGGTCTTTACAATTTTTCTTCTTCAATTTTTTAGTGTTTTAAATTTTTAGGGATTTTTACTTTTTTATTTGTTTCAAGGAATTTTAGAGTATTTAGTCATTTTATGGTTTTTATTTGTCTTTAGGGTTTTATGTTCTTAAGGGGTTTTAGTGTTTAATGGTATTTTTAGGTTGTTTAGCATATTTTAGGTTTTTATGGTTTTTTAGTGTTTTTTGGTTTTATGTTTTTGTTAGTGTTTTTAAAGGTTTTTAGGGCATTTATGTTTTTATGGATTTCTTGGTCTTTTTTAGGATTTTAATTTTTAGGATTTTGGTGGATTTTAGAGTTTTTTGTTTTTCTAGGGGTTTAGTGTTTTAGGTTTTTTAGCATTTTTCAGGTTTTTAGGGATTTTATGTGTTTTTAGGTATTTAAGCTTCTCTTATTGATTTTCATGGATTTTATGGTTTTTTACATTTTTTGTTATTTTTAGGGAAAGGAAGGCTCATATCAAGGATATTACTTGCTACCCCCAAATTTTTTTTTTGTAAATTTTAGGGATTTTGTAGGATTGTTATGTTTTTAGGGGTTTTATGGATTTTGAGGGGTTTTATGGTTTTTGAGGGTTTTAACATTTTTTAGGATTTAAAGGGTTTTTTTATTTTTTTTTATTTTTTTGGCTTTTTTTATATTTGAATGTTTTTAGATATTTTATGATTTTTAGGGATTTATAGGATTTTAGGGTTTGTAGCATTTTTAGGTTTTTGGGGGTTTCAATGATTTTCAGTTTTTATGTTTTTCTGGGCGGTTTAATGGGTTTTAGTGTTTTTTACATTTATGGTTTTTAGGGTTTTTAGGAATTCATTTGATTTTTAGGGTTTTTCTGGATTTTGAGGATTTTTATTGGTCTCTAGGTTTTTTGGATTTTTTTGGGGTTTCAGAGTTTTTTTAACATTTTAGGGCAGAAAATGTGTTAGGTGAGGGTATTCCCAACCCCCTTAAAATTGATTACTAAGGAAAAACGCAATAGACAGAGGCGAGGCAGGGTCAATCGATCCATGCCCAAAGAAATCCCCAAAAGGAAATCAAAGAGCAATAACAAGTCCAGATTATAGAAGAAAGCAGAAAAGAACAAGGAAAAACACCATCACAGGGTCTACCAGCCTTCCCCACCATCATCACAATAGTCCGCCCCAGGGGGGTCTCCCTCGACACCATATCCAGAGGCCGCATCAGATTCTACTGACTCCCATTTAAAAGAGTCATATTGCTTCGTGAATTTGGTGTATTACTCCTGTAACTTCACCTGCTCCACATTCAGCTGCTTCTTGGCATGCTGCCCCACCTTGCCAGAGGAGTTCTTCGATGCTTTTCTAGAAGCCCTCATAGATACCATTCACGTAATGTAAGAGTAGTCCTTCCTTGGCCTCCTCAATTTCAGGACAACATTGTCAACATCACCATGTTATTCCTATACAGGGATAACAGTGTCCTCCTGGTCAAGTAAACAAGAGGTGGGAGTTGGAAACATCACATGGGACAGGCCCCCTGCAATGTTTTCTATCCAAAAAGAGGAAAAATCTCAAAGTAGGGACTTCTCCTTCAAAATCTAGGCCATATTTAATTTCATCCTAGAATCATCATCAGAGCCACTCCCCCAAAACATCATGAACTGGGGTTTCGTTCCCTCCTGCAATAGGGAAATCTGCACAGGTACATTCATCACATTAGCATCCTCTATAGCCATGTCTTTTATATCCAAACATTTGGAGTTCCCATCCTCATTGTCCATAATCATCCCATCTTCAAAAAATTTATCATCATGTGACCCAAATGGGATGAGTGCCTCTAATGCATCCACTGCGATCGGAACTGGTTCATGGGAGTCGGCCAGGGCATCCTCATGCACCTCTATAATTGGCTTCAACCCCTCCCCTTATGTTGCAGTATCCCCTTGCCCATTCTCATGCTCTTCCCCCATCCCTGCACCCAACCCCTGCCCGCGCCTCTTCCCAGAAACCTCATCCAACTTATTCACTATCACCTGCACATCCACCTCTCCCTGTCCATCACATGGTATTAAGAATCACTAGCAGCCCCCTCAATCACCGCCCTAGGCGTATTCAAATACAGTCCCATATACCAGTGACCAACCACACCCTTAGACCCATCCTCCCCGACCGTCCCACGTGTGGCTACTTCCCCTTCAGGCTCAACACGTCCAGAATGCTCAAAGCTGTCACTAGCAACATAGCTAAGAAATGGAATTTTCCCATCAGGGCCTGTGGACTCCTTCTCATTACCAGTGGGTGGCACCACCAACACTCCACTAAGCTACAGAGATCTAGCCCCTCTAGTGTGACCCGTAGATCCATAGACCACAACACTAACGTCATCCATATTTCTGTGATCCTAACCCTCTATACCAGTTAACAAATCACCACAAGAGTCCTTCGACCCCTTATCCATATCCTCACAAGTAGATCCTTGAGGCCCAAAGCAGTTATTCTGCCTATCTTGTTCATCAAATTCACCTGCAAACTTTGCATGTATAACATGATGCTCATATGTTAACTCCTATGAAACCAATACATCAACCTGATTGTATTCATGGAAACCATCATCTCCCTCATGCACTGTCAATGGTTTATAAGTAACTCTTTCCACCTCCAGACGACCATGAATGGGAGAAGGCCTGGGAAGCTCCATCATCTGCAACTCTACCATCCTCAGACTCTTGGTTCCTTCCACAGGTTTTACCACTCCCATACTGTCCACAATTAATATATCACTTTTCATCCTATCAAAGTCATCATAGACCCTAGGGTTATAAAGGGGATGTCGATCAACCTGTATCAGAACATCCCCTACCACGACAAACTCATGATCCTTATCCATAGGTGAATTAGCCATTCTAGAAGGGATACCCTCATTGTGAATTCCATGTTCCCCCCAAGGAGGTGCAACTGTTAGCATACCATCAGGTGGAGGAAATTTCCCCTGAGGAGCAGTCTTGACAAAGAAAACACGCCTACAAGAAGAGGCATAGTGGTCTAGCCTATGGCCGGACGAGAAAAAAGGCTCACATAATTCAAAGTAAACGTTCTGGTTCCACCTGAGTTCACCTTCAATCTCAACACAAACCGAATTAATCTGAACTTTGGACACATCCACCTCAACACAAATCATCGGTGCAACTGGGTGGCAGACAACACTTGTCTGAGCATCCATACACAGGAATCTACCAATGAGGTTACCAATGATGCGGAGGATGGCTAGGTTTTGGAAGGGTAGGACGAGACTAGGAAGGGTAATCCACAAAGCCACGCTTATGGGATCATGGTGCAGGTGAATGTTAAAATTCTAGTATAATAAATGAAACAGAAGGCCACCAGTAGATCAAGGAGAAAAAGCCTAGAAAGGGACAAGGTCCTCTTCATTTTTAAACCGGATCAGAAAGTGTCGAGCATCCAACAACCCTATAACCACTTGTTTTTATATTTTTTACATTTTTAGGGATTTTTATGGGGTTTTAAGATATTTAGGGTTTTTAGGGTGTTTAAGGATTTTGAGGGATTTTGGGTTTTTATTTATTTTTTGGATTTTAAAGGTTTTTTAGTTGTTTAGGGGTTAAGGATTTTTAGAGTTTTAAAAAAATTATTTGTTCAACGGGTGTTTATATTTTTAGTGGTTTTTAAGATTATATGGGGTTTTAATGGTTTTTTTTGGTTTTTATGGTCTTTAGGGTTTTTAGGGATTCTATGGTGGTTTATGGGTTTTTTAGTGTGTTTTTTTCATTTTTATGGTTTTTACGTGTTTGCATTCTTTTTTGGTTTTTAATATTTTCTTAGAGTTTTAGTTGGCATTTTTTGGGATTTTTAGGGATTTTTTATTATTTTTATGGTTTTTAGGGACTTTGAGGGTTTTAAGGTTTCTAGGGGTTTTTGGTTTTTAGAGTTTTTACTTTTCAGAGGGATTTTATGTGTTTTTAGGTTTTTTAGGTTTTCTTAGGGGTTTTCAGGGTTTTAGGGGTTTAAAATTTTTTGGGGATTTGTAGGGATTTTTAAAGAGATTTACGGATTTATATAGTTTTTAAGGACTTTAAGGGTTTTTAATAATTTTTATGTATTTTAGGTTATTTATGGGTTATTTTGGTTTTAGGTGTTTTTTGAGTTTTTTAGGGTTCTATGGTTTTTATAGTTTTTAATGTTTTTTGCGGATTAAATTGGTTCTATAGTTTATTGTGGTTTTTACGGTTATTTAAGGTTTTTAGGGGTTTTATGGTTTTTAGGGGATTTAGGGTTTTTAGGGTTTTTATATTTTTAGGGGTTTTAAGTGTTTTCATGTTCTTATGGTTTTCTTAGGGGTTTTTCATGGGTTTAAGATTTTTTTGTTTTTAGGGATCTTTTGGTATATTTTTAGGATTTTTATTTCTATAGCATTTTATTAGGATTTTTAGGTTTTTTAGAGTTTTTTTATGATTTAACGGGTTTTTAAGGGTTTTAGGTTATTTTAGTGTTTTTAGGTTATTTAGTGATTTTTTATTTTTTTATGGTGTTTAGGGTTTTTGGGATTTTCAGGGTTTTATGGGTTTTTAGGGTCTTTATGATATTTATGTTTTTTTTATGTTTTTAAGGTTTTTTTGACATGTTAGTGTTTTTAGATTTTTTAGCATTTTAGGGGTTTATAGGGTTTTTATATTTTTATTAGGTTTTTTTGGTTGTATGGGTTTTTCATAGTTTTAGGGGTTTTACTCCATTTATGGGGTTTTATGTTATTATAGACTTTTATGTTTTTTAGTTTTCTACCATTTTCATCATTTTAGGGGTTTTATGTGTTTTTAGGTTTTTAGGGTTTCTTATGTACTTTCAGTGGTTTTGTTGTTTTTTATGTTTTTATGGATTTTTAGTGATTTCTAATGTTTTTTATGTTTTTAGGGTATTTAGGGATTTTTAGTGTTTTATTGTTTATATAGTTTTTTACTTTTTAGGGGTTTAAAGTGTTTTTATATTTTTAAGGATTCCTTAAGGTATTTAAGGGTTTTATGGTTTTTCTACGTATAAGGGATTATTTGAGTTTTTTTTAGATTTTTATAGTTCTTATGGTTTTTATGGATTTGAATTGTTTTTAGGGTCTCTAAGAATATTTCGGTTTTTAAGGGGGTTTTATGGTTTTTTTCGTTTTTTGGTTTATTATGAGTTTTTTAGGGGTTTAATGTTTTTTATATTTGTTAACTTTTTGGGGGTTAAATTGTTTTTAGAGTTTCTATTTGGTTTTATGGTTTTTTGGGGGTTTTAGGGTTTTTATAGTTTTTAGTAGTTTTATGTTTTTATGGATTTAGGGGTGTTTACGGTTTTTAGGGGTTTTAGAACTTTTAGGGTTTTAGGTATTTTAAGTGTTTCTATGATTCTATGGTTTTCTTATCGAGTTTTAGGATTTTGAGGGGATTTTTCATTTTTAGGCGTTTTACAGCTATTTATGGATTTTTATAGTATTTAGGGATTTTATGGATTTTGAGGGGTTTAATTTTTTTAATGTTTTTAGTGGTTTTTATGGTTTTTGGGGGTTTAGGTTTTTATTTTATTTTTAGGGGTATATGGGTTTTTTGAGTTTTCTAATGTTTTAAGGCATGAATAGTTTTTAGAGTTTTTAGTGTATTTTTATGGTTTTTATGGGATTTAAGGCATTTAATGTTTTCTAGTGATTATTAGGGGTTTTAGGGGTATTTTTTGTTTTCTATCCTTTTAATATTATTAATATTTTTTATTCATTTTTTAGGGTTTGTAATTGTTTTTTGTTTTTAAGGTTTTCTTATGGTTTTTAGGGTTATTTAGGGTTTCTAAATTCTTATATATTTTTAGAGTTTTTAAGATTTTTAGGTGTATTTATGAATTTTAGGGATTTTGAGGGATTTAAGGTTTTTTAGGGTTTTATTGGTTTTAATTTTTATAGAATTTTTTAATTTTTTTGGGGGGGGGGGGTTAGGATTTTTTGGAGTTTTAAATTTTTCTTAGAGGTTTTTGTTTTTTATGGGTTTATGGTTTTCTCAATTTTTTTGTATTTTTATGGGGTTTCATCCATTTTGGTGGGTTTTAGGGTTTTAGGGTGTTTTTCCATTTTTAGGGTTTTTATGGGTATTATGTGTTTTTTGTTTTTTAATTTTTTTAGGGATTTTAGTTTTATTAAGAATGTTTATGTTTTTATGGATTTTTTAGGATTTTTATGGTTTGTAATGTTTTTATAAAATTTGGGGTTTTTAGGGTTTTTCGTGTTTTAGGGGTATTTTTATTTTTGAGGGTTTTGAGGTTTGTAGTGTTTTATGGTTTTTTGTGTTTTTTCAAAAAATTAGGGGTTTAAAGATATTTTTTCTTTTTAGGGGGCTTTATGGGTTTTCTGGTTTTTTAAATGCTATAGGGGTTTTTATAGTTTTAGGGATTTTTGGGTTTTTATGGTTTTTATGGTCTTTTTTGGGGTTTATTGGGTTTTTAGCATTTTTAATGTTCTTAGATGTTTTAATTGTTTTCTTCAAATTTATTTTTAGGTTTTTCATGTTTTTGATGTTTTTTAAATTTTTAGAGATTTTGAAGGCTTTTAGAGTTTTTAGGGTATTTTTAGTATTTTTAACATTTATATATTTTGATGGGTTTTAAATTTATTAGTTTTTAATGGTTTTCTTAGGTATTTTTAGTTTTTTTGTTTCTTATGTTTTAAGGGATTTTTTTTGTATTTTAATTTTTTTCTTGGGATTTTTTTTTAGTGTTTTTGGGTTTTTAGAATTTTATGGTTTTTAGGGGTTTTGTGTCCATTTAATTTTATATGTATTTTAAGTGTTTTCATGGGTTTTATGGGTTTTTATGTTTCTAAGTATTTTTATGATATTTATAGTTTTTTGGGTTTTTTGGTTTTTTGGGATCTTAGGGGTTTTTATTTTTTAGGGGTTTTGAGTTGTTTTAGGATTTTTAGGTATTTAGGGATTTAAAGGGTTTTTATACATTTTGGGGATTTTTAGGGGGTGTAGGGGTTTTAATGTATTTTTCTTGTTTTTTAGTATTATTTTAATTTTTAGTTTTTAGGAGTTTTAAGATTTTTTATGTATTAATGGTTTTCTTATAGTTTTTTGGTTTCCAAGGGTTTTTAATATTTTTTCTATATTTTGGATTTTTTTTGTTTTTAGGGGTTTTAGGGACATTATGGGTTTGTAGGGTTTAGGGGATGCCTTTAGTGGTTTTTAGGGTTTTCAATGTTTTTATCATTTGGAGGGGTTTTAACTGTTTTTAGTTTTTTAAGGTTCTCATGGAATGTTTCAGTTTTTTATGTTTTATCAATGTTTTTATGACTTTTATGGTTTTTAGGAATTTTATATTTTTTTCTTTTTAGGAATTTTGTGGGTTTTCAGGGTTTTTGGGTTTTTGTGGTTTTTTGTGGTTTTAAGGTTTTATTTTTGACTAATTGAGGTTTATAATGTTTTTAAGAATTTTTTTGGGGGGGATTTAAAGTATTATTAGAGCTTTAGTTGGTTTAATGGTTTCTATGGGGTTTTAGGGTCCTTATGTTTTTATGTGTTTTATTGGTTTTAGGGGTATCTAGGGTTTTTAGGGTCTTTTAGGGTTTTTAGCATCTTTTAGGTTTTTATGATTTTTAAGTGTTTTATGTTTTTTATGGGTTTGTAAGGTTTTTCTAGGGTATTTTGGGTTTTATTGTTTTTTACATTTTTAGGGACATTTATTATTTTTAAGCTATATATTATTTTTAATGTTTTTATGAATTTTTATGGTTTTACGGTTTATTTGGGTTTGTATTTTTTTGGGCTTTTAACATCATTTAGGTTTTTTATTGGTTTAAGTTTTATTTTATTTTTTAAGGATTTCTTAGTTATTTTCAGGATTTTATGGTTTTTTACATTTTTAGGGATTTTAGGAGAATGTTTATGATTTTTATAGATTTTTATGCGTTTTAGGGGTTTTTTTTGGGGTTTTGGGTTTTTTATGATTTTAGGGATTTAAATAGATTTTAGGATTTTTATGGGTTTTTGGGGATTTTAGGTTATTATTGTTTTTTTAGTTATTATATAATATTTTAGTTTTTTAGAGATTTTAATTATATTTATATTTTTAAGGTTTTATTATGGGTTTTAGGGGTTTTATGGTTTTTATGTTTTATATTTTTAGTTTTTTATTATATTTCTTTATTTTTGTGGTTTTTATGGATTTTAATTGTTTTAGGGTTCGACGGGGGGGGGGGGGGGAGTTTATGGTTTTTTGTATTTCTCATGGTTTTTAGGGTTTTTAGGTGTATTAAGTGGTTTTTGGTTTTCTTACTGATTTTTAGGGATTTTTATAATTTTATGATTTTTAGTGGTTTTAATAGGAATTTTATGGGTTTTAGGATTTCTAGTTATTCTGAGGTTTTTTGGGTTATTAAGGTTTTTATGGCATTTTTTGATTTTTTTAGTGGTTTTTTGAATTTTTTATAGTTTTTATGTTTTTATAGTTTTTTAACAATTTAAAGGGCAGAAAGGCCTTTTAGTGTTTTTCATGGTGTTTTAATGATTGTATGGGTTTTTTATGTTTTTTTTATTTTATGGTTTTCTGGTTTTATGGGTTTTTTGGTCATTTTAGAGATTTTAGGGGTTTTATCATTTTTTCGGGTTTTAGGGGTTTTATGTGTTTTAGGTTCATAATTATTTGATAATATTTTTTTATCATTTTTATGGTTTTATATGTTTTTATTTATTTTTATGAACTTTTGAGAATTTTAATGGGTTTTATGGTTTTAAGGATTTTGATGGTGTTTATGTGTTTTTTTTTGTTTTCATCTATTTAAAGGTTTTGGGGATTTTATGTGTTTTAGGTTTTTAAGGTTATTTTTATGTTTTTAAGGGGTTTAGAGGTTTCTACATTTCTAGGAATTTTTATGTATTTTGAGGATTTTTATGGATTATATGGTTTTTTAGGATATTTAAGATTTTTAGGGGTTTTAGTGTTTTTAATTTTTTTTTTTGAGATTTTAGGGTTTTTTGTAAAGTTTTAGTGGATTTAACATATTATAGTGTTTTAAATGTTTTTAAGGTTTTTAAAGTGTTTTTAGGGGTCTTTAATGATTTTCTAGTGTTTTATAAATTTTTAGGGTTTTACGGGTTTTAGAGTTGTAGGGTTTTTTGTGATTTTTTGGTTTTTAAGGTTTTAAGTGTTTTAGGGTTTTTAGGTTTTCTTAGGGTTTTTTGGGTTTTTAGGTTCTTTTACATTTATAGGGATTTAGAGGGATTTTTTAGGTTTTTTTATTTTTAGGGTTTTATGGATTTTGAGTTTTTTGGGATTGTAAGGGGTTTAAGGCTTCTTTAGTTATTTCAAGTTTTAGGGTTTTTTTGGGTTTTCTATGGTTTTTAAGGTCTTTTATATTTTCTTAACACTATAGTGGTTCAAAGGGGTTTTAGTGTTTTTAGATTTTATTTATGTTTTTATGGGAATTTACTGTTTTAATTTTTTAGGGGATTTAGAGGGTTTTAGGTGTTTTAGAGAGTTTATGGTTTTTTGTGGGGGGTTGGTTTTTTAATGGTTTTAAGTGTTTTCAGTTTTCAATATTTTCATAGCTTTTTCATAGTTTTTTGGTTTTTCACAATTTTATGGATTTTTATGACCTTTTTAGGATTTTTATGGGTTTTTTAGATTTATAAGTATTTTGAGGGTTTATTGGTTATTTGGGACTTTGGGTTTTCTAGGATTTTATAATTTTTTTAGGTTTTTAGGGATTTAAGTGTTTTTAGTTTTTCAATATTTTCTTATGAGTTTTCATTGTTTTTTAGGGGTCGTTTCAATTTTAGAGATATTTTATTGGGATTTTTAATATAGTTATGGTTTTTTAGATTTTTGAGGATGATATTTTTTTGGGATTTTTATGGTTTGAAGTATTTTATGATTTTTTTATTATGGATTTTTGAGTTTTTAGGGATTTCAATGTTTTATATATTTTATCAACATTTTTATTAGTTTAAATCGATATTATAGTTTTTCATAGGTTTTTAGGGTTCAATGGGTTCTAGGGTTTTTTTATTGTTATGGGGGTTTATGGTTTTTAGGGGGTGTTTAGTATTTTTAGGGTCGCTCTAGTGTTTTTCAGGGTTTTTAACATTTATATACTTTAGGGGTTTTAATTATTTATGGGTTTTTGAGATTTTCATTGTTGTTTACAGGGTTTTTAGATATTTTTTTGTGATTTTAAGGGTTTTAAGGGTTTTTTTGGTTTTTTTGGGTTTTTAGTTTTTTTTAGTGTATTTGGAATTTCATAATGTTTTTTGTATATTAAAAGAAATTTAGTTGGTTATTCGTGTTTTTATGGGATTCAGGTTATTTTATGGTTTTAAGGTTTTTTATCATTTTTAGGTTTTTTTATGGGTTTTATGTGTTTTAAATTTTTAATAATTCCTTAATGATTTTCATGGATTTTAGGTTGTTTTACATATATAGGGACTTTTAGGTATTTTTTAAAGATAGTTATTGATTTAGGGTTTTTAGGGAGTTTGACGGTTTTATGGTTTTTAGGGTTTTTAGGGTATTTTGTGTTTCCATGTTTTAGGGAGTTTAAGTGATTTGATGTTTTTAAGGATTTCTTTGGGTTGTTAGTGTTTTTACATTTTCTAAGATTTTTAGTGTTTTATTGGATTTTTATGTTTTTAGGGATTTATTGGGTTTTTGGTTTTTTGTCAAGGAAGGCACGAGACCAGGCTAACCTGATTGCCCAAAATTTATTGAGAAACAAAAGGAAGGAAAACAACGATAGACTACAGGGGAGGGATTACAAAACTAGGTGTGAATCTCACCCTTCAAATTAGATTCCACAAGTAGAGAGCAGAAGGCCGGGGTAGTAAAGGACTACGTCGAGCACCTTTCCACCAAGGCCAGTTTGGAGAGGCTATCTGCTGCCTAGTTCGCCTCCCGATAGGCATGCACCACATTTAAGGTTGAGGCTTTGGAAGAGGGTGAGGAACTCCACCCATTGAGGGAGGATCCTACAGGGGACACGCCTCGAACTTCCCTTGAGGGAATTTACTGCAAGCATAGAGTTTGATTTGAGCCAGAGAAAGTTCCAACCAAATAGAACCGCATATTTAACAGCCTTCATCATAGCCCACATATCAGCTTCAAGGGAACACCCATCACCAATGAAGTGATGAAATTAGCCCTTTCCCAACTCTGATCTGTGAGAAAAATCACACCACACCTAGCAGGACCCGTCGCTCCAATTGCCACACCGTCCATGTTGACCATCATTCAGGAGGGGGATCAGAGGGATATAGCTGATGAATTTGGGATCCTTTGGTTTTTTTGACCTGCCTGAAACACCAAGAAGCCAGAGGATAATGAGGTCATTGATATCATTCATCATCAAACCAGTCTGGATATGGAATGAGGCATAAACCTCCTTGTGAATAGTCACCATGTCTCCATGACCCACAAAAAGATTCACACCAGCATTACACCAACATCAGGACCCATAACCCACAATAAAAATAGTCTCCGCTATCCCCACACCAGCATCACTCCAAATACCCAAGATCTACAATACCATAACATATATTACAACTCATAGTTTCTAGTGTCCCCTACCCCACAAGTAGGCAGAACCAATCCACCCATCACGAGTATCAGAACATGCCCAAAAAGCCCCCGATATAGACTCTTTATATCACCATAATCTATAAAACCAAATCCTAGAAAGAAGTTAACACCCCTCCATCAGAGATAGATCAAACCCACAAAAGTAATCAACAACGACCCGATCTCCACCACAAAGGATCACAACCACTAGAAAAATCCCACAAGACATCACCCTACAAAATATAGCCTGATTCTCTACAACAACTTATGAAAACCGAGGGCCCAACATGAAAAATCAATATATAAAACCATCCATGATCCCCTCCAATTGTGAAACCCCAACCATGACACCATTTCCATATAAGTTGAAATATTGGTGCAGGAATGTCGTCAACCACTTGGGAAGAAGAGACGACAAACCAATTGAGCAGACTGACAAGCCTCGCTAGCTTCAGAACCAAATATAGAAACCAAAAAACCAGAAAACACCATCCGATAGACCATCAACCTGTAAACCGAAAATTGGAGTGACACTAACCAACAAAACCTCATCTAGTAAAATAAAATTATGAATGTTGAATATGAGTGACCACAAACCTAATGTACTAATGAAACATCGGCAATTTCATCGATGAAGGAACTATAATGAATTCAATAAACCTCATATCATTAAAGAATACACAAAAGACTTGTAGTCACATCCTTGTGATAGAAAATCAATATGCCTCAGTCCACACAACCTTAAACTACAAACCCCCAGTCATATAAAATCCTCTCACATGAACCAGTGTAGGGAAGAAGTCAACACTAACAGAAACATCACACTCCCATCATGAACCAACATGCCACTGAGAAACACCAATCTTAAAGCCACACTCCAATATGAAAAAAATTGTTCAACCTGAATAGTTTATAGCTGAAGAATCCACCACTAGATACAGATGATCCTTAAATAAACAAACAGGAAAACATGGATCACTAGCGAACATCAAATTTCATGAAACACAGACAAAACCCCCACTTTTTCCATGAACTCATAATGTAACATTGATAAGGTGAACAGATCCCAAAAAACTGAAACCCCAGAAAACCACCAGCGAAGCTTGAAAACTGGCCACTAACCCCCAAAACAAAAGGAACAATGCTTTTTGATGAACCAAAAGTTAACCAAACTAGAGAAAACCCAGAATGATGAGATAAAACTTGCATGAATCCTAGAGAGCTTGTGAATTCCCCAATGATGTAGAAGTTAAACAATGATCACCACAACTAACAACAAAGTAGAATCAAACCGAAACTAGTATAACCAAAAACCTCCATTGAAGGTATCATCAGTGAACCCTTCAATGAATTCAATCAAGATAAAACCACTAGGGAAAACTACTTCCAATAAATGTAAGTGAATCCACATTTAAAATTAGACTCCAAAGATCTTTAAGAGATCAATCAGGTTCTCTTTGGGTTTCTTTAAATTTTTTGAGTCAATAGTAATTTTATGGTTTTAATATTTTTTTTAACATTTTTAGTGGTTTGAAGGGGTTTTTGAGTTTTTAGTGATTTTAGGGATTTTATGGGGTTTTAGAGTTTTTAATGTTTTTAGGTATTTTATGGTTTTAGGGGTTTTAATATATTTAGGGTTTTTTATCGGTTTTAATATTTTTAGGTTCCTTTTATGGGTTTGGGGTTTTTAATGTTTTTAGGGGTTTTAGTTATTATTAATTTATTATGGTTTTCTTTAGTTTTTTAGGGTTTTTAGGGTTTTTTATATTTTTAGGGATTTGTAGGGAATTTTAGGATTTTTTTAATGTTTTTATGTATTTTTAGTGCTTTTAGAAGTTGATAGGGATTTTAGGGGTTTTAGGTATTTTAGTTTTTGTTATCGTTTTTAAGGGTTTTAAGTGTTTTTTGGCTTTCAATTTTTTTTGATAGGGTCTTTCATTGATTTTAGTTTTTTTTAAAAAAAATTGTATTTTTTAGGATTATAATAGTTTTTCTGTGTTTTTAAAGAATTTAAAGATTTATGGGTTTTATGGTCTTGTTTTTGTTTTTATGTTTTTAGGGTTTTAAGTGTTTTTATGTTTTTAAAGGTTTTCTTAGGGGTTTTTTTCTGGTTTTTTAGGGTTTTAATATTTTTTTGGATTTTTAGGGATTTTTATAGTTTTTTTTGCAAGGTAAAATTATGTATTAAATAAGGAGAAGATGAATTATGAATAGAATAACCCAATGATGAAACAACGATTTACCTAAGAAACGGATGCTCAAAGACTACCAAAACAACAACAAACTAAGGAAGAACCTAAAATGACCATGCGACCAAGCAGGCACCACAACCATGATAGCATAGTAACGCACCCACCAAGGTATAAAAGAAAAACAAGTGACACATGATCCCAACAAGAAGCTGAACCCAAAAGAATCTTGTAGCAATGAAAACTGCCAAAAAATATACCAGTCACCCATCAATAACACACAAGTGAACAATAATATTACCATGCTTCCAACAACACATGATGTAATCAAAAGATACCCAAATCCATTTGGATTCTGTAGAAGGAAACATAACATCACCAAGATTTGAACCAACATGCCTCTTAGAGATAGTATCACCAAGGCCCTTAATATGACACCAAGAAAAAACAACAACACACACACACACAAATGAAAAAAAACCACACACACGCATGCACAAAAACAACTCCAAAAAACCACAACCATACCCAAAACCACCCCACACCACCCAATCGCAAGTACCTCAACATGCAACAACCTCTCATCCACATCACCTAAAAATCACAGCCCAACCCACCCAGTGAAACCCCTACATCCTTCATAACCCAACATTCTTGCTGCACACTTGAGAAAAAAACGTTCCATGCCTCTAACCACACATTTCCAAGACATTTTCTCCCTTCATATCTCAATGATAAGAAAATACAACCAAAAACACTCTAGTATCCCTACAACCGACCCCATTCAACAACCAACACAGCCCACCTAGTGAATGGTAGACTAATCTTAGGGGTTCTGGGTGCTTCTGGTTCTCAAAAAACCACATATGAGAACCACTCCATCCCACCAAGAGAAACCTGCCTCAAGGTGTTGGTTTTTTTTTGGTTTTTTTTGGTTTTTTAGATTTTTATGGTTTTTAATATTTTTTACTACTTTTTAATATTTTTGGGGGTCTAAATTAGTTTTAGAGTTTTTGGTTGGTTTAATGGTTTTAATGGGGTTTTAGTGTTTTTATAAGGGTTTTAGAGAGTTTTATAGTTTTAGGTTTTTTGGGGTGTTTGACGCTCCTTTCGTCACAGAATCTAAAAATCAGAAAAGGGGAATATATGAGCTCAAAGGGATTCAACCTTTGTAGAAAATATCAAAAATCGACAAAGGCATGAACAAAGGATCAAAAGCAACTTCACCGCGAAAGTTATATCACTGTCGCTCAAGTGAACTTGCGTGACGCCCTTGGTCGCGCAAGTGACTTGCGCGACCTAAGTGATAACCGCCGGGTAACCACCTGGGGTCTTCTCCTGCCAATAAATAGACCCTGTGGGCCCCCCATTAGAGATGGTATTTTTCCAGAAACTCGGATTGTAGCTCCCGATGCCCAAGTCTCTTCTCAAAGCTTCCAGAACACTTCTAAGGTAATTTCTTACCTAGAACGGAAGATCTAAAGAGAAGAAGGAAGGCCTAAGTGTTGAAACTCATCAACACTTGCATGCCGCCTTATTTCCTTCAATAGAACTTGCGCGCCCCTTTTCTGGAATAACCTCAAGAGGATTCTAAAGTGATTAATAAAGAGTCGTGCAAGTATTCTAATGCTGGTTGAAAATCGCGCAAGTACCCCACATGTTGTGCAGGTATACCTGCGTGGCCAATACTTGCGTGCCCACGTAAGACTTGCGCACCTTTAAAGACTTGCGCGCCCCTACCTTTTTGGGTTCCCATCTTTCCCATTTTACCCCTCTTAAGCCATTTCACATTTCCTATTCAAGATTTAGTCTTTAAGATACTCTTCAAAGCCATTTATGGCATGATTTCTTGATTTGACTTCCTTATTTGAAAGGAATTCTGTGGAATATCTCTCAAAAAATAGTGATTTATACATTTTTATGTCACCAAAGATTGAGAATTCATTCATTCAACCTCATCCTTTAAGATGAGAGAATCCTTAACCTGTGTTTCCTTTTCAGGAATAAGTCCCAGTCATAATTTTTGGGCATCATTTTCCAGAGTAAGCCCCAAATCAAGTCCCCTAACCTGGGTCTCCTTTTTAGGAATAAGTCCCAGTAACAATTTTGGGCATCCTTCTTAGGAGTAAGCCCCAGGTCCTCTAATTTTTGGGCATCCTTCTTAGGAGTAAGCCCCAAGTCCCTTAATTTGGGCATCCTTATTAGGAATAAGCCCCAATCTCAAATATGGGCATCCTTCTTAGGAATAAGCCACATTCTCAAATATGGGCATCCTCCTCAGGAGTAAGCCCCAAACCTTAATCCTTAACCTGGGCTTCCTTTTCAGGAATAAGTCCCAGTCCTAATCTTGGGCTTCCTTTTCAGGAGTAATCCCCAAGTCCCTTAAATTCTCCTTAACCAATCCTAATTTATGTTTGATTTGGGATTCCTTCTCAAGAGTAAAACCCAATTATCAATCCTCTCCAAATTTGGGTTTCCTTTTCAGGAATAAAGTCCCAAGATAGAGTGTTCAAATCTCCATAAAGCACATATACCTTTATGGACCTTGTTCCTGGATTTTCTCCTTAAAGTAAATCCTAAACTTCATTCATCTGGGCAGTCATACATACATAAGCCCCAAACCATTTCTTATGATTTCATCTTTCATGGCACAATTGTCTAATTTTTACCAATACCTCTTGTTTCTCACAACGAGCATGACTCACGTGATCTTGGAGTGTAAAAGTAATTGTGACATCCTGCTTTGAGCCATCAATCATAAATATCATACCCTTACTCGAACTACGTGGGTTCTGATTCCTTTTTCCAAAACAAAGGATACGTAGGTAGCCCATTTATGGGTTCGATCCCAACATTGAAATAATCCATGTCCTTCTGAATGACAATAAACTTCAAGTGCCCCATTGAGTTGCTTTAAAACCAGCCTGGTCATCATAATGACCAAAATACTTTTATATGAATATTTTGAAGGTTACCATTGACCAAGAATCTCTAAATAGATATAGATGATTCTCTATTGATGAAGAACCTCGAAAACATATAAAAGATTCTCTAAATTTCTTACATATTTAATCATTGATTGTCAAAACTAAAGGAAAAGCTCATTTTATACTTGGTAATGTAATAAGGATTCACGAACATAACATAAATCTATAAAGAGAGTCCCGGAATAGACAATAATTCCACTACAAAAGGTGTGATGAGTCCGACCTCCCATCCTCTCGACCAATGAAAATTCCTAAGCCTCATCAGTCTACAAGCTAATGAGCGCCTACCTTTGGAAAGTAGGTCCAAATGGATGTGGAATCATTGGATGTTTCCGGTTCTACGAACAAACCCGCTAGAAACCGATTGGAACGTTTGAATCTCCCATCCATGAGGTCATCCCCGAATTCCGAGGGAAACAAAAAATGGTGAACCCGACGTGAATCCTTAACCAAGTTAAAGTTATGTTATTCTTTTTTGTTAGGCCCCTTGGGCCAACAAAGCAATCATTGACATGTGCTCATCCACAAGATGCAGTGGCTGAATTCATCTTGATTATGTCTATTATATGGAACAGGCACTCTTTTCTCAAGATCTTCTGCAAAATGGATTTCCTTAAATTCACCCCTGTGAATACTGCTGTTGTGGACACCTCTACTATGAGGTCCGCTGCTGTGAAAACCAATGCTGCTACTCCTGCTGGAACGTCGTCCGCTCTGAGGATGACATCACCAACTCAGCGTCTTCAACGCTGGGTTTCTAATGCACTGGTTAAGGGGTACCGTCGCAATGGTACTATCCCAACTCTGGAGGCCACTCGTCAATCCCTCCAAGTTAACAACTCTACCTGGTCGTCCGGACAACGGCGACCAGCGATCAAGAAGCAGGCGGTGCTGACTACCGTCTCCAACCGTTTCGGGTCGTTATCCCCGGAACACATTTTCCATTCACTCCCTTACTCTGAGGAAGTGAACGAGCAGGTCCCTCAGGGCCTTAATTCAAAAAGACAGGAGTCCTTCCTGAGGGCTCCCATCAACAATCTCCACCAGACTCGAGCGGTAGTGCGCCCTCAACATGATGAGGGTACCGACTCCAGGCATTCATCTCAGGTTCCTCGAACACGAGCAGGCAAGATGAACCGCCAGAGACGGAATCCAGTTAATAATGGATAGGTTATCATCCCTTCCATCTCCGGAGAAGTCCACCAACCTAACTTGGTGGCAAACAACAAACAGGCACACACACCTGTCCATTTTAATTCCGCTATCCAGCAGAATCGTCTGGCAGCATCAAGCCAATCCCGCCAGGGAATTCCGGCGGAGTACTATAGGCAGAAACATGGACCTGCTTATGCATCACCAGTTAGTCAGCAGGCTCGTCTGACTAAATATGATGGATCTCGTCAACCGCGTTTGGTGAAGTGTAATCAGCATGCACCTGCTTTAGGGATTTTGAGGGTTTATATGGTTTTTATAGTTCTTTTGGGGTTTTGGGTATTTTTGATTTTTCAGGGTTCTAATGGTTGTTATTGATTTTTATCGTTTTTAGAGTTTTAAAGGGTTTTTAGTATTTTAGTGGGTTTTTAAGCGTTTTAAATGCTTTTAGGCATTTTTATATATTTTTATGGTTTTTTGGGTTTTTTGGGGTTTATATGGTTTTATCATTTTTTATGTTTTTATTCGGTTTAAGTGTTTTTAGGTCTTTGGGGCTTTCTTAGGGGGATTCAGGGTGTTTTTTGGATTTTTTAAAATTTATGTATTTTAAGGATTTTTAAGGCTTGTTTAGGGTATTTCGAGATTTTGTGGTTTTTTCTATTTTTTCGTAATTTTTTCTGGTTTTTTTGGGGTTTTAAGGGTTTTTTGAGCTTTTATGACTTTTAAGGGGTTTTAGAGATTTTTAATGTTTTTAGGGGTGTAATGAATTTTTAGAGTTTTTAGGGGTTTTAGAGGTTTTTTGGATTTTTATTGTTTATAGGGCGTTTTTTCTTTTAGGGGTTTTTAGGGCATTTTTTGGTTTTTATGGCCTTTAGCGTTTTTTATGGGTTTTAAGTGTGTTTAGATTTTAAGTTTTTCTTATGAATTTTTATGATTTTTAATGTTTTAGGTTTTTTTACATTTTTATGGATTTCAAAGGGCCTTATGATTTTTTTGGTATTTAGGGTTTCTAGGGATTTGAGGGTTTTTAGGGTTTGTTAGTGTTTTTAGGGTTTTTAACTTTTTTAGGTTTTTTGGGGGTTTTAAGTGTTTTTGGTTTTTTAAGGTTTTATTAAGGGATTTTAGGGGGTTTAGGGATTTTTACTTTTTGAGGGATTTTTAGGTAATATTAGCATATTTATGGAATTTTAGGGTTTTCAGAGTTTTTTGGGTTTTTGGGTTTTTTGAAAGGAAAATTGAAATATGTATATAATAAGTAATGGAATTTGAGTACAACACAATGAATCGAAGGTTAATCAACTAATGGACAAGAGGCCAAATGCAACAACAATGTGGAAGAATACCCAAAACCCAAGAAACCTCTTATGAGAAAATAGAAGAATGGTATGTGAAATATCACGAAGCCCATTTAAACAAAAAACGGAAAATGAAGACTTGAGAACCGTTTGAATCCAATCCAACCAGAACTAGAAACCAAGGGATCACAAGATCTCCCCAAGTGTCCAAGTTCCCAAAATAATAGAATTACCTACAAACCTCATGAATACCTTACGCACACATGGCCATCATTGACACACACCACAACTAGTGCATGCATCCATCCACCAACAACACCAAAAGGATCACTAGACAATAGCCAAAAGTAGAAAATTCTAGAATAGAACACCATAAAACTAGTATAAGGTGCTTTAGAAGGACTGTCACTAATCCAACAAGTACATCGATATGCATAATAGAAAAGGAAGGCCCCAAGTAGGGACAAAGCCAAATGATGAGAAAACATTACAGAAACAGGAAACACCCACCCACACATGCACACATCACCACCTACAAGAACATGCACGCATTGCCACCCTCCCAAACACCCACCCACCCACACACACATAAGTCACATGCATGCACACTCGACCACTTGTACACACATACACACTTAATTACTCCCCACCAATTACCCTAGAACTAGCACGTAACTGCATCACAACAAAGCACAGTGCTACCAAGACCAAAGCCACATCCAAACCAAGCCATAATAATCACCACTACACAATTTGGTATCCATACAAACAACATCCAAAACCACCTATACAGTACGATGACCATACAGCTCCCCTACCAACCAGCTTTATAAGAAACCATTAATCCAACAACTGAATCTATAAGAATTAAACAAATCCAACATCCAAGAGAATCCATGATCAACTCTACACCATGCATCAAACCAAAAAACCAGATCCGACCACCAGAACCAAACTCCCACTATAGACCAGGCTAGTAGAGAACCTATTCTAACTACGTGCCAAAAAGGACCCATCCACCATGTTCCAACATCCTAAAAATATGACAAATATAACAACATCATTCCTTCAATTCATACCTATATGATCAATACCAATAGTCAAAAACCATAAAATCAAGCAAAAACCACCAACACACATGAATACCAATGGATAAGCCTCACATATGAAGCATAGAAGATGCATAAAGCATCAACCATCACCATAGAAACAAAACCCACATCCCCCAGACATAGATGAACTAGCAGAAACACATCAAACCAGCAACATACAACCACACCAACAAAAGATCCAAGAAGCATGCTGACAAGCCTCCAACAACCTCAACAAAACACCATGTCGGCATATAGCCATCACCATCTTGTCAACTCCCCTCCAGCCAATGAAAACTAGAACCTATCTTGAAAAAATGACCAACTGAGAAACAAAAAGAACAAAGCACCATCAAAACCACCCACCACCAACCAAATTCTGAGCAACTAGCACACCCACAAAAACTAATTTTATTGACACAAAACACATCCCCTTATAACCAAAAGAGGATCCAACTCGCAATACCCCAACACCAAAAAAAACCAATCCACATAATCAAATATGATTCATTACTAGAAAGCCTTGATACCAGAACCCTACAATATCCCAAGACAACATGATCCTACACCCAAACATCCACAACACCAACACCTCACACCCATGCCAACCAACACATATCCCAACACCAAAAAAACCACCCCAGCCACAGGAAGAAAACCTTAAAGTATAATGAAAAAGAATGCAGGGGAACATCACCATCATTAGAGAATAGATCCCCAAAATTTCCACCAATGAGAAAAATCATATTTAGAATTTGTATTAGAAAAATTATTATAAAAAAGATTTTATCGTAAATAACCATCTCAAATTTACGTCAAATATGACTACTAAAGTGAACGATGAATCCATGATGGTGATAATTTCGTTCCTTCCAGATAATATACACTATGGTGGAAAGCCTATGTTTTCTCATAAAACTCAATAAGTAATCCAAATTAAATATTTCATAACACTGGACAATAGATATAGAAGGATTAGGATCATAATAGTATATATTCAATATGATCAGTAAGGAAGACCAAATCTTTCTAATGAATTCACAATTGAAAAATAAATGATCAATACTATTAAGGAAAGTAAAAAAATAAAAAAAATGACTTCGAAAATCCAATCGAATGCACTACAACCTTAAATGTGTTAGAACAAAATCATGGATCTCCAAAAAAGAATAAATTAGTACCTAGATGGGGTAACTCAGTTCATTTCCAGAGAATGCTATGAAAAAAAATGGTAAATTTTGGTCTCAACTTTTCCAAAACCCTAAAAATAAAAAATGTATAATTATTCTATAGGATCCCATAATTATTTATTCCATGATAAGAAATTAAATGAACCTCTCTCATAACATCCCAAAATCATAATAGATAATACTGTAATATAAGTTTAATCCCAATTATAAATAATGTCAAAAACCCATAAAAATTTAAGGATCCTAAATTCATAAATAATATGATCATAAATGGACATGAATATAGGTCCCCTTAAAATCATATAATATAACAAGAGGGACATATACAATCCATTCTAGTAGGGAAATAAATATAGTCCATGATAATTTCTCATGGCCTATATAATTTTCCCCATGTCCCTGAACAATTTCAAATAACTTTTTCCACCCAAAATTTGGAGAAACGGAGAAAACAAATGCAAGAACAGTCCACCCAAACAGAAGAAGAGAAGGGTGAACAGAGGACCAAAACATTTCTAGACATATTTAATTTATTCTGATGACCAAAATGATTTATCACTAAACCACCCTCCACTTTGGATCTATCCACCGATGCCCAAGCCATATTATCCCCATACATTGACAAGGAGGGCCTATCCGAAGGAATATCCTAAGCATATATTTGATATACTTAATATATTTTTTAGGTAATATTAACATATATCACAAATAATCCTTAATGGAAAAAATGATATATTGAAAAAATGAAAAGAATCCTTCAAAAGAAAGAAAATTATATTTCTAAACCTTCATTCTGATAAAATTTTTCTCTTCCAAAATATCATAGTTTGAAACTCTTAATATAGTAGTAATAAGAGCCAACCCAATGCTAAAAAGAAGTAAAAAACATCCACTAATTCACATGGTAAAAAAAATACTTTCCTTAACCTCTAAGTACACACTGGTTAAGAACATCATTGATTTTGAGAAGATAAAAAATATCATACACAATGAGGAAAAGAGATACAAAACATGCTTTATGGCCAAAACTAAATCAAGATCACCAAAGTAAAATAGAAAAGATCATCTTTTAAGAAAGTATGAGAAATTTATATTTTACCACATCTCTAATGAAACTTTAATGATTTAGAATTTGAAATTGGGGTGTATAAGATATGATAAAAAGTCACCATAAAAAACACAAAAAGAAAGGGAGAAAGGGGATCCCCATGCCTCAATCCTCTCTTCCCATGAACATAACCTTAAAAAATCACATTAATGTTCACTAAAAAGATGGAATAAGAGACAAAACTCTTAATCTATGATGATAACATGATCCAAAAACAAAGAAGATCATGATATTCCAAAAGGAACTCCCATATGATTGGATCTAAGTTCATTAAAGATTCAATTTTAAAATAACATTGAGGAACTCTTGAATTTTGGAGGTAACCCTGCATATACACCTCAAAAAAATATTAGTAGAAATATTTCTCCCCTAAATAAAGGAAGATTGACCATTATTAAAATAATTAAGAAGTACCATTATTAATCTAGGAACTATGATCTTGGAGATACACTAATAAACAGTATTTCATCAATAAATAAGATTGAAATAAGAAAGAGGTAAATTATTGGGCACCTTTGGAATCAAAGAATGAATATATCCATGAGATTCTTGAAACAATTTTCCATTTCTTATGAATTATAAAATTGAATGTGTCACATCATAACCATCCACTATACAAGCCTTACAAAAGAAAGAGTAATTAAAGATATCAATCACAAAATATTTCCTTGGGTGTAGAGATAAAAGCGCATAATGAACATCAACCAGCTCCACATATTTATCTAGAAAATAGCAATATGAGTGAGAAATAATGTGAAAAAATAAAGGAGGCATGCTCTATCTCCTAAAATGGGTCATGATATGAGAATTCCAAATCAAAGACTAAAAAAACAATCGTCTAACAAATAATATCACCTACATCAAAAATAAAATAACCATAATCCTTTTGAATAAGAACAAATTTAGACAAATTAAATCTAGTTTTCACTGAGAAGAAAAAGAAGGATAAATTACAATCCCCATCCTTTAGCCAGAGAACCATACTCTTCTTCTTATCTGAGAGGGTGTCCTTCAAGTTCAAGGATTTTAATCATTTCATATAACTAACTTTATTTTTAATCAAGGAATCAGAAGGTCCATTAAGAAAAAAAGATGATTTGTAGTCAATTAATTCCTTCAAAATCAGGTAAATTTTAGCAGAATGTAGAGAAGACACCTGGGCATGAAAGGATTGGATATCTTACTTTAAGTTCTTTAGTTTTTGGTAAACTTGGAACATATTAAACTCTGAGGCCACAATTTTCCAATCCTTGGAGAAAAAATATAGGATGATGTAATGATTTTACAAATGATTTAATATTTTTAACAACAACTTCTAAGAGTGAAGAACCTCTCCAGATCGGATAACAATTTGGGTATGATAAAAAAATTCATAAATGAAGGAAATGAATGATCGAAGAGGGTAACCTACACATCCAAAAGTAATTGATAACAACTTCATAAGACATCCATAGAACCACTGAATATCCATTCCATAGGAAAACATTAGTCTAAACAAACAATTATCATCCTGACTAGCATTAATAGTGTCCAAATTACAGGCCTCCATAAATGTGGTCCAATCATAGAAATCTCGATATTTATCCTCTACAAATATAGACACGTTAAATTCACTTAAAAATATAGGGGAAGACTCAGAGTTTAATACATCCCAGAAACCAATGTCCTTTGATAGAAACCTTGGATCAGAAACTGAATTGGAAACATAAAAAAGGAAATATTGAAAGAAACATCCACTTTAACATCCCATACCAATCAATCAATAAGCTAAAACGATTCAAACTAAGGCTCAATGGAAAATAGGTGAGGATTCCATAAAAAACTAAAATCTCCCATGTATGGGAATAATAAAATATTTCAAAATGATTCTAATTCATAGAAATATTCCTCACAATAAAATAATATTTTTCCTTTTTAAACATAAGTTCAACAAACCAAAAACAAGAAAAATTATTAAAGAAAATGATATCTTGAACCTCCTTTTTCTTACTAGTAATGTTGAGACCTCTAATGTTCCAAACTCCATAGTCAAACATTAGGGAATAAGGGAGTATCATAACAATTATCAGGTATAGTATTGACTGGTATCCTCTTCAAATCACATTAACCCAACTATATTTGATTCTTTGTAAAGGGATTATCACATAAATTTGAGGAGTCTAAACTAATTGATCTATAGTGTTAGGGAGGGGAAAGGTGTGTCGAACATCATTAATTAATTAGGGTACACGAAGATGTAGAATAGATAATCAAACCCTAGAACCAACACCAGATCTATCTATGTCCTTCAAAATAAAAGATGGACTGGATATAACAAATTTCTTCATCACATCAGGAATAGTGAAAGTGCTTGGAACCAAAACAACACAATACTACCCCATAAATTCAAGGAATAAAGAATCATATCCCACTTCCAGACAACTGGGGGACCAATGCACACATAAGTCAAAACTTCCGTAATAAGGAATATAAGTGGAACCATTATAAATTTACCACTCACCAACAGAAATACCAAGATAATTATATGTTCTCAGCTCACTAGAAGAGTGGACAACAACCATGGAAGAACCGGATGTAGCACCTACCTAGGGAATTTACTCAGATATATAGTCAAAGGAATTATGAATAGGAATACAAATATCCTTTTGAGTAGTCTTAACAAAGGGAGGAGGAACATCCACCACCGGATGTAAGGAGGAGGGATCTCCCACAACTGATAGACCAACCAACTTAAAGAGATCTGACTTACCATAAGAGATTTAAGTATTGGATATGGACACTATCATCTCACAAATAAGGGAATGTGGTTTACCTTTCTAATCTGAAGAAAGAACTCTAAATGGTTCCCTCTTCATATAAGAATGATTCCTTAGAGTAACATTAATACAAACCAAATGAGACATGACCATATGATTTTCATAGGTTTTATGGGTTTTAGGGTTTTTAATATTTTTAGGTTTTTAGTGGTTTTAATTTTTTTATGATTTTCTTATATTTTAGGGTATTTCATGGTTTTAGGGTTTTTTACTATTTTAGTGATTTTTAGGATTTTAAATTTTTTTATGGTATTTCTAGTTTTCAGGGATTTTTTTGGTTTTTTAGAATTTTTAGGAATTTTATGTTTTTTATGTTTTTTGGGTATCTAACATTATTTCTATTTTTTGAATATTTTAAAGGTTTTATATAGTTTTTTTTACATTTTTTTGGGGTTTAATGGGTTGGTAAAGTTTTAGTGGCCTTTTAGTATTTTTTTCATTTTTGGGATTTTTAGGGTTCATAGGGGGTTTTATGGTTTTTCGAATTTTTATGGTTTTTAGTATTTTTTCGGTTTCCTAGATTTTTTACGTGTTTTTAGGTTTTTCTGTTTTCTTAGGGATTTTTTGGTTTTTAGGTTTTTTTATGATGTAGGGATTTTTGGTATTTTTTGTTTTTTATTTTTTTACTATTTTTTGGGATTTTGAGGGGTTTTAGGGGGTTATAGGGTTTTTATTATTTTTATAGGTTTTTTGGGGTTTTAGGGGGTTTTGAGTTTTTTGGATCCTTATTGTTCTTTAGAGTTTTTTAACATTTTTAGTTATTTACATTGTTTTTAGAGTTTTAGTGGTTTAGGTTTTTATGGATTTTTAGTTTTTTTTTGTCTTTATGGGTTTTATGGTTTATTTGGATTTTTGGATTCTTAGGGATTTTAGGGGTTTTTCTGACATTTACGTTTTGGGGGGTTTTATGTGTTAATAGGTTTTTAATTTTTACTTAGTGTTTGTTAGTGTTTTTAATTTTTTTGGGCATTTTTAAGCATTTGTACTGTTTTTAGGGTATTTATTTACTTTTATGGTTTTTAGGGTTTTATGTTTTTTTGGAATTTTAGGGGTTTTTTGAGTTTTTTAGCATTATTATGGATTTTTACAGTTTGTATCATTTTTAGGGGTTTAAATGGATTTTAGAGTTCTAGTTGGGTTTTAGGGTTTCATAGTTTTTGGTGGTTTTATGGTATTTTAGGGGGTTTATAGTTTTTAGGTTTTTTAGGCAAGGAAGATGCGAGGGTCGGGCTATTCCCGACCCCCCCCCCTCCCCAATTTTTTAGAAAGAAAAAGAGACACAACAGACAAGGGAGGGGAGGGGTCAAATGACCCACACCCAATAACCCTTACAACCCAAAACGCAAAAGACCCAAAAAAATCAAAAATGAGAAAATAAAAGACAAAAAAAGAATGCAAATCAGTCAACATCACCACCAAAGTCCAAAACAAAAGCCGCACCGCAAGGGTCCCCATCCGCACCATATCCAGAGGCCGCATCATCAAAGCAGGAGTTAGAGTCATCCCACCCTGACTTGTATTCCTCATTAAGTATAAGTAGAGTCAGAAACTTCTCCCAATGTTTTCTTATTCTGGGGAATGTTGCTGCTCCTGATGATTAACTTTGATTTTTAGCTTAACCGCCTTTGATGATTCCTGGGTAGCCATGGGTCTGGGGAGAGTGGAATAATCCCTCTTCACCCTCCTCTTCGAGGAGGCATAGGTGGGACCATCAACTTTCACCTGCTCGAACTCATTGAAACACTTCCCCACCTCCATGCCATGATCTCATTCTTGATCTGGGATAAAGGATGCTTCCTGATTTAGAGAGCAGTCAACAAAATCGTCATACTGCAGCAAGGTCGGAGCCATGAAGGCAGGTATTTCTACACTCCCAATGACAACAACTAGTGGTCCTTGCCCATCCTCCCCAGGCAGTACCATCCCCCCAACATCATGAAAGTCCAAACAGATAGGCCTATCAGCCAGGGACTCTTCATGCACCTCCATGGATAGCCCTATCATTTCCTCTGTTACAACAACTTCTCCTTATTTGTGATCATCCCTTGTTCCAGCACCCACCCCTTGGCTAAACACATTCCCTTCCTTAGGCACTCTCCCCTGATTAGCAACCTCCTCCAAAAGATCTGTTGCCCCTTGCTCCTCCACCGTCCCACAATACAGCATGCCAGGGACCATCGTAGGTTCTAGAGAACCCAGACAAAGAGGATCTCCCTGGAAAGAGGGCGTGTTTTCCAGTCCCTAAAAATCCATTTTCCCCCACTCAGCCTCTATTTGCACCTAGCTGAGAGGAGACGCAAAAACATGTTCATCACCCTCCTCTTTTTCAGACATTATCCCTTCCACGGACTCCCCCACCTGCTTAGCCACCACCTTCCTCTTGTCCTGTGACCCATGCTCATCCATCTTCCCCTACCCAACTTCAATAGTGCCTTCCCAAGCCTCCACATTACACGTAGCCAACAAAGCCTTCACCTCTTCACAATCATTCCCAACACAGCTCAAATTCATCACAGTAGCAAAAACCACCAGAGAATCACTCTGGGTGATCCCTCCACCATGTCCAGTGGCAGCGGCCAGCACCCTATTCTGCGCCCGCTCAACAGGTATATCACAACCTGCATTTTTAATCATGGGCTCTTGCACCTCGTCCTAACACTCCAACCCTTTAAAGCTCTTAAGAGTTGGAACCAAAGCCTTCCTCTAATTCATACTGTTGTCAGGGGGAAAAGGCATCCCAGCAGTAGCACACTCCATTCCAAGAGGACCTCTATCATTTAGAAGCATCACATCACTCACCATGGGATCTTATTGACACTGAGAAGCCACTTGCGATGAATTGATACCACCTACTACATCCTCGTGGCCCTCCAGCACTACCAGACTCACCCCAGACCTATCCTTCCCACTGCCACAACGAGTCTCCAGGTCCAGGACACCTGAAGGTGATTTTTCCACCAGACCATGTGCAACCACCTCCCCCACCAACTCCATCGGGCAAGACCCATTGCACCACACTGCATCACCCGAAGCCTGAGTCTGCTCCAGACTTTCAGCATGCCCCTGCTCCTCTAAGTCCTCATTGCACAACCTTAAAAAAGTGGAACCATCCTCCTTCTTGACTATCACCTCTTGAGTCCTCATAACCAACTCCTCCGTAAGGTAACTGGTATCTGATTGTCGTGGCAATTTCCTCGGAAGAGGATTCCCTGTCCCATCAATATTATGCTCCTCCACCATCACAACCAGATCATCTGACCCAGCCATCCCAATATCTCTTTCCAAAGCTCCGTTTCTGCTAAATCCTCATTTGCAAGAAGAAATAGAATGACCCAAATGCCTACATCTAGAATAGAACACCACAACCAACTCAAACACCACTGGCTGTTTGTAGCGAAACTCCTTGCCAACAGCAATCTACACAAATTCCGTTATAGGCTTTGAAACATCTAGTTCAACACAGATTCTTGGGGAAACTGGGTGATAGATCACTTTGGTCTGGCTATCCGAACACCGGTATCGACCAACAAGATTCTGAAGGATATATAATATGGACGGGTTCTGAAACGGAAGAGGGAGCTGCAGGAATCTAACCCATGAAGCAACCAGCTACGAGTCACGATTCATATATAGGTCAAAACTCCACCTGAAGAGACTGAAAATAACTCCGTTGAAGCGTAGAGGGGCTGCATACCAATCATGGATCAAATCATCCTCATAATAATCTGTATCATCAAGTGTCGACCATCAAGAAACCCTACTGTGGCCCGATCTTGGAGATTCCAAGATCCAAAAACAAATCTGTCGAAAGCCTCAACCGAGGGATGGAACCTCGTAAACTGAGAAACCAGGGTCAAGCTATGAAGTGCAGAGGCCAAATGAAACTCCACGTCTGATAAGGAAAGTTGAGGGAAGCCTTCATATAGGTCAGGAACTTCGGAAAAATCTCAATTTGGGGGAAAGGGGGTAGATGATCAGGCGTCAGTGGAGGGATGAAGACCAAATCCAGATTAAAATCACATAGAAAACCCTCCCCCACAGTGGGAGGGAGGATCACCGGCGGGGCCGTTAAGGAG
The DNA here is from genome assembly GCA_963277665.1 of Viscum album. NCBI lineage: Eukaryota > Viridiplantae > Streptophyta > Magnoliopsida > Santalales > Viscaceae > Viscum > Viscum album. The sequence continues at coordinate 480,775,048 of OY728162.1, forward strand.
GCATCGTGGGAGTCAATGTTAATATGATTTCATGACACTTTATGGTTTTTGGGGATTTAGGGTTTTGAGGGGTTTTTATATTTTTAGCGATTTTAAGGATTTTTAGGGTTTTAAGCTATTATTATGGGGGTTTTAGGATTTTAAGATATTATTATGGGTTTTTAGGTTTTTTTATGTTTATAGGGGTTTTATGATTTTTTGAGTTTTCTAGGTCTGTATAGTTTTTAAACATTTTTGATTTTTTATGAATTTTTTGGATATTTATCTTGTTAGGGGTTTTATGGTTTTAGGTTTTTCAGGGTTTTAAGGTAATTTCCATTTTCTTCATATTTTTTGAGGTTTTTTATATGTTTGGAGTATTTTATGTTTTTTTGTTTTATTATGGTTTTCATGGTTTTTACTATTTTTCCATTTTTATGGATTTTAAGGAATTTTTTAGATTTTTATGAATTTTTAGGGATTTGGTATTTTTGGGGGTTTTATGGTTATTTAGGGTATATAGTATTTTTTTATTTTTTATGTTTTAAGTGTATTTTTTGAGGTTTTTATGGTTTTTATAGTTTTTATCATATTTAGAGGTTTATAAGGTTTTACAGTTTTTAGTTGGTTTTATTAGTTTTAGTGCTTTTTTTATTATTTTAGGGGGTTTTATTTTTTTAAGGATTTTATGGGTTTTTATTATTTTTCAGATTTTTAACTTCTTTTAGGTTTTTAGGGGTTTTAATTGTTTTTTATTTTTAACATTTTCTTATCGGGTTTATAGGTTTTAGTGTTTTTACGTTTTAAGGTATTTTGGAGGATTTTTTAGTATTTTTATGGTTTTTTTGTGTTTTTATGGATTTAGAGGGGTTTTTGAGTCTTTAGTAATTTTTAGGTTTTTTGGGTTTGTAGATATTTTTTGTGTTTTTCAAGAGTATTGTGGGTTTTTAGAGTATTTTAACATTTTTAGGGTTTTGGAATTTTTTTAAATATTTTAGTGGTTTTAGGATTTTCATGGGTTTTTATGGGTTTTTTTTTAAAATTTTTTTATTTTAATGCCCCTTAGGGTTTTTAGGAGTTTTAGGGTTTGTTGGGTTTCTAATTTTTTTTTCATTTATAGGGGTTTTAATTTTTTAGTGTTGTATGGTTTTCTTAGTGTTTTTTATAAATTTTTAGGGGGGTTTAAATATTTAAGGAATATTTTGGGATTTTTTATGGTTTTAGAGTTTTTAGAGTTTTAGGTTTTTAGCGATTTTATGTATTTTTTAAGATTCCAATATATTTTAAGTTTTTCTTGGATTTTGAGGGGTTTTAGGTTTTTTATTATTTATTAAGGTTTTTTGGTTTTTTTGGTTTTTATAAGGGTTTTAAGGTCGATTATTGTTTTTTTTATCATTTTTAGGTGTTTAAAGGGTTTTTAGAGTTTGTAGTGATTTTTAGTGTTTTATGGGATTTTATTGTTTTTAATTACTTATAGAGTATTTATGGTTTTAATTTTTATTAGGGTCTTTAGGGTTTTTAACTTTTTTCGTTTTTATCAGATTTAGGTTTTTTTTAGTATTTTAAGGTTTCCTTTGGGGGTTTCAATGTTTTTATGATTATTATGATTTTAGAGATTTTTAGGAATTTTTAGGAGTTTTTTTTGACATTTTATGCGTTTTTATTGAATTTAGAGATTTGATTGATTTTTTTGGAATTGATGGTTTTTGGGGTTTATAATTTTTTTTATTTTATAGGGGTTTTTAAGTGTTTTTAACATTTTTAGTGTTTTATATGGTTTTTAGAGTTTTATGGTTTTCATTGTTTTTATGGATTTTTAAGGGTTTAAGGGTTTAGCTGTTTTTATGGGTTTTAGGGGATTTTTAGGGTTTTTAAAATATTTTAAGTGGTTTATAGGTTTTTTAGTGTTTTTTTAGTTTTTAAAGGGTTTAAAGTGTTTATAGAGTTTTAAGGTTTTGTCATGGTTTTTTACGGTTTTAGTGGCTTTTTTATTTTTAAGGAATTTTAGGGTTTTTATTGATTTTGTGTACTTTTTTTGGTTTTTATTGATTTAGAGGGGTTTAGGATTTTTTAGTGTTTAGTTTTTTTTATTATTTTTAGAGTTTTATGGTTTGTAGGGATTTTATGTGTTTTAGTTTATCAATATTTTCTTAGGGGTTTCCAGTGTTTTTTGGGGTTTTTTATGTTTTTATGTATTTTTATGGAATTTATAGGATGTTATTATTTTTATATTTTTTAGGTATTATGATAGATTTTGTGGGGATTTTAGGGGTTTTATGGTTTTAATGGTTTTTAATGTTTTTAGGGGTGTTCTATTTTTTTTAGAGGTTTTTAGGTTTTTAGTGTTTTTATGGGTCTAAAGGATTGTTAGATTATTTATTAGTTTTTAGGGGGTTTTATGGGGTTTTAGGGTTTTATTAGGGTTTAGGGGGTTTTATGATTTATAGGGATTTTAGGATGGTTTTTTGGGTTTTTTTTTATTTTTTAGTATTTTTATGTGTCTTATGTGTTTTCAGTTTTTAAGGTTTTATTAGGTGATTTTAAGGTTTTTATGTGTTTTTATGTTTTTTTGGATTTTTTTTGTTTTATTAATAATCTTTTGTTCTTTAGTTTTTTTAGGGATTTTCATATTGATTGGGGTATTTATGTTTTTATTTTTATTTTTAAGGGTATTTTGTGTTTTTGGGGTTTTAGGACTTTTATACTTTTTTTACATTATTTGGGTTTTAAGGGGTTTTTAGAGTTTTTAGTAGGTTTTTTGTTTTTATAGTTTTTTAGTGTTTTTCTATATTCTAGATGTTCTTAGGGTTGTTAGGTAGTTTTATGGTCTTTTAGGGGTTTTAGGGATTTTAAGGGGTTTTATATTTTTAGGTTTATATGGGGTTTTTAGAGTATTTAGGTTTTTTGGGGTTTTGTGAGTTTTTATGTTTTGGAGGATTTCTTAGGTGTTATTAGTGTTTTTAAGGGTTCTTATGTTTTTAGGGACTCTTAGTCCTTCTTTAGGATTTTTATGATTTTTAGGGGGGATTTTTGGGTTTTCGTCTTTTCTATAGTTTTTAATGTTTTTAATGGTTTAATGTGTTTTTAGAGTTTTTAGTGGTTTTAGGATTTTTTGGGTTTTTAGGGGCTTTTAGAGGTTTTGACAATTATTTGGTTTTTTGGGGTTTTAAGTGTTTTTTTGTTTTTATGGTTTTGTTAGGGATTTTTAGGGTTTTATAATTTTTTATGTTTTTAGGGATTTTAAGGATTTTTTGGATTTTAAGGGGTTTTATGGATTTTTATGGTTTTGGGGAGTTTTACAGGTTTTTTGGATTTTACGGTTTCTTTAGGTTTTTGGGGTTTTTAATGTTATTTAGTGGATTTATGGGTTTTTAGAGTTTTGTAACATGTTAGGGAGCTTAACGAGTTTTTATATTTTTAGTGGGTTTTGAGGTGTTTATTGGAATTTCATGTTTTCCTGGTTTTTTTGGGGATTATGGGTATTAGGTGTTTTTAGGGTTAGTTTAGGGTTTTTATAATTTTTAGTCATTTTAGTGGTTAAAAGTGTTTTTTATGAATTTAATGTTTTATTAGGGTTGTTTTTGTGGTTTTAGGTTTTTTTACATATTCATGGATTTTAGTGTTCGTTTAGGATTTTTATAACATTTTATGGATTTTATTTTTTTTAGGGTTTTTATGGTTTTATAGGGTTTTAGGTTTCTTTCAGGTGGGGGTGTTAAGATTTTTTTTATATTTTTTAGGTTTTCTTAGTGTTTTAGGGTTTTATGGTTTTCCTAGGTGTTTTCAGGGATTTTTAGAGTTTCATTGATTTTTGGTATTTTTAGTGTTTTTATAATTTTTATTATTTTTGGGGATTATAGGTATTTTGATGGGTTTTTAGATTTTTTTTCTTCAGTTTTTTAGTTTTTTATGGTTTGTAGGTATTGGGGGGCTGTGTGTTTTAGGGTTTCTATATTTTTATAAGTTTTTGTAATGTTTTTAGGGGTTCTAATGGGTTTTAGAGATTTTAGTAGGTTTTTATGGTTTTATGGGGTTTTAAGGGTTTTTAGTGTTATATGTTAGTTTTATGGTTTTTAGGTTTTTTGTAGAGTTTTTAATGAATTTTAGCATTTTTAGGTTTTAGGGGTTTTAAGTGTTTTTAGGTTTTTAATGTTTTCGTAGTGTTTTCATGAATTTTTGGTATTTTTACGTTTTTTTGGTATTTATATGTTCTTTTAGGATTTTTATGGGTTTTTAGCATATTTAGTGATTTTGATGGTATTTGGAGTTTTAGGGTATTATTATTTTTTAGATTTTAAGGGGTTTTTATTTTTTTTATTGTGTTGATGTGTTTCTATATTTTTTGGGGTTTAACATGTTTTTAGTTTTTTTATTGATTTTAGGGGTTTTATGGCGTTTTATGATTTTTATGATTTTAGGGATTATTATTATTTTTAGTGTTTTTAGGGGTTTTGTGGGTTTCTAGGGTTTTTAGAATTTTTAAGTTTTTTCAGGTTTTAAGAGTTTTTCTGTCTTTATGATTTTGTAATGGTTGATCAAGGTAATATTGTTTTTTATATTTTGAGGTTTTTAGGTATGTTTCTAGGAATTTTGTGTTTTTTGGATTTTTAGTGATTTTGAGGGATTTTTTTGTTGTTTTAGGGTTATAAGGGGGTTTCATGGATTTTTTGAGTTTTTAGGGTTAGTTTTGAGTTTTTTAAGGTTATAATATTTCTATAGTTTTTAATGTTTTAGGGTTATAAAGTCTTTTTGGATATTTTTAGTGGTTTTATGGTTTTTATCAATTTTTAGGTGTTTTTGCGGTTTTATGGGTTTTAGGGTCTTTTGGGTCTTTAGAGTCTTTTATGTTTTAAGGGGTTTTTAGTATTTTTAGGTTTTTATGGTTTTTAAAGGATTTTTTATGGTTTTTAGTGATTTTTACATTTTCAGGGATTTTTAAGGCCATCTTTTATTCTTATGGTTTTAGGGGTTGGCAAGATTGGGGGAGGGAGGGTTTGGGGTTTTTATAATTTTTAGGGTTTTTTAGGGATGATAGAATATTTTTTAGATCTTTAGGGGTTTGAATTTTTTTATGGTTTTCATAGGGGTTCTCTAGGTTTTAGGGGTTTTTACATTTTTAAAAAATTTATGATTTGTTTGGGATTTTATGGGTTTTTAGATTTTTTAAAGATTTTGATGGTTTTTTGGGTTTATGGTTTTTTGTGTTCTATCTATTTTTTTTTTGTTTTTTTTGTTTTTATCTTTTATATAGTTTTTAAAATTTTCTAGGGGTTTAAATGTTTTTTATTATTTTTTTGGGTTTTAGTGCATTAAACGCTTTTAGGGGTTTTCTTTGGTTTTTTGGTTTTTTAAGGATTTTAGGGTTTTTGGCCTTTTATGTTTTTTATGGATTTCAGTTTTTTTAGTATTTTATGTTTTTCTTAGAGTTTTTTCAGTGCTATAAGGATTGTTATATATTTTTTGTATTTTCAGGGATTTTTTGTATATTTTTGGTTTTTAGCGGTTTTTAGGGATTTCCATGGTTTTTTGGGTTTTTAGGTGTTTTAGGGTCTTTATGGATTCTTGGGGTTTTTTGGGTTTTTTGAGTTTTTATGATTTTTACGGTTTTTAGAGTCTTTTAAATTTTTTGGGGTTTAAAGGGTTTTAGAGTTTTTAGTGGATTTTTTGGGTTGTTATGGGTTTTTAGTGTTTTTAGGGGTTTTAGGATTTTTACTAGTTTTTAGTGTTCTAGAGGTCTTTTGGGGGTTTTATGAATTTTTTAACTTTCTAAAGGGTTATTTATATTAATTTTTTTTTGAGGTTTTAGGGGTTTTAGGCTTTTTAGGGGGGTTGAAGGGTTGTATGTGTTTTTAGGAATTTAACATTTCATTTGGGTTTTAGGCATTTTATGTTTTTTTATTTTTTTGGATTCATTGGGTTTTTTAGTATTTTTAGTGTTTTTATTGATTTAGAGGGTTTGTTGTGTTTTTTTTTGTTTTTATCATTTTTAGGGGTTTTAAAAGTTATTTCAGTTTTGGAGGTTGTATGTTTTTTGTGGTTTTAATTTCTTCTTAAGGGATTTAGTGGTTTTTTGGTATTTAATGTTTTTATAGATTTTTAGGGATTTATTAGGAATTTATTGTTTTTTGTTTTTTGAAGGTGTTGAAGGATTTTAAGGGTTTTTTTGTGTATCTTGGTTTTTATAGGTTTTTCAACTTTTTTTATATTTTTGGGGATTAAAGTGTTTAAATATTTTTTAATATTTATTAGGGTTTTTACACATTAAAAGGTTATATGGGTTTTTTTGTTTTTCGGGTTTTAGAGTTTTCTACGGTTTTTACTGTTTTAGGATTTTTAAGGGTTTAAAGTGTTTTTTGGTTTTCAAGGTTATTTTTTTGTTTTTTTTGTGTTGTTTATGTTTTAAGGAGTTTTTTTTTGGTTTTAGGGAATTTGAGGGATTTGGCGGATTTGGGGTTTCTATGGATTTTATGATTTTTGGGTTATATGGGTTTTTTGAGTATTTTGGTTATTTAAGTTTATTTAGAGTTTTTTAGGTTTTTTTGGGGTTTAAATAGTTTTTAAGTTTTTAGAGGATTTTTACGATTTTTATTGGGGTTGAGGTTTTATAAGGGCTTCAAGTATTTTTGTGTTTTTTTGGTTTTTAGATATTATATGTTTTTATAATTTTAGGTTTTTAAGGTTTTAGTACATTTATAATGTTTTTATGATTTTTATGTATTTAGTAGTTTTTAGGGATTTCTATGAGTTTTTATGGTTTTTAGGGTTTTTGAGGATTTTTAGGGTTTTACGGTTTTATAAGATTTTTAGGGGTTTTGAGGTTTTTTTGGTGTTTTAGTGTTTTTTTTAATTTTTTAGGTTTTTTTTGGTATTTTAGAGTTTCATAATACTTTTAGCAGTATAACATGTTTTTAGTCTTTTTTTTATTATATTATTTTCATGGGTTTAATGGTTTTTAGGTCGTTTTATGAGTTTTAAAGTTTTTTCGGGTTTTTATCATTTTTGGGATTTGTAGGGGTTTTAAATGTTTTTAGGTTCTTATGGTTTTATATGTGTTTTCAAGGGATTCAAGGGTTTTTTATTTTTTTTATATTTTTCAAGGATTTTTTGGGATTTTTTTAGATTTTTTAGGATTTTTATCATTTTTATGATTTTTTGGTATTTTGAGAGGTTTTTGGGTTTTTTGGGTCATAGGTCCTTTTATAGTTTTCATAATTTTGTAGGTTTTTAGGGGTTTTTTGTGTTTTAGTTTATTAAGTCTTTCTTGTGCTTTTTAGAGGGTTTTAAATTTTTTAGGATTTCTAATGATTTTTTAGGTTTTTTATGGGTTTTTATGGTTTTAAATATTTTTATGGGATTGAAGATATTTTTTGGTTTTTATGGGATTTTTTGAGTTTTTTGGGTTTTTTATTGGTTATATTGGTTTTTTGTGTTTTTTAAATTTTAAGTGATTAAATGGGGTCTTATAGTTTTTAGTGGTTTTTAGGACTTTATGAGTTTTTAGGGTTTTATGGGTTTATAAGGGTTTTTGAGTATTTAGGGTTTTTAGGATTTTTAGAGTTATTAGTGTTTTTTGGTTTTTAGGGGTTTTAAGTTTCTTTATGGATTTTTGGTTTTCATAAGGGTTTTCAAAGAATTTAAGGTTTTAATTTTTTATGATTTATTGGGTTTTTAATAATTTTTATGGTTTTTAGGTTTTTTTGGATTTTGAGTGGTTTTATGGTTTTTAGGGTTTCTATGGTTTTATTATATTTTGAGATTTTTGGGTTTTTTTCTTTTTTAGGTCTTTTAAGGGTTTTTATATATTTTTTAAATCTTTGTAGGGGTTTAAATGGTTTTTAGAGTTTTTAGTCGTATTATATGGTATTGTTTCGTTTTTAAGGGTTTTTAATATTTTTTGGGGATTTATGGTTTTTAGGGGTCTTTTTGGGTTTTGGACATTTTTAGGGATTTTACATTTTTTAGAATTTTTGGGGATTAAGTTCTTTTAGGTTTTTATGTTTTTATTATGGTTTTTCAGAGTTTATAGTGTTATTTTTTGGGTTTTAGTGATTTTGTAGTATATTTGAGTTTTTTGGGATTTTGATGGTTTTTATGGTTGTTTGAGTTTTTAGGGGTTTTAAGTGTTTTTTTTTCACCATTTATTAGGGTTTTGAGGGTTTTTATATTTTTAGGGATTTTTATGAATTTCATAGGATTTTTATATATTTTTATTCAAGTATTTTTTAGGGTTTTATGGTTTTTATGGTTTTAATGTTTTTATGGTGTTTTTTTGAGATTTTAAGGGTTTTTTGAGTTTTTTTTGGTTTTTCAAATTTCACTAACATTTTATTGGTATAAAGGGTTTTTAGAATTTTTAGCTGATTTTAATTTTTCATAGGGGTTTTAATTATTTTTATGGGATTTTATGGGTTTTTTAGTGTTTTATAGGGTTTTATAATGTTTGTAGCATTTTTTAGGTTTTTATGGGTTTTAATTGTTTTTATGTTTTTAATGTTTTTGTAGGGTTTTTCAGTTTTTTTGTATTTTTAATAATTTTTAACGATTTTTTACGATTTTATGGTTTTTATGATTTTGGAGATTTTGAGTGTTTTTTGGGGTTTTATGTTTTTTGGGTTTTTATGGGTTTTTAGGTTTTTAGGCGTTTTTGGATTTTTAGATTTTGTTAACATTTTTAAAGGTTTATAGGGTATTCATAGTTTTTAGTCTTTTAGTGTTTTCATGGATTTTTAGTGTTTTTCTTATTTTTAGGTGTTTTAATGTTTTTAGGGTTTTTTGAATTTTTAGCGTTTTTAGGTTTTTAAAGTTTTTATGTGTTTTTAACATTTTAATATTTTCTTATGGTTTTTCATGGGTTTTTGGGTTTTTACGTCTTTAGGGGTTTTATTGGATTTTTTGGATTTTAGTGGGATTTATAGATTTTGAGGTGTTTATGGGTTTTAGGGTTTTAGGGTATTTATGTATTTTGGGGGGTTTTAGGCAAAGAAGGCTCGGGTCCAGGCTATTCCTAGCCCCCCCAAAATTTATAAAACAAAAAGTCACATACACTACAGACAAGGGAGGGGAGGGGTCGATCGACCCACACCCAAAAGCCCCTTACAACCCACGCCAAAAAAGAAAATCAAAGAGGAAAAAGACTCAAAAACAGACACAATAGCAACAGCATCACTTCACATCTAGCCAGTACCAGCATCCAGCAGCACCACATCCAGTCATCACAGCTACAGAGAAGCAGCAGCACAACCAAACCAACCAGCCCCAGCAACCAGTAGTACCAAAACTGACAACACAGCCAATCACAACTAGCAGCATCAAGCACCAGCACAACCGCAGCCAATCCCAACCACTATCACTTCCCAACAACCACCAAGCACCTGACAAATCCCCACAAATGAGACTCACCGCCAATAACAGCACATCACCAGTGCCACAAACACCAGCCTCCACAGTAGCCAGTACCTCCACGCCATCCAGATCCCTACACAGCATCATAGAACCAAAGACAGCAAACAAATAACACCAGCATTTTCCAGCACACCCTTTTTTAAGGCCACCGCCAGCCAAAGCAAGGACCCAAACTTCATCACGTCTCAACCATACAGCAGCCAACAATCCATTAATTCGCACCCAACAACCAAACCAGTGGAAAATAACCCGCATCCAAGAGAATGACCAAACCATAGCATAACCCATCAACCGCAAGCAATACCACCTTAAGAAGCAGAACTCAAGTCTTGCAGCAAGCACATGAATCAACAGCAACAATAAAGCACAACCAGACCAAGCATCATCACCACAACGGCTACCAGGAACATCCAAAGCACTTCCAAAATCCAACATAGAAACCAACATGCAGAAAAAATCCAGGAGATTGACAGAAGCAAGAAAAAAATGAACCTTGCCTCCCCGATCGAGCGTCACTGTCAGATCCGCAGCTCCTGAAACCCTAAAAGCAGACTCCATGTCTGCCTTGCCCGCACCCCACCGCTGAATCTTCATCACAGCCATGTTCCAAGCAAATAATACCACTTTCTTCAAACATAAGAACATCGCCAGTTCAGACCAAAGTTGAGAACAAAATCGAAGCGCCAAAAGGGACATGCAGCAGAACAGAAAGTCAACGGAAACCCATCGGAAGCTCAGATCTAGATCGAAGGCAGAAACCCTCAGCGGCATCACCCAATCCACTGGGGAAACATCAGCGCTGCCACCACGGAGCAACAAAAACAACGTCTGGTGAAGAAAGTGGTCCAGATCTACCAAATCCAGACCAAAACCTTGCAAAATCCCAACCAAGCCTCGGTCGCCAGTCCCTGTCGCAGCCCGCCAGAACCCCCCACCTTCATGTATCCGCCTCTTATTCCACCATCGATCTGCATCACGAAGCAAGTGATCATCGAAGCCGAAGTAAAGGATTCCGAGGGGAATCCTCAAAAATCGCCGCGTCAAGTAGGATAGACCAGGCGAGAGCGGCACAATCTTCTTTATTTCTTTCTTTTAGGTTATTCTGGGGGTTTTAGGGTTTTTTGAGTTTTTATGGGTTTTGATCATTTTTGTGGCTGCCAAGCTATCCGAGAAGAATCATATAGGGTTAGTAATCGTCATCCTGGAGAAAATTTATCGAATCATGATCCGTGTTCATGTGGGTAAGGACATGTGATGAATTTTAGGACCATTCTTGGTACTGTGGGGATGGATACCGACTCACTTCATATCCTCTGCCATATTCAGTGGGGTCAAGATTCTCAGGATCCCATTTCAACTGTATGTTCAGGCTATTTCTAGAATTCTACACTTATCTCTGATTCCCAATGAGATACTATTATGGCTAATCCTATTCAAGGATTTCAATTTCTCCTTATATGGGGCCTACCTACTGGTAGATTTACTAATAATGGGAAGGATAGCATTGAGATGAGGTCGTATATGATGTCCTTTAGAAATGGTGTTATCACAACTTATATGAATGGAGAGGTTATATGTGAGGCCTATGATACATACAAGTTTGTACACCAATTAAAGTGACTACAAGAAATAATCGTACCTCTTCTAGTGCATTCCTGACCAAAAAATAATCTCATGGTATCCCAACAACTATAGATTCTTAAGTCCCTGGAGATGACTCAAATGGTAATAAATCTTACTTTATCAGATGAGACCAATGGATTAAATTCTAGGTATTCCAATGAATGTATTACATCGTACCCTAAAAGTGTTTTGTCCAAATATATTCTTCTAATCAGTATCGGATCATCTACTAAGTATAGGAAGAAAGGTCGAAAGGCCTCTGCTCCAACAGACAAGGTTTCTTTAGCCTGAAAGATTCTTTATCCTCTTTAGAGGATGTGGATAACGAGGTCCCATGTTAAAAATGACCTTGTGTAAGGTTTAATCTACCAATCATAATAAAAAAGGATACACCAACAAATATTTCACCAAGATGGTCAAGTTGTCACTACCATGAAGAGACCCATGTTTTGTTTTCTCATCCTTCATTTGTGACGGAGAGGGTCAAGAAACCACTGAAATAGAGGGTTATCGAGTTATATTCAAGGAAGGCCAGTATGACCTAAAAATTCATGTGACCATTGGATATAAAGAACTTCCAATACATGTATTATGATGTTGAAATCATATAGAAACTCTTTGATGCAAGGATTCAAATTACATAGATAGGAAATATTCAAGTCGTGCTTAATATTTTCATCGAGTGAAATCCTGGGGAGGTGAGGATTTATATCTAGGATCTAAAGATGATTATTTTTGAAAATAAAAATGGGATCCCTACCATGAGATGTGTGTACTAGATGAAAATATGGGGTGATGTTGAAAGGTTTTCACTCATATTATGAGGAATGGATTGATCCTAAAGGGAAGGTTATTTCTTATTTATAGTGGGTTAGTGGGAAAACAACTGAAGTTCCATCATCGAAATATATCCTAACTAATACCCTACTTGGGATTGATGAATCATATCCCAAATAGAGAGACAAATCTCTAGGTTAGAAAACAATGGAGGATGAGATGGCAGGGGGAACTAAATTTCAACCCTATGATCCATGTCTTTGAGGAGGTTGTTGAAATAAAAATAGAGGATAGAATCTTTGACTATGTTACTTATTAGTAATGGTAATTCCTCAGGGTTCCATTAATCTATGTTTTATCTAGAAAAAAATGTCTAAACTGCTTTGGATTATAGAATCTCCTTATCTCTCCTCTCTCAATGTACTTATAAACGAGCCTACAAGAACTGATGAGGGAACTATAGACTAAGCATTGATCCCTGCAGGTGAGTTAGATACCTTGACAGAAGAAGTATTAAAGGTTGGGGATACATCATATTCTTCAATCACCATTCATTCCACTGTGGAGTGGGAGTATGATTCTAGTAATGTTAAAGATGTATCATAAGATGTTACATGCCGATTATTTACTTTTTACCTTATGATACGTTAAGGTAATCCCATGCACTAGATAATCATGCGATGATTGATGTTGACCCTATTATTATATCTAATGAAGCTTTTTGAAGTATCAAGTTTTTAGAGGAGGATGATTTACTAGGTCCCATGCCAAATATTCCAAGTGTCTTTATGGGTGATATTACCACAGGATCAGAGATGTTAACAGATTCCATGAGAAATATTGGCATGACCATTGAAAAAATGATGGAATATATCAACCTTCCTACTAATTTAGTAGAATTTGAGGCACTTACTAATGAATGAAATGGATTAAAGTCTTTATTTTTTACAACAAAATTATTTATTCCTAATTATCAATCATGAATGATTGGAATGAATTTCTCCATCTAGGAAGAATTTTACAGTTATAGTGCTTAAAAATATGTTTAAGTAAGTTATAGTCCTACTATTGAGGGAGATCCAGCTCAAATAGAACCTAATGTCAGGGATGCTAGGGGAAATCATCCTTATCTTCTAACCCAATACTGGGTGAGGGTCACCATATGATAATCATACTCTATTTATATTACCTATTATCCATTTCAAGGATAATAATGAATTTTGACAATTTTTTAGTGCCACTAACTTTTTCGGTGGTGTCTGAGGGTGAAGTATTCATGCCAACGTAGTCGGTACCCAAACAAGAATCCATTATTAATCAAGAGGGAATTTGGATAGGTGATTCAATATGTGAACTAATCTTGAAGTAAATTTCTCCCTATGATAGGGGATTTGAGTTGGATTTATAGTTACAGAATTCTATTCACATCACAGATTGTGGGACGTGGAAGGATATATGTAAAATAATCTCTGAGATTCCTCTTAAAGACTCTCCTTTATGAATTCATCAGATTTAATTTCTATTTGGTATGCTGGGATATGGTAGATTTGATTACAACATGAATCATGTTTCTATGATGGAAATCATCCTTAAATTACACAAAGAGCATAAGCTTATTTAAATACTCATAAATGATAATTGGTTTGACAACATTGATGATTTCCATGATTTATTATCCCAAGTATAGGACAACCATTACTAGAAGGTAATGGAATGTAAAAATTTTATTCATGAGAAAACCATTAAAGTATCATTCCTTCAGCAAGATTTGGGATCCATTAAGGGGGATCTTATATAGCTACACCAATCATTAGAAGAATCCCAAACTAAAGGGAAAAATCCCATTGCAACTGCAGTGAAATAACTTCTCAAAGCTAAAGAGATTAAAGTCGTTCATGTGGATGAGCTTCAATAACTCACTGATGGGTCTCAGGAAATATTTCAACAAACTAAGAGTTATGTTATTGGTATCTTGTAAAGTATGATGGAGAGACTCTATATTATAGATGATCCTCCTAATTTTATTCCTCATAAATAAAAAAAATTCTTTCTTGCAATCATTTACGCCTTTATCTCTGTCTTCCTCCTATGATTGCAATCATTTTATTTTATTGCAATCATTTACGCCTCTATCTCTTTTTTTTCATCACCCTATTTTTTGTCCTAATCAAAAAATGATGTAAAATTAGTGACCGAGACTTGGATTTCTCATAGACCGCTATTTTTTTAGCATGATAAGTTTTGTTCCTATTTCTTTTTATTGAATGAATTTTCCAAAACCAAATAGTGTATAGGTCTAGTGAGATGATACTTGAATATTTTCAGATTTTCTTTTACGGGTTTTCAGTCTGGTGAGTACTATGTCTCAATTTTTGGGTTGTTTAAAGTCATGCAAGATAGAATCTTGAGACTGGTGTGTTAGGTCCAATAGATTTTACCATAAATTTTGATATGATGAACCAAAGAATGATTTCTAGTCAAGACTGTTTTGGAATTCTTCAAATACCCCCAAAGGGAATTTTGAAAAACTATTTTTGGTTATTGAATCTAAAACCTGATATTTAGTAATAGAGGAAGCCTCTTATGAGGACAATGTTTCCACTAATTGAAAACCTATTTTTGGGCTATTTCATGTAAGGGAAAATAGGGTGTTTATTACAAAGTAAAGTAGTGGTATCATTAGGCTGACAAGCCCGAAAATTTGTGAGCAACTTATGCTAAGCCAACTAGGGCATATTATAGCATAGTCCGGAAAATAAGTTCTCAAGAATTCTGGCATTCTATTATTGATGGATAAAGTTTAAGAGTCATATTTCTCAATAACACAATGGTTGGTTCTTCCAAAGATTGGTGTTTGAGAATGAAGGAAATATCTATATTGGTACTGTCCATGAATGGGAATCCGCTCCTACAAGAATTTGGCTAGAGTGAAGGAGGGTATATATTGTATGATGGTTAATGTCAAGGGGAATTTCCCTTTTATGAAAAGTGTAAACATATCATGCAGTTTAATGTAATGTGATCAAGACAATGACTGTGTAGTTTAATGTCTTATGATGATGAAATTATTGTACAGTTTAATGTATTTTGATTATGATGTTATTATATATAGTTTAAATTCATACAGTAAGGGAATAATGATATGTATTGTTAATTCATACGTAAAGGTAATTATTGGGGATATAATTTAAGGTATTCAGCTTTAATAGAAAGGCTGATGGTTATCCTATTCTTGGTTATTTATCTAGAAATGTGCTACCTTATTCATGTGTGAGATGATAAAATTTTATGCTATGATTTAGGGATCCCAGGATCTGAAGAGTGGTATGGGGAAAATGGATTATGGTGTAAGAGGAGGTATCTCATGAGGATGATTTTACCGCTGATTGACAAACCCATTTTGTGAGTTATTCTATGAATGCTCATCTTGGGAACATAATGCTCAGTCAATAGTTTCGTCCTTTATATGGAGATATTTGAAACATGTTTGAAATTTATGTAAATCCAACTAGGACATGTTACATCATAATTAGGAAAATAAGTCCTAAATAATTCTGACATTATACCTATAAAAGCCTATATAAGTTTATTGTGATTCATATTTCCCTCGGCACAAAGTTTGGTTTGTGGGAGAAAATTACCTTAACATGGAAGGGTAATTTCATGTCATAATTTCCCAAGAATGGGGAAAAGAGTTTTCCAATGATGGTTTGTTCTAAAAAATGGAATATGGTGCTTGTAGTTTTAGTTTGTCTGACCAGGACCATGGAAATGATAGATATGTGTGGCCTTCCATACCAAGGTTATTCCGGCATACTTCATACATGACAGAGTAAATCATAAACCAATGTGTTGGGGGTTCTCAAATTAGTAGAAAGGGTATGGGAAAATATATGATGGAGGACCATAGACTATTTGAAATCATGGATTTCGACATATTATCATTAATTCTCATGAGGAAAGAGGAGGCTTCTCTTAAAGGAGAAGTTACTACTGGTTGAATAGCCCATTTTGTGGGTTCTTTAATGCAAGGACAACTATGGTACAAACTAAATAGTTAGAAAATGTATTCTTATGTATCATAAATTCTATCATTGGAGGATAGAGAAGATTTATGAACATCTGAATGTATCTAGGACAAGGCGTTTGATGTGCGGAAAGGGTAGGTTTGAGTAAAATGGAAGTGTTTGGACCAGTATTGGACATGAAGTTTAGGATCTCTTAAATAGATATATCTCATATGAATAAAAGGAGGAATTTTTTAATAACTCATGGTTGTGAATAGAAATTAAGTCCTAGGAGTCACTACGTATCTCAATGGGGTGAGAATCAAGAAACCCATAGTTCGTTGGGTATCGTGCAGTTTTACATCACGTGGAAAGGACATGATCCATGTTGTTTAATATCATGTGGTAAGGATGAAAGAGTCTTGCCATTATGTGAAATAGAATATTGTGGTTGGACAAGGGCATAAGACTCACGAATCACTATGTATGTTGATAGAGAAATAATCAGGACATGTGTTGTTCTTAAATACATATCCCCCCCACTAATTGAATTCATATGTGGAAAAAATGAGGTTTTTTAATATGTGACCATGAATAGGGTTAGAAAACGTATTGGATCCCCTTATGTAGATCCTAATCATACATGGGAATGTATGGAGAATTTCCCATATTACTTTTTGGATGGGCCTAGGATAGAAGATGTATACGTCACTACATATCTCATTACAATATCAAATCATTCCAAATGTAGTTCATGAGGAAATCAATTATTTTATTTTCATGTGATGAGGGCGTCTGGTGTGAATTTTAAGACCTTGCAACTAGGACTAGAATAATGCCAATAAAATTGATATTACATACTTTTTTAGGGAACTCCTTTCCCAAAAATCCTAATACCACATGATCTATGCTTAGTGTGACAAACAAATAGTGGTAAAAACTTCTTCCACGACATGAATGTGGCATAAGTGAAGGATATGTGCATTCATATTTTTTGATGGATGGGACATGGTGTATTATTCATGCATCGCTACATATCTTATTGGGATGAGAATAAATACAAAGATTGTTCTTGAACTCCATGTAGTTTAGCATCATGTTGTAAGGAAAAAATGGACCACTGTGAAAGAGGGGAAATGTCGTGGCTGGGCCCAAGGATGAAAACATATGAATCACTCTGTTTATCATTGGAATGAGAATCAAGCCATACATAGTTCTTGAATTCCATGAATTTTAACATAATTCATTGAAGAAGTTGGTGATTTTAACTTGTAATGGAATATTACAGTTGGACTAGGGTATAGGACCCAAGACTCAATACGTATCTTTATTGGGAAATAGTCAAGCCACACTTAGATCTAAAATATTGACTCATTGTGTAGGTTTTGAAAAGTACATAGTGAGTAATGGAGATTTCATGGCTGGGACCAGGATTAGAGATCCAGATGTCACCATTTATCTCATAGGAATTACAATCAATTCACATGTAGTTCTAAAAAAGGACTCCCTATGTAGGTTTGATCTCGTACATAGGAAGTAAAGGGTATTTTTTTGTTTAATTGTGGTTCAGCCCAGGATTATAGATCCGAGGGTCACTATGTATCTCATTAGAGTGATAATCAAGCCACATAATGTTCCTTATTTCCATACAGTCTAAATTCATGCAATGAGTATGTGACAATTTTTGGGCTTATGCCTATAATGGGGCACATGTTCCACTACAGAGTGGAAATGGTGTGACTGAGGCTTATGTAAGGGATATTCCAATTATTTCATCCACATTTATGTCAAAGTGGGCATATCAATTCCCTCGTGGACTAGAGGAATGTGATTGTGACCTACACCTATGTTGTAGGTCCACATTTATGGGACCATGAGGAGTGCCAAATCATGGTATTTTAGGGATTTATTAACATAAAATGAGAGAGGTATAAACATGATGCTTTATTCTTCCTCTTCTCTATTCTTTACCTCTTCTATATTTTCCTAAGAAGTATGTGATTAATCAGGATTCTTGGATCTTGTGGAGGAGTCAGTATTTGGACATCCAAAAGTGGATGTGACCATTTTTTTCTCCATCAATGGTGTGAGGCATATTTGGAGCTTTGAATATGAGCGAGGGTACTGAGGTTGAGAATCTACATCTTCACCCATTAACATGAAAAATTGTTCCATCCTATAATATGAAATCGGAATTTTTTTAAGCTTAGGGGATGGAATAAAGACATTATCATCTATTATTTCTTTATTTCATAGAAAGTTTACAATGTCTCATACGATGTTGGGTTCAGTTGTTATGACTGGAATTACGAAAGTCATTAGATAATGCTTGAATTTGATCCCTCCCATTTTATTTTATTGGTGTGAATCGTGTACTCTACACTAAACTGGTTTAAATGGTTATGTGGGATTATATCTAGGCCATTTGAGGCATTAATTTGGGCGACGTTATTAGGAATGGACTATTTCCCTTCCTTATGGTAGAATCCTACAACAATTTAATTTGAATCATATGATTTGAATGGGGATTTTTCAAATTAAAATGTACCAATTTCACCAGTGACACAATATTTGAGTCATCTGTTATAAAATGAAAGAATGTTCAGAAGATGAGGTAGCCATGGTCATCCAAGAAACATATTTAAGGTTGTATCCTTTCGAATAACTATGAATTTTGAGTAAGACAAATGATCCAAAAAATTATTTTTGAGTTTCATCTCTCCAAGAGTATATTTCTCATTCTTCTCATAACCCTATAACATTAGAGTGAGGGGGTGTGACATTCATTGAGACCCAGTTGGTGAAGTGTGCATACCAGAATGGTTTTCAATCCTGATCCATTTTCAATAAAATATTGTCAGATATCAATTTCATTTATCCTACTGTATATATACAAGGGACTGATGTATCCCTATATGATAGTATCATTATCCTGGTATATGAATTAGATGACTACATGACATTCCACCAGATCATTCTCTACATGATGTACTTCATCAGAAACAATCTCGACTTCAAACTCTTGTGATCCTGATAAGGCCTTGATAAGTAATTCTCATTGATCTTTTTATATACTCATGGCATATAGAATGGAAGAATTAGCCATTGCTTCATATAGTTTCTTCAATTACTCATACTTCCAATCTATAGGTCTATGCTTCCCAACATTATGATTCACTTTTTCAGGTTCTTTAGAGGATAAATTTCATTATTTGTATGTATCATCTTTAGGAATGGGAACTTAAAGTACTTCTACTCTTGGTGAATGAGGTTGCATATGTCTTCCTACATGCCGAGGTTTATTAGGTGATGTAATATCCTCTAATCAATCTTCTAAGATTATTTTGTTTGGGAAGAACCTATAATTGTTGGTGGAATTCCATTTTTCTTATTGAACTCACTGTAGAGATCTCACAAGTGTTTCGACCACAGACGGTTTGAGAAGGGGTGTGGTAGAAGTAGTAAATCGTGGAAGAACATTCTATTCCCTTGTACCCATGAATAAGATGGCATAATCCCCTAGTTCCCCAATCAAGAGTGGGGAATTTGGGTTCATAAAAATGTTACTCATCAAGGAATGGATCCATTAAGTAAAAAAATATTAATGGAATAAAAGATCAAATCCTTATTTGATTAAGATTACATCTGATGTGTCGACTCTTATTGTTTCATTTGGTAGGGGTAGTGCCTATGCTATTAGGGATGTTGGCATGATGTCTGCTTAGTTCAAGGATAATTTTGGCCTCGAAACATTTTCATATTCCTATGTTTTCTTCTAACCCTTCCATCCATGTCATTTTTTGGAAGACTATATTTCTAAGGACTGAGTTTCTGACGAAGTTGGTTGTGGTGGAGTGGAAGCAATTAAAGGCACACTCAACTTTTTCAACGGTTCTCAAAGGACAACATTAGTTCTGTTAAACATTTTTATGTACATATAGTCAAAAAAATTCCATGAACTCATTCACATAACTTATTGCCATTAATTTTAATACTCTGGATTAGTCGCATAGACATGTGCAACCTGAGTAGGTGAATTTTTCAGCTTCACTTGTGTGGAGTCCACCATAATCTGTAGGAGGTATTTGAAAGAAAATAGTCCTGGAAGTGGTGACCCAATACATGATATAAGGGTTAATATATTGGGAGATCTTAGTCACCTTATTTTCTTGGATTGTTGGTCTTCAGAAACTTGACTATGTTATTTTCCAAAATCGAGATGATGTAGTAGAGGACGTGGTCTTTTTGAAAAGAATATACCATTTTGTCATCTACTCAAACTGTTTCTACCTCTGATCTCTCTAATCATACTTTTGAGGTGGATGTTGTTGCTGACATTAAGGATATGAAAATACATGATATGATGTGGGCTGTGATGTTGGAGAAGGTATAGTGGCTTTCTTAAGTGTAACAGTAGCAGCCTCTTCTTTTCTTATCCTCTTTCCTTGAGATTATGGAATTACTCAAGACTTCACCTTGGTCACTACAATGGATTCTTCCACCATTTGATCAATCATGAAAAGGTACCTAAACACTCCTATTTATTTCATTTTAATCAATGATTTTCACAAAACATCATGAAGATTAACTATAAAAATGGCCATTAATTATTCATGAGGGAGAAGTAGATTTAAAGTGAATGTAAATCCTTTACACTAAGAAATGAAACATGGGAACCATTTATTCTCCTTTTTTTATTGTTTTTGAGATCAAATACTATTGTATTTTTTATCATTGAGGTAATCTAGGAGAGAAACTTCTAATAGAGGTCCTCCCATCCAGTGATTGACTAAGAGTGAAAACTCGTGTACTATACTAAAGCTAGCCTCTGTTTTGATTTCACAAAGAACATATGTTTCACCACCTCCTATTATTTAGGGGTCCCCATCATGGGATCACAATGGGAGATGAAATATGGAAAATACTACTCCATGTATCCTGATCCATTGAAAATGGGAAATTTTGGGTTCCCAAAGTTTGGTAGGGGAAGATTAGGATCTACCCATTCCGGATAAGGCTTATTTTTAAAGTTGTATCATCACTCTCCATTCATCCATGTCTTATAATTGAGTCCTGAGTGACTAAATATTGTTCATCAGCATTATAGGAATGTATGGATGAGCTTAATCTTGAATAGGTGTGGTGGCTAGTATGTCCATGAGTGGTGGAACTACTGGAACCTTCACTATGGAAACTATAGTTGAAAGCTTATAAGGAATTGTCTAACCTTATTCTGTATGTTCATACATTAGAGGTAAATTTTGATCTTCTATTGTGATATCCATGTATATTGTTGGTTGGTGTCCCATGTTGAGAGGAAATACCAAATCTTCTTCAATTTCTGAAGAAAACCCACTTTGCTGAGGTGCACCAACTGGTAGTGTCAGTAAAGGATCATCTTTGGAAACATATCCACAAGGAAGGATACCTTGGAGTAGTTATACATAGTTTCCCCTCAATTATTTCATCTCATCCTCTTATAGAGAAAATTTTTTCTCAAGTAAAAGGTTATTAAACACTCTGAGAGGAAGTTGAGGTACCATTTTACCCTTACATTTATCCTTATTTTGAGGGGGTAATGATGGATTGTTCAAGGTAGTTCCCAAATTTAAAGTATTCCTATGGTTCCAAGTAAGTACATCTCCATAAATTGTTTTGGTGGGGACTATATTATGAACTAAGACATCCTCTTCTGACTCCTATGGATTGGCCTCATGCTCTGTAGAATATGTGATGGTGGATTTGATAATGTTCACTACTTCAAAATGAATTGTAGTTATTATATAAGTGTCTTCTCAATATTAGCTTCTCATACACCATCCACTAGGAATTACCCTCTCTTTTTTATGATTCCTTGGGTGATACTTGGTGGAAATTGCTCTAAAGGGAATCCCCAGATAGTTCAGTTGTGTATGTTCCAAGTGAAGTTACCGAATCATGAGTCGGGAAAAAATGGAAGGATTTATTTTGCAACATCTTCCCAAATTGGGGGAAGACTAATTATTGATAAAGAGGGGGGTTTTGAGGTGAAAAAGTACATAGCCCTAAGGTATGAGGTTGATATTATTATATTTTTACAACTCTTTGATCAGAGTTGGATGGCCTTGAAGGACGGGTTAAAAAATCCTCGAGCCCTACCGGTTGGGTTGCACCTGAAGTAGCATGGATACTACTACCATGACTTCCCTTCTAATTTTACTGATTGTTTTCTAGACATGGGTTTGGTGAATCATTCGGTATGCACTTGAATCAACAATTTCCAATGACCATTATGCTATTTATGACATCTAAACTGTCTAACATCTGACTTCTCCTAAATAAGAGTCTTAAACAATCATTTCAAATTCCTAATGAAATAGTATTTCAATATCATGATCTCTTCGGGCATGACATCAGTGAGAGTTGGTCAATGCCCATTTTTTTTGAATCTATCCTTCTTCATGAACAGATTCCATTTATTTAAGCTGGCCCAAAGCTATAAAATTTCATTCTATAACCTTTGGAAAAAAAATTTGGTTATGGAGAATACTGAAATGAAAAATTCATGTTCACCCTATTCACTAATGTGAAAAAATGGGTTATTGTTGATTAACTATCACAACCTCATTAATGGGTAGAGGCATGCACATTCAAAGGATCCATACTATTTTTAGATCCTTATATTTCATGAATCTAGGATAGCTATCAAGTTAATTTATAATTTCAACCCTTAAATTACCTTGATTTGAATTTGATAATCATCGTAGGGTAGTTCTTTCACTTTAAAGTGATGAGGAGTTTTCCATATATTGGGAAAGATGTCTTGTAAAAAATATTCTGAAGATGATGATGGAATGTTGTATTGAAGGGTGTATAAATTCCAGAACATGAATGTTATGTCATCTTTAGCAAACTATTTTCCCATGTTTATCACGTATTCTTTATCGTTCGTTAGAGGTTCCTCTTCCTGGTATGATAAAAGTGGATTGTTTTTAGATTTTTTATCATTGGTAGGGACATAGATAGGGATTTCCTCTATTAAACTGGATGGTAGGTGACCCAAGTGAGGTATAGAGAATGAACTTTGCCTTGGGATGTCTTCCAGTTGAGAAAGAATATCACCTGACAGTGATATGGTATCAAACAAGACTATACTTTTGTTCCCAAGTGCTTCATGACAGAATAGATTTCTTATCACTACACTACCCATTAGATAAATCACTTGACAACATTAAACACTATTATAGAGAGAACATTCTTGGAGAATTCCATTAGGGGGAGGACCTACATGGTGGATTATAGTAAGGGGATACAATATTTCTCATTGATCTTATTAACATTTTTAGGGTTTTCATTAATCTCATCATAAGATGGGCTCTCGTGATTAATAAAATTGTATACATAAAGCAAGACTTCATGGTGAAGTGTATGAAGAGGACCATTGGAATTACGGCTACTACCCCCATAATTTGGTAATGTTAGAGTAGGATCATGAGCTTCCAAAGATGAGAATTTGATGTCTTCAAGATCTCCATAATTGAGTAGAGTGAGATTTTGGATTGGTTCTTGGCAGTCCAATTGCCTTTAGTGATGCTTCTTCTTATATTCATTCCTGCGATCAACTAGGGCCACTTGCTAGGAGTAGTGGTTTTCATGGGCTGGTGTTTATTCTTGACATGGTGTAGAAATTAGTAAATTTTGATTATCTGTAGTTGGATCTGGTGTATTTTACCAATTTGGTTTACCATATACTATGGGGTATTTTCCCCATATCCCTCTTATATTGGAGAATACATGTGCATCTTCTTCAGGGTGACATGCTGATGAGACATGACTTTTGTGGGGACATAGTTGTGTGCTCATCCCTCATCCACTACTATCATCATCGTTATGATTTCCTAGAAAGTCTGTAAGATGTAGGAAGGTATTTAGGTCTACCCTTTCATCATTGTTAGGATATTATTGGTGACTTCAGTGACTGGAACGAGGATATAGACCCATTTCATATCTAGAGTTGGTGTACATTCCTACTCTTGTCCTCCCTTACCTTCTAGTTGAAACTGAATGTAATTGTGTGTGGGGAAACAGAGTTGAGTCTGACCTCTTCTTCTCATCAGGACTTTCCGAGTGACTTCTTTAGGTGTTTCCAAACAATCATACTAGAATTCATAGTGAATACAGGAAGTTGTGGCTTCCCTCTCATCGTTTACCTCCAAACATGGTTGGTAGGATTCATTGAGTGCTTCAAAATGAGTTTTCTAGAAGTCTTTATGGGTGAAAGATGGTGTATTTTCCTAATCTTAGTTTTAAAATATATTTGAATGGAGGTCTTCCTTTGGTGCCTCCAGAAGATTATACTTGTATACCTGGTTAAGAAGCATGGGTGAATGTTCCCTCTCATTATTGTAGACCAAATTGGAGTAGTGGGTTTCTCTTGAGGGGAGAGGGGTGTGGACATTCTCCCTGTTGATCATCTGCTATCCTTGTTAGGCTACCTTTCATGCTCAGGTCTGGATGACCTAGGTCAAATGGTCAAGAGAGGCACCCTCATCATTTTGAGGGTTTAATATTGCTCTATATTGGAGTTGGAAATTTCTAGTAGGATCCCATGATAAGTACCCTTATATATTCTAGATGATGTCGTATGTGGCCTCTTGATCCACCTCCCTGATATAAGGGAGGGACTAGTTGATGCGCTCCTAGGACAAGATCCCAAAATGGTTGAAGATGATAGTCGATGTCGTCAACATCAGGACCACCAGTTGTCATTGGTAGAAAAATCATTAATTATTTGAGAGATGGATGCCCTATCAAGTGGAATCCATGGATAGGATTGTGACGATATAATGGTACTCTAAGACTATTGAGTTTGAGACCCAGTGTTGAAGATTCTCGGTTGGTGATGGAATCATTTGTGTTGATGAAGACACATCCTGAGTAGTAGATAAGGAATGATTTGGTGAAATATAGAAAGACACCATTGGATTTTGGAGAGTGACTGGAAATAGGAACCTAGATATAGGATAGGAAAAAACAAGAAAACCCCATCAAAACATTATCACATTTGATTGAACACATCCATGATTGATTTTATTTTCTATCCCACATTAATTTTATTAGTGAAAGAGGCTTAAAAGGTATGTGATACTATCATCTTGGTTATGTATTCACATCAAATTCACAGTTTTTCTGTTTCTAAAGAAAATATGTTGACTATTTTTGACCAGTTTTCTATGTGTTTTGTTCATTGAATCAGAAACACTGAATGGTTTTGTATCCTTGGAGACCAAATGTTCATTGCTCATTAGGAAATTTATGCAATGATGCAAATGAAAAAACATTGTTTGAGATGATTGGAGTTGAGGATCATCATGCCCTTTTGAGGGGAATTATTTCCTACTCCGTGAATCTTTTATAGATTTAATATATGTTACAAAATCCTTTATTTATTCCTAAGTATTATCTGGTTCACCCTAGAATTTACAATCAATTATTATCCTGCATGGAATTTAGAATCTAACATATACATATTAGGTTCTTCTGCAATTGAGATATAATTATGTACTGATTAGATATTGTTTGGTCATTATGATGATGTTGATTTTGTAGCCTTACTATGGGGCACTCTGGAGTGTATTGTCACCCAGAAGATGGATGTTTTTATGGTGTTGGGATCAAACCCATGTGATAGGATTCTAATACATCCACATGAAAGGAATCAGAAAACATGAATTTTAGTGTTGACTAATGTGGAACATCATACCTTTGATGGTCTTGTGATAAGGACCTAACCATATAGTTTAATTTCATGTTCCAAATACATCTAAGTGAAAGGTGTATATTCAATATTTGGTGTGGGACTTATGCCGAGGTGGCCCAGTGATCTTGGAAGGATAATGGATTTACAATATAAATTATACCATATTGGGAATGTGGCTCAGAGAGAATAGGGTTGATTTGATGTGTTGGGTTCAAACATTAATGAGGCTTTATATGTATCCAATTTGGATAAGAATCGATTACCACATAGTTTGGTTGTAAGGACCTACGCCTATAGAGGCCCTTAAAAGGTTTATCTTGGATGAGAGAATGGCCCTTTGTGTGGATTATGTTAGGGAATATTCTTGAAAAGGATCTCTAGAAGAATGAATTTGAGGCCATGATAGGTTGATCAACACATGATTAATTGGGGGTTTATTTTGGGGATTACTCTAGAAGAGTGTTCCCTTTTAAATCATATCCTATGTAGGTATCCTATGTATCCTAACTATAGCATAATTTTGGGTTCTAAAAGTTCAATTGTTTGGGATTATGCATTGAGGTTGCCCTGTTAAATGGGGTGATAATTGGGATTACTCCTTGGAAGGATGCCCATAATTTCTGGAATCATGTGGATTTCATGACCACCATCGACCTCTAACCCCATGTGAGTCATGCTCTTTTGGAGAAAAAGATAAAATGTATAATCAAGGAAGTCACACAATATACTTTTCACCGAGTTGGATACATGGCCTTAAGGACTCACACCTATGGAAGTAATCTGAATAGGGTTTTGAGGAATATATAACAGATGATCCTCTACTAAAACATGCATCAAACCATGTGGATGCCATAATTTTGTCTATCCCCGATGTCCAAATGAGTAATCATGAGTCATTATTGAATGTGATGGATAAGAGTAAGTCAGAGATATTAGAAAACACACTCTTCTCATCCTTTTCTGGTGGAAGAGGCTAGGGATATGACACTTCCCACCCTAAAAATTACTCTATAATGGGTATAGGGTATGGATACTAAGGAGGGAAGGGAGTAAGTGGGATTGGAGAGGACCCTAGTGCCCATCCCTCCTCTAGAAAAGTGTCTAGGAGGGAGAGAGGATCAAGAGTTCAACCACCTATATGAAATTATAGGGGATTACTCTGGGAGGGATGCCCTAAAATAGGTCTCGTAGTGAGGGAGGAGGATCACATTCCATGTTGAATGGAAAATAATGTGTAATCTTTATCCTTCCTTCTAGGAATTGGAGGCTCCAAGTCTTAGAGATGACAAGGGTAGGGAATTTTCTTATCCCTAGTATCTGAGACCGAGAACTCCCTAACATTATCCCTAAGTTTGGGGGTCCTTTTGATCATCGGAATACACACTCACCTGAACCATGAGGTCACTGATCTACCAACCAAAAAATAGAAGGAAATCTCTAACTATAGGAATAAACAACCAAATGGGATACAAACTATTGTGCCACTCCACAAGGTTGTGAAAGTCCAGAGTCATTAGTGGAGATTTCAACTTGTTCCATCTCATAAAATGGATCCAAAGGAGGAGAGTCCCTACTATGGATTGATTTTAAGAAGGACTAATGAGGGGATATCATAGGCTGGAGGTTACGGAGAACCAAGGTGGATTATGCTAGCATGCTTCGACAAGACCAGGAAGGCTTGCGTTGGGGGTTCTCTACACAGGTAGGCCTAGGAAATCTGGTGGTACCCCGGATGACAAACCACCAAGGTGAATACACTTGAGAGAGACATTGATCAATATTTTAAGGGTCTCCAAGGTGTTCCTATAAGTGGCTCGGGTAGGCCCCTTATTAAGGGGCATCATTCTAGTGTTTGTTAATCATGTGGGGAGAGTGTGCCTCACAGAGGCATTGTTTATTTTAAATGATGGGAATAATTTCATTTCATTTCCCCCCTTCACACTCTCTTTTTCATGTTTTATAAAATTACTTAGAATGTTGTAGAGGGCGTGATCAAAGGTATAGGGAGATCACGGCTTCGGTAAGAATTTGGGAAATTTATTCCGCACAAATGAAGACCCCAGGGTCATAGTTATAGAAAAAATATAGGACCTTTGGTGAAGGTTCTATCTCACTCAGGTGACTCACTTATGTATATCATGAAGGTTCTCACGTGGGCCGATTGCGTAGTCCACTGCGTTGGTACCCTAAGTGATGATAGTGATTTTTGGTACCTAGGCGAATAGACTTTGGAGGCATTTTCGATCCTTGGCCTTCTTTATTTCTTTTCTTCTCTTCTCCCTAAGGTATTCTCCCTTGTATCCTTTTCATCCATGTGACAGAATGAAATGTTAATAATGGGTTTTAAGTTTCTTTAGGTTGTAAAGGTTTTCTTCGGGTGTTTTAGTGTTTTTAGAGTTTTTTACATTTTTAAGATTTTTAGGGTTTTTATGGTGTTTAATGGATTTAGTGATTTTGAGGTATTTTAGAGTTTTTTGGGATGTTACGATTTTTATGATTTTTTGGGGGTTGTAGGAATTTTTGATGTTTTTTGGTTTTTAAGATTTTCTAGAGTTTTTTTTAGCATTTATAGGGGATTATAGTGTTTTTAGATTATGGTTTCTGTAGGGTTTTATGGGTTTTTAAGGTTTCTATGTTTTTTGGGGGTTTTATGGTTTCCATAGGTTTTTGGGTTTTCTTGGTCTTTTTATGTTTTTTAGGGTATTTATTATTTTTAGGTTTTTAGGGGATTTAATTATTTTAGGTTTTTAAGGATTTCATAGAGTTTTTAGGTTTTTAATTGTTTTCTACTTTTTGTATATTCCTAGGTATTTTTTAGGATTTTAATGGATTTTGGGATTCTAGGGATTTATTAGGGGGTAGGGTTTTTAGGATTTTTAGGGTTTTAGAAGTTTTGAGAATTTTTTTTCTTTTATGGGTTCTAATTGCATTAAAATTTTTATTGATTCCTTAGGGGTTTTCAGGGTTTTCAGGGTTTTATGTTTTTTTTACTTTTTTAGGGTTTTTTAGGATTTTTATGGTTGTTAGGGTTTTAGGTATTTGGATTTGTTTTTGAGTTTTTAGTGTTTCATGGCCTTTTTTGAGTTTATTGTAGTTTCTATGGTTTTTTAGTATTTTTTAAAAATTTATGGGTGTATATAGATTTAATGATTTAACTGTTTTTTAGAATTATATGTTATTTTTGGGGTTCTTACTATTTTTATGGTATTTTATGGATTTTAGGGCTTTTAGGATTTTATTATGATATTTAGAGATTTTAGGATTTTATGGTTTTTACATTTTTAGGGAACTGTAGGTCTTTTAAAATATTTTTATGGGGTTTTACAGTTTCTATGGAATTTGATGGATATTATGGTTTATTGGATTTATATGTTTTTTTTATGTTTTGTGTATTTTTTTAGTTTTTAGTATCTTAAATTATTTTTAGATTTCTCTATCTTTTTAGGGGTTTAAAGTGTTTATAGATATTTTAGAGGTTTTGGTGTTTTTATGGGTTATTAGGATTTTTAAAGATTTTAGTGGTTTTTTGGTTTTTTGGGTTTTTATGGTTTTATGGTTTTTTAGGGTTTTAATATTTTTAGGTTTTTAGGGGTTTTAATTTTTTTAGGTTTTAATTTTTTCTTATAATTCATAATGGTTTTCGGGGTTTTCTGGTTTTTAGGAATTTATATTGTTTTTTTAGGATCTTATTGGTTGTACGAAATTTTGAGATTTTTAGGAAATTTAGGGATTAATGATTTTTTATGGATTTTTGGGGTTTTATGGATTTTGAGTTTTTAATGTTTTTAGATATTTTAATTTTTTGAGGGGGTATAAAGTATTGTTAGAGTTTTTAGCGGGGTTTTAGGGTTTTTACTGGTTTTTAGTGTATGTAAATTTTTAGGGTTTTTATTATATTTAGGGATTTAAGGTTATTTAGAATTTTAGGGGTTTGGGGGGGGGGGGGGGGTTTGTGTCTTTAGATTTTTATAGTTTTTTTGGGTTTTAATGTTTTTTAAGAATTTTTACTTTTTTTGTGTTTTAAGGGGATTTCTAAAATTATTATGGTTTTAGGGGTTTTAGGGATTTTTTGGGTATTTAGGGTAATTATTGGTTTTATGGTTTTTATGGATTTTTAGAGTTTTTTAATTATTTTTAGGGTTTATTTAGTTTTATATTATTTAGGGAATTTTTAGGGGCTTTATGGATTTTTTTGTTTTTTAAGGGTTTTAGGGGTTTTATGGTTTCTAGGGGTTTAGGGTTTTTTATTGTTTTTAGGTTCCTTTAAGTGATTTTTATATTTTTTAGAATTTTTTTATGATTTTATGGGTTTTATGTGTATTTAGGTTTTAAATTTTTTCTTAGGGTTTTCCATGTTTTCAATGTTTTTTTATGTTTTCAGGTATTTTTATGCATTTTCTTTTTTTTTATATTTTTTATGATTTTGAGTGGTTTTCGGTGTTTTTTAGAGTTTTAATAATTTTTTAGGTTTTTAGGGGGTTATATTGCTTTTTGGTTTTAAAG
The DNA here is from genome assembly GCA_963277665.1 of Viscum album. Classification (NCBI taxonomy): domain Eukaryota; kingdom Viridiplantae; phylum Streptophyta; class Magnoliopsida; order Santalales; family Viscaceae; genus Viscum; species Viscum album. The sequence goes on from OY728162.1 coordinate 480,805,078, forward strand.
GTTTTATTAAATGTTTTGAGGGTTGTTTTGGTTTTTTGTGATATTTAGGAATTGTTTACAATTTTTATTATATTTAAGGTTCTTTTGGGATTTTTGAGGATTTTTAGGGTTTTTATGGTTTTTATTTTGCACGGGGGGGGGGGGGGTTGTTAGGGTTTTTTGAGTTCTTTAGGGTTTTAAATGTTTTTTATAGTTTTCAAGGTTTTATGGGATTAAAGGTTTTATATAGTTTTTTGGTGTTTTAGGGTTTTTATGGGTTTTTCAGTATATAATGTTTTTGGTTTTTTTTAATTTTAGGTTTTCTAAAGTTTTTTTGGTTTTCAGTTGTTTTATGTGTTCTTAAGCTTTTTATATATTCTTAGTGTATTTAAGAGTTTTAAGAGTTTTAATGTCTTAAGTGATTTTTAGGGTTTTTAGGATTTTTATGTATGTTTAGGGTTTTGTTGGAATTTTGAGGGGATTCATATTATTTAGGGGTTTTGGGTGTTTTTGGATTTCATGGGTATTTAGGTGTTTTTATTAGTTTTTTTTTGTGTTTTATGGAATTTTTTTGTATTTTATATTTTTCGGTGATTAAAGAGTTTTTATTATTTTTAGTGGGATTTTATGGGTTTTATGGTTTTTATTGTTTTTGAAGTTTTTATGGATTTTATGAGTGTTTTATGGATTTTAGTGACCTTTTTGTGTTTTTATAATTTTTTAGGTTTTTTGGGATTATATGTGATTTTAGGTTTTTAAGATTTTCTTGGGGGTTTTTAGTGGTTTTGGGTTATTTATGTTTTTATGAATTTTTATTGTTTTTTGTGGTTTTCGGGGTTTTTTACGATTTTTAGGGATTTTGAGGGGTTTTAAGATTTGTTTAGGTTTTAGGAGTTTTTAGTGATTTTACATTTTTTTCATGTTTTTAATTAATTTTTGGTATTTAATGTTGTCTTAGTGGTTTTCCAGGATTTTATACTTTGTTACATTTTAAAGGATTTTTTTGGTTTTCATGGATTTTTAGGGTTTTTATGGTTTTTATGTTTTTCTTTGGTATTTTGAGTTTTTAGGGTCTTATAGTTTTCTAGGTTTTTTTAAAATTTTAGGTGTTTAACGAGTTTTTAGAGTTTTTAGTGGTTTTTAGGGTTTTAATGGTTCTAATATTTTTGTGGTTTTATGTTTTTTTTGGTTGTTTTGGTTTTTAGCATGTTTTAGTTTTTTAGGAGTTTTAAGTGTTATTTGGTTTTTATGGTTTTCATAGAGGTTTTTCAGAGTTTTTATGTTTTTTTACATTTTTAGCTATATCTAGGGATTTTAGGTATTTGTTACCGTTTTTATTGTTTTTATGGGTTTTAGTTATTTTGAGGGTTTTCGGGTTTTTTAGTGTTTTTAGGGTTTTCAAGGGGTGTTTAGGTTTTTTCTGTTTTTTAGGGTTTTATGGTTTTAGATTTTTTAAAATTTTTATATGTTTAAAGGGTTTTATATTTTTAGTGTTTATTAAGGGTTAATGGTTTTTAGGGTTTTTATGGGCTTTTAAGGGTTTCAGGGGTTTTAGGGCTTTTAAATGTTTTTATATTGTTAATTTTTTAGGTGTTTTAATGGATTTTAGGGGTTTGTATTTTTTATGGATATTTTAGTAATCTTATATGTTTTAATATTTTTTGAGATTTTTATGGTTTTTATATATGTTTTTATTTTTAGGGAATTTTTTGATTTTTTTAGGGTTTTAAATTTTTAGATATTTTTATGTTTTTTAGGGGTATAAATGAGTTTTAGATTTTTCATTGGTTTTTTGGCATTTTTAGGTGGATTTAATGGGTTTTGTGGTTTTAATGGTTTGGGGGGTAGGGATATTTAGTGTTTTAGTGATTTTAATGTTTTTAGGGGTTTTGAGTGTTTTTAGGCTTTTAATGTTTTCTTAGATTTTTCACAATTTTTTTATAAGTTTTTAGGTTTTTTAGATTTTTATGTGTTATTAGGTTTTTATGGTAGTTATGGTTTTTTAGGGATTTTGAGGGTTTTTAGGTTTTTTAGGGTTTTTAGGGTTTTTATGGATTTTATTGGGATTTGAGGGATTTTTCGAGTTTCAAGGTTTGTTAGTGTTTTTAGAGCAATTTTATTTTTTGGGTTTTAATGAGTTTTTAGAGTTTTAGTGGTTTTTAGTGTTTTTATGGGTTATTAGGAATTTTATGGTTTTTAGAGGTTAATAGAATTCTTAGGTGTTTTAGGGTTTCCATGGGTTTTAGTGTTTTAGTGGTTTTGTGTATTTTTAGTTTTTTTATAGTTTTCTTAGGGGTTTTCATGTTTTTTAGTGTTTTTTACATTTTTAGGGATTTTAGGGGTTTTTAGGATTTTTATGGTTTTTCGGATTTTTAGGGATTTTTAAATGATTTTAGAGGTTTTTTGGAATATTTGGATATTTATAATTTTTTGGGGTTTTAAGGTTTTTTGATTTTTAGGTGTTTTAAGGTATTTTAGTGTTTTAAACGTTTCTTTTGAATTAAATTGTTTTTATAATATTAAAAGGGTTTTAGGGGTTTTATAGGTATTTATGTTTTTTATATTTTTAGGAGATTTTATGGTTTTTTGGGTTTATAAGGGTTGTTAGAGTTTTAGCATTTTTAGGTTTTTAGGGGTTTTAAGTGTTTTAGGGATTTAATGTTTTATTTGGGGTTTTAGTATTTTTATGGATTTATATGTTTTTTTGTTATTTTTAGGTTTTTTTAGAATTTTTTTTATTTGTGTGGGTTTTTAGGGATTCTGAGTGTTTTTAGGATTTTTAGAGTTTTTATTGTATTTCCATTTTTTTGGTTTTTTTAGTTTTTATGGTTTTTATGTGTTTTTAGAGTTTTTAATGTTTTTATGGTTTCAAAGGGGTTTTAGAGTTTTTAGTGAATTTTAGTCTTTTATAGATTTTTAGGTTTCTTATGGTTTTTATGGGTTGTGAGTGTTTTTATGTTTTTAAGGTTTACATTGAGTTTTAGTGGTTTTAGAGTTTTTCTTACGATTTTTATGGGTTTTTTTTGTTTTATCATTTTTTAGTTTTTTATGGGTTTTATCTTTGTTCATGTTTTAAGGTTCTATTATGGGGTTTCAGTGTTTCAGGAGTTCTTTGGGTTTTTTACATTTTTAGGGATTGTTAAGTCTTTTTAGGATTTTCATTGTATTTTAGGGTTTTTTTGGATTTTGAGGTATTTAACGGGTTTTAGGGTTTTTAGGGGTTTTATGGTTTTTTTAGGCTTTTAGGGTCTTTTTCATTATTTTATGTTTTAGAGTTTTTTAGTGTTTTCATGGGTTCAATGGGTTTTTAGAGTTTTTTATTTGTCTATAGTGGTTTTATTGGTTTTAATTATTTTCAATGATTTTTGTTTGTTTTCATGGTTATTAGGTGTTTTAGGGGTTTTATGTGTTTTCAGGTTTTTATGGTTTTATTAGGATTGTTCAATATTTTTATGATTTTTTATGTTTTTAGATATTTTTATGCATTATTTAGGATATTTCTTTTTTATGGATTTTATGGAATTTGAACATTTTTAGGGTTTTTATTGTATTTAGGGGTTTTGGGGGTTTTGGGGATTTTTTAGTTTTTTAGTGTTTCTATGGTTTTATTGTGTTGTTTATGTTTTAAGGGTTTACAGGGGTTTTAGAGTTTATTGTTGTTTTTTAGGGTTTTTATGGTCTTTTATATTTTTTAATGTTTTAAGCTATTTTTATGGTTTTTAATGTTTTATGGTTCTTAGGGTTTCTCAGGGGTTTTGCATTTTTAGGAGTTTTTGTGGTTTTTAGTGTTTTTTAGGTTCTTAAGGTTTCCTTAGAGGTTTTTTGGGTTTTTTGGGTTTTTAATATTATGGATTTTAGTATTTTTTTTTATTTTTTCTTGTTTCATGTATTTTGAGGGTTTTTAGGGTTATATGGGATTTTTGGGTTTTAGGGTTTTTTAGAGATTTTAACATTTTTATGGGGTTAAATGGTTTTTTAGACTTTTATTAGTTTTTATGGTTTTTTTGGTTTTTTTTTTTATTTTATAATGTTTTTAGGTTTTTATGGATCTTTGGGTTTTTTTAGGGTTTTTAGGGTTTTTAGTGTTATTTAGGTTTTTTATGGTTTTTAGGGGTTTTAAATTTTTTTAGGTTTATAAGGTTTTTTTAGTGGTTTTTGGGTTTTTTATATTTAGATATTTTTAGGGATTTTTTAGGGTTTTTATGGGTTTTTGGGTGTTTTAGGTATTTTAAGGGTTTAAAGGTTTCAATGTTTCTATATTTTTTGAGTTTTTATCATTTTTTGGGTTTCTTAGGGATTTTATTGTTTTTAATGCTTTTAACATGTTTATGGGTTTAATGGGTTTTTTGAGTTTTTAGTGGGTTTTATGGGGTTTTATGGGGGCAAAGAAGGCATAGGACCAGGCTATTTTGGGTCCTCAAAAATTTATTATAAAATAGAAAAAACATACAATGAATTGGAGAAGTCAAATGACCCAACTCAATAGAAGTTACCTGTCATAGAGGTCAATATCCCCACCACCGTCATAATAAGATGATGCACTGTTAGGGTCTCCATTAGCACCATATCTGGAATCTACATCCATATCCACTGACTCCCATTCAGATTCATGTTTCTTGAATAAGGCAATGTATTTTTCTATGAGCCTCTACTTCTCTGCATTTAACTACACCTTAGAATGTTGCCCTCCCATATCTGAATCAATTTTATTTGGAGCTTTGGAGGAGGCTCTGGTGGAAACCATATTTGGAATGATAGAGTAGTCTTTCCTCGTCTTCCTCTTTGGGGGATCTGATGTGACACCTACAGATTTATTTTCCTTCTCGTATGGAATGACCCCCTCTATCAGAGCCCAATAATTAATAATCATATCCATGTTAAAGCTCATCCTTCTACCCACTTTATAGTATAGACTTTTTTCTTTGGAGGTATAGGTTTATTGCTGATTTATAATATAGTCAGCAAGCACTTCACATTGAATCATGCCTTGGACAACAAACTCTGGACCAGAATCACTACAATTCTTATCCCTGGGTAGAACAACCATCCCATAATAACAAAGAACATTTAGAGCAACCAACCCATGCTCAAAACTAGTATAACTCCTATAATCTCCCAAGACCGTGTCACATGGATCTACGAGAGGCAATTCAAAACCCTCATCCTCTCATGAGCCATATTCCTAGTATGCACTCTCTCTTGAGCAGAAATGGTGGCTCTTTCCGGCCCTTCCTCAATCCTAGCACAAGCATCACAATTGGATAGGGGAACTTTCACATCAGCCCCTACGATCCTATTCTCTTTACAAGAAGACCAAGAGGAATGCACTGTCTCAAGCACAAAAGTTTCATCCACCACAATCTAAACTGTAGATTCATTTCCAGTATCATTGGCATCATGCACCGTAAACAATCCTCATCCCCTATACCAGCTAGCACAACATCACCATAGGTCATGACATATTGTAAACCCTTACCCATGTCTTCAAAGGTAGCACCCTCAATCCCAGAGCAATCATTCTACCCAAGTTGTTCTTCAAAGTCACTGGCCATCTTTAGTTTCACAATCTGCTACTCATTGTCCATCTCTTCATAAACCAAGAAATCAAATTGATTGTGAAAAGGGACATCATAACTACCCTTATGCAGTTCCCATTGATCCGAAGAATCCTTGGACTCCTCCAAACCTCCATAATTGTGGCACATCACAGCTGGCGACATCTCATGCATATCGTCAATCCTCATCCTATTCCACCTTCCTCATTTCTTGTCACCCCTTTACCATTCACAATTTCTAGGTAATGCTTCAACCTATCAAACATAGCACAGAACCTTGGTTAGAGTGAGCACTATCGCACAACCTTCATTGGAACATCCATAACCACTATACCAGTATGATCCTCATCCAGAGTCCCATTTGATTATCCAGCAGGTTTACCTACACCATGAATTCCATGATCCCCCATAAAGGCATAGGTGGTTACAAACCATGAGTTGTATCAGCCAGCTGTTGTGGTTTAGAATTGACAGTACTTCTAGAACACTTAAAGGTTGTGTCATAGTGTCCCATTCTATGGTTGTTTGAACATAATGAAACCCATGATTCAAATAATACCTCTTATTCCTCCAGAGCTCACTTTCAATCTCCACGCAGATAGAATTGGCCAGATCTTTGCACACAACCACCTCTATGAAGATTTGTGGCACAATCGGTTGGTAGGAAGCACTAGTCCGTGTATCCATACACATAAATCTACCAATGATATTTCAAATGATGTAGAGGATGGATCAGTTTGGAATGTTTAGGGGAAAACCAAGATGACTAATCCACAGGTCCACACTCATGGGATCATGATGGAGATAAAAAATTCCAGCGAATCAAATAGAAACAAAGTCCATCAACGATCTGTGGTGCAATAGACCAGGCCAAAATCAAATATTATTCATTCCTAAACCATACTAGAAAATGTCAAGCATCCAACAACCCTACAATAGCTTGTTCATGGAGATTCCACGAAGAAGAAACAAACCAGTCATATTAATCAACTGAGGGATGAATCCACCCAATGAGAGACACTAATGTGAGATATATAAGTGTAGAGTCCATTGAGAACTCCCAAGAAGAGATCGAAAAATAAGGTACACCATTATCACTATGGGGGACTTTAGGGAAAATGTCAATCTCTTAGAATCAAGGGATCCGTGCAAGATTAGTAATTGTCAAAAAGAGATGCCACAGTGGAGGCCCATTCTTTTCCCACTTTCCAGGGTAGGGAGGGGCAGCATCACCGTAGCTATCAGATACGTCATCGCCATCTTCAAAGTGAGGAACACCCATAGACAGATCCATAGCACAAAATCAATCCTTTAAGGTATTTTATGGGTTTCTATTAATTTTAAATGTTTTTAGCGGATTTTATGAATTTTAGAAGTTTTATGGTTTTATAGGTTTTTAGGTTTTTTAGCATCTTTATAGTTTTTAGCATTTTTTATGTTTTTTAGGTTTTTAATTTTTTTAGTGTGTTCTCAGTTTTTTACATTTTGGGTTATTTTTTAGGTCAATTTTATGAATTTTATGGGGTTTTAATAATTTTGAGTTGTTATAGTGTTTTTAGAGTATTTATGGGTTTTTGGGAATTTTTTGAGTTTTTAATGGTTTTAATGAATGTTAGTGTTTTTTTCGAGGTTTAAATGTTTTTAGTGTTTTAGTGTATTTTAGGGTTTTATGGTTTTTATGTTTTTAGTGTTTTTTATAGTTATTAGGGGTTTAAAGGTTTTTTAGAATTTCTAGGTTTTTAGGTGTTTTGACATTTATATGTTTTTTTATGGGGTTTCATGATTTTTTAGTTTTTTACATATTTAGGGTTTTTAGGGATTTTTTATGATTTTTATGAATTTAGGGTATTTATGGATTTTGAGAATTTTTAGTGTTTATTTTTTTACGGTTTTGAATTTTTTTTAGTTTTTAGGGTTTTTATAATTTTTTGACTTTTTTTATTAATTTAGGATTTTAAAGAGTTTTTTTTTGAGATTTTAGAGGGTGTTAGTATTTTAAGGTTTTTTTAGGGTTTTATGGTTTTTAGAGGTTGTTTAGATTTTTATAGTTTTTATGGTTTTTATTGTTTTTAGAGTTTTTAAGGCTTTTATGTGGTTTAAAGTGTTTTTAGGTTTTTAAGGTTTTCTTAGGGTTTTTTGTGTTTTTTAAATTTTTTAGTTATATTAGGGATTTTTTTTTGATTTTATGGTTTTTTAGAATTTTTAGGGATTTTGATGGTTTTTAAGTTGTTTTGGGGTTTTTATTATTTTTCATGTTTTTTTTGTGGAGTTTTTAGGGGATTAATGTTTTTTATAGTTTTTATCGTTTTAAGGTTTAAAAAAGATTTTATAGTTTTTAGTAAATTATTAGTATTTTATGGTCTTTTAAGTTTATTAGGGAATTTTATGGTATTTAGGGTTTTCTACAGTTTTTAGGGGTTTTATCATTTTTAGGGATTTTTGGGTAGAAGAGGTGTGAGGCCATGCTATTCCTGACCCCATAAAAATTTATTTATGAAAAAAGACGCTGCAGATAAGGGAGGGGAAAGGTCGATCAACCAACACCGAAAAACCCTTTACAACCAAAAACACAAAAGACCCAAAAAAAGAAAATTCCAAAAATAAAAAACACATAAGAGAAACAAGTTAGTCAACGTCGCCACCAAAATCAAAAGCAGAAGTAGATCAAAACAGTTCACTCACTGCATCAACACCGAAGGCCGCATCATTATCATATGGATACCCATCAACACCATACCTATAGGAAACATCTGAGTCAATCGTCTCCCATTCAGATGACTAATACTACTTGAGTAAGTCCATACAATACCTCTTGAGTCGCTTATTATCCAACTTCCTATCCGCTTGATCGTTGGCAAGGGCATCCTCCACAGCTTTGGATGCCTTCAAGGAGGCCCTTTTTGCCATTGGTTATGGAAGGGATGAATAGACTCTCCTTTCCCTCCTCTTGGTAGGGGAAGCACTCCCCTCCCCCTACTGTGGAGGAAATCATTAGGACTGACCACCTTGGGGATCCCCTTCTGCCAGTAATCAACAGTCACGGGCTCAGACTGTCCTCTTGGATTCGATTTAGGATGAACTAAGCCACCATCAAGGTTATCCTCCTCCAATTCATGGGTGTTTTCGCATCAATGAAGTAATTACGGTCCCCAAAGACAAAATCATATTTAACATCCTCATCAATGTTATCGCAGTCAATCTTCACCTTTAGTTTTCCATGCTCTAGAATCTCACTTTGGTGCTACTCAAGGGGGATTTTGGACCCGTCCAACATAATCATATCAGAGATTTCATCACAGGGAGGTAGATTTTCAATGACCTCAAGCTCCATCCCAGAACTCTGTTGCACCACAGTCCGCTCAGCAGCAGAAGGGTCCACATCATGTAGCTCCTGTTCTAGAAAATGAACAGATGGGGTGGCCTTGGCACCACCTAATTCATCACCTGGGGTATTTAAGGTCATCTCTTATGAGTGTATGTTAGAGAAAAGTCGCTCCTCATCAGCCTAAGCATCAGGCATAGACTCCTAACACTCCCCCTCCTCTGGATCAAGCACTGCAAATGTATTCGAAGTGAGAACTGAGTCCTGACCTAACTCATCAGAATTTTCCTCGGGAGAAGCAGCATTCATCAGAAACCCCAAAATCCTCATCCCCTCAGAACATAGACTGGGAATGTCACTGCACACCCCAATCGGAACCATCTCCAGGCAGTCATCAGCAACCATATCTTTCTAAGGAACCACCTCTACCACCCAACTGGACGAAGGGCCAGCACCTTCCCATCCTAAATGAGCCTTCAACCAACTAAAACAGTCCATCTCCAAGACCCCTGGAAGAGGCTTCCCCTCATTTTTATCAAGGCATGGTCCATCCCTACGGTCAGAAGCCACGTCCAGCCCTGGGGGTGGCACATACATCTCTCTCAGAAACCAAGCGATCACAACCCCCATGACGACACACCTGTTTAACATGACCAAGAGTCAGACAAGATTCATAGTAATTCACCCCGGATTCGAAAACCACAGTTTTCTTCCACCGTAGCTCTTTGCCAATATCATTCCAGACAAAATCAACTAGTTTCTTGGAAACATTAACTTCAATAGAGACTCTCAGAGCAACCGGATGACAGAGGTCTCACGTTCGGCTATCCACACCCATAAATCTTCCAACCAGATTTCCCAACATTGTAAGAATTGACAATTTTTGGAAGGGAATAGGGAGTTAAAGGAATTGTACCCAAATGGAAACCAAAGGTATTTCTTGATGTAAGTTAAGATCAAATCTCCACCTGAAGAGATAAAAGTGTGCACCATCACATCTGCGAGGGGCAGCGGACCAGGCCTGGATTAGGTCCTCCCTAGAAGCAAAGTGAATCAAAATATGGTAACCATAAACCAAACCCACCGTCACCCTATCCTAGAGATCCCAATGTTTGAACACAAATCTATCAAAAACCTCCACCGGAGGGCTCCAGTTCGAGAATCGAGCCACCAGAGTCCAATTATGCAATGTCGAAGCCTCGTTGAACTCCAAAATTGACAAATACAGCTTCAGATGTCCTTCAAACATACCCGAAACCTAGGGGTTTTATTTTTCTTAGTTTTTATAGTTTTCTTAGAGTTTTTCAGGGTATTCATAATTTTTTAGTTTTTTACTAATTTTATGGATATTTTTGGATTTTTATGGTATTTTGGTGTTTTATGGATTTTGTGGAGTTTTAGGGTTTCTAGGGTATTTATGGATCTACTATTTTTTAGAATTTATGGGTGTTTTGAGATTTTTAGGGTTCTAGAGTTTTTAGTGGAATTTTAGTTTTTTATGGGTTTTTACAGTTTTTAATGTTTTAGGGTTTTTTTTGGTTTTTATGGTTTTTATGTTTTTTGGGTCTTTAGATTTTTTAGGTTTTTCTGGGTTTTATATTTTTTTTAGGTTTTTAAGGTTTTTATATTAGTTTTTTGGTTTTTTTGGGTTTTAGGGATTTTTTAGGATTATTATGGGTTGTAAGGATTCTCAAGGATTTTGGGCCTTTTAGGGTTTTTAGTTTTTTTTTGATTTATTTGGGGTTTAGGGATTTTTCCGAGTTTCATAGGGTTTTTAAGGGTTTTATAGTTTTTATCATTTTTAGGGGTTTAAAGTGTTTTATATTTTTTACTAGTATTTAGGATTTTTCAGGGTTTTATGGTTATTTTTATTTTTAGTTTTGTGGTATTTTTTGTCTTTAGAGGTTTAACAGTTTTTTAGATTTTTTGTTGTTTTTTGGGATTTGAGCGTTTTTTATAGTTTTTAGTGGTTTCTAAGGTTTTAATGGGGTTTTAATGGTTTTTTTTTTGCGTTTTATGGTTTTTTTTTGCATTTTATGGTTTTTTGGGTTTGTTTGGGTTTCTAGGGTTTTAGGGATTTTTATGTTTTTAGGGATTTTTAAGGATATTTTTGGACTTTATTAATTTTTAGTGTTTTTTGGGAATTTTAGGGTATTTAGGGGTTTTGGGGTTTTATGGGTTTATAGTTTTTGGGTTCTAGTGTTCATTTTGATTTTTCTAGGATTTTATGATTTTTAGATTTTTTTATCAGTTTTAGGTTTTTAAAGGGTATTTATAGATTTTAGTGGGCATTCAGGGGTTTTTGGATTTTTTGGGTTTTTTGGTTTTTAGTGGGTTTTATACTCATTTTATGGTTTTTATCATTTTTTTATTTTTTGGGGTTTTATGTGTTTCTAAGTTTTTAAGTTTTTCATATGTTTTCTAGTGTTTTATGGTTTTTTACATTTTAGGGATTTTTAGGGAAACTCAGGATTTTTTTTAATTATTGTGGTTTTATATATTTTGAGGGGTTTGAGGGTTTTTTTTGTGTTTTAAGGTTTTTATGGTATATTTGGGGGTTTTTTGTTTTTATGGGTATTAATTGTCTATAGTGTTTTTTTATCATTTTTATGGGTTTAAATAGTTTTTAGATTATTTATAAGGTTTTAAGGTTGTAAGGTGTTTTTTGATTTTATGGGTTTTACAGTTGTTTACATTAAACATACTTTTAGTTTTTTAGTATTTTTATGGGGTTTTATATTTTTATGGATTTTTAGGTTTTTTAGGGTTTTATGGATTTTTTGGTTTTTTAGATTTTTTGAGTGTTAGGTGGTTTTAAGGTATATTAGTGGTTTTTTAAAAAAATTTAGCTTTTAAAGTAGTTTTAATGTTTTTAGAGGGTTTTGAGGTTTTATGGGTTTTTAGGGTTTTAATGCGTTTTATGGTTTTGTATGGGTTTTAAGGGTTTTATGGTTTTTATTATTTTTGTGCTTTTAGGGTTTTTTCTTTTTCATCCTTTTTTTTTTTGGCTTTTTTAAATTTTTTTATTTTTTTTATTTCTTAAGGTTTACATACTGTTTTTCAGGGTTTTTAGTGTTTCTTACATTTTCATAGATTTTTAGGATTTTTTTTAGATTTCTGATGGGGTATTAGGGTTTTTTTGGGATTTGAGGTTGTTTTTGGGATTTTTAGAGTTTTAAGAGTTTTTTGGGTTCTCATGGATTTTTTATGATTAAAGGGGTTTTAAGTGTTTTTAGATTTTTTTTTATCGTTTTATGAAGTTTAAAGAATATTTACAGTTTTTAGCGGTATTTTAGTGTTTTTAGGGTATTTATGATTTTTAGGGGTTTTATGTTTTTCATGGTTTTTATGGTGTTTCGTATAACTTTTGGGTTTTTTAAGATTTTAATTGTTTTTAAGTTTTATTTTTTTTATTAGTTTTTTTCATGGATTTAGGTCTTTTAATGTTTTTTGGGGTATTTTGGATATTTTGGATTTTTATGGATTTATTTTGGTTTTTATGGATTATATGGTTTTTTTAGTTTTTTGGGGGGTTTTTTAAACCTTTTATGGATTAATAGGGATTTTGTATTTTTCGTAACATTTTTATGGGTTTAAAGGCTTTTTAGAGTTTTAGTTATTTTAAGTGTTTTATGTGTTTTTATGACTTCTTATGTTTTTAGTGGATTTTACGGTTTTAGAGCTTTAAGGCTTTTTAGTCTTTTTTACAGTGGTTATCGTTTTTTTGGTTTTTAGGGGTTTTATGTGTTTTACATTTTTAAGGTTCTCTTAGGGTTTTTACGATTCTTATGGTTATTTATGTTTTTAGGGTTTGTTTATAAATTTTATGGTTTTATAGGGTTTTTATGTATTTTTAGGGTTTTTGGATTTCTTGGGTTTTTTGGGTTTTTAGCATTTTTTTAGTTTTTAGGGTTCTATGATTTTTAGAGTTTCATAAAGTTAATAGGGATTTAAAGGTATTTTAGAGATTATATTGGTTTTTATAGTATTTATTAATTTTTTTAGTTTTTATCTTATTTAGTGTTTTTATATGATTATTTTGGGTTTTTTCGGTTTTTAGTAATTTTTAGGTTTTTAGTGGTTCTAAGTGTTTTCAGGTTTTTTATTTTTTCTTATGGGTTTTCTAGATTTTAATATTTTATTATGATTAGAGATATTTAGTAATTTTTATGGGTTTTATGGTTTTTTAGGATTTTTAGTGAGTTTGATGGTTTTTAGTGTTATTAGGGGTTTTGGGGTTATTTTTTTTAAGGATTTTGTAGTTTTTTAGGGTTTTAAAGGTTTCTAGAGTTTATAAAATTTTAGGTGTTTAATAGTTTTTAAATGTTTTTAGTGGTTTTAAGGTTATTTATGGGTTGTTTAGTGTTTTTAAATTTTTTTGAGTTAAGGTTTTTTAGGGGGTCTTTTTTGTTTTTAGTGTTATTAGGTTTCTCAGAAGTTTTATTTGTTTTTAGGTTATAAAGTTTCATTAAGGGGTTTTAGGGTTTCTAGGGGTTTTTACATCTTAAGGTATTTTTACAAAATTTTACATATTTCTATGATTTTTAATGATTTATGAGGGTTTGATGATTTTTAGGGACTTTTGGGTTTTTGTATTTTTTTGGTTTTTATGGTTTTTATGGATTTTTATGTTTTTTGGGTTTTTAGGGTTTTATGTGTTTTTGGGGGTTTTAGGGGAATTTTTTTGTTTTTTTGGTTTTAGATGGTTTTTACAGTCTTTAATGATTTTATTTGTTTAAATGGTTTTTATAATTTTAGTGGTCTTATTGGGTTTTATACAGGGTTTTTAGAGAATTTATGGGGTTTTTCGGGTATTTTATGGTTTTTAGGGACCTTATTAATATTAAGGGTTTTCATGGGTTTATAATTTTTTTTATTTTTAGTTTTTTTAACTATTTTTAGGTTTTTAATGATTTCTTAGTGTTTTTCTGGTCTTTTCTAGTTTCTTATGTTTTTACTAACATTAAGGCCATTTTAAGGTTTTAAGGTTTTAATTATTTTTATGGTTTTTTTTGATTTGTAGGTTTTTTAGCGTTTTTAGTGGGTTTTTATGTTTTTATGGGTTTTAAATGTTTTTTATGATTTTTAAATGATTTATTATTTTTGAAAGGTTTTAGGGATGTTTGGATTTTTTTTAGGTTATTTATGGGTTTTAAGTGTTTTTAGGTTTCAAATATTTCTTAGTGGTTTAGAACATATATGGGATTCTACTTGTTTAGGGATTTTTAAGGATTTATAGGGATTTTTTAGGATATTTATGGTTTTTAGGGTTTACATGTTTTTTTTGTTTTTATACTTTTTTTATTTTTATTTTATGAATGGGTTTTATTATTATTTTTAATAATTTTTGGGGGTTTAGAGTACTTTTAGAATTTTTAGTGGTTTTTATGGTTATCATTTGTTTTTAATGAGTTTCGTGGATTTTAGTGGTTATTGTGGGATTTTGGGTTTGGGGGTTTTTAGCATTTTTTTCATTTTTAAGTGTTCTATGTTTCTTTGTTTTTTCAAGGTTTTCTTAGGAGCTTCAGGGTTTTAGGGTTTTTTATAATTTAGGGATTTGTTGTGATTTTTTTAGATTTTAATAGTTGTTACGGTATTTTAAGGATTTTTTTGGGTTTTAGGGGTTTTAAGTTTTTTTTTTGGGGGGGGGGTTTAATGTATTTTGGAGTTTCTTAGAGTTTTTATGTTTTTTATTTTTTTTCATTTTTAAGGGTATAAATTTTTTTATAGTTTTTAGTGGGGTTTAAGGTATTTTATGGTTTTTTGGTGTTTTTGGGGTTTTATTGTTTTATTGTTTTTTAGGTTTTTAATTATTGTTTGGTGTTAAGGTTTTCATTTGGGTTATTAGTGTTTTTATATTTTTGTTATTTTTCATGATTTATTATTTCTTGGTTTTTAAGGAATTTTATGGATTTTGAGGGGATTAAAAGGGTTTTATGGTTTTTTTGGATTTTCTGTTTTTAGAAATTTTGAATTTTCCTGGTTTTTGAATTTATTTAGGGTTTTTAATGTTTGCGGGGTGTTAAATCGTTTTTAGAGTGTTTAATGGGGTTTAGGGGGTTTAGGGTTCTTATATTATTTAGGAATTTTAGGGATTTTTTTGGTTTTTAGTGTTTTTAGGTTGTTTCAGATTTTTTGTGTTTTAGGTTTTTATGAATTATAGGGGTTTTTAGGTTTTTTTTGGTGTTTTATGTTTTTATGAATTATTACATATTTTTATGATTTTTATAGGTTTTATGTATTTTTAGGGGTTTTATGAATATTTAGGGTTTTTAGTGATTTCACGTATTTTGTAGGTTTTCATGGTTTTTAGCTTTTTAGGTGTTTAAAGGTTATTTTATATTTGTTTACCCTTTATATTGGTTTAATGGGGTTTTATTATTTTAGTGGTTTTTATGATTTCATCGATATTTTATGGTTTTAGTTGGTTTTATGATTTTTAGGGTTTTTATAGGTTTTTCGGATTTTTTAAATTAGTAGTTTTATTGGGGTTTTAAATGTTTTTTGTTTATTAAATTTTTCTTTGTGTTTTTAGGGTTTTTAATGTTTTTTATGTTTTTACTGATTTTTATGGATTTTTTAGGATTTTGAGGATTTTTAGGGGTTTTTAAGGTTTTTATAAATTTTATGAGTTTTTTAATGTTGATGTGTTTTTCTCTGTTTTTTGTGTTTTTTGTATTTTTAGAGTTATTTAACATATTTAAGATTTTTATGGATTTTTATATTTTTAATTGTGTTTCAGATTTATTGGGTTTCTTATAGTTTTAAGGGGTTTTTAGGGAAAGGAATAAGCGAGGATCAGGATATTCCCGACCCCTTCCCCAAATTTTTTTATCAAAAAAGACGCAGCAGACAATGGAGGGGAGGGGTCAAACGACCCGCACCCAAAAACCCTTTACAAACCCAAGACACACAAGACCCCAAAAAAAGAAAGATCAAAAAAGAAAAAACACACAAAGAAAAGCAAGAAATATCCATCAGTAGTCCCAACAAAGCAGCAACCAACATCCAGCAGTAATAGCACCATCACCATATGCAGCAACTTCATTACCTCCAAAGCATCAGCAACATCACATCTCAGCCAAGCTGCAGCCAACGTCCAGCCCATAAGATTCCGACAGCCAGCATCTCTTTCAGTGATTCCCAGAAAAGAAAAAAATGGTACCTAGTAGCACTAGATCTAGTGTCCATCAATATTAAACCACCAGAAACATCGAACCACCAGCAACATCGAACCACCAGCCGCAAAAACACAAACCTCTACATCATCCAGTACCACTACGCTAGGCTGGTCCATCACCATTAGCATAGGACCACCAACACCAGAAACAAAACCATCATCTTCATCACAACCCACCCAAGTAACAGCCAAAAATCCAGCATATCGCACCCAGCAGCACCGCTATGGGAATAGAACCACCAGCATCCAATACAAGAACCAGTCCGTAGCCCAAACAGACCTTCCAGCATCCCATAAGTCGCAATGCATAACCATCACACAACGCCTCAAATCAGCCCCATCAAATATAGCCAGTATCAACTCACATCCAAACCATCCCCCACCACAGTAATTCCATAAGAAGATGATCTAACCAAACCCTTCAGAAAGATATGTAGGGCCTAACAGACCGCTTTGGAACCACTGGACAACATAGATCAAAGCTAGATCGCAGCCAAACACATAAAAACCAGGAGCAGCAACATGAATCAAAGATAGGGCCGAGAAACAAACCTGGATCTTCTGCGCAGTCCAATAAATGGTATGCATCTTCCACACAATCTGATGTCCAGCCAAACTAATCTGCACCTCCTTTCCATGACTTCACACACACCGTTGACCAATAGATCGTAGAGCCCACACCATAGACAAGCCGATGCACATACTTCCAAAAATAGCATCCTTCGTCACAAAAACAAACTACCACCAAAGCACTTGAGACCTTAGATCTGCAAGTATCTACATCACCGAAGACCCAATGAATGAAAGCATCACGCCACTTCGCCGCCAAAAATCGCGGAATCCAAACCCTGAGTAGGAAGCCTCCGAAGAAGAACAAACTCCCTCCATCACAGAGCCCCTGTCCACCAAATATTCCTTTGTCACCTTCGATCATACCGCTGCATCCTTTTCTGATGAGGTCCTTGACCCTGTTGACCCATCTTCAGAAATGAAAGTCCCAGATCTGAGAAATTCCACAAGATTTCTGCAACATCGTGCCGATGAGGCTCTTGAACCGGGCCACACATCTAAGGATCTGCAATGCCACAAGCCGGGGAGACCAAATCTGACCGAGATGGCCGAGGGTGAAGCCTTCATTCGTTGCCGGCAAGAAAACCACCAGAATAAGAGGCAGCGATGTGAAGACTAACCCCTGAGAGACCATCACCAGAGGGAAGGCACCACCACGCCAGAGGAGACGTGCCGCGAGAAGATACGGGGAACCCACATGAGAGAGGAACCTAGATATTCGGTCTCCATCCTCCCTTAGGTTTTTAGGTATTTTTCATTGGTTTTTAGGGGTTTATGATTTTTTGGTGTTTTTATGGATTTAGGGTATTTAGTGTTTTTAGAATTTTTAGCATTTTTAATTTTTTATGCAGTTTGAAGTGTTTTTATGCTTTTAATATTATCTTAGTGTTTTTAGGGTTTTGATTATTTTTTGGATTTTAGGGAATTTTTAGGTTTTTTATGGTTTTTAGGGATTTTGATGATTTTCACGTTTTTTGGGTTTTAAGGGTTTTATGGATTTTATGTCTTTTTATAGTTTTTAATTTTTTTGTAATTTTATTTTTTTTTCATATTTTAAAGTGGTTTTAAGGGGTTTAGATTGTTTATAGGGGTTCTTAATGTTTTTAGGGGTTTTAGGATTTTTAATATTTTTAGTGGGTTTTAGGGGATTTATTGTTTTCAGAATTTTTAGTATTTTTAGAGGTTATAATTATTTTTAGAGATTTAATGGTTTCTTATGAGTTTTTAGGATTTTTTTTGTTTATTTTACATTTTATGGAATTTTTTTTATTTTTTTGTTTTTAGGGTTTTAGGGATTTTGAGGGTTTTAGGGTTTTTATGGTTTTCTAGTTTGTTTGTGTTTTTAGGGTTTTTTTTGTTTTAAGGGGTTTTAGAGTTATCTAATTATTTTAGGGATATTTTGGATTATTTTTTAGTATTTTTAATGTGTTTAGGGGGTTTTACGGTTTTAGGGTTATTAGGGTATTTTCAAGAGTTTTTTTAGTTTTTAGCATTTTTTATGTTTGTTAGGGGTTTCATGTGTTTTTATGTTTATTATGTTTTCATAGAGTATTTCGAGGTTTTATGGGATTTTTTGTTATTAATTGGATTTAAGGAATTTTTTGGATTTTTTTTATTTTTTAGTGTTTTTAGGGATTCTGAGCGGTTTTATGGTGTTTATGGTTTTTTTTGTTTTAACAGTTTTTTTATTTATTATGGTTTTTAATGGTTTTTAGAGTTTTTTTAACACTTTAAGGATTTTTAGAGGTTTTAGTCTTTTATGGGTTTTATGGGTTTTTTATTTTTTATGTTTTTGGGGGTTTTAAGTGTTTTTGGGTTTTAAGGTTTTCTTGGTGGTTTTTAGGGTATTTAGTCTTGTAATGTTTTTATGGGTTTTAGGGATTTTTAGGGTTTTATAAATTTTTATGTTTTTAGGGATTTTAGGGGTTTTATGGTTATTTACGTATTTTATGGCTTTTATGGTATTTTGGGTTTTTAGGTTTTTTTTTTGTTTTTAGGGTTTTTATTGTTTTGTAGAGTTTTTATTATTTTTAGTGTTGAAATGGATTTTGATTTTTTTAGAGGGGTTTTATGGTTTTTATGGGGTTTTAGGGGTTTTCATGGTTTTATGAATTTTTGGGGGTTTTATATTTTTTAGGAATTTTTAAATTTTTTGTGGTTTTTTGTCATATTTTTGGTTTTTGTTTTTTAGGGGTTTTAAGTGTTGTTTATGTTTAAATGGTTTCTTGGGGGTTTTTAAGGGTTTAGGGGGTTTAATTTTTTTAGTTATTTTTAGGAATTTTTTAATATTTTTATGTTTTTTTAATAATTTTATGGATTTTGTGGGATTTTTGGATTTTATTTTTATTTTTTTATGTTTTTTTGGTTTCCAGGGTATTTTGAATTTTTAGATTTATTATAGGTTTTAGAGTTTCTAAACATTTTTGGGGGATTAAATGGGCAAGTTATTACTAACCCCCCCCCCCCCCCCCAAATTTATTAGAAAGAAGACACAACTGACAATGGAGGGGAGGAGTCAATAGACCCACATCCAAAAACCATGAACATCCCAAAATTAGGATTTTTAGGGGTTTTTCAGATTTTTATGGGTTTTAACATTTTTAGGGATTTTTGAGGTTTTCTAGGTTTTTATGTTCTTTAAGTGTTTAATAAATTTTTGGGGTTTTAGGTTTTTTATTGTTTTTTTAAAGATTTTACTATTCTTTAGGTTTGTTTAGGGTTTTATGTTTTTAAGGTTTTCTTAGGGTTTTATGGGTTTTTACCTTTTAGGTATTTTTACATATTTATTGGATATTTTTGGTTTTCTATCGGTTTTAGTATTTATGAGGTGTTTTAGGGACTTAGAGTTTTTATGGTTTTTTAGGTTTTCATAGTTTTTACAGTTTTAGGAGTTTTGTAATGTTTTTATGGATTTAAAGGATTGTTTTGAGCTTTTTATGTTATGGTTTTTTTTCATTTTTAAGGTTTTTAATGGTTTTTAGGGGTTTTTATTGTTTTTAGCGATTTTAAGGGTTTTTTGGGATTTTTTTTGGGTTTTTACCATTTTTTGTTTTTTAGTGGTTATAAGTGTTTTTAGATTTTTAATTTTTTTCATAGGGTTATTTAGGGTTTTTATTATTTTTTATGATACTAAATGCTTTTTGAGAGTTTTTAACATCTTTTGGGGTTTAAGGGATTTAAGGGATTTTAGTTGATTTAGTGGTTTTTTAGGATTTTAATGTATTTTAATGGGTTTTTAATGGGTTTTAAAGGATTTTATCGGGATTTGGGTTTCCATAATTTTCATATTTTTAGTTTTTAAAGTGTTTTTATGTTTTTCAGGTTGTCATAGGGGTTTTCAGTGATTTTTATGTTTGAATGGATTTTTAGGGATTTTTAGCAATTTAAAGCGTTTTCCCTTCTTTAGGATTTCGATGGTTTTGAGGGTTTTAGGTTGTTTATGGTTTTTAAGGGTTTTTTGAGTTTTTTGGTTTTTACGTTTTTTAACCCTTTTATGTGTTTAAAGGGTTTTTATAGTTTTATTGGACTTTTTGTGTTTTATGGGTTTTAGGGTTTATTAAGGTTTTATATATTTTTATGGGGTATTTAATTTTTGGAGGGTTTTCAGCGATTATTAGGAATTAATGGGTTTTTTGGGATATTGAGGGTTTTTAGGGTTTTTTACATTTTAGATATTTTAGTATTTTTTAGTATTTTTAAGAATTTTAGGGTTTAAAGATATTTTGAGGTATATAGGGTTTTTTGGGTTTTTTGGGTATTCATGTTTTTTTTATTTTTTATAGTTTATAGAATTTTATATTTCTTAGAATTTTTATGGGTTTAATGGTGATCTAGAGTATTATTGGGGGAGGTCGTCTTATGCAGTTTTAGGGTTTTTATGCTTTTAGGGGTTTTAGGGTCTTTTTGGATTTTTAGGCTTTTTTCATATTTTAGTTTTTAGGGTTTTTTAGAGTTTTGATGTTTTTTAGGTTTTCTTAGCAGTTTTATAGTTTTTATAATTTTTTATATTTTTAATATTTATAGGGTTTTAAAGGTTTTTTATAGTTTTTTATGGGTTTTAAGAGATTTTGGGTTTTAATGGATTTTAAGGTTTTTACGGGTTTTAAGGTTTTCATGGTTTTTAGGGATCTTAGGGAATTATTGGGTTTCTATCAGTTTTTAGGTTTACTGAGGGTTTGATTGTTTTTAGTTTTATATGGTTTTATTATGGTTTTTTCATAGTTCTTAGGACTTTTACATTTTTAGTGTTTTTAGGGATTCTTTAGGATTTTTATATTTTTAGTGTTTTTTGGGATTTTTAGGGTTTTTAGGGTTTTTATAGGTTTTAAGGTTTTATGGGATTTTATGTTTTTTTTATTTTCAGGGGGTTTTCGGGGTTTTCGGGGTTTTTAGGGTTTTAGTTTTTATAGGTTTTTAGGGGTTTTAAGTGTTTTTTGGTTTTTTCAGTTTTCAATGAGGTTTTCTGGGTTTTTAGGGGATTTTAAATTTTTGGGATTTTTGGGATTTTTAGGATTTTATGGGTTTTTATGGTTTTTAGTGATTTTGATTGTTTTTATGGTTTTTTTATGATTTTTGGGTAATTATGGTTTTGGGTTTTTTTTAATATTTAGTGTTTTTATGTTTTTAGGTTTTTTGAGATTTTTTATGGTTTGAAAGTGAATTTATAGTTTTCAATGGTTTAATAGGGTTTTTAGCAGTTTTTATGATTTTTAGGGGTTTTTATGGGGTTTGTTGTTTTTGTTTTGTTTTCAGGGGTTTTAACATTTCATTGGTTTTTAAGGGGTTTAAACATTTTTATTATTTTAAGGTTTTATTAGGGGTTTTCATGATTTTTATGGTTTTATTAATTTTTAGGGATTTTTATGGATTTTCTGTATTTTTATGAATTTTATGTTTTTTGAGAATTTAATTGTTTATAGGAGATTTATTTTTTTGGGGGGGGGGGGGGTTTCAAAATTTTCAAGTTTTTAGGGGTTTTAAGTGCTTTTAGGATTTTTGTAGTTTTAGGTTTTATTAGGGGTTGTAGAGTTTTTTTCATTTTTAGGTATTTTTCTAGATTTTTTAGGATTTTTATCGACTCTTAGGGGTTTGTGTGATTTTGAGGGTTCTTAGGGGTATTAAGGTTTTTATGTTTCTTTGGGATTTTGGGGTTTTTATAAGTTTTTTATGGATTTAAAGGTTATTTAGTGTTTTTTTACATTCTTTGGGGTTTAAGGGTTTTTAAATTATTTAATGGTTTTGAATATTTTTATGGGTTTGTAGGGGTGTTTACAGTTTTTGGTGTTTTTTGGTTTTTAGGGTTTTTAGGTTTTTTGGGATATTTAGTTTTTTAGCATTCTTATGTTTTTAGGGGTTTTAAGTGCTTTTAGTGTTTTAATATTTTCTTATGGTGTTTCAATTTTTTTAGAATTTTGTACAATTTAAATAAAATTAACCCTTTTTTATGATTTTTATGATTTTTTTGGATTTTTATGGTATTTAGTATTTCTAGGGGTTTTTTGGGTTTTTTGGGTTTGTAGGGTATTTGGGAGTTTTTCAGGGTTTTGTGGTTTTTTTTTGTTTTTTTGATGTTTTAGGGTTATAATGGGTTAAATGTTTTTCGTGGTGTTTACAGTTTTTATGGGTGTTTTGGACTTTAAGGTTCTTAGGGGTTTATGGTCTTTAGGTTTTTATTGGTTTTAGGCTTTTAGGTTTTTTATGGTATATTAGGGATTTTATCCTTTTTATGTTTTTAGGGGATTTAAGTATTCTTATGTTTTTATGGGTTTCATATAATTTTATTAGTTTTTATGTTTTAGGGATTTTTAGGTCTCTTTTACGATTTTATGGGGTTTTAGGGTTTATAAATTTGTAAGGGATTTTAGTGTTTTTAGAGTTTTTTGGGATTTATGGTTTTTTTGTATTTTTTTTAAATTTTTTGTGTATTTTTATGTTTTTTATATTTTTTTTATTTTTCATGATTTAAAGGGGCTTCAAGGTTTTTTTATTTTTATGTATTTTATAGGTTTTTAATATGTTGGGAGATTTTTTGGTTTTTCGGATTTTAGTGTTTTGTGGTGTTTTGGTGTTTTTTTCATTTTTAGTTTTTTTAGGGGTTTTAATGTTTTTAGATTTTTAACATTTTTTAGGTGTTTTCTGGGTTTTCATGGGTTTTTATTGATTTTAGTATTTTGGGATTTTTTGTATTTTAATGTTTTTCTATATTTTTAGTGATTTGGATTGTATTTAGGTTTTTTATGGTTTTTGGTGTTTTAGGGGTTTTTTGAGTTTTTAGGCGTTTTATGTTTTTTATATTTTTTTACATTTTCAATAGTTTAAAGTGTTTTTAAAAATTCCATTTTTTTTAGTATTTTGGGATTTTTAGGTTTTTATGGTTTTGGGGGGTTTTTAATATTTTTTGGGATTTTTAGGGGTTTCTATGGTTTCATGAATATTAATGTTTTTATAACATTCAATTATTTTTAGGGTATTAATGTTTTCATTGATTTTTTTTCAGGGTATGAGGGGTTTTTATGTTTTTAGTGATTTTTACAGCTTATTAAGATTTTATGGTTTTTATGGTTTATTGGGATTTTGATAGTTTTTAGGGTTTTTCTATTTTTAGGATTTTTATGATTTTTTAGGTTTTTATAGATTTTTAGAGGGTTTTTAGGGTTTCTATGTGTTTTTAGTTGTTTCAAGATATTTTTGGGTTTTTGAGTTTTTAGGGGTCTTTAGGGTTTTTAGTTTTTTAAGGGTTTTATTTTTTTAAGGTTTTGATTATTTTCATTGGGGTTTTCAGGGGTTTTATGATTTTTATATTTTTAGGTATTTTTATTAATTTTTAGAAATTTTCCAGGTTTTTTGTTTTTTTTATTTATCTTGAGGAGTTTTTTTTTTCTGGAGTTTTATAGTTTTTTGTGGGTGTTTAGTTTCTTTGATTTTTAGGTTTTATTGATTTTTTTAGTTGTAGAGTTTCAAAGGGGTTTAGAGGTTTTTTTCGTTTCGTGGATTTTTAGGGCTTTAGATGGGTTTTAGAAGTATTTAGTGTTTTTTAGGGGTGTAAGCGTTTTTTTCTATTTTTTAGGGTTTTAATTGTTTTTAGGTTTTTATGGGTTTCTTAGGGGTTTCTTGGTTTTTAATGAATTTTACATTTTTAGATATTTTTAGTTATTTTTTAGGATTTTTATGGATTTTTATGGGTGTTATGGATTTTGGGGGGGTTTAGGGTCTTTTACAGTTTTATGGGTACTTGGGGTTGTGGGGATTTTTTTAATTTTTTGTATTTTCTATGGTTATTTTTACATTTTTGAAGAATTTTTGGGTTTAAAGGATTTTTAGATTTTTTAGTGAGTTTTTAGGGGATTTAAATGTTTTTAGCTTTTTAGGGTTTTTAAGGTTTTATGGTTGTTAGGTTTTTTTTACAATTTTTAGCATTTTTTTGGTTTTATTGGGTTTTAAGTATTTTTATGTTTTTTAATATTTTCTTAGGGGTTTTATGGTTTTTTGTGTATTTTAACTTTTAGTTATTTTCGGTATTTTTTATAATGATTATAGGTTGTTAATATTTTTAGTGATTTGAGGGTTTTTAGTGCTTATAAAATTTTTATGGATTTTAGGTTTTTTCATTTTTTTAGGGTTTTAAGATTTTTTAGAGTACCATAAAGTTGTTAGGCGTTTAATTGGTTTTTATATTATTTAGTGGTTTTAGGGTTTTATGGGATTTTGAGGGTTTTAATAGGTTTTTGGAGGATTTTATGATTTTGAGGGTTTTTTATGCTACATAAAATATTAATGATTTTTGGTATTTTATGTGTATTTAGGGTTGTAAGGTTTTCTTTGGGGTTTTCTTGGATTCTAGGGTTTTTAAAATTTTAATGTATTTTTATGGCGTTTTTAAGATTTTTATGGGTTTTAGGGATTAGACTATTTTCGGGAATTTTATGGATTTTAGTGTTTTGATGGGTTTTTAGGGTTTTAGGTTTTTTTAATTTTTAGTTTTTTTATGGTTTTTAGAGTTTTTAAACATATTTTAGGGGTTTAATGGAGCTTAGAGTTTTTAGTGGTCTTTTTGGATTTTTAGGTCTTTATGGTTTTTAGAGTCTTTAAACATATTTTAGGGGTTTAATGGAGCTTAGAGTTTTTAGTGGTATTTTTGGATTTTTAGGTTTTTGGGGGATGGGGGTTTATGGTTCGTAGGTTTTTTGATTATTTTTTGTTAGTGTTTTTAGGGTTTTTAGATATTTTTACGGATTTTGGGGGTTTTATGGTTCTTATGATTTAAAGGTATACTTGGAAATTTTCATGGGTTTTATGGTTTTTTACATCCTACAATCCATTTTCTTTATTATTTTTCAAACCAAATTTATGGTTTTTAGTGGTTTTAGAAATTTTTATGGATTTATTGTTTTTTTAGTTTTACGGGTTTTATGGAGTTTTGGGGGATATAGGGGGTTTTTTGAGTTATTTGGAGTTTTTAATGTATTTAGAGTTTTTAATAAAAATTGGCATTTGAAGTGTTTTTAGATTTTCTAGTGGGGTTTTACAGGTTTTATGGGTTTTTACATGTTTTAATGGTTTTTAGTGGGTTTTTATGATTCATAGGTTTTTTAGATAGTTTTTGGATTTTTAGCACTTTTTGGTTTTTAAAGGTTCTAATTATTTTTTAGGTTTTATGGTTTTCTTAATGGTTTTCTTTATTTTTAGTTTTGTTTTACAGTTTTATTAGGTTTTAGGGTTTTTATAATTTTTTTAAAATTTATATGAGTATTTAGGAGTTGTGAAGATTTGTAGATTTTTTTAATCATTTTTAGTGGCTAAGAGGGTTCTTAGAGTTTTTAGTGGGTTTTGGGGGTTTTATGGTTTTTAGGGGTATTTATGATTTTTATGTTTTTAATGTTTTTTTATTATTTCTAGTGTTTTTAGGATTCTTATGGTTTTTACGTGTTTTTATGTTTTTAAATTTTTAATAGTTTTTTCTTTATTTTTAGGATTTTTTTATGATTTTTGTGATTTTGGGCCTTTTTTACGATTTTTAATGGTTTTAGGGGTTTTAGGAATTTTGATAGATTTTGGGATTGTTATGATTTTTTTATATTTTTATGTTTTTTTTGACTTTTTGGGTTTTAATTGTTTTTTGTTTTTTTAACATTTTTATGGGTGTAAATATATTTTATAGTATTTAGAGGGGGTTTTATAGTTTTTATTAGTTTTAGTGTATTTTATGGTTTTTAGGGGTTTTTATGTTTTAGGTATTTTTAGTGTTTTTATGGGTTTCTAGTTTTTTTTTTGAGTTTTTAGGGTTTTTAAGTTGTTTTATTTTTTAAGGTTTTTTGGGGTTTTAGGGTGTTTTTTATTTTTACGGAATTTTATTGTTTTTATCATTTTTATGTGTTTTTAGGTATTTTTTGGGTATTAGGGGTTTTAGGGTTTTTTTGTTTTTTTGGTTTTTAAGGGTTTTATATTTATTTTAATTTTTTATTTGTTTAAAGGGGGTTTAGAGTTTTTAGTATATTTTAGGTGATTTAGAGGTTTTTAAGGATTTTTTTGGTTTTTAAGGGTTTTTAGTGAATTATAGGGTTTTGGTAATTTATAAAGATTTTTTTATTTTTTGGTTTTTAAGGTTTTATTTTGGGTTTTCAATATATATTTTGGTTTTTGTTTTTAAGAAATTTTAGGGATTTTTAGTATTTTTATGGGGTTTTAGGGATTTATAGATTTTTTAGTGGTTTTCGGGTTTTTATGGTTTTTAAGGTTTTATGGGGTTTTAGGGTATTTAAAGGTTTTTATGGGTTTTATGGTTGTTAGTGTTTTTTTTTGAGGTTTTTTTAAAAAATTTAGGATTTTCATGTTTTTGAAGGGTTTTAAGAGTTTCAATGGTTTTTAAGTTTTCTTAAGGTATTTTGGGTTTTTAGGGATTTTTAACATTTTATGTATTTTCTAGGATTTTTAAGATTTTTGTTTTTTTATATTTTTAAGTATTTAGGGGTGTTTTGAGTTTTATAATTTTAATGTTTTTTGGGACTTTAGGGTTTTTTATTATTTTATTTATTTTCTAGGATTTTTAGGCTTTTTAGTTTATTTTTATTTTTAGGGATTTTTGGGGGGTTTAGGGTTTTAGGGATTTATTGTTTTTTTTGCTTTTTAGGGATTAAATGATTTTAGTGTTTTTTTAACTTTTTAGTTGTCTAAATGGTTTTTAGTGTTTTTTGGGGGTTTTATGGATTTTTATGTATTAAAGGTCTTTAGTGGATTTTTTTGGGTTTTAAGGTTTTTAGGGGTTTATGTTTCTTTTTAGAGTTTTTGTAATTTTTTAGGTGCTCAATGGTTTTTAGTATTTTTAGTTTTTTAAGGGTGAGTTTTGGGTTTTCTGGGTTTTCAGCATTTTTAATTTTTTTATATTTTTTTATATTTTTATGATTTTTATGGTTTTTTGGAATATTGAGGTGTTTTAGGATTTTTTAGGGGTTTTAGGGTCTTTGGGGGTTATTAATATTTATTATGGTTTTATGTATTGTAACATATTTTTGGTTATTGAGGTTATCCTATTTTTTTATGGTTTTACATTTTTAGGTATTTTTCATTCTTTTTTAGGATTCTATGGGTATTATGGTTTTTATGGATTCTCAGTGTTTTTTTGGTTTTCTGGTTTTTAGATTTTCTTTATTTTTTGGAGTTTTAATTATTTTTAGTTTTTGTTAACATTTTTATGGTTTGAATAGTTTTTAATAGTTTTTTGTGGGGTTTTTGGGTTTTTATGGGATTTTAGGGTTTAATAATTATTAGGTGTTGTATGGATTTTTTTGTGTTCTTTTAGTTTTAGCATTGTATTCATTTTTAGGGGATTTAGGGGTTTTAAATGTTCTTAGGGTTTCAATATTTTCATAGGAGTATTCATTGTTTCTTTGTGTTTAAACATTTTTAGTTATTTTTAAATATTTTTCATAATTTTTATAGTTTTTAAGGGTTTTATTTATTTTGGAATGTTTTTTTCATTTTTGATGATTTTAATGGATTTTTCTAGTTTTTATAGTTTTTTGTGTTTCTTAGTGTATTTAATTGTTTAGAGTTTTTACAACATTTTTGGGGTTCAGAGGGGTTTTATGGTTTTATTTTTTTATGGTATTTATGGATTTTGTTGGTTTTTAGGTTTTTTCTCGTTTTTTTGGGTTTTTATGTTTTTAGCGTTTCTAGTGTTTTTAGAGTTTTTTAGGAATTAGGGGTTTTATGTGTTTATTTTACTTTTATAAGTTATCCTAGGGTGTTTCTTTTGTTTTTATGTTTTAGGTATTTTTTTATTTTTTAGGATTCTTTTAGGTTTTTAGTGATTTTGTGATTTTTAGGGTTTTTAGGATTTTAAGAGGATTGGTAGTTTTTGGGGTTTTAGGTAATTTATGTGTTTTTAGGGGTTTTAATTTTTTTTAAATTTTTTTATCATTTTTAGGGGTTTTAAGGGATTTTAGAGTTTAAATGTTTTTAGTGATTTTTAGGGGTGTTTTTGGGTTTTTGGGTTTTTAGGGGTTTACTGTTTTGAGGGGTTTTGTAGTTTTTAGCGTTTTAGATTTTTTAGGGTGTTATAGGGTTTTTAGCAATTTTATGTTTTTTGGGGTTTAAGTGTTTTTTGGTTTTTTAGTTATCATTATATTTTTCGGGATTTTTATAATTATTTATGTTTTTAGGGATTTTTAAGTTTTTTATGATTTTTATGGCTTTCTTGGTTTTTTGTGATTTTGTTGGTTTTTAGGGTTTTACGATTTTTATCAGTTTTTTTGTGTTTTTTTAATTTTTAGGATTTTTATTATTTTAAATGTTTCTAGGAGTTTAATGGTTTTTTTGAGTTTATAGTGGGTTTTATTGTTTTTATTGGTTTTTGGGTTTTTTATTTTTTTGGGGGGGTGGGGGTTAAAGTTTTTATGGTTTTTGGAAATTTGATTACTTTTATTGTTTTTTAGGGGTGTAGGTTTTTTTTATTTTATGGTTGTTTTTATTTTTAAGGGTTTTATGGGTATTTATTTTTTTATATTTTTAGGGATATAAAGGGTTTTAGAGTTTTTAGTGGGTTTTATGATTTTTATGGGTTTTAGGGGTATTTTATTTGTTATTAGGGGGTTTATGGTTTTACAGTTTTAGTGTTTTTAGTTTTTTTTTTGTTTTTTAGGGTTTTTAATTGTTTAATGTTTTTTAGTTTTTGTTAGGGGTTGTTAGTGTTATTTGGTTTTTTTATTATTTTAGGTATTTTCAGGGCATTTTGACGATTTTATGGGTTTTTATGGTTTTAGGGAATTAGTGGGTTTTAGTTTTTTATGGTCTTTTATGGTTTTTTGGGATTTAGGGTTATTTTTATAATTTTTGGTTTTTATTGAATTTTGGTTTTTTAAAAAATTTCTTAAGGGATTAAAAGATTTTTATATTTTTAGTGGTTTTTTTGGATTTTAATGGGTTTTAGGGGTTTTTAAGTTTTTAATGGGTTTTGTGGTTTTAGGATTTTAATGGTGTTTTAGTTTTGTGTTTTTATATTTTTAGTGGTTTAATG
This sequence comes from Viscum album, assembly GCA_963277665.1. Taxonomy (NCBI): domain Eukaryota; kingdom Viridiplantae; phylum Streptophyta; class Magnoliopsida; order Santalales; family Viscaceae; genus Viscum; species Viscum album. Next base: position 480,834,195 of record OY728162.1, read on the forward strand.
TTTTTTTCGGTTTTTATGTTTTTCATAGGGGATTATGGGTTTTTTAGGATTTTCATCAAATAAGTTTGATAGGTTAAGGTAAGAATAAAACCAATTTTAAGCAGTAAAGGATTGATTTTTTAAAGGTAGTTTTTCTGACTTTTGATGGTTCACTAGTTTAAGATCTAAATTTTAAAACTTTTATAAATTAAATTTGAAAAGATAAACTTATTCATTCATTTATTAATATAAAAAAAATTATTTTGTTGATTTTTATTATTTTTCAGATAAGTTTCATTTTTTGATGAATAGTGAAAAATATTGGATTTTAAATGAAAATATTTTTTTCATATAAATAATTTAAAGTGATAAATTATATTCATTACTAGTTTTAAGGTATAATTAGATATATTTTATATCATTTAATCCAATTTTGGTTATTGAAATCAATTTCACATTGAAATTGGATATAAAAACATTTCAATATTTTGATCATTTTTACTTTAAAAACTCATTGTTTCATCACATATGCAAAATTAATTCTAATTTAATTTCTAAATATTTTATGAATTGAATTTTGAAAAATGGATTCCATATTTATAATCATATGTTTTATATTTATTAAATAGGTTTCTTTTATTTTTGTAAAATACAAAAAGAAACTTTGGTAATTTTTATTACCATAGTTAAGGGTAAATAATGTAATTAAGGCTAAAAATAATATTATAAATATTATAAAATGACACTAAACTTGTACCAAATTTATTGGATGAATTATTTTTTACCAAAATTATGCTTGGGAATATTTTAAGGCCTCTTTCATCCACTTGGTTGTCTTTAAGGACTTTTTAGTATTTTATTTTAATGAAAGTTAAATATGTCATACTGATGTTTTTAATACGTAATACATTTTTTATATCCATTTATTCATAATATATATTAATCTATAAATATTAATATGAAATATAAAATTTTTATCTTAATTTGGGTAATATTTTTTTAATTTTTTGGAAATAAATTACTACCTTAAAGGCTTACACAATTATGATGAAGTAATTGTTTAATTAATTTAAATTTCATATAAATGATATTTAAAATATTAAAATAAATATAATATGAGATAATTTTTGTCTTTAATGAAATTAATAAATTAATTTTACATATTTTTTATATTTACATTTAGTATTTTAGAAGATATATTGTTTTTATGATATTTTAAAATTTCATGTAATGAATAATACCAAAAAAGACATTAATGATATTTAAAAGACATAAAATTTGATTAAATGATATAAAATTTATCAAAATAAAATATAGACCAAATTATTTGAATAATGATTAAAATTTTATAAATGATCCATATGTGGGTTTTTTATCTTTTTATTGTATTTATATTAACCATTAAGGAGTAAAAAAACATGTTCCTATAAGTGTTAAAGAGATTAAATAATGTTCAAAACCAAAATATAAGGGTACTAATATGAAATAAACCTGAATAAAAATTATTGGTTGAGATTATTTTTACCCATAATCATATTTTAGTCTAAATAAATAAATTTTGATCCATTTGGTATTGAAATTTATATTTCTATTTATTTAATATTTTGAGAATTTTTAAATGTTACCCTCACCTCAATTATAAAAGGGAACCTATTCCATCAGTTCTTCACAATACCTTGAGACTTAAATAAAGAAAAAACAATTTCAATATATCCTCCAAAAATCCTTATCCAAGTTATTGAGGTGTTTTTACATCCAAAATAAGAACCCTAGAACCCTTAATGAGAAACTAAAGGAAGTCCACCGAAGAAGAGATAATCATCTTTATCCACTCCATCAAGTTTATTTCTTATACCAAATAATTTTCAAGTGTTGGTTAAAAGATAATATAATAAATATATTATCATATATAACATTATTTTTTATTATAATTTTTTTAAAACCATATTCCATGTTTTATCCATTTTATGAAAAATGAAATCACCGTGCGTGTGTACGCACAACTTGTCATCTCCACACTGTGGTGTAATCTGATTTTCACCACCACATTACTTGAGTAGGTATAATGACAGAAATAATAAATATATATATGATAATTATGAAATAATATTTACTATTTTAAAATTAATATACTATCCACTTACTTACCCTTTTTCCAAAAATGGACTGATATAATCACTCATGTGAACGTATGACCTACTACCTCCACAACGTGATGTGATTCATTTTTCATCTTCTCCATTAAATAATGATTTTAAATATTTATATAATTAATTCATATGACATATATGACATTAATATCATTCTAGATATGGTGTATTTTTATCTTATTCAAGAAAAATGGAACTTTCAAGACAAAACAAGTACGAGAAAACATGGAAATTAACATCCAAAATAGTTAAATGGACAAAATATTCTTAATAAAAAAATTGGAAAAATGTTATAAGAGTATCATATGTGATATCATAAATATTAATATGGTTATATTATAAGTTAATAGCATGATTTAAACAATTATAATATAGTTTAAAGAACGTTCATCTAAAGTAAAGTGCAAGGTAAGGGACTTTGTCTCAATCTCCTTTCATTGAGGCATATTTTGATGTTATACACCCAGCATATCTAATGAGGTTTAAATAAGACACCATTAACATATAAATTCCTTAACTAATTTATTATGTTGTTATTTAATGTTATGTTAAATTTTATTCTTTCATGAGGATTATTATTTAAATGTTAAAAGTTGTATGATACACCATGAATGTTTAAATATTTAATTATCAATTCTTTTTATTCATGTAAATATTATTGATATTATTTGACAAATTTATTTATATGTATATAGAAGGATCATAAAGGAAATTTTATTTATATTAATAATTCCATCAATGATTTTCAAAATTAATCTTTTTACTTATTTTATATTGAATTTTTTGACAAATGAAAAAAGGAATGTTCTATTTTTTTTAAAAATACATGGTGAAAACATCTTTCATGATACCATGAAAATTATATAATTTCTAGATTCCATTTCAAGATTACACATTTTATTAAATTTAAATACCTTTTCCCTTATTTTGGTTTATATTATGTTGAAAATGGTTATTTAAAAAGGAATTTTGATATAGAAATTATTTTCTTATGGTTTTAACAAGAGTTTTTCTTCAATAAATTTTTCTAAGATTTTATTAGTGTATTTTCATTTACGTCAGCACCCTTTATTTAATATAATGCTTAATTGAGGTTGATATATTATGATATTATCTACCAAATCATATTGAATGGTTTCTGATCAGTTTGATTGTGGATGAGATATTTTTAATGGTTTGTGGGTGTGATATTTTTATATTGTTTGCATTTTACCCAATTCATATAAAGAAATAATTGGACTTAGTAAGTTAAGGTCATGGCATGATATATCTTCAAGATTAATAAGTAGGTCTCATGAGACAAAAAATATATATATTTGGCCGAGGCCTTACCCATTTATTTTCTTATGTATTGGTCGCGGCCTCGACGGAATGTTTCACATGTCCAACATTACACATTCCATCATTGTGAGATAAGTTATTGATTTCCATGTAACTATTTTACTATTAGAATATCTGTGGTTATTTTTCGTATCTCGTGTGATTATTTAAATGGAATTTGTTTCAATTATTTACCTTTACATATTGTTTATTTCATATTTACTCATATCTTATATTGTACTCTTACCCTTAATGAGCATTTGTTCTTACCATTTTCATATGTTTAATCTTCCAATAGGATTCTAATATGTATATTTTGAATGATATGTACTGTTACAAAAATGTGGAAATAATTGAAGCCTCAATGAAATAATTTGATTATTTTATGTTTTAAAAAGTAATTTGGATTTCATGTATGTATCTAATTTACCCAGACTGCTAAACCATTTGGTCTTTTTCATTATATCTTATGAAACATTTATAAATTAATCACTGGATCAAGGAAAATGTAGTTAGTTTTTTTATAGTTTATAGTGATTTTTATTGATTTGGGGGTTTATTTACAGTTTTTAGTGGTTTTATGGTTTTTATGGTTTTTAGGGTTTTTAGGTATTTTAAGGTTTTTAGCATTAGTTAGGGATTTTAGGGGTTTTATGTGTTTTAGGTTTTTAAAGGATTCTTTTGTATTTCTAGGGTTTTTAGTATTTTTTATTTTTTTATGTATTTATAAGGATTTTTTAGGATTTTTATAGTTTTTAGGGTTTTTACAGATTTTGAGGGTTTTTTGTATTTTCTTGGGTATTAGGAATTTTATTATTTTGTGTGATTTTTAGGGGTTTTGAGTATTTTTATGGTTTTTCAATTTTTAGAGTGTTTGTAACATTTTTAAGGGCATAACGTGTTTTATAGTTTTTAGTGTTTATCAGGATTTTATAGATTTTTAGTGGTTTTCAAGGATTTTAGGTGTTATTATGGTGTTTACGGTTTTTAGGTTATTTTAGGGTTTTCATTATTTTATAGGTTTTAGGGATTTTATCTTTTTTTGGTTTTTAACCCTTTATTAGGGTTTTCATGGGTTTTTGGGTTTTGTTTTATATTTTTATTGATATTTATGGAATTTTGTCTTTTATTTGGGTTTTTAGAGATTTTAGGGATTTGGGGGTTTTGGGAAGTTTTTTAGGTTTTCATGGTTTTTTTGTTTTTTTGGTTTTTATGAGTTTATGTTTTTTATGGGTTTTTATATGTTTTATGTTTTTTATGGTTATTTATATTTTTTTTAAATTTTTGTGGGTCTAAATGCGTTTTAGAGGTTTTTTCGGTTTATGGGGGTTTTTTGGGATTTTTGGGTTTTAATGTTTTTTGGGGTTTTATGGTTTTAGGTTATTTTGGGATTTTTATGAATTTTACCATTTTTTAGGTATTTAATGAGTTTTATTTTTTTTACATTTTTATGATTAAATTAGGGTTTTTCAACGCTTTTTGGTTTTTTTATATTTTTTGGTATTTTTATGGGTCTTAGTATTTTTATGGTTTTTCATGGTTCTGTGATATTTTTTATATTTTTAGGGTTTTTATATTTTTGTTAGTTTTTTAATATTTTAGGGGTTTAAATGGTTTTTAAAATTTTTATTTTTTTAGGATTTTAATGTTTTCATGGTTTTATGGGTTTTATGGGGTTAAGGGGTTTTAGTTTTTATGGATTTTTTTAGGTTTTAAGGGTTTTTAAGTGTTTTTTTATTTTAATATTTTATTAGGGTTTTTCATGATTTTTAATGTTTTTATGTATAATGGGATTTTTAGGTATTTTTTTATTTTTTATTTTTTAAGGGTTTTTATGGATTTTGACTGTTTTAGGGATTTTAGGGTTTTATGGATTATTGGAATATTATGATTTTTTGAGTTTATTAGGGGTTTTATGTATTTGTAGAGTTTTTTAACATTTTTAGGTGCTTTAAGGGTTTTTTGAGTTTTTAGTGGTTTTTAGGGATTTATTATTTTTATGGTTTTTATGGATTTTTAGGGGTTTAGGGTTTTTAGGGTTTTATGTTTTTTATAGTTTTCCTTAATTTTAATGGTTTATTAAGATTTTTGGTGTTTTTATGTTTTTTAGGGCTTTTAGGAGTTTGATTTTCTTTTAGGTTTTTTACATTTTCTTAGTATTTTTTAGGTGTTTTAAGGCTTTTACATCTTTAGGGATATCTTGGGTTTTTTATGATTTTTATGGTTTTATGGGTTTTAGGGATTTTTAGGATTTTTAGAGTTTTATTGATTTTATGTGTTTATGTTTTTGTGTGTGTTAGGGTTTTTTTTGTTTTTAGGGGTTTTAATGTATTTTAAAGGCTATTATCATTTTTCAGGTTTTAAATGTTTTTAGGGTTTTTTGTGGGTTTCTAGAATTTTTATGAGTATTTATTGGTTTTAAATGTTTTTAGCAGTTTTTATGGTTTTCAAAAAATTTAGGCCTTTTATGGTTTTTTAGGGGTGTTTATTGGTTTTTAACATTTTTTAGGTTATTAGTGGTTTAAATTATTTTTATGGTTTTATGGTTTTCTTAAGGGTTTTAGGTATTTTTTATTTTTTAGAGATTTTTATGGTTTTTATGTATTTTTATGGTTTTTAGGATTTTAAGGTGTTTTTTTAGTTTGTTTTTGTTTTTTTGGGTTTTTTGGGTTTTTTATAGATTTTTAGGGTTTTAGTGGTTTTAACTATTTTTAGGTTGTTGATGTTTTGTTGAGGCTTTTCAGAGATTTTAAAATTTATTGTGATTTCTCGGTGTTTTTTTTTTTGGATTTTTATGTTTTCAATGGTTTTAGGGATTTTTAGGGTTTTTATGTTTTTAAGGGGTTTTTATGTTTTCTAGGGTCTTAAGATTTTATATATTTTTTCAATGTTTTTAGGGTTTAAATAAACTTGGTAGTTTTTATTGGAATATTGGGTATTTATGGGTTTTATGATTTTCATAGTTTTAAAGTGTTTTTTTGTTTTTTAGGGTTTTTGATGATTTTTGGGATTTTAGCATTTTTAGTGTTTTTAGCGTTGTTAGCCGTTTTTTGTGTTTTTATGATTTTATGATTATTAAGGGATTTTCTATGGTTTTAAGGGTTTTAATGTTTTTAATTATTTTAGATGAATTTTATGATTTTTATGGTTTTATGGTCTTCTAATGGTTTTCAAAGTTCCTAGGGATTTTTATGTTTTTAAGGATTTTTTAGGTTTCTAATGGGTTTCTAGGTTTTTAAGGATGTGTAGTGTGTTTAAATATTTTTATGGTTTTTATTTTTTTTGGGGGTTCTAGAGATTTTTTGTGAGTTTTTAGGGTTTTTAATTTATTTTATAGTTTTTTACATGTTTTGGGTTTTAAAGGGATTTGGGATTTTTTAGGGGGATTTTTTAAATAAAATTATATGTTTTAATGGGTTTTAGGTGTTTTATAGTTTTTAGGGTTTTAGAGTTAAAGGGATTCGAGGGGTTTTATATTTTTTTAGGGTTTTAAGGGGTTTTATTAATTTTTAGGGTTTTTAGGTTTTCATTGGGGGCTTCAAGATGTTTTACATTTTTTGGGATTTTCGGGATTTTTTAGGATTTTTTTATAGTTTTCCAGTATTTTGAGGGTTTTATGGGTTTTATGATTTTTAGGGGTTTTAGGTTTTTCTAGGTTTTTAGGTTATTTTAGTTTTTTTATGTTTTTTATGGTTTTACAGAGTTTTTTAATGTATTTAGGGTTTAATTTTTTCTAGGATTTTTAGTGGTTTTTATATGTTTTAGGGGTTTTATAGTTTTTATAATTTTGTAGTGTTTTATGGTTTTTATGTTTTTTTAGGTTTTTATGGTTTTTTTTAGGTTTTTATGGTTTTTATGGTTTTTATGGTTTTACGGTTTCGGAGGGATATCAACGGTTTTAAGGTTGTTAGGGGATTTATAAAGTTTTTGATTATTATTGTTTCTGGAATTTTATTAAGGTTTTTTTATTTTTTTAATATGTTTTTGGTTTTAATGGAGTTTTATAGTTTTTATTGGTCTTTTAGTGTTTTATTGGGTTTTTATTGTTTTTATGATTTTTAAGGGTCTTATGGTTTTTAGTTTTGTAGGGTTTATATGTGTGTTTATGTTTTTAAGGTTTTATTAGGGGTTTTCAAGGGATTTAGGGATTTTTTAAAATTTTATGTAATTTTATATCTTTTTATGGTTTTTTATGGTTTTTAGGGTTATTAGTAATTTTGAGGGGTTTTATGTTTTTTTGGTTTTATGGTTTTTTTTAATTTTTTAGGATTTTAAAGGTATTTTTGTGTTTTTAATTTTTCTAGGTGTTTAAAGGATTTTTAAAGTTTTTAATCGATTTAGGTTATTTAGGGGGTTTATAGGGTTTTTTAGTTTTTTTAGTGGGTTTTATGGTTTTTAGGGTTTTAGGGTTATCATCATTTGTAGGTTTCTTAAGAGTTTTTTGTGATTTTAGGTTTTAAGGTTTTCTATGTATTTTTCCTGGTTTTAGGTTTTTTTACATTTTTAGGGATTATTATAGAATTTTAGGATATTTATGGGTTTTTAGGGTTCTTTCATATATTGAGGTTTTATATGGTGTTTTAGGGTTTTAAGGGTTGTATGGTTTTTTAGGTTTTTAGATTTTTTAGAAGTTTTTGGGGGTGTAAGGTTTTTTAGTTGTATCTAGTTTTTAGGGGTTTAATGGGGTTTTATAGTTTTTAGTGTAATTATGATTTTATGGTTTTAATGGATTCAGGGGTTGTTATGGGTTTTATGGTTTTAGTGTTTTTATGGATTCTCATGTTTTTAGGTTTTTATGGATTTTAGATGATTTTAGGTTTTTAATTTTTTTAAAGGTTTTAGGTTTTTTAATATTTTTATTTATTTTTGGGCCTTTATTGGTTTTTATTGGTTTTTAGGGTTTATGGAGATTTTGGTGGTTTTTATGGTTTTAGGTATTAATGGGTTATTATGGGTTTTTTGAGTTTTAGGGTCTTTCAATTTTTTAAGGGTGTTAAGGGTTTTTATAGTTTTCTATCATTTTTATTGCGGTTATATCTTTTAGGGTTCTTAGTAGTTTTTTTGGGTTTATTAGGGTTATAGATTTTATTTGGTTTTTAGCAGTTTAAATAGTTTTTAGATTTTTATTTTTTTCCTTATTTTTTCTGGAATTTTATATTTTTTTACATTTTTTGATTTTAGGGGTCATTATGGGGTTTATGGTTTTTAGAGATCATAGGGTTGTTAGGGTTTTAATGGTTTTGATGCGTCACCAAAAGTGTGGAATGAGTAAAGATGAAGAATTGAAATGTACCCAAAATTACCAAGACTTAATGGAAACGACACATGCCATGGTTTATCTAAGATAAATGATAATGTAAATTATAATGCAGATGCACCACCAATTCTAGCAAAAGGGAAGAGTCTAATGAAAGAAGGATGCAAACTGGCTTAAAAATCACGAGGTTCGAGTTACCTCAATAAAAAGTGTGAAAAACATGATAAAGACAAAATATTTAGAGGAAGATGTCCAGATTATTATACAGGGCATGGGTCACTAAAAAGTTATATAAATAGAATAAAAAACACTTCCCCGTGTTATTTAATAATCCCATTAACTAATGTAACAAAATACCTTCTTAATGATGATTTTTTCTAGGTTCCCTCTCTAATTTAATTTTATACTATGAATTTGCATAATTTTCAATGTTTATAAATCATTTTGGGCCCCAAATACGTGTGTTGAGTCCCACTATGGCATTGAATGTCACAGAGTACTGACTGGTCGATTTCAAAAAATAATTAGATTTTAAAAAATTCAACCCAAAATTCATTCTCCTTGGGTTGAACCTAATGTATATCATTCCCCTTGTTTGGAGATTATTTTCCATAAAATCCTTGGAATCATACTCATTAATGTATCAAGATAAGTCCCCGATGTTGAATGTTGCAGAAACACCTCTAAAATTATCAGGTAAATCGAACTTGTAGGAATTTTTATCCACTCGTTCAAGAATAGTGAAAGGACCATCAGCTCATGGTGCCATATTTCTTTTCCATTATGATGGAAATATCTCCATACGAAGTTGAATCCACACTTTTCTCCAGCTTGGAAAATGGCCTCTGTTTTTTCTTGTCTCACCTCTTGTATACTTCATTAAACATCTCTATTTGGGCATTAATAGATTCATGATGCATTATAATATTTTTTTCCTTATACACCACATAGATATTCACCTAAAAATTAAGTGGTAAATATAACGATTGTATAGGTGTGATTTTATTGATTCCATACACCACTTCAAATGCAGAGTTCCAAGTGGTACCACTATGAGGTATATTTTATACAAATTCACTTTAAACAAGCTGTAAATCCCAATCTCTAATATTTTTGTTCACCAATGTTCTCAGACTAGTGCACAATGTAGGATTGGTAAATTATGTTTTCCATTAGTTTTATGGTGATGGTATGTGTTGAAAATAATTTATTTAATAAATTTCCCCCATAATTTCCTCCAAAAATTTCTACGAAATTTAGTGTCTCTCTCTAAATCAATGCTATGTGGACATCAATATTTGAGGATAGTATCTATTAATTTTTTTACCACTTTCTCTACTTATTCAGTCTTATGGAAAGGTTTGAAATAACCCATCTTAAAAAATCTATAAACAAAAACAATTATTGAATCATTACATCACTGAGTCTTTGGAAATTCCAATATGAAATCCATGCTGAGATCTTCCCATGGATTTTATGGAATAGGTATTAGTGTGTTTAACCCAGGAATGAATTGACTCTATTCTCTATGATATGTCCCAAATCTCGAAAGAATTGTCTGGATATCTAATTTTATCTTTATCTAGTGGAAATTATCCTTTAGTATCTCCAAGGTTTTTTGGATTCCAAAGTGACTAGGAAGTCCCCCTTCATGTGCCTCTCGAATGATAAAGTCCCAGTAATTAGCCTTTGGAACACACCATCATGTTTCTTTTTATTAGAAACCCATCATGTACCTAATAATGCTATAAAAGTCAATTTTTACATTGTATTAAAATAGAATTTAACTATAGATAATACCGGTAATCTTCTTTCATAAGCTGAATTCTATGAATTTGAGCACCTAGAATGGTAAGTAATGCATACCTTTTAGATAATGCATCCAACACCTAGTTATATTACCCATTCATGTATTTTTTTAAAATTATTATGATTGTAAGAATTATACCCACTTTAAATTCCTCGAACTCAGCTTGTGATGACCATTGACAAATCTCAATGCCATATGGTTACAGTCAAGACCAAACAATTTTGGTTTTAAATAATGAAATCAATGATCTAGGGCTCTCATAATTACATAAAATTACTTATCATGGGTGTTTTAATTTATCCTTGAATCGTTCAATTTCTCACTAAAATATTCAATTGTATACTTTTATATGAGAAAAACACATGTCCCAACTCCACTTGCATTACTCGCCACTTTAAAGACTTGATCAAAATCATGTAACACCAAAATGGGTTATTCTCACAAATTTTTATTAACGATTTAAAATGGTTAATTTTATGACATTGAAAACTCAAATATCCTATATTTCACGAATTTAGTGATAGGTACCATGGTTGCGTTGAAATTGTAAACAAAACGAAGATAAAAATATTCCAATCCATGAAAACTCCTTACATTTGTGATGGATTCTGGTTTTTTTTCAGGGACTTCATTTCTTCCACTTTTAATGATCCAAAATGATGAGTTATTTAAATACCACATATCCCAATAACACAACATACATTTAAAATAACTATCAATTTTATAGATTTCCATATAGTCTTTGTTCCCACATAATTCCAAATACCTATTGAAGATGATCCAGATGGATCTCAACATCCTTGTTGTAAATAAAAATATCATCCTAATAAATAATAATTTATTTACCATTAAATGGTATAATATTTTCATTCATGATTCAAATCAAATTACTAGGATCATTTTATAGGCCAAATGGAATGACCATCCACTCAAACAATCTTAATTCCGCTTTGAATATTGTTTTCCACTCATCCCCATCATTCTTTCAAATATGGTGGTATCCACTCTGAAGATCAACTTTCGAAAATATTGAATACCCATGTAATTTATCAAGAATATCATCAACTCATGGAATGGGATAACTATATTTTATGGTAATATTATTGATAATTATATTATCAATATACATGTGATGCATACCATCTTTCTTCAGCACCAAAAATACTAAAACTGATCATGGGTCCTTGCTTGGACTTATAAATCCTCAATCCATCAATTCATTTACATACTTATGATATCACTTTGATTCTATAATATTTCACTGATATGGTGGTTTATTAGAGAATTTGAAAAATGGTACAAGATCTATCTGGTGTTCAATGCCACCAATGGGTGGTGATCCTATTGGAATATCATTAGAAAACACACCATGATATTCCTTACCCGGGGAATGACCTTGCAGAAGGTGATGGATATTCTCCTCATGGTATTATTTCCCCATCATCAATAAATAAAAATATATCTTTCTGTTATTGATTGATTTCTCTAATTTATATTTATTAATAATGAATCTATTTTGGGAACTTCTAGGAAATATTTTTTCTGATGGGTTTTAGGTAGCCTTAAAGGAGTAAGTTTGATATTCTATTCCTACATTGTAAATAATATGAATTCTTACTCAAATAATATTTCAATTTCCTATCAAATATTTAGGGCCTTATCAACAATATGTGATAATAATCCATAGGAATAACATCACACAATACCTCATCAACATAGTTTGTTCCAATTGAAGATGAAATAAGAACCTATTTGTTGTATCTGAGTTTGATCCCTTTTCCCAACAATGGTAATTTGTATGATCAAGGATGATTGTTAGTTAGAAACTTCAATTTATCAATTAGTGTTATTGAAGAAAAATTACTATAGATCCAACTAACAATAATCACCATTCATACTAGTGTATTAATGGTGAAATGAGTTGGTAATAAGTTTTCTCATTGATCTTATTCTCAGTAGATTTGAGCTTGAAAAAATCTTCTTAGAACAAGCATGTAAACAACATCAGCTTATTCTATAACATTATATTAATTCTCATATTCTTCTCCACCATTATCATCATCTTTGAATTCCCTTTCAATCTATCTAATCTCATTTATAATAATAATTCTTTTTTTGGGGAACTTTTTTTGAAAATGACCATACCCATGAAATTTTAAGGACTTTGGATTCCCAAAATCAAGAACATAGATTTTCCCATTGGTTGTTCCATATCTTTCTCATTCCCATTATTCTATATCTTATTAGTTCCAAATTCTTACTCTGTAACAACAAATTTATTAGAGTAAATTCCTTTATAAAAATATGTACCTTGATTTCAGATCTTGATTGTCAGTTCCTTTGAGGTATTATTTTTCTTTTCAACCTTTATAGTCATCATAAAAACACCACGATGTTAGAATAATGATTTTAACTCTAATAAATGTGAAATTTATTCATTTAGACCACACAAAAAACCCTTAAATCTTTTCCTCTTTATTATATAGAACATCACTTTGCATAAAAAAATGATAAAACCACTAATGTACTCTTCAACGGATATATCTCCTTACTGCAAGATATGAATTAATAAATAAATATCTTTATTACAACTATGGTGTTGAAATTGTATTCTTAAAATATTTTTCATCTTCTTCCGTGAGAATATTTTATCTTTCCCATCACGGTCCCACTATTTCTTCATATTTTACCACCTAAGAGATGCATAATAATTAAATTCCAATATGGATATCATGAACATCTTATCATTAAAATGATTCTTAAATTCTATGAATCTTTTGATTTCCTACATTGAATCAAGAAAATCATATGGATTTATAATCCAATCAAAATCTAGAATGTCAAACTTCAATCCTCTTTCAACATCTTTATTGTGTCTTCTTATTCACTTATCCACCTTCAAATCTCTAGAATCATCCATATTTTTTAGTATCATTATAATTTTTTTGGATTATACTAATTAGTTAGAAATGGGAATCTAGGATGATGTTTCATTGAATGGTAATTTCATCACTGTGCTCTCAATAGTTGAGAAAGTTTCTCAGTGATTTGAGTAAATTGTTATTATGTCTGCATATTGTAAATTTCTCATTTATTTGGTGGACTTGAAGATATACTCTTTTGAGACATGTTGGAGAGTAAAAAAGAAGAATATTTTTGATTCTCCATTCCGTCATAGAGTCTAATGAATGAATAAGGGGAACACCTTAAGCATAAAGAGATTCATCCTTTGAAGAAACATCAAAAACTGACAAAGGCACGAGAAAGGATTTCTTTAAGCATGGGTCACAGAAGTTTTACTATAGTCACACAAGTATACTTGTGCACCACATATAGGTCATGAAGGTGACTTGTGCACCCAATTATATTTCCTCCCAAGGCCCTCAATGGCCTATAAATACCACTTGGGGCCCCCCATTTCAGGGATGAAAAAAATCAAAAAGTCAAATTTAAGCTCTCTGGACCCTTGTCTCTACTTGAATCCTTTTGAACACTTATAAGGTAATTTCATACCTATAATGGATGATCTAAATAAGGGGAATAAGGCATAAGTGTTGAAATTCATCAACACTTGCGCGCCTAAGTGTTTAACCCTTAAGGGAAATGAAGACACTTGCGCACCACCTTATCCCTTCAACAGAACTTGTGCACCACACTTTTGAAGCCATTAGGGATAATACTATGGGATTGAGCCAAGTATTTCCCAAAGATTAACCTATTGGTTAAACTTCGCCCAAGTACACATGTATCACGCAAGCATACATGTGTGACCGGTACTTGCGCGCCCAAAACAAGACTTCCATGCCTTCTTTTTTTTGGGTGCCCCTTTTGTCTATTCACCTATTATCTTCAAATCCACCTCTCCTCTTCAAGATTTAGCCTTCAAAACCCTCTTCAAAGACATTTCTGGAATGGTTACTTTGTTGGCTTCCTTATCTAAAAGGAATTATGTGGAACATCTCTCAAAACCTCGTGATTTGCATAGCTTTATGTCACTAAGGTTAGAGATCTCATTCATTCAACCTCATCCTTTAAGATGAGAGATATTTAATCGGGGCATCCACCTTTAGAGTAAGCCCCAAGTCCCCTAATATGGGCATCCTCATTAGAAATAAGCCCCAAATTAAGAATCTAAATCTCCATAAAGCACAAATACCTTTAAGGACCCTGTTAATGGGAATCCCCCTTAGGAGTAAGCCCCATGTTCCCAAATCTGGGCACCCCCCATATGAGTAAGCCACATGTTCCCTAATTTAGGCCTCCTTTTCAAAAGTAATCCCCAATCATAATTCCTCTATCTTGGGCCTCCTTTTCAGGAGTAATACCTAGATCTCAAGTCCCCTTAACCTAGGCCTCCTTTTTCAAAGTATGCCCTAGATGTCAAGTCCCCTAAACATGGGCCTCCTTTTCAGGAGTAAGCCCTAGATCACACGTCCCCTAATCTAGGCATCCTCTTTAGGAGTAAGCCCAAGTATTAATTTCATTTGATTTGTGTTTCCTTATCAGTAATAAAACCCAATCACAAGTCCCCTCGAATTTGGGCATCCTTCTCAGGAGTAAGCCCTAAGTTAAGTATCCAAATCTCCAAAAAGCACATATACCTTTGTGGACCTTGTTCCTGAGTTTCTTCCCTGAATTTAATCCTGATCCTCATATATCTTGGGAGGTCAAAAATACGTAAGCCACACATCATTTCATATGATTGCATCTGCCGTGGTACAAAAGTCTGGTTTTACTAATACCTATTGTTTCTCAAACCATGTATGACTCATGTGAGCTTAGAGTGTAAAATTAATTATGACACATCTCATTGATCCATTAATCATGCATAAACCTTATACTACTTCACACAAACTAAATGGGTTTTGGTTCCTTTTATAATAAGGATACGTTGGTAGCCCATCTGTGGGTACGATCCCAACTCTGAAATAATCCATATCATTCTGAATGACAAAAACTTCAAGTGCCCCATAGAGTGGATTTAAAAATGGTATGGTTATCATAATGACCAAGAGATTTATTTATATTGTGTTGAAGGATAACTTTGACTAAGAATCTATAATAAATACAGATGATTCTCTATTGATGAAGAACCTAAAATACATATAAAAGATTCTATAAATTTCATATATATTGATCATTGATTGTCAGATCTAAAGGAAATCTCATTTTTATACATGGTAATTTAATAAGGATTCACAAACATAACTTAAATCTATAAAGAGATTCCTGGAGTACACAATAATCCCCCCCAAAAGGTGTGATGAGTCTGACCTCCCATCCACCTGACCAATGCATATTCTTAAGCCTCATCAGTCCACAAATAATGAGCACCTACCTTTGGAATGTAGGTCCAAATGGATATAGAATCATTGGATGTTTTTGGTTCTAGGAATAAACCCTTTAAAAACTGATTGGAATGTTAGAACCTTAAATAAAAAATTTCATCCCCATTTCCCGAAGAAACAAAAATGTTGAACCCGATGTGAATCCTTAACCAAGTCAAATTATGTTTTACCTATTTGTTAGGCCCCTATTTAAATTAATGAGAGGGCCAAAAAAACAACAAATAACATATGTTCTCATCCAAAAGATGAAGTGGTATAACTTATCTTAATTACGTCTATTATATTAAATAAGCACTCATTTCCAAGATCTTTTTGCGTTCAAGAAATGGCTTCTCTAAAGTTTACACCTGTGAAAGCCTCGGCTGCTACTCCTGTTGGATCCTCATCCGATCTAACGATGAAATCACCTACTCAGAGTATTCAATGTTGGGTATCAAATGCACTGGTTATGGAATACCATCAACATGGTACCATTCCATATTTTGAGGCCGCTCGACAATCCCTCCAAGTCAATAATTCACCCTGGTTGTCTGGACAGCGACGACAAGCGATCAAGAAGTAGGTGGTACAAACCACCATATCCAACTGTTTCGGGTCGTTATCCCCAGAACACAATCACATGTCCCTCTAATATTATGGGGAGGTGAATGATAAGGTTACTCACGGCCTTAATTCAAGGAGACATGAGTCCTTCCCAAGGGCTCCCATCAATAATATCCGCCAGACACGTGCGGCAGTGCGCCCTCAAAATGGTGAGGGTATCTCCTTTAGGGGTTCAGCTCAAGTTCCTCATACCCGAGAACACAAGACAAACCTCCAGAGGCGAAATCTTGTCAACAGGGAGCAGGTTCTTACTTCTTCCCCCTCTGGAGAAGTCCATCAAGCCAACTTTATGGCAAACAATTAACGGGCATATACACCCGTCCGTCCTGATGTTACTGCCCAGCAGACCCATCTGGAAGAAACACACCAATCCCGCCAAGAAATTACAGCAATGTATTATAGGCAGGAATATACACCTATTTATAACTCATCGGCTAGTCAGGAGGCTCGTATGACTACAACCAAAGAATCTCGCCAATCTAATATGGTGGCAACTAATATGCAGGGACATACACCTGTTTACAGTCATCAATTCTGTCAGAAGTCTCATCTTCAAGTATTGAAGGAAAATAGTCAACCATACTTGATGAAGAATAAATAGCAGGATCATACACATTCCAATGCTCATCAATCCTTCCTACAGTCTCATTTGGTAGCACCTATAGAAGTCAGTCGGAAAGATCCGATTAAAAATTTGAAGCTGATTCAACTCTCTACCCATATGCATAAGTACTGTCAGAATTCAATGACAGGAAAAGGAGGATAGGAGCAGGAATACACACCTAATCCATGCATGGAATGGGCGTATATTACCATTAATTTAGCAGAAGTCACCAAGAACATTCTGACAATGGTGAAAGAGCAGAAGCAAATCCCTGCTCATATTCAGGATTCCTAGCAGTATATTATAACAACATCAGTAGAATATTAGGGAAAGAAACATAAATCTATCCCTATCAGTGGATTGACTCATCATCATATCACTCCGGAATAGATACACACCCCCGTTCCAATCCAGGAGGGTTGTGGGGCATACTCCCCCATGTCATACAGACAATCACATTAGGCACATACACCCGATTTGAATGGAGATAATCAGCCTAACCTGACTATTTCTCCTGAGAAGGCACACACACCTGCTCAGAGTAACCACATTTTTCAACAAGTGGTTCCCAAAGTGAGTAAGACGACATCTAAGAAAAGGACCCATTCAACACAATCAAGAAATAAAGAGCCAATCCGTAATAAGGCCTTTCTCGATGGTGAATTTCATGAAGCCCTTAGACAATTATCTTTTGGAACTCAATATTCTACTCTCTCATTTCCCAATACTGGGAACAATAATTCTAAAGGTCTTCATCAGACATTTACTCATGAAGGCTTTCATCATGACAGTTCGGTAGATCTCAAAGTATCATCTTCAGATGAGATCCACGATAACCCTCTGCATGACCAGAAGATCAAGGAGAAAAAGGTTTCATCTTTTGCTGAAACCCGCCATGGTGGCCCTCCCCATGATGATGAATTTTTCTATGAAATTCCTCTCCTCAGTAAAAATTTGCATTGCATGGAAAATTCCTCAAAGGAAAATGCAGTAACGAGAAATCCCCCTTATCTTGAGGTACTTGAAAATGTGAATCCAGTCATGTCTGATTCTTTACCGCTAGTAGGTGAAATACATTCTCAATGAGATGATAGCCCGGGATGTAAGTCATTCTCAAAACCACCCCTGGGCCATTCATATTCTAATTTGATTAATGAATTCCTTACCAATCTTGTTGAATATGATGAAGCAACAAAGAATCACCAGCTTTGGTCTAATCAGTTAGAATAATCTTCATCGAATGATAAGGAGGAAGTGCTGAATATGAGAAAACAACAGGAGAAATTTGAAGTACCAGTCATGTTTTGGCCTTTGGATGACTCTCAGTATGATATTCTAGAGATGTTGACAGAAGATTGTATTCACGATATTCGTCTCAACAAGTGGAAAACTCTGTGTCAATTGAAAAAGAAAGTATTATCTTATGAAGAATATGAAAATAAACTCAAGATAATAGAATAGTTACAATGAAAAATAAATTTGGAATCACTCTCCGTTTCCTGATATCCGAAGGTTGAAAAGCAACAGAGAGCCCTTCAACATTCATGCCTCGACGCACAAAAAATATTGTGCTAGTTAATTGAAAATTCCCCATCTAGTATTCATATCAGGGGATGGGGTGTTCATGCAGCACTGCACTTCACTGTACTACCAATTCAACAGTGCCCGCCAAAAATGGTCTCATGCAATGTTATTGCCCATGTACGACCACATCCAATTGGTTTTGTATGTTATCAAAGGCTTTCTTTGGAACATGCCTCAACTAGTTCTTCCCAAAGTTAGTCATACAGAGAAAAAGTTGTCGAATTACTCTTGAATCAGGAAAATGAGAATATCGAACATGCTTCTCGTTTTGAGCAGGCACATCATCAGGTGACCGAAGTGTCAGAAATCAACCAACAGTTAGTTGATCCAGGTGATTTGAGTGGATGTAAGTTGATGCATCCAGCTAATTTCTGAACTAAAGTCCACAAAATCAGAAGAGCTTTTAAGAAATTCTATGATGTACCGTCTCAATAACCACTTCATATTTCCATACTGGGGACTCTTTTAACCAAACCCTCAGAATCCACAAATAGGATTCTAGGAGTTGAGCAGGAACAACATGAAAACCCCAGTCCACCAGATTGGTGACTTTTTTAAATCCTCAATCTTTTCCGTAGTGAAACTTATTCTTCTCTCGATTAGGGAAGAACCCACAAGAGGAACGCAGAGCCAAATTATCACGAGATTTCCTCCAAATTACGGTTCCTCAAGATGTTCATGAGGTATCAACATAACAAAAGGCAATGTCTCATCAAGGACATGGAAGAAGAAATTATCGTAGAAATGATGATAGAAGGGATGCAATTCATTATGCATCGATAAATTTCATCAATATCATTGTTGCTGATCCTCTAGAACATAAGGCTCACTCAGAGGGATCATATGAAGTAGTTCCTGCTCAAGAGGCTGTTCACACATAAGTTAGTGAAGAAGGTGTGCGTATATGAAATCGAAGGCTTACCCAGAATCTAGGTATTCCTTCAAATAACCATCTTCCCCCTATCCGAAAGGTATCCAACAAGGGGAAAGGAAAGAATCACGTAACATTCCACTCTTCCTTTGGAGAAGGCCAATCATTCTCACTAAAGAAAAGGTTTTCACTACAAGAGGAATAAATGAAGGAATTAAGGAGGTTGAATGCATAACTACTTCAAGGTAGTCTTCCTGCTAAGCGTGCGTGAGTCAATCTGTCAAGGGAATTTGTTGCAACTACTAAGATGGATCAAGAATATCCTCCTTTAACAGTACACCCTCACAGGTCTAATCATATGGGTCATGCACAAAAACAATTTGTAGTGCTATCATCAGTTGTATTACCAGTTACCACACTTGTCCAAACTCCAGTTATTGCACCTTCTCAGGTCCAAGCTCAACCAGATGTTTCTCAGAAGTTAATGACTACCATTGAGTCATTAATAGCTCGATTGGAAGCTATGGAGGGAAAGCGTGCACAAATTCAACCAGAAAAGAGAGCTTACCCTTAATGGGTTGATGTAATTCCTCCCCAATAAAATTTTTCAAGTACCAAATTCTCAATTTTTAATGGTTCAGGAAATCCATAACCTCAATTAACACATTTTGTTTCTCATTCTGATCCTATTACGGGAACTCCTCAATAACAAGAAGCATTTAAACTCAGGTGTTTTGTACAGTCATTATAAGGGCTTGCCTTTGTCTGGTATATAATCTTGCAATCCCGATCAGTTACCGGGTGGGAAGATCTCCACCAACGATTCCTTCTTCAATTCAGCTAAATGTTTCCAAAGACAACAATTTTTTATCTTAAAAATTGTAAAAAAAGGGAGAATGAAAGAGTTTCATATTTCATTACTCACTGGAAGATATTAACATATTTCTCAATCTTAGTACTCCTTAAAGAATAGTTTTTTCCAATATATGTGGAAAATTTGCGTGATAAATTGCACACACTGTTGATCCCTATGAAATAAACAGGAGGGTTTTGAGACCTTACTTCAATTGCTCAACAGATTGAAGACTCTCTTAAAAAGACTAAGGATGAAACTCATGTAATTCCATTAGTTCCAAGAAGGATAATGGGAAAAGAAGAAACTACTACAGTCACACTTAAACAAGAACCTATACCTGCTTCCACTTTGAGACCTTCATCAAATCGAAGGGCTCCACCTCTTGAGCATCAACAACAGAGGTCATTTCATCAAGATGATCAAAGTGATCAAAGACAGAACCAATTTCATGATTTAAAGAAAAATATTTATTCTTTCTAAAATTAACAAGTTCTTGGTTACTTCATTTTGGCTTTGGAAAATAATTTGGTTCAATTGAAAAGGCCTAAATGCCGAACAAGGAAGGAGATGAAGACCATCCCAACTATTTCCCATTTCACAAACGTTGGGGCATCCCATTATGGAGTGTTTTTTCTTCAAAGACCTCCTACAAAAAATGGTGGATTTGGGACAGGTAAAACTGAAAGGTTCTTCAGCCCTGATAACATGTGTTGCTGCTACAGATCTAGAGGAAGAAGGAGAGTGGAACGAAGTCAAAAGAAAACATGTGCAGAAATATTATGATTGGATGGTCAGGAAAACAATCAACCGAACTCATTCCATTTTACGAATTAAATTCAAGAAACCAATTGTGTCTTCTACTATGGATGCCACAGAAAACCCACCTCATCAGAAGGAAAATCCTCAAATAAGACGCATAATTCAAAGATAGAAGATCAGTCAGAAGAAGATGAGATCTTGTTAAAGCCAAAGTTGTATTTGACTCTGGACGATTTTATGCCATCTACTTCAAATCCACGGGAACCGCCCCACCAAATAGCATAGCCTAAACTATCTAATCAGGCAGAATCTTCATCATATGAACATCTGATCTTTGGTTCTGTTAACATGATTCACTTAACAGATCATTATTCCAGTCATAGTTTCAATCTTGATGAGCCTGAGTTCCTTGTATCAAACAGAGGAATTAGAGGGAGTTCTAGAGGTCTAGGATACAGAGGAAGACAAGGATATTCTAGAAGCCACTATTTCAATCTTACCCCTAATAGAACTGTATATGTAGCAGAAACTCAGGGAAGAGCCCTTCAGCGGGCTCAACAAGAACAAGAAAGTTCTTCCACACATGGCGGATTCAGTCCTAGGACAGTTATTTTCGAAGATCGGTTAGAAGTTACACCGTTTTCCTCTCAGAAAATAAATTGACCTAGTCACTCTCATATTCCAAAGCAATGAGTATTTCCAACCTCTATCCCAGTACAAGATGCATATAATTCCAAAGCATCAACTTCTAAGGCACCTACAAAACCACATGTTCGTTATTGGGAAATGCAGACCTTTGGATCAAAAGTATGATGTATTGAAACATTTGGCCCATGTACCAGCCATGTTATCAATTATGGATGCCTTAAATCTATTAAAGGATCTTCAAGAGGCACTCATTGAGGATTTTTACAGTCCTCGTGAATTCGCAACTGAAATTGATGCGGCTGAAGTCTACCATGTAGAGAATAATCCTACAGAATTCCATGTAGTGATATCTTTTATAGATGAAGATGAATATTATGTTGTGCATGGACATATTAGACCATTGTATTTATCTGGAAAGGTCAATGATGTAGACATATGAAGAGATTTCATTGATAATGGTTGAGGAGTCAAATTCATCCCTATTCGTACACTTCGTCGATTTGGCCTCACCGAATCTGATTTATCTCCTTCTACATTGATGTTTCAAGGATATGATAAAAATGAACAATAACCTATGGGCGAGATAACAATCAGAACTCAGTTTGGGGATCTTGTATCCAATTCAAATTTCATGATTGTTCGTCATGACACAACCTTCAACATTTTTCTTGGAAGATCTTGGCTACATCAACATGAGATTATACCTTTATCATACCATTAATGTCTCAAATATTGTTTCAATGGTCAAATTGGGACATTGTATGGTGATAAATCCCCAATAAAAACATGTGAATCTCAATACATTGAGGCAGAATTCTATCACATGAAGGGAAAGGAGGTATCTACAACAAAGGAGGATACCAAAATTAATGCTCCATATGGTTTGGAAAAGATTCTAGTAAACATATTCATACATGTGAGTACAGATTATGTGTTTCATATCAGTCAAATTTATAGGATAGACCCAAATCCAAATACACTTATGAAAAATTCCATAATGTCAATTACAACAATCAAGCCAGACAACACGTGATAAATGGGTGATTCTCTAAGTAATGATGAAATCTCAAATGGAGATGTCTTTATTTCATCCACTGAAATCCATGAATTCTGTACTTCATCCACTAGGCCAGCAGAAGTTATGGCAATATTAGAGATGAACGATGATGTTGATTCTCATTCCATCATCTCCTCTTTATTATCCAAAGAAGACCCTTCATCATCAATAGGGTCTGAAATGGTAGCTTCTTCTTCAATATGTTCAAATTTTAACTTCTCCCCTGATCATGGAAATTATGCATCATCATCTATTATGAAAGTAGAAACAGATGAAGTAACACATGTTGAAGAAAAATAGGAAGATCTCAGAGATTCTCCTCCAGCATTTGAAGAAGGTATCTCTACCACTGTGGATGTGCTCAGAGAAATAAATCTAGGTACAAAAGAAGATCCACATCCCACTTTAATTAGTGTGTCCATGACTCATGAAGAACAAGAGATGTATATTTGATTTTTAAAGCAAAATTGAGAAATATTTTCTTAGAACATTATATAAATGCCCAAGCTCGATCCTGATGTTGCGACTCATCATTTGGGTTTACCAAATGAACATTAAGGATTCAAGCAAGCCGCAAGAAGAACACATCCAACTTATGCCTCCAAAATTGAAGCTAAGGTGAATAATATTATCAAGGCTAACTTCATCAGAGAATTTCAATATCCTAAATGGCTGGTTAATATTGTCCCTGTGAAAAAGAAGAATGGAAAAATTAGAGTTTTCATTGATTTAAGTGATCTTAATTGACATTGTCCCAAGGATGATTTTCCAATTCCGATCACAGAACTCATAATTGATGCAACAGATCACTATAAAGCACTTTCCTTCATGGATGGATATTTTGGGTATAATAAAATCTGAATGGATCTAGAACATGAAGAATATATATCCTCTAGATCCCCTTAGGGTGTGTTTTTCTATCGGGTAATGCCCTTTGGCCTGAAGAATGCAGGCCCAACATATCAACGTGCCATGCGCCGTATCTTCAAACCCTTTTTAGGGAAATTTTTGGAATGTTATGTGGATGATTTGGTGGTTAAATATAGAACATGTTTTAATCACTTGGATGATTTGGAAATCATATTCCACAAACTTCAACAACACAATTTGAAGATGAACCCCTTGAAATCTTTTTTTGGGGTAACCTCAAGAAAATTTCTTAGCTTTGTTGTATGCCATTGTGGTATCGAAGTCGATCCTGAGAAGACGAAATCAATCCTTGGTATGTCAACTCCTCAAAATTTGAAGGAATTGAGAGTATTTCAAGGACACTAGTCCTATATTCATCATTTCATTGCCAATTTGGCAGGCAAATGTTTACCCTTTACCAAATTGATGTAGAAGGGAGTCACTTACCAGTGGACCGAAGATTTTCAAGTGGAATTTGATATCCTCAAGAAATATCTCTTGAGTTCATCAGTATTAATTCCACATGTTGAAGGAATACCACTTATTATTTATGTGACAACTTTATAGAGATCATTGGGTTCCTTCTTTGCCCAAAAGAATGATGCTGGGAATGAAAACAACCTTTACTATCTCAGTCATACTATGCATGAAGTAGAAACCTGATATTGAAGTATTGAAAAGTGCTGCCTAGCATTAATCTTTGCAGTTCAGAAACTGAGACCCTACCTGCAACATCATGAGGTCCAATTGGTATCTCTCAATAACCCGCTCAAATTCATCCTTAGTCATCCAATGCTTACAGGATGTCTGGCAAGGTGGGCAGTTATTTTACAGCAATTTGATATCCAGTGTGTGTCTCAAAAGGAAATAAAGGGCCAAGATCTAGCTGATTTCCTTTCTTAACATCCTTCGGTAAAAGATTCATCTTTAGATACTGAACTTCATGATGAGGAAGTCTTTTATATTCAAGATAATCATTAAACATGGGAAATGTACTTCGATGGTGCTTCCAGAAGTCTAACGGGGAAGAAAATTGAAGATCCTAAATTCAAAAAAGTTGGGTTGGGAATTATACTTATTTCCCTAGAAAAGGCAGTGATACCCTATTCCTTCTTTTTATTAGAAGTAGGTACAAATAATGAAGCTAAATATCAAGCTCTCATCACAGGATTGGAGTTGGCGCTTCAGGAACAATTGAGTCACTTAAAAGGGAAAGGTGATTCAGACCTGGTAATCAAACAAGTCAATGGGGATTATTCCATCAGAAAAGAATAATTAACCCCTTTGTATGATTACGTCTGAGAGTTAATGGTGGAATTTATTTCGGAACTGACATTTTCTTATGTCTGGTGATCACAAAATTCCCATGATGATGCATTGGATAATTTAGCCACAACTCTGGAAGATTTAAATCGGAAAAAAATCATTAGTATTTCCCACCGTCGTATAGTTTCACCTTATGTTCAAATCATAATAGAGGAAATCAATGAAATTAGTCCCATTTCTGAACCATGTAGTCATACTATAGGACGTATGGCACCTATCAGGGAACACCTTAAAAATGTAACACTCCCACCAGATAGAGTCGGGAAAAAACAAGTCTAGAGACATGTGGTCAATTTTACTCTTTATGATAGCCCTGATAACCTAGAAAAAATTATCTACAAAAGATGTTTTGATAAAATTCTCTTCAGATGTATTGATGGTGAAGAGACAATGGTTTTCATGAAAGAAGTGCATGTCGGAGTCTATGGTGCCCACCAGTCTGGACATAGACTGTCTGATAAAATTTGAATGCTTGGATACTTTTGGCCTTCAATGATACAATATTGTGCTGATTTCACTAAAATGTGTCATTCATTCCAAGTATGTTCCAAATTCATTTATCAACACCCAGAGTTGCTTCATACAGCTAAATACTCATGGCCATTTTCCACATGGGGAATGGATGTAGTAGGACCTTACACTTCGGCTACATCCACGCAATTTAAGTAAATTCTTACTGCTACTGACTTATTTTCCAAATGGGTAGAGGCATTACCTATTAGAGAAGTTAGTTCTAAAAGAATTGTTAGCTTCGTCATATCTTACATCATTACCAGATTTGGTGTCCCTCATACCATATTGATGGAAAATGGCACCAAATTCTGTTCATCCGAGGTAAGGAAGTTGTATCAAGAATACAACATCAAATCCAACCATTCGTCTAAGTATCATGAAACGGCCAATGGCCAAATAGAAGCCTCCAATAAGACATTTTCAAACATTCTGCAAAAAATGGCAGATAATGATATGAAATCATGTCCTGATAAACTTTTTCATGCTTTATGGGCTTATTAGACCACCACCCGCACTGCTACGCAGTCATCCGCATATTCATTGGTATATGGAATAGAAGTAGTATTTCCCATTGATGTTCAATTACCTTCGCTCAGAGTAACCATTTTTTATCATTCATCTACATATGAATAATCACAAAAGCGATTGGATGAATTAGAAAGATTAGATGAAAAAATATTGTGCACCCTGCACCACATGGAAGTCTATCTGAATCGAATAACATGAGCTTTCAACAATAAAGTTCATCTTCATTCATTCATTCAAGGAGAATTGGTATTGGTTCTCAAAACTCCAATGATACCAGGAAAGAAACATCCCAAGCTTGAGCCAAAATGGGAAGGACCTTACTCAATACATAAGGTCTACCCAAATAGAGCTTATTCTTTAATCTCATTGGATGGAGAACTCATCATGACTCCAACCAATGAAAGATTTCTAAAAAAGTATTTTTTTAAACAAAAATACCTACATCTAGCAAGCCGTTAAACCGCATAACCATCATCCTAGCTATACGACGTTAAACTGTGCACCTCTTCATCCCACATGACATTAAACTATGATAAAGTACATAATATGTCCCACATGATGTTAAACTATATTTTGTCCTCACTATAAGACTTTAAACTACAGAGGCCCTTTTGTCCAACATGACGTTAAACTATGACATCATAGCTACATGTTGTTAAACTGTGTGGCACCATTGTCCTTACTGCATGACACTAAACTGCATAGTCCCCTCTTTTGTCCATACTACATGACATTAAACTGACCAATTCCTAAATTCCTTACTACAAGACATTAAAAAGAACAATCCATTTTATGTCCTACATGACATGAAACTATGCATCATTAAAGTTGTTTCTACCTCTTGTTTCTCACACCGAGTATGACTCACATGAGCTTAGAGTAAACATCAATCATAACGCCCTCTCTGGGCCACTAACCATGCGTATGTCCCAACACCATTTTTAGGTCGTTGTCCTCAAGGACAACTTGATCACCAATTCATTCTTCAATTGAACTACGCGTACAATGATCCTTTCCATCTAGGATGGGTACGTAGGCAACATCCCGAGGTTCAATCCCAAAACCAATCTCTTCATGTCGGTTCGCGTCCGTCTCATATGATATTGATCCGTGAAGCAGCCCAAAACCAATCTATTCACATTGGTCCACCTTCGTCCCACATGATGTTAAACTGTGTATGTCCCCTTTTTTCCCTACTACATGACACTAAACTGTGAAGCACCATCGTCCTTGCTATATGACGTTAAACTATACATTTCCCCATTGTACCTCACCGGAGACAGATTCATCTTTGAAGTTGATTTTAAAATCATGTCATATATTCCAAATACTACATGAATACATGGAAATGCCTGAACCATTAATCTTGGGTCAAACCACCATTTAACTACAGTCCCCTTTCACCCTTCACTTGTACGAACCAAATCTGTACATAGGGTATTTCATGAACTATGTGCGGCTTGATTCCCATCCTTATGGGATACATAGGAACGTTTGAGCATCCCTCGAATCCAGCCCCAAGTCTTTGGGCCTAACCCGAAATTCCACTTTCAGTCCCTTGGCTAAAAATTCCACCTGTATAAACATGAATGTGGTATAAAAACCCTAGTCTTCATTCACATAGTGTTTATGAAACACACATTGTGTATTCCGTATTATGGTTCGAGCTCTATGACACTAAACTGAGATCTCCTATATTCTTGTCCCATAAGACGTTAAACTGTATTTCAAGAACTACATTTGTCTTGATTCTCATCCTAATGAGATATGTAGTGAAGTCCAACATCTCACTTCAAGACCCAGCCACAACATGATTTTGGTCAGCATTATTCTATGTATCGCTTTCATGCATTGGGAAATACCCATGTTCATGTGTCATACTCCTAACCTTAAATACTTCCAGATCTCCATAAACCATTTCTTGACTTCTGGTCACAAAATGTTTGATACCTGAGGGTTCTTTTTCCTGACTATGCAGCATGTGCCCTTAGGCGGCCTTGCATAAGCTGTCTACATAACGGACCTATCAGCCAAAAGATACTATTATTTGACTATGCAGCCAATGTCCTTAAGTGTACCTACATAATTCAACCCCCTAACGGGTTTTTCAAATAGTGGTAACTTAATTTTTGGGAGGAAAACCTCTTTTTTTCTTATTTGTATTAATGAAAATATATAAGGTTTCACAAAAATATCCATCCTTAACATATTTTTCCCATAATATTTTTCATGATTTTAAAGTATTTATCTCTATGGTTTATATTTGACTTCCCTACGTTTGGGTCAGACCTTCGTAGGAGTGACATTCATCCTAATATTTGACAATCTTGATTGAGAAAGATCCTCTCCGTATCCAAGTACATCTCTCGATACATCAGAATCTATGCTTTGGAAAATTTGAATCTCCATAAACATTCACTAGCTTTTTATTAATAGAAATGTAAAATTTCTAAGAGTTATTTTGCCTGACTATGCAACACGTTCCCTTAGGCGGACTTTCATAAGTAGTCGACATAACGGTCCTGTCAGCCAATAGATTCTATAATTTGATTGTGCATCCAATTCCCTTAAGTGTCCCTGCATAATTCAACCCCCTAACGAGTTTGTTAAATAGTGGTAACTCCACTCTTAGGAAATACTTCTTCTAAGGCCTTTTATCCCTTTTTTCATATCATTTCTCAGATTCAAAATTTCTTAAGTCATAGTTTATATGTTTTCCCCCGTACTTTAATGTGTTAATATTTTTTCAGACATATTATCAAGTAATTAAGTAAATTTTAATCCATTATCCATTCGGTCAAAACTATTCAACCTTAAACATTAGCCTTTTTATTTCTGACATGCATGACTTTAAACTACCCACATAAGACAAGGGAACTCTGATCAAAAGTCAAGTCCCAGCTCACTAAACATACATTTTGTATGTTCTAGATAATATTGAGCAATAAAAAGATTCAAATTTTGTAGGGTTATTTTTATAATGCTAGGAAAAATCAATCTATTCTTACTAGGACCATTAGATTAGGTAAAATTTTAAAGCAGGTTGCAAGAGAATGCAGGCACAAATGATTGATGATGAAACTGTTTTTCATTGATGCACAAGAGTTAGAAGGACATCCACAGACTGTAGTCTCTTCCCTTTTTCATTAATTACAAGAGGCTTTCAACATAACTCTTCATATGATTTAAGGGATCCCAAGATTCATCAGAAGCCACTTGGAGTTCATTCATTCAATTGGATAAAATAAGAGACGTAGTGATACCAGATCTTATTGGAATAATTGTAAAAGAATGTTCTTGAGTGCGGTTTGATAAAATTTTCTGCTAATCAAAAAATGACTATGTTTCTTTCCAAGAGACTTGGAAAATGGATACATATATTTCATAATGGAGCATTGGAAGTAAAGATCAATTTAGAGAGAGTACTCTTTTCAGATATTTTTTCTAATGTCATGATAATATTCTCTCCACCAATCGATAGTGGAAAACATATCAGCCCATAGATTTCCATTTTCATATCTGCAAGGAAATGGCATGGAGGAAAATTTTGAAAGTTCACACCCTTGTTGCTACTATTAATGCACATAATAACTAAAATATAGAGGTAGTAGTGCGAATACATCTCAAGAAGATAATTGTTGAATCTAGAATTTTGACTCCTTGCATATGACCATGGCCATACAGAGACAGGTAGATGCTCTGTGGGAAATTAAGATGATACTTCTTCAAATACTTGGACAAATCTGGGTGATTACTGTCACAGATATTATAGTAATCATGGCTGACAACGCTCATCATGTCATCAATCCTCTTTCTAGCCATCTCATTAGCCATTCCAATTCTTTTGGGAGCCATTGAATCTGCACAAAGGTAGAATAATTAACTCTTAAGTAAGTTGATTTTTCATAAAATTTGTGACAAAATTCAAAAAAAATGGATAAGGAATTAAGGCGCACAAGACCCATATTGGAACTCAAGTCTTACTTTGGTCGCGCAAGTAAGGCCACACAGGTATAACCACGAAAGTCCAAATACCTCTACAGAAGCGCAACACAAAGAAGCAATGAACCGCGGACAGTAGCACCTGCGTGAATGAGATCCCACTTGCACGATGAGAGAAAAGTGATTTGAAAGCTGGGTGCTTTAATCAAGAGTGGTACTCGTATTTATAGGCAAAGGTGTGCCTCTGCGCAATGAACCCTGAATGGCTCTCACCTACGCGCCACTACCTGCGCGCCCAAAATTCCATGGTTTTCTCCATTACCTCAGAGTCAAATCCTCTTTCCTTTTTTGGATCCAACTATGAGGGGAGGCTTTTGTTGATGATCCTTTCCATTATAGAGTCTAATGAATGAAAAAGGGGAATACCTTAAGCACAGTGAGATTCATCCTTTGAAGAAACATCAAAAATCGACAAAGGAATGAGAAAGGATTTCTTTAAGCTTGGGGCGCGCAAGTTTTAATATGATCATTCAATTATACTTCCATGCCACATATAGGTCGCATAGGTGAATTGTGCGCCCTATTCTATTTTCTCCTAATGGCCTCAATGGCCTATAAATACCCCTTGTGGGACCCCATTTTAGGGATGAGAAAATAAAAAAGTCAGATTTATGCTCTCAGCGCCCTAGTCTTTACTTGAAGTCTTCTGAACACTTATAAGGGAATTTCTTACCTAGAATGGAATATATAAAGAAGGGGAATAAGTCCTATGTGTTTAAATTCATCAACACATGCGCACCAAAGTGTCTAACCCTTAAGGGGAATTAAGAAACTTGCGCGCCACCTTATCCCTCCAACAGAACATGCGCACCACCCTTTTTAAATCCTTTAGGAATAATACTAAGGGTTTGAGCCAAGTCTCACCCATGTATTACCTTATTTGTTAACCGTCACCCAATTACAAATATGTCGTGCAAGTATACTTGCACGACCAGTACTTGTGCGCCCAAAACAAGACTTGTGTGCCTGACTTTGTTTGGGTGCCCCTCTTGTATGTTCACCTCTTTGCATCAAATCCACCTCTCATCTTCAAGATTTATCCTTCAAAACCCTCTTCAAAGCCATTTAGGGCACGGTTCCTTTGTTGGTTTCCTTATTTGAACGGAATTATGTGGAACATCTCTCAAAATTTCGTGATTTGCATAGATTTATGTCACTAAGGTTAGATATTTCATTTATTCAACCTCATCCTTTAAGATGAGAGATCTTTAATCTGGGTATCCTCCTTTAGAGTGGGCCCCAAGTCCCCAAATTTGGGCATCCTCTTTAGTAATAAGCCCCAAATTAAGAATCTAAATCTCCATAAAGCACAAATACCTTTATGGACCCTGTTAACGGGCATACTCCTTAAGAGTAAGCCCCAAGTTACCTAATCTGGGCATCCTCCTTAGGAGTAAGCCCCATGTTCCCTAATTTGGGCCTCTTTTTCAAAAGTAAGCCCTAGATCTGAAGTGCCCTTAATCTGGGCCTCCTTTTTAAGAGTAAGCCCCAGATCTCAAGTCCCTTTAACATGGGCCTCCTTTTTAGGAGTAAGCCTCAGATCTTAAGTCCCCTAATTTGGGCATCCTTCTTATGAGTAAGCCCCAAGTCATAATTTCTTTTGATTTGGGTTTCCTTCTAAGGAATAAAACCCAATCATAAGTCCCCTCTAAGTTGGGCATCCTTCTCAGGAGTAAGCCCTAAGTTAAGTATATAAATCTCCATAAAGTACATATACCATTATGGACCTTGTTCTCAGAGTTCTTCCCAGATGTAAATCCTAATCCTCATATATCTTGGGCGGTCATACATACATAAGCCCCACACCATTTCTTATGATTGCATATTTTGTGGCACAATCGTTAGGTATTACTATTACCTCTTATTTCTCCCACCGAGTATGACTCATGTGAGCTTAGAGTTTAAAAGTAATTATGACACCTCTCTTTGATCCATTAATCATGCATAAACCTCATACTACTTCATTTGAACAACGTGTGTTTTTATTCCTTTTATAACAACAATATTTAGGTAGCCTATTTGTGGGTACGATCCCAACTCTGAAATAATCCATGTCCTTCTAAACGACAATAAACTTCGTGTTCCCCAATGAGTGGATTTAAAACCAGAATGGTTATCATAATGACCAAGAGATTTATATATAATGTGTTGAAGGATACCATTGACTAAGAATATATAATAAATACGGATGATTCTATATCGATGAATAACCTCAAATACATATAAAAGATTCTCTGAATTTCATACATATTGATCATTGATTGTAAAATCTAAAGGAAATATCATTTTCATACTTGGTAATTCAATAAGGATTCACGAACATAACTTAAATCTATAAAGGGAGTCCCGAATTAGACAATAATTCCCCCCAAAAAGGTGTGATGAGTCTGAACTCCCATCCTCTCGACCATTGAAAATTCATAAGCCACATCGGTCCACAACTAATGAGCACCTACCATTGGAATGTAGGTCCAAATGGATATAGAATCATTGGATGTTTCTGGTTCTACAAATAAACCTGTTAGAAATTGATTGGAATGTTTAAACCTTAAACAAAAAAAGTCATCCCCATTTCCAGAAGAAACAAATATGATAGAACTTACTCATTGTAACCTACTACTCTGATATGAAATTGATACGTCGTTGGAAGTTTGAAATGACTAGGTGAAGATAAATTTGTGAAATTTATCCAAAATGAACAAGGATTAAAGGAAACACCACCCATCAAGGATTATCTGTTATTAAAAACAAATTTACCAGTCATGAAGATACAGAACCAGTTCGACTAAAAGAGAAGAAGCTAAAGAAATAAGAACACTAAAAAAGATTAAAAAATTCATCAAATTCATTTTAACCCACAAAAATGGAGTGGAAACACATTATAAAGACCAAATAAAGAGAGTAAAATGTCTCAAATCTATTTAAAAGTATTAGCGAACTCAAAATGAAAAAATAAATAAATAAAAACACTTCCTCACACTATTTAATAACCCCACTAAATAAAGATGTTAAATTACTTTGTAATGATGTTTATTCCATGGCCTATCTCATATTTAATGTTTTTCTATTTATTTTCTTCCTTTTCCATGTGGATAAGTCATTTTGGGCCCTAAATAAGTGTGTTGTGGATAACCATGGAATTGAATGTCAAAAATTGTAGGGTGGTCCAATTAAAATGAAAATTTGGGTAATTTTTTATTCAAGAACAAAAATTATTCTCCAATTATAGAATCTAATCAATATCATGTTTTTTTGGTATTATGGGGTGTTATTGAGTTTTTTAAGGATTTTAATGCTTTTATAGTTCCTTAAAATTTTTAAGGGATTAAATAGTTTTTAGTGTCTTAGTGTGTTCGGTGGGTTTTATGGGTTTTAGGGATTTTTAAGGTTTTTAGAGGTTTTTTGGGATTTTTTGGTTTTTAGGGTTTTTAGGGTTTTATGATTTTATAGGGTTTTTTATCATTTTTTATGTTTTTCGGTATTTTATGTTTTTATCATTTTTATGTTTTTTGGTATTTTAAGTGTTTTATATTTTTAATTTGTTCTTATGGTTTTAACAGTTTTTTTGATTTTTACATTTATATGTATTTTTAGGGATTTTAGCCTTTTTATTTTTCTATTATTTTAAGGGATTTTTAGCGATTTATGGATTTCAGTGTTTTATGGTTTTTTGTGTTTTTGGGGATTTATTTGAGTTTACAGTGTTCTTATGGTTTTTATAATATTTTTACATTTTTATTTTTTTAAACAATTTCTAGAGTTTTTAGTGGTTTTTTGGGATTCAATGGGTTTTAGGGTTTTTATTGTTTCAGGTGTTTTTATGGTTTTTAGGGTTTAATTATTTTGAAGGGTGTTAGAATTTTTTATTTTTAGGTGTTTTATATGTTTTTAGGTTTTTAATGTTTTCATTGGGGGTTTTGGGATTTTTAGGTATTTTTATGTTTTTATATATTTTTAGGGGTCTTTTATGGTTTTTATGGTTTTCCTTGTTTTTAGGGTTTTTAGGGGTTCTATGGATTATAGCATTTTTTAGGTTTTTAGGGGTTTTAAGTGTCTAAATTTTTTAATTTTCATAGGATTTTTTTGTGTTTTTTGGGTTCTTTGAATTTTATGGGATTTTTAGGTTTTTTTAGAAGTTTTATATTTTTATGGTTTTAGGGATTAAGAGGTGTTTTAGGGGTTTTGTGGGTATTTTTGAGTTTTTATGGTTTTTATGGTTTTATGGGTTTTATGGTTTTTATATTTTTATAATATTTTTATGTGTTTAATAGGGTTTAGAGTTATTAGTTGTTTTAAGTGTTTTCGGGGTTTTAGGAGTTTTTATTGTTTTTGTAGGTTTTTATGGTTTAGAGAGGTTTTATAATTTTTTACGGTTTTTAGCCCTTTTTTGGTTTTTTAGATGTTTTAAATTTTTTTAGGTTTGTAAGGGTTCCTTTTTGTTTTTAATGGATTTTAAGGTTTTTTTACATTTTTTGGGTTTCATGTAGATATTTTTTTTGGATTTTTATGGAATGTAATGATTCTAAGGGTCTTTAGGGTTTTTTTAGGATTTCGGGGGTTTTAGAGTTTTTAGCAGTTTTTAGGATTTCTATTGGTTTTACTATTTTTCTTAAAATGTTTATAGGGGTTTTATGGTTTTCAGGATTTTTATGGATTCCTTGGATTTTAATTATTTTTTAGTTTTTTAAGGTTTAAGTGTTTGTTGGTTTTTCAGTTTTTTATAGTTGTTTCATGATTTTTTATATTTTAAGTAGTTTTTGGGTTTTTTATTATTTTTATTGTGTTTTAGGGTTTAGAGGCATTCTAAGGGTTTTATGTGTCTTTTTGGATTTTTATAGTTTTTATGTTTTTTTGTATTTTTAGTGTATCTTTAGTTTTTAGGGGTTTTAAGGATTTTTAGATTTTTTAATGTTTTTATGGGGTTTTAGGGTTTTAGGGGATTTTTATTTATATATTTTTTATGGTTTGTTGTCTGTTTTTAGGGTTTTTATGGTTTTTAGCATTTTTAGGTTTTTTGGGGATTTTAAGTATTTTTATGTTTTTATGGTTTTCCTACGTGTTTTCTTGGTTTTTATGATATTTTTTTATTTTTAGGTATTTTTTTGTTCTTGTACAAATTTTATGTATTTTAGGGATTTTGAGGGTTTTAAGGGGTATCGGGGTTTTTTTTTGATATTATGGGTTTTAGTGTTTTTTTATTTTTTAGGGGATTTAAGGGTTTTATATTGGTTATCATTTTAATGTATTTAATGTCTTTTTATAGGTTGTTGGGGTTCTATGGTTTTCATGGGGTTTTTTGTGATGTAAAGGTGTTTAGTGGTTTTTATGGTTTTTTGGGTTTTTAGGGTTTTTTATCATTTTTTTGTTTTTAATGGTTTTAAATATTTTTTATGTTTTTTACTTTTTCATATGCGTTATTAGGGATTTTATTGTATTTTATGATTTTAGGGTTTTTGGAATCTAATTTTTTTGGCATATTTATGGATTTTTAGGGGTTTTAGGGTTTTATGTAGTTTTGGGTTCTTAGGGTTTTTTGAGTTTTTAGTGAATTTATGGTTTTTAACATTTTTAGGGGTTTAAAGGATTTTTATAGTTTTTAGTGGGGTTTTTTGTTTTTATGGTATTCTAGGGTTTAATAAGGTTTTATGGGGTCTTTTTTATTTTTAGGGATTTTCTATATTTTTACGGTTTTTAGCGTTTTTAGGTTTGTTAGGATTTTTAAGTGTTTTTAGGTTTTTAAGGTTTTCTATGGAATTTTCTGGGGTTTAGGTTATTTTATGTTTTAGGGGGTCTCTTGTACTTTTTAGTATTTTTATGGGTTTTTATTTTTTCGAATTTTAGGTTTTTTTTTGGGTTTTAGGGGTTTTTTGGTTTTTTGGGTGTTTCATGGTTTTGTTGTGTTTTTTAGGGTTCTCATGATTTTTTATATTTTTTGAAGGTTTTGGGGTTTAAATGGTTTTTAGTGTATTTTTTTGTCTACTGGTTTTTATGGGGATTTATGGGTTTTTTGTGATTCATTGGTTTTTATGGTTTTTAGGATTTTAGGGGGTTTTAGGGCGTTTT
Organism: Viscum album; assembly: GCA_963277665.1. Classification (NCBI taxonomy): domain Eukaryota; kingdom Viridiplantae; phylum Streptophyta; class Magnoliopsida; order Santalales; family Viscaceae; genus Viscum; species Viscum album. The sequence continues at coordinate 480,870,382 of OY728162.1, forward strand.
AGGGGATTCCTAATTTTTTATTTTTTGTAGGGGTTTTAGGTGTTTAAATGTTTTTAAGGATTTATTAAGTGTGTTCAGGTCTTTTATTGTTTTTTACATTTTTATGTGTTTTACATTTTTATGTTTTTGTGTTTTTTGGGGTTTTATGGGTTTTTTTTATTTAGGATTTTTAACCTTTTTAGAGTTTTTTTTATCATTTTGGGGGTTTAATATGTTTTTATATTATTTAGTGGTTTTTATGGTATTTATGGGTTTAAATGTTTTTTCTAGTTTTGGGGTTTTTATGGTTGTTAGGGGTTTAGGGTCTTTTAGTGGTTTTCCTTGTTTTTAGCATTTTTATGGTTTTTAGGGGATTTAAGTGTATTTAGGTTCTTAAGGGCTTCTTAGGGTTTTTAGGGGTTTGTACATTTTTATGTATTTTTGTTCTCTTTTCATTTTTTTATTGGTTTTTGGTATTTTTAATGTTTGTGGGTTTTAGGGTTTTTAACATTTTTATGTTTTTAGGGGTTTAAAGTGTTTTTAGTGTACTATAACTTTCTGGTGTTTTTAGGGTTTTTGGCTTTTTCTGTTTTGGGGGATTTTTAGATATTTTTTAGGATATTTATGGATTTTATTGTTTTTATGTATTTTGAGGGTTCTTAGTGTATTTTAGAGGTTTTATGAGTTTTTAAGGTTTTTTTTTGATATTTTAGTGTCTTTACAGTTTTTAGTGTATTTTAACATTTTTAGGGTTTTAATGAGTTTTTATATTTATATAGTTTTTTACGTTTTTATGGGGTTTTATGATTTTTAATATTTTTAGGAGTATTTATAGTTTTTAGGGGTATGGGGGGGTTTAAAATTATTTTTTATGGTTTTAGGGTATTTACTGCTTTTTAGGGTTTTAATTTTTTTAGGGTTTCAAGTAATTCTTAGGTTTTATAGGGTTTCTAGTGGTTTTGATGTTTTTATGGTTTTTTATTTTTTTTTATAATTTTTACTGGTTTTTAGGTTTTATAGGGATTTTGAATGTTTTAATGGTATTTAGGGTATTTAGGGTTTTTATCATTTTTAAAATTTTAAAGGTTTTGAAGTGTTTTCTTTTTTTTAAGGTATTCTTCTGGGTTTTAGGTTTTTTAGTGTTTTTATGTTTTTAGGGATTTGGAGGAGGTTTTTTTAGTATTTTTATGGGTTTTATGATTTGTAGGGAATTTGAGGGTTTTTAGGGGGGGTTTTGGGATTTTAGTGTTTTTCTTGAGTTTTTTATGAGTTTTAAGGTTATTAGAGTTTTTAAACATTAGTAGGGTGTTAAAGGGTTTTTTATGTTTTTATTGGGTTTTAAATTTTTATGTGCTTTTATGTGTTTAGGGGTTTTATGATTATTTCCAACTGAGGCGCATCATTGTACCGAATGACAAAAAGGGTCTATCAGGGACTGGGGAGGTATATTCTTTTTTACATTATGAAGGAGGTGTTGTTGTTGAGTGGTCCCAGTGGGTGATTACAGGGGGTTATGTATATGTGAAATCACTCCACATCTGGTACAACGTCCTTGGATGGTCATCAACGAGTATATTCGCAGAACCTGAAACACGAAACACCCCTTTTATCCATGATTCATGGACTTACTTTCCAAATATAGGTGCTCATTGGATGATGTTTTGGAAAACGTCACTTAAGGATTCATATTAGACGAGAGGATGGGAAATAAGTTTCATCACACCATTTTGGGGGGAATTATTTCTTATTCTGGGACACTGTTATAGATTTAATCAATGTTCACATGTTCATGAATCCCGAGTTCTTTCCCAATCATGTGTCCACGAATTACCCCTGGGTTATAAGACTAATCATAAATACCCATGGGTCTGGAATCTTCTATATGTATATGAGTTTCTCAATTAATGAAGATATCTGTATGTATCGAAGGATATTCATCAATGTTACCTTTTTTTGATGGATCATGAATTCCTTCATTGTTAACTTAGACAATGCATGTTTAAACCCTATGATGATGCACACTAGAATCTATTGTCATCCATGGGATGGGAATTGTTCTGATGTGGGTGTCAAACCCATAAGATGGGATTCCTATATATCATCCTGAGAGGAATCAGATCCCACGTAGTTCGTTTCCACTTAACTGGACAAATCACCTTTTAAGGTTTTCTAACAAGGACCCATCCATGTAGATACAATTCATGTTGAAATGATGTCTAGGTGGAAGGTGCCTAGTCAAGATTTTATGCCGGACTTACACAGAGGCGGCCCAAGGTACCTAGAATTGGCATATCCTTTGGAATTAAGGATACCCTTTTGGGGATATGGCATGAAAAACATTAAGTTTAGTTCAGTGTTGGGTTTGGACATCAAAGAGGCTTCCTTTGTAACCCAGTTAGTTGGGAATAAAATCCCACATAGTTCGGAAAAATGGGGCATATTCATGAAAGCTTCCCATATATGAGGCATGATTTGGGGCATACATCAGTTGAGAATCCCCTCCTTGAGTCAGATTTGGGACTTACACTGTAAATAAGGCCTCGATAAATTGTGTAACATGATTGGGGTAAACCATTGAGAAGGATACCCTTTGAGCTTTGACCTAAGACAAGCATCCTATGTTCCTGGTTGGGGTACGAATAAGAGTTCTCATAGTTCATTATTTGCGGCTTACACCTAGGAGGAGGAACATTTGTGTATTCTACAATTGTTTTGATCATCACTTGCCTCTAAGCCCACATGAGTCGTGCTCTATGTAAGAAACAAGAGGATGTGGAAGATTTAAAATACCAATCATTTATCCTTCTCCGCTGATGGAAGAGGAGGTAGACGATGGTGGGAGAGGTCTAGGATACAACACTTCCCTGAAGAGAGGCAAGGGGTTACCTTCGATAGAGTTCCCTTTAGAATGTCTTTTGTGGTATACAACAGTTTAAAGTCATATATCTTTGATGATGTAATCACAATTTAATATCGTGTTCTTGGGAAAACGATATAATAGTTTAATTTCATGTTGTAGGGACTAATACCATAGAGTTTAACATCATGTGGTCAGGATGAGAACTCAAAGTTTATGGTCATATCGTGTGGGACACTTGTTATAGAATCCACGATTAACTAGAGGATAATTGAGTTGGGTTGTTCTGAAATGCCTCCAACATGAGAAGGAAGGAATGTGTAATCCATGATATAGGGATTCTATGATCAGGGAAAATGACATTGGGAATAGAATCCTTTGTGGCGTAGAATGGAAGGAAAATCCTATCATAGTAGGAATTTTTCTATGGTGGACAGAAATTTTTTTGTGGGCATCGTATGCAGCGTTGCTAGGGAATTCTGTGCACATATAACCAATGGTGTCCTCAGGACACTGAACTTCAATTTATGATGTCCGTGAAGGATTATGAAGATCTATCTTTCAGTTTATGTTCATATGGACAAGACTAGTTATTATTGAATCCATGGTTAATTTAAAATAATTGGGTTGGAATGTTTTCACATTCCATGAACATGAGATGGAAGGAATGCGTAATCCATGATATGAGGATTCATAGATATGGAGAAATGATACGGGGAATAGAAGCCATTGGGGAATATGGATTTAGGAAAATCCTTTCCAGAGGATGAGTTTTTATCTTGTTGATAGGCCTTTTTTGGGGAAATGTATATAGATCCTCTGGGGAATTTTTTGCATAGTCAAGAAGCGGTGACCTTATGATAGTAACCATCCATTTTGGACGGTCAAGAAGGTTTATGAAGATCTGAAATCACTTAGGAGATATAATTAGGTGAATGGAAAGGATATGTTCTAGCATGTAAAGATAACATTCACACTATGATTGTCCACCGAGTTCTTGATAAACCTAGAATATGAGGCTTGTGATGGGGTTTCAGGAGTATGATGGGGAGTAGTTTGACTCATTGCATTAGAGGGATGGATGTTCGGGTGAAATAATTGTGTAAAAAAAGGTGACATTGACCTAGACTGGAAATTTCATGTTGTGACTCATCATTTTTTTGGCGGTCAAAAATGGTAGTAAAGGGACCGGCCCAGAGAGTCGTGACTATAGGAATGCAATGATCCTGAGGGTGTGTGGGGCTGTAGCCCCTACAGTATGGACCAGTGGGTGAAAGAAATGTTTCAACATAAGAGTAGGTTGTGTAAGAGTTGGACACATAGGATGGTCCACATATGAATGACCACATAAGAGGGGACCACATAGAAGCATCCAAGATGTATTTGGGCACCTATGAGCTGATAGTGTAGGATGGACCACATATAAGAATTTGTGTACCATTTCTTAGAAAATGTAATTCAAAAACCATTTCCCACTAAGAATCATCCTCCAACTATAGTCCACGTAGGGGGTATTCCATGAACTGTTTTTTATTCGTTCAGGGGGTTAGAAAATGACACCTCATTTCTATGAAGGAAAATGACTATGCATGTTGTCTACCATGGAGGGTCTTATCCATACTGTTTGTAGGTTGGATTTCCAAAAAGGTCCACCTGCATATGGTTCATGTGGTGGAGTTCCACGTAGGGTTAACCACATGTGCTCTAGGGATAAAGTCTGTGAACTACTTCAGTTTCAGGAGATATTTCTCCTACACCCTTTACATTTTTATTCATTCTTCGTCCCTTTTTTTCCTTCTCGATACCTCTATCTTTAATCTCACTTTTTCAATCTCCCATAGAGTTCTTTTATAGAGGAGTGTATTGGGTCACACACCTTATCTTGTGGAAGCCCATGAACATGGTCAGTGGGGGACTTTAGTTGTGAGCATCGGTGTTGCCATCGCATCCCATGAACTACTTAGTTCATCGGGGATCTTCATTTTCGGGAGTTTAAATCACTTCCTTCATCCCAAAAACTAATTAGTTCGTGGGTACCTCACAAAGAGGAACGCCATGTGGAGCGGTGGTCCTTAATGCCGATCTACTTCATATTTCTCGTAGATCCTTTGAGTCCATAGAAAACGTAGCACACATAGTGAATTTATGTACCTCCATTCCACAAATGACAACATTTGTGGATCTAGTGCCACCATCGACATCTTGTGAACTTCTTAGTTTGTGGATGCCACATTAAGTTGTGGATCTCCATTAAAGTGTAGATCTGTGAAGGATCCCTGGTTTGCAACATCTCTTCATTTCTTTTCCACTTTTGATGGAATTTTAATCATCTTCAATGAAGAATTTTCTGGACCCAGCAATTATTTTTGAGGATTTGTAGTGTTTTTAGGGTATTTTATGGGTTTTAGTTTCTCTAGGTTTGAAGGGTTTATGTTTTTTTATTTTTATAATTTTCTTTGTTATTAAGTGATTTATAGTTTTTTTATGTTTTTATATATTTTTAGGGAATTAAAAGGATTTTATAGTATATTATGTTTTTATGGATTTTGATGGGTTTAGAGGTTTTAGAGTTTTTAGTGTTTTTAGGGTTTTAGAGATTTTTAGGTTTTTATGGATTTTATGTGATTTTAGGTTTTCGAGGATTCCATAGGATTTCTCATTGTGTTTTTGGTTTTTTACATTTTTAGATATTTTTATGGATTTTTTAGGATTTATATGGTTTTTAGTGTTTTTAGGTATTTTTTTAGTTTTTAGGGTTTTTATTTTTTTAGTATTTTTGGTTTCCTAGAGTATTTTAAGTGTTTTTAGGGGCTTTTTGGTTATTAGGGTTTTTGTGGATTTTAGGTTCTTTTTATGGATTTTATGGTTTTTAGGATTTTTAGGGTTTATATGTTTTTAGGGGTTTTATGTGTTTTTAGGCATTTAGATTTTTCTTAGGATTTCATAGGGTTATAATGTTTTGACTTTTTCATGGATTTTTATGGATTTTTAATAATTTTATTGAATTTTATGGATTTTGAGGGATTTTAGGGTTCTTATGGTTTTCATGGTTTTATAATTTTTTAGGTTCATTATGTGTTTTTGGGTTTTAAATTTTTATTATGGTTTTTACGGTGTTTAGGGATTTTTTAAAGTTTTAGGTATTTTCAGAATTTTATTGTGTTTTTATGGTTTTTAGGGATTCTAGGGATTTTCAGATATTTTATGTTTTTAGGGTTTTTAGAGTTTTTCATTTTTTTGGATTTTAAAGGTTTTTTGTTTTAAATGTTTTATTGGATTTTTTAGTGGTTATGTGGGTTATATTAACTTATTTGGGAATTTATGGATTTTTTTTAATTTTTTTGGGTTTTTAGGGGTTTTATAGTTTTTTCAATTTTTGGGTTTTTGGGTTATAATGATTTTTGATTGTTTTATATATATATTTTTGTTTTTAGAGGTTTTAAAGTTTTTATATTTCCTTATCATGTTTAGGGGTTTAAATGATTTGTGATTTTTTCAAAGGATTTTAGGGTTTTTTGGTTTTTTTGTGTATTAAGTGTTTTATGGGTTTTTAGGGTTTTAGAGTCAATTTAGGGTTTTTAGGGTTTTTAGAGTTGTTAGGTGTTTTGGGGTATTATCTATTTTTACATATTTCAGGTATTATTAGGGTGTTTTGGGGTTTTTCAGTTTTTATATTTTTGATATATTTGGTCTTTTTTAGGATTTCTATTATTTTGAGGGTTTTTTGGGTTTCTAGGGTTTTTTGGGTTTTAGGGATTCTAGTGTTTTTTGGGTTTATGCGATTTAAGTGTTTTTAGAGATTTTAAGGATTTATATGGTTTTCTTAGTGTTTTTAGGATTTTTTTTATATTTTTAGGGATTTTCTGGAATATAATAGGATTTATATGGTCTTTTATAGTTTTTATGGATTTCTAGGGGGTTTGGGGTTTTTAGATTTTTTATTTTATTGGTTTTAAGGTTTTTTTTTGGGTTTTATTGTTTTTAGTGTTTCAAATAAATTTTTTGGGGTTAAAGGGTTTTTATATTTTTTTAGTGGTTTTTATAGTTTTTATGTGTGTTTTAAATTTTTTAGGGTTTTAGGGGTTTTTATGTTTTTAGGGGATTTTACGGTGTTTTTATGGGGTTTAGGGTATTTAGAATTATTTAGGTTATTTATAAATTTTACATGTTTGAGTGTTTAAATGTTTTCTTATTGTTTTCATTGTTTTTAGGGTTTTTTTTGTTTTAGGGATGTTTAGGAATTTTTTGGGATTTTTACTATTTTTTGGATTTTAAGATATTTTTTTTATTCTTATAGTCTTTAACATTTTTTAGGTTTTTAGGGGATTTAATTTTTCTATTTTATTAATGATTTCTTAGATTTTTTTGAGGTTTTATGGTTTTTTCATGTTCAGACAAAAATTTATAGTTTTTTTAGGATTTTTATGGTTTCTAGAGATTTTAGGGATATTCTTAGGTTTTTAAAATTTTTATAGGTTTACTGGCTTGGTAGGGTTGTTTATGATTATAAGGGTTTTTTTTAATTGTTTAACTTTTTTAAAATAGATTTTAATATTTTAGGGGTTTTTAGGGTTTTAGGGTTTTGAGGAATTTAGATATTTCTACAGGTTTTAGGGGTTTTATGATTTTTACGGTCTTTTAGGGTTTTTAAGTGTTTTTAGGTTTTTAATTTTTTACTACTTCTTTTTAGGGCATTTAGGTTTTCTTATTTTTAGGGACTTTTAAGAATATTTTACAATTCTTATGGGTTTTGGGAGATTTAGTTATTTTGAAGTTTGTTTGATATGTTATGAATTTTCTAGTTTTTAGGGATTTTTGAGTTTTTAGAGTTTTTAAGGTTTTTTAGTGTTTTTTACATTTTTAGGGTTGAAGGGTTTTTTTGTGGGTTTCAGGGTTTTATAGACTATTAAGGTATTTTTTGGTTTTTCGGGTTTTTTAGCATGTTTAGGTTTTTATGGGGTTTGTGTGTTTTTAGTATATTATGGTTTTGTTAGAATTTTTAGTGTTATTAGTGTTTTAATGGTTTTTAATTTTTTTTTGGTTTTAGGACTTTTTTAGGATTTTTTTATCATTTTAGAGATTTGGAGGGTTTTTATAGTTTTTAGGGGTTTTCATATTTTTAGTGCTTTAGCATTTTTTTGGTTTTATAGGGGTATTAAGTGTTTTAATTTTGTATGGTATTTAGTATTATCAAATATTTTAGGTTTTTTACATTTTTAGATCTTTTTTGGATTTTTATGATTGTTTAATGTTTTTAGGTATTTTGATTGTTTTTGGTTTTTTACGAATTTTATGGATTTTTTTGTTTTTAGCATTCTTTTAGTTCTTATGGTTTTATGGATTTTTAGATATTTTTAATGATTTTTGGTTTTAAATTATTTAGTGTTTTTAGTGTTTTTTTAGGGATTCTAAGGGTTTTTCTTTTTTAAGGTTTTTAGGGGGTTATAGGTTTTTAGGGTCTTTTAGGGGTTTTAGACATTCCAGTGTTTTAGAGTTCTTTTGTGTTTTTAGGTTTTAAATGTTTTCTTATTAGTTTTCACGAGCATTAGGATTTTTTATGTTTTAAGTGTTTTTATGGATTTTTATGTTCTTTTTTGGTTTCTAGGGATTTTAGCAATTTTTAGTGATTTTTAGGGGTTTAAGGGGTTTTAATGTTTTTTTGGGGTTTTAAAGTTTTTTAGAGTTTTTGATGATTTTTAGTGGTTTAAAAAAATTGGCATTGAAAGGGTATTTATAATTTTTAATATTTTTCATTGTTTTTATTATTTTTATGGCTTTTTAATGTTTTTAAGGGTTTTAGGGTTTTAGGGTTTTAGGGTTTTAGGGTTTTTCCAGTCTTTTCATAATTTTTTAGGGTTTTCCAGTCTTTTCATAGGGTTTTAGGTGTTTTATAATTTTTATGTTTTTATGGGTTTTAAGTGTTTTTTGGGTTTTACGGTTTTCTTATGGTTTTTCAGGGTTTAAGGGTTTTTTATATTTTTTGGAATTTTAGATTTTTTTTAATATTTATATGGTATATTTGGGTTTATAGGGATTCTGAGGGTCTTAGGGGGTTTTCTTTTTTATGTTTTTAGGAGTTTGAAGTGTTTAATGGATTTTGAGATTTTCTTAGGTGTTTTTCGGGGTTTTTATTAATTTTTTACATTTTTCAGGATTTGTAGATTTTTTTAAATATATTTATAGTTTTTAGGTTTATTATTGATTTTAGGAGATTTATGGGTTTTATTTTTTTATGTATTTGTTGGATTTTAAGGGGTGTTTTGAATTTTTTTGGGTTTTTAATGTTTTTAGTGTTTAAAACATTTTTTTGGGTTTATAGGGATTTTATATTTTTAGTGGTTTTTAGTTTATGATGGGTTATTAGGATTTTTTATGTTCTTGGTGGTTTCATGGTTTTTAGGATATTTTTGTTTTTCCAAGATTTTAGTGTTTTTAGAGTTTTAGAGTTTTTAAGGTTTCTAGGGGTTTAAAGTGTTTTTAGGTTTTTAAGGTTTTCTTAGGGTTTTAGGGTTTTTTATTATTTTAGGAATTTTATGGTATTTATGTATTTTTATAGATTTTTATTGGTTTGAGGTATTTTGATGGTTTTTAGTGTTTTTAGGGTTTTCTGTTTTTTTTCATTTTAGGTTTTTTAGGGGTTTTAAGAGTTTTTTGGTTTTTATGTTTTTTTAGAGTTTTTCAGTATTTTTAGGTTGTTTTATATTTTCCAAGACTTATCAAGCTTATTAAAAATTTTGTGGGGATTTAGGGTTTTTAGGTATTTTTAGGGGGTTTATGTGGTTTTGGTGTATTTTGTTTTTATGTTCTTTTTAGGATTTTTGGGTTTTTGAGTTATTTGGTGCTTTATGGTTTTATTGTTTTTTAAAATTTTGTGAGGATTAATGGGTTTTTATATTTATAGTGGTTTTTATGGTTTTATGGGTTTATTTGGGGTGTTCATGTATGTTTGGGTTTTTATAGCTTTTAGGGGTTTCCATAATTTTTTTTGGTTTTATTGTTTTTATGGGCTTTATCATATTTATAATTTCTAGGGGTGTTATGTGTTTTAAGGTTTCTAATGTTTTATTATAGGTTCTCAGGGTTTTTCGAATTTTTCACGTTTTTAGGGATTTTAAATGGTTTTTTGGTTTTTATTGGTTTATAGGGGTTTTATGAATTTTGAATGTTTTTATGATTTTCTTGAGTTTTTAGCGTTTTTAGGTTTTTATGGGTTTTATGTTTTTTTGGGTGTTTAATGTTTCATAGGAGTTTTTAGGGGTTTTAGTGTTTTTATGTTTTTATGTACTTTTAGGGTTTTTAATTATTTTTATAGTTTTTTGGGTTTTTACGGATTATGAGGGGTTTTATGGATTTTTAAGGTTTTACATTGTTATGGGTTTCAGGTTTTTTAGAGATTTTGGAGATTTTTTGGGTTTTAAGGTTTTTTATAGTTTTTTTATTATCATTTATAGTGTTTTAAATGGTTTTATAAATTTTGATGTGTTTTTATATTTTTATTAGTTTTTAGGTGTTTTAAAGGGTTTTTAATGTTTAATGGGGTTTTTTTGGGTCTTTTATGGTTTTTATGATTTTAGGATTTTATATATTTTTTAAGGGTTTTCAGTGTTTCTTAGTTTTCAAGGGTTTATTAGGATTTTTGGGGTTTTAGGGGTTTTTATGTTCATAGGGATTTATATATTTTTTTAATTTTTATGTTTTTTAGGGAATTTAGTATTTTTGATGGTTTTTAGAGTTTTTATGGTTTTAAGGGGTTTTAGGGTTTTTAGTGTTTTTATGTTTTTTAGGTATTCTATGTTTTTTTAGGTTTTTAAGTTTTTATTAGTGGTTTTAATGGTTTTTTTGGGGTTTTATATTTTTAGGGATTTTAGGGTTATTTTAGGTTATTTTAGTGTTTTTTAGTGATTTTAATGATTTTGAGGGTTTTAGGGTTTTGTGGTTTTTTTGGTTTTTATAGTTTATTGGGTATTTAAGGTTTTTATGTTTTTAAGAGTTTTTAAAATTTTTAGGTGTCTAAATTGTATTTAGTGTCTTTAGTTATATATAAGGTTTTTATGGGGTTTAGTGGTTTTTATGGGTTTTAATAGTTTTATTGTTTTGAGGGGGTTTTATGCGTTTTAGGGTCATTTAGGGTTTTATCATTTTTATGGTTTTTAGAGAGTTTAGTGTTTTTAGGTTTTTATGGTTTTCTAAGGGGTTTTCATGGTTTTAAGGGGTTTTACATTTTTAGGGATTTTTTTGGACAATTTTGTTTTTTATAGTTTTTTAGTGTTTTTAGGTATTTTAAGGGCCTTTAGGGGTATTTAATATTTTTTTAGATTTTTAGGGATTTTATAATTTTTTAGTTTCTATGGGTTTTAATAGTTTAATGTCTATATGGTTTTATTATGTTTTTTAAGGGTTTTAGGGTTTTCTATGATTTGGGTATTTTTAGGTATTTATATGTATTTTATGGATTTTTTGGGGTTTTCATGATTTTTAGGGTTTATAGTTTTTAGGGGTTTTAGGAATTTTGTGGTTTTTTAGGTTTTTTTGGTTTTATTGTTTTTTTAGAGTTTTTTAATGTTTTTTTTGGTTTAAATGGTTTTTAGTTTTTTGAGTGGTTGTTTAGTTTTTTAGGGGTTTTAGGGTTTCTTAATGTTATTATGGGTTTTTATGGTTTTTAGGGTCTCTTGGGTTTTTTAGATTTTTTAGTGTTTTTTATGTGTTTAGGGGTTTTATGTGTTTTTAGGTTATCATGGTTGTCCTGTGATTTTTTGGGTTTCTAGGGTTTTTTATTTTTTGGGGAATTTTTGTGAATTTCTAGGGTTTTAGGGGTTTTAGGGATTTTGAGGGTTTTAGGGATTTATGGTATTTTTGTTTTTTTGGGTTTTAGGGTTTTTAATATTTTTAGTGATTTTAAAATAAAATTGGGGATTAAATGGTTTTTAGATATTTTAGTGGTTTTTATGGTTTTTATCAGTTTTTAGGGTTTTTTAATGTTGTTAGGGGTTCTTTGGTTTTTATTGTTTTTTGTTATTTAGGGTTTTAGGCTTTTTATTATTTTTAGGGTTTTTAGGGTTTTATGTGATTTTATGTTTTTAAGGTTTTCTTAGGGGTTTTAAGGGTTTTTATGTTATTTTACTTTTTAGGAATTTTCAGGGATTACATTTCAGAATTTTATAGGGTTGGGGGTTTTAGGGTTTTTATGATGTTTTTTTGGTTTTTAGTAGTTTTTTTGAGTTTTTACAATTTTTATGGTTTTGAAGATTTTTTAATGTTTTTAGGGGTTTACAGGATTCTTTGAGTGTTTAGTGGTTTTAGGGTTTTTATGGGGTTTAAATTTTTAAGTGGTTTTTTGGGGTTTAATGGGGTTTAGTGGTTTTACGGGATTTAGCTATTTTATTCTTTTTAGGGTTATATTCCAAAGAGGTTCTGGACCAAGAATGAATGGTCCCACAAAATGAATAAAAAAAGTTATGAAAAGCATCACATTGGAGTTTTACAAACAAAGGTTTTATCATTTTTAGATATTTATAGTTTTTTGGTGTTTTAAGGGGGTTTCTTGAGTGTTTAATGGGTTTCAAAATTTGTTAGATTTTTTTAATGTTTTTAGGGGTTTAAAGAGTTTTTAGAGCTTTTAGTGAGTTTTAGGGATTTTATGGGATTTTAGGGAACTGATTTTTTTAGATGTTCTTATGGTTTTTATGGTCTTGATCATTTTTATATTTTTTATGTGTTTTAACTATTTTTATGTTTCTATGTATTTCTTAGGGATTATTAGGGATTTTATTTGTTTTTTATTTTTTTCAGTATTTTTCTAGGGTTTTAAAATTTTGATGGGTTTTCATGTTTTTATAAATTTAAAGGTTTTTAGGGCTCAATAGGTTTTTTTACGGGTTTTATGATTTTTTTTGTGTTTTAGCTTTTTTTTATTTTTTAGGAGTTTTAAGGATTTTTAGAGTTTCTTTTAGTTTTTAGGGGTTTAAAGGGTTTTTATATTTTTTAAGTGGTATTTTAGGTTTTTATGGGTTTTTGGGGTTTTTGGGGTTTGGGGTTTTTTAATATTTTAGGGGTTTTTAGTTTTTTTAGGTCCATTTAGGGATTTTATCATTTTTAGGTTTTTTGAGGTTTTCTGTTTCATAGGCTTTTCAGGCTTTATAAATGGTTTTCATGGTTTTTATGTTTTTCAATTTTTTTACGTATTTTTAGTTCATTTTTAGGATTTTAATTTGTTTTTATGGTTTTTAGGGATTTTGAGGGTTTTTGGTTTTATAGGGTTTTAGTTTTTTGTTGTGTTTTATGGATTTTTATGTTATTTAGGGTTTGAAGATCTTTTTGATTTTAATATTTTTCATAGTTTTTTCATAGTTTTTATGGTAATTTATGTTTGTGTTGTTAGGGATTTTTAGGAATTTTATGGGTTTTTAGGGATTTTGATTGTTTTTATTTTTTGGGGTTTTTATTGTTATTTTGGGTTTTAGGTTTTTTTGAGTTTATAGGGGTTTTATTATTTTTAGACCATTTATATTTCTATTGAGTTTAAAGGGTGTTTATAGTTAATTGTGGGTTTTACAGTTATTATCTATTTTTAAGGTTTTTTCATGTTTTTAGGTGTCTTTATGTTTTTAGGGAATTTTATAGTATTTTCGGCTATTTATTATTTTTAGGGAAAAGATGGTGCAGACCAAGAAGGGATCTTGGTTCCTCAATTTATAAAAAAAGAAAAGTACAAAACATTATAGGGGGGACATGTACATTCAGGTGCGGGTAGTACCCTTTATGTAAAAGTCTACATGAGACGCACAAAAAAGAAGGAGCAAGGAAAGACCACAGTGAGTAGAATTATTCAATAGCCATCTTGGAAAGAACATCAGCCACCACAGCCTGAACGACTTGGTGAACCTACTGCTGCTCCATCAACATTAACTTCGATCCATGATAGTATTGGTGGGATCCATCAAATTTACTTCATCAACATTGGTTTTTTACACCTTCCAGAAACACCAAGAGTACAGAGTGTGACAAGGTCATTGAAATAGTTGTTCATCGTGCCTGATTGGATACCACCAGCCATTCGAACAACACTGTGCATGGAAATAATACCCTCATGTATGGAGCATGATATATTCTGAAACATAGCATAATTCCTCGTAGCCCATAGTAAGGCAAAAATTGTTGTATATGCAGCAAGAAGAATATTATAGTGCTACTCACAACAACTGAATCTTGTAATAAAAAACATCATTTGGGAAAAGGTTCTAGGGGGAAAATGGAGACGAAAGACGTCTTGTATGTGGTTCCATAATCTATGCACAATATTGCATTCAACAAAAAGGTGTTGTACACTTTCAGCATCTCGTAAACAGACGTTGGAGGATGATACAACATGCCATCCATCTTTTTGCAACTGACCATGCATAGGCAGCCAGTTTCTACAAATCTTCCAAATGATAAGGAAGTGTCTAGGGGGAATGAATTGGCACTTATATTTCAGAAGCGATGAGGGGGGGCGGGGGGGGGGGGGGGGGCCAGGCCTCGCCAACATTTGTGCTAGTAGAAATTTTTACGACATTTAAGGATTTCAGGTGTTTTTTTTGTATTGGGGTTTTTATTGATTTTTTTTGTTCCTAAAGATTTTTTTAGTTTTTAGGGCTTTTATTTTATTTTTATTTTCTAACATTTTAGGTGTTAAAAGGATTTTCTGAGTTTTATTAGTTTTTAGGGTTTTTATGGGTGTTTTTGACTTCTAGGGGTTTTTTGGTTTTTCGGTGTTTTATGAATTTTTAGGTTTTTATGGTGTTTTTTGTGTTTTTATGTTTTTTAAGAAATTTTTCACTTTGGGGGATTTTATGGTACTTTTTTGGATTTTTTTGGTTTTTTGGGTTTTTAGGAATATTGGGGGATTTTTAGGGTTTGTAGTGATTTTAGGGATTTTAGTGTGTTTTCGTTTTTAGGAGTTTTAATGTTTTATTGGTTTTCAAAGTTCTCTTAGGGTATTTCAATGTTTTTATGGTTTTTATGTTTTTTTGTTATTTTTTGGGATTTTTGATGAATTTTGGGTATTTAGTGGTCTTCAAAATTTAAAGGGTTTTAGGGTTTTTGTAGTTTTTTAAAATTTTAATCTTTATGAGGTTTACATTGTTTTTATGTTTTTGATGATTCTTAGTTTTTTTTTGGTTTTTATGGGTTTGTATATTTTTTGGGCCTTTTGGAATTTTTGTTGGTTTTTAGGGGTATTAATGATTTTGAGGGGTTTTTCGGAATTTTATGGTTTTTTTGTGGTTTGTATGGTTTTTTGAAGTTTTTTTGGGGGTATATGGATTTTTAGAGTATATATTGTTTTTAGAGATTTAATGGGTTTTTACAGTTTTTTTGATTTTTAGAATTGTTATGGGATTTTATTATTTTTAGGGTATTAGTGGTTTTCAGGTCTTTTTAGTGTTTTTAGGGTTTTTAACATATTTTAGGTTTTTAGTTATTTCAATTGTTTTTAGGTTTTTGAGGTATTCATAAGGCTTTTTATGAGTTCTTAGATTTTTTAGAGAATTTTTTGGTAATTTAATGGTTTTTAGGGGTTTTAGGGATTTGGAGTCTTTTTATAGTTTTTATGGTTTTTAGGGTATATAGGGTTTTTAGAGGTTTTTAGGTTTTTAGGGGTTATATGTGTTTTTAGATTTTTAAGATTTTCTTGGGGGGTTTTCTGATTTGTATCTATTTTTATATTTTAGGGATTTTTAGAGATTTTCTATGATTTTTATGGTTTTTATGATTATTAGGTAATTTGAGGGGGGGTTTTGGGTTTTTAGGGGTTTTAGGGGTTTTAGTGTTTTTTAGGGATTTTAGCGTTTTTTTAGTTTCATAGGGGTTTTAAATGTTTCTATTTTTATTTGAATTTTTAGGTTTTTAATGGTATCTTAGAGTGTCTAGTGGGTTTTTTGATTTTTATTAGTTTTTGCGGTTTAAAAAGTTTATAATGTGTTTTTGGGTTTCATGGGTTTTTAGGGTATTTAGGATTTTTTAGGGTTTGTAGTGTATTTTAGGTTTTTTTTGGGATTTTAATTGTTTGTATGTTTTTATAGTTTTATTAGGGGTTCTTAGGGTTTTTAGTGTTGTTTTTATTTTTATGAAATTTTAGGGATTTGTTTCTTTATTTTTATTGTTTTTTAGTGTGTGAGGTATTTTTAGTATTTTTATTATTTAAAATATTTTTTGGGGGTTTTTTTTCTTTTATGGATTTTAGTGGTTTAAGGTATTTTAAATTTTTGAATATTTTCTTAAGAGTTTTTAATGTTATTTTGGGTTTCTATGTTTTTACGGATTCTTATGGGTTTTTAGTATTTTTATAATATTTTAGAAATATAATGGATTTTTAGTGTTTTAGATTTTTTAGGGGTTTTTGTGATTTTATGGTTTTTGGGGTTTTGGGGGGGTTTTAATTTTTATTATAGTTTTTAAGGTATTTAGAGTTTTTTAAATTTTTTGGCTAAAGGGTTTTTGGAATTTTTAGTATTTATTTTTATTTTTATGGGGTTTTAATGTTTTTATGGGTTTTATGGTTTTTAGTGTCGTAAAGGTTTTAATGGATTTTCATGTTTTTAGTGTTTTTAGGTTTTTTAGTGGATTAATGTTTTTTATATTTTTAAGGTTTTCTTCAGCTTTTCAGGGATTTTTGGTTTTTTATGTTTATAGGGATTTTTTTGGATTTTTATGGGTTCTTATTGTTTTTAGGGATTTTGATAGTTTTAGGGGATTTATAGACATTTATTATTTTTTACCATTTTTAATTTTTTTTTGGGTTTTAAGTGTTTCTATGTTTTTAAGGATTTCATATGGGATTTCATTTTTTTTTTGGGATTTTTACTTTTTAGGGATTTTTAGGGATTTTATAGGACTTTGATGGGTTTTTGATGGATTTTAAGGATTTTGAGGGTTTATAGTGGTTTTAGGGTATTTATGATTTTTTGGGGATTTATGGTTTTTTGTGTTATTTAGAGATTTAAGGTTTTTTAGAGTTTTATATCTTTTTTATGGGTTTCAAGAGTTTTATGAATTTTTAGTGGTTTCATTTTTTGTGGGTTTTTATGATATTTAGTGATTTTTGGGTGTTTTTAGGTTTTTAGGGTTTTTAGTGTATTTTAGGTTTATAAGGATTTTATAACTTTTATGTTTTTAAGGTTTTATTAGGGTATTTAATGTTTTTATGTTTTTTACATTTTCAGGGTTTTTATGATTTTTTAGGGTTATTATTGGTTTTAATAGTTTTTAGTGGTTTTGGTGGTTTTATGGTTTCTTCCATTTTTAGGTTTTTTGGTTTTTATGTGTTTTTGTGTTTTCTTTGTGTTTTTAAGGTTTATTGGGGGTTTTATCTTTTATGGAATTTTATGTATTTTAAATATATTTATGGTTTTTAGGGATTTTGAAGCATTTTAAGGTTTTTAGTATTTTAAGGGATTTTAGGATTTTTCTCGATTTTATTGAAGTATTTTTTGATTTTGTAGGATTTTTTGGTTTTTTAGAGTTTTTAACATTTTTTTGTTTTTAAAGGGTTTCATATATTTTAGTGTGCTTTTTGGGTTTTTGGGTTTTTAGTAGTTTTATGGTTTTAGGGCAAGGAAGATGCAAGGGTCGGGCTATTCCTGGCCCCCCCAAATTTATTAGCAAGGAAAAGAGACACAACAGACAAGGGAGGGGAGGGGTCAAACGACCCACACTCGAAAAACCCATACAACTCACGCAAAAAATAAGATCAAAAAAGAAAAACTAAAAAAGAAAAAAACACAAACAACCAAGCAGCCACCACAATCATCCAGCATCAACCAGCATCCAGCAGCTCACAGCTAACCAACGACAAGCATCCAAACTCACAAAAAAACAGCATCTAGCACCTCCTAGACAAACAACAACCAACAACCAGCAAGCAGAGTCATAGAGCCACATCCCTTCTGCACTTCCTAGCTTAGTAGAAACTAGAGACCAGCAGTACATCTTCCAGCACCCAAAAATTCACCACAAGAGAGACTCACAACCGACAACCGCAAACCACCAGCACCAAAAACACCAGCCTCCATAGCAGCCAGCACCTCCACGCCAGTCGAAACCCTAGACGAAAACACATAACCAAAGATAGAAAATATAATACACTAGAATTTTCCAGCATACCCATTTCCAGAACCCCCGTCAACAGAAGAATAAACAAGAACTTCATCACATCTCAGCAATAAAATAGCCAACATTCCATCAAGTCGCACCCAGCAGCAAAACCGGTGTAAATGAATCACCAACATCCAAAAGAAGGACCAATCCAAAGAAAACCAGATGATAATCCAAAAATAACATATTGCAATAAGATCATGATCTAGAACCAACAAAAAATCACAACCAAACCAACCATAATCACAATGGAGGCTAACAAGAACACACAAAGCACCTCCAAAGTCCAGCATTACATCCAACATGAAGAAAAAATCTAGAAGATCGACAATAGCAAGAAAAGAAGCAAGTCAAAAACGAACCTTGCCTCCCTGATCAAGGACTGCCACTGTTAGATCCGCAGATCTTGAAACCCAAAATGTAGATTCCAGATCTGTCGCACCTGCACCACACCACTAGATCTTCTTCGCAGCCTTATAACAAGCGGATATGACCACCTTCTTCAAACTGAAGAGCAACGCCAGAGAAGACCGACGCCAAGAACAAAGCGCCAATAGGGGCGAGTAGGGAAACATCAAGTCAAAGAAAAGCCACCAGAAAATCAGATCTGGAGGCAAGGTTGACTTTGCCATCAACCTCATAGACTTCACCCAAACCACCGAGAAACCATCAACGCTGCCACCACAGAGTAGCACAGATAGTGACCGAGGAAGAGGGAGGCCCAAATCTACCAATGCCGTTCCAAAACCTTGTGAAAATCAGACCCAGCCGTCGTCGCCTTTCCCCGTCGCAACCCACCAGATCCCATGGCCATCAAGCATCTGCCTCGTCTTCTACCATCGTACTCGAGATGAAAGCCTCTGAACTCCATCCACATCACAAAGCTTGATCAGGAAGCGATCCTCGAAGCCGAAGAGAAGGATTCTGAGATGGAACCTTAGAAATGACCATGGCGAGCGGGAGAGCCCAGGAGAGAGCAGCGACATCCTTTATGGTTTTAGGCAATTTCTGCTTTTTGGGTGTTTTTTATGGTTTTAGGTTTTTTAGCATTTTTTGGGTTTTAAGAGTTTTAGTTGTTTTAATTTTTTTCTATTTTTCCTTATGGTTTTTAGCATTTTCAGCATTTTTTATATTTTTACTAATTTTTAGGGCCATTTAGGATTTTAATGGTTTTTCGGGTTTTTGGGATTCTCAGGTGTAGTAGAGGGTTTTAGGGTTTTTTTTATATTTTTATGTTTATATTGAGTATTAAAAAAATTTATATGGGTTTTTATTGTTTTATCATATTTTGGGATTTGTAGGGATTTTTTTGGAATTTCTTTTGTTTTTAGTGTTTTATGGGATTTTGAGGGGTTTTAGGGATTTTTTAGGATTTATAGGGTGTTTATTTTTTTCGGTTTTCATGTATTTTTTGAGTTTTTAGAGTTTTTAAGGTTTATATAGATTTTTAACATTTTTGGGTTTTAAATTATGTTTAGAGTTTTTATTAGTTTTTTATAGTTTTTATGGGTTTTTAGTGATTTTTAATGCTTTTATATATTTTTATGGTTTTAGGAGTTGATAGGTTTCTTAGTTTCATTTAGGGTTTTTTGGGTTTTTTAGGTTTTTTACGGTTTTTCAGGGTTTTACAGTTTTCAATTTTTACTTAGGGGTTTTCAGTGTTTTTATAGTCTTTGTATTTTTTTTGGATTTTAATTGAATTTTAGGATTTCATTGGTTTTTAGGTTTTTAGGAATTTTGAGGTTTTTTGTTCTTTTAGTGTATTTATGGTTTGTTGGGTTCTTATAATTTTTTTAATTTTTATGTGTTTTTTGTGTCTTTGGATTTTAAGGTTTTCATATGGGTTTTCAGGGTTGTAGTGTGTTTTACTGGTTTTGGTATTTTATGGTAATTTTGGTATCTTGAGGTGTTTTTTGAGTTTTTTATGTTTAATGGTTTTTTAGAATTTTTAAAAATTTAGACCTTTAAATTGTTTTTATACTTTTTAGTGGTTTTTTGGTTTTTATGGGTTTATAGGGTTTGGTAAGGTTTTTATGGGTTTCTAGTATCTTTTTAGTTTTTTTATTTTTTATCTTTTTTATGTTTATTAGGGGTTTTAAGTGTGTTTAGGTTTTTAAGGTTTTATTTTTGGTTTTCATATATTTATTGGTTTTTATGTTTTTCGTAATTTTTAGGGATTTTTTAGCATTTTCATTGGTTTTTATGGGTTCATGGAATTTAAGGGTTTTAGGGTTTTTTGTAGTTTTAAGTTTATTTAGGTTTTTAGTGTTTTTAAGTGCTTTGAGGTTTTAAATCTTTTCATTGTGGTTTTTAGGGTTTTATTAATTTTTACATTTTAGTGATTTTTATGGATTTTTATGTTTTATTATTATTTTTATGGGTCTTACGGTTTTTGAGGGTTTGTATTGTTTATTAGGTTTTTAGTTGTTTTATGGTTTATTTGGTTTCTAAGGGTTTTTTGTGTTTTTAGGTTTTTTAGAGTTTTTAGAGTTTTTAATATTTTTAGGGGGTTTAGGAGTTTTTAGAGTTTTGAGTTGTATTTTAGGGGTTGTATGTGTTTTTAGAGGTTTTATGGGTTTTATGGTTTTTAGATATTTTTAGGTTTTTCATGATATTTTTAGTTTTTTTAATGTTTTTAGAGTTTTGTATGATTTTAGGGGATTTAACTATTTTTAGGTATTTATGGTTTTTGTCAATATTTCTTGTATTTTTAGTGTTTTAAAAATTTTATGGATTTTTGGACATTTTTAGGATATTTATGGATTTTAGGGTTTTTAGTGATTTTGATGGTTCTTAAGTTTTTAGGGTATTTATGTTTTTTTAGTATTAATGGTTTTATTATGGTTTATCAGGGGTTTCATATTTTTTACATTTTTTGGGATTTCTTAGGATTTCTATGATTTTTATGGATTTTTTTGGATAGTTAGGGTTTCTATAGGTTTTTGGGGTTTTTTTTGGTTTTTTAGGTTTTTAGGGTTTCTTTTGGTTTTTGAGGGATTTATAGTTTTTTATAGTTTTGTGGTTAATTTTTTTTTTATTTTTTTGGTTTATAGGGTTTTTGGGTTTTTCGATAGTTTTTAGGGATTTTTATGGGTTTTGTGGTTTTAGGGTCATTTAGGGTTTTTAGCATTTTTCTCGTTTTTTAGTTTTTTATGAGCTTTAAGTGTTTTTGGGTTTTTATTTTTTTATTAGGGTTTTCTAGTTTTTTTAGGTTTATTACATTTTTAGGGATTTTTAGGGGTTTTTAGGATATTTATGGTTTTTAGGGGTTTTAGGTATTTTGATGGTTTTTTGGGTTTTTGGGGTTTTTGGGGTTTTTAGGAGTTTTATCTTTTTTAGGATTTATGGTTTTATGTGTTATTATGTTTTAATTGTTTTTTTGGGTTTTTATGGTTTTTAATTTTATTTTACATTTATTGGTATTTTTAGGGATTTTAAATATTTTTATGTGTTTTTAGTGTTTCTAAGGATTTTGAGGGGTTTTAGTGTCTCATAAGGTTTTAGGGATTTTTAGGGATTGTAGATTTTCTAGGTTTTCAGGGGTTTTATTTATTTTTTGGGTGTTATGGTTTTCTTAGGGGTGTTCAAGGCTTTTAGGTTTTTTTTCATTTTTATATATTTTAAGGGGGTTTTTAGAATTTTCATGGTTTTTAGGGTTTTTAGGGATTTTGAGGGATTTTAGTAATTTTGAGGGGTTTTAAGGTTTTTATGGGTTTTAGGATTTTTGGTTTTTTGAGTTTTTTAGGTATTCAAGGATTTTAGTAGTTTTTAAAAATTTCAGGGGTTTAAAAAGATTTTAGAGTTTTCTTTTTATTTTAGGGTTTTATGGGTTACTAGGTGTTTTTTATGATTTTCGGTTTTTAGGAGATTTAAGTGATTTTAGGGATTTAAATTTATTATAAAATTTTTTCCTTTTTGATATTTTTAGTGATTTTGTTTGGATTTTTATGTTTTTTATGGTTTTTAGGGATTTTGAGTGTTTTTAGGGCATTTAGGGATTTTAGTGTCTTTTATGGTTGATAAGGGTTTTAAACATTTCTGTTTTTTAATTTTTTTTCTTAATCATATTTAGGATTTTTAGGGATTTTTAAGTTTTTAGGGATTTCTAGCAATTTTTAGGGAGTTTTATCACTTTTTAATAATTGTATGGTTTTTAGGATTTTTAAGGATATTTAGGGTTTTAGGGTTTTTAGGTTTTTTATGGTTTTGTTTGGATTTAATGCCTTTTTTTGTTTTTAGGGGTTTATGGTTTTTATATTTTTTTAATTTTTTGAGTGGTTTAATGGGTTTTTATAGTGTTTAGTGGGTTTTATAGTATTATTTATATTTTTTGGGATTTGAAATGATTTTACGGTTTTTTAAGGTTTTAAGGGTTTTTAGAGATTTTAGGGACCTTTAAGGTTTTAGATTTTTATGTTATTTAATGTTTTAAGTGTTTTTTGGTTTTATTGTTTTCATAGGGTTTTTAGGGTTTTATGTTTTTTTTTTAAATTTTAAGTATTTTTTTTAATTTTTATGGTTTTTTGGATTTTAGGATTTTTGTGGGTTTTCAATGTTTATGGGGTTTTTGTGATTTTTAGGGATTTTATCCATTTTCGTTTTTATGGGTTTTAAATGTTTTTATGGTTTTAAGGTTTCCTTAGGGTTCTTCATGTTTTTAGGGGTTTTTTTATTTTTTAATGTATTTTTAGGGATTTGTTTAGGATTTTTTAAGGTTTTTAGGGATTTTGAGTGTTTTAGGGTATTTTCAATTTTTTGTGGTCCTTGGAATATTTTTTTATGGATTTTAAATTTTTATAGTTCTTTTAATTTTATTAGGGGTTTAAATTGGTTTTAGGGTTTTAGATTTTTTTTATGGTTTTTATGGATTTTCATGGTTTTTAGGGTTGTTTGAGGTTTTTTGTTTTTTATGGGTTTTTGGATTTTTTCAATTTTGGGTTCTTTTTATGGTTTCTACTGTTTTTTATTTTTTAGTGACTTTTAGAGTTTTTAGGTATTTATGGTTTTCTTATGGGTTTTTATGTTTTTTATAGTTTTTATATTTTGAGGTATTTTTAGTTATTTTTTTTGTTTTTATGTGTTTTTAGGGTTTTGAGGATTTTTTGTGGTTTTTAGGGGTTATAGGGGTTTTTTGGTTTATTTAAATTTTAGGTTCTTTAGTGATTTTATGTGGTTTTAGGGTTTTATGGTATTTTAGGATTTTAGGGTTTTATATGTTTTAAGGTTTTAATGGTTTTCTTAGGGTTTTCAGGGTTTTTTGGATTTTTTAAAATTTTTGGGATTTTTAGGGATTTTAAGTATTTTTATGGGTTTCTTGGGTTTTATTTGTATTTTGGGGGGTTTAGTATTTCTCAGTGTTTTAGGGGTTTTAGGGTTTTTAGATTTTTTAGATTATTTGGGGTTTTATTTATTTAATTTTATTTTAGGTTTTAATGATTTCATTGGGGTGTTCAGTGTTTTGTTGGTTTTTTACATTTTTATTGATTTTAAGGGATTTTTTGCAATTTTTATGGATTTTAGAGTTTTTAGGGATTTTAATAGATTTTAAGAATTTTGAGGGGTTTTACGTTTTTTATGGTTTTTTGGGTTTTTAGATTTTTTTTGAGTTTTTTATGTTTTTAATGTTTTCTTATAGTTTTTAACATTTTTAGTCGTTCAAAAGGATTTTCGATTTTTTTGTTGTATTATGGTATTATGGTTTTTCAAATGTTTGTTTTTTGTTTTTTAGGTTTTTAGGGGGTTTAAGTGATTTTAGTTTTTTAACTTTGTTAATGGGTTTTTACTTTTTTGGTATTTTTAGTGTTTTTTGTATTTTTTGGTTTTTTTGGTTTTTAGCATTTTTAGGGTTTTTAGGGTTTTTTAGGGTTTTAGTTTCTTTTATGGGTTTTAATGGTTTTAATTGTTTTTGTTTTTTTAATTTTTTCTTAAGTTATTTCAGGGTTTGAAGGCATTTTTAGGTTTTTTTGGATTTTTAAAAATATTTTAGGATTTTTATTTTTGTTAGTATTTTTAGGGATTTTGAGGGTTTCAGGGTTTTTTGGTTTTTTTGGTTTTGATGGGATTTAATGTCTTTTTTTATCTTTTAGGGGTTTTTAGTTTTTTAGATTTTTTTAATGTTTTTGGGGGTTTAATGGGTTTTTATAGTGTTTAGTGGGTTTTATGGTTTTTATATATTTTTAGTGATTTTTACGGTTTTTACAGGTTTTTTATGTTTTTAGGGGGTTTTAGAGATTTTAGTGTCACTTAGGGTTCTATCAATTTAGGTTTGGGGGGGGGGGGTTAAAGTGTTTTTAGGTATTATATTTTTCTTAGGGTTCTAAGGGTTTTATGTTTTTTTATATTTTAGGAATCTTTTATGATTTTTATGGTTTTTTGATTTTTAAGAATTTTAAGGGATTTCAGTGTTTTGTGGTTTTTGGGTTTTTAGGTGTTTTAGAAATTTTTGCTTTAATGGGATTTAATTGTTTTTAAGATTTTTTGGATTCCTAAATGGTGTTCATGTTTTTAGGGGTTTTTTATGTTTTTATGAATTTTTATATGTTTTTTAGGAGTTTTGGGGGTTTTAATTTTTTTAGATATTTTATGTTTTTTTAGCGTTTTAAAATATTTTAGTGGTTTAAAGTGGTTTTAGTGTTTTTATTATTTTTTAGCGTTATTATGGATTTTCATAGTTTTTAACATTGTTGAGGGATATATGTTTTTTATGTGTTTTTTTTGGGATTTTCAGTTTTTGGGGTCTTTTCAGTGTTTTTTTAGTTTTTAGTTTTGAGTGGTTTCAAGGATTTTTATGTTTTTATAGTTTTCTTATGGATGTTTAGGTTTTTTAGTGTTTTTTATTTTTTGGGGGATTTTTATGTATTTTTAGGGCTTTATGGGGTTTTAGTGTTTTTAGGAATTTTTATAGTGTTTAGGGTATTTACGGTGTTCATGGGTTTTTAGTGTTTATTTAGATTTTTGGTTCTTTAGGGATTTTAAGTGTTTTTAGGTTTTTCTGGTCTTTTTAGGATTTTTTGGGGATTTATATTTTTTACATTTTTAGTGAATCTAAAGGATATTTTATGTTCTTTATGGACCTTGAGTGGTTTTAGGAATTTTTAGAGGTTTTATGAATTTTTTGGGTTTTTAGGTTTAGGTATTTAAGGTTTTATTCAGGTTTTTAAGGTTATTTAGTGTTTTTTATTGTTTTCGGGGTTTTAGGGGATGGAAGAGTTTTTAGTGGTTTTCATGCTTTTATGGGTTTTTATGTATTTTATGTTTTAAGGGGTATTTATGGTTATGGGGGGTTGTCAGGTATTTTAGTAGTTTTTTAGTTTTTTTATAAATATTAGTTTTTAATGTATTTTAAGTGTTTTTAGGTTTTAAATTTTTCCTTATTGTTTTTATATGTTTTTAATGGTTTTTACGTTTTTATAGATTTTATGTTCATTTTCTAGATTTAATGGGTTTTTAAGGATTCTGAGGGGGTTTAGAGTTTTTAGTGTTTTTAGAATTTTTATGTTTTTAGGGGTATTAAGTGTTTTTTCTATTTTAAGGATTTCTTAGGTTTTTTATAGGGTTTAATGTCTTTTTCTTTTTTAGGGACCTTTGAGGAATCTATTATAGATATATATAGGTTTTTAGGATTTTTAATTATTTTGATCGATTTTTGGGTTTTTAGGTTTTTGTGGGTTTTGTTGTGGTTTTGTTGTGGTTTTTAGGATTTTTGAGGTTTTTAATAGTCTTTTAACGTTTTTAGGGGTTTTAGGGTATTTTTATGGGTTTTATGGGTTTCATCATTTTTAGTTTGATTCCGGGTTTTAAGTGTTTTGATGTTTTTTTGCTTTTTTATGGACTTATGGATTTATTATTTTTTCTGTTTATATGGATTTTAGGGATTTTTAGTGTTTTTTGGGTTTTCATTGTTTTTTTAGTTTCTTTCATTTTTATGTTTTTTTGGTTTTAAGTGTTTTTAGTTTTTTACGGTCTTAATATGGGGATTAATGGTTTTTTTATCATTTTAAGTATTTTTAGGGGTTTTAGTATTTTTAGGGTTTTAATGGATTTTTGGGTTTACATTTTTAGGATTTTTAGCAATTTTTATTTATTTTTATGGTTTTAGGGTTTTTTTAGATTTTGATGGTTTTTGGAGTTTTAGGGTTTTTATGGTTTTAAGGTTTTTTAGGGTTTTATATTTTTTCTATTTTTTGGGATTTATGGTTTTTTAAGGTTTTTAGGGGTTTGGGTTTTTAAGTTTTCATTGAGTTTTATGGTTTGTTAATAATTTTTAACATTTTTAGGGGTTTTAAAGATTTTGAGGGACGTTGGGGTTTTATGGTTTTTTGGGTTCATATGGGTTTTTTTAGTTTTCAGATGTTTATTGTTTTTAGTGTTTTTTAATGTTTTTAGAGATTGATGCTTTTTATAGATTTTATTGACATTATAGGGTTTTTATTGGTTTTTAGTGTTTTTAAGGAATTCAGGTGTTTTATCATTTTCATGGGTTTTATGCTTTTTGAGGTATTTTTTGGGTTTTTAGTGTTTTTTTGGTATTTTAGGGGAATTGAATATTTTAACGTTTTAAAGGTTTTCTTTGGGAATCTCATGGTTTTTAGGGATTCTTATGTTTTATGTAATTTTTGTATATTTTTAGGAATTTTATGTTTTTTATGGTTTTGATGGATTTTGATGTTTTTTAGGGTTTTTAGGTTTTTAGGTATTTTCACATTTTTGGGTTTTTAGGGGATTTTTGTATTTTTATTTTTGTAAGGTTGCCTTTGTATTTTTGAGGGTTGTAAGTGTTTTTATGTTTTTAGTTATTTTTAGGGATTGTTAGAGAATTAGGGTTTTTAGGTTTTTTATAGTTTTTTAGGTTATTGTGGATTTTAAGAGTTTTTAGGTTTTTAAGTTTTAATTAAGGTTTTTAGGGTATTTGGAATATTTATCTTTTAAAAGATCATTTTGTCTTTGTTTTGTTTCTTATGGGTTTTTTTTGGTGATTTAGGGATTATTATGGAATTTAGGGGTTTTAAAGGTTTTTTATTGGGTATGAGGGTGTCTTTTTTGATTTTTTTTATTTTTTTGGTGTTTTAGGGTTTTAAGGTTTCATATGGTTTTTTTAACATTTTAATTGGGCTAAAGGGGTTTTGTATTTTTTAGTGGGTTTTTAGGGATTTATTGGTTTTCAGTTTTTTATTGTTTTTAGAGGTTGTTTTTTTTGGGTTTTCAAGGGTTTTAAGGGTTTTATGCTTTTTTGGTATTTAGGGGTTTTAATTTTTTTAGGTTTTTATGGTTATCTTATGGTTTTTCATGGTTTTTTGGATTTTTTATGTTTTTAGGGATTTATAGAATTTTATGGTTTTCAAAATTTTTTAAGGACTTTGAGGGGATTTAGTGTTGTTGTTGGTTATCATGATGTTTTGCATTTTTTAGGGTTTTAGGGTATAATTTTTTGAGGGTTGTATGGTTTTCATAGGGTTATTAGGGATTTTATGTTATTACAGATTTTTAAGGATTTTAAGGATTTTAGTGGTTTTTAGTGATTTTGAGGTTTTTAGGGTTTATTGGGGTTTTAAGGTTTTTATGGTTTTTATGTTTTTTGGGGTTTTTATTGGTTTTTAGGTTTAAATGGTTTTTTAAAATTTATTTTTTTTCTGGGGTTTTCGACCTTTTTAACATTTTTTGGTGTTTAAATTATTTTTATAGTATTTAGATATTTTTAGGCAAGGAAGATGCGAGGTTCGGACTATTCCCCCCCCACCCCACCCCCAAATTTATTAAAAGAAAAAGGTGACACAACAGACAAGGGAGGGGAGGGGTCGAACGACCCACACCCAAAAAGCCCTTAGAACCCACGCCAAAGAAAGAAGAAACAAAGAAAAAAAGGACTCAAAACAGACACAACAGCATCATCATCACGTCACATCCAGCCAGTACCAGCATCCAGCAACACTACATCCAACATTAACCAGCATCCAGTAGCTCACAGCTAACCAACGACCAGCATTCAAACTACAGCAGTAAACGACATCCAGCAGCAGTAGCCAGCCAACCAGCATCCGCAACCAACTAGCAACCAGCATCCTCATTTTCAAACAACCAACACCTCTTCCAGAGCTCAGCCAAGCAGCCAACGTCCAGCCCATCAAAAAAATAAAAGTCCCCAACAGCGCCTCCCAGCCAATCATCAGCTCATATCCATTAGCACCAAAGCCAGCATTCATCAGCACCAAAGCCACCAGCACCGAAACCATCACCAGCAATTTCATCAGCCCATCATCAACCACCAATAGCATCAATTCCACGCATCCCAGTCCAGTAACAAACATGATCCAGCACCAAATTTTCAGCCAGCCAACACTTCCTTCTATGCCTCGAGAATAAGCAGCAGCACAACTCATTTCTCCCAGATGAAGAAACCAACTCGCGAACCAGTCCAACAGCCACCCATTCCATAACAGCAGATCAATCACGCACTCACAAAGAAGTATTGCACTGAATCTGCGAGCCTCCAGAACACAAGTAGAAGAACAAAAATGCAGGGACAACACCGCACCAAAGATGACATACCTGATTTTCCGAAGAAACGGAAGAGCGTCTGCAAATGTGAGTCTGAGGAACACCACTAAGGCCCATCGCCACAAACTGTAACACCAAAAACATTCCCACTTGTCCCTGGATCTGTGGTGGTGCATACTGTATGTTCCAGACTTAATAAGCTCCACCATGGATCTGCAATGCCGTATGAAATTGCCACGACCATATCTAGCACCACGTAAAGAGCGGAGAGCAGATCGTGACCATTCTTCTATGGATCTGCAACACCGAGCAAAGGTAAGACCAGTGCTATCCGTAAAAAACTAAATAGAAGCACCTTCGCACGCCGGAGGGTCCAGATTTAGATATTTTTAGGGTTTTATGGGTTCTTTGATTTTTATGGTTTTTTGGTGTTTTTACGATTTAATCCTTTTTATGGTTTTTTGGGGCATTATTTGTTTTTAGATTTTTGTGGTTTTGTTAGGGGTTTTTATGGTTTTAAGGGTTTTTTATATTATTACTTATTTTAGGATTTTTTATGTTTTCTAGGGTTTTTACTGTTTTTAGGGATTTTGGGGGGTTCCAATGTTTTTATGGTTTTTTTGTTTTTATGATTTTTTTTCATTTTTAGGGTTTGTAGGTTTTTTAGAGTTTTATTACATTTTTAGGGGTTTATTATGTTTTAAGAATTTTTAGTTGATTTTATGGGTTTTTAGGGGTTTTTATGGTTTTTAGGAATGTTTATGGGTTTTAGGTATTTTTATCATTTTTTGTAATCTTATGGGTTTTAGCGTTTTTTTTATTTTCTATTGCTTAAATTGTTTTTTGGTTTTCAAATATTTGTTATGGTTTTTCAGGATTTTAATTTTTTTGATATTTTTAGGGGTTTTAAGGCTTATTTAATATATTTATTATTTTTATGGATTTTAGGGACTTTGAGTGTTTTTAGGTTTTATTTTTGGATTTTTTGGGCAAGGAAGGTATAATGTCATGCTATTCCTGACCCCCTTAAACATATTAGAAAAAAGACGCAACAGACAAGGGAGGGGAGGGGTCAAACGACCTCCACCAAAAAAACCGTTAACAACCCAAAACCCAAAAAACCCCAAAATATCCCCAAAAAAGAAAACAAGGAAAGAAAGAATGAAAAAAAAGAATGAAAAAACAAGACCCAATAGAAGTACACAACTTATCCAATCGACACTAGCATCCAGTAGCATCAGATCCAGTCATCACAGCCACAACATCCCTTCTGCGCCTCCCAGCTAAGAAGTAACCAAAGACAAGCAGGACACCTTCTTGTAGCCATCGGCTTCTCACCAAAAGGCTCACCACCAACAACATCGAGCCAGCAGCACCAAAATCACCAGCCTCCACATCAACCAACGCCACCACGCTAGGCAGGTCCATCACCAGTATCACAGAACCACCAACACCATAAACAAAAACATAATCATCATCACATCAAAAACAAGTAACAACCAATATTCCAGCATATCACACCCAGAAACACAACTAGGGGAATAGAAACACCTACATCTAAGAGAAGAACCAGTTTGCAGCCCAAATAGTTCTTCCAGAAACCTAGAAACTGCAACGTATAACCAGCATGCAACACCTCATATCAATCCTAGAAAACAGCACCAACATTGACTCACAGCCAAACCATTCACCACCATAGCAGTTCCAGAAAATAAATATCCAACCAAAACATTCAGCAAGATATGCGGGACCAAGAAGACCACTTTGGAACCACATGAAAGTGTAGATCAAGACCAGGTCGCAGTAAAAGAAAAATAGACTAGGAAAAACAACATGAATCAAGAACAGGGATGAGGAACAAACCTAGAGCATATGTGAAATCAGATAACAAGACAAAATGAAAACCCACAAAACTGGATGAAATGTGTTACCATCAATCCAGGGCCATGCCTTCCGCATCTACAAAAAACCATCGCATCACCAGAGGAGCCACCGTAATCCTCCCAAGCTCAGCTCTACAAGAGAATGAGAAGATTGCATCACCAATGACTGAGAAAAATTGTCCATCGCAATTCATATTCATAGAAGCCGAAGAAGAAAGGCACAACACAAAAAGCCCAAGTTGTCTCCATCGTAGATGAAAACCACCATCCATATTTGAAGAAACATCGAAGAAGAAACCACGGAACAGAACTGAGGAAGAAAATCAGAAGAGGTGAGTGACCTTCCAAGAGGACAGAACCCACACAGCCATTGAATCTCCCTCCACCACTGAAATAATTAAACCCGTTGACCTAACCGTGGAGTCCCCATCTCTGTAACCACAACCTAGATACGCTTCCGAACACGGATAGGGTTCCCAGTCTCCAAAGAGTTGTATGCTTCATCTCTTTCAAAAACGATCTGATCAGAAACCATAACGAGACTCACAATCCTTATAAGCTCTGATTCTCGAGCACATGGGAAAAGAAGCCATGATCTACTTGAATTTGTATCCAAATGCCCACAAAAATTCTTCGCACTGAAAAGTTGAAGCTGCCAAAAGAAGAAACCCACCACCACCTTGGTTCTGAAGAGAACTTCCAAGGAACTCTGCCACCAAGAACAATGAATGGGTGAATATTCATTACTGATTCCCCAAGAACAATCTAGGGTAAATCCTTGATGATTCGTCGAGCGGGAGAGAGAGCCGGGGGAGTGTTATGCCATTGTCTCTATGGTTTTTCTGGATTTTTAGGGGTTTTATGTGTTTTTAAGGATTTTATGAGTTTTTTATGTTTTTATATGTTTTTTTGTAGTTTATTAACATTTTTTTTCCATCATGGTGTTTTTATGTGTTTTTAGGTTTTTTATGAATTTAGGGATTTTTATAGGTTTTTTTGGATTTTTATGGTTTTTTGGGTTTTTAGGGATTTTTAGTATTTTTAGGGTTTCTAGGGGTTTTAGGTCAATTATGTTTTTTAGAATTTTTTTTCTTTTTTAGGTATTTTAAGTGTTTTTGGGTTTTTATGGTTTTGATAGGGTTTTAGGGTTTTTTAAATTTTATGGGATTTTTTGTTATTTTTTACGATTTTTAGGTTTTAGATGGGTTTTGTGGGATTTTAGAGGTTTTATATAGTTTTATAAGGTTTTAGATATTTTAATGTTTTCTGGGGTTTAAGGGTTCATTAGAGTTTTAAGTTGTTTTTATAGGTTTTATTTTGTTTTAGGGTTTTTTGGTTTTTAGGAATTTAATGGTTTTTAGAGGTTTTTGTTTTTTAGGTCATTTTTTGGGATTTAGGGGTTTTAATTTTTTTTTTCATTGGTTTTAAGTGATTTTTGGTTTTTAATGTTTTATTAGGTTTTTTTGGGGTTTTTAGGTCTTTTGGGATATTTAGGGATTTTCATTGTTTTTATGATTTTAGAGATTTGGATTATTTTCAGGGTTTTTGTAGATTTTAGGGTTTTTGGAAATTTGTAGGTTTTGGGGGATTTTATTTATTTTTATAGATTTGAAGTGTTTTTATATTTATATGTTCTTATTTTATTTATGGGTTTTTATGGGTTTTTACATTTTTAGGGATTTTAATTAATTTTTTTATTTTTTGGGTTCTATGACTTTTTTTGATTTTTTTAATTGCCAGTGTTTAAAAGGTTTTTAGTGTTTGTAACATTTTTAGGGATTTAAATGGGTTTTAATGTTTTTAGTTATACATAGGTTTTTATGGCGTTTTAGGGTTTTTAGTGGTTTTAGGGGTATATGTTTTTTGGTGTTATTAGTGTATATAGGGTCTTTTATGGCTTTTAAGGGGTTTAACATTATTTTATATTTTAGGGGTTTTATGTATTTTTAGGTTTCTGTTGTTTACTTAGGGATTTCATAGGTGTTATGATTTTTTACATTTTAGGTATTTTTTTGGATTTTTTAGGATTTTAATGGGGCTATAGGGTTTTTTAAGGATTTAGAGGGGTTTTAGGGATTTTTAGGGTTTTAGAATTTTAGGGATTTTAACGGTTTTAGGGGTTTTTAGTTTTTTAGGCTTTTAGAGTTATTATGAGTTTTTGGGGTTTTAAGGCCTTTTTTTAAGTGTTTTTATGGTATTTTGATTTTTTTAATGTTTTTAGGGGTTCAAAATGTTTTCATTGTTTTGATGGGGTTTTAGTATTTTTTGTGTTTTTTGGGTTTTTAATGTTTTCAGGGTTTTTAATGGTTTTGGGTGTTTTCAGGGGTTTTAGGTTCTTTTAAGGGATTTTTAGTTTTTTAGTGTTATTTTGGGTCTTTATGGGTTTTAAGTGTTTTTTAATTTTTTCAGGGTTATTCATATTTTTAGGGGTTTTATCTTTTTTAGATATTTTTATGGATTTTTTATATTTTTTTTGGTTTATATGGGTTTTAGGGAGTTTTAGGGGGTTTAGAGTTTGTACGGTTTTTAGAGAAATTTTAGGGTTTTTAGAGTTTTTATGTCTTTAGGGGTTGTAAGTGTTTTAGGTTTTATTGGGTTTTTAGGGGATTTCAAGGTTTTTAGGTTGTTTATATTTTTAGATATTTTTATGTATTTTTTATAATTTTTATGGTTTGCTATGGTTTTTAGTGATTTTTTTTGGAATTTAAGGGTTTTTGGGTTCTTACGATTTTTATTGTTTATGGGTTTTTAGTAGTTTTTTTAGATTT
Organism: Viscum album; assembly: GCA_963277665.1. Taxonomy (NCBI): domain Eukaryota; kingdom Viridiplantae; phylum Streptophyta; class Magnoliopsida; order Santalales; family Viscaceae; genus Viscum; species Viscum album. The sequence continues at coordinate 480,903,492 of OY728162.1, forward strand.
TAAGGATTTTTAGAGTTTTTATAAAATTTTTGGTGTTTAAATGGGTTTTATAGTTTTTGCCATTTTTTACCATTTTAATGTGTTTTTAGGGTTTTTAGGGTTTTTATGGTTTTTATGGGTTTTATGGTTTTTAGGTCATTTTAGAGTTTTAAGTGATTTTAGGGTTTTAGCATTATTTAGATTTTTGGTGTTTTTAGTGTTTTTAGTTTCTAAGTGTTTCTTAAGGTTTTCTTGGTTTTTTTATGTTTTAATGGGTTTTCAAGAAATTTTAGGATTTAAATAGTTTTTAGGTTTTTCGGTGTTTTTGGCGTTTTAGGGTTCTTTATGGGTATTATCATTTTTTGGGTTTTTAGGAGTTTTAAGTGTTTTTTTTTCTTTTTATGGTTTTTAGTGTGTTTTTCATTTTTTATGGTTTTTATGTTTTTTGGGATTTTTAAGGATATTTTATATTTTAATAGTTTTAGATAATTTAGGGATTTTGAATTTTCTTTGGGTTTTTGGGTTTTTATCGGTTTTGGGTTATTAGAGATTGTTTTATGAGTTTTTAGGGTTTTTAATGTTTTTAGATTTTTTAATTTTTTTGTCGGTTTAATGTTTTTTTAGATTTTTAGTGGTTTTTTGGGTGTTTAGGTATATTTTGGTTTTTTGAAGGTTTTTATGGGTTTATGGTTCTTATGTATTTTTAGGTTTTTTTTGTGATTGTAGGATTTTTTAGTGTTTTCTTCATTTTTATGTTTTTAGGGGTTCTAATTGTTTTTAGGTTTTTACGGTTTTCTGAGATATTTTTAGGGGTTTCTTATGTTTATCATTTTTTGGGTTTTTTAGGATTTTTTTGATATTTATGGTTTTTAGGGGTTTTAGGAATTTTCAGGGGTTATAGGGTTTTGTATAGTTTTTAGGGGTTTTATGGATTTTATTATTTTTCTGGGGTTTTAATTTTTTTTAGGTTTTCGTTGATTTCTCATGGTTTTTCTGGGTTTCTATGGGTATTCATGTTTTCAGGGATTTTTGGACATTATAAGATTTTAAAATTTTTAGGGTTTTTCATGGATTTTTAGTGATTTAGGGGTTTTTAGGGGTTTTAGGGGTTTTTTGTTTTGTGGTTTTTCTGAGGTTTTGGGATTTTCTTTCTAGGGTTTTAAAATGTTTAAATTTTTTTCAACATTTTTAGGCGTTTGATGGATTTTTAGAGTTTTTAGTGGTTTTTAGGGGAATCACGGTTTTTAGGGTGTTCCACCTTTAAGGTGGCGCATTTACGGGGGATGTAGAAATGCCACGACGATGATCATTACCCATCCCTTTTTTCATATATATGGGTTCCTATCAAGTTTATCACTCATTTGTTTCAACTCATTCAATATCATTATCCTTTAAAAAAGGTTGAATTAACCCTATGTGGAATTGTTGGTCCCAGAAGGTGATTGCTTGGGTGTCAATCACTCATGGAATCGGTACTTATCGGATATAACTTCCTTGGATGGTCTCCAATGGTTTTATTCATGGAGCTAAGAATTCCCAACAACCATGATATCCATGATTCATGGACCTTTTTCCCAAAGGCAGACTATCGTTGACTGACAATTTGGATAGAGACACTTAAGGACTCCATTGGTCGATAGGATGGGTGGTCAGGCTCACCACACCCTTCCAGGGGAGGATTTTTTCTTGTTTCAGAACACTTTTATAGATTTAAGTTGTGTTCATATGTTCGTGAATCCTTGGTTCATTCCCAAAGATTGTGTCTATGAGCTACACTTGGTTTTCGAGATTGTCATGAGCATGCATATGTTTGATGCCACAGAGGTGATGTTGACTTATCGATATTATATGGAACTCTGCAGTTTATTGTCATCCAGGGGGACTGAAGGTGACTTGATGTTGGCACCGGTCCCACAAGGAGGTATTCCTACGTATCCTCAGAAGAGTAATCAGAACCCGCGTAATTCGGATTGAATGGGGATTATGCATGGGAGCTTCCAATTAGATAATCATGATTGTGTGGACCCTTTATGGATGGGCACCCTATTGAGCTTGGGCCTTCTGGTAGGCATCCTACATATCCTGATTTGGTCAGGAATCAGATTTCTTGTATTTAAAAAGGTGTAGGGATTACGTATAGAATCTTCCTATTTGATAGACATGAATGGGTGGACCCTTTTGGAACGGGCACCCTTTTGAGCTTAGACCTTCTGGCATGTGTCCTACATATCCTGATTTGTTCAGGAATCAGATTTATCATAGTTCAGATGGTGTGATAATGTAGTGATCCTCACAAACCTCTAATCTGAAGTGATCCATCCCCGGTTTGAGAGATAAGAGGATTTGAAAGATTCAATAATGCACATGCGTCCTACCCTGTGTGTGGGGGAGGGAGAGCCTGTGATGGAAGAAGCTGGAGTGACCCAGGTGAGGGAGCAGATAAATGAACCTTTACTATGTGAGATTTCATTAAATGTCATGTGGCCCGGCCTCAGATGATAGGAGAATTACCTTAGTGGGAGGGCCCCAGAGCATGTTCTGGGAAGGGGAGGAGTTTCCTCCTCATCAATGAGGGGAGTGAACATAACCCCTTTGAATAATAATTGTTCTTCATTGAATGGAAAAGAATGTTATCACCCATAATCCTGAGAACAGGGAGGTTCACATCAACATCCCAAGGTTGGACTCCGAGTTACCTTGGGAATGTATCCTTATAGGCATTCCTGAAGCTTTTATCTTTCTTTGGAGGGCCTTCGTGACCCCAATTCCTGTGGGTATGTAGACTCAATGGGGCACGTTGATGTTCCCAATGCCCTGATCATACAGGTTTGGTGACTTTGGAAGAGGCTTTAGGCTAGTGTCGGAGGACTTGTTAGCATAGGGATCATAGAGGACTGGATGGTAATGGAGGGGTAAGGTTGGAATTGGATGGAAAATACCCAAAAACACCATGTTCTGTGTAATAGTTTCTTAGGCGGGATGGGGAAGGCTCTGCATACTGGGGTGGTATGTGGGGAGGAGGTTCATCCATGTACTAGTGTGGTACACTGGATGGGTATCACTAACCGCGTACCCAAGTGGTATGTGGCTTTCCATGCCTCTTTGGGATATATCTGTGTATCAATTGGGTACGCGGCACCGGTTCAGTCCACGTAGAGGTATGCTACGTGTAACACCATACTGAAGGAGGGTCTAGGGGATTACCGTTCGCAAGAAATTCATCCGAGAGAAGTATTCAATTCATAGTTTATAGGTTAGGTTTTCTGTTCTATTATTATTATTCGTTTCCCCCATTTTATGGTTCACAGCCGACTGTACGTATGAAGGAATTGGTTTGTGGTTCGCGCTTCTCTGATCAAATAAGACGGAAGCCGGAGTGCAAACATTAAGTCCCCCTCACGCTTTCGTCATCCGTTCTTCACTCTATCTTCTACCCTCTTTGCATCTCTATTTCTTCTACTTTTACTGTGCTCCTTTTATGGAGCATCAGAGTGATCGTATCTACTGGGATTGAGGCACAATTTTTAGAATACCGTTAAAGAAATATTCTGACCTGTGGAAGACTACATCAACCAGGGTGTGCGGAGGCTTCGATTCGTGATAATGGTTTGTGGAACACTACCCGTTCCCTCAATCCACGAACTGAGGGGTTTGTGGCATGGTACACGGATGGTATTCTGTGAATAACTCCTTTGATTGATGTGGTTCGTGGGTTTCCTTACTCACTGGCCATTGCGTCATGGGCCAACGGTTTGCAAACCGTCCTACATACATGGTGGTTCACGATACATCTTCTTCGCGTACGATTCTGAATGATGGGATAGAGGCCACTTGAAAACATGAATTATTTCAGGTTTATTAAAATCAATTCAAGTCAATTTGTGCCCCTTTACCTTGATAGACTTATGGAAGTTCTTGATTACTTCTTCAAAGAGATTGATGGGGTACTTACTTTCCTTGGTGGAATTCTCAAGACCCTTCAAATTCCCCCCATTGGAATGGTGTCTGTTCGGAACGAAAAGTGGACAATTCCAATGTAGAATCATTCCTGAACTAAAATGGTTTGTGGTAGAACAAGTAGACCAAGTAGAAGGGGACCACACTGATATATAGGGGCCCAGGTCATTTTTCTTTTACTAATTCTTGAGGAGAAAAGTGCTCATGATTTCCCAACCTCTTTCACTCTCGCATACCGTGCTCCTTGCAAAAATTGTGTTCAAAAACTGCTCTGTATGTTCTGCAAATCGATTTCCTCACCATTTCCCCATCCGCGTACCACATTTTGGTTTCTATGAATGGGATAGTGGAAATTTAAAAATTAAAATCCAGATTCTATATTGAATAATAATACGTGCCTACTTTGTTCGCGTACCGAACTTGGATCGGTGAACTGAACCTCAAAAACTACAAATATAGACGTAAATTTTAATCCACATCTTCTGAACGCGAACTTAACCAATGCCAACTTATGAGGTTTCTTCCTTCTGTAGACTGCTCTATTTTCCATCCAACGGTTCGTGGGCCTATGCCTTATGGTCATTTCATATACCATGGTTGTATGTGGTGAATTGCATCTGCGTACCATAGTTGTAGGAAGGGTAACTTCCACGTGTCATGTTGTACGTGAAATTATCATTCCGCCTACTGCTTTTAGGAACAATACACTATTGACGCTCCTTTTCATCACATTTTCTAAAGGAATGGAAAGGGATATGAATTATTACAAATTTATTCATCCGTTTAAGAAAACATCAAAAATCGACAAAGGAATGAAAAGGGAGTCAAATACCATTGGGTCGCGCAAGTTCCCTTATGGTCGCTCAAGTATACTTGTGCGCTGCCTAATGGTCGCGCAAGTGACTTGCGTTCCCTCTTTGAAAACTACCCGGGGTCTTCTCTAGTTTATAAATACCCCCGGTGGGCCCCCCATTTCATGAGGATTTTTTCCAAAATTCATATATAGAGCTCTGAACGCCCAAGTCTCTTCTTCAAGTCTTCCGAATACTTCTATGATAATTCTTTACCTATAATGGAAGGTCAAAATAAGAGGAATAAGGTCTAAGTGTTAGAATTCACTAACACTTGCGCGCCTAAGTGTTTTACCCTTAAGGGAAATGGACACACTTGTACGCCTCCTTACCAATTCTTTGAAACTTGCGTGCCACTCTTCTGGAAGTACCTCAGGATAATTCTAAAGGCTTTTTTCAAGGATTTCCCAAGTATTACCATACTGGTTTACAATCACGCAAGTACATATGTGCTGTGTAGGTATACCTACGTGACCAGGACGTGCGCACCCACGCAGTACCTGCGCGCCTTCCAGGACTTGCGTGCCCCTATATTTTTGGGTTCCCTTCTGCCCATTTAACCCCTCTTATTCCATTCCACCTCTCTTATTCAAGATTCGGTCTTCAAAACACTCTTCAAAACCATGTATGGAATGTTTTCTTGATTGACTTCCTTATCTGAAAGGAATTTTGTGGAACATCTCATAAAAATTAGTGATTCACATATCATTATGTCATTAATATCAGATATTTAATTCATTCAACCTAATCCTTTAAGATGAGAGAATCCTTAAAATATGGGCATCCTTTTCAGGAGTAAGCCCCAATCCTCATTAATTTGGGCATCCTCCTTAGGAGTAAGCCCCAAGTTCAATAATTTGGGCATCCTCTTCAGGATTAAGCCCCATTCTTCATTAATTTGGGCATCCTCCTTAGGAGTAAGCCCCAAGTTCCTTAACATGGGCATCCACTTCAGGAGTAAGCCCCAGTCCTCATTAATTTGGGCATCCTCCTTAGGAGTAAGTCCCAAGTTCCTTAATATGGGCCTCCTTCTTAGGAGTAAGCCCCATTCCTCATTAATTTGGGCATCCTCCTTAGGAGTAAGCCCCATGTTCCTTAACTTGGGCCTCCTTTTCAAGAGTAAGCCCTTGTCTTCATTAATTTGGGCATCCTCCTTAGGAGTAAGCCCCAAGTTCCCAAAAATCATAATTCCCAAAATATGGGCATCCTCTTTAGGAGTAAGCCCCAAATCCCCTAATTTGGGCATCCTCCTCAGGGGTAATCCCCAACCATAATTCTCTTAACCTGGGATTCCTTTTCAAGAGTAACCCCAGTCTCAAATATGGGCATCCTCTTTAGGAGTAATCCCTAAGTCCCTTAATTTCTCAAAGACCCTTAACCTAGGCCCCCTTCTCAGGAGTAATCCCCAGTCTTAATTTCTCTTAAACAGTCCTAATTTACTTTTGATCTAGGCTTCCTTATCAAGAGTAAAACCCAATCATAAGTCCTCTCCTAACATGAGGTTCTTCCGTAGGAGTAAGTCCCAAGATTAGAGTATTCAAATATCCCTAAAGTACATATACCTTTATGGACCCTGATACTGGATTTCTTCTCTGAAGTAAATCTTAAATCTTCATCTGTTTTGGAAGTCAAACATAACATAATCCCCACATCATTTCTTATGATTGCATATTTAATGGAACAATTGTCTAGTTTTACCAATACCTCTTGTTTCTCACACCGAGCATGACTCACGTGATCTTAGAGTGTAAAAGTAATTATGACATCTTTCTTTGATCCATCAATAATGCATAAACATCATACTCCCTTACTCCAATAATGTGGGTTATGATTCCTTTTCTAAACAAAGGATACATAGGTATCCCATCTGCGAGTTCGATCCCAACTCTGAAATAATCCATGTCCATCTGAATGACAATAAAATTCAAGTGCCCCACTGAGTTTATTTAAAACCAGTATTGTCATCATACTGACCAAGAGACTTCTAGATAATATGTAGAAGGATACCATTAACCAATAATCTCTAACAAATATAGATGATTATCTATCAATGAAGATCCTCGAATACATATAAAAGATTCTCTAAATTTCCTACATATAATAATCATTGATTGTCAGATCTAAAGAAAAGCTCATTTTATATTTGGCAATGTAATAAGGATTCACGAACATAACATAAATCTATAAAGAGAGTCCTGAAGTAGACAATAATTCCCCTCAAAAGGTGTCATGAGTCCAAAATCCCATCCTCTCGACCAATGCAAATTCCTAAGTCTCATCAGTTCACAACTAATGAGCGCCTACCTTTGGAAAGTACGTCCAAATGGATATGGAATCATTGGATGTTTCCGGTTCTACGAACAAACCCATTAGAAACCGATTGGAATGTTCTAACCTTCAATCAATGAGGTCATCCCCAATTCCATAGGAAACATAAAAATATCCTTTCGAAGACATATTTTAAGTCCTTCAGCCGTTTTTTCATATCCTTTATCAAATAATTTCCTATCGGACTGACTTCTCATTGGTTTTTGATCTTCCAATGCAGGCTAAAATGGCTGATTCACAGGATGCTGATGACATTGTTGCTTATTCTAAAGCTACTATTACTACTCCTCTTTCTTCTGTTGAAAAAATATTGAGGGATATAGAGGCTTTGGATGATGACAAGGCTCTGGTCTCTCCATTTCACCAATTCCATGGAAATCTGCTCACAGTGGGTCAACAAGAGTACCTAGTCTCAGATAAGATTGTTTATTATGGGTTTTCACTTTCCTCCAACACAATGATAATGGCGCTGAACCTGACCGATCGTCCATCCTCCCGGGTAATTAATAATTCTATTTTGAAGGCCTTGATTTTATCCAATGGGAGCTACATTTAGAGAGAGACTACTTCAAGGCCCTTGCTGCATTATGCGCCTAAAACCGTAGAAGGGGTGCAACAAAAACCTAATCAGATGGCCAACTGTTATCATAGCATTGTGAGGAAGGCTACAACAAATGAGAAGCATGGTTGGTCATCTTGATGGGACCTTCACCCTGGGGGCTCATTTGTCTTGGATTGGGGTGTCCCTTTTGGGTTCTCTAGAGTATTGATGAATTCCGAGCCGAGCTACAACTTGTGGGACTGTACAAGGCTACATGGGTTTCTCAGACATACACCCATTGTCCTACTTCCCTTATTTCATAGCTTTTAAGTACATGGGGTCTAGATACTAATACATTCCATTTGACCCATGGGGAGGTTGTCATCATCCTTTGGGACATCTGATTGATTTCAGGAGTCCCTATCATTAAGGACATGTATGATGAATTTCTCCCCACCTTCACTATTTGGGATGATGAGGAAAGAACCCCCCCCCCTTTCTAGGAAACTCATCATCCAAGCGAAGACACTTTTGATGTAAAGTGATCCCTGTCTAAAGCAGGATGTTTCGTTTGACAACATTTTTTTGCTTTTTCCAAGCATACTGGTCTCGAGCCTAGTCTGCAGAGACATAGGGCTTGTCCTACAAAATCCACCTGCATGTAAGAAGGTACTTACTAGCCCACCATAGAAGAGGGGGATTTTTGGAAATGGGGATGGGGTATCATCCCTTACTTCGATCGGTTATTTTGACTGGTGGCTTTATTGGCCTTGTTCCTGAGCATGTGGATTGTACCAGTGCGATAATCTAGTGGTGTAAGAGCCCCAACCATTATCATGGTCACATAGTTGGCCACCATAAAATGTATCAATTTGGTTATCTCCATTTTGGCCAAGATCTACCACTTGCTGGGCCAAATCAGCGATGGGGTTCACCCTACCAGATGGATGACCCTTTTCAAATTCATTGGGGATAGATGGGAGCCCATATAGGGGGTTATTCCTTCATCAATTCCTTATCAATCACACATTAAACATTTCGACCATACCTTCAAAGCACCAACGGGGTCATACCAACGGCTTAGGCCTCACAGGATACGTAGGAGGAGTATACCAAAAGGAATAAGAAAGACTTGATGGCTTGCCTCAATGTTCATGAACGTTTTTATTACCACCATTATGATTCCCCCACTGGTACCATTACGAACAACACATTATAAGACGTTTTCAAAAAAGGATACTTCTTTTCCTTATGAGAAGGCATTTTGGTTGCTCGTATTGGAGGGGAAAACATCTACGAGGGTTATGCACCCTGTAGGTGTAGACAAAAATTGAAGTTCATTCAGAAGTTATTCCCTCCTGCTCTTAATAGAAATCTCCAAGAGAAACACCTTATTATAGCTTTCCAATTATGTCTAATGTTTACCTTGGAGGAAAACTAGAGCCAGGCTAGACTTTAGGATTTTATGGATTCTATTCGCTTCCTTACCAACAATTATGTTGAGGCCTGGGTTATGTCATATCCTGATGGCCAATTGGCCAACTTGGGGCCCATTGTGGTGACTTCCAAGACATCCAAGGCAAAGGGAAAGGGGAATAAAAAGAAAGTTGATGAACACTCTCATCCTAGGAATGTTCATCGAAGGTCTCTTCGCTCCCTCCCCGGGAATGTTGGGAAATATGGGGTTATGAACTCATGGGTAGTCAAACAAGATGTTGGAGCTGCTTCCAGGTGTCCATCATCCATTCCTTCGGAGGCCAATTTTCCAATGGCCTAGAGGTAGTGAGACCTTTTGAAAGGCTATCAATCTTCCAATGGTCAATCTTCTTACTATTTATTGTAACTACTCCAGACTAGTTAATTTTACCTTACTGATATTGCTTTAGTGTCAACACCAACTGATGTTTCTTTTGATGAGGATAAAAATGATGCGGGCTGCTACTTTAAGTACCTCAAGACCCTTATCCACTCCTGAAGTGGTCTCCGTAGGTACTCACATTGGGTACCTGCCATGATGCTACCAGGAATAACTGATGAGGATGGATATATTGTTGTATTATATACTATGGTTGTAATCAAAAAGGTTTATTCTTCTCCCCCGTCATCTCATAAAAGATCCACTTCTCAAGCTCCTGATCTTTCTAGGACACCCAGGAAACATTTATAGTTGTCGAAGCCTACCCCACATCCTCATGTTAACCCTCTTGCATTGGCCATCCCAATTATAGCTGTTTTTTAGAGTCATAGACTGTCTGGGATGAGTTGAGGGAAAGCACCTCAAATGATTATATATGGAGACTTCTTCATAGGGAACACTTCGATCTTTTAGGTTTTAGGGGATCCATCGCTCCTACCTGTATTTTAGGTGATGAAGAGACTGGTGAGGTGGTAACTCACTTGACTGAAATGGATGGATGTCTTCACACTCTTTCAGTCAGGCGTTACTAGTCAGACCACGTGGCATTAATGACAGTATTTCCATGGCTAACAGGATAGGTCTTATCTGCTACTTTGGCCATAAATTCATTTATTGAAAATATGATGAAAGCTTCCCCCATTTCATTATTAATTTTCAGGGGCCTTCCATGTATCAGGAGATGACTTTTTCCCCGACATTTTCTCATGGAGGTACTGTTGCTGGGGAGTATGCCCCTTCATCCTAGGGGGTACTGCTGAAGGATCTCCCAAATCCCAAGAGCATATGGAGGGAATGATTGCGAACCCTTTCAGGGAATTTCCTCCTCCATATTCTCTTGGTGATCTTATTCAAGATCTATCTCCCCAATAGTCAAAGAAACATAATAAATATTAAAATCTATCGAAGTGCATTCAAAGAGGGATGACAAGTAAGTGTCTTCTCACATGGTGATTCAACCAAATATCTTTACCATTTTGACTCACTAGTATGTATATGTGCTTTGACAAAGGGCCCATTGGTTATTATATGACTATCGCATGGGAATCTATAGACCCTGTCCCTTTCAAGGTAGAGGAAGGATCACTATCTGTTACAACTAATCAGAATAGGGAAGTAGGTTCTTTTGAAGAGACAGGTGGTGTTGCTCACCCCTCAGATGTGCACGTCCCCACTCGAACAATTTCCACCCCAATAGTGGAGGGACATACATAAGTCAATGGTTCTTTTGATCATGTCAAACTAATTCTCATGGAAGTGGAAAGGGTGGTCTTTGTGGTGGGGGCTGATTCCAGTGATGATCACCGATTTTTACTGGAACTTGGGGGGACTTTGGATATCATTGCACCAATAAATATTGACCGAGTGGTTTTTACCCTACCCAGGGAATTACTTCAAAATTCAATACTCTAACATCCAATGATGGATCTGGGTGAGTCACAGTTGGGGAGTTGGATGTTCCATCCCATAAAATCTAGAGCAGGCTATCAAGCCAATTTTCCAGTTCTGAGAGGGGTTATGTTTTATGCCCCTAGTATTCCAAGACCAATATCCCTATCCAGAATGTCTATCCCCAATATTATTATGTTAACCAGCGACCTTTTAATGGAAGGCTTAAGAACTAATATTCTTACCGATCATGGTTCTGGGTCCTTAGTACTCTCTCATATCCATGGAGTGTAGCTGAGGATTGAAGATGTAGCACCTTCTGTTTCAGACAGTGTTACTTGTTTTGGTGTGGGAGGTATTGTCATCTCCACTACATCCTCAGAATCACAACAAAAAAGATGTGTAAATGACGAATGTCCCTACCTTGCCACCTATTATAATTAATAGAGACTATTTTGTTGTAGGGTCAAGCCATGTTATAGCTTTTGAACCAAGCCCCTCTCTAATGACGTTCATTCCTAACTACATTTCATGATCATGGAGTGATTCTGAGACCGACTGAGAGACCCTTGCCAAATTTCGTCCTACATGGAAAAAAGTGTTTAAGAACTTCTGGGGATTAATCTCCCAGACTATATTGGAAAATATTCTATCAAAATTTCCATGGATACACCTTTAAATATTAGTCCTGGGTTTTGATGGATTTAACTATCAAGGAATTTATTAAATAATAAGGGAAGTGGTTACTGCTCGGGAAGCAACGAGTGCACTTGAGTCTCAACTCTCTATAGAGATTTGACGAATTATCTGACATCTACACGAAAAATCCTTATTGAAAAACTTTCTATCATGCTGGTACAGTTGTGAAGTTCAAAAATGAACTCATGAAGCAAGAGTCTCTGATGGAGCAACTTGACCATTAAGTGGAGCAAAAAATACAGAAACTAGAACGGCTTAAACAGTAGTATGCTAGGGCCGCAGCTGACATTGAGGAAGGGAGATAGAAAATGTAGGATCGATATAGAACCGACCTCTAATACATGAGAGAATATGAGGTTTCACGAGTGAGTGCAGAATCCAAGACAACAAAATTATTGAATCTTTGTCAAGATTTTGGGGAATATCACCAATTGTTGATGCAGCTTTGTGACTATGCTAAATGTCTCATGTAAAGGTCTTATCTTTTTCTCAAGGTGAGGCTCTATGTTGTGGATTCCCACCATATATTTTCATTGGAATATGATGGAATTTATTTACCTCAAAATTACCTCTCTTCTTTTTTATATCAACATCATTTCAATCAATTGTTAATTTTAAACCCTGACTTGAAATTAGTAAACTGAGATAACTGAATCAAGCTCTAATTTTTTCCTTAGCCGAAGGACTCAGTGAGCATAGTTGAGCTATTGTAGAGGTTGAATGGAATAACTCATGAAATTTTATTTATTTTTCATTATTACCATAATTTTTTCCTAATCTTGCTCGACACATGCTTAGCGGGTATAACATGAATTTTTCACAGGCCTCCCATGGTGGGTTTTGACCTAACAAGCTTTAGAGCTTTTCTGATGGGTCAATTTTTTTTAAACAAACCAATACCCAAATTTTCCCTAGAGGTTCCTTCAGTGGATTTGCCATTTGGAGAGTACGGCATCTTTTTCACTGGTAGTTCACAGTCCTTCCACTCAAAATTATTACTGATGTTTTAGGTCGAACATCTTTGACAAAATTTATTGACGTATGGCCCCACAACGGGACCATTAGTCGTGAATGTTCTAGTATCTTTAAGACATGGGTTAGATATATTTATTGACCCTTTATTTTTTGATCCTTGACATGCATGTGGCTCAGGATCTACTTTAGGCATACAAAGGAAGGAAATGACTCTCTTGCGGATGAATTTGCCTTTGATTGATGGTATTTCTTGTGGGAGACATATACAGAGCCACCAAGGAATGATGTGCATAGTCAATCAAAGGTGTCCCCAGGACATCGGCCATCCATTCCTGATGGCATGGTGAGATTTTTATCATTTTGGATTTATTTTGACATTGGGATCTAGAATTGGTGGATATCCTGTATAGTGTTGTCTGAGAACATCAGGAACATTCATATAATCCTTTAGTGGGAAATTGTTCCCACACATTTCTTACTTACATGATGTAGAGCTTGTGAAAGGTCAATTCAATTAAGATCGCCCCTTTTTTATGGGCACTTGGAAAGAAGGAGGTAAAAGTTGTAATCCTGGATTTTTTCAAATATGGGGGTGTGTCAAGACTTGAATATCACTTGAGAACATTGAGGATAGAGAGAACTCTTCTATGGAATAATTTTCCTTCGATTGATGACCGTTTTTGTGGGAAACATATGCAGAGCCACCAGGGCATGGTGTGCATAGTCAAGCAGAGGTTTCTGCAGGACACTGGACTTCCATTTTAGATGAACTTTGAGGATTATGGATATTGGGAACTTTATAAATATGTTAAGTGACCTTTGAACTGGGGTTACCCTAATAAAAAAAGGTACTTTTCGGTGATCTTCTTTGGGGAATCCCAGAAACGAGTGGGAGAACTCTTCCTTTACATTCAGATCAACTTCATGCATACATATGGGATATATTTTAGAATCATCAAAAGATACCAGAGATGAATCATGTCCATATGCTCCCACATATCCTGGATGTGTGAAAATAAGAGAATGTAAACCATGAATTTGGGGGGCCATGAGTCAAGTGGGATGGAATGAGGCTTGGAAGACATTGGTCATACTAAGGTAGGAGAGGACTCTCCTGAGGAAGAATTTTCCTTTTATTGTTGGCCATTATTTGGGTGACATATGCAGATCCACTGGGGCATGATGTGCATAGTCAATCAATGGTGTCCGCAGGACACTGGACTTCCAACCCATATGGCCTTGGAGGGTTATGGGGATCCAAGATCACTCAATGTACAAACTTTGGAATATGGAAGGGGTGTACCAGGACGTATTGGGGACATTTGGGCAGCATCTTACTCATGGAATGGTGTCCCATATGTAGATCCGACTCGTACGCAGGGTAAGGTATTCATTCTATCTTTGGGATACCTGATTTTTTAACATCACATGGCCATGTCATAGGGTTCCTCTCAAGGGATGGAACTAGGACATGCCTTTTGGGGGGGCATTCTTCTAGAACCAAATTCCTAGGCTGTTTTTCCAAAATGTCAGGGTGGATATCTCGCTAAGATCCCTAAGCTCACGTAAGCTATGCTCGGTGTGAGAAACAGGGGATTAAAAGGGTTCTAGTCACCATATATGAATAGTGAATTCAATATTATGGGGGTAATTTTTTTGGCTAAAGACATTTCTATGAACATTAGTGTAATGCAACAAAGAATATTTTGGACTCATAGTTTAAAATTGTGTTATAGGGATGATTTTGGCCTCATAGTTTAACGTCATGCAGTGGGGATGATTTTGGGTAATAAAGTTTTTAAAAAAGTTTAGGATAATCACAATCAGTATGTTCTGAAATTTCCTTGATGTGAGTGATGATAGAAGGCGTAAACCATAGTCTCAGGGGCGACTTAAATCCGGAGGGGTGACATAGGGCATGAAATCCATTTGGTGTACATAGATAGGAGAGGAATCTCCTAAGAACAAATTTTCTTTAGATTGATGGACATTTTTGTGGGAAACATATGTAGAGCCCCCAGGGAATGATGTTCATAGTCAAGAAAAGGTGTCTACATGACACTGGCATTCCATTTCAAATTGTCGGGGAGGTGTATGGGGATCCAAGATTTCTCAAGGTATGGAGTCTGATAAATGTGAATGATGTTCATGGGAATGTGAGAATGTCCAAAACATGATTAACTGCAAACTACTTGGAGCATCCACATAAGTTGGTATCATATGTATAGAGGGAAGTGAGATCTTTATACATTTTATGACTGAGAGGCATGTACAGAATCCCATAATATTGGGAACTGATCCACACATAACTCTTAAAGAATTTCACAGTTTTATTATCATGCGATATGACTTTTCATGGACTCCCTGTACAAGTATAACCTATGTATGGGGGAAAGGGGAATTTTGTTTGCTGGTGCCTAGGATAGGATGTCAAATCTGAGTATCAATACATATTTTTTGAGAGATGGAATCAAGCCACACGTTATTCTGGATTTTCCCTACAAACATTTTTCGATGTGTTAGGGAAACATGAGGGCATTTTGGTTTTACTTGATACATGTTCCAGGAATACCAAACTCCCCTATAGTTTATTTTCATAAGAGAATCCCTAACACTGATCCCATGCTCATGTGAGTTATACTTGATGTGAGAAACAATGAGTGGTTACCGCATCTCCTTCGCAAGTGTAAGGTGATATAAATATGGCGGGGAAATTTTTATTTTCTTTCCCGGTGGGGCTGGGCTAAGATCGAGGATCAAGGAGTCACTACATATCATGTGAGGGTATGAATCAATCCCTACGTTATTATACATGTACCCTGTACCGATTTAACTCTTTCAAATGATTTGGGTCATTTTTATTCTACCAATCATAGTGGTCTGGTCTATCATGTTACCCCATAGTGGACTTTTGTAAGAGAATCTCTACCACTAATCCTAAGCTCATGTGAGTTATAATCGATGTGAGAAAGAAGGAGTAATAAGGGTTTCCCTTAAAATTATGGGTAGATAGGGGGTGTGATGGAGGCATTTTTTTATGATGAGGGTTATGACACGATTAAAGATCAAGGCATCGCTACATATCCTGTGAGGGTAGGAATCAGGCCATTCATAGTTCTATGGGGTAACATGTAGTTTATTATCATGAAATTAGGACGTTTATGCTATGTAGTTTAATGTATTATGGTGAGGGCATGTTCCTTACAGTTTAACAAGATGTGGAAAGGACGACAACTCATAGTTCAATGTCTTAGAGTTTGGACCATGATATTGGATCATTTTTTACTCATAGTTTAATGTCTTAGAGTTTGGACCATGATAGGAGGAGAATTGTTTATGCATTTTTACTCATAGTTTAAGGTCTTAGAGCTTAAAAAATAATATGGGGTGCATTCCTTATGAATCATATTTTTGGGTCATAGATCATGGACCCTAATATTAAGGGCATTTTAGTTTAATGTCATGTTTCATGGACTAATACCATACAATTTAACGTCATGTGGCTAGGATGATGACTCATAGTTTAAGGTCTTTGAGATTGGACCATGGAATTTGATGGACATTTTTTTAGGACTCATAGTTTAGGGTCGTAGAGATTGGACCATAATATTGGTGTATTTTTAACTCATATTTTATGTTCATAGATCTTGGAACTAAATATTGGAGTATTTTGAACTCATAGTTTTAGGACATAGAGCTTGTACCATAATATTCGGGAATTTTTAACTCATAGTTGAAGGTCATATATCTTGGACCATAATATTTGTTGCGTGACGTATTTCTTCAAGAACATTGAATTTATAGGAGTTGTGATGAGATGCTAGTCCATCGATATCAGAGTGTATGATCCATTGGAATAAACCCTGTGTATGACGTATGGTTCTTCCCACTTTAGGTCAAGATTTGAGGTATTCTTCCTGAATATCATTAGGGTTCGGAGGACTAACACCATTTATAATTCAAGGAAAATCTAAGGAGAACCATTTTGTTGAAGGATCGTGAACTCCGTTTTTGGTAGATTTCCAAATGGTTCAGAGTGTGTAGCTTGTTTTCGTCTAACTACTCCAATTCATCAAACTATCTCTAGGATTTCTCATCCATGGATAGTTGATTGAAAATGGACACACCAAGTGATGACACTTATATTTCTATAGGTAACACCGCCACTACCCCATATACTATAGAGTACGTGGTTTCCTAAGTGGCGGTGTGTGTCGTGGTCCGGTATTCCCACAAATAATGAAGAATATTATCTGTCTATGATTTATTATCCTTATCAACCATCTTTTGAAGTATGTTGGATAGAGTCTTGTTGAAATCCACTAGCTTCCCATTGGCCATCGTGTGGTAGTGGGATGACCGGTTGGACTTAATTCCATATTCCCGGTACAGCTTATCGAGCTCAGCAGAGCATAAGTTGGTGTCATTGTCCGTCAGTGTTTTATGATGGAAAAAAAATTTGGTAATGATGTTGTCTTTTACAAAGCTGAAGATGTTTTTCGCCCCGACATCCTTAAGGGTTATGGATTTGACCCATTTAGAAAATAAGTTAGTTGTTGTGAGTATGAACTTGAATTTCCTACCTATAGCTGGAGGATATGGTCCCACAACATCAATATCCAAGGTGACGAATGTCCAAGAGTATATACCCGCATGAAGAAAATCTAGGGGTGGTGTATGAAAATAGCATGAACATTGTAGGAATGACACTTTTTAGTGAATATGGTGCAATCATGTATCATGGTGTGCCAGTAATACCCAAGCCTATGGATTTGTTGAGAGAGCATGGTTGCTTACTGGTGTGCTCCACGTACTCTAGCGTGCACTTATTTCATGATGATAGTAGTCTCTTCTCTATCAATTCACCTAGTAAGGAATCTATCAAGTCCTTGTCTGTAGATAACCTTCTCTTGGTTTAACCTATTGTACAAGGTAAAATTGACTTCCCATCTTCGGACCTATTCCCTTCCAGCCCAATCTAGTGGGATTTCCTCATTCCATAGTTAATTTGTAATGGGTGTCATTGAACAGGTGGTATGACCATAAGGATAATGAATGGGGATAATTTCATCAAGTTCCTCTGTATTGCTCTGGATGAATGGCAAGACCATTCGATTATGAGCAATTCGAATTACTGTTTCATCCTAGTCAGGCTCAGCCATGGTTGTGGGTGAATTTTCTAAAGCATAAGCTTGAGCATTATATGATTGGGGGACATGAATCGACATTTGTTCTGATGGTAATTATTCCATTAGTGCTCAAACATGGTTCATTAAGGGAACCAATACATCTTTCTTGATATAATAGTCACCATTGAACTATTTGATGACTAACTATGAACCATCTTTTTTTAGGTGTTTGGATTTCACCTGGAGTAATAACTCCAGACCCGCAATGAGGGCCTGATATTCCACTTCATTGTTCATAAATTATACTGAAAGTAGGAAAGAGTATGGTAAGGTGCCCTTTTCAGGAGATACTAGTACAACTACCAACCCCACTTTTTTGAGCTTGTGATCCTCTATCCTTTTCCCTGTCGGGATTTGGGATGAACCGTCCAAGTATATTTCCCACATCAGGGGGTTCCCTTGGATAGAAAAAACTTCTTCATTCAGAAGTTCAGTGTCCAACGATGCTATTTCTTCTGGTGGGGATCATCCAAGAAGTCTGCTAACACCTGGAATTTTATGACTTCAAGGGAACGTAATGTATGTCAAACTATTGCAAGATAACCGCCCATCGTGATAGGCACCCATTTAGCATGGGATGGTTGAGGATATACTTTAACGGGTTATAGAGGGAGACCAGGTGGACCTCATGGTGCTATAGGTAATGCCTGAGCTTATGAACTAATAAGATTATGGCCAGGTAGCCCTTTTCAATCTTCTAATACCACGTTTTGGAAACAATCATTGTAAATATGAGGTAGTACTGGTTGTTCTCATTTTTGAAATTATTTTTATTCTTGAGGAAGGTGCCTAATGACCGTTCCAGGGAATTTACCTATAAAGGGATTGGTCTCCCCTCGGCCGGAAGCATGAGCACCAGCAGGCTTTGGAGATATCCATTGAGGTTGTCAAATGCTTCTTGAGAATAATTATCCCATTCATACGTAACTCCTTTCTTCATGAGATTTGGGAAAGGTAAACAT
Source organism: Viscum album (assembly GCA_963277665.1). NCBI lineage: Eukaryota > Viridiplantae > Streptophyta > Magnoliopsida > Santalales > Viscaceae > Viscum > Viscum album. Next base: position 480,922,277 of record OY728162.1, read on the forward strand.
TTAACTTTTAGGTTGGCTATAAAGCATAGAATGTAGGAGAGGTTCCCTTGGAGACATCTAAACTCGGTAAGGTAGCGAGGTGGGGACATGCCAAGAATGGATTTTGTCTTCTCGAGGTCAACTTCGATGCCATGATGGTGTATAATGAAGCTGGGAAATTTTCCTAGGGTATCTCCAAAGGAAAATTTTAGGGGATTCATCAATAAACTATGCTATTGCGATTTTTTGAAGATAGTTTCAAGGTCAACCAGGTGGTTCAAATGCTGTCGTGATTTAACCACCATGTTTTCGACATAACACTCAAAGAATTTTTCCAAATTGTCTTGAATATTCAGTACATGGAACGTTGATATGTGGCATCATCATTCCTCAGACCAAAGGAAATCGCGTTATAACATAACAATCCCTGAGGGGACCTATAATTGGTAGCTTCTTCGTCTCCTCAGGCCATCTAGATTTGATTGTATCTAGAATATTTTTCCATGAAGTAGAGGTATTTGTATCTGATTGTTTCCTCAATCAACAATTTTGTGATCAGGACCGGGAAGTCATCTTATGGTAAATGCCAATTAAGGTCCTTGATGTCAAGGCATATTCAAATCTTTCCATTCTTCATTTTGACAAGAACTGTGTTCGCCAGCCAGATCAGATATTTGACCACCCATATTAAGTTGGATTTGATCAGTTTTTCAACTTCAACCTCTATTTTGGTAGCATGCATCAGGTGGGTCCTTCTAGACGACTATTTATAGCCCTAGTGATCTTCTAGTAAGCCTAGATGATGGTTTGAGACTTCAAGATCAAGGCCTAGAATCTCTATGTAATTATAGAAGAACACATCTTGGTTCCTCTTTTGGAAGGAGGTATATGCCTCTTGTTCCTCAACCAGAATGGACACCCTAATCATGGTGGGTTGTAGGTCGATTTCATTACCCAGATTTATCTCCATAAGTTCATCGATGGTGGTGTAAACACCTTATTCAAATGCAGGAGGAGCGACATTGAGGTCTTCTTCCTCTTCTTATGCTTCTTCATCATATTCACCATCTTTCTCTTTTGATGAAGAAATTATTTTTGATATAACTTCTCCAATATTGGGAAATAAATCATCTTTTTCCTTCTTGTGTGAGGAAAGGGTAGTTTGATGTCCCAAGAATGGTCCAGAAGCATCTTGGACAGGGCTTTTCTTAACAACATGGGAGTCAACCCGCTCTCTGGTGTCATTAGACTTGATGGTTGTAACAGATACCAAGCAGACAATTGAGTCTATATTCGGACTTGTACTTATGTATTCAACATGGTTGATGGGTAGTATGTACTACTCCCCAAGCTACTGGAAGGGGTCAGCGGGAGCTATCTCTAATCCATTTGAGGCATTGATCCAATCAATTTCATCGGTTGAAATATGTTTTTTTCGACTCATATAACCTAGTGTCGATGTAATGCAACTCACAGAACTCAAACAGGGATTTACCAGCGCGCAACATCCCTCTCATCCCATTAGTGAATTATTTAATGCACTAATGGAATGAGTACGGAATTGTAGAATACTAATGCAGCCAAGGACAGCTCAACAAAACATAGATGTTCATACTTTTCTACACCACCAATAAGTCAGAATCTAATAGGGGATCTCTAAGCCAAGTTTTAAGCTTGATTCTTCCCAATGGTTTTTTGCTCAGTTTGGTCATATCCCAATAGATTTGTAGTGTAGGGTTTCAAGCTGTCATCATCATATCCCAGTCGAAAAAGCATTCTCAGTGGGGTGGGGTTAACTCCATATCCATTTTCGATGAAGATCCGCCAAAAATGAATTCCATTTATCCTGTCAGATATATATAAGGGTTTCATGTGCCCTTACATGATAGAGTATTCATCCTTATCTGTGAAGGAGATGATGACATGACATTATTTGGGACTAGTCTCCTTTCGGTAGACTTAAACTACTACTAATTCTTCCTCAAACTTTTGGGGACTTAGTAAGTCAGTGATGAGTGCCTCCCTAAGATCTACGGACAAAATCAATGCATCTATGATTGGCTTCTTCACGGGTACCGAATACAGCTGCATTAAAATGTCATACTTCTTCTCTAAAGGATGACACTTCCTGGATCGTGGTTTCTCTTTCATAGATACTTTATGTGTTTTAGCTTTGGACGTAGATGGTTCGGCCTCTCTATCAAGGGTCGGCGGTGCCGTAGTCTATTCCGTGTTTAGACAAACTGGGCCGCCTATATACCATGGGAGGTTCGGTACCTGTTCTTCCCTTGATGGATACTCCAAGATAATTGGTCTTGGATTTATTTTGGTAGGGGAAAAGGAGAATTCTGGTTCTTGTTGTGTCTTTCAGAAAGTCCTTATGTGAGTTTCTATGAGGTTAACAGTTTGACTTGTGGCATGGCTGGGAATTTGACTTCTGCCATGATCATGCCTTTTGGGAACCCACCAGCCTCTTCCTCCGGCTCTCCAGGCTGGCATGGGGAATTTGGGTTCATGGTCGTAGTATTCATCAGATAAGGGGTCCATCAAGTGTATTAAATTAATGGAGATGAAGATTAGTTCTTGATCTAATACTGTTCATGTTTGACTACCTCCTTCTGATGGAACCATTTGGCAGGGCGGTGCTTGTGGAATTGTTTGGCGGGTGGTTCCCATTGAACCAAGTCTATTGGCATGATGTCTGAATGTTTAAACATTGACTTCAGATTTGGTACCAGCTCATCTTCTTGTTATTGCTTTCTGAACTTTTGGTCTCTAGAGGACTGCGGGGCTCTGGAGGATGGTTGTGTTGTATTAGGAGATTATGGGGGCATAGTAGGTTGTTTCAACTATTTCTGGAGGATGTTGTGGACTCATTTGATGGTATTCTAGTTAATCCAGTTGTCAATCCTTTTCTCCTTCTTTCATAAGACTAATTTCCACACTTTTCCTCCTTGGAGTCACAAGTGGAAACAAACGCTACATGTGTTGGTGGTGGGCCCAATTTGACATGCCCTTAATCCACCATCATTTCTAGGTGATCCATGAAAAAAATAATTCATGGATGGTGTGTCCTAGTATCTGGTGATATAGACAATAATTTGGATGGCCATTGAGACCCAATTCATTGTCTCTCTTTTGCACTAGAAGCCAGTGAAGATTGAAATTCATGGTGTCTATAAAATAGATGCAGACCTGGTCATATCATAACGAATAAAAATTATTTATTTGTTCCTAGAATTGATTTATTTTAGCACCCCACCACTCATCATGCCAAGGTGGAGGTGGTTGTTGGTGTCCAGGGGGTCCCAAACAGTTATGTGGGGGACTCTCAACTAGGGCTGGTGTTGGGGGTGGAATAATCATTACAGAAGATGATTCATCATTTCTATTCATTTCCCAGGGTCTGGTGGGGCTACATGGGACCTAAAATTGGACCTTTTAAAGGATTCTTATATCCTTTTAGAAATGACAGAGAATTATTTAAACCCACTGGTGTACTTCACTGGGATGAGTGGCATTCACAATTCATCCCAGAGGTTATCGATCCATATGGATAGCATCTCATCCAGGGGGAGTGGCCGGTTCAAGGAATATGTTAGGCCTTTTAATCTGGCTATGAAGACTAAGACTCTATCATTCTCTAACTTCTTACAGTTCATGAGATCACTGACCGTTATCTTGGGAAGCAACGAACTGAACTGGAAGAGAAACTTTCACCGGTGTTCCTACCATCCTATAATTGAATTGGCTGACAGGATCGTATACCATACAAAATCCAAGCCCTACAATGTTCGTACAAAGCACCTAAGTTTTAGGGCCTCTTTCTGCTCTAGAGATCCCATCATGGGGTCACAGTAAGAGGCATAGTGCGTCAAATTCTATTCTGGGTCCCCTGAGCCATTGAATACTAGGAATACATGATTCCTAAATTTTTGTGGCGGTCGAACATTGCTCACCCACTCGGGGTAGGGTTTGTGCTCTGGTTGTATCCAGAGCGTTCCACTCCTCCCCGGCTTCTATTCGGGTTTTTAGCTATATGATAGAGTTTGATAGCCCTTGATGCATATCCTTTTGGGATATAGCTTGATCTGGTGTGGTAGGTCCCATGATTGGGCATGTCGGCGCTACTAGAATTTGGGGTGGATACCCAGTTGGTGGCATAATTTGTGGGTTTACCATGGTATATTCCATATGCCTTCCCAACGGGGGGAAGTCTTGATGTCCTTCCATGGCCAGGTTGAACGGTCCTTTAGGCCTGGCTTCATTCACTGAGATGAGTTCCATTGGTATGGGAACCTCTTCTAGGAGCACTTGCTGATTTTCTACAGAGGGAACTCATACAACAAGATAACTCCCTTGACGTAGCTCTGTAGTAATTCATTTGAGCACTTTTATTTCTTCCTCTTTCTTAGTGAACCTTTCATCGAGGGTGAGGGACACACTCTCATGAGGAGGAGGAGGTGGATTATATATGGCCTTGGAATTATTTTTCTCCATGTTATAGTTTCACGGGGGAGGTAATGTCGGATTGACTGAAGGGGCGCCTAGATTTAGAACCACCCTCTGTTTCCGGGTATGCACACCATCAGGCTCTGTGTGGAATGTCGTTGGGAGGGAACCATATTCCTTTGCATCTTCTCCCCCTATGTCATATCCTGTCAGATCTGTGGGGTTGACATTCACCATGTTCACTGAGGCATACCACATTGGGGGTAGTGTACCCAGTTCTGAATGGTAGGAAGGATTATTCTGTCCTTTATTGGACTTTCTCCTTCCATTTTGTGGTATTCATTGGTCTTCTTGACGTTTTTTGACCCGAAGGGAGTCATGGTCTATCTTCGTAATGCGCCTTTATCTTGGAGGGTCTGAACCATGAGAAGGGGTAGAATTGGTAACTCCTCTATCCATCGTTCTTACTAGATGGTAGAAGACAAACATCTGTCATGAAGGGATTTGACTTAAAAATTCCCCCATCCCTGTAGGCTGGGGTTGTTCCCATCCTTCTATCACTGTACTGTGGTATGGATTTCTTGTTCTTATAGGGGAATTTTGATTTAAAAATTCCCCTAGCCATATGGGATGGGGTTGTTCCTGTATCGCAGCAGTTTCCGATGCTATTACCTATCCTTAAATTTCACGTACTCATGCACGGGGGTAAGCTGAGTACAACATTGTGTCTGCACAAAGTCTATGGTATTTTGAAGACATGATCACTGCTTTCTGGTTGGGTTCCAATAGGTCGGAAGCCTATTATATGTCCCCGGTTTCTTAACTCAGATGTTTTTTGATGTCTTGATCTCTTCAGTCATGACACTTTTGATACTTACTCCTAGATGGATTTTGTTGAGTATCCCATCTTTCCTGAGTAGGGGTTTCATATGATTCTTGCCTCTGGGTGATGACATTGCAGAATGTCATTTCCATTGGGGCCTGCTGGACTAGATATGGGGTGAAGTGTAAATATCCATGTTCTCCCCACCCCCGAATGAAAACTCCTACTGGGGATTTTCCAATGAGGTGATCTAATTTATGCAGTGCATGGAGGTAATCAAGTTGAAGGATTTTCTTTCACCATTATGATTGTGGCTGCCTTGTAGATAAGAGTTATTCCAAGTCGATTAGATGGCAAAGCTCCCCTATCATGCTGACATGGTCTGCGTACCCTTGGTAGGGTAGGAAAATTTCCTTTAGTTTTCAAATATTAGTCCATATATTGAGGCAAATATCATTCTTTCATTCTCAGGACAAGTCTCCCCATATGTCAAAATGAGAATTGTTCTTAGACAAAAACATCACTGGTATATTATCCCTAGCTAGTTGTCTTATCACAAGCAACATATCATGATGTTGTTCTTCTGGAGGTTCCTTTACTTGATATTTATAGCTCTAATTCTTCTTAATAATTTCGCTCTAAGAAAATGTGCTAATGGGAGCCTTATCAATTTGCAGGCATCACATGGGTGTCTTAGAAGACGAGTGTTGCCCCAGACCATCCTCTGGTTTGGAAAGAATATCACATGTTATAGACAGAGTGACTGATGTGTCTATCTCATTTATGAGCACCTCAGCATAGGAGGGATTTCTCATATTTTTTCCAGAAAGGGGAGGACCTTCTTTCCAGTATGAAGTTTGATTTGTGTGGAGAACCTTCACAATTGGTTTTTCATTGGAAATGACTACTATTTCAACTTGACGCCTGACCGCAAGAAATGTCTTTATGGCGTATACCCTAGGGAGGAACTTCAGGTCAGGCTATAACAAGGGGAGTACCTTATTGATACTTTATGTCACTGAGGGGAGGACCTTCATAGAAATTGTCATTGTGGGGAGGGCTTTCGCAGTGATTGTCATCATGGTAAGGACTACCATCATGACTTGATACCTGAATGCAGGTAGAATTTATGTAGTGCATAGTTTGGGGAGGACCTTCAGGGTGTAATAAAATGAGGGGAGGACCTTCTCATTTCCTGTAGTTACTATGGGGAGGACATTCAATGTAACTTCCATTGTGGGGATGGCCTTCACAATGACATTCATCATAGTGTGGACTGCTATCATGAATTGATGTTTTACTACATAGAGAAGCATATATACAGCGTATACCCTGGGGAGGACCATCAGTGTAGAAGATAACAAGGGGAGGACCTTCTGGGTGTCTGATCTTCAGGTCGAGGGGAGGGATACCCCGATGCACATAAAGAGATAGGTTCTTATGATCAGTCATTTTTGTAATTGGGTTTAAGCCCCTGTGGGTGCTCTATGGTGAACCTTCAGAGCTGCTGGTAGTGATATTTTGGGGAGGAAATTCACAAATGAAACTTCCAGTTCAATAATTTGGTAATGGAATGAAAGGGTCATTGGTCTTTATTGATATATGTTTGAGGGTGTCAAGTACACCAACTGCCAGTAGAGCATGATCATGTATGTGCTCTTCATTTTCTAGTTTCCTTTAGGGATTTTCATTTTTGGATTCTCTCTTATAGGTAACAGGGGCCATATTCTTTTGATAATGGCATTCATATACGGGTCTCTGTATTATTGGGTCCCGTGGTGTCATTAGGATATGCTGATGGGCATCTTGAGTTTTTTCCGGGATATATGCCTTCCCTAGTGCCTCCACCACATTGGACCAGCGTCCCGCAGTTGAAATGGGTATTTTTTTCCTAATCTGGTCATATGTATGTTACGATATATTACCGTCGACCCTCTTGCACTAAAGTAGAGATTCATCACTACTATAGAGTGACTAAATCATTTTTTTGATTTAGTCATTACTCTCAAGGATATTGGGTCATGGGATCGATTTCTTGCCTTTTCTGCCTATACGATAATATCTTGGCATGTTTGAAGGATGTGGTCTGGGATCGAGGTCTGATCTTCCATCATTACCAAGAAGTGATGAGATACATCTTTGGATATAATGGGTATGAAGGCCCATTCCGATGTCGGAGCAGGAGTTTCTTCCTACTCCGGTCCTCCATAGTTCTCCTATGCTGGGACAAAGGAATGAGTCTTCCACATGTTGTCATATCTAGTTTCCACTGAATTTGACTAGTGGTCTTCATATCCAGGAGGGAGGATTTTCATCTACTCGCATGCCATTGTATTTGTATCACGGTCTTTGTATGCATCCACATGAATTTGACTCTGCTCATATTTTATTTCCACCTTATTTTGATGGCAGGCTTAGAATGCATCATCATGTATTTGTGCCTGCATATAGCATGTTTCTTCTCTATTTAGTTGGTAGGATTGAAGGACATCATCAATTTTCTATGCCTATGTGTAGCTGAATTTCTCCCTATTTGGATGGTTAACTTGTAGTGCATCGACAAATAGTTGTGTCTGACAATAGTTTGCCTCTCTGTCTGCATGGCGAGATCGGTGAGCATTTGCAGGAAGTCTCATTTGATCATATTGTGCCACCCTATTTCTGTGGTGTTCTTGAGTGGAGAGGTCATAGTTTCATGTCTTCTCATTGAACATCACCACGTTAGTATGATAGATCTCCTCCTCAGGAACTATGGTGATAGTGTGTTCCGGATCATTTATTTGTCTCCCTTGGTAGGCTGGCTGAAGGGACCTAGTCTCTTGGACATTGGAGGGTTCCCTCGGCATAAGGTCCTACTCAGTGGGAGGAGGCTAGTCGTTCAGTTTTGGCTGCAACGCACTCTGGCGGGGGCACGTAGTTAGGTCCTCTGTGTAGTTGAGATTAATTCTTCAGCATTGAATTCATCTTCCTCCTTGAGTTAACCGAGCTTGTTTTTTCCACATTTTGGGGATAGACCCCCGAAACGGTTCGAGATGACCATGGGGGCCGCCTGGTGCTAGGGCACCAGCAGTGGCTGAAGAGGTTACTGGAAGACCTTTGAAGACTATAAGTCTTGTCTTGCGGCCTCCAGCATGGGGAGAGTACTATTTTGGTGGTGCTACCTGGTCATCATATTTGATACCCATCATTGAAGACGCTGGGTAGGCGAAGGGGTCATGCTCTTCATTGAGGCCCCAACTGCCTATGGGATCGCTGATGTGCTTGTTTTCATGGATCGTGGGGATTTCATCTGGATCAAATGTTGCTCTGTAGGAACCTATAATACATGTATATGACATATATAACACAAAACCTCATCAAAGTAGCATTTCTTTAAACATATGCATATTTGGAGATTCATCCGGGCTCCCCTTCCCTTTTCTTTTCTGCGAGGTGAAGGGGCCTAAGTGGGGTGAGACTTCCACCATGGTTAATTATTCATGTCAGGTTCACCATTTATGTTCCACCTATGAGGTGGCATGTTTTTCACGTATCGGGGTGAGAAAATTCTCTGATGTGTACTATCCTTATTTCTTTTATCATTTTAGTAGAACCGACACCTTGGTTAAAGATTCACGTCGGGTTCACCATTTTTGTTCCGCCTCTAAGGTAGGGCATTTTGCGTGTACCAGGGTGATCAAAATTTTCTGACATACAGTATCCTTTTTCCTTTATCATTTGGATAGAACCACCACCTTAGTTAAGGATACATGTCAGGTTCACCATTTTTGTTCCACCTCTGAGGTGGCGCGTTTCGTGCATACCAGGGTGAACAAAATGGTCTGACGTGCAATGTCATTTTGTCTTTATAATTTGGGTAGAACCGCCACCTTTATTAAGGATTCATATCAGATTCACATTCTTTGTTCCACCTATGAGATGGCGTGTATACTAGGGATGCAAAAATGGAATGATGAGGATCATCAACCATCCCTTATTCCATAGAGACAGGTTCTTTTCAAGTTTACCAATTCGTTTTTTGAAAAGTTCTACGTCATTATCCTTTAAAGAAGGTTGAATTTACCATGTGGGTAACTGTTGTTCCCAGTAGGTGATTGTGTAGGGGTCAATCACTCATACAATTAGTACATCATGAATATAACTTCCTCGGATGGTCTCTAATGAGTTTATTTGTGGATCCAAGAAAGCCCAATGGACCTGGTATCCTTGAATAATGGACCTACTTTTTAAAGGTAGGCGCTCGTTGACTGACAATTTGGCCAGTGACACTTAAGGACTCCATTCGTTGAGAGAATGGTAGGGCAGGATAACCATACCCTTCTGGGGGAGGATTGTTGCATGTAACAAGACTCTCTTAAAGATTTAATTTGTGGTCATATGTTCTTGAATCCTTGGTTCATTCCCAAAGAGTGTGTCCATGGGCTACCCTCATTTTTCAAGATTGACATGAGCATGCATTTGTTTGATGCCGTAGAGGTGATGATGACATAGCCATATTATAAGGCTCTATGGAGTTTATTGTCATCCAGGGGGTACAGTAGGTGACTTGATATTGGGATTGGTCACACAAGGAGGGCTTCCTACATATCCTCAAGAGAGGAATCAGAACCCCCTAGTTCAGATTATATGGGGATTACGCATGGGTGCTTCCCATTTGATAATCATGATTTGGTGGACCCTTTATGGATGGGAACCCTTTAAGATTGGGCCTTCTAATTGGCTCCTACATATCCTGATTTGGTCCGGAATTAGATTTTTCATAGTTCAGAATGTGTGGGATTATGCATGGAAGCTTCCCATTTGACATACATTATTTGGTGAAACCTTTTTGAATGGGATCTCTTTTGAGTTAGGGCCTTCTGGAAGGTGTCCTACGTATCCTGATTTGGTCAGGAACCAGAGTTATCGTAGTTCATATGGTTTGATAATGTTGTGACCCTCAAAAACCTCTAAGCCCACATGATCCATGCTCGGTGTGAGAAACAAAAGGATTTGAAATATTCAACAATGCACAAGCCTCCCCCTATTGGTGGGGGAGGGAGAGCCCACGGACGAAGAAGCTAGGGCGACCATGGGTGAGGGTGTGGATCAATGAACCTTTACATGTGAGATGGAATTCAAGGTCATGTGGCCCAACCTTAGAAGACGGGGGACTTACCTCAGTGGGAGGGCCCCGATGCATGTTCTAGGTAGGGGATGAGTTTCTTCCTCATCAAAGGGAGGATCGAACATAACCCATTTGACTGATCATTGTTCCTTATTTAATTGAAAATCAAATGATCACCTATAATATCGAGAACATGGAGGTTCATGTCGGCATCCCATGTTTGGACTCCAGGTTACTATGGGAATGTAGCCTTAAAGGCATTCTCGAAGCCCTAACCTTTGTTGGGAGGGCCTTTGTGACTCCACTAACCATGGGTATATAGACTTAATGGGGCATGCTAATGCGCCTGATGTCCTGATCATATAGGTCTGGTGGATTTGGATGAGGCTTCACCCTAGTGCCAGAGGACTGGTTAACGGTGAGATCATGGAGGATTGGACGGTAATGGATGGGTGAGGATGGAACTGGAAGGAAAAATACCCGAAAAAACCTCATTCAACGTACCGGTTTCTCATACGGGATGGGGAAGGCTCCGCATACCATAGTGGAAAGCAGGTTGGAGGGCCATCCACATACTGGTGTGGTATGTGGGAATGGGTATCGCCAACCATGTACCAAAGTGGTACATGGCTCACTGTGCCGCTTTGGGGTATATCCATGTATAGATTGGGTATGTGATTCCAGGTTCATTCTATGTAGCGGTTTGATACACAAAGCACCATAAAGAAAGAGGGTTCGAGGGATTACTGTTTGTGGGAAATTCATCTATAAGAAGTCTTCGGTTCGCGTTTTACCAAATAGGTTCGCGGTTCTATTATTATTATTCAATTCATTTGTTTTATAGTTTATGGCCTTCTGTACCTACGTAGGAAGTGGTACATGCTTCACACATCTCTGATGAAACAAGACGGAATCCAAAGTACAACCTTTATGTCTCCCTCAATATTTCATCATTCGTTCTTCTCTCTAATTGTCTCCCTCTCTACATCTTTGTTTCTTCTAGTTCTGTTGTTCTCCTTTTATAAAGCATCAGAGCGATCATATATACTGGGCACATGACACCATTTGTAGAGGCACATTGAAGATATAGTCTGACCCATGGAATATTCGGTCAACCAGGGTTGGCAGAGGCTTCTGTTCGCAATAATGGTTTGATGAAACCTGCCTGTTCACTCAATCCATGAACTGAGGGGTTCGTGGCACAGTTCACAGACAGTCTTCCATGTAGAACTACTTCATCTTACATGGTTCACACTTTTCCTTGCTTGTTGGCCATTTCTTCATGGGCCAGTGGTTTGGGGACCATCCCGCATACCTGGAAGTTTATGATCCATCTTCTTTACATACCTTTCTCTGTGATGGTATATGGGTCACTTGAAAACTCGAATTCCTTCAAGTTTCTTCAATGAAATGCTACCCAATTTGAGTCCTTTCTCCTTGATAGACTTATAGAAGTTCTTGATATCTTCTGAAAAGTGATTTCAAGGGTATTTCCTCTTATTGGCGGAATTATAGGGACCCAACATAGGGCTTTATGGTTTTAGGGTTTTATGGTTTCGATGTGTTTTAGGATTTTGAGGGATTTTTTTTCATATTTTAGTTTTTCTAGTGGTTTGAATTTAGTTTATGTTTTTAATGTTTTAAGTGGTTTTTAGGGTTATAGGGGTTTTTAGGTTTTCATGGATTTTTAGGACATTTTTAGTATTTTTATTGAATTTTAGGTATTTTAGTGATTTTTAGGGTTTTTATGGGGTTTAGGGTTTTAATATTTTTAATATTTTTACGGGTTTATGTGTATAGAGTTTTTTAAGGTTTTATTGGGGTGCTTGGGTGTATTTTAATTTTTTTATTTCTAGTAATTTAATGGGTTTTTTAGGATTTTATGATTTTATAGGTTTCTTATGATTTTAATGGTTTATAGGGGTTTTATATTATTTTAGTGATTTTAGGGTTTTTTGGATATATTTATGTTTTAAGGGGTTTTTTATATTTTTTTCATGTTTTTTTCATTTAAAGGGTTTTTAATTTTTAATGGTTTTTGGGTTTTTATGGGTTTTTAGGGTTTTTTACATTTTTAGGGGTTTTATGGTTTTTAGGGATTTCATGGTTATTAGGGTTTTTTAGGATTTTTAGAGTTTTAGTGTTTTTTTTGTTTTTAACGGAATTTTAGTGTTTTTAGATTTTTATGGTTTTCATAGGGTTTTTCAAGGTTCTTATGGTTTTTTACATTTATGGTATTATTATGGATTTTCTTGTTTTTTTTTGGATTTTAGAGTTTTTATGTATTTTAAGAGTTTTTATGAAATTTTTTGGTTTATAGTTTTTTAGGGATTTTATCATTTTTATACTTTTTATGTTATTTAGGTTTTTATGGGTTTTTTGGTTTTTCAAGGTCTTTATTTTTTCATGGATATTTAGGTATTTTATGGATTATTATTTTTTTCTAGAGTTTTTAGTGATTTTTAGGAGTTTTATGGTTTTAGAGTTTCTATAGTTTTTGTGTGTTCTTAAGTGGTTTTGAGTTTTTTAAGATTCTAAGGTTTTTTATATTTTTTTTTAATTTTAAGGGTTTGATAGTTTTTAGAGATTTTAGTGTCTTTTTCTGGTTTTTATGTGTTTTTTTGTGTTTTTATGGTTTTGGGGGGTTTTATGGTTTTCAGCATTTTAAGGTCTGTTAAGGTCATTTATTATTTTTAGAATTTTTATGTTTTTAGGTGTTTTAATTATTATGAGGCTTTTATAATTTCTTAGAGATTGTATAGGTTTTTGGGTTATTTATTTTTATAGATAATTTTACTTATTTCAGTATTCTTATGGGTTTTAGGGATTTTAGGGGTTTTGAGGGTTTTGAGGGTTTTTTAGTTTTTTTTTGAGTTTTTAGTAATTTTTCATTTTTTTAGGTTTTTACGGGTTCTATGTGTTTTTCGGTTATCACGGTATTCTTAGTGTTCTTCAATGTTTTAGGTATTTTTAAATTTTAGGGAAATTTTATTGATTTTAAGGATTTTTATCATTTTTATGGTTTTTAGGATTTTTTACGGATTTTAGGAATTATATTGGTTTTAGGGTTTTTAGAGTTTTTTATTATTTCATTAGTGTTTTTAGGATTTAGAGGTTTTCTTATGTTTTTTAAAGCTTTTTTAGTCTTTTTTTAAAAGGATTTTTATTTCTTTATTAAGATTATTATATTTTTTTTATGTATTTAGAGATTTTTTTGGGGTTTCGGGGGGTTTTGGGGATTTTTGGGTTATTTTGGTTTTTTGGGGCATTTACGAATTTTTTCATTTTTAGGGTTTTTAACGCTTTGTATAGTTTTTTAACGTTTTTATTAGTTTAAAGGATATTTGGAGTTTTTTAGTGGGTTTTAGGGTGCTTATGGGTTTGGTGTTTTTTTGTTTTTTTGGTTTTTAGGGGTTTTAGGTATTTTTATGTTTTTTATCCCTATATGGGTTTTAGGGGATTTTTTTTTGGTTTTTAAGTTTTTCTTAGGATTTTTCTCGTATTTATGGTTCCTTATATTTTTTGGGATATTTAGGGATTTGTTTATAATGTTTATGTGTTTTAAAGGTATTTAGGGATTTTGAGGGGTTTTGGGTTTTGGGGTTTTTATAGATTTTATGGTTTTTAGAGTTTTTACGGTTTTTAGGGGGTTTTAGGGGTTTTAAGTGTTTTTATTTTTTTAAGGTTTTCTTATGGGTTTTCAATATTTTTAGGGTTTTTTACATTTTTACATATTTTTAGGGATTTTATATGTTTTTTGGTTTTTAGGGTTTTTAGGGATTTTTAGGGTTTCTTAGGGTTTTAGGGGTTTTATAGTTTTTCTGATTTTTTGGATTCTTCTGAGATTTTAGGTTTTTAGTGATTATTTACTTTTTTAGGGGTTTGAAGGTTTTTAATATGTTTTATTGGTTTTAGGGTTTTTGTGGATGATTAGGGTTTTTATGCATTTTATAGACTTCAGGTGTCTTAAGGGTTTAATGGTTTTTAAATGTTTTTAGGTTTTTATGGGTTTTAGGTTTTTTGGTTTTTTGGTTTTCTTAGGGGTTCTAGGGTTTTAGGGGTTTTATGTTATTACATATTTTTATGGATTTTTTAGGATTCTTATTATGTTATTGAGTTTTAGGGATTCCAAGGGTTTTAGGGCTTTTTTAGAGTTTCTATATTTTTTAGTAGTTTTATGGTTATTAGGATTTTTTGTGGTTTTAGGGTTTTTAGGTCTTTGGGGGGTATTAAATTTTTTTCTATTTCAGGTTTTAATTTTTTTTTATTTTTTAACAATTTTAGGGATTTAATAGGTTTTTAGTGTTTTTAACTGGTTTTAGGGATTTTATGGGTCTTAGGGTTCATATGTCTTAGGGTATTTTTGGGTTTTTAGTTTTTATAGTTTTTCTTGATTCTTTTTAGGAATTTCGGGTTTAATCATTTTAATTATTTTTAGGTTTTTAAGTTCCTATTATGGTTTACAGGTTTTTACAAGGTTTTTAGGGAATTTTAAATTTATCAGGATTTTTTGGGATTTTTTGGATTTTATGATTTTTAGGGATTTTAGGGATTTTGAAGATTTTTTTTGGAATTTTTGGGTTTTTATGGGTTTTACGGTTTTTACGGTTTTCTAAATTCTATGGGGGGTTTTAATTTTTTTATGTTTTTTTGGTTTTATTAGTGATTTTCAATGTTTTAGGAATTTTTACATTTTTATAGATTCATTGGAATTTTTTAGAATTTTGACGGTTTTTAAAGTCTTCAAATATTTTTATTTATTTAGGATTTGTTACGGTTTTAGGATTTTAATATATTTTTGGTTTTTAGGATTTTTATATTTCTTTTGATCATTTTAGTATTTTTAATGTTTTTAGCATTTTTTCACATTTTTATGATTTTAAAGGGTTTTTAGAGTTTTTAGTGGTTTTAGGGTTTTTATGGGTTTTATGGATTTATATGGTTTTAGGTGTTTTTACATTTTTTTTTGTTTGTAAGGATTTTTTTGTGGTTTTAATGTTTTTTAGGTTTTTAATGTTTTTAATGTTTTTGAGAGATTTTAATTTTTTTAGGTTTTTAAGATTTTCGTAGATATTTTCTCTGTTTTAAGGATTTTTACACTTTTAGTAATTCTTATGTATTATTAGGATATCTATAGTTTTTAGGGTCTTTGGGGATTTTTATGTTTTTAGGATTTTTTATAGTTTTAGTGTTTTTAGGAATTTTGTATTTTTAGGGTTTTTTGATTTTTTTGAGTTTTTTAGTATTTTAAGGAATTTTTGATTTTTTTTTCAAATTTTTTGGGTTTCCTAGGATTTTTAGAGAATTTAGTGGTTTTATGGTATGTATTGGTTTTAGGGGTTCTATACATTTTGGGGTTTTTGTAGTTTTTATGGTTTTTAGGGTTTTTAAGGGTTTTATCATTTTTAGGGTTTTATTTCTTACAAATTTTTTATGTTTTCTTAGAGGTATTCTATATTTTTAGTATTTTTTTAAGTTATTAGTTATTTTTAGGGAATGTTTTCTATTTTTATGGTTTTAGGTTTTTTTTTAGTTTTTTAGGGATTTTAAGTTTTTATGGTTTTTAGGTTTCTTTTGGTTTTTGGGATTTTTAGGGGGGGTTTAGTTTTTTTAGAGGTTTGAGGTTTTTCTGATATTTTTAAAGGGTTTACTAGTTTAAATAGTTTAAAACAATATATTTTGTTTTTAGGGTTTTATGAGTATTTAGGGGTTTTAATGGTTGTATGGGTTCTATGTTTTTTAGTGTCTACTTAGGGTTTTTTATCATTTGTTAGGTTTCTGGTCGTTTTAAGTGTTTTTTAGTTTTTATGGTTTTTATAGAGTTTTTTAGGTTTTTTGGGTTTTTAATTTTCTTTGGGATTTTTATGATTTTTTATGAAATATATTTTTTAGCATTTTTGGGGGATTTTAGGTGTTTTTAGAGTTTTTTAGGTTTTTTGGGGTTTTAAGAGTTTTTAGGTTTTTATCATTTTCCTAGAGAATTTTAGGGTTTTTGGGTTTTTTTGCGGGATTTTAGGTATTTTTAGTATTTATATGGTTTTTATGGGTTTTTAGGGATTTCTAGGGGCTTTATAGTTTTTTCATTTAGGTTTTCTATGTTTTTTTTGGTTTTTTAGTTTTTTATGGATTTAATTATTTTTAACAGTTTCAATGTTTTTAATGATCTAATGGGTTTTTTGTGTTTTAGTAGTTTCATGGTTTTATGGGTTTTTAAGGGTTTTAATGTTTTAAGAGTGTTTTGGTTTTTAGGGGTTTTAGGTTTTTTTAGGTTTATAGCATTTTTATGTTTTAGCATTTTTATGTGTTTTTTTGGTTTTTCAAAGTTTTCTTAGAGGTTTTCATGGTTTTTTGGGGTTTTTATATTTTTCGGTATTTTTATCATTTTTTAGGATTTTATGGACTTTTAGGGTTTTTATGTAATTTATGGATTTTAGGGGTTTTAGGGTTTTTAGGATTTTTAGGGTTTTTTGGGTTTTATGGTTTTTTTAGTTTTTATGGTTTTTCAGTTTTATACCTTTTAACTTTTTCAGTGGATTAAATGTGTTTTCTAATCTATAGTATTTTTTTGGGGATTATGGGTTTCTAGGGTTTTTAATGATTTTGTCTGTTTTATGGTTTCTATGGGTTCTTAAGGATTTGTAGATTTTTTATGGGTATTTAGGGGTTTTGTTATGTTTTATTATTTTCATAGGGTTTTATGGGTTGTTAGGGCTTCGTAGGATTTTAGTGATTTTATAGATTTTTTGGAATTTTTATTTTTTCTTAGGGTTTTTAGTAATTTTTATTGGGTTTAGTGTTTTTAGGTGTTTTAGGGTTTTTTAGGGGTTTTTACTATTTCTTAGGGTTTTTATGGTTTTTAAGTGTTTTAAGGTTTTTTAATATTTCTAATGGATTTTGATGTTTTTAATGATTTTTTGGGAATTTTTTGCCTTTTTATGGTCGCTGGGTATTTAGGGTTTTAGGGAATTTGGGTTTTTTTAGTGTAATTATGGGTTTTTTTGTTTTTTTTTGTAGGGATTTTTGATTTTTAGGCCTTTTATGTTTTTTTTGTGTTTTTTAAAATTTTAAGTAGTTTAAAGGATTTTTAGATTTATGTTGGGTTTTTAGGTTTTTTATGGGGTATTGGGGGGGTGTTAAAGTTTATGTTTTTTTTATTTTAGGTTTTTTAGGGTTTTAGGGTCTTTTAGGTTTTTTAGCATCTTTTTAATTTTTTTGGGTGTTTTATTTGTATTTAAGTTTTTGAGGATTTTAGGGTTTTTCATGTTTGGTATGGTTTTTTACATTTTTATGGGTTTTTGGGAGTTTTTCTATTTTTTGGATTTTATAGTTTTTTTGAATTTGTAGGGCTTTGGTGTTTTTAGGGATTTTATGGGTTTTAGGTATTTTCGTGTTTTTAGGATTTTGTAGTGCATTTTGGTTTTTATCATTTTATTTCAATTTATTGGTATTTAGGGTTTTTACATTTTTAGGGTTTTCTGGTAATTTATAGATTTTAATGGAATTAGGTGTTTTTTTTGGGTTTTGATGGTATTTTTGGATTTTTAGTGTTTTTATAGTGCATTTTTTTATTCTTTTGGATTTAATGATTATTTAGAATTTTTAAGATTTTTAGTGGTTTTTTATGGTTTTTAGGGTTTTTACCTGTTTTTTGAGTTTTTATGTTTTTAGGATTTTTTGAGTTTTTTATGCATTTTTTTGATTTTCGGGGTTTTATATGATTTTAGGTTTTTAATATTTACTTAGTTTATTTTTCTAGGGTTTTTATAATTTTTTGGCTTTTTTGGGGATTGTTTATGGGTTTTTATGGTTTTTTCGATTTTAATGGATTTTGTGGGTTTTATGGTTTTTTAGGGTTTTTATTGGTTTTAGGGATTTTAGAGTTCTTGGGGTTTTAAGGTTTTCATAGGGTAGTTCAGGGTTTTTAGGTTTTTGACCTTTTATTGATATTTAGGTATTTTTTTAATATTTTATTTGTATTAATGATTTTTAATTATTTTGAAGGGTTTTGTTTTTTTTTTGGTTTTTTGGGTTTTTAGGGTCTTTATTATTTCTAGATTTTTTTTTGGTTTTTAGGGGTTTCAAGTTTTTTGGGATTTTTATGGGTTTCATTGGGGATTTAGTGGTTTTTAAGGGGTTTTGTGTGATTAGTAATTTTTAATGATTCTTTTTGGATTTTTATTGGGTTTTAGGGTTTTTGGTGATTTTTTTGGGGTTTATGTGTTTTTTGGGGTTTTTTTCATTTTTTGGTGTTTTAGGAGTATTTTGTGTTTTTAGGGTTTTAATGTTATTTAGGCCATTCATACACTTTTAGGGTTTTAATGCGATTTAAAATTTTTTTGGGTCTTTATAGGTTTTAGTGTTTTATGGTTTTAGGGATTTTTATGGATTTTAGGGTTTTAGGGGTTTCAAGTGGACTTTGCTGTTTTTATATTTTTTAGGGTTTTTAGGTGTTTTAAAAGTTTTTAGGATTTGAACGTTTTCTTAGGGGTTTTTTGGGTTTTTTTCATTTTTAATTTTTCAAGTATTTTTTGGGATTTTTTGGATATTTATGGGTTTTTAGGGATTTATGGATTTTAGGGTTTTTTTCAGTTTTTATGGTTTTTATTGTTTTTATTATTTTTATGGTTTTTTTGGGTTTTTAGAGTTCTTTTTGAGTTTTTAGGTGTTTTATAGTTTCATAGAGTTTTTTAATGTTTTGTGGTGTTTAGATTTTTAGATGTTTTTATAATTTTTATTGGTTTTTAGGGGTTTTTATGGTTTTATGGTTTATGTACTTTTGGGGGGTTTGTATTTTTATGGTATTTTATTTTTTTTAGTGTTTTTCGGTTTTTAGGGTTTAGTGTGTTTTATGAGTTTTAAGGGGTTTTAAGTGTATTTTATGTTTTTAGGAATTTTTAGGGATTTTTAAGATTCTTATAGTTTTTAGGGATTTTAGTCATTTTGAGGATTTTTAAGGGTTTTAGGGTTATTTCAGTTTTTATGGTTTTTAACATTTCCAAGAATTTTAGGTATTTGAAGTGGTTTTAGGCATTTAAGGTTTTCTTAGTGTTTTTCAGGGTGTTAATGGGTTTTTATGTTTTTAAGGATTTTTGAGAAATTTTAGGATATTTTTTTTGTTTTTAGGTATTTTGATTGATTTGTGGTTTTATAGTTTTAGGGATTTTATGGTTTTTTGGGTTTTAGGGGTGTTTAAGATTTTAGGTATTTTAAATTTTTTTAGATTTTATAATCGTTTTCATGTTTTAAATGGCTTTTATAGTTTTTAATGGTTTTAAATGTTTTATGATTTTTTTGGTTTTTAGGGTTTTTAGGGTTATAGGGTTGATTTTTTTGGGTTTTAGGGGTTTTAGGTGTTTTAGGTATTAAAGGTTTTCAAGGGTTTTCATGTTTTTTATGGTTTTTTTAAATTTTTAATGATTTTTTTGACTTCCTTAAGGATTTTAATATGTTTTAGGGTTTTTTGGGACTTTGAGGGTTTTCATAGGTTTTTAGGGGTTTATGGTTTTATGGTTTTTGTGATTTTTCTATTTTTAAGGGATTTTTGAGTTTTTATAATTTTAATGGATTTAAATGTTTTTATTGTTTTAGGGGTTTGAAGGGTTTTTTTAGTTTTTATTAGATTTAGGGGTTTTATGAGATTTTATGGTTTTTTGGGGTTTTAGGTTTTTAGGGTTTTTAATGTTTTTTTTGGTTTTTAAGCGTATAAAATATTTTTAGTTTTTGGGTTTTCTTAGGGGTTTTCAAGGTTTGTATTATTTTTACAATTTTATGATTTTTATGAATTTTTTTAGAATTTTTATGGTCTTTACGATTATTTATATATTTTGAGGATTTTTAGTGTTTTTAAGGTTTTTTGAGTTTTTTAAGATTTTTAGTATTTTTAGAGTTTTTTTCATGTTTTTAGGGGTTAAAATGTGTTTAGAGTTTTAGAGGGTTTTTTGAGTTTTAATGGGTTTTTAGGGTCATTAAAATTTTAAAGGGTTTTAGGGGTTTTGTGGTTCTCATGGGTTTTTGTGTTTTTTGGTTTTTGGATGTTTTATGTGTTTTTATGTTTTTAATTTTTTTTCATTGGGTTTTTAGGGTTTTTATGGATTTTTACATTTTTTGGATTTTTTTGGGCATTTTTATGACTATAATAGGGTTTTAGAATTTTCAGGAATTTTGAGGGGTTGTAGGGTTTTTAGGATTTTTTGGGGGTTTTAGGGTTTTTTTATTTTCACATGTTTTAATGTCATTTTCATTTTTTATGGACAAAAATAGCTTTATAGTTATTCATGATTTTTAAGGGTTTTAATGGTTTTTAGAGTTATTTATGGGTTTTATGGGTTTTGGGATTTTTATGGGTTTATATGGTTTTATGGGATTTTAGGGATTTTATATTTTTTAGGCAAGGAAGATGCGAGGGTTGGGCTATTCCTTGCCCCCCCCCCCCCAAATTTATTAAAAGAAAAACGAGACACAACAGACAAGGGAGGGGAGGGGTCGAACGACCCACACCCAAAAAGCCCTTACAACCCACGCCAAATAAAGAAAATACAGAGAAAAAAAAGGACTCAAAAACAGACACAACAACAGCATCATCACGTCACATCCAGCTAGTACCAGCATCCAGCAACACTACATCCAGCATTAACCAGCATCCAGCAGCTCACAGCTAACCAACGACCAGCATTCAAACTACAGCAGTAAACGACATCCAGCAGCAGCAGCCAGCCAACCAGCATCCACAACCAACTAGCAACCAGCATCCTCATTTTCAAACAACCAACACCTCTTTCACAGCTCAACCAAGCAGCCAACGTCCAGCCCATCAAAAAAATAAAAGTCCCCAACAGCGCCTTCCAGCCAATCATCAGCTCATATCCATTAGCACCAAAGCCAGCATTCATTAGCACCAAAGCCAGCAACACCAAAACCATCACCAGCAATTTCATCAGCCCATCATCAACCACCGACATCATCAACTCCACGCATCCCAGTCCAGTAACAAACATGATCCAGCACCAAATTTTCAGCCAGCCAACACTTCCTTCTATGCCTCGAGAACAAGCAGCAGCACAACACATTTCTCCCAGATGAAGAAACCAACTCGCGAACCCGTCCACCAGCCACCCATTCCATAACAGCAGATCAATCACGCACTCACAAAGCAGTATTTCACTGAATCCGTGAGCCATCAAATTTTATATGTATTTTTTCAGTTTTTGAAGTTTTTAGTGATTTTGAGTGTCTTTAGGTTATTTAGTGATTTATGGTTTTTTGGAATTTTAGGATTTTGTTTCAATTTTATGGGTTTTAGAATTTTTTTAACATTTTTATGAGTTATAATGGAGTTTAGAGTATAGTGGAATCTAGTGTTTTCAGGTTTTTAGGTTTTTTTGTGTTTTAAGGGTATTATGGGTTTTGTGGTTTTAGAGTTTTAATGGGTTTTTACGGTTTTTAGGGTTTTTAGTGTTTTTATGTTTATATGAGTTCTAAGAGGTTTTTAGGTTTTTTCCATTTTCATTGGGTATTTTTTTTTGGTTTTTAGGGTTTTTCAAGGTTATACGTATTTTTATTGCCTTTTTAGGATTTTTATAGTTTTTTAGGGTTTTATGGGTTTTGAGTGTTTTTATTACTATTGTGCTTTTTATGATTTTTTTGGATTTTGGTTTTATTTTAATTTTAAGTTTTTTATGCATTTTAATGTTTTTTATACTTTTTTAATGTCTAAGGTTTTTAAAAGGGGTTTTACTGTTTTAGTGGGTTTTAGGGTTTTAATGAATTGTTTGGATTTTCAGGTTTTTTAATGTATTAAGGGTAAGGAAGATGCGAGGGTCAGGCTATTCCCGGCCCCCCAAATTTATTAACAAGGAAAAAGAGACACAGCAGACAAGGGAGGGGAGGGGTCAATCAACCCACACCCAAAAACCCCTTACAACGCACGCAAAAAGAAAATCAAAAAAGAAAACAAAAGGAAAAAAGCACACACAACCAAGCAGAAACCACCACTATCCAGCATCAACCAGCCTCCAACATCTCACAGCTTCCCAACAACCAGCATCCAAACTCAGAACGACCAGCAAACAGCACCAGGGGTTATTAATATTTTTAAGGTTTTCAGATATTTTTTAATGATTTTTAGGGCCTTTAAAGGATTTTTATGGTTATAGGGTTTCAGGCAGAAGAGTTTCAGGACTATGCAATCCTAGCCCCTAAAAAAAGGAAACAACAGTACAAGACTAGGGGAGGGCTGGGTCAATCAACCCATACCCAAAAACTATCCCCAAAAAGAAAAAAAGAAAAGAAAAAGGAACAACAAAAGACATAGCAGACCGAACAACCGAGCACCGCATCACCCGTCCTCCCTTCTATAGGGATCCCTGTCTACACTATACCCATAGGAGGCATCTGAGTCCACCATCTCCCATTCATATGACTCATACTGCATGAGGAAGTCAGTACAATAACACCTGAGTCGCTTCTTCTCTAACTTCATATCCACTCTATCCTTGGAAAGAGCATCCTCCGCAGCTTTGGATGCCTTCGATGAGGCCCTTGTTGTCAGTGGTTTTGGAAGGGATGTATAGTCCCTCCTTCCCCTCCTCTTGGTAGGGGAGGCACTCCCCATCCTCCTACTTTAAAGGACATCATCAGTACTCACCACCTTGGGGATCCCATCCTGCCTGGAATCAACAGTCGCGGGCTCAGACCCTCCTCTTGGATCCGAGTCAGGATGAACTGGGCCATCCATCAAGGTCCTCCTCCTTGAATTCTTGGGCGTGTTCAAATCATTGAAGTCATTAAAGTACCCAAAGATAAAATCATGTTTGACAACCTCATCAATGATATCATAGTCAAACATCACCTTCAGTTTGGGCTACTATAGAATCTCACGTCAGTGTTGCTCAAGGGGGGTTTCAGAACCATACAACATGATCATATCAGCGAGTTCAACACAAGTAGGTAGCTTTTTAAAGACCATAATCTCCATTCCCAAACTCTTTTGCACCACTATTCGCTCAGCAGCAGAAGGGGCTACATCACACAGCTCATGTTCTAGAAAATGAACAGATGGGGTGGCCTTGGCACCACCTAAATTATCACCTGGGGTATTTAAGGCTATCTCTTCTAAGTGGGTGTCAGAGACCTATTGCTCCTCATCATCCTGAGCATCAACCGGTGACTCCAGAAACTCCCCCTCCTCATGATCAAGCACCAAAAATGGATTCTATATGAGAACCGGGTCCTATTATAACTCTTGGCCATTTTTCTCGGCAGAAGCAGCATTCTTCAGCAACCCCTCCATCCTCATACACTCAGAACCAAAACTGGGAATTTCACTGCAAACCCCACTTAGAACCATCTGAAAGTAGTCATCAACATCCATATCATTCTCACATACCACCTACACCACCCCACTGGACAAAGGGACAGCACCTGCCTGTCCTAAATCAGCCTTCAACCGATAGAAACAGTCCTTTACCAAGACCCCTTGGTGAATCTCCCCATCATTTTTTAGGTTTTATTGGATTTTATGGTTTTTAATCATATTTTTGGTTTAGAGGGTTTTCAGTTTTTATAGTGGGTTTTTACAGTTTCTATTGTTTTTATGGGTTTAAATGTTTTTAGTAGTTTATGGGTTTTAGGGGATTTAGTTTTTTTTTATTTTTATGATTTTTATGGATTTATGTGTTTTTAGGATTTTATGGTTTTCATAGAGTTTTTTCAGACTTTTGGGTATTTTTACAATTTTAAGGATTTTTAGCACATTTTAGGATATTTATGGGTTTTTAGGGTTTTTAGGGATTTTGAGAGGTTTAATGTATTGTTCAGTTTTTTATAGTTTTCTGGTTTTTTTAGGTTTTAGAGTTTTTTTAGCTTTCAAGGTTTATTAAGGTTTTTCATGTTATTTAATGTTTTAGGTGTTTCATTTGTTTATTAAGTTTTTAGTGGTTTTAAGGTCATTTTAGGTTTTTCAGAATTTTTAATACTTTTAGGGGTATTATGGATTTTAGGGTTTTTAGGGTCTTTTAGGGTTTTTAAGGGTTTTTAAAAAATTTAGACTCTCTATAGTTTTTTGTTATTTTTAGTTTTTTAAGGTTCTCTTAAGGTTTTTTAGGGTTTTTAGGGATTTTTACATTTTTTGGGATATCTAAGGATTTTTTATGTTTTTTATTAGTTTTTAGAGTATTTAGTGATTTTTAGGGTTTTAGGGCTTCAAATGTTTTAGGGTTTTTCAGATTTATATGTTTTCATATTTTAGGGGTTTAAAATGTTTTAAGATATTTAGGGATCTTTAGAGATTGTAGGGTTTTTTAGTTGTTGTATTTTTTTATGGTTTTTTCCCTTTTAGTGATTTTTTTTTGAGTTTTAAGGGTTTTTAGGGTTTTTCTATTTTTAAAATTATTTAGAGGTTTGAAGGGTTTTTAGTGTTTTTATGGTTTTAGGTGCATTAGGGTTTTAGGGTCTTTTAGGGGTTTTAGGGGTATTTGCATATTTTTATTTTTAGGGGTTGATAGTCTTATTATATTTTTCATATTTTCTTTAGGCTTTTCATGGTTTTCAGGGGTTTTAAATTTTTATGGAATTTTAGGGCCTTTAAGGTTTTTTATTGTTTTTTCGGTATTTCAGGGATTTTGAGAGTATTATGGGTTTTCTGGGTTTAAAATAATTTTTAGGATTTAGGGATTTTATGTGTTTTTACGTTTTTAAGGATTTATAAGGGGTTCTTGCGTTTTTAGTGTTTTTTATGTTTTTATGGAATATAAGGGTTTTTTAGGATTTCTGGTATTTAGTGTCTTAAAGGAATTTCATTGATTTAGGGTTTTATATTTTTATCTATTTTTCTGGGGGTTTTATATTTTTATGTATTAATAGATTTTTAAATTTTTTAACATTTTTTTAAGTTTAATTTTTTTTTTATTTCCGTGTATTTTTAGGGTTTTTATGGTTTTTTTGGGATTTAATATTTTTTTGGTTTTTAGGGGTTTTTATGGTTTTAAATGGTTTTTTCATCGTCATTGATTTTAGGAATGTTTATGTCATTAGGTTTTATGTTATTTCTAGGGTTTTGGGGTTTTACATTTTTAGTGATCTTTTGGTTTTTTTTGGATTTTTGGGGTTTTTAGGTATTTTGAGTTGTTTTTTGTGGTTTAGGGTTTTTTTAGTATTTTTTCATTTTTTAGGGGTTTTGAGGTTTTTAGATATTTTTAATGTTTTTATGAGTTCAATGAATTTTTAGAGTTTTTATTAGGTTTTAGGCATTTTAGGGGTTTTATGGTTTTTAACGTTTTTTGGGTTTTTTGTTTTTTAGGGGTTTAGGGGTTTTTAGGCTTTTTCCATTTTATGGGATTTAGGTGTTTTAAGGTTTTTATGTTTTTCCTATAGGATATAGGGTTTAATGGTTTTTTAATTTTTTTTTGTTATTTTAGGGATTCTTAAGATATATATGGTGTTTTAGTGTTAAAAGATATTTTAAGGGTTTTTATGTATTTTATGAATATTTGAGTTTTATGGTTTTTTTGGGATTCTATATTTTTTGAGTTTTTAGGTTTTTTATTTATTTTAGATTATTTTAATATTTGTAGGGGTATTAAGGGTTTTTTAGTGTTTTTCTGTTTTTATTTATTTTTATGCTTTTTATGGGTTTTAAGGAGTTTTAGGGGTTTTTACAGTTTTTAGGATTTTTAGTATTTTTAGCATATTTTAAGTTTTTTAGAGGTTTTAATTTTTTTTAATGTTTTATTTTATTTTTTTCATGGGTTTTATGTTCTTTTAGGTTTTTAGGGATTTATAGGGCCATTTAAGTATTTTTATGGTTTTGGGTTTTTAAGTATTTAGAGTTTTTTTAGGGTTTTTATGGTTTTTATGGTTTTTAAGGTTATTAAAGTTTTTGGGGATTTCATGGTTTTTAAGTGTTTTTATTTTTTAAGGTTTTCTTAGTCTGGTTATGGGTTTTTTTGGGTTTTTTACATTTTAGGTACTTTTTTGGATTTATTAGGTTTTTTTAGTTTTTATGGATTTTATTGATTTTTTGGGTTTTTGGGATTTTTTGGTTTATAAGGATTTTAGGGTTTTTAGTATTTTTTGGGTTTTTATAGTTTCAAGTGATTTTAGGGTTGTAAGGTCTCATTCACGTTTTTAAGGTTTCTTAGGTTTTTTATGTTTTTTTGGTTTTTAGGTCTTTTATGATTTTTTTTGGTTTTTTTGTTTTTTAGTGATTTTGAGGGGTTTTCGGATTTTTTAGGGGTTTTAGAGATTTTATTGATTTTTGGGGATTTTTGGGTTTTTTGAGTTTTATATATGGATTACTATTTTTTAGTGTTTTTTAAAAAATTTAAGGGTTTAAATGGTTTTAATGTTCTTAGTGGTTTTTTAGGGTTATTAAGTGGATTCTATGTTTTATGGTTTTTAGGTGTCGTTTTCGTTTTTTTGGTTTTTTGGGGTTTTAGTGTGTTTTGCTTTTTTTTCTGAATTTTTAGGGGGTTTATGTTATTTTAGGTTTTGAATATTTTTTGAGTGTTTCTTCATGGTAGTTATCTTTTTTATATTTTAATGTATTTTTTGAGATTTTTAAGAATTTAATGGGTTCTTAGGGTTTTAGGGATTTTGAGGGTTTTTAGGATTTTTAGGGTTTTATAGATTTTTCAGGTTTTTGTAATTTAATGTTTTTTTAAATTTTTGGAGTTTATAAAATTTTTAGGGTTTCAAGTTTTTAATTACGATTAAATGGTTTTTTTTTGGGTTTTTCTGGTTTTAGGGGTGTTATGGTTTTTAGGGGGGTTGTGGTTTTTAGGAATATTTTGGGTTTTTAGGTTTTTTAAGGGTTTTATGTGATTTAGGTTTCTATGAAATTTTAGGGTATTTTTAGGGTATTAAGGGGTTTTTAAAATTTTCGATTTTGAGATATTTTTTGGATATTTAATGTATTTAGTATTGGGAATTTTTCAGATTTTATGAAGACCATTAAAAGATTTTGTGTTTCAATGACCATCCTTTAACCAATACGCATTAAAATAACCCCTTTGCAAAGCCTCCTTTAGGTTAAGTAGTTTTTTGAGCATGCATGACAACTCAGTTTCTATCAAAATACCATCAGAAAAGTCATTAAGGGAATTGACCTCTTTCACATTTCAAAGAGAAGCCGCAACCGAAAAAAATGTCAGATTCGAGAGAACTGAAACGAGCTTTACTCCAAAGCTTCAAAGTCTTCTTGAGAATTTTGAGTTTGATTATACAAGAAAAAGCATCACTTCTACAACGTAAAGAGTTCCAAGCACTCTGTATAATATCTCTACATTTAGGATGAGTTACCCAAGCCTTGGTAAATCAAAAAGGGAATGGAGGCTTGGGATCCCTTTCTACAAGTTCAACCAGAATAGGATGATGATCAGAATTAATTCTAGATAGAGTAGTACTAGATATGGATCCTCATGCATCCAAAGAAGTCTCATTTACAAAATCCCTATTAATTTTACTAACAAAAAAACTATTAAAATGCTTCCTTTTCCAAGTGTACTTTCCACTAACTAGATTAACCTCAAAAAGATCATTTTGATCAATGCACAATTTTAGTTCCCTATTATCTTATCTGTTGTTCGCAACACTTTTGTTTCAAAACAATTATGCTGTTGAAATTCCATACATGACCTCTCTATTTTAACTCGGTTTGGGGTTAAAGGAAATTTCCAACCTCTATTTTCCATAATTGAAGTTCTTTGGCAAGCACCGTTCTCTGGTTGGATTAAAATAAATTCGGATAGTGCCTCTAGAGGAAATCTGGGACCTGCTAGTTTTGGGGCTATTTATAGGGATCATCTTGGATGGGTTCTTGGTTGTCTTCATGGATCTTATGGACATGCCTCCACCCTTTAAGCAAAAATGATTGGTGTTATTATAGCAGTTGATCAGGATGAACAACACGGTTGGAAGAATCTTTGGCTTGAATGTGATTCTACTACTGTTTTTCTTGCCATTCGTTCTGGTTCTATTCATCTTTCATGGAAGATCACCAATAGAAGGATCATATGTTTGGATTATCTTTACTCTATGGATCATATTGTTACCCATATATATTCAATAGGCTAATGCGATTGCTGATGGTCTTTCTAGTGATGGTTTCAATGGTCTTGCCTTTCAATGGGACAATCAGGTTTCAGATGATCTTCTTCCTCTTGTTAAGAGGGATCCTTGTAAATCTCCCATGTTTAGACTTCTGTAATGTTTTCATTTAATAAAGGGGTCTTTCAATTATGGGAAAGGTATAAATTTACCATTAAAAAATATATTTAGTATTTTTTTTGGGATTTTTAGGGTTTTATGGGTTTTATAGTTTTTTGGAGTTTTTTGGTTTTTAGAATTTTTAGGTTTTTTATGAATTTTTGTTTTTTTAGATTTTTATGGTTTTATTTTTTTCAGTGTTTTTATGGGCTTTTATGTTTTTAGATATTTTTAGGTAATTTTTTGTATTTTGACTATTTTTTGGGTTTTTAGGGTTTTTAGATATTTTATGGATTTTTGGGTTTTAAGATTTTTTCAGTTTTTTGGGGTTTTAAGGTATTTTATATTTTTTAATATTTTTCTTTGTTTAAATTGTTTTTATAATATTTAGTTGTTTTTAGTGGTTTTATAGTTTTTAGAGGTTTTTATAGTTTTCAGTGTTTTTAGAGTTTTACGTCTTTTATGTTTTTTAGGTAATAATGGTCTTCTTGGGAATTTTTAGGGTTTTAGGGTTCTTTACATTTTTAGTGATTTTTACTGACTTTTTTGGAATTTAATGGTTTTTAGTATTTTTAGGGGATTTGAGTTGTTTTTGTGTTTTTTATTCTTTTTTGTTTTTTTTTTGTTTTTTTCACTTTTTATGTTTTTTTAGGGTTTGAAAGTTTTTTTAGATTTAAGTGGTTTAAAGGGTTTTTAGATATTTTAGTGGGTTTTCTTGGTTTTTATGGGTTCTTTGAATTTTTAATGTTTTTATGGGTTTTTTGATTTATAGGGTTTTTACCATCTGTTGTTTTTAGGGGTTCTATGTGTTTATAGTTTTTAATGTAATATTATTGTATTTTAGGGTTTTTGTGGTTTTTATGTTTTTATGTATTTTTAGGAATTTTTTAGGATTTTGTTGAATTTTATGATTTTAAAGGGTGTTTATAGTTTTTGAGGCCTATTAGTGGTTTTAGAAATTTTATGGTTTCTTTGGGTTTTGGTGGTTTTTTGAGTTTTTAGGGTTTTTAATTTATTTTTATATTTTCTAATATTTCTTACTATGTTATGGGTTTTTTATATCATTAATTATTTTTTAGGGATTTTATGAGATTTTAGGGTCATTATGGGTTTAAAATGTTTTGGGGGGTTTTAGGGCAAGGAAGATGCGAGGGTCAGGCTATTCCCACCCCCCCCCCCCCAAATTTATTAACAAGGAAAAAGAGACACAACAGACAAGGGAGGGGAGGGTTCAATCAACCCACACCCGAAAACCCCTTACAACGCACGCAAAAAGAAAATCAAAAAAGAAAACAAAAGGAAAAAAGCACACACAACCAAGCTGCAACCACCACTATCCAGCATCAACCAGCCTCCAGCATCTCACAGCTTCCCAACAACCAGCATCCAAACTCAGAACGACCAGCATACAGCACCAGCATCCAGCAGCACCACATCCAATCTTCATAGAAACACAGTAGCAGTAATATATCCAAACCAACCAGCCCCAGCAACCAACATCACGAAATCCAGCATCACAGCCAAACACACGCAGCAGCCTCAGACCACAACACAAGCACAACCGAACGCAGCAATCACCACTTTCCATCAAACAACAACCATCAACAAGTAGCACAACAACATACTCATCCACAACAGCACTGAAAACCAAAAAACCACACATCATCCAACATTCACCACCAACCAGCAACTCATAACCAACCAAAGGCCCACATCCATTCGTACAAGGTCCATCACCCAGCACCTTCTCACCAAGAAGGTCCCTCTCAAGCAATATAGAACCATCAGTAGCGGAAGAACAAAAACCAACACCACCCAACAGAACCGATATACAACATCCACATCGAAACCAAAACAGTATCCACAACCCACTCAGCAGAAACAACAATTCAAAGCCAGGACAACCACTAGTAAACCACACGCAGACCAACAGATCGAAGCGAACACAACAATGTTTAATCATACCTTCATCAGCAGCAAGGTCAAACAAGGTACCCTAGATTTGAGTTATCGTCATAGAGGAATCCGGACCCTGAGGCAGCATCTTGTGTCGCCGAAGCAACACTCTCTACTGTTGGAGCCCCCTACGCCACTGACCCATCCATGGAAGCCTCCGGTCAACATGCACAACTCCGATCGACGCATGAAGCTCATAAAAACCAGCCACCAAAGAGCTGTCTGGAACGTCCCAGTAGCCCACAGAGCCTCCATAAACACTGAAGTCCAAACACACAGAAATCCTCCAGAATCGGGGTGCCATCAGGGACGAAACCAAGTAGCGAAGCAGCAAGACAAAGAAAATACGTTGGAATTCCAGATCTGGGGGGTTTTAGGATTCTTTAGGGTTCTATCATTTTTATGTTTTTAGGTGTTTTAAGTGTTTTTATGTTTTATGTATTTCTTAGGTTTTTTTACATTTTTATGGATTTTTCATTCATTTTTAAGATTTTATGGGTTTTTAGTTTTTAATGGATTTCTTGAGGGTTTAGAGTTTTTAAGGTTTTTTGGGATTATGGATTTTTATGTTTTTTAGGGTTTTAAGTTTTTTTATAGGTTTTAGGGGTTTAATGGGGGGTTTAGAGTTTTTTGTGGGTTTTTAGAGTTTTTTACAACTTTTGGAGGTTTTCATGTTTTTAATGGTTTTATGGTTTTTAGGGGTTTTTATGGATTTTATGTGGTTTTAGGTTTTCTAGTGGATTTTTATTGAGTTTAAGGTATTTTAAATTTTTAGTGATATATATGGATTTTTAAGTATTTTTTAAGTTTTTTAGAAGGTTTAGGGATTTTGAGGGTCTTGAGGGTTTTTATGGTTTTACGGGATTTATTTTTTTTCTAGAGTTTAAGGATTTGGTCTATGTTTTTTTGGGTTTTTATGGTCTTTATATTTTTTTAAAAAAATAGGATTTTTATATTTTTTAGCTGTTTTAGGGTTTTAATAGTTTTTTGGGGTTTTAATGTTTTAGCGGGATTTTTTGTTTTTAAGGATTTTAAGTTTTTTTTAGGTTTTATGGATTTTAAAGGGTATTTCATGGTATTTATGGATATTTATGTTTTTAGGGATTTTTATAAATTTATTATTATTTTTTTGGGATTTTTAGGGTTTTAGGGATTTTGAGGGGTTTTAGTGTTTTTATGGTTCATGGGGGGGTTTTGGGGGTTTTTGGAGTTTTTTATGGTTTTCATGGTTTTTAGAAATTTTTTATGTTTTAGTAGTTTAAAGGGTTTTTATAGTTTCCTATAACTTTTAATGTTTTATGTGTTTTCAGGTTTTTTAATATTTTTAGGGGTTTATTTGGTTTTTTAGGTTTTGGCAATTTTTTATTTTTAGGGGTACAAATTGTGTTTAGTTGTTTAATTTATTCTTACAGGTTTTTAGGGTTTCTATGTTTTAATACTATTTTTAGAAATTTTTAGGGATTTTTATGATTTTTATGGTTCATAGTCTTTTGAGGTATTTTGAAATTTTTTACAGTTTTTTATCACTGTAGGGTTTTTATGGGTTTTAACATTTTTTTGGTTTCTTATGAATTTAAATTATTTTTATATTTTCTTAGAGAATTTCAAGGTTTTCAGGGTTTTTTATGTTTTTATGGATTTTAAGGAATTTTATTGTTCTTGGGGGGTCTTCTTGAATTTGAGGGGTTTTAGTGTTTTTAGTGTTAGGATTTTTATGGATCTTTTGGATTTTTATGGTTTTTTTGTGTTTGTTAGGGTTTAATTGGTTTTTATATTTTTTATCTTCTAAGCGATTTAATGAGTTTTTTTAATTTCTAGTGGGTTTTGGGTTTTATTTTTTTTTAGGGATTTTATGTTATCCAGGTTTTTTTAGTTTTTAGTGGTTTTAGGTGTTTTAGATTTTTTTAGGTTTTTAAGGGTTTAAAGTGTATTTAGAGTTTTAATATTTTCTTACTTGTTTTCAGGTTTTTTAGTATTTTTTACATTTTAAGGTTTTATAGTATTTTTATGTTTTTTGGGTATTTGGTGATTTTCAGGTGTTTTGGGTTTTTTAGGGTTTGTGGTTGTTTATTTTTAAGGCTCATTTTTAAGGGATTTAAAGTTCTTTAGAGTTTTTTTAACATTTTTATGTGTTTAAAGTTTTTTTAGTATTTTTTTAATTTTGGTTGGGTTTTAATGGTTTTAAAGGATGTTGGGGGTTTTATGGTTTTTATGATTATTGGGTATTTATATTTTTTTAATGTTTTTAATGTTTTTATATGTTTTTATGATTTTATTAGTGTTTTCCTAGGTTTTTATGTTTTATTACATTTTTATGGATTTTAGGCCTCTTTTAGGATTTTTATGTTAGTTTTTTATTTTAGTAATATTGAGGGTTTGTAGGGTTTGTAAGGGGTTTTATGGTCTTTTCGGTTTTGAGGGTTTTTTTGAGCTTTTTAGGGTTTCAAATGTTTTTTTAGTGTTTTCAAACATTTATATGGGTTTAAAAGTTTTTTCGTGTTTTTAGTGGATTTTATGGTTTTAAGGGTTTTATGGTTTCTTATAGATATTAGTAATTTTAATGTTTTATGTTATTTATGTGTATTTTCGTTTGTCTGGTTTTCTTGGTGTTTTTAGGGTTTTAGGGTTTTTTTTTGTTTTTAAGGAGTTTTAGGGATTTTTAGGATTTTTGAAGAAGTTTTATGATTTTGGAGGATTTTGATTGGTTTTTATAGTTTTTATTGATTTTGAGAGTTTGGAGGGTTTTTAGTGTTTTTATGGGTTTTTGGCATTTTTAGGTTTCTTGTGTTTTATAGTGTCATTAATGTTTTTAACATTATTCGCGGTTTAGAGGGGTTTTGGAGTTTTTAGTGGAGTTTGATTGTTTTATGGGAATTTTATGGTTTTTAGTGCTTTTAGGATTTCAATGATTTTTATGGTTTTTAATGATTTTATCATTTTTAGGTATTTTGGGTTTTGTGCATTTTTTTAATGTTTTCTTAGGGTTTTTTAATGATTTAATGTTTTTATGTTTTTTGGAATTTTTAGGGCCTTTTTATGATTTTTATGGGTTTTAATATTTTTACGTATTTTAAGTGTTTTTAGGGATATTAGGGGTTTTTGGGTTTTAATGATTTTCTCAGTTTAATGGTTTTAAGATTTTTTAGTGTTTTATTTCTTTTTAAGGATTTAAAGAGGTTTTAGAGTTTATAGTGGTTTTTTGGGTATTTATAATTTTTTTGGTGTTTTGAAGGATTTTACTTGTTTTGTGGTTCTTATAGATTTTAAGGTGTTTATTATATTTTTATTTTTTTATGGTTTTATAGTATTTTTTAGGGTTTTATGGTTTTTAGGTGTTTTTAGGTTTTTATGGTTTTATTATGGATTTTTACATTTTTCGGTTTTTTACATTTTTAGGGATTTTTATGGATTTTTATGATTTTTATTGTTTAATAGAGTTTTTATGGATATTGTGGGTTTGGGTGTTTTAGGGTTTGTAGGATTTTTATGGTTTTTATAATTTATAGGTTTTTAGGGGTTATAAGTTTTTTTTATGTTTTTAAGGTTTCTTTAGTTTTTCTGTGTTTATTGGGTTTTTTACATTTTTAGTAATTTTTTGGGAATTTTAAGGTTTTTTATGTTTTTTATTGTTTTTATTGATTTTGAGACTTTGAATTGTTTTTAGGTTTTTTAAGGATATATGAATGTTTTTGGTTTTTAGCGTCTTTTTTGATTTTTCTAGGATTTTAAGCATTTTATTGTTTTTAATGATTTTATCGGTTTAAAGGGTTTTTAGTGTTTTT
This sequence comes from Viscum album, assembly GCA_963277665.1. Taxonomy (NCBI): domain Eukaryota; kingdom Viridiplantae; phylum Streptophyta; class Magnoliopsida; order Santalales; family Viscaceae; genus Viscum; species Viscum album. The sequence continues at coordinate 480,956,577 of OY728162.1, forward strand.
TGTGGGATTTATAGTTTTAATGGTTTTTTGGGTTTAAAAGTTTTTTTGGGGGTTTTAGGGTTTTAAATTTCTTTTTAGGGATTTTAGCATTTTTTGGATTTTTGATGTTTTAAGTGTTTTTACGATTTTATTATTTTCTTTTGGAGTTTTATGGTTTTTAGGGATTTTTTTATGTTTTTGGGGATTCTAATCCCCTTTTAGGATTCATATATTTTTTTAGGGATTTTAGGTATTCTGTATGTTTTTAGGGGTTTTTTGGGTCTTTATAATATTTTTAGGGATTTTAGGGATTTGAGTGATTTTAGGTTTTCAACGTTTTCATGGGGTTTTAGTGTTTTTTGTTTTTATGTATTTTTTAAATATTTTTATGATTTTTTTGGTTTTTATGGTATTTAGGAAATTTCTGTGTTTTTACATGTTTTTAGGATTTTTAGGGTTTTTATGGTTTTTAACAATTTTTAGGTTTTTTGGATTTAATGTTTTTTTTAGGTTTTTAGGGTTTTTATGGGTTTTTATGCATTTTGGTATTTTATGGGAATTTTTAAAGATTTTTTTTTTGAATTTTATGGTTTTTGGGTTTTTAGGGATTCAAATTATTTTTATATGTTTTAGGGGTTTTATAGATTTTATGTTTTTTGTGGTTTTAGCATTTTTTAGTGTGTAAGGTATTTATAGTTTTTTAGAGACACATAACATTTTTTCGGGTTTAAAGGCTTTTTAGATTTTTAGTGTTTTTTTGGTTTTTAAGAATTTATAGTGTTTTAATGGTTTTTAGAGGTTTTACGGTTTTTATGGTTATTATGGTTTTTATGTTTTTTATGGGTTTTTTGTTTTTCATGTTTTTTGATATTTTAGGACATTGAATTTTTTTTATTTCTTTTATAATTTTAGGGGTTGAAATGTGTTTTAGTGTTTTTTGGGGTTTTAGAGTTTTAATGGGTTTTAGGGTTCTTAATATGTTTAAGTGTATTATTGTTTTTCATGGTTTTTAATTTTTTTTAGCATTTTAGGATTTTTATGAATATTAAGTGTTTTTAGTTTTTTAATGTTTTGTTAGTGATTTCTTCAGTTTTAGGAATGTTTAAAATTTTAGGTCTTTTTAAGGATTTTTCTTATTTATATTACTCGTACATTTGTTTTTGAGATTTTGAGGTTTTTTAGGGTTTTATGGTTTTTTTGTGTTTTGGGGGGTTTTAGTTTTTAGGGGATTAAATTTTTTTAAATTTTTTTAGGGGTTTAATGGGTTTTTAGTGTTTTAGTGGCTTTTAGGGTTTGGGGTTCTTTAACGTTTTAATGGGGTTTTTAGGTTTTTAGGGTTTTTAGGGTTTTTCGAGTTCTTTTGGATTTTTAGGGTTCTTTAGGTTTTTAGGGGTTTTAAGGGCATTTAGGTTCATTTTGTTTTATTATGGGTTTTCGGGTGTTAGGGTTTTTTACATTTTTAGGTATTTTTAATAATTTTTAGGATTTTATAGGGATTTTTAGGGGAGTTATGGGTTTTATGGTTTTTTGTGTCATTAGGGTTTTTTGGTTTTAGGGGTTTTTAGGGTTTTTATAGGTTTATGGGTTTAAAAGAGTTTTTGTTGGGCAAAAATCACTCAAGGTATCATCGAAGCATTTTTGAGGTGATTGTGTTTGTTGACAAAGTTAACATCTGCATTTTGATTGTTGACAAAGGAAACCATGGCATAAAAAGTTGTTGACAAATGGGATTTCATCGTGGCATGTTGAGTTCAAGGGAAGTGGTTAATGATCCATGTTTGATTCAAGATCGGAAAAAATGGAATGGATGATCTTGAGGTGGTACAAAAATAGAAGATACAAGGTGGCGTCGTCACGCAGGTGGACTTGCGTGTTGTTGACTTGAAGGGGAAGAAACTTTCATGCCATATGTTTTTCAAAATCAAGACATCAAAATATGGAAAAGTAAAGGGGGTTGCACATGTTTTAGGTTTGGTCACGAAAGTGGTAGTTTGGTCGCGCAAGTGACTAGCGCGGTAGAGGCTAGGGCGGCTGGACCAACGCGACCTGACTTGCCCGCCGAGGGGAGACTTGCGCGCTGTCGCGTTGGGTGAACAAATGCCTATAAATACAGGACCTCCCCTCGTCATTTTTGAGCAAGTACAACTCTTAGAAAAATCAGAGCTCCCATCGCGCAGGTGTGGAGGTCGCGCAAGTGGGGTGTGGACGTGCAGGTGGACTTGCGTGTCAGTGTTTGAAGTTGCACGCCTATTGGTAGTTGAACACCAATATCGGTTTGGGTGTAAAAGGTTGTGAGACGTGTATGTTTGGAGTTGCAGAAGCTTGTGTCGCTCAAGTGGTTGAGGTGGACTTGTGCTCCAGTTGTGACTTGCGCTCCGAGGCATGCACGCCGAATTAGACTTGCGTGCCAAGTAAGGTTGACTCATGGTGGCAATTCAGGGCTGTGTGAATGCCGGAAGATTGCTCGATACCTTCTATGCAATGTGAGATTCATCTACGGGTGAATGTTGGACTTCAACAGAGCATCCACATACAACAGAGGATGTATTCATTAGTGATAATTAAGAGACCTATGGGTCTATAAACTATGAGTGGATCCTTTTCAGAGTAGTGATCAAAGGAAGAGGAAGATGGTGATCCTCTCCACTGGCAGTGATCTAGAGAGAGAGAAATAGGGAATGACCCTTTGGAAAGCAGTGAGTTGACCCTAAGGCAGTGAGTCTGGGCATACAAGTGATATAGCCCGAACATTATTGGCAGTGAGCCTTAGTGGATTTGGTACAATGGTACATCGTCGTTGTATGCTCCTTGGACGTAGCCCAGTGAGGGTGACCCAATTAAAAATCTTTGTGTCTGCCTGGTTGCATCCTTGCATTGCATCTAAATCATAACAATCATATAAAGATAAAAAGAAGTGATCAACATAGACACATAAGAGAAAACAAAGTGACCCCTGTAATAAAGAGGTCAAGATCTAGTGGGGCAGGAATAATATTAAGAAAAGAATATTCATACCATGATTCACCCCCCCCCCCCTCTCAAGGTATATAGGCCCCTATTGGTCTTAACAGATTTAAATTTTTTCCATAACTTTTAGGGATTTTATTTTTTTTGGTTTTTATGTGTTTTTATTGTTTTAGGGTTTCATTGTTTCTAGAGGTGTGTACTGATTTTACGGTATTTAGGGGTTTTAAATTTTGTATTTTTTTTACGGTTTTTTAGGTTTTATTATAGTTTTCAGTAATTTTAGGTTTTTTTTACATTTTTTAGGATTTATAGGAGTTTTTATGTATATTTATAGTTTTTAGGGGTTTTAGAGATTTTGAAGGTCTTTGAGTTTTTTAGGTTTTTGTGGGGTTTTTTCCATTTTAGGAATTTGTTTGAGTTTTTAGGATTTTTATGATTTTTTATAGTTTTTTTACTATTTCTAGGGATTTAAACTGTTTTTATAATTTTTTGCGCCTTTTAGGATTTTTACAGGGGTTTTAGGTTTTTAATGGTTTTAGGGTTATTTATGGTTTTTAGGAGTTTTAAGGTTTCTTAGGGTTTTTTAAGGTTTTTATAATTTTTATGTTTTTAGGGGTTTTAAGTGTTTTTTAGTTTTTAAAGGATTTCATAGGTTATATAATTTTTTAGGGGTTTTTATGTTTTTAGGGATTTTAGTTCCCTTTTAGGATTTTTAGGATTTTTATGGTTTTTAGGGATTTTTATGGTTTTGTGGTTGTAATGGTATTTTTGGATTTTTTTGGGTTTTAGGTTTTTTTTATAGGTTTTATTGATTTTATATTTTTTAACATTTTTTTGTGTTTAAAGGGTTTTTACAGTTTTTAGTGTTTTTTTGGGTTTTTTGGGGTTTTTCATTTTTTATGATTTTTTTTTTGGATTGTATGGTTTTTAGGGTTTAGGTGTTTGGCATCTTTTAGGGTTTTTCTCTACTATTAGGTTTTTAAAGTTTTTTTTGGGTTTTCGAGGTTTTATGTTTTCATATTTTTTTAGGTATTTTTATTGGTTTTTAATATTTTTATGGTTATTAGGTTTTTTAAGGACATTGTGGGTTTTAGGGTTTTTTGGGTATGTATGGTTTTTAATGTTTTTTAGTTTTCTTAAATTTTTTAATTATTTTTATGTATTTAAGGTTTTATAAGGAGTATTTAGGGTTTTTAGTGGTTTACACATTTTTGGCATTTTTATGGATTTTAAGGATTTTTATGGTTTTTAGGGTTTCTAAAGAATTTGAGGGTTTTTAGTGTTTTTAGGGTTTTAGGAAATTTATTGATTTGGGTGTTATAGGGTTTTAGGATTTATTGAAATTTGTTTTTAATGGGTTTTAATGTATTTTAATGTCTTTTGGGTTTTAAATGGTTTTTAGTGGTTTTAGTGATTTTAGGGTTTTCATTTTTTTTATTGGTATTTAGGGTGTTTATAGTTTTCTATGGATTTATGGTTTTTAAGGATTTTTATTTTCTTCTTAGGGGATTTAAGGGTTTTTTCTTTTCTAGGTATTTTTTTGGTTTAAGGTGTTTTTAGAATTTTAACTTTTTCTTGGGGATATTCAGGTTTTTAATGATTTTTTACATTTTAAAAGAATTTTATGGTTTTTTGGTTTTTATGGTTTTTATCGATTTATAGTGGTAGTAATGTTTTCAAGGTTTTAGGGTTTTATTGTTATATTTTTTTTCCGTTTTTAGTTTTTTTTGAGCTTTTAATTTTTTTAAGGTTTTTAATGTTATCAAACATTTTTAGGGTTTTAAATTGTTTTCTGAGTTTTTTTTATCATTTTTTAGATTTTAATGTATTTATTGATTTTAATGGTTTTTATAGTTTTTTGGGATTATATGGACTTTAGGGGTTTCAAATTTTTTATGTTTTTAAGGGTTTTAAGTTGTTTATGATTTTATTGTTTTCTTAGCGTTTTCCTTGGGTTTTTTGGGTTTTTTGGGTTTTTTATGTTTCTAGGGATTTTTTGGAATTTTTTTATGACTTTTATGGATTTTTATGTATTTTAAGGGTTTTTTAGATTTTTATGGTTATTGATGGTTATTAGGGGTTTTTATAGGTTTTATAATGTTTTATAATGTTTTTTTGTTTTTTAGTGGATTCTTTTGAGATTTTTAGGGTTTGTAAGGGATTTTAGAGATTTTAATCATTTTAAGGTTTTAATGGTTTTTTGTAGTTTTTAGTAGGTTTTATGGTTTTTACAGGTTTTAGGTTTTTTAAAAGTCTTTAGGGGTTTTATGTTATTTCGGGTTTTTACAGGTTCTTTAAGCCTTTAGCGTTTTTAGGGGTTTTATGTGTTTTTTTGTTTTTCATGGTTTTCTTAGGGGATTTTTGAGTTTTTAGGGGTTTTCATGTTTTTAGGGAGTTTTAGTAATTTTTTTGTTTTTTTGTTTTTTTATTTATTTTGATGGATTCAGGGTTTTTAGATTTTTTTTGTTTTCATTGGGTTTTTTTTTTGTTTTTTTTAGGTTTTTTTATCATTTTTAGGGGTTTGGAATGTATTTAGAGTTTTTTGTTTATTTTTATTTGTTTCTTGGGGTTTTATGTATTTTTAAAGGTTTAGGGTTTTTATAATTTTTAGTGTTTTTTGGTTTTTTGGATTGTATGTGTTTTTTGGTTTTGAGGTCTTTCTTAGGGATTTTTCAGGGTTTTTAGGGTTTTTAAGTTTTTAGGGAATTTTAGGTCTTTTATCATTTTTTTGTTTTTAAGGTTATTAGGGATTTTAAGGTGTTTTAAGGTTGTTTGTGGTTTTTATTGTTTTTTGGGTTTTCAAGGTTTTATATATCTTTGTAGTTTTTTACATTTTTAGAGTTTTAAAGGGTTTTTAGAGTGTTTAGTGTGTTTTAGGTATTTTATGGGGTTTATGGGATTTTATGTATCTTTAGGCGTTTTAAGGCTTCTTGGGGTTTTATTATTTTTATGGGTTTTAGGGTTTTGTGATATTTTTATTGGATTTCATGATATTTAGTATTTTTTTAGGTTTTAATGTGTTTTATGTTTTTAGGGTTTTATGGTTTTATTAGGGTTTTTAGGTTTTTTAGGTTTTTTATGTTTTTAGTGAATTTTTTGTATTTTTTATTATATTATTTATATTTTTACAATTTTATCTATTTAAAGGGTTTTTGGGTTTTAATTTTTTTAGTGGTTTTTTTGTGGGTTTTCCTATTTTAAGTTTTTTGTGGTTTTCAGTGTTTTTATGTTTCTAACATTTTCTTTAGGTTTTTTCATGGATTTTTACGTTTTTTACAGTTTTTGGTATTATTAAATAATTTTCAGCATTTCTATGTGTTTTTAGAGTCTTTAGGGATTTTTAGGGTTCCTAGGGGATTTTATCTTTGTTAGGATTTTATACTTAGTTTGGTATTTGGATTTTTTTTGATATTTTTAGGGGTTTAAGTTTTTTAGTTTTCTTAAGGTTTTTAGCGGTTTAAAGGGTTTTAAGAGTTTTTAGTCGGTTTTAGGGATTTTATGGGTTTTGAGGATTTAATGGTTTATATGGAATTTGGATTTTTAGGGTATTTTAGATTTTTAATGGATTTAGTGTTTATTTAGTTTTTGGGGTTTTACTTGTTTTTTTGTTAAATTTTCTTTGAGGGCTTTAGCTGTTTTAGAGGTTTTTACATTTTTTATATATTTTTAGGGAATTTCCAAATTTTTATTATTTTTTGGGATTTTAGGTATTTTGAGATTTTTAGGGGTTTTTAGTGTTTTTAGGGGTTTTTTTCATTTTTAAAATTTTTTATGCATTTTAGTTGTTTTTTGGTTTCTAAGGTTTTCTTAGTGTTTTATGAGTTTTTAGTACTTTTTTGATTTTAGGGATATTTAGGATTTTTTTGGGTTTTTAGGGAATTTGAGTGTTGTTAGGGGTTTTTAGATGTTTTAGGGGTTTTAAGTATTTCTTTAATTTATATGGGGTTTTTGAGTTTTTTTTGGGTATTAATGTATTTTTTAAATTTTATAACATTTTTAACGTTTTAAAGAGTCTATAGAGTTTTAGTGGCTTTTGTTAGGGTTTTACATGTTTTACAGGTTTTTAAATGTTTAAAAGTTTTTATTAATTTAGGGTATTTATGGGTTTTTATGGTTTTTAGGGTCTTTATCAATTTTTAGGGTTTTAGGGGTTTTAAGTGTATTTAGGTCTTTATTATTTTCTTAGGTTTTTCTAAATTTTTAGGTTTTTTTATATTTTTAGTGATTTTAGGGAATATTTTGGATTTTATCATTTTATGGGTTTTTAGGAATTTTGGATGGGTTTAGGGTTTTTAGAGTTATTTTCTTTATGGATTTTTTATTTTTTGTAGGTAATTAAATGTTTTTTAGAGTTTCTTATCATTTTCAGTGTATAAAGGGTTTAAGTTTTTTTGCATTTTTAGAGTTTTTATTGATATTTAGGGGTTTTAAGGTTTTAATGATTTTTTTTGGTTTTTAGAGGGCTTATGTGTTTTATGGTTTTTTGTATTTTTAGGTGATTTATTTGTTTTTAGTTTTTAATGTTTTCTTAGAAGTTTTTAGGGTTTTATAATTTTTTACATTTTTTGAAATTTTTATGGATTTTATGATTTTTATGGTGTTTAATGTTTTCATGGATTTTGAGGGGTTCTATAGTATTTTAGAGGTTTTATTGTTTTATTGTTTTTTGGGTTTCTAGGAATTTTTTTGAGTATAGTGTTTTAAAGGTTTTTTAGAGTCTTTTAAAATTTTATAGGTTTGAAGGGTTTTTATAGTTTTTATTCATTTTTAGGGATTTAATGTTTTTAGGGGATTTAGGGGGGTTTTTTGTTTTTAGGGTTTCATGGTGTTTATTGATTTTTTAGTTTTTATGTGTTTTAATAGGATTAGGTTTTAACTATTTTCGTAGGCTTTTTCATAGTTTTTGGTTTTTTAACATTTTTAGGGATTTTTATAGACATTGTAGGATTTTTATGGTTTTTAGGATTTTTAGGGATTTTGAGTTGTTTTATGGTTTTAAAGTGTTTTTAGGGTTTTTATGTTTTTTTTGGATTTTATGGATTTTTTTTGACTTTTTATGACTTTTTAGTTTTTTAGTAATTTTTAACCTTTTTAGGTGTCTAAAGGGTTTTTAGAGTTCTTTATGGTTTTAGGGTTTTTTGTGTCTTTAGGGGTTTTAAATTTTTTATGTGTTTTTTGATTCTAGGGGTTTTAGGATCTTTTAGTGCTTTTTAGGGTTTATATCATTTTTAGGTTTTTAGGGGGTTTTCACGTTTTAAGGTTTCCTTGAGGTATATCAGGATTTTTTAGGTTTTTTACGTTTTTAGTGATTTTTAAGGATTCTATGAATATTATGGATTTTAGGGTTTTTAGAGATGTTAGGGAAAGGTAGGCATATGACCGGGCTATTACTAGTCTCGCCAAAAGATTAATAAAAAATATAGAACATACACAGGAGGGGAGGGATCAAACGACCCACCCCACGAAGTCCCAACACTAGAACCCAATGCCCCAAAAAAGTAATAACCCAAAATAGACAAAACCAAAGAGGGACGATTAGTCAATGTCACCAGCAATGTCATCTAGAGTCACACCATGAGGATCAAAGCCAGCACCAGTGCCAATGTCCATGTCAAAAAAAGAGAAGTCAGAGCCAACTCCATCACCGATGGAGTCCCATCCCAACTCAAGGTCCTCCTACATTTTGAGCATAGTCAAAAAATTCCTCGGGCCTGCTTCTATTCTTTGGAGAACGACCGCTCCTCGTTAATTCTATGTTTCAACACAAGCGCCTTGGAAGAGGCGTGGGTCATTATAGGTTGTGGCAGATTGGAGAGAGCCTTCCACTGCCTCCTTGGGGGAGGGGCAGATGAAGAGCCATCCATGCAAGCTGCTCCCTCATGCAGAATTCCGTCACTGGTTGTGTTCTCGCCATGGTTGGCCTCTGCCCCTGGGGAAGCTTCACCCACAGGCATCCCCCTTTCCTCTATGAACTTTTCTGTGATATCCTATGACTCGCACACATTTCTAACAGTCATCCCACCCCCCATTCCTCCCTCATGGGAGCCTTCCTTTCTTTGAACCTCTCTCGTCTTATAGAATGATCTTATCGCAGATGGCTTAGTAAGACAAGAGAAATCCCTCCTGGATCTCCTCTTGAAAAGGGGTATGACCTTCTTACTGTGTGTGAAGGCAGTAGGTTCAACCACACCCGCCAAACATCCACTTCTAAGAGAGAGTTGTACTTTCCTCAAAACTGGAGCCAAGATAGGGTAGACCCTGCTCCCTCTTGATTCTGGACAGCTTATCATTCTTAAGTTCATCACAGTCTGCAAAAATATCCTCCAACCTAATCTAAACATCACCTTCCTCCTCGTTCTCAATCTCAGGGAAGAACACTGGTTGAATGTATGGCTTCTTCAAGATCTCCATTTGGTGCTGCTCAAAGGAAATATATGAGTAATCCAACATAATTGATTTGGATAACTCAACACATGGAGGGAGAATCTCAAACCGGACTATATCAGAGCTCGGATCTAGTTCCATAAACCCAGCTGTAGGAGAATCAGGCTGCCGCCCAAGGGGGGCACCAGCCATGGCATCCCCAAGCAAAGCTACAGAAAATGCTTGTTTAGCAGACTGTTCAACTTGAGAAACATTAGGGTTCTCCATCGCAGACTATAGGCCCGAAATCACAAGACCCCCTCCACACTTCCAATGTTTTCCATCAGGTCCAGGCACACAGACTAACAGGGGACCATCTTAATCCCCTAAGACTGATCCTGCATGATACTAACTGGGGGAGTCGAGCAAGGCACCCCCCCATTTTCTCACCAGGAATATTTGTGATATTCCACCTAAAATAATCAGTCTGCACACTGAAGATAGTAGCCCTATCTTCAGGAGCACCATCCCCCACCTATAAGGGGGCATAGACCACCATGCAGAAATATTCATTCTGTCTCTTATAGACATCTGTAGCCTCAACATTCCCATCCTCACTCCTAGTGTGTTATATAAGGTCCATGCATACAGGAGGATTCATCTCATTCCCCTGATACTGGTTTACACAATACTTACTAGAGGAGCCGACAGGGCCTCCCTCTATCTTCTCAGTAGGGAGATTTGGGAAACCATCCTAACAGAATCATTCGTAGTTAGAACAACAACCCCTTCTTCAGAGGAGCCATCCCCCCACCAGTATGGGGGAATAAACCACAATGCAAAAATCCTCATTTAGTCTCCTGATGACACCCTTAACCTCAAAATTCCCTTCAACACTCTGCTAGGAGGAGGTACCCCCTTCTTCTATCCTGGATTCCCTACACAGAGGTTACCTCCATGCTTCCAGCTCCGAATTTGAAAACAACTGTTGAGAGATAGCCTCCCCCAGCCCTTAGGTGATTACTACCTCTCATTCGATAGTCTCTTCTCCCATGTCCAACCGTGGAGTAAGAGTCACAGTAGTTCACCCACGATTCAAAAACCATTTGTTGCTTCCACCTGAGTTCCTCCCCTATTTTGATCCAAAAAAATTTAGCCAGTTCCATCGAGACATCAATTTCAATGCAGACCCTTGGAGCTACTAGATGGCATAGAGCCCTGGTTCAGCTATCAACACATAAAAAACTTCAAACCATGTTTCCATACATAGAAAGTATCGACATATTCTGAAAGGGGAGGGGGAGCTCAGGGAACATTTCCTAGATAGCCATCAAAGGAAAATCATGATGGAGATGAAAATCGAAGCTCCATTGGAATAGAGAGAACTGAGTAGCATCACATAGATTGGGAGCCGTAGACCAACCCCGGATATGATTATCCTCAGAAGAGAACCAAAACAAAATATTTCAAGAGTAGACCAAACCAACAGTAGCACGATCCCGGAGATCCCAGTGCTCGAACAGAAATCTGTCAAAAACATCAATCGAAGGGGTGCCAATTCTGAAACCTGGATACCAATGTAAAACCATGAAGGTACGAAGCCTTGTTGAACTCCCTGATAGATAGGGGGAGCTTCGGGAGGCCTTCGTGTACACCGAGAACCTTAGGGAATAGATCAATCCACAGGAAGGCTGGAAGTGACTCAGGGCCCGAGATAGAAATGAAGGGTCTTTCATCATCAATAATCAGTAGAGGCCCCTCCCCCGCAGAGGGGGGAGGCCAAGGCACATGAATTGGCACCTTCCTTAGTCGAGCTATGAGGAGGTCGAATCACCATCGCAGGGGGTGGAGTAGCGACCATTTCCTCTTCTTAAAGATGTTAGGGGTTCTTATGGTTTATTGGGATTTTTGGGGTTGTAGCATATCAAGGTTTTTAGGGGTTTTAAGTGTAATAGTTTTTTAATGTTTTCATTGGTTTTTTCACAATTTTTAAATTATTTTACATTTTTAATACATTTTATGTTTTTTATGTTTTTACGATTTTTTGGGTTTTTTTGATTTTTTGGGATTTTGAGGGTTTTTAGTGTTTTTTGTTTAAATTGGTTTTCTGGGTGTTTAATTTTTTCTGAATTTTTTATGTTTTTAAGGGTTTTTGTGTTTTTAATGGTTTAGGGGGTGTAAAGGGATTTCATTTTTTTTAGTGGTTTTTGTGTTATAATCAATTTTTTGGGAGTTTTTTATTATTCAACGTTTTATGGTTTTTCGGGGTTTATGGTTTTTATGGTGTTTTAGTGTTTTTTAGGGTTTTATTGTTTTTTAGGTTTTTAGGTGTTTTATGTGTTTTTCATTTTTTAATGCTTTCATTTGGGTTTTTTGGGGTTTTACGTTTTTATGGATTTTTAGGGATTTTGAGGATTTTAGTTTTTATTTTTTAGAGATTTTGTGGGTTTTGGGAGTTTTGAGGTTTTTAGGGACTTTTAGATTTTTTAGGGTTTTATGTGTTTTGAGGTTTTAATGATTTTCTTGGTGGTACCAGGGTTTTTTGGGTTTTTTATATCAATAGAGAATATTTGGATTTTTATGATTTTTATTATTTTTTTATTGGGTTTCTGGATTTTGAATGTTTTTAGGGGTTTTAGGGTTTTCATTGTTTTATTGGGTTCTTATGGGTTATTTGGAGTTTTTTTTGAGTTTTTATAGTTTTTATGGTATTGAAACGTTTTTAGCGGTATAAAGGTTTTTTTTAATTTTTACTGTTTTTAGGGTTTTAATGGGTTTTATTTTTTTTTATAGTTTTTAGTGGTTGTTGATGCTCCTTTCCATCAAAAAGACCTAATGAATGGAAATATGGAATACCTTAAGCACAAAGAGGGTCCATCTTTGAAAAACATAAAAAAAAAATTGATGAAGGTATGGACTAGGAGCCCATTTAGAGTAAGGCGCGCATGTTACCTGTGTGCCACACAAATCACTTGCGCGCCCCGTATTGGTCGGGAAAGTCAGTTGCGCACCCTATCAGATTTTTCACCCAAGGTGCATGGTGGCCTATAAATAGCCCATGTGGGCCCCCCATTTCAGGACGGATTTTCCTAAACATAGATTCAAGCTCTGGTCTCCCAAGTCTACAACTCAACTCTTTCAAAATATTCTAAGGTAACTTTTTACCTAGAATGGAAGACATGAAGGAGTAAGATAAGGCCTAAGTATTTAGGATTCATCAACACTTGCACGCCTAAGGGCCCAAACTTCCTTAAAAGTGGAAACAGTTGCGCACCTCCTTACCCTTTTGATGAAACTTGCACACCACCCTTTTGGAAACATCTTAGGGTATCACTAAAGGCTTGAGTTAAGTCCCGCCCATGTATTACCCTACATATTCTTCATCTCCCAGGTGAACCAATGTCGTGCAAGTACAGTTGCGCGGCGAAGACTTGAACACCAAATGATTTTTGCGACCAAAACTTGAGCGCCAATTTCATTTTTGTGCCTCTCCCCGTTCACCTCTTCTCATCAATATATTATCCCTCGAACGCCTTTTCAAATCCATTTATGGCATGGTTTCTTTGATGGATTCATTATCATAAAGGAATTATTTTAGAACCTCTACCAAAACCTCATGACTTACAACTTTTCTGTCACCATGGTTAGAGGTTTCCTCTATATAACCTCAACCATTAAGATGAGAATATTGTTTGATTTAGGGCATCCTATTTAGGAGTAAACCCCAAGTTCCCTTGGTTTGGCCATCCTTCTCAAGAGTAAGCCCCAAGTTAAAAGTTCCCTTAATTTGGGCCTCCTTCTCAAGAGTAATCCCCAGTCATAATTTCCTTTTACATTGGGAATACTCCTCAGGAGAAAGCCCCAATCTTAATTTCTTTTGATTTGGGCCTCCTTCTCAGGAACAAGCCCCAATCGTAAGTCCTTTTCAATTTGGTTCTCCTTCTCAGGAATAAACCCGAAGTTATAAGTCCGTTTTAATTTGGGATTCTTATTTAGGAGTAATCCCCAGGTTAAAAATCAAAATCTCCATAAAGTAAAAATACCTTTATGGACCCTGCTCTTGGGCTTCTTTATTAAAGTAAGTCCTAGTCCTAATCTACTTGGGAAGTCATACATATGTAATCCCCACATCATTTCTTATGAATGCATCTTTCATGGCACAATCATCAAGTATACTGATACCTCTTGTTTCTCACACTGAGCATGACTCATGTGAGCTTAGAGTGTAAAAGTAACCACAACATCTCTTTTTGGGCCATTAACTATGCATAAGCCCCATATTTCTTCACCCGAACTATGCGGACTTTGATCTCTTCTTTAAAAGTAGATAACGTAGGAAGCCTTTCTATGATTCAAGCCCATCATTCATTAATTCTCTTCCGTCCCATATGATGTTAAACTATATCCTTCTATCGAACTACATGGGTTCTGATTCCTTTTTAATGAGGATATATAGGTAACCGATCTATGGGTAGGATCCCAACTCTGAAATAGTCACTGTCTTTTTGAATGACAATAAACTTCAAGTGCCCCACTGAGTGTCTTTAAAACTAGTATGGTCATCATAATGATGAAGAGATTTTTTATATAATATATTGAATGATACCATTGACTAATAATCCCTAACACATACAGATGATTCTATATCGATAAAGAACCTAAAATACATATAAAAGATTCTCTAAATCCTATACATATCAATCAACTATTTCCAAATCTAAAGAAAATATCATTTCCATGCTTCGTAATTTAATAAGGAATCGTGAACATAACATAAATCTATAAAAGAGTCCTGTAGTAGGAAATAATTCCCCACAAAAGGTGTGATGAGCCTGACCTCCCATCCTCTCGACTAATGAAAATTATTAAGCCTTATCAGTCCACAACTAATGATCACCTACCTTTGGAATGTAGGTCCAAATGGATATAGAATCACTGGGTGTTTCTAGTTCTATGAATAAACTTGTTTCAAACTGACTAGAAAGTTTTAACCTTAAATAAACAAGATCATCCCCAATTCCAGATGAAACAAAAAATGGTCAACCTGACATGAATCCTTAACCAAGTTAAATGATGTTTTACTTATTTTTTAGGCCCTTATTTAACTCAATATGAGAGTCAACAAAGCAATCAATAACATATGTTGTCATCTGAAAGATGTAGTCTAGCCAGACATATCATGACTATGTCTACTATATCAAACATGAACTCTTTTCCAAGAACTATTTGCAACAAAAAAATGGCTTCTTTAAGGGTCAAACCTGTTAATGCCTCAGCCACAACTCCTGTTGGATCCTCGTCCGCTCTGAGGATGACCTCACCAAATCAACATCTTCAACTTTGGGTCTCGAATGCATTGGTGAGGTAATACCATCCACACGGTACCATCCTGACTCTGGAGGCCGCTCGAGAAGCCCTCCATGTTAACAACTCACCCTGGTTGTCTGGATAGTGACGACCTGTGGTCAAAAAGCAGGTGATGCCAACCACCGTCTCCAACCATTCCGGGTCATTATCCCTGGAACACAACAACCAGTCCCTCTCATATTACAGGGAGGTTAATGAATAGATCACTCAAGGCCACAGTTCAAGAAGACATGATCCTTTCTTGAGGACTCCCACCAACAATCGTCACCAGACTCATGTGGTAGTGCACCCTCAACATAATCAGGGTATCACCTCTAGGTGTTTGAGTCAGGTTCCTCAGACCCGAACACACAAGAAGAACTGTCAGAGGTGAAATTTGAAAAATAGGGAGCAGGTTCATACCTATTCGCCCTCTAGAGAAGTCCATCAATCTAACTTTATGGAAAACAATGGTTGGGCATATACACTTGTCAGTCTTGATTTCACTGTCCAGCAGACTCATCTGGCAGTGACACACCAATAATGCTAGGAAATTCCGGTGGAGTACTATTGGCAGACACATACACCTGTTTATAACTCATTAGCCTATCAGTAGGCTTGTTTGATGGAATCCAAAGAATCATTCCAATCAAATGTGGTGACCACCTGTAAACAGGCACATACACCTTATTACACTCATCAATTCTGCCAGCAGTCTCGTCTTCCAGTATTGATGGAAGTTCATCAATCATATTTGGTGGAGAATAATCAGCAGGAAATTACACCTAAGATTCATTAATCTACCCAATAGTATCTTTTAGTAGCACCTGTAGATGTCAATTAGAAATCCCCAATGACAAATAGGAGAAAGACACAACTTTCTGCCCCCACACATGAGTACTGTCAGAATTCACTGACTGGAAAAGGAGGAAGAATCAAGAATACACACCTACCCCAAACATGGAATGGATGTATATTCCCATTCTAGCCACTAAAGTCACCAAGCACATTCTAACTATGGTGAAAGAGAAGAAGAAAATCCTTGCCCATATTCTGGATACCTGTCAGAATATTATAACAACTTCAGTGACATCACAGGGAAAGAAACATAAATCTATCCCTACCAGTGGAGTGACTCATCAACACGTCACCCCAGAGCAGATATACAAATCTATTCCAGTTCAGGAGGGTCGTGGGGCATACTCCCACATGTCATATGGACAATCAAGTTGGGCACATACACCCGATTTAAATGGATATAGTCAGCCTAACCTAACCATTTCTCCTAAGCAAGAAGATTCACTATCCCATACTAACCACTTTTTTCATCAAGTGGTTTCCAAAGTAAGTATGAAGACGTCCAAGAAAAATACCCATCCAACAATGTTAAAAAATGGAGATCCAATCTGCAATAAAGCCTTACTCAATACTGGAGTTCTTGAAGACCTCAGACAATTATCTATTGCAGCTCAAGATTCTACTCTTTCATTTCGAAATTCCAGAAGTAACAATAATAATTCCAAAGGACATCATCAGACACTTCCTCATGATGGATTTCTTCATGAAAATTCGGTCAATCTCAAATCATTATCTTCATATGAGGGCCACGATAACCCTCTGTTTGGCCAGAAGACCATGGATCAAAAGGTTTCATCTTTTGCAGTAACCCATTCTGGTGGTTCTCCCCATGATGATGAATTTAGCTGTGAAAGTCCTCTCTGTAGTAGTAATTCGCATTGCCTAGAAAATTCTTCAATGGACATTGCAGTAATGAGAAATCCCTCTTATCTTAAGGAACATTGAAATGTGAAGCCAGTCATGTCTGATACCTTACCACTAGATGGTGAAATAATTTCTCATTAATAAGATAGCCCGGGGTGTAGGTCATTCTCAGAACCACCCCTGGGTCATTCATCTTATAATTTGACAAATAAATTCTCTTCCAACCTTGTTGAATCTGACGAAGCAAAAAAGAAGAACCAGCTTTGGTCCGATCAGGTAGACTAATCTACATCAAATGACAAATAGGAAGTGATGAATATGAGAAAAAAAATTGGTGAAAGGTGAAATACCAGTCATGTTTTGGCCTTTGGCTGACTCTCAGTATGATATTCTAGAAACATTGACAGAATATTGTTTTCATGATATTTATCTCAACATGTGGAAAACTCTTTGTCACTTAAAAGAGAAAATATTATCTTATGATGAATATCGGAATCATGATAAGGTAATAGAAGGGTTACAACTCCAAATTGACTCTGGAACTCTCTCAGTTTCCCGACATCCAAATATTGAAAAGCAGTAGATATCCCTTCAGCATTCATGATTTGGCACATTAGAAAGGTTACGCCATTTAATTACCAATGCCCCAACAAGAATTCAAATCAAGGGATGGGGTGTTCCTGGAGCATTTCATTTCACTATGCTCTCTAGTCAACAAAGACCACTAAAAGTGGTCTTGTGAAATACTATTTCCCAAGGTAGGCCACATGTAACTAGTTTTTTTGTTATCAAAGGCTTGCTCAAGGACATGCCTCAACTAGTTCTTCCCAAATTCAGAAATATAAACAAAAAGCTATTGAATTACTATTTCATCAAGAAAATGAGAATTTCGAATAGGCATATCATTTAGATCATGATCATCATCAGGTGACAGAGGTGTCAGAAATAATCAAATGGTCATTTGAGCTAGGTGATTTGAGTGGACGTCGGATGATGCATCCGACCAATTTTCGGACTAAAATCCACAAAATCTGGAGAGATTTTAAGAAATATTCAGATGTAGCAGCTCAAGAGACACCTCAGCTTGCCAGGATGGGGACTCCTTTAATCCAACCCTCGGGATCAACAGACAGGATTCGAGGAGTTGAGCAGGAAAACCACGAACAACCCCAGTCCACCGAACTGGGGACATTTTTAAATTCTCAATCTCTTCCTCAGTGAAATTCATTCTTCTCTCAATTATGGAAGAATCCACAAGAGGAAAAGAAATATGAATTATCAGGAAATTCCCTCCAAATTACGGTTCATAAAAATGTTCTTGGGGGATCACCAAACAAAAGGCAATGTCTCATAAAGGACATGGAAGAAGACAATATCACAGAAACACAAATAGAAGGGCTGTAATGCGTTATGCATCAATAAATGTCATCAATGTTGTTGTCACTGATTCCTCAGAATATCAGGCTCACTTAGAGGAATCAGATGAAGAATTTCATGTTCAAGAGGATATACACACATAAACAAATGAAAGAGGTGTGTGTACCAGAAGCCACAGGGTTGCCCAGAGGCAAGAGATTCATTCGGGTAATTCCCTTCCATACTCTAGAAAGGCACATGCCAAGGAAAAGGGTAAAATTCAGGTTACATTCCACCCTACCTATTGATAAGGGAAATCACTCTCATTATAGGAAAGGTTTACACAACAAGAATAATAAATGGAGGAGATAAGGTGGTTAAATATAGAACTACTTCAAGGTAGTCTTCCTCCTAAGCATGCTGGGGTTAAAAAATCCAGGGAATTTATTGAAGATACTGGTATGGATCAAGAATATCCCCCTTTACAAGTACACCCTCACAGATATAATCTTATGGGTCTTATGCGACAACAACAGGAAATACTACCACCAGTGGCAGTACCAGTCACCACACCCGTCAACACTAGTTATTGCACCTTCTCAGGTCCAAGACATCCAGATGTTTCTCAAAATTTAATTACTACCATTGAGTCATTAACAGCTCAGTTGGAAGCTATGGAAGGCCGACATGCACCAGTTAAACTGGAAAAGAGATCTTTCCCTGAATGGGTGGATGTAATCCCCCCCCATCAAATTTTGTGAATACCACATTCCCAATTTTTAATGGTTCAGGAGATCCAGAACAACACTGAAAACATTTTTTTCTCATTGTGATCCTATGATGGGAACTCCTCAACAACTAGAAGTAGTTAATCTCATGTGTTTTGTACAGTCATTATAAGGACCTACTTTTTTCTGGTATACAACTTTGTAATCTTAGTCAATTACAGGGTGGGAATATCTCCGTCAAAAATTCCTTTTTCAATTTAGCTCAACATTACCAAATACGACAGTTTTTTATCTTACCAATTGTAAACAAAGGGAGAATGAATTAATTTTGGATTTCATTTCTCTCTAGAAGGGATTAAAATATTTCTTAAGTTCATCACTCCCTCAAGAAGAGTTGTTGCCAATCTATGTGGTAAATCTATGTGATGAATTATGCACACCGTTGATCCCTATGAAATACACAGGAGAGTTTTGAGACCTTACTTCAATAGCTTAGCAGATATAAGACTCTCTTATAAATACTAAGGATTAAACTCGTGTAATTAAATCATTTATGAGAAGGAGAATAGGGAAAGCAGTGACTACTACAGTTACACTTCAACTAGCACCTATACTTGCATCCACTTCAAAACCTTCATCATATCGAAGGGCTCCACATCCTGAGCATCATCAACAGTGGCCACCTCATCAAGATGATCAAAGAGATCAAAGGCAGATATAGTTTGAGGATTTAAAGAACAATGTTTATTCTTTCTGGAATGAACAAGTTCTTGGTTATTTCATCTCAACTCTGGAAAACAATCTGGTTCAGTTTCCGAGGCCCAAAAGGCAGAACAAGGAAGGAGATGAAGACCTCTCCAACTATTTCATATTTCATCAGATGTTGGTTCATCCCATTTAGGAGTGTTTTGTCTTCAAAGACCTCCTGAAAAAGATAGTGGACTCTATATAAGTAAAACTGAAAAGTTATTCAACCCATGTATCATGTGTTACTGCTACTGATCCAGAAGAAGAGGGTGAGTGGCACAAAGTCAAATGTAAAACTGCACAGAAATATGATGATTGGATGGTCATGAAAAACGATCAACCGAACTCATTCCATTTTACGAACACAATTGAATCAATAAAATATGTTTTCTATTATTTTTTTCTATAGAAAAACCCCCTTTATCAGAAGGAAAATCCACAAAGAAGCAGTGTAATATGAAGAAATAATAACAGTCAGAAGAAGACAAGCTCATATCAAAGATGAAATTTTCTTTAACTCTGGCAGATTTTATGCCATCTGCTTCAAAAGCATAGGCACCGCCCCACCAAATGGTACAGCCTGAACTGGTTCATCAGGCAGAATCTTCATCAGATAAAGAATTGATCTTTGGTTATGTTAACATGATTCATTTAATGGATCCATATGCCAATGAAAGTTTCGATCCTGATGATCCTAAGTTCCCTGTATATAATAGAGGAGTTAGAGGAAGATACAGAGTTCTAGGATACATGGGAAGATATGGATATTACAGAAGCCTCTATTTCAATCCTACCCCTGCTAGAACTGTATATGTGGAAAAAACTCATGGTAAATACCTTCAGCGGGATCAATAGGAGAAATAATTTCTTCCACACGTGTCATATTCTATCCTGACACAATTATTTTGGAGGACCAGTTAGAGGTTACACCTTCTTCCTCTTAGAAAATAGATATACCTAGTTGGTCTAATATACCGAATCTAGGAGTGTTTCCAATTCCTACCCCAATACAGGATACATCTACAGCTAAAGAATCAACTTCCAAGGCACCTACAAAACCACATTTTCATGATGTGAAACATAGGCCTTTGGACAAAAAGTATGATGTTTTGAAACATTTGGCCCATGTACTATCCAAGTTATCAATTATGGATTCCTTGAATCTATCAAAATATCATCGGGAGGCGCTTATTTATGCTTTATCAAGTACTCAAGAATTCAAAATTGAAATTTTTGTGGCTGAGGTCTACCATATAGAGAATGATCCTGCAGAATGCCATGCAGTGATATCTTTTATAGATGAAGATGAAGATGATTTTTTGCATGGACATATCAGACCTTTGTATCTATCTGGTGATGTCGATGATATAGTCATCCAACGAGCTTTCATTGAAAAATGCTCAGGATTCAATATCGTTACTCTATGTAAACTTCGTTGATTTGGCTTCACTGAAACTGATTTATCTTCTTCTACTTCGATGTTGAAAGGATATGATAAGAATGAACAAGAACCACTCAGATAATTCTTGGTGTTAAGGTTATCTTAGGGGTTTTCAGGGTTTAGGTGTTTTTTACATTTCAGGGGATTTTTAAGGATTTTTTAGTATTTTAAAGGTTTTTTAGGTTTTTATGTAATTTCGGGGGGGGTGTTGTGGGTTTTTAGGGTGTTTAAAGGTTTCTGTTTTTTTATGTTTTTATGGTTTTATTGTAATTTTAACAGTTTTTTGTTTAATGGGGTTTTATAGTATTTAGTAGTTCTATGGTTTTTATGGGTTTTTAGGGATTTTAATATTTTTAGGGTTTTATGGTTTCAGAGGATTTTATAGTTTTTTGGATCTTTTTTGATTTTTAGGGAATTTAGCAGTTTTTAAATTTTTATGGTGTTATGTATATATTTATATTTTTATGGTTTTCTTAATGTTTTTTTCGGTTTTTTCATTTTTATTGATTTTAGGGGTCTTTATAATTTTATGGTTTTTGTGGGGTTTTAAGGGTTTTTAAGGATTTTATATTTTTTTCGGATTTAAGGGTTTTTTTTAATTTTTAGGGCTTTTAACATTTTAAAAGTTTTAAATATATTTTAGGGGTTTTGAAGGGTTTTTGGGGTCTTTAGTGGTTTTTTTGGTTTTGATGGGTTTTTGTGGATTTTAAGGTACTAATGGGTCTTATTGTTTTATGGTATATTATGGTTTTTAGGGCTTTTAGAATTTTTATGTTTTCTATAGTTTTTAAAAGTTTTTACATTTTATGATTTCTTGGGTTTTAGGGTTTTTATGTTTTTAGGTAATTTTAGGGTTTTTAACATTTATAGGTTTAGTGGGTTTTTATAGTTTTATTTTATTTTAGGTTTTTTATCAGTTTTTTTTTGTTTTTTATTGTTTTAGGGGTTTTCATTGATTTTAATTGTTTTTGGGGTTTTAGGGTCTTTTTAGGGGTTTTTATGGTTTTTATAATTTTTTTATATTTTTTAAGGTTTTAATGTGTTTTTAGGTTTTTGAAGATTTCATTTGGATTTTAGGGTTTTAAGGGTTTTAGGTTTTTGGGTATATTGGGATTTTTTATGATTTTTACTATTTTTTTTGTTTTTTGATATTTTGATGGGTTTTAGTATTATTTGGATTTTTTGTGTTTTTAGGGTTTTTAGCATTTTTAGGTTTATAGTGATTTTATTTGATTTTAGTTTTTTATGGTTTTCTGTGGACTTTTCATGGTTTTGTGGTTTTGTATTTTTTATCAATTTTTTCTTCATATTTAGAATTTTATGGGATTTTATGGTTTTTAGAGATTTTTTGTGTTTTTTGAGTTTTTATGGTTTTTATAGTATTTTTTTAGATTTTAGGGGTTTTAATATTTTTTAGTGTTTTTTACCATTATTAGGCATTTAAAGTGGATTTAGAGTTTTTAGTGGTTTTAGAGTTTTTATAGGGTTTTTGATTTTTCATGGTTTGTAGGGGGGGTTTATGGTTTTTAAGGGTTTACTATTATTAGGATCTTTTGGTGTTTTTAGTAATTTAGTGTTTTTTAGGTATTTTAATTATTTTTAGGTTTTCAAGGTTATCGTAGGGTTTTTTCTGGTTTTTAGTGTTTTACATATTTAGGGATTTTTAGGGATTTTTAGGATTTTTATGTTTGTATAGAGTTTTCTAGTTCTATGGAGTTTTTCCTATTTTTAGGGTAGAAGAGGTGTGAGGCCAGGTTATTCCTGACCCCCTAATAATTTATTATGAAAAAAGAAATAATAGACAAGGGAGGGGAGGGGTCAATCAACCCACACCCAAAAAACCTTTACAACCCTAGCCCCAAAAGACCCCAAAATAAAAAAGTCAAAAAAGAAAAAACATTACATCATCTTCAGCACTTCTCATCCAACAAGTCAATGTATCCATCCCCATAAGGATCCCCATCATCTCCATAACCAGAAGAGGCATCCGACTCCATTGACTCACATTCAGATGAATCATATTTCTTTAGGAAGGCAGTGTAATACTCTCTGAGACGTTGCTGCTCTGAATTCAGCTGTTCCTTGACAGGACGACCTCCCCTGCCAGAGGAAACTGCCTTATCTTTGCAAGAGGCTCTCATGGACACTATCTTAAGAAAGTTCGAGTACTTATTCCATGGTTTCCTATTTCGGGGATCTAAAGAGACATCTACAAGATTGTTTCCCTTCCCATTTGGCATGGCCACATTGAGCAAGGCCTTCTCTTTGATGATCATATTCATATTATGATTCATCATTCTGCGATCCCCCTGGAAATAATCTTGGTTAGGGATGAAGGTTTATTCCGGATTAAGGGAGAAAAGGATCCCACTCCGGGGCATGCTAGGAACCACCAGGCCGGGATCCTCCACAACCGGACAAGGAGGGGGAACCACACCGGCCAGGGCCGACTGCAATTGTCCCACCTCCCTATTCTGCTTTCTTTCACCCCCAGCAACTGAAGAAAACCCATACAGCTGAGCCTGTCAACAAGTGTATCATCACGTGCCTCCAAGAATGGCCCCATCACCTTCTCCTGTTCAATGACATCCCCTTTCACAGCTCTCTCCTCCTGCTCGTACACCATTCTGGTCACCAACTGTCCCCCTTGTTCAGCCGCCTCCTCCATTTGGTCCATTGCCCCCTGATCCTCCACCTTCTCTTGCTCAGGAACCTGATAGTCACCTCCAGTAGTCCCCTTAAGCATCGCCCTGGGAAAAACCTCTTAACATTTTTGGGGATTAAATTGGTTTTATGGTTTTTAGTGGTTTTTAGGGTTTCTATGGATTTATAAAGTGTTTTGGGTATTTTAAGGATTTTATGTTTTTTAAGGTTTTATGATTTTTTGACATTTTAGGGTTTTTAGCATTATTAGGTGTTTTAGGTATTTTAACTATTTTTATGTATTAAGGTTTTCATAGGGGTTAAAGGGTTTTTATAGATATTTAATTTTTAGAGATATTTACGCTTTTTAGGTTTTTTTATATTTTTTGGGTTTTTTATGAATTTTAGGGTCTCTAGGGTTTTATATAGATTTTAGTGTTTTTATCGGTTTTGGGGTTCTAATTGGATTTTTTTAGTTTTTAGGGGGGTTTTGTTTTCGGTTTTTAGAGTTTTTAACATTTTATGGGTTTAACGAATTTTTAAGGATTTTAGTGCTTTTAGTGTATTTATGGGCTTTCGGGTTTTTTAAGGTTCTAGGTGTTTTTATGGATTTCTGGGGTTTCTAGTTTGTTTTTGGGTTTTTAGAGTCTTTTATGGTTTTTAACAATTTTTAATTTTTTGGGGGATATATGTGTATATAGGTTTTCAAGGTTTTCTTAGGGGTGTTTAGGTTTTTTAGGTTTTTCGTGTTTGTTAGCGTTTTTAAGCTTTTTATGTTTTTTACTGGTTTTAAGAGTTATTTGGTTTTTATGTTTTCTTTGGGTTTTTAGGGTTTTTAATTTTTCTAATATTTATAGGTATTTTAAAAGTATTTTATAATTTTTAGGGTTTTTTGGGGGTTTGAAGGATTTTGAGGGTTTTCAGGGTTTTTAGGTGTTTACGATTTTTTTGGTTTTTTGTGTTTTATTATGTATTTAGGGTTTTTAATTTTTCTAGGGGGTTTATATTTTTTTAGTAGTTTAAAAGGTTTTTAGATTTATTAGTTGGTTTTTTTAGTTTTTATGTTTTTTATGGTTTTTATTGGTTTCTTGGGTTTTTTGATGTTTTATGGATTTTTATCGTTTTAATGGTTTTTTGTAGTTATTTTCGAGTTATTTGGTTTTTTACTATTTTCAATTGTTTTAGGTTTTTTTTCTTCAGGATTGTAGGGTTTTTTAAAAGAAATTTAGGGATTTTTTACGATTTTTATTGTTTTTGGGTTTTTATGGATTTGTTTTTGTTTTTCAGGTTTTTAGGGTTGTATGGTTTTATGGTGTTTTCATGTTTTATTGAGTATTAATGGGTTTTACTATTTTTAGATTATTTTTATGGTTTTTAGGGTTTAAAGGGTATTTATATTTTTTTAATTCTTTTAGGGGTTTTGTGAGTTTTTAGGGAATTTTATGGTTGGTAGGGGTTATTATGGTTTTTAGGGGTTTATGGAATTAGTGTCTTTTTGGTGTTTTTTCATTTTTAGCGGTTTTTAGTTTTTTAGGGGTTCTATGTGTTTTTTGATTCTTAATATTTTCTTATGGTTATACAGGTTAATTAGGGTTTTGTTTATTTTTAGATATGTTTTCATATTTTTTATGATTTTTTGGTCTTTTATGATATTTGGTTTTTTATGATTTTAGGGGGTTTTAGGTGTTTTAATGTTTTTTATTTGTTTTTATGAATTTTATGTTCTTTAAGTATTTTAAGGTTTTCATAGGGATTGTTAGGGTATTCTAAAATTATAGTTATTTTTAAAAAATTTATGGTTTGTTTGGTTTTTAGGGATTTTGAGGTGTTCCAAAAAAAATTAGATTTTTTGTGGTTTTTTATTATTGTTTCATGTTTTAGGATAGTGTTTTTATTTTTATGGTTATTAAGGTTTTTTAGAGTTTTTAAAAAAAATTGGGGTTTAAAGGGTTTTAATATTTTTTGTGGGTTTTGGGGTTTATTTGGGTTTTAGGGGTTTTTTAGCTCTTTAAGGGATTTTTAGGTTTTATGGGTTTTTATGGGTCTAAGATCTTTTTGGGGTTTTTAGTGTTACTAGTTTTTTGGGGGGTTTTATGTGTTTTTAGGTTTTTATGGTCTTCTTTGTCTTTTTTAGGATTTTTAAGTTTATTTATGTTTTATGGGATTTTTAGGGATTTTATTGGATTTTTATGGGGTTTAAGGGATTTTTTGGTTTTAGAGTTTTAGGGGTGTTAGGGGTTATAGGGGTTTTAGGGGTTTTCTAGGTTATTATAATTTTGTATATTTTTAGGGGTTTTAACTATTTTTAGGTTTTTATTGTTTTATTATGGTGTTATAAGGGTTATAGGGGTTTTTAACTTATAAAGATTTTTAGGTATTTTTAGTATTTTTTTATCATTTAGGGTATTTATGGATTTTGATGGGTTTTATTGGATTTTATAGTTTTTTTAGTTCTTATGGTTAATTTTATGTTTTTAGGGTTTTTAAGGTTTTTTGAGAGTTTTTATCATTTTTATTGTTTTGATCGGTTTTTATAGTATTTGTGGGTTTTAGGGTTTTTTCAGAGTTTTTAGTTGTTTAAAATGTTTTTTTGTAGTTTTTATGTGTTTTAGGGTCTTTTGGTGTTTTCTATGGGATTTATCATTTTATAGTTTTTTAGGGGTTTGAAGAATTTTTCGTGTTAATGTTCTCTATTGGTTTTTCAGGGTATTTGGGTTTTTTTATTATTAAGGATTTGTATTAATTT
Organism: Viscum album; assembly: GCA_963277665.1. Lineage (NCBI taxonomy): Eukaryota > Viridiplantae > Streptophyta > Magnoliopsida > Santalales > Viscaceae > Viscum > Viscum album. Next base: position 480,982,615 of record OY728162.1, read on the forward strand.
TTATGTATTTTTATGGTTTATATGGAATTTAGGGGGTTGAGTTTTTAGGGTGTTTAAGTGTTTTTGTGTTTTTTAGGGTTTTATGGTTTTATAGGGATTTTAGGATTTTTATGGGTTTAATGGGTTTTTTGTAGTTTTTAGTGGTAATTATTGTTTTTATGGGATTTTAGGGATTTTAATATTTTTATGGTTTTATGGGTTCAGAGGATTTTAGGGTTTTTTGGATCTTTTAGTGGTTTTTAGGGTTCTTAGAAGTTTTTATTATTTTTTGGGGTTTTATGTATATTTAGATTTTTTTTGTTTTTCTTAGTGGTTTTTAGGGATTTTACATTTTTAGTTATTTTTGGGGGTTTTAAGAATTTTTGTGATTTTGTGGGGTTTTATGGGTTTTTAGGATTTTTATAGTTTTTGGGGGTTTGGGGTTTTTTTAGTTTTAAGGTATTTTAATATTTTTAAAATTTTAAAATGTTTTTAGGGGTTTGAATGGTTTTGCAGGGTTTTTAGTGTCTTTAGTGGTTGTTTATAGTTTTAATGTGTTTTTGTGGTTTTTAAGGTTTTTAGGGGTTTTAGTGTTTTTAGGGTCTTTTATGGATTTTAGGGTTTTATCATTTTTATTTTTTCTATAGGTTTTAAAAGTTTATATATTTTATGGATTTCTTATGGGTTTTGGGGGTTATTTAGGATTTTTAACTTTTTAGGAATTTTTATTGCTTTATTGGGATTTTATGGGTTTTCATGTTTTTTTATATATTGAGGATTTTTATATATTTTTAAGGTATTTAGTATTTTTTAGGATTTTTATCATTTTTAGGTATTTATGGGTTTAAATTTTTTATCAGTTTATAAGGTTTTATGGTTTTTGGGGGTTTTATGTTTTTAAGGTTTTTAGGGATTTGGAGGGTTTTAGGGATTTATTGTTTTTATGGATTTTTTGGATAATAGGTTTTTTATGTTTTTTGTGGTTTTAAGGTTTTATACAGTTTTTAATTTTTTTGGGTTTTAATGGGGATTTAATAATTTTTGTTTCTTTTAATTTTTTATGGTTTTATGGTTTTTAAAAAGTTAGGGGTATTATGTTTTTTTTGGTTTGAGGGTATAATTAGGGTATTAAGGGGGTTTAGGGTTTTTTATATTTTTAGGGGATTAAATTGATTTTATATTTTTAAGGTTTTATTTGGAATTTTCAAGGTTTTTTAAAATTTTTGAGCATTTATATATTTTTTACAATTTGTATGGAAAAGAAGATGCGAGGGTCGGGCTATTCCCCCCCCCCCCCCAAATTTATTAAAAAGACAAAAAGACACAGCAGACAAGGGAGGGAAGGGGTCAATCGACCCACACCCAAAAAACCTTAACAACCCATGACAAAAGACCCAAAAAAAAAGGAAAACCAAGAACGAAAAGGAAAACAAACAAAGAAAAGCAGCCACCACCATTATCCAGCATCAACCAGCAACCAGCAGCTCACAGCTAACCAACGACCAGCCTCCAAATTCAAACAGTAAACAACATCCAGCATCATCGCGGCCATAGACCAAAGCTTCAACACCTCCCATCCAAGTAGCAACCAGCATCCAGAATCACCAGCATTCGACATCACATAACTGCCAGCATCCAAAGCCACAGAACAACCAGTATCAATTTGTATGGGTTTTTATTGATTTTGAGGTTTTTTATGGGTTTTAGGTGTTTATGTTTTTTTGTTATGTTATGGTTTTTTAGATATTTTTTTATCTTCTAAAGGGTTTAATGGGTTTTATAGTTTTTATTGGTTTTAGGATTTTTTTTTGGGTTTTTATGGTTTTAGGAGTTTTTGGGGGGTTTTCATGTTTTTAGATTTTTAGGGGTTTTAATTTTTTTACGATTTAAATTTTTTCATAGGTTTGTTCAGGGTTTTTTCCAGTTTTTTACCTTTTTAGGTATTTTTAATATTATTATGGTTTTTTGGGGATTTAGGGATCTTGATGGATTTCTGGTATTTTTAGGGTTTTATAGTTTTTATTGTTTTTTGGGTTTTTATGGTTTATGAGATTTTACAATTTTTATGTTTTATAGAAATTTTAAAATTTTTAGGGGTTTAAAGGGTTTTTATAATTAATAATGGGTTTACCAAGTTTTAATGTTTTTTTAGGGTTTTTTTGGTTTTTTTGGATTTAATTTTTTTAGGGGTTTTAAGTTTTTTATGGTCTTTTATGGTTTTAGAATCTTTATGATTTTTAGGAGTTTTAAGTATTTATAGGTTTTTAAATATTCTTAGTGTATTTTAAGGTTTTGAGGGTTTTTTTATTTTTTTGGAATTTTAGAGTTATTTTTTTGAATTTACGGTTTTTAGGTTTTTTAGAGATTTTAAGTGTTTATAAAATTTTTTAGGATTTTTTGGGGGGTTTTGTGGTTTTTAGGTTTATAGGGAATATATGAATTTTTAGGTTTTATGGTTTTCTTAAGTTATTTCGTGGTGTTTATGGATTTTTACATATTTAGGATTTTTTTGGATTTTTTTTGTTTATAGGGTTTTTCGGGACATTGGTGGTTTTTAGGAGGTTTAGGGAATTATGGATTTTTTTGGAGGTTTTAGGGGTTTTTTGAGTTTTTTGGGGTTTTAAGGTTTCTTATAGTTTTTAATGTTTGTAGTGGTTCAAAGGATCTTTAGTGTTTTCTGTGGGGTTTTAGGGTATTTATGGGTTTTACAGTTTTAATGTTTTTTGGGGGTTTTATAGTTTTTAGGGGTTATTTTCAGTTTTGAGGGTATTTTTAGGGTTTTTAGGGTTTTTAGTTCTTTTTAGTTTTTTTTTGTTTTTTTATGTGTTTTTTGGTTTTATTAGGGGTTATTTGGGGTTTGGGGGTTCTTTACGTTTAATGAGATTTTGAAGGTTTTTTAAATATTTTTATGGTTTTGTGGGTGTGAATGAATTTTATGCTGCATTAGGGTTTTTAGGTGGGTTATGGTTTTTATGACCTTTATTTTATTTTGTGTTTTTAGGTTCTGTAGGGGTTTTATGTTTTTTTTTGTTTTTAATTTTTTTAAGGGGTTTCTAGTTTTTTTGGGTTTTTTTGGTTTTTTAAATTTTTAGGGATTCTTTAATATTTTTATGGTTTTTAATTATTTTGTCAGTTTTTTTGGTTTTTTGGTCTATTATGGTCTTTTTTTGGGTTTATATGGGTTTTTTAATTTTTAGGGGTGTTATGTGGTGTTTTTTGATTTTATGGGTTTTTATGGTATTTAAAGTTTTTTTGGGGGTTTTGTGGTTTTTAGTGGATTTTTGGGGGGTTTTGGGTCATTTAGGGTTTTAGGGTTTTAGCATGTTTAATGTTTTAGGGATTTCAATTCTTTTTAGGGTTTTAATGATTTCTTATAGTTTTTCGTAGTTTATATGGATTTTTATATTTTTAGGTATTTTTATGTTTTTTTATTTTTTTTGTTTTCAAGGTTTTTGTGGATCTTGGGGTTTTAGGGGTTTTAGTAATTTTTTGGTGATTAAGGGGTTTTATGTCCTTATAGTATTTTCTATGTTTTTAGGGTTTTTAATTTTTTTCATAACATTTAGTGAATGTTTTGGATTTTTATCGTTTTTAGGGTTTTTAGATATTTTTTATGGAATTTAAGATTTTTGGGGGGTTTAAGGTTTTTGTGGTTATTTGGGGTTTTTGGTTCTTTTAATATTTTCATTGGTTTTAATATTTTTTATGTTTAAGTTGAATTTTATCAATTTTTAGTTTTTTAAGGTTTTTATGGTTTTTTAGGTTTTATAGGGTTTTTTACATTATTAGGGATTTTTATGAATTTATTGGATTTATATGGTTTTGGGGGGTTTTAGGTATTTTATGGCTTTTCTGTTTTTAGGGTTTTAATGTTTTTAGCATTTTTAGCAGTTTGAAGAGTTTTTTGGTTTTTTGGTGTTCTTAGGGTTTCATGGTTTTTTGGGTTTTTAAAATTTTTGTGATTTATAGAGGTTATTAGGATTTCAATGGGTTTAGGGTATTTATGAATTTTGAGGGACTATAGGGTTTTTTGGAATTTTAGGGTTTTTTGAGTTTTTATTGTTTTTTTAGTTTTATGGATTTTAATGTTTTTTATATTTGTTAAGTATCTTAGGGGTTTAACAGGTTTTATAGAGTTTTTAGCGTTTTTAGTATTGGAATAAATTAAAACTGTTAAAATAAAAAATAGTTCATTTTCCCAATTAAGCTAAAAAAATGCTTCTAAAACATAAAATGTGACAACTTCCAATAAATTAACTATTTGGTTGAATTAAAAACAATAAAATTTTGAATCAAATATTTAAAAATATTTGTTCTCTCAATTTTGTATTTATTTTTTAAGGTTATTATGTTTTTTAGAATCTTTGTAAAATTTTTAGAGGATTAAAGGTGTTTTGGAGTTTTTCGTAGGGTTATAGGATTTTTAATTCTTTTAGGGGATTTTAAGATGTTTTTTTTGTTTTTAAGGGATTTAGGGGTTTAAGGGTCTTTTATGGTTTTTAGTGTTTATAACATTTAAGGATTTTTACGGGTCTTCTATTTTTTTATTTTTTTGAAGGGGGTTTTAGCGGTTTTATTTGATTTATGTTTTTTGGGATTTTTAGGGATTTTATAATAATTTATAGTTTTTAATTTTTTGTTAATTTTAAGGTTTTTAAAGTTTTTATGTTTTTAGTGTTTTAGAGTTTTAATGTTTTTATGCTATTTTATTATTTTTAACATTTTTAGGGGTTTAATGGGTTTTTATAATTTTTATTGGATTTTTAGTGTTTTTATCAGTTTTTTTTGGGTTTTTATGGTTTTTAGGGGTTTTCATGGGGTTTAAGGTCTTTTAGGGGATTAGGATCATTCTTAGAGAGGATTTTATATTTTTATATTTTTTATATTTTTAATGGGTTAAAGTTTTTTTAGGTGTTTATGGTTTTTATATGGTTTATAGGATTTTAAGTGTTTTGGTTTTTTTGGTTTCTAAGGCTTTTTTATGATATTTATAGTTTTTTGAGATTCTGAGGGTTTTTAGTGTTTTTGGGTTTTTAGTGTTTTTTAGGGTTTTTATCATATTTAGGATTTTAGTGATTTTAATTTTTTTTAGTTTTCTGTGGTTTTCATTGGAATTTTCATGCTTTTGTGGTGTTTATTTTTATCAATATTTTTGGTGCATTTAGGATTTTATTGTTTTTAGGGATTTTATGGGGTTTTAGAGTTTTTATGGTTTTTATGGCAATATTTTGAGATTTTGGGGGTTTTAATATATTTTAGAGTTTTCTATAATTATTAGGCATTTAAAGGGGTTTTTATTTTTTAGTGGTTTAAGGGATTTTATAAGGTTTTTGGGTTTTTATGGTTTTTAGGGGGTTTTATGGTTTTTAGTGGGTTTTATGATTTTTAAGGGTTTGGTGTTTCTAGGATCATTTTGTGTTTTAGGGTTTTAGTGTTTTTAGGTTAATTATGTATTCTAAATGTTTTTTAGGTTTTTAAGGTTATCTTAGTGGTTTTTCAAGGTTTTTAGGGTTTTACATTTTGAGGAATTTTTAGGGCATTTTATAATTTTTATTGTTGTTTAGGGTTCTTGAGGTTCTTTGGGGTTTTTAAAGCTTTAGGAGGTTTATGGAATTTAGTGGTTTTATTTTTTTTACGGTTCTTTTATGGTTTTAGGGGTTTTAGCTTTTTATGGGTTTTTATAGGGTTTTAGTGTTTTGGGTTTTTAGGTACTCTTAGGTGTTTTTTGTTTTTTTATATATCTATACATTTTTCTGGATTTTTATTGATGTTTAGGATTTTATGGTTGTTTAGATGTTTTAGGGATTCTTTGGGGTTTTTTGGATTATTTGGGTTTTAATTTTCTTAGGGTTTTAGGGATTTTATTAATATTTATCATTTTTTAGGTTTTTTGGGATTTTAAGTATTTTTAGATTTTAAATTTTTTCTTTGGGATTTTCATGGATTTTAGGTATTTTAACATATTTAGGGATTTTAGGTATTATTATTATTTTTATGATTTTTAGGGTTTCTGGGATTTTGAACGGTTTTGGGGATTTTAGATTCTTTATGGCTTTTTGTGTTTTTTTGGTTTTTGGAGTGTTTTGGGTTTTAAATGTTTTTAATAGTCTTTTAATCTTTTTGGGGTTTAAATGGGTGTCAGATTTTTTAGTGAATGTTATGGTGTCTGAGTAGTTTTTTAGGTTTTTATATGTTTTTATGGGTTTTATTATTTTTTAGTATTTTTAGTGTTTTTAGTGTTTTTTAATGTTTTTTTATTTTTTTAGTTCTTTTTATGTTTTTATGTTTTTTAGGAGTATTCCGTGTTTTTTAGTTTTTTTATGTTATTACGTATTTTTAGGGATATTTAGGGTTTTAATGGTTTCTATGGTTTTTAGGTATTTTGAGGTGTTTGGAGGGTATTTAGGGTTTATAAATTTTGAGGGTACAATGAGTTTTTTTCATTTTTTGTTATTAAGAGTTTTTCTAGTTTTTTAATGTTATTATGAATTTATAGAGTTTTTATAGTTTCTAGAGTTTTTAGTGGATTTTTAAGGTTTTATGGGTTTTTAATATTTTGAATATTTTAAGGGGTTCGTATCATTTTTAGGAGGGTTTTAGGTTTTTAGGTACTTTTAGGGTTGTATTGTTTTTGAGGTTTTTATGGTTTTTATATGTTTTTAGGTATTTATGATTTTCTTAGGTTTTTAAGGTTTTTTAAGATTCTTTTACTTTTTAGGGATTTTTTATGTTTTTAGTAATATTATGGTCTTTTAGTTTTTTATGGGTTTTGATTATTTTTATTAATTTTTAGGGTTTTTAGGGTTTTACAATTTATTGGGTTTTTAGGGGTTTTAAGTGTTTTTAGGTTCTTAAGGGTTTCTTAGTGTTTTTATATTTTTAGTGGTTTTTAAATTTTTAGGTATTTTTATGGAATTTCTTTGAATTTTATAAGGTTTTAATGTTTTTAAGGATTTCTGAGGTTTTAGGTTTTTATGGTTTTTTTGTGTTTTCAGAGTTTGTTGATTTTTTTCCTTATGGTTTTAGACATTTTTAACATTTTGGGGGATTAAATGGTTTTTTTGGTTTTTATTTTTTTAGGGATTTTACGGTTTTTTGGTGTTTTAGCCGTTTTAGCATTTTTAGGTGTTTTAGGTATTTTAATTGTTTTTAGGTTTTTATGGTTTTCATAGGGTTTTTACAGATTTTTAATTTTTTAGGGATATTTAAGAATTTTAGTCTTTTTTATATTTTTTGGGTTTTTTTTTATTGTTAGGGTCTCTAGGGTTTTATATAGTTTTTAGTGTTTTTATGTGTTTTTGGGTTCTTATTGGGTTTTTTGTGTTTTTAGGGGTTTTTTGAGTTTTTTTGAGCTTTTAATGTTTTATGGGTGTCAAGGATTTTTATAATTTTTAGTTTTTATATTATTTAAGGGATATCACGTTTTTATGATTTTAATAGTTTTTATAGTTTTCAGGGGATTCTAGTTGGTTTTAGGGTTTTAAGTGTTTTTAGCATTTTTAACATTTTTTAGTTATTTGGGGGTTTTATTTGTATATAGGTTTTTAGGGGTTTCTTCGGGGTTTTTAGGTTTTTTAGGTTTTTTGGGTTTTTTAGGGTTTTAGACTTTTTATGTTTTGTACTAGTGTTAAGAGTTTTTGGTTTTTATTTTTTCTAATGGTTTTTAGGATTTTCAAATTTTCTTATGTTTTTATGGATTTTAAGAGTTTTATAGGGTTGTTAGAGGTTTCAAGGGGTTTTTAGCGATTTAAAGGTATTTCCAGGTTTTTAGGTATTTTCATATTTTTAGTTTTCGGGTTTTATTAGGTATTTAGGGTTTTTGATATTTGTAAGATTTTAAGGGTTTTTAGTGGTTTAAATTGTGTTTAGATTTATTAGTGGGTTTTATGGTTTTTATGGGTTTCTTGGGTTTTTTTATGTTTTAGTTTTTTTATTGTTTTTAAAGTTTTTTGTAGTTTATTTGGTTTTTTAGGGTTTTAAAATTATTTATTGTTTTCTTTTTTTTCTCCATGATTATATGGATTTTTTTATGTTTTTAGCGATGTTTAGGGATTTTTTATAATATTTATAATTATTAGGGTTTTTTGGATTTTTTTTTGTTTTTAGGGTTTTATAGTTTTTTGGGGTTTTCATGTTTTATTGAGATTTTATGGGTTTTAATTTTTTAGATTATAATTAATGTGGTTGGGGTTTAAAGGGTTTTTAGATTTTTTTTAGTGGTATTAGGGGTTTTATGAGGTTTTTTGGAATTTTATGTTTGTAGGGGTTTTATGGTTTTTAGGGGTTTTAGGTATTTATTTTTTTTGTTATATTTTAGGGTTTTTAGTGGTTTTTAGTTATTTAGGGTTTCTATGTGTATTTTTGTTTTTAATTTTTTCTTAGGGATTTTCTGGTTATTTAATGTTTTTTTTATTTTTAGATAAGATTTAATATTTTTTATGATTTTTTGGTATTTTATTGTTTTTTTAGTTTTTTATGGGTTTGTGGTTTTTATGGTTTCATTAAGTTTTAGTATTGTTTTTATTTTTTATAGTTATTAAGGTTTTACAGAGTTTTTTAACGTTTTTTGGGGGTTTAAAGGGTTTTTTCCATTTTAGTGGGTTTTGGGTGTTAGGGATATTAGGGTTTTTGGTTTTAAGGTATATTTAGGTTTTTTGGGGGGTTTTAATGGGTCTAAGGTCTTTTTGGGGTTTTTTGTGTTATTAGTTTTCTGAGGGGGTTTATGTTTTTTTTAGGTTCGTAGGTTTTCTTTTAATTTTTTAGGGTTGTTAGGTTTATTTATGTTTTTGAGGATTTTTTGGGGATTTTATAGGATTTTTAAGGGGTTTAAGGTGTTTTTAGGGTTTTAGAGTTTTAAGAGTTTTTGGGGTTTTCTGGGTTATTATAAATTTATAGGTTTCTATGGGTTTTAACTATTTCTAGGTTTTTATTGTTTTATTAGGGGGTTATAAGTGTTTTAAGGGTGTTTTACTTATAAGGATTTTTAGATATTTTTAGTATATTTATAACATTTAGAGTATTTCAGGATTTTGAAGGGTTTTAGTGGTTTATAATTTTTGTTTGAGTTTTTATAGTTAATTTTGAGTTTTTAGGGTTTTTATGGTTTTCCAAGAGTTTATAACTTTTTAATTGGTTTAATAGGTTTTTATAGGTTTTGTGGGGTTTTCGGGGGTTTTCGGGGTTTTTTGGGGCGTTAAAGGTTTTTTGTAGTATTTATGGGTTTTAGGGTCTTTTAGGGGTTTCTAGGGTATTTAGTATTTTTTTTATTTTTTTATGGGATTTAAGAATTTTTGGTGATATGGCTCTATGAGATTATTTCAGGGTTTTATGGGTTTTTTACATTTTAAGGGATTTTTAGGAATTTTTTAGTATTTTAATCATTTTTATGGTTTTTATGGAATTTTGGGGGTTGTGAGTTTTTAGGGTGTTTAAGGGTTTTGGGGTTTTTAGGGTTTTATGATTTTATTGGGATTTTAACATTTTTATGGGTTTAATGGGGTTTTATAGTTTTTAGTGGTATTTATGGTTTTTACTGGTTTTTAAGGATTTAAATATTTTTAGAGTTTTATTTTTAGAGGATTTTATGGGTTTTGGGATCTCATAGTGGTTTTTTGTGTTTTTAGCGGTTTTTATTATTTTTTGGGGTTTTATATATATTTATATTTTTAAGGATTTCTTAAAGGTTTTTAGGTTTTTTACAAATTTAGTATTGTTTAGGGGTCTTTATAATTTTTATTGTCTTTGTGGGGTTTTAAGTGTTTTTAGGTTTTTTATAGTTTTTTGGGGTCTTAGGGGTTTTTTAATTTTTAGGTCTTGTATCATTTTTGTATTTTAAAATGTTTTAGGGGGTTTAAAGGATTTTAGTGTCTTTAGTTGTTTTTGTTGTTCTAATGGATTTTTGTGGATTTTAATGTATTGAGGGGTTTTGGTGTTTTAAGGATCTTTTATGGTTTTTAGGGTTTTTAGCATTTTTATGTTTTCTATAGGTTTTAATAGTTTTTATCTTTAATGGTTTTCTTAGTTGGTTTTCAAGGTTATTTAGTATTTTTATCTTTTTAGGAATTTTTAGGGCTTTATTGGGTTTTTGAGGGATTGTAGGTTTTTTTATATTTTGAGGGTTTTTAAATATTTTTAATGTATTTAGTATTTTTTGGATTTTCATCATTTTTAGGTTTATATGGGTTTATAGTGTTTATAAGATTGAGTATTTCTTATATTTTTTGGAGGTTTTTGGGTCTTCTATTTTTTTAGTATTTTTAGGGCTTTTAGGTTGTTTTGGGGTTTTATGTTATTAAGGATTTTAGGGATTTTGAGGGTTTTAGGGTGTTTTTATGGTTTTAGTGTTTTTATGGATTTTTTTTTCATTTTTTAGGTTTTTTATGTTTTTTGGGGTTTTATAGTTTTATACAGTTTTTAATTTTTTTGGGTTTTAACCGGTATTTAATGATTTATGTGTCTTTTTTATTTTTTTATGGTTTTTAGGTTTTTTAAAATATTAGGGGTATTATGGTTTTTTTATTTTCATGGTATAATTAGGGTATCAATGGGTTTTAGTGTTTTTTAGATTTTTAGTGGATTAAAGTGAATTTATTTTTTTAAGGTTTTATATTGGTAAGGAAGATTCGAGGGTCAGGCTATTCCCAGCCCCCCGAAATTTATTAGAAAGAAGAAAAGAGACAGAGTAGACAAGGGAGGGGAGGGGTCAAATGACCCACACCCAAAACCCCTTACAACCCACGCCAAAAAAGAAAAATCAAACAAAAGAAAAGAAAAACCAAACAAGCACACCCAGGTCCAAGTAGAAACCATCACCTTTATCCAGCAGTATCCAGCATCCTGCATCTCACTACCGAGAAATTCCTAGCTTCCAACATCACATATACCAGTGTCAAGCCCTTCTCACCAAAACAACCCATCACCAGCAGCACATAACCATAAGCACCAGAATCACACAAGAGCCAGCAACCAGAGTTCACATTAATATGACCAGAACTAGAAGCATAAACAATAGCTTGCCCACTTTAAGGTTTTACATTGGATTTTCATGGTATTTTTCAATTGTTGGGAAATTATAGATTTTTTACAATTTTTATGGGTTTTTTGTATTTTTAGGTTTTTAATACTTTTTAGGGGTTTATGTTTTTTATATGTTTTTTGGTTTTTATGGTTTTAGGATATTTTTTACATTCTTAAGGGTTTAATGGTTTTTAATAGTTTTATTGTCTTTAGGAATTTTATGTTTTTATAGTTTTAGGATTTTTTTTGGGTCTTCCAAGATTTTATCATTTTTAAGGGTTTTAATTTTTTATGATTTAAATTTTTTCTTAGGTGTTTTCAGGGTTTTTTTTGAGTTTTTTATATTTTTAGGTCCTTTTAAGATTATTATGGTTTTTGGGATTTAGGGATCTTGAGGGTTTTCTAGTATTTTTAGGGTTTTATGGTTTTTATTATTTCTTTTTTTTTTGGTTTTATGAGTTTTATAGGGATTTTTAAGATTTTTAGTCTTTTTTATATTTTCTTTGTTTTTTGTGATTTTTAAGGTCTCTAAGGTTTTATATAGTTTTTAGGGTTTTTATGTTTTTTTGGGTTCTTATTGGGTTTTTTGTGTTTTTATGGGTTTTTTGTGTTTTTGGATTTTTTAATGTTTTATGGGTGTGAAGTATTTTTAGAATTTTTAGGTTTTTATGGTATTTATGGGATTTCACGTTTTTTTTATGATTTTAGGAGTTTTTATAGTTTTGAGGGGTTTCTAGTTGGTTTTAGGGTTTTAAGTGTTTTTATCTTTTTTAACATTTTTTAGTTTTTTGGGGGTTTTATTTGTATATTTGTTTCTAGGGTTTTCTTCCTGGTTTTTAGGTTTTTTAGGTTTGTTGGGTTAGTTAGGGTTTTAGACTTTTTATGTTTTTTACTTATTTTAAGAGTTTTTTGGTTTCTATGTTTTCTAATGGTTTCTAGGATTTTTAATTTTTATTATGGTTTTATGGATTTTAAGATTTTTTAGGGTTGTTAGAGGTTTCAGGGTGTTTTAGAGATTTAAATGGTTTTCAGGGTTTTTAGGTTTTTATATTTTTTTTGGTTTTTTGGGTTTTATTAGGTATTTAGGGGTTTTAATATTTTTAGGATTTTAAGGGTTTTTAGCGGTTTAAAATCTTTTTAGATTTATTAGTGAGTTTTAGGGTTTTTATGGGTTTCTTGGGTTCTTTTGATGATTTTGGTTTTTTATGGTTTTTAGGGTTTTTTGTAGTTTTTTTTGTTTAGTGTTTTAAAGTGCTTTATGGTTTTCTTTTGTTTCTCCAAGATCATATGTGTTTTTTATGTTTTTAGAGATTTCTAGGGATTTTTTATGATTTTTATAATTTTTAGGGTTTTTTGGGATTTTTTTGTGTTTCTAGGATTTTACAGATTTTTGGGGTTTTCATGTTTTATTGGGTTTTTATGGGTTTTAATTTTTTTAGATTATTTTTAATGTTGTTGGGGTTTAAAGGGTTTTTAGATTTTTTAGTGGTATTAGGGGTTTTATGAGTTTTTAAGGAATTTTATGGTTGTAGGGGTTTTTATGGTTTTTAGGGGTTTTAGGTATTTATTTTGTTTTTGTTACTTTTTAGGGGTTTTGTGGTTTTTAGTTATTTAGGGGTTCTAGGTGTAGTTTGGTTTTTATTTTTTTAGGTATTTTTTTGGTTATTTAATGTTTTATTTATTTTTAGATAAGTTTTAATATTTTTTATGATTTTTTTTGTCTTTTATTGTTTTTTTAGTTTTTTATGGGTTTGGGGTGTTTTAGAGGTTTTAGTGTTTTTTGCTTTTTTTGGATTTAAGTGCTTTACGGATTTTTATGTTTTCATAGGGTTTCTTCAATGTTTTCTAAAAGTTTTGGTATTTTTTGGAATATTCTGTTTTTTAAGGCTTTTTAGGGATTTTGTGGGTTTTCAAAAAATATTATATTTTTTTGTGGTTTTTATGGTTTCATTAAGTTTTATTATTGTTTTTATTTTTTATAGTTATTAATATTTTTTAGATTTTTTAACGTTTTTTTGGGTTTAAAGGGTTTTTACAATTTTAGTGGGTTTTGGGTGTTATGGTTTTAGGTTTTAAGGTATATTTAGGTTTTTTTGGGGATTTAATGGGTTTAATGTCTTTTGGGGTTTTGTGTTATTAGTTTTTTGGGGGGGGGGGGTTATTTTTTTTAGGTACTTAGGTTTTATTTGAATTTTTTTAGGTGCTTTTGGTTTATTTATGTTTTTAGGGATTTTTGGGGATTTTATAAGATTTTTAAGGGGTTTAAGGTGTTTTAGGGTTTTAGAGTTTTAAGAGTTTTTGGGGTTTTTTGGTTTATTATAATTTTATAGGTTTCTAGGGGATTTAACTATTTCTAGGATTTTATTGTTTTATTAGGGGGTAATAAGGGTTTTAGGGGTGTTTTACTTATAATGAATTTTAGATATTTTTTGTATATTTATAACATTTAGAGTATTTTGGGATTTTGAGGGGTTTTAGTTGTTTATAATTTTTTTGAGTTTTTATGGTTAATTTTTAGTTTTTCGGGTTTTTATGGTTTTTTGGGAGTTTATAAATTTTTAATTGGTTTAATAGGTTTTTATAGGTTTTGTGGGGTTTTAGGGAGTTATTGGAGTTCTATGGGGGTTTAAAGGTTATATTTGCAGTATTTATTGGTTTTAGGGTCTTTTAGGGGTTTCTAGGGTATTTGGTATTTTTTTATTTTTTTTATGGGATTTAAGAATTATTGGTGATATGGTTCTATAAGAGTATTTCAGGTTTTTATGGGTTTTTTACATATTAAGGGATTTTTAGGAATTTTTTAGTAATTTAATGGTTTTTAAGGTTTTTATGGAATTTTGGGGGGTTGTGAGTTTTTAGGGTGTTTTTGGGTTTTTGGGTTTTTTAGGGTTTTATGATTTTATTGGGATTTTAACATTTTTATGGGTTTCTTCGGTTTTTATAGTTTTTAGTGGTTTTTATGGTTTTTACGGGTTTATAAGGATTTAAATATTTTTAGAGTTTTATTTTTTAGAGGATTTTAGGGGTTTTGGGATCTCATGGTGGTGTCATGTGTTTTTAGCGGTTTTTATTATTTTTTGAGTTTTTATATATATTTATATTTTTAAGGTTTTCTTAGAGGTATTTAGGTTTTTTACAAATATAGTGTTGTTTAGGGGTTATTATAATTTTTATTGTCTTTGTGGGGGTTTTAAGTGTTTTTAGGGTTTTTATAGTTTTTTGGGGTCTTAGGGTTTTTTTTAGTTTTTAGGGCTTCTATCATTTTTGTATTTTTAAAATGTTTTTAGGGGTTTTAAAGGGGTTTTAGTGTCTTTAGTGGTTTTTGTGGTTCTGATGGATTTTTGTGGATTTTAATGTATTTAGGGGTTTTGGTGTTTTAAGGATCTTTTATGGTTTTTATGGTTTTTATCATTTTTATGTTTTCTATAGGTTTTAATAGTTTTATCCATAATGGTTTTCTTATTTGGTTTTCAAGGTTATTTAGTATTTTTATCTTTTTAGGAATTTTTAGGGCTTTATTGAGTTTTTGTGGGATTGTATGTTTTTTTTATATTTTGAGGGTTTTTATATATTTTTAGGGCATTTAGTTTTTTTTGTATTTTCATCATTTTTAGGTATATATGGGTTTACAGTGTTTATAAGATTATAAGTATTTCTTAGCTTTTTTGGAAGTTTTTGGGTCTTCAAATTTTTTAGTATTTTTAGAGCTTTTTAGGTTGTTTGGGGGTTTTATGTTTTTAAGGATTTTAGGGATTTTTAGGGTTTTAGGGTTTTTTATAGTTTTAGTGTTTTAAAAGAATTTTTTCATTTTTAGGTTTTTTATTTTTTTAGGGGTTTTATAGTTTTATACAGTTTTGTATGGTTTGTAGGTTTTTTAAAATTTAAGGGGTATTATGGTTTTTCTATTTTGAGGGTATTATTAGGGTATCAATGGGTTTTAATGTTTTTTAGATTTTTAGTGGGTAAAGTGAATTTAGTTTTTTACGGATTTATATTGGATTTTCATGGTTTTTTCAATTTTTGGGAAATTATAGATTTTTTACAATTTTTATGGGTTTTTTGTATTTTGAGGTTTTTAACAGTTTTTAGGAGTTTATGTTTTTTATGTTTTTAGGTATTTATGGTTTTTTAGATATTTTTTACATTATTAAGGGTTTAATGGTTTTTAGTAGTTTTTAGTGGTTTTAGGAATTTTATGTTTTTATGGATTTAAGAGTTTTAAGGGTTTTCCAGGTTTTTATCATTTTTAAGGGTTTTAATTTTTTATGATTTAAATTTTTTTCATAGGTGTTTTCAGGGGTTTTTTCAATTTTTTTACATTTTTAGGTCTTTTTATGATTATTATGGTTTTTTGGGATTTAGGGATCTTGAGGGTTTTCTAGTATTTTTAGGGTTTTATGGTTTTTATTGTTTTTTTGTTTTTCGGGTTTTATGAGTTTTTAGTGATTTTATATTTTTTAGAGTTTTTAACATTTTTATGGATTGGGAGAGTGTTTATAGTTTTTAGTGGGTTTTTAGGGTTTTTATGTTTTTAGGGTTTGTATGATCGTTTTGGGATTTATTGTTTTTAGGGGTTTTATGGTTGTTATGGTCTTTTATGGTTTTATCATTTTCTTGATATTTAGGGGTCTTACGTATTTTTTGTTTTTAAGGATTCAGAGGGGTTTTTACGGTTTTGAGGATTTTTTACTTTTTTGGGATTTTTAGGGCTATTTTTTGATTTTATGCTTTTTAGGGTTTCTAGGGATTTTGAGTACTTTTAGAAATTTTTAGGATTTTTTGGGATTTTTTTTTCTATTTTTTAGGGTTCTAGGGAATCTAAGTGTTTTTAGGTTTTATGTTTTTTAAGGTATTTCATGGTGTTTATGGGTTTTTTATATTTGTTTGTTTGTTTTTTGAGTTCTTTTGTTTATGGCGTTTTTCAAGACATTGATGGTTTTAGGGGTTTTTTGAGTTTTCTATTTTTTTTAATGTTTCTCAGTGTTTTTAATATTTTTAGGGATTCAAAGGGTATTTAGTGTTTTTAGTGGGTTTTTGGGGTATTTATGGGTTTTAGGGTTTTAATGTTTTTTGGGGTCTTACGGTTTTTAGGGGTTTTAGGGTTTTTAGTGGTTTTAAGGTTTTTAGTGTTCTTAAGTGTTTTTGGGGATTTAAGGCTTTATTATGGGGTTTTTTTCGAGGTTTGGTGGTTTTTTAGGTTTAAGGATATTTTGAAGGTTTTTTAAAATATTTTTATGCTTTTTTGGGTGTTTATGTATTTTATTTGGGTTTTTTGGGTTTTTTAAAATTTCAGTGATTCTTTACGATTTTTATGATTTTAGCATTTTTAATTATTTTGTGATTTTTTTGGGATTTTATGGATTTTTTTGGGTTTATTGGGGTTTTTGATTTTTTAGAGGTTTTGTGGGGTGGTTTATGGTTTATGGGTTTTTTTGGGTTTTAAATGGTTTTTTGGGGGTATTGTGATTTTTAGTGGATTAATGGGGTTTTGGGGTCTTTTAGGGTTTTAGGGTTTTTAGCATGTTTAATGTTTTTGGGGTTTCAAATATTTTTATCTTTTTAATGTTTTTATACATTTTTCAAGGTTTTTATATTTTTTTATATTTTTCGGTATTTTTCTATAGTATTTGGGGTGTCAACTATTTTTATGTTTTGGGTTTTTTGGTCTATTTAAATTTTTAGTGGTTTTAAAGTTAATTGAAGAATTGAAATTTCTAGGAGTTTAAAGGGTTTTTTGAGTTTTCAGTTTTTAGAGTTTTATGGGGTTTTACGTATTTTTAATAGTTTTAGGGGTTTTTAGGAGTTTTTTAGTTTTTTGGTCTATTAATGGATATTTTAGGTTTTTATCAACTTTTTATGTTTAATTTGAATTTTAACTATTTTTTATGGTTTTTAGTTTTTTTATGTTGTAGGGTTTTTTACATTATTAATGATTTTTATGAATTTATAGGATTTTTATGATTTTGGGGGTTTTAGGTATTTTAGGAATTTTCAGTTTTTTAGGTTTTTAGGTTTTTTAGGGTTTTTAGCATTTTTAGGGGTTTTATGTGTTTTTAGGTTTTTTGGTATTCTAAGGGTTTTTTGGTTATTTGGGTTTTTAATATTTTAGAGATTTTTAGGGTTTTTAGGATTTCAATGGTATTGTGGTATTTATGAAGTTTGAGGGCCTATATGGGGTTTTTGGGATTTTTTTGTGTTTTTATAGTTTTTATAGTTTTAAGGATTTTAATGTTTTTTATATTTTTTTAATTATTTTAGGGTTTTAAAGGGTTTTTAGAGTTTTTAGAGTTTTTGGTATTGAAATAAATTTAAACCGTTAAAATCCAAAATAATCCATTTTCCCAATTAAGCTTAAAAAATACTTCTGAAACATAAAATGTGACAAGGACCCATAAATTAACTAATTGGTGAAATTAAAAACTATGAAATTCAAAATAAAATAACTGGAAATATTTGTTCTATCAATGGCGTTTTTAGTTTTTTAGGGTTTTTATGTTTTTTAGATTATTTTTAACATTTTTAGACGAATAAAGGTGTTTTTTAGTTTTTCATGCAATTTTAGGGTTTTTAAGGCTTTAGGGGTTTTTAAGGTGCTTTTTTGGTTTTTAGGGGATTAAGGGGATTAAGGTTCTTTTCTGGTTTTTAGTGTTTATAAAATTTTTCAGGTTTTTTAGGGGTCATATTTTTTTTTATTTTTTCATAGGGGTTATTTGATATTTTATGGGATTTATGTTTTTAGGGATTTTTAGGGATTTTTTATGAATTTAAAGTTTTTAGTTTTTATGGAATTTTTGTGTTTTTAGTGTTTTTATGGTTTTTAGGGTTTTAGGAATTTTATGTTTTTATGGAATTTTAGTGTTTTTCACATTTCTAGAGGATTAATGGGTTTTTATAGTTTTTATGGGACTTTTAGGGTTTTATCAGTTTTTTTGTTTTTGTGGTTTTTAGGGGTTTTTCTAGGTTTTAAGGGTTTTTATGGTTTTAGGGTCTTTTTAGGGGTTTTTTTGGTTTTTAGATTTTTTATATTTTTAAGGGTCTAAAGCATTTTTAGGTTATTATGGTTTTCATATGGTTTTTATGGTTTTTTGGGTTTTTGGTTTCTTAGGCTTTTTATGATATTAATAGTTTTTTAGATATTTTGAGGTTTTTTAGTGTTTTTGGGACTTTTAGTGTTTTTAGGGTTTTTAGTATATTTAGGTTTTTATTCATTTTAAAAGTGTTTTGTTTTTTATGGTTTTGTTTGGAATTTTTAGCGTTTTGGGGTTTTTTATTTTTTATTTTTTATCAATTTTTTGGCGTATTTAGGATTTTAAGGTTTTACGGTTTTTAGGTATTTTGTGGGTATTTTGTGTTTTTATAGTTTTTATGTTATTTTTTTGAGATTTTAGGGGTTTTAATAATTTTTAGAGTTTTTTATCATTATTAGGCATTTAAAGGGGTTTTTTTAATGGTTTTAGGGTTTTTATATGGTTTTTGGTTTTTTATAATTTTTAGGGGGTTTATCGTTTTTAAGGGTTTAGTGTTTTTAGGGAATTTTGGTGTTTTTAGGATTTTATAGTTTTTTAGGTTAATTAGTTATTTTAATTGTTTCTATGTTTTTATGGTTATCTTAGAGTTTTTAATGGTTTATAGGGTTTTACATTTTTAGGGATTTTTTGGGCTTTCTAGGATTTTTAAGGATTTTTAAGGTTTTCGGGGGTCTTTGGGGTTTTTATAGTTTTTAGGTGTTTTATGGATTTTAGTGGTTTAATGGTTTTTAAGGTTTTATAGTTTTTTAGGTTAATTATGTATTTTAATTGTTTTTAGGTTTTTATGGTTATCTTAGAGTTTTTAATGGTTTATAGGGTTTTACATTTTTAGGGATTTTTTGGGATTTCTAGGATTTTAATAGATGTTTAAGGTTTTCTGGGTTCTTTGGGGTTTTTATAGTTTTTAGGTGTTTTATTTATTTTAGCGGTTTTATGGTTTTTAGGGTTTTTTATGGTTTTAGGGGTTTAAAAGTTTTGTAGGATTTTAGGGGTTTTTAGTGTTTTATGTTTTTAAGGTACTCTTAGGGGTTTTTCATTGTTTTTATATGTTTTTACATTTTTAGGGATTTTTAATTATGTTTTGTATTTTATGGTTGATTATAGGATTTATGGATTCTTTTTGTTTTTATGATTTTTTTGGGTTTAAGTATTCTTAGGGGTTTTAGTTTTTTTATCATTTTTATGTTTTTCGGGGTTTTAAGTGTTTTTGCGTTTCAAAATATTTCTTGGGGGTTTTCAGAGATTTTAGGGATTTTCATGTATTTAGGTATTTTAGGTATTTTTATTAGTTTTATGTTTTTATTGTTTTAGAAATTTTGAGCAGATTTAGGTGTTTTAGAGTTTTTATGGTTTTTTGTGTTTTTATGGGTTTTTTAGTGATTAGGGTTTTAAATGTATTAATAGTCTGTTAACCTTATTAGGGTTTAAATGGTTTTTATAATTTTTAGTGGGTTTTATGGTTTTTGTGGTGTTTTTAATGTTTTTAGATTTTTTAACGAGTTTTATTGTTTTTAGTATTTTTGGGTTTTTAGTGTGCTTTTATTTATTTTTTAATTTTTAGCTGTTTTTTGGATTTTATTTTTTAGTGTTTTTAGTGGTTTTTATGTTATTATGTTTTTTCATATTTTTAGGGATTTTTAGGTTTTTAATGGTTTTTAGGGTTTTTATGGATTTTGAGGTGTTTGGTTGGTATTTAGGGTTTTATGGTTTTTTAGGGTTTTAGGGGGTTTTGTCATTTTTTTTTGTTATTATGTGTTTTTATAGTATTTTAATGTTATTAAGAGTTTAAAGAGTTTTTAGAGATTTTTTGGGGTTTTAATGTTTTATGGAGTTTTAGTGATTTGAATTTTTTTAGGGGTTTGAATCATTTTTAGGGGGTTTTCAGGTTTTTATGGTCTTTTAGGGTTTTAGTGTTTTTGAGGATTTTATGGATTTTATATGTTTTTTTTTTGTTTTTATGAATTTCTTAGGTATTTTAGGTTTTTTAGTTTCTTTGGAAATTTTAGGAATTTTTATTTTTTTTTTGGAATTTAATGGTCTATCAGGGTTTTTATGGGATTTGATTATTTTTTTTTGAATTCTTAGGTTTTTTAGGATTTTAGGGTTTTTAAGGTTTTAGCCTTTACTTGGATTTTAGGGGTTTTAAGTTTTTTTGGGGTTTTAACAGTTTCATAGGGTTTTTAACGGCTTTAGAGGTTTTTAAATTTTTATGTATTTTTAGGGAATTTATTTGAATTTTATGGGGTTTTATGGTTTTTATGTATTTTGAGAGGTTTTTAGGTTTTTTTGGTTTTTTGGTGTTTTTAGGGTTTGTTGATTTTTTTTGTTTTTAAGGTTTTTATACTTTTTAAACATTTTTAGGTTTAAATTGTTTTAATGTTTTTTAGTGATTTTAAGGGTTTCTATGGGTTTTTAGGGTTTTTAATGGTTTTTAAAGATTTTAGGGATTTTAGGTTTTTTAGGTTTTTTTTTGTTTTTTTGGGGGTTTAGGGTAGGGAAGGTGCGAGGCCAGACTATTCTTGGCCCCACAAATTATTAAAAGAAAAGAAAGCAGACAAGGGTGGTGTGGGACCAAACAACCCACACCAAAAAACCTGGACCCCCCATGACACCAAAGACCCAAAAGACCCAAAGACCTAGAGAGAAAAAAAGACGAAGCTACAAGTCAACATCTCAATCCCCATATGTGTCCCCATCAGCACCATAACCAGAAGAAGCATCTGACTCCACCGAATCCCATTCAGATGATTCATATTTCACTACTAGAAAAATAGTCTATACCCAGAGTTAAAAACTGTGGGTATAGCCCCCAAAACAGTGGGTATAGGCTATACCCACGGTTTTGGGAACCGTAGGCTGGAAAGGCGTTGGTATAGGGGTCTTGACCTATACCCACAGTTTGGTAGATCCATGGGTATAGGTGTGTCACACACCAACACCCTATTGTACAGCATGGCAGGGCACTTACCCTGTGGTTTTCAAATCATGGGAAATTTAAATTTCAAAAATCATGGGCAGAGGGATTCGAACCCGCGCCACACACAATGCCTCAGTGCCACAACACACCAACGGACCAACAGAGCTGACTTATTTATATGTATATACAGATAATTTTATTATAATATATTAATATCAATGCTATTATCTAAAAAACGTGCCCAGCGGTTTCGAACACACGACCTGGAGGGACGGAGTAGAGCGGCGAACCAACTATGCTACGGGGATTTTGTTTATATAACTATAAGATTTTATACTTATATTAATATTGTCGGTATATTTGAAAATTTAACATGCCGAGATTCGAACACCGCACTTCATAGAACCGAACGGATAACTAAACCAACGAGGCTACCGAATTTATATTAATAAATATTGGTATCCATATAATTATATTATTTAAGCCATTGTTCCCGCGTAAAATTTATTTCATCCCGTGCAATTTTTTTCAAATTCCCCCTCCCCTCCATAATGCGGGAAACCTATACCCACGGTTTTTTAAAACCATGGGTATAGGTATTTGAAAAATATACCCACTATACCTACGGCTTTGAAAACCCATAGGTATAGGTCTCCAAAGCAATCCATATACCCACGGTTTGGGAAAAACTGTGGGTATAGGTCTTTATAAAAAAAATATATACCCATGGTTTTGGAAAAACCGTGGGTATAGGTCTTCAAAAAAACCTATGCCTATGGTTTTGTCAAAAACCATGGGTATAGGTTCCCATACTATCCCTATACCCATGGTTCTGGAAGACCGTGGGAATAGGGGGGACCTATACCCACGGTTTTTCACAAAACCATGGGTATAGGCCCAATTTCCAGTAGTGTTGCCTCCAGAAGGCGGTGTAGTACTCTCTACGATGTTTCTTCTCCACATTTAGTCGTACATTGATAGACCAACCCCTGCTAGAGGAAACTTCCTTAGCTTTTCATGAGCCTCTCGTAGACATAATCCTTGGAAAAGTCGAATATATCTTCCTTGGCTTTTGTTTATGGGGGTCTGGAGAGAGCCATGCAGGTTTGCTTTCCTTCCCATCAGAGGTATCCACCTCCATCAAGGCCCTCTCCTTAATGATCATGACCTTATTTTGATGCATCCTTCCATTATCCTTCTGGAATTCAGGGATGAAGGAGTCTTCTTGATTGAGATATAAGTCCGCATGAACCCCACAATGTGTTCCACAAGAGACCAGTAAGGTTGAATATTCAAAAGCCGGACAAGGTGGGGACACCACACTAGCAAGGGCCAGCTATAGTTCCCCCTGCTCCCTAGGATACTTGATGACTTCCCACATGAAGGAGGGTGTAATCTACACAAGCCCCTACATCTCCCTTTGCCCCTGCTCACCATCACCAACCGAGTGCCTAATGATGTCCATCATCGGCTTGGTCTCACTATAATTATGGCCCACACTCTCTCTACCACGCCTGGTAGCAATGACCTATACCTCACTCAACATCTTTGTATCCAACCTCACATTCCCAACATCAGTAGCTGGAGACCCGGGCCCCTCATCCCTAGGAATCATGCTTACTTTCTCCTCATCCACAAGAACCACATTATTGTAATGAACAGGAACCTACACGTCCCTTTTTTCTTCCCCAACTGCACCATTCAAGTGTCTAGTAGTGTCAAATAATATCATAGTAATGAACGAGCTCCTCCACATCCCTTTTTAATTTTTTTAAGTTTTTTAGGGATTTTTATGCTTTTTATGCTTTTTTATATTTTTTGGGATCTTTATGATCTTGAAGGTATCTAGTATTTTATATGGTTTTTAGAGTTTTTATGGGTTTTTGGGTTTAATTGGGTTTTTTGATTTTTTTAGGGTTTTTGGGTTTTAAACGTTTTATAGATTTAACCGATTTTTATAGTTTTTAGTGTATTTAGGGTATTTATGGGCTTTCATGTTTTTTAAGGTTTTATGAATTTTTATGGTTTTTAAGGATTTCTAGTTGGTTTTAGGGTTTTATAGACTTTTAGGGTTTTCAATTATTTTTTTTTTTTTGGGTTTTTTTTGTATATAGATTTCCAAGGTTTTCATAGGGGTTCTTAGGTTTTTTAGGTTTTTCTAGTTATTTAGGGGATTTAGACTTGTATTGTTTTTTCTAGTTTTAAAAGTTTTTTTATGTTTTCTTATGGTTTTCGGGGTTTTAAATTTTTCTTATGTTTGTAGTGTTTTTTTCAGGTTTTTAGGATCTTTAGGGTTTTTGGGATTTTGATGGTTTCCATGGATTTTAGGTTTTCACAGTTTTTTTGTTTTTTGGGTTTTTGGGTATTTAGGGTTTTTACATTTTTATGTTTTAAAGGTTTTTTAGCAGTTTAATTTGTTTTTATATTTATTAGTGGGTTTTTAGGATTTTTATGTGTTTATTGGGTTTTTTGATGTTTTAGGGGTTTGTATGGTTTTTAGGGGTTTTGTAGTTTTTTGGATTTATAGTTTTTTAAAGTGATTTATTGTATTATTTTGTTTCTTCAGTATTCTAAGGTTTTTTTGTTCTTAGGGATTTTTAGGAATTTTTCACGATTTTTATTGTTTTTAGGGTTTTTAGTGATTTTTTTTGTGTTTTTATGGTTTTTAGGGTTTTATGGTTTTTAGGGTTTTATGGTTTTTGGGGTTTTCATGTTTTATTGAGATTTTTTTGGGTTTTAATGTTTTTAGATTATTTTTAAGGTTTTTGGGTTTTAAATGGTGTTTAGAGTTTTTAGTGGTTTCAGGGGTTTTATGAGTTTTTAGTGAATTTTATGGTTGGTAAGGGTTTTTATGATTTTTAGGGATTTTAGGGACTTTGTGTATTTTTTGTGTTTTTAGGTATTTTTAGTGGTTTTTATTTTTTAAGGGTTACATGTGTTTTTTTAATGTTTTCTTATGGTTTTTCTGGTTATTTAGTGTTTTATTTATTTTTATGTATGTTTTCAGATATTTTATTATTTTTTGGTCTTTTTTGGTTTTTATTTTTTAATGAGTTTTGGAGGTTTTAAGGGTTTTAGAGTTTTTGTTTGTTTTTATGGGTTTTAATTACTTTATGGATTGTAAGGTTTTCTTTGTGTATTTTCAGGGTTTTCTAAAATTTTAGGTATTTATAGGAATTTTATGGTTTTCTGGGTTTTTAGCGATTTTGAGGGGTTCTATAATTTAATTAGATTTTTTTGTGAATTTTATAGTTTTTTTTTTAGTTTTAGGGTTTTTTGATTTTTTATGGTTATTAATGTTTTATAGAGTTTTTATACATTTTTTAGGTTTTAATGGGTGTTTAAAATTTTAGTGGGGATTGGGGATTTTAGGGGGTTTAGGGATTTTTTATGTTTTTAAGTGATGTTTAGGTTTTTAGGGTTTTTAATAGTTTTAAGGTATTTGAGGGTTTTTTAGTGTTATTATATTTTTTTGGGGGTTTTATGTGTTTTTTTATTTTTATAGTTTTATTTGTCTTTTTTATGTTCATTAGGTTTATTTATGTTTTTGGGATTTGTAGGGATTTTATAGGATTTTTATTGGTTTTATGGTTTTTAGAGGTTTTTCGGGTTTTGGGATTTAGGGTTATTATAATTTTGTAGGTTTTTTGAGGTTTTAACTGTTTTTAGTTTTTTAATGTGTTATTAGGATTTTTTAAGGATTCTAGGGTTTTTACCTTTTTAGGTATTTTTAAGGATTTTCAATATTTTTTATAACATTCATGGTATTTAGGGATTTTGAGGGATTTTAGTGGGTTTTTATTGTTTTGTTGAGTTTTTATGGTTTATTTTGAGTTTTTAGGGTATTTAAGGTTTTCTGAGAGTTTTTATGATTTTTATTAGTTTAATGGGTTTTTATAGTTTTTGTGGGGTTTTAGGTTTTTTGAGAGTTTTAGGGGTTTCAATTCTTTTTTTGTATATTTATGTGTTTTCATGTCTTTTAGGGGGTTTTAGTAGATTTATCATTCTTTTATTTTTTTGGGATTTTAAGAATTTTTGGTGTAAGGTTCTCATAGTGTTTTTCATGGATTTAATTTTTTTATGTTTTAAGGAATTTGTAGGAATTTTTTTTGAATTTTTATGATTTTTAAGGTTTTTATGGAATTTTGGGTGGGGGCGTTGTGGGTTTTTAGGGTTTTTACGGGTTATTGAGTTTTTTAGGATTTTATGGTTTTAAATGGATTTTAACATATTTATTGGTTTAATGGGGTATTTTAGTTTATAGTGGTTATTATGATTTTTATGAGTTTTTAGGGATTTTAATAAATTTAGGGTTTCATGGTTTCATTGGATTTTAGTGTTTTTGGGATCTTTTGGTGGTTTTAGGGTTTTTAGCAGTTTTTATTATTTTTTTGGGTTTTTTTGTATATTTAGATTTTTAATGTTTTCATTGGAGTTTTTAGTGTTTCTACATTTTTAGTGGTTTTTAAGGGGTTTTAGAATTTTTATGGTTTTTTCAGGGTTTTTAGGGTTTTATTGTTTTTTGGGGTTTTAGGGAGGTTTTTTAGTTTTTGGGGCTTTTAACGTTTTTAGTGTTTTAAAATGTTTTTAGGGGTATTGAAGGGTTTTTTGTGTCTTTAGTGGTTTATTATGGTTCTGATGGGTTTTTGTGCTTTTTAACCTTTTTAGGGGTTTTAGTGTTTTTAATGTCTTTATATGGTTTTTAGGATATTTAGCATTATAATTTTTTCTACAGGTTTTAATAGTTTTTATATTTTGTGGTTTTCTTTTGGTTTTTCAGGGTTATTAAGTGTTTTTATAATTATATGAATTTTCAGGCCATTATTGGGTTTTTATGGGTTTTATGTATTTTTATATTTTGGGAGTTTTTAGATATTTTTAAGGTATTTAGTATTTTTTTAGGATTTTCATCATTTTTATGTCTTTATGGGTTTATAGTGTTTATAAGTTTATAAGTTATTCTTAGGTTTTTGGGTTTTTTTTCTTCTATGTTTTTAGGTTTTTTTAGGGATTTTAGGTTTTTTTGGGTTTTATGTTTTTTTCGGTTTTTAGGGATTTTAAGGGTTTTATGGTTTTTTAGTGTTTTAGCATTTTAATGGATTTTTTTTGGTTTTTATATTTTTTATGTTTTTAGGGGTTTTTGTTGATATACAGTTTTTCAATTTTTTTGGGTTTTAACGGGTATTTATTGAATTTTGTGTCTTTTTATTTTTTTTATGGTTTTAGGGGTTTTAACCTAATAGGGGTATTATGGTTTTTTTGTTTTGAGGGTATTATTAGGGTATTAAAGGGTTTTATTGTTTTGTAGATTTTTAGGGGATTACAGTGATTTTAGTTTTTTAAGGTATTTTTTGGATATTTTCATGGATTTTTACAATTTTTTTGGTATTTAATGATTTTTTACAATTTTTATTGTTTTTTAGTGATTTTGAGGTTTTTTACAGTTTTTAGGTGTTTATGTTTTTTTATGTTTTTTTATGTTTTTTATGGATTTTAGATATTTTTTGCAATCTTAAGAGTTTAATGGGTTTTTTAGAGTTTTTAGTGGTTTTGGGAATTTTATGGGATTTTACGAATTTAGGGGGTTTTAAGGTCTTCTATGGTTTTTTTTTCAGGTTTTAAACATTTATAGTGGTTTTCATTTTTTTATGATTTAATGTTTTTATTAGGTCTTTTCAAGTTTTTTTCAAGTTATTTACTTTTTTAGGTCTTTTTAAGAATATTATGCTTTTGTGGGGATTTGGGGATAATGAGGGTTTTCTGGTATTTTTCGGGTTTTATGGTTTTTATTTTTTTTGGGTTTTTAGGGTTTTATGAGTTTTTAGGGATTTTAAGTTTTTTTACAGTATATAATATTTCTGGGCAAGGAATATTTGAGGGTCGGGCCATTTCCGGCCCCCCACAATTTATTAGAAAGAAAAAAAAGACACAGTAGACAAAGGAGGGGAGGGGTCAAACAGCCTGCACCCAAACACCCTTTACAACCCAAGACACAAAAGACCCCCAAAAAAAGAAAAAACAAGAATAAGGAAAGAAAAAACACACAAAGCCAAGCAACCACCACCGTCATCCAACATCAACCAGCATCCAACAGATCACAACTAACCAACGACCTGCATCTGAAATCAAACAGAAATCATCATCCAGCAGCATCACGACTATAAACCGCAGCTTCAACACCTCCCATCCAAGCAATAACTAGCATCCAGAACCACTAGAATCCAACATCACAAAACCACCAGCATCCGACATCACAGAGACACCAGCATCAAAATCACAAGCCTCACCGTCACCAGCATTCAACAGCTCACCACCAAGCAGCAACCAGCATCCAATCACACAAAGACCAGAATCCATCACCTTCACACCAAAACAAGCTACCACTAACAGCACATAACCATAATCACAAAAAGAAAACAACCACCAGTAATAAAATCTCACATCCATATATAAACCATCATCCTTTTTCACAATAACTAGTATCCAGCACCTCCCAACCAAGAAGGTCGACCGCAAGCACCACAGAACTCACACACCCAGCGCAAACAACATCTAATACCTCAAAACAGAACTAAAACCCAGCACCAAACCAATCCCGCCATAATCCATGAAACAGACACCATAGCCCAACAAAGAGCCCAGAACACAGCACTTATCCAGAGCAGCAACAAGATCATGCCACAAAAGAGAAATCCAGAAATGAAACTCCCTCTGCGCTGAGATCTAAAATGAGAAATTAGCACCATCTCCTGGAAGCCCAAGACAAACCAAAGCAACGGCTCTCCACACAGATTCAAGGATCGTCAAAGTCCCAATGCATAGCAACCAGAAGCACCGAGGCCAAGCCTCTCCACGCCACCGCTCAAAAAAACAAGTCGTCGAATAAACTGGGAACCACCGAGAGCACCGCACAACAAAAAGCCCTGAACTGGGAGTCTCCTCCATGGCAGAGCATCGTCGCGCCATGAAAAGATCAAAACTGGCCCACACCTTCATGGATCTGAAAAGACACTCACCGGGGGGACCATAACTGAGCAGATCGATAGAGGAGGAAGCCAACATCTGGATATGACTCCCGAGAACACCGAACTTTTGCAATATCAAAGCAGATCTCAGATCTATAAATGCAACAACAATATCCACCGTAACCGAGCCAGACCGTCAGAAAAACCAAGCCACACCAAAGCCTATGTTGTAAGCCCAACCCTACCAAAAATCTCCTGAGCACGCAACCATGGAAGAATACCGAAAAAGGTTTCCAGGTCTACCAGGCCCAAGCCAAACCGCTGTAGAAGACTAACCAAGCCAAAGAATCCCTGAAAAGAGACACGCCTCCAAACCGAAGCCTTCCATAATCACACTGCACCACCAAAAAACACCACAGCCAAGAAGCTTCTAGTCCCACCTTCAGATTGAAGTTGTGGAGGATCCATCTGCATCTCTATGTGAGAACAAGTTGAAACGTCCAAGGAGTAGAATCGATTGTCGCGACAGGTGAGAGGTTCCAGGCAAGAGCGGCGACATCTTTTAATGTGTTGTTGGGTAATGAGGTATTGGGATGGCTTACCCACCTATGCGCCGCACGTCCCCAACGAGGCCCAAGGTGGCCAACCCTTGGGCATAGTGCAGTCCTCAATTGGGTAGATGGGCCCACGAGTGATTTGCTAGCATATAGTGTGTGTTGCCTTATGAGGACACGAACACGAAATCTCGGGGTCAGGACGCCACCACCTTTAACCAACTCACTCGTGATCGACGGGCAAACAAAATGTGTTATTAGGTAACAAGGTATTGTGCTGGACTGTCCACCTGCACGCCGCACGTCCCCAGTGGGGACCAAGGTGGCCAACCCTTGGGCTTAGGCCATTTCCCAATAAGGTAGAGGGGCCCATGATTGATTTTCTAGCATATAGTGCATGTTGCCTTGTGAGGACTCGAACCCAGAACCTCGGGGTCAGGACTCCAATACCTTTAACCAACTCACTCGTGCCCCGCGGGCTAACATGTGTTGTTGGGTAACGAGGTATTGGACTGCCCTACCCACCTGCATGCCTAACATCCCCATCGAGGCCCAAGGTGGGCAACCCTTGGGTTAGGCCAATTCCCAACGGGCTAAAACACATTGCTGGGTAACAAGATTTTTAATTATTTGTGAATTTTAGGGCTATTTTTTGTTTTTATAGTTTTTAATGTTTTTAGGGATTTTGAGTGTTTTTAGGATTTTTTAAGGATTTTTTGAGAGTTTTTACAGTTTTTAGGAATCTATGGAATCTAAGTGTTTATATGTTTTATGGTTTTCTTAAAGTATTTCGTGCTGTTTATGGTGGTTAAATAGTTTTATGATTTTTTTATTTTTTTGTTTATAGGGTTTTTTGGGACATTGATGGTTTTTAAGGGGTTTAGGGTTTTATGGATTTTTTTGGTGGTTTAGTGGTTTCTTGAGTTTTTTTGTGTTTTTATGTTTTCTTAGAGTTTTTTATGTTTGTAGGGATTCAAAGGGTTTTTAGTGTTTTTAATGGGTATGTAGTGTATTTATGGGTTTTATGGTTTTAATTTTTTTTTGTGGGTTTATGGTTTTTAGGGGGTTTTTTCAGTTTTGAGGATATTTTTAGTGTTTTTAGGGTTTTTAGTGGTTTTTAGGTTTTTAGTGTTTTTAGTTGTTTTTTGGGTTTTATGGTTTTATTAGGGCAGAAGAGGATCAGGACTAGGCAAGCCTAGACCCCAAAATTTCAAAGGAAAACAAGACAAGGAAGACCAGGGGAGGGGTCGGATCAATCGACCCATACCCAAAAACAATCCCCAAATGGAAAAAAAAAGAAAAAAAAGGAACAGAAAAAATATACAGCAGACTGAACAACCCAGTACCACATCACTTGTCTTCCCATCCATAGGGATCCCCATATGCACCATGCCCAGAGGAGGCATCCAATTCCTCTGAATCCTATTCAAATGACTCATACTTCTTTAGGAAGTCAGTACAATACCTCTGAGTCACTTCTTCTCCAACTTCCTATCCAATAGATCCTTGACAAGAGCATCCTCCACAGCTTTGGGAGCCTTTGATGAGTCCCTTGTAGCCATTGGTTTTGGAAGGGTGGTATAGTCTCTCCTTTCCCTCCTCTTGACAGGGGAAGCACTCCCCCTCCTCCCTCTGTGAAGTACATCATCAACACTCACCAACTTGGGGAACCCCTCCTACATGGAACCAACAACTGCTGGCTCAGACCCTCCTCTTGGATTTCGGGGGTCCGAGTTAGGATGGACCGATCCATCCATCTAGGTCCACCTCCTCAAATTATTGGGCGTGTTCACATAAATCAATTAATTATTATCCCTAATGAAAAAATTATATTTGACATCTTCATCAATGTTATCCCAGTCAACCTCTATCTTTAGTTTAGGTTGTTGCAGAATCCCTCGGCAGTGTTTCTCAATGTGGATTTCAGAAACCTCCAACCTAATCATAACATTGAGTTCAACCCAGGGAGGTAGCTTTTCAAAGGCTAGAAGCTCCATTCCTGAACTCTATTGCACCACATTCCACCCAGCAGCAGAAGGGGCCGTATCACGCAGCTCCTGTTCCAGAAAATGATCAGATGGGGTAACCTGGGCACCACCTAACCCATCACCCGGGGTATTTAAATCCATCTCTTCTAAGTGGATGTCAGAGACCTGCCACTCCTTATCAACCTAAGAATCAACCAAAGTCTCTAGAAACTCACCCTCATATAGGTTAAGCATTGAAAATGGATTCAAAGTGAAAACCATGTACTATTCTAAATCCCAACCATTTTCCTCGGCAGAAGCGACATTCGTCAGCAATCCCTCCATCCTCATCCCCTCATAACCTATACTTGGAATGTCACTGCACACCCCACTCAGAACCATCTACAAGAAGTCATCAACAGCCATATCTTTCTCATAAACTACCTCCACCACCCCACTGGAGGAAGTGGAAGCACCCACCCATCCTATATTAGCCTTTAATCGCTTGAAATAGTCCTTTACCAAGACCCTTGGGTGAATCTCCCCCTCATTTTTATCAATACATAGTCTATCTCCACAGTCAGAAGCAAGGCCCAACCTTTGAGGGATGGCACATACATCACTCTCAGAAACCAAGTGATCACTACCCCCATGATGACACACCCATTTCACATGACCAAGAGTCAGAAAAGATTCATAGTAATTCACCCAGGATTAAAAAACCACAGGTTTATTCCACTATATCTCTTCACCAATCTCAATCCAGACAAAATCAGATGGTTTCTTGGAGACATCTACCACAATACAGACTCTCAGAGCAACCGAATTACAGAGGGCTCGTATTCAACTATCCACACACAGAAATAATCCAACCATATTTTTCAGCAATGTAATAATTGAAAAAATTTGGAAGGGAAGAGGGAGTTCATGGTATCATACCCAAATAGCTACAAAAGGCGAGTGCCGATGTAGACGGTGATCAAAATTCCACCGGAAGAGAGAAAAGCATGCACCATCACATCTGCGAAGGGCAGCAGACCAGACCAGGATATGGTCCTCTTCAAAATCAAATAGGATCAAAATATGTTAGGTATCAACCAATCCCACCATAGGCCTATCCTGGATATCCCAATGTTCGAACACAAATATATCAAAAACATCCACCAGGGGGCGCCAGTTAGAGAATCGAGCCACTAGAGTCAGTTTATGCAAGGAGAAAGCCTCGTTGGACTCCAAAAATGGAAACTACAGCTTCATATGACATTCAAAAAGACCCGACACCTTAGGGCTGAGATTAATACGCAGAAATGAAGGGAGTGAATCACGATTCGAGAATAGAATGAAGGTTCTACTTGCATCAAGATTCGGTGAGGACCCCTCCCGTTAGGGGGGAGGCCATGTCGCGGAGGTCACCATTGTCTTCAATCTGGCAGAGGAAGGTCACCATGATGGAGCAGAACGACATAGAGCAGATCGTCCATCCTATCAATTTAAGGTTTTATTAGGGGTTTTTATTGGTTTGGTGGTTTTTTATGTTTAATGAGATTTTGAAGGAATTTTTTATGTTTTTTATGGTTTTGTGGGTGTTTATGTATTTTATGTTGTTTTAGGGTTTTTTGGTGTGTTATGGTTTTTATTATCTTTAGGGTGTTTAGTTGTTTTAGGTTCTTTAGGGATGTTTTGGGTTTTTTGGTTTGTAATGTTTTCCAAGGGGTTTCTAGTTTTTTGGGTTTTTTGGCTTTTTAATTATTTTGTGGGTTTTGTGGGTTTGGTCTATTATATTTTTTTTTGGGTTATAAGGGTTTTTGATTTATTAGAGGTTTTACATGGTGTTTTAACGTTTTATGGGTTTTTTGTGTTTAAATGGTTTTTGGGGGTTTTATGGTATTTAGTGGGTTTTTTGGGTTTTTTGGGTCTTTTAGGGTTTTAGGATTTTTAGCATGTTTAATGTTTTAGGGTATTCAACTCTTTTATGTTTTTAATGTTTTCAGATATATTTTAATGGATTTTTTGGATTTTTATATTTTTAGTTATTTTTGGTATTTTTGGTATTTTTATTGTTTTAAATGTTTTTATGGATCATGTGGGTTTGTAGGGGTTTTATCATTTTATTGGTTATTTAGGGGTTTTAAGTACTTTTAGTATTTTATTTTTTAGTGTTTTTTAATTTTTTTTTTAATTTTTAGTGATTTTTTTTTGGATTTCTATAGTTCATTAGAGTTTTAGGGATTTTTTTGGTATTTTAGGATTTTTTGGGGTTTTATGGTTTCTTTGTTTTTTTTTGGGTTTTTTGGTTTTTTTAAGTTTTTCAGTGGTTTTACAGTCATTTAGAGTGTTCACATTTCTATGGGTTTATAGGGTTTTTAGAGTTTTTAGTTTTTTTAGGGTGTTATGGTATTTTAGGGATTTTTAATGTTTTTAGGTTTTTTCAGGAGTTTTTGTGTTTTTTGTTCTATTAAGGGATATTTTTGGTTTTTTTCATTTTATATGTTTAATTGTAATTTCAACTATTTTTTTAATGTTTTTAGGGGTTTTTAGGTTTTTTACATTATTATGTATTTTTATGACTTTATAATATTTTTATGGTTTTGGGGGTTTTTGTTATTTTGGGGCTTTTAATTTATTTAGGGATTTAGGGTTTTTTATGGTTTTTAGAATTTTGAAGTGTTCTAAGTGTTTCTAGGTTCCATGGTATTCTTAGGGTTTTCTGGTTTTTTGGGTTATTAAAATTTTATAGATTTTTATTGGTTTTTAGGATTTCAATGGGTGTAGGGTATTTAGGAATTTTGAGGGACTATAGGCCTTTTGGTATTTTATGGTTTTTTTGAGTTTTTATTGTTTTTTCAGTTTTAAGGTTTTTAACATTTTTTATATTTTTTTAAGTATTTTAGGGTTTTATAAGATTTTTATAGTTTTTAGTTTTTTTAGGGGTTTATAAGTTTTTAGTATTTTTTTATGATTTTCATGGTTTTTTTTTGGTTTTTAGGGTTTTTATGGTCTTTTAGGGGCTTCAGAGTTTTTTTCATTTTTAGGTATTCCATGGGTTTTAAGTGGTATTTGGATTTTAATGTTTTGTTATGGTTTTTTATATTTTTACATTTTTATGGAATTTAGTTCATTTTTAGGATTCTTATGGCCATTAGGGTTTTTAGGGATTCTGTGGGTTTTTAGGTTTTTTAGGTTTTTAGGGATTTTTAGTGTTTTTACGGTATTTTTGGGTTTTTTGGGTTTTTTGGTTTTTAGGGTTCATAGGTTTTTTGAGTTTTTAGGTGTTTTAAGGTTATTTTTGGGTTTAGGTTTTTTTATGTTTTTATTTTTTTCTTATGGTTTTATATAGTTTTTTGGGATTTTATTATTTTAGGTATTCTTAGGGGGTTTTAGGAATTTTATGGGGTTTTGGGGGGTTTTTTTGGGATTTTCATTTTTTTTAGGATTTTTAGGGTTTTTAGAGTTTTTTTCAGGGGTTTTAATACTTTTAGAATTTTTTGGGCTTTTATGGGTTCTAAGATTATTTTAGGATCGTGCGGTTTTTTTAAGGTTTATCAGGGTTTTTTTCTTTTTACATTTTATGAATTTTAAGGCTTTTAAGGATATTTTTATTTTTTTAGGGTTTATAGGGATTTTTTGGGGATTTAGGGTTTTTTTTAGTGTTTTTATGGGTTTTAGGGTGTTTATCATTTTTTAGGTTTTATAGGTTTTAAATGTTTTTAGGTTTTTATGGTTTTTTAATGGGTTTTTAGGTTTTTTAGGTTTTTTATGTTTTTATGTTTTTTGGAATTTTTAATATTTTTATGATTTGGAGGGGTCTAAGGAATATTTAGGGTTTTGAGGGTTTCTTGGGGTTTTCGGGTTTTCAGGGTATTTTTTATTTTTAGGCCTTTTAAGGTTTTTTAGAGTTATTTAATGTTTTTAGGGGTTTAATGTGTGTTTGGAGTGCTTGGTGGTCTTTAGGTACTTCATTAGTTTTTAGTATTTTTGATGATTTTATGGTTTTAATGGGTTTAAGGGTTTTCGTTTTTTTACGGTTTTTAGAGTTATTAAGCTTTTAGGGGTTTAAAGTGTTTTTAGGTTTTTAAGGATTTCTTAGAGGTGCTTAGGGTTTTTAGTTTTTTTTACATTTTTAGTTATTTTTTATAATTTTTTAGGATTTTAATTGTCTTATGGTTTTAGTGATGTTGAGTGTTTTTTGTGTTTTTTATTGTCTTTAAAGTTTTTAGAGTATTTTTGGATTTTTTTGTGTTTTTTTTAGTTTTTTAGGATTTTATATTTTCTTGAGTTTTTATATTTTGTAGGGGTTTATATAGATTTTTGTGTTTCTAGAATTTTTTATTCTTTTATGGGATTTAGGGTTTTTAGGGAATTTTTTGGTTTTATGAAATTTTGTTGTTTTTAGTGGTTTTAGGGTTTGAATTTCCCTTTTTTTTGGATTTTTCATAATTTTTAGTGGTTTTTATGTTTGTATTGATTTTAGGGATTTTTATGATTTCTATGGGATTTTAGGGTTTTTAGTGTTGTTATGGTTTTCTTTTTTTTAAGGTGTTTTTTTGTGTTTTTATGGTTTTAATGATTTTTTATATTTTTTATATTTTTAAGTGTTTAAATGGTATTTAGATATTTTAGTGGGTATTTAGTGCCCCGATGGGGTTTTAGGTATTTTCAATGAATTTTTGGTTTTTATGATTTGTATGGTTTTAAGTGTTTTTAGGGTCCTTTAGGTTTTTACGGTTTTATCATTTTTAGTATTTTTATGGGTTTTATGTGTTTTTTAGTTTTTAAGGTTTTCTAAGGTTTTTTTAGGTTTTATCGACCTTTAAATTTTTTGGTATTTTTAGGGATGTTTAGGGTTTTTATGGGTTTTTATGTTTTATTCGTTTTTTTATAATTATTAGTGGTTTCTGGGTTTTAATGGTCTTTAGTGTTTTTTGAGTTTTATAGGTTTATAGGGGTTTTAAAATAATTATATTTTTAAGGTTTTGTTATGGGTTTTCATGGTTTTTAGGGTTTTTATCTTTTTAGAGATTTTGGGGTATTTGGTATTTTTATGGGGTTTTAGGGATTGTGATGGGTTTTCTGGGTTTATATTAGTTTTTCTGGTTTTACAATTTTGTAACTTTTTTAGTGGTTTTAATGTCATTACAGTTTTTCATCTTTTAATGGTTTTAAAGGGTTTTTAGTGCTTTCCAAAATTTTATGGTTTTTAGGGGTCTTTTTGGGTATATGGTCTTTTTGGGACTTTTAGGTTCTTTATATTTTCTTTGGTTTTTAGGTTTTTTTATTTTATAATGGACTTAGTATTTTTTTAGAGTTTTTATTAAAAAAAATTAGGGTTTTAAAGGAGATATAAGTTTATAGTGGAATTTTGGGGTTTATGGGTTTATTATAATTTTAGTGTTTTAGTGTTTTTAAGTTTTTTAGAAGTTTCTAGTGTTTTTATGATTTTAACTTTTCCCTATGGTTTTGATGGTATTTAGGGTTTTTAAAGTTTTTATGTATTTTTTGGGGTTTTTAGAATTTTTATGGTTTTTTGTTGTTTTTATGATTTTTGGTTTTTTTTGGGTTTTTAGCATTTTTGGTATTTTTAGTAATTTAATTTTTTTTAGGTTTTAATAAATTTTTAAGCGATTTTTATTGTTTTTAGGGGATTTTAATGTTTTCATGGTTTTGATGATTTTTTGGGGGTTTTAGGGCTTTTTTGATTTTTAGGGGTTTTAAATTGTTTTAGTGCTTTTATGATTTTTAGGGTTTTTAAGGGTTTTAAAATTTTTCAGTGTGTTCTATTGATTTTATGTATTTTTCAGGTTTTTTGGTGGTTTTAATGGTATTATGGATATTTTGAGTTTTTTGGAGTGTTTTAGGGCTTTTAGTTTTATAAGGCTCTTTGGGTTTTAAGTATTTTTAGGCTTTTACAGTTTTCATAAGGGTTTTAGGGTTTTTAGAGTTGTTTAGTTGTTAAGAATTTTTATAATTTTTGTTGTTTTTGGGACATTAGGAATTTTAGGTTTTTTGGGGATTTAGTTTTTTTTTTTGTTTTTATTGTTTTTTAGGTATGGATGTTTTATGTGTTTCTAGGTGTTTAAGGTTTTCTTAGTGGTTTTTAGGGTTTTTTTTGGTTTATAATTTTTTTGGTATTTAAGTGTTTTTTGTATTTTTATGATTTTTAGTGATTTTGAGGGGTTTTATGGGTTTTATGGTTTTCTTGAGGTGTAGGGTTTTTTTATTTTTTTTAAGGTTTTAATGGTTTTTAGAGTTTTTAACATATCTTTTGTATTTAAGAAGTTTTTAGAGTTATTATTTGGTGTATGGTTTTTATGGGGTTTTAGGGTGTTTTAATGGCTTTAGGGGTTTGTGGTTTTTATGGGGTTTTGGGGATTTATGGCCTTTTATGTTTTGTTGAAGTTTTTTTTATGTCTTTAGGGTTTTAAATGTTGTTATGTTTTTAATGTTTCTTATGGTATTAGGGGTTTAATCATTTTTTATGTTTGTAGTGTTTCTTTGGATTTTTTAGAGATTTATGGTTTTTAAGGTTTTTAGGAATTTTGAGGGTTTTTAGTGGTTTATGGAGTTTTATCATTTTTGTAGGTTATTTAGTCATTTTAATTTTTTTACGGGTTTTATGGTTTTCATAGGATCTTCTAGTGTACTTAGGGTTTTTCACATTTAAGAAATATTTGGGGTTTTTTATGAATTTATGGGTACTTAGGGTTTTTAAAGATTTTGAGGGGTTTTTTGGTTTTTTATTGGGTTTTAGGGATTTTGTGAGTTTTTTTGTTTTTAAATGTTTATAGAGTTTTTAATATTTTTAGCAGCTTGGTGTGTTTTTTGAGTTTTTAGTTTGTATAAGGGATTGTATTGGTTTTTAGGTTTTTTTTAATATTTTTATATATTTTATGTGTTATAGGGGTTTTATGGATTTTAAGAACTTTTTAGGTGTTTTAGGGGTTTTAATAATTTTGTGATATTTAATGTTTTTGTGAAGTTTTTTTAGGTTTTTAGGGAATTTTTTTTCTTTTTAGGAATTTTGTTGTTGTTAGGGTTTTCAGATATTTTAATGGTTTTCATGATTTTAGAAGTTTCTAGGTGATTATGGTTTCCTTAGTTGTTTTTTGGATTTTTAGTGATTATGTTTTTTTATATTTTTATTTATTTTTTAGGATTTTTATAGATTTTTATGGTTTTGATATATTTTGAGGGCTCGTAGGGGGTTTTATGGTTTGGGGGTTTTGTGGGTTTTTAGGGTTTCAGGGGTTTTTTTATTTATTTAGTATTTTTATAGTTTTTTAGAGCTTTGAAAGTTTTTTGAGGGGTTAAAGGGATTTAATAATTTTTAGTAGTATTTTGGGTCTTATGGAATTTTAGGGTTTTTACGGTTTTCAAATATTTTTATTTTTTTAGGGGTTTTAGTTGTTTTAAGGTCTTTATATAGTTTTTATGATATTTATCATAATTTAGTTTTTTTTTGGGGTTTTAGGTTTTTTGGGTTTTTAATAATTTCATTGGGGTTTTCAGAATGTTTTTGGTTTTACTAGTTTTTAGCGATTTTAAGACTTTTTGGATTTTAGTTGGTTTTATGGATTTCAATTATTTTGTGGTTTTTTTGGGATTTTAGGATTTTTAAGGATTTTCAGCATTTTTATTGTTTTTTCGGTTATGCATTTTTATGAATTTTGGGTTTTTATTGTTTCCATATGTTTTTTCAATTAATTTAGGGGTTTTTAGGGTTTTTAGGAATTCTGAGGTTTTTAGGGTTTTTAGTTTTTTTAGACTTGTTTGGTTTTTTGAGGGTTATATGGTTTTTAATGATTTTTAAAATTCTATAACATTTTTATGTTTTAAAAGTTTATTTAGAATTTTTAGTTGTTTTTAGGGTTTTTATGATTTAAATTATTTTTAAATTTTTTTAGGTGTTTTACAGTTTTTTGTTTCTTTTTTTTATTTTTATAGTTTTTTTTTATTTTTTGGTTTTTAAGGGATTTATGTATTTTTATGATTTTAAGAGGTTTTTAGGTTTTTTTACAGTTTTTTGGGTTTTTCAATTTTTTTTTAATTTTTTGGGCTTTTTTGAATTTTTATGTGCTTTTGGGATTTATTGATTTTTAGGGGTTTTCAGGTTTTTAGTGTGTTTTATATTATTTAGAGGTTTTATGTGTTTTTAGGTTTTTTTATGTTTTCCTATGGTATGTAGGTCTTTTATATTTTGTACCTTTTTAGATAATTTCATTTATTTTTAGGATTTTTTTGGGCTGTTAGTGTTTTTAGGGATTTTGAGAGTTGTAGGGTTTTTTTCAGTTTTTTGGAGTTATAATGTATTTTGGATTTTTTTTCTCACATTTTCAGGGATTAAGGGATTTTAAGGTGTTTATAAAGTTTTTAGTATGCTTATGGGTTTTCATATTTTTATGGTTTTCAGAGGTTTTTAGTGTTATTTGAAGTTTTTTGGTGGTTTTTGGGTTTCTAGGACTTTTGGTTTTTGGGATTTTTTTTAGGGTATTAGGGGTTTTAGGAATTCTTAGGATTTTAATTTTTTCTTATAGTTTTTCATGGTTTTTTGGTCTCATTACATTTTTAGGGTTTTTATGGAATTTGAGGGGTTTTAGCGTTTTATGGATTTTTAGGGATTTAATATTTTTATGTCTTTAGGGGTTTTATTTTTTATAGTTTTTAATATTTTCTTATGTATTTTCAAGTTTTTTGTGGAATTATAGGGATTCTGTAGTATTTTTAATGTTTTAAAGGGTCTTTTAGGATTTTTAGGGTTTTCAGTTTTTAGAGTTTTTATGATATGATGGGTTTTTAGAGGTGTTTTGAGTTTTTAGGGTTTTATAGGTTTTTGTTGTTTTTTTTCAATTTTAGGGGTTTAAAGGGTTTTTAGACATAAAATATTTTTTTAGTTTTTAAATTTTTTATGGGTTTTATGGGTTTGTGGGTTTTTAGGGAATTTAGAGTCTAATTATGATTTTTAGGGTTTTTAGTAATTTTAGTGTTTTTAGAGGCTTTTTTTGTTTTATGTTTTTAATATTATCATATGGTTATCCTGGGTTTTTAGGGGTTTTTATGTTTTTAAGGATTTATATAGATTTTAATATTTTATTGTTTTTTAGCATTTTTGATAGATTTTGATATTTTTTAGGGTTGTACAGGTTTTTAGGGGTTTTAAGCATTATTTTTGGATTTTATCATATGTTAGGATTTTTTATAAATGAATTTTTTTAGGTTTCTAAATTTTTATTAGGTTTTTTCAGAGTTTGTATAGTTTTTTATGATCTAAGGTTTTTTTGATTTTATTGGGTTTTTATGTTTTTATGGATTTAGAGGGTCTTTTTCGATTTTGGGGGTTTTTTGGGTTTTACGGTTTTTTTGTGGTTTTTAGTGTTTTTGAGTTTTTTTAGAGATTTATAATGTTTTTAGGGGTTTAAAGGGTTTTGTAGAATTTAGTAGTTCTTTATGTTTTTTATGGTTTCAAGTGTTTTTATGGTTTTTAGGGGCTTGTTATTTTTTAGGGACAACTAGTGTTTTTTAAGATTATTAGATTTTTTTTGGATTTTAGTGTTTTTATGCTTTTAATTTTTTATTTTGGTTTTTTCATGGTTCTTAGAGTTTTTTTATGTTTTAGGGATTTTTGGATATTTTTTAGGATTTTTATGGTTTTTAGGGGTTTTAGGGATTTTGATGGCTTTTAGGGATTTATAGGGTTTATTTGGATTTTTAGTATTTTTAAAATTTTTACGTATTTAGAGGTTTTATGTGTTTTTTATGGGTTTTTAATGGGTTTTCAGAGTTTTTAGGTTTTTTTTGTTTTATGTATTTTTAGGTCCTTTTATGGATTTTTATGGTTTTCAGGGTATTAGGGGTTTTGAGGGGTATTTTGGCTTTTTGGGGTTTATGGTATTTTTATTGGGTTTAGGGGGTTTCCTTGAGTTTTTAGTGTTTTAAATGCCATTATTGTTTTTTACATTTTCATGGTTTAATGGGGATTTAGTGTTTTTAGGGAGTTTTTATGGTTTTGTGGTTTTTAGGGAATTTAACATTTTTGG
Source organism: Viscum album (assembly GCA_963277665.1). Classification (NCBI taxonomy): domain Eukaryota; kingdom Viridiplantae; phylum Streptophyta; class Magnoliopsida; order Santalales; family Viscaceae; genus Viscum; species Viscum album. Next base: position 481,023,072 of record OY728162.1, read on the forward strand.
GGTTTTGTGGTTTTTTGGGATTTCAGGGTTTTACCTTATTTTTAGGGTTTCGTAAGGGTTTTAGAATTTTTATTTGTTTAGGGGTTTTAATTGTTTAGGGTTATATGTTTTTCTTAGGGTTTTTCATTTTTTTAGGGTTTTTTCATCTTTTGGTGTCTTATGGATTTTTATGAATTTTTATGATTTTGTAGAGTTTTTTCGGTACTTTTAGGGGTTTTAGGGGTTTTATGGTTTTTAGGGGCTTAACGTTATTTAGGTTTTTTAGTTTTTATAGTTTTATTCGGTTTTTAAAGTTTTCTTAGGGATTTTTAATATTTTTAGGGTTTTTATGTGCTTATAAATTTTAGGGCTTTTGGTCTTTTACGGTTTTTAGTACTCGTAGGGATTTTGTGGGTTTTATTGTTTTAAAGGGTTTTGGGTTTCTTATTCTTAAGGGTTTTATGGGGTTTTATGTTTTAAAGTATTTCTAATTTTTTTGGAGTTTTTAATGTTTTTAGAGGTTAATAGTCTTTTTATAGTTTCTAGTGAGTTTTAACTATTTTATGGGGTTTTTAGGATTTTTATTGTTTTCGGGGAATTTTACGTTTTTAGGGTTTTAGTATTTTTCTAGACTTTTTAGGGATTTTTATGGTTCTTATAATTCATAGGTTTTTTTGGGATTTATGTTTTTTTATGTTTATTCAATTTTTTCTCTGGTTTTCTCATAGTTTTTGGGGTTTTTTACATTTTTAGGGATTTTGGGATTTTTGAGATTTTAAAGTTTTCATAGGTGATTTGAATGTTTTTTGGGTTTTTTTTATATGGATTTTTAGGGATTTTTTAGGATTTTTATTGGTTTTTTGGGTGTTTGGGAATTTGTGAGTTTTTATGGGGTTTAGGGAAAGGAAGATACGAGGGTCGGGCTATTCCCAGCCCCACCCCCAAATTTATTAAAATGAAAAAAAGAGACAGAGCAGACAAGGGAGGGGAGGGGTCAAACAACCCACACCCAAAAACCCTTTACAACCTAAGATGCAAAAGACCCCAAAAGAAAAGAAATATCAAAAAAGAAAAAACACACATAACCAAGCTGCCACCACCATCATCCAGCATTAACCAGCATCCAGATGGTCACATTAAACCAACGACCAGCATCCAAACTCACAAAATCCAGCATCTAGCACCAAGCACTAGTAGCAACAACCACCTTCAAACCAATCATCCCTCAGCAACTCACACCATCCAGCAACCACCAGTCCAGCCTCAAACAACATCCAACACCCGAGTTTCAACCAGCCAATATTTCCTTCAAACCAATCAGCCCCCAGTAAATCACACCATCCAGCAACCACCAGTCCAGCCAGAAACATCATCCAGCACCAGAATTTCAATATTTGTTTTGGTGGTTTTAAGAATTTTTAGGATTTTTACTAATTTAATATTTTTTTAATTTTTTTAGGGTTATTAATTTTCTTATTTTTTTATGGACTACTTAGGGGTTTTTAGTGGTTTGGAGTTTTTTAATTTTTAGGTATTTTTTAGATATTTTTTAGGTTTTCTATTTTTTTATGATTTTTTCATATTTAGAGTGTTTTCAGAATTTTTTAGTGTTCTTATTTTTTTTTTGGTTTTTTGGTTTTTTTTAGTTTTTTATGTTTTTAATGTTTGTAGATATTTTTTAATGTTTTAAGGGATGTAAATGGTTTAAGGGGTTGTAGTGGGTTTTAGGGGTTTTGTTTGTATTTTGGGATCTTTAATGTTATATGGGTTTTTATTGGGTTTTAGGTTTTTTAGGGTCTTTTAGGGTTTTTAGCATTCTAATTATGTTATGAGATTTAAGTGTATTTTAGTTTTAATGGTTTTCCAAGGGGTTTTTCTGGAATTTAATTTTTTTTTTGTTTTTAGGGATTTATTTAGTATTTTTGTGGTTTTGTTATGGTTTTTAGTGTTTGGGGGGGGTTCTGTATTTTCTATGGTTTTTAGGGGTTTTATGGTCTTTATTGTTTTTAAAATTGTTTAGGTTTTTTAGGGGTTTATGTTTTTTTATGTTTTTATTGTTTTCTTAGGATTTTTTGGGTATTATTGGTTTTATATGTTTTTGAAGATTTTTAGGGTATTATTATTATGGTTTTTATGGTTTTTAGGTATTTTGATGGGTTTTAGTGTTTTTTTATAACTTTAAGGTTTTTCTGGTTTCTTTAGTTTTAGGTGTTCTTATATTTTTTAGGCGTTTTAAAGATTTTTATAGTATATTTAATTTTTTAGGTGTTTAAAGGGTTTTTGAGGTATTAGTGGTTTTAGTGGATCTAGTTTTTTTATGGTTTTAGTGATTTTTTAGGGTTTTAGGTGTTTTTGGGTGTTATGGTATTTTTAGGGGGTGTTAGATTTTTTAGAATGTTTAGGTTTTTAGATTTTTTAAGTTTTTTAGGTTATGAAGGTTTTCATAGGGGTTTCTATGTTTTTAAGGATTTTTAGATATTTTATTAGGAATGTCTTTTAGGGATTCCTAGAATTTTGACGGGTTTTTTGGGTTTTTATTGAGTTTTATGGTTTTTTGGGCATTTATCATTTTATAGAATTTTTTGGGGTTTCATATTTTTTTTAGGGTATTTATGTTATCATTGGGGTTTTCAAGGGTTTTTTGTGTTTTTTATGTTTTTAGTGGTTTTAAGGCATTTTAATGATTTTTGTTGTTTTTTTCGGATTTTAGAATTTTCCAAGGATTTATAGGATTTTTGGGTTTTCATTGTTTTTATGTCTTTTTTTGGGATTTAGATATTTCTTATAATTGTTTAAAATTTTTAGGGGTTTAAAAGAAATTTAGAGTTTTAGGTTTTTTGAAAGATTTTTAAGGGTTTTGGGGTTTTTTATGGTATTATAGGATTTACAGTTTTTAGGGGTTTTTGGGTGTTTAAATGGTTTTTAGCGTGTTTTAGGTTTTTAGGGGTTTTAAGTGTTTTTAGTTTTTTAATTTTTTCCCTTTGGATTTTTAGTATTTTTAGAGTTTTTTAATTTTTTTGGATTTTTATGGATTTTTTAGATTTTTTATGGATCTTTGGGTATTTAGGGATATTATGGGTTTATAAGGTTTTTTTTATGTTTTTAGGGTTTTTATCCATTTTTATATTTTTAGGTGTTATATGTTTTTTATGGGTTTCAATGGTTTTTCAAGGTTTTATGGTTTTTACATTTATAGGAAATTTTATATGTTTTTTAGGGTTTTTTGGCTATTATGTTTTTTTGGGTATTTAATGTTTTTTGGGATTTAAATTTTTTTTCTTTTTTTATATTTTTATAGGTTTTTAGAGTTTTTAACATTTTTAGGGTATTAAATGATTTTTAGATTTTCTGGTTGGTATTTAGGGTTTTTATTGGTTTTCAGAGGTTTTATGATTTTATGTTTTTTACGACTTTTAGGGGGTTCTAGGATCTTTTACAATTTTTAGGGGTTTTAAGTGAGTTGATGTTTTTAAGGAATTATTTGGGTTTTAAGATTTTAGTGTTATTTATTTTTGAGTGATTTTTATGGATATTTATGGGTTTTATGGTTTTTATGGTTTTATGGGTTTTTAGTGTTTTTATTGATTTTAAGGGTTTAAAGGATTTTACGGTTGTTAGAACTTTAGGTTTTTAGCCTTTTTAGGTTTTTTAGTCTTTTTATTTTTTTATTTTTTTAATGTTTTATTAGTGTTTTCCCAGGATTTTATGGGTTTTTACATTTTTAGGGTTTTTAGGAATTTTTTAGGACTATTTGTTTTTTAGGGTTTTTATGGATTTTAAGGGTTATATGATTTTTTATAGTATTTAGGGTTTTTATGGTTTTTATGGTTTTTTGGGTTATTAGATTTTTTTGGGGTTTTTTTATCATTTTGAGTGGATAAAATTGTTTATAATATTTTAGTGGGGGTTTAGGGTGCTTATGAGGTTTAGGGATTTTATAACGTGTTTGGGTGGTTTTAAAAGTTTTTCAGGTTTTTATAGTCTTTTTGGGGCTTTTTTGTGTATTTATTATTTTTTAGGTTTTTTAGGGATCTTAAGTGTATTTAGGTTTTTAATATTTTCTTAGGGGTTTTCAGTTTTTTTTAGGTTTTTTATGATTTGTAGCATATTTTATGTTTTTTTAGGTTTTAAATTTTTTTAAATTTTTTTGATTTTCCTAGGGGTTTTCAAGATTTTTAATATTTTTAGGGAATTTTAGGGATTTTTTGGATTTTATGTGTTTTTTGGGTTTTTAGGGATTTTGAGGGTTTTTTGGATTATTTAGAGTTTTTTTGGGTCTTTTTTTTTGGTGTGTTTTTTATTACTTTGGGTTTTAATGGTTTTTTAAACTCTTTAAACATATTAGGGGTTTAAATTGTGCTTATATTTTTTCGAATTTTTTAGGGTTTCAATGGATTTTTAAGGTTTTTTGGGATTTTAAAATTCTTCTGGGGTATTAGTAATTTTAGGGTCTTTTAGAGTGTTTAGTGTCTTAAATGGTTTTCCAGTACTTTAGGTTTTTAATTTTTTGTTACAATTGTTTTGGGTATTTAGTATTTTTTATGTTTTTAGGTATTTTTAGTTCTTTTTTAGGATTTTTATGGTTTTTAGGTTTTTTGGTATAGGGATTTTGGGGTTTGGGGGGTTTTTTCATTTCTTAGGATTTTTGGGGTTTTATTTTTTCTCATGTACTAAGGTTTTCATAGGTCTTTTATGGTTTTTTGGGTTTTTTGTAATTTTGTGGATTTTTAGTGCCTTTTTGGAATTTTTAGGGATTTTTAGGTTTTTAGTGACTTTGTTGGGTTTTCTGGCTTTTAGGGTTTGGTAATTTTTAGGGGTTTTAACTCTTTTTAGGATTTTAGTGGTTTAAAGTGTATTTAGGTTTTGAAAGATTTATTTTATATTTCGGGATTTTATGATTTTTTACATTTTTAATAAAAACTTAGGATTTTTATGGTTTTTTAGTATTTTAAGTGATTTTGGGGCATTTTAAGGTTCTTTCAGGCTCTTATGGTTTTATGGTTTTTTTGGATTTTAGGGGTTTGTAAATTTGATAGGGTTTGTGGAGTTTTTTTATCATTTTTAAGGGTTTAATGGGTTTTAGAGTTTTTAGTGTATTTTGCATTTTTATTGCTTTTTAGAGTTTTTAAGGTATTTAAGGGTCTTACAGTTTTTCGGTCACTTATGGTTTTTAGTGTCTCTTTAGGGAATTTAGAGTTTTTATTTTTTATTATTTTAAGGGGTTTTTAGTGTAATTAGGTTTTTATGGTTTTGAAAGGGTTGTCAAGGTTTTTATGGTTTTTTAAATTTTCTAGGAATTTTTTATGATTTTTATGGTTTTTAGGGTTTTCAGGTATCTTTAGTAGTTTTAGGGGTTTTGTGGGTTTTTATTTTTTTAGGCTTTTTGGATTTTTTTTTTCTTTTTTGATTTTACATGTTTTTAGGTTCTATGGTTTTCTTATGGTTTTCAGGGACTTTTTTTGTTTTTTATGTTTTTAGGGATTTTATGTATTTTTATGTATTTTTATGTTTTAATTATTATGTGGGGTTTTTGGGTTTTTTAAGGTTTTATGGGTTTTTATGGGTTTTTTTTTTAGTGATGTTTTGAGTTTTTATGGGTTTTATGGTTTTTAGTGTTTTTAAAAGTTTTTTGGGGTTCATATGGTTTTAGCAGTTTTTAGGGCGTTTGGGGTTTTTATAGTTTTTAAGGATTTTTTCATTCTAGTAGTTGTTTTGGGGGCTTAAGTTTTTTTATATTTTTAAGGGTTTCTTATGGGTTTTTATGGTTTTATGTATTTTTATGTTTTTAGGAAATTTGGTTGATTTTTTTAGATTTTATGGGGCTTTTTGGTTTTCCGTGATTTTGACGGTTTTTAGGTATTTTTAGGCTTTTTTGTTTTTTAAGGTTTTTTCATTTTATGGTTTTTAGGGGTTTAAGTTATTTTTAGGTTTTTAATTTTCTCTTTGGTTTATTTAGGGTTTTAGGTAATTTTATGTTTTTAGTGTTTTTAAGGGATTTTTTATATATGTTTTGAGTGTTTTATGCATTTTTTTGGTTTTGATGGTCATTATGGGTTTTATATTTTTTGGGTGTTTTAGTATTTTTTTTTAGTATTTTAGGGTTTTTTAAAATGTTTTTAGAGTATTCAATTATATTTAGGGTTTTTATTGATTTGTAAGGGTTTTTAGGGTTTTCTGTGTTTTTATCGTTTTTATGGGTTTTATGGATTTATGGTCTTTTAGGGGGTTTTTAAAGATTTTAACATTTTTAGGGTTTTAAGGAGTTTATGTGTTTTTAGGTTATTAAGTTTTTATTGGGAGTTTTAGGGGTTTTAGTGTTTTTAGGGTTTTTTAGGATTTTTATGGTTTTTTAGGTTTTTAGGGTTTTGAAGAATTTTACGGTTTTTCAAATATTTAGAGATTTTGTGGATTTTTTAGGATTTTTACTAATTTTTGGGGTTACCTCGGTTTTTAGGGTTTCTATGTTTTCAATTGTTTTAGTGTTTTAGGTGTTTTAATGTTTTATGTTTTTGAGGTTTTCTTTTAGTTATTCAGGGATTTATGGTTTTTTAGGTATTTATGGGTTTTAAAGAAATTTTTTTAGTTTTATGGGTTTTATAGTTGTTAAGGATTTTTTGGTTTTTCTGGGTTTTATATGGATGTATGTTTTTTTTAGTTTTTTAGGGTTTTTTGAGTTTTTTTGGGCTTTAATGATTTTTAATGTTTTTAATGTTTTTAGGTGTTTAGAGGGTTTTTAGAGTTTTTAGTGGATGTTTTATTGGTTTTGGGGGCTTTTAGGGTTTTATGGTTTTTATTAATTTTATGTATTGAGGGATTTTTTGTGTTTTGGGACCTATTTATTGGTATTTGGGGTTTTATTATATTTTATATTAATCAGGTGTTTTAAGTGTTTTATGGGTTTTAGGGTTTTCATAGGATGCTTTGCAGTTTTTTGGGTATTTTTTGTTCTTAGTGTTTTAGGGACTTTTTTCTGTTTTTATAGGTTTTATGGGTTTTTGGAATTTTGAGGGTTTTTGGTTTTTTAGTGTTATTGTTTTTTATGGTTTTTTTGGGTCATTAGTAGTTTTTATATTTTTTGGGAATTTAGGGTTTTTAGTGTTTTTGAACATTTTTAGTGGTTTGAAGGGGTTTTATAGTTTTTAGTGGTTATTAGGATTTATATGGGTTTTTTAGGATTTTATGTTTTTTATGGGGGTTTATGGTTTTAAGGGTATTAGGGTTTTTAGGGGGTTTAGGTTTTTTAGGGGTTTTAGTGTGTTTTAGGTTTTTAGGTGTTTATGTGATTTTTGGTTTTTTATGATTCCTTAGGGTTTTTAGGGTTTTATTGATTTGTTTATTTTTATGGTTTTTAGTTATTTTTTGGATTTTTTTGTCTTTTATGTTTTTTTGTGATTTGGATGTTTTTTATTGGTTTTTATGGTTTATAGTGTTTTATCAATTTTATATTTTTTGGGGGTTTTAAGTGTTTTTATATTTATTAGGATTAGTTAAAGGTTTTCGGGGTTCATGAATATTTTTAGGTATTTCAGGATTATAAGGAATTTTTTTTTATTTTTTTGTGTTTTTAAGGTGTTTAGGGTGATTGAGTTATTTTGGGGGTTTTAGGATTTTTAGTGTATTTATATATTTTTTTGGTTTTTAGGGTTTTTTTGAGTTTTTTTATCTTTTTAAGGGGTTTTATAGGTTTTTAACATTTTTTGTGGATTAAAGAATCTCTTTGAATTTTTACTATTTTTTAGGTTTTTATGGATTTTATTGTTTTTTACGTTTTTAAGGGTTTTTATGGTTTTTAGGGGTTTTAGGGTTTTAAGGACTTTTTAGGGAGTTTAAGGATTTCTTTAATTTTTAGGTTTTTAGGGGTATTTAGTGTTTTTAGGATTTTTAATGTTTTCTTCTTGTTTTTCATGGGTTTTAGGGTTTTTTATATTTTAAGTATTATGATAGAAATGTTTTGTATTTTTATGGAATTTTATGTTTTGAGGGATTTTTTAGAATTTTTAGGGGTTTAGGTAACTTTAGGATTTTTAATGTTTTTTGGATTTTAGGGGATTTACATGTTTTAGGTTTTTAAGGATGTCTTCATGATTTTGTGGTTTTTGTGGTTTTTGAGGGTTTTTATGTTTTTATGTATTTTTTGTGATTTTTTGGATTTTTGCAGATTTTTTGGGGTTTTACGGGTTTACATGTTTTAATGGGTTTAGGGTTGTTTTAAGTTTCTAATGAATTTAAATATATTTTTTTAGTTTTTTAAAACTTTTAGGTTAAATGGTTTTTTAGAGTTTTTACTGTTTTTTAGGGTTTTTAAGGATTTTTGGGGTTTATAGTTTTTTTTTGGGTTTTGTGGATTTTATCATTTTTTGGTTTTTATTATGTTTTAGGTGATTTTAGGTTTTTGTTTTTTTCTTACATTTTTGTGAGTTATTTACGTGTTTTAACATTTTTATAGATTTTTTAATTTTTTTATGGTTTTTAGGTATTTTTAGGGGTTTCAGTGTTTTAAAGTGTAATATGATTTTTATAGTTTTCATAGTTTATTAGGGTTTTTAAGTGTTTTATATTTTCATGGTTTTCCAATTTTTTTTCCTGTATTTTTGGTTTTTTGTGGTTTTTTAAAGATTTTAATGTTTTTTATTATTTTTTAGGGTTTCTAGGCATATTGGGGGATTTTTGGGTTTCTCGGTTTTTTTGTTTTTTGGGGGGTTTTAGGATTTTTTGAGTTTTTTATAGTTTTTCGGTTTTTTGTGTTTCTAACATTTCTATGGCATTAAAGGTTTTTTAGAGGTTTTAGTTGGATTTTAGAGTCTTTCTGCGGTTTTTTTGTTTTTTAGTGTTTCTAAAATATTTAGGTGTTTTAGGGTTTTTAAGGGTTTTATTGTTTTTTAGGGTTTTTAAGTATTTCATAATTTTTATGTTTTTATCAGGTTTTAAGTGTTTAGGTTTCTAAGGTTTTCATAGGTGTTTTCAAGGATTTAGGGTTTCTACTTTTTAGGGATTTTAGTTCTTTTTTAGGAAAGTTTTGATTTTATGGTTTTTAGGGATATTTAGTGATTTTATTGTTCATTGGGGTTTTAGGGTTTTTAGGGGTTTTATCCTTTTTTAGGGTTTTATGGGTTTTTAGTGTTTTTAAAATTTTATGGTTTTCATAGGGGTTGTCATAAATTATATGGGTTTTTATGATTTTTGGAATCTTTTGGGATTTTTTAGAATTTTTATGGGTTTTCAGGTTTTAAAGGGATTTTTGTGTATTTTAGGGGTTTTTAGCGTTTTATGGTATTATGGATTTTTGAGTGCATATATATTTTTAGGGTATTTAATTATTTAGAGTTTTTTTCACATTTTTAGTGGATTAAAAGGTTTTAGTGGGTTTTTAGGTTTCTTATGGGTTTTTGGGTTTTAAAGGTTTTAAGGTTTTTAGGGGTTTTATGGTTCTTAGGGGTTTAATGGTTTTTCATTGTTTAATGTACATTAAGGGTTTTTAAGGTTTTTAGTGTTTTTAGGTATTTAGGTATTTTATGTGGTTTTTGGTTTTTAGGGTTTTTGTTGGGGTTTTCATGGTTATTAGTGTTTTTTATGTTTTTTGGGATTTTTAGAAAAAATTTACAGTTTTTATAGTTTTTTGGTGATTTTAGGAATTTTTAGGGTTTTATTTGTTTAGTCAAGGATGATTCGAGGGTCACGATGTCCCCCCCCCCCCAAAATTTATATGTTTTGGGATTTTACATTTTTAAGGATTTTAGTAGTTTTTTATGTTTTATGGTTTTCTTATGGGTTTTCAACGATATTAAGGGTTTTTTATTTTTAATGATTTTTAAGGATTTTTTGATTTTTTTTGTTTTTTATGGTTTTTAGGTATTTTCTTAGTTTTTAGGGTTTATAAGGTTTATATGGTTTTTTGGTTTTTTCTGGGTTTTTAGTGTATTTAAATGTTGATTAATGGGTTTAAAGGTTTTTATCATTTTAATTATTTTTAGAGTTTTATGGGTTTTTAGGGGTTTAAAAGGTTATTAGGTGTTTAGTATTTTTAGGGGGTTTATGGTTTTATGGTATTTTTAGGGTTTTTAGTATTTTAGGGTATTTTATCTTTTGAGGGGTTTTATATGTCTTTTGGATATTAAGGTTCCCTTTAGGGTTTTCTAGGTTTTTATGTTTTTTATGTTTATAAGGATTTTTAAGTCCTTTTTAGGATTTTTATGGGTTTTAAGATTTTCAGGTATTTTGAGGGGTTTTAGGGTTATTATGGGTTTGGCATTTTTTAGGGTTCTTAAACATTTTATATTTTTAGGATTTTTTATTGGTTTATGGTTTTAAGGTTTTGTGAGGGTTTTGTTCTAGTTATTTAGGTTTTCATTGTTTTTTTTGGGATTTTTAGGGATTTTTTAGGATTTTTATGGTTTTTTAGGTTTTTTGGGTATTTTAGGTTTTTAGGTATTTTTTGTAATTTATGTTGTTTTTGGGTTTTTAGTGTTTTGTATTAATTTTTTGGGGGTTTTAAGGTATTTATAATTTTTAACATTTTAAGGGTTTAAATTTTTTTTATAGTATTTAGTGGGTTTTTATAGTTTTATGGAATTTTTGGGTATTTTATGTTTATAGGGGTTTTATAGTTTTAGGGTTTTTAGCTTTTTTGGGGGTTTTTAGATTTTTTAGCATTTTTAGGTGTTTTAGGGGTTTTATGTATTTTAGGTTTTTAATTTTATTGGTTTGCAGGTCTCATATGGTTATTTATGCTTTTTGGGATTTTTAGGGCCTTTTAGGATTTTTATATTTTTTTAGGGTTTTTAAGAAGTCTGAGGTATTTTATTGTTTCTAGGGGTTTTCAGGCTTTTAACGTATTTAAATTTTTAGGTGTTTTATGTGTTTTTAGGTTTTTATGGTCTTCTTATGGTTTTTCTTATGGGTTATTTGGTTTATTGGGGTCTTTTATGTTTATAGGGATTTGCAAGGAGTTTTTAGGATCTTTATAAATTTTAGGGGATTTAATGGATTTTGAGGGATTTTACATATTTTAGGGTTTTTTTGGGTTTTTAGGGTTTTCTCTACTTTCAGGTTCTTTCAGTTTTTTTATTATTTTTAACATTTTTATCGGTTTAAAGGGTTTTTAGTGTCTTTATTGAGGATTTAGTTTTTTATGGGTTTTATTGTTTTTATAGATTTTAGAGGTTTTATGGTTTTTATGTGGTTTTCGGGTTTTTAGGATATTTTTACTATTCTATGGGTTTCTATAATTGTTTTAGGTTTTTAGGGGTTTAATTTTTTTATGTTTTTATGTATTTCTAATGATTTTTAGGGTTTTTATAGTTTTTTGGGTTATTAGGGATTTGAGGATTTCTAGGGGTTTTTACGAGTTTTAGGGGGTTTCAGGGTTTTAATGTTATTTATGGGTTTCAATTGTTTTTAGATTTTTCTAAAGACATCATAGAGGTTTTCAGGTTTTTGAGGGTTTTTTAGAATTTTATATATTTTTATGTATTTTATATGATTTTAATTGTTTTTTTGGATTTTAGAGATTTTGAATGGTTTTATGGGGTTTTAGGGTTTTTTTCATTTTTAGGTTTTTAACGGTTTGAAGTGATTTTATATTTTTAAGTTTTTTATAGTGTTTCTAAGGGTTTTAGGGGTTTTATTATATTTAATGATTTAAAGGAATATTTTTTGGTATTTTTTATGGTTTTGAGGTTATTTTGGGTTTGTGTGTTTTTTTTGGTTTTTTATGTTTTTTAAGGTTTTTATGTTTTTAATGTTTTTATGGATTTATAGGTTTTTTGTAGTTTAAAGTGGATTTCTTGGGCTATCAATGGTTTTTAGAGGTTTTCAATGTTTTAGTACTTTTATGTATTTTTTCTATTTTAGGATTTTTAGGCAATTTTTAGGGGTTCTAGTGTGTTTATCATTTGTTATGTTTTTAGGGGTTTATGTGTTTTTATGTTTTTAAGGGTTTGATTTGGGTTTTTGTGGTTTTTAGGGTTTTTTAATTTTCTCAATACATTTTTTTTATATTTATGGGTTTTTAGTATTTTTCGTGATTTTAAGTGTTTTTATGGTTTTTAGGGTTTTGGGGGGTATTAAGGGTTTTTACTATTTTTAGATTTTTTAGGATTTGAAGATTTATTTTTTATTTTTAAGGTTTTTTGTTTTATTCATGTTTTTATGTTTTTTTACATTTTTAGGGATTTTTATTTATTTCTATGGGTTTTATGGATCTATATGGTTTTTAGGGATTCCGATGGTTTGGGATATTTTTAGGGTTTTTGGGTTTTTTTGGTTTTGGTATATTTTTAGTTTCTTAGAGTTTTAAATATTTTTATTGTTTTTTAACGATTTTGGGGTATAAATGATATTTAGGGGTTTTAGTGGTTTTGGGGGGTTTTGTTTTTCTGGACATTTGATGATTTTAATGGGGTTTATAGTTTCTTGGGTTTTTAGGGATTTTAGGGTTTTTCACATTTTTAGAATTTTTAGGTGTTTTAGGTGTTTTAGGTTTTTAAATACTTCTTAGTGGTTTTTAGAGGTTTGACGCTGATTTATGTTTTTAGGGATTTTTATGGTTTTTTTAATATTTTCTGGTTTTTAGGGATTTTGAGGGGTTGTAGGGCTTTTTAGGGTGTTTAGGGTTTTTATGGTTTTTTGAGCTTTGAGTTTTTTTTATTTTTTAGGGACTTCCAATATTTTTAGAGTTTTTAATGTTTTGGGGATTTGAGGGTTTCAGATTTTTTATTGGGTTTTAGAGGATTTATAAGGTTTTAAGGGTTTTAATTTTTTTAGGGGTATTTTTGGGTGTTATGATTTTTAGGGTTTTTGGGACTTTAGGGTTTTCAGGGTTTTTAGCACTTTTTATTTTTCAATGGGTTTTAAGTGTTTTTTTTTTAAAGTTTTTCTTAGAGATTTTCTAGGTTTTTAGCATTTTCTATGTTTTTAGGGATTTTTAGGGATTTTTTAAGATTACTATCATCCTTTAGGGTTTTAGGAATTCGGAGGGTTTTTATAGATTTAAGAATTGTTTTTGGAGTTTAAGCATTTTTTAGGGTTATTAAGATCTTTAATAATTTTGGGGGGATTTAATTGTTCTAGGTTTTTTTGGTTTTCTTGTGGTGTTTAGGGTTTTTAAGCATTTAAACATTTTTAGTTATTTTTATCTATATTTTAGGATTTTTATGTTTTTTTTCAGTTTCTATGTATTTTGATTGTTTTTAGGGATTATTTAGGGTTTTTAGGGTTGTTATGGACTTTTAGGGTTTTATGGGTTTTTTCAGTTTTTATGGTTTTAATGGTTTTTAGTGTTTTTTTAATATTTTATGTTTCTTAATGGAGTTTTACAGTTTTTAGTGTTTTAAGGGAATTTTTGGGTTTTTAGGGAAAGGAAGATGCGAGGGTCGGTCTATTCCCCCCCCCCCCCAAATTTATTAAAAAGAAAAAAGGAAACACAGCAGACAAGGGAGGGGAGGGATCAAACGGCCCACACCCGAAAAACCCCTTACAAACCACACAAAAAAAAGAAAAGAAAAAGAAAAAGTCTAAAAAAGAGACACAAAAATGGCATCATCACATCACATCCAACCAGTACCAGCATCCAGCAGCACCACATTCAATCATCACAGCAACACAGCAGCAGCAACGCATCCAGGCCAACCATCTCCAGTAACCAACATCACCAAATACCACATCACAACCAATAACAACCAGCAACATCAAACCACAACACAAGAACCACAACCAAACGCAGCCATCTTCACCTCCTATCAAACAGTAACCAGTGACACACAAGACAGCATCCCGCACACCCAATAGAACAAAAATCCCACACCCATAGTTATTCAAAACCAAACTAGCACCACATCCATCAATCTCCATCTCATCTTGCCTCAAATTCATCTTCAGCAATGACTCACAACCAAACCAGGAAGAGATCAACAGACCACATTCCACCATAGTAGCCAGGACACAGCTCAACTTGACTAGAAATTCATCAGCAACATAAACCAAAGACGAAACTAAGGAACCAGAAGCACAAACCTGCACCTTCCCAATCTGCAGTGACCAGAACCCGTCAAAAATCCAAGAGAACCAACAAATCCCTCCCAGACTCAGATCTATAAAACCAGATCCAAGAATTCAAGCGTTCATGTCACATACATAACATCGTGAATCCCTCCACACCCACCATTCAGTACCATGGATCCAGAGAGGCCAAGCCGCCGTTCGGAGAAGACCAAACCACTGAAGAAAATGGGAGAAACATACCGCCAAGAATCCGAAGGAGGCTGCCGGAGACCAAATCCGCTGAGAACACTCCTCATAGCAGAGAAGAAGTTGAGATCTACAAATCCACTTACCGTATCGCCCAGATCTGACCTGCACCTCCATGGAACAAAAGCGTCGCACGATGGAAGTCCCAGATCTGAACGACTCCACCATTTTCCTACAATGCTGCATCGAGGATGGGTCATAGCCAATCCACGCCTCCAAGAATCTGCAACGCCGCAATTCAAGGGACCCAGGTCTAACCCTACCGACAGAGGAAACATTCTTCGACCAAACCCATCGAGCACACCGCCGGAGAAAGTGGGAGAGCTGTGGAGACCGACCCCAAAGAGACCATCACCGTAGAGAAGGAATGACCACAACGGAGGAGACGCAGCACGAGATGAGGTCGTGGAGAGGAACCCGAGAGCGAGAGCCACCAGGAGATTCGGCCGCCATCCTTTCACCTTATCTTGGGTGTTTAGGTGTTTGTATGGTTTTTTACCATTTTGGGATTTTAGGAACTTTTTAGGATTTTTCACAGTTTTTTTGGTTTTTAACGATTATGATGTTTTTTAGGATTTTTATGGTTTTTAGTGTATTTTAGGTTTTTAGGGTTATCAATTGTTTTTAGGTTTTTAGGTTTTTTGGGGGTTTTAGGGTTTTAAGGGTTTTAACATTTTAGGGAGTTTTGGGGAATTTTTTGGATTTTGAAGGTTTCTTGGGGTTTTAAGGAGCTTTGGGGTTTTTTTTGGTTTTTAAGTATTTTTTGGGTTTTTAGGCCATAATCATATTTTTATTATTTTATAAAAACCACTTTGTGGGAGAGTGGAAACCATAGAAAAAAGAATTCATGACCAACTAGGAAACACAACATCAAACAACAAAAGAGATAGATGAGCCATTGAAATCAAGTTTAAACTTATTAGAAGTATTGCTCCACAAAAGATTCCATAAAATCCATATTACATATTTGTCTGGATCTTTTGTAATGATATCCTCAAACTAGCTTAGAAACTTATCCCATGCCTATAATAACTCCTCCATGTTTATCTTCCCTGCATTAAACCTTCTTGCCATGATTCGATCTTGATTGTCGATCCACACCGTTTTCACATTGCTAGTATCCACCCGAAGAAATATCTCATACAACTTCCCACAATCTTCTTCTGAGGCATTGAAAGGAACCATTGCCTCCAACATTTCCTCCTTAGAATGAATGATAACATCCCACTGTTCCTCCATCAAATCTATAAACCTCATCGTATCGTCCCCCTGAGGATTTTCCATAACGACCAATCAAGCCCCCATATTATTGTTCTCCTTGGCATTATCTATACCACAAAGGTCATCAACTTGCTGAGTAAATTGGATTTTTCTTGAGGATCTAGTGAAAAGAGGGCTAGGAAATAAGGAATAATGTTTCCTCTTCCTTACCTTCCGAGATTGATTTATAAACCCCTCAGAGTAAACTATGGTGTTTTTCACTTTTTTAGAGGATAGTTTGATATAATCCTCTGCCAGTTCCACTTCAACTGGATCCTTCAAGGACTCCGAATTAGACTCTCTAACCAGATAGGCCTCCTCCTCATCCCCTACCTCAACCTCAGGATTCTCTTCATCTTCCAAAACAACAAAATGGATAGGAGAGAGGGAAGACATTCCGCCAGCCTTGACCATCTCAGAAGAGGATAGGAAAAACTTCAAGGCCTACCCCATATTCTCTAAAGTCATAGACTGCTCAAAAACTCGACCCCTAAATTGAGACTGAGGTATCTGGTCCTCCCAATCCTTGGCCGAAACACTGGATAGGTCCACCGGCCTAGAAGAATCAACCGTAGGGTGAATATTCCTCACCACTACCTCAGCCTCAAGTCCCTTACAAGTAGTACCCAAGCCAATGGATGTCTGAACTCCACCCAGATCCTTCCGTAGAAGATCGAAAACTGCATCCACATAGGGACTAGAGACATTAGGTGTAGCCTTCATGACCGATCATGAAAGACTCCCCCTACCCAAAGCAGAAGGGGCCTCCGCAGAGTGGGTTGAAATCTGAGGCATCTCCACCCCCTGTTAAACAGGAGACTCATGCTCCTACATGACACTAGGATCCTCATCCTGGACAAGAGGAGCAAACGACACCTCCCTGGACCCCTATTTGTACGTAACAGATCCTGAGCCTTCAGCAGGGAAAGCACCCCCACCCTCAACATGGACTTTGAAACCTTCATCTACCACTGGAATTTCCACCGAAACCATCGCCATTGACCACTTACGACACTCCTCGAAACATTGACCCTACCTAATGCAGAAGGAATAGAACAAAGACCACGATTCATAGAGAATATTTTGAGCATACCTGTATTGTCCCTTAACCATGATCCAAACCCTATCGGGAGGAGGTCGGGAGAGATCCATTTCGATGTAAATACATGCCACAATCGAGTGCATCATGGAATCAGTCCGCCAATCATCACAAAGAAAATGAACAATTTAATTACCTATTGAAAGTAGGAGAGCCGTATTTTGGAATGGCAGCTATAAACCTAGAAGTTGTATCTATATTTCTGAAGAATTGGAGTCGTGATTCATGTAAACGTCAAACGTCCAGCGATGTATGTTGAACTGAAACCCTCGAAAGGATCTTCTTGCACAAGACCACGCCATAGCCAAATCGTCCTCATCGGCGAGGAAAATTAGAATTTGTCACGGCCTAAGAAGGCCAACAACCACACTATGACCTAACCCCCATTCCACGTTAATGTACCTATCGAACAATTCCACCGAAGGTCTTCATCGAACGAACATTTCAATCAAAGCCGTGGAAAGAAGCGACGAAGCTTCGTTGAATTCTTGAGAAGAAACTGGAATCACCAGATGGTCATTGAAGATTCTCGGGACCATCTAAGCAACCTCTATGCTGGGGAAGAAAGAGTGTCGCATGATAGGAAAACCCCCATGTGAGAGATCCTACCCCTCCCCCTGAAGAGGAGGGGCCATCACCAAAACCATAAAAACTAGGTTTTAATGTTATTGTGCAATTTTGAGTTTTCAGTGAATTTTTTTCTTTTTGGTATTTTTATTATTTTTATCATTTTCATGGATTTTGAGGGGTTTTAGGGGTTTTAGGTATTTTTAGGTTTTTTATCATTTTTAGGGTTTTTTTGGGTTTATGTTCATTTTGTTTTTTAATGTTTTCTTATAGTTTTTTTGTATTTTTAGGGTTTTCTATATTTTAAAGTATTTTTACGTATTTTGATGTATTTTTAGCATTTTTATGGTTTTTTGGGTTTTTTAGGTTTTTTAGGGTTTTTAGGCTTTTTAGGGATTTTTAAGGATTTTTAGGGTTATTAAGGTTATTTTCTTTTAAGGGTATTTATGATATTTTTAGGGGGTTTGAGGGTTTTTAGTGAATTTTAATATTTTATGGGTTTATATGGTGTTATGGTTTTTAGAGTATTTATGTGATTTAGGGATTTTTAGGTTTTGTGGGGTTTTTTATCATTTTTAAGGGTTTCTAGGACTTTTAGGGTTTTTTATGGTTTTTGGGTTTTTAGTGTTTTTAGGTTTTAAAGGATTATTAGTGGTTTTAAGTTTTTATGATTTTCCAAGTGGTTTTAGATGTGTTTTTTAATATTTTTATAGTTTTGTTGAGGTTTTTTTATTTCTATTGTTTTTAGGTGATTTTTTTGAATATTTTGTGTTTTATGGATTTTAGAGATATTTAAGGTTTTGGTGTTTTTAGAATTTATTAGTCCTTTTAGGGGTTTTTTGTTTTTAGGATTTTATGGTTTATTAGGGTTATAATTGATTTTAGGGTTTTTATGATTTTTAAGGGTTTTTTTTATTTTTTAGGTTATTTTGATTTTAATGGGTTTTTAACGGTATAGGGTTTTTATTATTTTGGGGTGTTTTAGGGTTTATTTAGTTTATAAATGGTTTTAATTGATTTATAATATTATATAATTTTTAGGGGTTTTAGTGTTTTTAAAATTTTTATGGGATGTAATTATTTTTTGGATTTTAAGTATTTCATAGGCTTTTTGAGGTTTTTTAGGGTTTTTTATGTTTGTAGTGTTTTTTGGATTTTTTTGGATTTTTAGGGGTTTTAGGGTATTTGTGGATTTCTATGGGTGATAGGGTTTTTAATGTTTTTTTGGTTTTTATGGTATTGTTGGTGTTTTTTGTGCTTTTAAGGTTTTTAGTGTTTTTTATGTTTTTATGGTTTTAATCTATTTAGAGTTTTTATCGATTTCCTAAATTTTTTATTGTTTTTTTAGGTTTTTTGGGATTATTATTGTTTTTAGTCTTTTAGGCTTTTCTTATATTTTTTTGGTATTAGGGATTTTATCATTTTTTAGGTTTTTAGTGCATTTATGTTTTTTTTCTATTTTATGGATTTCATAGGTTTTTTTTCATGTTTTAGGGGTTTTATGTTTTTTGATATTTTATGACATTTTTTATTCTTAGGTTGTTTTATAAATTTTAGTGATTTTCAGGTTTTCTATGGTTTTATAATTTTTTTTGTTTTAACTTTTATTAGTTTTTGGGGATTTTAAGTTTTTTTGGTTTTTATGGGGTTTTAAGGGGTTTGGGGGGATTTTAGGCATTTTTACATTTTTAGGTATTTGTAGCGCCTTTTTAGTATTTTTATAGTTTTTAGGTTTTTTAGGGATTTTGAGGGTTTTAGGGGGTTTTTTTGTTTTTAGGGTTTTTTGTTTTATTTGGGTTTCTAGGGGTTTTTTGAGTTTTTAAGTTTTTTTGAGGTTTTTTAGATTTAATTAATTTTTTAGGGGTTTAACGTGTTTAACGTGTTTTTATTTTATTAGTTTTTTTGGTTTTTCAAGGGTTTTTTATGCTTTTAGGAGTTTTATGTTTTTGGGTGGTTATAGGGGTTTTAGTGTCTTTTATGGTGTTTTAGGGTTTTTATCTTTTTGTTTTTGTTTTTAGGGGTTTTGTATGTATTTTTGGGTTTTTTGAGATTTTCTTACGTTTTTATTGGGTTTTATGTGTTTTTAAATTTTTAATGATATTAGGGATTTTTAGGAATTTTATGGGGATTTAGGGTTTTTTAGGGTTTTATCATTTTTATATTTTTTTAAGGGATTTATGTTTTTTTATTTCATAATGGTTTTTAGGGGGTTTTAATATTTTTTTTGGTTTTTTACATTTTTAGGGATTTGTAGGGATTTTTTAAGACTGTTATGGTTTTTAAGGTTTTCAGGAATTTTGAGAGTTTTTCAGGGTTATTAGGGATTTTATGGCTTATTTTGGGCTTTTGTTTTGAGTTCTTAGGGTATTTTATATTTTCTTAATGTTGACAAGTGTTTCAAGGGTATTTATTGTTTTAGGGGTTTTACTGTTTTTAGGGGAATTTTGGGTTTTAGGGTTTTTAGCATTTTTATGATTTTTAGGGGTTTTAAATTTGTATAGGTTTTTAATAATTTATTACGGGTTTTAATTGTTTTTAGAGTTTTTGACGTTCTTAGGGGATTTTAGGGATTTTTTTTTTTACGGTTTTTAGGGTTTTTAGGGTTTTTAGATTTTAGGGGTTGTGTGTTTTTCTGTTTTTAGGGGTTATAATTGTTTTTTTGTTTTTAAATATTTCTTAGGGTTTTGGGTGTTTTTTTGGTTTTATGTTTGTATAGGTTTTTAATATTTTATTAGGGGGTTTAAGTGTTTTTTTACGTTTTTTGGGAATTTTAGGGCTTTTTGACTTTTATTTTTTTTAGGATTTTTAGTGTTTTTAGGTTTTAGGGGTTTGGTGTTTTTTCTGTTTTTAGGGATTATAAGTGTTTTTAGGTTTATAATTATTTTTTAGGGTTGTGGGTGTTTTAGGGTTTAATATGTTTTTAGGTAATTGTTTTTGTTTTTATGGGTTTTTTTCAGGATTTTGATTGTTTTTAGGGGTTTTAATGATTTTTAGGGTTCAATGATTTTTAGGGTTTTAAACATTTTTAAATTTCTTTAAAAAAAATCGGCTTTTAAATGGTTTTTATTGTTTTTAGTGGGTTTTAGGGTTTTTATGTTTTTTAGTGTATTTACGGGTTTTATGTGTTTTATGATTTTAAGTGTTTTCAGGGTTTTTTAAGGTTTTTAAGGGTTTTATAATTTTTATATATTTAGAGGATTTATGTGGTTTTGGGTTTTAATGTATTCTTAGGGTTTCCCAGGTGTTTAGTTTTGATTACATTTTTAATGATTTTTTTTATTTTTAGGATTTTTGTTTCCTAGTGTTTTTAGGGATTTTATTTGGTTTTTAGGGATTTTAGTGTTTTTATGTGTTTTTTGGTACCTAGAATTGTTTGAGTTTTTTAGGGTTTCAAATGTTTTTTTGTGTTTCTAATGTTTTTTGGGGTTTAATTTTTTAGAGTTTTTAGTTGGTTTTTTGGTGGTTTTACGTTTTTTCATGGTATTTGGGGTTGTTATGGTTTTTAGATATTTTTAGAATTTTTAGGTTATTTTATAGATTATAGTTTTATTTATTTTTTTAGGGGTTTTAAGTGTTTTTATGTTTTTATCATTTTATTAGGGTTTCTTGTATTTTTAAGGGGGGTTTATATTTTTAGGGATTTTTTGGGCTTTTAGGATCTTAATGCCTTTTAGGGTTTTTATGATTTTGAGGGATTTTTATTCTTTTTAAGGGATTTAGGGATTTATGATTATTAAGTATTTTTGAATTTGTAGGTTTTTAAAGGTTTTAAGTATTTTTAGGATTTTAAACTTTTCTTTTGGGTTTTCAAGGGTTTTATGATTTTTTACATTTTTAGTGATTTTTAGGACTTTTATGATTTTAATGATTTTTTAGGGTTTTTAGTGTCTTAGTTGTTTTTTTTTTGTTTTTAGTGTTTTTTGGGGGTTTTAGATTTTTTTAGTTTTTTTACGGTTTATGGGATTTTCTGGGATTTATAGTTATAGGGGGTTTTATGGTTTTTAGGTCTTTTTACGGTTTTTATTGTTTTTTTTGGGATTTTACATTTTTTGGGATTTTTTTAGTTTTTTTTTATTTTATGAGTTTAGGGTATATAGCGTCTTAGGTTTTTTTAGGGGTTTTAGGGTTTTTAATGTTTTTAGCTTATTTTTGGTTTTTAGGGGTTTCAAGTATTTTAGTTTTTTATAGATTTCTTGGGTTTTTAGGGCCTATATGAATTTTTATGTTTTAGGGGGTTTTTTAGAATTTGTATAGTTTTTCGGGGTTTTAGGGATTTTGAGGGTTTTTTGGGTTTTTATAATTTTTTTTGGTTTCAGAGATTTAGGGGTTTTTTATTTTTTTACAGTTTTAAGGTATTTTATAAATTTTTAACAATTTAGTGTTTAAATGGGTTTTATCGATTTTAGTGATTTTTTTATTTATTGGTTTTTATAGTTTTTATGGTCTTATGGGTTCTTATTGTTTTTTTGGGGTTAGGGTTTTTAGGTTATTTTTTGTGTTTTTATTATTGTTAGTGTTTTTAGGTTTTTTAGGGGTTGAAAGTGTTTTTTATGGTTTTCTTAGGGTCATCCACGCATTTTAGGCTTTTTTTTTGTTTTGGGTATTTTATTGGATTTTTTAATAATTTAATGGTTTTTATGGTTTTTATATATTTTGAGGGTTTTTAAGGGGTATATGGGGTTTAGGTTTTATAGATTTTTTTTGTTTTTATGGATTTTATGTTTTTAGGGTTTTTAGGTTTTTATAGATTTTTAGGGCTTTTAATGATGTTTATGATTTTTTGAGATTTTAAGGATTTTGATGGGTTTAAGGGTTTTTATGGTTTTTATGGTTTTTTGGGTTTTTAGGGTTTTCTTTATGGGTTTTAAGTGTTTTTAGATTTTCTTAAGGGTTTTGGGGTTTTAATTGGTTTTTGGAGTTTTTAGTGGTTTTTAGGTGTTTTATAGATTTTTAAAGTTTTTTAATAATTTTTAGGTATTTGGGGTTTTTAGGTTTCTTTGGTGTTTTTAGGATTTTTAGTATTTTTTTATTTTCAGAGTTTTTTCTATTTTTAGGGATTTTAAGTGTTTTTATTTTTTTATGGTTTTCTTAGGGTTTTTAGTGATTTTAGTAGTTTTTATGTTTTTATGGGGTTTAGGGCTATTTTATGATTGTTTTTAGTTTTTAAGGGTTTTAGGGAATTTTAGATTTTTAAGCCTTTTATGGTTTTTAGTGTTTTTATGATTTTTATTTTGTTTTTTGGTATTTCTTTATTTTTAGAGGTTTTATGATTTTTAGTGATTTTAAATGCTTTAGGGGTTTAATGGTTTTTTAGATTTTTTAGTTTTGTGTTAGGTTTTTTATGGTTTCTACATATTTTAGGGGTGTTATAAGTTTTTTGGGTTTTATGGTCTTTAGATTTTTTAGTTTTTTTTTCTGTTTTTAGTGTTTTTAATTTATTTTATGTTTTTATGGTTTTCTTAGGGGCTATTATGATTTTAGTGTTTTTTATGTTTTAGTGGTTTTTAGGGATTTGTTAGGATGTCTATGGATTTCTTGGGTTTTTTGGTGTTTTGAGGGTGTTGAGGGTTTTTAGGGGTTTTAGGGTTTTTATGGTTTTTTTTGTTTTTAGTGACTTGTAGACATTTTATATGTTTTTTTGGGTTTAATAGGTTTTAGGTATTTTTTAGGGTTTTAGAGTCTTTAGGGTTTTTATGGATATTTTTGTGTTTTATTGTTTATTGAATCTTTAGGGTTTTATGATTTTTTAATCGCTTAAAAATTTTTAGAGTTTTTTAATGTTTTTAGTGGTGTTTTTGGTTTTCTGGGGTTTTTAGGATTTTTTGTATCCTTTGGGTTTTTAGGGGTTTTTTAGGGTTTTAGAATTTTTAGGTTTTTAGTGGTTTTAATTGTTTTTTGGTTTTTAATATTTTCTTAGGATTTTTCAATTTTATAAGGGTTTTTATGTGAATAGGTATATATATTAATGCTTTTTTAGATTTTATGGGTTTTATGGACTTTAATGTGTTTTTAGGGTTGTTAATGTTTTTTAGGGTTTTTATCATTTTTAGGTTTTTAGGGGTTTTAAGTGTTTTTATGTTTTTACGGTTTTTGTAGTTTTTTCATGTTTTTTTAGGATTTTTTATGTTTTTTGGTTTAATAGGAATTTTTATGGTTTTTTTGGGTTTTGGGGTTATTTTGGTTTTTGATGATTATGAAGTGTTTTTAGGGTTATTTTAGTTTTTTTTGGTTTTTAAGGTATTTTTTGAATTTTAAGGTTGTTTTAGTGTGTTTTAACGTTTTTTGAGGTTTAAATGGACTTAAGAGTTTATAGTGGTTTTAGGTTTTTATGGTTTTTTATGTTTTTATGTGTTTTAACAGTCACTAGTGCATAAATTGTTTTTTTACGGTGGTAATTTTTTATTTTTTACTTTGGATTTTGGTCGACGTTATTATAGGAGACGTTATAAACATTGTTTTTCATGTTAGTTATTTAAATACCGACGTAAAAAACAAAAATCCAAAGTGTTTTTCACATTGGTTCTTCAAAAACCGACATGGAAAACCCTTCAGAGTCAGGATTTATTAGGTCAGTTTTTCAATAATCGACATGGTATATACTTTTTCATATCGATTATTTTAAAACCCACGTTATAAATCACACCTCCGAAACATTTATCACATATGTTCTTCTCATAATCAATGTTATAAACCAGAATTCCAAGCAGTTTCCACGTCGGTTATTAAATAACCGACATAAAAAACTATTCCTTTCCATTTATTACATCACTAATGACATAACCGATGTAAAAAAACATTCCCATGCATTTGTTACGTCGGTTTCAAATAACCAACCTTAAAATCTATCGCATGCATTTTGTACGTCGGTTATAAAAGAACCGTTGTAAAAACCATCTTTTTTAATAAAACCATTCAACCACAACAATGCCTTTCCAAAAGAAGACCTGAAACATACCAAAAACATTCCAAAACCAGTCCACCCCCCCCCCCACTGGACATCCCCCCACACCCCTAGAATCCCCCCTACCCCATTAGACACCCCCACACCCCTAGACTGCCCCCATCCTCTTGGTCACCACCACCCCTTAGACAGCCCTCTCACACCCCTGTATAGCCCCCAAACACCCTTGGAGACCCACCACCCGACTGGACATCCCTCCAACACCCCTAAAAACCCCCCACCCACTGGACACCCCCATACCCCTTGACACCACCTGGACACCCCCCCCCCCCCCCCCGCACCCTCCTAGATACCCCCAACCCCATGCACACCCCCACCCGCACTGCTGGACATCCCCCACCCTCCTGGATAACCCCTACCCCCTAAGCTACCCTCCCACCCTCCTGGACACCCTCACTCCCATGGACACCCTTGACCCCCTACCCTACCCTTGGATATACCTCCCACACCACTAGAATCCCACCCACTGGACACCCCCCCCCAAACACACACACACACACACACCCCCATGGACACCCCCTAGACAGCCCCTCACTCCCCTCGATAGCCCTCCCACCCTCCTGGACACGCTCTCACCACCTGGACTACCCCCTCCCTCATGGACAGCCTGGACACCCCCACCCTCACCCCACTGGATAGCCCTCCCACACACCTAGAAACCCCCTCACCACACAGAACACCCCCAACTCCCATGGACACCCCCATACAGCCCCCACTCCCCTGGACATCCCTTCCACCCTTCTGGACACGCTCCCACCCCCTGGACTGCCCCCACCCTCATGGAAACCCTGGACACCCCCCCCCCTACCACCACGCTGGACAGCGCTCCCACACCCCTGGAAACCGCCCTCACCCAACAGGACACCCCCACACCCCTGGACACCACCTAGATATCCCCCTACTTCCCCGGACAGCCCTCCCTCACCCGTGGAACCCCCCCCCCCCCCCCAAACTAGACAGCCCTCCCACACCCCTGGACCCCCCCCCCCCACCCACCCCACCCCATCCCCACCCCACCCCACTAGACACCCCCAATACCCCTAGACACCCCCTGGACAACCCCCCCACCCTCCTGGATAGCCCCCACCCCTTGGACAGCCATCTCACACCCCCCGGAAAGCCCTCCCACACCCCTAGAAACAACCCCACCCCACTGGATAGCCCTCCCACACCCCTGTACCCCCACCCCACTAGACCCCCCCCCCCCCCCACACAGACACACCCCTGGACACCCCCTGGACAGCCACCCACCCTCCTAGATAGCCCACACCCCTGGATAGCTCCCCCACCCTCCTGGACACCCCCACCCACATGGACTCCCCCCACACACACACCCCTGGACAAACCCACCCTCCTGGACAGCCCCACCCCCTTGACAGCCCTCCCACCCTCCAAGATACCCCCATCCCTATGGACACCCGTAACCCCCCCCCCCCCCACCAACCCACCCTGGACATCCCTCCCACACCCCTAGAAACCCACCCACCCCCTGGACACCCCCACATCCATGGACACACCCTTGACACCCCCACTCCCCTGGACAGCCTTCCCACCCTCCTTGACATGATCCCAACCCCCCTGGACTACCCCCACCCCCAAACCTCATGGATAACCTGGAAACCCCCCACCCCACTGGGTAACCCTCCCACACCCCTAGAACCCCCCCCCCCCCCCTCACCACACAGGACAATCCCCACACCCCTGAACACCCATGGATAGCCCCCCCCCCCCCCCCCCACTCCCATGGACACCCCCCCCCCCACAACCCTAGAACCCCCCCCCCCCCCCACTAGACACCCCCGAACACCCCTGGACATCCCCCACCCTCCTGGATATCCCCCACTCCATTGGACAGCCCTCTAACCCTCTTGGACACCCCCACCACCATGGACACCCCCCACACCCCTGGACAGCCACACCCCCTGGACAGCCCTCCCACCCTCCCGGACAACCCCCACCCACTGGACAGTCCTCCCATACCCCTGGAAACCCCCCACCCCACCCCAATGGATAGATCACCCACACCCCTGGTAACCCCCCACCCCACCCAACTAGACAACCCTTGGACAACCCACCCACCCTCTTAGACATCCCTCACCCCTGTATAGCCCCCCACCCTCCTGGACACCCCCACCCCCATGGACACCCCCACTCCCCTGGACACCCCACCCTCCTGGACATCCCCCACCCCCTGGACAACCCTCCCATCATTCTGAAAACCCACACCCCCTTGGACACCCTAGACCCCCCCCCCACCCCCCACCCATGGACATCCCTCCCACACCCCTGGAAACCTACCCACCCCTGGACCCCCCCCCCCCCCCCTCTACACCCCTGGACAGCTCGTCACTCCCCTGGATGGACATCCCACCCTCTTGGACATGCTCACACCCTTGGACTGCCCCCCTCATGGACACCCTAGATACCCCAGCCCACTAGACAACCCTCCCACACCCCTAGAAACCCACCTCACCCCACAGGACACCCCCCACCCCTGGACACCCCCAGGACAACCCCCACTCCCATAGACATCCCTCCCACCATCCTGGACATGCTCACACCCCCTAGACTTCCCCCGACCCTCATGGACACCCTGGACACCCACAACCCACTAGACAACCCTCCCACACACGTGGAACCCCCCCCCCCCCACCCCACAGGACACCCCCCACACCCCTGGACAACCCCCCACTCCCCTGGACAACCCTCCCACACCCCTGGACCCCCCACCCACTAGACACCCCCCCACACACCCTGGACACCCCCTGGACAGTCCCCCACCCTCCTGGACAGCACCAACCCCTAAACAGCCCTCCCACCCTCCTGGAAACCCCCACCACCATAGACTCCCCCACACCCCTGGACACGCCCTGGACACCCCCACCCTCCTGGATAGCCCCCACCCCCTGTACATCCCCCCCCCCCACCCTTCTAGACACCCTCCTGGACACCCTCGCACCCCCATAGACACCCTGGAAACCCCCACCCCACTGGACACCCCCCACAACCCGGGACCCCCCCCCCCCCCAGACGAGAATCCATACCAGAAAAACCATCAGAACTAGACCAAAACAATATGTAGAGAAAAATTAAACATTAACATATATAACATTCAATAGTTACAATGTCAACTAAAAAAACTAAATCTAACCGAAATGACTACCAAATACACCATTATAATGAAAATATTCAAAATTACAGGTTACACTACAAAAAAACTGAAATCCAATCAATCCTGTAAAATAATTTGACCAATCCAATTGTATGTGTTTGACCTCTTGAGAACTATAGGGTTGAGGGGAATCAAATAGCTACATATTAAAATTATATTAGTTAATTTGTATAATGAATAAATCAAATGAAATATTATGGAAAATTTTAAAAGGAAATCTTACCTGGTCATTGTTTACAAGTGTTCTTATTGTAATTATTTCATACATAAATCCTAACATATAATATCAGCATTCGACGATGCCTTTTTTTCACTATAATTCTGTTTTAACGAGTTTAAATTAAATATATTATTTTTAATTAATACATCAAAAATTACAAATTATAAATGGATATTTACCTTTACTTTTACATATTTGATCTTGGCACTCCTTTTCGTTGTGTTTTTTCAAAAGTAGTCCCATCCCTTGATAGAAAATAATAAGAATGGGATAAATTTAAAATTCAATATAATATATACAACTATTAAGAAATTGAAACTTAATTTTCTAACATATTCTTAAAATTTTCTCGCACATCACCATGGATAGATCATATCCAAAAATGTGTTTTCTCCCTTTGGAAAAAACACCTATCATCCAATGATCACTGATAAAAGAAAATTTATGGTTAGTGTTTTTTATGTTAAATGATAATGAACTCTTTTCCAGAGATATGTTTCATAACTCTCACAAAAAGGAATCAACAACACTATGTGATTATATTCTGTTCAAATCACTCTGAAATATAACTCATTCTTTATTCCTCATCCAATGCATGTCCTTCAGGGGTAATCAAATGCCGGTCCATGAATCTATATACATCTATCTTCTCATTATTCTCACACATGTTATAAAGATACCTAATACAAAACAGAAATAAGTATACATTTTTCAAAACCCCTAATAGAAATGAAAGGTATTCCAATGGTTCAAAACCAATGGTATAGGCTGTAAAACCATTGGTAAAAGTTATACCAATAGTTTTACAAAACATAGCCATGTAAGTCGTGACAATATATATATACCAACGTTTTCAAAGAAACCGTTGGTATATGTGAATAAATCTACACTATACCAACGCTTTTATGTAAACCATTGGTATTGAGGTGCGATATCCCAACAGTAAGAACCATTGGGATAAACATTATCTAGAATTTTACCAACAGTTCCTAAGAACTGTTGGTAAATCTCTCAAGTATTCACACCTCTACCAATGGTTACAAAGCATTGGTAAAAAGTCTATATATAACCTATACCAACAGTTTAAAACCACTGACATGGGATTAGATATACAATTCTAATAGTAGTCCACTACTCTGTGTGCTTCTATGTGAAGTGTACAGTAGTAAATGCAGAATCACAAGATAAGTATATATAATACAATATTCAATTATGAACATAATATATTACAATATAAATACATAATTATTTGTGATACATAATTATAAATACATTCAAAATTGCATTTTTTATAACACATACACGATTGTGTTCCAAAATTAGAATCTAATAACCCAAAATAAAGATATGAATAAATGAATTCCACCAAAGACAAATATAATGTCCTATGGTTTGGGTTGGGTGTCTTTGAACTTAGTGATGATGATAATGGGTGTGTATCAATGAGATTGTGTGACTTAGGGAATATAGTTTTCCTTGGAATATTAAATGTCATGTGTTTTAGAATATGGGTAAGAGTTCCTCACATGAGAAGTGGATTGTGTGAGGCTGGACCATGGATCATTGTGCTAAAGTATCAACACAATCTGAATACGTTTGGTCGGTTTTCCGTATGCTAGTTGGTTTTACATAAAATAATGTCCATTTTAAAAAAAAGAGATAGATTTAGAGTGATACCACCCACACCGTGCCTCAGATTGAGGTGGGGTTGACTCATACACATCACATATGACCCATGGATCATTGTCCTAAAGTATCAACACAATCTTAATTTGTTTGGTTGGTTTTCCGTATTCCAGTTATTGTTTTCACTTAAAATGTTGTTCATTTTAAAAAAAAAAAGTGAGATACTTTGAGTGGTACCGGCCACACCAGGCCTCATATTGAGGAGAGGTTGACTCATACAAATCATAAATGACCCAAGGATCGTTGTGATAAATTATTAATACAATCTGAATATGTTTGTTCAATTTTCCGTATATCAGTAGTTTTTACTTAAAATAGTGTCCATTTTAAACAAAAGAGAGACACTTAGAGTGCTACCGGCTACACAGTGCCTCAGATTGAGATGGGGATGACTCGTACAAGTCATAAATGACCCATGGATCGTTTTCCTAACGTATCAACTCAATTTGAATGCATTTTGTCAGTTTTCCGTATGCCAATTGTTGTTTTCATTTAAAATGATGATCATTTCATATAAAGGTGTGACACTTTGAATTGTATCGGGCACACCACACCACGGATTGAAGCGGGGTTGACTCATACACCTGAAAAATTACCCATGTAATGTTTTCCTGAAGTATCAATAGAATATGAATGGGTTTGGTCAGTTTTCTGTATTCCAGTTGTTGTTTTCATTTAAAATTTTGATAATTTCAAATAAAGGTGTGACCCTTTGAGTGGTACTCAGCACACCGCACCTCGGATTGAGGTAGGGTTGACTCATACACATCCCAAATGACTCATGGATAATTTTCCGAAAGTATTAATAGAATCTGAATATGTTTTGGTAGTTTTCTGTATTCCAGTTGTTTTTACTTAAAATCACGTCCATTCTAAACAGAAGAGATACACTTAGAGTGATACCAGCCTCACCGTTCCACGGATTGAGGCAGGGTTGACTCTTACATGTCACATATGACTCATAGAACGTTTTCCAAATGTATCAACCCAATACAAATGCGTTTGTTTAGTTTTTTGAAAGACAGTTGTTGTTTTCACTTAAATTGATGTCCATTTTAAACAAACGAGAGACATTTAGAGTGGTACCGGCCACACTGTACCTCATATTGATGCGGTATTGACTCGTACACGTCACAAATGTCCCATGGATCATTGTAAAAAAGTATAAACACAATAAAAATGCATTTTGTTGGTTTTCCATATGCTAGTTGTTGTTTTCCCTTAAAATGTTGTTCATTTCAAATAAAGGTGAGACACTTTGAGTGGTACCAGCCACACCGTGCCTCAGATCCATGTGTTTTTGACTCTTACACATCAAAAATGTCCCATTGATCATTTTTCTAATGTATCAAAATAATCCTAGTACATTTGTTCAGTTTTCTGTATGCCAGTTGTTTTTACTTAAAAGGGTGTCCATTTTAAACAATAGAGAGACACTTTGAGTGATACCGGCCACACCATGCCTCATATTGAGGTAAATTTGACCCATACATGTCACATACAACTCATGTATCATTTTCCTCAAGTACCAACACAATCCGAATGCATTTGGTTGGTTCTCCGTATGCCAGTTGTTATTTTCACTTAAAATGATGTCCATTTAATACAAAAGAGAGACAGTTAGAGTGGTACCCGCCACACCGTGAATCGGATTGAGGTGGGGATGACTCATACACATCACCAATGACCCATTGATCATTGTCCTAAATTATCAACATAATCCAAATGCATTTTATAAATGTATACTAATGGTTTAAAATAGTTGGTATTGTGTATTTCCAGAACTATTGCACAACAGCCCCTATAGTAGCCCCTCTAGTATACACCTGCATAAAAATAACAAAAAAACACATCCAAACAGACTTAAAACAGCATAAAAACACCTGCAATAGCATAAAAAACACATAAAACCATCAAAATATTCCAACAATGTCATGTACTACAATTCCCTATTTCAATCTTCATATGAAAACAATATTCCAGCAGAGCTGAATAATAGTTTCAATAAATCAAACATTATTTACACCCATTTCAATCTTCATATGACAGCCACTCTTCCAATAGTAATTCACCTCACCCCTGCACAACCCCCCAACTAGCACAGCCCCCCCACCTCCCCATCAAATTCTAATAGATAGAATAGTCTAAGAAATACATATTAGAGTTGAATAAGAGTTCGAAATTGGCTCAAATCCCAATTTTTTTCTGATCCTAGATTTGGGTATGTAATGATGTGTGATGAATTTTTCATTGAACATGTATTTTTTATAATATATGGTGAGAAGGTATTTTCATAGGAGTCTCATCAATTATGACCCCATGTGTGAAACTACACAACTCTTGAAAAAGAGTTTCTGACTATCGTTGATGAGTGTAAATTTCATAGACCCCAAATCATTGATTAGAGACATGTTATATATACAAACTGAATGTCATAGTAATATAATCTATTCTAATGTGAACTAAATCATTTTCATATGTGTTGGATAAAATACATGTAGATGTTCAAATATGAAATGGAATATGTTATTTGTAAAGGAAATGTCAGTTTTGATGCACTAAGAAGGAAGATGAAGGAGGTAGGGGTGTTAATGTCAGATATTAGGTGAATGGTAATGGATTTTTTGGTAGAATATATAGTGGTAATAACATAATATACTTGGGTACTAGTTTTTATACGCATAGTGATCATGTCCAAATTGGTTGAATAAGTGGATGTTGAACATGTGTCTGATCTAGAGTGTGTTGTGATGCAAATGAGGTTGACAAAAACAGTCCCCTTCCAGGATGGGTTATAGTCATACATGGTGTACTACTTGTTAATGTAATGGATACACTTCTTCATTCCATGATAAAAATCATTGATGATACCCTCTCATGATTAATAGTGAGAATAAAAGTGATGAAACATAAAATCCTCAAAAAACATGGATCCAACTGAATCATTCCCCAAATACCCTCTTTATCCCAACCAATCCTACCATAGGACTTTGATAAGTGGAAACCATATTCCCTCGCTACACTTTCTTGATGTTGTGAAATAAAACCCATCAATTTTTGAAATTGTTAGGTTTTTGAGGATCACAATATGATCTTTTGACAAAGAAAAGACTCTCAAATATGATCTATCCTCAAACAAAAGATACATTTATAGAAAATGAAAAGTGTTTGAAAATGGATTTTACTTGGACGTGGTTTTATTCTTCCTAAACCTAAAGAGAAAGTTTGATGATGCATGCTATGAAACTAAATTTGAAAATGGGATATGGAAACTAACCCGTGGTTCCATAGCTGTTACAAAAGAAGTAATGCATGGAACTCTTTAATTGATTTAAAATTCAGTAAGAACTAAAATGATCAGAAGTTCGACTTGTGATTGTCTAGAAGAATGGAACTATAAGTTTGGTTAACCTTATTGAGAATAATATTAATATTCTTAATGCTATGAACACGTAAATTGTATAAGTATGGTGCGATATATTGATCCTAGTAGGATTCCACCACATCGTGCATCAGATTGAGGTGAGGATGACACATACATCTAAAAAATGACCAATGTATCATTTTCCTAATGTATCAACACAATCCAAATACGTTTGGTTAGTTTTCCATATGTCAGTTGTTTTTTTCAATTAAAATATTGTTCATTTCAAAAAAATTTACACACTTAGAGTGATATCGGCCACACTATGCCTTGTATGAAGGTGGGGTTGACTCTTACACATCAAAAATGACACATGTTATAATTGTCCTAAAGTATCAATACAACCTGAAAGAGTTTGGTCAGTTTTCTGTATACAGGTTGTTGTCTTCACTTAAAATCTTGTCCATTTCAAATAAAAGAGAGACACTTTGAGTGATACTGGTCACACTGTGCCTCCGATTGAGGCCAGTTTTACTCATACACATCACAAATGACCAATGGATCGTTGTGCTAATGTATCAACACAATCCAAATGCGTTTTATTGGTTTTCCATATGCCAGTTATTGTTTTCACTTAAAATGTTGTCCATTTCAAACAAAAGTGAGCAACATTGAGTGATATTGGTCACATCGTTTCCTCAAATAGAGGTGGGGTTGACTTGTACCTATCACAAATGATCCATGGATCACTATTCTAAAGTATCAAAACAATACCAAATGTGTTTGGTTGGTTTTATGTATTCCAATTGTTGTTTTCACATAAATTCATGTCCATGTTCAAATTAATGTAAGACACCTTGAGTGTTATAGGCCACACTGTGCATTATATTGAGGCAGGGTTGACTCGTACACATCAAAAATGACCCATGGATCATTTTTCCTAAATTCTTAATAGATTCTGAATGCGTTTGATTGGTTTTTCGTATTCCAGTTGTTTTCACTTAAAATGTTGACATTTCAAATAAAAGAGAGACACATTGAGTGATACCAGTCACACCATGACTCAGATTGAGGCAGGGTTAACTACTTCACGTAAAAAATGACCAATGGATCATTGTGATAAAGTATCAAACACATTCTAAATGCGGTTGGTCGGTTTTTCGTATGCCATTTGTTGTTTTCACTAAAAACTTTGTCCATTTCAAACAAAAGTGAGACACTTTGAGTGATACTGGTCACACCATGACTTGAATTGAGGTGGGGTTTAGTCGTACCTATCACAAATGATCCATGGAACATATTTCTAAAGTATCAACACAATTCAAATCCGTTTGGTCAGTTTTCTAAATGCTAATTGTTGTTCTCACTTAAAATCATGTCCATTTCAAATAAAAGTGAGACACTTTGAGTGGTACCAGCCACACCGTGAATCAAATTGAGGCGGGGTTGACTTGTACACACCAAAAATGACCCATGGATCATTTTCCTAAATTATCAACACAATCCAAATTCTTTTGTTCAGTTTTCCTTATTTCAATTGTTTTTCACTTAAAATGTTGTCCATTTTAAATAAAAGTTGACACTTTAAGTGATACCAGCCACACCCGTGAATCTGATTGAGGTGAGGTTGACTCGTACACATCAAAAATGTTGTCTTGGGTACTCGGTTTGCCTTAGGATGTGGCACAGTTTCACTAAACTATGTGCTAACCATGAACCACACATATTGCGGGTTAAAAATAGTATATTTTCTCTAAAAACACTGAAGTAAATACAAAGAAAATAAAATGCCAAAAAAATATAAAAATTAACTCATAATTAAATAATGTTTCTGACACTTGTCCAACCATGATCCCACCTAGATAGCCCATCCCCCCCCACCCCATCCCCCACCCCACATGAACACTCCCCCTCCCCACCCTGAAAACATGAAATTGAAATTAAAAATACCTTAAATATGTTTTTTTTCTTCAAACAAACACAAATATTATTCCTATACTCCAAATTCTAAAAACAATGCCATATTTTTTTCAATTATGATGTTGATCACAACCTTTAAGGATGAATTAAATCAAGCTTTCATGTGTAATAAGAGTCTTTGGAGTGTTCTAAAATTAAATAGGTGGGTTTAGAAAAGAAAATTAATGTGGTAGAAGTAGGATTCTTATGGAGGGTTTTGAAATAACTAATTAAATAGCTCCAAATCATATAGATGATATATATTTCATAATATCCTATAACCAACACATAATTGTAAATGAATAGATCCATCAACATGGTGTTAAATGAGGATAATTCAATTTGAAAGCCAACAAGGGAGGAATCAGGAGAACACCCTAATGGATTAAGAATTCCTAATAAAATCTATTAATTATACTGATATGAATCACCATTTATATGTTTACATTGTTTTATTAATGGATAATGATCCACTACTGGAAATATGATCTATACCAACAGTTTTTGGCAAACCGTTGGTATAGTTCACTAATTTGGACCTATAACAATGGTTTGGCCAAAACCGTTGGTATAGGTCACTTATATGGACATATACCAACGTTTTGGAACAAACTATTGCTATAGGGGGTACCTATACCAATGTTTTGGCCAAACCGTATGTATAGGCCCCAAAATCAAAGAACCTATACCAATGATTCTCAAAACCATTGGTATAGGTATATGTATTTTAAATGGAATCTTGTTATAGAGAACACTAAATAAATCAAAATTTAAATTGTTTATGAAAATAAATATATATATTTATGAAATTATGTTCAAAAAAATCATGTTAGGTTAGTGGTTAGGCCATTTCAATCATAAACTAGAGGTCCTGGGATAAAATCCCACTGAATGTTCCTTTTAAAAATACATATACCAAGGGTTTAACGGAACCGTTGGTATAGATTTTCATATTACTTATACCAACATCTTTCAAAATCATTGTTATAGGTCTATACCAACGGTTTTCCCAAAACTGTTCGTATAGACCTATCGTCACGGCTTCTTGGCCATGATTTTCCAAACCATTGGTATAGGCTATACCAACGGTTTGGAGGCCTATACCAATAGTTCCAAACCATTGGTATAGGGTATTTTTTCTAGTAGTGATCTTCTTTTTCATGTGCGGAGTTGGGTTAACCTTAAAACACTGAATGGGGTTCCACTATATAGTTTTGAGAATATATTATCCGAAGCTATGAAGCTTCCACCTCTATACATGACAACATTATATCAGTGCCTAATGGAATTTCATGACATTTAAGGGATATGTGTTTTGTGAAAAGCCTATGCATTATAGGGATGTTCATGAATTATGGTTTTTTTTCATATATGTATGGAATTCCATAATGAGAATGAGTTATTCCATTTAACCAATGTTATAGTGTATGTTTAGGATGAGTTCTTGCATTTAACCAGTGTTCTAGTTTATATTTAGGTGAGGTGAGTTAGAAACCAAGTTAGGCATGTCATTAGAACATGGGTTCTTCAATTTAAAATATGTAGTCTTAGATTTCAGGGATGAAAGTGTTTTGGGTGATCTAATTACAACCCACTCTATAGTATGGCTAACACATCATATGGTCATACTAATGAAACAAAGGCATGTTTACATGGGATGTTTTCAACACCCCATTTGGCCAACATACTTTTCACCATAAGGGATTGGGCATGTATATTTATGTGGATATCCATGTTATGTACTCTGTGTACATTCCCAAGACACTATATTATCATAGACACTGTGTGAACCCTTATACACACCATGTGAACCCTTATACAATATAGTAATTATTACAGCCATTAAAAAACAACTTATTAAACAATAAATTTGTCAAAGATAATAAAATTAAATATAAATCAATAATAATATTGGATATATCAAGTAAAATGAAGGCATACTATCTTACATCCTAAATAACCACCCACAACCACGGTTAATTTCCACATTGCTCTCCTTTCTACCAGATCAAAAGGGAAAAAAATAGTTGTAAAACAACAAAACCAAGGTATAAAAAATAGTTCCAGGACAACAAAACCAAGGTATCACATACAAAATTGAAGTGTAGAACAAAATATTTCCTTGATTAAAGATGGATTGATCAGTGAAAGATGTTTAGAAGGATAGGGAAGAGGGTGATTTGATTTAGGGCACCAATTGAGTGGAGGGGGACCAGCAAATTTGTAGAGGGGGAACTGGATGCCCGATTTTCATTTATGGGAAAACATTCCCAAAGGTTTTTAAAAACCATAAGGAATATATGTATAGTAAGGCCTATACCAATGGTTTGTATAAACTGTTGGTAAATGGAGGCAAAATTTGAGGCATATACCAACATTTCACACAAACCGTTGGTAAAAAAGCCATCAAATACCAATGATTATTGATAATCTTTGGTAAAAGTGCCTATAGTAAGACCTATACCGATGGTTTTACAAACTGTTGGAAAAAAATATTTAGAAAATATTTCTATGCCAATGGTTTTAAGCAAACCGTTGGTATAAATATCCATTCCCAATGATTTGTATAAACCGTTGGGAAATAAGCATTGGTAAAAGTGGTATTTATAGTAGTGAAATATAACACAAGGAAAAGGGGTTAAGACTTACATGGAAAAAAATTTCCCCAAGTTGATTCCCAACTTCTCTCTTGTAACAAGCTCCAAGATATGAGTTTTCACAATCCCAAACTTTATTGAACATCAAAAAAACATGAGCTTACATTGGAAACTCATAATGATGTGCCAACAAATTTAAATATCTTGACAATATTTGAAGACTACTAAAATCTATATATGATGTTATAGACATTTTTCTTTTTTGTTCTCTATACAGTAATTCCTTACCATTAAAGTATTCCTATAAAAATAAATTGAAAAATATATTCATTTTCAAATGTTAAAAGAACATTAATAAAAAAATAAAATATATAACATACATACCTCTATGGTAATGAGTCGTAGAAGTCTGGTTGGCCAAATTTAAAAATGGCCAATACTATGTAAAACTGTCATTGCCTCATTTGTAGGTAATGGTACTCAATTTGATCTATCTATAATATTCTGTATAGTGACCCTATGATGCTCTACCTCTAACTATTAATGGTGAACTGTATCTTCTATATAATATACTAGCCCATATGAAACTATATGATGTTTAGGATCATCAACGTAGAACATGAAATAAGTAGGAAGTTGGGGTAGAGGAGTAGGAAAAAAATGTGGTCCTCAGGCTAATGTGGGGGAGTGGGAGATACTGGTAGAGGTGGAGGATAAATAATGGGGTCTACAAGGGGAGGTGGAGGAGTGGGAGATGCAGCTTGAAATTGTCTTTGCATGTCTGAAAACATAGACTGTATCAACACTATAATCTTTTTCTCCATCATCACATTAATATTATGAACATTATACTCCAATGATTCTATTTTTTTTATAAAATCCTTCAATGGAAGAATTTGATGAACGTGACAACACTTTTCTTACTAATACACCCATCGAATATCCTCATACATGGATTGGATGTTTGGGCTTTCCCAATGCTGCAGATAAAATACAATGCCTCCTAGAATCTGTAAATACACCATGCGAGATTTTCTCCTCAATATAATCCTATATTAATTAATTGAACATTTTAGTAAGGATTCAAATTATAGGAAGAATATAGTAAACTTAAATAAATAAAATATATTTCTTAGAATCCTCTCAGATGTGATTCTTGAATCTTCTAAAAGATATTTCCCCTTTTTCCCATCTGATATCTCTTCCATCTTTCATGTCTAGATAGAGGGGATGGAGGGGAAACCTCTCTAGAGCATGAAGACTCAGCACTCAATTTTTGTAAATTTTCCACCATTATTTGTTCTTCTAATAATATATACCCTCCCTGAGATAAACTATACAGGTATACATTTTTATATTAGATCTTATAATTATATTTCCTTGTTTGATGTAAATTAGGAATAAGAAATAAATAACAAAACATTAATAAGATCATTTATTAAATAAATATTATAAATTTTTTCATTGCCCTTACAAATAATGAATATTTTATAATACTTTCAACAAAATGTCTCCATGTTTCATCATCTATGAAAGGATATATATGACATGGATTATCCTGAATCCTATGACCAAAAATAAAATCAGATGTGGGGTTGATTTGAAATCCCTCCATCTCCTAGCATCCATCAATTAGCATTTCATCCTGACTCCTCCAGTTTCAGGGATATCAAATTTCATCTAATAAAGAAGATGTAAAACATATTATAATAGAAAATTTAAAGAATAGGCAAACAATAGAAAATGATCTTATCAAAATCATCTCCCACATCTGTGATATTATCTCTTTGTCCATACTTCTCCAATCATCAAACAAAATTCTTACTTTTCTCTTACCCTGAGTTGATACAGAACTCCTAAAATAATTTTTATTTGTACCTCTTGGAATATAATTCTCATCAAACTCAATGAGTATCCTATATTCCTGCATATGGGCAAGTGATAATTTTGGTATACATGTGCACCCACATTTATCAACTCTTGAACTCTTTGTAGTTATGGGAGAACATGAGGAAAATTGGGAAACATCAAGAAGAGAATGTGAATGTTCCTCCTGAGTTATGATCATTATGCTCATATCCAGAATCATGTGGTTGATCAACTAATTGATCTTTCATTATCCTTCAAATAAAAAAAACATTAGTTCACAAATATAAAAATTCCAATATTACAATACTAATGTAAACATAAAATGGAAAATTGATCTAAGTTGCGTAAAAGTAAACATGGTTAATATGGTAAGCATGTTAAATAATGGTAAAGATGGTAAACATGGTATTGTAATTGTCATTCAAAAAAATCAAAAAATTTATAAGTTATATAAAGGTAAACTATGGTAAATAATGGTAAACTATTGTAAACATGGTAACATGGTAGTGTAATTGTCATTCATCAAAATCAATAAATATATAAGTTACATAAAGGTAAAATATGGTAAATAATGGTAAACTATGGTGAACATGGTAAACATGGTAAACATGGTAAACATGGTACTGTAATTGTCATTAAACAAAAATAATAGATATATAATTTACGTAATGGGTAAACATGATAAACTAAATTAATAAAATTAAAATAAATAACAAGTTATACTTATCTGTTTTATTACACTTTTTAATAAAGAAAAAAATTACAATATATAACATTTTATGAAAATAATAAATGTTAACAAGAAATAAACATATGTTACCTGTAATATTAGGAATAAAAAAATGGATTTTTTTCCCCAAATTCCTTCACCATGAACGTTCCTTATGGAACAAACCAAGTCTTCAGCATGCTCATCATTATGTTATTCTAATCTTTCTATGGAATTAGGGATCTCACATAAATTAGAATCTTCATCAAGTTGATCCCCACCAACATATTGTTTTTTCACATGTAAAACAATAGACCACTGCATATATGTTTGATCACCTACATTGAAAATCTTTTTTCATGTGTTTCCATTATAAAAGAATCAGCTATGTCTCCATATCTATTCAGATTAACAACCGTCATTCCAAATTCATCATGTATGACACTATTGTTACCGATAAAACATTTACAGTTAAAAACATGAACTTTAATTTTAAATTAATCAACCTCCCATATTTCTTCAATGACTCTAGAATATTCACTTGATGCATAAATAGGGTTTTTGTCTCTAGAACTTAAAAAATCGTTGCTTCTGCAAACACCAATACACCACTATTCTGAACTGCACTTCTTTT
This sequence comes from Viscum album, assembly GCA_963277665.1. Lineage (NCBI taxonomy): Eukaryota > Viridiplantae > Streptophyta > Magnoliopsida > Santalales > Viscaceae > Viscum > Viscum album. The sequence continues at coordinate 481,063,392 of OY728162.1, forward strand.
GTCCTAAGCTTTCATATAAATGTATAGCCATTAATTTCATAACCGAACCATGTTATCACATTTAAACATGGACCACCCACTACCCAACATAATGTCTCTGATACATCTGATCTACAATGCAAGTTCTTTTTAAACCTTGAATAAAATGTTTAATTGTGCTCATTCAAAATCCACCTTTATTTCTTCTTTGGATGACATTGTTTCATCTCATTAATATGAAATGTGATATATGGTTGAGCATCATCTATGTTATTCAAGATGGACCACCCCTTTCCCTCATTATTATATCATTCATGGTGAGATAGAGGTAAACCTATGTGCTCTGCCACAGCCAAGTAGATTGTACAAAACTATGCAACCTCCTCAGAAATATGCTTTTCAATAATAGATGCTTCAGGTTAATATGGATTCTTAACATAACCCATTAATATTTTCATATACCATTCAAAAGTATACATCCAACGAAGATATACAGGTCCACAAATATTTATTTCTCGAACCAAATGAATAATTAAATGAGGAAAATACATTTCCAATTGAAAATGTATAGAAATTTCATTATTTTCAAAAATGTTCAAAGTATTCACCTCAATCACCATACTAAAAATAAAATTGAAAAAATAACACTACTTCATTATAGTCTTTCTAACACAGATGGGCAATATTTCACATAATTCAATTTGAATAAGATGTTGCATCATGACATGACAATCATAATATTTCATACATATCAACATAAAATCTTTCAATGAGAATTTTTTTACATTTGAATAAAAACCATGGACTATTTGATATCATGAAAACATTGAAAAAATCTAATCTTCTCCCTCTTGGATAATGTATGACAAGCCGGGGGAGGAAATGATCATCTTCTATTAGGAGTGGGAGCTAACTACAAACGTATTCTCATCGATAGTAAGGCTAATCTTTCATTTAACCCATCTTTTGTCTTTAATTTAATATATAAAAACGTTCCAATCAAACTTTTGAAGATATTCTTCTCCATATTCATGACATCAATATTATGTTTAACTTCACGATGTCTTTCATATGGTAGCTCAAGAAATATTGACCTTTCCTACCAAATATGTCTATCATTACCTGATTTATGTGTATTTACCAATGTCACATCAAGGTTTTCCACCCTCTCAAAATAAACATTAGGGGATAAAGGTTTGGGGGAAATATCAAATTCTTGTGAGCCATTGAATGCCTTTTTTAGTCTTCTATAAGAGTGATCCATAGGAAAAAACATTCAATGACCCATGTACACTTTTTCCCTCCAATGATTCAATTAACAATATGAAGTTTGTTGTTCAAAAATTTGACACGCTTTATTCCACTTAACACTATATCTAGAAAAATTTCCATATGCTGGGAAGTCATTTATTGTGATCCTAAACACTACATACAATTGAAATTATTCAATTTTATAAGAATCATACACACAAATTCCACTAGAAATGTGGGCTATATCTATGGTTTAAAATCATGGCTATAGGTCCTCAAAATGTGGCTATAGGTAATAGCCACGGTTTGATAAACCGTGGATATGTTTGGCATGGCTATAGGCCTAGACTTATAGCCACCGTTTGGAACCGTGGCTCTAGGTGTACAGCCATGGTTCAAACCATGGTAATATCGCTCTATCCACGGTTTAGAACCGTGGATATACTAGGGGATGACATAGTTTATTGCCATGGTTAGAGACTGTCGCATTGGATCTATATCCACCAGTATAATCCATAGCTATAGGGTTTGAAAACCCATAAAAATAGCCCTCAACCCCCCCTGCAGCACCCCTTCCCCCATGAAATCCCCCCCCCCCCCCCACTCCCCTGGACAGCCCCCCCCCCCCTCTTGCACACCCCCACTGGACAGACCCTAGACCCCCTCAGATAGACCCAGGACACCCCCCAGACCCTGGACACCCCCCACTCCCCTGGACAGCCCCCCTCCTGCACAGACCCAGGACACCCCCATGGGACAGACCCGGGACCCCCCAGATAGTCCCAGGACACCCCACCCCATTCCCTGGGCACCCCAAAACAGACCCCCCGAGACCTAGGACACCCCCTAGACACCCCCGAACTGACCTAGGATAGACCTCCCCCCTCCCCAGGAAGACCCCCCCCCCCCACCCACATACCCTGGATACCCCATAGTCAGACCCCCCAAGGACAGACCTAGACCATAGACAGCCCAGACCACGACTCCTCCCAGACCCTGGACACCCCCCAGACCCTGGACCCCCTAGTCCCTGGACCCCCCAGACCCTAGACAATGCCTAGACAGACCACCCCCCAAACCTGGAACACCCCAGACAGACCCACAACAGACCCCATCAAAGGACATACCCAAACCCTGACCAGACTCCCCTGGATATCCCAGAACTCCACTCCCCAAAGATCCTTGAGAACCACCCCCCCCCCCCCCGACCCTATAAAACCCCCCAAACAGACCACCCAGACCCTGGACACCCCTAGGATAGACCCTGGACAGACCCCCCCCCCCCCCCAAGACTAACCCTGGACACCCCATCACCCTGCCCCCACCCCTCCCCCTGCCAGTCCCCCTTCCACCCCCTTCCATCCCCCCTACCAGTCCCCCTACCCCACTGCTAACTAGTACCCCTGCCATCCCCCATGCTAGTCCCCCTGCCCCTCCCCCTGCCAGTACCCCTTCCATCCCCCATGTGATACCCACCCCTTACCAGCGTTCCATGGTTAAAGCATGGATCTTGGTCCCTAATAACACATTCAAAACCATGGAAAATAGCCCCTATAGCCACAGTTAATAACCATGTAAATTAATTCCTACCCAGCTATACTTAATCACCAAATGATTCTATAATAGCTACACCTTATATCAGTACTCACATCCTCTAGCAACGAGAAAAAAATAGCACCTTCCAAATAAAACTGAACTCAAGAATAATAAAATATATATCATAAGAATTCAAACTCTATCCAATATAAACAATATAAAATTTCAATATCAATATCATCATAATAAAAAGTGCTATTTGATAAAATTAAAGGTATATACCATGAATAAAATTTTTATCTGAAATATACCTCAATACCAACATCACCATAACCATCATTACCCCCATCATCTCCTATAGAAACAGTTACATCATCATCGCCTCCTCTCAGACCACCACCACCACCACCACCACCATGATCATTGAAATATTCATTGGTTTATGCAGCTAAGTCAGTGGAAGGAGCGAAGAATCCTGATAAACAAAATGCGTAGAAATGAGAACACATTTAATTAATGAAAATATTCAATGTTTATATAGAGATTCATATAATTTCATTATGTTACCAATATAATACTTTGATATACATAATGCATACAAATGATAACACATATAGTTAATAAAAAAATTGATATATTCTTGCATATGATGATTCGTGGATATAATATTGATGAGAAATAAGAAGGATGTTTAGAATATAGAGAAATAGTATGTGTCTTATGGTCTAAATATAAAAAAATAAGAATAGGAGAGAAATAAACTTTGGAGATGGTTAAAATATTAAATCATATTTATTTAATGATTCCCCACCCCTTTCATCCCCACCCCACCGCCCTTTCACCCCACATGCACCCTTCCACTGCCCTGCTGACCCCCCCTGCACCCTCCCCACTACCGTACTAGCCCCCTCGCTAGACCGAGGATAGACCCCCCCCCAAGATAGACCATAGATAGACCCCCAGACCCTTAACACCCCCATAGACAAACCCCCAGACCCTAGGAAGACCCCCCCCCCTCAAGACAGACCTTGGACACCCCCTCACCCTGCCCCTGCCCCTCCCCTGCTTGTCACCCTGCCCCTCCCCCTACCCCTCCCCCTGCCCCTCCCCCTACCATCCCACTGCCATCCCCCTGCCAGTCCCCCTACCCCTCCCCTACCAGTCCCACTACCATACCCCCACCTCTGATCATCCCCACCCCCTGCCAGTCCCCTATGGTCCCCTATGGTCCCCCCTGCCATCCGCACCCCTACCAGTCCCCCATCCCATGGTTAAACCATAAGTGGGAGATTGATGTACCCAACGAAGGATCTTGGTAACATTTTATATTTTTTATCAATAGATTATAGAAAATTATATGAATTAATCTATAGAAAATGCAATGAATTAATTTAAGGAATAGTAAAATGGAAACCAATAAGCATTTTTGTACACTGGATGAGGTGTTGAATAGGCAAGAAATGTTTCCAAACATTCCAAACTAACAACATATCAGTAGGGGAAATGAAGTGATTTTTAAAACATGTAAACCAAGGTGGAATACTAATAGTAGTACCATAGGGATGACTATAGAAATCACAATTCATGAATTTACCATCTAGATTGTGTATCCAAACCAAAATGTGGCAATCTGAAAAATCATATCTAGAAACGTCTAAAGTAAGATGAGTTGGTAGCATGTCACAGATACCCGGATAACTTTTTAAATCATAAAAATTAACAACCCTTATAGTTATAGGAATTGAAATATCATAAATTATGGATCTATACATCCAATGCGTTCTCCAGATATTTAGTTGATAATTCCTAACAACCACCCATTTAGAACAGCCCATAATGTCACAATATGCCAACTTAACAGCAGACCATACTAATGTGGGCACAAACATGTATATATATTGTGCAATTTGTTGACAAATCTGGTGAAAAGAAACTCCAAAGAGAGGTGATAAGTGGAAATAACCTTCCATGTGATGCTTTTTATCATGGTATCATTGAATATTCTGGTATCTTTAATTCCCATACCTCCCATTTTCATAGGATTGACAAAATCATTCCATGAAACTGTTACCAAATTCCTTTCAGGAATCGATCCATTCCAAATAAAATATTTAATCTTATGATTAAAATCTATAACAATGATTATGGGAAATCTATAGAGTGATAAAGAGTATACAAACATTTAGGTGATAACAAAATTGACCAAGAAAATTCTACCTTCCTGAGACACGGTCTTCCCTTTTCAAGTTTCCAACTGGTTAACAATTTTTAGAGAAATATTCTCCGTATAGAATCTTTTCACTCAACCCTATAAAAGGGTAACCCCAAGGTAAATAAATGTAATTGAACCTTTCTTCACAACAAATCTTTGGCCTACCCAATTCTTCTTAGAAACAGACACTCCATTTCCAAACATAATAGAATACTAATTCTAGCAAATAACCTAACCTGAAACATCTTCATAATGTGAAAAAATTATCTTCATGTATGAGATAGTGACAATATCATCCTTACCAAAGAGAAAAATATCATCATCATAAATTATGTGATGGTGCAAAAAAATCCCTCCCAAACCCCATCTACTGATAAATCCCAATATTAACAATATAAATAAGATAAAAACTAATATAATCATCATCTATAGGAAATAAAATACAAAATAAAGGATCTTCCTTCCTAACTCCTCTTGAAAACTAGAAAAACCCCTTTGGGGACACATTAACTAAAATAGAGATCATGACACTATGCTGGTTAAAACAAATCAAATCAATGAACCTCTATGAAAATACATTCATTTTCAGAATAGAAAAAATGAAAATCCATTTTATTGTAAAAAAATATTTTTATATATCAATATTCAAGGACATATTACCATATTTTACATTCATATTCATGATATTAACACATTTAAAAGCATTGTAGAGGAAATTCTGAATGTTCCTCCCAGGGAAAAACCCAACCTGATTTTTCAAAATAAAACCCTCCGCAATCTCACCCATCTTGTGTGTCATGATTTTTCTAATGACCATTGGTATAAAAACCCAATAGAAATAGTCCAAAACCCTTTATATACAGATAATTATCTTTCTTTGGGATTAATACAATGATATTGGAGTTCACCCAAAAAGTAATTGATTAATGAATAAAAAATTCACTCACAACATGTATTACCTCAAGACTAAGAATTGTCCCACTAAAACATGAAAAATGTTTTGTCAACACATCTGGTCTGGCAACACCATCTATATTTAATTAAAAGAGAGATGCATTAATCTTCTTTTTCACTAGGGGCCTCAACTAGCCATCTATTCTGAATATCATTAATTCTTGTTTTATTTCATTTGATCAGTTTTTCAGTTTTTCCTTCTCTATTATCTGAGTAAATATCCTCATAATAAAAAGTCACGACATTTGTCATTTCATTCTCAGAACTAAAAATGTTACTGTTAATTTATATGGAAGTGAGACTCCTTCCCATGTTTTTCTCCTTATGCATGCTATTAAAGAAAAGTGAATTTAGATCCCCCACCTTCATCCATCTAATATTAAATTTTTATGAGAAAGGTTATCTTATAAAGTCAATATAATATCAATTTTGGATATCAATTTTATCTCCTCATGAGAGGGCACAACCTGAGGAATGATTTTTTTTAGAAAATTATCCGATGAGATTAAGCCTCATTAATGTCACTATCATGATTAAAAAAAAGATGCTTTACTCTATTCTTTAATTTTGGCATTTACAATTTTTATCTTTCAAGTTAGAATATGTAGAGGACTTCCCTCAAAATCAATATTCTAGGAATCCAAAACGATTTATCGACATCCTGTTAAAACAATCCAAGAATTGTTAAACATGAAAGGAAGTAGGGTTGACCTTGATCTATTAAGGAATAATTAAATTAATAGAGGACTATGATTAGAATGCAATCTTGGAATGTTGAGTCCAAATATCTCAACTGCACTACTCCATCCATCTAATTACACAAAGAAACTATCAAATATCCTTTCCACCCTCCCATTTTATGTATATCGACACCATGTTTAATAAACTCCTGATATAGAAACTTTGGTCAAGCCACATTTATCAATATAATAAAAAAATCACTAGTTGAGATTTTATAGAAATTACTATTAGTTTTTAATCAGGCCTCAAAATAGCTTTAATTTCACCAAGAAAAATCCAAATCCTATAAATATTCTTTGATTTGGATTCCATATTTATTCAATGATATCTTCATCTTTTATATAAATTGAAGGCATAGACAAAAGTAATAAAAATAGTAGTGTTACCAATGAAATAGGAGATGGTCACAGACTGATGATCATTATGGAAGGAATTGATAGTGAAAATATCATTATTAAGAACCAACAAGGACCATGTGGAAGAATCAAATTGATAATTAGAAAAAAAATGAGTAACCAAAAGATTTTCATTTTAATTCCATCCAATTATCAAACATCAATATTGTCTTGGTAAGACTAATCAGAATAGTTTTTCTGTTCACAATAATGTGCCTAAGGGTTTTAACCATAGTCGAGTTCCCAATCCCTGGGAAGTTCCAAAATATGGCCTTCGTTACATAGCAGAACAAATCCTAGTACTATGCTTATCATAACATTGTGTCCTTCATTTATCAAAACCAACTGTTTCCAAAACCTCTTCACCCATATCATCCATTGCATCAGTAGATGAGGGGTCACCCAAATCCTATTCAGATGGGGAAAAATCCTTGTCATCTCTCATATAGGATTCGGTACTAAGGGAATTGAACAAGTTAGCTTATTAAAAAGGGGTCAAAAGAAGGCTTCCATGTAGATTCCTCCTTGAAATATTGGATGAAGGAACTATTAATAAATCACTAGTGTGCTAATAACCATCTACTTGCAATATTATATGATAATTAGCCTACTCAATAGATAATTCCTTAACTCCAAAGGAAAAAAAACAAATGCAATTCTCTAGCTATGATCCTGCTCAAAATCCAAATTAGGACAAGAATAATCAGCTTTCTCTGTAAGTAAAGTAGGTACGAGTTCCTCATCAAAGACAACACAAAAATCCTTCCCTGGTGGTAAGAAATGACCTTCTCAAGCTTCATAACATTTAAATCCTTATTTGGTATTGAAGTATTGGCCTTCTCTATTTCCATCTCATTGGCACATTCACTGGTAGTGAAACAGTGACCTGATCGGGTTCAATAATAATGATATCCTTAACTGGTACTAAAGCATTAGCTAGCTCATGTTCCATCTCCTCGGAATAATTCAAAGGTGTTGAAGTTGTGGAATGTTTGTGTACTAGAATGACACCCTACATAAGATATGAAGTTGTGAGCTACTCAGTGGAAATAAACCTTGACTAGAGACCATGACAATAGTATCGGTAGTTGCATGGATATGACCGTACTCATCAACAGTATGGACAACAAAAACATCATTAGAGTAATTACCACATTAGTTTTCTTAGAATCATCCAGGATAGGATCACCCTTGTATCCAACCCCATGAGAAGGGGCCTCTATAGATGTATCATGACCAGAGGGTGGGACCAAACCCTTATCATTATTTCTCCTGCTACTAGCATCATCATGTAACCTAATCATTCAATGATAAAAACGTTTGTTTCTATTGCAGGCAGAGGACATATGCCCATAAAATGACATTTTTCATAAAATTCTATATTCGTCTCAATAAAAATATCAAGATTAATATCCTAATCTCTAGTGGTTAGAATTACTTTTTTAACAAGGGTGGAAGCCATATCAACCTCAACAAGAATCCATACATAATTCCTAAAATATGGATTGTCCATCTACTGGTCCATAAGGACTCTAAATCAATCATAGGCTTTAACTATTTCACAACATTCACAACATTCACATAATAAAACCTTCAAATTCATAGAATGAATCACCACTTAGAAAAAATAATAAACTAGAAAAACATTTAAAAATGCTACATTAGTTAATCTTTCCATCCATTGAAAGGAAAATTGAAATATGCTAGTTGTAGAGATGAAAACAATAATAGATAATAATAATCATATACCTGGAAGTAAGATTCAAATAAAAATAAACCAAAAATATTAGATATATGAACAATTTTCACTGCCTCAAAATGTTGTACAATACTACAAAAAAATATAGGATGAATGGGGGATGGGAACATTCCAAGAATCATAAGCAGGACGGATTTTGGTGGAAGAAGAAGACTATCAACGTTCAAGAATGAATTTCACTTGGACATGCTTGAGAGGTAATATGGTACCACAAAGATGAACGGGTTTCCTCGTTCAGTGGCGGTGACGGGAAGCATTGTGAGGGGGATTAGGATGGGGAAGCATAGTGAAGGCCGTCCGGGAACTGTCGGGGAAGAAGGGTCACCGCCGAGAGGAGAGGTCGCTGCCGAGAGTAGAGGTCGATGCCGAGAGAGGAGAAGTATAGAGGGTGGGGGAGGGTGGCCGAGAGGAGAATTCACACAGAGAAGAGAGGGATTCCAAGAGATAATAGGTTGCGGGTATAAGGTGGGTCACGGGGGTTTGGGGGAGGGGAGGAAAAGGGCGCTGCAGACAGTGGGGAGGAGAAGCCCGATAGATTGTGAAAAGAAAACATAGATACAGATTTATTTAATCATGTCTATAAACAATGATTTATCAAAAATTTTAATAGAAGTGTGGATATAAACTAAGACATAGCCACAGACATATAAAATCGTGGCTATAGGTCCGTGGATATAGCCATGTTTTCTAATAGTGTAATACCGTCCTCCCATAAAAGTTTCAAATCATCAATCAATGGTGAAAAGAAAACATCAATATCATTTCTGGGTGGATTCGGACCAGAGATTATTGTACTCAACATGACATATTTGTCTATTATACAAACTTCAGAAGAGAGGTTGTAAATAACCAATAAAACAGGCCAGAAACTATGTGTGCTACTGAGGGTTCGGTATTGATTCATTCTATCTGTGCACAACCCTAGTACGAGATTTCTAATTTCATTTCCAAATATAGGATACTGCTCATCAATTTTTTTCCATTGTGGACAATCAGCTGGATCAGGTATTTTTCCATCACATATATGCTCATCAGCATGTCTTCTTATCCTTTTTAAATCATGTGAATTAAAAAATAAATGTTTCAAACGACGAATTATAGGAAGATACCAAAATTCCTTGGAAGGGATCTTTGTACTCTCTACATCATCCTCTGATTTTTCTTTCAACTTATACCATGATGTACCACATTTAGGAAAATTTGATAGAAATTCATATTCAATCCTATATATCATAAGTTCATTCAGATATGAATGTATTTTCTTATATCCCAATCCCATTGGGAATAATATTTTCTTAGACTTATAATGTGAATCTGGAAGGTCGTTATATTTTGGAATAATGTCTTTCATCAATTGTAGCAGCTCTGTAAAACTTTTATCATTCCATCCATGTTTCTTCTTTAGGTTAACCAATATTAAAACTACTGAAAAACCATAAAATCCATACAATCAGGATACAATGGTTTTTCAGCATGACCATATAGACTTTCAACTATCAATTTAATCTCAATTTGTTTTGCTGCAATATCATGAATCATTTCTTCAATTCCATCAGAGTTACCATCTTGCAGATCATCATCATCGGTAAATCTGAAATTCTCTCTAGTTTCACCATGCCAAATCTAGAGTCTATAAATCAGATTAAAATCATGAAAAATCAGATGATCATTATTCTCTCTACATTTTAACCTCTTCATATTTGAACATTTCAGTCAGGGACAGAAAAAATGTCACTGCTTGGAACATTTAATTTATAAAATTCCAAAAAGGCATCAACACCTTCCTCATATTCATTACTCGTTCAATGTTCCATAATCTAACTTTGAATCATTATTACCTATAAAAAATATAGAAATTATACATCTTCTTAAGATAATAAATATATATATTTATATACAAAATATCATAATTTGAATGTAATGTTTTTTTGAAATATAAAACAATACTATGCGTATATGAAAAAAAAATATGAATGAAAATGATTTTAAAAATAAAATATAGTTAGATATAATAGTTTTAAATTCATCTTGGATTATTTATTCTTAAGGTACACAAATAATACATCCTAGTGTAACTAGATAAAAAATTCACCCATCCGTAATAAAGTATTATGAATTATAAATATTAAAATATGTATACATTAACTACTAAAAATTACAGAGATCCCAAAGATTTGAAACCATTGGGATAGCCCCTGAAACCATTGAGATAGAATACCCTAATGGTTTCACAAACCATTGGCACGATGGTCGTTGCAATCGCCTTATAACAACAATTCTACAAGAACCGTTGGTATAGACTACTTAAAGTTAAAATATTTCAATGGTTTCAATGAAATTATTGGGATATATATATACCAAGGGGTGTCCAATGTGGTAGTAGGTTTTCCAGGGGTGGGGCTGTCCAAGGGAGTAGGGGTTGTCCGGGGTGTTCAAGTGGGTAGGGGGTGTTCAAGTGGGTAGGGGGTGTCCAAGGTGTGGGGGCCTGTCTAGGGGGTGGGGGTGTCCATGGAGTGGGGGAGTGGTGTCTAGGGGGTGCGGGGGGTGTCCAACCCCCTATGCCATTGGACATCACCCCCACACCCTTGGACACCCCCTAGATAGCCCCCCCCCCCTAAACAGCACCCCACCCCTCTGGATAGCCCCCACACCCTGGACACCCCCACCCCTGGACACCCCTACCCCTTGGACATCCCACTCACCCCCTGGACACCACCCCCTCCACCTAGACACCCCCACCCCCTAGACACTACTCCCCCACCCCTGGACACCTGCACCCCCTTGGAAATCCCCCTCACCCCCTAGACACCACCCCCACCCCCTAGACACCCCAACCCCTTTGGAAATCCCCATCAACCCCCTCAAGACCACCACCCACCCCTACCCCATTGGACAACCCCCGGACACCCCACACCCCTGGACACCCCCACCCCCTGGACCCCACTACCCCACCCCCTGTACACCCCCACACCCTGTACACCCCCACCCCCTTAGAAAGCCCCCTCACCCCTAGACACCGCCCCCATCCCTGGACACCCCTACCCCCTTAGAAAGCCCCCTCACCAACCCTGGACACCACCACCCACCCCCTACACCATTGGATACCCTCCTGGACACCCCCACACCCCCTGGACACCCCCAACCCTAGACACCACTACCCCACACCCTGGACACCCCCACCCCCTTGGAAATCCCCTCACCCCCTAGACACCCCCACCCCCTTTCAAACCCACTGGACACCCCCACCCCCTTGTATACCCCCCCCCCCCCCGGACAACCCCACAACCCTTGGACACCTCCACCCCCTGGACACCCCCAACCCCTTGGAAATCCCCCCACCCGTGGACACCACCCCATCCCCTGGACACCCCTACCCCCTTAGAAATCCCCCTCACCCCCTTGGACACCACCACCCACCTCCTACCCCATTGGACACCCCCTGGACACCCCCACCCTCAGGAAACCACGCCCCCACCCCTGGCACCCACACCACCTTATAAATCCCCCTTGGACAACACCCCACCCCCTTGGACACCCACTGGACACCACCACCCCTTGGACATCCCCCAACCCCTCTCAATACCCCACCTTCCCTAGACACCCCACCCCTGGACACCCACACCCCCTGGACCATCCCATCACCCCCTCGACACCACCCCCACCCTCTGGACGCCAATACCCCATTGGAAAGCCCCCTCACCCCTAGACACCACCCACACCCCCTAGGACATCACCACCCCCTTGGATAACCCCCACCCCTCTGTACAGCCCCCCACACCTGGGAAGCCCCCCCCCCCCAACCCTCTGGATATCCCCCTACCCCTGTTGACAATCCCACACCCCCTGGACAACCCCCAAAACCTTCTGGACAGCCTCCCCCCACCCCCTGGACAACCCCCACCCCTCTGGAAAGCCCCCACCCCCTAGACACCCCCTAACCCCCTGGAAAGCCCACTCACACCTAGACACCACCACCACCCCTAGACTCCCCCACCACTTAGACAACCCCCTCACCCCCTAAACACCACCCCAACCCCTTGCACACCCCCAACCCCCTTGGGCAGCCCCCACATCCCCTTGGACACCACCCACACTCCCTTTGATACCCCATGGACACCCCCACCCCCTAGACATCCCCCCACCACCTATACACCCCACCCACTTGGACAACCCCCTCCCCCTTGGACAGCCCCTCTACACACACACACATGATAGAACACACAAATATCCTAAACATTCATGATATCACTTACATGGTTTTATTTTACCAGAAAATAATTTAGCATGGTGTAAATGTACCCTATGAAACAAACCATGATAACAAGAACAAATATAGAAAAATAACATCTAAAAAAAGTAGTTTAGGGCATCACAAAAAATAAAAACAAAAATTGAGCCGTGTGAGGATGACTTGAGTGTTGCGAGTCGACCTGATATATCTGGTTACAATAATGATGATGAATGATGTTGGGAAAACAAGACTGGATGGCTCGACATAGAAGAATCCTATCTAGTTTTTCCGCACAGGAGAGACGAGTCGCAAGTCGTCGAATAAAAGAAAATAGAATGACTGAATACGGGGCATGATAAATCATTTAAAATCATTATCACATCCATTATGTAATAAATTATGTGATAAACTTTTTTTTATGTTTATAACGTCATCTATTTAATAACCGACATAGAAAATAATTTATCATGTTTGTTATTTTATAACCGAGGTGATAAATGGCTCTTTATCACGTCAGTTATTTTGATAACCGACGTGATAAATTGCAGATATTTCCATTATCACGTCGGTTATAAAATAGGCGATGTGGTAAATCACCCAGATTTAATTTTCACGTCAGTTATAAAATAACCGATGTGATAAAGCTAATCTCATTACTTACTACGTCGGTTATAAAATAACTGATGTACTAAATGGATTTTCATCGATTTATCACATCGGTTATAAAATAATTAACATGATAAATTAGTTCTTATATGTTTTCACATCGGTTATATAGAACCAACATGAAAAATGATTATGTATTAAACATTTTTTCCACTAGTGGGATCTTATGGTTTTTAGGGTTTTTTAGGGTATTAATAATTTCTAGGTTTTTAGGGGTTTAAGTGTTTTTATGTTTTGAAGGTTTTCTTATGGGTTTTCAAGGATATAAGGTTTTTCTATGTAATTAGTGTTTTTTAGTATTTTTATGATATTTTATGGTTTTTGGGATTCAGAGGGGTTTTAGGGTATTTAGTTTTTTTTAGGGTTTTTAGAATTTTTAAGTTTTTTAGAATTTTTAGGGATTTTGGGTTTTAAATTTTTTATTATAGTTTTTAGTGAATTTAGGGTTTTTTATATTTTTATAGACTTTTAGGGATTTTTTAGGATTTTTTTTGGTTTTTAGGGTCTTTAAGGATTTTGAGGGTTTATGTGTTTTATGGTTTTATGGTGTTTTTGGGGATTTTGTGGTTTTTTAGAGTTTTAGTGGTTTCAAATATTTCTTGAGTTTCTAATATTTGTAAGGGTTTAGATGGTATTTGAAGGTTTTAGTGGTTTTTTGGTTCTCAATGTTTTTTTTGTGTTTTAAGATGTTAATGTGTTTTTATGGTTTTATAATTTTTATGGTTTTATAGTTTTTACATTTTTAATTGTTTTTAATTGTTTTTAGGTTATTAATGTTTTCTTTGGATTTGGACGGTTTTTAGGGGTTTTATGGATTTTGAGGGGTTTAAAGTTTTTTTAGTCTATTTAGGTTTTTATTGTTTTTTTTTTTGAGATTTTTAGTTTATTATGAGTTTTAATGGTTTTTATGGTTAATTAGAGTTTGTTAAATTTTTATGGGTTTAAGGGTTTTAGATTTTTTTGTGGTTTCAAAAGTTTCTTATGGGTTTTGGGTTTTCTAGTTTTTACGGGTATTATGGTTTTTAGGGATTTTCGGCTATTTAGGGTCTTTTAGGGATTTTTTGCATTTATAGGATTTTAGAGGGATTAAGTGTTTTTAGGTTTTAATGGTTTTTATGGGGTTTTAGGGGGTTTTAGGGGTTGTTTTACAATTTTATGTATTTTTTAATATTTTTATGGTTTTTAGGGTTTTTGGTGATTATTAGGTTTTTAGTGAGTTATTTGGTTTTTAGGTTTTTAGGGTGTTTAGAATTTTTTAGGTTTTTTGGGGTTTTAAGTGTTTCTAGGTTTTCATTCTTTTCTTAGGGGTTTTCAGGGTTTTTATGGTTTTTATGTTTTTAGGGGTTTTTTTGTATTTTTATGGGTTTTAGGGTTTTTAATAATTTTTACGGTTTTTAGGGTTTTTATGATTTTTATCTTTTTAAGGTGTTTTTTGAGTTTTTATTGTTTTTATGGTTTTTTGGAGTTTTGTAGTGTTTTTAGGGGTTTAGAGGACTTTTAGTGATTGTTTCGTTGGTTTTGGATTTGGGCCTCGAAACGCCCAACGGCTCCGTATCCGATGATGGACGGGCCTGCTTTCCAAAGGCAGGCGTTCGCTAGATGGTCTGGCCAGTGACACTTAAGAACTCACATTGGTTGAGAGGATGGGAAGTCAAGCTCATCGCACCCTTTTTGTGGTGAAATTATTGCATGTTCCGGGACTCTCTTATAGATTTAAGACGTATTCATATGTTCACGAATCTTTGGTTTATACCCAAACATATTATCCATGGATTTAACCTTGGTGGGCAATGGTCAACTGGATGCAGGGGTTCAGAATCATTTATTCCCGAGGTTTACCATCTCCCATTGGATTAATGACCTCAAAGAGTTCCAACTTGCTTGAGGCGGCACTAGGAGTGGCGCAGTGAACCGATGTGAAGATAATCAGATCGACTGATTGTTGGGCTTGAAACTCAGGGAGGCTTCCTACGTACCCTGGTTAGGAGGCAGGGATCAAAGTCCATGTAGTTCAGATAGGTATCGGGAAACCGACGTGAAGATGGATTAGGTGGTCCGATGGGTGGTGGGATTGAACCTCATGGAGGCTTCCTACATACCCTGTCTAAGAGGCTGGGGTCAAAGTCCGCGTAGTTCACATTGGTTTCTGACTTACGCTCTGGGGAAACCCAAAATGATAGATTGGGGCTTACACTCTGAGGAGGCCCATAAAGGGATGTCATGGTCGATGATTACTCTAAGCCCACATGAGTCATGCTCGGTGTGAGAAACAAGAGACAGCAGGGACCAAAGGATCACGTCGCGAAAGGTGCGTCTATGAGAAGTGTAGTGGGGCTTATGCGTGGAGTGGCCCATTAAGTCCGGGCTTACTTCTAGGTGGACACTCAGGGCTATGGATTGGGGCTTAAACTCTGAGGAGGCACAGAAGGTCGGGGCTTACTCCTAGGTGGAAGCCTGTGGAAACAAATCTCAGCGGGAGAGGTAAAGGGGGTACTTTTGTGTCAATCTCCTCTCTTGCAGTGCATGAGGGCATCCTTCGGATGACTATTTTACCATCTCCGAGGAACCCTCAACAAGTGGAGGGGAAGAAAGGGGATTCCTGAGCTCAGACTCCACATTACCGTGGGAATGTGAACCCAGGAAGTCTTCAAGAAACTACTCAAGGGTCGAGGAAACCCCTTCACCTCTACTTTCTGTGGGTATGTGAACTCAAAATGGTGCGCTGATGTGCCTAAAAGTTACACCAAGAAAATCTGGTGGCTCTAGTGGAGGCCTCGGCTCGGGGCCGATGAATAGACCAATGAGGGAGTCAAGGAAGACTTGGCTGGATCGGAAGGATTTTATCTGCCTCGGGAAATGAGAACACCGGTATTTGGAGAGCCACCGAGAGGTATGGGTGGGTGCGCCCTTCGTCTGGGGAAGTGCCACACAGCTGGAGAATCCGTCCGCAAACCAGGATGGTCCGTGGACTGATTGGCATCCCGCGAACCATGGTGGTTCATAGCTTCTAGTTTGATCAGTGAACCAGGGTGGTTCATGGAGGGTTCTAGGTGGTCAGCGGCAGCCAAGGGCAGCGCCGGTCGGAGGCTCATCGGTCGGGGCTTCATCCGCGTAGGAGAGTGTTACGTAGTGCGACGGATGGGAAAAGAGTCATAAACTCCCTAGTCCACGGGGAATTCATCTGCGGAGGGGGTAGGGTTCACAGTTTTCCTTGTTTTTGTTATTTTAGGTTCGTGGTGCACCAATTTATTATGCATTTTTTAATTCCTTGTTAATTCAAATACCAGCTGTGGTTCGCGGATGGGAATTTTTCTATTTGCGAAATCCAAAGCCTTCCTTCAAACGATATCCTTCCAAATCTCCAATCCCTCTAAATCCAATTCCAATTCTCCAACCTCTTTTTTGTTCCCCCTTAGTCTCCTTTTATAGAGTGGGGAAAGGGATGTATCTATGGCCACGCGACACCATTTGCGGAGGCCCATAACCAAATACCAGGTTTATAGCTGACTTGGTCAATCCGTGATTCACGGTGGGTATTGGACGCTCCCCCCCCCCTCCGCGAATCAAACTTAGGGAGTGTTGCGCAGCTGTGGAGGGTTACGCCTATATTCCACGAACGACGGTGGGTGCGGCTTGAACCGGTCAACGCAGTCCACGGTTGGGGCGGTTCATGACGGCGAACTGAACTGGCGCCCATCCTACCTTGCGACCGTAGAGGATCTCCGCATCCATTTCGCAAATGACAATAGTTCGCAGAGGGGGTGCTTCACACGGCCTGGTCATGTTGTGTTTCCATTGGACCGGTTCGCGGACAGGTCCAATTTGTGTCCCTTATTTGATTATTTTCCTCAATTCTTTGGAGGATTTGGGTAGAATCTCCTTTGCAGATTTTTCAGGACCCTACAAATTCCCCCCATTAGAATGGGGTCTGCTCTGAATGAAGAGGAGGCCATTCTGAGGCAAATTGGTCCTGAAACTGAGATGGTTTTCAGTAGAAAGGTGTACCTGGTAGGGGACCATGCCAATAAATATGGTGAGACCTTCATTTTTCCTTTACAAAATTCTTCGTGAAACCAGAGCTCCTTCGCCTCCGCGTGCTCGCTCCTTCAAGAAGTACCTCGTCCGCAAACCAACAGTGACCTCCATGAACCATTCCTTCTTCGTGGCCACCTTCACCCATGGACCAACTTCTCATCTGTGAACCATTAATATTAATTAATTAAAAATTAAATGATGATGGGCTGTGGAGGAACTTGCTTGGCAGTTTCGATGCTCCGTGGACTAAAATCTATTTCACTTTAAAAGTGTCTGGGTCTCCCTATCTTAATCACCTAAACTCAGGATTGAAATTCTGCGGAGCGACTTGGTTCGCAGTTTCATGGACAATGCTCCACGGGCTAGGGATTCGCGGACTGATTTCACGAAGGGTTGGTTCGTGGGATGATTTCATCACGAACCATCCTCTGAGGCCCCCTTGCGGGCTTTGCTTATGAAGGCTCCTTAGCCATATATCTGGATATTTTTGTCCAGATTATTATTCCAGACTAACCAATTGTTGGCTGTCATTGTGCAGGGAGAAAATGTGGTTCCCCCTCGTTATGCACCAAGGCCTGTTGCAGAGCCCCTCTCAACTACTGATCAATGCCTGAAGGACATGGCCGGCTCTGTTCAAGATGGAGTCCGCCAATCCCTACCGTCTTCTTTCCTTTCTGACCAGCTCTCCAAATCACAGCTGGAGTATCCTTTTTCTAATAGCCTTCCTGCCTATGGGTTCGGTTTGTTGTCTGATACCCCGATTCTGGAACCATCCTGTGACAACAACCCTGAAGCATGGATATTTATCGCCACTATCCCGCAGTTTGTGATACCTATCAGAGGGCGGCCTGCCCCGAGGGGTATAGCTGTCAGATCTGTGTTGAATCACCTTCCAGTATCTCCAACAGGAGAACCACATCAACATGAAGTAACAATACGCTGCTATCGGAGTATTTCCCGAAATGCCATGGTAGGCGACCAACATGGCTGGAGAATCGGGATCTCCGGCCAAGAGGAGCATTTAAGTCATTGGATTAGGGGTGGAACTTCTGGGTTCGCTAGAGATGCGCAGAATTTGGGTTAGATTTGCGAGTTTTAGGCTTGTATGAAGCTTCCTGGGTGTCCCAAACCTATACCCACAGACCTCAAGCCCTTGCTAGGAAACTTATGAGCCGTTGGAGCCTGGACACCAACACCTTCCATCTGGTCCAAGGGGATGTGGGCATTAGTCTATGGGACATCTTTCAGATTTCGGGGGTCCCCATCATTGGGAGTATGTTTGAAGAGTTCCTGCCTCCTTATTCTTTGTGGGAGAATGAAGAGAGGACTCCCCCCCTAGTGAAACAGCTTATTAACCAGGTTCGGAAGCACTCAGAGGATACGTCTCCAAAACAGATCATCCTATACCGTGAATAGGGTCAAGGATTTTGTGAGAGAGAAAAAATCTGATGAATCCATGACCCTCCCACGAAGGCCCACGACTTTCCTTACGATGGAGTCCCATAAACAAAGGGGCAGTTATTGGCTGATTTGGAGTAAGGTTATTTTCATGGCTGGGGCTAGAAGCTTATTCCGGATGTCGATCGATTTCTCCGCCAAGCAGATTTTCTGGACATGCTCTTAAGTGGCTGGTTATTACCCGTACGTGAGGTTGGTGGCGTGCGGGTCACTTCTTTTGTCATGGCGGCACACTTGGATTCTGGTAACGTTATCAACCTAGTCGTCCCAGTACTGGCCAGGATTTACTGGTTTCTTGGTAACATCACTGACGGGAGTTGGCCAAACAGAGTGGACGACCCTTTCAAAATTCTCTGGGGATGGTTAAGCGTACACATCAAGAACTGCTAAACCTTCATCAACCCTCTTCAGATTCCAGGCACCACATTGCGGCCGTACTTGCAACTGACCAGTGGGGTTATGCCTGAAGAGTGGGAGACCCAATAGAAGGATATTCAACAGACAGTTTCGAACAAGCATCTGTTATCAAGTCGAATCTAGAATTATGACTATTTCAATTTTCATCTGTTTTATTCCCCGGCTGGTGCAATTTCGAACACCATAAAAGATGAGTTTAGCGAGCGGGGCTACCTCCTCTCCCTCCGAGAGGGTATTCTGGTGGATCGTATTAGAGGAGAACTGATGTGAGAGGGGTAGGTGCCTTGCCGATTTGGGTGTCAATTTGGCTGCGTCCAAGCACAGTGTCCCCCCACACTTAATGGTGACTGCAAGAAACGTCATTTGATGGCAGCCAGAAAATTTTGGTTAATGTTTACCTGGGAGGATAACGGTTGTGAGGTTATGGACCCCATGCTTGCGGACTCCATGCCTTTCTTATCCAAGAATTATGCTGACTCATGGGTACAATCATACCCAAATGGCCAGATAGGGACATTGGTTCCTTCCATCTCAAGTCCTTAGCCATAAAAGGGAAAAAGGAAGATAAAGGAGGATGGTGCTCCAACTAGGCTGGGCAAAATCCTTCGTCACCCCATTGGTCATGTTATTTTGGGGAAGATTTTGACAGACATAGGTGTATCCTCTAATGCCCTCATGGCTGCCCAGAGGGGGGTAGTTATTCTCTCTAATGCCGCCTTTCCGACGGCATGGGGCCAATGGGACGAATTCAAAGCCCGGTCAGCCTTTCGCAGCCAGTACCCCCGTTCTTTGTGGCAGTATCTTCAAGAATCAGAGGTAACATTTGATGGGCTGGGCTACATATCTAATCCCACTGACGCTCTTTATGATGCGGACCCCGAGAGGGCCGTTCAATATCTTCGAGACCTTGAGGTCTATATTCATGCACGTCGGGGTTATGCGGCGTTGACGCATCGAGTCCAGGCCATGATGCACCCGATTACAGATGAGGAGGGAGAAGGAAGTAACCGCTCTTCAGGGGGTGATGATTTCGATGATCTCTCTATCACATCTGAAGCAAGTTAATTCCCCTCCCTACCCGTGAGGTCCCGTCCACAGGTAGCCCCAGAGAGTTCTAGGGCGATGGTGGGATCCGGAACACAAATACGGCCATTGGCGCCCTTACCAGCTTCTACCACTGCCCAACCTTCTCAGGTTGATCCTCCCCGGTCGGTGATTCATTCCATGGCCGCATTCTCGGAGGCTTGGAGGATTTGGGATGACCTGAGTGTCAGTGGTTCGGATGAAGAAGTTTAGGCGTTACTTCAAACAGTCCCTCTTAAGCTTCCGGGTATTGGGACGATCTTCACACCACCCCACTTGCTGTTGGAAGATGATTTAGATGAAATAATCTCCTCGTTAAAGGATATGTATGCATACATTCATTCAGTTCGGAATCGACTTTATGGGATCATCTGGGTGTCCATGATGATTATACATTAAGAATTGTCTGACCCTGAAGAAGAGGTTACTCTGCTCACCCATTCTGACTTTCTCCCTCCTTTATTGTGTAGGTTCTAAGGTTTCTTCCTTTTATGCAGGGTGCCGAGGAATCTCAGGGGCTAATTCCTTCTCCGGAGTATACCCCTCATGGTACCGCGGTGGGGGAGAATGCACTTTCTCACACTGGGGTCTTTGAGGAATGATCCCCTGGCGCAGATGAGCTCATGGAAGCGACCATCACAGACTCTACAACTATATTTCCTCCTCCTTCCCCTCCCAGAATTCTGGATGAACTATCCCCTGGGAAAATCTAGAGATGGAAACAGGCATTCCATTTAAAATAATAGCTCAGATAGGGAATGTCGGGTAATCATGACTTCTCATTTGCTTAATCGCCAACTTGCATTCTTATCCTTCGTCAGTCATTAATTTTTTTGATGTATGGTGCAAGACCACTCGGGGATCTAGCTGTGGCTACCCAAGTGGTTCTACCTTCTGCCTCCTTGCCACCTGCTGAATCACCCATAACCAGTCCTGGGAACGATGAGATAGGGAGCCCTGCCGGAGGGGCCATCGATATGGACACTTTACTTCCGCCTTTATTAGTCAGAGATACGTTAGAGGAGGAATTGGTGGTATTCAAGACTCTTGCTGATCAAACAGCCCCTCCAATTGCAGAGGAAGACGGGGTGCCCATGATCGCTGAGGGGGCTCCAGATCTGACGGGGCCAGTCACCTCAGACCTAATGGATCCTGTGGTAATGGAGGAAGATCATGTCATTAGTACAATTGTTGGAAACCCAGAGCGGGCCATTATCTTGTTCATCGAGGGAGTGATTTCCCCGAGCTTGGTCTTCGTAGGGGACAACTTGGGAACGACTTTGGAAACTACTGGCCTTAGGCATGGCCTCAGGCCCTAGACCCCTCTAGGGGCTCCCCAGATTCCCATGCCTATCGAAGATGTGGCATCCTCTTCGAGTGGCTGTCATGGTAGTGCATAGCTTGCAGATGCCGATTCCTCAACGATTAGTTGTATGTTCCCCAATCTCCTGCCACTGACTCCTTTTTCTTCCCTTTTCTAATTAGGGGCTCTCATCTATCTTATTGACTCTCGGGCTTCCGGACCACAACCTTTGGCGATGACAATTTTTTCGCTGGACCCGGCTGTGCTTATGACCAAAACTGTCAGGGGAGAAGCTGCCGCAGTGCTAGAGTTTTCGGGTGAGGCCGCCTCGGGTCCCTCCTTGGTGACGTTCATCCTTGAGTATGTGTCCTCATCTGGGAGTGATTATGAGCCCGATCAACAAGTCCTCTCCAGCCTTCGACCGGCTCGCCAAAGGTCTTTGGAGAAAATCTAGAGACTGATCTCTCAAACCCCGTTGGTCGAGATGCTGACCAAATTACCGAGGCTACGCAATTTGTTTATGTTGCTAGGATTTGATGGTTTTGACTATCATGGTGTTTATGACATAGTAAAGCAGGTAGTCGCTGATTGGGAGAGGCTTGGTGATTTTGAATCTCACCTTTCAACTACCCAATCCAAATCCTACCTTTTCGCAACTCGATAGCTCTGCCTAATAGAGGCTCATGACCATGTCGGGGTCGTCGCGAGGCTTTATAGAGAAGTTATTGAGTAGCGTTCTCACCTGGAGGTGCTGAGGAATGAGATACAGCAGCTACAGCAGGAAGAGGCCAATGTCGCTGCCATGATTAGAGAAGGGGAGCGGCAGGTGGAGGTGGAAATGAGGGCAAGCAAAAAGGCGTCTTAGGAGGCAGAAGAACTGTAGGCTAGTGCAGAAGCTTAGATGGCCTTACTGTAGAATCTCTCTCAGACAATCGATGATTCTCACCAGTGCATGATACATCTTTGTGAATCCTCCAAAAAACTCATGTAATCTCCTTTCGCACCAGAGGAGGCCTCTATAATGTACTGCAACGAGGGGAGGGCCTTCTCGTTGCTCGACGTCTCTATGGGGAGGAACTCCGTTATCAAGGTGGCGAGGACTACCACCGTGATCTGATGCCTGGATGCATGGAGTTTCATTGCAGCATAACCCCTGGGGAGGACCATCAGGGTAGGCCATGACAAGGGGATTCCCTTCTTGTCGTGATGAGACGTCACTATAGGGAGGGCCTCCATAGTTGCAACTATGATAGCGAGGACTACTATCGCAATCTGTGGTCCCACTATGTGGAGAGTGATTGCAGTGTATACCTCATGGAGGAACTTCAGGGTAGAACACAAAAAGTGGAGGACCTTCTTACTGCTCGATCTTCTAGTCACATGGAGGGTTCCCGTGACTCTCATCAAAAGAGGAGCTCTCATGATCGATCATTATATGCCCGCGGGGGAGGCCCCTGCGGGTGCTCTGGGGAGGACCTTCAGAGCTACTGGTAGAGACATTGTGGGGAGGACCTTCTCAACTACTGCTGATACTCCCATAATATGGTAATGGGTGGGCAGGGATTCGAGTCTTTGACGTGTTCTTGGCGGAATCGGGAACCCCAGCTTCCAGCACAGTGGAGTCATGAACACACACTTTATTTTCCGGTTTCCTTCGGCGCGTTCAGGGTTCTTTCTTGTGGGTATCTGGGACTGTATGCTATTGATAACGACCTTCACCTTTGGGTCCCTGTCTAATTGGGTCCTATGATGTCTCTTGGATACTCCGACGAACATCTTGACTTTTAGCAGGGATATATGCTTGCTCGGGGGCATCCACCGTGATGGACGGGTGTCCCCCAATTGGAACGAGTAAAGATGATCGATCTGGTTGCCCTTTCATCATGGAATATGGCCAGTGACCCTCCTGGGTAGAATTAGGGATGCAGATCTACTCCAAGGTGGCTATCTCGTCTCTTAGATGAGTTTCCTCAATTTGGGAGATGGGCTCACGAGCCAGAGTCCTTGCTGTTTCTGCCGATGCATTTACATTCTAGCAAGTCTGCAAGATATGATCTGAGATCGATACCTACTCCTCCATCATTTCCAGGATATGTAGAGAGACATATTTGGTTGGAACGGGTATGAAGTCCCATTCTAGTATCGGAGTAATCATATCCTACTCTGGTCCTCCAGTGGTCAGTGGGTACTGACAATTCTCCTGTGTCGGGGCAGGTGAACGAATCTTCCCCTGTACCGGGATATGCCAGTTTATCTCTCCATTTTCCACCACATCGGGGTGGTGGACTTTACTTGCATCCGCAGGGAGCTGGCCTTGCATATATTGGGTTCCCGCCATATCGAGTTAGTGGACTTTGTTGGCAGGGAGAAGTGCCCGCCTATGATTTTTCGTCACATCTGGGTAGCAGGATTTGTTGATCACCACCATATCAGGATGGCGGGCATCAAAATAAACTTCTAGGAGCTGGTCCTATAGGTTCCGGGTTGCCACCACGTCAGGTTGGTGGGCTTAATGACCCCGGTAAGGGAAAGGTGTCTACCGGGTAAGTGTCGTCTTGTGTGAGCGATGGGCTTGATAGAGCTCGGCGGGGATGCGCGCCGGCTCGTATGATGCCGCTATGTCTGGATGGAGGGTTTGGTAGTAGCAAACATGTGTAGGTTCCTTTTCATGGTACGTCTCTAGGGCTGGGCAGCGGATCTCCTCCTCAAGGACCAGGGTGATAACCGGTCCCCGATTGTACGTCTGCCGCCCTCGTCGGGCGGTCCGAGGGTCCGGAACTCATGGAGCGTGGGCCGAAATCCTTAGGTAGACATCCTCCTCAGCGTGAGGATTTTGGGTCATGGAATTACCGTGATGACGTCTTCCGGCAGGGGCCTTGGAGCAGAACCCCCGTTCAGTGGGGATGAAGTCCTCAACGTTGACTTCATCTGCCTCCCTAAGATAAGGGAGGTACGCATTGTCCCGTTCTTGGGATAGACTCCCAAAATGGATGGAGACAGCGACATGGGCTGTCTGAATCCGCCTTTGTGGTCGCTGCTAGGCAGACGACCAGCGAATCATGATGGATTGGAGGGTGTGCATATTGGTCTCCACCGTTGGGAGAGTACCATTCACCTGGTACTCTCGGATCAGCAAGTCTGAAACCCAGCGTTGAAGATGCTGGGTGGGTGATGGGGTCCTCTGTTATTGAGGATGTCCCATCCTTGCATTGTTGGAAACGTGAACTTGTGAGTTCCTTTGCTATTCTATTGGATCTAAGGGAGTTCTGAAAGTGGTACCTGCAAAACATTTTAGCAAATACAAGCATCAAACCCGTCAAAGCAGCAACTTATAACCCCATGTCTAATTAGTGACCTTTCTTGGCCCTCCTTCATAGCATGAGGGGGAACAAGATGGGATTAGGATAAGCTCGTCATGTTTGGTTAAAGATTCACGTCGGGTTCACCATTTTTTGTTTCGTTGGTTTTGGCTTTCGGCCTCGAAACGCCCAACGGCTCCGTATCCGATGATGGACGGACCTTCTTTCCAAAGGTAGGAATTCTCTAGATGGTCTGGCCAGTGACTCTTAAGAACTCACATTGGTTGAGAGGATGGGAAGTCGGGCTCATCGCACCCTTTGTGGGGGGAAATTATTACCTGTTCCAGGACTCTCTTATAGATTTAAGACGTATTTATATGTTTGCAAATCTTTGGTATATACCCAAACATAGTATACACGGATTTAACCTTGGTGGGCAATGGTAAACTGGATTTAGGGGTTTAGAATCATTTATGCCTAAGGATTACCATCCCTTGTTCGATTAATGACCTCTAAGAGTTGGAACTCGCTTGAGGCGGCCCTAGGAGTGGCGCGGTGAACGGATGTGAAGATAATCGGATCAACCGATTGTTGGGCTTGAACCTCAGGGAGGCTTCCAACGTACCCTGGTTAGGAGGCAGGGATCAATTTCCATGTAGTTCGGATAGGTGTCGGGGAACCGACGTGAAGATGGATCGGGTGGTCCGATGGGTGGTGGGCTTGAACCTCATGGAGGCTTCCTACGTACCATGTCTAGGAGGTAGGGATCAAATTCCACATAGTTTGCATTGGTTTGGGACTTACACTCTGGGGTAGGCTGGAATGATGGATCGGGGCTTACACTCTGAGGAAGACCATAAAGGGATGTCATGGTCGATGCTTACTCTAAGCCCGCGTGAGTCATGCTCGGTGTGAGAAACAAGAGGCAGAAGGGACCAGAGGATCACGTCGCGAAAGGTGCGTCCGTGAGAAGTGGAGTGGGGATTACATGTAGAGCGGCCCATTAAGTCGGAGCATACTCCTAGGTGGACACTCGGGGCGATGGATTGGGGCTTACACTCTGAGGAGGCCCAGAAGGTTGGGGCTTACGCCTAGGTGGACGCCTGTGGAAAAAAAGCTCAGCGGGAGAGGGAAAGAGGCTGCTCCTATGCTCGTCTCCTCTCTTGCAGTGCATGAGGGATTCCTTCTGATGGCTATTTTACCATCTCTAAGGAAGCCTCAACAAGTGGAGGGGTAGAAAGGAGATTTCCGAGCTGAGAATCCACAATATTGTGGGAATGTGAACCCAGGAATGCTTCAGGAATCTGCTCAAGGGTCGGGGAAACCCCTTCTCCTCTACATATCGTGGGAATGTGAACTCAAAATGGCGTGCTGATGCACCTGAAAGTTACACCACACGAATTCAGTGGCTCTAGTGGAGACCTCGGCTCGGGGCTAATGAATAGGCCAATGAGGGAGTCACGGAAAACTTGGCTGGATCGGTAGGATTTTATCTAGCTCGAGAAATGAGAACACCGAAGTATTTGGCGAGCCACCGAGAGTTATGGGTGGTGGAGCCCTTTGCGTGGGGAAGCTCCACGCGGATGGAGATTCCGTCCGCGAACCTGGGTGGTCCGCAAACTGATTGGTATCCTGGGAACTTGGGTGGTTCGCGGCTTCGGGTTCGATCCGCGAACCAGGATGGTTCGCGGCTTCAGGTTCGATCTGCGAACCAGGATGGTTCGTGGCTTCGAGTTCGATCCACGAACCAGGGCAGTTCACAGAGGGTTCCAAGCCAGCAGCGGCGACCAAGGGCGGCGCCGGTCAGAGGCTCATCGGTCGGGGCTTTGCTCGGGAAGGAGAGTGCTACACGGTGCGACAGATGGGAAAAAAGGCATAAACTCCCTGGTCTGTGGGGAATTCATTCGCGGAGGGGGTATGGTTCGCGGTTTTCCTTGTTTTTGTTATTTTAGGTTCGCGGTCCACCAAGTTAATATGCATTTTCCAATTCCTTGTTAATTTGTATACTTGTTGTGGTTTGTGGATGGGAATTTCACTATTTTCGTAATATGAAGCCTTCCCTCAACCGATCTCCTTCCGAATCTCCAATCCCTCTAAATCCAATTCCAATTCTCCAACCTCTTTTTCGTTCCCCCTTAGTCTCCTTTTATAGAGTGGGGAAAGGGATGTATCTTTGGCCACATGACACCTTTTGCGGAGGCCCATAACCAAATACCCAATTTACAGCTGACTTGGTCAATCTGTGATTCGCGGTGGGTAGTGGACGCTCCCCCCCCCTCCGCAAATCCAACTCAGGGAGTGCTCCGCGGCTGTAGAGGGTTCTGCCTCTATTCCGCGAATGATGGCGGGTGCGGCTTGAACCGGTCGATGCGGTCCATGGTTGGGGCGGTTCATGACAGTGAACCAGACTGGCACCCATCCTGCCTCGTGACCGCGGAGGATCTCCACCTCCTTTTCGCAAATGAAAATTGTTCACGGAGGTGGCGCTTCACGCGGCCTGGCCACGTCGTGTTTCCATGGGACCTGTTCAGGGACCGATCCTGTTTGTGTCCCTTCTTTGATTATTTTCCCCAATTCTTTGGGGGATTTGGGTAGAATCTCCTTTTAGGATTTTTCCGGACCCTACAGTGATTTAGTTGGTTTTTATGGATTTTTGGGGTTGTAGGATTTTTTAATGGTTTGTAGGGGTTTTATGGGTTTTCAGGTTTTTCAGAGGTATTTAGGGTTTTTATCATTTTTTATATTTTTTAGGGATTTTAAGTGTTTTTTTGTTTTCATGGATTTCTTAGGGGTTTTCCAAGGTTTTTGGATTTTTACATTTTTAGATATTTTGAGGTATTTGTTATAATTTTTATGGTTTATAGGTGTTTAGGTATTTAAGTGTTTTAGGGGTTTTTTAGGTTTTTTACGTTTTTTATGGGTTTTAAGTTTTTTAAGGTTTTATTAATGATTTTACGATTTTTAGTAGTTTAAGTGTTAAATTTTATGGTTTTTCAAGGTTTCTATAGTTTTTTATGTTTCTAGGGATCCTTATTTTTTTTAAATTTTTATGGTTTTTATGGTTTTTATGGTTTTTGAGGTTTTTTAGTGTTTTTTAGTTTAAGATCCTATCTTTTTTTAGGTATGTCCCTCTTTGAGATTTTCATTTGGTCCATGGTGGTCATGTCTTGTTAAGAAACAGAGATCCTTTGTTGGGTAAGTTGACATAATGTCTCGAGATAAATCTCTATTTATTTGAGTTAATGGGGTCTAAGTATAAATGGATCATGTGTTACTAAGAGTTCTTGTAAGCTGAGAAGTATTAATGGGGGTTCAGGTTTTTTATGACATAATTGGGTTGAAAAACAGTCTGAAAAACTGTTAAAAACTGTGTAACTTTAATACACACCATGTAAACTCTTCCAGACACATTTCTTAAAGCAAATATAGGGCACTAATTTTTTACACATCATGTAATCATTACATGTCGTGTAATGTTCTGGCTAATTAAAAAATAATATGAGGTGAAAGGATTTTCAAGATATCCCCTAAAAATATTTACATGTCATGTGGATGAATTAAACATCATTTAAATCTTAGAGAGATATTTTTAAAGCTATCATGTGTGAGTGTAATATAATTCCCTTTGGTACAACCTTATCCTCTCTACCGATAGTGATCATCCAGGAAATTTTGGGCCCCTTCTCTCTGTTTCGGACATCCTGTCTGTGCGACCAATCCATGGTAAGTGGCTTTGCTTATGTTTTTCTCCTATATTTTATCATTATTTGACCATTGTGACATAATTCATTGACTTTGTGCATTGTTTCTTTTGATATTGATTGATCTAGTTCTAGGAAACTTCTTTTGATCATCTTCACATTCTTTCTCATGGGTGTTTGTCTATAAGAATCATTATTTGATTGTCAATTAAATGTAGGGGTATAAACCTTATCCTTTTTATTGATAATTTTTTAATATATGCAATATTTAAAATTGTTACAACATACGGTAATCTTAATTGATTAAATAATGATTTGGATTATTCCTTGGAGACCCTTTGGATCCAAATGGTTTTGACCTCGCTTATGGCTACCATTTGGGTGGGAAAACCATTGATCAAAAATGAATTATTTAATCACATACAGGGTGTTAGGGTTATATGGACTTCATGTGATTTCATGATATAGTTCCACCTTGGATTGGATTGTTTATTGAGATAATGGGCACGTTATTGGTTATGAAAAATTGATATATCAAAAATGAAATTGAAAGATAAATGGTAATTTGAAAAATTTACCACCTGGCCTTGATGATGGGATATTTTGATATCCCTATTATTATGAAATCTATTGTGATTAATGTTTTAATAATTGTATGGGATGTTTTCTAGGATGATAAATATTGAAATTATTATATAGAGGGCTATGACCAAGGACACCTTCTAAAATGATTATATATTGGGTTATTCCATGATACATGCTAAAATGATTATATAGCATGATATGCTTAGAGACACTTGTTGAAATGATTATATATTGATATTGGACCTGATAAATGAGGAAATGATTATATATCAGGCTTGAAACCTATTGATTGATGAAATGATTATATAATGGTTTTTGAGACAATTATTTTGTAATTTATACCCTGGTTATAAGGTTATGGTTGTAATGGTTATGATACATGCTCAGAGACATCCAGGTATTGTGCCATGACATGTTATTTTTTCTAATGGTTATATGGTTTTGGATAGCATGGTTGTGATACATTCTCATAAACATTTCCTCACTGTGTCGAAATAGGATAATGTGGTATTTATTTAATTGTTTAATTAATCAATACACTTGTTTATTATATTATGTAATACACTTATTATATGATTGGTTATGCTTAGAAACATTGGTGTTGACTTACAGAGTTATTCCCACACCATATTTTCACTGTTTTTTGGTACCTAGTTAGATTATATTGATGTAGGTTTGGATAATGTAAATGTGCAATATTGTGTATTGTTTTCTTTCTAGATTGGATATAGTTTGGTGATTGGACTAACATGGGGTTTAGGACCAGGGAATTTTTTGTTTTTTTTTGAGTCTTCCAATATTTTATTTTCGATTACATCTATAATTACATTTAGTTACATTACAACATGTCATTAGATTATTCCATTGTTATTTATTTTGTTATTCAGTTAGTCTGATTGCAAGTATTCCCCCTATTATTTTGTTTCCATTATTTCCTCACTCTGATTTATATTATTATTATTGTTATTGGTTTTTTATTTTGTGTTGGAACTCGTTATCTAAGGGTATAGTCTCCCCACTAATCTTATCACACCTCTACTTCTAGTTGGTAGCCTCTGGCATATAGGGAGGCATGATTGAGGTCTCTTGAGAAAATTGTTTTAGACACATGATAGAGTTCCAGACTAGGGGACATTGAAAAG
This sequence comes from Viscum album, assembly GCA_963277665.1. Taxonomy (NCBI): domain Eukaryota; kingdom Viridiplantae; phylum Streptophyta; class Magnoliopsida; order Santalales; family Viscaceae; genus Viscum; species Viscum album. The sequence goes on from OY728162.1 coordinate 481,094,139, forward strand.
TGGTATCAAGGTAGGTTTATTTCCTCTTTCATTACTATTTTTCAAAGGTATAAAAGATATAGGAGTTTTCAGGGCTTGGAAACAATCTTATGCGTGGTAGTATCTAACACATGTAAAAGGAAAAATACCAGTTCGCTAGGCTGTATTGTTGTTTATATTATGTTCTTATTATAGTTGATGTAATTTCATCCTATGTAATTCATACATTGTGTGGGGTTATGGTTATGTGAATTTATTAGATTCTAATAATTATACTCATGGTATGATATGGAGCGGGATAATTATGCATTCATCATAATTGGTACATAAGGATATATATTGACATGAATTTTTCATGATATAAACATATTTATTTTCATGTGATTTATACCTCCCTATTTAACTATGATAATAGATCTCTGTTATACCTGATAAATGAAATAAATGAATTGTTATGTCATGATAAAACACTTTTAATGCATGTTAGAGATACTAAGAGTCAATGGTTCTATGTTTTTTTCACTTTTGAGGTTGACTTTGTTATATCTAATGTTCGTTTTAGTTTTTTGTCTTTTATAAAAAATGACTCCCCATAATATTTTATTTGAGCGTCAGGAGAGTATAAATCAGAAAGCTCTTAATACAATTGAGCTGTAGATTCCTGTAGTTCTTTAGGATCAAATGGATGTTCAGCTTTGTGCCATCTTTCGGAGGTTCATGAGATCCATGCAAAGATATATTGATCACATTAGAATATTGATGTCTGAGATTACCAGAGAGTTTTAACTAAAGCATCTGCCGATGTTTACTGTGGAGGGATTCCCATTTGCAGCTAATTTCTAGATCAAGTTAGTCTATATGATATTTAAGAATCACGAGATAACAGAAGATAGGGGTGAATATGGCTACACATATGCTTCATGGACCATACAAACATTGGTGGGACATTCTATAGAAGGAAGGGAAGCAGGAGTAGTTATCATGGAAGGACATTGAGACAAATCTCCCAATACATTTCTATCATGATATATTGAGGGATGGGAAGGATCGTGAATTCATGCATTCTGTAGAGGAGTACATGTAAGTGATGGACTATGTTGAATGTTTCACTGAACTACAACACCTTTTTCCAACATTGGAGGTTAATGGGATCTTTAGGGTGTGACATTTTCTGGATGGCCATTGTTATGATATCAGGTCACCGGTGAATGTCTTCCATCCAGTCTATTTTACATATTTCCTAAATCAAGGACTCATCATAGAAGGAAATCTAACAGAGGCCTCCATCATTGGTATGCTATTTTAGTAGGGAAAACTATAAACTCTTCTTCTAGTGGAAATAAGCATCTCTATGATAGTTTTCACATAGATAACATCAGTCAGAGTAGTCAGAGAAGTGGGAAGATATCTCTAGACCATGATTCATTACAATTCTATCAGTGTAGATATATGGGCCACAAACATCTTTAGTGTCTATACCCCACATTTTATTTTAATTATTTTAGTAGATTGGTCCACCTACATAGGTTTTGTAGGGGCATACAATAATAGAGTATTAGAAGGGGAAGAGAAAAGATACTGAAGTTTTGGAAGGACTCTGATATGCCTTTGTAGAAAGGTAGCTAGAGTTCGATAGGAAATTATAGTCAAGGATGGGGATGTGGTGCCCCAGTGCAGTAATGGAAATATGTAGAAGAGTATATAGATCAGTGGAGTCAGGATAGATCCCAGGACATAGGGGTTGGTCAACTTCATGTTATGAAGACTACTCTAGCTATTGTGGATGTAGGATTGTATACTGTTAGAGATAATATTCTTATATCATATACCCTTTATTGTTTTTTGTTTGATTTAGTATCATCACATTCCTTTATATACACTATTTTTATAAATGGTTTTTTCATGGGAATGGAAATATTGGTTGGTGTTTTAACCATCTACACCCTATTGGGAGTGCTGTTAGAGAATATAAAATGTTTCAAGGCATGTTCTCACGAATTTTGTGGTCACCATTTCATTTGGGAACTATTTTTTATTGAAATTAAAATATTTTATTTGATTCTGGGTATGAATTTTATAGTTCTATACCATACTCATATCTAATATTACTGATATAGAGTTACCTTGTTATCTCTAATAAGAAGGAATTTATTCCAACCTAGGTGATTGGGATCTTTAGACTGGTCATACATTACCAATTCAGTGTGGGTTATATTGTCTCCTTGATCAAATTGATGGACACTCTCTTGATGATGCTGGAATGTATCATAATTGTTTTCCTCTAATGGTGTAATTTTTTCATGATGTTTTTTCTAATGAGATCTATGGATTTCCACCCAAGTGAGAGATCGAGTTTATGATCGAGTTAGTGTTGGGAGAAAAGCCTATTTTCTATCCCACCTTACATAATGTCACCATGGGAGATTCAAGATTTGAAGGTATAGTTGGAAGATCTAGAAGCTACATTTTTCATATGGCCTAGTAAATCTCCTTGGAGTTCTCCAATTATCATCACTAAGGAGGATGATGGGACATTGCACTTGTGTGTGGATTATCAGAGACTGAACTAGATGAATTTTATAAATCAGTATCCTCTTCCGTGTATATAGGATCTCCTCGATCAGCTGATAGATGTTATGATCTTCTCAAATGTAAATTTGAGATCAGGATACCATCATTTGAGGGTGATAACATCAAACATAACTCATACTACTTTTAGGAGAATATATGGATTGTATGTGTTCATTGTGATGTCATTTGTTTTTTTCCAATGCACATGTGGTATTCATGGTCTTGATGAAACATACCTTTTACCCTTTTCTGGATTGGTTTGTGGTGTGTTTTTTGAATAGATAATGTATACTCTAACTAATCATAAGATCATGCCAAAAATTTGACATAGTATTGAGTACATTAAGCTATAATCATCTTTATTCCAATCTAACAAAATTTAGTTTCTAGAATGATAAATTTCACTTCTTGGTCAATGTATTCTCTAAGGAAGGAGTGTCAGTCAACTGAGAAAAAGTTGAAAGAATGATATCATGGGAGCATCCAAATACTGTCTTTGATATTCATAAATTTTTGGGTTTGGTAGGATATTATCAACACTTTATCATGGACTTATACTACTTGGAATCACCGATGTTAGTAATAACAAAGAAACGGTTGAAATTTTTTTGGTCTTAAGCTTGTGAGAGAGATTTTTAGGAGGTTAAGGGAAGGGTAAACTTATAACCTATTTTTATTTACTAGTGAATGGTAAATCATATATCATGTTTTGTGATGCATATAGACCTTTATTGGGGCAGCTCTGATATAGTATGATTGAGAGGTTACTTAGGGATCCATTCATTTGTTACCACATGAGAGGAATTATCCTATTCATTATTTTGAGTTAGTAGTAATGTAAGATGATATGGCATCCTAGAGACATTATTTCATGGGTGAGAGGCTTGTGGTATACATGGAACAATAGATCCTTAAGTATATCTTTTCTCAGGGGTGTTTAAACCTTCGATAGTGGAGGCTGGTGAAGTATCTATTGACATTGACATTGATTTGTCTTATACACCAAAAAAGAGAAATATCATTACCTATGCATTGAGTTGAAAAATTTAGGTAGAGTAAATATGAGAGTCTTGTGATGACTAGCGGGTGATATCCCTGTTGGAATATATGAATATATATGTAAAAGAGTATTAGGGATGAGTAACTCCTTCTTCAACAATGGTTATACCCATGCTTCTGGACTAGAATAAGACCAGGAATTTATCAGATCCAAAGGGCTTAGTTATGAGAGGAAAATTATATAGCGTGGAGAGACAATCAGGATAGTCTCTTGGTAGTGTAAATTATCTTATTTTCTATGACTAATTATGGGTTCTTATTGTTTTGTGCTCAGATTTAATGAAATTGTTTCATGCTTCAAGATGGGAGGTACACCCTGATTTGACAAAGATGTATCATGATCTCATTAAGTAGTAATGGTAGTCAAGGATTAAGAATGAGGTAAAAGGATTTGTGGAAAGATGTTTCAATTGACAGTATGTGAAAGTAAAAATAATAGTGTCCAAGTGGAATTTTTCAGCCTTTTCACATTTCAGAGTATAAATGGGATGATGTCACTATGGATTCTATGATAGGACTACCCAAGAAAACCCATAAGAATGATGATGTATGGGTGATTATGGATCGACTAATGAAGGTAGCCCACTTTTTTCCTATTAGGGAGATTTTCATAGTTGATGATCTTGTTAGTCCTTAAATTAGTTTGGATATGTCGTGTTCCGATGAGTATCATTTCAGATAGAGATCCTCATTTCACATCATGATTATAGAATAATATTCATAGGGATCTCATATTATAGTATATTTTGAGTAAGACATATTATCCTCGAACAAATGGTAAATATGAGAGGATTATTCAGGATTTGAAATCCTATTTTCTAGATTTTGGTTGTTAGTGGGAGAAGCATATGGCACTCATTGTGTTTTCATATAATAAAAACTTCTAGCAATCAATCTAGATGGAACATTTTGACTCCCTATATGGAATGTTATCCCATTAACCAATTTTATGGTAGGAGGTAGGTGAGTATGTGCTTGTTGGTACTAGTCTCATATAGGAGACGTCTGATTAGGTTGAATTAATCCGATTATGGTTGGTGACCATATAGAGCTGCAAGAAATCATACACTAAACATTGTGAATGTGATTTGGCATTTGAGGATTGTCATTGTTTTCCATTGGGTGTTTCCTATGATTGGTAAACCCCATATATAGAAATAGGGGAAGCTAGAACCTAGGTTTTTCAATCCTTTCAAGATAATGGATTTGATTATTGAAGTATAATACCATTTACCCCTTTCATAGTTATATAGTTCCAGGCATGATGTGTTCCACATGTTACAACTTCATAATTATGATTTAGACATTTCTCATGTGTTGGAAGTATTATACATTGATCTTAGTATTGATGCATCCTTTGAGGATCATCTGATATAGGTTGTGTACCATAATGAGAAGTATCTTTTGGGAAGGTTGATTACGTTGGTTTGATTTTAATTGCAGTAAGGGTGAGTTTAGCAAGAGACCTGGGAGAAGAATTATATTCAAGAATAGTGTCCATAATTATTCTCTGAGACCCCATAATGATGCTTGGAGTAGCTCAGGGATGATAATTCTTATGATGGGTATGTTATAAGATCCTTTCTTTTTCCATGTACATCCCTCTTTGATATTTTCTTTTGGGCATTGTTGGTCATGTCTTGTTGGGAGATGGAGATCCTTTATAGTGGAAAATGACTTAAAGTATGGAGACGTAGCTATGTTTTTTTGAGTTAATGGAGTCTGTGAATAAATGGGTCTTGTGTTACCAAGGGTTCTTAGTAAGTAGATAATCCTTAAAGGGGGTATGGATTTTTATTTAGGAAACTAGGATGAAAAACTATCTACAAAATAGTTACATGCTATGTAACTATAATAAAAACTATGTAAGTTCTTCTAGAAACACATTGTGAAAAAAATACAGGATGTTAGAACTATGTTCTTATGTGATGTATAAATCCTTTATTTTCCATAAATTATTATTTAAGATGTTTAAACATATCATAATATAAATTCCCTTTGAGGGTATGAAGGTCTCGGAAGTTTCTGGGGCTGGTTCGAAGTCCAGCACCCATTTTTAGGGTGAAATAGCCTAACACATAGTTAGTGAAAACTGTGTGAGTTGGGTTGAAAGACCATGTGACTAGGTATACAATTTTGATAATGGGTGATAGAAAAATTTCTATATGGTTAGTTAAACTATGTCAGTTTACCATGTGGGTTCCCATTCCCAACAACTAAACATAAACTATTGGTGCACATTTTGGCCAAATTGTGCAGCCAAATCATTAGATGCTATAATTTTTGGTAAATTAAAATTTTGACCCTAATTAAAATTCTATTTTAACCTAAAAAAATTATTCTTAAAGAGAAGACCTACATGGATGGAGAGATCCCATTTTTTAAGCCTAAAATATAAATTGAATGATCTTCACCCTCCAGACTATGATTCAAGCATCGATCATCTTGTTGGATCCACACTAATTATTACTCTATTAATATTTATCCATTATTCATTCTTCTAGATATCATATGTTTTATCTAGGTTATGGATAATTTTCCCTATTACTAGGTTCATCATATGTTCTTAATTTTCTCTAGATCTGAATCGAATCAGGATCTAAGACTAGATGCGTTTTTCACTATAGGACTAAGGTATGTGGTATCATGCATTTTGTTAAAATTTGTGGTGTTTATATATATCGGTGTATCGCTTATCCAATTTTCGAGCATCGACTTAAATGAATTTTAGTCTTTGAATATAATAAATAGGGATGAGCTATTCAATTAAAGATACCATTAATTATTGTTATATTTTGTGGACCGTGATTTAGAAACTCCCCTTGGGTGTGTCGGTTCATTGAATGGATCACCATTGGAGGCCTTAAACCTTGAATACCTTTGAGGTGTTCCATGCCATCCCAAGGATTTAAGATAGATGAATTGAATTTCACTATGAAGTTTGAATTTCAAATTGAAATGATTAAAGGTGGAGATGGGTGACCAAGAAGCTAAGCTCATCCCTTGAGTTTCTTGTTTAAGCATGAATTTCTCTTTATATTCAAATTCCAATTTGATTTGTTGAATAGAAACCTGCTAAGCATGGCCAATTCTTGAGTCACCTTTTATGTGAGATTGAATTGAATATTCTTGGTGATGACCTTGAATTTTTAAGTGGAAATGATTAATTAAATTTGATATTGAATCTATTAAAGGTTTTTGAATATGCCTTGTGTGACACATGGATTCAAATGAGAATTCCATGGACAGACTCAATTGGATTATACTTTTCGTATGCCTGAGTGACACTTGGACTCCCGATGTGGACTTCCAAGGATGGACTAAATGAGTCTTGACTATTATATGCCTAGTGACACATGGATTAATATAATAATTTCATGGATATGCTCAAAGACAATTTGAACATATATTCCATGGGTGACAATTGGGCTCCCTTAGTGGACCTCCAAGGATGGAATCAGTTGTTGGGATGTTATACCACACCTAGAACGATACATGGGTTCTTGAGGATCTCTATAGGCATGATCATAGGGTGTTGGTTATATTATACATGTAGTGACATTGGATTCCAACTTATGGATACCAAGGACGAACTCAGGATATAAATGGATTAATGAATAAATTGAATTATGATAGCTAATATAAGATTAATCACAAGATTGGATTTAGTCTTTATCATATACCTTTTAGATGGCTTGCTTAGGAATCTAATGTGCTTATTATTAAATGTGGGATGTTGAACTTTCACCGGTTCTTGAGAATTACAAATTAAATTATATTGAATGGTTAAATGAAGATTATTATGATGACACATGCCTAACTATTTAATATGATACTTATTTATTAAATGAAAATAATTAAATGTACTATTTATAAAATTATAACTTGGACCTATAGGGTCATTACTTTTGAGTTCTTCCATCACTTGTATTTTTTATTCAAATTGATGTTAAATATATTCACTGACTGAAGGCATGATCATTGGGTGGTTGCCTACTCAGGTTATGTTCCACACCGTATTTGGGATGCCTTGGGTACCCAAAAATATTATATGATTGTAGGTATTTATAATGGACGGTTCCCTACTACAAGTTCTTGATTGATGTTTGGGAGTAGGGGAGCATGGGACTGAGCTAAGGCTCGTGATGCTAGTGGACAGATTTTGGCACTGTGTACTTTTATTCCAAGTCAGATACACCTTCTATGTATACATGTTTTGGATTATTTATTAGAGTCATGTGACATGTAACATCATTTTTTATATGAGATGACTCCTAGTATTGTTTATATATAATCCACCCTCTTTTTTACTTCATGTATGTTTATTATACTAATTTTTCTACTTGTATGTTATTGATATTCCATTGTGATACACTATGGTGATGAGGGCATAGTATCCCCACTAATGCACTGAATCCCTCACTACTAGTCAAGAGCCTATAGCATTTGGGGAGATGTGCTTGAGGATTTATGACCCACTGGTCTCAGGGTATTGTTGTGTGACACCTAGGTTTGGAAAGTTACAAATTTGTATCCAAGGAATTTTCTAGTTTTTTTTTTGAGACAATATAAAGGAAATAGAATTTGGTAATGAGTTGTGCCTAGGTTTAACTAACCTGCTTATAGGAAAAAGCTAAATTTCCTTGAATTAAATTGTTATTTTTTGGGTAATGTATATTACAATTGATTAGATTCAACCATTAGTTGATGAACTAGATTTATGATGTTATTATTGATATTATTATGGGTTATATTGTACTTTAACTAGATTAGATGAGTTCATTCCATCTCATGCATTATGTTGTGCACTTTACAGGAATCACATTCCATACATTATTCCATGTCATTTAGGATTCATTACATGTTGCATACTATTGTGATAGGTGTCATGATATATATACCTATTGTTTTGATAGTTATTATAGATTGTGTTATGGAATGAATTAGGTGGACACCACACCTTGGTTCCTAAGGCATATGTGCCCTCATGGATCAGAATTTGGAGAACCATTTGATCCAACCTATTTAAATTGAAAGTGAAATAAAAATGAAAATGAATATGAATTAAAATGAAAAAGAAAATGTTAATTCAATTCGAAATGAAATGAAAAAAAATCATGCTTATAGCAAAGAACATGACCAAGACTCGGCATTAGTAGTGGGAATTAGGTAGTGTCTCTTACATCTATATCTTATGTACATCACCCAAACTTAACTCTGGGAGTATGAAGAAGGGTTTGTCCTTATATATGAAGGATTGTACCTATCCTACTTTATTTTATGCACTTTTGATCTTCAAAAGTTGATACTGTTCTCAATATGAGTCATGCACTTTTCATTTGTAGAGTTATTTCTCCCATGATTTGATAAATTCATACACCAGGAGGGTTGAGATCACCACACTCCAAAGGTGGTGGGTCATATGCTACCAGTTGATCCCTTAGTAGTTCATGTAGTAGAACCTTTAGATGTGTTAGACATAGGTATTGAGGCACAGTTTTAGGAATACTTTATGGAGTTCCTATAGACTATTCAGGGAGCACTACGACCTACCCCAACTATGGTATAATTGGCGTGTGAGATTTAGTAGCAGTATCCATCCACTTTTTCTAGGGTTGGCTGACTATAGGACGAATAGTCAGGGATATAGTCCATGATATATATGTTTGAGCATTTAGAGATTCCTATTGAATGAATGTTAAATATAATTATGTATATGTTTCATGATTCCTCCAAGAGATGGTGGGATGTTATCACTCAGAAGGATTCTAAATAAGATATGGCATGGAGGGATTTTCAGTCAGACTTCTATGAGTATTTCTATCTCTATATGTTGAGGTCTAATAGAGCTCTAGAGCTTTTACATGTGGAGTAGGGAACATTATTTATTATGGAATATTTGGCCTATTTTACTGAGCTCTAGCACTTCACACATGTTCTGATGGGTGACAGACTATCTTAAGATAATAAAATCATAGATGGTCCCAAGTATGACATCTGATCATAGGTGAATGTATTTCACATAACTACCATTTCTATAATAGTGAATCAGGTTCTTATCTAGAGAGTAACATGAGTGAGGATGGATGTGCGTGCTTGAGAAGTTCTTCATCTAAACATAGTACAACATCAACCAGTAGTTGGAAGCATCATATGAGGATTCCTTGTGACGATAATAACATTTGGAGAAAATAATCAGGTGACTTGTTGAGGTGATAGTAGTGTGGTAGACTAGGACATACGAGGCCTCAGTGCACGAGGGACCCAGTCATGTTCTGATCTTATGGCCAGATGGGACATATACAATGCTTTTGTAGAATGTTTCCTCTAGTATCTTGTGAGAGAGGGTATATTCTAACTCCATGTTTATGAGATGGGTCGACAACTTCTCATTAGGTAAGGAGATGGAGTACATCTATCCAATCAATCCAAGGTGGTGGTTTGGGTTGTGGTAGTTAAAAAATATTTTTATAGTGATAGTAGAGCAGATCTACTCAGGGTATCTAGATAGTATCAAATGGGAAGTGGTTCATGCAAGATATATGTTGTGAAACATACCCTTGAGGAGTAAGATCCCATATCTTATACTATCAAAGGTACTATTCTAGTATCCTCTACTTTAGCTTCTATACTTTTTGATATAAGGGATTCACATAGGTTTATATCTATGCCCATTTTGGAGATCCTTGGATCAAAATATGTACCTATGATGGTATTATGATGCTTATAACTCCAGCAGGTACTAGAAAAGATGGTGTACATCAATGCAGGGAGTTCCCCCTAGATATTGGTGGGTCTCACTCTTTATGGGACCTCTTTTTCCTTGATATGATGGTTTTGATTTCATTCTTGAGATGTACTTATTGGTTTCATTTCATGATTTCGTTGATTTATATCAATGAAGGGTGGCCTTCACATTACAAGAGGGAAGTGTTTTCTTTAACAAGGGTGAATGATATATTTAGGAAAAATGATCTGGTCCCGAGCATCACGGGATGGGAAGTATGATGTTCAGGATTGTGATTTTGTATCTGGATGTCCATGGAACTTATCAGGAAGATTTCTGACTAGTGGTTGATCATATCATGTATTTTTTCTTAGATGATTTTTTTTTTGAATTACCTCTGGTGAGAGAGGTAGATTTATCTATCTACCTAGTGTTAGGAGCTTCACTGGTATCCATTACTCCTTAAGGATGAATAATACTAAAATTCAAGAGATCAAGAGGTTGCTATAGGATTTAGAGTAAAATGATTTCATCTGACCTAGAACATCTATTGGGGGTTTTCTAGTCCTTTTTGTGAAAAATATGGACATAAATCTTAAGTTATGTGTAGATTATGAGATATTTAACCAGTTTACAGTTAAGAAAATGTATCCTCTTCTGAAGATAGATGATTTCATTGGCCGGATCCAAGGAGATATAGTTTTCTAAAAGATTGAATTGATATCTGGGTACCATCAAGTGAATTTTAGACCACCAGACATAACTTTTACAACTTTTCATAGTATGTATGATCTATATGAGTATTTGGTTACGTTGTTCGGCCTCATTAAAGCACTAGTGGTATTTATGGTACACATGAATTGAGTGTTCAATCTGTATCTGGATTCATTTATGTTGGTTTTCATGGATGATATCTTGTTGTATTATCATAATCAACAAAACCATGCATAAAATCTTAAAACTGTATTGAATACGCTAATAGAAACAATAGTTTTATGATAATATCATAAAGTAGTAATTCTAAATGGATCATATTCACTTCATGGGACACATTATCTCAGATAAAGGAGTATCAGTTGACCTAGATAAGGTGATAGTTATAGTTTCCTTGGAGCATCCTAAGAACATAATTGATGGACATAGTTTCATAGGGCTATCCAGTTACTACAAGTGTTTCATACAAGACTTCTCATACTCAGCAGCACTGCTTAAGGTCATTATTAATATGTGTGTGAAGTTCATATGGTTATATCCTAGTGATATGAACTTTTAGGATTTGAAAGGGAGATTAACTTTTGTGATAAGATCAATTTTTCCTAAGCAAGGCATGACTTACATTTTTTACTATGATGCATCAGGTTTCAGGCTAGGATAAGTTCTTATGAAATGTTATATATTTGTATCGTACGGGTCTCATAAGTTGAGGACTCGTGGGAGGAATTAACTGACGCATGTCTTTGAGCTAGATTCAGTAGTTCAAGCATTGAACTATTGGAGATATTGCATAGTTGGAGAGAAATTTGTGGTGTAAAGTGATCACAAAATACTAAAGTGAATATTTACACTGTGTGATATGAATATGAGGTAGCAATGGTGGGTTGAAAAACATTAGTATTTCAATTTCAAGGTTTCCAAAATTCTTGGTAAATCCAATGAAGTGGATAATGCACTTAGTAGGAGGACTTAGATATAGGTTGTTCATAAGGCCAGTAGTGAATGGAAGCTCATGGATTTTTTTTCTGAGATACACTTGAAGGTGCACGAAAGTAAATGGTATAAATTTCTATCAAATTTATTTATTAACTATACCCTTTTGGGTAGAGTTGGGATGGGGATGTTATGAAACATAGAAGGCCAACTCTTACAAGAGAGTGTGGTAGGTGAGGACCCTCCTCATGGTTGGACTATAGAGGAGGATGAAATTATGCATGTTAGTGTTCAAATATGGGTTTCATAAAACATGTGTGAGGAGATAATGTGATATTTTCATGATTCGTCTTGTGCTGTGCATATTGTTGTCACCAAGGTGAATCAGAATTTTCATCGCTGATACTGGTGGTTGGGTATGGAAAGAGATGGAGTTGATTTTTTCTTGATATGTTCCACTTATCAGCAAGTGAAATGGAACACTAGAAACTAGCCATGATTTTATAGCATTTACCCATTCCTGAGTGGAAATTGGTTAGCATATTGATGGTTTTTTTTATAGGTTTACCAAGGTCTCCTTGAGGTAATTTTACTATATGGGTTGTTTTTGATAGGATCATAAAGGTTTCACATTCTTTTCAGATCAAGTAAACCTTAATTGTTGATAATATTGGAAGGTTGTACATCCAGGACCTAATAAGATTTCATGGGGTCCCATGAACAATCATTTCAGATAGGGACACTAGGTTTACTTCACAGTTTAGGAATGGGATATAGACAGATTTGGGTACACCGGTGCTTCTGGGAACCTCATATAACCCCCAAAAAGATTCACATTTAGATTTTGTGATTTATGTACTTAAAGACATGTTGTGAGCATGTGTCCTGGATTTTCGGTGATTTTGGGAGAGGCATATACCTCGGGATGAATTTTACTACCATAATATATTTAAAGATACTATATAGATTGTGCCTTATTAAGATTTGTATAGTGGGCCATTCCTATCACCCCTGTGTTTTTTATAAGAAGGATAGGTAGCTATTCTTAGACCTCATTTTATTTAGGTGGCCATATAGTAGGTTCAGTTGATTTAGAAATGGATCACTACTACATAGTCTCATAAAAAAATAATACACTGATTGTCGTAGACAACATCTAGAGTTCACGGTCAGGGATCTGGTTTTATTACATGTTTTGCTGTTGTTGGGACACAAAATTATCAGGACACATGGTATGATTTTACCATGTTTTGCCAGACCATTTTAGGTTTTAGAGAGATTCGGGCTACAAGCATATCGGTTGTAGTTACCTCATATGTATTGATTCATGCATGATGTCTTCCATGTATCTTAGCTATGATGTTTTTTTTAGAACCATATCATTCCTTTCATCCTGAGGAGGTTGAGTTATATGTAGATGCATCCTTTGAGATCATCCTATGCGTATTGTGCACCATAACACGAAGGTTCTCCAAGGGTGGATTGTTCCTTTTGTATGAGTGCTATGGAATAAGGACCGAGTACAATAAAATTCCTAGGAGAGGGAGTCTGATGTATGAGAATAGTGGAAAATGTTATAATTAGACATGACTGATCACCGTTGAGAAGAAAATTCCAGGAAAAATTTATTTAAGGGGGTAAATTTGTAGGAATTGAGTTCTTAATTAAGTTATCGATCTTTAATTATCCATCAATTATTGGTTTAAATATTTAAATATAGACTAATATAAATTCTATTTGGAGGTATCAGGAGTGTCCAGGGATGTTTTAGATCCCATAAACCATGCATGGTGCTAAATAGACTAGCACATGTTTAGTGGAAATTGTATGATTTGGGCCACACAGTCGTATGACCAGGCCAGCAATTTTGATAGTGCATTTTCGACATAGTTTCTACATGGATAGTCAAATAGTGTGATGTAACTGTGCGGGGTCCCCTTCCAGAAAACTAATCATGCATGATTGGTACACAGTTTTTCAAAACAGTGCTTCCAAACCATGTGACCATATAATTTTTGGTATAATTTCAATTTTGAGAATAATTAAAATTCTATTTCAACCAAAAAATACATTATTCATCAACGTATATTATCCATGGATGGATACATCTCATTTTTAATAATTAGGTAGAAATATAGTGATCTTTTATATCTGGACTCTAATTCAATAGTCTCTCATCTTATTGGATCTTTATCAACTATTAATTGATTCCTTATCATCCATTCTTCATTCTTCTAGACATAGGTTATGCTATTTAGGTGAAAGATAATTTTCCCTATTATTAGGTTCTTCTTCTATTCTTGAATTTTCTCCTAATCTGAGTTGAATCAGGAGAAAATAAAATATGAGCCATCAACTATGGACCTAAGGTAGTTTGAATATTTCCTTTAGTTAAATTTGAGGTGTTATATATATATTTCATTATTCTCTGTGTCAAATTTTAGGGGATTTCCATAAATAAATTTTGTTTCTTGAATAGAATTGTTATGCATATACTATTTAATTAATTTGACACTAAATGATTGTTATATATTTTGGACTTTTATTTATAAACACACCTTGGGTGTATGGGTTATTTTAATGGAACACCATTGGTGGCCTTGATCCTTAAATACATTTTATGTGTGTCTTTTCTTTCCATGGGTTTAAAATGGATGAATTGAATAGCACTATAAATTGTGAATTGGATATTGATATTATTAATGTTGGGGAAGGGTGACCAAGACCCTAGGATATTTATTTGTGTTACTTGATTAAGATTTAATTTATCTTTATATTGAAATTCCCATGTGAGTATTTGAATGGAAATTATTCAAACCCTAGCTAATTCTTACGTCACCTTTGAGGTGGGACTGAATTTAATGTTCTTATTAACTACCTTGACATGATTAAGTGGAATTTATTAATTTAGGGTGATATTGAATTTGTTAATGGTTGGAGAATATTCCTTGGGTGACACATGGATTCAAATCATAATTCCATGGATGGAATCAATTTTCTTGTACCATTCTTATTAATTATTGACAGTTGAAATCCTAATATGAACTACTAAGGATGGACTCTATGATGCTTGACTATTATATTCCATGTGGTACACAGATTCATATAATAATTCCTTGGAAGGAATAAAAAGAAATTTGAATATATATTCCATGGGTGATTATTGGGCTCCCTTAGTGGAACGCCAAGGATGGACTTGAGTGGTTGGGACTTTACACCACACCTAGGGTGATATATAGGTTCTTAAGGATCTCCATGGATGGACTCATAGGGTGTTAGTTATATTATACATGGAGTGAAATTTGGATTCAAACTTTGGGATTCTAAGGACAGACTCAGGTTATAAATGGATTATTGAATGAAATTAATTATCACACATCTTCCAAGCTAAAGAACAAACTTGGATTTTGTTTTTTTATTTTACCTTTTAAATGAATTTCTTTGGCATCTTCCATGATTATTATCATACAGGAGATTAAATTATTGTGTTGAGTCTTGAGAAATAAAAATTAAATGAGATTAAATGGATAAATAATGTTTATTATAATGAAATAGGCATGACTTTTAAATCATAATTTTTTTTTCTTAAATGAAAATGATTAAATGCACCAGTAATAAAAAGAGAAACTGGACTTATATGGTGTTTAATTTTTAGTACATCTGTTACATGTATATTTTTACTACACACCACTTTTATATATATTCACTAACTGGATGGAACAAAGCTTGGGTGGCTGCCTACTGGGATTATGTCTCACACCCTGTTTGGGTCACCTTGGGTTCATGAATAGATTATATGATTACATGTATTGATAGGGGAAAGATCCCTACTATAGTTTCTTTATTGCTTCTTGGGATAAAGGGAGCATAATACTCAGTCGGGGCTCATGATGCTAGTAGATAGATTTTGGCCTTTTTTACTTTTGTTCCCTATGTTTCACACATACTATGTATACATGTTTTGGTTGATTTATTAGACACATATGATATGTATCATACTTTTTTATATGAGATGAATTTTGGAATTATTTATATATCATTATTATATTTTTACTTATTTTTTGGTTATTATATAGCTTCTTATAATTATATGTTATTGATATTCCCCTGTTCTACACTCTGGTGATGAGGGAAAAGTCTCCCCACTGATGCACCTAGGCCCTCACTCCTATTCAGAAGCCTCTAGAATTTGGGGAGATGCACATAAGGCCATTGAGCAACTAGGATCAGGGAACTTTTGAGTGGAACCTAGGTCTGGGATGTTATGTAAGACATGAATTGGTTACATGTCATGTAACCATTAAATATCATGTAATTTTCAGGCTAATTAAATAATAATACATGGTGATGGGGTTTTTCAATTTATCCCTCTAAAAATAATTACACATTGTGTAATTGCATTACATTTCATGTAAATCCCTAAAAAGGTTTTTAAAAGCTTTCATAAGTGAGTGTAATTACATTACCTTCATTGTGACCTTCACCTCTCAACCTTGTGTGATCATCCAAGAAATTTTGGGCCCCTTCCCTCTATTTTGGACATCCCATTTGGGTGACCAATCCATGGTTAGTTGTTTTGATACATTTTTCATGTTCTCTTCTATCATTCTACAACCATTGTAGAATAATAATTTGGTCATGTGTATTGTTTTTTTGATCTGTATCGGTTTTGATCTAGAATCCTTCTATCAATTATCTAAACCTTCCTCATGGGAATTTGTCATTAGAAGTTTTTTTTTATCATTAGTTAAAGGTAGGGGTTCTAAACCTTAACCATATGGTTTGATAATTTTTTAATATATGTAATATTTAAAATCGTGCCAACATAAATATGCATAAATTGATTATATAATAAATATGATTTATCCTTGAAATCCTTTTGGATCTAAATGTATTTGATCTGGATTGTGGATACCATTTGGGTGAGAAAACCCTTGATTATAAGTGAGTTATTTAATAGCTTAAAGTGTGTTTATTAGGACATTGATTTCATGTGATATCAAGATATAGTTTCACCTTGGATTGGTGTTTTTCTGAGATAACTAGAATGTTATTGGTTATGATCAATTAATAAATGAAATTTTTAATTGAATAATAATTGGTAATTTTTATAATTTTCCATTGAGCATGATGATGTGATATTATGATATCGTTATTATTATGACATCTATTTTGATAAATGTTGTATTACCTATTTGGGGCATTGGACCAATTGAAAAATTCTAAAATGATTATATAGTGGGATATGCATAGAACACATACAGAAATGCATACATATTTGGATATGCCATGAAACATGCTAAATTGCTTATATATTAAGCTATTATTAGATACACCGGATTAAATTCATATATATCAGGCTTGGCCATGATAAATGTTAAAATGATTATATACCGAGACCAACACTTATTGATTGTTAAAATTCTTATATAGATGTTTTTGGACAAGTTATTTTTAATTTATACCTTGGTTATAAGATTATGGTTGGCATGGTTGGGAGACATTCTCAAAGACATCCCAATGTGGTGTTGAGGCCGGTTATGTTTTACCATGGTTATGTGGATATGGTTGTCGTGGTTGTGGGACATGCCCAATGATATTATAGCATGGTACCAAAGAAGGTTGAAATTTTATTAATCTAATTATTTAATTAAATAATGAAATTGTTTATTATATAAAGCCTACAAATAATATCAGACTAGTTATGCTTATACACAGTAGTGTCAACCTAAAAAGTTATACTCACACCCCATTCAAGCATCTATTTGGTACCTGATCAGATTATATGGATTCTAGTTTGGATAAGGTAAAAGGAATTTATTGTAGATTATTTACTTACTTGATTGGATGGAGTTTGGTTATTTGACCGAAAAGGGTTTCGGGACTAGGTACTTCTGATTCTTTTGTTTATTCTTCAAGTCTTGTATTTTTTATTACTTTTAGATTGGAATTTACTTACATTCCAGCACATCATTACATTATTACTATATTATTAATTAGGTTATTGAGTTGGATTGATTGTTGGTATTCTATTATATGGTATTATTTCCACTGTTTTTTTCACTCTACTAATTATATTAATATTACTACTATTGGTTTGTTATGATATTTTGTTTCTCTATTATATATGTTTTAGTCTCCCCACTATATTTATCGCACACATACTATTATTCGGTAGCCTCTCGCTTATGCAGAGGTGTGCTTGACTTCTCGTGAAGAACCCGTTTTGGCCACATGAGCGAGTTTCATATTGGGTAATGTTACATTTATGGTTCTTTTTTATTAAGGAGTTTTTTGATTTTTTATGAGTTTTACAGATTTTTAGAGTTTTTATTTTTTTTAGGGGTTTAAAGGATTTTTAGATTTTTTAGTGTGTTTTTAGGTGTTGTATGGGTTTTATGGGTATTAATGTTTTTTTGGTTTTATATTTTCCGTAGGGTTTTAAAGGTTTTAGTGGTTTTAGGGTTTTTACCATTTTTATGTTTTTTAACTATTTTAAATGTTTTTAGGATTTTTATGTTTCCATAGAGGCTTTCAGGTCTTCAGGGTTTTTAAATTTCTAGTGATTTTTAGGGTTTTTAGTATTCTTATTGTTTTTGGGGGTTTTATAGTTTTTGAGGGTTTTTTAGTGTTTTTATGTTTTTTTGGATTTTAGGGGTTTTTTAGTTTTCTTGGGTTTTATAATGGATTTTAGAGTTTTTATTGTTTTTACTGCATTATATTTTTTTTAACTGTTTTAAGGATTTTAGTGTCTTTATGGAATTTTAGCATATTTTAGGTTTTTTAGGGTATTATGTGTAATTTTTGTATATTTTTCTATGGGTTTTTAAATGTTATAGGGTCTTTTAGTTTTTTAATTAATATTTGGGATTTTTTAGGATTTAATGGGGTTTTACTGTTTATTGGGTTTTTATGGTATTTATCATTTTTTAGGTTTTTATGGATTTATATGTTTTTAGGTTTTTATGGATTTCTAATAGATTCTTAGTGTTTTAGAATTTTTTATGTTTTATATATTTTTAGGGTTTTAAAGGTTTTATATCTTTAGACTTTTCAGGGATCCTGATGGTTCTTAGGGTTTTTTAGGTTTTTTGGGTTTCTACCATTATTTATGTTTTCTTGGGGCTGTATGTTTTTTAGGTTCTTATTATTTTCCTAGGTATTTCAGGGTTTTTATATTTATAAGGAATTTTTGGGAATTTTTAGGATTTTTACATGGTTTTAGGGTTTTTAGAGATTTTGGGAATTTTTATGGATTTTATGGTTTTTTGTTTTTTTTTTTGAGTTTTTTTTGAGTTTTTAAGCCTTTTAGTGGTTTAATGAGTTTTTGGTGTTTTTTGTGAATTTTTAGGTGTTTTATGTGTTTTTAGGGATTCAATGGTTGTATAGATTTTTATTATTTTTAGGGGTTTTACGGTTTTAGTGTTGTTTAGGGTTCTTAATGTTATTAGTGCTTTTTAAGTTTTTAGAGGGGTTTAAGTGTTTTTAGGTTCTTATTGTTTTATTGGAGGTTTTGTAGGGTTTTGTTTTGAGTTTTTTGGGTTTTATGTTTTTTTAAGTTTTTAGTGTATTTTTTGTGCTTCTATGGGTTTTTAGGGTTATTATGTTTTTTTATGGATTTCAGGGGTTTTATGGTATTTTTGGGGGTTTTTTATGGTTTTTAGAATTTTTAGGTTTTTTATGGTGTTTTAAGTGTTATTAGGTTTTTGAGTATTTCTTAGGGGTTTTAGGGTATATTTCTGTTTTATGTTTTTCTATGGATTCTAGAGATTTTTATGGTTTTCAAGGTTCTTATGGATTTTGGGGGGTTTTATGGTATATATGGTTTTAAGGGGTTTTAGTGTTTTTTTTGATTTTTTGGGTTTTATGTGTTTCAAGGATTTTGAGGATTCCATAGTGTTTGTTATGGTTTTTATTGGTTTTTTAATTTTTAGATATTTTTATGGTTTATTTATGTTTTTAGGGGTTTTTTTTGAATTTTTAGGTTTTATTTTTTTTTAGAGTTTTTTTAAGATTTCAAGAGTTTAAAGTGTTTTTTGGAGTTTAAATTGGGTTTTAGTGGTTTATGGGATTTTATGGTTTTTATGGTATTTAGTGGGTTTTAGGGTTTTTAGAGTTTTCATGGTTTTTAGTATTTTTTATGTTTTATGGTGGTTTTATGAATTTATATATTTTTATGGTTTTCCTAGGGTTTTCAGGGTTTTTATAGTTATTTAAATTTTAAGTGATTTTTTGGGATTATTTAGGTTTTTAATGAGTGTTTAGAGTTTGTAGGTACTTTTAGGGTTTTTTGGGGTTTTAATGGGGTTTTAAGATTTAAAGCATTTTTTTTGTTTTTAGGGGTTTTAAGAGCTTTTAGGTGTTTAAGGTTTTCAATGGGGGTTTTTATGTGTTTTTGTGTTTTTTATGATTTTTGGTATTTTTTGGGTTTTCATGATTTTTATGGGTTTTTTGGGATTCAAAGGGGTTTTATGGTTTTATTGTGTTTCTAGGGTTTTTTTTATTTTTTAGGGTTTTGAGTTATTTTCGAGTATATATGATTTTTATTAGTTTAAATGGTTTTTAGAGTTTTTTGTGAGTTTTATGGGTTTTTGGGATTTTAGGGTTTTTAGGAGTTTTTAGGGGTTTTGGGATTTCTTAGGCTTTTAGCAGTTTAAACTATTTTTTAGGTTTTTATTGTTTTCAAGGCTTCTATGGATTTTTTAATTTTTTGATATTAGTAGGGTTTTTGAGGATTTTTATGGGTTTTTAGGTTTTTTTGGATTTTGAGGGTTTTTAAGGCCTTTAAGGGTTTTTTTGGTTTTTTGGGATTATGGGGTTTTTTATTTCATTAAGGTGTCATGTTTTTTAGTGTTGTTAATGTTTTTAGTGGATTAATTGGTTTATATAGTTTCTAGTGGGCTTTAGGGTTTTATGGGTGTTTTAACTTTTATATGGTTTTTAGGGGTTTTTTGGGTTTTGGGGGGTTTTAGAGTTTTTAGGGTATTTTAAGGTTTTTATTGGTTTTTAGGGGTTTTAATTGTTTTTAGGTTTTATGTTTCTTAATATTTTTTCAAGTTTTCTTGGGTTTTCTAAATATTTGGGATTTTTTGGGCTTTTTAAATATTTTTATAGTTTTAGGGTTTTATGAATTTTAGGGGTTTTTTTGGATTTTAGGGTTCTTATATTTTTATGGGTTTTTTAATTTTTAGTTCTGTATGGTTGTTAATTTTTTTAGGTTTTAAAGAATTTCTATTGGGTTTTATAGTTTTTTAGGGTTTTCAAAATTTTTAAGAATTTTTAGGATTTTAGGATTTTTATGGGTTTTTAGGGTTTTTTGAAATATTAAGGGTTTTAGGGGGTTTTATTGAGTTTTTGTGTTTTTAGGTGATTTTTCTTTCAACGGTTTTTATTGTTTCATATAGTTTTTACCATTTTTATGGGTTTAAAGGGGTTTTATAGTTATTAGCTTGTTTGTAGGGTTTCTATGTGGTTTTAGGAGTTTTTTGGGTTTTAAGGGGTTTTATTTTTAGGGTTTTGGGGTTTTTTTATCTTTTTAGGGTGTTTTAGAGTCTTTAGCATATTTTAGGTTTTTTATTGGTTTATGTTTTTTATTTTTTTAAGGTTTTATTAGGGTTTTAATGTTTTACAGAAATTTGGGGATTTTTATGATATATATTGTTTTTGGGGTTTTAGGAATTTTTATGGTTTTTAGCGGGTTTTTATGATTTTTTTTGTATTTTTGGGGTTTTGGGTCTTTTTTGTTTTTAGTGCTTTATTATTTTCAATGTTTTTAGGTGTTATAGGTGTTATTTGGGTTTTATTATTTTATTTGTATTTTTTGGGTTTTTTTTATGTTTTTTTACATTTTTATTTATTTTTAGGGCCTTCTCAAATTTTCATGGGTTCTTAGGGACTTTGAGGTTTTATGGGTTTTTAGGGTTTTTATGGGTATTTGGGTTATTAGTGTAATTTTTGGTTTTTTAGGGGTTTTAATTTTTTTAGATTTCTTCAGTTTTCTTAGAGGTTTTCAGGTTTTTTACGATGTTTTATATTTTTAGTGATTTTTAGGGAATTTTTGGCATTTTATGGGGTTTATGGCTTTTCATATGTTTAGGGTTATTTTAGTCTTTCTGGGTTTTTTTTGGTTTTTAGAGTGTTTTAATGGTTTAAGAGTGTATGGGTTTTTAGAGTTTCTATTGGTCTTTAGTGTTTTATGGTGTTTTAGGATTATTTTATGGTTTTTAGGGGTTTTTTGGTTTTGAAAGGTTTTTATGGTTATAGGGGTTTTTAAGGGGTTTTGTGGATTTTATCATTTATTAGAATTTTTTTGGATTTTATGTGTTCTTATGTATTTATGGTTTCCCTAAGTCATTTTGGGGATTATATATATATATATATATATATATATATATATATATATATATATTATTTTTTAGGGGTTTATTGGATTTTTTTTGGTTTTTAGGGGTTTTAGCGATTTTTTGGTTTTTAGGGGATTTAGGTGCTTTTAGGGTTTTAAGGTTTTCTTTGGGGTTTTTAGGGATTATAGGGGATTTTAGTTTATTGTGATTTTTCTGATTATTTCAGTTTTTTATGTGTTTTTATGGGTTTTAGGGATTTTGAGTACTATATGGTTTTTTAAATAGTTTTCGTTTTTAATAGATTTTTTGGTTTTACGGTATTTGTTATGTTTTTTAGGGTTTTTATTTTTATAAAATTGTTAAGAATTTTTATGGGTTTCATGAACCATTAATGGTTTTATTGTTTTATTCACGGTTTTTTGGGTTTTGGGTTTTTTTTGTTTTGAGGGTTTTTAGTATTTTTATAGTTTTTTGTTATCTAGCATTTTTTATGGTTTTGGGGGTTTTATGTGTTTTAATGTTTTTAATGTTTTATTATGTTTTTCATGTTATTAGGGTTTTTTACATTTTTAGGGAATTTTATGGATTTATTAGGGTTTTATGGTTTTTTGAGTTTTTAAGGATTTTGGGGGTTTTTAGAGATTTTAGGTTTTTTATGGGTTTTTTGTTTTTGAGGGTTTTTTGTGTTTTTTGTAATTTTTCATTGTTTTTTATAATTTTTAACATTTTTAATGGTTCAAGGGTTTTTTTTTATTTTTAGTGGCTTTCATAGTTTTAATAGAATTTTAGGGTTTTTTAGGATTTAGGGGGTTTTAATATTTTTAGGGTTTTTAGCATTTTTATGTTTTTAGGAGTTTAAAGTGTATTTAGTTTTCTAAATATTTATTATATTTATAGGGATTTTAGGGATACTTTATTGTTTTATGGATTTTAGTTCTCTTAGGGATTTCAAGGGCATTTTTGGGTTTTAGTGTTTATAGGATTTTTATGTTATTTTTAGTTTTTATAGTTTTTGAGTTATTTTGGGTTTTATTTATTTTATAGTTTTTAAATTTTTTTCGGGTTTTATAGTTTTTATGGTTTTTTATGGTTTTTTAAGGTTTTAGGAGGGTTTTGATGTTTTTATGGTTTTTATGGGGTTTTTTGGTTTTTTTTATTTTTAGGTTTTTAGTGGTCTTAAGTGTTTTTAGGTTTTAATGTCTTCTTAGTGGTTTTTATGTTTTTTTACATATTTATGTATTTTAAAACTTTTTTTGTATTTTTATGGGTTTTAAGGATTTTTGGGATTTTAAGCTGTTTTGGGTTTTTATGGTTTTCATCAGTTTTTTTGGTGTTTTTGGGGTTTTCCCAATTTTATTAGATTTTTAAGTTTATTTAGATTTTTGATAATGTTTTAAGTGATTTAAGAGGGTTTTATAATTTTTAGTGGAGGTTTAGGATTTTTTTGGGTTTTAAGGGGTTTTATGTTTTTTTTTGGTTTTTATGGTTTTGAGTGGTTTTTAGGGTCTCTTTAGGGGTTTTATTCTTTTTTAGGTTTTTTTATGGGTATTTTTTACATTTTTTTTTTCTTATTGGTTTCATGTATTTTATTGTTTTTTACGTTTTTATGGGTTTTTATAATTTTTTTGGATTTTTATTGTTTTTATGGGTTTAGGGATTTTGAGGGTTTTTTGTGTTTTTAGTGTTTTTAGAGTTTTTAATGTGTGGGTTTTTTATGATGTTAATATTTTTTTATGTGTCTATGGTTTTCTTATGGTTTTTATTTTTTATGGGTTTTATGTTTTAAATGATTTTTTGGGTTTTTTAGTATTTTTTATGGTTTATAGGGTTTTTATGGATTTTGACGGTTTTTAGGGTTTTCATGATTTTTATGGTTTTCATGGTTATTTTTAATTTTTTAGGGTATTTTGGATTTTTAAACTTTTATCTTTTTTAAGGTTTTAAAGAGATTTTATTATTTTAGTGGGTTTTTATGGTTTTAAAGGTTTTTATGGATTTAGGGATTTTAATGTTTTTATTGTTTTTACGGTACTTAGGTTTGTTAGAATTTTTAGCATTTTTAGGGGTTTTACGTTTGTTAGGTCTTTAAGATTTCCTTTGAGGTTTGTATAGTTTTAGGTATTTTTATGTTTTTATTTCATTTTAGGGATTTTTTATGATTTTTATTGGTTTTTAGGGATTTAGGAATTTTGAGGGTTTTATGGATTTTTAGCACTTTTATGGGTTTTTTTTCAATTTTTATCAATTTTTTAGGGGTTCTAAGTGTTAGGTTTTCGAAGTTTGATTAGCGGTTTTCCAATTTTTAGTGGTTTCTACATATTTACGGATTTAATTATTAATTTTTTATTTTAATGGTGTTTTAGTGTTTTTAGTGATTATGAGGGTTTTTACGGTTTTTACGGTTTTAAATTGTTTTATATATTTTTTTGTTTTAGGGTTTTGTTTTCTGTTTTTAGAGTTATTTAATTTTTCTAAATTTGTTAAATATTTCTATGGGTTTAAATTGTTTTTAGAGTTTTTAGTGGGTTTTTAGGGGTTTTAGTGGTTTTAGGTTTTTTATGGTTTTTAATCTTTTTTTATGTTTTTTGAGGTTTTATGGATTTTCGGGTTTTTAGGATTTTTTCCATTTTTTAGGGTTCTGGTGTTTTTTGTATTTTTAGGTATTTGAGGATTTTTCAGGTGTTTTCAATGTTTGTAATTTTTTTTCTTATTTTGATTTTGAAAGATTTTTTTATGGTTTTTATGGTTTTTAGGTTTTTTAGGGGTTTTTCCTTTTTTGGGTTTTTGGGTTTTTAGTGTTTTTTTAGTCTTAAGTTGTTTTATGGTTTTTTAGATTTTTATCATTTTTTAGGTTTTGATGGTATTTATATTTTGTTGGTTTTCGGGTTTTAATGGGGTTTTTCAGTCATTTATGGTTTTTAAAAGTTTTTATTATTTTTGGCGGTTTTAGTGTTTTTACTGTCTTTTATTGTTATTAGTGTTTTTTAGGTTTTTAGGGGTTTAAATTGATTTTTTGTTTTTAATATTATATTAGTGTATTTTAGGGTTCTTGGGGTTTTTTTAATTTTCTATTATTTTTATGGATTTTTCACGATTTACATGGTTTTATAATTTTTAGATATTTTTATGCATTTTTTTCTTTTTAGGGGTTTTAGGTTTCTTTAGGTTTATAGGATTTTTATGGTTCTTGGGATTTCTATGTTTTAATGGGTTTTAAGTGTTTTTAGGTTTTTATGGTTTTCTTATGGTTTTAGGGTCTTTTTATTTTTTTGGCCTTTGTAGGGACTTTTCAATATTTTTATGGGTTTTTGGGTTTTCTTGGATTTTGAAGGTTTTTAGGGATGATTGGGATTTTATGGTTTTTTTGGGTTTTTACATTTTTTTGTTTTTTTAGGGTTACTAACATTTTTATAGTTTTTTCTGTTTTTAGGGGTTTAAAGGGTTTTTAGAGGTTTTAGTGGTAATTAGGGTTTTTATGGGTTTTAGGATTTTTTTAATGTTTTTAGGGGTTTTGTGGTTTTAGGGTTTTTAGTGTTTTTAGGATTGTGGGGGTTTTATTTGCTTTTAGGATTTTATTGTTTTCTTAGGGGTTTTAGGGTTTTAAAAGTTTTTTATATATTTTAGGGATTTTTTGGATTGTCATGTTTTTTATGGTTTTTTGGGATTTTGAGGGTTTGTAGGGATATTAGGGTTTTTAGCATTTTAAGGTTTTTTAGGGAAGAAGAGGTGTAGGACTAGGATAACCTAGCCCCCCAAAAAATTAATAAAACATAAACAGATAGCTACAAGGTGGGCCTACAAGGATGAGAGTGTATCTCACCCTTCCGGTCCAAATCAACAAACATGGTGTAAAAATGTGGTGTGACGAAGGACCACATCGAACATCTTTCCTCAATTGCTCTTTTAGAGAGAGAATATGCAACCAAATTGGCATCCCTATATGTGTGTGAAATAGTAAGGCTTAGGGTCCGAGAAATGATAAGACACTCAATCCAGTGCAGCAAAAGTATCCACGGGACATCCCTGGAGGATCCTTTCAGCACGGAAAACGCAAGCATAGAATCTGACTGAATCCAAAGCCTTGTCCAGTTGACCTAACTCGAAAATTTCACCGACCTTACAATAGCCGAGAGATCCACTTCATATGCATATTCATCCCCAGTAAAATTAAAGAAACAACACTTTATGAATCCTATAGAGGTTCGAAAAACTCCACCACACTCCAAGGGTCCAGAAACACCCAGGGCAGCACCATCAACATTCACCTTTATCCATGATGGGACTGGGGGAATCCATCTAATGTACTTCAGGACCATCGGTTTCTTGCTTCTACAAGCAACCACAAGAGAATGCAAGACTTCCAAATCACTAACATCATTGTAAATCGAACATATTTGTAATCATGAGGCATTCTGGATCATCATTTCGATGTTCACCCCCCATGCAGTGAGAGGGGATGTCGATTGGAAGCTATAACATTGCGAGAAGCCCAACCATAGTGAAGAGTAGCTGCTGCACTAGCAAACAACAGGTTGTGGTCTTGGTCGCTTTGGTTCATCTCCACCAGGCCACGCAGGAAGTCGCAGATCGATCCTCCCAAGCAGCAAGTTAGACCCATGAATTGTAACAGGTAGCGCCAATGTTCTGAAGAAAAGGTTCATTGAAGAAAGATATGATTGCAGTACTCCTCATCCTTCCTAGATAATAAACAAGAAGAGGAAAGTTTCCAGCCGTCCATCTTCAACTGGTCATGAGTTGGGAGCCGATTCTGCCAGACATTCCATATAAGAACAAAGCATGAGGGTAGAATAAAAGGTGTTCTGAATTTAAGCAGCTGCGATGGGGAGGCCAAACCATGCGGGCACATGAATCTCTAATAGTCATGGGTATTGAATTTCCCAATCATAATGGGCTTCCATATGAGCGTATCAATGTCTATGAAGGCGTATCACTGAACTTGCAGGAAGATATTATATAAGAGTCATATCCTTGAGTCACTCTGCTGTTGGATGAGACCAGCAATGGTAAGATTCTGCATGTCCTGGGGAGGAATCATCACCTCCGAGATGGGTTGCTCCAACCATGGGGTAACCCAGCAATTCAGTGCAGGGTTCCTTGACACAATCCATTTGGATTGAGACATAATATCCCTCTATGAATATCGCAATGCAGGAAAAACCAAAGAATCTATATACCCAAAAAAGCCATCACATAACATGTGTGTGAATCTCTCCTTGAGAAATTCCATACTGTCCCCATGGGGCTTGAGTAGTCTCCAAGTGAACTTCCCAATCATTGCATCATTGAAGCGCCACAGATCTTTAATACCAAGGCCACCCATATCAATCATCTTTGCGTAGTGCTTCCAAGCCACAAAGACCAATTTCTGTTCGCTTATAGAACCTGTCTAGAAAACTTTCCTTATTTTTTCATTCAAGATTTTAAGAAGACTAGTCAGTGATCTGTAGATAAAGAATACATGTACAAACATAGAGGTAATAACCGAGTTAACCAGGAAGACCCTAAAGCTTGTGAGAGGCACTTTCCCTTACATTTACATAGTTGTTGGGTGATTTTTGAATTAATGACCTCAAAGTAGCAACTCTTTTCTTCCCCAAAAAAGAGGTACCCCTAGGAAAGTAAAGTGAAAAGAGAGCATCTTTACCCCAAGAACATTGGCAATTCGGAGCTTCCAGGAAGGAGAGACCCCTTTTCCAAACACAATTAATGATTTTTTCCATCTGATTTTTTTTTCTGACAACACTCTCATAATGGTGAAAGATTTGTCTGACTAAAGATAGGGTTTTCTTATCAGCCTTCCCAAACAGAAGGATGTCATCCGCATAAAGAAGGTGAGAGGGGACATAAATGTCCCTACCGAATTTGATTGGTGAATACAGCCCTGCTTACAAATGATCAAGGATGCAGCGGCTCATGTAATTTTCCACCATTGCAAAGAGAAATCCAGAGAGAGGATCCCCTTGTCGAACTCCACGGGAGCATGGGAAGAACCCAAGGGGGGAGCCATTAATCAGGACTGAGATTCTGGCACTATGGATAATTGAGGAAATCAAGTTGATGAAGTTGTTATAAAATCCATATCTAATAAGGAACTTGAAAATGAAGCTCCATTTGATCTTGTCAAAAGCCTTTGATATATCAAGATTTAACAAAAATCTACCTTTCCTTGATTTTATCCTCATTAAATTAATCCCTTCAGATGTAGAGAAGAGGCATGTTTGGATGTCTTGTCCAGGGATGAATCCAAATTTATTTGGAGTAATAATGTCACTCAAAATCTTCTCCAAACTCATGATAAGAATCTTACAAATAATCGTTTGAATTTTTTTTCCGATAGCAACGGTTTAAAGTCACAAATTTTAATGGAATTTTCCTTCTTCAAGATCTGGGAAATGAAGTTGGCATTCGCACTGTGAGGGATATGGCTTGAGAGAAAAAATTATCTAATCTCATTATTCACATCCACATGAAAGATGTCCCAATAGAACATGAAGAACATATTGCCAAAACCATCTGGCTCCACAACACTATCATATTTAGAGAGAAGAGTTCTGCCCTGACTTCCCCCTCAAGAGGATCCGCCATGAGAGCCTCATTTTTCTGACTAGAAATACATGGCTGGATCGAGTCTGAAAGCAAGGGAGAATCATAGCCATCATCTGCATATAGCCCCTAAAACTGCTCCACTGTAGCCTTGGAAATATCCTCTGTCAAGGTGAAAGTAGCATCCCCAACACAAAACACACTCAAGTTATTCCTAATCCTTATTTCCCTATGTAGACAGTATAAGAACATGGATTTGTGATCTCCCTCTGGAAGCCATTTGATAATAAAATGCACTTTCAAGAGCTTCTTATTAAGGGCTAGCAAATCATCCAGCATTGAATGCAGTCAAAGATCATCCCCTGAAGGTGTATTCTACTATAGAGACATGATTTGGCACAAATAAATCTGAGATTCAACCTCCTTGATATCTACAACCAACCCTAAGAAGGATCGATTACTCTAGTCCTTCAACCGATGCATCACTTCCTTGACCTTAGAAGTCAAAATAAAATGGGGGCAACCAGAAAAGGTGCTGCTCCAAGCCATCAACACCTCTTCCCTACATCCAAGAATTGTGAGCCACTCATTATTAAATTTAAATGGTAAGGGGGAAGAACTGGATATTCTTTCCCTTAGATAGACAACTATATGGTTATGATTTTAATTGAATTTCGATAGAGTGAAACCATATATAGCCATAGGGGGTCCACTGTCACCAATATATGAAAAACACATGTCCAGTTTACTGGCCTGCCTGCAGTTAATGGTGAAATGTCCCCAAGTGAAGGCAGCTCCAGCAATGGAGACCTTAGATATATCGCATTTGTCAAGACAAGAGGCAAAATCCTATGCGGCAGCACGAGAGAAGTTTATCTCCTAATATTCCTTAGGCCTCAAAACCGGGTTAAATTCCTCAATCACCATCCAGTTTTGATAAATGGAATCACTAATCTATACCAGGTTCCTCAATAGATTTCTCCAAGAAATGTATGAGTATGAAGCATAGAAAAGGGACATGGTGAGGATGTCATAATTCAGGAGAATAGTGATGGAGATCATTTGAGGACCCAGATCAGTCCACACAACCTGGACACTATTATTCTTAAGCACCCATAAGGTTTCTACACCATTCACATCACCATTTGATGAGACATCATTTGAGGACCCAGATCAGTCCACACAACCTGGACACTATTATTCTTAAGCACCCATAAGGTTTCTACACCATTCACATCACCATTTGATGAGACGATGAAGTATCCAATAGAGTTCCAGTTGAACCCCTTCCAATTTGAAATCTTGATCATGGGCTCAACTAAACCAATTAGTATAGGCTTATGAGAAAAAAAGTGTCGAAGGGCTAAAGCCATGGTATTATTTCCCAGCCCCTGGCAGTTCCAAATCATTGTCTTAATTGGTACACAAAAGGGATAGGATAATCTTCAATGCCCTTTCCCTTTCCTTACAATCCTTTCCTCTTAGGTTTATCAGAAGATTGATTCTCAGGATTTGGTATAAAATACCTTGATCCCATATTCTATCCAACTTCTATTTGTGAATTAGTAGAGTCATTAGCATACTCCTCCTCGGCCTGGTCTTCATCAACTAAATTACTCCAAACGGCCTCACTGAGGGGGTTAAATTTGTTGGGGGTGGAGATCAACACCGCTTAAAGAACCCTCTGCAACTTTATCACTGCCTTGTCTGAGGCCACAGTTGTTAATTCCAGAACAACTACAGGGTCACATGTAGGGAAAATGGGCGTGTAAACCTCTTCTGAGTGAGTCGGCACTGCTGTTTCCAATACAACATCATGGACATCATTTTCCCTATTGGAAGACTCATTCAGGAATTGAGAGGCCAGACCATCCTCCCTGGAGAGATCAAGAATGAAACCAGAGACACCTCCAGAGCCCTTATCACCCTAAGGTGCTACGTCCATTGGGTGAGGGGGAACCAACATCAAGACAATAACCGGTAATTTCTGTTCATGGAAACACAATGGCTCTCCATGAGAGCTCTCTATGTCCGCATGTTCCCAAGAATAATCATTCTCAGGAAAGACCAGGACATCACCTGCATACTGAATTAACATAGGCCAGTCTTTGGAGACCACAGGAACCTCCATAACCATGGGGACACAATACTTCATTAAAGAACCACCATCCACATTCCCTAGGAGTCCAGAAACCTCACCAGCATTCTGAAAATCATGACTTACAATAGCCTTACTAGAAGAAGCACCCTAATTGTCTACAGGGGCCGCAGTCGGTGGATTTGTCCAAACCATCCCATGGTTCTTCCTGTAGTGGGATGCATCGTGCCCCTATAAATTACATGACTAGCAGGAAATGAGTCTCCTACATTCAGAAATTAAATGTCCAAGAATATTGCAAGAGGAGGAAAATTTTGGTCACCTCTCGTATTGTATTTCCATGGTAAGACTACCCTCTAGGGTGTTAAAGACATCCTCCTCAACCAGAGTGCTCACCATATCAACCTCCACCATCACTCTTTAATAATTCCCATATCTTGGGTTGTCCGTTTCCTTGTAAATTCTAATTGGGAATCAAACTACTGAGGCTATATCCCATAGGATTCGCGGATTCCAGTAGATCCAGTTTATCTTTCAAAAGTGAATCCATACCTACAAAAAGGAGTTCATGTCACTTAATGGATCAAAATTTCGACCCCAGTCAGGGATCCACAGGAGTCTAGGTTTAAGGCCGAGGGACCCGAAGCTCTAGGACATCCTTTTACATTCATCATTGGGGAAACAATATGGTAGTTACCCCGAACCATGGTCGTCATCTTCCATTCCGAGAGTCCCTAGATTTATAAAAAGTGCTTGGAAAGATCCCCACTATGCCAAAGTTTTTCCCCCTTTGAAACAATCACCCTCGCAATGATGGATAACCGACATAGGCTGGCTCGCTCCTCCAATGCTTCCCGATTTGTAGAGACATGCACAATCTTACCATTCCGAATAACACAACCAGGGGAGGGAGCACCTAAATATGTGATAGTGAGTGAAGGAGCCAATTTCAAAACATCAACAATATTTTTCTGGGGTCCAAACGTCTCTGAAGCCTCCCAGAGGGATATTTTATTCACTTTTCTAACTCCACAGAGCTGGAATAACTCTTTGTGCCCAACCGTTTCAGGCTGTGTTAGTACTTCAACCCCAGTAATTCCATTCGCAGGTGTCCCCTCTTGAGGATGCACGAGTTCCCCATGATTACCATGCTCCAGACCTATCTCCCGACCTTGCTCCATTTCCTTGGGTTTTTATGGGTTTAAAGTGTTTTTATGCTTCTATGGTTTTCTTAGGGTTTTTAGGTTTCTATGGTTTTTTATTACTTTTTAGGGACTTATATACAATTTTTTGGATGTTAATGTTTTTTGGGGATTTTAGGATTTTTAGGGGTATTAGGGTTTGTATGTGTTTAGGGCTTTTATGGTTTTTTTTTGGTTTTTTGGTTTTTTGAGTTTTTTAGGGTCTTAAGGGCTTTTTGGATTTTTTTTATACAATTTTATGAGTTCAAAAGGATTTTATAGTTTTTAGTGATTTTAGATTTTTTTGGGTTTTTTGGTTTTTGAGGTTTTAGGGTGTTTTGGGTCTTTCTAGGTTTTTTTAGGGTTTTGGTGTTTTTTAGTTTTTTATGGGATTTATGTGTTTTTACATTTTTATGTTTTTATGTGGGGTTTTTAGGGTTTTATATTTTTAGGGATTTTTAGAGATTTTGTAGGATTTTTATGGATTTTTGAATTTTTAGTGATTTTGAGGGTTTTTATGGTTTATTAGGTATTTTAGGGTATTAGGGTTTTTAGTTTCTTTTATCTTTTTATGGATTTTAAATATGTTTAGGTTTTTAATTATTATTTGATGGTTCTAAGGTTTTTGGGTTTTATATGTTTTTTGGAATTTTCTTATCCTTTTTTGTATTTTTATTATTTGTAGGGTTTTTAGTTTTGTTTTGGTTTAGTGTTTTTAGGGTTTTGATGGTTTTCTTGGGGTTTTTAGGGGTTTTGATTCAGTTTTTTATTGATTTTAACTTTAAAGGATTTTTTTAAATTTTTAGTCATTTAAATGGTTTTTATAGTTTTTAGGGTTTTTATGGGTTTTAAGGTTTTTGAGGTCTTTATGGGTTTTTATGTTTTTAATGGGTTTTAGGGTTTTAGGGTCTTCTTAGGGTTTTCAGGGTTTTAGCATTTTTTTCATTTTTTTGGTTGTTTTAAATGCTTATAGGATTTCAAGGTTTTCTTAGGTGTTTTTATGTTTTTATGGATTTTAGGATTTTTAGGATTTTATGGGTTTTTATTATTTTTAGGGATTTTGAGGGTTTTCTAGGTTTTATGGGTTTTTAGATTTTTTTGGGTTTTATTTTTTTTATGATTGAATGTTTTTCTTATGGTCTTTAGGGTTTTTAGGGGTTTTACATTTTTTGTTTTTTTTTTATTTTATAGGATATTTATGGTTTTTAAGGATTTTGATGGCTCTTATATATTTTTAACATTTTGAGGAATTTATTTTTGTTTTTTTAGTTTGTAGTCGTGTTTTAGGGTCATCTTGGGTTTTCATGATTTTTATTATTTTTAGGGGATTTTTGGGGTTTTAGGGGGATTTTGGGTTTTTATGTTCTTTTAGGTTTCTAGGTTTTTATGGGTTTTAAGGGTTTTAATTATTTTTATAATTTTATGGTTTTTTTAGGTTTTTCCTGGGTTTCATGGTTTTTTTTGTTTTTCTCAAATTTTAAGGATGTTTTTTAATTTTTAAGGTTTTTTAGTATCATTAGGGGTCTTTAGAGTTTTTAGGGTATTGTAGTTTTTAGGGGTTTATCCCTTTTTAGTTTATTAAGGGTTTTATGTTTTTTAGATTTTTAAGGTTTTTTGATAGTTTTTATGGTTTTTATGGTTTTATATGATTTCTGGAATTTTTAGAGATTTTTAATGATTTTATGGTTTTTTGTGTTTTTATGTATTTTGAGGGTTTTAAGTGTTTTTTATGGGTTTTGGGGGTTTTATGGGGTTTTTAGGGGTTTTTTGAGTTTTTTAAAGTTTTTATATTATTTTAGTGTTTTTAACATCAATAGGGGTTATAGATTTTTTAGTGGATTTTAGGGTTTATATGGGTTTTTAGAATTTTTCACAGTTTTGTGTTTTAGGGTTTTTTAGGGTTTTCAAGGTCTTCAAACTATTTTTAGTGTTTTTATAGTTTTTAATGTTTTTAGGGGTTTTAAGTGTGTTTAGTTTCTTACAGTTTTCATTGGGGGGGTTTTAGGGTTTTTAGGGGTTTTTAGTTTTTTAAGATTTTTTATGTTTTTAGGGAATTTGATGGTTTTTAGGGTTTTCATGTTTTCAGTGTTTTGGGGTTTTGGGGTATTTATCCTTATTAGGTTTTTTAAGTGTTTTAATTTTTTTAGGTTTTAATGTTTTCTTAGGGGTATTCAGTGTTTTAATAAAAAATGAATGATTTTTAGGAGTTTTAAAAATATTTATGAGTTTTAGGTTTTTAGGGATTTTGTGGGATATAGGGGTTTTAGGGTTTAAATTGTTTTTTGGGTTATTAGGGGGATTATGAGTTTTTTTTGGTTTTAATGGTTTTGTTAGGGTTTTTTTTGGTTTTAGGGTTTTTATGATTTTGTGGATTTTTTAGGATATTTTTAGGTTTTTGAATTTTTTGGGGGTTTTTGAATATTTTTTTGGTTTTATAGTTTTTTTATGATTTTTAAGGGTTTTAAGTGTTTCCATGTTTTGAGGGTTTTTTGGGTTTTTAGTTTTTTTAGTGATTTTTAGGTTTTTAGAGAATTTTATGTCTGCTTTTGGAATTTTATGGGTTTTTATGGTTTTAGGGATTTTTAGGGTTTTAAGGGATTTGATGTTGTTTTTGGTGTTTTATTTTTGTGTTTTTTAGGGTTTTATGGTTTTTTAAGGGTTTTAATATTTTTTGGGGATTGAAGGGGTTTTAGAGTTTTTAATTTTTTAGGGTTTTATGGTTTTTAGGGTTTTTAATGATTATAGGTGTTTTTAGGGTTTTTAGATTTTTAGGGACTTCTTAATGTTTTTAGGGTTCTTAACATTTTTTAGGTTTTTAGGGTTTTTTTGGTGTTTTATGGTTTATAAGTTTTTCTTGTGGTTTATCAATGTGTTTATTATTTTTTATGTCTGAAGATAATTTTTATTATTATTTAATGATTTTTATCAATTTTTTGGGTTTTATTGAATTTGAGAACTTTTAAAGATTTTTTTCATTTTTAGGATTCTTAATGATTATTATATATTTTAAAAGTATTGTGTTTTTTGGTATCTAATGTTTTCTTTGGAATTTTCATGGTTTTTAAGGGTTAATTTTTGTTTAGGGGGATTTTTTCTTTTTTAGGGTTTTTATGGTTTTGGCGGATTTTGATGGTTTTTTATGGTTTTTAGGGTTTTTATTTTTTTAAGGTTATTTTGAGAGTTTATATGAATTTTATGGTTTTTTAGAGCTAGTTAATGTTTTTAAGGGTTTAAAGGGTTTTATATAATTTAGTGGGTTTTTATGGTTTTATGGGTTTTTAGGGGTTTTATGTTTTTTTGGGGTTTTCTGTTTTTAGGGATTTTAGGGAATTCTAGGTTTTTAGGGTTTTTTTGCGTTTTTCAATTTTTTGGGGTTTTAAGTGTTTTAGGGTTTTAAGGTTTTATTGGTTTTAGGTTTTAATGATTTTATAAGTGTTTTTCATGGTTTTTAGAGTTTTTTCAGATTTTAGGTATTTTAGCGGTTTTTTGTATTTTTATGGTTTATTATGATTTTTAGTGATTTTAAGGGGTTTTAGTGTTTTAGGGTTTTAGAGATTTTATGGTATTTTTGGGTTTTTAGGTTTTTAGGGTTTTTTTAGTTTTTTCTGAGTCTTATGGTTTTTATAGTTATTTAATGTTATTAGGGGTTCAAATGGTTTTTAATTTTTTAGATTATTTTATGTTTTTATGGGTTTTTATGGTTAGAAAATGTTTTTAGGGTTTCATGGTTATTAGAGTCTTTTAGTGTTTTTATGGTTTTTAGCAGTTGTTAGTTTTTTTTGGTGTTTTGGTGTTCTATGTCTTGTATGGTTTTATTATGGTATTTTTGGTTTTTTGGGGTGTTTATGTTTTTAGTGATTTTTAGAGAATTTTTTTATTTTTATGGTTTTTGGGTCTTAGGGATTTTGAGGGGATTTACATTTTTACGGTATGTATGATTTTTTTCATTTTTAGGAGATTTAGGGTGTCTTAGTTTTTTAGGTTCTGAAGGTTTTCTAATTTTTTTCACATTTTTTTGGTTTTATTACATTTTCAAGGACATTTCGGGCCTTTTGGATTTTATGGTTTCTAAATGTTTTCAAGAATTTGAATGTTTTTAGGGTTTTTTACTAGTTTGGGGGGTTTTGGTTTTTTTGGTTATTTTTTGATTTTTTAGGGGTGTAACGGATTTTTGAGTTCTTTAAAATTTTTAGGGGTTTGGAGGGTTATAGAGTTTTAAGTGGGTTTTTATTGTTTTTTAGGAATTTTTATGCTTTTTTTGGTAGTTATGGATTTTAGTTTTTAGGGTATTTCCGGTCTTATTAGGTTCTAATGAGTTTTTTGTAGTTTTAGGGTTTTATGGGTTTTAATTATTTTCAGAATTTCAATATTTTCTCAAGGGATTTCATGGTTTTTAGGTTTTTTATGTTTTTAGGGTTTTCTTGGGTCATAAGGATTTTGTTTCTTTTTTGGGTTTTATGTGTTTTTATATTTTTATATTTTTCTTACCATTTTTAGGGTTTTTAAGGGTTTTTTTTTATTTTTAGGGTTTATATGGTTTTTAGAGTTTTCTAATGATATTATTGGATTCAAAATGTTTTAGGGTGTTTTTTTTCATTAAGGTTTCATGCTTTTTTAGTGTTGTTAATGTTTTCTAAGATTAAAGGGTTTTTAGTGTTTCTAGTTGGTTTTAGGGTTTTATGGGTGTTTTATGTTTTTTATGGTTTCTTATGGTTTTAAGGGGTTTTGGGGGGTTTTAGTGTTTTTAGGGTAATTTAGGGTTTTTAGTGGGTTTTAGGGGTATTAATTGTTTTTTGGTTTTAGGTTTCATAAGAGTTTTTCAGGTTTTCTAGGGTTTTCTAAATTTTAGGGATTTGTTGGGTTTTTTAGTATTTTTATGGTTTTAGGGTTTTCTGGATTTTAAGGATTTTATGGTATTTTAGGGATCATAGATTATTATAGGTTTTTTCATTTTTAGTTTTTTATGGATGTTAAGTTTTTTTAGGTTTTTAAGATTTTATTTTGGGATTTCTAGTTTTTTAGGGTTTTTGAAATTTTTTCGAATTTTTAATATTTTTAAGATTTTTATGGGTTTTTAGGTTTTATGAAATATTAAGGGTTTTAGGGGGATTTAATGGATTTTTGTTTTTTAGGTGATTTTTTTTTGTTTTCTACGGTTTTTATGGTTTCATATAGGTTTTTAACATTTTTTGGGTTTAAAGGGGTTTTAGAGCTTTTAGCATGTTTGTGGGGTTTCTATGTAGTTTTAGGTGTTTTTTGGGATTTAAGGGGTTTTATTTTTAGAGGGTTTTGAGGTTTTAGTGTCTTTTTATGGTGATTTAGAGTCCTTATCATATTTTAGGTTTTTTATTGGTTTATGTTTTTTTATGTTTTTATGGTTTTCTTAGGGGTTTTTATGTTTTAGGGAAATTTAGGGATTTTTATGATTTTTATTGTTTTTTGGGATTTTACGAATTTTTATGGTATATAGTTGTTTTTATGATTTTTTTGGTATTTTAGGGGTTTTGGGTCTTTTTTGTTTTTATTGTTTTATTTTTTATATGTTTTTTAGGTGTTCTAGGTGTTATTTGGTTTTTATTGTTTTAATTGGATTTTTCATGGGTTTTCATGTTTTATACATTTTTATGGATTTTTAGGGCCTTCTCAAATTTTCATGGGTTCTTAGGGATTTTGAGGTTTTTGGTGTTTTTAGGGTTTTTATGGGTTTTTGGGTTTTTGGTGTAATTTTTTTTGGGTTTTTAGGGATTTTAGGTGTTTTTAGATTTCTTTGGTTTTCTTAAGGGTTTTCTGGTTGTTATGGTGTTTTATGTTTTTAGTGATTTTTAGGATTTTTTTTGGCATTTTATGGGTTTTATCATTTTTCAGATTTTTTTGGGATGTTAGGTCTTTCTCGAGTTTTTATGGTTTTTAGAGTTTTTTAATGGTTTAAGGGTTTAAAGGACATTTAGAGTTTCTATTGGTGTTTAGGGTTTTATGATGTTTTGGGATTCTTTTATGGTTTTTAGGGGTTTTTTCGTTTTGAAAGGTTTTTATGGTTATAGGGGTTTTTAAGGGTTTTATGGATTATATCATTTATTAGGATTTTTGGATTTTAAGTGTTCTTAGGTATTTAAGGTTTTCCTCGGTCATTTTGGGGATTATATATATATATATATATATATATATATATATATATATATATATATATATATTATTAATATTTAGGGTTTTTTTTGGATTTTTTGGTTTTTAGGGGTTTTTAGAGTTTTTAGAGGTTTTTTGGTTTTTAGGTGTTTTAGGTGATTTTAGGGTTTTAAGGTTTTTTTGGGGTTTTCATGGTTTTTTGGGGATTTTAGTTAATTGGGATTTTTCAGATTATTTCAGATTTTTATGTGTTTTTATGGTTTTTAGGGATTTTGATGGATATAGGGTTTTTTATTCATTTTTTTATTTTTATTGCATTTTTGGGTTATAGGATGTTTTTTATGTTTGTAGGGTTTTTATGTTCTTTAGAGTTTTAAACATTTTTATGTGTTTAATGAATCATTAATGTTTTTAGTGTTTTTTCAGGGTTTTTGGGGTTTTTGGTGTTTTTTTGTTTATGAGGGTTTTTTGTATTTTTATAGTTCTTGGGTTTCGAGAATTTTTTATGGTTTTAAGGGTTTTATGTGTTTTAATGTTTTTAATGTTTTATTAATTTTTTTTTGATTTTTAGTGTTTTTTACATTTTTCGGGATTTTCAAGGATTTATTAGGACTTTATGGTTTTTTGTGTTTTCAAGGATTTTGCGGGTCTTTAGGGATTTTAGGGTTTTTATGCGATTTTAGGGTTTTTAAGGGATTTTTGTTTCTAAGGATTTTTTGAGTTTTTCTAGAGTTCGTCATGTTAATTTAGAGTTTTTAACATTTTTAATGGTTTAAGGGGTATTTTATATTTGTAGTGGTTTTCAGAGTTTTTATGGACTTTTAGTGTTTTTGAGGATTTCGGGGGGTTTTATGATTTTTAGGGGTTTTAGTGCCTTTTAGGGTTTTAACATATTTAGGTTTTTAGGGGTTTAAAGTGTTTTTAGTTATCTAAATATTTCTTACATTTATAGGGATTTTAGTGATGCCTTATTGTTTTAGGGTTTTTAGTTCTCTTAGGGATTTTGAGGGCATTTGGGGGTTTTAGTGTTGATAGAATTTTTATGTTATTTTTTTATTTTAGGGTTTTTGAGTTATTATGGGTTTTATTTATTTTATCATTTTTAAATTTTCTAGGGGTTTGTAGTTTTGATGGGTTTTTATGGTTTTTTATGGTTTTAGGTGGTTTTAATGTTTTTAAGGTTTTCAGGGGGGTTTTTTGGTTTTATTTTTCATTTTTTAGGTTTTTAATGGTCTGAAGTGTTTTTAGGTTTTATAGTTTAATTAGGGTTTTTATGTTTTTTTACATATTTAATGATTTAAATATTTTTATTTAATTTTTATGGGTTTTAGGGATTTTTTGGATTTTAAGCTGTTTTGGGTTTTTACAGTTTTCATGGGTTTTTTTGGGGGTTTTTGGTGTTTTCTCTATTTTAATGGGTTTTTTAAGTTTTTTTAGATTTTTTTTAATGTTTTAAGGGGTTTAAGTGGGTTCTATAATGTTTAGTGGGGTTTTAGGGTTTTAGGGTTTTTAGGGTTTTTATGTTTTTTTGGGTTTTTTGGGTTTTGAGTTGTTTTTAGGGTCACCTTAGGGGTTTTATGGGTTTCATTGTTTTTTAGGTTTGTATGGGTTTTAATTTTTTTACATTTTTATTATTTTCTTAGTGTTTCATGTTTTTTTATTTTTTTTTACGTTTTTTGTGGGTTTTTAGATATTTTTAGGATTTTTATGGTTTTTAGGGGTTTAGGGATTTTGAGGGTTTTTTGTGTTTTTAGGGTTTTTAGAGTTTTTTTTGTGTGTTTGGGTTTTTACGGTGTTGATATTTTTTTAGGTTTTTATGGTTTTCTTATGATTTTTAGGATTTTTAGGGGTTTTAAATTTTAAATGATTTTAGGGGCCTTTTGTATTTTTTTTGGGTTTTTAGGGTTTTTTAGGGATTTTGAGGGTTTTTATGGGTTTTATGATTTTTATGGTTTTCATGGTTTTTTGAATTTTATAGGGTTTTTATGGTTTTTAAACTTTTAACATTTTGATGTTTATAAAGGTATTTTATTGTTTTGGAGGGTTTTTAGGGTTTTAAGGGTTTAATGGTTTTAGGGATTTTAATGTTTTTAGAGTTTTTTAGGTACTTAGGTTTGTTAGTGTTTTTAGCATTTTTAGGGGTTTTATGATTGTTAGGTCTTTATGATTTTCTTTGGGGTTTTTATAGTTCTAGGTATTTTTTTATTGAATTTTAGGTATTTTTAATGATTTTTATTGGTTTTTAGGGATTTATAAATTTTTAGGGTTTTATGAATTTTTTACAGTTTTATGGGTTTTTTTCTCAATTTTAGCATTTTTTATGCTTTTTAGGGTTTTAAGTGTTATGTTTTTGAAGTTTTTTAGGTGTTTTCCAATTTTTTAGTAGTTTTTACATTTTAGGGATTTAATTATTATTTTAGTATTTTAATGGTGTTTTAGGGTTTTTAGGGTTTTAAAGCATTTTATATTTTATTGTTTTAGGGTTTTGTTTTTAGTTTTTATAGTGTTTTATTTTTTCTGGAGATTTTAAATATTTCTAGGGGTTTTAGAGTTTTTAGTGGGGTTTTAAGGGTTTTAGTGGTTTTAGGTTTTTATGGTTTTTTATGTTTTCTGAGGTTTTATGATCTTTAGGGATTTTTAGGATTTTTACCACTTTGTAGGTTTCTAGGGTTTTTTAGTAGTTTTAGGTATTTGAGGATTTGTTAGGTTTTTTTAGGGTTTTTAATTTTTTTAATTTTTTTAATTTTGAATGATTTTTTATGGTTTTTATGGTTTTAGGTTTTTAGGGGTTTTTTGGTTTTTGGTTTTTTTGGGTTTTTAGGGTTTGTTTAGTTGTAAGTTGTTATTATGTTTTTTTAGATTTTTTATCAATTTTTGTGTTTTGAGGGTTTTTATATTTTGTGGCTTTTCGAGTTTTAGTGGGGTTTTTTTGCTTTTATGGGTTTTAAGAGTTTTCATTATTTTAGGGCAAGGAAGGCTCTGGTCCAGACTATTCCTGGCACCCCCCAAAATTTATTAAAAAAGACACAAAGACACTGCAGACAAGGGAGAGGAGGGATCAACTGATTCACACCCAAAACCCCTTACGACCTCAACCCGAAGGCACAAAAAAAGGAATTTGGAAGGTTTTTTTTGTGTTTTCAGGGATTTGGAAGGTTTTTAGGGATGTTTGGGATTTTATTGTTTTTCTGGGTTTTTACGTTTTTTGTGTTTTTTAGGGTTATTGACCTTTTTATAGTTTTTACTGTTTTTAGGTGTTTAAATGGTTTTTAGTGGTTTTATTGGTATTTAGGGTTTTTATGGGTTTTTTGCATTTTTTAATGTTTTTAGGGGTTTTATGGTTTTTAGGGGTTTTAGTGTTTGTTAGGATTTTAGGGGTTTTATTTGCTTTTAGGTTTTTATTGATTTCTTAAGGGTTTCTGGGTTTTTAATGATTTTTATATTTTTAGGTATTTTTTTGATTGTCATGTTTTTTATGGTTTTTAGGGATTTTGAGGGTTTTTAGGGTTTTTAGCATTTTTAGGTTTTTTAGGGAAGAAGAGATTTAGGACTAGGCTAGCCTTACCCCCCCCCCAAAATTAATAAAACATAAACAGATAGCTAAAAGGTGGGTCTTCATTGATTATAGTGTATCTCACCCTTCAGGTCTAAATCAACAAACAGAGTACAAAAATAAGGTGTGATGAAGGACCACATCGAACATCTTTCCTTAATTGCTCTTTTAGAGTGAGCGTCTGCAACCGAATTGGCTTCCCTATATGTGTTAGAAATACTAAATCTCAGAGTCTGAGAAATATTAAGACACTCAATCCATTGCAAAAAAAGTTTCCACATGACGTCCCTGGAGGATCCTTTGAGTGTGGAAATAGGAAGCATAGAATCCTACCCAATCCAAATCCTTGTCCACTTGACCTAACATTAAAATTTCACCCCCCTTATGATAGCCCATAGATCTGCTTCATAAGCACATCCATACTCAATAAAATAGAAGAAACAGTCCTTTACGAATCTTCTAGAGGTATAAAAAACTCCACCACACCCTGAGGGTCCAGGAGATCCCATGTCTGCGCCATCAACATTCACCTTTATTCATGATGGGATCGGGGGGATCCATTTAATGTTTTTTAGGACCATCGGTTTCCTGCTTCTGCAAGCAACCCCAAGAGGTCGTAAGACTGTCAGATCACAAATATCATTGTACATCGAACCTTTTTGTAATCATGATGCATTCTGGGTCATCTTTTAGATGTTCACCACCCCCACCCCACACATTGAGAGGGGACGTAGATTGAAAGCTGCAACATTGCGAGCAACCAAAACATAGTGAATAGTCGCCACCGCACCAGCAAACAGCAGGTTGTGCACTTGGTCGCATCGGTTTATCTCCACCTGGCCACACAGGAAGTCGCAGATCGATCCTCCCAAGAAGCAAGTCAGGCCAAACAATTATAACCGTTTGTGCCATAGTTCATAAGAAAAGGTTCATTGTAGAAAGATATGATTACAGTGCTCCTCAACCTTCCTTCATAATAAACTGGCATACACAAGTTTCTATCTGGCCATCTTCATCTTCTCATGAGTTGGGAGCTGATTCCCCCAAACTTTCCATATAGGAACAAAGTATGAGGGTGGAATAAAAGGTGTTATGAATTTAATCAGCCATGATGGGGAGGCTTGACCATGCAGGCACTTGAATCTTTAATAGTCACTGGTATTGAATTTCCCAATCATACTGGGCTTCCATATGAGTTTATCAATGTCTGCGAAGGAGTATCCCTGGACATACATGATGATATTATCTTGGAGTCGTATCCTCGAGTCACTGTGCTGCTGGATGAGACCAGGAATAATAAGATTCTGCATGTCTTGGGGAGGCGTCATCACCTCCAATATGGGTTTCTTGGGTAACCCTACAATTCATTGTAGAGTCCCTTGACACAATCCATTTGGATTGAGACATAATATCCCTGTATGAAGATCACAATATAGTCCAAACCAAAGAGTCTATATACCTAGCAAAGCCATCGCATAACCTACACCTGAATCTCTCCTTGGGAATGTCCATACCATCCCCATGGGGCCTGAGAAAGTTCTAGGTGAACTTACCAACCATTGCATCATTGAATCGTCACAGATCTTTAATACCAAGCCCACCCAGATCAATAGGCTTTGTGTAGTGCTTTCAAGACAGAGAACAATTTCCATTCGCTGATAGAACCTGTCCAGAAAAAATTCATTATTTTTTCATCTAGGGTTTTAAGAAGACTATCCGAAAATCCATAGAGAGAGAAAAAATTCACAAATATAGAGGTAATAACCTAGTAAACCAGGCAGACCATGCTAGCTTGAGGGAGGCACTTGCCCTTCCATTTACACAATTGTTGGGTGATTTTTGAAGTAATTCTCTCAAAATAGCAGCTATTTTCTTTCCCCCAAAAAATAGCTACCCCTAGGTAAGTAAAGGGAAAAATAGACCCTCTTTACCCCAAGAACATTGGAAATTCGGAGCATCCTGGCAGGAGAGTCCCCATTGCCAAACATAGTTGATGATTTTTTCCAGCTGATTTTTGGTCTGGCAACACTCTCATAACGGTGAAAGATTCATCTAACTGAAGATAGGGTTTTCTTATCATCATGCCCAAACAGGAAGATGTCATCCACATAAAGAAGGTGAGAGGGGACATAAAGGTCCTACCTGCTTTGATTTGTGAGGACATCCCAACTTGCATAAGATCAAGGATGCAGTGGGTCATGTAATCCTCCATCATTGCAAAGAGAAATATAGAGAGAGGATCCCCTTGTCAAACTCCACAGGAGCATGGGAAGAACCCATGGGGGGAGCCAT
Organism: Viscum album; assembly: GCA_963277665.1. Classification (NCBI taxonomy): domain Eukaryota; kingdom Viridiplantae; phylum Streptophyta; class Magnoliopsida; order Santalales; family Viscaceae; genus Viscum; species Viscum album. The sequence continues at coordinate 481,138,276 of OY728162.1, forward strand.
TAATCAAGACTGAGATTCTGGAACTATGGATAATTGAGGAAGTCTTGTTGATGAAGTTGTTAGAAAAGACATATCTAATAAGGAACTTGAAAATGAAGCTCCATTTTATCATGTCTAAAGCCTTAGATATATCAAGATTTAACACAAAGATATCGTTCTTCGATTTCTACCTCATTAAATTAATCCCTTCTAAAGAAGAGAAGAGGAACGTTTGGATGCATCATCCAGGGATGAATCCAAATTGATTTGGAGTAATAATGTCACTCAAAATATTCCCTAGCCTCATCATAATAATCTTACTAATTATCTTCCGAATTTTGTTGCTAATAGAAACTGGTTGGAAGCTTCTAATTTCAATGGCATTGTCATTCTTCGATATCAGAGAAATAAATTTGGCGTTTGCACCGTGAGGGATGTGGCCGGAGAGAAAAAAGTTTCTAATAGCATTTTTCACATCCAAATGAACAACGTCCCAATAGAACATGAAGAACTTATTGCCAAAACCATCTGGCCCCACAACAATGTCATATCCAGAGAGAATAGTGCCACCCTAACTTTCCCCTCAAGAGGAGCCGTCGTGAGAGCCTCATTTTGCTGACAAAAAATACAAGGCTAGCTCTAGTTCGAATGTAAGGGATAATCGTAGCCATCATCTACATATTTCCCCAGAAAGTGCTCCACTACAGCCTTGGCAATATCCTCCATCAAGGTGAATGTAGCACCCCCAACACGGACCACACACAGATTATTTCTAATCCTTCTTTCCCTTTGTAAACTGTGTATGAACATGGTGTTTCGATGTCCCTACGGAATCCATTTGACAATAAAATGTGCTTTCATGAGCTTCTCATATTGGGACTTCAAATCATCCAGCTTGGAATGCAGTCGAAGCTCTTCCCCTTAAGGTGCATTCTGCTACTGAGACATGATTTGGCATGCATCAAGATAAGATTCAGCCTCCTTAATATCAGCCACCAACCCTAAGAAGGATAACTTACTATAGTCCTACAAGCGACGCTTCACTTCCTTGAGCTTAGAAGTCACAATAAAATGGGGGCAACCAGAAAAGGTGCTGCTCCAAGCCCTCAGCACCTCTTCCTTGCATCCATGAATTGTGAGCCATGCATAATTAAATTTAAATGGTAAAGGGGAAGATCTGGATATTCTCTCCCTTAGTTCGACAAGTATAGGGTTGTGATATGAATTGAATTTCGGTGGAGTGAAACCAGATATATCCACAGGGGGTCCACTGTCACCAATATGCGAGAAACACCTATCCAGATTACAAGCCTTCCTGCCATTGAAGGTTCAACTTCCCCAACTGAAGGCAGCTCTAGCAATGGAGACCTCAGATAAATCACATTTGTCAAGACAAGAGGCAAAATCCTCTTTTGCAGCACGAGAGAAGATTGGCCCCAGCTTTTCTTCAGGTCTCAAAACCGTGTTAAAATCGCCAACCACCATCCAGTTGTGATCAATGACATCACTTATCTATACCAGAATCCTCCATAGTTTTCTTCTAGAAATGTTTGATTCTGAGGCATAGACAAAGGAGATGGTGAGGATGTCATCGTTCAGGTGAATAGTAAGGGAGATTGTTTGAGGACCCAGATCAGTCGAGACAACCTGAACACTATTATGCTAAATCACCCATAAGGCATACACACCATTCACATCACCATTTTAGGAGGCGAGGGAGTATCCAAGAGAGTTTCAGTTGAAACCCTTCCAATTTTAAATCTTGATCATGGGATTAGCTAACCCAATTAGTATAGGCTTATGAGAAAGAAAGTGTCAAAGGGCTACAACCATGGAATTATTTCCCAGCCCCTGGCAGTTCCAGAATATTTTTTTCATTAGGACTCAAAAGGGATAGAAGAAGGGTTAATGACCTTTCCCTTTCCTTTAATTCCTTTCCTCTTAGGTTTATCAGAAGCTTTCTTCTCAGGATTTGGTAGAAGACACCTAGCTACCATATTCTATACAACTTCTATTTGTGACTTAGTGGAGTCATTATCATACTCCTCCTCAGCCTGCGCTTCGTCCATAGAATCACTCCAAAAGACCCAACTGAGGGGGTTAAATTTGTTGAGGGTGCAGATGAAAACTGCCTGAGGAACCCTCAACATCTTTCTCACTGCCTTGGTTGAGGTCACAGTTGTGAATTCTAGACCAACTGTAGGTTCACCGCCAGGCAAAATGGGCGAGTCAACCTTCTTCGAGTGAGCCGGTGCTGGGGTTTCCAAGACAACATCATGGCCATCATTTTCCCTGCAGGAAGACTCATTCGAGCATGGAGAGGCCAGACCATCCTCCCTGGAGACATCAATAATGACACCAGAGACACCTCCAGATCCCTTATCACCCTCGGGTGCCATGTTCATCGGGTGAGGGGGAACCTGCTGCAATCCAATCGCCAGTAATGTCTGTTCATGAAAACATAGTGGCTATCCACGAGAGCTCTCCATGTCAGCCTGTGGCCAAGCATAATCATTCTCACGCAAGACTAGGACATCAGTCATATCCTGAATTATGATAGGCCGGTATTTGGAGACAACAAGAAACTCCATAACCTTGGGGACACCAGCCTTCATTACAAAACCACCATCCACCTTCCATGGGAGTCCAGAAACCTCACCTGCATTCTGAACATCAGGGCTTACAAAAGCCTTAATAGAAGAAACTCCTTCCATGTCCAGAGGGGCTTCAGTTGGTGGATTTGTCCCAACCATCCCACGGTTCATCCTGCAGTGGGATGTATTGTGCCCCTGTAAATTCATGTCGAGCAGGACATGAGTCTTTTGCATTCAGAAATCAAATGTCCAAGAATATTGAAAGAAGAGAAAAATTTCGGTCACCTCTTATATTGTATTTCCAGTGTCATACTATCCTTGAATGTGTTGAATAAAATTTCATCGACTAGATTTCTCACCATATCAACCTCCACCATCACTCTTTCATAATGCCCATATCTTGGGTTGTTCGTTTCCTTGTCAATTCTAATTGGGAATCAAACTGATGAGGCTATATACCACAGAATTCGAGGATGCCAGAAGAACCAGTTTAGCTTATAGATGCAAATCCATACTTGAGAAAAGCTGTTCATGACATTAAATGGTTCAAAATTCCGATCCTAGTGTTGGATCCACAGGAGGCCAGTTTTAAGGCCGAGGGGACCGATGCTCCAGGACCCCATTTTACATTCATCAGAGGGGAAAAATATGGTAGTAACCCTGACCCATGGTCATCATCTTCCATTCCGAGAATCCCTAGATTTATAAAAGGCACATAGAAATATCCCCACTATGCCAAAGTTTTCCCCCTTTGAAACAATCACCCTCGAAATGATAGATAACTGACATAGGCTAGCCCAGTCCTCTAATGCTTCACGATTTGCAGATACATGAACAATCTGATCATTCCGAAAGATGTGACCATGGGAGGGAGAGCCAAAATCTGTGAAAGTGAGTGAAAAATCTGATTTCACAACATCAGCAAAGTTTTTCATGGATCCATATGCATCTTAATCCTCCTAGAGGGAGATTTTAATCACTTTGCTAACTCCGCAGAGCTGGAATAACTCTTTGTGCCTGACTGTTTCAGGCTGTGTTGGGATTTCATCCCCATTGTTTCCATCTGCAGGGGTCCCAGCCTAAGGATGCACAAGTTCCCCATGATTAACATGCACCAGACCTTGCTCCCGACCTTACTCCATCTCTTTAGGTTTTTAGGGGATTAAAGTGTTTTTTATGTTTTTATGGTTTTCTTAGGGTTTTCATGTTTCTAAGGTTTTTTTTAATTCTTTAGGTACTTCTATGTAATTATTAGGATGTTAACAGTTTTTAGGAATTTTAGGGGTTTTAGGGGTTTTAGGGTTTTTATGGTGTTAAGTGTTTTTATTGCCTCTTTGGGTTTTAAGGTTTTTTGAGTTTTTTAGGGTCTTAATGGTTTTTTGGATTTTTCATAACATTTTTATGAGTTTAAAGTGTTTTTACAATTTTTAGTGATTTTATATTTTTTTGGGTTTTTAGGGTTTTTGAGGTTTTCAGGGTTTTTTTGGTTTTTTGTGGTTTTAGGGTGTTTTGGGTCTTTTTAGGTTTTTTAGGGATTTAGTGTTTTTTAGTTTTTTATGGGATTTATGGTTTTTTACATATTTATGTTTTTCATATGGGGTTTTCAGGGTTTTATATTTTTAGGTATTTTTAGATCTTTTTCATGATTTTGAAGGCTTTTCGAATTTTTAGGGATTTTGAGGGGTTTTACGGTTTATTAGGTATTTTAGGGTATTATGGTTTTTAGCGCTTTTTATATTTTTATGGATTTTAAATGTGTTTAGGTTTTTAATTATTCTTTGAGGGTTTTAAGGTTTTTAGGGGTTTATATGTTTTTAGGTATTTTTTTCTTTTTTGTATTTTTATGATTTGTAGGGTATTTAGTTTTTTTGGGGATTAGTGTTTTTAGGGTTTTGATGGTTTATTTTGGTTTTAGTGGCCTTTTTGAGTTTTTTTAGGGATTTAACATTTATGGGTTTTTTTTTATTTTGTAGTGTTTTAAAGGATTTTTGTAGCGTTTAGGGTTTTTATGGGGTTTAGGGTTTTTAAGGTCTTTATGGGTTTTTATGTGTTTAAAGGGTTTTAGGGTTTTAGGGTCTTCTTAGGATTTTCAAGGTTGTAGCATTTTTTCATTTTTTGGTTGTTTTAAATGTTTATAGGATTTAAAGGTTTTCTTAGGGTTTTTTATGTTTTTAGGGATTTTAGGATTTTTTAGGATTTTGTGGGTTTTTATGATTTTTAGTTATTTTGGGGTTTTTTTGGGTTTTAAGGTTTTTTAGATTTTTTGGGGTTTTATTTTTATTATGCTTGAATGTTTTTCTTATGGTCTTTAGGGGTTTTAGGGGTTTTACATTTTTAGTGATTTTTTGTGATTTTATAGGATTTTTATGGTTTTTAGTGATTATGATGGATCTTATATATTTTTAACATTTTTTGGATTTTATTTGGTTTTTAGAGTTTTTAGTGGGTTTTAGGGTCTTTATGGGTTTTCATGATTTTTGTTGTTTTTAGGGGATTTTAGGGTGTTTACGGGTCATTAGGGTTTTCAGGGTCTTTTAGGTTTTTTTATGTTTTTATGGTTTTGTTGGGGTTTTAATGTTTTTTATAATTTTACGGTTTTTAGGGTTTTCATGGGTTTTAGGGGGTTTTTTTATTTTTTTCTCAATATTTAGGGTTTTTTTTGGTTTTTATAGTTTTTTAGTATCATTAGGGTTTCTGAGAGTTTTTAGGGTATTAAGGTTTTTTATGGGTTTTATCCCTTTCTAGTTTTTTAAGGGTTTTAAGTTTTTTTAGGGTTTTAATGTTTTTTAATAGTTTTTATGGTTGTTTTGGTTTTATTTTATTTTAGGAATTTTTAGGTATTTATTATGATTTTTATAGTTTTTTTTGGGTTTTTATGGATTTTCAGGGTTTTTTGTGTTTTTATGGGTTTTTGGGTTTTTATGGGTTTTTGGGTTTTTATGGGGTTTCAGGGGTTTTAGGGCAAGGAAGATATGAGGGTCAGGCTATTCCCCCCCCCCCCCAAATTTAGTAGAAAGAAAAAAGAGACACAACAGATAAGGGAGGGGAGGGGTCAAACGACCCACACCCAAAAACACTTACAACCCAAGACACAAAAGACCCAAAATAAGAAAAATCAAAAATGAAAAAAGAAAAACACACAAAGACAAGCAGCTACCACCATCATCCATCATTGACCAACATCCAACAGCTCACAGCTAACCAACGAATAGCATTCAAACTCAAACAGTAGTCAACATCCAGTAGCAGCACGACCATAAACCGCATCTTTAGCACCTCCCAGCTCAGCAGCAACCAGCATCCAGCATCACACTTTCCAGCATCCAACACATTCTTTCCAAGCAACTTCACCACCAACAACACACATCCACCAGCACTAGAAGAATAAGCATCACCATCATCATCCAGTATAAACAGAGAGTCCAAACCTAGCCAGCCACCACACTCTTCAACTGCATCAAGCCAAGTAGCACCTCCTTGCAAGTGAACTTCCAGCATTCCACATCCAGCATCATTTTCTGCCACCTAGTACCACCATCACCCACACACAGAACCAAATCGCGGCACCCAAGCCTCTTTGTTCAAACCAAACACAAGATGACCCCTCCAACTGCTCAGAAGTACAGAGTCACCATCACCAATCTTGTAAATAGAAGCTTCATGACAACCCATCCTGACAACAAGAAGCAACCAAAGCACCATTTCTCTGAGCCAACTACTCCTTCTACACCTCATAAACCTACTGTGAAAGAACCAGTAGCTTCATTACATACCGGCCTAGCAGCAAGTAGAATCCTGCACCAAAGTATCTTAGAAATAGCAAACCCATCCACGCCTTGAGGACAATTAGCAGCACAATACCAAAGTCTCGCATCGGCACATGCCAAATTATGCAGTAGCCATAAAGAATCTGAATGAACCAGAGTCATCGAAATCAGAAAATCAAAAAAAAAAACCTCCTCTAAGCAGGAGGAATTGGAATCCACGAGTCACCAGTGCACTAGAAGTAATCAATATTGCAGAAGAGTCAACATACCAGATCGTATTTGGAGGAAAATAAACCTGCATCAGCAAACCGAAAGGGATGGAAAACTTTATAAGAGACCAGATACTAGCCCAACACTGCATTCCTCTCCATATTTTCCTTTAATGTCGCTGAACCGTCTATATTTCAGACACCACCGAAGATCTAGAGTCATTGAACCACACCGACACAACCAAATCCAAGTCTTGCCTCCACCGCAACCAATGCCACGTCACACTGCACACCGATGCCATCCATTAGCAGGGAGACTTCCAAGTAGATCAAAACAAACTTCCAGATCCTCTGAGATAGGACTCCAGCCGATGCCACCTTGACCGATCGGGGGGCCTACACCGTGATGAATCCATCCTGGAGAAAACCATAAGTCGTGCCGCCACATGGAGAACTCGAAGCCGCAGGAGAAATCAAGACACCTTAGGTCTAAAGAAAATCGCTGAAGCGCACCATCGCCAAGGATGTCCCTCATGATCACAAGGGGGAAGGAGTAGAGATCTGATGTCAAGGCCATCAGGAGGAATCAGAAACCCCAGCAGTTGCGTTGGGCGAGAGGAAGCACCAGGGGAGTGGGCAACCATCTCTCTGGGGGTTTATGGGTTTATTGTGTTTTTTCTAGTTTTTTTTGTTATTTTATAGTTTTTAATGCCAATAGGTATTTTAGAATTTTTAGTGGCTTTTTAGAGTTTATATGGGTTTTTAGCATTTTTCAGGGTTTTGTGGTTTTTGGGGGGTTTACGGTTTTCATGTTCTTTTAACTATTTTTAGTGTTTTTAGAGTTTTTGAAGTTTTTTGGGGTTTTAAGTGTATTTAGTATTTTACAGTTTTCTTTTTGGTTTTTTCATGGTTTTAAGGGGTTTTTAGTTTTTTAGGGATTTTTTGGGATATTCATGATTTTTATGGTTTTTATGTTTTTAGGGATTTTGAGGGTTTTTAGGGTTTTAAGGGTTTTAGGGGTTTTAGGGGTTTTATGGTTTTTATCCTTATTAGGGTTTTTAAGGTTTGTAATTGTTTTTAGGTTTTAATGTTTTATTAGGGGTATTTAGGGTTTAAAAAATGAATTATTTTTAGGGGGTTTAATGATATTTATGGTATTTAGGTTTTTAGGGATTTTGTGGGATTTAGGGGTTTTAGGGTCTTTTAGTGGTTTAGGGTTTTAATAGTTTTTAGGTTATTAGGCGTATTATGTGTATTTATGATGTTATGGTTTTCTTAGGGGTTTTTTGGGTTTGAGGGTTTGTATGATTTCGGGGATTTTTTATGATATTTTTAGGGTTTTGATTTTTTGGGGTTTTTCATGATTTTTAGGGTTTTTAGGGTTTTTTCTGTTTTTTATGATTTTAAGGGTTTTAAGGTTTTTTATGTTTTTACTGATTTTTGGGTTTTTAGGTTTTTTAGGGATTTTTAGGTTTTTAGGGAATTTTATGAGTGATTTTGGATTTTTAGGGGTTTTTTGGTTTTAGGGATTTTTAGGGTTTTAAGGGGTTTGATGGTTTTTTTGGTATTTTATTTTTTATCTTTGTGTTTTTTTGGATTTTATGGTTTTTAGGGGTTTTAAAATTTTTATGGTTTTAAGGGGTTTTAGAGTTTTTACTTTTTTAGGGTTTTATGGTTTTTAGCATTTTTAATGATTTTAGGGGGTTTTATGGTTTTTCGATTTTTAGGGTTTTTTAATGATTTTAAAGATTTTAACATTTTTTAGGTTTTTAGAGGTTTTAGTTGTTTTTAGTTTATTAAGATTTAATTATGGATTTTCAAAGTGTTTATTATTTTTTATGTCTGATGTAAATTTTTGTTATTATTTTATGAATTTTTTCATTTTTTGGGGTTTTAGGGAATTTGAGCACTTTTAAGGATTTCTTTCATTTTTAGGGTTCTTAATGATTATTAGATATTTTACATGTTTTAAGTGTTTTTATGTATGTACTATTTTCTTAGAAATTTTTATGGTTTTGAAGGGTTAATATGTTTATAGGGGATTTTTTTTCTTTTGGGTTTTTATGATTTTTATGGTTTTGGGGGATTTTGATGGTTTTTTATAGTTTTTATAGTTTTTATTTTTTAAATTTTTTTGATCTTTTTTATTGATTTTATGGTTTTTTAGAGCTTGTTAATTTTTAAGAGTTCAATGGGTTTTATAGAATTTAGCATGGTTTTGGGGTTTTATGGGTTTTAGGGGTTTTATGTTTATTTGGGGGTTTTCTGTTTTTAGGGGTTTTAAGGTCTTTTAGATTTTCAGGGTTTTTAGTATTTGTAGGTTTTTTGAGTTTTTAAGTGTTTTAGGGTTTTATGGTTTTCTTAGGGGTTTTCAATGTTTTTAATTGTATTTTTCTTAATTTTAGGTATATTTAGTAATTTTTATGGTTTTACAGTTTTTTATGGTTTTTAGGAATTTTGAGGTGGTTTATTATTTTTAGGTTTTTTAGCTGTTTTAATTGGTTTTAGGTTTTAAGGATTTTATAAGTGTTTTTCGTGGTTTTCAGGGTTTTATCCCATTTTAGGTATTTTAGCTGTTTTCGGATTTTTATGGTTTATTATGATTTTTAGGGGTTTCAAGGGGTTTTAGGGTTTTAGAAATTTTATGGTATTTATGGGTTTTTAGGTTTGTTAGGGTTTTTTAGTTTTGTCTAAGTTTTTTGGGGTTTTTTAGTTTCTTAATGTTATTAGGGGTTCAAATGATTTTTATTTTTTTAGTTTATTTTATGTTTTTATGGGTTTTTATGGTTATAAAATGTTTTTAGGGTTTAATGGTCATTAGGATCTTTTAGTGTTTTTATGGTTTTTGGAACTTGTTATTTTTTTAGGCATTTTGGTGCTCTTAGTATTGTAAGGTTTTATTAGGGTATTTGAGGTTTTTAGGGTTTTTATGTTTTTAGTGATTTTTAGGTTTTTTTTATTATTTTTATGTTTTTTTGTAAAAGAAGGCGCGGGGCCAAGCAGAAGGCTTGGTCCCTCAAGTATATAAATGAAAAATAAAGTGAAAGGCATTACAAGGGGGACTTATGCAACCGGGTACGGGTAGCACCCTTCATGTCCGAGTCCACAATTGACGCACAAAAAGAGGGAGCAACAAAAGACCACCATGAGCAGTGTTCTTCAATAGCCTTCTTGGAAAGCACATCAGCTACCATATTGACTTCCCTGTATGCATGGGTGATCTTGAGAACCATATTTTTGGATAAACTAATGCAATCAATCCATTGGGGTAGAATCCGCCAGGGAACCTTCCTTGAATTTTGACGAAAGGCCTCAACTGCAAGCATGGAGTTAGACTCAATCCAGAGTTTCTTCCAACCAAACTAGTTTGCAAACCGCACCACCTTGATGATAGCCCAAAGCTCTGATTCATAAGCACAACCAACTCCGATGAAGTGGCAAAAAGTTCCCTTGAAAAAACCTCTATAAGTACAGAAGATGCCACCACATCCCGAAGGCCCTGGAGAGCCTACTGCCGCATCATCAACATTGACTTTGATCCAAGACGGGATAGGTGGAATCCATCGGATTGATTTCACCACCAAAAGATTTTTGCACTTACCAGAGACACCATGAGTGCGGAGAGTGATGAGGTTAGTAAAACAATTGTTCATCACACCTGTTTGAATGACCCCGGCCATCCGAACAGCAGAATGTATGGCAAGAATACCCTCATGAAGTTAGCTTGACTTATTCCGGAACATAGAAGCCCATTGAAAATCCACAATGGCTGCCGAAGCATTAAGGAGAAGATTGTATATTTTCTCACGATACCTTGATTCCGTGATGAGGGACATCATCTGACAAAGGTTCTATCCAGGGGAAATTGAAGACCAAAGACATCCTGTAGAAACTTCCATAGACCATAAGCAAGCTTGCATTCATCAAAAATATGCTGCACATTTTCAGTATCCTCCATGCATATACAGCAGGCCAAAGCAACATGCAAACCAACTTTTTGAAGTTGTCCATGCATGGGCAGCCGATTCCTCCAGATCCTCCAGAAGAGCAGAAAATGTCTATGAGGAATAAAATGGCATTTGTATCTCATGATCCATGAGGGGGTATCTATCCCTTGCCGGCATTTGTGATTGTAAAAGTCCTTTGCAGTAAGAAGGCCAATCAAGTTCGGTTTCCAGATAATTGTATCATAATCCATGTAGCTATAGAGTTGAATCTAAAAAATGATATGGGCAGGTAAGATCCCAGCTAGCTCCGACAGTCTGGTGTTAAGTTCATTAATCGACATGTGTTGCAAGCCATGAAAAACCTGCATATATTCATGCAGTGGACTCTTAATCCAAGGGGTGAGCCAACAATTCAAGTTGGATTTCCTCGAGAAAGCCCAAGTAGATTGAGAGATGATGTCCTTATATGAGTATTTAACCATTGTGCAGACAGAGGAGAGAATGTACCCAGTATAACCATTGCACAATTTCCCAATAAAGCGTTCTTTGAGAAAGTCCAAATCACCCTCTCTGTGTGTGAAAAGATTCCAAGTGAATTTGGCCAACAAGGCATCATCGAAGATCCTGAGATCCTTAATTCCTAGCCCACCCATTTCAAGTGTTTTGATGCACTCCTTCCAGGAAACAGTGATCAATTTCCTTTCATTAATACAGCATGTCCATGCAAAGTTCCGGATCATGGCTTGAATGGATTTAATTAGGCTAACTGGCCACTTATAGATATAGAAGGTATGAGAAAACGTTGAGGTGACAACAGAATTGATAAGACATATCCTGCCTGCTTGTGAGAGGTTCTTGCCCTTCCATTTGGCAAGCTACTGAGTGATGTTAACAAAGATGCTTTCAAGATGACAACGTTTAACCTTCCCCCAAAATAAGGGAACACCAAGATAGTTGAAAGGAAAGGATCATTTTTTGACACAAAGGCATCTGACAATCTTGTTCTGTCTTGTAGTAGAGCTCCCATTCCCAAACACAATAGATGATTTACTCCAACTAATGGCCTATCCAGCAACAACCTCGTAATGACTGATGATTTTCCGGATAGAAGATATGGTCCGCATATTAGCCTGCCCAAAGAGGAGGATATCATCAGCATAAAGTAGATGTGAAGGCACAAATAAATCCCTCCCATCTTTAATAAGGCTGTAGTATCCAGCCAACATAGCATTAGTAACAAGGTGGCTTAGGTAGTCCTCACCAAGTGCAAAGAGAATTCCAGAAAGAGGATCACCCTATCTGACCCCCTGGGAACACTGAAAGAATCCTTTTGGAGCTCCATTAATCAAAATAGAAATTTTGGCACTATTAAATATGGTGTAAATCATGCATTTTTTTTCTGAGATACCATACATGCCAATAATCTTGAACAGGAAATCCCACTTAATATTATCAAAGGCTTTGGATATATCCAGTTTTAAGGCAAAGGACCCAAACTTCGACGCCCTCCTCATGGAATTAACTCCTTCAGAGGCCGTGTATAAGCAGTTATGAATACTTCGTCCAGGAACAAAACCAAATTGGTTAGGTGTAATCAAGATTTCAACAATCTTCCCTAACCGGATAACAATGATTTTGCTAATAATCTTGGGTATAGTGTTCCCAATGGAAATTGGCCGAAAATCACCATTCTCAATTGAAGCTTCCTTTTTAGGAAGCAGGGAAATAAAATTGGAGTTGACTCCCTGAGGGATTAACCCCAAGAGAAATAATTCCCTGACAGCTATAGTGTTTTCTGCATGAATGATGTCCCAATAAAAGGTGAAGAATTTGTTGGTGAACCTCTCGTCCCCTCGACACCATGGGAATTGGCCCAAGCCCAAGGGTTGGCCACCTTGGGCCTAGCTGGGGATGTACAGCACGTAGGTGGGCAAGGCGAAGCCCTATACCTCATTACCCAACAACACATTTTATGTTTTTTTGGGTTTTAGGGATTTTGAGGGGATTTACGGTTTTACGATTTGTACGGATTTTTCATTTTTAGTGGATTTAGGGTGTTTTAGTTTTTTAGGTTCTTAAGTTTTTTCTAAATGTTTTTCATGGTATTTTGGTTTTTTTACATTTTCAAGGATTTTTGGGCTTTTTGATTTTATGGTTTTTAATTTTTTTTCTGGATTTTGAGTTGTTTTAGGGTTTTTTAGTGGTTTGGGGGGTTTTGGTTTTTTTGTTTTTTTGAGTTTTTTAAGGTTTTAAATGTTTTTTGAGTTTTTTTAATTTTTTACGGGTTTGGGGGGTTTTAGAGTTTTATGTGGGGTTTTTTAAAATTTTATATGCTTTTTGGGGTAATTATGGTTTTTTGAGTTTTTAGGGTATTTAGGGTCTTATTTGGTTTTTAAATGTTTTTAGTAGTTTTAAGATTTTAAGGGTTTTAATTATTTTTGAATTTAAATATTTTCTCAGGGGTTTTCATGGTTTTGGGGGGTTTTTATGTTTTTAGGGATTTTTTGGGTTGTAATTATTTTGTGTATTTTTAGGGTTTTTATGGTTTTTATCAATTTTTAGGTTTTTTGGTGTTTTATTTGTTTTTATATTGTTATGTTTTCTTACCATTTTTACTGTTTTTAAGGGGTTCTTTAGTTTTTTGGGTGTATAAGGTTGTTTGAGTTTTCTAAATATTTTATTGGATCCAAGGGTTTTAGAGTTTTTAGTGGGTTTTAAGGGTTTTTAGGTTTTTTTAGTTTTTAAGGGGGTTTAGGTGGTTTACAGTTTTTGTGGGGGTTTTGGGGTTTTTAGGGTCATTTAGGATTTTAGTGACTTTTAGTTTTTTCGGTGTTTTAATTTTTTTTTGTTTTTATGTTATTCGTAGTGTTTTTTCATGGTTTTTAGGTTTTTTACATTTTTAGGGATTCTTAGGGAATATTTATGATAATTATTCATTTTAGGGGTTTTAGGGATGTTGAAGGGTTTTTAGGGTTTTTAGGGGTTTTAGGGTTTTTAGTGTTTTTTACATTTTTTAGAGGATTAAAATTTTATTGTTTTTAAGGTTTTATTTGGGGTGATTGGGGTTTTTATGGGTTTTTACATTTTTAGGTATTTTTAGCACATTTTTTAGTGTTTATGAATTTTTAGCGGTTTTAGTGATTTGAGGGGTTTTTAGGGTGTTTGGGAGTTTTTTTATAGTTTTTGTTAGTTTTTATAGTTTTTAATTTTTTTAATAGTTTAAAGTGTTATTAGTGTTTCTATTAGGATTTAGGATTTTTTTAAATTTTGAGGAGTTTTTATGGATTTTAAGAGTTTTGTTGTTTTTAGGGTATTTGTAGGGTTTTTAAGTGTTTTAGCATTTTTTATATTTTTTAACAGTTTTATGTGTTTTTGGATTTTAAGGATTTCATAGGGGTTTTCAAGGTTTTAGGATTTTTTTAATTTTTATGGATTTATTAGTATTTTTATGGGTTTAGGGTCTACTGGTTTTGAGGGTTTTTAGGGGTTTTAGTGTGATTAGGTTTTTTAGCATTTTTTGGTTTTTTGGATGTTTAAAGGGATATTTATTTTTTAAGGTTTTCTTAGGGGTTTTCAGGTTATTAGTTTTTTTAAAAAATTTAGAAAATTTTCTAGAATTTTGAATATTTTTATATTTTTAGGGGTTTTAGGGACATTGAGGGGTTTTATAGTTTTTAGGGATTTTGCGATTTTCTGCGATTTTACGCTTCTTTTGAGTTTTTTATAGTTTTTATGGATTTTCGAGTTTTCTAACATTTTTTGGGGTTTAAAGGGTTTTCTAATTTCTTTTGTGATTTTTAGGGTTTTTATTGGTTTATAGGTGTTTTATGGTTTTTTAGGGTTTTTAGGGTTTTTAGGGCTTTTATGGTCATTTTAGGGGGTTTTGGGATTTTTCAAAAAATTTAATGTTTTTTAGTGTTTTAAAGTGTTTTTAGGTTATCATATTATTTAGGGTTTTATCTAGTTACAGGTTTTTAAGAATTTTAATGGTTATCAGGGTTTTTAAAGGATTTTTATGGTTTTTAGGGTTTTTAGTGATTTTGAGTGTTTTTATAGTTTTTAGTGTTTTTTTTCATTTTTTGTTTTTTGGTTATTTGAGTGAATTTAGGTATTTAAAATTATCATAGAGTTTTTATGGTGTTAAGAAACTTTTAGGGGTTTGGGATTTTTAGTTCATTTTGTGAATTTTATTGGGTTTTAGGGTTTTTAGGGATTTTGAATATTTTTAGGGATTTTTAGGGTTGTATGGTTTTTATGTTTTTTTTCACATTTTAGTGTTATTTGGTTTTTTGTATTTTTAGGTTTATTGTATTTTTTTAATGTTATTAGGGGTTTAAAAGGTTTTTAATGTTTTTATTGGATTTTAAGGATTTTAGGATATTTAATGGGTTTTAGGGGTTTTATGATTTTCTGGGTTTTAGGCTTTTTAGTGTCTTTTAGTGGTTTTAGGGTTTTATCATTTTAAGGTGTTTAGGGGTTTTATGTATTTTTATGTTTTTAAAGATTTAATTTGTTTTTTTGGGTATTGAGGTTTTTTACAATTTTATTTATTTCTATGTTTTTTTATTATTTTTATGGGTTTTTAGATTTTTCAGGGATTTTTAGATTTTTAGGGTTTTTAACGTTTTTAGGGTCTTACATGTTTTAAGTATATTTATACTTTTAAGGGTTTCTTATGGGTTATCAGGATTTTTATGGTTTATTAAATTTTTATGAATTTTTAGGTCATATTTTGGATTTTTATAGTTTTTTATGTTTTTTATAGATTTTTAGGGTTTCTAGGTTTTTAGGATTTTTGGGGATCTATGGGTTTTTTTGGAATTTTGTGGTTTTTTGAGTTTTTTAAGTTTTTTTGGGTTTTAAGAATTATTACTATTTTAAAAAATTTTAGAGTTTAAAGGGTTTTTAGAGTTTTTAGTGGTTTTATGGTTTAATGGTTTTTAATGTTCTTAGGGGTTATATGATTTTCAGGGTTTTAGGATTTTTGCATTTTTAACATTTTTTGGGGTTTTAGTGGTTTTATGTTTTTTTTTTGTTTTTTAGCATTTCCTTAGGGGTTTTAGGGTTTATGGGAATTTATATTCTTAAGTATTTTTTTTGGATTTTTCCTTTTTTTAACTTTTTAGAGAATTTTAGGGGATTTTTTTTATTTTTTGAGTTTTTTTGTGTTTTCGGTGGGATTTTGGTTTTTAAGGGTTTTTTGAGTTTTTTAGGGTTTTTATGATTTTATAGATTTTTTTAACATTTTAAAGGTTTAAAGGGTTTTTAGAGTTTTAGTATTTCTCTGGGCTTTATAGATTTTTATTGGTTTTTACGGTTTTAGGGTTTGGTATGTTTTTGGTTTTTTTATGTTTTTAGTGTCTTTTAGGGTTTTTAGTGTTTTATAGAGTTTTTAGGTGTTTTCTAGATTTTAATGATTTTGAATATTTTTAGTGATTTTTAGGTGTATATTAGGATTTTTTTCATTTATGGTTTTAGTGATTTTGAATGGTTTAGAGTTATTATGGGATTTTAATGGGTAATATGGATTTTTTAGGGTTTTCATCATTTTTTGGATTTTTTATATTATTTATGTGTTTTTAGGTTTTTTGGGATTTTTTAGAGGTTTTCAGGTTTTTAGGTACTCTGACATTGGAAAGTATTTTGTTGATTTTTTAATTATTTTTATAGTTTTCCAGGGTTTTGAGGGTTTTAAGGGTTTTAGTGGTTTTTAGGGAAAGGAAGATGTGGGGCCACACTATTACTGGTCCCCCTAAAATATATAATGAAAAAGAAAATGACACACAAAAAAAGGAGGCGTGGGGAAAAACATCCCACACCCTAAAACCCCACACAACCAAAAACCAAAACCCCAAAAAAATTACAAAAACACAGAAGAGAACAAGTCAATCAACATCACCGCCAATGTCATCCAGATCCACACCAAAAGATCCAAAACCTGCACCTAGACAAGCATCCATTCCAGCAAAGAAAAAAATCAGAGTCAACTCCTGTATCCATAGAGTCCCATCTCTACACATAGTCCTCCTACATTCTAAGCATATCCAATAGTTTCTCTCTGGCCTTCTTCTACTCTATAATTCACGAAGGCTGCTCTAGCTTGTTAACTTTAAGATTCATCTTGACCTCCCTAGAGGTGGCCCAGGTCGCCATGGGTCTTGGAAGAGCGGAGTAATCCTTCCGTTGCCTCCTTTCTAGGGGTCCAATGATGAAACCAACCTCATGAACGTACTTATCATGTAAAACTCCATCACTGGACACACTTGAGGCACCTTTATTACCATCCTTGCTTCCTGATCCAGGAGATGCTCTAACCCCTATTTACTGCTTTTTTCCTTTCCTCCTTGAACCTAACAATAGAAGCATTTATCCTGCGGTCATCCCCAGAAAACCTCTCCCCAAGCCTTTTAGCCTCACCCTCAAGGGGAAACCTTGTCCATTCAACCATCACCATGTAATGGAGTAGCTCACAGTGGTCTTCAGCAGATGGAAACCCATAAAAAACCATGTCTTTCTGCAAGTCCAGGGTCAACCCACCTTCGTCAGCTTTGGACTCTGGTAGAGCGAGCCGAGCCAGATTATCTACATATGTAGTGCCCAAATTGGGCTCTGATGGAGGAATTACAGCCAATCCGTCCACAAAAATAGCACCAGCATCATCATCACAGGAACACGGCATAACCCCCATGTTAACCCTCTCCGCATCACCACTCCTAGGAGACAACACTAAGGGGTCAAACAAGATCAAATCTTTCCCAAACAACGACATCTGACCCACATCCCCAACTCCCATTCCCAGTCCAGCCAACTCTCCATCCATAGGTCCTCTCCCATGCACATCTACATCACCAATCATATCAACTGAGGCCATGTCCAGAAACCTATTTGATAGAGCGACAACATTCACATCCGGCAGTAAGCTACTGCTGGAACCCCCACAACCCTTCCTCCAGTCCATGGCCACTCTGGATAGGGACTGCATCAGGGGGCCCTCATGTTGATCATGTTCAGGCCAGTCCACCTGCTCATCCAACTTCTTCAGATCTTTCCCTCTTCCTGAAATATCACCACTTTCCAAATTCTCAGCTGTACAAATTAGTTTTCTCCCATTGACTGTGCACACCACCTTAATGTCAGCATCTCCGGATCTAAAAACATTCCCAGCCAAATTCAACTAAAGTCGCCCAAATTGAACATTTCCACTTCCATATCACTCCAAATAATAAAATCTATCTTGATCTAATCAAATACCACCACAACCATTGGCTTATTGGGATAGGGCTCGATCATTCCCCTGACCACCTGCGCTTCCACCAAATTTTTTCTTCACTCACCAGACCCAAGATGAGACAAATTTATACCACTCCTCCCAGAGGAATCACAGCTACCAGCCTAAACATTATTCCCAAAATTCCAATAGGAATAATAGAAGATAGTCCATGATTCAAAAATCACTAGTTTCTTCAAAGGGAGTTCCTCCCCCACAACAATCCAAACAGAATCCAACAGGTCCTTTGAAGCATCATCCTCAATGAAGGCCCTTGGCGAAACATGGTGGCAGTGGGCCCACATCTTACTATCCACATAGAGGAACCTCCCCACTAGATTCCCTATCATTTAAATTATAGAGAAATATAGAAAGGTGAGGGGGAGTTCGGGAAACCTAACCTAGGTCCCAATCACCGGGTTGTTAGGCTTCAGATAAAAGTCAAAGCTCCACTGTAAGAGGGAGAAGCAGGTGCCATTATAGTTTTGAGATGCCACTGACCAGGTGAGAAAAAGATCCTCCTCAGATGTGAAGTGAATAATGACGTGAGATCCATCAACCAGACCTACAGTTTCATGATCCTAAAGATTCCATATCTCGGAAACAACCCTGTCAAAAGTGTCCACTAGGGGTCACCACTTCAGTAACCTTACAACTAGAGTCATAAAATGAAGATCCAAATCATTATTGAACTACTGGAGTGAAAGAGGGCACTACGGTCAACCTTCAAAAAGCTCTGGAACCTTCGGGCAAAGCACTGTCCATTGGAAGGAGGGCAGTAAGTTAGGGGACGAGAAAGGAGTGAAAGAGTGTTCCTCAGAGGGATGGCCTACCCCTGCAGAGTGAGAGGGAGGCTCTTAAGACACCATCATCTTCAACCTGGGATGGATAGGAAGAATAAATCGTGGTGGATCCAAGACTCCAAGGACTAGATCTTCCTCTTAGTGGTTTTTGGTATTTTAAAGGTATTTTAGAGTTTTTAAATGTTTTTAAGGGTTTGAAGGGTTTTAAGAGTTTTTAGTGGTTTTAGGGATTTTTTAAATTTTTAAGGTTTTTTGATGGTGTTATTTTTCTCATGGGTTTTTGGGTCTTCTTAGAATTTTTTACTTTTTTAATATTTTTTGTGGTTATAATTATTTATAGGGGTTTAAGGTTTTAATATGGGTTTTCATGGTTTTTAGTGTTTTTTAAATTTTTAGGTATTTTTAGGTCATTTTAGGATTTTTATGGTTTTTAGGGAATTAAGGGATTTTGAATGGTCTTAAGGATTTTTATATATTTTTGGGGTTTAGGTTTTTTTGGGTTTTTATCATTTTTTAGGTTTTTAGGGATGTAAGTGTTTTTAGGTTTTTTGGGTTTTCTTAAGTTTGTTATGTTTTTTAATGTTTTTCAGAATTTTTATGGGTTTTTTGGGTTTTGGGGGTTTTAGGGTCTATAGGGTTTATATTTTTATGTGTTTTAGGGATTTTTTGAGTGTTTAGGGGTTTTTTCATGTCTTCAATTTTTTTTAAACATTTTAGGGGTTTAATGTGTTTTTTGAGTATGTAGTATTTTTATGGTATTTATGGAGTTTTAATGGATTTTCAATGTTTATAGGGGTTTATGGTTTTTAATATTTTTTAGGGTCTTTTAGGGTGTTTATATTTTTTTTATGTTTTTAGGGTTTTAAGTGTTTTTTGGTTTTTAATATTTTTAGGAGTATTCGGGGTTTTACGGGAGTTTAGGTATTTTTGGGATTTTTAAGAATTTTTTAGGCTTTTTAATGTTTTTTTCGGATTTTTTGAGTTTTTTAGGAGTTTTACAGTTTTTTAGGGTTTTTAAATTTTTTATTATTTTTATGATTTTTAGGTTCTAAGGTTTTTCTTATTGGTTATCTGGGATTTATGGGTTCTAGGGGTTATTACATTTGTATTGATATTTATTAATTTTTTAGTTTTTTTATTTTTTATTATTTTTCGGGATTTTCACGTGTTTTTTGTGTTTTAGGGGTTTAGGGTGTTTATAGTATTTTGGGGGTTTGGTTTTTTTAGTGTTTTTATGGTTTTTCAGAGTTTTTTTAATATTAGAGGCTTTAATGGTTTTTAGAGTTTCTAGTGCAGAAGAGGTGAGAGGCAAGGCTATTCCCGACCCCCCCCCCAAAAAAAAAATTTATTATTATGAAAAGAGACACAACAGACAAGGGAGGGGAGGGGTCAAATGACCCACACCCAAAACACTTAACAAACCCAAAACCAACAATCCCGAAGAACCAAAATGCACGCAAAAACAAAAAAAAGGTAAAACCAGAAAAGATCCTAGTAGCATTCCCAACCAAACAACAATCAAAATCCAGCAGCAGCAAGACCATAAACAGCGACTTTAGTTTTCCCAAAGTTTTTGGATATTTTTATGGTTTCTGTAGATATTTGAGTTTTTTAAAAGGTTTATGTGTTTTTATGTCTCTATGGATTTATTAGGTTTTTAGGGGTCTTCGGGTTATTTTTTATATGCATTTCTAGGTATTTTCAAGACTTTATGGTTTTTAGATATTTTTTAGGTGTTTATGGAATTTATGGTTTTTAGGGATTTATGTTTTTTGGGATTTTTTTTTGTTTTTTTGTTTTTTGGAAGTTTTAAGGATTTTTTTAGTTTTATAATATCCTAATAAATTTAGATTTTTTCATCAATTTTTATTGGTATTTTTGGGTTTTTATGAGATTTTATGGTTTTTTTAGGTTTTCAAGGGTTTTATGGTTTTTATGGGTTTTATGGGTTTTAGGGTCTTTTAGGGATGATAGCATTTTTAAGGTGTTTTAAATATTTTTTTATTGTTTTTTTGGGGTTTTCAGGTTTTTTATGTTTTTTATGTTTTATATATTTTAGGGGTTTTTAGGTTTTTTATGTTTTTTTGGGTTTTTGGGATTTTTATGTGTTTTGGGGGCCTTTAGATTTTTTATCATTTTTTATGTTTTTAGGGGTTTAAAGAGTTTTTGGGTGTTAGGGTTTTCTTAGGGTTTTCAATGTTTTTAGGGCTTTCAAGGTTTATAGGTATTTTTGGGAATTTTTATGTTTTTATGGAATTTTAGGGGTTTTTTTTGGGATTTTGAGGATTTTAGGCAAGGAAGATTAGAGGGTCATGTTATTCCTACCCCCCCCCAAGTTTATTAAAGAAAAGACCCAACAGACAAGGGAGGGGAGGGGTCAAATGACCCACACCCAAAAACCCTTTACAACCCCAACCCAAAGAGCCAAAAAAAATATCAATAGGAAAACAAAGAAGAAAAAAAAAACAGATCAATCAACATCACCACCAAAATCTGGAACAGAAGCCACACTATAAGGGTCACCATCCACACCATATCCAGAGGCTGCATCATCAAATAAAGATTCAGATTCATCCCATCCTAACTCATAATCCTCATTGAGCTTGAGGAGCATTAGAAACTTCTCCCTTTGTTTTCTTTGTTCCGCAGAATGCGACTGCTCCTGATTATTAACCTTGACTTTCAGCTTAACCTCTTTATGGTTGCTATAGTTTTTTATTTATTTATTTTTTAGGGTTTTTGTTTTATTAAAAATGTTTTTAAAATTTTTAGGGGTTTAAAGGGATTTTGGAGTTCTTAGTGGGGTTTTAGGGTTTTTATGATTTAGGGGTTTTTAGGGATTCTCTGGGTCATATGGGTTTTAGGGGTTTTAGTGAATTTTTAAGGTTTGTAGGGTTTTAAGAATTTTTATGTTTTTATGGATTCTAACAATTTTTAGGATTTTAAGTATTTCATAGGTTTTTTAGGGTTTTTAGGATTTTTTTTGTTTTTATGTATTTTTAGGGCTTTTTGGATTTTGATGTTTTGAGGGATTTTAGGGATTATGAGTTGTTTATTTTTTTTCAATAATTTTAGGGATTAATATATTTTTTTGTTTTTAGGGTAGAAGAGCTAAAAGGCTAGGCTATTCCCGACCCCCCAAAATTTATAGGAAAAAAAGACGCAGTTGACAAGGGAGGGGAGCAGTCAAACGACCCACACACAAAAACCTTTAACCACCCCAAACCCATAACTTTTGGTTTGTAGGAATTTTATGTGATTTCTAGTTTTTTAAATTTTCATAGGTTTTTTTAGTGTTTTTAGGGTTTTTACCTTTTTGAGGATTTTAGGGGATTCTAGAATTTTTATGGGTTTTTAATATTTTTTTAGGGTTTTTAACGTTTTGTATAGTATTTAAAAAAAATTATAGGATTAGATGGATTTTTGAGGTTCTTTGTGGATTAGGGATTTTAGTGTTTTTTATGGTTTTTAGGGGGTATTATTATTTTTTATGGGTTTTATGTTTTTAGGGTACTATTATGGGTTTTAAGAGGTTTTAGGGAATTTTTAAAGTATTTTTCGTAGTGTTTTTAGGTGTTTATGGGGTTTTAGAGGTTTCTTGTATTTTTTTTTGTTTTTAGGGGTTTAATGTGTTTTCATGTTTTTAATGTTTTCAAATAAATTTAGTTTTTTTAATTATAATTTTTTGTTTTGTAGTGAAATTTAGGACTATTTTAGGATTTTTATGGTTTCTTAGGGTTATTATGGATTTTGGGGTTTTTACGGTTTTTATGATTTTTTATGTTTTATGATATTTTTGGGTTTTAAGGTTTTTTGAGTTTTTATGGGTTTAGGTTTTTTATAGTTTTTTACGGTTTTAAGGGTGTAAATGGTTTTTTGAGTTTTTAGTCAATTTTTATAGTATTATTGGGTTTTATGGTTTTTTATGTTTTTTAGTTGTTTTATGGTTCATAGGGGTTTTTTGGTGGTTGAAGGTCCTTTTAGCGTTTTTAGTATTTTTGTGCCTTTAGGGTTTATGGGGTTTAAATGTTTTAGGATTTTTTTGATTTTATTAGGGTTTTAATTGGTTTTTGGATTTCTTTTTGTTTTTAGGGGTTTTTTAGGATTTTTATGGGTTTTTAGGTTTTTAAGGTATTTTGAGGTCTTTTAGGGTATCCTTGGGGGTTTTTATGATTTTTAATGTTTTTAGGGTTTTGTAATTTTTAGTTTTAGGGGGTATTTTGAAGTGTTTTTAGGTTTTATGGTTTTCTGAGGGTTTTTAGAGTTTCTATATATATTGAGTTTTTAGGGACTTTTTTGGATTTTATATGTTTTTTTGGTATTTTTTGATTTTGAGGGATTTTAATGTTTTTAGGGTTTTATGTTTTCTTAGTTTTCAAGGTTATTTTGAGTTTTTTAGGGTTTTAATATTTTTTATTTCCTTTTGAAATTTTCGTGGTTTAAAGTTTTTTATTGTTTAAGTGGTTTTTTTGGTTTTTTAATTGTTTTATGATTTTTAGGGGTTTTATGGTTTTTAGGGATTTTATGGGTTTATGGTATCATTATGGGGTTTAAGGGTCTCTAATGTTTTTATGGGTTTTAATTTTTCAGTTTTAATGTATTTCTTCAAGTTTTTCATTGTTCTTAGGGTTTTTTTGTTTTTAGGGATGTTTTGGGATGTTTTAGGAATTTTTTTTCTGTGTTTATACAATTTTCAGCGGTTTTATTTTTTTTCTAGTTGTTTATGTTTTTTAGGGTTTTAGAATTTTTAGTTTCTATATGGTTTTATGTGTTTTTTAAGGTTTTAAGGTTTTTTAGGGGTTTTATGTTTTTAGGGATTTATCGGGCTTTTAATATTTTTATGGTTTTTCGGGTTTTTTGAGATTTTGAGGGCTTTAGTGTTTTATTATTTTTTGGGATTTTAGGGTTTTTCTTGAGTTTTTAAAGGGTTTTTATAATTTCTAACGTCATTTGGTGTTTAAAGGGTTTTATGGGTCTTTATGGTTTTTTGGGGTTTTATGGGGGTTTAAGGTATTTTTTTTATTTTTTATCATTTTGGGGTTTCAATGTTTTTAGGAAATCAATTTTTTTCTTAGGGGTTTTAGGGTTTTTTGGGATTTTTTAAATTTATAGGGATTTTTAGGTTTTCTTTATAAATTTTATGTTTTTTAAGGTTTTTATAAATTTTTATGCTTTTTATGATTTTTAGCATCTTTTAGGTTTTTAGGGGTATAATGTGTCTTTAGGTTTTTAATTTTTTCTTAGGGTTTTTAGGGATTTAGGTTTTTCTCCATTTTAATGTATTTTTGGTTCTTTTTTAGGATTTTTATAGTTTTTAGTGTATTACAGTTTCGTATTTTTAGTGATTTTGAGTGTTTTTAGGATTTTTAATGTTTTTATGGTTTTTTGGATTTTTAGGGGTTTTCTTAGTTTTTAGGGTTTGATGGTTTTAACGAGTTTCTTAATGGTTTTAGGTGTTTAAAGGACTTTTATTTATTTTTTGGGGTTGTAGTATTTGTATGGATTTTTAGAGTTTTTAAATTCTTTTAGGGGTTATTATGTTTTAGGGGTTTTAGGTTCTTTTTTGTTGTGTTTTAAGGTATTTAGTGATTTTTAGGATTTTATATTTTTTATGGGTTTTAAGGATTTTTAGGGTTTTTATGGTTAATAGGGTTTAGGTTTTTTAGCGTTTTTATAATTTTTAGCATTTTTAAGTGATTTATGTTTTGGTAAGTTTTTATGATTTTCTTAGGGCTTTTCATAGTTTTTAAGGCTTTTATATTTTTTGGTATTTTAGGAATTTTTTTTGTTTTCTGATTTTTTACAGATTTTGAGGGGTAATAGGGGTTTGATAGTTTATTTAAGAATTTTGGGTTTTTTGGGTCATAGGGTTTTAAGGTTTTTTGGTATTTTTTAAATGTTTCTAGGGGTATAAAGGATTTTTATATTTATTAATGGGTTTTATGTTTTTTATGAGTTTTAGGGTTTTTTATGGTTCTTTGGTGTTTCATGTGTTTAGGGAAAGGAAGATTCGAGGGTCAGGATATCCCCCCCCCCCAATTTATTAAAGAAAAGACACAGCAGACAAGGGAAGGGAGGGGTCAAACGACCCACACCCAAAAACCATTTACAACCCCAACCCAAAGACCCAAAAAAAGATCAAAAGGAAAACAAAGAAGGAAAAGAAAACAGATTAGTCAACATCACCACCAAAATCCGAAATAGAAGACACACCATAAGGGTCACCATCCGCACCATATTCAGAGTCCGCATCATCAAAGTAGGAGTCAGAGTCATCCCATCCTGACTCATAATCCTCATTGAGCTTGATGAGCGTCATAAACTTCTCCCTGTGTTTTCGTTGTTTGGGGGAATGCAGTTGCTCCCGATTATTAACCTTGACTTTCAGCTTTACCGCCTTTGAAGACGCTCGAGTAACCATGGGTCTGGGTAGAGTGTTGTAATCCCGGTTCCTCCTCCTCTTTGAGGAGATCGAGGTGGGACCATCATCCATCCCTTTCACATTCTCGATCTCAAATGAGTGCTCCTCTGCTTCCATTACATGCACTTGATTCAGGATAGAGGAGGCTTCCTAATTAAGGGGGCACTCAGCAAAAACATCATCCTGAGGCAAGCTTAGAACCACTAAGGCAGGTAATTATGCACTTCCAGCGATAGCTACCGGAGGCCTTTGCTCATCCTCCCCAATCAGGACCATCACCTATGCCTGGCTAAGTAATCAGGCTTGTCAGCCATCTGCAAAAGTCCCTCCTCCCTTGGAACCACCTCCTACGTAGCAGCACCCCTGTGTTCGGGGAATCCCCCATCCCAAGTCCCCCCCCTGCCCGCAACCCAACCCTGCTTCAGGTGCGCTCCCTTGAGAAGCTTCCCCCTCCCAGTTTTCCACTGTCCCCTACCCGACCACCTCCTACAACTTATTCGCTGACACCTGCACCTCCACCTCCCCTACTCAGTCACATGTAAGGAAGCATCACTAGCCGCCCTCTCAACCCCCACCTTAGATGCATTCGAAACCATTCTTGTGGACCAGCAACCAACCACACCTTCAGAGCCATCCTCCCCAACTTCCCCCTTGTGGTTTAAATTTTTTTAGAGGTTTAATAGGATTCTAGATTTTTATGGGTTTTTATGGTTGTTGTAGATTTTTATGGTTTTTATGGTTTTAGGGGGTTTTATGGGTTTAGGGGTTTTTATGGTTCAGAGGGGTTTTAGAGTTTTTAGTGACTTTTAAGGGTTTTTTTTTGTTTTTTGGGGATTTTAATTATTTTTATGTTTTTAATGTTTTATGAGGATTTTTAGGGGTTTTAAATGTTTTTTGTTTTTATGGTTTTCCTAGGGGTTTTTGTTGAGCCCTCTGGAAGATTGCTGATTTCATGTTTATAACTGATGTTTTAATAATCACAAATCATCACAACTCATTGATGCTTAATCTGGTTTGATGTCTCATAAACATAATTCCAATCTATGAATGAATCTGTTATCATGTTTTTAACTATGCTTATTGACTTGCAAAGTATGATGGAAGTCTTCTGGATTCACCGATCCATCAGACTCACCGATCTATCAGACGCACCGATCCATCAGACTCACCGATCCATCAGACGCACCGATCCATCAGACTCACCGATCCATCAGACTCACCGATCTATCAGACGCACCGATCCATCAGACTCACTGATCCATCAGACTCACCGATCCATCAGACGCACCGATCCATCAGACTCACCGATCCATCAGACTCACCGATCCATCAGAGTCACCGATCCATCAGACTCACCGATCCATCAGAGTCACCGATCCATCAGAGTCACCGATCCATCAGACTCACCGATCCATCAGAGTCACCGATCCATCAGAGTCACCGATCTAAGGACTCACCGATGCAAATGAGTCACCGATCCAAGGACTCACCGATGCAAATGACTCACCGATCAGATGACAGACCGATGCTGATCAAAATGACTCACCGATCAGATGATAGACCGATGCTGATCAAAATGACTCACCGATCAGATGACAGACCGATGCTGATCTATCTGAGTCACCGATCATTACTCTAATGCTGATGACCTACCGATCTCTTGAACAGTCATAAACAACTGTTTGAATTTCTTTATCTTTATCTTTATTTATTCTAACCAACGGTCATATTAGTTATATTTTAATACCCTGACAATTAATTAATAAAAGTTGTCGGATGTCAGGAAACCATACCTCGTACCTGCGGAAAGGAAACCTTTTCTGTCCTACGGAGCACGTGACATAAATACAAGAAGACGTTGCTGAAAGATACAATAATAACAGAGACAACAAGGAGAGAACACACACAGAGACAAGGAAGCATACGACATACTCAAGAAGAGCTCTGTGCATACAAGAAGAACCAAGCAAGACAGAATCAAATATACAATCAAGCCTACTCAAGAAGAGTGGTGTGCATACAATAGAATATTGAAGAGCTTCATCGACTACATCTCACTGCCTGTGAACCTGAAGCATACGACACTCTGCTTCTCAAACAAAATCGAGAAGAGGACTCAGAATCACTTCTGATTAATTCCAAAACGAGTCCAGTGCTACACTGAAATCACTAGAGCCATTCCTAAACTCTACATCTCTGCTCTGTGATTTATCTATTCTACATTTTGAGCAGTGTGTGTTATCTGCTGTATTAAACACACACACTGACTCCTGTACTTTCACTGGAGGATCTGTAAATCCTCAGCAAACCTTTTACACTTCACTTCCCACTGTGGATAGTGGTAGAGGTCTTGTGACCTGGACAGCTGGCTGCTGTTGTTTGTTTTCCCACATAGAACTGTGGTAGAGGTCTTGTGACCTGGACAGTGTGTTCACTGTTGTTAACCCCGATCCAGGGTGTGGATCATTTTATATAAACTTTTGAGAGGACTAAGTCTCGGCTTGAGACTGAACCTCTTGGTTAATTCTCTGTGTTTATAGTTATACTCTATATCCATACTATACATATTTATTTCATATTCCGCTGCTATTACTTTGAAATATAATCTATCTTCAGAGCTACTTTGATAATTAAATTCGCAAGTGTTTATATTTGTTATAAATCAGTAAGTTAGTTTCAAAAGTTAATTTAATCATAAGATTAAGTTAACTGAGAATTAATCAATCTTTGAGAAACTAATTGAACCTTTATAATCTATATAAATTCACTACAGTTTAATTTGTTTTTGAAATTGGGGGATTTTAATAGAAATTGTTTTTAACAGAAATTTTAATTGGAACTCAATTCACCCCCCTCTTGAGTGTCCACTCCGACCAACACTTGGTATCAGAGGAAGTTAATACTTTCTAAAAGTGCTCTGCTTTTGAACTGTGATTTTAGTTGTATTTTAAAGTTCTTAAAATTTATGTTATTTCTAAATTTTTATCTCTTTAAAATTCCTTTTTGTAATATCATGGATAATAGACTTGAGGGTGCTGCTACTAACCGGCCACCTTTCTTCAATGGAACTAATTATGCTCAGTGGAAACTGAAAATGAAAATTCATCTAGAAAGCATAGGTTTTGATATTTGGACTGCTATTGAATCTGAATACAAAATTCCCACTACTGCTAGATCTACTTGGGATGAACCTACAAAGACTGCTTACAATAACAATTGTAAAGCTATGAATGCTCTGTACTGTGCTCTAGGAGATGAAGAGTTTAATAGAATTTCTGCATGTAAAACTGCATATGAAATTTGGGATACCTTAGCTGTTTCTCATGAAGGAACAACAAATGTTAAGGAGATGAGATTGAATACCTATACTATTAAGTATGATAATTTTAAGATGAAGCCTGATGAACCCATTTCTGATATGTATCTCAGGTTCAATGAAATTTTCAACACAATGACTTCTCTGGGAAAGGATGTTCCAGCAAAGGAACAAATTATGAGAATTTTGAGATGTCTACCTGAAAGATGGAGAGGAACCTCTGTCTCCATTAGAGAATCCTGTGACATTGCTGCTCTACCTGTCAAGGAATTGATTGGTAAGCTGATGATGTATGAAGAAGAGCTTAATGTAAATAAAGAAGAAGATGATGAACCTAAAAGGAAGTCTATTGCCTTCAAGACTACAACCTCAAAGAATAAGGATAAGGAAAAGCTTCAAGCTATCAATGAAAGTTCAAGCAGTGAGGAAAGTGAAAATTATTCTGACAGTGATGATGAGATGGCTCAAATAGCCAGGAGATTCAAAAAGTTCTATAGGAAAAAGAAATTCTTTAGGAAACCAAATTACAAGGTAAAGTATGACCAACAAGGGAAATGGAAAAAGGACTGGAAGAAGAACGACAAATCAGATGATGTTGTCTGCTATGAGTGCAAGAGGAAAGGACACATTAAAGCCGACTGTCCAAAGCTGAAGTATAAAAAGAAATATGAATACAAGGATAACAAGTACAAGAAGGCCATGAAGGCTACTTGGAGTGCTTCAGAAGACAGCACAAGTGAAGCTGAATCTTCAGACTCTGAAAAGAATCGGGCCAACATGTGTTTCATGACAAACACTTCTGAGGTAACATCAGAGACTCCTGCTTTTAATTCATACTATTCTGGAGAAGATTCTGACTCAGAAAACATGTCAAAATCTGAATTGTTTGAATACTGTGACATGCTAGAAGAAACATGTAATGAGCTTAAAGATAAATATAAAGGTCTAAAGAAACAGTATGCTTTAAGTGTTAAGCATAAATCTGATCTGGATATAGAAGTAGAAAAGAATGCTCAGCTGCTTAAAGAGAATACTGAACTAAAATTGTCTAATGAGCAACTCAAGAAAGACTTAGAGAAGTTCACCAATGGTAAAAATACTCTAACACAAATGCTAGGAAAGCAAGTTGCACCTAGATACACTACTGGTATAGGATACCAACCTGGACAAAGGAAAGTTGCCAAAACTAGATTCATTCCTAAATCTGGACAGAAGATAGTTAATTCTGGAACTTCTTAGGCCTCAACCAGTTATACTCATAGTTATGAATCTAATAAGGTTTATCTTTCAAAGAATGTTATTTATACAAATTATATGAGACCCATTAGACAAATATGGGTACCTAAAGTGTTATTGGCTAACCTGTCTGGACCCAAGAAGATCTGGGTACCAAAATCATCTTCCATCTAAATCTGTTTTGTAGGAGACCTGCTTGAAGAGCTGTTACAAGAAGATATGGTATTTAGACAGTGGGTGCTCAAGACACATGACTGGAGATTATTCTTGCTTCAAGATCTTAATAAAAGTTGATGGAGGATTTGTCACCTTTGGTGATAACTCTAAAGGAAAAATCATCGGCCTAGGCCAGATTGGTAACACTGATTCAATTTTGATTTCTAAAGTTTTATTTGTTGATGGACTTAAATATAACCTGTTAAGCATTTCTCAGTTATGTGATGATGGTTTTCATGTTAAATTTGAAAATGATTCTTGCAATGTTTTTAACTCTAAAAATGCTTTAGTATTTTCTGCTTTAAGAAATGAAAATGTTTATGCTGTTGATTTAGATTCTTTAGCTAAACAGAACATTCCTAGTTTAAATGCTTTTCATAAAGAGTCTTGGCTTTGGCACAGAAGATTAGGACACTGCAATGTGCACTCACTTAGAAAACTTTCTAGGAAGAACTTGGTTAGAGACTTACCCAAACTTGAATTTCCAGCAGACAAAGTTTGTAATCCCTGTCAAAAGGGAAAACAACACAAAGTTTCTTTTAAATCAAAGAAAGAAGTTTCAGCTTCTCAGCCACTTGAATTGGTTCACATGGATTTGTTTGGACCATCAAGAGTTTCTAGTTTAAATGGGAAGCACTATGTCTATGTTCTCGTAGATGACTTTTCTAGATATACTTGGGTATATTTTCTAGCTCACAAAAGTGAAGCTTGCTCTTACTTTGTTAAATACTCCAAGTCTGTAGAAAATCTTAGTGGACTCAAGATTAAGACCCTAAGAAGTGATCATGGTCGTGAGTTTGAGAATCAAGATTTTGAATCTTACTGCTCACTCAATGGCTATTCTCATAACTTTTCTGCCCCTAGGACACCCCAACAGAATGGTGTAGTAGAAAGAAGAAACAGAACCCTGCAAGAAATTGCTAGAACCATGCTCAATGAATATGACCTGCCAATTTACTTTTGGGCTGAAGCTGTTAATACAGCTTGTTATGTCATTAATAGAGTCTTGATCAGACCTGTTCTAAAGAAAACCCCTTATGAGTTGTGGAACCATAGGAAACCTAAGGTAAACTACTTCAAAGTTTTTGGCTGCAAAGTCTTTATTCTGAATACTAAAGATAATCTGGATAAATTTGCATCCAAGAGTGATGAAGGAATTTTCCTAGGTTACTCTATCTCTAGTAAAGCCTATAGAGTTTTCAATAAGAGAACCAAATATGTGGAAGAATCTGTTCACATCAAATTTGATGAAACTGATCCACATGAGCCTAAAACCTCTCTTGGGAATCTTGAAGAAGATTTGTCTATTCTGGACCTTAATGATAAATCTAAAGAACCTGTTATAAAAGCATCCAGTTCTGGACATTCTCCAGAATCTGCTTCTGTTGAACCTCAATCTCTAGATGAACCTGAAATTTCTAGCCCTATCTTTTCAAGACCATCTAGGACTCTAAAGAACCATCCTTTAGATGCTGTTGTAGGAAATCTAGATAGAGGGACACAGACTAGAGCTTCTCTAAGAAACCAGGTTGAACATCAAGCTTTTCTTTCACAGTCAGAACGTAAAAATATCAATGATGCTATCAATGATGAATTTTGGGTAATGGCTATGCAAGAAGAATTAAATCAGTTTGAAAGGAACAAAGTCTGGGAATTAGTTGACAGACCTAAGGACACTTTGACAATAGGCACAAAATGGGTGTTTAGAAATAAAATAGATGAATCTGGAAATATAGTTAGAAACAAAGCTAGACTAGTTGCACAAGGATATAGTCAAGAAGAAGGTATATACTATGAGGAAACTTTTGCACCTATAGCTAGACTAGAAGCCATTAGGATCTTACTTGAATATGCTGCACATCTGGATTTCAAATTATATCAAATGGATGTTAAAAGTGCATTTCTAAATGGTTTTATAATTGAAGATGTTTTTGTAGAACAACCACCTGGATTTACTAATCCCCATTTTCCAAATCAAGTTTTTAAACTTTCTAAAGCTTTATATGGTTTGAAACAAGCTCCAAGAGCTTGGTATGATAGACTTAGCAATTTCCTTATTTCAAAAGGTTTTACTAAAGGGATTGCTGATCCAACTCTTTTTATTAAAAGAATTTCTAAAGATGTTTTAGTTGTACAAATATATGTTGATGATATTATTTTTGGATCTTCTAAAAACTCCTTATGTACTGATTTTTCAAAAGTTATGCAAAATGAATTTGAAATGAGCTTAATGGGAAAGCTTAAGTATTTTCTTGGATTTCAAATATTTCAAACTAAAAATGGTATTATTTTGAATCAAAGTAAATATACAAAGGATATTTTAAAACGTTTTGGATTGAATAGTATTAAGGAAAGTAATACACCTATGAGTACTACCTGTAAATTGGATGTTGATGAAACTGGGAAACCAGTTGATCAAACCAATTACAGAGGTATGATTGGAAGCTTACTTTATCTTTCTGCTAGTCGACCAGATATTATGTTTAGTGTGTGTATGTGTGCTAGATTTCAAGCTAATCCTAAAGAATCACACTTATTAGCTGTTAAACGGATTTTTAAGTATCTTAAGTATACTATAAATTTAGGTTTGTTTTACCCAAAAGGACAATCCTTTGAGTTAATGAGTTATTCAGATGCTGACTTTGCTGGTTGTAAGTTAGATAGAAAAAGCACATCAGGAACATGTCATTTGCTTGGAAAATCCCTAGTATCATGGTGTAGTAAGAAACAGAATTCAGTTGCATTGTCTACTGCCGAGGCAGAATACATAGCTGCTGATAGCTGCTGTGCACAAATTTTGTGGATGAAACACACTCTATTGGATTATGGATTTGATCTTAAACATGTTTCAATTAACTGTGACAACACTAGTGCAATCAACTTATCCAAGAACCCTGTGTCTCACTCTAGAACTAAGCACATTGATGTCAGACATCACTTTCTAAGAGATCATTACCAGAAGGGTGATATTTCTCTAGAATTTGTTAGTTCTGAAAATCAATTAGCTGACATCTTCACAAAGCCCTTATGCTCTGAAAGAATGAAATTTATTAAACACGAATTGTGTATGACTGATCTGTGAAACTGATCTGTGAAACTGATCTGTGAAACTGATCTGTGAAACTGATCTGTGAAACCGATCTGTGGAACCGATCTGTCACACTGTTCTGTCAAACCGATTTTTTTTTAAATTACTTTTTATTAATTAGTAAATCACTTTTTATGGGAACCCTAAATGATAAAATAAATGATACGCGGCTATTTATCTTCCCTAAACCTTTGACCTTTCATTTCCCGCCGAACCTCTCAACCTCTCTTCCCCTCTGCTTCGAACCTTCGAACCTTCGAACTCCTGCCTCTCCAAATCCTCGAATGGCTAAGCAAAAGAGACCGAGCAAAGGACCAGATAGCCCTGTACCTTCAAAGCGTGCTCGAGGCGAGTCGAGCAGTACCTCTCAACGCTCAGTAAATCCGAACCTGGAAACTCGGATTGTTGCTGTAGAAAAAGAAGTAAACTCGTCGTGGCTTCTGTCAAGTAAGTCCCTATTGCTACAAGTTCTTGAATCGCAAGGATGGATAGACTGGTTTTCAGACAACGCCCGAATAGATTATCCAAAGCTAGTACATGAGTTTTACATGAACCTGAAAATCACGCTTGATGGTGTGGAAGCTGCTAGGATGTCGTCTGTTGTAAAAGGAAAGAAAATATCTTTCTCATCTAAGCAGTGGGCTGAATGTTTAAACGTACCTCATGAAGGTCGATATGAGGACTATGCTGGCAATATACCCCCAGTCACTGACTATTTTTCTTATGAGCTAGCGCTAGAGCTCCTAACTGGAAACGGAGAATCGAGGAGAATCACAGCTTCAGAATTAGATGGTGAAAGCAGACTCCTATTCAAGTTTATTCAGCACCAACTTTGCCCTCGAAGAGGAGATTTTGCTGCTGTTAAGTTTCAAGATGTTTTTCTATTGTTTCTGCTCAAAACCCATGAAAAGATAAATCTGTGTAGATATGTGATGGTCCACATAGCTAATATGCTGAAACCTTCCAAGAAAGCCACAGCGTTGTTTTATTCAAAAATGATATCTACTATGCTCCAGAATCTGGAATGTGTTGATGAAGATGATGAAGTTGTTGAAACAGAGCGTACCTTCTGTCTCAACAAAGAGATCTACAAGAGGATGAAAATCAATTGGAATCCATGGAAGAAGTGCTGGGTTGCAGATGAAGATAAGTTGTATGAAGCCTACAATCCCATAGATCATGGCAAGAGGCCAAAGGATTTGAGAGATCCTGGATTAAAACCAGATGAGGAACCAATTTATTCTGATGATGATGAGCAAGAAAAAGCTGCAACTGAAGAAGGAAGTGTGTCTTCTCCTGATGATAGGAGTGATCCAGACACTGCTAGCCCCAAGAAAAGAATAGAATTTGGACCTGCTAGTCCACCCTTAACCCTACCAGAGTCAGAACCTATTCTTGATGATGAAGAAGATTCTGATACTGAGGAATATCACAGTGAAACCTCTGAGAAGAGTAATAATGAGCAAGGTTATGCTGATGAAAATCTTGGTGGTGATGATGGTGATGCTGATGATGTTGAAGCTGCTGCTGATAGTGTTAACAGACCAGTGGATGGTCTTGCTGTAGATCAAGTGGAACAACCTCAGTCAGTACCAGAAATCCATATCAGTGGCAAGGCTGACTCATCAAAAATCAGTGGAACAACAAGCTATGAGAAACCCAACTACACCCTGTGTGCTGCTGTTTGGGATGACTACCCTGGATATGCTGTTTTGGGCTTAGACTATTCTGAAGAAGAAGACGAATTGCCAGAATCTGCTGCAGCTGTGAAAAGGAACCTTCCAAGAGAAGCAAGGTCTATTCCTACTGTTGATCCTGTAAATGTGAATTTACCTGGTTCTGAAATCTCTCGAGCTGATCTTGATAAGTTTAAGACTGAATTGCTAACCACTGTGAGAGATATAGTCAGAGAAGAACTTTCCAATGCCCTTCATCAAGTATCTCTGCAAGTTTCTGAAAATTCCTTGAAAGCCTTTTCAACGGCAGTCTCAGATGTTCTCAAGCCAGACTTGACTGCTACTGGTGAATTTGTTGGTAGGCACCTAGCCTCTTTGAATCAAACTTTGAAGGATCTCCAATTTAGCTTACTTTCTCTATCAAATGAGTTCAGATCAACCATCTCTGGTATGATGGAAGTTTTGAGAAATCTGATTGAACATCTCAACAAGTCTGACCTGAGGAAGTTGAAAGCTGAACTAACTCATATAGTCGGCCAAGCCAGTACAGGCAAGGTAACCAAAATCACTACTCGTGAGATAGAAGCTCTCAGAGAAGTTGTGCATGCAGAGCTAGCTGCTGTAAGACAAATTATTGACTTAGAATCTTTGAGGAGGATGAAAGAGCTCTGTGATAATAGTCATAAGATGGCCTTAGTATATTCAGCAGATGCTAAGAAAGCCCTGCAAGAGATCAAGGAAAAAGTTGATACTTACTTTTCCAAGATTTATACAAAACATGAGATGGCTGCAAACTTCAAAGTCTTGGCAGAGAATCTGAAATTACCTCCAGTCACTCAGGCCTTCAACACTCAAGTTCGCCAATTGCAAGATTTTTTCCCTTCCTTGGGGCAGTTCATGGAAAACAAGGATGATTTTGAAAAAGCTATGAAGTATGGAGCAGAAGTCATTCAGGACTTCATTCATCTGTTGAAGCCTTACTTGGATGCACAGGCCACTGCAATTGTACTCCCTACTTCTGAACCTCTCAGTGCCTCTGATGTCGCTCCAAATCAGCTGTCTGTTGCCCAAGCTCTATCTCAGTTACAACCAGTCTCTCAGAAAGCTTCTCATCCAGCTCCTGCTCCTTCTCAACAACCCTCTGTGACACCTTCAACTGCACCTGCCCGAGTTGTCCTGCCGCCACTTCAGCTCCGTGAACCACAGCCTGCCTCTAAGCCTTCTACATTACCTACCATTGATCCAAAGGATAAAGGGAAAGCCCCTTTGTATCCCAACAAATAGCCCTGTATTGTTTTTGATGGGGTGATCTATGTATTGCTTATCTCCTTTTCTGTGACTTTATCAAATTTGTTTTTTCCATTGTGTTATGTTCTATCCTCTCTGCACCCTGCTTCTCTTTTCCCTTATCTGTTTTCCCTCCTTTTTGATTATCCCAAAGGGGGAGAAAGAAGATATATATAATGGGAGAAAGAAGATATATATAATGGGAGAAAGAAGATATATATAATGGGAGAAAGATATATAATGGGGGAAATATATATCTAAGGGGGAGTACTCTATATATGAAGAGGGAGATCAATATCTCAGGGGGAGAAATCTGAATACTATATATATGGGAATGTTATTTTAAGAGGGAGATTTTTTTTATTTTATATATATATATGAAGATTTGTGATTATCAAAAAGGGGGAGATTGTTGAGCCCTCTGGAAGATTGCTGATTTCATGTTTATAACTGATGTTTTAATAATCACAAATCATCACAACTCATTGATGCTTAATCTGGTTTGATGTCTCATAAACATAATTCCAATCTATGAATGAATCTGTTATCATGTTTTTAACTATGCTTATTGACTTGCAAAGTATGAT
This sequence comes from Viscum album, assembly GCA_963277665.1. Lineage (NCBI taxonomy): Eukaryota > Viridiplantae > Streptophyta > Magnoliopsida > Santalales > Viscaceae > Viscum > Viscum album. The sequence goes on from OY728162.1 coordinate 481,174,669, forward strand.
GGAAGTCTTCTGGATTCACCGATCCATCAGACTCACCGATCTATCAGACGCACCGATCCATCAGATTCACCGATCCATCAGACGCACCGATCCATCAGACTCACCGATCCATCAGACTCACCGATCTTTCAGACGCACCGATCCATCAGACTCACCGATCCATCAGACTCACCGATCCATCAGACGCACCGATCCATCAGACTCACCGATCCATCAGACTCACCGATCCATCAGAGTCACCGATCCATCAGACTCACCGATCCATCAGAGTCACCGATCCATCAGAGTCACCGATCCATCAGACTCACCGATCCATCAGAGTCACCGATCCATCAGAGTCACCGATCCAAGGACTCACCGATGCAAATGAGTCACCGATCCAAGGACTCACCGATGCAAATGACTCACTGATCAGATGACAGACCGATGCTGATCAAAATGACTCACCGATCAGATGATAGACCGATGCTGATCAAAATGACTCACCGATCAGATGACAGACCGATGCTGATCTATCTGAGTCACTGATCATTACTCTAATGCTGATGACCTACCGATCTCTTGAACAGTCATAAACAACTGTTTGAATTTCTTTATCTTTATCTTTATTTATTCTAACCAACGGTCATATTAGTTATATTTTAATACCCTGACAATTAATTAATAAAAGTTGTCGGATGTCAGGAAACCGTACCTCGTACCTGCGGAAAGGAAACCTTTTCTGTCCTACAGATCACGTGACATAAATACAAGAAGACGTTGCTGAAAGATACAATAATAACAGAGACAACAAGGAGAGAACACACACAGAGACAAGGAAGCATACGACATACTCAAGAAGAGCTCTGTGCATACAAGAAGAACCAAGCAAGACAGAATCAAATATACAATCAAGCCTACTCAAGAAGAGTGGTGTGCATACAATAGAATATTGAAGAGATTCATCGACTACATCTCACTGCCTGTGAACCTGAAGCATATGACACTCTACTTCTCAAACAAAATCGAGAAGAGGACTCAGAATCACTTCTGATTAATTCCAAAACGAGTCCAGTGCTACACTGAAATCACTAGAGCCATTCCTAAACTCTACATCTCTGCTCTGTGATTTATCTATTCTACATTTTGAGCAGTGTGTGTTATCTGCTGTATTAAACACACACACTGACTCCTGTACTTTCACTGGAGGATCTGTAAATCCTCAGCAAACCTTTTACACTTCACTTCCCACTGTGGATAGTGGTAGAGGTCTTGTGACCTGGACTGCTGGCTGCTGTTGTTTGTTTTCCCACGTAGAACTGTGGTAGAGGTCTTGTGACCTGGACAGTGTGTTCACTGTTGTTAACCCCGATCCAGGGTGTGGATCATTTTATATAAACTTTTGAGAGGACTAAGTCTCGTCTTGAGACTGAACCTCTTGGTTAATTCTCTGTGTTTATAGTTATACTCTATATCCATACTATACATATTTATTTCATATTCCACTGCTATTACTTTGAAATACAATCTATCTTCAGAGCTACTTTGATAATTAAATTCGCAAGTGTTTATATTTGTTATAAATCAGTAAGTTAGTTTCAAAAGTTAATTTAATCATAAGATTAAGTTAACTGAGAATTAATCAATCTTTGAGAAACTAATTGAACCATTATAATCTATATAAATTCACTACAGTTTAATTTATTTTTGAAATTGGGGGATTTTAATAGAAATTGTTTTTAACAGAAATTTTAATTGGAACTCAATTCACCCCCCTCTTGAGTGTCCACTCCGAACAACAGTTTTCTTGGATTTAGAGTTTTTTATGTTTTTTATATTTTTATGTTTTTTTTGATTTTATGGTTTTTAGGGTTTTTTGGACTTTTAAGTATTTTAGGGTCTTTTGGTTTTTATTGGAATTTTGGTGGTTTTTTTAGTTTTTTTGGGTATTTAAGGGTTTTTAGAGTTTGTTATCATTTTTAGGGTTTAATTGGTTTAAGAGAATTCACTTTTTAGGGTTTTATGGATTTTTTATAGTTTTTTGAGTTTTTATGGGGTTTTATATTTAATTTTTGGTGCTTTTAGAGTTTAAGGGTCATTACACTATTTTTATCATTTCTTTGGATTTTTAGGGGTTTTATGTGCTTTCAGGTTTTTATAGTTTTCTTAGGGGTTTTCATTGTTTTTAGGGTTTTTAGGATTTTTTTATTTTTAAAGATTTTTAGGATTTTTATGTTTTTTATGATTTTTAGTAAATTTGAGGGTTTTTATGTTTTTAGGGTTCTAGGGTTTTTATAATTTTTTAGGTTTTTATTTTTTTTATGTGTTTTTTGATTTTTAATGTCTTTTTAGGGTTTTCCTAGGATTTTAGGGGATTTTACGTTTTATGAGATTTTTAGGGATTTTTAGGATTGTTATGGTTTCTTATGGTTTTTAAGGATTTTGAGGGGGTTTGGGATATTAAGGTGTTTATTGGATAATTGGGTTTTAGGGGTTTTTTGACTCGTTTAGGGTTTTAAGGGTTTTTTAGAGTTTTTAACATTTTATTGGTCATAATTAGTTTTTAGAGTTTTTTTGATTTTTTGGGTTGTTATGGGTTTTTAAGGTTTTATTGTTTTTAGGTGATTTAATGGATTTTAAGGTTTTATAGTTTTTTGGTTCTTTTATGGGTTTTTTAGGGTTTTAGTGTCTTTAATGTTTTTAGGGGTTTTAAGTGTTTTTTTAGTTTTTAAGGTCTTCTTAGGGGTTCTCAAAGATTTCTAGTTCTTTTCTAGTATTTTATGGTATTTAGGGTTTTGTGGATTTTCATGTGTATTAGAAGGTTCTAGAGATTTTGACATTTTTTGGGTTTGTAGTGGTTTTAAGTGTTTTTATTTTTTTAATATTTTCTTAGTGTTTTTTTGGGTTCTTAGGCTTATTTGCATTTTTAAATATTTTTTGGTCTTTTTTAGGATTATTATGGTTTTTTGGGGTTTTTAAGGATATGGGGGGTTTTATAGTCTTAGGGATTTTGTGGGATTTTATGTTTTTTATGTTTTTAGGGGTTTTAATGGTTTTTAGAGGTTTTTAAAATTCTAAAGCTTTAATGGGATTTTATAGTTTTTATATGATTTTAGGGATTTTATGGGATTTTAGGGTTTTTAATGATTTTAAGGTTTTTATGGAATTTAGTATTTTTTTAGGGTTTTTAACATTTTTAGGTTTTTAGGGATTGTAAGAGTTAATTGGTTTTTATGGGTTTCCTAAATTTTTAATTTTATTTTACATTTTTAGGTATTTTTCGGGGTTTTCAAGACTTCCTTGTTTTATTGTTTTTAGGGATTTTGATGGTTATAGGACTTTTTTGGATTTTTATGGGGTTTTCTGGGGTTTTAGGGGTTTGTTTTGAGTTTTTAGGATTTTTAATGTTTCTTATAGTTTTTTAAAAAATTAGGGGTCTATTGGGGTTTTAAAGATATTTATGGTATTTGTGGTTTTTTAGAGTTTCTTACGGTTTTTAGGGGTGTTGGGTTTTTTGGTTGACATAGGGTTTTATTTTTTTCCAAATTTTTAAGGCATTAAAGAGTTTCTAGGTATTCAATCATTTCATATGAATTTTCAGGGTTTTAGGGATTTTATTATTTTAAGGATTTCTGGGAAATTTTTAGGATTTTAATGGTTTATTAGGTTGTTTAGGGATTTTCAGGGTTCTTTTGGGTTTTTCGAGTTTGTAATGATTTTTTAGGATTTTAATCAATTTTTAGGTTTTCAATTTTTTAGGTTTTAATCATTTTCTTAGGGGTTTTCACGGTTTTAGGTGGTTTGGTGATTTTTGGGAATTTTAGTGATATTTTAAAAGTTTTTTGGGGTTTTTAGGGATTTTGAGGGTTTTAGGATTTATAGGGGTTTTTTTTTTGTTTTTTTGGGTTTTTAGATTTTTTAGAATTTTTATAATTTTTAGGGTTTTTTATAGTTTCTAACATTTTTAGATGTTTAAAGTGTTTTTAGAGTTTTTAGGGGGAGGTTTTGGGCTTTTATAATTTTTTTGGTTTTTATGAATTTTATGTTTTTTATGGATTTTAAGTGATTTTATGCTTTTTTAGGGTTTTTAGCAATTTTTATATTTTTAGGGGTTTTAATTTTTTTTGTTTTTATATATTTATTAGGTTTTTAAAGGATTATTTGTTTTTTTCGTTTTTAGTGATCCATATAGTTTTTTTAGAATTTATATTATTTTTCTGGTTTTCTTTTATTTTGAGGATTTTTATGGTTTTTAGGGGTTTTAGCATTTTTAGGGGTTATTAGTGCTTTTAAGGTTTTAATTATTTCTTAGTATTTTTCAATTTTTTTGGGGTTTTTACATTTTTAAGAAGTTTTAGGTCTTTTTCTAGGATTTTTATGGTTAATAGGGATTTTTAAGGTTTTCAGGTTCTTAGGGGTTTTATGGCCCTTATGGTTTTAATATTTTTAGGTGATTTTTAGTTTTTAGTGGTTTTAATGTGTTTAGTGGTTTTAATATTTTTAGGGGTTCAAATGTTTTTAGAGTGTTTAGTTGTTTTAGGGTTTTATGGGATTTTAGGGGTATTCACATTTTTAGGGGTTTTGAGTGCATTTAGGTTTTTATGGTTTTCTTTGGGTTTTGAGGGTTGTTTGGGATTTTTACATTTTTAGGGATTCTTAAGGATTTTTAGGATTTTTATTGTTTTTTAGGGTTTTATTTCATTTGAGGGTTTTTTGGGTTTAGTGTTTTTATGTTATTTATCATTTTTATGTTTTTTGGGTTTTAAGTGTTTTTTGTTTTTTATGGTTTTATTTGGGGTTTTCTGGATTTTTATGGTTTTTAATATTTTTATGGATTTTTATGGATTTTTAAATTTTTATAGTTTTTAGGGGTTTTTCAGATTTTTTGGGTTTATGTTTTTTAGTATATAATTGGAATTTATTGATTTTTGAGGGTTTCAGGTGTTTTTGTGATTTTTAGGGGTTTTTTGTTTTTATAGTTTTTAATGTTATTAGGGGTTTAATGAAGTTTTAGATTTTTTTATTGGTTCTTATGGTTCTTATATGGTTGTAGAGGTTTTTTAGGATTTTATGGGATTTTATGGTTTCTAGGGGTTTTAGGGTTTTTTATTGTTTTATGGTTTTGTGTTTTTTGGGGGTTTTAGTGTTATTTTAGATTTCAAGTTTTTTATGGTTTTTATATTTTTTTAATGTTTTTGGCTTTTAAGGTTTATTTATAGTTTTTAGTGGTTCATAGGGGTTTTACATGAATTTTTTTATGGTTTCTATGGGTATAAATAGTTTTTATGGGTTTTATGTGTTTTTATATTTTTTAGAGTTTTAAGGCTATTTAAGGATTTTATATGTTCTTATGATTTGACGGTTTTTTAGGTTTCTTTAGGGTGTTTTGGGTATTTTATGTTTATAGATATTTTTCATGATTTTTATGGTTTTTAGGGACTTTCATGATTTTGAATGTTTATAAGGTTTTTAGTGTTTTTTATGGTTTTTAATGTTTTTAGGTTTTTAAGGGTTTTATGTTTATTTAGTTTTTTTACGATTTTCATATGGGTTTCTCATGGTTTCATGGATTTTCTTCTTTTTTAGGTATTTTTGGAATTTTATTATTTTTATGGATTTTTAAATTTTTAGGGATTTTGTTGGTTTTAGGGTTTCTATGGTTTTGTGGTTTTTGAGGTTTTAGGGTTTTTTTGAGTTTTTTATGGATTTTAATGTCTTTATATTTTTTTAACATTTTTGTGGGTTTAAAGGGTTTTCCGAGTCTTTATATATTTTTTGGTTTTTATGGGTTTTGTTGTTTTTATTATTTTTAGGGGTTTTATGGTTTTTACGAGTTTTATGATTTTTAGGGTGTTTTTAGGGATTTTAGCATTTTTATGTTTTTAGGGGTTTTAATCATTTTTTTATTTTATGGTTTTCTTAGTGTTTTAGGGTTTTTGCGATTTCTATGTTTATAGTTATATTTACGGATTTTTTAGGATTTTTATTGTTTTTAGGCGTTTTAGGGATTTTAACAATTTTATGGGGTTTTTATGGATTTTATGCTTTTTATCGTATTTTAGGTTATTAATGTTCCAATGTGTTTTTTGGGTTATAAGGGAATTTAAGGGGTTTTAGGGTTTTTATGTTTTTTACATTTTTAGGGATCTTTATGTAATTTTTTGTATTTTTATAGATTTTTAGGGTTTTTTTGTTTTAGGGGTTATATAGTTTTTTTGAGTTTTTTTCCGTGTTTTATGGGTTTTTGGAGTTTTTAATGTTTTAGGGGTTTAAAGTGGTTTTGGATTTTTTTATTAGTTTTTTTGGGTTTTATGGGTTTTTAGGGTTTTTATGGTGTTTTATGTTTTATGGGTTTTTAGTGTCTTTCTATATTTTTTAGCGCATTTTTGTTTTTTATTGGTTTTACATTATTTTGTGTTTTAAGATTTTCTTATGTTTTTAGTGGTTTTAGTGTTTTTTCATTTTTGTTATTTTTAGGGAATATATGGTATTTTTATGTGTTTTTTTTGAATTTTTGGAATTTTGAGGGTCCTTAGGGATTTTTAGGGTTTTTAGGGGTTTTATGTATTTAGGTTTTTAGAGGATTTAAGTGTTTTTGTGTTTTTGTGTTTTCTTAGGGGTTTTAAAGGTTTTTACATCTTAAGGGTTTTTTGGTGGTTTTTAGGATTATTGTTTTTTTTTTCAGTTTTTGAGGGTTTTTAGAGTTTTTAGGGTATATATTGTATTTTTGGGTTTGTGGTTATTTTTTGAGTTTTGTATGGTGTTTGGATTTTTTACTATTTTTTAATATTTTGAGTGGTTTAAATGGTTTTTAGAGTTTTTAGTTTTTTATGGATTTTACTATCTTTTTGGTTTTTTATGGTTTTAAAGGTTTTATGGTTTTTATGGTTTTTATGGTTTTTAACTTGTTTTAGGTTTTGTAGTGGTTTAATTTTTTTTGGGTTTTATGTATTCTTAGGGTTTTCCAGGTTCTAGGATCTTTTTGGTTTTTAGGGAATTGTATGGTTTTTTAGTATTTTTATATTTTTCTAGGGAATTTAGGGAAAAGAAGGCGCGAACTAAGCAGGAAGCTTGGTGCCTCAATTTATAAATAAAAAACTACAAAACATTAAATGGGGACTTGTACATTCAGGTGCGGGTAGTACCCTTCATGTTAGAGTCTACATGAGACGCACAAAAAGGAGCAATGAAAGACCACCGTGAGCAGCATTCTTCAATAGCCATTTTCGAAAAAACATCAGCCACGATATTGACTTACCTGTATGCATGAGTGATCTTGAGGCTCAGGTTCTTGGATAAGCTAAGGCATTCGATCCATTGGGGTAGGAGCCGCCATGGAACCTTCCTTGAGTTTTGACGAAGAGCCTCCACCGCAAGCATCGAGTCAGATTCAATCTAGAGATGCATCCACCCAAAATTGATTTGAAAACTATACTGCCGTGATAATAGCCCAAAGCTCTACCTCATAGGTGTAGCCATTCCAAATGAAATTATAGGAAATGCCCTTGACAAAACCTCGATAGGTGCTGAAAACACCACCACATTCTAAAGGACCTGGTGAACCTACTGCTGCTCCATCGACATTAACTTTGATCCTTGATGGGTTTGGTGGAATCAAACGAATGTACTTCATCAACATTGGTTTTTTACACCTTCCAGAACCACCAAGAGTGTGGAGTGTGACACGATCATTGAAACAGTTGTTCATCATTCCTGATTAGATACACCCAGCCATTCGAACGACATTGTGCATGGAAATAATACCCTCATGTATGGAGAATGATTTATTCTTGAACATAGAATAATTCCTTGCAGTCCATAGGAAGGAAACAATTACCGCAGATGCATCAAGAAGAAGATTATGGAGCTTCTCACTGCAACTAAATTCTGTAATAAAAAAATCCTTTTGGGAAAGGTTCCAGGGGGTAAACAGTGACCAAATATGTCTTGTATGTGTTTCCATAATCTATGCTCAAGATTGCATTAAAAAAAAGGGGGTTTTACACTTTCAGGATCTCGTAAACAGAGGATGCAGGTCGATACAATATGCCATCCAGGTTTTTGCAACTGACCATGCATAGGCAGTCGGTTTCTCCAAATCTTCCAAAGGAGAAGGAAGTGTCTAGGATGGATGAATTGGCACTTATATATCAGAATCCATGAGGGGGGGGGGGGCTCCAGGCCTCACTGACATTTGAGCTTATAAAAATACTTTGAAGTGAGTTGACCAATTAGATTAGGCTACCATATGAGAGTATCAGAATCAATGTAGCTGTAGTGATGAATCTGGGAAATAATGTTTACTGGTAAAAGTCCATATAGCTCCATCTGCCTGGAATTGATATCGTTGATAGACATGTGGTGCAGACCTTGAGGTACCTGCATGATTTCATATAGAGGATAGTCGAGCAATGGAGTGAACCAACAGTTCAGATTGGAGTTTTTTGAAACAACCCAAATTGATTAAGAGATAATGTCTTGATGTGTGGAATTAATTGTGGTCCAGATAGAGGAGAGCATGTATCCAGTGTATCCAGTTCACAAATGAGCAGTACATCTTTCTTTAATGTTCTTTTATGTGCATTTATGTTTGTATTGTATCATTAGGTTTTTTAGGTTTTTTGGGTTTTTAAGGTTTTAGGAATATTTGGGAACATTTTAGTTTTTTTATTTTTTAGGTTTGAAAGGGATTTTGAATGTTATTTGGGGTTTTTAGTGTTTTTTGGGGTTTTATTGGTTTTAATGTTTTTAGGGGATTTAACTGTTTTAGGATTTTTGGTTTTCTCATTATTTTACGGGTTTTACCATTTTTTTAGTTTTTATAGGTTCAATGTTTTTTAGGTTTTTAATGTTTTCTAATGTTTTTCAATGGTTTTAGGGGTTTTTACAAAAAAATTTCGAATTTGTAGGGATTCCTTAGTATTTTTATGGTTTTTAGGGGTTCTAGGGTTTTTATGTCTGTTTATTTGTAGGGTTTTTTTAGTTTTTTAGGGTTTTATGTATTTTTATAGTTTTTTTTATCATTTTAATGTATTTAAAGGTTTTTAGATATTTAGTGTATTTTTATTAAATTTTAGGGTTTTATGGTTTTTATGGGGTTTTAGGGGTTTTTTGGTTTTTAGGGTTTTTTAGTGTTTTTAATTTTTATTCGGTTATAGGGGTTTAAATAGTTTTTATGTTTTTATGGTTTTCTTTGGGGTTTTGAGTTTTTTTATGTTTTTAGGGATTTTTAGGGTTTTTTTGGGATTTTCGTGGGTTTTTATGGTTTTTTGGTATTTTGGGGGTTTTAGGGTTTTTATGGTCTTTTGGGGGTTTTTTTTCAATTTTTCGGGGTTTTATGTTATTTTTGAGTTTTTAACACTTTAAGGGGTTTATAGGGTTTTTAGATTTTTTGTGGGTCATGCATTTTTAAGGGGGTTTTTATAGTTTTTATAGGTGTTTATGGTTTTAGGGTATTTTTGGTTTTTGGGTTTTTTAGGGTATTTAAATTTTTTTAGGTTTTTTTGTGTTACAAATGTTTTTAGGTATTTATTATTTTCTTATGTTTTTTTATATTTTTTGATTTTTCGGTTTTTAGGATGTTTTTAGATATTTCTGGTGTTTAGTTTTTTACGGATTTACATTTTTTAAAAAAAATTATGGATTTTAGGGATTATGAGGTTTTTAGGGTTTTAGTGGTTTTTATGAATTTATGGGTTTTAAGTGTTTTGAGGTTCTTATGGTTTTATTTTTTTTAAGGGTTTAGTGTGTTTTATTTATTTAGGGTTTTTTGGGTTTTTTATGATTTTTATTGGTTTTAAGGGGTTTGATGGGTTTTCTGGTTTTTTAAAAAAATTTAGGGATTTTATGGTATTTTTGTGTTTTTGGTGTTTTTAGTGTTTTTATGGATTTTAATGTTTTATAATGTTTAACATTTTTAGGGGTTCAAAGGTTTTGTAGATTTTTTTAGTGGCTTTAAAGGGTTTTCAGATTTATTAGGGGTTTTATCAATTTGTATGTTTTTAGGGATATTAACTATTTCTAGGATTTTTAGGTTTTTCTTAGGTGTTTTTAGGGTTTTATGGTTTTTTATATTTTCATGTATTTTTAGGGATTTTTCATATTTTTATGGGTTTTAGGCTTTCTATGGATTCTAGGTATTTAGAAGAAATTATGGAATTTATAATATTTATATTTTTTGGAGTTTGAGGGATTTTTGATTTTTTAGGGGTTTTGATTTTGTTTATGTTTTTATATTTTTAAATGGATTTTAGAAATTTTAGTGGATTTAGTGTTTTTTTGGTTATAGGGTTTTATAGTGTTTTATTGTTATTAAGGTCTATTAGGGTTTTTAGTATTTTTTGTGATTTGTAAGGGTACTAATTGATTTTATATTTTTAATTTTTCTATGGTTTTTTAGGGTATTTAGGTTTTTATGTTTTCAGAAGGTTTTATGATTTTTTATGAATTTAATGATTTTTTGCAGTTTTTAGAGATTTAGTGTGTTTTTAGTATTTTTTTTGAATTTTGAGTTTTTCATGGTTTTAGGTTTTATTTATTTTTTTTCTGGTTTTTAGGGTTTTTTTTTATTTTTATGGTTTTTATTGGTTTTATGTATTTTGAGGTGTTTTATGGTTTTTAGGGTTCTTTGGGTTTTTTGGGTTTTGGGGGTTTTATGTTTTTTTATATTTTTATAATTTTTAGTGTTTATAAACAATTTTAGGGGTTTGAAGTGTTTTTTGATTATTTAGTTTTTCTTAGGGTTTATGTTTTTAGGGTTTTTTATGGTTCTTTAGGGGTTTATGATTTTTAGGGGGTTTTAGGTTTTCTAGGGTTATTAGCATTTTTAGCATTTTTAGGGGTTTTAGGTGCTTTTAGTTTTTAGGATTTTCATAAGGGTTTTGAAGGTTTTTAGGGTTTTATAATATTTTTCGGATTTTGACGGATTATTTTGGATTGTTATGCTTTTTAGGGGTTTTGTGGATTTTGAGGGGTTTAATGATATTTATTATTTTAGGGTTTTTATGGGGTTTCGGTTTATAGGGGTTTTTTGTGTTTTTAGGAGTGTTATGGTTTTTATAGTTTAAAGAAATAGGGGTATTAAGTTTTATTGAGTTTTTAGTGTGTTCTTAGAGTTTTTATGGTGTTTACGTTTTTAAGGGTTTTAGGGTTTTTTTATGGTTTTTAGGTATTTTTACTGTTTTTTGTGTTTTTTTGGGTTTTAGTATTTTTTATATTTCTAGTTGTTTTATGAGTTTTTAGGTTTATAATGTTTTATTAAGTTTTTTCATGTTTTTTGGGGGGTTTATGTTTTTAGTGATTTTAGGGGTTTTCTATGATTTTATGGTTTTTTGGGTTTTTATGGATTTTGAAGGGCTTTAGGGTTATTCGGTTTTTATGATTTTTTTTTGTTTTTTTGGGTTTTTTTAATTTGTTCAGGGGTTTTAAGGTTTTTTATTTATTTTTAATTTATTGGGATTTAAATATATTTAAAAAATTTAGTGTTTCTATGGGGTTTTAGGGGTTTTTAAGGTTTTAGGGATTTTTATAATTTTAGGGTTTTATGGTTTTTAACATTTTTTAGGTTTTTATGTGTTTTTAGTTTTTTTTTGTATTAAAGTTTTTATTAGGGGTTTCAAAGATTTTATGAGTTTTTACATTTATAGGGATTTTTTAGGATTCTATAGTTTTTAGGGATTTTGAGGGTTTTATGATTTTTATGGTTTTCAGGGTATTTTTGGTTTTTTTAGATTTTTAGGGTTTTTAAGGTTTTTTATAGTTTTTTAAAAAAATTGGGGTTTAATTTTGTTTAGAGTTTTCGTGGGTTTTTAGTATTTTTATGTTTTTACGGGTTTTATGGTTTTTAAGGGTGTATGGTTTTGAGGGTTTTTAGGTTTTTTAATTTTTTTGGGTTTTTATATTTTTTAGGTTTTTGGGGGGTTTAAGTGTTTTTAGCTTTTTTATGTTTTATTAGTGTTTTCTGGGTATTTTGGGTTTTAGGGTTTTTTAGGTTTTTTCTAGGTTTTTAGGTTTTTTTGGATTTTAATTGGTTTTATGAATTTTTATGGGTTTACGGTTTTTTAGGGTTTTTAGCATTTTTTTGTTTGTTAGGGGTTTTATGTATTTTTAGGTTTGTAAGGTTTACATATTGTTTGATGAGGATAATGTAATCCATGGGAATCAGGGGGGGGGGGTTGAAGGTAGACTTTATGAGGAGGGAGGAATGCACATGATTGCACAAGACCCATTATGTGGAGTTGGTGGCCCAATGACAAGGGAGTGGACCAATAGAATGAACGTGGTCTTAAATGGATTAATCATGTAATTATAAGGGGGTATCGATACCATTGATTAAGGGAATAATATGGTCCTATATTTATATTAATTATGTCTCACACATTATTTTAAGGACCTATCACTTAGTGTGCTACGAATTTCAAGGCCAACCCTCCACAGAATCTTTAAAGTCAAACATGGTGGGAATGTTGTCTTTACATTCCAAAATGGTGTGCTACATGTCCCTTAAAGTTATATTCAAAAAAGTTCACTTAGGATTTTTTACATGTGGAAACTTGGTGTTATAGTTTTGTATCACTCTTTGTCTATAAATAGACACCCAATTGTACACTTTGGGCATCGTGAATGTAGGTAATGTTATTATGGTGGATTTTGCTTGAAATATTTTTCTACTTGATTAATTCTTGACTTATAAAAGGATTGTTCATACACTGTGGCATCTTGTGGCTAGATTTCATAGATACATGATATCATTGGTTTCAACCTTGAAAACTCTCTCCTTTCCCCCTTATTTCCACCATTAATATCCCTTCTCACTTGTTTTATTGCAAAGATCTAGGTGCTCAACACAAAAACGTAGAAAAAGGTTCATAAGAAACTTCCAAGAGGGTCTTGGATCACATATCAGTTGGTATTAGATACCAATTTTAATAAATCGAGTTCATCATTTTTTATCCCTTATTCCATCTTATTTTTTCTTTGAATTTAACTGACATCAATTCTGGTCCATTTTTTTCATCACATACTGACATCATTTATTCATCATTTATGATGTAAAGTATTTCAATTTGTTTGATGATAATCACATATTTATTCTCTATTTTGAATCATTTATTCAAATCTATAAATTGTGTGATACATCAAGTTCAAATTTTGTGATGAATTCTGCACATTTACAACCATTCATTAGAACCCACAATTTCATGTACATAACCCTTTATTCATGTATTTTGTGTATATTAAATTATTGGATTAGTTTTTGGGAGGTTAAAATGGTATTTTTCAATTTTTTGATTCTTTTGTGGTGGTCCGCAGTTTAAGCCTGGTTGGTAGAAATTGTGAAACACTACCAAGAAACTGTGCAATTGGAATAGTGGACACTGGAGAGGGGAACAATTAAGCACACAATTTAGCCAAATGGTATGGATGTACAATAGAAATTACATAATTATGGATAGTGGGGTATAGCATAGTTGGTTCATGGCTTGTCGAAACATGTTATCCAAACCTGCGGGGTGTCTTTTGATGTATCAGCTCATGCACAGTTAGTGCATGGTTTTTCTAACCATGTGCACTAACTGTGCACCATTGAAAATTAGATTAAAAAATCGTGGATATGATACAATTTAGCTCATAAAATACTCTTTTTTCCTAAACAGTCCATAAAACTAATTCCACTTCCTTTCAAGGTGGTGTAGACAATTTATTTCGATCTGGTAGTGATTCCTAGGAGAATTTGAGTGCTTTGGAACAAGAATTCATCATTATGTGCTCATTCTTCATTGTTTTCCTTAGATATCTTCTCCTTCCCTCTTTTATACTTGTGGATCTAGTTCAATGGGTATGTATCAATGTTTTACTATTATAACCTAGATGGGATTTTATTATTTTGATTGAAGGGAACACTATCTATGTGGGAATCCTGAATAGTTAAGATGGTTTGTTAAAGTTATTGTGTTTCTCTTTATTTTCAATTTAGATTGAAATGTTGGTGTCTTCTCTTCCAACTCCTATTTATTAATAATTGAAGGATTGATTGTAAGTTTATTTAATTTATTGAAATTTATGTGAAAATCATGATATGATGATTGAATTCTCTATTGAATTATGGTTTTTTAAATCATGGTAATTGGATGGTTTTTTGGAAAATTATTGTTTATAATTTCAAAAATGTGATTTTAAAATTATAGTTGGTTAATGTAAGTAATTTTTTTTAAATTATTTTATTGAAATGGGTTGATATGATTTTTTCATAATCATTGGGTATGAGTTTAATGGGATGTATAATGGTCTTGAAGTACAATTATCGAAGGGATGTAGTAAGTAGGTAGAGTTCCACAATCAATGGTAACACCAAGATTTTGTGTGTGTTTTTGTTAAGGATATGTGTGTACAAGGAATTGTATATTCCAACTTATTAATTGAAAAATGTTTAAAATATTTTTTTCTCTTTAAAAATTATTATTTTAGTTGTTGATGTATAAGTTGAAATAAAATGGTTTTGAAGGCATGTTTGATTTATTACCTTAGAATAAAATTATAGTTAGATATAAACTTATTGATTTTTTTAAAAATATTTTATGTAAATTAGATGAAATGTTCAATCCTTAGGGAATGATTAAGTAATTCATTAGGGACGCTTTGAATCTCATAAGCGCATGATAGAGCCAGTGATCGTGAATCGACGTCCCTTGGATTCTAAGCTAAATGATGTTAGTTCCCCAAATCTCATTTTTTTCCTTCAAAGGTACGAATGCTGGAATCCGTAAGAAGGGTTCAGTTGCTCACGTCAAAGCTGATATGGAAGTAATATCGGAAGGACTAGAGATTGGGGTGCACTCCATCATAGCTCGTCTCATTTTTTCCAGAGGCTCTGTGCCATGGAAGCTCGAGAAACATACACAACGACTGTCGGACATATGGGGCTTCACCTCCTCGAAGTGTGTCTCTTTAGGGAAAATATTCTACCACATCCTATTTCCCTCTGAAGAACTCAAGCTGCGATCCTGGGGTTATGGATCAATTTCCTTCAAACCGGGGGCGTTGCACATCTGGGAATGGGACCGAAAGTTCAACCCCTTTGAAGTAGGTAATACCTCGGTTCAATCTTGGGTGAAGGTATACATTTTAAACTGGATTCTTTGGAACAATTGAATCTTATATGACATTGCCTTGGCCTTAGGAGTTCCGATTAAACTGGATAAAGAAACTGACACTGCCAGATATGGACACTATGCTAGATTCTTAGTTGAAGTAGATATTTGTTCTCCATTGATAAACAAGGTTTATCTCTTGACTGATGTTGATGAACTTGAACTGACAATTGAATATGAAAACCATCCCCGGTTCTGTTCATACTATAAGACTATAGGACATGATTTCTCAAACTATAAGAGATCTATTATTTGTTCCTTTTACTCTTTATGTGGGAATGACATCAGTTCTTGCTTCAAAAAGAAACACTCTCATAATACTGGTTCCTCTAAATCTACCCAAATGGTTGGGATTACTGGGGATGCATTTGCTACTGAAAATTCTACTCAGAAGTTGTCACAACTTGTTACTTTAGATCCCCATCTTGCCCTGGGAACTAACCAGGAGATGGTAAAACCATCTCCTCTTACTGCTGGAAATTTTGATTTTAATACATTTTATGATAAATTGAATCCCCCCGATATGTATGTGCAACCTCAAAAGGTTTCTGAACAACATGACACTCGGTCATGGGCTGACATTGTTGAGAAGGGAAGGGATGGTAAGACCCAGGTTACTGCTCCGAATCTGGAAACTATGGGTCTCACTGCTCAGGTCACAACACAACACCCCTACTCTGGAAGTGAACAATATGTTTCTATTGCTGGTAAAGCCGATTCACCTCTCTCTTCTGCATCTTGTAGTGTTGATAAAAATGCTGGGAAAAGGTTTATGTACCCAGTTCTAGAACAGCACTCTGTTGATCTTTTAAAGAAGTCTATACATTTTGAATAACCTACTGTAGTTCCCACAAAGGAGAACCAACCTCCTAATGACGATCTTGGAAATCTTGTTCTCATCTTGCCTCCAGTTCCATTACCTAGCATGATTGATCCGCAACCATCTACAAAAGTCCAGATGAAAACTACTAACACATTTGAAGCTCTTAATAGTGTTGCAGGACATACTGAGGTTGATGCTGCTAATCCTCCAAGGGAAAACGAACAGACTGCCTTGATGCAACCCCCAGCAACACTGTTTGGCCCACAGCATATGGCAGAGAAGACTCTGGTGGCGAACCTTGTGCCAACAGAAGGTGAAGATGGACGTGATGGATCTTGGAAACATACTAAATCATTGAAAGTAGGAAGACTTCCTAGTAGTCATGGGCGAGTATGTGGACGAGTAGAACTGACCTCAAAGAATGATGAAACACATTTTGTGGATTCAGACACAGATGACACAGACATCGATGGTCTTCTTCAACGAGCAAGAAATCTTGACGCGCTTCACACCATGGGCCGTGGGTGAGGGCGAGGACGTAAGATTGACTGGGTCTTCTTGAAAGATGCACAGTTAAAGATTGTAGATAAGATTAGGAAAAAATTGGGCCCTCGTGATGAGGGTCACTGAATTTGTGTGAAATGAACACCTGCTCTCATTTTTCATTGTTTTCTTTTGTTTCAATGAAAAGGTCCTTGGCCCTCACCTTTAAAAAAATAGGTAAAATAAAGGTATCCCAGTTCTTTAGTGATGCTTCTTGATACCTTGGGCTAGGCATGTGAATTTGGATCATGGAGAATATTATGACTTTTTATTTGTTTCTTTGGTGTTTTTTGTATTTTTTATGATTTGGTTCCATTGGTAATGTCCCAGTGATTCCTCTTGTAATATTATATTGTATTTTGGTTTAGCCTTTCATTGGATTGCATTTTGGTACCGTTGCATCATTAAGAAGTTTGGATTTTATGGTCATAATTTGTTTGGTAATTTTATATTAAAATATAAAATCATCCCAAAATGGTTTACGAGTCCCTTAGCATTTATATCAAGCCTTTGGTGTCATAGGGATGTCACCTAAGGCCTAGTATCTCCCCCGTCACTTCTGAAGCCAATTAGAAGGGGTGGGATGTTACAAATGGTATCATTTTATTCATTCCGTGACTTTTAAATCATATTGTTCTATCTATTGAGGTTGTATCAATGATATAGGGTTTTTATAACATGAAATATAAAGCCTAAAAGTCATATCTACCCTCTTTATATTGAAACATATGTTACAAGGGAGTTGGGTACATGGCTATTTTGAGATACTTCAAGGAGTTTTCACCTCATCATCATGGGTTTAGCCCATGGTAATATCATGATATGAATTTATTAAATTAATTCACACTAAGAGTTAGTAATTCATTTTGAGTAATGATTTAGGATTTGGTAGAAAAGTGTTTATTTTTAAAAATAGTCGAAAATGGAATGATTTTCAAAAGCATGGTGGAATTTCCAAAAAGGGTTTGAAAGTTGAAATTATTGTAATTTGGAAAGCCTTGTTATGATATCTATGATTTAGTACGTTTGAAATTTCTAGGCCATCTGTTTCTATAGAGTGAGGCTAAATGGAGTATTATTTTTTTATAGTGAATGAAATCAGATATGCACCCTAGAAACAAATCGGAAGAGGCTACTAAGAATGTCATTTCACCTAAGCCATGGGTGAAACCACTATTATTTCATAGTATTGTTCAACAATTTCTGGTCATGGAAAAAGGAAAAAAATAATGAAACAAGAAATTTGGATCATTTAGTTCACTCGCAAAACCAGGATCCACCCATCTTTCAGGGTGATTTAGAACCGAAAAAAACAAAAGTGATGCTAAATAGGATCAATCAAATATCTAATTTCCTTAGCACACAAGCTTAGTTTAATTTTATGTTGGGAATGTACATGTTATAAAATATTTCATTCTAGTTCTAGGATTTTGAAATTCAGGATAAATTTGGAAAAAGAATGAAATGAGAAGCTTTTTATGAATTTTTTAACAACAAATTCTATCCTCATACTTTTCAGAAATCAACAACAAAATACATATTCAATTTGAAGAAATAGAACCTTACAATTATAGAGTATGTGGAAAATTTTAGGAATTTAGTTTGATTATAACCATAATTTTCTAATTTTTCATCCTTAAAGGCACACATTTTTCAAATCGGGGTTTAGGTCAGAGATTATATCATATATTTTCATTCTTTTCATATCAAATTAAATGAAGATTTCAAATTGAGAAATAGTGGAACAAATAGCCAAATTAGGAAATATTGCTTGAGGAGGAATGTTAATACCAATGGATACTAAAAAAACTAATGATAGGTATAATAGGAAGAGGAACACATACTTCCATGGATTTAGTATGAATCAGAATCATATGATAGGATCAGTGAATCTTCCTCCTAAACCAAAGGGCACACCCAATTATTTTCAATGTGGTTATCTCGATTACATAATGGGATATTATAGAACACCACATAGATCATGTCACAATTAAAATAATATGGGACATCTATAGTGTTATTGTCACTGTGCTCCGAGGATAGGTGCTAGGGACACATTTCATGCCTCGCAGGAATTGTATGCTTTGATTAGATGAGTGAAGTAAAATAGATATCATCAGAAAACCAGATCAAGCCATGGTGATTTTAGGAATACAATAACTTCTAATGCAGGGAAAAATCAATAGGATAACAAATAGAAAAGTGTTATGAGTAATTAATTGTATGGAGTTGAGAATGGGATCATGGATTACAAATAGACACCTTTGATAGTAATAGGTATGATTATTTTTAATGAAAAATATTTACAAGATTTCCTTGATATTGGTGTATTTCATTCATTTATTGTTTCTCATTCTATTGATCTAATAGGCTTGCATATTGAGATTATTCACTCTATTTTGAAACCTCAAACTCTTCTTGTATAAAAATAATATATAGCCTTTGTTTGCAAAGAATTTATTATAACTATAGATGGGTCTGAATTTATTTGGGACTTCTCTATGCTAGATATGGATGTATATGACTTAATCCTAGATATGGATTGGTTGACAATGTTCAAATATCAAATTTACAACTATACCTAAAGGGGTATCTTTACAACTGATGATGATTTCAAGAATATCTTTAAAAAAAATTGGATTGTAAAGGTATGTGGAAAAGGATTATTGGAACCAATAGATGGAAATATCTCATTCTAGTAGACATCCTTGACCTTGGAATCAATGGATGAGATTGAAAATACCTATTTTACAAAAAAAATACCATTTTATGGATCTTTTTCTAGATAATTCCCCAAGCATTCCATCCATAAAAGAATTAGAGTTTGTGATTGATCTCATACTAGGTACCGGTCCTATATCACATCCATCTTATCGGATGGTACCGAAAAATTTAAGGGAATTGAAAGTCTAGTTAGAAGATTTGGAAAGGAATGTGTTCATTCAGCCTAGTATGTTTCTATGGGTAACACCAGTTAATTTTGGGAAAATGGAATATGGAACTCTTATAATTCATGTGGATTATAGAAGTATTAATCAGGTTAGGATAATTAATCATTATCCTCTTCCATGAATTGATGGCCTGATTGATCAATTGAGGGGAGCCCGGTGGTTCTCTAATATTGATATGCATTTAGTATATCACAATCTATAGGTTTAGAAGGAGGAAATTCCAAACAAAAATTTCATAGGTTGATATGTCCAATACAAGTATGTGGTTATTCATTTTGGTTTTATGAATTCACTATATATATTGATAGAATTGAGGAATGAGACATTTCAAAGGTATCAGGATTATTTTTTGGTCATAATTCTGGATGAAATAGAAGTGTATTCTGGGAAAAAGGATGAGAATTAGAAAAACATGGAAATATTTTTGGGTATCCTGAGGTATCATCGCTTGTATGCAAAAATATCAAACAATGGATTTTTTGATACAAGAGGTATATTTCCTTGGAAATGTTATCTCAGAAAAAGGTGTTCTTTTGGACTAAAAATGATAGAGGATGTGATCTCTTGGAAACTATCAAATTATTTCTTTGAGATATGAAATTTATTTTTCCTATAAGGATATTATAGATGTTTTGTTTGTGAGTTTTCAAGACTAGAATCACCGATGATATATTTAACAAGGAAAAGAGTTCTATTACAATGGAATGAGCCATGTCAAAAGTCATTTCAAGATCTTATTGTTTCCCTTAGAAAAAAATAATCTTGATATTTTCATAATAAGTATAAGGTTGTGTGGTGTATTTTGATTTGTTGGGTTCTAGGTTGGGGTCTGTTATCATGTTGCGAGATCATGTTGTTTCTTATGGATCATGATAACTATATTTCTATGAAAAGAACTAACCCACACATGATTTGGAATTATCTATTATGATCTATTATGTAAATACCTAGCATCATTATCTCTTTGGTCAGAAATTATTGGTTTTTACAAATCATAAGATCTTGAAACACATTTTATCACAATGATATTTTAATTTGAGACAAAGAAGATTGATGGATTTTCTTCAAATTTTTGAATATGAATTAATGTATACATTGAGTAAACAGAACTATATAAAGGATTTATTCAGAAGAAATTCATATAGTCAGTTGGTGAAATAGACTTCAGATCAATGGAATATAGTGTTGGTGATTACTGAAAAACACATTGACTATGATGATAGAGGTAGTGTTCCTATTTTATTTCGGATTTATTTTGTTCCTATTTTGGTAGATAAGGTTAAATAGCCATAAAAATTTGATTCTAAATGTGTTTATCTGAGGTAGAAACTCAATGCGGGGGATACCATTGAGGGGTAGATGTTTGAAAGATGATTAGAGTTTTGGTTTCAAGATTGGATGGTGGTACCATTGTCTTTTTAGATACAATTATTTTATTCTTATCACCATTGAACATGGATTTTTCATCCTAGAATATTAAATATGTATAATAAAGTGAGGGTACAATTTTGGTGGTCTGTAATAAAAATAATGTTCGGTGAGTTTGTTTTGGATGTGTAACCTAGAAACATGTTAATATAGAGAACCAATGTCAAGTAGGTGTACAACAGTATTTACTAATTCATATGTGAAAGTGGGAGTATATAGCTTTTTATTTTATACCAGGACTTCCAATGATGTTTCAAAAAAAAATGATTCCATATGGGTGATAGTGGATCGGCACACAACATTATCCCATTTTATCCATATTCATGAATCCAATGTGATAGATGGCATTTCAATAATCTATATCTAAGAAGTTGTAAAGAGGTATGGTGTTCCACCATTTATTTTATTTTAAAGATACCCTTGGTTTGATTTTCATTTTTAGAAATATTTATAGCTAGACCTTAGGAGTCAGTTGACTATGATCACAACCTATCATACTCAAATGAATGGACAATATGAAAGGACTATCCAAACATTAAAGGAAATTTATAGGGATTGTGTAATAGATATTTTTAGCTCTTAGGAGGAGAACAATAAATTAGTGGAGTTCTCATACAAAAACATTATACATACTTTATACATATGGATCCTTTTGAATAATTTTATGAGCTTCCATGTAATTATACATTTTTTGGGTGAGAGTACGTGAGACATTACTGGTTAGACCAAGCCTTTTGCAATAGATAATGGATAATATTTAGTTAATCAAAATATTATGTATACGATACAGAGTCATCAAAAATATTATTTATATCATCATCGATGGTTGTTTTCATTTTAGGTGAGTGGTCATTTTTTATTGAGAATATCTAAGTCATGGGAATTGTCGTTTTGGGATGAATAGAAAGTTATCTCATCAATAAATAAGTCCTTTTGAGATACTTGAATGGGAATGTGAAGTGGAATATGAATTTTATTTTTCACCAAGGTTCAGTTCAGTGCATAATGTGTTTCATGTATCTCAATTAAGTAATTATCAACCTAACCCAAACAATGTGATTTGATGGGATCACATTGACATTGAGATGGATTATATGATGGTTCATGAGCTAGTAGAGATTCTAGATTAGAAAGTAAAATTCTTTCATGGAAAATTCATATGTATAGTGTGGGTTTTATTGAAATGTAGTCAGATTCAAGTGGAATGTGTAGAGTAAGAAAACAAAATGACGGAGAAATAGAAAGAAATATTCCAGGACAACTCTGGTTTTAGACATTATGTTGATAGAAATACCAATGTTTGGGAGAATGTATCACCCCTAGTATAAAGTAATGGACCCTTTATTTATTTATTTCATGTATATAAAATTATCAGGTTATTTTTTAGGAGGATCAGAGGATCATTGGTATGTTTAAGAGGATTATCTGGACGGGCATAATTTGATCATATTTATTATAAATTGTGAAACACCATGAAAGAAATAAGAAACTCCAATAGTGGAAACTAGGGGGGGAACATGGTTAGCCACACGATTTGGCTAAACCTTGTAGTTTCCCAGTAGAAACTGTTCAATTTTGTATAGTGGTGTATAACATTATTGACACATGGTTTGTCTAACTATGTGATCCAATCGTGTGAGGTGTGTTTGGAGGTAGTAACGGTGCATGGTTTGTACATAGGTTTCCTAACCATGCACCCTACCCATGCACTGCAGAAAATTAGATCATAAAATTGTTGATATAATCTAATTTAACACCTTAACCAATCAATTTTCATTGATCGTTCCATAACACAAATTCCTCTTCTTCCTGAGGTGGTGTAGATAATTCCATTCCATCTAGGATAAATTCCTAGGTGAATCCAAGTGTGTTGGAGACCCATATTTTTTGTTAAGTGCTCATTCTTAATTTTTTTTCCATATATCAATTCCCATATTCTATTTTAGGATAATGGGTCTAGTTTACTGAGAATATATCCATGTTTTTTTATATAAATCAGGATGGGATATAATTGTCTTTATTGAATGGAATGATATCCAAGTTGGAATCATGAATATTTTTTTCCAGTATATTGAAGTTATTATGTCATTATTTTTTTTCTCATAATTTTGTGAGGTTGGTGTCATATATCTTAAATACTCCAGAATATAGATTTAATGAATGATTTAAAATTGATTTAATTTTATTAAATTTTTGTGAATATCATGCTGTAATTTTATGGAATTCACATTTGAATTTTGGTTTTTGAAATAATGGGAATTGGATGGATTTTTAGAAAACAATTGTTCATATGTTGAAAAAGGTGATTTTAAAATAATGGTTAGTTTATGAAAGTAAAGTATATATAGAAATTATTTTATTGAAATATTTTCATATGATTTGGTAATAAATATTAGGAATAATTTGAATGAGATAGATAACTTTTGTGAAGTACCACCATCAATGGGAAGAATTATAGACGTGTTGTTACACTATCAATGGTAACTATGAGCTTGTTTGTGTTGTTTTATTGAGGATGTGTGTGGAAATGGAAATTTTTATAAAAAATCATAAAATTAAAATGGTAAAAATATATTTTGATTTTCCTTCAAAATTTATTATGTTAGTTTATGAAGTATTCCTTGAAAAAAATGGTTTTGAATTCTTGTTTTATTTTTTTCATTTGGAAACTATTTTTTGTTGGATATAAACTACTTTAAATTATTTTTAAAATATTTCATATTTTTTTTCTAAAAACATTTAATCACAGTGGTGTGAGTTGGGAATTAATTTGGTAAATCCTATAGAGTTTTATTCTCACCCCCTAAATGGGAACTATGGTGTGTTTGTAGAAGTTATATATTAAGACACATGTAAATAAATGGTATCCCAGTTCATTAGTGATTATTTTGGATACCTTGGGTTGGGCATGTGGATTTTGAGCTTGGTGTATAATTAAACCTTTTTAGTGTCTTTGGTGCCTTTTTGTTTTGTTATAATTTGGCTCCATTGGTTATGTCACATTTATTTCTATTGTAATATAATATTTTCTTTTGGTTTAGTCTTGTGTTGGACTGTAATTTTGTACTCATGAATCTTTTAGAAGTTTGGTTGTTATGGTCATCATTGTATTTTTTATTTTATCTTAAAATGTAAAATAATACCCCAATTGTTTCTGGGGTCCTTTGAATTTTTGTTTCCAGCCTTTAGTGTCTTAGGGATGTCACATAAGGCCAAGTAACTCCCCCATACCTTCTCAGTCCAATTTGGATGGGAGAGATGTTATAGTTAAAATATCACTTTTATTATATTTTAAGTTTCAAATTATTTCTTCTCCTGAATTTACAAGTTTAAAATTAAATTTATTTATACTATATTTATTCAAAAAAAGATCTTAAAAAAATTAATGGTTAAAAATCACAAAATCTTGATTCCTTCATCCATTTATTATTTTTTCTCTTCTATATTCCCCTTCCCACATTTTCCTACTAAATACATTTAAAATTTTATCTTTTAATTCAATGATCCTTTAGATTTATTGAAACTGTGTAAGAATGATATAATAAGAAAGTTGAGTGGAAAAGGAAAGAGGGATAAATTTTGATTAAAAATCCAAAATTGAGTGAAACATGATCGAACATTATATTTTTCAGTCTAAACATGTGAGGGGTGTGTGAAGTCCATATTCTATTCTATTTAAATTTTCATATAGGATTAGTAAGTAGTATAGGAGAGTAAAACCAATAAAAAATACATTAAGGTGTTCATGTGGGTTTTACAATATCAATTACAAAGGTTGAATGCAAGGATGAATGAATTGAAATCAACTTCCAATTATATAGAACTAATAAGGATGAGGGTCCTTGAAGAAGAGGAGGATTTCCTTGACTTTCATGAGTCACAATTCGGATAAATTAACCACCATGGAGGAAAACTAATGATTTTGGAGGAGTAAAGTAAAGGATCCTATCATTCCAAGGAAATAATGACACGAAAACATACTCCAAATGGAAAAAAAGATAAATAATGTTTTTGATTGTTCGAACTATTTAGAGGAAAATAAGGTGAAGTTAATGGCTATGGAATTAACTTACTATGCTTGTATTTCTTGGGACCAACTATAAGTGAGTTGATATAAATGTGCGGAAAGTCCCATATGAACTGGGGAGGAGATAAAAGTGTTAGTGTGTTACAGGTTTTTTTCTAGCCACTATTAAAGTGATTTTCTCAAAAAATTATAGGGTTTGGAACATAGACATATTAATATTTATGAGAATAATAAAGAGATAGAGATCATCATGGTTTATTCTAGTATTGATGAGGAGTGAGAGGCCACTATGGAAATGTTTTTGAACGGCCTCAACCATGAAATTTAATAAATAGAAGACATACACCACTATTTGGATATGAAGAATATTCTTCAAATTAATACTAAATCTGATATGCAAGTAAAGGAAATAATTTTGTTACCTACATCATTTAGTAATGATTCAAAATAATCTTTCATTTTTATGGATTCCAAACCCCAAGAACATGTGATGGAACACAAAATGTAATCAAATCATATGAACAAAAAAACATTATTTCTAGAATCCAAAGGTAAAACGAAGCGTTTGGTTGTTTCCAAGTCACATGATATGTTTTAAATGTTATGGATTTTGGAAATTGTTACTTAAAATTCATAAATAATAGGACCATGATTATTTTAGATAATGGAGATGTTCTATGTGATATCTCAAGAGCATACAAAATTTCACCACTTGAGGATTGTTTGGATTTGGAAATAGTGATCCACACACATGGAGAAATACTTGTGGAAAGGTGTTATTTAAGTTCTCAACCCAAAGGATAACATGATCAAGAGAAAATAGGAATAAAATTTCATACTAGTTTCTTCATCAAAGAAAACATATCTAATATGATCACTGATGGGGTGGTTTCAAAACTTTAGAACGTGTTTAATGGTTGATAATGTTTTTTACTATGACTAAGAATCCTAGGCCGTAGAGTTTATAATTGTTAAATAATAGTTTTGATGTTAAAGTGACTAAGCAATAAGAATTTCTATTTTCTATTGGTATGTATAAAAAAGGTGATATGTTATTTTGTACCCATTCATTCTATTTATATATTTTTGGATATGAATTAAAAAATGATAGGAGGGTCACACAAAATGGATACACCAACAACTATTCTTTTATGTACAATGGGAGGACGATTATACTTACATCCTTAAGGATATTCCATGCATATAAATACCAGGTGAGTATTTAGAGTGATTATGAATAGAGTAAAAAATAATAAAGAGAGAGATATAGAGCAAAAAAGAGAGAATGGAAAAATAATGTGTGAAAATGAAGTGATGGGTGAAAAAAAGGAACAAGGTAAAGAAATTATTTGAAAATAAGAGTGAAAATATGATAGAAAACAAGAGTGTTGAGGGAAAGGTGATCTTATTTTCAAGAATAATAGAGACAAATAAAGATTTATAATGGGACGAAACTCTCATTCCTCTAGGATATGGAGAATGTTTTACCACTAACTCTCCCAACCCATTGATTACTTCTTGTATTGTGTCTTTATTACAAGAATATAGTGACTGATTAATGAATTATTGGAAACAAGATACATTTGATCATGGTTGTTTGATATAGAAAAAAAATGCTAAAAGGGAGGTTCCCAGAGAAATTAAAATCAAAACATCTTCTATGTGGAGATTTACCTTTAAAATTCTTAGAGAATATGAATGATAATGCATATAATATTGAGTTACCTTAAAGGTATTGAAATGTTAGTGTCACAATTAATGTTACTGATCATTCTCCCATTGAATTTTTAGATTTTATGATAAATCATTTTGAAGAGGGATGGGATGATGATGATCATTGTACACATGGACATTTTGGGGTCTAAGGAGTACTTGATAGGGAGGGTGGAATGCATATTATTTCACAAGAACCACTACAAGGAGTTGGTGGCCCAATGACAAGAGAGCATACTAAGGAAAGTAACGACCCCTTAATTGGGTTAACCCTGAAATTCCTTTGTGAGGACCAATACCCTTTCTAAGGGATGCATTGAAGCCTTTATTTACATTAATTGAGGCCCAAAATGATTTTATATATCCATCCCATGGTGTGCTACGAATTTCAATCCCACCCCTCCATGGAATATTCAAATTCAAAAGATGTGGGATAGTTGTATTTACTTTACAAAAGGGTGTTCTAAATGCCTCATAAAGACATGGGAAAGATTAAAAATGCTTAAAAGCATAATTTAGGGTTTTTTCTTATGGAATCTAGGTATTAGAATTTTGTATCACTCTTTAGCTATAAATAGACACCCCTTGTACTCTTTGAGGATCATGAATGAATGTAATGTTATTATGATAAGATTTACATGAAACCTTAGTGTTATTGATTCATTCTTGAATTATCAAAGGATTAGTCATCCTCTGTGGCATATTATGGTTATAGATTTTAGAGAAAATTGTTTTTTGGGTTCTACCTTGATGAACTCTCTCATATCTTCATTATCTTGTTTATTTATATCCCTTATCACTTTTTTTCTTGAATATTTCCAGGTTTTCAACATGAGAAAGATGAACAAGGATCCTAATATAATCCCTATTATGTATTTGGTCGCATATAAGGTTTTTAGGGATTTAGGGTATTTATGATTTTAGGTATTTTTGGAATTTTTTAGTATTTTAATGGGGTTTTAGGGATTTTTAGAGTTGTTAGGGTTTTATGGTTTTATATATTTTTTTTAGGGTTTTAAGAGTTTTTGTTTGGTTTTTTATTTTTCAAGGGTTTTTAGGGTTTTTAGGGTTTTTATTAATTTTATGTTTTTAGATTTTTTAGTGTTTTTAGGTGTTTTTAGCTTTTTTTTGGTTTCTAGGGGTTTTATGTTTTTCAGGTTTTTATGGTTTTTATATGTTTGTTTAGGGTTTTAAGGGGTTTTTATGTTGTTATATATTTTAATATATTTTTTATATTTTTATTATTTTTAAGGGTTTTTGGGGATTTTTAGATTTTATAGGGGTTTTAGGGGTTTTATGGATACTTTAGTTTCTAGGTTTTTTTTAGTTTTTAGGGGTTTTATGATTTTTTATAGGGTTTTAACATTTTTATAGGTTTAATAGGTTTTTAGAGTTTTTATTGGTTTTTAGGGATTCTATGAGTTTTAGGGTTTTTTATATTTTTATTGGTTTTTGGGGGGTTTTGGGTTTTAATGTTTTTATGGGATTTTAGTGTTTCTAATGATTATTAGGATTTAGGGGTTTTAATTTTATTTATATTTTAAATGTTTTATTTTGGTTTTTCAGTGTTTTAGGGTTTTATACATTTTATGGTTTTTAGTGTTTTTAGAGTTTATATTGTTTTTAAAAAAAATTAGGCTTTAGGGGTTTATGTGTTCTTATGGATTTTTTTAAATTCTTATGTTTTTTTTATTTTATTTGGTTTTTATAGTATTTATAGATTTTTTAATATTTTTGGGTTATAATGCTTTTTTATATTTTTTAGTGGTTTTTATGGGTTTTAGTGTTTTCTATGGTTTTAAAGGGTTTTTATGGGTTTTTGGGTTTTTGGGGTTTTTAGAGTGTTTAGGGTTTTTATAATTTTTCTAGGTTTTGGGAAGTTTTAAGAGTTTTTTTGGTTTCTAAGGGTTTCTTAGTAGTATTAATGGTTTTTTGGGGGGTTTTTACAATTCTATGCATTTCTAGATATTTTTTAGGATTTTTATGGTTTTAAGGGTTTTCAGTGTTTTTGGAATTTTTAGGTTATTTAGGGGTTAATGTTTTTTTTGGTGTTTTAAGGATTTCTTATCGGTTTTCTATGTTTTTATTTTTTTACTATTTTATTGATTTTTGGGATCATTAATGTTTTAGGATTTTTAAATATATTATGGTTTTTACTATTTTTAGGTATTTTTGGCTCTTAGGGGTTATTTGTTTTTGGGTTTTAATGTATTTTTTAGTATTTAATGTTTTTAGGGGTTTAATGGGTTTTTATAGTTTTTGTGATTTTATGATTTTTAGGGTTTTTTAGGTTTTAGGTTTTTGTATTATTTTAACATTTTTAGTGATTTTGAGGGGTTTTAGTGTATTTTAGCACTTTATGGTTTCATTGGATATTTAGATTTTTTATTTGATTTTTTGGGGTTTAATGTTTTTTTTGTGTATTGTAACATTTTAGTGATTTAATGGGGTTTTATAGTTCTTAATGAGATTTAGGGATTTTATGGATATAAATATTTTTAGGGTTTTATAGGTGTTATGGTTTTTAGGGTTTTTATCTTTTTATGGGTTTTAGTGTTTTTTAGATTTTTTAGGATTTTAAGGATTTATTTGTGGGTTTCAGGGGTTTTATGGATTTTGTGTTTCTAGTTATATTTAGGGATTTGTGTTATTTTTTTAGTTTTTTATTTTTTTTTGATATTTTTAGGGTCTTTATGGGTTTCAGGTTATTTATTGTTTTTTTGTTTTTATGGTTTTTTAGTATTTTATAGGTTTTCATATTTTTTATTGTTTTTAATCATTTTTATGGGCCTAAATGGATTTTAATGTTTTTAGTAGTTTTAGGGTTTTTATGGGTTATTGGTTGCTTTAATGGTTTTTAGGTGTTTTAGGGGTTTTAGGGGTTTTAAGGTTTTCTAGTGTTTTTAGGCAAAGAAGATGTGAGAGACAAGCTATTCCTGTCCCCCCCCCCCAATTTATTTAGAATGAAAAGGAGACACAACAGACAAGGGAGGGGAGGGGTCGATCGACCCACACCCAAAAGCCCCTTACAACCCACACCAAAAAAATAAAAACAAAGAAAGAAAAAGACTCAAAAACAGACACAACAGCAGCAGCATCACGTCACATCCAGCCAGTACCAGCATCCAACAGCACTACATCCAACATTAACCAGCATCCAGCAGCTCATAGCTAAACAATGACCAACATTCAATCTACAGCAACAAACGACATCCAGCAGCGGCAACCTGCCAACCGGCATCTGTACGCAACCAGCAACCAACATCCTCATTTTCAAACAACCAACACCTCTTTCGACCACCGAACATCTCCCAGCTTCCCACTTCAAGTCCAGCAACCAGCCAAAAAACAGTAGAAACTCAAAGAGGAACCAACAACTAGCAACAAGCATCATACAAATACTCATAACAGAACCAATCACACACCCCCACCAGCACTCAGACCATGTAGTGGAACCACGTCTTACACCTCCTCTCAGAGCAGTAACCAAAACCAAGTAGCCCAGTAACCAGCAGCCATTCCTTTCAAACCAGTCAAGGCCCAACATACAGAAAATTTCATCCAACAATACACATCTATCATCACAACTAGCAGAACAGGACCAGTAACCCTTGCGCCAAGAACCAAACCTCAGCACACTGAGAGACGACAACCAACACCACATGTCGTGGCCATCAACCATCACCGAACTAAACCCATACCACTTCAGGAACCAGCCACCACAGCCCAACAAAACTCCTATAACCCAGCACTTATCCAGACCAGCAACAAGACCATAGCACAAAAAATAAACCCAGAAACGAACCTACCTCCGCGCAGAGTTCCAAAGTGGGAAAACAGCATCATCTCCTGATAGCCCAGGACAAACCAAAGCCGCTGCTCCCCACACTGCATCGAGGATCAGCAAAGTCCCCCCCGCACAAAATCCAGAAGAACCGAGGCCAGGCCTCTCCATGCCACTTCTTGGAGGAACAATCCGTAGAAGAAACGAAACGCCGCACCAAGAAGATGCCAGATCTGGCCCACACCTTTAAGGATCTGAATCGTCGAACGCTGGGGAGACCAGATCTGTTCTGTTTGTCATAGGAAAATGCCATCATCCGAAGTTGACATCCAAGGAAACCTGACTTTTGCATCTTCATAGCAAAGAAAAGATCTGGAACCGCAACAACAAGATCCATCGTAACCGAACCAGATTGCCAGAAAGGAAACTGAACAAGGTTTCCAGATCTACCAGGCCCAAGCCAAACCACCGCGAGAGACGATCTGAGCCAACATATCCCTAAAAATCACCACGCCACCACACTGGAACCATCCAAAAACACACCGCACCACCAAGCATCGCCACGACCACAAAACTTCCAGATCCACCTTGAGAACAAAGCGTTTGAAGTCACATTTTCATCTCCAAGCGCAAGCAAGTTGAATCTTCTAGAGAGGAGAGTTGATCGCCGAGAGAGGCAAGAGCCAGGCGAGAGCGGCAGAATCTCTCCTTCAGTGTTTTCTAATCCTTTTTCCTAGTGTTTTTAGGGATTTAAGCATATTTAGGTTTTTAGGGGTTTTAGGTGTTTTTATGGTTTCAAGGTTTCCTTAGGGTTTTTCGGATTCTTAGTGTTTTCTATGTTTTTATTGATTTTATGGATTTTTTATGATTTTTTTTTGGATTTTAGGGATTTTATGGATTCTGACCCTTTTGAGGGTTTTTCGGATTTTATAATATTTCGGGTTTTATGGTTTTTTAGTTTCTCAAGGGTTTTAATGCCTTTTATATTTTTTTTAATGTTTTAGGGTCTCAATAGGTTAAATGGGGTCTTTTTAGTTTTTAGTGGGCTTTTATTATTTTTATGGGGTTATAGGGTTTTTTATGGATTTAGGGGTTTTATGGTGTTTTAGGAGTTTAGGGGTTTTTTAGATATTTTTTCATTTTTACTATTTTTGGTTTTTATAGTTTTCTAAGTTGTTTTATGGGTTTTGAGTGGTTTTATTTTTATAGGAAATTTTAGGTCTTTTCTAGAATTTTTATGTTATTTTAGGGTTTTTAGGGATTTTGAGTGTTTTAGGGTTTTTACGGTTTTTATGGTTTTTAGGGTATTTTTGAGTGTTTTAGTATTTTTAAGGGTTTTCATAATTTTTAATGATTTTGGGGGTTTAAAGGGTTGTTATAGGTTTTGGTGTTTTTAGGTTTTTTATTAGTTTTTATCGATTTTTAGGTATTTAGGGGTTTTATGGTTCTTATGGGTTTACGATTTTTTATAATTTTTATGGTTTTTAGTGTTTTATACTTTTAAGGGGTTATAAGTTTTTTTAGGTTTTTAAGAGTTTCTTATGCGTTTTCAACGTTTTTAGGATATTTTCTTTTTTAGGGATTTTATAGGATTATTTTTCAATGTTTTTATGGATTTTGATGTTTTTAAGGTGTTTTAAGGTTTTAGTGTTTTACTATTTTCTGGTTTTAGGGTTGTTTTATTTTTTCTGGTTTTTAATGTTTTTATATATTTCAATGATTTTGGGGTTTAAAGGGTTATTTGTGTTTTTATTAGTTTTTAGGGTTTTTACGAATTTTATAGTTTTTAGTGTTTTTGATCTTTTTTTATATTTTTTAGGTATTTAGGGGTTTGAAGTATTTTTTAGGTTTTAGATATTTTCTTATCGGTTTTTCTACTTTTTGGTTTTTTACATTTTTAGAGATTTCATGGATTTTTTTGAATTTTTAATTTTTTATGGGTTTTGCAGGTTTTCTTTATTTTTATGGGTTTCTATGTTTTTTTAAGGTTTTTATAGGTTTATGGGGATTTTACAATTTTTAGTGGTTTTTTTGGTTTTTTTGGGGGTTTTTGGGTTTTTTATTGTTTTTAGGGTTATATGATTTTTTTTTGTGTTTTTTGATTTTTATGGAATTTTATCTTTTAGGGTTTTTAGTATTTTTAGGTTATAAGGATTTTTTTCCATTTTAAGGGTATTTAGTGTTTTTAATATATTTATGGATTTTTAGGATTTTTATGGTTTTTTGGGTTTTTAGGGAAAGGGAGGTGCTAGGCCAGGCTATTCCTGGACCCCCAAATTTATTAATAGAAAAGAAAGAAAACAAGGGCAAGGTGGGGCAAAAAATCCAACACTAAAAAACCCTGGACCCCCCAGGACACCAAAATCCCAAAAGACCCAAATACCCAGAGAGAAAAAATTAAGATCTACAAATCCATGTCTCCATCCCCATATAGGTCCCCATCAGCACCATAACTAGAAGAAGCATCTGACTCCATTGACTGCCATTTAGATGATTCATATTGCTTTAAGAAGTCTGTGTAGTACTCTCTAAGGTGTTTCTGCTCCACATTTAGCTACGCCTTGATAGACTGACCCCTGCCAGAGGAATCTTCCTTAGCTTTGCAGGAGACTCTTGTGGACATTGTCCTTGGAAATGTTGAATAGTCCTTCCTCAGCTTCTAATTACGAGGATCTAGAGAGAGCGCTGTAGGTTTGTTTTCCTTTCTATTAGCAGTAGCCACCTTATGCAAGGCCCTCTCCTTAGTGATCATTGCCACATTCTGATACGTCCTTCCATGATCCTTTTGGAAATCAGGGATGAAGAAGGCTTCCTGATTTAGAGAGTAGTCAGCAAGAACACCACACTATGGCGTGGTTGAATCTTGAAAAGCCAGACATGGAGGGAAAACCACACTAGATAGGGCTAGCTACAGTTACCCATGCTCCCTATGATGCTTGCTGACTTCCCCCGGGCATGAGGGTATAATCTGCATGAGCCCCTACATCTCCCTTTTCCCCTACTCACTATCACCAATAGAGTGCCCAATGATGTCCAACCTCAGCTCTGTCTCACTATCCTTCCGGACCACACTCCCTCCACCACATCTAGCAGAAATGACCTGCACCACACTCCCCATTTGTGCTTCAAACCCCACACTCCAAGCATCAGTAACCGGAGACCCAAGAACCTCCTCCCCAATAATCTTGATTAGATTCGCCTCATCCACAACAACCTCATCACAGTGATGAATGAGCACCAGCACGTACCTTTTCTTATTATCCACCACACCATCCAAGTGCATAATAGTGTCCGTCATTATCTTAGCTTCAATATCACTTTGGTCCACACTCCCTCCGTCACGGCCAGCATCAATGACCTTCACCTCACTCCCATGTACAACAAACCTCACACTCCCAGAGTCAGCAAGAAGAGACCCTTGCACCTCCTCCTCAGTATACATCACTTTAAAGTGATTGGAAGTTGGAAAGGCTTCCAACCTCTACAACATAGTCTTATCAGTGTAAAAATACAACCCTCCAGTAGAATCCTCCCTGTATAAAGAACTTCTGGAATCCGAAAGCTGTAAGTCTCTCCTCAGTATCTTGAAGATATCACTCACCTTGGGCTCTGCTTGGCATTGAAAATCAATTTTTCCTAAACCATGATCACCTATTGTAGACCCATGACCCCCCAGTTCCACTGGAGGATCATCTCGCACAATCCTCAGGCTCAGTGATCTAGAACCAGGACCAAATGTAGAAGCTACCCCCTCAACACTAGTCCTTTCATGCTCACTTGGAACTGCCAGTGCAACCTCCTTCACATGCACCCTTTTCTGATCCTGACCCTCTTCACCAGACTCAACCTAGACGACATTTAGGAGATGAGGATCCATGTACATAGCCTCCTGCACCGCACCTCGATTCTTCCTCCCTTGGACAGCCACCTCCTGCACAAGATTCAGGGCACCACAATTCTTGTTGTCACACCTAAATGACTGATCACTATGTACCATTTGCTAATAGGAGAATCAAAAGTCAGTCCACGACTCAAAAATCACAGGTTTCTTCCACTGAAGCTCCTCACTCATAGTAATACAGATAAAATAAACTGGTTCTTTCGATGAATCAATCTTAATAAAGGCCCTTGGGGCTACCGGGTGACAAATGGACCTCATTCTACTATTCACGCACAAGAACCTTCCCACAAGATTTCCCAACATGGAAATAATCGATAAATTTTGAAAGGGAAGGGGGAGTTCTAGAAATCTATCCCAAGATGCCACCATCTGTGAGTCACGGTTTAGGTGCAGGTCAAAGCTCCACCAGGAAACGGCGAAACAGAAACAGTTGCATCTTCTTGGAGCCGTAGACCAGGCACTAATCATGTCCTCCTCCGAAGCAAAGAGATTCAAGATGTGTCTACTATTAACAAGACCTACCGTGGAACGATCATGGAGGTCCCAATGTTCGAACACAAATCTGTCAAAAACAACCATCGGAGGTCACCAATTCAAGAAAAAAGCATCCAAGGTCAGCCTATACAGGGCAGAGGCCTCATTGAACTCTGCCATCGATAACTGAAGCTTCAGAAATCATTCTTGTAAATCAGGGACCTTAGGGAAATTCTCAATCGAGAGAAAAGGGGGTAGAAAATCAAGAACTAAGAATGGGCCAAACGGGATCTCATCATCAAGAACCAGTGGGGGAGGGCCTCCCCCACATAGGGGGGAGGGAGAGCCATAGGAATCGTCATCGTTGTCCCCAAGATTTCCATGGGATAATGGGATCATCATCACAAGAGTACATAGTAGCGATCTCTTATCCTCTTTTGGGTTTTAGGGACTTTGACAGTTATTAGGGTTTTGTGTGGTTTAGGGTTTTTTTTTGTGTTGTAAGCATTTTTTAGGTTTATTTGGGGGTTTAAAGTGTTTTTTTCTTTAGGTTTTTCTGGGGATCTAATGTTTTTTACATTTTTAGGGATTTTTAGTGATTTATTTTTTGATTCATTGGTTTTTAGGAACTTTGAGGGTTTTATGGTTTTTTAGGTTTTTTAGTTTTTTAATGTTTTTTAGGTTTTAGGGTTTTTTATGTTTTTATGGGTTTTCCTGTTTTTAATGTTTTTTATTGTCTTAGGGGATTAAAGGGGTTTTATAGTTTTTCATGGGTTTTGGGTTTTTATGGGTTTTTAGGGTTTTTTATGATTTTGGGGGTTGTTATGTTTTTTAGGGGTTTTAGGGGTTTTATGGTGTTTTTAAGTATTTAGGGTATTTATAATTTTTGTGTTTATTAGAGTTTTATGTGTATTTTGGTTTTTATGGTTTTCTTATCTTTTTAAAGGGTTTTTGGTCTTTTATGATTTATGTATTCTTAATTATTTTTTATAAATTTTAAGTGTTTTTCTTGTTATTCACTATTTTGAAGGGTTTTAAGGTTTTAATTGTTTTTTTGGGTTTTAGTGGTTTCATTTATTTTTAGTTATTTATTATTTTCTTAGGGTTTTATAGTTTTTTAGGGTTTTTCTATTTTTTTAATGAGTTTTAATTACTTTTCACGATTTTTATAGTTTTTAGGGTTTTGCTGGTTTTAGTGTTTCTAGTTGTCTTTTTTTGTTTTTTGGGGTTTTAGGGTCTTTCTTGAGTTTTTTAGTGTTTTAAGGATTTTTTTTTGGGAATTTAACATTTTTGGGGGTTTACCGGGTTTTTATAGTTTTTAGCAGTTTTAGGGTTTTTGTGGGTTTTATGATTTTCTTTGGGTTTATCAGGGTTTTCACGTATTTTTTAGTTTTTAGGGAGTTTTAGATTTTTTTAGTAATATTATGTTTTTAGGGTTTTGAGGGATTTTGAGGGTTATGAGGGTTTTGTTTATTTGATGTTATTATGGGGTTTTCATTTTTTTTATGTATTTAGTGTTTTTTTACATTTGTAGGGGTTTACAAAGGTTTTAAGGTTTTATGATTTTTAGGTTTTTAAGGGTTTTTATGGGTTTTATGGGTTTTGGGGTTTTTTACTTTCTTTAATGTTTTATGGTTTTTAGAATTTTTAATTTTGTAGGGGTTTAATGGGTTTTTTGTGCTTTTAGTTGTTTTGGGGTGGTTTGGGGGGGGGGGTGGGTTTGGGGGGGTTTTGGATCTTTTAAGCTTTTTAGGGTTATTGCCATTTTTTAAGTTGGGGGGGGGGTCTGCGTGATTTTTGGTTTTTATGGTTTTCTTTGGGGGTTTCAGGGGTTTTTATATTTTTTGGTATTTTTAGGGATTGTTTAGTAATATTATCAATTTTTAGGGATTTTAGCGATTTTGAGGGTTTGTATGGGTTTTAGGGTTTTAGTGTTTTTTAAGTTTTTAGTGTTTTTCTATGATTTTATGATTTTATAATTTTCTTATGGTTTTGTTAGGGGTTTTAGGGTTTTTTATGTTTAATGGATCATTAGGCTTTTTTAGGAATTTTACGGTTTCTTAGATTTTTAGGTGTTTTAGGGTTTCTTGGGTTTTTTGGTTTTTTGGGGTCCAAGGGTTTTTTTATATATTTATAGTTTTTATGGCTTTAATAGGTTCTAACATTTTTAGGGGTTTAAATGGTTTTATGAGTTTTTGTGTTTTTGTGCTTTTATGGGTTTAAGGTTTCTATGGTATTTAGGGTTTTTTTTGTTCTTTTAGGTTTTTAGGGATTTTTAGGGTTTATTTTATTTTTATGTTTTTTGGGGTTTTAAGTGTTTTTCTTCTTCTAAGGTTTTCTTTGGGTTTTTATTGGTTTTAGTGTTTTTTAATTATTTTGATGGATTTTAGTGGTTTTAGTGTTTTTATGATTTTTTAGGTTTTTTGATGTTTTTAGGGGTTTGAATTGTGTTTAGGTTTTTCAGATTTTCTGACATGTTTCCAATGTTTTTAGATTTTTTTTTATTTTTATGGTTTTTATTTTTTTTAGGGAAGAAAATTTTCAGGACAAGGCAAGCCTAGCCCCTCAAAATTTGTTAAGAAAAAGAGGACACTACAGACTAGGGAGGGGCAGGGTCAATCAACCCCTAACCAAAACACAATCATCAACAGGTAGATAAAGAAAGAAAAATACACAAAATAATCACATTTTAAAGACACATAATTTTAATGTAAACATTGTTTTAAATATATGACAATTTTACGAGTCCGTGAAAATTGACGGTGTGTGATTTCGTGGCTCGGTGTGCCCGAAATGAATTTTTGAACTTTATTTCGAGTACGTTCAGTAAAAGTACAAGCGGATTTTTATAACATTTGAACTTGTGCTCATAATTGAAATATGAGGGAACTGTTGAACTCATAGCACTGATATTCTCTTAAGGATACCTTCACCTCGACCGCAATTGGTCTAGGGTGAAAGATACTTTTTGGGGTTTTTCGTGGAAATGAAATATAAAATAAAACAAACCTTTATTTTATTTCTACTAAAACCTCCCACATGTGATGTTGAGGAGGTGGGGACCACATGAGTTTTATCCTCCAAATTGAATGCTCAGTGGTGGGGACCAACCAAGTTAGTAAAAACCCCCAATTCAATGCTTTGTGGTGGGGACCACCCGAGTCCCTCATAATGGGGGCAGGAATCCTCTCAACTCCCTCTCTAATGTGTAGGATCCTCTTGAGTTCCTCCACATTAATTGTTCCAACACACATACATTTATTATGCCAACCTATGTAATTAATTAATCCAATTTGAAATTGTGCTAACAATTAAAATTGGGGAAACTCTTTTTATATTGGTTGGATATTCTTTTGTGAGCATTCGTTGGCCAAGGGGAGAGCTCTTCGTGGGAGAAGGATCTCAAACGAAGAACACCATAGAAGAACTTCTTCCACGAAGAACGTTCCACCAACGAATAACACCAACATTGACTTCTTCCTCAATACACCCTTCATGGAGGAACGTCTTCATCGATGATGAACAGACGCACGAGCCTGGAATTGGAGGTGTGTGGCAGAAGATATGAACATCAAAAACTTCAACTTCTTCACTCCTCGTTGACATCAACAAACAATCAAGGAAGTGGATTATTTGTGTATTATTATTTGAGGGAAATTGTAAGGTTGTTGTTTGGAATTATTCTACTTCTGTGTTCTTGAAAAAACTACATAATTCATGAAGGATTTATAGCCTCTTGCTACCGCTCTAATGCGGAGGGTGAGGGCCAAACAAATAAGGCCCGACCCCTCCGATGTTTTTTGTTTTTCTGTTCTTAGATAGAGGAGGATGGTTGTCAAACGCGATGAAGGTGATGAAGGCAATGAAGACAACGGTGCTTCCCTGCAGCCTCCACCACCTGCGACATCCGTGACCCACGACGATCTGCTGCCCCGCCACCCCACGACCTGACACGCCACCCGTGGCCCTCCGAGCCTCCCTAGCTGCACCGCTCATGGCCCTCCGATCCGCCCTAACTGCACCGCCCATGGCCCTCTGGACACCCTAGCCTTGTCGCCCGCGGCCCTCCGAGCCGCCCTAGCCACACCACCCATGTCCCTCCGAGCCACCCTAGCTGTGTCATCCGTGGCCCTCCGAGATGTGCTGCCTGTGGCCCTCCGAGCCACCCCAGTCGAGCTGCCCGCGACCTCTTCCCACCCAACCGAGCCACCCCTGCCTGGTCATCGTGCGACCTCGCCCTGTCTGCCGCCGAGCCGACCCGCAGACGATCCGCCCTCATGGAACCCCTCGTGGCCAAGCCACCTTCTTGGACAATCCCCTCTGTGGCCCTTTGTGGCCCCTCACGGCCCCCACAGCCTGCCGGACAGCCCAGCGGGCCGGGCCGGACCCATCGGGTCCTGCCAGGTCAGACCAGACTCGGGGCCAATATGAACCATTTACACTATATTGGCTATAACTTTGGCACCAGATGTCTGTTTGACGAACCATCATTGGAGATGGAGATCTTGGAGTGAGACAGTCCCTTTGAGTGTACCCCACTAGAGATTTGGATTACAATGGGTTATGGTTAGGTTGGATCAAGCACGAGTCCAACTGGGCCCCTAGGACTAAAAGGCTAATTACTCACAGACCAGGCATCCAATTGATGCACCGTCTGTTACATTGAGACCCATATGTCATGGAGGTTCTTTGATACACTCTTTTGTGGGACATAGTGGTAGTTGGAGTATTGACTAGTGGCATATGGAGCGAATCCTCCTAGAGACAAGTGGGCGGAGTGCGGAAACCCTGTAGCTAGTTGTGACGATGCACTAAGATCCTGTGTGGGTCTGAAGACGTACTGAAGATGTACTAGGAACTTGTGTGGTTCTGACGATGTTCTTAGATCCCGTGTGGGTCTGATGACTTATTGATGATGTACAAGGATCCTTTGTGGGTCTGAAAATGTACTAGAGATCATGTGTAGGTCATCTCGGAGCGATTTTGTGTGGGTCAGCTTCTAGCGATCCTGTGTGGGTCAGCTCCTAGTGATCCTGTGTGGGTCAAATCCTAGAGATCTTGTGTGGGTCAGATCTTAGTGATCCTATGTGGGTCATCTCCTAGCGATCCTGTGTGGGTCATATTCTTTATAAAATAAGATGATTCAGTAGTACAACTAATCATCTCTACTACTGTACTTAAGTTATACCTAGTGTGAGATGAGTTTGTACCTCCGCGGTACTTTCCTTTGTGGTAATACCATGGTGGTATTCTTCAGTGCGGCGTACCTGTGTGGTACTTGCCTTTTTTGTTTTTCTTCCTTTGTGTAATTTTTGAGCTTTGGGATTTTGGTTTGGACCACGTGTTTCCTCGTGATTGAGATGGGTATACTTGATAACTTAGGTATATGTATGGGCATATACCTAAGTAGGGTTCACAGTTGACTTTAGGCTTGTGGTTTATCCTTTGTGGATTTTGTGAGACCGTTAGGGTCTCGGGGCCCCTATTGAGTATTGTTATACTCATCCCTGCACGGGCTATGCCCACACCTTGTTGTGTTGGATTCAGATGATGGACATCGCTGACTGGGGATGAGGGTACTAGGACTGGGTGGTGCTCATAGGTGGACCATATGGCCTTACGGTACGCAGAGGAGATGGGTGGATGTGGATTGATGATGTGGTGATCTATACATACCCTTCAGGTTGGAACCATGGAGGATAATCAAGTAGCTGTCTTTCTCTTTCTTCAGTTGTATTGTATTTCAGTTGTACTTTTACCTTCAATGTTGGGCTTGTATTCTAGTCCCTTTTACTTACTGCACTCACTATATTTACAATTCAGTTTATTTGAGTTCGTATCTTTCTGTGTGCTTGGTTACGTCTGTTTATAGGTTATAAAGGCAATGCCTTCCCAGTTTTACGGATTACACTATACGGTGCTAGTCTCCAGCCCCTAGCCTATGGAAGGAAAGCTTGGGGTATTCACAAGACGAGCCCCGGGGGGCGAGTCATGACACACACCAAAAAAAGTCCAAAATACAAGACACACAAAAGAGAAAGTCAGTCAATGTCACTGCCAATGTCATCCAGGTCCACACTGTGGGATCCAAATCTTGTACAAAGACCAGTGCCCACATCAGTAAAGCAGAAGTCTGAGTCAACTCTTGTGTCCATAGATTCCCAACCCGACTCTTAGTCCTCCTATATTATTATCAAAGACAAAACTTTCTCTCTAACCCACTCTTTCTCAGCATTTCGCAGAGGCCACTCTTGTTTATTGACTTTGAGATTCATCTTGACCGCCCAAGAGGTGGCCCGAGTCGCCATCGGTCTTGGGAGGGTAGAGTAATCCTTCCGCTGCCTTTGCTTTGGGGGGGGGATATGGAACCATCTTCATGAACTGCCTTCTCAAGGATCACTCCATCACTGGCTGAACTTGATTCCACTTTGTTCCCATTCTTGCTTCCTGTCCCAGGAGTTGAGCCACCCCCTTTTTAGAGCATTTTCTTTTCGTCCATTCAACTGGCCATAACATCATTTATCTTGTGGTCATCCTCAGAAAACCTCTCCCCAAATCCCCAATCCTCATCCTCAAGGAGAAACCATTCCCATTAAACCATCATCATGTCATGCAGAAGCATGTAATGGTCTTTAGCAGATGGAACACCATAAACAACCATGTCCCTCTATAGGTTCAGGGCCAACTCGCCTTCATCAATGTCAGTGCCCGATTGAGGGATCCCAACTGGATCCTCCACATGAGCACCAGGAAAACCCTCCACACAGAAAGCGCTAGTCTCTTTAGAAACATTACTTGTCCCAGCACCCATGACAGGTATCTCCGCGTCGCCACACCCAGTAAACACCAAGGGGAAGTTCTCCAACTGGGGAATTGCACCCTAGGACTCCAGGTATACTCATCTGCCACGATCATCTCCTTTTCATTTGAGGACAGTTTCCACTCATCAACATCCCTCAAACCCCACTCAGCAAAATCCCCCCTGCACAAGCTCACCTAACAGCACATCAGTACTAACCGGGTTAGTCGAGGATAGGTCCTGAAACCTGTTTGTCAAAGTCACAGCATTCGCATCTGAAAATATTCTACTACTTGCACCCCAAATGCTCTTCTTTCATTTCGTAGCCTCCTTTTCCATGGATGGCATATGGGAGCCTCCGTATTCTCATTCCCATGCCATGTTTCCTGAACAATTGCCTTCCCCTTTTCCAACCATCTCCTTATAAAATTACCACGTCTGCAAACCTCATCAGCAAGAGATCAAGTTCTCCCTTCATCCATGAGCACTCCTTCAGTGACGACATCTCCTAATTCACATACATTCCCAGCCAAAATTAAACTGAAACCACCCGATTCAATCAATTCTACTTCAAGATTTCTCCCAGAAAATAGGTCTGTCATGAGAGGAAAATAAAATGCAGCAACCAATGGTTGAATGGGAAAAGGCACGGTCGCCCCCTTGACACCCTTCACCTCCACTAGAGCATGGTTGTTCTCACCAGAACTCAATTGAACTAGGTTTAAACCATTCCTACTAGGGTCAGCACATCCACCAGTCTGAGAATTATTCCTGAAGCTCTAACAGCTAGAACAAAAAACCATCCATGATTCAAAAATTACTGGTTGTTTCCAATGGAGCTCCTTCCCCATAGCAATCTAGACAGCATCCACCGGATCCTTTGAAGCATAAACCTCAAAGAAGGCCCTTGGGGTTATAGGGTGATACAGGGCCCGAGTCCTACCACCCACACAGTGGAACCACCCCAACATATTCTCATGAATAGAAATAATAGAGAAATTTTGGAAGGGAATGTGGAGTTTAGGAAATCGTACCCATGTCGCAACCATCAGGGAGTTATGCTTCATGTGAAAGTTGAAACTACACCAAAAGAGGGAGAAAAAAGTGCCATTATAGCTTTGGGGTGCCGCACACCAGAAAATAGTCATATCTTCCTCAGATTAGAAGTGAATCATGATGTGGGAGCCATTAACCAGACCCATCGTTGCATAATCCTATAGATTCCAAAGTTCAGAGACAAACATGTCAAAAGTTTCCACTTGGGGGGTGCCACTGCAGGAACCTTACAACTAGAGTCAAGTGGTGCAGATCCAAAGCTTTTTTGAACTCCTGATGCGAAAGGGGAAGCTAAAATCGGCCTTTAAATAGCTCTATAATCATAAAACAAAGCACTATTTGTGGAAAGGAGGGTAGCGAATCGGGGGAAGAGAAAGGAGAGAAAGAGCGGTCCTCAGAGGGAGGACCCTCCCCTGTAGAGAGGGGGGAGGCACTTGGACTACCATCATCTTCAACTATGGAGGGAGGGGAATCCACCATCACAAGAGAGTTGAGCCACCAAAGTCACCATCCTTAGGGTTTTTTCTTCATCGTATAGTTATTAGGGATTTTAGGGTTTTAAGGGATTGTTTCATTTTTTTGGTTTTTAGGTATTATTTGGAGTTTTTAGGGTTTTTAATATTTTTTTAATGTTTTTAAAGTTTTTAGGGGATTGAAGTGATTTTAGAGTTTTTAGTGAGGTTTTAGGGTTTTATAGGTTTTTATGGGTTTTTAGGTTTTCAGAGTTTTTTATGATTTTTATGGGTTTTAGGATTTCATGGAATTTTCAGGTTTTTTAGTTTGTTAA
The DNA here is from genome assembly GCA_963277665.1 of Viscum album. Classification (NCBI taxonomy): domain Eukaryota; kingdom Viridiplantae; phylum Streptophyta; class Magnoliopsida; order Santalales; family Viscaceae; genus Viscum; species Viscum album. Next base: position 481,218,083 of record OY728162.1, read on the forward strand.
TACATTTTAGTTTTTTAAGGTTTTTTAGGGTTTTTATGGTTTAATTGTTTTTTTATTTTTTGGGCATTTATTTGTATTTAGGTTTTTAGGGTTTTTAGTGATTTTTCATGATTTCTATAGGTTTTTAGGTTTTTTAGGGATTTTGAGGGGATTTAGGGTTTTAGGTTTTTTATGGTTTTGAGTATTTTTTATAGTTTTCATGGGTTTTAATTGGTTTTATGTTTTTATGGATTTATTTTTATTTTTAGGGGTTTTGGGTATTTTTACATTTTTAATGATTTTAGGGATTTTTATTATTTTAATGGGTTTTTACGGATTTTGAGGTTTTTTAGGGTTTTTATCATTTTTTCAATTTTTTACCATTATTCATTTTTTAGAGTTTTTATTACTATTTTTAGTGGTTCAATTATTTTTTTTAGTTCTTGGATGGTGTTTTGGGATTTTATGAGGATTTAAGATTTTTAAATGTTTTTATGGATTTTTATTATTTTTAGGGGGTTTTAGGGGTTTACGGTTTATTTATGGGGTTTAGAAGTCTTAGTGTTTTTTTTGGTTTTTTTGGGTTTTAAGTGTTTTTATGTTATTAATGTTTTCTTTTGGGTTTTCAGGGTTTTTAACATTTTTTATGTTTTTCAGTATTTTTATGGATTGTTAAGTATTTTTATGGTTTTTAGGGTTTTATTGGGATTTTGAGTGTTTTGAGGGCGGGTATTATGATTTTTAGGGTTTTTAGGGTTTTTATAGTTTTTAGGATTATTTAGGTTTTTAGGGGTTTGAAGCATTTTTAGGTTTTTAAAGTTTTCTTAGGGGTTTTCATGGATTTTAGTGTTTTTAAATATTTTGTGATTTTTTGAGATTTTTTAAGATTTTTATAGTTTTTTAGGGAATTAGGAATTTCGAGGGTATTTATGGGATTTTATGGATTCAATTATTTTTATGATTTAATTTTGGTTTTATAGTTTTTTTTGAGTTTTTAGTGGGTTTTATGGTTTTTATAGTTTTTATAGTTTTAAGGGATTCTTAAGTAATTTTATGTTTGTAAGGATTTCTCAATGGTTTTCAATATTTTTAGTGTATTTTCGGTTTCTATAGATTTTTGGGGATTTTTATGAATTTTAGGTTTTTTAGGGTTTTTAGGGATTTTGAGGTATTTTATGTGTTTCTATGGTTTTATGTGATTTTTGGGTTTTAGGGGTTTTTTTTGTGTTTTTTGGGTTTTAAAGGTATTTTTTTGGAGATTTTTAAAGTTTTTGGGATTTGAAGGGTTTTTAGTGTTTTTAGTGGGTTTTTAGTGTTATTAATAATATTTTTGAATTTTTATGGGTTTAAGGTGTTTTAGGGTATTTTCGGGTCTTTTTCGGATTTTTTAGCATGTTTAGAATGTTTAGGCATTTTAGTGGACTTAAGAGTTTTTCTGTTTTTAAGTTTGTCCTTGTTTTTAGGGGTTTTTACATTTCATGGGATTTTTCTGGGATTTTTGAGGATTTTTATGGGTTTTTTTGGGTTTTTAGGGATGTTTAGAATTTTTATGATTTTATTGTGTATTGGTGTTTTTCAGATTTTTCGTGGTTTTAAATGTTTTTAGGTTTTTAGGGAATTTTTAAGATGTTAATGGGTTTTTTGGGAATTTAGGGATTTTGAGGGTTTTTTGGATGTTTTTAGTTTTTAGGGTTTTAAATTTGTTTAGACTTTTTTAACATTATAGTGGTTTATAGGGTTTTTAATGTTTTTAGTTTTTTTAGGGTTTTTATGGCGTATTTATTGATTTTAATGATTTTATGAAATTTTTATGGTCTATATGGGTTTTTGAGGATTTCATTGTCTATTTAGGGTATTTAAGGGTATTTACTTTTTTGGTTTTAGGGGATTCAAGCATTTTTATGTTTTTATGGGTTTCTTAGGGGATTTCAAGGTTTTTAAGATTTTTATGGTTTTTTATTGATTTTCCTAATTTTGAGGGTTTTAGGGTTTTAATGTTTTTAAGGGAATTTAGAGCATTTATGGTTATTTTAGGGGTTTTATATGTTTTTATATTTTTATGATTTTCTTTGGGGTTTTTATGCATTTTAGGGTTTTTTACAATTTTTGGGATTTTTTATATTTTCATTTTGGTTTTTTCAATTTTGAATGTTTATTATGGATTTTTTTTTGTGATAGTGTTTTTTTGAGTTTTTAGGTGTTTGATGGCTTTTAGAGTCATTTAAAATTTTAAGGGTTTAATGGGTTTTTAACATTTTAATGGTTTTATGGTATTTGTGTTTTTTAGGTTATTTTATAGTTTTTATGGGTTTTTATGAGTTTTAGCGGTTTTAGGGTCTTTTATGGTTTTTAGGATTTTTGTTTTTTTCACCTTTTAAGGTTTTCAAGTTTTTTTTTGGATTTTAAGGTTTTCTTAGGTCTTTTTAGGGGTGCTAGGTTTTTTTCTAATTAGATATTTTGAGTCCTTTATTATGATTTTTTTTGGTTTTTGAGTTTTTAGGTATTTTGAGGGCTTTTAGGGGGTTTTATTGAGTTTTTAGGATTTTAAGTGTTTTTATAGTTTTTAGATTTTTAAGCACTTCCAAGGGGTTTTTACTATTTTAAGGGACTTTTAGGGATTTTTTAGGATTTTTATGGTTTTCTGTGTTTTTAGGGATTTTAAAGGGTTTTTGTGTTTTTATGGTTTTTTGGGGTTATGGTTTTTTTAGTTCTATAGGGGATTAAAGGGTTTTTAGGGTTTTTAAAACATTTTTAGAGGTATAAAGGGTATTTAGAGTTCTTCATGGGTTTTTTTGGGTTTTTTTTAGGTTTTTCAGGCAAGGAAGATGCGAGGATCGAGCTATTCCCGATCCTCCCAAATTTATTATGAAAAAAGGATGCATCAGACAAGGGAGGGGTGGGGTCAAATGAACAACACCCAAAAACCCTTTACATACCCAAGACGGAAAGGGCCCCAAAAAAAGAAAGATCAAAAAAGAAAAAACACACAAGTCCAAGAAAGAAAGATCCAGCAGAAGTCCCAACCAAGTGGCCCCAAATCCTGCACCAGCAAATTCATCAGCCCATCATCAACCACCAACAGCATCAGCATCTCCCTCAACACTTTCCTAGACCTGGGTCTATCATTCTAGTGTCCATCACCACCAAAACAACCATCTTTTAGCACCCTTCTACTCACCATCCAGCAACCAGCATCACTGAATCCAGTATCCAGAGCCTTCGGACCAAACATCTCTAACCGACCAGTCACAACAAAAAAATAGTAGCACCATCAACTCACAATCAATTCATCTACATTCACACTATTTATAGCTTCTAGCATGTCCCCCCCCCCATGAGGATCCACTGTCAGTAAAACATGACCATAAGCACCAAAAGCATCCACTTCCACACATCCCATCCCAGCAACAAACATCATCCAACACCAAAGTTTGAGCCAGCCAACATTTCTTTCTACGCCTCGTGAACAAGCAGCAGCACAACTCCTATCTCCCTCAATCACGATCCCAATAAGCAGTAGTTCACTGAATCCGTGATCCACCAGAACACCAGGAGAATAAAAAAATAGCTGGAACAATACCGCACCAAAGACTACATACCTGATTTCCCGAAGAATCGGAAGAGCACCTGCAACCATGAGTCTGAGGAACTTCATTGAGGCCCATCTCCACGAACTGTAACACCAAAATCTAGCGCGCTCATCCATAGATCTGTAGTGGTGCATACAGAAGATGCCAAACTAAATTTATTCCACCAAGGATCTAAAACGCTGTGAGAAATCACCATGACCAGAGCCATCTCTAAGAAGAGCGCAGAGAGCAGATCATGTCCACGCTTCCTTGGATCTGCAATACCGAGCGAAGGGAAGACCAAAGCTAGCCGTAACCTCTAAAGAACTGCATCTTTGCATGCCCGAGGGTCCAGATCTACCCCAAAAAACCAGTCTCACATCGAGAGGACTGAAACCGACCACCTCCTCTATGAAACTCCTAGAGGAAAGACCAGATTTGGTCCACCCCACGAAGGCTCCACAACACCGAATGTCAGAAAATCTAGAACATGCCTGCTCGTCCAAGGATGAAGCCTTCATCCGCAGTAGCTTCCAAAAAGAACTATGAGGGAACCATCGATCCAGAGAAAACTGACCTCATGAGGAGGCTGCAGCAGCGCTGAGAAAGCGGGCGCCTGAGAATCCACAGCCGTGTCGGAGAAGCTACATGCGAGGAAGGGTTAACACTGAGGGAAGACCCAAATGCAAGAAGATCCAAGAGAAGCGGATTCTATCCTATCTTATTTTAGGATTTTAGGGGTTTCATGGTTTTTAGGGGTTTTATGGATTTTGAGGACTTTTAGGATTTTTTGTGTTTTTATCATTTTTAGGTATTTTAGGGTTTTTGAGGATTTTGAGGGGTATTAGGGGTTTCTATGGTTTTTATCATTTTTGAGTTTTTAGGGGTTTTAAGTGTTGTCTAATTTTTATGGTTTTCATAGGTGTTTTAATCAAATTTAGGTTCTTTTAAATTATTTAGGATTTTTATGGATTTTCTTCTTCTTCTTTATTTTTGTTGGGTATTAGGGATTCTGAGGGTTTTAGGGGTTTTATGGGTTTTTGGGTTTATATTTTTTTTTTATGGTTTTAAGGGTTTCTGGAGTTTTTAATACATTCATGGGTTTAAATGGTTTTTATATTTGTAGCTGGTTTTGGTTTTTTTGTGGATTTTTTGGGTTTCCTATGGTTTTCAGGGGTTTTTATGAATCTTAGGGATTACTAGGGTTTTTTGGATTTAAAGAAATTTTAGGTGTTTTGGGATTTCATATATTTTTAGGTTTTTAATGTTTTGTTTGGGTTCTTATTGGTTCTTAGAGTTTTTTTTACCTTTTTAGGGATTTTTATGTATTTTTAATGATTTTTATGGTTTTTAGGGGTTTTAGGGATTTTGAGTGGTTCCAAGGGTTTTAGTGTTTTTAAGGTTTTTTAGTGTTTATAGAGTTTTATGTTTTTGGGGGGTTTTATTTTTTTTTGTATTTTATGGTTTTCATATGGGTATTCAGGTATTTTACTGTTTTTTATGTTTTTAGGGATTTTTTGGGATTTTTAGGCGTTTTTTTTATAATTTTTATGGATTTTGGGGGTTATTGGTTTTTTGGGATTTACGGATTTACGGTGTTTTTAGGTTTTTTTTTGATTTTTTAGGGGTTTTAATGTTTTAGAGAGTTTTTAAATGTTTTTAGGGGTTTAAAGGGATTTTAGTGTTTTAGTGGTTTTTAGGTTTTTATTGGATTTAGGGTTTTTTATGTTTTTTAGGTGTTTTTGGGTTTTTATTGTATATTTGGGGTTTTTAGGTTTTCTAGAAGTTTTTGGGTTTTGTGGGGATTTAATTTTTTCTATGCATTTTAGGAATTCATAGGGATTTTCATGGTTTAGAGGGATTTCTAAATTTTTAGGTATTCTTTGGGATTTTTTAATATACTTATGGTTTCTTAGTTTTATTAAAGATTTTGAGGGTTTTATGGTTTTTATAGGTTTTCAGGGTTTTGAGGAAATTTTAGTATTTTTAGGTTTTTAAGGTTTTCCTGGAGTTTTTTTGGGTTTTAGGATTCTTTACATTTTTATGGATTTTAATCTTTTTAGAAATTTTATAGTTATTTGGGATTATATATATTTTTAGGGTTTTAAGGTTATTAATTTTTTTTGTTTTTAATGATTTTTTGGAGTTTTAGGGGATTTTTTGCTTTTAGGGTTTTAATGTTTTTAGAGTCTTTAATGTTTTTGGAGTATAAATGTTTTTTAATGTTTTTAGCATTTTTAGGTTTTTATGGGTTTTAGGTTTTTTGTGCTTTCGCAATGTCTTATAGATTTTTTTTGTATTTTTAGGGGATTTAGCTTCTTTTCAGGGTGTTTTAGGGTTGTAGATTTTTACAGGTTTTTTAGGGTTTTAAATTTTTTTAGCATTTAAGGTCTTCTTAGGGGTTTTCAATTTTTTGAGGGTTTTTCATTTATTGGGATTTTTAGGGATTTTGAAATAATTTTTAATATTTTTATGGCTTTTGAGGATATTGAATATTTTTGGGGTTTTTAAGCTTTTAGGGTTTGTTAGGGTTTTTTCATTATTAGGTTTTTAGGGGATATAATCATTTTTAAGTTTTTAATGGTTTTCTTAGGAATTTTCAAGGTTTCTAGGGCTTTAACATTTTTTTTGGTTTTAGGGATTTTTAATATTTTTATGGATTTTAGGGGTTTTGAGAAATTTCCGGGTTTTTTAGGGGGTATAGGATTTTTTTCCATAATTTATGGGCTTTTGGGTTCTTATGGTTTTTTTAGTTTTAAAGGGTTTTATTATTTTTTAGATTTTTTTAATGTCTTTTGGGATATAAATGGTTCTTACAGTTTTTTTGTGGTTTTATGGTTTTTATGGGTGTTTTGGGTTTTATGATTTTGAATGATTTGAAATGTTTTAGGTATTTTCATGTTATTAGGGTCCTTTTAGGGGTTTTTTAGTTTTTTTAATCATTTTTTAGGATTTGTAGCAGTTTTTAAGTGTTTTTAGTTTATTTTGGTTTTCTTATGGGTTTCAATGGTTTTGATGATGTCTTACATTGTTTAGGATTTTTATGGAATTTTTATGATTTTATAGGTTTTTGGGGTTGGTAGAGATTTTAAGGTGTTTTGGGTTCTTAAGGGTTTTTTAGATTTTTTTGGTTTTTATTGGTTTTAATTGTTTTTATGTTTTTAATTTTTATGTTTTTATGTTTTTCTTAGGGGTTTTAGGCTTTTTTGGGTATGTTACATTTTTAGAGATTTTACGGATTTTTCTTGGTTTTTTATGGTTTTTTTCAGGTTTTTAGGGTTTTTAGGGGTTTTAGGGTTTTAGGGTTTTTAATGTTTTTAGAGTTTTTAATATTTTTAGATTTTTTAATGTTTTTATATGTTAAAATTGGTTTTTGAGTTTTTAGTGGTTTTTTGGATTTTTATTTGTTTTTAGGGATTTTAGGATTTTAGGGGTTTTATTATTTTTAGACTTTTTAGGGGTTTTGTGTTTTTATGTTTCTAGGGGTTTTATTTGTTTTTAGGATTTAAGTGTTTCTTTGTTCATTTTAGTCTTTTTATGGGGTTTTTATAATTTTAGGGATTTTAGGGTTTTTATGGTCTTCTAGAATTTTTAGTGATTTTTTGGGGTTTTTCGTGTTTTTAGGGTTTTATGTTATTTTCCAAATATAGTTTTATTTTTAGTTTTTAGGGGTTTTAAGGATTTTAGTGTTTTTAAAATTTTTATAGATTTGAATTTTTTTTAGATTCTTTAGTTACATTATGGTTTTTATGGGTTTTTACGGATTTTATTTTTTTTGGAGTTTTTAGGGATTTTATTGGGTTTTAGAGACTTTTAAGGGATTTACTATTTTTTAGTTTTAGGGTTTTTAAGTGTATTTTGGATTTAATTGTTTTTTGAGGTTTTTCAATTTTGTTAGGTTTTTTACATTTTTAGTTAATTTTAGGTCTTTTATGATATTTTGGATATTTAGGGTTTATGGGGATTATGATAGCTTAGTTTTTTTTGGGGGTTTTAGGGTTTTAGGTTTTTTGAGGATTTAGGGGTTTTAAGTGTTTTTTATTTTTTAGTGTTTTGTTAGGTGTTTCTAATGGTTTTAGGATTATATATATATATATATATATATATTTGAACATTTTTATGATTTTTTTTGGTTTTTTGGGGTTTTAGGTAATTTTCTTGGTTTTTTTGGGTTTTTAGTGTTTACGGTTAGGGGAATTTTCCAAAATGGTTAAAAGCATCATCTAGGCCTTTTGGCTTGTGAAATACAGGTGTTATACTTTTGTATCACTCTTGGGATATAAATAGCCATCTCCTTGTACTCTTTGAACATCATGAATAATGGTAATTTTATTATGGTGATTTTTTCTTGAATCCGTTTGGTTCTTTCTTAATTAATGACTTATAAAAGGATTTGTAATCCATTTTTGAATCTTATGGCTAAAGTTAAAAGAGAAAAATTCTGTTTGTGTTCTACAAAGTCAAAATATCAGATTTCTTCATTATTTCCCCCAATAATATCCCCTCTCACTTTTTTTTCTTGTGGAGATCATGGCTCCAAAAACAAAAACATCGAAAAAATTCATAAGACACTTTCTATAGGGTATTGTATAACATAATAGAGGTTTTATGGGATTTTGTGTTTTTTTTTGTTTCAAAAAATTTTAAGGATTTTTAGTATTCTAATGTTTTTATAATTTTTAGGGATTTTGAGGGTTTTTATGGAATTTAGGGTTTTGTGTTTTTTTGGGGTTTTAGTGTTTTTTGAGTTTTTTAGGGACTTGTATAGTTTTTAATGTTTTTAGAGGTTTAATTTTTTTAGAGTTTGTAATGGTTTTAGGGGTTTTCTAGTGTTTTAGGGTTTGTAAGGTTTTATGGGGTTTTATGTTTTTATGGTTTTTAGTGTTATTAGGTTTTTAGGCGTTTTAATTATATTTTGGGGTTTTACAGTTTTCTTAGGGGTTTTCAGGGTTTTAAGGGTTTTTTATATTTTTAAGATTTTTTAGGGATTTTAGGATTTTATGGATTTTCGTGTTCTTTCAGGATTCTTAAAGTTTTAGGGTTTTTATTATTTTTTTATTTTTGGTTGTTTTTTTGTGTTTTAATGTTTTTTAGAGTTTTTTATATTTTTTAGTGGTTTAAATGTTTTTGAAAGTATATAGTTTGATTTTAGGGCTTTATGGGTTTTTATTGTCTTTCTGGTTTTTAGGGGTTTTTAAGATTTTTATCATTTTTATCATTTTTTATGTTTTAGAGGTTTTAAGTGTTTTTAAGATTTTATGGTTTTTCTTTGATTTTTATGGTTTTTAAGGGTCTTTAAATTTTAATTCATTTTTAAATCCATTTTAGTATTTTTAGGTTTTAATAGGTTCTTATGGATTTTTATGTGGTTTTAGATCTTTTAGGTCATTAATGGTTTTTTTTAATTTTGTGGTTTTTTGAGTTTTTTAGGTTTTTATGATTTTTTAGTGTTTTTAATGTTTTTAGGGTTTTAAATGATTTTTATAGTTTATAGTGGTTTTAGTGTTTTTAGAGGGTTTTAATATTTTTAATGTTTTTATAGTTTTTAATGGTTTTTAGTCACTTTTAAGGGTTTTAGCACTTTTATTATATTTTTGGGGTTTTTAGTGTCTTAAGGTTTTCTTAGGGTGTTTCTGGGGTTTTAGGATTTTTACAGTTTTTTAATTACATTAGGTTTTTTAGTATTTTTAGGGTTTTAACATTTTTTGGTTATATAATGAATTTCAGGGTTTTTATATTTTTATTAGGGGATTATAAGGTTTTTAGGTATTTTTACATTTCTAGGAAATTTTAAGGAATATTACTTTTTTAGGGTTTTTATGGATTTTTAGGGGTTTTAGGTGTTTTTAGAGTTTATTAAACATTCCGTTTTTTGGGATTTGGGTTTTTTTATATTTTTTATGGTTTATGGTTTTTAAAGGAATCTTTAATATTTTTTTGGGGTTGAAGTGATTTTACTGTTTCAGTGGTTTTCTTGTTTTCTTCTTGGTTTTTATGGTTTTTAATGTTTTTAGTGATTATTATATTTTTAGGGTTTTTAACGGGTTTTAAGGGTTTTAACTTTATTGAAAATTTTAAGGTTTTATTAGGGGTTTTTGGGGCTTCATTTTTTAAGTAATTTTAGGGATTTGGTAGGATTTTTTGGGGTTTTAGGGTTTTTAAGAATTTTGAGGGGTTTAGGCCTTTTAGGGAGATTTGTAGGTTTTATGGTTCTTCTTAGTTTTTTGGTGTTTTTTAATTTTTTTTATGGTTTTATTGTTATTAGTGTTTTTTTATCATTTTTAGGGGTTTTATATGTTTTTAGGGTTTTATGGGATTTCATGTCCTGTTTGGTTTTAGGGGTTTTAGGGGTTTTAATCATTTTTAGGTTTTTATGGGTTTTAACAATCTTTGGATTTTTAAGGTTTTCATCATGATTATCAGGGATTTTAGTGTTTTCCATATTTTTATGGATTTTTAAGGATTATAATGGTTTTTAGGGTTTTTATTGAATTTTAGGGGATTTATGGGTTTTTGGATTTTTTAGTTTTTTTGGAAATTTAGGTTTTTTTGAAAATTTAGTGATTTTAAGGGTTTTTATAGTTTTTTAGATTTTTTAAGATTTAAATATTTTTTATAGTTTTTTTTGTTTCTAGGGATTTTATAGGTCTTTGGGGTTTTAAATTTCTTTATGACTTTTTGTATTTTAAGATATTTTAGGGGTTTTTTTGGTTTTTGGTTTTTATGGGTTTAATGTGTTTTTAGGTTTTGAAGGTTTTATTAGAGTTTTCTATGATATTTATGGGTTTTAAAGTTTAAGGTATTTTGGATATTTTTAAGGTTTTTATAGTTTTAGTGTTTTCAGGGATTTTGTGGTTTTTTTATGTTTTTAGGATATTTTTCAATTTTTTGAGTTTTAGTTGGCATTAGGGTTTTTTTTTATTTTTATGGTTTCTAGGGGTTTTTATGTTTTTCTAAGTTTATTGGTGGGTTTTTAGGGTTTTAAACATTTTTGGTGTTTTTAAGGGGTTTTAAGGGTTTTAAGGGTTTTAAGTGTTCTACATTTTCATTTTTTCTTGGGGTCTTTCAAGGTTTTGGGGGTTTTACGTTTTAATGATTTTTATGTATTTTTTATGATATATATGATTTTTTATGGTCTTTATGGATTTGATGATTTTTAGGTTTTTTATGTATTTTAATGTTTATAGGGTTTCTTGGGATTTACGGTTTTTTTAGTTCTATGGGTTTTGAGGTTTTTTGGAGTTTTGTTAAAATTTTGGGGTTTTATGTTTTTTATATATTTTTGTTATTATTATGGGATTTAGAGTTCATTATGGTTTCAATTGGATTTTATAGTTTTTATGGTTTCTAGGGGTTTTTAGGATTTTAATGTTTTTAACATTTTTTTTAAAATTTAAGGGGTTTTAAGTCTTTTTATTTTTTTTATGGAATCTTTAGGGTTTTCACAGTTCTTAGGTTCATTTGCATTTTTAGCGAATTTTTGGGTTTTTTTTAGAATTTTATGGTTTTTATGGATTTTTAAGGATTTTGGCGTTTTTTAGGGTTTTATGGTTTTTACTTTCTTTTAATTATTAGAGTTTTTAAAGGGGTTTTGACTTTTTAGTGGGTTTTAGGGTTTTTGGGATTTTTATTGGTTTTTAGATATTTTCAAGGTTTCTATGTATTTTGGGGTTTTATCATGTTTTTTAGGGGTTTTAAGTATTTTAAGGGTTTTAATTTTTTTCCTAGGATTTTTTTCATGTTTTTAGAGTTTTTTAGGTTTTTATCGATTTTAGGACAGTTTAGTATTTTTGGTGGTTTTAAGAGTTTTAGGGATTTTAAGGGGTGTAGATTTTTAAGGGTTTTAAGGGTTATTTTTTATTTTTTAGATTTCAAAGGGTATTTTAAAATTTTTAATTTTTTAGGGGTTTTAATGTATTTTAGAGTTTTAGTGGGGTTTTAGTGTTTTAATGGGTTTTTATGGTTTTTAATGTTTATTGTTATTTTTTGGATTTTTTGATTTTTAGGTTATTTTAAAGGTTATTTAGGGATTTTAGTGTCTTATGTTTTTAGGGGAGTTAAGTGTTTTAGGTTTTTATGGTTTTCTTTAGTTTTTAGCATTTTTTTCTATTATTTATTTTTATGGATTTTTTAGGATTTTTATGGTTTTTAGGGTTTTTGGAGGATTTTGTGGTTTTTATTGGGTGTTAGGATGTTATTTTTTTTATTTTTAGGGTATTAATAATTTTTTGTCTTTTAAGGTTTTCTTATGGTAATCCATCTTTTTAAGGTTTTTAGGGTTTTAGTTTTTTGTTGATTTTTTAGGGTTTTAAATGTGTTTAGGTTTTTATGGTTTTCTTAGGGGTATTCAGGTTTTTAGGGGGTTTTATGTTTTTAGAGTTTTGTAGATTTTTTAGATTTTTATATGTGTTTAAGGTTTATGTTTTTCTTATTTGTTTTGATGGGTTTCATGATGTTTTATGTTTTTAGTGATTTGTATGGATATTTGAAGATTTTCATAGTGTTAGGGTTTCTTTGAAATTTGAAGGGATTTAATGGTTTTTAGGTTTTTTATAGGTTTTGAGGTTTTTTTACCTTATAGGTATTTTCACAATTTATAGATTTATTTAATAATTTTAGGGATTTAAATGGTTTTGTAAGTTTTTAGTGATTATAGGGTTTTTTTGACTTTTTAATTTGAAGGTTTTTAGGGGTTATTATGAGATTTATGTTTTTATGGTTCTTATGAGGTTTTATGGTTTTTAGAATTTTTAGGCTTTTTAGGTGTTTTAAATGTTTTTATTTTTTCTATGTTTATCTTAGTGGTTTTCAGGGCATTATGGTTTTTACATTTTTTTATTTTTAATATTTTTCTGTTTTTGGTGTTTTTAGGGTTTTTATGTTTTTTAAGGGGTTATATGGGTTTTTAGAATTTTTATGATTTTGAGGGGGTTTATGGTTTTTATTGGTATTTAGTGTTTTCAGTTGTTAATACTTTAATTAGTTTTTAGAGTTTTTTAAAATTTTATGTGTTTAAAAGGTTTCTAGAGTTTTTAGTGGTTTTTATGGGTTTTAGGGGTTTTTGGGGTTTTAAAGGGTTTTAAGGGATTTTATGGATTTTATGTGTTTTTTGGGTTTTTTGGGACTTTTAAAGGCCTTTTAAGGGGTTTTAGTGTTTTTTGTTTTTAGGGGTTTAAATTATTTTAGGTTTTTAAATTTTTTTTTTCTGGTTTTTATAATTTTTAAGGTTTTTACACTTTTAGGGATTTTTATGTATTTTTAGTATTTTTATGGGTTTTTAGGGATATTTTCTATTTTGAGGATTTTTAGGGTTTTTATAGTTTTTTTGGGTGTTGGGGTATTTTAATTTTTAGGGATTTAATTTTTATTATTTTTTAAAATATTTTAGGGGTTTAAATTGGATTTAGAGCATTTAGTGTATTTTTAGGTTTTTTATGTATTTTAATGTTTTTTAAGGTTTTAAGGGGTATTTGTGGTTTTTAGTGTTTTTAGGGGTTTTTAGGGTTTTTAGAATTTTTTAGGTTTTTAGGGGTATTTTTTTTATGGTTTTAAGGGTTTCAATGTGATTTTTAATGTTTTTTGTGTTTTTTACATTGTAAGGGTCTTTAGGGTTTTATGATTATTATAAATTTTTAATGTTTTTAGGGATTTTAGGATTTTTAGTTGTTTTTGGTTTTTTTGTTTTTAGGTTTTTTGAGTTTTTAAGTTTTTTATGATTTTTTATAGTTTTTGAACATTTTTTGGGTTCAATGGGGGTTTGAATTTTTTAGTTAGTTTAATGGGTTTTTTGGGATTTATAGAGATTTCATGGCTTTACAAGTTTTTATGGTTTCATTGTTTTTTAGTGTTGTTAGGGTTTTTAGCAGTTTTTATGTTTTTAGGGGTTTTATGTGTTTTTATGCATTTAATGTTTTCTTTTGTTTTTTCTAGAGATTTGAGGATTTTTTACATTTTCAAGGATTTTTAGGTCTTTTTAGTTTTTTATTGTTTTTAGGGTTTTCTGGATTTTGAGTGTTTTCTGTTATTATTGTTTTTGGGTTTTTAGGGGTTTTTGAGTTTTTTAGGTCTAAATGGTTTTTAATATTTTTTTTATCATTTTTATGGGATTAAGGGGTTAATATAATTTCAATGTGTTTTTATGGTTTTTATGTGTTTTAAGTGTTTTTAATGTTTTTAGGGTTTTTAGGATTCTTTCGATTTTTAGGGGCTTATGGTTTTTAGCATTTTATCATTTTTAGGGTTTTAGGTGTTTTATGAGTTTTTAGGTTATTAAGGTTTTCTAAGTTGTTTTAAAAAAAATTATGGGTTTTTATGGTTATAGGTGTAATTAAGAATATCTTAGTATTTTTATGGGTTTTTTTGGGATTTAGGAATTTTTATGTTTTTTATAGTTTTTATGTATTTTAGCCTTTTATGGTTTTTTTTATTATTTTAGGGTTTTATAGGTTTTTTAGGCTCATACTGTTTTTTTTATATTTTTAACATTTTTAAGTGTTTAAATTTTTTTTAGATTTTTTAGTGTGTTTTAAGGATTTATGTGGTCCTATACGATTTTGGGGATTTTTATGGATTTTAGGGTCCTTACGATTATTAGATTTTTTAGAAATTTTTAATTTTTTAGGGTTTTTTAGTATTTTTGAGGTTTGACGTTTTCTTATGGAATTTCAAAGGTTTTAGGGATTTTAAAATTTATGTATTTTTAATATCTATATATTAATTTGGGATATTAGGGATCTGTAGGGTTTTTAGGGATCTTAGGTTTTTATGGGGTTTTCAGTTTTAAGGTATTTTTATTTTTTTGGGTTTTGGTATGTTAGAATTTTAAACGTTTTAAGGGGTTTGAAGTGTTTTTATAGATTTAATTTTTTATGGGTTTAGGGGTTTTAGGGGTTTCTTAATGTTTTTAGGGTTTTATGGGTTTTATGGGATTCTTGGGTTATTATCATTTTTTGGTTTTTTTGGGTTTAAATCGTTTTTATGTTTTTATGATTTTCTTAGTGGGTTTTAGGGTTTTTAGAGTTTTTTATGTTTTTTGGTTTTTTAGGATCTTTTTTAGTATTTATGGTTTCTAGGTTTTTAGGGATTTTGAGGGGTTTTAGTTTTTTTGGATTTTTATGGGTTTTTGTGGTTATTTTTTGTTTTTTAGGTTTTCAAGGGTTTTAAGTGTTTTTAGGATATTATGGTTTTCATATGGTTTTTTTTGTTATTTTACAGTTTTTTATGTTTTATGGAATTTTTGTGTCTTTTAGGATTATTAAAGGATTTTAGGGTTTTTAGGGATTTTGAGGATTTATACCTTTTTAAGGGTTTTAGTTTTTTTTATTTTTTTTGGATTATAGGGGTTTTTGTTTTTTTAGTGTTTTTAGAGTTTTTAACATTTTATGGGTTTGAAGGGTTTGTATAATTTTTAGTGGATTTTAGGGTTTTTATGGTTTTTTATTTTTTTATGGTTTTTATGGTTTTATGGTTTTTATGGTTTTTATAGTTTTTTTGTTTTTTTTTGGTTTTTTTGGTTTTTAGGGTTTCTTATATTTTTAAGGGTTTTTATAGTTTTTAGGTTTTTAATGTATTTTAGGGATTTTATGGGTTTTTACTTTTTTAGGTATTTTTATGTCTTTTAGGACATTTATAGTGTTTATAGTTTTAGGGATTTTAGGATTTTTAGGGTTTTTAGGGTTTTTTTGTTTTTTAGGGGTTTTTAGAGTTTTTAGAGTTTTTACCTTTTTAGGGGTTTTAAGGGGTTTTAATTTTTTTTGGTTTTTAGTTTTTATGGGTTTTAGGTTATTTTAAGGTTTTTAGTGGGTTTTATGAATTTTAGGGGTTTTAGGATATTTTAGGTTATTTAAGTTTTTTTAGGGTTATTCGCATTTTTATGTATTTTAGAGGGTTTTATTGTTTTTAGGTTTTCATTTTTTTTCTAAGGGTTCTTATGGTTTTTGTGTTTTTAGTTATTTTAAAGATTTTTATGGTTTTTAGTGTTTTTAGGTATGTTGAGGTATTTTTGTATTATTAAGGTTTTTACCATTTTTATTCATTTTGTAGATTTTATGTGTTTTAATGTTTTATGGTTTTCTTAGGGGATTTTAGTGTTTTTAGGATCTATTACGTTCTTAGTAATTTTTTTTCTTTTATAATGTTTATTGTTTTTTTGGTTTTTTTGGATATTGAGGTTTTTATGGATTTTAATAGTTGTGTTGGGTTTTTTGGGATTTTTTTAGTTAATGAGGGATTTTAATGTCTTATAATGTTTTTTTTATCATTTTTACTTGTTTAATGGGGTTTTATAGTTTTTATTAGTTTTTAGGGTCGTTATGGGTTTTTAAGGGTTTAGGGGGTTTTATGGTTTTTACAGTTTTTTAGGGTTTTTTGATTTATAACATTTTTTTCTAGGAGTCTTATGTTATTTTAGGTTTCTAAAATATTCTTAGAGTATTTTATTGGTTTTAGGCGTGTTTATGTTTTTATTGATTTTTAGGTATTTTTTAGGATTTCTGCTGTTTTTAGGTTTTGTTAGGGATTTTATGGTTTTGTGGTATTTTTTGGTTTATTTGTGTTTTTAGAGTTTATAATGTTTGTAGAGTTTTTTTAATATTTTAGGGGTTTAAATGGGTTTTTTAGTTTTAATTTTTTATGAAGTTTTTTGGGGTTTTAATGGTTTTTAAGGTTTTTAATGTTTTTGTGTTTTTTTGGGTTTTTTTGGGTTTTTAGCATTTTAATGTTTATAGGGGTTTTTGGTTTTTTAGGTTTTGATGCTTTCCTTGGTGATTTTATGAGTTTTTATGGTTTTTATGGTTTTATGGTGTTTTAGGGGTTTTAGGATTTTAAAGGTATTTCTTGTGGTTTTAGGGTTTTTTAGTTTTTAGGGAATTTAGAGTTATATGGTTTTTTCGGTGTTTTAGTGTTTTTTAGGTTTTTATGGGTTTTAAGTGTTTTTAGGTTTTTATGATATTATATTAGGGTTTTTAGGGTTTTTACATTTTTATAGATTTTTAGGGACTTTTTTATAAATTTTATAGTTTTTAAGGGTTTCTATGGTTTTTAATTGTTTTGTTGTATTTTATATTTTTTTGGGTTTTTAGGGGTTTTTTGAGTTTTTAGTGTTTTTATGGGTTTTTAGAGTTTTTTTACATTTTAGGGTTTCAAATATTTAAAGTTCTTTTATTATTTTTTAGTTTTTTATGTGATTTAAGGTTTTAAGGTTTTAAGAGTTTTAGGGTTTTAGGGTTTCAGGGTTTCAAGATTTCGATGGTTTTTTGGGTTTTTGGGTTTATAGGGTTTTTAGTGTTTTTAGGATTTTAAGGGGTTTTATGTGATTTTAGTTTATTGAGGTTATATTAGGGTTGTTCACTATTTTTATGGGTTTTTATGTGTTCATTAATTTTTAATGTATTTAGTGTTTTTAGGGGTTTTGGGGATTTTGAAGGGTTTGGGGGTTTTTTAGTTTTTTTTTATTTTGGGGATTATTGAGTATTTAGAGGTTTTCATGTTTTTTAGAGTTTTTAATATTTTTATTGGTTTTCAAGGTTTCTATTGTTTTTACAAGTATTTTTAGGGTTTTATGGGTTTTTATAGTTTCTAAGGGTTTTAGGGGTTTTATGGTTAAAGTGTTTTTTAGGGTTTTATGGACTTTTAGAGTTTTTAACTTTTTATGTTTTTAGGGATTTTCTGTGTTTTTAGGTTTCTGAAGGTTTTCATTGCTTTTTTTAGTGTGTTTATAGCTTGTTATATTTTTTGTTATTATTATTATTATTTTATTTTTATTGTTTTAATGGGTTTTTATGTATTTTGAAGGTTTTTGGGGTTTTTGGTTTTTTAGTGTTTTTAGTGTTTTCATGTTTTTTATGTTTTAGGGGTTTTATGTTTTTCTAGGTTTCTATGGTTTTCTTTCGGTATATTAGGGTCTCTAAGGTTTTTAATTTTCTAGGTATTTTTAGGGATTTTGTGGGTTTTAGTGTTTTTACGGTTTTTATGGTTTTTGTGGGTTTTAGTGTTTTTATGGTTTTTACGGTTTTTATGGTTTTTACGAGTTGTATGGGTTTTAAAGGATTTAAAATATTTTATGGTTTTATGGATTTTAGAAATTTTATGGTTTTTTAATATTTTACAATTTTTAGGTATTTCAGGGGTTTTAAGGGTTTTTACATATTTAGGGATTTTTAGATATTTTTAATATTTTTATGGTTTTTAGGGATTTTAGGGATTTTGAGGGTTTTTATGGGGTGTTTTCTTTTTTATAGTCTTGCTGGTTTCAGGGGGTTTTGAGTTTTTTAGGTTTTTATAGTCTTGTTGGTTTTACGGGTTTTTTGGGGTCTTTTTTGGGGTTTACCATTTTTTATTTTTTTAGGGGTTAAATATGTTTTTAAGTCTTAAGGTTTTCTTATAGATTTCCATGTTTTTAGGGTTTTTCTATTTTTAGGAATTCTTTGGGGATTGTTTTGTTTTTTCATGGTTTTTTAATGTTTTTAGGGCAGAAGAGGTGCACGACCAGGCTATTCCTAGTCCTCCCAATGTTTATTAAAGTAAAAGAAGGCAAACAAGGTTGGGGCGGTTCCAAACATTCCACACCCAAAAAGCCATGGATCCCCCATGACAACAAAACCCCAAAAGACCCAAAAAACAGAAAAGAGAGCAGCAGAAACTACAGGTCAAAGTCTCGATCCCCATATGGGTCCCCATCATCACCATAGCCATAAGAAGCATCTGATTCCATAGACTCCCATTTAGATGATTCATATCTCTTTAAGAAGGATGTTTAATACTCTCTGAGATGCTACTGCTCTGCATTCAGCTGCATCTTAATAGACCTACCTCCCTTGCCAGAGGCAACCACCTTCTCTTTTCAAGAGGCTCTCTTGGTCACTATTTTTGGCATAGCTGAAAAGTCCTTCCTTAGTTTCCTATTTCGTGGATCCGAGGAGGCCCCTATAGGTTTGTTTTCCTTACCATATGGATTATCCACCTCCAGCAAGGCCCTCTCCTTAATGGTCATGTTTATATTTTGTTCTATCCTTCCATGGTCCTCCTAAAAAAAATATTGGTCAGGAATGAGAAAGGCTTTTGGATTCAGGGAACAGACAGCAAGAACAGGTTCCTCAGAAAAAGGGGTCGCGCCAGCCAAAGCCAGCTGCAAGTGCCCCTCATCCCTTAGAACCATCTCTTGTGTCGCAGCACCCCCCTGCTCGGGGACATCCCCCGTTCCATGTCCCTCCCCCTTCCCGCACACCATCCCTGCCACCAAAGTTCCCCCTAAGTAGCTACCTCCTGCAAATTATCCACTGTCACCTGCTCTTCCACCCTCTCTTGCACAGTCATCGGACAGTCATTACCAGCAGTTCCCTCAAACACCAACTTAAGTGTACGTAAACCCATTCAAGAAAAATTTCAACCAGCCACACCCTCAAGACCATCCCCCCCCCACCACAATGGACACCACTGGAAGTAGATGAAAGGACCTCCTCTCGTTGATGATGGGAGTGAGAGATCTGATGCATAGGAGAGTGGGGTGCATGCTATTGTTTCGGAGGGCTTACAGCACAATTCTGGTGATATTATATTGGCTGCAATAGGGGATGAGGATTTTGATGATATGTGTAATGGTAGTGCTCCTATTATTGGAGTTCCTACAACTCAAAATGAGAAAGCGGCCACAGGAAAGGGTGTGAAGGTTCCCTTGTCCATAAGTGTAATGTTTTTAGTGATTTTGAGAGTTTTATGGGTTCTATTTTTAGGGCTTTGACAATTTTTAGCATTTCTATTGTTTTTTGGTTTTAAGTGATTTTTTGTTTTTATGTTTTTGTTAGGGTTTTTTAAGATTTTGGTGTATGTTTTTATGGATTTGATAGATTTTTAATATTTTTTATGATTTTTAGGGGGTTTAGGGTTTTTAGAAGTTTTAAGGATTCTTTTGGGTTTTGCATTTTTTCTATTTTCATAGTATTTATGGGATTTATGGTATTTTTAACATTTTAAAGGTTTAAATTCTTTTTAGAGTATTCAATGGTTTAGGGTTTTATGGGTTTTAAGGGGTTTTATGGTTTTCGAGGTTTTTAGTGATTTTAGGGTATTTTAGGGTTTTTAGTAAAAAAAATTCGTTTTTAAGGTTTTATAATGGTTTTTTAGGCTTCTTGGGGGTTTTTATGTTTTGAGGGATTTTTAGGGATTTTTTGGATTTCTATGGTTATTTTAGTTTGTTGGATTTTGTAGGGTTTTTAGGGATTTATGTGTTTTATGGATTTTTTAGGCTTTTTGGGATCTTTTTAGTTTGTTATTTTTTATAGTATTTTAATGTTTTTAGAGTTTTTTTACAATATAGGGGATTAAAAGGTTTGTAGATTTTTTAGTGGTTTTTATAATTTTATGGGTTTAAAGGGTTTTTATTTTTTTGGGGTTTTATTTTTTTTGGATTTTTATATATTGTTATAGTTTTTAGAATTTTGAGTATCTTCTATGTTTTTAGGTTTTTAGGAATTTATTATGGATTTTTATATTTTTTAGGATTTTTTATATTTTTAGTTATTTTAGGGAATATTTATTATTTTATGGGTTTTTAGGGGTTTATGGATTTATATGGTTATTCGGGGTTTTTAGGGTTTTAGGGGCATTTAATGTTGTTTGGTTTTTTATTTTTTTGTAGTTTTTAATCATTGTTAATGTTTTTTATAGTTTTTTTAAATTTTTAGGGGTTTAAAGATATTTTATATATTTTAGTGGGTTTTTAGGTTTTTATGGGTTTGTGGAGTTATTTAATTATTTTGAGGTATTTATGGTATTTATGGTTTTTATGAGTTCTTTTTTGTTTTCAGATTTTTAAAGATTTCTAATTTTTTTAACCGTGTTTAGGGTTTTTAAAATTTTTATGTATTTTTGAGAATTTTATGGTTATTACGGTTTCTAAAGATTTTGACAGTTTCATGGTTTTTTTTCTTTTTAGGTTTTATTTGTTTTTAGGGTTTCTAGGGGTTTTAGTATTTTTATGTAGGTTTCTGAAGTGTTTTTAGATTTTTAAGGATTTCTTCAGGGTTTTCTTCATTTTTAGTGTTTTAGTATCTTTATGGATTTTAGTGTTTCCTAGGATTTCTATGGTTTCAAAGAGTTTCTATTTTTTTTGAGGATTTCAGGGTTCTTTATAGTATTGAAGGTTTTTTTTTGTTTTTTTTGGGTTTTTAGAGTTTTTTTGAGTTTTTAGGTGTTTTACTGTTTTTATATTGTTTTGTATTTTTAAGATTTTATGGGATTTTATATTTTTTATTGTTTTTAGCGTTTTTTATGGTTTGTAGTGTTTTTAGGGGTTTTAGAATTTTTTAGGTTTTTAGGGGTTTTAAATTTTTTATTTTTTTTGTTTTCTTAGGGGTTTATAGTATTCTTAGGGTTTTTAAATTTTTAGGGATTTTTTTTCTTTTATAGTATTTTTATGGTATTATAGTTTTCTAGAATTTTGAGTGTTTTAGGGTTTTTTTGGGTTATATGTTTTTTTCTGTTTTTAAGGGGTTTTAGGTTTTTATAGTTTTTTTCAACATTTTCATATGTTTAAAGGTGATTTATAGTTTATGGTAAATTTTTATTGTTTTTTTGTATTTTTAGGATTTTTTATGGTTTTAGGGGGTTTTATGGTTTTTAGACGTTTTAGGGTTTTTTGGGTTTTTTGGGGTTTTTGGGTTTTTTATGGTTTTTAGCATTTTTTTGATATTTAAAAATGTTTTATGGTTTTTGTGGTTTTATTAGGGATTTTCAGAGTCTTTAGGGATATTTTTTTTTGAAATTTAAGGATTCTTTAGGATATTTATGGGTTTTTATGGTTTTTGAGAGTTTTTTGGGTTTTATGGTTTTTATGGGTTTTAGTGTTTTTTGATTTTTTAGGGGTTTTAAGGTTTTTTAAGTGTTTTTTAACGTTTCTATGAGACTAAAGTTTTTTTTATAGTTTTAGTACCTTTTAGGGTCTTTATGGGTTTCTAAGGTTTAATATGGTACTAGGGGTTTTATCGTTTAAGGTTTTTATGGTTTTAAGAATTTTTATGGTATTTTACATTTTTATTTTGCTTATGGGTTTTAAGTGTTTTAAGTGTTTTAAGGTTTTATTTTGGGATTTTATGGTTGTAGGGGTTATTCTATTTTTTGGGTCTCATAGGTTTTTTAGTATTTTAATATATTTTAGGTAATTGAATGGGTTTTGGGTTTTTTGTTTTTTGTTTTTTTGGGCTTCTTTTATTTTTTTTACTTTTTTAGTGTTTTTATAGATTTTTAGACTTTTTAGCGGTTTTATGATTTTATGGGGTTTTAGGTTTTATAATGTTTTTAGTGTTTTTAGGGGGTTTTGGGTTTTTTTGGTTTTTTAAGATTTTAACATTTTTAAATTTTTCGGGGTTTTACGTATATTTATAGTTTTATGGTTTTCATAGGGGTTTTGGAGTTTATTTGGGTTTTTTGTTATTATATATTTTTAGATATTTTTAGGGTTTTTATGGGTTTTTAGGGTTTTTGATATTTTAATGGTTTTTAGGGGGTTTAGGGTTTTTAGGCCTTTTATGGTTTTTAGCATTTTTAGGGTTTTTAGGGTTTTTAAGTGTTGTTAGGTTTTGAAGGTTGAAGTAAGGAGGAGGGTAGAACGAATATGATATCAAATACCCCATTTCAAAGAGTTAGCAGTAGAATGACAAGGTATCGGGCCAAAAGAATAAATAATTCCTTAAATGGGTTAATCATGGAATATCAAGGGGAGGCCTAATACTGTTTCATTTGGGAAGATTCTAGGAGTATATTTACATTAATTAAGTCCCAAACATGCTTTTGAAGACCCATCCCATGGTGTGCTATGAATTTCAAGTGCACCCCACCATGGAATCCTCAAAGGAAAAAGTGGTAGGCTAGATATAATTACTTTCCATTAGGGTTTTATTATTCTCCCTTAAATTCAATGGAATGTAGAAAACATTTCATAAGCATAATGCATGACTTTTGAAATTTGGGAACCAGGTGTTGGTATTTTGTATCACTCTTTGGCTTTAAAAAGACACCCCTTTTACTCTATTAACATCACAAATGAAGGTAATGTTTTAATAATGGGTTTTTCTTTTATCCTTTGTTTTATTTGATAATTAATTACTTATAAAATGATTGTCCATCCATTGTGGCATCTTGTGGATAGAGTTGTTAGGGGAAAGTTCTATTTCGGTTCAACCATGACCAACTCTATGCTTGATTCCTTATTTAATGTATTTAAATCCCTTCTAACATGTTTTCTGGTGGATATACAGGTGCTTAACACACGAACATTGAACAAGGTTCCATGGACACTTCCTAGTGGTCCTTGGATTGGGAATTATTTTCTATGAGAGCCCAATTATAAAAAATTTGGTTCATATTTTTTATCCCTTCTTCTATATTATTTTCACATTGAATTGGGCCAATATAAAATTTGGTACATTTTTTTATTCACCTAAAAATATCATTTATTCAACATATTTTATGTTAATTATATCAATACTATAGTTGTGAATCTCATCTTTTTTATCTAGCTAGAATAATTGAAATCAAATGTTGTAATGAATTCTCTAATTTTAAAACCAAACATGTAGCACTGTCGGTTATACACACTTGACATTTTATTTATATATTTTACGTATATAAAATTATTGGGTTATGTTTTTTAAGGTTGATATGTTTTTTGGAATGTTTTTTAGGCTTCCATGGAGGTTCATGATTTGAGAATAGTTAGTATAAACCTTATAACACCTCCAGGAAACTATTCCACAAAAAAATTAGACACTTGGAATTTTCATGGTTTGGCACACTATTTGGTCAAACTACGTGGATTCCTGTTAGAAATAATTAAATTTAATCAATGAGTTATAAAAAATTTCGTAAACAACTTTTTTTATCGTCTTATCCATCCATGTGATGTGTGTTTAGAGGTAGTGCCTCATTCATAGTGAGTGAACGATTTTCATAACTTTTTCCCCTAACCATGTACCATAGATAATTAGATACCACAATTGTGGTTATAATATTATTTACCTAAAAATGAAATAACATGAATTCTTATTCATCTTAAGGATTTTGCGACAATTCCAATCAATCGGTGAGTGGTTCAAAGGTGAATCTAAGTGCATTAAAGACTCAGATTTGTCAGTATGTTCTCGTTATTCTTTATTTTCCTTAGATATCTTCTCCTTACCATTTTAGGAATCATGAATCTAGTTAATTTGGGATATATCCATTTTTTATGTTTATTTTTGGGAGATATGATTGTTTTTATTGAAGGGAATGCGATCTAAGTTAGAATCATGAACATTTAAGCTGTTTTGTTAAAGTTTATGTCTCATTATTCGTTTTCACCTATGATTGAGAGGTTTGTGTGTTATCTATTGACCCATCTTGATAATAATATAAATGATATACTTTAAATTGATTTAATTTCTTGTAATTATGTTGAAAATAATGGTGTGATTTGATCAAATTCACATTTGAATGATGGTTTGGGAAATCATGGGAGTTTTATTGATTTTTAAAAAAACATTGTTTACAATTTAAAAATGGTGATTTTAAAATCACTGTTGGTTGATTAAAGTAAAGTATTTTGTGAAATTATTTTATTTAAATGGGATGATATGATTTTGGAATAACGGTTTGGAATGAGTTGTATGGGATGGATAATAGTCATGAAGTACCACCATCAAAGGGTTGGAGTTTGGATGTGAAGTTCCATTTCACTAAGCATGTATGTGTGTTTGTGTTCAGGATGTGTGTGGAAATGGAAATTGTTATGCCAAATCATAAAATGAAAAATGGTTAAAATATTTATTGATTTTCCTTGAAAAATTATTGTGTTAGTTTTTAATTTAATCCTTGAAAAAATGGTTTTGAAGTCTTATGTAATTATTTCACTTGAAAAAATGTATTTTTGGATATAAACTATTTTAAATTGTTTTTAAAATATTTTATATAAATGTGGTACCTTGCTCAATACAAGTGTAATGAGTTGGAAGTCATTAGAATAATCCTATTGAGTTTTATACTAACCCCTCCTTGGAAACTATGGTGTGATTGAAGATGTTATATATCAAGACACTGGTAAATAAAAGGTATCCTAGTTATTTAGTGATTCTTCTTGATGCCTTGGGTTATGTTTGTAGATTTGGATATTGGAGTTTATTGGTAGTTGATATCTTTTTTTCGTTTGGTTATGTTATAATT
Source organism: Viscum album (assembly GCA_963277665.1). Taxonomy (NCBI): domain Eukaryota; kingdom Viridiplantae; phylum Streptophyta; class Magnoliopsida; order Santalales; family Viscaceae; genus Viscum; species Viscum album. The sequence continues at coordinate 481,242,820 of OY728162.1, forward strand.
TGGTTACATTGGTTTTGTCACATTGATTCTTCTTGTACTCTGATATTGAATTTGTATTTAGTCTTGTATTAGCTTGAATTTTGGTACTCATGAATCATTAATAAGTTTTTTTATTATAGTTATCATTGGTTTTCCCATTGTATATTAAAATAAGAAATGATACCCTAACTATTTATAAGTCCCTTGGTATTTATTTTCATCATTTGGTGTCTTGATTTTGTCTTTTATTAGGGTTTTTATGAGTTTTTAGGGTTTTAGGTGTTTTTTTAGTTTTAGGGGGTTTTGGCGATTTTAGGGTCCTTTTAGGGTTTTTTGGGTTTTTAACATTTTTTATTTTTTTAAGGGAATTGAAGATTGTTTTGGTTTTTAAGGGTTTCTTATTTTTAGGGATAATCTTGTTTTTTGCATTTTTCTAAGATTTTTTTTGGAGTTTTTGGGATTTTTATCGGTTTTAGAGTTGTTAAGGATTTGACATTTTTATGGTTTTTAGAGTTTTATTGTTTTTCTTGTTTTCATTGTTTTTAGTGGTTTTAATTGTTTCTTTTTTATGGATTTCATATTTTTTTAGAGGTTTTATGGGTTTTTAAGTTATAATAGATTTTTAGGGATTTGAAAGATTTTTTTTGGTTTCTGGGGTTTCTAGGGATTTTGAGAGTTTTCTGGATTTTTTAGTTTTTGAGTGTGTTTATGTTTTTTTAGGTTTTTAGAGTTTTTTTTAGTTTTTAGGGTATTATAGTTTTTTAGAGTCCATTTATCATTTTTAGGGGTTTAAAGGGTTTTAGTTTTTTAGTGAGTTTTATGGTTTTTATTGGTTTTAGTGTTTTAATGTGTTTAGGGGTTTCTCTAGTTTTAGGGTTTTATAGTTTATATGATTTTTTAGGTTTATTTAATTGTTTTAGGTGGTTTAAGGGATTTTTGGTTTTTATATATTTCTTAGGGTTTTTCATATTTTTTAGGTTTTTTATGTTTTTAGGTATTTTTAGGGATTTTTAAGGATTTTTTTTTATTTTTATGTGGTTTTAGTGATTTCTAGTGTTTTTAGGGGTTTTGTGATCTTTTAGGATTTTAGGAATCTTTGGGGTTTTTTGGGATTCTGCGTTTTTATGGTTTTTTACGGGTTATAATTATTTTTAGGTTTTTATGGTTTTCCTAGGGTTTTTCAATGATTTAGTGGTTTTTATGTTTTTAGGGATATTTAGTGATTTGATTTTGGATTTTTATGATTTTTATGGATTTTGATGGTTTTGAGGTGTTTTAGGGGTTTAATGGGTTTTTAGTAGTTTTTTTTAGTTTTTAGAGTTTTTAAGGGATTTTAAAGTTTTTAATGTATTTGGGGGTTTAAGGTGTTTAGATTTTTTAGTGGGGTTTTAGGGATTTTATTGGTTTTACGGTATTTAAGAGTTTTTATGATTTTTAGGGGCTTTAGGTTTTTAGGGAATTTGTGGATTTTTAACATTTTTAGGATGATGTTTACGTGTTTTTTGTTGTTTAGGTATAATTAGAGGTTTCAAATGTTTTTATGATTCATTATAATTTTAGAAAATTTTATTGATTTTTATGATTTTTGGGAATTTTAGGTGTTTCAGGGATTTTGGTTGATTTTTTGATTTTTAATGGTACTTAGGGGTTTTCAATGTTTTTAGTGTTTTTATGGGTTAAAAGTGTTTTCATGTTTTGATGATTTTCTATGGAATTTTATGAGTTTTAAGTGATTTTTATTTCAAATGGGATTTAAAATGAATTTTACAATTTTTATGGGATTTCAGGGGTTTTATGGATTTTAAGGATTTTTTGGGGTTTTTTGGGGTTCTTATGGTTTTTTGTGTTTTTTAGGTTTTAGACATTTTAGTATTTTAGGTTCCTTATGGTTTTCTTATGGTGTTTCAAATTTTAGTGGTTTTTATGTTTTTTTTATTTTTAGGGATTTATTTCCCATATTTATGGGTTTTAGGGTTTTAGGGATTTAGAAGGATTTATATATTTTTTAGGGTTTTTTAGGTTTTTATTGCTTTTTATGGTTTTAATTATTTTTTCTAGTTTTATTGGTTTTATTATTTTATCACCATTTTTTGGTGATTAAAATGTTTCTAGAGTGTTTTGTTTGTTTTTAGGATATTTTTGGTCTTTTATGGGTTTTTATGGTTTTTATGGGTTTTATAGTTTTTAGAGTTTTTAGGACAGTTAGAGTCATTTGGCTTTTAGCGTTTTATTTTTTTTATGTTTTTATTCTTTTCCTGGGGATTTTCTCATTTTTTAGGGTTTTTACATTTTTAGTGATTTTTAGGGAATTTTTAAAATTTTATGGGTTTTGGGGGTTTTAAGAATTTTGAGGGCTTTTAGGGATTTTTTTACTGTTTTATCATCTTCTTGTGGTTTAGGTGTTGTTTGTATTTTTTAGGGTTTCTAATGTTTTGAATGGTTTTGGGTCTTCATTGTTTTTTAGTAATTTTATGGTTTTTGTGGTTCTTTACCCTTTTTATTGTTTTTATGGGTTTTTTTGGGTCTTTTAGGTATTTTAGTATTTTAGGGGTTTTAAGTGTTTTTACAATTTTTTGGTTTTCTTAGAGTTTTTAGGGTTTTTATAGTCTTTTACATTTTTAGTAATTTTTTAGTATTTTTATGGTTTTTTGGATTTTAATATATTTTGAGGGGTTTAAAAGATTTTTGGTGTTTTTAGGGATTTAATGGGTTTTTCTGTGATTTTATGGTTTTTAATTTTTTTTTTCATTTTAATGGGATTTTAGATTTTTTAAACCTTTTTATATATTTAATAGGGTTTTAGTGTTTTTAGTGGGGTTTTAGGGTTTTTACAGTTTTTAGGGGTTTATTCTTTTTCGGGATTTTTAGGTTTTTAGCATTTTAAGGGTTTTTAGAGGTTTTATGTTTTTTTGTTTTAATATTTTCTTAGGGGTTTTCAGGTGTTTTATGGGTTCTATTTTTTTAGTGTTTTATATGGGTTTTTAGGTTTATTAGTGTTTTGAGGGTGTTTATGCGTTTTTGGCTACTTAATGTGTTTTTTAGTTTTTTAGAGGGATTATAGATTTTTAGAATTTTTTAACAGCTTTAGGAGTTTAAAGGGGTTTTAGAGTTTTAGTGTATTTTATGTATTTTATGGTTTTTATGGGGTTTTATGGGTTTTAAGGGTTTTAGTGATTTTTATAGATTTTTTTAATTTTTCTTGGGGTTTTTGGGTATTTAGGGTTATTAACGTTATTAGGATTTTATGGGTTTTATGTGTTCATAGGGATTTAAGGTTTTCATTGGGTTTTATGTTTTTTTTGGTTTTTCTATTTTTAGGTATTTTTAGTATTTTTTTAGGATTTTTATGTGTTTTTGGGTTTTTTGGGAATTTAGGGGTTTTAAGGTATTTTTTGGGTTTATGGTTTTTTATGTTTTTAGGGTTATTAATATGGTATATTTTTTTAATGATTTTTGGGTTTTAAAATGTTTTTATTGTTTTAGTGAATTTTGGATTTTTATTAGGTTATAGTGGTTTTTAATGTTTTTTGGGACTGTTATGGATTTTATATGTTTTGAGTTTTTAGGGTTTTTATTAATTTTAGGTTTTAAAAGTGTTTTAAAGGTTTTGAAAATTTTTATGTTTTCTATGGGTTGTTACAGGTTTTTTGGGTTTTTGATTTTTTAGAGATATTTATGGGGTTTCAATATTTTTATTGTTTTTTAGGTATTTTAAGGATTTTGATGGTTTTTATGGGATTTAGGGGTTTTATGGTTGTTTTTTGGGTTTTTAGGTTTTTTTTGTTTTTAGGGGTTTTATAGTTTTTAAATTTTTTTATAATATGAAGAGTTTTTATATTTTTTAATGGTTTTTAGAAGGTTTTATGAATTGTCTAAGTTAATAAATATTTTTATTTGTTTTTTATGGTTTTTAGAAGATTTTAGGGTTTTTTGTGATATTATGTTTTTAGGGGTTTTAAGTGTCTCTTGGTTTTTAATGTTTTCTTTAGTCTTCTATAGGTTGATGGATTTTTATAGAGTTTTTATGATTTTATGTGATTTTTTTTAGGGATCGTGATGGATTTCGAGTTTTTAGGTTTTTAGGGTATTTTAGGGTTTTTCATGTTTTTCATTTTTAAGGGTTTTATATCGTTTTAGTTTTTTAATGTATTCATTGGTGTTTTAATGGGTTTAGGGTTTTCTTTGATTTTAGCGATTTTTAGTGAATTTTTTGTATTTTTATGGTTTTAGGGTTTGTAGGGATTTTGTGGGTTTTGGGGGTTTTTTTGGGTTTTTTGTTATTTTTAGTTTTTTGTGGTGTTTAATGTTTTAGAGTTTTTAAAATTTTAGGGGCTTAAATGGATTATATTGTTTTCAATTTTTTTATTGGTTTTAGGGTATTTTATGTTTTTAGTGGTTTTTAGGTTTTTAGGGCCTTGAGGCATTTCTATGTTTTTAGCATTCTAGCATTTGAGGATTCTTCGTGTTTTTAGGGGTTTTAGGTTTTTTACATTTTTAGTGTTTTTATTGATATTTTTAGGATATTTTTAGTTTTTCTAATGTTTTAGGGATTTTGATGGTTTTATGGTTTTTATTGTGTCTATTGTTTTTTGTGTTTTTTTTTTCAGGGTTTCATGATTTTTAGAGTTTTTTAACATTTTAAGGGCTTAATGAGTTTTTAGAATTTTTAATTGCGTTTTTAGTTTTGTTAAGGGATTTTAATGTGTTTTAAGATTTATAGGGGTTTATAGTTTTCATGTTTTGTGGTGTTTTTTATGGTTTTAAGCATTTCTATGTTTTTTTAGGTTTTATGAGTTTTTATGTTTTTTAGGTATTCATATGGTTTTCTAGGGGTTTTAGGGTTTTTTACATTTTAATGTATTTTTAGAGATTTTAAAAAAAATATGGACATTTATGATTTTTACAGATTTTGAGGGTTTTTATAGCTTTTCAAATTTTTTTTGTTTTTTTATGGGTTTTGGGATTTTTTAATTTATTTTAGGGGTTTATAGTTATTTTAGAGTTTTTTAATGTTTTGAGGGGTTTAATGGATTTTTAGTGTTTTTAGTGGTTTTTAATGGTTTTTAATGGTTTTTAGTGTTTTTTATGGTACTTATGTGTTTTTAGGGTTATTTAGAGTTCATTAGACTTTTAAACATTATTTAGGTTTTTAGAGGTTTAAATTATTTATGTTTTTAAGGATTTATTTTGGGTTTTCAATGGGTTTTTGGGTTTTTTATATTTTTAGGGGTATTTAGTGTTGTTTTATGATTTTTATGGGTTTTTGGGGTTTTAAGGATTTTATGTGTTTTTAGGGTTTTTGGGGATTTCATGGTCCTTTTTTTTAGGAATTTTTTTTTTAGTTTTTTAGGGTTTTTAACGTTTTTAGTGTTTTTAGTTTTTTTATTGGTTTTAGGGTTATTTACGGATTTTAGGTGTTTTAATGGTATTTATGATTCTTAGGAAATTTTTAGTTTTTTTAGGGGTTTGAAGTGTTTCTAGGTTTTTAATATTTTTTAGTTTTTTTTCTGTGTTTGTAGTATTTTTTTCATTTTTAGGGATTTTAGTTATTTTTTATTTTGTTTATGGTTATTAGTGTTTTTCGTGATATTAAGGATTTTTCAAGGATTTAGGTGTTTTAGGGGTTTTAGGGTTTGTATGATTCTTTTGTGTTTTGGGGTTTTTTTAGTTTTTAGGGTTTTTATGGATTGTTTTAGTATTTTACTATTTTTAGGGGTTGAAGGGTTTTTATATTTTTAGAGGTTTTATTGTTTTTATATGTTTTTGGGGGGCTAATGGTATTAAGGGGTTTATGATTTTTTAGGTTTCTTTTGTGTTTTTTAGGGTTTTTATCATTTTTAGTTTTTTTATGTTCTTAGGGGTTTCAAGTGTTTTCAGTTCTTCAAGGATTTCTTAAGAGTTTGGGGGTTTTTATGTTTTTATGGATTTTTTAAATTTTTATTGGATTTTAACGGTATTTATGGATTTTTAGAGTTTTTACAGGTTTTTATTATTTTTTAGGATTTTCGGGTTTTTTGAGTTTTTAGGGGTTTTAAGGTTTTTAGAGTGTTTTATCATTTTTTGGGGTTCAAATAGTGTTTTTAGTTCATCTTACTATTTTTATAGATTTTTAGGGTTTTTATGGATTTTATATGGTTTTAGGGTCTTTAGGGTTTTTAGGATTTTTAACATTATTTAGGTTCTTAGGGGTTTTAAGTGTTTTTAGGTTTTTAGGGTTTTCATGGGGGATTTATGGGTTATCAAGGGTTTTTATGTTTTTATGGATTTTTTGCCCTTTTATGATTTTTGTGGGTTTTGATGGTTTTTAAATATTTTTGATGGTTTTTTCGATAGTTAGGGCAGAAGAGGTGTGAGGCTAGGCTATTCCTGATCCCCTAAGAATTTATTATGAAAAATGAAATAGCAGAAAAGGAAGAAGAGTTTTCAATCAACCCACACCCAAAAACCCTTTACAACCCAAGCCCCAAAAGACCACAAAAAAAAGAAAAAAAAGAAAAAAACACCGCAGCAGCTTCAGCACTTCTCATCCAACAGGTCAACGTCTCCATCCCCATTAGGGTCCCCATCAACACCATAACTAGAAGAAACATCCAACTCAATTGACTCCCATTCAGATGAATCATATAGATTTAGGAAGGTAGTGTAATACTCTCTGAGATGTTGCTGCTCTGAATTCAGTTGTGCCTTGCAGGATGACCTCCCCTGCCAGAGGAAACTGCCTTAGCATTGTAAGAGGCTCTCATGGAAACTATCTTAGGAAAGGTCGAATAGTCCTTCCTCAGATTCCTCTTTTCGGGGATCTGAAGAGACCCCTATAGGTTTGTTTTCCTTCCCATCTCACATGGACACCTAGAGTAAGGCCTTATCTTTGATGATCATATTCATACTATGATTCATCCTTCTATGATCCTTCTAAAAATAATAATTTTCAGGTATACAGGTGGATTCCTGATTAAGGGAGCAAAGGATCCCACCCTGGGGCACGCTAGGAACCACTAGTGCGGGTACCTACACAACCAGACAAGGAGGGGGCACCACACCAGCCAGGGTCGGCTGCAATTGTCTCTCCTCCCTATTCTTGTTTGTTTCACCCCCTGCAACTCAAGAAAACCCATACAACCAATAGTGTCAACAAGAGTCTCCTCATGTGCCTCCAGGACTGGCCCCATCACCTTCTCCTGTGTGACGACATCCCCCTGCTTGGGATCATCCCCCTTCTCACATCTCTCCCCCTGCCATCATGTCATCCCGGTCTCCAATAGTCCCCCTTGTTCTACCGCCTCCTCCAACTGGTCCATTGTCCCCTGCTCTTCTGCCTTCTCTTGCTTAGGCACTTGACAGTCACCTCCATATTTCCCCCTAAACATCGCTGTAAGAAAAACATCTTCATGTTCTTCTAGCACCTTTTTCTCAGCAACGTCTCCAGGTGTCGCAACAACCACCTCCGTCTCACCAGTTGGTCAAGCTACTTTATGAACCACCAAGGCTGCATCCCCTCTGATCTGGCCAGAAGATCTCGGTTTCTAGTCCACACTCCCTCCTTCACTCCCATCATCAACAACCTTCACCCCACATACCTGAACAGAAGGCCCCACACTCCTATAGCTAGCCAGCAGAGACACTTGCACTTCATCCTCAGTATCCAACCCTTGAAGATGATTGAAGGTCGGAAAGGCTTCCAGCCTCCTCACCATACTGTTATCAGAGGAGATATGCATCCTGCCATTAGAAACCTCCCTGTTTGTAGAACTTTTGGCTTCCAAAAGCTGAAAGTTTAGCCTCAATCTCTTGAAGATATTACTCACCTTTGGATCCAGCTGGCGATGAACAACCAGTCTCACTAAACCATAATCACATATTGAGACCCATAACCCCCCATCACCACTAGAAGATCAACCCGCACAATCATTCGGCATAATGATCCATAACCCGGACCGATGGCAGTTGCCACCCGCTCAACATCACTCCTTTCATTCCCTCTTGGAATAATTGTTGCAACCTCCTTAGAAAGCACCCCACTCGAGCCTAAACCTCTTCACCTGACTTAACTTGAACCACCTTCAAGAGATGAGGAACTGTGTGCAAAACCTCCTACGCCTCACCCCGCTCCTGACTCTCTCCACTAGCCACCTCTTGCATGTACTTCAAAGCACCACAATTCCGGCTATTACCCCTGAAAGCTTGATCAACATACCCCAATTTCCAATAGGAGGAGAAAAAATCAGTCCACAATTCAAAAATCACAGGTTTCTTCCACCACTGCTCCTCACCAACAACAATACAAACTATTTCAACCAGATCTTTCGATGCATCAATCTCAATAAAGTCCCTTGGAGCCACAGGGTGACAAATTTCCCTTGTTCTACTGTCAACACATAAGAACCTTCCACCAAATTTCCCAACATGGAAATGATGGAGAAATTCTGAAAGGGAAGGGGATGTTCAGGAAATTTAACCCAATATGCCACCATCGGTGAGTCACGGTTCAGATGAAGGTCAAAACACCATTGGGAGAGGGAAAAACAAACACCGTTACATTTTCTTGGAGCTGTGGACCAGGAATGTATCATATCCTCCTTGAACAGAAAGCGAATTAGGATGCATCTGCTATCAGCAAGTCCTATCGTGGCACGATCATAGAGGTACCAATTTTCGAACATGAATCTGTCAAACACATCCAACGAAGGCTGCCAATTTATGAATTAGGAAACCAAGGTCATCCTATATCGGGAAGAGGATTCGTTGAATTCTGCCACCGAGAGCTGGAGTTGCGGATTTCTTTCTAGTATGTAATTAACTTTATGGACAATCTTAACCCAAGGAAAAGGGGGAAGAAGATCAGGGACTGAGAATGGGAAAAAACATGTTCATCATTGATGGTTTTTTATTTTTTAGTGGTCTAATGGTTTTTCATGTTTTTAATGTTTTTATGGGTTTACACGATTTTAATATTTTGTAGTGGTATATAGGGTTTCTATGGTTTTTAGTGTTTTTTTGGTTTTTTTAGTTTTTAGTGTTTTTATCATTTTTACGTTATGTTAGGGGTTAACATATTTTTATAGTTTTTAGGTTTTCTTAGGGGTTATTATGGTTTTCTAGTATTTATTATGTTTATAGGGATTTTTAATTCTCTTTAATTTTTTTAATGATCTTAGGGTTCTTAGGGATTTTGAGGAGATTGTGGGGTTCTTAGTTTCTCAGCGCTCGACGAGGGATGCGCTAGGCGGTGATGGATATGAGCCCAGTCCCTCCCCCACTCAAGGGGGAGGGACTCCCGTCATTCTCTACAGCTTTCAGACCTTCCTTATCGCCATTCTCAAATCCCGAATTTCTTCCCACTTTCTCAGTCATCAACCTCATCCCTAAAGTCCCAGATCATCATGAAAGTTACCCTAACCATTCATTATATCCCAAATAATTCAAAGAAGATTTGGCTCACCTAAATATGACCATGTTGGTATGATTTAGGCATTGTCGTCCTTTAGTTGATGATTTTGACAGATTCGTATTCGCTTCCTGGGGTTTAAAAGACAGAGCGGTTGTGGGGCTCCTTGACAAGTGGAAAATGATGATTCATTTCTCATTGGAGGTGGACCTGATCCTAGAGTGGTCAAGAGATCCTCACGTATGAAATAGATCTTGATTATAGTTGGATCATTGGTCCTATGATTTCTACATGAAATTTGACAATCCTTCTATGGATTTGTGGGTTCGTCTTCCCGAACTCCTCCTCCCCTTCCAAAATCCGGCTATAAACTCTATGCTCGGTTATATGATTGGCTGATTCCTGTGTTCAAATATTATAACTGAGTCTATGTGTCATACCATCTCCTTGCACATTTTTGTTGAGGTGGATACTTCCAGACCTCCTATATATTGTATCTGGATCACCATTGATGAGGAAGTTTGGTGCAAACAATCAGTGGTATTTCAATCTTGGACAAAATTCTACTCTTCATGTCGTCTCTTGGGGCATTTATCCACTTCTTATTGGAATATCTACTTGATATACCCTGGGGTTGTGAATTTTGTTCTAAAAAATGGGTCTCTATATCCTTAGGCTCTCTCAGTCGTCAATCAGGGGTCTAAGAAAGAAACTGGAACTGAAGAACCAATGGTCGCAAATATCATTAATTCCTTGAAGCGTGATTTGGGTGTCAAACGTCAAGCAGGACTGGTTTTGGATGTGGATCAACCATTTTTATCTTTGATTTATCCTTCATTTTCTGATACTGTGAATAATGGAGGCTTGCTCACTGGGAAGGAGGGTGCCTCGGGTTCCATTTTCAGGGTGGTTGATGTGCCTCCACTGCTAAGGCCCCCATCTTGGGTTGCACCAAACCAGAATATTTAAGTCCCTCAGAATAGAGGTTCTTCGGGACAGAATGATGATTCCGTTTTCTATGGTCACGCCCCTGATCATGAAAGTGAGGATAATTCAGCATGTAAGGGAGGCTCTAAAGGTACCAAGAAGACAAAAGTTATAGGGGATGGAGTAAATACAGTGACCATGTTCAAACTTAAAAATAATCAAGCAACAATCAGTCTTGTTAAACGTTTTAAAGGTTTGATGGAGGATGGTCCAATTCAGGATCATGAAATAGACTAACAATCACGTGGAGGTACGAGGGAAAACTTCTTGGTTCAGGCCATTGAGACTACTCCATATGTTGGCGCACCTTTGGTAGTGGAATATCCCTCGGGTGTTCAGATTCTCTCTGAGGGTGAGAATGAAGCAGAGGTCTCTTGTCAATTTTCTATTACCAGTGAAGAGGTATCAAGAATTAGATGTCTCCATAGCCAAAGTAAGAAGAATGGTCAGAAGGGGCACCAAGGCACGAGGAATTTCGTCGTGTCTAAATGGAAGGGATCTAAAGGGAGGAAGGACTACTCCCAGCTGCCTAAGCCGATACAAACAAGATCATCTTGTAAGGAAAAGGAAAAGTATAGTAAACCAAACCCTCAAAATCTAGAATGTTCTGGCCTAAGAAGTTGAAATCATAAAGGTAAGCACGGAGACATCCATAATCAAGAGGAGGGTGATGTAGTAGGAAATAAAGAAGGAGATCAGACTCAATATCTTGACTTAATTATTGATTATAATTAATAAAGGCATGAAAACAATATCAAACTTAATGCCTCAATAGAGGAGGTTTGAAATAATTTGTGAAAGAGAGTTTAAAATGGATGTTATTATGGAGAAAAGGGACTAGATCAACCACCAAGATTTAATTTTGGCACGGGGTTACAATGCACGAAAGATCAAAGTGGAGGAATATATCTAGCATTGGGACAATCTTGCTACCCACTTTGAAAACATAATTTTGGATGACCTGAGCATTAAGGTTGAATAACTTCAATAGAGATTATATCGGGTATGCAGATCCAAAAATCATAGCCTTTTTTAAACAATTTTTTGATATCCTTTTGTATTGGATGAACATTAGATTAGATTGTACTGGTGTGGTTTCTCACTTTTCCGCAAAAGTGTTTTAATAAAAAAATTGATTTTTGTTAGGGATTTTAAGGGTGTTTATTGGTGTTTAGGGTTTTTATGTTGTTTGAGTGGTTTGTGGGATTGGTTAGTTTTTATGGGTATAATGGGTTTTTGTTGTTTTTTTTCATTTTCAGGGGTTTAATGGTTTTATAGAGTTTTAACTCAATGTTTATGTTTTTATGGTTTTTAATATTTTAAGGGGTGTTTATGGTTTTTAGGGATTTTGGGGTTTTTAGGGTTTTTAGTTTTTTTTGGGTTTCTAGTGGTTTTGCGTGTTTTTAGGTTTCTTTGGTTTTTAATGGGTTTTCGAGTTTTGTAACATTTTTATGTAATTTTAAGTCTTTTATGGATTTTTTTATTTTATAGGGTTTTAGGGATTTTTGTGTATTTAGCGGTTTTGGGGGTTTGAGGGTTTTTAGAGGGGTTTAGTATTTTTTGAGTTAATTGGGTTTTTAAGGTTTTTAGAGTTTTTTACATTTTAAGGGTTTCGTGGGTTTTTTGGGGTTTTACAGTTTTTATGGTTTTTAAGTGATTTATGGTTTTTTGGGGTTTTGGTTTTTTATTTTTTTAAGTTATTATGGGTTTTAATTATTTTAGGTTTGTTAATATTTTCATAAGGTTTTAGGTTTTTATTTTTTATGGGTTTTTAGGAAATTTTATAATTTTTATTGTCTTTTTATGGGTTTTATGGATCTTAAGGGGTTTTAGGGTTATTTCTTATCTTTTTTTGTTTTTTATGATTTTTAGGGGTTTTAATGACTTTTTAGTATTTAAGTTTTTAAGCTCTTTTAGATTTTTTTACATTTTCATGGGTTTAAAGAATTTCATATTTTTTATGTTTTTAAGGGTTTTTAAGGTTTTTAGGGTCTTTTATGGGTTTTTAGGATTTTTAGGGTATGTAATTTTTTTGGGTTTTTAGGTTATCTTAGAGTTATTTTGGGATTTTTGGGTTTTTTAGGTTTTTGGGACTTTTGAGGGTTTTTTAATAATTTTATTATTTCTAGGGTTTTACGGTATTTCAAGGGGTTTTATGGTTTCTTTGTTTTTTGGGATTTGTGGAGCTTTTTTTAGGGATTTAAGTTTTTCATTTTTTAAACATTTTTAGGGATTTTAAGGGTTTTATGGGTATTTGTTTTTTATGGGTTTTAGGGGCTTTATGGTTTTTTTTGATTTTTAGGGTTTTATTATTTTGAGGTTAATAATTTTTTCTTTGAACTTTTAGTGTTTTTAGAGTTTTTTATGTTTAAATGTATTTTTAGGGATTTTTAGGATTATATTGTTTTTAGGTGTTTTGGGATATTGAGGGATTTTATGGGTTTTTTAGTTTCATAGGGTTTTAGAGGTTTTAATAATTTTTTTAACTTTTAGGGGTTTAAATGGATTTTATAGTTTTTAGTGGTTTTTTATATTTTATTGGTTTTAGGGTTTTTAGGTTTTTATAGGCCTTTATAGTTTTTAGGGTTTTTAGGGTTTTTAGGGATTTTTGGGTTTTTAGCATTTTCAGGGTTTTAGGGGTTTAAAGTGATCTTATATTTTTAATGTTTAAATAGGGTTCTTCAGAGGTTTTAGGGTTTTTTACATTTTTAGAGATTTTAGGTATTTTTTAGGATTTTAGTGGTTTCTCGGTATTTTGGAGGTTTTTTTTGGTTTTATGGGTTTTTTTGGATTGTAGTGTTTTCTAGGATTTTTATCATTTTTATGGATTTTAGTTCTTTTAGGTTTTTAGTGTAATAAAGTGATTTTAGGGTTTTGAGGTTTTCTTTACTATTTTTCAGGGTTTTAGGGTTTTTGAGGATTTTTATGGTTTTTAGGGGACTGTTTGTGAATTTCAAGGTTTTATGGTTTTTTGGGGTGTTTATGTTCTTTTGGGGTTTTGGATTTAATTAATTTTTGCCATGTTTTTAAGGTTTTTATGATATTTTTAATGTTTTTAGGGGTTGAATGGGTTTTTTGAGTTTTAGTGGGTTTTTAGGGTTTTTATGGATTTTGTGGGGGGTTAAGCTTTTTTGGGGGTTTTAGGGTTTTTTGGTTTTTATGGGTTTTTAGGGTTTTATGCCTTTTTCATGTTTTCAAGGTTTTAATGTGTTATTTGGATTTTATTGTTTTCAAAGTTGTTTTTAAGGTATTTATGATTTTTACATTTTATGGATTTTTAGTTCTTTTTTATGATATTTATTTTTTAAGGTTTTAGGGATTTTTATGTCTTTTATTGTTTCAAAGGTTTGTATGTATTTTTTGTGTTTTTGTGTATTTTAGTTTTTAGGATTTTAGGGTTTTCTAGTGCTTTTTAACATTTTGTGGGATTTAAAGGGTTTTTAGAGATGTTAGTGGTTTTATTGTTTTTATGGGGTTTTATGGTTTTTATGGGTTTTTATGGTATTTAGGGGATGTTATACTTTATACAGGATTTATGCCCTTTTAGGTTTTTTATAATTTGTAGGTTTTTAGGGGTCTTAACTGTGTTTAGCGATTTAAGGTTTCTTTAGGGTTCCTCAGGGTTTTTAGAGTTTTTTTCTTTATTGATTTTTTGGGGTTTTTAAAGATTTTATAGGTTCTTATGGATTTTGAGGGTTTTTAGGGTTTTTAGGGGTTTTATATTTTTTAATATTTTTAGGGGTTTTTTACGTTTCAAGGTATTTGTAGTGGTTTTTTGGATTTTGATATTTATTATGGTTTTTAGGGATTCTGATATTTTTTAGGGATTTGTTTTTGTGTTTTTAGTGGTTTTATGTTTTTTTTTGGTTTTAAGGATTTTCATGTTTTTTGGGGATTTAATGGTTTTTAGTGATTTTTAATGTTTTAGGGGTTTGAATGGGTTTTAGAGTTTTTAGTGCGTTTTTACCATTTTTATGGGATTTTTGGGATTTTGTTTCATATGGGTTTTTATTGTTTTTAGGGTGTTCATGTTTGTAGGAGTTTTTTTTTCATTTTTTAGTTTTCTAATGGTTTTTATGTGGTTTTTTAGTTTTTAATGTTTTATTTTGGTTTTTTATGGTTTTAGTGTTTGTTATGTTTTTACTTTTTAGGTATTTCATTCATTTTTTATTTTTTAGGGTTTTTAGGGATTTTAGGCATTTTGTGAGTTTTTGGGATTTTTGGGTTCATATGTTTTTTTGTGTTTAAAGGTTTTTTTTGGGTTTATGTGATTTTGTAGAATTTTTAACATTTTTAGGGGTTTAAAGGGGTAATATATTTTTATTGGGTTTTGGGTTTTTATGTGTTTTGTAGTTTTTATGTTTTTAGGGGTTTTATGTTTTTTAGTGTTTTCAGGTTTTTTTTTGGGTTTTTTTGTATTTTTTAGAGTTTTTAGTATTTCTTAGTGTTTTTAGATTTTCATTATTTTCTTAGGTTTTTTCGGGTTTTAAATGTTTTTTAAAAATTAGGTTTTTTTCAGGAAATTTATGATTTTTATTGTTTTATGGGGTTTGTTTCGTCTCTGAGGGTGGCACTGGTGTGTGGTTGAGAAAAATGAACAATAGTCCGACGGGTGACAATAATTTTTCCGTTATTATAACAACATTGACATCACCATATGTTTTTCAACCCTATCAGCATCATCATCCTTTAACAAAGATTGTATTAACCCTACGGGGACTGGGTAGTTTATCCCTTCTGTATTGCGAAGGAGG
The DNA here is from genome assembly GCA_963277665.1 of Viscum album. Lineage (NCBI taxonomy): Eukaryota > Viridiplantae > Streptophyta > Magnoliopsida > Santalales > Viscaceae > Viscum > Viscum album. The sequence continues at coordinate 481,257,925 of OY728162.1, forward strand.
TCCCACATTCAAATGGTCTCAATGGGAGATTGCACGGGGTCACGTATTTGTGTAATTCATCCTCTCATGATATAACTTCATCTAATGGTTTCCGAAGGGTTTATTCCTAGAGGTAGAAACACCCAATGACCCTAGTATCCATGATCCATGGGTCTACTTTCCTACGGCAGGAAATCATTTGTTAATGATTCAGTCAATGACACTTAAGGACTCCCTTGGTTGAGGGGATGGGTGGTCGGGCACACCGCACCCTTTGGGGGGGGGGGGATTATTGCATATTCCAATACTCCCATATAGATTTAATTCGTGTTCATATGTTCATGAATCCTTGTTTCATTCATAAAGAGTGTGTCCAGGGGCTACCCCTGGTTAGCAGGATCACCATAGACATACGCGGATTTGATGCTAAGGAGGTAATGCTCACATAAGCCAGAAAATAAGTCACTCAGGAGTTTATCATCAACCAGGGGGGACAGAAGGTGACTTGATGTTGGGATCAGAGCCATAAGATTGTATTCCTTTGTTTCCTTGGGAGAGGAATCAGAGCCATGTATTTTGAGAAACATGGGGTTTATGCATGAGAAATTCGCATTTTAGAGGTTATGATTGGGTGAACCCTTTTGGAAGGGAACCCTTTTGAGCTCGGGCATTTAGGCATCCATCCAATATATCCTGGTATGATCAGGAATTAGAGTTCTTATATTTCATAATTTTTTAGATGTTGTAATAATCACAAATCACTAGGCCCATGTGAGTTATTCTCAGTATGAGAAACAGGAGGATGTGAGAGATCCAACCAACCACACACCATCTCTTCTATTGATGAGAGAGGGTGACCCTAAGAGAAAAAATGCATAGGATATAGTGGGCGAGGGTGTGGAGTGATAAAGCATTCAATGTGGGATGACATTTGAGGTCGTGTGGCTTGAAAATCGCAATACTGAGGACTTCCCTCAGTGGGAGCTCCCTAGAACACATTCTGGGAAAGGGGAGGAATGTCGCATGTCATTAAAAGGAGGAGAGAACATGACTTGTTTGACTGGTCATCATTCCTCATTGAATGGAAAAGAAAGTGATCAACCTTAACCCCTATAACGGGGAGGTTCAAATCAGCATCCCAAGGATAGAATCTGTGTTACCATGGAAATGTAGTCTTACATACACCCCTAGAGTCTAAAATGTTGTAGGGAGAGCCTTCGTTACTCTGTTCACCTTGGGTATGTAGACTCCAAGATGCACATTGATGTGCCTAATTATCTGATCATACGGGTCTGGTGGATTTAGAGGAGGCCTTGGGATGATTCTAGGGGATTAGTTCGCAAAGGGGATATAGAGGACTGGACAGTAACAGAGGGGTGAGATTTGAGCGGGATGAAATAATACTTGATGACGCTCCATTTCACATACTATTTTCTTATTTGGGATGGGGGTTTCTCTACATACCATAGTGGTATGTAGGTAGAAGATTTGTCTATGTACCGAAGAAGTATGAAGGCTTGTACATGGACCACCACGCACTACGGTGGTATGCAGTCCTGAATGCGGTCTGTCATGATGCTTCAGATTCCATCGGCATACTGATACAGTACGCAGCATCAGGTTAAATCTACATAGCGATACACTATGCATAACACAATATCAACATAGGATCCTAGGGACTATCATTCGCAGGGTGTTGATATGCGTGGAATATGTCATTTGTGATTTCACCAATTGGATTCGCGGTTCTCCTATTATTATTAAATTCCTTCATTTTATTGTATGTGGCTGGTTATACTTATGACAAACTTGGTTTTCAATTTGGGATTCACTAATGATTTGAGACTAAATCCAGAATCCTCTCTGGATTCATTATTCCAACCTCAAGGGTCTCCTCTGTGCTTTCTTTTTTCCATCCATTCTCAATTACTTCTATTCCCCTTTTGATAGAGCAATGGGGAAACTATATCAATGGGAATGAGACACCTTTCTCAGAATCCCATAAAGAAATATCTTGATGGTTTTGGTCCATAAAACCATTCGAGTGATGGTACGCGAGTCACATAAAACTCCATGAGAAATTTAATTCCTTCATGTTTTATCCGAGATTTTCAACTCAATTTGAGCCCATTTTCTTTACTAGACTCATAGGAATGCTTGATTCCATACAAAAAGTGACCATGAGAGTATTTTATTCCCTTGGAGAAGTTTTCAAGACCCTACAAATTCCCTCCATCGGAATGAGGTCTGTTCGGAATGAAGAGGGGATTGTTCCGATGTATAAGAGGTCCTCAACTAAAGTGGTTCGTGGTAGAACAAATAGTTCTGGTTGGAGGAGACCACACCTATATATTGGGGCCCATATAATTTGTTTTTTTACCATTTCTCAGGGTGAAAAGTGCTCTCAAATCTCCCCCAGTTTTCTCTGCCTTCATGTACTGCTTCTTTTGTGAAAACCATATTCACGAACCTATTCGTACGATCTATAAAACAAACTTTTCACCATTTCTTCTGCCTGCGAACCAGATTTTGGGTTTTGTGTACTATGTTGTTGAGTTTAAAACTAGAATTTGGACTTCTGTGGAGGAGAATGTTATGCGGCTTGTGTGTCCCACACACCGAACTTGAATTGGAGAACTAAACATTAAGCCTTAATAATCTGAACATAGAATTTTAAACCTTAATTTTGAATATGTATTTGAAGAGGTCTTGGTTCATGGTATACGGTTTCTATGAAACCTTCTATTCACTGGCCAACGCTCTGTGGTCTAGTGCCTCGTGGGACTTTCACATACCACAGCTATCCATAGTAAATGTTTCTATGTACCACAACAGTATATGGGGATTATCTCCACATATTATGTATCATGTAGGATATGGATGCCACATATCGTTTTTGATAATAGTATGCAGAACCGCATGCAGACACTCCAAAGTACATTATCCATTTTTTGTGGATTTTATCAAACAATTTTTATTAGACTAATTTTTGTGGGATTTTTTGATCTTCTTGTGTAGGATACAGTGGATCATTCATTGGTTGTGATGAAATTGATGAAAATGGGGGAAACCCTGCTGGAATTTTGTGGGGGAACATCCTCGATCGTATATTGTTCCTCTTGACAGCTTCTTAAAAGATATCCTCACACAAAAGCTTCTAGCTTTCCTGTTGTCCGTACATTTGGCACTTTACATCTTTGGTCTTCATGCTGACATTCGTCGACCATTGGTTGACCCCAATACTCATTTCATTCTCTTAGAAGCACCATAAGGACATGATTAAGCCAATATTTCCTCTGTGGGAGAAGTTATAGCTACTCCAATTTATGAAAATTTGTTCATATTAAAAAGATCAGTGTGGACTCAGGGCAATCGTAGGTGTCACAACATTTCCTTGAAACTAGTCACCTGAGAGTTCCCATATATTATCAATATTTCCTGAGAAAACCCTAACGGTAGGTGGAGAACCTAGCGGGACATACGAGTTGGAGGATGCTTCTCTGATGAGTGGTCCAGGGCTTTCTGGTTACATCAAACATATTTAGAGTCCCCTGAACAATTAGAGGTGGTGAACTTATATTAGGATGCCTGGGTTTCTCAGTTCGCAGCCTTCTCCCTGGGAGAAATCCTTCGTGAGCTGTTAATCCATTAGGTTTCAAGTACCAACACCTCCCATTTGTTCCATGGGTAGGTGGTAATAATCTAATGATACATCCACCAACTTGAGTACTCCCTATCCTTAGAGATATGAATGACGATTTTCAGCTAATAACCACAACTTAGGAAAATACCAACCATGTATCTCCATTGAAAAGGAGACTGATAGTTATTGTAGAGGGATTACTTGACCATCTCCTCCAGGCTCGCTCTCTTGTCCCATTCAAAGCACAGATATGGTCATTTATGTAGGTGAATGGGACTGATATGAGATATCTCACAAATCTAACTCATTCATTCAGTAATTATCGACATGTTATAGGCTAATATTGTCCTACCCTCAAAGAGGGATGATATACCTCTTGAGGATATGAGCTTCAACCAGAAATACCATCTACACTTAGATTATCAGGTTTCATTTCCATGTTTTTTAGTGGATGGATCTTCCCATTCTGCGATGTATATACCAGGGTCTGGGCCTTCACTTTGATGATGGAGGTTGTGTTGGTGGAGGTTCAACCAATAAATCTAGCCACTCATACATTAGTTCTACATTATGAGTTCTTGGGTCAAACACAAGAAGGTAGGCATCCACATTGTCTTAGTGGACCATTTAAATTCTTGTATGGGTGGATGGAAAAACACATCCCTTTCTATGAATATCGACACAGGAAAAAGGTTCCTCGCTCTGACTTTCAACATGCCCTCCTCAACACTTCTATAGTTTGTCCTATGACTTTAAGTGTTAGTGATGTAGTCGGGATGCTGAATGATTCTTATTGATTCTCATTTTCACTGAAACCTACCCCTCATGGGTCATTAAGAGATGAAATAGGCATATATTTAGTGGAACCCTCATACATTATCATGCTTTGAGACAAGATGCTCACTACTAACATAGATTGAATGGCCATTTGTGAACTATACCTCCCTTACCGAGTTGCCATAAAATTTGGGTTCCTCCAATAAACTGCACATCTTCCTACTATTTAGTTAAGGGGATATATCATCCCATAATTCTTCACTAGTCATTACTTATGATGATGCGTGAAGGTTCCTCAATGATGGTTATCATCCCCAATATGATGATATCCACTTTTCTATCATTTTAGTGTACCCAACTGTGGGTGGGTTGTTAACCTGATGGGGTGCTATGAAGACCGGTTTGGCTGGTCTAGAAGCCTCTAACCACTCTTCTCCCCATCCCAACCTTGAAGAACATGCCATTCATTCCTTCTTCTATAATGAAGGTGGTGGACATGTCTTCTATTCCTACCCTTGAAGCGACCATGAGGGATATGGCATCTATTCCTTCACTTGTGGTAAGGAGATGCTCAATTCACCGCCAGAAGCATCTGGAAGGGGCTTCATCGGTGCAACCTATCTCAATGTGGGGTGATTCAGAAGACTCATCTCATGTAGATAATTCCCATGACCCTAATGAGGCTGACCCTAGTAGAGTATCACTGGTCACCCCGGAAGTCGTAGCTAGTCCTCTGCATCTGGCTCCAACGGTTGAACCATATGAGGGTAAGAAGTGCCGACATCTTGGGTGACATATCATAGGTTTCTTCCCACTCCTGTAATGACACTTCCTTCATATATACCCATTGTGGTGGGGGAGTATCATGGTTCTAGTTACGTGGGGAGGCACCGAGTAGTGATAAAACATGCATGGTGTCAATTATGGGACCATTTTGCGGAAAAACCTCTGGCTAGCTTTTATGATGAGACTAAAAACTCTCGATGGTTATTCACCGAGCTGAGTTCTGGTTGCTTTGATTATCAACACTTACATATTATCATCTACCAGATCATCATAGCCTATGAAGTCCTCACTTCTTGTGAAGATAAAATTTCCAAATTCAATTCTTCCTATCAGGAGGTTATGACCTTCTAATATGTTTTGGAGGAACTCAATTACCTAACAGCCAAAGAGGAAAAGGCTCATGATTTGATGATCACCCAAAAAGAAGAGTTGTGGAAGTCTGAGGTCCACGTAGCCCAGATGAAGGCTCAAATAGCCTATCTGTGTTGCAATTACGAAGCTATCCAGAATAAAGGGTGGGACCTTAAATCCATTTTTAAATGTTTTTGCACAACGGTCAAGGATGAAGAGGATGGGAGAGCTTCTTTAGAAAAAACTCTTAACAGCCTGTTGTATTCACATTCCATTTTTCTAGAAAGGGAGAGTCATGCCTTATTGGGGAGAAGGGTGACCAACCAAGTGGTTTACCTAATTCCCATGCTTCTACATATGGGAAAAAGATGATGTCTTGGGATGAAATATTTTCTGAAGAGGTAAATGTTCATAATACTAACAACATCAAAGACAATTTTCTAGTAGGTGATGAATCAGTAGCTGAACAAGAAATTCAACTCGAGGTGGAACATCAATTCTCACTAGAAAGGATGACTCCATCATGTAGATGAAAAGGTACGAAAATATTATAATTTGACTCTCTAGTCATTTATAAACATTGTCCTTCTTCTGGAAAATCTGTTGTGGATAAAGATGGATTTCAGTTGGTCTCCTATGAGAAGACAAAGTCTCTAGTGGTCTCTACAATAGAGGTTGATCATTTGAATATAAGTGACACTACTTCTCACTCTTGTAAGAATATTGATGGTCACATCAAGATACAGGATTAAATCTAGAGATCTTCTGATCAGGAGGCTTTGGCTTAGTCTAAAGTAAGGGTGGTCGAGGGTTTGATGACTTTAGTGATAATAGATGCCTCTCATGGAAAATAAATATAGGTGGGTAGCTCTGATTCAGAAATTACCGATTCTGAGATTCATTATGAGAGACTACAATATATTCCTCAAATAAGGGAGAGATCGAGGGGTTGGGGGCATGGTCGTTGAAGAGACGAATGGAATACAATCTGAGAAGAAGAAAGGAGGATAACTGAGAAACTATTGAAAAAGATTAACAAATAGTTATTCATTGGGGTTTTTCCTTGTATTACCAAACTCTTATAAGTTACTATATTTTTTTATTTTAATAAAATAGGCCTAACCTCTATCTTTCTCAATAAAATTATGTGTGCTCATTTTCCTTTTGAATCTTTGGAGAGACTCTGAATAAGGGATGTTCCTCCAATTTTTAGTTGAAGTTAATGAAACTAATTTTCCTTTAAATGATTCTTATTCTCCTTTTCCTATCATTTCAATTGATCACAATTGATCATATAAAAATTATTTTGGTCAGGTATTAATTTTAATCCATGATTCGAAACCAGCAAATTGAAATAATTTAATTAGGCATTAATTTTTTCCTAAGCTGTGGGGCTCAGCAAGCATAGTTCAACTATTTCTGAGGTTTCATGGAAAACATGACAATATTTTGTTTGTTTTCTATTATCACCTTAATTGTTTCCTAATACTACTTAACATGGTCTTATAAGGTATAATATTGACTTTTTTAGGCCTACCTTTGCAGGATTTTGACCTAATAATCATTACGTCTCTTTTGATAACTCAACACACATTTTTTTTCTTGTCTAAACCATACAAAATATAGGATTAGAAAAATTACAATTGACTTTTATCCAAAGGTTACCTTTTTATGATTTCACTCTAGCAAGTATTGCGTCTTTTTTGCTGACGGTTTACAGTCCTTCCAATCAAACTTATTACTGGTGTTTTAGGTCGAACAAATTTAACTAAACATTATGGGGCATGGGCCCCAATTCTCGATTCATCATCCAAGAATGTCATAATAACTTGAAAACATGAATGAGGGATTTTTCTTGACACTAAATTTGTTATTTTTGTACATGTATAAGGCTTGGGAGCCGTTTGTGGTGTAAACAGGTAGGATAGGACTCTCTTGAGGATGAATTTTCCTTTAATTGACGGTCATTTTGTAGGTATCATATGCAGAGCCACCGGGGAATGCTATGCATAGTAAAAAAAGGATTCCATAGGACACTGGCCTGTAATATCTGATGGCCTGGGATGATTTACAACACTTTGAATTTGATTTGATATTGGGATTCATAGTGGGTGTCTTGTCTGAGTGATGATGTCCAAAAGTATTAGGGACTTCTGTACTAGAATTGAGTGGGATACTGCTCTCACATGATTCTTACTCATTTAAAGAAGATCTGGTTAATGGTTGGTTCAATTAGAAATATTTTCCACATCAAGGAATTTGAAAAGGGGAGGATATGTTAGCCGTTTTACTAAAGGGTTTTCCAAATCTAGGGGGCGATATGGGACATGAATTTCATATGAGCGTACAAAAACAGGAAATGATTATCCATAGGATGAATTTTCCTTTGATTGATGGTCGTTTTGTAGGAGACATATGCATAGCCACCGGGGCATGATGTGGATAGTTAACAAAGGTGTCTACAGGACACAAGCCTTCCATATCCGATGGTTGTGAAGGATTACAGAGATTGGGACCTTTATAAACATGGAATATGACCTTTGACAAGGGGTGTGCCTAAGCATGGAAAGTGATATTTCATTGAACTTCTAGGGGTATATCCATAAATAAATGGGGGCATTTTTCATTCTTATAAATAGATTGACTTCACAAATATAAACGGGGTAACTTTTTTTTATTGAAACCTAAAGAGACACAAAAGGTGAATCGGGCAAGCATGTTCTAATATATATAGGATGTGGGTAGGAATGAGAATATAAAAAATGACTTTGAGGGACCTTGAATCATGAGAGAGGTCATGAGGCTTGGAATCCATTGGGCATACTGAGGTATGAGAGGACATCTTGGGAACAAATTTTCTTTTGATTGATGGTTGTCTTATTGGAATCATATGTAGAGCCACTCAGGCATGATGTGTATAGTCAAAAAAGGTATCCACCTGACATTGGCCTTCTATCTCTGATGTCCATGGAAGATTATGGGGATTCAAGATCCCTTAGATCACGGAGTTTGAGGTATGGAAGATATGTATCTAGATACATTATAGACATTTGGGTTGTAATTCACTCATCGAAACAGGTATCCCTTAAGTAGATTTAAAATAAACAGAGGGTGAGGCATTCATCCCATCTTTGGGGTACCCTTTCATTTAATGTCATACGGCTAGAAAATGCGGTTTCTTATGGGGAAGGGAACCGTGAAATTCCTTTTAAGGTCATGTTTCTAGGACCAAATTCCTAGATTGATTTTCCATGATGTCATGGTGTATCTCTCATTGAGATCCCTAAGATCACATGAGCTATGATTAGTGTGAAAACCACGGGATTACGAGGATTCCAGATCACCACTAAAGAATATAGAAATTAACAACAAGGAGAACATTAGGCTTAAACTAATTCGATGTAGTTTGACATCTTACAACAAGGAAAATTCTGGCCTTGTAGTTTAATGTCATGTGGTGAAAGTATTATGTTGTGTAGTTTAGAGTCATGTAGCGAGGACGTAATGCTGTCACAAATATCATTAATATCTTTGAGTTAATCGTTATTTGGATGCTCTGGTGTTCTTTAGACATGAGTTATGATAGAAGGTATAAACCTTAGTTTTAAGGGGAAACTTGGGTAAGGAGGAATGACACATGGCTTGGAAGCTATTAGACGTACTAAAATAAGAGAGGACTCTCCTAAGGACAAATTTCCCATTGATTGAAATTCAACTTATAGGCTTCATATGAAGATCCACTGAGGCATGATTTACATAGTCAAATAAAGGACACATGACACTGGCCATCCACCTCATCTGGCCATGAATGTTTATGGGGATCTAAGCTTTCTCAGAGTATAGAGTTTTGTAAATGGGAAATATGTGCCTAGGAAAGTAAGAAATACCTGAACTATGATTATCTGTGAACTATTAGAGCTTACAGATAGATATGGCTCGTATTTATTGGGGAAGTATGATATTTTGTCTTTTTACAAGTGGTGGGCATGTGTGGGATCTCGTAATATTGAGAATCGGTCTGCACATGACTCTTAAAGAATCTTGCATTTTATTGTCATGCGATTAGGACCTTTTATGGACTCCCCATATTAGTCTGACCTATTCACGGAGGAATGGGTAGTTTTTTTAAATGCTTTCTATCCCAAGATGTCAAATCTGTGCATCACTATGTATCCTACAAGGGCAGGAATCAAGCCACACATAGTTCTAAATGATCCCTATACCAATCTTACTCGGACATAAGAGTAGGGTCATTTTTGTTTCATCCTATATAGATTCTATATCTACCATATTTCTCTATATATTTTTTACATAAAGTAATCCTTACTACCGATCCTAATCTCACGTGATTTATACTCGATGTGAGAAACATGGAGTGATAAGGGTTTCCCTCGTAAATATGGGGATATAGAGGATATGATAGAGTCATTTTTTTATATGGTGGGGGGTTGAGCCAAGATCAAGGATTGAGGCATCGATACGTATCCCACTAATGTATGGGAATCATGATGTACATAGTACTTTAATAAATTTTGTAGCTTATTGTCATGTGATTAGGATGATTTATGAAATGCAGTTTAATATCTTGCTGCTTGGACACTATGCCATGTAGTTTAAAGTCATGCAGCTAGAACACTAGCATCACAGTTTAATGTTGTGTTGCAGTAACTAATACCATACAATTTAATTTCATGTGATCCTGATGATATCTCTTGTTTTAGGGTCATAAAGTTTGGACTATGTACGGGTACTGTTGTTATGCCAAATACTTCTTCAAAATCATTGTATCTTTGGGAGCCGTGATGAGCTATCTATCCATTGATATCAAGGAGTATGATCCATTAGAATAGACCTTATGTATTACATATAGTCCCTCCCACTTTGGTTCAATATCTATGGGATTCTTCTTGAGTATCATCATGTTTATGAGAACCAACACCATCTATCCTTCGAGAAAGTACTGAAGGAAAACCTTTTTGTTCAAGGCTCATGCGATCCGATTTTGGTAGAATTAAAAATGGTGAAAAAGTGTGTTTCCTTTTATCATCTAGATTCTTCAACTCATAAAACTATCTGTGGGATTTCTATTCAATAGAGAGATGATTGTAAATGGCCACACAGAGTGATGTTACTTGAATTTCGATAGGCAAAACTACCCATTTCCCATATACCAGTGAGTAGGAGGTTTCCTGTGTGGTAGGGAGGGTCATTGTCTGGTAAGACCATAAATCATTAAGGAGTTTTTATGGCCATGATATCTTATCCTTATCTACCATATTTTGGAGTATGTTGGACAAAGTCGTGTTGAAAGCCTCTATCTTCCCATTGGCCACCACATGGTAGCAGGATAAATGGTTGGATTTGATTTCAGACTCTTGTTATAAATTATCTATTTTAGAAGAGAAAAAGTGTGTGACATTGTCTATCAGTATTTTATGAGGGACACTAAATATGTTAACGATGTTGGAATTCTAAAATCAAATGATTATTTTCACCTTGACTTATTTAAGGGGAATAGATTTGGCCCATTTGGAAAAGGAGTTGGTTGTTGTGAGTATGAACATGAATCATCTAGCTGTAGTTGGGGGATATGGTCCCACAACACCCATCCACCAGGCAGAAAATAGCTAGGAGTACATTATTTTATGAAGTAACTTCAGTGCTTGATGAATAAAATTGGTAGGAACCTGGCTAGAATGGAACTTCTTGGCCAATATGGCATAGTCCTTTATCGTAGTGGGCCAAGAGTATCCAAGCCTACTGATTTGATGAAGGAACTTGGTAGTCAATTGGCGTGACCCACATGCTCTGGCGTGCACTTCATTCATTATGAAACCATCTCTTCTTCATTAATGCACTTGAGAAGGACTCCTTCAAGGCCTTTTTTAGAGAACATTTTTTTGTTTTCCCCATTGTACAATAAAAATTTGATTACTCGTCTTCTAATCCGTTCTCTTATAGCCCTATCTAGTGGGAGTTCCCCCCTTCAAAGCTAATTTTCTTGGGGATTCATCCTGTTAGTGTTATGAACATAAGGCTTATAAATTTGGAAAATATCATCGATCTCCTCTGTATTGTTCTGAATAAATTTAAAAAGCATTCTATGGTGAGAAATACTAATAACCATTGCATCTCATTTTGGATCAAGCAGTGATGTGGCTGCATTTTACAATGCATTAGCATGAGCATTTTGTAACCGGGGGACATAGGCCAGAGTTGGTTCTGATGGGAATTCCTCCATTAGTTATTGAACATGGACCATCAAGGGGGCCAATACATCTTTCATAATGGCATAGTCACCACTGACCTGCTTGATGACTAGATCTGAATCACATTTTATCTTTAGGTGTTTGACTTGTGTATAAATTGTCAACTCTTGGTCCACAATGATGGACTAGTATTCTACTTTATTATTTGTACATCCCTATGAAATTATGAAGTAATAAGGCACAAATGCCTTTTCAAGAGATATGAGTATAACTCCCAACCCCATTTTGTTGATCTTGGAATACTCCATCTGTTTCCCAATTGGGCTTCTATAAGTACCATCGATGTACATTTCCCATTCTTGGGGGTCTTCTTAGATGGAGAACACTTATTCATTAGGAAGTTTAGCATCAAACGTGGTTGTTTCTTCTAAGGGGTTCTCTGCTAGTAATTATACTAATGCATGGCATTTGATGGCCTTATAGGGAACATACCGTATGTATAATTGTTTTAGGATGACTTCCCATCGTGATATGTGTCTAGTTATCATGGTACAATTGAGAATATATTTGAGCATGTTCTAGTGGGAGACCAGGTGGACCCCATGGTGCTGTAGGTAATGCATGAGTTTATGAAATACAAATATTTGGGCTAGGATGTTCTTTTAGAGTCTTGAATATAAATGTTCAGAATCAATCATTGTTCAGATGTGATAATAAAGGCTATTCTCACTACCGACATCATTCTTCTGCACAAGGAAGGTACCTATTGACTATTCCAAGGAGGTTATATACAAACTGAGTGGTCTCCCAATAAATAGTGGAATCAACACTGATTTTCTTAGGAGATATCTTTTGAGAATTTCGAATGCTTCTTTTAAATCATTATCCCACTCATACATGACCCATTTCATCATTAACTTGGTTAAAGGTAATCATTTACCCGCAAGGTTGGCTATGAAGTATCAGATGTAGGCCAGGTGCCCCTGAATACCTCTCAACTCAGCAAGGTTGTGATGTGGGGACATTCCAAGGACTGATTTTTATTCTCATGGTCGAATTCGATGTCGTGATGGCGTATGAAAATGCCGACGAATCTCCCAAAGGTAACGTCGAAGGCATACTTTAGAGGATTCATTTTCAAACTATGTTGTCATAGTTTGTTAAAGAAAATTTCAGGATCAGTCATGTGTTTTGAACGATTCCATGATTTCACTACCAAATCGTCAATGTAGCACTGGAAAATTTTTTCCATGAAGGCCTTGCTGATGTGGTGCATGGCACGCTGAGATGTGGCGCCAGAAAATTTTAGACCAAAGGGCATCACCTTATAACAGAACACTCCCCGAGGGGAAGTAAAATCAGTAGCTTCTTCATATCATCATGACATTTGAATCTGGTTGTATCTAGAATGGCCGTCCATGAAAGAGAGGGCCTCATATTTGGTGGTTACATTGATCAACAATTATGTGATCGGGACCGGGAAATTATCTTTTAGGAACTGCCAATTAAAGTCCTGGAAGTCGATGCAAAACCTAATCTGTCTTTTATTCTTTTTGATAGGGACTATGTTTTCCAGCCATATGTGATGTTGGACATCTATTATGAAGGTTTCTTTGATCATCATGTCAACTTCAGCCTCTATTTTGGAAGCATGTGTCGGGTGGCTCCTTCTAGCTATCTTCTTATAGATCCAATGATCTTCGGAAAAACCTAGATGATGAGTGAAGACCTCAGGATTGAGGCTAAGAATTTATGTGTAGTTCCAAGAAAACACATCTGTATTATTATTTAGAATGGAGGCATATGTTTCCTTCTCCTTGAAAGGTATATCCACACTAATCAGAGTGGGTCATGGGTCGTCTTTAGTGGCCATGTTTATCTCCCTAAGTTCATCGATTGGGGTGGAGAAACCTTCTTTGAATGTATGAGGGGAGACTTTGAGGTCTTTTTCTTCGTCTTCTTCTATATAATACTCTTCATCATCTTCTTCCTCTACTTCCTCTGAGGATGATCCAGGAGAATCTTTTTTTGGGATTTTCCTGACATCATAGGAGTCTGACTGTTATTTTGTGTCTTTGGGCTTGGAAGTTGTAATGGAAATCATGCAAAAAATTAAGTATATCTTCGGCCTTGAATAGATGCATTCATCTTGTTTTATGGGTGTAGGGTCCTGAAAATTCTGCAAGGGGGAAATCCAATTACACCAAAACATGGAAAAGGACCAAACTAGCCCGTGTACCGACTCCCAGCAATATTACGCGGCCAGCTCGGTGAACCGCCCTCCCACAGACGATGTCATTCAGGAAATATGGGCGGATAACCTACGTAGGCATGAACCAGGAAGACTGCTGATGAAGCCAGCCCGGTCCATCGCCACGAACTACATGAACCAGCCCATGCCACGCAATCCATCATTCACGAAACGAAGGCGGGAACCCCTACGTGGTCACGAAGCAGGACGGACGCCAGGCCAGTCCACCGCCATGAACCCCATCATTCATGAAATGGATGTGAAAGCAGTACGCGGCTATGAACCTCATCATTCACGGAATAGAAGTGGAGAGGTATGCGACTGTGGAGAAGTCCCGTGAATCTCAGTTCCAAAAGTCCTTGGTTGACCGAGTCATCCGCGGGTGGGGATTCCTTCATGGGATTCTGCAAAACGTGTCTTATGACCATCAATAAAGCCTCATCGTGACTCTATTAATATTCACCGAGGGGCACCAAAAATAGAAATGGATGAAAGGATAGGTGAACCACATGTGGCCATCTCCTCCATGGCCAATCCTTAATGGAAATTTCCTTCTTAGACATCCTAGGTATTCAACTTCTATATGGCCCACCTCCTTCACGACAATCTCATCTATGAACACCTTTCACAGGCAGCCTCTCTGCGGCTGCTCCTATGTGGCCAGCTCTTCCATGGATACCCTCTGCGTCCATCTCTTATGCAGCCTGATCCTACACGGCTCAATACTCTGTAGACAGTCCCTCACAGCCAATCCCTCACGGCTATACCCTGATGGCCGATTTCTCACGGCATGTCCCCTATGGCCAGTCCCTCACGGTCAGTCCATCACAGCCGGTCCCTTCGCTATCATCACTGACTGATTAGCCACTAAATGAGGCTAATATTCATTGTTAATATACATAATTTTCATGTTCTTTTTTATTCATAAACAACATTTTAGTTCATTTTACACTTTGAACATCATTTCACATTATGATTGTAATACCTTCTTAAAATGCACTATTATGTGGTACATTTTTGAACATCATTTAAAGTACCCAGTGATTCATCTGATTTTAAGGAATTAAATTATACATATTTTAATTTGATATTTTTTTAAATTGATCTACACTTAAATATGAACATGTTTGATTCAGGGATCATTGGAGAATTCATGGAGGATGATGGAGATATTTGGAAATGAAAGGAAGCAATTCTGGAGAAGGCAGATTGGACATCAGCCCACTGATTAGACTGTGGGGCCCAACATAAAGGCCCAATTAATCCAAACTTTCGTGGGATGATATAAGACATGTACAGGAACAAATCACTCTTCAGGAGTTAATGATAATTCGGCTTCCATGGTGTTTATTTAGGTGGCCCAAGTTAGAGATACAATTCTGGGCCAGATTCTGCGGCCCAGAAAAACAGTCCACCAATTTGACCATATCTCGTAATCCACAACTCCAAATGGGCCCAAATTTACAAGCGGTTAGAAGACATCCGGAGCTCCATTTTCGTCTTCTATGGCACACCCTGATTCGGCCATCTAGAAGGTCATCCAAACGCGTCTGTTCGGTGGATGAAATCTGGCTGCCACCTCGGGTCAAATGTGGAAAATTCCAAATTCCACAAACTTTCCACCACCCTAAGCCTACCATAATCAAGTGGGATGACTTGTACTGTTGAAGGCTCTACCCAAGGCTACCAAAATGCCTAATTAAGGCAGTGGTGGTGAAGTATTTGAAGATCTTGGATGCTTTGTTTAATTGTAATGTTATGCTGCATTTTTGTTGCCTCAATTTTGTCTTTCACATGTAAGTTGTTCAATTCACTTTAGTTTCATAATAAAAGTTCTTCTTATACTCTTATTCTGTTGTTCTTAATATCACTTTGATACCGTTGGATCAAGGTGTGAATTTATTCACACCAACCCTTGTGAAATTATTCACACAACGGTGGAGTGATCATTTTATTTTTGTTGTTTTCTTTACTTCTCCATTCCTCCCTTATGAGTCTACTTTCCGCTTCCATTGAAACCATGGGATCAATGGAGGGCTAACCCACTTATGGGTTGATCCAAGGGAGTAGAAAGGGGCTGTATTGGATGTTATTTATCACCTAATTAATGTATAATCACTTCTTTAATTGGGATTTTTATTTGATGATTTTTAAACTCCATCGTCCTTGTTGAATTTAAGGCCACACACTTCAAGTACTAATACGATCCTTTACCTTGAAGTGCTCAAAACTTTGATCCTTCAAGTGTATAGGTGATTAGTATTAGAGGGTGTAGGCATTAAACCAGTAAGTGATGATGTTGTTTTATCTCCTTAAATGAACCCATCTCAAATTTAAGAAATTGAAATCATTAAAAAGAAAATACATCCAATCCACCCCGAGTGATAACCTAGGATCAACTCATTCTTTTAAATTGAATCCACTTAAATCTTTTAGATATCTTTAAAACCCATCCAAAATCAATCCAAGTTGGCTACTTCATAGCCAAAAATCCATCCCTTAGGTTGTGTATCTTAGGTATCTTCTTTGGTCTCTGTGGAATCGACAACCCAAGCTACACTACAAGGACCGTTCTACCCTTCTTCTCTTGGGTAAATTTGGGCGTGAACCAAATTTTGGCGCCGTTGCTGGGGACCAAGTAAGTACCTTAGATCCAAAAAAAAACCTTCTTTCCTCACCTCCATTCTTCTACTCTCACCCAAGATCTCTTATCTTGTCCCTTTCTCGCTTTTTTTTTGGCGCATGTCCGCCTACACCCGCGATTTCTCAAACAGACTAGTTAGGGTGGAAAGTCCTAGGATAGGGGAGTCAAGTGCACCTAAGGGATTGTTTAAATCAGATTCAAATATTCTTGAAACCCCAAAGTCAGAACTTGAAACAAGTCCAATGGAGGGTCATCCACAAAATCAAATTGTAAACCCTGGGGGGAATCAAATGGGAATCCAAAACCAAGAAGCTCCAAACTTAGGGAATGTAGTTGATCAAACCATGAACGACTACCTCACTCTAGCTTGGACCAATTCCCCATCATGCATTAGACACAATTCCATAGGAGACACCAACTACATATTCAAACCCCATGTCCTAAACCACCTTCCAACCTTTCATGGGATGGAGTCAGAAATGCCATACCTTCATGTCAAAGAGTTCAACGACATTGTTGAAACCATGTGTCCCCCACATCAACTAGAATCCGCTAAGATGAGGCTATTTCCTTTTTCATTAAAGGATCGAGCTAAAAATTGGCTAAAAAACTAGAGACCTACATCAATCCACTCTTGGGACCAACTGCAAAGAGAATTCTACAAAAAATACTTCCATCATCACAAAACAATTGCACTTAAAAAGAGCATCCAAAACCTTTTTGAAAAAGAGGGAGAGTCATTCTATGAAACATGGGAGAGGTTCAAAGACACCCTAAACATGGTTCCACACCATGGGTTTTCCATACCTGAACAAGTGAGAATTTTCTATGAAGGGTTGGGTCTGGGTAATAAACAATTCATTGACATGATGTGTAATGGAACCTTTAAAAACAAGGCCTCAAATGATGCTTATGAGTATCTCGAAAGTCTGGCTGAACAAAACCAAACTTGGGGAACTTCACCTTATTCTGAAAAGCCACAAAGAACCACTGGAATTCATACACTTAGAGAAGAGGAAAGCCTTAGGGATAAACTCGCAGCACTCTCTAGGAAGGTTGAAGAGATAGACCTTAGGAAAGTCCATGAAATCCAAAATGTAGACCTTGTTTGCACAATTTGTGACAAACATGACCATAAAACAGACAACTGCCCAACCATTCCATCCATCAAGGATGTTCTTCTAGGAGGACCCCCAGCGGAAGTCAATGCCCTAAACTTTCAAAAGCCCCAATACCAAAACACCTTCAATCCAAGGTACAATGACCACCCAGGATTCCGCTGGAAAGATAACCAACAACCTAGCCAACCACAGGGACAAAATCCTTACCCCCATCAGAACTACCAAAACCATAACCAGTTCCAAACCCAACCTATCCAATACCAACAACCACCGGTCCATTTTCAACAAACCATCCCACCTCCAAAATATCCCCCTGGGATAAACCAACCTACTCAAGCACCAACCCAAACTGTTCCATAAAGCCTACTAGAACAATTGTGCAAACAAATGGAGAGGATGAACTCAGAAGTCTCTTCCCTAAAACAAGAACTTCAAACCATCAAAACAGGAAAGGCACCCATGCCTACTCAGGTGGTGCCGTCCTCAACTTCAAGGGGAGAGTCGAGTTGTGCTCAAACAACTCATGAACAACTAAAGGCTGTGACTGTTTTAAGAAGTGGGAAATCAATTGAGAAACCTGAACAACTAATTCAGAACCCACCTGAAGATTCAAACTTGGATGAAAATTTAAATGAACCACAAGATAAAACTGAAGAAACTGATAACAATGTGAAAGAAACAACTCTTCAACAAACAACCCCACAACCTGCACCATTTCCTCAACGCATGAGGGGGAAAACCAAACCTGAACTGAGTGAAACGTTGAGGGAAATATTTTCACAAGTCAAGTTGAACATACCCCTTCTCGATGCAATCCAAACCATACCTGCCTACTCAAAGTACCTTAAGGACTTGTGCACTTTTAAAAGAAAATTTTCACATAAAAACCAAGTCCTTTTGGCTGCTAATGTGAGTACCACCATTCAAGGTACAATTCCTCCTAAGTTGAAAGACACAGGTTTCCCTTACATCAATGTTGAACTAGGAGAAAGCAAAGTTGTCAAAGCCTTATGTGACCTAGGTGCTAGTGTCAATCTCATCCCATATGCTGTGTACTTCCAGTTAGTCCTAGAAGAACTCCAACCCACATCTGTCACACATCAACTTGCTGATCGTAGCATTAGGGTTCCAAAGGGGATTTTAAAGGATGTTCTGGTAAAGGTTGAAAACTTCATCTACCCTGCTGATTTCATTGTCCTTGACAACCATCCAAACTTAGGAAATAAAGAACAAACCCCAATCATCCTTGGTCGTCCTTTCCTTGCAAAAATCAACTCTGTTATTCGAGTCCGAAATGGGAACATGACCATCACCTTTGGGAACATGAGTATAGACCTGAACATCTATAATGAAAGCTCACAAATAGGGGATGACGAGGATATTCATGAAGTAAACATGATAAGAAGCATTGATAATGAATCCATGGAACATCAAGGAATATTTGATGAATGTTTAAGTCAGAATGATATTGATTTCCTTTGTTCATATGAAGGAAGTTTATCTCCTTGGCTTGAATCATTTTCAAATTGCTCTTATGATGAAGTCTTAGGTCCAACAATCAGTGAAACCTTTCAAGAAACCAATTTCATAGAGACCCCTCTAAATTCCTTCCCTAAATCCGATCAAGCCAATCTAGTAGCTGAAACCTCTACATGTGAGGAATCAATCCTATCTGAACCTCTAAAAAAAGAAATTGATCTTGATCCAATGTCCCAATCTTCTGCTGAAATTTTGAACCAACCTGATCTTGAATTGAAGGAACTTCCTGCTGCACTAAAGTATGCCTTCCTAGGGGAAAATCAAACACATCCTATTGTCATTTCTTCTTCTCTTGAAGCCAATCATGAGAGGATGCTTCTAGATGTCCTTAGGAAGCATAAGAAAGCCATTGGTTGGACCCTTTCTGATATTCCTGGGATTAGCCCACTTATCAGGACTCATAGGATTGTTCTGGAATCTGATTCAAAGCCATGTCGTCAACCTCAACGGCGACTCAATCCTAATCTCATGGAGGTATTAAGGAAGGAACTTCTGAAATTGTTGAAAGCTGGCATCATATATCCCATAGCTGAGAGTGAATGGGTGAGCCCAATCCAAGTGGTTCCAAAAAAGGCTGGAATCACAGTGATAACCAATGAGGATGGAGAGATTTTTCCAACAAGGGTGAGTAGTGGATGGAGGGTCTGCATTGACTATAGGAAACTAAACTCATTCACCAAGAAGGACCATTTCCCATTACCATTCATTGACCAAGTCCTTGAGAGAGTGGCAGGTCATGACTTCTACTGTTTCTTAGATGGGTACTCGGGGTACAATCAAATTGAGGTCTCCCTAGAGGATCAAGGGAAGACTACATTCACATGTCCTTTTGGTACCTTTGCCTTCAAACGCATGCCCTTCGGGTTTTGCAATGCCCCTGGAACCTTCCAGCGGTGCATGATGGGAATCTTCTCAGACATGGTAGGGGATTTTCTTGAGGTCTTCATGGATGACTTCTCTGTGTTTGGGGATACTTTTGAGGGATGTCTGCAGAATGTGGAGAGAGTCTTGTCAAGATGTGAAGAAAAAAATCTGGTCCTAAACTGGGAAAAATGCCATTTCATGGTTAAAGAGGGACTTGTTCTAGGCCATCTGGTCTCGAGTAGGGGGATTGAAGTTGATAAAGCAAAGGTTGACATCATTCGTCACCTTCCATCACCCAAAACTGTCAAGGAAGTGAGGTCTTTCTTAGGACATGCTGGTTTCTATAGAAGATTCATCAAGGACTTTAGTTCAATATCCCGTCCCCTTTGTGCTCTCTTAGTAAAGGATGCTCCATTTGTTTGGACAGAAAGCTGTGAGGGTTCATTCTCAACCCTCAAATCCTCTCTCACCTCTCCTCCCATTATGAAATCTCCAAATTGGAACCTTCCTTTTGAACTTATGTGTGATGCCAGTGACTTCGCTGTTGGAGCTGTGTTAGGACAACGTTGTGATAAAACTCCTTATGTCATTGCTTATGCAAGCAAATCCTTAAATGATGCCCAAATCAACTACACCACCACTGAAAAGGAGTTACTTGCTATTGTGTTTGCCTTAGAGAAGTTTAGGTCCTACCTCTTAGGATCACCCATCACTGTGTTCACTGACCATTTTGCACTAAAATACCTATTCCAAAAACAAGATGCTAAGGCTAGACTGATTAGGTGGGCCCTTCTCTTACAAGAATTTGACCTCACAATCAAGGATAAAAAGGGAGTTGAAAATGTTGTAGCTGATCACCTCTCTAGGATGGAATTCAAAGACAACTCAAATCACCTCTCTGTGTCTGATTCGTTTCCTGATGAACACCTATACTCTGTGAGTGACTGCCATTGGTATGCTGACATAGAAAATTTCTTAGTGACAGGAGTCATTCCAAAATTCTTAGGGACTCAAGCTCGAAGGAAATTTCTTTCTGATGTTAGACACTATGTGTTTGATGATCCTTACCTCTATAAGTTCTGCCCTGACCAAGTCATTAGGAGGTGTGTTCCAGAATCTGAACAAGAGTCCATCCTTAAATTCTGTCACAGTGAGGCATGTGGAGGTCACTTTTCCTCTAAGAAAACATCTGCTAAGATTCTTCAATGTGGTCTTTTCTGGCCCACCCTTTCAAGGGACTCCTACACATATTTTCAAAGCTGTCCTAGGTGTCAACAAGTAGGGTCCATCACAAAAAGGAATCAAATGCCACTCACTCCCATCTTAGTGGTTGAAATCTTTGACTGTTGGGGAATTGATTTAATGGGTCCCTTCCCAAACTCTCGGGGATACCTCTACATACTCTTAGCTGTTGATTATGTCTCAAAATGGGTTGAGGCCATTCCCACAAAATCCAATGATCATAAAACTGTGATTAGATTCCTAAAAGAAAACATATTCTCTAGATTTGGAATTCCTAGGGCTATCATAAGTGATCGTGGAACTCATTTTTGCAATCGTCCATTCTCATCACTCATGGAAAAATATGGAATTTCTCACAAAGTGTCCACTACTTACCACCCACAGACCAATGGTCAAGTTGAGTTAGCCAATCGTGAAATTAAGCAAATTATTGAAAAAACTGTCAACCCATCTAGGAAAGATTGGTCTGAGAAACTATTAGATTCTCTTTGGGCCTATAGAACTGCATATAAAACCATTTTAGGAATGTCCCCATATAGGTTGGTTTATGGAAAAGCATGCCATTTGCCAGTGGAGATTGAACATAAGACCTTTTGGGCAATTAAGAAAATGGATTATGACCTCTCATTGGCTGGAACAAAAAGGAAATTAGATCTCAATGAACTGGAGGAACTAAGGATGGAGGCTTATGAAAATTCAAGGATCAATAAAGCTAGAGTTCAAGCCTACCAATCTAGGAATATCAATGTCAAACATTTTGAACCGGGAAAACTTGTGCTCTTGTATAGTTCAAAACTTCATTTACATCCGGGAAAGTTAAGGTCTAGATGGTCAGGACCTTTCATAGTGCATCATGTATTCCCCCATGGGGCAGTAGAGATTCAAGATCCCACAAGTGGTCACATTTTCAAGGTCAATGGTCAAAGTTTAAAAACATTCGTTGAATCATTCAATAAACAGGAAATAGATGTTGAGTTAATTGATCCAATCTATGAACCAGGAAAAAAATTGATAAATTTGGGATCTATGTCGGGCTAACGACGTTAAACAAAGCGCTGCATGGGAGGCAACCCATGGTTTTTAAGTTTCCGATCATTTTGTTGTTTTAATAAAATTTATATAATCATTTTTATATTAAAAAAATATAGACTGTTGACCTGTTCTTCTATTATGAGTATGGATGGGTATGAAAGGGGAGCACCATATTCATCCGTGTCACGTGGTGTGATCCTTGAGTAATACTTTACCCAGAAATTTAAAAAGAAGACAATGTATCATCAGTTTATTTTATTTTATATATACACTTATATTTTACTTATATATATATATATACTCTTTTGTTTTGTTTGTTTGTTTTCTTTTTTCCACTAGGGAACTCTTCAAGCGACATGGATATCAAAGGAATAAATTCGAGCGGCAAGAACTTCAAACTTCAACCACCAGGTGACTTCATTCCATAATCCTCATTTTCAATTTCCTTTTTAAATTTTTATTCCCTGCCTCTACTCCTTCTAATTTTTCATTTCTTCAAACACTGGGGACAGTGTTGTTTTAAGTTGGGGGGGAGATAAAATAAAAAAAAATGCTTTTGTGTCAAAAACAAAAATTGAATGATTTGAAAAAAAAAGTAAATGGAAGGAAAAATTCCTTTAACTTTGAACATGGTAATACACATTGCACACTTTGAAACTGAATATCAAATAATTTAGCATACCCTGATTCTGATTTTAATCCTTGTATAATTTCATGAGCATAGATTTTGGAAAGTGTGGCTGTCCAATGTGATATTTCATCGTTTATATTTTCATCCAAATAAAAAAAATGCCACAATGCACATCCTCTAGACTGTGGGGTACTAATTTAAATTTTTGGGGTCCCATAATAAATAGCATAGGATGGTTTTATTTTTATGAATAATATGAGTATTCCAAAAAAAAAATTAAAAATAAATTATTAAAAAATAAAAAATAAAAAATAAAAATAAAAATTTGCGTGTAGAGCAATGGATTGATAAAATGCGAGGCTTTCGGCACTTGGGGATCGTGACTCCAGAGATGTCTAGCCCTGAGTTTTTCAATCTATCTCTATTTATGGTAATATGACTTTGTTTTTGATTAAGTTAACTCGAGACGATGCCCGAGTATGTGGGTTTCACTTGGTGCCCTAAGGCCTTTGAGTCTGGGAGTCATCGGCAAAGTCTTGCTACATGGGTTAATTTGATTAATTGCAATCTCAATTACTATAGCAATATTGCAAAAAAAAAAATCAAAAAAAAGAGGGATGAAGAATACTCATATTAGGATTAAATGTGATTCCACCTAGCGCTTCCATGATTTTACCCTTAAATGAAAATGAACCCCCATATCTATTGTGATTCACAACACATCGTTACACCTAATTGAGTTGGATGAAGAATGATGATGGATTTGATCAAAGGAATGGGCTTGGGATTGGGATCTGCTTATGAAACTATCTCGTATTAAAATATTTTGATGGGTTTCATGATTGTTTGGTATAAGGTTTTTTGGTGATCATTTTGTATTAAAATGTTTTTGGAAAAGGGAATTCGAATTTCATTTTTGATGAGATATATTTTGCTCGGGACTAGAAAAACTCAAGTTGGGGGGTGTGATTAGCCACTAAATGAGGCTAATATTCATTGTTAATATACATAATTTTCATGTTCTTTGTTATTCATAAACACCATTTTAGTGCATTTTACACTTTGAACATCATTTCACATTATGATTGTAATACCTTCTTAAAATGCACTATTATGTGGTACATTTTTGAACATCATTTAAAGTACCCAGTGATTCATCTGATTTTAAGGAATTCAATTATACATATTTTAATTTTATATTTTTTTAAATTTATCTACACTTAAATATGAACATGTTTGATT
Organism: Viscum album; assembly: GCA_963277665.1. Lineage (NCBI taxonomy): Eukaryota > Viridiplantae > Streptophyta > Magnoliopsida > Santalales > Viscaceae > Viscum > Viscum album. Next base: position 481,282,236 of record OY728162.1, read on the forward strand.
CAGGGATCAGTGGAGAATTCATGGAGGATGATGGAGATATTTTGAAATGAAAGGAAGCAATTCTGGAGAAGGCAGATTGGACATCAGCCCACTGATTAGACTGTGGGGCCCAAAATACAGGCCCAATTACTCCAAAATTTCGTGGGATGATAGAAGACATGTACAGGAACAAATAACTCTTCAGGAGTTAATGATAATTCGGCTTCCATGGTGACTATTTAGGCGTCCCAAGTTAGAGATACAATTCTGGGCCAGATTCTGCGGCCCAGAAAAACAGTCCACCAATTTGATCATATCTCGTAATCCGCAACCTCAAATGTGCCCAAATTTTAAATTCGGTTATAATACATCCGGACCTCCATTTTCGTCTTCTATGGTACACCCTGATTCGGCCATCTAGAAGGTCATACAAACGCGTCTGTTCGGTGGATGAAATCTGGCTGCCACCTCGGGTCAAATGTGGAAAATTCCAAATTCCACAAACTTTCCACCACCCTAAGCCTACCATACTCAAGTGGGATGACTTGTACTGTTGAAGGATATACCCAAGGCTACAAAAATGCCTAATTAAGGTAGTGGTGGTGAAGTAGTTGAAGATCTTGGATGCTTTGTTTAATTGTAATGTTATGCTGCATTTTTGTTGCCTCAATTTTGTCTTTCACATGTAAGTTGTTCAATTCACTTTAGTTTCTTAATAAAAGTTCTTCTTCTATTCTTATTCTGTTGTTATTAATATCACTTTGATACTATTGGATCAAGGTGTGAATTTATTCACACCAACCCTTGTGAAATTATTCACACAACGGTGGAGTGATCATTTTATTTTTGTTGTTTTCTTTACTTCTCCATTCCTCCCTTATGAGTCTACTTTCCGCTTCCATTGAAACCATGGGATCAATGGAGGGCTAACCCACTTATGGGTTGATCCAAGGGAGTAGAAAGGGGCTGGATTGGATGTTATTTATCATCTAATTAATGTATAATCACTTCTTTAATTGGGATTTTTATTTGATGATTTTAAACTCCATCGTCCTTGTTGAATTTAAGGCCACACACTTCAAGTACTAATACGATCCTTTACCTTGAAGTGCTCAAAACTTTGATCCTTCAAGTGTATAGGTGATTAGTATTAGAGGGTGTAGGCATTAAACCAGTAAGTGATGATGTTGTTTTATCTCCTTAAATGAACCCATCTCAAATTTAAGAAATTGAAATCATTAAAAAGAAAATACATCCAATCCACCCCGAGTGATAACCTAGGATCAACTCATTCTTTTAAATTGAATCCACTTAAATCTTTTAGATATCTTTAAAACCCATCCAAAATCAATCCAAGTTGGCCACTTCATAGCCAACAATCCACCCCTTAGGTTGTGTATCTTAGGTATCTTCTTAGGTCTCTGTGGAATCGACAACCCAAGCTACACTACAAGGACCGTTCTACCCTTCTTCTCTTGGGTAAATTTGGGCGTGAACCACTGACCCCCATTAAAAATGGAGAGTCGCACCGCGAACATTTCAGTCAAGGTAAATAGTATTTTACATTGCACCCTTACGCCGCCCCAACATCCGTCCTATACATGCCCTGAGTCGATCTACTTCTCATGAGATTCCTAAAATCCCATTACCTAGGTCCCACTCTAGGTTCATCCAGAAAGGGCCACCCTTGCGTAATTCCCACACCAACCATTGCTAGGTATATCCTACCTAGTCATCCTAACAACACGACGCTAAACTGTATGGCCCTCATCCTATCCTTATGATATTAAACTATAAGGAAATAGTCCCTGCAACGTGACATTAAACTATGATTCCATAGTTCTATCTACATGACTTTAAACTGCAGTATTCCCTATGCTCTAAACATATGATGCATATTTCTAAAAATAATTGATGCCTTATGCTCCAAGAATGAGATGCCAATAGTCCAATATACCTGAATATAAACTGTAGTATACCCTATGTTCCATACATAGGATGCCTCTTGATCAAAACAAGAGATGCCTTATCCTCCAAGCATGAGATGTCTAATGCCATGATTACAGTGGAGTAATTTCAAGAGCGTTGGAATATATTAGAACATTCCATCACTCCACCTCATGATTCACGTGTCCTTCATTCGGATCATCATCCTCTGTCATGTCTGAAGGGACCCCCTAACAGTCTAGTATCATGCCGCATCGGCTCACCCACAGTCCTGGGACAACTCCCCAAATGACTTTGGACAACACTTTGAGTCAGGCCCTGTGTTTCAAACACAGTCAACAGTTGACCCTCATTTGTTTGTCCTCATTTCAGGCTAATGCGGTATGGATTCTATGTTTCAAACATGGTCAATAGTTATCCTCCATCGTCAGGCCACCCTCACCGCATTCTGAATGTTGGGCATGTGATTCACACTTTTCATCTCCCTTTGTTCGAACAAATTCCAACACCCTTGGAGTTATCCCGCTTGTTAACTTGCACATAGGTGTTGGTCCCCATTATATTCCTCAGCGCACCTATGGGTTGGGATTCCCTCATATCCGGAGATGAGAAAGACACCTCGGGCCTCCATCCTGTAGTAAGTCCCAATCTCCATTTCTATAGGCCACTCCATGCATAAGCCTCTTTCCGCTTCCCATGGACACACCTTTAACGATGTGATAGTCAGGTCTCTACTGCCTCTTGTTTCTCACACCGAGCATGAATCACGTGGGATTTGAGTAAGTACCAAACCCAATCCCACCCTCCTGTGAACTATGAGTACTTTGATCCATGTTAAGGCATGGTACGTACTAAGCCTCCACGGGGTTAAATCCCACCACTCGGTCATTCTGACCACTTTACGTTAGTTCACCAACTCTATGGTCTGCCTTAGAGTGTAAGCCCCATCCACCATCTCATTGGGCCACCTCCAATTTTAAGCCCTAATCCTTCATCTCGCATGACGTTAAACTGCACTACCGAACTACGTGGATTCTGATTCCTCTCACAAGGATACGTAGGAATCCCATATCACAGGTTCGATCCAAATGCTAAAGTCGTTATCTATCCCCACTAGATGAAAACAAACTCCAGAGTGCCCATTTATGAGGCTTCAAACCAGTGCTGTCTCAATGAGTTGAAACTCCTCGAAGTCATTAATCGAATGGGGGATGGTAAACCTTGGGCCTAAATGATTCTGAATCCCTGCGTTCAGCTGACCGTTGCCAACCAGGAGTAATACGTGGATACTATGCTTGGGTATAAACCAAAGATTTTAGAACATATGAATATGTCTTAAATCTATAAGAGAGTCCCAGAATAAGATATAATTCCTCCCTAAAAGGGTGTGGTGAGCCTGACTACCCATCCTCTCGACCAATTTGAGTTCTTTAGAAAAGATTTCCAAATCACCTAGCGAACGCCTACCTTTGGAAAGCAGGTCCACATATCATTGGATATGGAACTGTTGGGAATTTTGAAATGAAGACCAATATACCTGATTCAAGTGATTGAGCATAGCTTATCCCTCTATAAGATTGAAAGTCGGGCATGTTGGTCCACTCTATCCGATTAATTGTGAAACAATGGGTAATACATACTCCTCCCCAAGCTATTAGAGGGAGTATGTGGGAGCCACAATCATTCCATTCAGGGTTGTGATCCAGTCAACATTGTTGGACAGAGGCTGCTTCTCTGTCAGTTCATAGAACCCTCCATTTATTTAATGCTACATGCATGATTCAAATGATGATTTATTGGCATGCAATGTACTGTTTTTTCCATTATCGCAATATTTGACACACTGATTGCATGACGACAAAATTTTTGTGTGTTGATGCAGCCAGGGCCTCCCTAATAGGATGTTGAAGTCCAAACTTTGCTGCACTACCAGGAACTCAGAATCCGATATGAGGACTCTAACCCAAGTATTAAGCTTGATGTGTCCCAACAGTTACTGCTCTCTTTATTCATATCCCAACATAGTTTTGGTGATGGGTGTCAATCTGTATTCACTATAACTCATCAAAAGATGTTTTCACAGTGGGAGGAGGTTGACTCAAAATCCATTGTTAATGAAAATCCTATAGACATAAATTCCATTATCTTGTCAGACACATATATTAGTTTCATGTGCCCTTGAATATTTGTGTCTTCATCCCTATCTATAAAGTAGATGATGGCGTGACATTCTTCATGACTGTTCTCCATCGATAGACTTAAGCATATAATTCTTGGGGACATAGTAAGGTTTCGATGAGCGCCTCCCTATGGTCTGCAGATAGGATCAAAGCATCTAGTATTGAAATATTTGATGGTTCTAAAGGCAGTTGCTTTAGAATATCATATTTTTTATCTAAATTTTATTGCTTCCCAGATCATGGATGATTTTTTACAGACACTTTAGGTTCTTGAACTTTGGACGTAGATGGTCTGGCCTCTGTGATAGGAGCAGGTGAAACTATGGTCTTTTCCGAGTTCAGCTAAACTGGTCCTCCTGTATGCCTTGGGTGATTTGATATTTGTTCTTCCTTTGACAGATACTCCATGATAATTGGGCTAAGATTTATTCTGGTGGGGGTGCATGAACATTACAGTTTCCGTTGTGTCTGTTGGAGGGTCCTTCTGTGAGTTTTCAAGATGTTAAAGGTTTGAGTTAAGTTGTGGCCGAGAATTTGACTCCTACCATGATCATGCCTTCCAAGAATCCATCAGCCTCTGTGGCCTCTTACTCCATCTCTATGGTTGGGCATAGGGAATTGAGGTTCATAGATATGTTCTCTATCAAATAAGGGTTCCATAAAGTGAATGACATTAATGGAGCTGAAGATCAATTCTTTATCTGAAATTTTTTTTTCCAACTACTTCATTTTGATGGTGTCGTTTGGTGGGGCAATGCCCATTTACCATTTCAACTGGCATGAAGTCTGAAATTTTCAAAAATGGATTTGTATTTAGTGTCATTCCCTCTTCTTGGTCCTTCATTATGCCCTTCTAGCCCTTAGAGGACTAGAGGAGTAAAGATTATGGCCATGTTGCATCAGGAGCTATTGGGGGAACGATCAGTTGTTCCAGCTATGCCTAGAGGATACCATGAACTTTGATGAATATTTTCTGGGTCATCCAATTGTCAATTTTTTCTTTTTTTTACTGGTAAATTTTTCCCACTCCTCTTCCTCTCTTGAGTCTGAATTGGAAATATATGCCACTTCTACTAGTGGCGGCCTAACTTGACTTGTGTAGAATCCACCATCTTTTGCAGAATATCCATGAAGATGAAGCATTTTGGGATGGTATGTACTAGTATCTAGTGATTGGGAAAATAATTTGTGAAGTCTTTGAGACCCAATTCATCAGCTCTCCTTGACTCTAGTAGCCAGAGAAAGTTGCAATTCATGGTGGCTATGAAATAGTCAAGGACCTGGTCATCTGAGAACGAGTAGACTTTATTTCATCGTTCCTAGAACTGATTTCTTTTATAACCCCTCCACTCTTCTTTCCAAGGTGGGTATGTTGGTGTCCATGGGGTCCCACATGGTTCGGTGGAGTCCTCACTACTACAGCTGGTGCTGGGGTGGATTAAGCATGACAGAAGCAGCTTCATCTTTTCCTTCTCTTTTACCTAGGGATGATGGGGCCACATAGGACTTGAGATTAGTCTGTTTCAAGGGGTCTTATATCCTTTGGGAAATAACAGAGAAATATTATAACCAACTTGTGTACTTACCTAGGATGAGCAGTGTTCATAATTCATAATGAATATTATCGATGCACATAGAGAGCATTCCATCTCAGGGGAGTGGGCGATTCAGGGAAAAAGCCCATCCTTTCCATCTAGAAATAAAGTCTGAAACTCTTTCATTTTCTCTATGATTGCAGTTCATGAGATCACTGACTATTTTCATAGGCAATGTCAAACTGAAAAGGAAGATAAAATGTCATTGGAGGTCCTCCTATCATGTTATTGAGTTATATGACAAGCCGATATACTATACAAAGGCTGAACCCTGCAAGGTTCACATAAAGCATCTGAGTTTTACTACTTCTTGCTGCTCGAGAGTTCCCATCATGGGGTCATAGTAAGATGCATAGTGAATTAGATGTTTTTCTGGGTCCCTCGAGCTATTAAACTCTAAGAATATAGGGTTTCAAAAGTTTAGTGTCGGTTGAACATTTCTCACCCAATCAGGGTAGTGTTTCGTCCCTAGTTATATTAGAGCGCACCACCCCTCCATGGATTCTAGTCGAGTTGTTAGTTGCTCGACGGTATTCAAAATCCCTTTATATATTTTCCGATGGTATTGAGCTTGGGTGGGTGTAGAAGTGGCCAAATATGGATGTGTTAGTGCTGCTATAATTTGGGTTGGATACCCAACTGGGGGAATCCTTTATGGGTTCACCTAAATATACTCTGGATGCCTTCCTAGTAGGGGAAGTCTTGATGTACTTTCATGTTCAGATTTAATTATATTGACGGTCCCGGTGCTGGGTTGGAAGAGCATCTGAGATTTACTTCATTCGTTGGGATGAGTACCTATGGAAATTTTCCTCTCCTAGGAATACCTTTTGACGTTCCATAGGGGGAACACATCTAGGGAGATAGCTCCCTCGATGCAACTCAATATTAATTCACTGGATCTATTTCATTTCTTCTTCATACTTAGAGAATCTTTCCTTGAGAGTGAGGGACATATTCTCAAGGTGGAGGTGGGTTATAGATTACTTATTATTTATTATTCTCTTTGTTTAGGTTTTTTGAGGGAGGTAATGACGTATTAATTGAGGGAGTGCCTAAATTTAAGGCTGCTCTCTAGTTCCAAGTATTCATCCCATCAGGATTGGTGTGGGATTCCTCTAAGAAGGAAATATCTTCTCTTGTATCCTCTTCCTTTGTATCATTTCCTATGAGATCCATGGTGTTTATGTTTACCACATTCACTAACGCATACCCCATTTGGGGTGGTGTACCTAGTGTCGAATGGTAGTCCTTTGTTCGACTTTCTTCATCCATTATATGGTATTCTCCGAGTTTCTTGGTGAATATTGACTTGAAGGGAGACATGATCTTACCTAGTAATGCGACTTTTCCTAGGAGAGTGCGAACCACCAGACGAGGTCGATTGAGTGGCTTCTTTGCTCATCATCCTTCCCATTTGGGAGAATACAGATGTCCGTTGTGCCGGAGATTGAGGTAAAAATGCTCCCATCCCAGCGGGATCGCATCATTCTTGTTCTTTTGTTGATGCACTATGACCTAGATTTTTCAGTCTTACGAGGGAATATTTAGTTAAAAATTCCCGAAGCCCTGAGTGGTATGGTTGTTCCCACATTATAGAAGTATTTTCCGCTATTAATACATTTTTGATTTCATGAACTCTCATGCCGGTGTGATTTGAGTATGGCATTGGGCATGTATCGGATTTATGGGCCTTTGAAGACATGATCACTTCTTGTTGGTTGGATTCTATTAGGTAGGATTCTTTCTATATGTTCTCAGTTTCTTGGCTCATAATATTTTTGATGGATTGATATCATTGGACCTGATGCTTTTGAGACTTACTCTAGGCGCATTTTTGTTGAGTATCTCATCTTTCCTGAGCATGGATTTAATTTGACTGTTGCGTCTAGGTAATGAAATTACAAGATGTCATTTCCAATGAGGTTTGTTGGAAGGGATTCAGGGTGAAGTGTAGATATCCATGTTCTCCCCATCCCCTAATATGAATTCAAGTTGGGGCATCACCAATGAGGTAACACATCTTGTGAAGTGCATGGAGGAAGGCCAGTTCAAGGATTTTAATTCTCCTTTTTAATTTTGGTTTCCATAAAGATGAAAGGGATTCTGGGTTTATTATATGGTGAAACTCCCTTATCATGTTGACATGGTCTTAATACCCTTCAAAGGCCATAACCTTTTTTTATCTTGAGAAGAGTCATCCATATATTAAGGTGAATTTCATGCATACATTCCCCAGATAACTACCCTAGTATGTCGAAGTGAGAAGTAGTCGTTGGCCAATACATCACTCTTATACTATCCTTATCTATTTTTCTTCTCATGAGCAACATATACTAATGTTGTTCTTCCGAGGACTCCTCTACTTGAATTGCCCATCTTGATTGCTTCTTAATAATTTTTTTCCAAGAAGTCGGACTGGTAAGAGCCTCATTGATATGTGAACAACATGGGGTTGGCTTAGATGATGAGTGTGGCCCCAGAACATCCTCTTATTGAGGAAGGATATCAATCATCATAGATGGAGTGACTGATATTTCAGAATCCATATTTCTAATCACCTTAGTATAGGAGGGCTTTCTCACATTTGTTTAGAAAGGGGAGTTCCTTCTTTCCAGTATGAATTTTGATTACGGGGAGGACCTCCACAATTAGTGCCACAATGGAGAGGGATACCCATGCAACTTGATACCCAACTGTGGGGGTTTCCCTATGGCATATGATTTGGGGAGGACCTTCAGGGCAGGCGACAAGAGGGGGAAGACCTTCTTGAAACTTGATGTCCCTGATGGGAGGAACTTCTCTATGTCTACTATGATGGTGAGGACTACTATCATAGCTTGACACATGGCTGCAAGGAGAATTTCTATAGTGTATATCTAGGGGAGGTCCTTTAGGATTTACTACAATGAGGATTGGACATTCTTGTTTCTTTATTCCACTAAGGGGGGGACCTTCACAACAACTGCCATTGTGGGGAGGGACTTTGTAATGACTGTTATCACGGTGATGACTACCATTATGACTCATACTCTAAATACATGGAGAAGCGTATCTGCAGTGTATAACCTTTGAAGGACCATTAGGTCATACGACAAAAAAGGGAGGACCTTATTGCTGTATGATCTTCAGGTCAATGGGAGGACTACCCTGACAAACATCAGGAGATGGGTTGTCATGATCAATCATTCCTGGCCCATGGATTAATCCCCCGTGGGTTCTCTAGGGAAGACCCTTTAGACTTTATAGTAGAGACATTGCGGGGAGGGCCTTCACAACTGCTAATGCCACTTCCATAATTTGGTAATGGACTGATAGGTTCTTGAGCCTTTATTGATATATGTTCTAGGGTGTTAAGGACTGCAGCTTCCAGTAGATTAGGATCATGTATGTTATCTTCATTTTCTGGTTGGATTTGGCGCATTTCATTTTTGGGCGTTCTCTTGCGGATAACCGGGGCCACCTCCTGTTAGTAAAGGACTTCATATATGAGTCACTATCTTGTTTGGTACTTTGATGTTTTTGGGTTTTTCCAACGAGAATCTTGAGTTTTTGTAGGGATATATGTCAGTCCTAGAGCAGCCACCACGTTGGACTAGATCCCCCCAATTGGAAAAGGTATTTGTTTCCGATTTGGTAGTAAGTTCATCGTGGGATATTGCCATCACCCTCCTATACTGGACCAGGGATGCAAAACTACTCCGAAGTGGCTGAACCATTTTGCGAGTAAGCTATTCCGTTCAATGAAAATGGGTTGTGGGCCTGGTTTCTCACATTTTCTTCTAATGAAATGATATCTTTACATGTTTGGAGGATATGGTCTGAAATAGACGTCTAAATTTCCATAATATCTAGGATGTATTGAGATACGTCTCTGGATGGAATGGGTATGAAGGCCCATTCCGATGTTAGAGAAGGTGTTTCTACCAACTCCGGTCCCCCATGGGTTTCCAGTAGATCTTGGCAGCTCTCCTATGCCGAGATAGAGGAATGAGTATGTCACTAGTTGTATACTTTGATTTCCACTGTATTTTACTGGTGGGATGCATATTCACAAATGAGGATTTTCATCTACTCACCTTCCATTGTGCTTGTCTCACATGCTTTTTATGCATCCACATTAATTTGAATATGCTAATATTTTCTTGCTGCCCCATTTGGCGGGCGGTCTTGATATGCATCAACAGGTATTTGTGAATGCGTGCAGCTAGATGCCACCCTATTTGGATGACAGGCTTCTTATGAACCAACATATGTCTGCATTTACTGGTAGTTTGATGCTCTATCTGCATGGTCGGACTAGTTAGAAGTATAATGAATATACACATGATCATATTGGGCCACCCTATTTATGTGGTAGGCTTGAGTGGAGGGGGAAAAGTTGTATGTCCTTTCATTAAATGTCGCTGCATTTGTACAGTGGAGTTTCTTCTCAGGAACAAGGGTGATGACTTGTTCCTGATTATATATTTTACGTCCTTTATGGGAATCTTGAGGGTCCTTGGTTTTCTCGACTTCAATATGTTCCCTCGGAATACAATCCTCTTCAGTGTGAGGAGATTTCGTCGCTCGGTGTCAGCATCGACACTATCTTGTAGGGGCCCGTGAGTAACACCCCTATGTAGTTGAGATGAAGTCATTGGTATTGATTTTATATTCCTCCCTAAGATAATGGATGTACACATTATCATGTTCTGTGGACATATTCTCGAAACGGTTTGAGACAACCACCCGGGCCTCAACTTGTTGAGGCACCAGTCGTATCTAATGAGGTGACTGATAATCTATTAAATATTTGAGGTCTTATCTTGTGGCCACTACTATAGTGAGAGTAATCCTTCATTGGTACTCTTTCATTGGTACTCTTTAATCAGTGTGTTGGATACCCAATGTTAAAGATGTTGGGTAGGCAAGGGGGTCCTTCTCTTCATCGGGGCCTCAGACGCGTACGGGATCATTGAGGTGCCTATCTACATTGGTCGTCAGGATATCATTTGGATCGAAGGTTTCACTATGGGAACTTGAAATATACATACATCACATTTACATACAAAAAAATCCCAAAAAAGTAGAATTATCTTGAACATATGAATATTTGACGATTCAACATAGCCTCCCCCCCCTTTTGTTGTGAGGATAAGGGGCTTGAGTGGGGTGATACCACCACCTTGTTTAAGGTTTTAAGTTGGGGTCACCATTTTTGTTTTGCCTCCGAGGGTGGCATGGGTACGTGCTTGAGAAAAATGCAAAATGGTCCAACATGTGATAATAATTTTTCTGTTATTATGGAAACTTTCACATTAACATATTTATTTAAGCCTTATCCTCTTAATTAGTCTTTAAATGATGATTGGATTAACCCTACGAGGACTGGGATGTTTAACTCTTCTGTATTGAGAAGGAGGAGCCACATTAAAATGGTCCCCGTGGTCAATTTCCTGGGGTTGAGTATTTGTTTAATCAGTCCTCTTAGGATATACCTTCCTCGAATTGTCTCCATTGGGTTTATTCGTGAAACTAGAAACACCCAACATCCCTAGCATCAATGATTCATGGGACTTTATTCCAAAGGAAGGTGCTTGTTGGATAATGGTTCAGCCATTGACACTTAAGGATACCATTGGTCAAAGGGATGGGAGGTCGGTCTCACCACCCCCTTTGGGGTGGGGGATTATTTTTATTTTGGACTCTCTTATAGATTTAAGTCGTGTTCATTTGTTTTTGAATTGTTGGTTCATTACCGAAGAGGGTTTCCACAAGATACCCCTAGTTTGTAAGATCTTCTTAGACATACAAGGATTTAATTCTATTGAGTTAATTCTCACTTAAGCCATGCAATAACGCTCTCTGAAGTTTATTATCCTCTAGGGGAAGGAATGTGACTTGATGTTGCGATCGGACCCATAATACGGGATTCCAACGTATCATTGGGAGAGTAATCAAAGCCCACATAGTTTGGGAAACTTGGCGCTTATGCATGAGAACTTCCCATTTGAGAGGTCATGATTGGGTGAACCTATTTGTAAGGTAACCATATTGAGATCGGGTCTTCATGTAGGCATCCTATGTATCCTAGTTTGATCATGAATTAGAGTTCTTTTATTTAAAAATTGTGTGGATGTTGTAATCATCACAAATATCTATGTCCACATGAGTCATGTTGGGTGTGAGAGACAAGAGTATGAGAGAGATCCAACCAACCACACACCTCCTATCCTACTGATGAGAGAGGGTGAGAATACTGGGGAAGAGGAAGGGGCAATCATTGGTGGGGGAACAAAGTGATGAATCTTTCAATGTGGGATGGCATCACAGGTCTTGCGGCTTGTCCCTCAGAAGATTAGGGACTTAACTCAGTGGGAGCTCCCTAGAATAAGTTTTGGGAAAGGGGAGGAATGCCACCTCTCTCCAAAAAATTGAGAGAACATGAATCCTTCGATTGATCATTATTCCTCATTGAATGGAAAATAATGTGATCACCCTTAATCCCTAGAACGAAGTGGTTCACTTTAGCGTCCCAAGGTTGGACTCCAGGTTTCCATGGGATTGTAAACATACATACATCCAGAGAGTCCAAAACGTCATGGGGAGATCCTTCGCAACACTTCTTTCCATGGGTATGTAGACTCAAAGAGGCATGCTGATGTACCCAATGATCTGATCAGATGAGTTTGGTGGCTTTGCATGCTTTGTCTTGATGCTGGGGGACTGGTTCACGGCGAGGCTATGGAGGAATAAACGGTAATGGAGGGGCGAGATTGGATATGGAGGAAAGAATACCCAAAGACTCCCCATTTAGCATACTATTTTCTTATGTGTGGTGGGGGATCTGTGCATACCATAATGGTATTTGTGTTTAGGGGTCATCAATGTATCGAAGTAGTGCACGGGCAAGGACAAAGACCACCGCGCACCATAGTGGAACACGGTACTGAATGCGGTCCATCATGATGATTTAGGTTCCATATGCATACTGTTTTAGTAAGAGATTCTGCGTTAAATCTACATAGCAATAAACTATACAGAACATCATATCAAAGGAGGTTCCTAGGGACAATCGTTGGCAGGGAGTTCATCCACGAGCAATATGGGTTTCATTATTTCACCTATTGGGTTCATAGTTCTACAATTATTATTAAGTTCCTTCATTTTATGGTTCATGGTTGGTCATACCTACGAGAAACATGGTTTTCAATTCGGGCTTCACCAAATATTCAAGAATGAATCTGGAATTCTCTCCAGATTCATTCTTTCATCCTCTAGTGTCTCCTCTGTGCTTTCTTCGTCTTTCCTTTATCAATTTCTTTTATTCTCCTTTTATAGAGTAATGACGAAATCATATCTATGGGAATGTAGAAACTTTTTCAAAAGCCCATGATTAGATTTCTTGACCTTCAGAAGAATTAGTCAATTGGGTTTTGCAGAGGTTGTGGTTCGTGAGTCACGGTTCGCAAAACCTTGAAAAGTTTCTTCATTTGCGAACTACTGAGTTTGCAAGTTGGTATGCAGATGGCCTTTGTGTGCTCAATTCTTTCAATGATGTGTTTCATGGTCAATAAGGTTCGATGGACATTACTCTATAGGCCATTGCCTCCTGGGTAGTTCCATGTACTGGTGGTTTGTGGTTCAAGAGGTCCACAAATCATTTTCAATGATGGTACGCATGTCACTTAAAACTCCTTGAGAAATTTAATTCCTTCATGTTTATTCTGAGATTTTCAAATCAATTTGAGTCCATTCACTTTACTAGACTTGTAGAGATTCTTGCTTACTTCTTCAAAGTGATTGTGGGAGTATTTTCTTCCCTTGGAAATGTTTTCAGGACCCTACAAGGTTTTTTGGGATTTTCCTGTTTTTATGGGTTTTAAGGTTTTTTGTCTTTTTTTTGTTTTTTTTGGAATTCTATGTTTTCAGAATTTTTATGTTTTTTATTTCGTTGTAATATTACTAGTGGTTTTATAGTTTTTTTGTGGTTGGGGTTATGGTGTTTTAGGTTTTTTTAATGTTTTAGTTGTTTTTTGTTTTTGATGGGTTTTTTAGTTTTCTAGAGTTTTTAGTGTATTTTAATTGATTTTAGGATTTAACGGATTTATTATGATTTTTTGGGTTTTTTACATTTTTTTGGGTATTTTTATGACATTTTTGGATATTTTTTGTTTTTATATTTTTAGTGTTTTTTGGGTCTTTATGGTTTTTATGATTTTCATTGGTTTTAGGGATTTTTTTGAGTTTTTTAGGGTTTAAATGTTTTTATATATTTTTAAAATTTTTAGTGGTCTAATTGTTTTATAGTTTTTAGGGATTTTTAGGTATTTTAGTGTTTTAGGGTTTTTTGGGATTTTTGGGATTTTTGGGTTTGTATTATTTTTAACATTTGTAAAGTTGTTTAGGGGTTTTAAGTGTTTTTATCTTTTAACAGTTTTCTTATAGTTTATAGGGTTTTTAGGGATTTTTACATTTTTAGGGAAATTTTGGGAAATTTTGGGACTTTTATTTTTTTGGGTTTTTAGGGATATTTAGAGTTTTCAGGTTTTTAGTGTTTTTACTATTTTTTGGGTTTTAGGGTTTTTTCAGTTTTTAAGGTTTTATCGTTTTCTTGAGTTATTAACTCATTTAGTGTTTTATGGATTTTTATATTTTTTGATGGTCTTTAGGGGGTTTTATGGGGTTTAGGGTTTTTAGGGTTTAATGGGTCCTTTAACATTTTTAGGGTTTTTATGGGTCTATTGTGTTTTAGGATTTTACGGTTTTCATAGTTTTTAGGTGTGTTTATGTATTTAGAGGTTTTTTAGAGGTTTTTTTTTATATTTATTGTTTTTTAAGGTTCGAGGGATTTTGATGATTTTTTAGGGTTTTTATTCTTTTTTTGGGTTTTTAGGGGATTTTTTAGTTTTGTAGGGTGTTACGGTTTTTTTATTTTTCTATCATTTTTATGGATTTAAATGGGTTTTAGAGTTTTTAGTGTCTTTTATGTTTTTATGGTTTTTTAGGGGTTTTCATTTTTAGGGATTTTTATAGTTCTTAGGGGTTATTAAAGTTCTTGGGGGGGATTTTTAGGATTTTTATTGGTTTTTAGGTTTTTAAGGGGTTTAAGGGTTTATATATTTTTAAGATTTTTTTAGGGTTATAAGGGTTTAATATGTTTTTTAGTATTTATTGGGGTTTTTGGGGGTTTAAAGGTATTTTGAGGATTTATTGGTTTTTTTGGTTTTGTGGGTTTTTTAGATTTTATGATTTTAATGGGTTTTTATAGTTTTTAATGTTATTAGGGGTCTAAATTGTTTTTATAGTCTTTAGTGGGTTTTAGGGTTTATTGTTTTTAGGGTTTTAAAGGTTCTGATGGGTTTTATGGTTTTAGGGGTTTGGGGGGGTGGGGGGGTTAGGGTCTATTTATGGATTTTTAGGGTTTCTTTTAAGGTTTTTAGTATTTTAAGCTTTTTCAGGGTTTTATGTTTTCTTATGCTTTTTATTTTTTCAATGGATTTATCTCAGATTTTATTTTTTTATACAATTAAGGATTTTTTTTGAATTTTTATGGTTTTTATGGGTTTTGACGATTTTTTGGGTTTTTATAGTTGTTATGGTTTTTGATGTTTTTAAAGTTTTTTTTGAGTTTTTAGGGTTTTAAATGATTTTTCTGTTTTTTTACATTTTATGTGTTAAATTGTTTTTGAGAGTTTTTAGTGTATTTTTGGGTTTTTATGGGTTTTAGTGATTTTATATTTTTAGGTTTTTTATGATTTTAATGGTTTTTGGGTATTTTAGTGTTTTTTAGTTGTTGTGTAATTTAGGGGTCTTATGTTACGTTAGGTTATTAAGGTTCTCTTGATAATTTTTAGGGTGTTTATATTCTTAGGTATTTTTAGGGATTTTTAGCAATTTTTATTGATTTTTAGGGTTTTTTGGATTTTATGGGATTTATGATTTTTTAGTGTTTTTATAATTTTGTAGTGTTTTAAGTGTATTTTTGGTTATTTGGGGTTTTAATGGTTTTTTGTTTTAATATTTTATAAGATTTTTTAGGGTTTTAGGGTTTCTATGCTATTATATATTATTATGGGTTTTTTGGATTTTTTATGATTTTGTAGTGTATTTAAGGATTTTTAGTGTTTATAGGGGTTTTTAATGTTTTATGGGGTTTTTAGGGTTTTTGGGTTTTTAGTGATCTTTTTAGCATTTTAATGGGTTTTAGAGGTTTTTAACATTTTTAGGGGATTGGAGGGTTTTAGATATTTTATTGGTGTTTTGGCGTTTTATAGGGTTTTCATGGTTTTATGGGTTTTCTTGGATTTTATGATTTTTTTTGGGTTTTTTTGGGTTTTTTTTGGAATTTAATTTATTTATGTTTTTATTAGGGGTTTTCAATGGTTTTTTTACATTTTAGGGATTTTTAGGATTTTTATAGTTTTTAAGGATTTTAGTGATTTTATGGGATTTTAGGGTTTTCATGGTTTATTAGGTTATAAATTTTATTTATGGTTTTATGTTTTTTCAGTGTTTTCTAACGTTTATAGAGGTCTAAAGTGTTTTTAGATGTTTTAGGGGTTTTTAGGATTATTTAGTGTTTTTTCGTGATTTTTTTGGGGTTTTTGGACTTTTTGGGTTTTTAGTTTTTTTTAGGTTTTTTTAAATTTTAAGTGTTTTTAGGATTTTAGGGTTTTCTTATGGTTTGTTAGGATTTTTAGAGTTATTATGTTTTTCGGGGTTTTAAGGATTTTTTATAATTTTTATGGATTTTTAGGTTTTTAGGGATTTGGGGGGAATATGGTTTTTGGTATTTTTAGGTTTTTATGTGATTTTTGGTTTTATTAGTTATTATGTTTTAAGGGTTTTTATATTTTTTTATCATTTTTAAGGTTTTAATGGTTTTTTATATTTTTTATTGGGTTTTTATGTTTTTATGGCATTTTAGTTTTTTACAGTTTTTATGGGGTTTTACGATTATTAGGATTTTTAGGGTTTTTTTTTGGAATTTTTAGGCTTTTATCATTTATTTGTTTTTTAGGAGTCTCGTGTTTTCTATGAATTTAGTACCTTAAAAGTGTTCTTCAATGTTTTATGTTTTTTAAGTTTTTTTTATTTTGATGGATTTTTAAGATTTTATGGGTTTTTTAGGATTTTTATAGATTTTGAGGGATTTTTGGGGTTTCTTTTTGTTTTTAGGTGTTTCAAGGTTTTCCTATTATTTTTCATGGTATTTATTGGTTTTCACATTTTTTGGGATTTTTAGGGATGTTTCAAAAAAAATTGGGTTTTTAGGGATTGGGGGGGGGGCTTTATGGTTTTTATATTTTTTTTCAGTTTTAAGATATTTAGAGTTTTCTTGGCTTTTTAGATTTTTAATATTTTTTTAACGTTATGAAGGGGTTTAGTTTTTTTCTAGTTTTAGTGGCCTTTAGGGATTTATGGGTTTTTTTAGGTTTTTATGGGTTTTAAATGGACTTTAGGGGTTTTAGGGACTTCATACGATGTTTAAAGGGTTTTTAGAATTTTTAGTGTTTTTGAGTGTTTTAGGGGTTTAGTATTTTTTGGGTTTTAAATTTTTTCCATAGGGGGTTTCTATGTTTTTAGCGTTTTTTACATTTTTGTTTACATTTTATGATATTTTTTGTTGAATTTTCATGGTATTTAGGGTTTTTAGGGGTTCTTAAAATTTTTAGGTTTGTAGGGGTTTAAAGAATTTTTATGTTTTTTGGGTCTTCATAGAATCTATGAGGGGTTTTCAGGATTTTTACGTTTTTTGGAATTTCTAGGGCTTTTTTAGGTTTTTTGTCTTTTTTTGGGATTTTAGATATTAGGAGGATTTTTTTTGGTTTTTAAGTGTTTTAGGGTTTTTATGGTTTTAGGGGTTTTTATGTTTTTTTGGGTTTTAAAGGCTTTTAGAGTTTTTAACGTTTTTAGGGGTTTAAGGATTTTTTAGAGTTTCTAGTAGGTTTTTATTGTTTCTATGTTTTTAGGCGGTTTTTGTTTTTTGGTATTATTATTATTTTTAGGGGTTGTTAAGGTTTTAAGGTCTTTTTATGGTCTAACGGTTTTTCAGTTTTTTATAGGGTTCAAGATTTTTTCTTATTTTTATGGATTTCTTAAGGTTTTTAGTATTTAAAATTTTTTAGGGGTTTTTGGCTTTTTTCAGATTTTTATGATTTTAGGGGTTTTATGGATTTTGAGGGTTTTTTGGGTTTTTAGTGTTTTTAGGGTTTTCATGTGTTTTAGTATCTTTTAGATTTTAGGGGTTTTAAGTGCTTTTAGGTTTTTAATATTTTCTAAGTGTTTTTCAAGGTTTTAGGGTATTTTATGTTTGATGAATTTTTTTGGGATTTTGTTTTTGGATTTTATGGGTTTTTTGGTATTTTTAGGAC
This sequence comes from Viscum album, assembly GCA_963277665.1. NCBI lineage: Eukaryota > Viridiplantae > Streptophyta > Magnoliopsida > Santalales > Viscaceae > Viscum > Viscum album. Next base: position 481,300,296 of record OY728162.1, read on the forward strand.
TTTAATGGTTTTAGGTTATTTTTCTGGATTTTGATGGTTTTTTGTTTTTTAGGGTTTTTAGGGTGTTTAGGGTTTTTAGTATTCTTTCAGTATTTAAAGGGTTATAAGTTTTTTTAGGTTTTAAGGTATTAGTATGGTCTTGTGGATTTTTTTTGGGTTTTATGTTTTTTTGTATGTTTAGGAGGTTTTAAATATTTTTAAAGTATTTTAGGTGTTTTAGCGGTTTTTCGGAATTTCATGTTTTTTATGTATTTGTTTAGTTTTTCAGGGTTTATGGTATTTATAGTTTTTAACAATTTTACAGATTTCAAGGGTTTTTAGAGTTTTTAGTGGTTTTATGTTTTTCATGGGTTTTTATTGTTTTTAATGTTTTAGATATTTTATGGTGTTTTGGTTTTTTAGGATTTTTTTGGTTTTTATATCACATTTTTTGGGATTTTTGGTGATTTTTTATGATTTTTATGGTTTTTAGGATTTATAGGGTCTATGGTTTTTTAGAATTTTTAGGGTTTTTTGTTTTTTATTGTTTGTTATTTATTAGGGATTATTTGAGTTTTTTAGGATATTGTTGTTTTTTAGATATTTTTGTCATTTTTTCTCATTAAAGGGTTTTTATAGTTTTGTGTATTTTAGGGTGTTCTCTGTTTTTATGTTTTATGGGGGGTTTTTAATGTTTTTAGTATTTTTATGTTTCATTAGGTATTTCATTTTTTAGGTCTTTTTAATATTTTAGGGAATTTTAGGGAATTTTAGGTTTTTTATTCTTTTAAGTGTATTTATGGTTTTTATAGGTTTTTATGTGTTTTAATGTTTTTATCATTTTTAGGTTTTTAGGGGTTGTATGTCTCATTTAGTTTTTAATGTTTTCTTTGGGGGGATTTCAGGGTATTTGGGTCTTTTTTAAAATTTTAGGGTTTTGTGTTTTTAATGAATTTATTGAATTTTTTTGTGGTTTTGGAGATTTTGAGGGACTTTAGGATTTTTTATTCTTCACTTTTTTTAGGGTATTAGAATTATTTTGGATTTTAGAGGTTTTGAGTGTTTTTAGTTTTTTATGGTTATCTTAGGGAAAAGAAGGCGCGTGCCAAGCAGAAAGCTTGGCGCCTTAATTAACAAAAACAAAAAGTACAAAACATTACAGGGGGGACTTATACATTCGTGTGCGGGTAGCACCCATCATGTCAGCGACTACATGAGACGTGCAAAAGGAAGGAGCAATGAATGACCACCGTGAGCAGCATTCTTCAATAGCCATCTTGGAGAGAGCACTAGCCACCATATTGACTTCCCTGTATGCATGAGAAATCCTGAGAGTCAGGTTCTTGGATAGGCTAAGGCATTCAATCCACTGAGGAAGAAGCCGCCATGGAACCTTCCTTGAGTTTTGGCGAAGCACCTCCACTGCAAGCATTGAGTCCGATTCGATCCATAGATGCAACCACCCAAATTGAATTGCAAAACGAACAGCCTTGATAATAGCCCAAAGCTCTGCCTCATAAGCACATCCATTCCCAATGTAGTGATAGAAAATACCATTGACAAATCCTCGACAAGTACGGAAGACCCCACCACAACCTGAAGGGCCTGGTGAGCCTGCCGCCACACCATCAACATTAACTTTGATCCATGACGGGATTGGTGGAATCCATCTAATGTACTTCATCAACGTTGGTTTTTTGCATCTGCCAGGGACACCAAGGGTGAGGAGTGTAACAAGATCATTGAAGCAGTTGTTCATCGTACCTGATTGGAGACTCCCAGCCAGCCGAACAACACTATGAATGGAAATAATACCCTCATGCGTGGAGCATGATTTGTTCCGAAACATAGCATAATTTCTTGCAGCCCATAGGAATGAGACTATGGCTGTCGAAGATGCAAGAAGGTGGTTATGAAGCTGCTCACTGCAGCTAATATCATTGATAAAAAGCATCCGTTGAGAAAAGGTTCCAGGAGGTAAGCGGAGACCAAAAACATCCGGCATGTAGCTCCATAATCTGTGTGCAAGATTGAAATCAATAAAGAGGTGTTGTATGCTTTCAGCACCTCGCAAACAGATGCTGCAGACCGAGGCAATCTGCAGCCCTGTTTTTTGAAGCTGACCATGCATAAGCAACATACGCCTCCAAATTTTCCAAAGAAGAAGAAAGTGTCTAGGGGGAATGAATTGACACTTATATTTCAGAATCCATGAGGGGGGATCAGAACCTTGCCGGCATTCATGCTCGTAGAAACCACTTACAGTGAGCTGGCCAATCAGATCCGGCTTCCATATGAGAGTGTCCGAATCAATGTAGTTGTAATAGCAGATCTGGGAGATGATGTGTGATGGCAGAATTCCATCCAGCTCCATCAGCCTGGCGTTGAGATCACTGATAGTCATGTATTGAAGACCTTGTGGAACTTTCATAAGTTCATGCAGAGGACAATCAAGCCAAGGGGTGAGCCAGTAGTTCAGATTGGATTGTCTTGAAACAGTCCATACAGATTGAGAGATAATATTCTGAAATGAGGATTTAATTGTGGTCCATACCGAGGACAGCATATACCCAGTGTAGCCATTACACAAGTGGCCAGAGAATCATTCTTTAAGAAAATCCAGCTCACCTTCCTTGTGCACGAAGAGATTCCCGGTGAATTTAGCCAACAAGGCCTCATTGAAAGCCCTGAGATCTTTAATTCCAAGACCACCCATGTTAATGGGTTTGATGCAGTCGTTCCATGCAACAATTACCAATTTATTTTCACTAATGCATCATGTCCATGCAAAGTTTCAAATCTTGGCTTGAAAGGATTTGATCAGACTTACCAGCCATCTATATAAGGAGAAGGCATGAACAAACTTTGATGTGATAACAAAATTGATAAGGAAAACTCTGCCTGCTTGAGACAGAGACTTTCCCTTCCATTTAGCTAGCTGCAGGGTGATATCAACAGAAATGTTTTCCAAGTGGTAGCGCTTTGCCCTACCCTAGAAGAGGGGAACCCCAAGGTAATTAAAAGGTAGAGATCCTTTTTAACGCCAAGACATCTAATGATTCTGTTTTGCCTCAATGAGGAGCACCCATTCCCAAAAACAATAGATGATTTACACCAACTGATTTCCTGACCGGCAACATCTTCATAGTGATTAAAGATTTTTCGGATAGCTGAGATAGTTCGCATATTAGCCTGCCCAAATAGAAGGATATTGTCAGCATAAAAAAGGTGTGAGGGTACATAAGAGTCCTTGTTGGCTTTGAAAGGGTAATATAATCCAGCCATCATTGCATGTGTAACAATATGACTCAGGTAATCTTCTGCAAGTGCAAAGAGAATTCCAGAGAGAGGCTCTCCCTGTTTGACTCCTCATGAACACTGAAAAAAACCTTTTGGCACCCCATTAATCAGAACAGAAATTCTAGAACTCTCCAAAATAGAAGAGATCATGCTGATAAATTTGGATGAGAAACCATACATACCCAACACCCTGAACATAAAATGCCACTTAATGGTATCAAAAGCTTTGGATATATCCATTTTAAGAGCAAAGGTCCCATATTTGACTTTCTTTCTCATGATATTCACTCCTTCAGAGGCCATACATAAACAGCTTTGAATGTTTTGCCAAGGAACAAATCCAAATTGATTAAGAGTGATATTGGAATCAACAAACTTCCCTAACCTGGTGATGATGATTTTGCTAATAATCTTTGGAATGATGTTTCCAATGGCAATGGGACGAAAGTCACCGATGTCAATAGCAGCTTCTTTTTTGGGAAGCAGAGCAATGAAGTTGGAGTTGGCTCGAAATGGAAATGATCCTGAGATGAAGAACTCCCTAACAACATTGGTAATTTCTGCATGAAAGATATTCCAATAAAAGATGAAGAATTTGTTAGTGAATCCATCCGGTCCAGGGGCACTTTCAGAATTGAGAGAGAAGAGACAAGATTTGACTTCATCTTCAAGAGGAGGAGAGGTCAGATCATTGTTCTGTGAGTCATTCACACACTACTCAATACAGTCGGCAACCAAGGCTGAGGGAGGGGTACCATCATCATTATAAAGAGATTTAAAATGGTCAACAACAGCATCAGAGAGCTCTTTCTCCTCAACAAAGGTTGCCCCATTGATTCGGATACGATTAGGTCCTTTATAGACCCTTTTCTCCCATTTTAAGCGATGAAAGAACTTTGAGTTTCTGTCACCATCCTTGAGACATTGAGCACTGAATTGGTGCTTTTCCAGATTCTCTTTGAGAGAAAGAAGATCATCAAGCTTTTTGTGAAACGAAAGTTCCTCATGAGTAGGAACAACCCCCGACTGATTGTTTTCTTGGAAAAACTCCAGCTGAGATTGCGCATCCTTGATCTCCTCATCAATTCTGGAGAAAGAGAGCTTACTCCAAGCTTTAAGAAGGCTTTTGATTCTCCTAAGATTAGAGGCAACCACAAAGTAAAGAGAGCCATGGAAAGTGGAGTTCCATCCATCAAGAACAACTTCCCTAGATCCTTGGATTGAGAGCCAGACATTATTGAATTTGAAAGGTAAGGGAGAAAGTCTCCTAATATCCTCCCGAATGGAGACAACAATGGGATTATGATCAGAGTTAAATTTTGGGAGAGTAAACCTTGAGATGTCTAATGGAGCAGCAGCATCATTGACGTGAATGAAGCACCTATCAATTTTGTTGGCTTGCCTCCCATTTATAGTGAACCATCCCCAGGTAAATTTGGAGCCTGCCATAGGAACATCAATGAGATTACATTGATCCACACAGTACTAAAAATCTTGAGCAGCATAATGGAGAAAATAGGGGCGAGTTTTTATCTGGACTCAAAACAACATTAAAGTCACCAGTGATGACCCAATTGTGATTCATGTTCTCACTGAGGGCAGCTAAATCTTCCCAGAGTTCTCTTCTTCTGATGTAAGAGAAAGAGGCATAGACAAAAGAGAAGGTGAGGGGAATGTCCTGCATCCAGATGTGAACTGAAATAACCTAGTGAAAAATCTCAAAAGACTCAAGCATCAAGTCATTGTGTCGAAGCACCCATAGTGATTCAATATTACCAGCACCTCTATTAGGGTTTTTAGGGATTTTGAGGGTTTTAGGGTTCTTAGACTTTTTAACAGTGTTTGTTTTTTTTGGGTTTTTAGGGTTTTTAGGGTTTTTTCTTATTTTTTCATTTTTCTATGGTTTTTAGAGTATTTTAAAAAATTTAGTGGTTTTAATGGGTTTTAGAGTTTTTAGTTGGTTTTTCAGATTTTTATGGGTTTTTATTTTTTTATAGTTTTTATGTGTTTTTACGTTTTTAGGGGTTGAAGGGGTTTTTAGGTTTTTAGGGGTAGAAATTTTTTTAAGGTTTTTAATTTTTTCTGCGGGTTTTTAGTGTTTTTTGGGTTATTACGTTTTTTGTGATTTTTAGGGATTTTTATAATTTTTATGGTTTTAGGTTTTATTGGGAATTTGAAGAAATTTATGTTCACTTAGGATTTTTTGGGCTATTGTGGGTTTTTAGTTATTTCACTAGTTTTTACGGTTATTAAAGTATTTAAGAGTTTTAAAAATTTTGAGGTGTTTAAAGGGGTTTTAGAGTTTTTATTGTTTTTAGGGTTCGTATGGGTTTGAAGGGTTTTATTGGTTTTATGGGTTTTTATGTTTTTATGGTTTCTAGGATTTTTTAGATTTTTTAATGTTTTTATCAATTTTTATTCGTTTTGGGTTTTAAGTGTTTTTAGGTTTTTAAGGATTTATTAGGGGTGTTTAAGGTTTTTAGGTTTTAAGGGATTTAAATGGTTTTAAATGATTTTTTATTTTTTTAGGTTTATAGGGATTTGGGGGGGGGGGGGTCGGTGTTTATGGTTTCTAGGGTTTTTTAGTGTTTTTAGTATTTTTTAAATTTTTGGGGTTTTTTTGGGTTTATTTAGTTTTTAATGTTATCTAAGAGGTTTTTCCAATTATCACAGTTTTTTATATTTTAAGGCATTTATATGGATTTTTTAAAATTTTTAAGATTTTTTATTTTATTTAGGGTTATTAGCAATTCATGTGTTTTTTTTTGTTTTTATAGTTTTTGGGGTTTTAGTGTGTTGTTGAGTTTTTTAGTGTTTGTATTGTTTTTTAGAATTTTTAACTTTTTTAGGGGTTTAAAGGGTTTTTTTGAGTTTCTAATTGTTTTTTGGGTTTTTATAGGATTTAGGGTTTTTATATTTTTTAGGGTTTTATTATTTTCAGGGTTTTTGGGGTTTTTGGGTTTTATTTTTTTATGGTTTTTATCATATTTTATGTTTTTAGATTTTTTTTGTTTCTAATTTTTATTTATCAGTTTTTAGTGTTTTTTACAATTTTAGGTACTTCTAGGGATTTTTTAGATTTTGTTTCTTTTTTGGGTTTTCAGGGACTTTATTGGTTTTCAGGGTTTTTTAGGGAATTTAGGATATTTATTATTCAATTGGGTTTTTAGGTTTTTTTTATTTTTAATTCTTTTTATGGTTTTAGTGTTTTTACCATTTTTTTGGATTAAATGGTCATTATAGTTTTAATTGTTTTATGGTTTTTATAAGTTTTAGGTATATTAAGGTTTTTTTGGATTTTTATGGTTTTTATGGGGGTTTTGGGTTTTCAATATCTTCTAGAGTTTTAAACAATTTATGGTTTTTTTGTTTTAAGTGTTTTTATGTTTTTAATGTTTTTTAGGGGTTTTTAGTTTTTTGGGGTTTTTTAGGTTTTTAGGGATTTTTAGGTATTTTTTATGAATTATTTGGTTTTTTGGGGTTTTAGGGATTTTTAGGACTTTCTTAGGACTTTTTTGGTATTGTGGGTTTTTAGGATTTTTAAGGGGATTTAGTGTTTTTGATGGTTCTTATATTCTTATATGATTTTTAAAGATTCCTATGTATTTAGTTGTTTAAAATGTTTTTAGGTTTTTAAGGTTTTCTTCGGGTTTTTAAGGGTTTTATGGTTTTTATATATTTGATGTTTTTTAGGTATTTTATAGTATTTTTATGGGTATTTAGGGTTTTATAGATTATGAGGATTTTTAGGGGTTTTAGGGTTTTTATGTTTTTAGGGTTTTAGGTACTGTTTGAGTATTTTGCGGTTTTAAGGTTTTTTAGTGTTTTAAATGTTTTTAGGGGGTTAAATTGTCTTTATAGTTTTTAGTGGGTTTTAGGGTTTTATGGGTTTTTAGGGGTTTTATCATTTGTAGGTTTTTATTGGTTTTTTAGTGGTTTTAGGTTTATAAGGTTTTCTTTGGTGTTTTAATGGTATTTAGGGTTTCTCATGTTTTTTGGGATTTTTAAGGCTTTTCAAGTATTTTTATAGTTTTTTGGTGTTTTAGTGATGTGGAGGGCTTTTAGGGGTTTTATGGGTTTTAGGGGTTTTTAAGGTATTTTTCATTCTATTTTTTAGGGATTTTAAGTCATTTTAGGTTTTTGTGGTTTTCTATGGCATTTTCATGGTTTTAGGGTTTCAAAATTTTTTAGGGATTTTAGGTATTTTTTGGATTGTTTTGTTTTTTAATGTTTTTAGGGATTTTGAGGTTTTTAGGTTTTTTAGAGTTTTTACATTTTTATTGTTTTTTGGGTTTTAAGGGTTTTTAGGTGTATTTTGGTTTTCTAGAGTATTTTTTATTTTTTTTATAGGGTATTAAAGCATTTTTAGAGTTTTAATGGGTTTTAGATTTTTATAGGTTTTAAGGGATTTTAATTGTTTCAAGGGTTTTTAGGGTTTTTAGGGCATCACAATATTTTTTTAATGGTTTTTAGCTTTTTTTAGGGGCTTTAATTGATTTTTGGGTTCTAAGGTTTTCCTAGTGGTTTTCAAGGTTTTTATAGTTTATAGGTTTTTATCTAATTTATGGATTTTAATATCATTTATGGATTTTAGTGTTTTTAGGTATTTTTATGGGTTTCAGGGGGTTTAAAGCTTGTTTATGGTTTTTTTGTTTTTTTTTGAGTTTTTAAGGTTTTTAATGTTTTTAGGGTTTTTTTTAATATTTTGGGGTTCAAAAGGATTTTGTATTTTTTTAGGTTTTTTAGGAATTTTATGGGTTTATTGGTTTTTTAATGTTTTTAGTGGTTTTTATCATTTTTAGGGTTTTTTTGTTTTTTAGGGTTTTAGGTCATTTTGCATTTTTTATATTTTTTAGTGGTTTTAATGTTTTACGATTGATGATTTTCTTAATTATTTTCATGGTTTTCTAGGTTTTTCACATATTTAGAGAATTTTAGGGATTTTTAAATACTTATATGGTTTTTAGGGTTTTTAGGGATTTTTATGGTCTTAAGAATTTTTATTGTTTTGGGATTTTTATGTTTTAGGGTTTTTAGCAATTTAGCGTTTTTTTTGAACTTTAGGGCTTTTAAGAGATATTAGGATTTTTGTAATTTCTTAAATTTTTTAGTATTTTATGGTTTTTCACATTTTTAAGTATTCTTATTCTTAGGGATTTTTTCATATTTTTATGGGTTTTAAGGATTTAAATATTTTTTTGGGTTTTAGTGGTTTTTATTATTATATGGGGATTTATGTTTTTTTGTATTTTTAGGGTTTTTAAGGTTTTTTGTATTTTATTACCATTTTCAGGGTTTTAAGGGGTTTTTATCGGTGTTTATGTTTTTAAGGGTTTTTTGATTTTTTTGGGCTTTTAGAATTTTTTTGTTTTTTAATGGTTTAAAGTGATTTTTAGGTTTTTATAGTTTTCTTAGGGTATTTCAATGTTTTATGGTTTTTCACATTTTTAGTATATTTTTGGATTTTATAGGATTTAATAGTTTTTAGGGTTTTTATAGATTTTGAGGGCTTTTGGGGTTTCATAGGATTTTTGGGAGTTTTATGAATTTTTGTGTTCTTAGGGTTTTTTTTGTGTTTTTTTTTGTTTTTAGAGTTTTTTTTATTTTTCGTGGTTTAATGGGATTTTAATGTTTTTAATGGGTTTTGATGGTTTTAATGGGTTTTAGGGTTTTATAGTTTTTAGGCGTATTTATGGTTTTTTGGGTTTTTTTGGGTCTATTGGGTATTTTTTTTATTTTTAGGATTTTCACCATTTTTATGTGTTTTCAAATTTTTATTTGTTTCTTAAGTTTTTTCAGGGTTTTAGGAATATTATGTATGCAGAAAAATTTATGATTTTTTTTGGATTTTTGCATTATTAGGTGTTTTAGGTATTTTGAGGGTTTTTAATGGTTTCATGGGGTTTTATTATTTTTATCATATTTAGGTATTATAGTCTTTTATGTGTTTTTATATTTTTATGGTTTTTTGGGTTTTCAATGTTTTTTGGGGGTTTTATGTTTTTAATGATTTTTAATGATTTTTTGGGGTTTTTATCCTTTTTAAAGGGATCTGGGTATTTTAAATGATTTTTGGGTTTCTTAATGTTTTTTCGGTTTTTTAGTTGTTTTAGGGTTTTTCTGGATTTTTGGTGTGTTTTTGTTTTTAGGTTTTTTAGTGTTTCTTATTATTTAGTAGGGTATTTAAGGTTTTAGGGTTTTTATGTGTTTTAAGGTTTTAAATTTTTTTATTGGTTTTATGGTTTCTAAGGTTATTATTCCTTTTTTGGGGTTATATTATTTTTTTAGGTTTTTATGGTTTTTTATGGTTTTTCAGTTTTTGAAAGAATTTTTCAGGGTTTTTATTTTTTTTACATTCTTATGGATTTTTAATGAATTTTAGGATTTTTATGGAATTATTCAGTTTTAGGGATTCTTAGGGTTTTTAGGGGGTTTTACTATTTTTTAGGTTTTTAAGGGTTTTAGGTTTTGATGGTTTTATTAAGGGTTTTCATGGTTTTTAGGGTTTTTGACGTTTTATGGAATTCTATAAATTTTTAATGATTTTTATGGATTTTAGTGTTTTAAGGGATTTTGAGGGATTTTTTTGTTTTGAGGGATTTTTTTGGGGGTTTAGGGTTTTTTTATGTTTTTTAGGGTTTTATTATTTTTGGAGTTCTTTAATGTTTTTTGGGGGTTAAATGTATTCTATAGTTATTGGTGGTTTTAGGGTATTTATGGGTTTTTAGGGGTTTATTCGTTTTTTAGGGTTTTATGGTTTTCATGTGTTTTATGGGATTTTAGGGATTTTAGTTTTTTTTAAAAAAATTAGGTTTTTTGGGTTTTTAAGCGTTTGGAGGTTTTTATTTTTACCTTTGGTTTTACGGTTTCTTACATTTTTAGGTATTATTAGCGATTTTTCATGATTTTATAGGGTTTTAGGGATTTTGACGGGGCTTATCATTTATAGGTTTTCTCTGTTTTTAATGGTTTTAATTTTTCTATTTTTTGGGGATTTAAAGTGTTTTTAGGTTTTCAAGGTTTTCATAAGGTTTTTATAGTTTTTTGTTTTTTAATTATTTTTAGGGACTTTTTAGATTTTTATGGGTTTTTACGGTTTTAGGGATTCTGAGTGTTTTGTGGGTTTTATTTTGTTTTTTTTGGTTTTTTTTTCATTTTAGTGATTTTTTGTGTTTTGTAGGGGTTTAAATTTTTTTATATTTTTTAAAAATTCATTAGGGGATTAAATTTATTTTTTTTTGTTTTTTTGCTTTTTTGTTTTTTGGGTTTTTATGGGTTTTTTATGGTTTTTAGGTTTTTAGGCATTTAAATGTTTTTTTTTTGTTTTTATGGGTTTTTTAATTTTTAAGGTTGTTTAGTGTTTTAGGGTTTTCAATGTTCTTTAGTTTTTCGGTGTTCATTGGTTTTTAGGATTTTTATGGTTTTTATGGTTTTATTATTTTGTGGGGGGGGGGGGGGTTAGGTTTCCATTAGATTTTAAAGAGTTTAAGATTTTGCAGCGTTGTTAACTTTTTTTTAGTTTAATGTGTTTTTGTATTTTTTTTGTTTTAGTGTTTTTATGTGTTTATTGGGTTTTATATGGTTTTCAGAGGTATATTTCTTTTAGAGGTATATGGTTTTTAGAGTTTTTTTGGGGTTTTAGAGATTTTTTTTACGTATTCATGGATTTAAAGTGTTTTAAGGTTTTTAAGGTATTCTTATGGACTTTTAGTGTTTTTAGGGTTTTTTACGTTTTAGGGGTATTTGGATTTTTTATGATTTTTCTGTTTTTTAGGGTTTTAGGGATTTTGAGAGTTTTAAGGTGTTTTTAGGGTTTTTTGTTTTTTTGGTTTTAGGGGTTTTAGGTTTTTAGGATTTTTTAGTGTTTTTAGGGTTTTTAAGTGTTTTAGTTGTTTAAGGTATTATTATGGTTTTTAGGAGTGTTTAGGGGTTCTTTTTTTTGGGATCTTTAAGTATATTTTATAATTTTTATGGTTTTTGAGGGTTTTAGGGTTTTTTGGGAATTTATTGTTTTAGGGTTTATTATGTTTATTTTGGTTTTTACAGGGTTTTTAGTTTTTTAGAGTTTTTAATATTTTAGAGTTTGTAACATTTTGAGGGGATTAAATATGTTTTAATTTTTTTTTGTTGTCTTATTAGGGTTTTATGGGTTCTGAGAATTTTAAATGGGTTTTATGGGTTTGTAGGTTTTTTTGGTTTATTTTTTGGTTTTTTGGGTTTTTAGTTTTTTTAGATCTTTAGGGGTTTTAAGTGTTATTTGGTTTATAATTTTTTTTAATAGTGGCTTTAGGGTTTTTACAGTATTTAAGTAGTTAGATAACTTTAGGGAATTTTTAGGATTTTTATTAATTTTTAGTATTTTTAGGGATTTTGAGGGTTTTTAAGATTTTTATTTTTTTTAGGGTTTTGTTGGGGTTTTAGAGTTTTTTGGTTTCTTAGGGGTTTTAAGTGTTTTTAAGTTTTTATGGTTTTCAAAGGGTGTTTCAGGGTTTTTTGGGTTCCTTCATATTTTTAGATCTTTTTAGATCTTTTTTTTATGTTTATAGTTTTCTAACAGTTTTAGGGAATTTGGAGGGTTTTAAGGATTTTTTGGTTTTTTTGTTTTTTATGGTTTTTTTTAGATTTTATGGTTTTTAATTTATGAATAGTTTTTTAATTTGTTTAGGGGTTTAATGTGTTTTATTGTTTTCAGTGGGGTATTAGGGTTTTATGGATTTTTATTATTTTGTATGGTTTTTAGGACATTTTTTGGTTTTAGGGGTTTTTACTTTTTTTTTAGGATTTTTAGTGTTTTTATGTTTATTGGGTATTGTGAGTGTGTTTTGTTTTAAGGGTTTTATTAAATTTTTAGTGGTTTTTATTTTTTTATGGTTTTTAGTGCTTCTTTAGGATTTTCATTGTTTTTACAGTTTTAATGGATTATGAGGGTTTGTAGTGTTTTTAGGGATTTTCATATTTTATATTTTTTTGAGATGTAGGTTTATTTTTAATTTTGTAGGTTATTTATGTTTTTTTAGAGATTTTTAACATTTTTAGGTGTTTAAATAAATTTTAGAGTTTTAGTGGTTTAGGGTTTTTATGGGTTTTAATTATTTTTGGGGGTTTAATTTTTTTAGGGAGTTTTTTATTTTTAGGGTATTTTAGGCTTTTTATCATTTTTAGAGTTTTTAGGGGTTTATAATTTTTTGGGTTTTCAAGGTATTCTTATGGGTTTTTCGGGATTTTTATGTTTTTATAGATTTTATAGTTTTTAGTGATTTTAATGGGTTTTTATTATTTTCTTGTATTTTATGGGTTTTATGGTTTTTAGGGGTTTCACAGTTATTATGGATTTTAGGTGTTTCTTGAGTTTTTAAGGGGTGTTAAATTTATTTTTTTTTGATTTTTTAGGGTTTTTAATGTTATTATGGGATTTTTTTTTAATATTTTGGTGTTTAAAAGTTTTTTGGATTATTTTTTTTGTTTTTAGGAATTTTATAGGATTTTTTGTTTTTACATTTTTTAGCGGGTTTTATCATTTTTTTTGTTTTTACGGTTTTAGGTCTTTTATCATTTTTTATATTTTCTTAGTGGTTTTAATGTGTTAGGATTGATGGTTTTCTAAAGGTTTTTCCTGGTTTTCTGGGTTTTTCACATTCTTAGGGAATGTTATGGATTTTTAAATATTTATATGGTTTTTAGGGTTTTAGGGATTTTGATGGATATCAAGGTTTTTCGGGTTTTTAGGGATTTGGGTTTTAGGGTTTTTAGAATTTTAGAAATTTTTTGAACTTTAGTGATTTTATGTGATATTAGGTTTTTAAGAATTTCTTATGTTTTTTCCGAGTTTTATGGTTTTATACTTTTTTAAGGATTCTTACGGACTTTTTCATATTTTTATGGTTTTTAGGCTATTAAATATTTTTTGGGTTTTAATGGTTTTTATTATTTTATGGGTTTTTAGGTTTTGTTTGTATTTTTAGGGTTTTTATGGTTTTTAGAATTTTGTTACCATTTTCAGTGTTTTAAGGGGCTTTTTTCGATGATTACTTTTTTAAGGGTATTTTGGGTTTTTTACTTTTTTGGGGTTTTAGGGATTTTAGCATTTTTTAGGTCTTTTAGGGGTTTAAAGTGATTTTAGGTTTTTATTGTTTTCTTAGGGTTTTCCAATGTTTTACGGTTTTTCAGATTTTTAGAATTTTTAGGGATTTTATAGGATTTTATAGTTTTTCAGGGTTTTTAATGATTTTGAGGCCTCTTGCGTTTTCATAGGATTTTTGAGTATTTTATGTTTTTTGCGTTCTTAGGGTTTTTTTTGTGTTTTTACTTGTTTTATAGAGTTTTTCTTCATTTTTAGTGGTTTAAAGGGTTTTTAATGTTTTTAATGGGTTTTGATGGTTTTAATGGGTTTTATGGTTTCATGGTTTTATGGTTTTTATGCTTATTTATGGTTTTTTGGGGTTTTATGGGTATATTAGGGTATTTTTTGATTTTTTTAATATTTTTAACGGTATTATGTTTTTTTATGCTTTTATTTGTTTCTTAAGGTTTTTCAGTGTTTTAGCTTCTTACGTTGGCAGGAAATTTTATGATTTTTTTTTGGATTTTTAGCATTTTTAGTGGTTTGAGGTATTTTGAGAGTTTTAATGGTTCCTTTGTGTTTTGTTGATTTTATCATTTTTAGGTATTTTATTCTTTTATATTTTTTTAGTTTTTTATGGTTTTTTTGGTTTTTCAATGTTTTTTGGGGGTTTTATGTTTTCAATGATTTTTAGGGATTTTTAGGGGTTTTACCCCTTTTAAGGGATCTGTGTATTTTTTATGATTTTTAGGTTTCTTAATGTTTTTATGGTTTTTAGATGTTTTAGCGTTTTTCAGGATTTATTTTGTTTTTTTTGTTTTTAGGGTTTATAGTGTTTTTTAGTACTTAGTGGGGTTTTTAGGGTTTTAGGGTTTTTATGTGTTTTGGGGTTTGATATTTTTTATTGGTTTTATGGTTTCTAAGGTTATTATTCCTTTTTAGAGGTTATAGTATTTATTTTTGTTTTTGTGGTTTTTTAGTTTTTGATAGAATTTTTCAAGGTTTTGATTTTTTTTACATTCTTATGGATTTTTAGTGAATTTTAGGATTTTTATTTCATTTTTCAGTTTTAGGGATTCTTATGGTTTTTAGGGGTTTTAGGGGTATTTAGTATTTTTTAGGTTTTTCAGGTTTTTAGGTTTCAATGGTTTTATTAAGGTTTTTCATGGTTGTTAGGGTTTTTGACGTTTTATGGAGTTCTAGTAATATTTAATGATTTTTATGGATTTTAGTGTCTTTAGGGATTTTGAAGGGTTTTTTTGTTTTTATGGATTTTTTGGGGTGTTTAGGGTTATTTTTAGTTTTTTAGGGTTTTATAGTTTTTAGAGTTCTTTAATGTTTTTAGGGGGTGAATGGAATTTTAAAGTTATTGGTGTTTTTAGGGTATTTATGGGTTTTTAGGTGTTTATTCGTTTTTTGGGGTTTTATGTGATTTTGGGGATTTTAATATTTTTTTTTCAATTTTTAGGTTTTTTGGGGTTTTAGGTGTTTTTAGGTTTCTATTTTTTCTTTTGGTTTTATTATTTCTTACATCTTTAGGGATTATTTGGGATTTTTCCTGAATTTATGGGTTTTTAGGGATTTTGAGGGGGTTTGGCATTTATAGTTTTTCTTAGTTTTTTAGGTTTTTAATTTTTTAATTTTTTTGGGATTTGAAGTGTTTTTAGGTTTTCATAAGTTTTTTCATGGGTTTTATAGTATTTATGTTTTTAATTATTTTTAGGGATTTTTTGGATTTTTATGGTTTTTAGGGTTTTTAGGGATTTTGAGTGTTTTGAGGGTTTTATTGCATTTTTTTTTCTTTTTAGAGGTTTTTTGAGTTTTATATAGGTTTTAAGATTTTTATATTTTTTTAAATTCATTAGGGTATTAAATTACTTTTTATTTTTGGTTTTTCTATTTTTTGGGTTTTATGGGTTTTTAATGGTTTTTAGGTTTTTAGGCATTTTAATGTTTTATTTTGGTTTTTATGGTTTTTTTAATTTTTATGGTTGTTTAGTGTTTTAGGGTTTTCAATGTTCTTTAGTTTTTCAATATTTTAAGTGTTTTTTTTGTTTTTTAAGGTTTTATGTTAGTTTTTAGGGTCTTAAAATTTTTTATGTTTTTAATGTTTTTAGGGATATTTTTTGTTTTTAGGATTTTTATGGTTTTATTATTTTGGGGGGGGGGTTTTATGATTCCTATAGATTTTAAATAGTTTAAGGTTTTGCATCATTTTATCATTTTTTTGTGGTTTAATGTGTTTTTATATTTTTTTTTCGTTTTTGTTTAGTCATGTGTTTATTGGGTTTTATATGGTTTTTTGGGGTATATGGTTTTTAAGGGTATAGGGTTTTTAGATTTTTTATGATTTTTAGGGATTTTTTGATATTTTAATGTATTTTAAGTGTTTTAAGGTTTTTAAGGTATTCTTAGGGACTTTTAGTGTTTTGGGGTTTTTTACGTTTTAGGGTTTTTGGGATTTTTTATGATTTTTGTGTTTTTAGTGTTTTAGGGATTTTGAGAGTTTTAAGGGGTGTTTAGGGTTTTTAGATTTTTTGGTTTTAGGGTTTTTAGGGGTTTAGTGTTTTTAGGGTTTTTAAGTGTTTTAGTAGTTTTAGGTATTGTTAGGGGTTTTAAGAGTGTTTAGGGGGTTTTTGTTTTTAGGGATTTTTAAGTGTATTTTTTAATTTCTATGGTTTTTAAGGGTTTTAGGGTTTTTTTTTCGGTTTTTAGGGTTTTAAGGGTTATTATGTTTATTTTGGTTTTCACGGATTTTTTAGTTTTTTAGTGTTTTTAATATTTTTTAGAGTTTGTAACATTTTTAGGGGATTAACTGGGTTTTAAAGTTTTTTGTTGTTTTTTAGGGTTTGATGGGTTCTGAGGGTTTTTAATGGGTTTTTTTTGGGTTTTTAGTGTTTTTTAGATCTTGAGGGGTTTAAAGTGTTATTTTTTTAATTTTTTTTTTGTAGTGGGTTTTACGGGTTTTTGTGTATTTAAGTAGTAAGATACCTTTAGGGATTTTTTAGGAATTATTATAATTTTTTGTATTTTCAGGGATATTGATGGTTTTTATGTTATTTTATGTTTTTATGGTTTTTTGGTTTTTAGAGTTTTTAGGTTTCTTATGGTTTTTATGTGTTTTTAAGTTTTTATGGTTTTCATATTGTATTTTAGGGGTTTGAGGGTTCTTTCATATTTTTATAAAATTTTAGGCCGTTTTTTGATTTTTATAGTTTTCTAATGGTTTTAGAGAATTTGGAGGGTTTTAGGGTTCTTATGGTTTTTTATTTTTTTGGGTTTTTACGGTTTATTTAGATTTTATGTTTTTTAATTTTTTAATAGTTTTTTAATTTTTTAGGGGTTTAAATTATTTTCCGAGTTATTAGTGGGTTTTTATGGTTTCTAGTGGTTTTTTATTATTTTTTATGTTTTTTAGGACATTTTTTTTATTTTTTAAGGGTTTTAACTATTTTTTGGGTTTTTAGTCTTTTTAGGTTCTTTGGGGATTCTATTTGTTATTGGTTTTAATGTTTTCCAAGGGTTTTCAGGTGTTTTTATTTTTTTTGGGATTTATAGGGCTTGTTTAGGATTTTCATTGTTTTTACAGTTTTAATGGATTTTGAGTGTTTTTAGTGTTTTTAGCATTTTTTAGGGATTTTATACGATTTTATAGTTTTTAGGGTTTTTTTAGATTTCGACGGATTTTAGGGTTTCATAGGATTTTGGGTCTTTTATATTTTTTTGTGTTCTTAGGGTTTTTTTTAGTTTTTAGTTGTTTTTTAGGGTTTTTGTTTTCATTTTTAGCGATTTAATTGGATTTTAATGTTTTTATTGGGTTTTGATGATTTTAATGGGTTTTAGGGTTTTATGGTTTTTAGGATTATTTATGATTTTTGGGACTATTGGGGGTTTTTTTATTTTTTTGATTTTTACCATTTTTCTGTGTTTTCATGTTTTTATTTGTTTCTTAAGGTTTTTCAGGGTTTTAGGCTTCTTATGTGTGCAAAAAATTTTATGATTTTTTTTTGGATTTTACATTTTATGTGTTTTAGGTATTTTGAGGGTTTTTAATGGTTTCTTGGGGTTTTATTCTTTTTATCATTTTTAGGTATTATAGTATTTTATGTGTTTTTAGATTTTTATGGTTTTTGGGGTTTTCAATATTTTTTGGGGGTTTTATGTTTTTAATGATTTTTAAGGATTTTCTAGGGTTTTTATCCCTTTTAAGGGATTGGGGTATTTTAAATGATTTTTGGGTTTCCTAATGTTTTTTTGGTTTTTTAGTTGTTTTAGGGTTTTTATGGATTTTTTGTGTTTTTGTGTTTTTAGGTTTAATAGTGTTTTTTATTATTTAGTGGGGTTTTTAGGGTTTTAGGGTTTTTATGTGTTTTAGGGTTTTAAATTTTTTTTATTGGTTTTATGGTTTCTAAGGTTATTCTTCCTTTTTCGGGGTTATATTATTTTTTTAGGTTTTTATAGTTTTTTATAGTTTTTCACTTTTTGATAGAATTTTTCAGGGTTTTTATTTTTTTTACATTCTTATGGATTTTTAGTGAATTTTAGGAATTTTATGGCATTTTTTATGTTTTAGAGAATCTTAGGGTTTTTAGGGGTTTTTACTGTTTTTTAGGTTTTTAAGTGTTTTAGGTTTTGATGGCTTTATTAAGGGTTTTCATAGTTTTTAGGTTTTTTGACGTTTTATGGAATTCGAGTAATTTTTAACGATTTTTATGGATATTATTGTTTTTAGGGATTTTGAGGGATTTTATTGTTTTGAAGGATTTTTTGGGGGTTTAGGGGTTTTTAAGTTTTTTAGGGTTTTATTGTTTTTAGAGTTCATTAATGTTTTTAGGGGGTTAAATGTATTTTAGAGTTATTGGTGGTTTTAGGGTATTTATGGGTTTTTAGGGGTTTATTTTTTTTTCAGGGTTTTATGGTTTTTATGTGTTTTATGGGATTTTAGGGTTTTTAGTTTTTTTTATCATTTTTTAGGATTTTCATGTTTTTAAGTGTTTTGAGGTTTTTATTTTTTCTTTCGGTTTTAAGGTTTCTTACATTTTTAGGGATTGTTAGGGATTTTTCATGATTTTATGGGTTTTTAGGGATTTTTAGGGGGCTTATCATTTATAGGTTTTCTCTGTTTTTTACGGTTTTAATTTTTCTATTTTTTGGGGATTTAAAATGTTTTTAGGTTTTCAAGGTTTTAATAAGGGTTTTCAGGGTTTTTATAGTTTTAATTTTTTAATTATTTTTATGGATTTTTAGGATTTGTATGGGTCTTTAGGGTTTTTAGGTATTTTGAGTGTTTGGAGGGTTTTATTTTGTTTTTTGGATATTTTATTTTTAGTGGATTTTTGAGTTTTGTAGGGGTTTAAAAATTTCAATATTTTTTTAAAATTAATCAGGGGATTAAAATTATTTTTTTTTGTTTTTTTGTGCTTTTTTTGTTTTTTGGGTTTTATGGGTTTTTATGGTTTTTTGGTTTTTAGGCCTTTAATTTTTTTTTTGGTTTTTATGGTTTTTTTAATTTTTATGGTTGTTTAGTGTTTTAGGGTTTTCAATGTTCTTTAGTTTTTTAGTGTTCATTGGTTTTTATGATTTTTATGGTTTTTATGGTTTTATTATTTTTTGGGGGGTTTAAGGATTCCATTAGATTTTAAAGAGTTTAAGATTTTTCTGCGTTCTTAACATTTTTTTTGTAGTTTAATGTGTTTTTATATTTTTTTGTTGTTTTAGTGTTTTTATGTGTTTATTGGGTTTTATATGGTTTTTCGGGGTATATGGTTTTTAGGGGTATATGGTTTTTAGAGTTTTTTATGGTTTTTAGGAATTTTTTTACGTATTCATAGAATATAAGTGTTTTAGGGGTTTTAAGTTATTCTTAGGAACTTTTATTGTTTTTAGGGGTTTTTACGTTTTAGGGGTTTTTTGGATTTTTTATGATTTTTGTGTTTTTTAGGGTTGTAGGGATTTTGAGAGTTTTAAGGTGTTTTTAGGGGTTTTAGTTTTTTTTGGTTTTAGGGTTTTTAGCGTTTTTTTGGTTTTTAGTGTTTTTTGGGTTTTTATGTGTTTTAGTTGTTTAATGTATTATTAGGGTTTTTAGGAGTGCTTAGGGGTTTTTTTGGGGATCTTTAAGTATATTTTATAATTTTTATGGTTTTTAAGGGTTTTAGGGTATTTTGGGTTTTAATTGTTTTAGGGTTTATTATGTTTATTTTGGTTTTAACCGGTTTTTTAGTTTTTTAGATTTTTTAATATTTTATAGAGTTTGTAACATTTTGAGGGGATTAAATGTGTTTTAATATTTTTTGTTGTTTTTTTAGGGTTTGATGGGTTCTGAGAGTTTTAAATGGGTTTTATGGGTTTGTAGGTTTTTATGGTTTTTTCGGTTTTTTAGGTTTTTATTGTTTTTTAGATATTTAGGGGTTTTAAGTGTTATTTGGTTTTTAATTTTTTTTCATAGTGGATTTAGGGTTTTTAGAGTTTTTATGTAGTTGGATTACTTATAGGGAATTTTTAGGATTTGTATTAATTTTTCGTATTTTTAGGGATTTTGATTGTTTTTAATGTTTTTACGTTTTTACGGTTTTGTTGGGGTTTTAGAGTTTTTTGGTTTATTATGGGTTTTAGGTGTTTTAAAGTCTTTATGGTTTTCTTAGGGTGTTTCAGGGTTTTTAGGGTTCTTTCTTATTTTTAGATACATTTAGACCTTTTTCGGATTTTTATAGTTTTGTAAAGGTTTTAGGGAATTTGGAGTGTTTTAGGGTTTTTTTTGGTTTTTATGGTTTTTTTAGATTTTATGGTTTTTAATTTATTAATATTTTTTTAATTTTTTAGGGTTTTAATGTGTTTTTAGTGTTTTCAATGGGGTATTAGGGTTTTTATGGATTTTTTATTATTTTGTAAGGTTTTTTGGACATTTTTTGGTTTTAAGGGTTTTTACTATTTTTAGGATTTTTAGTGTTTTTATGTTCATTGGGGATTGTGAGTGTGTTTGGTTTTAAGGGTTTTATTGGATTTTTAGTGGTTTTTATGTTTTTATGGATTTTAGGGCTTCTTTAAGATTTTCAATATTTTTACAATTTTAATGGATAATGAGGGTTTGTAGTGTTTTTAGGGATTTTCAGATTTTATATTTTTTTTTGGGATGTAGGGTTATTTTTAATTTTTTAGGTTATTTAAGGTTTTTAGATATTTTTAACATTTTTTGGTGTTTAAAGAAATTTTAGAGTTTTTAGTGGTATAGGGTTTTTATGGGTTTATATGGTTTTTAATTATTTTGGGGGAGGGGGTTTAATTTTTTAGGGGTATTTTTGTTTTTAGGGTATTTTAGGCTTTTTATCATTTTTAGGGTTTTTAGGGGTTTATATATTTTTGGTTTTCAAGGTATTCTTATGGGTTTTTTGGGTTTTTTATGTTTTTATAGATTTTATAGTTTTTTGTGATTTTAATGGGTTTTTATTATTTTCTTCTATTTTAAGGGTTTTATGGTTTTTTGGGGTTTCACAGTTATTATGGTTTTTAGGCGTTTCTTGAGTTTTTAAGGGGATTTAAATTTATTATGGTTCTTTTATTTATTTATTTTTTTGTATTTTTTAGTTGTTTTTAGGAATTTTATGGGATTTTTGGTTTTTATGGTTTTTATTGTTTTTTATCATTTTTGTTTTTTTTTCAGGGTTTTATGTCTTTTATCATTTTTTATATTTTTTTAGTGGTTGTAATGTTTTAGCATTGATTGTTTTCTAAAGGATTTTCATGGTTTTCAAGGTTTTTCACATTTTAAGTGAATGTTATGGATTTTTAAATATTTATATGGTTTTAGGGTTTTTGGAATTTTGATGGATTTCAAGGTTTTTAGGGTTTTTAGGGTTCTAGGGTTTTAGGGTTTTTAGAATTTTAGAGTTTTTTTTGAACTTTAGGGCTTTTATGTAAGATTAGGTTTTTAAGAATTTCTTATGTTTTTTCCGTGTTTTATGGTTTTTTACTCTTTTAAGGATTCTTAGGGATTTTTTCATATTTTTATAGTTTTTAGGCTATTAAAGATTTTTTTGGGTTTTAAAGGTTTTTTTTATTTTATGGGTTTTTAGGTTTTTTTTATTTTTTGGGTTTTTAGGGTTTTTAGAATTTTGTTACAATTTTCGGGGTTTTAAGGGGTTTTTATCGATGATTACTTTTTAAGGGTTTTTTTCAGTTTTTTGCTTTTTTGGGTTTTTAGGGATTTAAGAATTTTTTTAGGTCTTTTAGGGGTTTAAAGTGATTTTAGGTTTTTATAGTTTTCTTAGGGTTTTCCAATGTTTTACGGTATTTCTGATTTTTAGAATTTTTAGGGATTTTATAGGATTTTATAGTTTTTTAGGGTTTTTATAGATTTTGAGGCCTCTTGGGTTTTCATAAGATTTTTGGGTATTTTATGTTGTTTTGGGTTCTTAGGGTTTATTTTTGAGTTTTTAGTTGTTTTTTAGAGATTTATTTTCATTTTTAGTGGTTTAAAGGGGTTTTATTGTTTTTAATGGGTTTTGATGGTTTTAATGGGTTTTATGGTTTTATGGTTTTGAGGCGTATTTATGGTTTTTTGGGTTTTTTTGGTCTATTAGGGTTTTTTTTGTTTTTTTAAGATTTTTACTGGTTTTATGTGTTTTTATGTTTTTATTTGTTTCTTAAGGATTTTCAGGGTTTTAGGTTTCTTACGTTTGTTGGAAATTTTATGATTTATTTGGATTTTAGCATTTTTAGGGGTTTGAGGTATTTTGAGGGTTTTTAATGGTTTCTTTGGGTTTTATTGTTTTTATCATTTTAGGTATTATATTATTTTATTTGTTTTTAGTTTTTTATGGTTTTTTTGGGTTTTCAATGTTTTTTGGGGGTTTTATTTTTTTAATGATTTTTAGGGATTTAAGGGGTTTTATCCCTTTTAAGGGATCTGGGTATTTTTAGGATTTTTGAGTTTCATAATTTTTTTATGGTTTTTAGATGTTTTAGGGTTTTTTAGGATTTTTTTTGTTTTTTTTATAGGTTTTATAGTGTTTTTTAGTACTTAGTGGGGTTTTTAGGGTTTTAGGGTTTTTATGTGTTTTGGGGTTTAAATTTTTTTTATTGGTTTTATGGTTTCTAAGGTTATTATTCATTTTTAGAGGTTATAGTATTTTTTTTATATTTTTATGGTTTTTTATGGTTTTTTAGTTTTTGATAGAATTTTTCAGGGTTTTTATTTTTTTTACATTCTTATGGATTTTTAGTCAATTGTAGGATTTTTATTTCAATTTTCAGTTTTAGGGATTCTGAAGGTTTTTAGGGGTTTTAGGGGTTTTTAGTTTTTTTTAGGTTTTTAAGGGTTTTAGGTTTCGATGGTTTTATTAATGGTTTTCATGGTTTTTAGGGTTTTTGACGTTTTATGGAATTCTAGTAATTTTTAATGATTTTTAGGAATTTCAGTGTCTTTAGGGATTTTGAGGGGTTTTTTTTATTTTTATTGATTTTTTGGGGGGTTTAGGGTTATTTTTAGTTTTTTAGGGTTTTAGAGTTTTTAGAGTTCTTTAATGTTTTTAGGGGGGAAATAAATTTTATAGTTATTGGTGGTTTTAGGGTATTTATGGATTTTTAGGGGTTTATTCGTTTTTAGGGGTTTTATGGTTTTTAGGGGTTTTATGGGAATTTTGGGATATTAAATTTTTTTCAATTTTTAGGTTTTATTTGGGGTTTTAGGTGTTTGCAGGTTTTTATTTTTTTTTCTTTTGGTTTTATTATTTTTGACATTTTTATGGATTATTTGGATTTTTTCATGATTTTATGGGTTTTTAGGGATTTTGAGGGGGTTTGGCATTTATAGGTTTTCTTAGTTTTTTAGGTTTTTTATTTTTTATTTTTTTGGGATTTGAAGTGTTTTTAGGTTTTCATGGTTTTCATAATGTTTTTCATGGGTTTTATAGTATATATGTTTTTAATTATTTTTAGGGATTGTTTGGATTTTTATGGGTTTTTAGGGTTTTTAGGGATTTTGAGTGTTTTGAGGGTTCTATTACCTTTTTTTCTTTTTAGAGGTTTTTTTAGTTTTGTAGGGGTTTTAAGATTTCTATATATTTTTAAATTCATTAGGGGATTAAATTGCTTTTTATTTTTGGTTTTTCAATTTTTTGGGTTTTTATGGGTTTTTTATGGTTGGTTAGTGTTTTAGGGTTTTCAATGTCCTTTAGTTTTTCAATTTTTTAAGTGTTTTTTGTTTTTTAAGGTTTTCTGTTAGTTTTTTAGGGTCTTAAGGTTTTTTTATGTTTTTAAAGTTTTTAGGGATATTTCCAGTTTTTAGGATTTTTATGGTTTTTATGGTTTTATTATATGAGGGGGTTATGATTCCTATAGATTTTAAAGAGTTTATGGTGTTGCATCATTTTTATCATTTTCTGTGGTTTAATGTATTTTTATTTATTTTTTTGTCGTTTTTGTGTTTTTATGTGTTTACTGGGTTTCATATGGTTTTTAGGGGTATATTGTTTTTATAGGTATATGGTTTTTAGAGTTTTTTTTTTGATTTTTAGGGATTTTTTATGTATTAATGGATTTTAAGTGTTTTAAGGTTTTTAATGTATTCTTAGGGACTTTTAGTGTTTTAGGGTTTTTTACGTTTTAGGGTTTTTTGGATTTTTTATGATTTTATTGTTTTTTAGTGTTTTAGTGATTTTGAGAGTTTTAAGGGGGTTTTAGCGTTTTTAGTTTTTTTGGTTTTAGGGTTTTTAGGGTTATTAGTGTTTTTAGGGTTTTTAAGTGTTTTAGTTGAATAAGGTACTGTTAGGGGATTTAGAAGTGTTTAGGGGGTTTTTGTTTTTAGGGATTTTTAAGTATATGTTATAATTTTTATGGTTTTAAAGGGTTTTTGGTTTTTTTTGGGTTTTTAGGGTTTTAGGGTTTATTATGTTTATTTTGGTTTTTACAGATTATTTAGTTTTTTAGTGTTTTTAATATTTTTTAGAGTTTGTAACATTTTTAGGGGATTAACTGGGTTTTATTGTTTATGGTTGTTTTTTAGTGTTTGATGGGTTCTGAGGGTTTAAAATGTGTTTTTTTGGGTTTTTAGTTTTTTTAGATCTTTTGGGGTTTTAAGTGTTATTTGGTTTTTAATTTTTTTTGTAGTGGGATTTACGGTTTTTTGTGTATTTAAGTAGTTAGATACCTTTAGGGATTTTTTTTTGGATTTTTAATATTTTTTTTTGTATTTTTAGATATGTTGATCATTTTTAAGGTTTTTATGTTTTTAGCGTTTTGTTTGGGTTTTAGAGTTTTTAGGTTTCTTAGGGATTTTATGTTTTTTTATGTTTTTATGGTTTTCATAGGGTGTGTTTGGGTTTTTAGGGTTCTTTCATATTTTTAGAAATTTTTAGGCCGTTTTTTTATTTTTATAGTTTTCTAAATGTTTTAGAGAATTTAGAGGGTTTTAGGGTTTTTTATTTTTTTTGGTTTTTATGGTTTTTTTAGATTTTATGGTTTTTAATTTTTTAATAGTTTTTTAATTTTTTTAGGGGTTTAAATTGTTTTCAGAGTTATCAGTGGGGTTTTAGGCAAAGAAGGCGTGAGGCCAAGCAGAAGGCATGGTCCCTCATGTGTATAAATGAAAAATAAACTACAAGTCATTACAAGGGGGACTTATGCAACCAAGTACGGACTGAATCCACACTTGACGAACAAAAAGAGGGAGCAACAAAAGACCACCCTGAGAAGTGTTCTTCAATAGCCTTCTTGGAAAGCACATCAGCCACCATATTGACTTCCCTGTATGCATGTTGATTTTAAGAACCATATTTTTGGATAAACTAATGCAATCAATCCATTGGGGTAGAAGCCGCCAGGGAACCATCCTTGAATTTTGACAAAAGGCCTCAACCGCAAGCATGGAATCAGACTCAATCCAGAGTTGCTTCCAACCAAACTGGTTTGAAAACCACACCACCTTGATGATAGCCCAAAGCTCTGCTTTATAAGCACAACCAATTCCGAAGAAGTGGTAAAAGGTGCCCTTGAAAAAACCTCTATAAGTACGGAAGATGCCACCACAACCCGATGGCCAGGGAGAGCCTACTGTTGCACCATCAACATTGACATTGATCCAAGACAGGATAGGTGGAATCCATCAGATTGAATTCACCACCAAAGGTTTTTTGCACCTACCAGAGACACCAAGAGTGCAGAGAGTGATGAGGTCAGTAAAGCAATTGTTCATCGCACCTGTTTGAATGCCCCCGGCCATCCGAACAGCGGAATGTATGGCAAGAATACCCTTATGAAGGTAGCTTGACTTATTCCGGAACATAGAAAAGTTTCTGGAAGCCCATATAAAAGCCACAATGGCTGCTGATGCAGCAAGAAGAAGATTGTAAATTTGATCACTATACCTTGATTCCGTGATGAGAGACATCATCTGAGCAAAGGTTCTATCTAAGGGCAGTTTAAGACCAAATACATCCTCCAGGTACTTCCACAGACCATAAGCAAGCTTGCATTCAACAAAAATATGTTTCACATTTTCAGCATCCTGCATGCATATACAGCAGGCCGAAACAAGATGCCAACCTCCTTTTTGAAGTTGTCCATGCATGGGCAGCCGATTCCTCCAGATCTTCCAGAAGATCAGAAAATGTCTAGGAGGAATAAAATGGCATTTGTATCTCTTGAGCCATGAGGGGGGATCCATCCCATGACGGAATTTGTGACTGTAAAAGTCTTTTGCAGTAAGCATGCCAATCAATTTTGGTTTCCAGATAATTGATTAATAATCCATGTAACTGTAGAATTGAATCACAGAAATCATATGGGCAGGTAAGATCCCAGCCAGCTCCTGCAGTCTGGTGTTGAGTTTATTAATGGACATGTGTTGCAGGCCATGCGGAACCTACATAGATTCATGCAGTGGACTCTTGAGCCAAGGGGTGAGCCAACAATTCAAGTTGGATTTCCTCGAGACGTCCCAAGTAGATTGAGATATGATGTCCATATATGAGTATTTAACCGTTTTCCAGATATAGGAGAGCATGTACCCAGTATAACCATTGCATAGTTTCCCAGTAAAGTGTTCTTTATGAAAGTCCAACTCACCCACTCTGTGTGTGAAAAGATTCCAAGTGAATTTGGCCATCAAGGAATCATTGAATATCTTGAGGTCCTTAATGCCTAGCCCACCCATTTCAAGTGGTTTGATACACTCCTTCCAGGAAATAGTGATCAATTTCCCTTCATTAGTACAACCTATCCATGCAAAGTTCCGGATCTGGGCTTGAAGGGATTTAATTAGGCTAACTTGCTACTTATAGATGGAGAAATTATGAGCAAACATTGAGGTGACAACAGAATTGATAAGACATATCCTGCCTGCTTGTGAAAGGGTCTTGTCCTTCTATTTGGAAAGCTGCTGAGTGATATTAACAGAGATGCTTTCAAGATGACAAAGTTTAACCTTCCCCCAAAATAAAGGAACCCCAAGATAGATGAAAGGAAATGATCCTTTTTTTACACAAAGGCATCTAACAATCTTGTTCTGTCTCGTAGTAGAGCTCCCTTTCCCAAACACAATAGATGATTTACTCCAACTAATGGCCTGTCCAGCAACAGCCTCATAATGAGCGACGATTTTCCGGATAGAAGATATGGTGTGCATATTAGCCTGCCCAAAGAGAAGGATATCATCAGCATAAAGTATATGTGAAGGCACAAATAAATCTATCCCCTCTTTAATAAGGCTATAGTAGCCAGCCAACATAGCATTATTAAGAAGGTGACTAAGGTAGTCCTCAGCAAGTGCAAAGAGAATTCCAGAAAGTGGATCCCCCTGTCTGACCCCCAGGGAACACTGAGAGAACCCTTTTTGAGATCCATTAATCAAAATAGATATTCTGGCACTATTAAAGATGGTTTAAATCATGCAAACAAATTTTTCCGAGAAACCATACATACCAAGAATCATGAACAAGAAATCCCACTTAATAGTATCAAAGGCTTTGGATATATCCAGCTTTAAGGAAAATAACCCAAACTTCGATGCCCTCCTCATGGCATTAACTCCTTCAGAGGCCGTGTGTAAGAAGTTCTGAATACTTCGTCCAGGAACAAAACCAAATTGATTAGGTTTAATCAAGTTTCTAGCAATCTTCCCTAACTGGATAACAATGATTTTGCTAATAATCGTGGGTATAGTGTTCCCAATGGAAATTTGCTGAAAATTACATATCTCAATTGGAGATTCCTTTTTAGGAAGCAGGGAAATAAAATTGGAGTTGACTCCATGAGGGATTAACCTCAATAGAAAGAATTCTTTGACAGCTTTAGTGAAGTGGGGTTTTAGGGTTTCTTGGGATATTTTATTATTTTTTAAGGTTTTTAGGACGTTTTTTTGATTTTTAGGGGTTTTAACTATTTTTTGGGTTTTTAGTATTTTAGGTTCATTAGGGATTCTATGTGTGTTTGGTTTTAATGTTTTTAAGGGGTTTTCAGGGGTTTTTATGTTTTTTGGGATTTTTAGGGCTTCTTTTGGATTTTCATTGTTTTTACAGTTTTAATGGATATTGAGTGATTTTAGTGTTTTTAAGGATTTTTAGAATTTATATTGTTTTGGGGATGTAGGGTTGTTTTTAATTTTATAGGGTATCTAAGGTTTTTTAGAGATTTTTATCATTTTGAGGGGTTTAAGGAACTTTTAGAGCTTTTAGTGGATTATGGTTTTTATGGGTTTATATGGGCTTTAAGTATTCTATGGTGTTTTAAATTTTTAGTGGTTTTTTTGTTTCTAGGGTATTTTAGGCTTTTTATCACTTTTAGGGTTTTTAGGGGTTTATGTTTTTTTTGTTTTTAAGGTATTCTTATGGGTTTTTTTGGTATTTTAGGTTTTTTATGTTTTTAGGGATTTTATAGTTTTTAGTGATTTTTATGGGTTTTTATTATTTTTATGTATTTTAAGGGTTTTAGGGTGTTTTACAGTTATTATGGTTTTTAGGTGTTTCTTGAGTTTTTTACGGTTTTCATGGTTTTTGATAGTTTTTTAAGGTTTTTAGGATTTTATAGGGTTTTATAGTTTTTAGCTAGTTTTTATGCTTTTTATGGGGTTTTTGGGATCGTATGATTTTTGTGGAATTATGATTTTTAGTGTTTTGGTGTTTTTTTTGGATTTTTAGTGACTTTAACATTTGTTATGTTTTTAGGTGTTTTAAATGTTTTTTGTTTTTTAATTTTTTCTTAGGGGTATTCAGGGATTTTTGGATTTTTTAGTTTTTTTGGGATTTTTTTGGATTTTTAATATTTTTTGGGGTTTTACATCTTTATTGTTATTTAGGGTGTTTGGGATTTTACAATTTTTTGTTTTAGGGGTTTTAAGTGTTTTTATTTTTTAAGGTTTTATTAGTTTTTTCAGGGTTTTAGGGTTTTCTACATTTTTAAGAGTTTTTAGAACTCTTAATATTTTCGTGCTTTATAGTGCTTTATGGATTTTGATGGTTTTATGGTATTTTACAGCTTCTAGCGTTTTTTTTATTTTGTGGGGTTTAATGGACTTTTTGAGTTTTCTCGGGATTTTAAGTGTTTTTAGAGTTTTTTAATTGATTTAGGGTTTTGACAGGTTTTAATGTAGTTTATTGTTTTTAGGGTTTTATGGTACTTCTATGTTTTTTAGTTTTTAGGGGTTTTATGGTTTTTATGGATTTTAAGGGGTTCTTGGGTTTCTTAGGGTTTTTAGTATTTTTTTGGTTTTTAATTATTTAAAGTGTTTTTATATTTTTATGGGGTTTATAGAAGTTCATTTTATTATGATCATTTTTTGTTGTTAGGGATTTTTAGGGATTTTTTAGAATTTTTAGGGCTTTTGTGTTTTTATGGTGTTTTAGGGTTTTTAGAGTTTTTCAGCGGTGTTAGGGTTTATATGTATTTTTTTGTGTTTTTAGAGTTTTTATTTTCTAGGATTTAATGTTTTTTATAGTTTTTTAATGTTTCAGAGATTTTAATGGTTTTTAGACATTTTATTTTGTATTTTAGGAATAATTGGCTTTTAAGGATTTTAGGGGTTTTTATGGGTTTAGTGGGTTTCAGTGTCTTTTAGGGTTTCTCTCAATTTTGCATGGATTTAGGGGTTTTAAGTGTTTTACTTCTCTGTGGTTTATTTATGGGTTTTCTTGGTTTTTAGTTGTATTTTTTTAGGAAGTTCAGTTATTTTTTTTGAAATTTTACCATTTTTAAGGATTTTTTGGCGTTTTAAGGTTATAAAGTTTTTTAGGGTTGTTAGTGTTTTTAGGTCTTTTGTGGGGTTTATGTGTTTTTTGGTTTAAAGGTTTTATTATTATTTTTTAGTGTTTGTAGTTTTACATACATTTTTATGGATTTTTAGATATTATTTTTGTTTTTTATATTTTTTAAGAATTTTATGTATTTTGAGAGTTTACTGTTTTTTAGTGTTTTATTGTATTTTGGAAGTTTAAGTGATTTTTTAGTGGTGTTAAGGTATTTTATAGTTTTTTAA
This sequence comes from Viscum album, assembly GCA_963277665.1. Lineage (NCBI taxonomy): Eukaryota > Viridiplantae > Streptophyta > Magnoliopsida > Santalales > Viscaceae > Viscum > Viscum album. The sequence goes on from OY728162.1 coordinate 481,330,097, forward strand.
ACTTTTTTTAAATGGTTTTTAATGGTTTATGTGGGTTTTATGGTATTATGAATTTTAGGGTTTTTAATGGTTTTAGGGGTTTTATGGTTTTATGGTTATATGGTTTTTATGGTTTTTTGGGTTATTTGGAGTTTTTAGCATTATTAGGTTTCTTAGGAATTTTATGTGTTTCTAAATTTTCATGGTTTTATTAGTAATTTTTTGTGTTTTTAGAAATTGTTTTGTTTTTTGGTATTTTTGACCCTTTTTAGGATTATTAAGGATTTTTGGGTTTTTTGGGATTTTGTGTGGATTTATGGTTTTTATGTTTTAGGGTTTTTTTGATTTTTTATTTTTTTAGGGGGTTTAATTTTTTTTACATCTTTAGTTTTTCATAAGGGTTTTCATGGTATTAATGGGTTTTGGTGTTTTAAGCTATTTTTAGGGATTTTAAAGAATTTTATAGTTTTAGGGTTTTTAAATTTTTTGAGGTATTTATAGATTTTTTTTCATTTTTTATGTTTTCTGGGGTTTTATATGTGTTTTTTAGTTTTATAGGGTATTTATTATTTTTTATATCTATTAAAATTCTTAGATGTTTAAATGGTTTGAGGTTTTTAAGGTTTTTACTTGTTTTTATGGGGTTTTAGGGTGTTTTAGGGTTTTAACAATTGTTATATTGTTTAGGGGTTTTACGAGTTTTTGAGTTTTAAAAATTATCTTAGGGTATTTCATGGATTTTAGGGCCTTTTATGTTTTTTAGTTTTTAGGGACCTTTTAGGATTTATAAGGTTTTTAGGGTTTTTATGGATTTTTAGTGTTTTAGGGTTTTTATGGTTTTCAATGGTTTTTTGGGTTTTAATGTTTTAATGTTTTTAGTGGTTGTAAGTGTTTTTAGTTTTTACAGTTTTCTTAGAGTATTGAATGGATTTTTGGGTTTTTATATGTTTGTAAGTAATTTTGAGGATTTTTTACAATTTTATGTTTTTATAGTTGTTAGGGATTTTGAAGATTTTTTGTTTTTTAGTGTCATTACCATTTTTTGGTTTTTTTAAATTATTTTGGTTTTTTTTGTTTTTACTGTTTTTTATATTTTTTAACATTTGGTAGGGTTTAATGTTTTTTAGGGTTTTTAGTGGGTTTTAAGGGATTTATGGGGTTTTAGAGGATTTTAATACTTTTATTGGTTTTTAGGGTTTTAGGGTTTTATGGTTCTTAGGGGGTTTAGGGTTTTTTGCATTTTTTGGGTTTTAAGTGGTTGTAAGTGTCTTCATTTATTATGGGTTTCTCAGGGAATTTTCATAGTTCTTAGGTTTATTTATATATTTTGGTTTTCTAAGTGTTATCATTATTTTTTTTGTTTTTTGGGGTTTTGCGGGACTTTGGTGGATTTTAAGGTTTTTTGAGGTTTTAGGGGTTTTAGGGTTAATATCGTTTTTAGGTTTTTAAGGGTTTTAGTTTTTTTAGGTTTTTAAGGTATTATTAGGGTTTTAAAATGATTTTGGATTTTTCACACATTAATTAATTTTTAGTATTTTTATGGATTCTAAAATTTTTATGGATTTTGAGGGTTTTAGGGGTTTTAGGGGGTTCATGGGTTTTTAGGGATTTTTAATTATTTTCGGTTTTTAATTTTTTTTACAGTTTTTGAAATGTATTTAGGAATTTTAAGGGTTTTTATAGTTTTTATTGGGTTTTTAGGGATTTAATGGGGTTTAATTTTTTTTATGGTTTTTAAGGTTTTTATGATTTTTAGGGTTTTTTAGATATTTAGACTTTTTTGATTTTTTAGAGGTTTTAAGTGTCTTAGATTTTTAATATTTTCTTAGGATTTTCTTAGGTGTTTTCAAGGATTTTACATGTTTTATGATCTTGGGGATTTTTATCACTTTTTAGGATTTTTAGGCCTTTTAGGGTTTTTATGAACTTAAGGCGTTTTTAGGGTTGTTAGGGTTTTTAAGAATGTTAGGATTTTTATTGGTTTTCTAGTTTTTAAGGGTTTCTTTAGTCATTTAGTGTTTTAAAGGGTTTTTATAGTTTTTTAACATTTTTAATGGCTTAATGTGCATTTATAGTTTTTATTTCTTTTTTAGTGATTATATGTGTGTTTATGGTTTTTAGGGTTTTAGGGGGTTTTAGGGTTTTTAGGTGGTTTAGTGTTTTAAAGACTTTTGGGTTTCTAGTGTTTTTAGGTTTTTAAGGTTTTTAAGGTTTTTTAGTGTTTTTAATTTTTTAATTTTTTCTTAGTGGTTATCACAGTATATTGAGTTTTTTACATTTTTTTTAGATTTTAGGGATTTTTTAGGATTTTAGGGTTTTTAGGGTTTTGAGGGATTTTGAGGGATTTTAGGGTTTTAAAGGTTTTTATGGTTTTTAGAACTTTTTTTAGTTTTTCTGGGTTTTATGTTTTTTTTTGTTTTTAAGGTTTTATAAGAGTTTTATGGGTTTTATGAGGTTTAATGTTTTAAGGGTTTTTAATGATTTTTTGGGATTTTTATGAATTTTTTGTGTTTTTATTGATTTGGAGGGGTTTTGAGGTTATTTATAGTTTTTATGGTTTTTAGGGTGTTTTGTTTATGTATTCTGTTTTGGGTGTTAATGATTTTTTGGTTTTTTGGGTTTTTATGTGTTTTTAGAGTTTTTTTTACATTTATATGAGTTTGATGGGTTTTTATAATTTCAAATGGGTTTTATGGTTTTTAGAGTTGTTAGTTTCTTTTAGGGTGCTAATGAGTTTTATGGTTTTTTTTGGTTTTTTCGTTCTTTGGGTTGTTGGGTATTTTAGGTTTTTTTTTATTTTTTTCATCTTTTATGTTCTTAATGGGTTTAAGTGTTTTAGGTCATTAAAATCTTCTTAGGGATTCGGGGTTTATAGGTTTTTAATGTTTTTTGGGATTTTTTACAATTTTTTATGGTTTTAAGAGTTTTTAGGGAATTTGAGGGGTTTTACTGTTTTTAGGTTCTTTTATGGTTCTTATCGTTTTTAAGTTTTAAAGGGTTTAAAGGGGTGTAAAGAGTCTTTTGGTTTTTAAGGTTTTCATAAGGTTTTCAGGTATTTTAGGGATTTTATGTTTTAGGGTGTTTTTTTGGGATTTTTAAAATTTTTATGGGTTTTTGGTTTTTATGTTATTTTGGGGGTTTTAAGGTTTTGTATCCTTTTAGGGTTTCTATGGGTTTTTATGAAATTTGGGGGTTTCATTAGTTTTAGGGGTTTAAAAGGATTTTTATATTTTTTTTAAAAAATTAGGGTTTTAATGTTTTTTTAGAGTTTTGTTGGATTTTAATGTTTTTATGGGTTTTTTATGGTTTTTAGGGTTTATGGTTTTTTTTGTTTTAGGAGTTTCAGAATCTTTTTTATTCTTTTTAGGGGTTTTAAGTGTGTTTAGGCTGTAATTGTTTTCTTAGGATTTTTTAAGGTTTTAGGGTTTTTACATTCTTACAAATTTTTAGTATTTTTTGGGTTTTATTGGATTTAGAGGATTTTTATAGTTGTTATCGGGTTTTATGGGTTTTTAGGTTATTTAGAAATTTTTAGGTTCTAAAGGGGATTTTTATTTTTTAGGTTTTAATGGTTTTCTCGAGGATTTTTAGGGTTTTAGGATTTTATAAGTTTTTAGGGATTTTTATGGATTTTTTATGATTTTTATGGGTTTTTAGGGTTTTAGAGTTTTTTGGGGTGTTTGGGTTTTTAGGGATTTAGGTTTGTTTTGGATTTTTACAATTTTTTTTGGTTTTTTAGGCGATGAATGTTTTTAAATATTTTTTGACATTTTTAGTGGTTTATAGGGTTTTTTGAGTTGTTACAATTTTTAGAGTTTTTTAACATATTTAGTGGTTTAAAGGGTTTTTATAGGTTTTAGTGATTTTTAAGTGTTTTATGGTGTTTTTGGGATTTTTATGTTTTTTTGGGGTTTGTTGTTATTTTGGGTTTTTAGGGATTTTATGAATTCTGACATTTTTAGGACTTTAGTTGTTTTAAGTGTTTTACGGTTTTTATCTTTTCTTAGGGGTTTCAAGGATTTTTAGGGTTCTTACATTTCTGGGGATTTTTATGTATTTTTTTTAGGATTTATATGGTTTTGAGGTTGTTTAGGTATTTTGATGGGAAGAGGGGGAGGGGTTTTGGATTTTTTTTGGTTTTTATGGGTTTTAGCATTTTTCAAGGTTTTTAGTGATTTTAAGAGTTTTTTGGTTTTTAAGGTTTTCTTAAGATTTTTTTCATGATTTTGGTTTTTATTATGTTTTAGGGATTTTTTATGTATTTTATATGATTTTTTTAATTCTTTAGGGTTTTAAGATTTTTTATGTGTTTTTTTGGGTTTGTATTTTTTGGGGGTTTTAGGGTTTTTTAGGCTTTTTGGATTTTTAATGTTTTTATGGGATTAAAGATTTTTTAGAGTTTTTAGTCTGTTTTCATATTTTTATGTGTTTTAGGGTTTTTTTGTTATTTATGTCATTACGGTTTTTCGGGTTTCTAGGGGTTTTAGAGCTTTTCGGTTTAAGAATTTTTAGGTTTTTTGGGGTTTAAGTGTTTTGAGTTTTTAATTTCTTCTTTGAGTATTTCATGGTTTTTATTTTTTTAGAATGTTTTGACGGAATTTTTGGTAATTTCTATGTTTCTTATGTATTTTAGAGTTCATAGGGATTTAGGGTGGGTTTTTGTGTTTTTGGGGTTTTTTAAGGTTATTTAGGGTTTTATACATTATTTTTATTTTTAGGGGTTTTAATTATTTTTAAATTTTTATGGATTTCTTAGGGTTATTCTAGGTCATTAGGTTTTTTTACATTTTTATGGATTTTAAGGAATTTTTTAATTTTTTAGGTTTTTTAGATTTTTTGAGGTATTTTAGGTTTTTTTTGGTTTTTTGTTTTTTTAGTTTTTCTTGGTTTTTATGGTTTTTTGGGATTTTTAATATTTTTAGGGGATTAAAGGGTTTCTATATTTTTTAGTTGATTTTATGGTTTTATGGGTTTTTATGGTTCTTAGGTTGTTATGGGTTTTAATGTTTTAGGGATTTAAGGGTTTTCAAGAGAGTTTTAGGGGTTTTTATTTCAATTTTTAGTATCCTTATGGATTTTATGTTTTTTAGTTGTTCTTTGTTTTATTAGAGTTTTTAATTTTTTCGGATTTTTTTACCTTTTTATGGATTTTTTGGATTTTTATGGTCTTTCGGTTTTTAGGCATATTGTTGTTATTTTGGGTTTTTTGTGGTTTTCTTGGTTTATAGGGCATTATCAATTTTCTGTTTTTGTGGTTTTACATGTTTTTAGTTTCTTATGGGGTTTTAGGTGTTTTTATTATTTTTAGAGTTTTTTTAAACAATATAGGGACTTATTGGGCTTTTTTGTGTTTTTATATATTTCTAGGGTTTTATAGTTTTTAGGGATTTTGTGGTATTTTTATTTTTGTTAGGGGTTTTTTATGTTTTTTGGGGTTTCATGATTTTTTTGAAATTTTTAACATTTTAGAAATTTCTTGGGATTTTATTGTTTTTAGTTTTTTTAGGGTTTTTATGGTTTTTGGGGGGTTTTAAGGATTTTAGGGATTTTAAGGGTATTTTGTTGTTTTTAGAGGATTTAGGGGTTTTATGTCTTGTTGTGGATTTAATGTTTTCTTTGGGGGTTTCAAGGTTTTTTTTATTTTTTTTTACATTTTAGGTATATTTTTTAATTCTTAGGATTTTTATAGTATTTTATTTTTTAGGGATTTAGAGGAAATTTCAGTTTTTTTGGGTTTTGAGTGTTTCTGGGTTTTTATTAGTTTTATGTATTTTTATGTTTTTAATGTTTTCTTAGTGTTTTTAGGGTTTTTAATTTTTTTTTGTTTTTAGTGTTTTTAGGGCATTTTTAGGATTTTTTATAATTTTTATGGTTTTTAGGGTTTTTAGGGTTTTAGAAGGGTTTTAGGGTTTTTTTTTAATTTTTCATAATTTTTTTATGGTTTTTATGGTTTTTATGGTTTTTATGGTTTTTAGTGATTCTTTGAGTTATTTTTTAAATATTTTTTTTTGTGTTTTTATCATTTTAGGGTTTAAAGGGTTTTAGAGTTTTAGTGTGATTTTAGGGTTTTAGGGTTCTTTACTATTTTTAGGGGTTTATATTTTTTTTCATTTGATGGGGATTTTTTTGGTTTTTAGCATTCTTAGGTATATTTGGGGTTGTATTTGTTTTTAGGATTTTAAAGTCTTATTTGGGGTATTCATGGTTTTTAGGGTTTTTTATGTTTTTAGCTATTTTATGTATTTTTTAGAATTTATATAGTTTTTATGGTTCTTAGGAATTTTGAGGGTTATAGGAGATTTTAGGGTTTTAGGGTTTTTATCTTTTTTTTAGTTTTTTAGGGGTCTTAATTGTTTTTTATCATTTTATTTGGGTTTTATAGTGTTTTTTTGATTTTTTATTGTTTTAGGGATCTTTAGGGCTTTTTAGGAATTTTATCCTTTTTAGGGTCATTCGGTTGTTTGAAGGTGCTTTGGTATTTTATCGATTTTTTGGGTGGTTTAGGGGGGTTAGAGTTTTTATGTTTTTCCTGCTTTTTTGAGTTTTTTAACGTTTTTAGAGGTTTATAGGGTTTTTAGATTTTTTAGTTGTTTTTATGATTTTTATGGGGTTTTAGGGTTTTCAAACTATTTAGGGGTTCTTATTCTTTTTGGGTTTTTCGGTTATTTAGTGATTTTTAGGTTGTTAGGGGTTTTTTTATTTTAGATTTTTAAGATTATCTTAGGGATTTTTTTGGGGTTTTAGGGTTTTTTATATTTTTAAGGATATTGGTGTTCTTTATGGATATTAAGGATTTTTGAGTGGTTACATGAGTTTTTTTTGTTTTTTTTAGATTGCTTTATTTTTTTGTTTTTATTGGTTTTATGTGAAATAGGTTTTGAAGCTTTTCTTATGTTTTTCAGGGTTTTTTGGTTTTCATGGATTTTCTTGGTCTTTTTATGATTTTTATGGGGTTTTAGGGTTTTTATGGGTTTGGATGGTTTTAGTGTTTTGGGGTTTTACGGTTTTTATGGTGTTTTTGAGCTTTTATGTGTTTTTTTTTGTTTTTAAGGTTTTTAAAATATTAATTTTTTTTAAATATGTTTAAGGATTTAAATTTTTTTATATTTTTTTAGGTTTTTAGGATTTTATGGGTTTTAGCATTTTTTTTATATTTTAGGGGTTTTATGGATTTTTGGGTTTTATGGACTTTTTAGGGCATTTTTCATTTTTATTGTTTTTTGGTTTTTACGATCTTTTTGTGTTTTTTGGTTTTTATGGTTTTTATGATTTTTTATGTTTTTATGTATTTTTTTAAGATTTCCTATGATTTTTTTGGTTTTATGTTTTTTTTATATTTGTAGGAATTTTTAGGGAATTTTTATGATATCTATGGATTATTAGGGTCTTATGATTTTTAGGATTTTTAGGGGTTTTTTGGTTTTTTGGGTTATTTATAGGTACTAGTGTGTTTTGTTTTAGGTGTTTTATGTGTTTTTTATGTCTTTATGGTTTTCTTAGTGTTTTTTAGGATTTTAAAGCTTTTTTACACTTATAAGAATTTTTGGGCTTTTGTGGATTTTTATGTTATTTTGTGTTTTTTTCGGGGTTTTGAGAGGTTTTTTAGTTTTCTTGGGATTTTAAGGGTTTTATGGTTTTTAGGGGGGGGTTTGAGTTTATAATGTTTTTAATCGTTATATCGAGTTTTTTTAATGTTTTTAGGTGTATAAAATATTTTTAGAGTTTTTAGTGAGTTTTAGGGGTTTTATTGGGTTTTGGTTTTTATGGGTTTTACGGGTTTTATGGTTTTGTATTTTTTTTGGGTTTTTAGTGGTTTTAACCTTTTCTAGGTTTTGGGGGTTTTATGTGTTTCTATGTTTTTAAGGTTTTCTTAGGGAATTTCTAGGTTTTTAGGATGTTTCAAATCTTAAGGGATTTTAGATATTTTTTATGTTTTTTATTGTTTTTTATGGTTTTAATGTGTTTTAATGGTTTTTTTGGGTTTTTAGGGTTATTTACATATTCTTAAGATTTTAATTTTTCGGTAGTTTTTAACACCTTTTAGGGGTTTAAATGGTTTTTAGAGTTATTAGTGGTTTATAGGGTATTTATGGGTTTTAGATTTTTTATGGTTTTTAGGGGTTTTTATGGTTTTTTGACTGTTTAAGGTCCTGGCGTTTTTTAGTGTTTTTAGGTTTTTTGGGGTTATAAGTTTTTTTAGTCTTTAAGTATTTTTAGGGATTTTCATGGTTTTATGTTTTTTGAGTTTTTTTATATTTATAGAGAATTTTGGGATGTTTTAGGATGATTATGGTATTTTAGGTTTTTAGGGATATGAGGGGTTTAATGGTTTTTAAGGACTTAGGGATTTTTAGGTTTTGAGTGCTTTTAAGTTTTTATGGTTTTTCCTGGGTTTAAGTGATTTTATGTTTCTATGGATTTCTTAGGGGTTTTCGTAGTTTTTATGAATTTCTATGTTTTTAGGGATTTATGAGGATTTTTTATAATTTATATGATTTTTAATGGCTTTACTGATTTTGAGGGCTCAAGGGTTACTATGATTTTTTGGGTTTTAAGGGATTTTTTCAGTTTTTAAGGTATATATGGTTTTTAGTGTTTTTAATATTTTTAGGGTTTTAAAGGGTTTTTATAGATTTTAGTGGGTTTTTATAATTTTGTGAGTTTATAATGATTTTACGGTTTTATGGGGTTTTATAGAATTTTCAGGATTTAGGGGTTTTTAAGGTTATTTGGGTTTTTAACATTTTTTAGGTTTTTAACTATTTTAAGTGCTATTATGTTTTTAAGGATTTGATATGTTTCTTCATGGTTATTATGGTATTTTATGTTCGTATGAAATTTTTGAGATTTTTTAGGATGTTTATGGTTTTTAGAGGTTTTAGGGTTTGAGGTATTTATGATTTTTAGGGTCTTTAATAATTTTAGTTTTTTAGGTTTTTAGGTGTTTTAAGTGTTTTATGGATTGTTAGCTTTTATGGTTTTCATAGGGGTTTTTCGGGTTTTTTATCTTTTTAGGGATTTTAGGGCTCTTTTATTATTTTTGTGGTTCTTAGTGTTTTTAGTAATTTTGATTGTTTTTAGGGGTTTTATAGTTTTTAGTGGTTTTTAGAGTGTATACAATTTTTAGGTTTTCTATGTGTTTTAAGTATTTTATGTTTTTAGGTTTTTCATAGGGGTTTTCAAGGTTTTTAGGGTTTTTTTGGTTTTTAGGGATTTTTAGGGCTTTTTTAGTATTTTTATCATTTTTAGGAGTTTTATGATTTTTAGTGTTTTTTGGGGGTTTTATCATTTTTCATTTTTAGGGTTTAATGGGTTTAATTGTTTTAATGGTTTTTAGTGTTTATTATGATTTTTAGGGATTTTTTGTGGGTTTTAAGTGTTATTGGTAATTTAAGGTTTTTTTAGGTTTTTCAGGATTTTATGGTTTTTAATGATGGATTTTTTTTGGTATTTTTAATGTTTTCCAGGGTTTTTTGGGACATTTAGTGTTTTAGGGGTTTTATGGTTTATTAGTTTTTTTTATCATTGTTTAGGTTTTCTATGGGTTGCCACTATTTTTATGTTTTTAAAGTTTTGTTAGGGGTTTATCAATATTTTAAGGAATTTTTTTATATTTTTTGGGATTTTTAGTGACATTTTTTTATATTTCAATTTTTGAATGGTTTTTTGGTATTTTGAGCGATTTTTGAGTTTTTTCATTTTTTGGGGGTTAAGGGTTTTTAGTGTTTTAGGGGTTTAAGGTTTTTTTAGTTTTTTAATGGTATTTGTGTTAGTTTTTTTAATTTTTTAGGGAAATTATATGTTATTTAGGGTTTGTTATCAGTTTTTATGGTTTTTAGGGGTTTTATGGTGTTTAGGATTTTTAGGGATTTTTAGGGTTTTGTTCGTTTTTAGGATATTTATGGGTTTTGTGTGTGTTATATTTTTATTGTTTTCGATGTATATTTCTTGTTTTTTATGGTTTTATAAGTTTTTATGGTTTTTAGGTCTTTTTATGGTTTTATGCGTTTTTAGGGTTCTAGGGAATTTGAGGAGTTTTAGGGTTTTGTGGTTTTTTTTTGATATTTAGGTTTTTATTGTGTTTTTTATATTTTTATGGGTTTTAATTATTTTTAGGTATTTAAGGTTTTCTTATTCTTTCTTAAGGTTTTTACATGTTTTGAGATTTTAGGGGTTTTTAGGACATTTTTATGTTTCTTGTGTTTTAAGAATTTTTTGGGGTTTTGGGGTTTTTTAGGGTTATTATGAATTTTATGGTTTTTAGGTTTATTTCTTTTTTTTTGGTTTTTATTGTTTTTTAGAGTTTTTAGGGAAAGGAAGATGTGTGGGTCAATCTATTCCTGACCCCCTCAAATTTATTAGAAAAAAGATGCAGCAAACAAGGGGGAGGGGTCAAACTACCCACACCCAAAAACCCTTAACAACCCCAAACCCATAGAACCCAAAAATCCAAAAATCTTAGAAAAGAAAAAAATTAGAAAATGTCCCCATCAACACCTCCCATCCAAATAGTAACCAACATGCAACAATTCCATATCCATCAATAGAAACTTTGTCAACATTCATCACCACAATATCAGCAAAACTACAAAAAACCTTGCCTCAATACCACTATATTTCATCACCATACCATGTTCGGAAATCATCAGCCTAAACTCCAAACTTAGCTTCTCATGCCTTCACCACTCAACAGTGTTGTCCCACCAAGACATTCCCTTGATGTGAATCTGAACCACCAACACCATCCCAAATCCTCCACATACACCATTATACCAGACCAAGATGGAGTCCAAAGTGACGGGGAGGGAAGCAAGAGCAGAGGTGGGTGCAGGAGTCAAGGGGAACGACAATGGTGAGAATCCACACCAAAACATCCAAATCAAACAATCACCTAGCAGATCTTCCAAAAACTACACATCAGAATTACCACAAAAAGATGGCTTCCAACAACACAAACCCGGGCAGAACTGAACCAAGAACATCACACACAAGCAGTGGCCATCATTCCTCATCAAATCAGGCATCCATATATTCGATTTCCATCAACCAGGATCTTCTAACCATCCATAATCCAGAATATCACCTTTAATAGCAGCATATGACCACCAACACCCACACCCAAGCCCATTTCGTAGCACCCGAACCTCCTTAATTAGATCCAGATCCAGAAAACACTTCGCATCAAACCCATCAGGCAGCACCTGTAAAACGCAACCGAACAAGAGAAAACCAAAAAAGCATCCATCATGTTCAAACCAATCAATATCAAAAATCCATAAAATTGAAAATAGCATCTCCCATCCCATATATTGATAGGAACCATCCCCTTATCCAAACTCAAGGTCAAGAAACAACATTCTAAGAATAAGAACCACCACAATTGAAACAATCGAGCACCAAGTTATACTCAAAGATCAGAAACAGTAAACAAAGGAAAACATAAATTTGTACCTAATGAAACATACTAGAAGAAATAGCCAAATAAATGCATCTTCCAAAAAACAAAACTTTAATCCATAAGAATTTACCTGAAAGGTGTCCGAACTGTGGCACCCGAAGAGCCCAGGCTGGGACATGGGCTGACGCAGCGGAGACCACCTGCAAAGGGAACCAAATCCGAAAAGGTCGTATGTTTGAAAAACTAATCGATATGAGATCCCAAGGTAGGAAATAGATCATCTATTACGCTTTTATTGCATCCTTATTTGAGGCCTGCCACCCCGTTGACCTGAATGTGGGCACATCAGATCTGCAAGAATGACCGCGAACCGAGGCAGAAAAGAAATTTCTCCTTCCAAAACGACTAGATTTGAAGACACAACAGATCTCACAACCTCAATAGTCTTTGAAGCCCGAACACACCAAAAAAACAAAGGCCCTGCAGGGAACAGAAGCCATAGGCCCAGACAAAGACACCATACAGGGAAGTCATGGCCGCCAGAAAAAGGATACCACCACCACCATGAGACTGAAGAGCATATCCCGAGAAGACCTTCACCATGAAATAGAACGAACTAAAGATCCATCAATGAAGCTGCATGCAGAACGTAGGAGAAACCTTCATAGAGGCGTCAAGTGAGAGAGAGATCCTGGGGAGTTCATCGACTTCTTTTCATAATGATTTTAGGGGTTTAAAGGGGTTTTTAATTTTTAGTGGGTTTTAGGGTTTTTATGGTGTTTATGGTTTTTAAGGTTTTTTGGGGTTTCATATGTTTTTAGGATTCCAAATTTTACTTAGGTTTTTTAACTATTTTAAGTTGTGTTACATTTTTATTGACTTTTGGGATTTTTTATTAATTTTATATTTTTAGGGTTTTTAGGGATTTTGAGGGGTGTTATGTAATTTTTGGTCTTTTAGGTTTTTTACTTTTTTAGGGGATTAAATTTTTTCATGGTTTTTATGGTTTTGTTAGGGTTTTTCAGAGTTTTTAGGGTTTTTTATATTTTTGGGTATTTTTAGGGTTTTTTGGATTTTTATGGTTTTTTGAGATTTTATAGATTTTGATGTTTTTTGGGTTTTTACTATTTTAAGGGTTTTATTAATTTTAATTTTTTAGGTTTTAAGGTTTTCATAGGTTACTTTAGGATTTATTGTTTTTTTTAAATTTTTTATGTATGTTTTTATATTTTTTTTGATTTTTATGGTTTTTGAGGTTTTATGGTGTCCGAGGGTTTTTTATTATTTTTTTTGATTTTTAAGGTTTAATGGATTTTTGAGGTTTTTGGGATTTTTTGAGTTTTTTAGCAGTTTATGTTCTTTCTGAGTCTTTTAATGTTTTTAGGGGATTAAAGAGGTTTTATATGTTTTTAGTGGTTTTAGTGTTTTTATGTGTTTTTAGTATTTTTATGTTTTTAGAGGGTTTATGTTTTTTAGGGGTTTTAGGGTTTTAGGGTTTTAGGGTTTTTCGGGTTTTTAGAATTTTTTAGTATTTTTAGGGTTTTTATGTTTTTTTAGGTTTTTAACGTTTTCTTAGGGTTTTTAGGGTTTTTAGGGTTTTTAAAATTTTTAGGGACTTTATAAATTCTTTAGGAATTTTATGTGTTTTTATGTTTTTTAGTGATTTTGATGGTTTTTAGGGGTTTTAGGGTTTTAAATATTTTATAAGTTTTAAAAAAATTTATGTTTTTAGAGATTATCAGTGTTTTTATGTTTTATTAGGGTTTTCAGGTTTTTTTGGGGTTTTTATGTTATTAGCGTTTTAGTGATTTTTAAGGATTTTAATGGGTTTTTAAGGTTTTACGGGTTTTTAGTGTATTTAGGTTTTTTTGTTTTATTTTGGTGTTTTTTGTATTTTTATGAGTTTTATTTTTATTTTTAGAGTTTTTATTGAATTTATGGGATTTTAATGTTTTTAATATTTTAAGTGATTTTGTTGTTTTTTAGGTTTTTTGGTTTTATTCTAATTTATAGTGTTTTTAGAAATTTATATTTTTAGGGGTTTTAAGTATTTTTAGATTTTATGGCATTCATAGGGATTTTTCAGTGATTTTATGGATTTTTACTTTTTTAGGGATTTTTAGTGATTTTTTAGGATTAATAGTTTTTTAGGGTTTTTAATGATTTTTAGGGATTTTTAGATATTTTAGAATTTTTAGGTTTTTAAGGGGTTACCATGTTTTTAGTTTTTATGGGTTTTAAGGGGGTTTTAGAGGTCTAGTATTTTTTATGTTTTTAGGTAATTTAGGGATTTTATTTCTAATTTAATTTTTCGGGGGTGGGGGGGGGGGGTTTGAGTTTTCAAGGGTTTCTATTTTTTTATTGTTTTTAACATTTTTTGGGGATTTATGGGTTTTTGGAGTTTTTAGTGGGTTTTATGGGTTTTATGGGTTTCTATGGTTTTATGATATTTAAGGGTATTTTTGTTTTTGAGTTTTCTTAGGGGGGGGGTTAGTGGATTTTATGGTGTTTTAAATTTTTAGGTTTTTAGGGTTTTTAAGTGTTTTTAGGTTGTTGAGGTTTTCTTAGGGTTTTTAGTGTTTTTATTGGTTTTATATTTTTAGGTAATTTTTGGATTTTTTATGATTTTTATGGTTTTTTGGGTTTTTATGGTTATTGATGGGTTTTAGGTGGTTTTATGGGGTTTAAAATTTTTGTAGTGTTTTGGAGTTTTTAGAGTTATTTTTTTAGGTTTTTGAAGGTTTCAACATTTTCATGGTTTTATTGGTTTTTAGAGTTTTAGTGGCTTTATGGGATTTTAAGTATTTATGGTTTTGAGGGATTTTATGGTTATTATGGATTTTATGGAATTTAGGGTTTTCAATATTATTTATGGTTTTTTGGCTTTGTTTTTCTTTTTTTATGTCATTTGGGGTTTTAAGGGTTTTTAGGTTTTTAATTCTTTGTTAGGGTTCTTATGGGATTTCATGATTTTCTATGTTTTTTTATCGTTTTTAGTGATTTTTAGGATTTTTATAGTTTTTTAGGAGATTTACATATTTTTTTGGGTTTTAGTGGTTTTAGGGTTCTTATCGATTTTTTTTTTGTGTTTTTTGAGTTATTAGTGTTTTCATAGTTTATTAGAGGTTTTAAAAGTTTTAAGGGTTTAAAGGATTTTTAGTTGTTTTTTCATATGTTTTGGGGTTTTATGGTATTTATATGGTTTTAGTGTCTTTTGGGTCTTTTGGGGTTTTATTACTTTTTATGTTTTTATGGGTTTTATGTTTTATTTTTGTTTTTTTGGTTTTATTAGGGGGTTTCGGGGTTTTTGTGTGTTTTTGTGTTTTTAGGAATTTTTTGGTATTTTTGTGATTTTTATGGTTTTTAGTGTTTTTAGGGATTATGGGTGGTTTTAATAGGATTTTTGGGTTTCTATCATTTTTTAGGTATTTAGGGTTTTTTATTGTTTTAAGGTTTTTATAGTTATTTATTATTTTTAGGGTTTTTCAAGGTTTCTATTTTTTTGGGTTTTTAGGGATTTTTTTGGATTTTTATGGTTTTTAGTGTTTTTAGGGATTTTGAGGATTATTATGGGTTTTTATGTTTTTATGGGGTTTTTTGAGTATTTAGGGTTTTTTTAGTTTTTAAGGTATTTATGTTTTTTTTAAAAAAATTAACATTTTAGTTGTTTAAATGGTTTTAGTGTTTTTAGTGGTATTAGAGTTTTTATTGGTTTTAGGGTTTTTAAAAATATTAGTTAGTTTTTTTTTGTTTTTAGGGGTTTTAGTGTTTTTAGGGTGTTTTATGGTTTTTATCATTTTTATGTTTTTAGGGGTTTTGAGGGTTTTTATGTTTTGATGGTTTTTAGGGGTTTTTTGGGTTTTAGGGTTTTCTATATTTTAAGTGTTTTTAGGGTTTTATGGTTTTATGGTTTTATAGTGTTTTAGGTATTTGGACGGGTTTGGGGGGGGGGTGGTTAGGGGTTTAAAATTTTAGATTTTTATCAATTTTTCTTGTTTTTAGGGGTTTTATGTGTTTTTAAATATTTAAAGATTTCTTAGGGGATATTAGGGTTTTTATTATTTTTTATGTTTTTTTTGGATTTTTATGAATTTTTTATTAATTTAATCATTTTTAGGGTTTTTAGCATGTTTTGTGGTTTTTATGGTTTTTAGGTATTTAGTGATATTAGGGTTTTATGAGTTTTTAAGTTTTTTTTTTTATTTTTATGTTATTAATTATTTTTATAGTTCTTTATTTTTTTAGGTTTTTGATGTGTTTTTATATTTTTAATGGTTTTTAGGGTTTTTTAGGGTTTTTATGAGTTCATAGTAATTTTTAGAGTTTATGGGTTTTATGGTTTTTAGTGGTTTTTTGAGGTTTTTAGGGTTTTTTGTATTTTTTTTATGTTTCTAAGGATTTTATGTGTTTTTAGTTCTTTATGGTTATCATAGAGTTTTTCGGGGTTTTAACGGTTTTTCAATTTTTATTTTTTAGGGATTTTTTAGGTTTTTATGGGTTTTTAGGGTTTTTAGGGACTTTTAGGATTTTAAGGGTTTTTAGTGTTTTTATTATTTTTAGGGGATTTTTGGTTTTTTGATATTTATAGGTATTTTAAGGTTTTTAGACTTTTTAATGGTTTCAGTGGTTTAAAGGGTTCTTATACTTTTAGTGGGTTTTATGTGGTGTTAGTTTTTTTAATATTTTAGAGGTATTTATAGTTTTTAGGCGTTTTTAGGGTTTTTAGGGTCTTTTCAAGTTTTACCATTTTTTAAGTTTTTTAGGGGTTTAAATTGTATTTTGGTTTTTATGGTTTTCTTAGGGGTTTTTAGGTTTTTTTAGGTTTTTTGGTTTTTTACTTTTTTTTGTATTTTTCTGGGTTTTTAGGGTTTTAATGATTTTGAGGGTTTTTAATGTTTTTTGGGTTTTTAGGGGTTTTATCATTTTTTAAGTTTTTTATTGGGTTGATTTTTTTTTTGTATTTAAGGTTTTCTTATGGTTTTAATGTGTTTTTTGGGTTTTTACATGTTTTGGTAGTTTTAGGGTTTTGTAAATATTTTTTTGGGGTTTTAAGGTTTTTAATGTTTTTGAGGATTTATGTGTTTTGAAGTTTTTTGTGGTTTTCATTAGTCTTAAGGGTTTTTTTAGGTATTTTATGGTTTTTTTGGAGTCTTCTAATAGTTTTAGGAGATTTAAGGGGTTTTAGAGTTTATAATGGGGGTTTTAGGGGGTTTATGGGATTTTAGTGTTTTTATGGTTCTTAGGGGTTTTACGGTTTTTTTGGATTTTTAGGGTTTTATGGTTTTTTTTGGTTTTATGACATTTTATGGTTTTAGTGTTTTTATGTTTTAAGAGGTTTTAATTTTTTTTGGTTTTTATGATTTTCTTAGGGTTTTTTACGTTTTTAGGGATTTTATGTTTTTATGGATTTCTAGAGCTTTTTTATGATTTTTTAATTTTTGGGGTTTTTAGTGAACAAGAACAAACACTCTCCCAAAAAAACAATCTTTCCAATAGCCTCATATAGAAGTTTCAATGTAATACCACTATTTAAATTCATTGGAAATTCATGATCAAGGACAAACACTTTCTCACATCAGTCAAGTTTGTTAGTCTATTATGGTAGAAAACTGAAAGAAAGTGCATAAACCTACCCGAATTTATTAAAACCTCAAGTAGCCTCGCATGGATTAATCCATAGAAGTAATTTGGAATATCGTGATGAAAAATAGGGGCAAACCAAAATCTCTTCCCCCACACCTGAGTACATTCAGTTTCTGGAGGATGAGCCCGTAAGGGGCGACGCAGCGCGAGGGTTTTCTCTCCCGGCGCCGCCTCCTGGTTTCGCCCCGGTCAGGCGCTGCTTCCTCCCATTCCTTGTCTGTGGTTCACGGCGGGGACTTCCTTGGCTCGGTCGCCTTGATGGTGCGCTTGATTCAGCCTTCTTCACGGCGGCGCAGGCGTCGAACGACCGAGTCCCAGAGTCCGCGGGTTGAGGGAGTCTTCCCGTTCGTGGTCGCAGGCATCTGGTGAGGGGTGTGACCTCCGGGGGTCTGAAGGTTGGTAGCGCTGGGTTTCGGAACAAGATCTGGTTTTTACTGGGTCCTTCTCCAGTTTTGTGCGTTTTTCTGTTTTTTTCTTTTTTCATTCTGTCCTTCCTGCTTCTGGTTCCTGTATGGATGAATTTTGTTGTCGTTTCATGGATGGATCTGGCGGTTTCATGCCGCTGTTTTTGATGTTCATGCGTCTTTGCGAGCATGGTATGAGTCTTTTCCTCTTTGTTTCGAGGTTGATGTTTTTGTGTGTGTGGAAGTTTCCGTATGTTGTGATTTCTTCGGCCTCCACCGAGGATCTGGTGTGTACCGCTGATGTTTGTACCGGTGAGGTCGATGGACGAGACGAGGATGGTCGATGGTGGACGATGACGGTCGCCGGTGATGGAGTTTACGGGAGCCGGTGAACCTCGCCGGTGTCCCGATGAAGTGGGTTTTCCGGTCACATCGGGGGCGTATCCCAAGGATGATGAGATGGTGGCAGGTGATCCCGGGTTTCGAGGTGGCGTGTGGGCTCGCGGCTCGAGGAGTTATGCGGTTTGATGGTGGTTTTTTGAATTTTGAAAAGTTTGATTGTATCCTTGGGTCCCGGCAACCCCTTTAAACCGGCTTTCTGATAATGAAAAAATATGATTTCCGGGGGGAGTACATTCAGTTTCCACTGGTAGAAAATGAAGGACAAAAAAAAAATACCCCCTACTCTAGATACGGAATGGGGATATATCCCCATTATAGTCACTGGTGAAACCAATAATATCCTGAAAATGGTAAATGGGTAAAGATATATCCATTCTCTTATCCTTCATACCTTCAAGGATATTATAACAATGACTATGGTAGTTTTAGAAGGGATGACACACAACTTCGTCCCCACAAATGGGGTGACTCATTAGCATGTCACTTCGGAGAAGACACATAGAGTTTCTACGGTCCAGGAGGGTCATGTGGAAAACTCCCCCACAATATGAATATAGATTGATTGAGAACATAAACCTATTTCAACCAGAGGTAATCAGCCAAATCCAATGGCCACATCATGGGAGGCATAAACCCACACCAAAATTCCAGAAGCCTGCCAAAAAATTTTGGTAGAAACATGAGAGTTAGTCAAACAAGATTTCATACTATAAAAAGACTTTCCTGAGCAAGTGTCCTTAGTAAATCATATTAAGGATTCCAAAAAGAATACTAACTAAAAATGACTAGAAGATGAAGAGTTGATCTATGATCTTGCTCTACTTAATGATGGAGTTCTTTAAGCCCTCAAACATTTATCTGTGGTAGCTCAAGATATTACTCTCTCATTAACAATTTATAAGGATAGTATCAGTTATTCTAAAGGTCCTCCCCAAAAACTTAATTATAAATTATTTCCTAATGTTCATAATTTGATCAATCTCGGGATCCCATCTCTTAATGAGAGACATGGAAGCCCTCAGCATGGTCAGAAGTCCAAACACAAAGAAGGACTTCCCCTTGTTTTCATCCACCTTGAAGGTCCTCACAAGGACACTTTTTATTGATATTATCCTTGAATCCAGACATCAACCAATAATGGAATTCCTCCCCATTATGGTATTCACAGTAAAAGATTGCTCAACATTAGTGTTTCACTTCTCCAAAAAGGTCCTCCCCTTTGAAATTTAATGATGATAAAGTCATACTACCACAATGGACTTTGGAAAATGATTCCATTCATGTGTGATGTCTTTTCATCAACAAGTGAAATCCTTTTTGAACCGAAAGACAACCCAAGGTGATGATCAATATCTAAACTACCCTTAGATTTAATGCCTTCCAATATTACAGAGGATTTCCCTACCAATATTTCCATTTACAATAATGTAGGATAGAAGTTTCTACATTGGTCGAATCAGGTCAAGGAGCCTCTAGAGGAATAAAAATAAGTAATGAGAAATATGAGGAAATAGTTGTCTAAGGATGACATGCTAGTCATGTTTTATCATTTAGACACTCCTCAATGCAGAATTCTAGAGTCATTGTAAGAATATTGAACACACAAAATCTAACTCAACATATGGAACAATATACATCACTTAAAAGAAGATGTATTACCCTATGAGGAGTATCAATGTCAGGACAACGTAACAGAATTAATGCAATACAAAATTAACTTAGCGGCCCTCCTAGCCACATGACATCCATTTTTGGGGAAATAGAAAGTGTCTATTCAAAACGCATTCTTCAATGCATTAAAATAATTGTGTCAAATGATCACAGATACCCTATCCAACGTTTATAATAGAGTTTGGGATAAACATGAAGTGTTTCATATCACCGTGCTCCCAAACCTACAAAGCACACCAAATATGGAATCATGTAATTTTATGGCTTTATGCCAGCTTCAACATATAGACTATGTTCATGAATGATGATATTCTCATAAAAAACAGGCCCTCATAAACTCTCTCCAATGTCGATCCAGAAGAGAGAAATCTATTGAAATACTCTTGCATCATACATCTAAAAATATCAAGTAGGCATACACCGAAGAGAATTTTTTCATTAGATTAAGAAAATTTCATAGATAGTGAAAAACTATTTGGAAGTAGTTGATTCAGGTGCATACCAAATAACGTACACAACCCATGATTGAACGCGACTCTATAAAATACAGAGGGTATCCATGAAATTAAAATCCATGGAAATCAAAGAAAAACCCCATCTAATAGGGATGTGGGATTTTTAAAACAACATTCTTCATCCGAAAACCAGACCTAATGATTCGTGAGGGTGTGATGAGAACATTCCTATCCCTAATGGTTGGGCTATTTTTTACCTCAACAAACTCCTCCTCAAAGGATTTTAGTTTTCTCCTCATTAGGAGGAACACTATAGAATTAATCATCCTAGTTCGTCCCATCCTATGATTCAGTATCTTTATTAGGGACATGCAGGGGATTACTTTCTAGAGATTCCATTCAAATTTACTTCCACCAAAAGGATCCAAGAAAATCTAATAAGGATAGTACAATGCATTGTAGAGGGTATAGAAAAAGCTAGTCACTCAAAGACACTAATGAAATTATTAAAATTAATTATGCATCAGTGAATGTAATTAACACTAACCCTATAGAACATATAGAACTTGAGGCAGATTCATAGGATTTGAAAGAGAAAATTTTAGTTCATAATCTGGTACACATTGAATAAATTGAAGGATGTGTGTGTACCTAAAACCTGAGGCTTTACTTGAATTTTAATGTTCCTATAACTTTTCCTTCACTTCCTCCTCAAAGGGAATCCATCAAGGAAAATGTAGATTTTGTATTACACCTCAAATACCTCCTGATGAGGTTCAACCCCTTACACTTCATGAAATATTTGATAATAAAGATGAAGAGATGAATGAATTTAGTTGACTCAATGCAAAACTAATTTGAGGTAGACTTTGTACCATATATGTTATACAAGTGGAGCCTTAACTCACACTCCCAACTGGTGCACCTCAAAAATGAGGGTTTACTAAAAACCCCAAAGGGATATGGAACATCTAGTCAATGTTGGGTACGAACACCCAATATACATATATCCCATGATAGCATATCAGGTTTTCTCTTCATTGGGTACACAACTAGAATAGGGCCAAGAACATCCTTAAGGGTCTTCCCCAATAGGTTACCCAAGAAATATATTAGTAGGGAAACCATAGTTGGTTCTAAATACTTATTTCCCTGTTCAAGTTCCTGCTCAGCCATACATTCCTCAAAGGATCATTAAAACTATTGAGTTTCTAATAGCTCGATTGGAAGCTATGGATGAACAATGTGCACCGATATAGCCAGAGACAAAACCTGACCTCGAATGTTTTGATCCGACTCTTCCCCTACCAAACATTGGGAACCCTACCATTCTAATTTTCAATATCTTAGGGGACCTAGAGCAACATTTTTCATTTTTCATGTCCTACTATGATCCCATAATAGGGACCCCTGAATAGAAGGTGGCGGTGTCACTCATGTTCTTCATGAAATCACTACTGGTAAAAACAGTTGTTTGGTACACAATCTTTCCATCTCATTCAATTACAGTGTTGGAAGATCTCTATTGGAAGTTTCTCTTCCATTTTAGCTCAACATTATATAATATGATAATCCTCAACATCTCAAGTTTCAAGTAGTGGTAGAATGATATGGTCTCTGATTTCATTGTTTGGTGTAATGGGTGGGCATATTACCTAAATCTATAACATCTCCAAGTGGATTTTTGTCCATATTTATAGGGAGTAATCATGACTCATTTTTCACACCACTCATCCCTATGAAATACAAAAGAGGGATTTTGGGCCTTGTCATGATTTCCCAAAGATTATAAAAATCCCTCACACAAACCATGGCTAAGTACCAAGTAATTCCTTTCACTTAAGAAAATATAGAGGGGAAAGAAGAGGTTTCCACTCTTACATATAAGCAGACCCCCAGACCCACTCCAATGCTTACACCATACTGTATGGAACCCCACCTCAGCATCATAAACATGCCTACCTCATCAGGATGTTCAAAGGAAACATAGAAAATACAATTTTAGGAGATTATGAAAAAAGTTTATTCTTTATGAAATGACCAATTCCCCGGCTACGTAATCACAACATTGTAGAAACACTTTGTCATGTCAACAAATACCGTTATTACTAAAATGGATGGTGATGAAGATCTCTAAAACTATTACCAATTCCATTGAGAATTAGGACACAACATCCAGGAATATTTTTTTATCAATGAAACCTTGAAGAAGATGGTAAACTTTGTGAAATTGAAGTTGGTCTAGCCTCATTATCAAGTATCATGTGTTACTTCTATTGAAATGAAGGAAGAGAGTGAATTTTTGGAAGTTAATAGCAGGGGTACATAGAATTTCAGTGACTAGATAGTCAGAAATGTTTAACCAGACTCATTTTATCCTTCAATCACAGTTGAAATAGGGCAATATTCCCCTGAAAACTTCATCTATGACACAACCAACTTCATCAACATCTCAGTCCTCTAAGAGACAGTTCTCCAGAAAATGACATGGATGGAACATAAATAAATAATAAAAAACAGGAAGATGAGAATACAGAAAGGCCAATGTTTGATTTGAATTAATATGACTTCATTCTTACAGTATTTAAAGCATGATAATTTCCCCACCAAACAGTACTACAAGAAGCAACCTACCAGATGAAGTCCTCATAATATGCGGAGTGAATCTTTTGATTCATCAATTTTATCCATTTAATTAACACATTATAATATGATGAATGTGATTAGAAACCCAAATTCCTTAAAACTAATTGGGGAGTTAGGATAATAGGTCCCCATGGTTGAGGATACGGAGGGATACATGGTCAGTCTAGGAGTCACTAATCTAGCCATGTCCCTACTCTAAATGTCTATGCAGACAAAACTCACGGAAGACCTCTTTAGGGAGATCATTAGAGGCATGAGATTTCCCCCATATAATCTTGAGTTTTTCCCTAAATCAATCATTCTGGAAGATCGACCAGAGGAGGATCCAAAAACCAATCAATATTGGCGCACCAACAAACCTAGCTGACCTAACCCACCAATGACGGAAGTACCTTCCAATACTATTCAAAGGGCCTACATGCCAACATTGAGTACGTCCGTTCCTAAAGTTCCCATGAAGTAGAATCTTCATACTAGGAGGTATATTCCTCTGGGCCAAAAGTATTAAATATTAATGAAGTTAGCTATAGTGTTGGCCAAGTTTTCAATCCCAGATTCTTTGAGTCTATCAAAAGACCTCTGCGAATCACATATAGAGGAATTTTCAATCTATCAAGAATTTGTGGTCGATGTTTCTACTACTGAATTATATCACACATATAGTGATCCTTCATAATACCACACGATCATCTCTTTCATAGATAAGGATGGAGATTCCATCAAAATTGGATATGTCAAACCTTTTTATGTATCAAAAAATATAAATGACATTGATATCTGATGATCCTTAATTGAAAATGAATTTGGAGTTAACCATATTCTAGTTTAAAATCTCTATAAACTGGGCTTCAATGAGTCTAAATTATCTCCCTCCACTGTAATTTTTTAGGGTTATGATAATAATGATAAAAATTCTCTTGGTGAAGTCTAACTCTGTACTCAAATCGAGGATCTCATGTCGGACTCAAAATACATTTTTTTTGGTAGTATACATCCTTTAATGTTCGTATGGGAAGGAATTGGTTACATAATCTTGTGGATATTCCCTCATCATAACACAAGTGCCTCTAATATTTAATAAATGGTTTAATTGGGGCATTATATGGTGAAAATTCCCCATTTAAATCCAATAAATCATAATAAATAAACACAAAATTATACTAAATGGATGGGAAACAGCCCATGACTAACGATTTAGATCAAATAAATTCCTCTAATAGTATGGATAGGGTCCCATATAATATTTCCAAGAATATTAGTGCCAATTATGTGATTCCAATTAATCAAATTTAAGGGGTGGGTCTGAATTAAAGAACACTATTAAAAAAAATCCAGGATATAAATCATTAAAAAAGAACATGGAAATATTGGAGTGGTCATTGAATCTACAAAAAGTAACTGTAGTCCATGTGAAGGCACCCTCATTCCATCCACCGAGCTTCAAAGATACACTACATCGTCAATTGTTTCATAAGTACCTATTTCATCTTCTGAATGATATCAAAATATTTATACCTCCCCTATCTTTGAGAAGTTGAATTCATTACTCACTTACCATCTAGAGGTGGAAGAGGAAAATAAATATGAGGATAAAGAGGGGGAAGACATAAGGTATACCTCTTCATCATTTTATGAAGGTTTCTTTACTACTGTAGGAATGCTCAAAGAAATATATCTGGGTTCAAAACATGATCCATGACCAAATTATATTAGTGTGACCATTAATTTTAAATAAGAATAGGTATACACATCTTTCCTGAAGAAATATTAGGGTGTTTTTTCCATGAATTACACAAAATTATAGGCCTCAAAGATGAGGTGGCCACTCATCAATTAGGATTTCTAGAATACCACCATGGATGCAAATAGGAAGCCATAAAAACACATTGAACCCATGCCTCTAAAATTGAGGCTGAAGTGGATAATATAATCAAGGATGATTTCATATGAGAAGTTTAATATCTGAAATGGCTGGAAAATATCGACCCATTGAAGAAGAGGAATGAGAAAATTGGGGTTTTTACTTCAGAGATCTAAATCGACACTTTTCGATATATGACTTCCTGAATCCAATTACAAAGCTATTGATTGATTGTAATTACCAGATACCAAGTCCTATCATTCTTGGATGGCTATTTAGGTTACAACCAAATATAACTATCCACATAAGATGAAGAAGCCACTACCTGTAGGACCCCATAAAGTATTCTATTTTCAGGTAATTACATTTGGTTTTATTAATGTTGTCACCACATAAAAACATTCCATGTGCCATATCTTAAAAGAATTAGGGTAAAATTTTCCAAACGATACATTGGTGATCTTATGGTTAAGTCCTGATACATTTCTAACAACTTTCATGTACTAGAGACCATCTTAAAAAAACATTGACAACATATACAGAAGATGAACCCCTTGAAATGTGATTTTTGGGTAGCCTCAGGAAAATTTCTTGGCTTCATTTTATGCCATCAAGACATCGAATTAAAAAATTAGAATATAGTGTCTATCCTCATAATGTCACCACCTAAAATCCTAAAATAGTTGAGAGTACTTCAAGGACACTTGGAATACATCTAGTGCCTTATATCTAACCTCATAGAAAAGTTTTCTCCCTTAACCATGTTAATGAAGAAGGTGTTCACATATCAATGGACCAATGACTATCAAGAATAATTTTAAAATCTCATGATGTATCTCTTGAAATAACCATTACTAATGCCACCTGTTGAGGGATAGTTTCTCATTCTTTATGTTATATCCCTAGAGAGACCACTAGGCACTTTCCTCATTCCAAAGAATGGTGCTGAGAATGAAAAAATCATTTATTATCTCAATCGAACCAAGACTGATGCCGAGACTCACTACATGGATATGAAGAAATTATTTATATCATTAATCTTTGTGGTTCAAAAAACAAGTAACTACTTGTAGCACCATAAGGACTATTTGGTCTCTTACAATAACCCACTCAAATATATCCTTAGTCCTCCAATGTTTATGAGAAGTTTGGTATGGTGGGCGGCTATCCTAAAATAGTTTGATATATAGTTCATTACTCATAAATAATTAAAAGGATTGGATTTGTGAGATTTTCTAAAGGAGAACCCATCTGTAGAAATGAAGTTGTTAAATACAAAATTTTCAGATCAAGATATCTTTTATATTCAAGAGGGACCCAAAATGTGGGAAATGTTTTTTGATAGTGCATCTATAATTCCATCACGGAAGAGAATGGGGGACCCCAAACTCAATAATATTGGGTTACGGGCCATGAACATCTATCTAGAAATGGAAGTCTTTCCTTAATCCTTCATGCTATCAGAGGGATATAAAAACAATTAGGTGGAATATCATGGCCTTATTTCTGGCCTATAACAAGCAATCCAAATACCAGTTGGACTCCAAGAGGTAAAAGGCGATTCAGAGTTGGTAATCGAACAAATTAAATGGGGATTATGTTATCAAAAAATAATAGAAAATCCCCTCTATTTATTATATCTGAGGGTTAATAGTAGAGTTCCTGTCAGAGACGATGTTTATTCACATACTGTGATCACATAATTCCCATGTGTATGCATTTGAAAATATAGTTTTGGACTTAGTAGATCCAAAATGGGATAAAAATTTCATCAAAATTGTTCATCGTCAAACCCTATCACCTTTTGATTGTGTAAATATAGAAGATATATCAATAAAATCACTCAGGTCCCCAAACCATATGGTCCAAAAATTTGATAGATGACACACATCATTGACTACCTTCAAAATTGATTACCCCAATTGGATAGATCTATGAAAGAGAAAATTAAATGGTGGGAAACCAAATCCACTCTTTATGGTGACCTATATCACTAGAATGTCCTATATAAATGAGAATATGATGGATTCCTTCTCAGATGTATCAGTGGAGAAGAGACTATGGATATCATGAAATAATTTAATGTAGGAGAATACGGTGTCAACCAGTCAGGGTTTTGGCTTTACAACCAAATCTAATGTTTATGATACATCTGGAATTTGGTGACACAAGATTTAACATAATTTATAAAGGAATTTAATTCCCACCAAGTACATTCCAACTTCATCCAACGACCGTCTATGTTGTTAAATACACCAAAATACTTCTGGAAAATTTCCATACGGGGAATGAAGGTTGTGGGGACACACCCTCGATCTACAGACAAATAGTTCAAATACATCTTAACTACTATTGATTTCTTCATAAAACGGGATGAGGAAATACCCCTCAATGAAATTAGGGCCAAAAGTATTATTAGATTTTTAAATGAAAACATCATTACCATATTTTTTCCCTCATAATATACTAAAGGACAATAAAACCAATTTTTATTTTCCTTAGGTGGAATGTCTATATGAGGAGTATAACATCAAATCCAAACACTCGTCCTGCTATCATGAAACGACTAACAGGTAGTCAATAGACATCAATAGGACCCTATCGAATATACTCCAAAAAAATGGAAGATAAATATAAGAAGTATTTCCCTAATAATCTCTTGTATTCACTATGGGCCTACCGAACCCAACCCGTAACATAGCATGAGAGACCATGTATTCACTAGTGTATAGGACAAAACCATTCCTTCACATTCAGGACCAATTACCTTAACTATGTATTCCCATATGTGACTATCTATACATGCAATAGAAATCTCAGAAATGACTAGATGAAATAGATAATATTAATGAGAAAATATTGTACACTTTGGATCACTTTGATGTCTATAAAAATTGGATAGTGTGACCATTAAAAAATATGGTTTTCTTCTATTCATTCCTCCAAGGGGAGTTGGTATTGGTCTTTAGGACTCTAATGATACTAGCTAAGAAGAATCTAAAACATGAGTTAGAGTGGGTGGAGCATTATTTGATACATAAAGTCCACTCTAACAGAGATTATTATTTAATCTCAATGGATGTATAGCTCATTACGACCCTAAACAATTCATGGTTCCTAAAGAATTATTTTGCGTAATCCCATGATTATCATCAAGTAATATGATATTAAACTGCACATCACTATATTATTCAAACTATAAGTCTTTAAACTTCGTATCATGTCATCCTGACCGTATGATGTTAAACTGCATGGTATATGTCTTAGATGCGTGATGTTAAATTATGTAGTCAATATTTATCTCATGAACATAAAAAATCATGATATATCATCCATGATGAAAGTCAATAAACTTCATGAAAAAAATTTCCTAGTCAAAATACCTTAGAATGCATGGAAAATTCCTCATCACATGATTTAAAATGGCATGGTTCATGTTCTTACTGCAAGATATTAAACTGCCTGGATAACATCTCCTTAACATGAAAAAAGCTGCATGACATTTTACAGAACTACGTATGGATTGATTCCATTTTAAATGTGATTTTTAGTGACACCTAAACCTTACGTCCTGGGCCGAACCATCATTCTGCAAAACATAAAAGTCACATTTCCTCATTTTGAACCCTAATTGATGTGGTGAACTATTTTCAAGAACTATATGTGGATCGATTCCATACATCAAAGGATAGGTAATGGTGGTCAAACTGATAATCTATGGCCCAACCACAGTACAATTTCCCTTTCATGTCAGGTGACCCATATCCTTACCAAAATATATTAAATTACATGGATAACATCCTCATTGCATGAAAATAAAATACATAGACTTTTAAAGAACTATGTATGCCTTGATTAACATTCCAATGAGATATATTGTGATGGAGAAATCTCCAATACTAGGTTCATCCGCAATGCATAAAAAAATAACCCCTCCTTCTATATGGTCCCGACCTGCACATGGATCCATTCAAGAACTATATATAGATTGATTCTCATTATAATGAGATATGTAGTGACTCTTGGATCATGAATCATGGCCCAAATACCAGAAAATATAAATTAAACTCTTGTTAATTTTCATCACCTTTGAATGGTGGAGGAATCATTGGTTACTCCTTATTTTTCACATTGAGCATCGCTCATGTGGGCTTAAGAGTTTTTGGTAAAGAATTTCCTTATATAAGGTATATAAATTCACATCGAGGTTATCATTGTAACCATCCAAACTTTTATCAATGGAATTTATCCCTTCTTATAATTATATCATATAGTATAAATCAAATAAAAAAAATAGATACCACAATAAGAAAATTTATAAATGAATAATGTATTATATGAGATAATTTTTCAGAAATTAAGGAACATATACTGATGGAATAGAAACATGACCTTTTGAGTAGTAAAATGACCATTAGGAATGGTAATTCATCCAATAGAATAGTAACTTCACCATTTAAAGAATAACTAAAATTTGTTTATCTTATGAAAGAAAATATAATATATTTATATCATGATATAAGT
Source organism: Viscum album (assembly GCA_963277665.1). NCBI lineage: Eukaryota > Viridiplantae > Streptophyta > Magnoliopsida > Santalales > Viscaceae > Viscum > Viscum album. The sequence continues at coordinate 481,359,080 of OY728162.1, forward strand.
AAATAAATATGTTGAAAAAGATAAATTATGTATTGGTATTTTAATAAGTCATAAATACTTATTTACGATTTTATAATTAATATATTGATTTAAAAGAAAAATTATTTTCATAAAATATACTCATAAATTAATATATTGTTGGCTTATGATTATAACATAATTTTATGAGGCCTTAGTTTTTTGAAGGCGTCATAAAATCAGCTATAATTTTAAAATTGATATTTTTCGAATAAATGATTATTTTCATTAAAAATTAAATTTATCATATTTAGAAAATTATTTTCAAATAATTGAGTTCATTTTTGAATTCTACGAATTGAAAAATGTTAGGTTGATTTTTTGTATTTTTCTGAAATAGATGGATTTTTTATGAATATTAAAATACGATAATTTAGGGTATATATACATTATAAGTTAAATACACTATTCATTGAGTTATTGATAATTTAATCACTATAATATCAAAATCCCCTGGATTATTTTAAAAATTTTAATTATCGTTCTCAATAAATTCATAGACTTGATCCAAAATAATAAACTAATGAATAAAATAATGGGAAAACACCCCTCTCCTCCCTTACAAATATCACCCCTCACCACCTATTCTCCTCACACATCTCAATCTTCAATAATTTTCTAACTTCGATTAAAATCCATTTCCAATCCCCTTCCCCATGTCAAGGAGTTTTTAGACTCAATAAAAGACAAAACCTAGTGGTCGTAAAGAGGATCTCAAAGAGGATAATTCAAGGTAAAATCCTCTATCTTTTTTTAAAATTTCCTTCTCTTATTCTCTCCTAACATCATCCTTAATAATGTAAATTATAACACCAAAATATTTTACATACTATAATTCTATCATGGTAATTGAATATTCATCATGAATATCCTTTATCCATCTCTCTCTATCTCTCTTTTATTATAAAAATTAAATCATCACTCATGATGTGTCAATTTACTGACATTATAGATGATGTGTTTTCATTTTCCTTCAACACCATCATGGATATTAATAAAACCACTATAATGGTTGTTACATACTTTAAAATTTATTTTATAACTCTTTTTATATTATAGACTTAAAATATTTTCATAATACTAAATGATAAATCAAATCGAGTTTATTGTGATCGAAAATCACCAAATTTAACCTGAACTATTATCATTACCTATTATCTAATGATTCAACCTCATTAGAGATAACCAAATTATATTTAAGACCAATTAAACCTATTTAATATCATTAATAACATATAATTTTAATTCTTTACAATTACCCCTACTTTCTATGAACTTCTATACATCTGTACAAGTAAACTAATCATGAAAACCAAGAAAACAAACACTCCTAAATGATGAAATTAAACTATATTACTCATTAAAAATCCCATAAATGAAAAAAATAAAGCTATAATGAATAAAATTCATTTAAAAAGGTTCTGTATTTTTTAATTAATAAATATAATTTTATTATCTTGGATATTAAAGTGAAGAAAGAATTAATACACAGTGTAATGATATTTTCGAACCCGACCTTATTTCTTTGGGTTTTCCCTCTTTCACTCCATTTTGACTATGAATGTAACATTAATATTCCTTAAATATAATTTTTTATCATTAATTTTTCTTTTCTAGATATACATGTTTCCAATCAAATATTATGAAAAATGAAAATATTTTTCCAAAAGAAATTTTATTTCTCAAAACACAACATTTACTTCTCGTGAGATTGTTTCTTCCTCTCTCAAGATTTATGATTATTATACCAATTATGTTATTATCTATTTATTTTGGGAACCCCAATGTTTATTCATGAAATTATTACTTAATAAATTAAACCCATTTATTTCCTTGTGTTATTTTATGTCCAAAATTGATATAAATTTTATGTGGTATGCATGATTATGTAAATGTTATAATGTGATAGGTACACCCAAATTTATATAGTACATGTAAATGTTAGGATGTGATTGGTGAGACAATAATTATATAACACTCCAATGCATTGGGTAATGTGACGAATCTCATGAGTTAAAGTGAAATATTCATGATCATGATGCTAGATTTGTTCACAAATATGTGTGGTATTTGAACACTAAGACATTATGCTTCATTTTTATGCGAAGACACATTCCATTCCTCTATCTAATTCTTCCTCTCATGATTATGATGATGATAACATGATTATGTTATGATGATTATGATTATTCTCACCCCATGTTACGTTGATCCATTTTCTTATATATCCCCTTACTAGGATTTTAGATAACCCCTTTCATTGATGTATATCTTTAGGTGATTACCTGTACTAAGGAGAACACAAGGACCAATAAGAATCTACTGAAGATGGAATTAAATACATGTTTATGTTTTATTTTTTAAATGTTGTGCATGGTCCTAATTTTTCAAAGAAAATAAACCTTTGGATCCTGGATTTGAAACAATTTTATGTTGTTTAGCTTTAAAATTATGTATTAATCATGTAATAAAATGTATGTTTTCTATAATCATGGTTCTAGTTTCAAGAACTTAAAATGCACACCAGATGCCTTTGACCATAAGACAATAAACGTCACGGTTCCTTAAGAAATATATATGGATTAATTATCTTTACCATGAGATATGTATTAAAACTGATATCCTACATATTTTTCCATCCATAATACATTCCCCAACTATATTATGTATGAGTCATGTCTACATAAGAGGATATAATATGGGTTATCAACCCATGCGTGAGCCCATATTAAAAAAAATTATTTCCACACATGAATGCAATTGGTGTGGGGAATTATTTCTAGAACTACATATGGATTTACTATTTATCTTTCAGGATATGTAGTGACACTCAGCCTTACCCCTTGGTCTACCCAAAATATTCCTTTTTCATGTAGATTAACCTTCATCTTTACCACATGGCATTATACCTCATGGATGATGTCTTTATGCATGATGTTAAACTAAATGGTTCTCTAAGAACTATGTGTGGCCTGATTATCATCCCAAAGAGATATGTAGTGATTCTTAGGGATTTTTTCATAGTCCCTACCCAAGGGTAATAAAAATAGACCAATCTACCACATACAAACCACAAATCTACACAAGATCTCTTAATTTGGGTCCCCTTATTTTGGGATCCACCAAGAAAATAAAGATATCCCCTTATATATATGAGTCTAATATATGAAAATGACCCCTTCACTTCATGGATGATATTGGAAAAAATTAATCCATTATGCTTGAACATATTCCATCCACACTTAATACTCGTAATCTAGAGAATTCCAGGCCTCTATAATCTTCCTCTATCCATCGAGGATATAATGTATGATACCCAAGGAAACCTATATCTTGGATATTCTGTGACACACCCAATTAGATTTTCATATAATCAACCACTAATAATGCTGTCAAATAGAGGATGTCCTTGATTAACAATTTTGTAACATGCCTAAGTTGGAAATGTAAGGGTTGGTGTCCTGAGAACCAACTGTTTTGTACATTGATTACATGAATGTTCACTTTTTATATATTGTTCTTTGTTCTGCATGACTATAATATAATAATGTCTTGGAATATTTGTTGCATTAATAAGGTCATGGAAGATCCCCTCTATGATGAGAACCATTAAATGCTATAATATTATTCTTAAATAAAGTTCTACGGTTGGATGACATACTATGATTGGACACATAGTATACAGAGCGTCATGTGCGAGCACTCGTAAGAAGACGAGACTCTCTCTCATGGAGTTCTCACTTGGTAATATCCAAGATAGGAGATTATGAGAACAGACTCACTAGTAGTAATTCAACATGTCTTTATGTCATCGGATATTACTATCTGCGAGAGTGTGTAATGGTCTTTAGACTAGAAGATTATCATTAAATCATGTCATGACTCATGCACTTAGATTTGTTGATGAAAACCTTCACGAAGACAGTTGGTGGGAAGTAGGGTACATTGGGTACATCATGAATGATATGTTTCTAATGGATAAGTCGAGGAAGGTTTTTTCCTTTCCATATTTATGGATGTAGATATCTCGGGACCATCTATTGAAATAGAACTTTTAACCAAATTCCATGGCCATGGAGACACGACGAGTTTATTTCTAAAATTCAAAGAATGACAGATCAAGCATATAGGTTTATGACACTGCCATGAAACCTTCTTGATGAGATATTGAGACAATGGGATTAAATTAAACAGTAATCATTCGTATGAGGTGATACGTCAATGCGGCGTTAACTTATTTCTCTTGGGTGCCTTGACCCATTGCTAGACAGTAATCTTGGACTTTAGGAAAGCCCACCTAATGCCAACGAGAAAGGGGCCTAGAGGGTCACACACTAAGTATAATCAAGTATCTCAAGTAGAATAAATATTATTCCCATAAGTGTTTTAATAATTATTCAAGGAAGCCTAAATCATTTTAATGTTGAAGTAAGAATAAAATGAAAACAGTTACATGCCATGTATTAATGATTACACGCCATTTAGTTTTTATTTTCAAAACAAGTACACGGTGTGTATTATTAAATGTAAACGCCGTGTAGTTTTCATTTTGGAAATGAAATGAATAAATGAAAACACGATATAAACCCTGTGTACATTGAATGTACACACTGTGTAGTTTTCAAATAAAAAACATGTACACGTCTTGTATTTATGATTACACATCATGTAGTTTTTTCAGTCAGGATTTTGAGGAAATATCGTTTTGTTAAATTTTATTTATTATAATCAGTGTGGGCACATGTCAAGGAATTAATGACTTGACATGGGGTTTTCAAAAGAGTTAATGAAAAAAATAAAATGCATAACGCATTTATTTATTGTCATAACTCTACAACCTCAAACCCGATTATAAATATCTTCCCAACCCCAACTATTTTCCACACACAAGATAATCGTTGTGCACAACAATTCTGGAAAATTATTTCAAGGCCAAAAGAACCTCTTCCTCAAGAACAATCTCAGTACTGAGAGAGATCCTATTCCATCGAATCAAGACGATCTATGGAGGACAACACAAGAAATGGTTTCTCTACGCTAGCACCTAGAGACTCCTTTGGTGACATCAAGAGATACGAGGTGCATTTGTTGATAACCGCTAGAGGAAGTATACCCTTGGCTTTTATGACGCAACGACGTATCACATCGAAATGTGATCAGAACTATCAACGAAGAAAGAACACCAAAAGTTACTTATTTTCAATTGATTAAATTAATTATAATCAACCTGTAAAGATCCTACTTTGTGGTTCTAGGAGTTTCCTTTTCTTTGTATATTTTTGTGATTCGATCCATAGAGATAGGCGTTTATCGTCGTATTGATCCCTAATTTATCATTGTTAATGACAAAAATCCAAGTGGGAACATTCAACCATGCAATTCTGTTGTGCTCGGAACCATAAAATGGTATCAGAGGTAGGTTAAAACATTGATTATAGTTGTTTAATTTTCTATGATAATTTACGCATTTATATTTGATTCAATTCAAGATAAATTGTTCTCTAATCTGAATTAACTATATCTGTTCTCCCTCCTTCATTTCTTGATTCATATTACAGAAACAACCTTTTAGTTTTAATTTTTGATTAAAATAAAAACAAGGAACTCATCCGGAGGAGCTACTATTTCTGTATAGCACTGGAATACATGGCCTATAATTAAAACTACACGCCGGGTATAGAGGTTCAACGAACCGGTACTGTTCCGCCAAACCACACCGTGTGAATTGATTACACCTAAGTATTTATTACCTCGTTTTGACCAGAAATGAACGGTGCGTGGAAAACAGGAATACACAGCATGTATGTTGGAGCAACACGCCGTGTATTCCGATCTGGTTCAGGTGAAACCGTGTATAACAAAAAGCTGTGTTCTGCATACACAGGATTCCCAGGACGATAACCACATAACAAGGAATTCTACGCCATGTTAGATTAATCTACATTCCATGTACTCCAAAATTTCCAAATTAGAGAAAATGTGCCAAATCCCTTGGCGTGTACTTTGGATAAAGAGTGAAAAGAAATACACGCCGTGTAAATATAAACTACACACTGTGTACTTTCCAGAAAATGGAATTTCACTAGGTTTCCTCAAAAAGTATAAAGGCATGTACAAGGAATATGGATGAGAAGAATCCCAAGTAAATTCAAAAATGAATTTAAGATAAATAATTGATTAATTATAAGATAATAATTAATTTAATTCAAGCACAACTTATCTTAAATTACAGAAAGATTCGATGAATTTTAATATACGTAAATGTCGTTGCATGTTATGAATGGTCGTGAGCTAGACCAAAGGCCCTTTGTATGTGTGTATGGTTTCATTTTAATTTGTTTAATTTAATTTTTTTGGCCTGTGAGCCATCTTCAAATAAAATGTAGGGCTCGTGTGACAATATTTTCTTTATTGTAAACCCCATGTAATAGAGGATCTCCCATTCCAGAGGATACGGTTCAAAAATCTGATGCCAAGGTGAATCCAACCTAAGAAGATGCAAAGGTGGACAGATGGGAGCTCCAAAGCATGAACCATTGGGTTCAAGGTGTTTTCCCAAGGTCAGGGTTAGCTTATCAAACCACTTGATAAGATAACCAATAGATCCTTTTGATCATTCCATCTTATTTTATTTCTGTATGATTTCATGGTTTAGTTATTATGTATGTGTCATTGCGATCACATGTTTAATAAAAAAGCTTGAAAATATGGAATAAAATAAAACCACACTATGTGTAAACATTTTCATATCATGGTTAATCACGTAAGCAAGCATCACTTAATATTAACAAGCATGTGATAATGTAAAATTACGCATAAAGAATAAAATCCAACAAATACCATATTAAGTCAGACCAAGCCTTCCATTACATGATTAAGGGAAAGAATCAATAAAACTATGTGTTTGACCAACCCTTGTTAGGACACTTACTTTTATAAAAGAAACCCTTATGAAAGGTTTCGGGTTGACTTAACCATCTTACATCAATAGGAGTAGCCATTGATAGACGTGGTGTAATATTGGAGGCAAGAGTTGAAGAAATCCAAGTCAGGATTTCAGGATTGGGGAGTCCACTCAATAGATCAAGGAACTGTAAGCTCATAGTTGGAAATGACCTACCTACCTAAATACCTTCAAATAGCTTGACCAACCCTTGTTGGGGTTATGCGAAGGGGAATATGGATCCTTTCCACTATAATGTCAAATCAACTAGACATTCCGAGTTCAAAGGTGAGGGCCATTGGGACTTGATAAAATAGTGGGAGAATTAATAAATTCATTTATTATTTTTTATAAAATGTAATCAAAAGGTACTGATAAATCTTCTTTTTTATTTTGTAGAATCCAAATGACAATCTTGTCAACCACATTTTCTCTATGATCAATTCTGGATAAAGACAATATCCTCACCGGATGTAACTTTCAAGAATGGTTTAGGCACCTTCAGGTTATCCTACGCCATGAATGAATGTTTTACATGTTGGAGTCCTCACATCCTAATCCACCTACCCAAGGGGAGAGTGATGAATATTTCCTTGTCTACAATCAACATTTTAGCGATGCACTCGACATTCAATGTTTTATGTTGTCATAAATGTTTAGTGAGATCATGAAGTCTCATGAAGACACGGATACCTACAACATGATCGAGCACCTACATGGTCTGTACTAGGAGTGATCAATACAGGAGAGGTTTGAGATCTCCAAGGATCTATTTCAGAGAAAGCTTAGAGAGGGTGCCCCAGATGGGCCTCATGTTGTCAATCGCGTTGGCTACATTGAGTGCTTGGAGGTTCTAAGGTTTAAACTCCCCGAAGAACTAGGTACCGATCTCATTCTTCCATCACTCCCCCAGATCTTCTCAAACATTTTTGTGAACTTCAACATGAAAAACATTGAGAAGTTTCTGTCTGATCTTCTTATCCTCATTCACCAAGTGGATAATGACATGAAGCATGAAAAGCCTTTTGTCCTCATGGTGAATAAAAGGAAATGGAAGGCGGAGAGCTTTAATCCCAAACCTTCTTCAAGGCCTTCCATGAAAAGTAAGATCAAAAGGGATGTAAGAGAACAGGAGGATGTTTGTTTCACATGTGGCAAGAAGGGCCACTAGAAGAAAAACTGTTACCATTCAAAGAAGCAAGGGGAAGCATCAGGTGCATTTGTTATCGAATGCAATCTATCTGTTTCTACAAATTGGGTATTAGATACTTCATGTGGTGCTCATATCTGTATCCAAATACAGGAACCAAGTATATTCGGAAATATTGACCAAGGTGAGGTAGATCTACGAGCAGCCAACGGGGCCAGGCTTGCTGTTGTAGCTATCGGGGACTACCACCCCACATTTCCAATTGGAATGAACTTTGTGTTAAAGGGTTGTTATTATGTGCCTTCTATTACTAAAAATATTTTTTCTGTATCCATATTAGATACTGATGGATTCATGTTCAAGTTTGGAAATGAATGTTTCTACTTTTATATAGATAGAATTTGTTTTGGTAGGGCACATGTATATAATGGCCTTTATGTGTTAGACTACACAAACCATGTAATGGAAATCGATGACAAAGTTAATTCACATGAATCATACCACACCCAACTTTGGCATCACCGGCTAGGTCATGTCAATGAGAAACGTTTGACAAAATTACATCAAGATGGGTATTTAGATTCTTTATAACTAAAACCACTTGGTGTATGTCATGCATGTCTACAAGGCAAAATGACCAAATCCCTATTCAGTGGGAAAGGTGAAAGGGATAAAGAGATTCTAGAATTATTTCACACAGATGTGTGTGGACCATTTCCAGTTGATGAAAGGGGTGGGTTCTAGTACTTCATAACTTTTACTAATGATTTTAGTAGATATGGATATATTTACTTAATGAGGTATAAGTCAGATTCTTTTGATCGGTTCAAAGAATACAAGAATGAAGGTGATAACAAACTTGGTAAGAAGATTAAGAAACGCCACTCAGATAGAGGAGGATAATATCTTAATCAGGACATCATTGATTTATTAAGAGAGTTTGGGCTTCTATCTCAACTCACATTTCCGTATAGGCCTCAGTGTAATGTTGTATGTGAAAGGAGTAAACGCACCCTGTTGGACATGGTGAGATCAGTGATGAGTCATATGAGTCCTCCATTATCCTTTTGAGGATATGTGTTACAAACAGTAGCACACATACTAAACCAAGTACCAAATAAATCGATAAATGGTATTCCATTCGAGTTATGGAGTGGACACAAATCCATGTTATAAAATTTACATTTTTGGGGTAGAAAAGAATTTATTAAGGCCTCTTCAGGTAACAAACTTGAACCCCGAGGCACAAACTATATCTTTATTGGATATCCCAAGGAAACAAGGGGATATTACCTATACAACCCCTCAGAAAAAATGGTTACAGTGGCAAGACACGCCATATTCCATGAGAGGGAGAACATATCCAAAAGAGATAGTGGGAGTGAGATATACTTCAATGAAGTAGAGGCTCAAGATACATATGAGTTCGTACAAGAACATATTCCACAAAGCCCCGTGGTAGAGCAACCTATTCCAGAGACACAAGAACTGTGAAGGAGCATGAGAGAGGTGAGATAACTAGAATGATATGGTTTTCTTGTCACCGAGGATGGTGACTCATTATTGGTTGAAAATGATGATCTTCTTACCTACAAGGAAGCAGTTAAAGGCATAGACATTGCCATGTGGCAAGAAGCCATGAATTCTGAAATGGATTCCATGTACCAAAACCAAGTCTGGATTTTGGTAGATCCTCTAGTTGATGTAAACCCTATTGGTAATAAATGGGTATTCAAGAAGAAACTAGACATGGAGGGTCAAGTCAGCACCTGTAAGGCACGACTGGTTGCAAAAGGTTTTAGATAGTGTCAAGGAATGGATTATGATGAAACCATTTCACCGATTGCGATGCTGAAATCCATCAGAATCCTATTGGCCATTGCTGCTTACCATGACTATGAAATTGGGAAAATGGATGTCAAAATAGAATTCCTTAACAGGAACCACTAGGAAGATTTCTACATTACACAACCAGAAGGGTTGGTGACTCCAAAGGATGCCAACAATGTATGCAAGTTACAGAAATTGATTTATGGATTAAAGCAAGCATCAAGGTCATGGAACATTCGTTTTGATGAAGCTATAATAGAATATGGATTTGTTATGAACGAATATGAGCCTTGTGTCTACAAGAGGTTTAGTGGAAGTGATGTCATTTTCCTAATAGTATATGTTGATGACATATTAGTAATTGGAAATGAAGTACCTGCCTTACCGTCAGTTAAGGCATGGTTGCATAAATTCTTCTCCATAAAATTCTTGGGCGAGGCAGCATATATTATAGGGATCAAGATCCATCGTGATAGATCCAAGAGAATGTTAGGCTTGAGTAAAATTTCATACATTGACAAGATACTAAGGAGATTCGATATGGAATAGTCCTAGAGGGGATTGTAGACAGTGTCATATGGAATTCATATTTCCAAGAAAATGTGTCCTCAGATACATGAGGAAATAAATAAAATAGAAAGGATCCCTTACGCATCCGTGATTGGGTCAGTCATATATGCTATTCTATGTAAAAAGATAGAATTTGATTACACATTAAGTGTGGTAGGTAGATATCAAGCTGATCTAGGAGACCTCCATTGGATGGCAGTCAAGACTATCCTTATATATCTGAGGCGTACTGAGGATATGTTCCTAGTTTATGGGGGAGATGAGGAACTAGTCATCAGAGGACATATAGATGCTAGTTTCTAGAATGATCATGATGACATGAGGTTATAGACTGGATACATCTTCAGTTTGAATAGAGGTGCAGTGAGTTGTAAGAGCTCAAAGAAAAGTGTGGTGGTAGATTCTATAGTGGAGTCCAAGTATATTCTAGATTCTGAGGTAGATAAAGATGCAGTATGAGAAGCATCATTCAAGAGTTGGATGTAGCACTGAGCATTAAAGATCCTATCACACTCTATTGTGATAATACTATAGTGGTGGCACTTGAAAAAGATCCAAGGTCACATCAGCGGACAACGCACAAACTTTCGAAGTATCATCTCTTGAGAGATTTTTTTTAGAGAGATAAAGTTGCAGTGAGCAGTATTTCCACGAAAGACAATGTGGAAGACCCCTTGACTAAAGCCCAACTCAGCAGAAACATGATCATTATGTGAGGTCTAGCGGACTAAAAGATGTAGGCAGTTCACTCTAGTCTAAGTGGGAGTTTGTAAGGATTGGTGTCCTGAGAACCAATTGTTTTGTACTTTAATTACATGAATGTTCACTTCTTATATATTGTTCATTGTTCTGCATGACTATAATATAATAATGTCCTGGAATATTTGTTGCATTAATAAGGTCATGGAAGATCTCCGCTATGATGAGAACCTTGAAATTCTATAACAATATTCTTAAATATTTTTCTACATTTTGATGACATAATATGATAGGACACATAGAATACGGACTGTCATGTGCGAGAACATGTAAGAAGACGAGACTCTCTCTCATGGAGTTTGCACATGGTAATCTTCAAGATAGGAGATTATGAGAACTGACCCACCAATAGTAATCTCACATGTCTTGGTGTCATCGGATATTACTATCTGCGAGCATGTGTAATGGTCCTTAGACTGGAAGATTATCATTAACTAATTTCATGACTCGCGCACTTAGATTTGCTGACGAAAACCGTCATGAAGATAGTTGGTGGGAAATAGGGTATGTTGGGTGCATCACGAATGAAATGTTGTTAATGGATAAGTCAGGGAATGATTTTTCCCTTCCATATTTATGGAAGTAGATATCTCGGGCCCTTCGATTGAAATAGAACTGTCAAAAAAATTCCATGGCCATGGTGACACGACGAGTTTATTTCTAGAAGTCGAAGAATGATAGATCAAGCATATAGGTTTATGACAATGCCATGAAACCTGCTTGACGAAATATTGAGACAACGTGATTAAATTTCATAGTAATCAATTGTATGAGGTGATACGTCAATGCGTCTTCAACTTCTTTCTCTTGGGTGCCTTGACCCGTTGCTAGACAGTAATCTTGGACTTTAGGAAAGCCCATCTAATTCCAATGATAAAGGGGCCTAGAGGGTCACACAATAAGTGTATTCAAGTATCTCAATTAGAATAAAGATTATTCCAATACATGGTTTAATAATTATTCAAGGAAGCCTAAATCATTTTAATGTTGGAGGAAGAATAAAATCAAAAAAGTTCACGCCGTGTATTAATGATTAAACGTTGTGTAGTTTTTATTTTGAAAAAAAGTACATGTCATGTATTATTAAATGTACACGCCATGTAGTTTTCATTTTGGAAAGGAAATGAATAAATGAAAACAAGATATACACACCGTTCACATTGAATGGACACGTCGTGTATTTTTCAAATGAAAAACAAGTACACACCATGTATTTATGATTACACACCGTGTAGTTTTTTCATTCGGAATTTTGAGGAAATATCATTTTATTAAATGATATTTATTATAATCAGTGTAGGCGCATGTCAAGGAATTAATGAGTCGACATGGGGTTTTCAAAATAGTTAATGAAATAAATAAAACATGTAACACATTTATTTATTGTCATAACTCTACAACCTCAAACCTGATTATAAATATCCTCAAAACCCCAAATCTTTTCCACACACAAGAGAATCGTTGTGTAAAACAATTCTGGAGAATTATTTCAAGGCCGAAAGAACCTCTTCCTCAAGAATGCTCTCATGACTGAGAGAGATCCTCTTCCATCAGATCAAGATGATCTAAGGTGGACAACGCAAGAAAATTTTTCTCCACGCTAGCACCCAGAGACTCCTTTGGCGACATCTAAAGATACAAGGTGCACATGTGGATCACCACTAGAGGAAGTCTACACTTGGATTTTGCGACGCAATGACGTATCACATCGGAACGTGATCAGAAATATCAACGAAGAAAGAACACCAAAAGGGACTTCTTTTCAATTGATTAAATTAATTATAATCAACCTGTAACGATCCTACTTTATAGTTACAGGAGTTTCATTTTCTTTGTCTATTTCTGTGATTCGATCCATGTAGACTGGATTATATCATCAAATTGATCCCGAATTGATCATTGTTAATGACAAAAAGCCAAGTAGGCACATTCACCCACACGCTTCTGTTACGCCCGAAACCTTCCGGCTATGCCTAAAGTCACCCAAAAAAGGGTTTTGTCCACTAGCAGCGCATTAATCATTAGGAAAAGCTTCTTTTATCTCTGTAACCCCCAAAGACATTTTCATACCATGTCACCTATCCTAACCTGAAAACTCCCAAAATCATGGTTTAAAATTTCCTCCATCATGTCTGAATTAGTACATAACAACCTTGATCTTCTAGAACTAATACTAGTCATCGTTCCCATAAATACCATGGTCATAATTGTATGACCTATAAATTCTAAAATCATATTTCCTACATATAGGTTAGTACTGTGTAAGGAAACATTGAATTCCATTACAAAGTTATTTTTTAATGGAATCGTATTTCTATAGTAGACACTTTCTTTACACAAACAAACTATGTGTCCAGGGAATACTGAATCTCCATAAACCTTTACTGATTATCGGTAATAAAATGTATGATAACTAAGGACATATCTATCATTACTATATTGTAACACATTCAAGTTGGATTTTCATAATGTCTCCCACCAATCGTCTTGTCAACTATAGTATTTTTTGTTTGACTATACTATGGAATGCCCTTGATGGATTTTCATAATATATCCAAAAAAAATATTGTCAACCAGAAGAATATTTATCATCAATAGAAGCCTCTTCTAACTTTGTAAACCAAAAATACATTGTTATTTCATGCATACATGTCCCACTTCATTACTCAAAATCAATAATCCCCCATATTATAGCTTAAAACCTCCCCTACATCATACATGAAGATGATGGAACATTCTCAATATAGTCACCTCATAATGGATGAATACTAATCTTTTGGTCACAGATAAAAGGACCTTAAATTATATCCCATGATTTAATTATTTTATGAAATTAAACTATATAGAATAGCATCCTAGCTACAAGATGTAAAACTATAGAACAAATACCTCACTTTAAGATGTTAAACAACATTGTTCATGTCTTGGTCGCATGAAATTAAACTACATGATGCTTCAACTCTCCACAAAGAGTGGAATTTTCCCCACTGATGTTGGTCATTTAACAAAACGTACCCTCCTTCACAAAATCCAAATTTGTACAAGAGTGGTCTACCATAAATATAAAATGCAAATAAAGGTATTATCTTCATTCTCATACCTGTTCCCTTAGGGAATCACCCTTTGTGGTCTTGAGAAATCCATATCTTTAAAAATTTCCTGACCATTGGTAGTAGAAATGTTGGGATTATTTGGGATACATTTGTTTGAATATGTAGTGATATGACATAGTTGGCTTCGCATAAGTCTCCCACCAAATTTCAGGGCATGTAAACAAAAGGATTCCAATTTTGACTATATTGTACCACACCCCAATTGGTTATTCATAAAGTCACCCACAAAAAGGGTTTGTCAACTAGTTCAATATTCATCCTTAGGAGAGACCTACTCTATTCGAATAGACCCTATAATGTTGATTTAGAAACCTCTTTTCTAACAAGTCCTGCAACCATTCCCCATTACTTGTCTCATATCATGTTTTAGATCTGAATATCACATATTCATGACTCAAAATTCACCTTATGGAATCTAAATAATGTAGGAACATTCATGGATAAAAACCCTTATTTGGATCATCATTCCAAAACATATAGTAAAAATTGTTTGACCTAAAACACCAACCACATTAGTTAAACTCAGATGACTTTAAACTTACCTTAAAAGAGACACATTACTCATCAGGTTGAAAACCCATAAAGGGTACTCTGGAAAAAAGTTGAGTCTCAGCTCGCTTGATCTGTGCTCTACATGGTTTATATAAGAATCTAGAAATGAAAAGATAAAAGGCACAAGACATGTTAGGTAGAAAACTCATAAAGGGTGGATAATAAAAATCCATGTATCACCCGTTATGTCTTTTTTTTATATTTGAATTAGGAGAAAATTAGGTTGATGATACAAAAGACATAATGTTTGTGGGGTTTTCCATATGAACCTACTAATAGTCGAACAACACTCACTAGGCTCTATGGCTCAGGTAAAAGGTATAGATTCTTCCCACCCCTACACCATGGTTATGATTTTTTTACACAAAGAAACTTTTCTATGAAAACCATCTTGGATGTTATGTTATAATAAAAAAAAATAGGGATGAAGACATAGATGATTAGAAAAAAAAATATTTTCATTTATTAAGAAAAACAAAATTGAAGGAGCATCCAAAATTTGGAGTCTCTCCATCACACTTTAAATAAGACCGTCAACATAACTCTTTATTTGCGGAATGGCCTCATGGGCTCCATCAATATCCGGTCGAAGCTCATCCAACTGAATAACCTCCTTCTCCCCGGCCTGTTGGAGTTCCACTTCCATGGTCACAATGGCAGTTGACCCCTCAGTTTAAGATAATTCTAGTGAATAGTGATGTTTTACATGACCCCCCTGAGTGGCATCCAGTTATTACTGATGGTGTGATATTTTAGATGTCTTTACATTACTATGTTTCCTATATCCCACCAATTTCTTGGCATGGTTGGCCTCCACCTGAGATAATTCATCATAGAGATCATCAGTGTTAACAAGAATCTTTTCCTTTATGAGGACTTATTGTAGTTCATGTTCTAGGACATGTTTGTGAATGATCTAGTTCACAGTGCCATGAATCTTGTAGTAATCAAATCCACCATATCCCATCGTGTTGAATAGTAATGGAAGTTGACGGACTCATGAGGGTATGTCTTCAAAATGCATCTCAGATATTATCTTTTAGATGTATTGCGAGGTAGCACAACATGTGATACGAAGGGAATTTTTGTGTCTCCAAATTCGACTCAAATCCAATGTCAGAGGGAAAATGTATTCTGGAAATAGTGCAATCAATGAGGCACCCTTCCCTGTTCCTTCTAGGAAAGTAATGGCTTTGCTCTTTAATATTACCTGAATTGTCATGGAAGCTCCTCCCTCGGTCAGGGCATCAAATGTAGGTGGAAGTAGAAGATGTATAAGACTCTTTGTTAGCCTCAAAAGGAATGAAAATGGAAGAAATAGGGGATGACTAAAGTAGTTGGTGACACTCACCCAGTGATGGGTCAGTAGATTGGGTGGATTCCTCCCCAACATTCCCAACCTCAGGGATTTGAGCCGGAATCTCTTGACTCTATGGAAAAAAGCAGTATTTGTGAATGGTTATTTGCGATGAGGGATGGTCAGTCACAATTAGTCTGTCGTGACCAACTATTTGTGATGAGACCCTATTCACATTGCAAATAATTTGTTGTAAGAACTTATTTGCGATGGGAATACCTATCTCGTCACAAAAGGCATTGTCCTGTGGTGCGTGCTAAACTGCGGGAAGTATATTTTCGACTGGTGGTTACACCTGCCACAAATACTATCCCATGTTTTTTAGTATTTGTGATGGGGTGTTATGCCCACCTCAAATACATTTTAAACGGCCTAGAAATTGTGATGGGTCCCATCACAAATAGTATGTTGGTAGGTAGTTATTTGTACTGGGACCCGTCCAAAGTACCTTTTTAACCACCTCCCATAATTAATAGGAGGGTTATAGCTTTTTCGATGGGTCTGGTCGCAAATACCCCCGTCGCAAACGATATAACCTATTTATACCCCATCCGATTTTTTCCATTTTCACAATTCTCTCAAGTACTATCTCCTTCTCTCCTCTCATATTTTTCTCTTTAGTCTTTTCAATATATTAATTTTTACAGAAGATCAATTTTCAATACTTACATTGAGTGAAAGATTCAGTTTAAGGTATTTATTTGTTGCCTTTATTTTTTAGTTAATTAATTTTATTTTATATTGGTAATAATAATTATTAATTTGTGGTAATAAAATTAAATAAGAATTAGATAGTTTTATTTTTCATTATTTATTTGTACAAATATGTCATTTCATTAAGATTTAATGTTTTAATTCAAAAGAAAATAGTATTAATTTTTCATAATTTGGTTTAATTATCATTAATTTATAATAATTAAATATAATTAGTATTAATTAGCATTAATTAGTATGAAGTAGTATTAATTAGTAATAATTAGTAATAATTAGTAATAATTAGTAATAAAAAATTATTAATTAGTAATAACTTTTAATAATTTGTAATAATTAGTGGTAATTAGAGGTAATTATCCCAAATTAGCGGTATTTAATAATAATTAGTATCAAATAGTAATAAATAGTAATAATTTCTAGTAAATAATAATAAATAGTAATAATTATTAATAATTTGTAATGATTAGTAATAATTATTAATAAATAGGAATAAATCGTGGTAATTAATAAAAATTAGTAGTAACTAGTAATAATTAGTAATAAATAGTAATAAATTGTTTTAATTCATAAAAAATAGTCATAAATAGTAATAAATTGTAATAAATAATAATAACAGTAATAATAGTAATAAATAGTAATAAATAGTTATAAATTGTAATGAATAATAATAAAAAGTAATAAATATTAATAATTAGTAATGATAAGTAATAAATTGTTATAATTAGCAATAATTACTAACAAATAGTTATAATTACTAATAAATGGTAGTAACTACTAATAACTAGTAATAATTAGTAATAAATAGTAATAAATAGTAATAATTAGTAATAATTAGTAATAATTAGTAATAATTAGTAATAACTCATAATAACTAGTAATAACTAGTAATAACTAGTAATAACTAGTAACACATATTCATAATTAGTAATAAATAGTAATAAATAGTAATAAATAGTAATAAATAGTAATAAATAGTAGTAATTATTAATAAATAGTAATAATTAGTAATAAATTATGATAATAAGTAATAATTAGTAATAATTAATAATAAATAGTAATAAATAGTAATAAATCATAATAATTACTAATAATTACTATTTAATATTAAAAAATACTTTTAATTGGTTATAATTAGTAATAATTTGCATTAAATAGTAATAATTAGTAATAAATAGCATAAAATAGTATTGAATAGTAGTAAATAGTAATAAAAAGAGGTAAATAGTAATAAATAATGGTTAATAGTAATAAATAGTGGTAATCAGTAAAAATTAGCAGTAATTAGCTATAATTAGATGTAATTAGAAAAAAATATCGGTAATTAGCTAGTAAATAGGGGAAAATACTATAAACTAATAAAATTAGTAATAATATGTGGTAATTTGTAGTAATTAGTAACAATTAGCTGTAATTAGTCAAAACCATGTTATTTAGATATAATTAGCAAAAATTATCTATAATTAGTGGTGATTAGTATTAATTAGTGGTAGTTATTGAAAATTAGTGATAAATCAATATACCTATTAAAAATTAGTTGTAATTAGTAAAAAAATGTTATAAACTAAGGAATATTAGTAATATTAAGTGGGATTTAGTAGAAATTAGTAATAATTAGCGATAATTTGTTATAATTAGCCGTAATTAGTAAAAACTAGAGGTAATTAGTAAAAACTTGTTATGAACTAATAAAAATTAGTAACAACAAGTGGTAGTTTATAGTAATTAGAAATAATTAGTAGTAATTAGTAACAACTAGCAGTAATTAGTAAAAATTAGCAGTAATTAGAAAACATTATCAATAATTTGTAAAAATTAGTGTTTATTAGTAAAAATTATTGGTAATTAGTAAAAATTAATAGTAATAAGTATTAATTAAGAAATATTATTAAAAAATAGTGATATGTCAATATAATTATTAAAATTTATCATTAGTTAGAAATAAATTGTTATAAATTATTAACAATTAGTAATAATAGGTTCTAATTATAGTAATTAGTAATAATTACTAGTAATTAGTAATGATCAGTGTTAACTAGTAAAAATTAGCGGTAAATAGTAAAAATTAGAAGAAACTAGAAAAATTTAATGGTAATTAGTAATAAAATAGTGGTAATTAGTATAAATTAGTGGTAATTAGGTAAAATTAGTTATAAATCAAAATAATTATTAAAACTTAGAAGTAATTAGTAAAAAAAATTATAAACATATAAAAAATAATATTTATAAGTGGTAATTTGCAATGATTAGTAATAATTAGTAGAAATTTATTATAATTTTTATTAATTAGTAATAATTTTTAGTAATTAGTTATATTTCGTGATAATTAGTAAAAAAAATTTATAAGCTAATAAAAATTAGTAATTACTAGTAATAATTAGTAATAATTAGTAGTAATTGGTAATAATTAGTAATAATTTGTATTAATAAGTATTAATTATTAAAAAATTAAAATATAGTATTGATTATTGGTATTCAGTAATAATTAGTGGAAATTTGTAATAATTAGTAGTAATTAGTATAAATATTTACAAATTTAGGTATATTAGTTTAAATTTCAATCATTTTACTATAAACCACTAAGATATAATAGAAATTATTATAAATTTATAGAAATATGAAAATGAAATAGGTCATAAATTTTTAAGTCATGAGTAATAAAAAATTTGAACATACATGGTTGACATAAATTAGTACCGATTAGGGATATTCAATAATAATTTATGGTAATTTGTAATTATTAGTGGTAATTAGTATAAATTTTTATAAACCTTGGTAGATTAATATAAATTATAAACATATTACTATAAATCACTACAAAATAATAGAAATTATTATAAATTAATAGAAATATGAAAATGAAATTTTTCATTAATTTTTAGGATATAAGAAATAAGAAATTTATACATACATGATTGACCTAAATTAGTAATTTCTCATGGTCTGAGATTGGAAATTATATGATTTAATTTTTTTTAGTAATTTATAATATATTTTATTAGTTTATAATAATTTATAATAAATATTATTAATTTTAAAAAAATATGTTAATATTAGTGATAATTAGTAATTAAACAACGATAAATAGATAATGTTTATAATATTTACAATTCAATTCCAAATTTTTTATTTTATGCTCTTTTTGGATCATTTTTTTGTTTCATCAAATTAATCATAAATTATTAATTAGTAATAAATAGAAATAAATAGTAATAAATAGTAATAAATGGCAATAATTAAAAATAATTTGTAATAATGAGAGTTAATTTGTAATAATTAGTAATAATTTTCATCCCAAGAGACATAATAAATTTGTCCATACATGGTTGAAACAAATTAGCAATGACCAATTTATGCCAACCAAAAAATTGTACATACATTGTTTATACAAATTAGTAGTGACCAATTTATGCCAACCATATCCAATTATGTCATTAGGTTGCCAGAGTTAGGATAGATATGAAGTGACATGTTGATGGCAGGAGAAGGAGGATGAGGAGAAATATTGATGACATGACATAATTGACATAAATTGGTGTAATAATAAATTTGGACATGGCTGACATAGATTAGTTTCACCACCTGGTGATTGTAAAATATATTATTTATACCATTTAGTAAATCATATAATTTATAATCTTCGTGTGATTAGAAATGACCAATACATGCCAACCATGTCCAAATTTGTTATTAGGTCACAAGAACTGGTACAAACATGATGTGACAGGTCGATGACAACAGTAGCAGTAGTAGAAACAATAGGAGGAGATATGTCGATGACATGACATTGTTGACATAAATTTGTGCAATAAAAAATTTGGACATTGTTGGCATAAATTGATTTCATCACCTAAATACTATGAAATCTAAAATTTACACTTTTTTATTAAATTAATGAATTTCCAATATTTAGTTGATTCAAATATTTTAGTAAATATAGATTTAATTAGTAATGATTTGTAGAAATGAACATTAAATCACCATAAAAAAAATAAAAAGTAATGGTCATTAGTAATAATTCGCACCAAATAGATAAAATTGACATTATTTAAAAGTAAATTATGACTATTTTAATTTTTACTATTTTTTTGGATTGTCTTTTTCTAGTTTGAAATTAATCATAAATAATTTTTCTATTTTATATTAATTAGAGTAACATGGAAAAAGGAATTAAACAACTATATTTATTAAATGATCATGATTAGATAAATCATTATTAGAATCCAAATAGTTATGGTGTAAATCCTATATAAATTGAGGGTGTTGAAGTTTTTTATCATTTTCATCATCAAAACCAAAATTTGTTTTAGAAGGGGAAATTTAGTGTTCGTGAATGAAATGTTATCAGAGGAGGATTGACAAATTTGAAAATGTTGGGGGTCATCAAAAGCGATTTGGTTTTAAAACAACCTAATATTACAAAGTTTGATGTTTATAAGAATATGTACATTGATCCTCTTACTAGAGATATTAGAGGTGACTACCAACGTAATGCTTTGGTCAGTAAAATTTTCTTATTTGAGTTTTAAAAATAACTTCAAATAATATTTTAACTATTTAAATTTTAAATTCAATTGAATAGGTCATATGGGGCTTTAAAATCTCAGACAGAGGCTGAGAGTCAGTCTGAGACCAAGAATCATACCTCTAGTGCAGTAGGATTTGATGATGAAGCATGGATGGAGAAAAAATAGTATACCATTGAGTAATGCTGAGTTGTTGGTATTGACTCTCAATTGATGCATGTGAGTTATTATGGTACAACTGTGATGTTTTCATGCAACTCGAGGTGATATCATGAGAGTAGTCATCATCTTCTGTATAGTACCAGGAGCAGCTATGGGCTCAGGCTGAGCTTCTAGATACGATCCGTAGGGAGCAGTTAGAGCTCTATCAATAATAATGACAACAACAGCAAGAGATGTGTCGATGGTAGTAGTAGTAGCACTTGAAGATGATAGAGCACATGAGACGTATGAATCATGGTTTATAGATGGAGTTGTCTCCACCCGCTCCTCTAGATGAACCTCTCCTTAGTGATGTATATACATTTTCTCATAAACATTTGAATGAATTTTTTTTTTGTAAATTATTTATTAATATATATTTTCATTTCAATATAGTGTGTTTTTTATATTGTTTCGAATATTGTTTATTTATTATTTTAATATTTATTTATCATTATTTTTTTTTTATTATCGTTATTATTTTATTGTTTATTTATTAATTTAATAATAATAAATATATTTTTTAATATTATTGCGAATATTATTTTTTTATTTTTTTATTTTTATTATATTTTTATTAATTTTATTAATTTTTATTGTTTTTCTATCTATTTTTATTATTATTTTATTAAATTTTAATAATATTGATTTTCTTGTTATTATAATTATTGTTTTTTAGTTTTTTGTGTTGGGTATGTCGCAAAAAAATGGTTTTCTATAAAAACTCGACTAACTATTTGAGATGAGACAATTTCCCATCACAAATAATATTTTTTTGATAGACCATTGAAAATAGTTTTTTTGATTTCGTTCTATGCAACGAGTCATTTATGATGGGACCTCATTGCAAATAACCTGTGACAAATGACCCTTCTTCATATAGTGTGATGATGGTCATTTTCTTGAGTCTCCTCAGATCTCACCAAGAGAGGCTCATGAAAATTCTCCACTTTATGATCCCCTTAGGTCGTTTCTCCCTGAACAATGGGAGTTGGATGGAATTAGACGCCATGTTCATGCATCGTCACTGCAATTTCATTGGTGGATAATGTTGTACAATTCAAATAGTAATTGTTAAGTCATATAGAAAAAAGAGTTGGTTACGTGAAAATAAAGACACACTTCCATCAAATTCCTTTTTAAATTTATAAAACTCTTCAAAAGAAGTTTGAAGGTTAATTTGTGTCATCATGTCTTCAAATTTCATGTCACAATTTTTTTTGGGAGGGAAGTGGCACACCAAAGCACTTTCTTCTTCTCTTATTTCCCCAGACCCATCAACCAACATGAGAAGGATCATTTGGTTTTCCAAATATTCCTCCTCCTCCTATTTCTCACATTCATTAATGATAGACATGGTCTTAGAGGTTTGTTATGATCAAGAAATCTACATGTTCAGATGCATGTTCTGGTAGATAATCTTCTTTTAGATCTTCCTCTCACCTTCTTTCAGAGGGCCTCCATAGATGTGGGTCCTCAAACCTAAAGGGTATCTTTCCTTAGGAGTAAGCCCCTAGTATTTCTTAAAGGAGGTGGAACTCTATATCCTATTTTCTTTCTCAGGTCATATCCAGAATGTAGTTTAACTATGATGGTTACCAAAATAAAAGAGGAGACAAGTTCATTCACATCCCTTTGTCTTTCCACTGGGGATCCAACATCTATTCACTAGTGGGAAAATAATATTGTGCGGTTTTTTAGATCTACCACTTCCACATGTTTCTCACACCAATTATGACTCATGATGGCTTAATTTTTATTGGTGATCATGATATTTGAACGATCCCAAAGCTTTTGGTCATCATTCCAATTGTAACCCCCAACTAAACAAGGGAATCCTCTTTAGTAATAAGCCCCAACCAAACCATACAAATGATTAGGGAATCCTCATTATGATTACTCACTAACTCAATCCTCTCAAAAGGTCCTAATCCCCCAATGATAAAAACCTTTAGAGTTCCCCGATAGGCATGAGTCCTCACAACTAAACTACATGGGATTTACTACCCTCAAAACATGATATTTACGACGCCCCAATGATATCCAAATACAACACCCAAATCAATCATAATACTCTTTGGGACTCATTTCTAGTAGGTAATTATCTAACCTAGAAGCTCATAACCCTTACAGGTTCCATGGGCCACCTCGACCAAATCCCCACACCAATCATTGTCTCAGCACCTTTCACCTGGGTGTTCTTGCCACATGACATTAAACAGCAATGTTTGGTCCTTATCAGATGGCCTTAAAAGGTATTTTGTGCCCCCATTAATTGGATGTAATCAAAATTAGTTCTAATTCAATTCACAAGTATACATAGGAAACCTATATCATGTGTTCATTCCAGACATTAAAACAACTCCCATCTCCTTGGACAATGATACACTCTAGAGAACCCAACTATGTGGCTCAAAACCATCGTTGTAATAATAATCAATGAAAGATTATCTAACCCATTCATAAAAGGGTAACATTGATGTAGAACATCAGATACCTACAAATATATCTATTTTTGAAGATACTAGGATACATATAGATGATTATAAATTCTATACATGATAATAATTGATTTTTAATTCAAGGTTGGATCACATTATACTTTTGAATTAATGAATGATTCATGAACATGTATGAAATCTGTAGGAGAGTCATGGTGTAGTGAAAAATTCCCATTAAAAGGGTGAGATGACTCCAAACTCCTATACTCAAGACCAATGGGAGTCTCTAAGCATTGTTGGATAATTTCACAATAACCACCTACCTTTAGAACAAAATTCTGAATATGGGAACCATTTGGTGTACTTGGCTCCACAAATGAAACACATTGAAATCCATTAAAAAATGATGAACCCAAAGTGAATGAATGTACATAACTCAACCCCTATAATAAATAAATCGGGGAATCGATTTTCTTTGTAAACATGGTTTTATGGAAGCAAGATTATATTTAGGATTAAACATAGAAGTGTGAAAAGGAAATGGAGAAATGACCATAACTCTTCTAGGAAAACTCTACTTTTTGGGGATGGAAAGATCAATGGTGGTGAGAATTTAGCACCCCAGTTTCAGGTACACAAACCTTTATTTATGTATTTTCTGTATTTATATTATTGTATTATGTTTTAGGAGGTTCTTAGGAGCATGGAAATGTTTTTGAAGCTTTACTTTTGGTTCACAGTTTGAGAATGGTTAGTATAAACAATGCAACATCTCCAGGTAACCATGAAACTAAAACAATGGAAACAGGGGATGGGCACTTTTAGGTGCAAAATTTTTCCAAACCATGAGAATATCTAGTAGAAACCATGAAATTATGGAGAATGGGGTTTAACATGATTGGAAAATTGTTTTTCTAACCTAGTGATCCAACCGTGCGATGTGTGTTTGGAGGTAGTGGATCATACATAGCCAGTGCCCAATTTTAATAAAATGTTCCCTAACTTTTTGACATGGAAAATTAGATCTGAAAATTATTGATCTAATCCAATTTGGCTCATAAAAAAATTTCCCCTAATTATTCCATAACCTAAACTTCTCTTTATCCCACGGTGGTGGAGACAACTCCTTTTGATCTGGGAGTGATTCTTATGAGAATCAAATTGAGATGGACACTACGATTAATCAGTATGTTTTAATTCTTTATCATTTTACATATATCTATTATCCTTCACTCTTTTAGAATCATGGATATAGGTCATTGGGTATATATATATGTTTTTCTATGTCAGTAGTAATGGTAAATTATTGTTTTTATTTAAGGGAATGAGATCCATGTTGGAATCATGATGATTTAAGCCATTTTTTTAATGTTTTTGTAACATTCTTCATTTTCTTGCAACATTAAAAGGTAAGTGGATTCTACCTAAATTCCTCTTCATTATAACTTAATGTCTTGATTTCATTTAATTTAATTTCATGAAATTATTTTCATAATCATGGTGTGATTTGATGGAATTATTGTTTGAATTAAGGTTTTGGTAATCATGGGAAATGGAAGGAATTTTGGAAAACTATTGTTAATAATTTTAAAATGGGGATTTTGAGATTATGGTTGGTTAATGAATGTAAATTATTTGTTGAAATTATTTTATTGAAATGGTTTGAGATGATTTGGGCATAATGGTTGGGCATTAGTTGAATATGATGTATAATGGTCATGAAGTACCACCATCGTAGGGATGAAGTTTGGATGTGAAGTTCCACCTTGTTTTGTTTCGGCTTTTGAAATTCCCAACGGTTCTGTATCCAATGAGGGATGGACCTGCTTTCCAAAGGCAGGCGTTCGCTAGATGGTCCGACCAGCGACGCTTAAGAACTCACATTGGTCAAGAGGATGGGAAGTCGGGCTCATCACACCCTTTTGGGGGAATTATTTCATGTTCTAGGACTCTCTTATAGATTTAAGATGTATTCATATGTACGCGAATATTTGGTTTATACCCAATCATAGTATCCATGGATTTAACCCTAGTTGGCAATGGTCAGCTGAACGCAGGGGTTCAGAATCATTTAGGCCTGAGGTTTACAATCCCTCGTTGGATTAATGACCCCGAGGAGTCGGAACTCACTGAGACGGTGCTGGGAGTGGCGCGGTGAACCGATGTGAAGATAGTCATATTGACCGGTTGTTGGGCTTGAACCTCATGGAGGCTACCTATGTACCCTGCCTAGGGGACAAGGATCAAAGTCCACATAGTTCGAATGGAGAGCGTCGGAGAACCGACGTGAAGGTGGACTCGGGGGTCCGTTGATGGTCGGGCTTAAACCTCATGTAGGCTTCCTACGTATCCTTGTGGTAGGGAATCAAAGTCCACGTAGTTCACATTGGTTTTGGACTTACACTCTAAAGCAACCCAGGGCGATGAACTAGGGCTTACACTCTGAGGAGGACCAGGGGTGACAAAGCGTGGTGGGAGAGGGAAAGGGGGTGTTGCTGTGCCCATATCCTCTCTGGAAGTTCATAAGGGATTCCTTATGATTGGTATTTTACTATCCTTGAGAAGCCCTTAACAAGTGGAGGGGTCACTACTGGAAAAAAGGCCTATACCCACGGTTCAAAACCGTGGGGATAGCCCCCAAAACCGTGGGTATAGGCTATACCCACGGTTTTGCGAACCGTGGGCTGGAACGGCGTCGGGATAGAGGTCTTGACCTATACCCACGGTTTGGTAGAACCGTGGGTATAGGTGTGTCACACATAAGCACCACGCTGTACAGCGTGGCAAGGGAGTTTTTCCCACGGTTTGAAAACCGTAGGAAATATATTTGATTCATTTTTAAAAAAACGCGTTTCGTTGGAATTTTAAAAATCCAGATCCAGCAGGTTTCGAACCCTGGACGCAAAGCCTACAAGCAACCCGCAAGACCAACCGAGCTATGGTCTTTACTTGTAATACTAATATATATTTATAGATATATATAAATATAATTAACTTCACGTTTTCAAAAAAATTCAGCCCCCGGGTTTCGAAACCGCGTCTCCTACCGTGCCCCGGCCAAGCACCGCAGCAATGACCAACCAAGCTACCTTCTAATTCTGTATAAAGCGTATACATCTTTATATATATATTAATATTATTTCTGTTATGAAAAATATATGCCGGCGGGAATCGAACCCGGGCTTCATGCAGAACCTCCTGAGAGCGCCGAACAAAGGGACCGACCGGGCTAAGGCATTTTATTGTCTATTACAACATATATTTTTATATTTGTATTTATATTAATAAAAATCGTGTTCCCCCCAATTTTTCCCCATTGTCCCGCGTAATTTTTTTCCCCGCCTAATGGCGGGAAAGCTATACCCACGGTTTTCAAAACCGTGGGTATAGGTCTTGAAAAAAATAAACCCCAATACCCACGGTTTTGAAGAACCGTGGGTATAGGTCTTCTGGAAAACTCTACCCCCACGGTTTGGCCAAAACCGTGGGTATACACCTTCAAAAAAAACACCTATACCCACGGTTCTTCAAAACCGTGGGTATAGGTCTTCAAAAATAATCTATACCCACGGTTTTGTGCAAAACCGTGGGTATAGGTGATCTATACCCACGGTTTTATGAAACCGTGGGTATAGGTCACCATTTTACACCTATGCCCACGGTTTGCGAAAACCGTGGGAATAGGGGTACCCTATACCCACGGTTTTGTGCCAAACCGTGGGTATAGGTCCGTTTTCCAGTAGTGGGTATAAAGGGGACTCCTGAGCATAGACTCCACATTACCGTGGGAATGTGAACCCTGGAATGCTGCAGGAATCTGCTCAAGGGTCGGGGAAACCCCTTCGCCTCTACTTACCATGGGTATGTGAACTCAAAACGGTGCGCTGATGCGCTTGAGGGTTACACTGCACAGATCTGGTGGCTCTGGTGGAGGCCTCGGCTCGGGGCTGATGAGTAGGCCAGTGGAGGAGTCATAGAGGATCAGGCCGGATCGGGAGGATCTTATGTGGCTCGGGGAACAGGAACTCCAAAAGATTCGGCAGACCACACAAGGGTATGGGGGTGGCACCCTTCATGTAGGGAAGTTCTATGCGGCTGGAGAGGTCGTCTACAAACCAGGGTTGTCCGTAGACTGAGAGTTCATCCGCGAACCAGGCTGGTCCGTGGACTGAGAGGTTGTACGCGAACCAGGATGTTTCGCGGACTGAGAGTCCGTCCGCGAACCAGGGTTGTCCGCGGATTGAGGGGCCATCTATGAACCATGGTGGTCTGCGGATTGATTGGCATCCCACAAACTAAGAGGGTTCGCGGCTTCATGTTCGGTCTTCTCACAGGGTTGGTACACGGAGGGTTCCACGCGAGGAGCGGCGGCCAAGCTTGGTGCCAGTTGGTGGTTCATCGGTCGAGGATTCGCCCGCATAGGAGGGTGCTACGCGGTGAGGTGGATCAGAAAAGAAGCATAAACTCCCTAGTCCATGGGGAGTGAATCCGCAGAGGGGCTATGGTTCATGGCCTTCTCTTTTTATGTTATTTTGAGTTTTCATTTCACCAAATTATTATGTGTTTTCAGTTTCTTATTAGTTTATTCCTAGGAACATACCTACTTTGGTTCACGAACTTGAATTTCTCTGTTTGCGAAATCCTATGCATTCCTTATAAATCCTTCCACCAGAGTCTGATTGATATCCTCTCCATCTCCTTTCTCAAAATCTGAATCCCCAATCCTTCTGAATCCTTCAAATCCCCCCCCAGTCTCCTTTTATAGAGTGGGGAAAGAGGTGTATCTGCGATCACGTGGCACCTTTTGTAGAGATCCATGACCGAATACCCAGTTTATGGCTGACTTGGTCAATCTATAATTCGCGGTGGGTATTGAGTACTTCTCTCCCCCCCCCACGAATCGAACGAGGGAGTGCATTGTGGTCATGGAGGGTTCCGCCTCCATTCTGCGAACGACAGCGGATGCAGCCTGAACCAGTCAACAAGGTCCGCGGTTGGGGTGGTTTATGATGGCGAATCGGATTGGCGCCCATCCTGCCTCGCGACCATGAAGGATCTCCACCTCCATTTCACAAATGACGATGGTTCGTGGAGGGGGTGCTTCGTGGGGCCTGGCCACATCGTGTTTTCATGGGAGTGGTCTGCGGACCAGTCCTGCTTGTATCCCTTCTTTGGATTTTCTCCATTCTTTTCCCCAATTATTTGGGGGGATTTTGGTAGAATCTCATTTGCGGATTTTCAGGACCCTACAAATGCCCCCCATCGGAATGGGGTCCGATCGGAATGAAGAGGAGGATATTCTGATACAAAGCGGTCCTGAAACAGAGATGGTCTTTGGTAGGGCAGTGGACCCGGTAGGGGAGCACACCTATAAATACTGGGGGCCCTTCATTTTTCCTTTGTCGAATTCTTCGAAAATCCAGAACTCCATCGCTTCCGCGTGCTCGTTCCTTCGTGAAGTGCTTTGTCTGCGAACTAGTTGCGACTTCCATGAACCATTCAACCATCGCAGTTAACTTCACCCGCGAACCTATCCCCCAATCGCAAACCATTACTTTTAATTAATTAAAAAGTAAGTCATGACGGGCTGCGGAAGAACTTGCTTCTTGGTTTTGGTGCTCTGTGGTTTCGATGATCTGCGGTTTCGATGCTCCGCGGTTTCAATGCTCCGTGGTTTCGATGTTCCACGGACTAAAAATAACTTGAACTTTAAAAGTTTCTAAGTCTTCTAAACTTAACCACTTAAATTCGGTATTGAAATTCCATAGAGCAACATGGTCCACGGTTTTCTGGCCAACGGTCCATGGGCCAGGGTTTCGCGGACTACTTTCATGAAGGGCTGGTTCGCGGGATGTTGTAATCGCGAACCATCCTTCAAGGCCTCCTTACAGACTTTGCTATGAAGGCTCCTTAGTCATTTTTTTGGTATTTTTGTCCGAAAACATTTTATTCTGGACTAACTGATTGTGGGATCTCGTCATGCAGGGAGAAGATATGGTTCCCCCTCGTTTTTCACCGAGGCCTGCTATAGAGCCGCTCCCAATTGGTTCGGGGAGACGTTTAGCTATGATTTGCAGAGTGGAGAAAATCCAACAGGGCCCTAGTCGGTCCATCATTCCTAATGATAGTGCCCTAGAAGACTTGATTCCTCCTGAGCTCATGGGTTAAACACTATAAAATCGACTTCGACATCATGGATTTGGTCTTCAAGACAATGTCCCTATTCCCCCCACTTTCTCAGGTCTTTCTTCTCATTTCATGGAAGTGTCATCCGCATGTATTCAGGTGAACCTTACCCAATCGGGGGAGATGGTTTCCGACTGTGACCGGAAAGACGCATTTATTTTGAGGGGCTCTGTTTGGACCTAAAGTGACCATCATGCCCAAAACGTTTCTAAGGAAGTTGTCTTCAAGATTTACCCTTCTATTATCAATCTTGCTCGAGTAGATCCCGATGTCGGTTGGATTCCTAGGTGGGATCTTCGATCTAGCGGGCTCTTCTCAAAAGACTGGGTCTGGGCTTTCTGGGTCCATCATCACTGTCGGGAGTCTCTTGAATCACTGGATGCAGTCAATTTGTGCTCCGTAGTGTGGGATTCCCAATTTTCTATTTACCCACCATCCTTTGTCCTGCCAGACCAACTCAGTCGCTGGTGTTCAGGCACTAATACTTTCCACCTTGCTCATGGTGAATTTGGCATTAGTCTGTGGGATATCCATAAATTGGGAGGGTTCCCGATAATCAGTGAAATGTATGAATAATTTCTACCTTCCCCTGACGTGTGGGACGACGTCAAACAAGTGCCTTTATTGGTGAGAGATCTGTTGGTTATGGCGGAGCAATCACTGGGTCAGACCTTGCGTGCCTGCTCTCTAATTCCCTATATCACCTGGATAGGGTTATTTATGAACACCACTGGTCCTGTTCCGAAGATCAAGCACCCCACGAATCATCCTTCTCAGCAGTCATGAACCTCCCCAGGTTCCTACTTGGCGGTTTTAGAGGCGAGTGACCACCTTTCATGGGGTTACGAGGTGCGCCCCGGTGTGCCGCCTATGCTCCAGGTTGCGGGTTTGTTTTCTATGTTCCTGAGTGGGTGGCTATTCCCTTCTCAAGATATTAATCCTGGTGTCAGGGCTTGCACCCTGATGATGGTAGTTGAGCTGGCAGAGGGCCGCCTGGTGAATTTGGTCGTGCCCACATTGGCTCGTATTTATGAACTACGGGTTCACATGCAGAAGGGTTGTTCACCCTTCCGTCTAAGTGGGCCATTTCAATTTTTGTATGGCTGGGTAGCAGATCATTGTCGCTGCTAGGAGTATCATCATAACACAGTCATCTCCCTTCCTAATTTTCGGCCTACCCTGCTTTATATAGTTGGAGTTCGCCTGAAATCCCTCAGCCCTGGTGAAGTCCTCGAGCTTTTGAGAAACTTTTCCCAGTTTTCTTTCACTCCCTACCCCACCCATTCTGTCGTCGTAGTTGACAACTGCGTGGGGAGCCTAGAGGAGTGTTCTTATATGATCTCTCTGAGGGGAAGATTTCTATCTACGCGGATCGACAAGGTTTCTCTGTGTGAGCTGTATGTCCCGTCTTGTTTTTATCGCCAGTTTGGGGGCATGTATGTCCAATTCTCCCTTCCCCCACCTCAGGCTTGAGGACTGTACCTGGCCACACTTCGTCAATGGTGTATAATGCTAACATGGTAAGGATCTGACGCGAGCATTCCCCTACCTGTCGGGGGGCGGCCACCGGCCTTTACATGGAGTACACAAAGGCGTGGACAAAATACTATCCCAATGGGATCATAGGGAAGGCTGTCCGATAGGTTCCCAAACCAGGAGGTACTACAACTGTTGTGTCCACTACACCTTCCTCATCAACTCTAAGGGAGGATTGACTGATGGATCATCGATAAAAGCTGTTTAGGGGATTTTCCTCTCCCAGTCCAGCGGTGGCCGAAGTTCAGACGTGTTCATCCTTCTTGGAAATGGATGAGGAGGAACCTATGGTTCTGGGTCCCAGCGAGACAATATCATTAGTTTTTCCAATTGATACCGGACATATCAATTTGATCCCTAAGCCTAAATCGGGGTCATAGGCTCCAGACATTCCAGCTTTGGAACCAAATTCTAGCGACCACGTGCCTACGCTGGTTGCAATGCCAGATTTAATTTCCATGCTATCCGGTGAGGATACCAAATATCCCCATGTCATGGCGGACCACCAGGTAGTGCGTAGGTGGGCCTGGCCTTAGATTTTCGATATCGTTTCCAACAATTTTTTAGCTGAGATGGAAACTAAGAATGAAGCTCTCTGATAGCTCTTCCTGGGTTTGGGGTCGGGTGGCTTTGACTATCGGCAGTTCCATTCTCTTGCTTACCAAGTTATCATGGCCCGTGAGGAGGCTGTCATTAGTGAACGCAAACTTGATCACTTTCTTGCTGCTCATTGAGGAACCTGAGCCCTGGAGGAAGCCATGATACAGCTCCGTCAGGTGATGGCACAAGAGGCGACCTCTCAAGATCAGGCGGCCATTCTGTCCTCCAAGTTGCATGATTGTGAAGAACGGGCAGTGATGCTGAGGAATCAGTTGTCAACTATGACTGGTCGTCTTGAAGCCACCAGAAAATGGATCAAAAATCTCTAAACAACAGTGGAGTGCACTCGTCCAGTGGCTGAGGATGAAGCCAGGGAGAAGACCGCGCTGGAACGGTCTTGCAATGACCTCCATCGTACAGTCACTGATCTGGTGGAGAGAGCGAGTCAGGCTCCTTTATGACCTTCAGATCCACCCTTGGACCTTCTATTTTACTTATCACACTCCCCCTTTTTTGTGAGGGAAAGACCGCAGCTTGTAGACGTCATCCCTTTTTGTTCGAATGAAATATAGTCTCTGTCAATCACCTGTTGTTGTGAAATTTGATTGTTACTGGAAAAAATGTTGGAAAAAAAGATCTAACTTTTTCCTAGACCATGGGGTCCAGTGAGCATAGTTTGACTATTGCTAGGGTTTTGTAGAAAAACCCCACAAACTTTTTTGTCTTTTCTTGTTAATACCCTAATTTTTCCCGGGCTTATTTAGTGTGATCCTAGCGGCTATAGCCCGACTTTTTCTTAGGTCACCCTTTTTAGGTTTTTAGCCTAACATGCTTTGTGCCTCTTTTTGTGAGCAGTTTAATGTCCCACCAACCAGACTATCATTACTGATGTTTTAGGTCGAGAATCTTTTAACAAATATGGTGGGGTAAGGGCCCCAATGGGGTTTGGTTGATTAAAATATGTCTTGGTGTCCTTCAGAAACATTTGGAGGGAGTGTGTTTAAATTTGAATGACATGCAAGGAATTTCTTAAGGCATGGGAGCTGCATCGGTGTGAAGAGGTAAGAGGAGCATTGCCTTAAGGAAATATTTCCTTTGGTAGATAGGCCAGGGGAAATCAATATGCAGAGCCGCTGGTGGCATGGTATGCATAGTCGTGCAAAGGTGTCCTTAATTCAATGACTCTCCATTTCTGATGGCCATAGTACTTCATGAATGTCCGGCTTATGGAAACCACCATGGGTGGCTTGGAAAATTATGAAAACAAATAGAGGTGGATTGGAAAGGGTATGTGACGTCTAAAACGTTTTGAGAACATCTATATCAATCAACGGTGTGGTCGGGAGACCACTTTTCTACGCATTTAGTTAGCGTAAGGGATGGTTGAAGCTTGGCGCTGTTTAAAGTCATGCAGCTGGGACATCATCTGGAATGGAGTGGCTTCTCCTGGTCCTCGGTAATCATGTCAGAGACGTTTCACCATATTCAGGAAGGTTTGTGAAAGAGGTTAGTAAACTGTAACTCAAAGGTTTTCCGAATCCCAGGATGTACATGGGGCTCAAGGGCCAAGAGGTGTATGAAGAGAAGCATCACCTAATGAAATCTTGCCTTTGGTAGACAGGCCAGGGGAGATCAATATGAAGAGATGCTAAGGGCATGGAATTCATATTCATGCAAAGGTGTCCTTAGGTCAATGATTGTATTCCCCCGATTTCCATGAAACTTCAGGGAAGTTTGAGATTTGGGACCACAAGGGGTGGCTTTATGAGAGTTCGGATTTTTTGAGTGTAGAGTATGGTTTATGAGGAGAGGGTTCCTGGATACAAGAGGAAACATCTAGACTGAACTTCTAAAGAATGGGTGAAGTAATCCCTTCTCATGCAGGTGTGAGACGGTGGCTTCGGTCGGTCTGACCCGTGCATAGAAGGATAGAGAAAAGCATCTGTTCCAAACTGAACCTGTGGTATGTTTGACCATGCAGTTTAGCATCATGCGGAAAAGACGAAGAGAGTTATTAAAGGATGTTGTGTAGTTTAATGTCATGCAGTGAGGATGAAGGAAATTTTTCTTTCCTCTACCAATGTTGTGCAGTTTAACGTCATGCAGCAAGGACGATTCACCGTGCAGTTTAACATCATGCTGTGAGGGCGTAGTTAAAAAGGCCGCTCTTGATTATAATTTAACTAGGCCCGAGTATCCTGGCATGTCCAAGTCGTGGAGGGGGGTTGATGGTGTAAATCATGGCTCCGGGGATTCTTGTATCAGGAGATATGTCATGGAGGATCTGAGGCTGGTAAGCATATGGAGCTAGGAAGAGTATCGCCTGGGGAAATCATGCCTTTGGTAGACGGGCTAGGGGCTATCAATATGCAGAGCCGCTGAGAGAATTGTATGCATAGTAATGAAAAGGTGTCTCTGGGTTGATGGATTTCCACTTCTGATGGCCATGAATGGTTATGAAGATCCGCAATTTTCCGGGCCACGAAGTCTGTCGTCAGGTAAAGAAATATCTGAACATGTCAGGCATACTCGGCCTCGGTTGCTGTTAAATATTAGAGAGCTCCTTGTGCTGATTTATTTTTCACGCAGGGGTATAACCTTACTCCATGCAGCTTAACGTCTTGCGATAAGGACGAGGTACTCCTAGTTTAGTGATCATAGGGCTCGGACCATTGGGTGACTATTACTACAGTCATTCGCAGGGTAACTGGGTCATCATGTTCTGATATACATGGAACAAGGTGGGGGATGAAGGTTGTAAACTGCAACTTTGAGTTTTCCCGGATCAGGAGGTGTGGTGTGGGGGCTCTGAGGCCAGTAAGCATACAGATCTAGGAAGAGTATCGCCCAATGAAATCTTGCCTTTGATGGACGATCCAAGGGCTATCATTATGCAGCGCCGCTGTGGGCATGGTATGCATAGTCGTACAATGGTTTCCCTGGGTCGATAACATTCCACTTCCTATGGCCATGAATGATTATGAGAATCCGTGATTTCTCACAGTGCAGAGTTCGGCACGTGGGGATAATGGAGTCCAAGTATACAAGAAACATCTTCACTACAATTGTCTGTTGAGTCAAAGTAGCCTAGCCCTGGCTTGATGTTCGTTGATACAGGTCGCTATCTGAACCACCAGCGGATACATAGGCTAGCCAAATAGAGGTACCCTGGAAACACTTTGATGTAAAAAGGGGAATGAACTTGTAAACCATTGTTCTATAAATTTTTGGATCGGGAGATATGATACAGGGGCTCTGAGGCCGGTAGGCGTATGGAGCTAGGAAGAGTGTTACCCGAGGAAATCATTCCTTTGGTAGACGGGCCATGGGCTATCAATATGCAGAGCCACTGATGGTATGGTATGCATAGTCATGAAAAGGTGTCCATGGGTCGATTAATTTCCACTTCCAATGGCCATGAGTGGTTATGAAGATCCATAATTATCTGGGTCGTGGAGTCTAATGTATAGAGAGTATGCATCTAAATGTGCAAGGAGTATCTCCATCTCGTTTCGCCATGCATCTTGGGTGGGTCGCGGAGAAGTCCGTGTAGTTTAAGGTCATGCGGTGAGGACAAACTCCATGCAGTTTAACGTCATGCGGTAAGGACGAAGGTGACCCGATGTAAAAGGAAAGGGGGGTCTGCACATTTTAACGTCTTGCGGTAGGGATGACTTACATGTAGTTTAACGTCCTATGGTAAGGATGAAGAATACACCCCATGAAAGTCTAGTCCATACGAGGGGGAAGGGGGAATTTTTAACATTATTGTTCATGCAGTTTAACCTCGTTCGACAAGGACGCAAAAAACACACCCTGTGCAGGTCTAGCCCATGCACGTGGAAAAGGGTGCATTTTTAAATCTTGTTATCCGTGCAGTTTTACATCATGCGGTGAGGATGAAAGATACACCCCATGAAGGTCTGGTCCGTACATGGGGGAAAGGGTGTTTTTATCTTTTATTCAGGGGGCTGGGCCAGGATGGGGAACCCTGACATCACTACGTATCCTGCGAGGGTAGGAATCAATCCACACATAGTTCTCTAAAAGAAGTACACCCCATGTAGGTCTGGTCCATACACGGGGGGGGGGGGGGGGGAATTGTTAAAACATTATGTTTGTGCAGTTTAACGTCGTGTAGTGAGGACGAAGTATACACCGTGCAGGTCTGGTCCATACATGGGGGGAAGAAGGAATTTTTAACATTTATTTGGGAGCGGCTGGGCCAGGATAGGGGATACCAGCGTCAGTACGTATCCGGCGAGGGCAGGAATCAATCTGTACATAGTTCTCTGAAATTTGTGCAGTTTAACGTCATGTGGTTAGGATGAGCGGTATTATTAGATTCCATGAAGTTTAACGATGTGTGGTGATGAAGAACTCAACACAGTTTAATGTCATGCAGTGAGGACGTGATACTCCTAGTTTAAGATCATAGAGTTTGGACCGTTGGGTGCTTAGCAGTTTAACGTCATGCATCTCGGACGATAACTGCTTTTAGTTATGCTGATGAGTATGAGATACTCTTAGTTTAGGGTCACATAGTTTGGACCATTGGGTGCTTGGCAGTTAAACGTCATGCATCTCAGCTGAAAAATAGTACACCTTTAGTTATTATGCGAAATACTTCTTCATGAAACTCACATTTGTAGGAGCGGTTGTGAATTGTCCATCCATGGAGATCAAGGTATATGCTCCATTGGAGTAGACCTTGTGTACAACGTATGGTCCCTCCCACTTGGGCTCTAGCTTTGGAGGATTCTTGTCGGGTATCATTGGGGTCCAGAGGACCAATACCATTTCTCATTCCAAGAAAGACCGAAGACAAACCTTGTTGTTGAAGGCTCGTGCGATCCGGTTTTGGTATATCTCTAGATGGTGCAAAGTGTGCAATCGCTTCTCATCTAGCTGTTCCAGTTCACCTAGCTACTTTTCTGACTTCTCATCATCAGATAATTGATCACAGATGGAAAAACAGAGTGAGAGAATTTGGAGTTTAGTGGGAAGGACCGCCTCTGTGTCGTACACCAATGAGTACGGGGTGGCCCGAGTAGCGGTGCAGATTGTGGTTCGATAAGCCCACAATGCACGGAGGATTTTATCCGGCCATGACATCTTGTCTTTGTCCACCATCTTCTGGAGAATGTTGGATAGAGTCTTGTTGAAAGCCTCTATCTATCCGTTAGCCGCTGCATGGTAGCGGGATGAGTGGTTATCCTTGATACCATACTCATGGTATAGTTTCTCCAATTCTATAGAGCAGAAGTTGGTGCCATTGTCCGACAGTATGGTATGAGGGACACCAAATCTGGTGATTATATTGGTCTTCACAGAGTTGACGATATTTCGTGCACCGACTTCCTTGAGGGGTATGGCTTCTGCCCATTTGGAAAAGAAGTCGGTTTCCGTGAGTATATACTTCAGAGGTTTGGCTGTGGCAGGAGGATATGGTCCCACAACGTCCATTCCCTAGATGGTAAAAGGCCAAGAGTACTTGGCTTGATGGAGTAACTCCGGCGGTTGGTGTATGAAGTTGGCATGAATCTGGCATGAGTGGAATTTCGCGGTAAAGAGCTCACAATATCATGCCACTGTGGACCAGTAATACCCAAGCCTTCGAACCTGATGGGAAATCTTGGTGCCAGACTAATGTGCTCCACACGCTACGGCATGTACTTCATTCATTATGGCGGTGGTTTCCTCTCCGTCAATGCATCTTAGTAGCACTCCATCGAGGCCTCATTTGTAGAGGTCCTCTTGTTGACCTGTGCCGCCATATAGGACAAAGTTTATTTCCCTTCTCTGTATTTTCTCACGTTCAGCCCTGTCTGATGGAAGTTCTCCCTGTTTAAGGTAGTTTTCAATGGGGGTCATCCAGCCGGTGGCCGGAGTATATGGCTCGGGGAAAAGATTGGATTTGTGGATTTCTTCCATCTTGGTCTGAAAAAATGGCAATACCATTCCACGGTGAGAAATACTGATAATCGTATCATCACAACCTGGGTCATCTAGGGCTGTGGCCGTATTGGCTAATGCATCGGCCTGAGTGTTCTAGGACCGAGGAATATAGGTCAATGTTGGTTCTGTGGAGAATTATTCCCATAACCATCGGACATGGTCAAACAGGGGGATCAGCTCCTCTTTTTTAATAGCATAGTCACCATTGACTTTCTTGATGACCAGTTCCGAGTCACCTTTTACCTTAAGGTGTTGTACTTGTGCCTGGAGTGCATGTTCAAGGCCCGCAATGAGATCTTGATACTCAGCTTCATTGTTCGTACATCCTTCTGATAGGTGGAAGGAATATGGCAAGACTACCTTTTCTACAGAAACGAGTACTATTCCTAAACCCACTTTGTTTCATCTGGGATCCTCCATCTTCTTCTCGGTTGGGCTTTGGGATGTGCCGTCGAAGTACATTTCCCAGGCTGGGAACTCCTATTGAACCGAGAAGATGTCTTCATCAGGTAGCTCAAATTCCGGTACGGCGGTCCCTACTGAGGGGTGCTCTGCCAGAAAGTCTGCTAATGCCTGACCCTTGATGGATTTCTGAGGCAAAAACTAGTTGTCAAACTGTTGTAGGATGACCACCCATCAGGATAGGTGTCCGGTTAGCATCGGGAGGCTGAGGATGTACTTGAGTGAGTTACTCCAGGAGATCAAATGGACCTCATGATGCTGTAGATAATGTCATGACTTTTGAACTGCGAAGACCAAGGCCAAACAACTCTTTTCAATGTTTGAGTATCAAGTGTCGGCATCAATCATTGTTTAGATGAGATAATAGAGGCTGTTTTCACTGGACGCATCGTTCTTTTGTGTGAGGAAGGCTCCCAGTGATCACTCTAAGGCTATCACGTACAAGATGAGAGGACTTCCTTCAACTGGGGGCATTAGCACCAGCGGACTTAAAAGGTACCACTTCAAGTTGTCGAACGCCTCATGGAAGTCATCCGTCCATTTGTACGTGACCCCCTTCTTCATTAACCTGATGAAGGGAAAACATTTACCGGCCAGGTTGGCTATAAACTGCCTGATATAGGCCAAATGCCCTTGGAAATATCTCAACTTGGTGAGATAGCGGGGAGGTGGCATGCCAAGGATATCCTTTGTCTTCTCAGGGTCGACTTCGATGCCATGATGGCGTACGACGAAGCCAAGGAATTTCCCTGAGGTAACCCCGAAGGCACATTTCAAGGGGTTAATCTTCATGCTATGTTGTCGAAGTTTATTGAAGATAGTCTCAAGGTCTGACAGGTGATCCGAGAGCTGTCTGGACTTGACCACCAGGTCATCCACGTAACATTCAACTAATTTTCCCAGGAACAGTTTAAAGATCTGATGCATGGCGCGCTGATATGTGGCTCCAACGTTCTTGAGACCGAAGGGAATGAACCTATAACAGAATACCCCTTGAGGGGCCATGAAGTTAGTGGGTTCTTCGTCGTCTCAGGCCATCCTAATTTTATTATAAATGGAATAGCCGTCCATGAAAGACAGAGCCTCATACCCAACCGTTGCATTGATTAACAACTCAATGATTGGAATCGGGAAGTCACCTTTCGGGAAATGCTGATTGAGATCTCTGAAGTCAATGAAGATGTAGATTTTTCCATTCCTTTTCATGACAGGGATGATGTTGGACAACCAAATGGGGTACTAGACCTCCTGAATGAATCCTTCTTTAATGATCTTATCGACTTCAGCCTCTATTTTGGCGACATGTGAGGGATGCGTCCTTCTGGCGGCCTCTTTATAGCCCTGTGGGTCCTCTGGAAGACCCAGGTGATGCGTCGCCACTTCAGGATCTAGTCCTGGAATTTCTGTGTAATTCCAGGAAAAAAATCCCGATGTTGCCTCGGGAAAGAGGTATATACCTCGTGCTCCTCAGGGGGCATGGCTACACTAATGAGAATAATTCTCAGATCTTCCTCAGTACCCAGGTTTATTTCCCTGAGCTCATCCACCGTGGTAGAGATACGCTCCTCAAATGTAGGAGGTGCATCCCTGAGATCTTCCCCCTCTTCTTCCCACATGTCCTCATCTTTTTGATCCGACGAGGGGAGAGCTTTTAGTTTGAGCCTTCGAGGGGTTGAGGGAGAGGCATCATGGGCATCCCCGCTTGAGTATTCGTCCCCAAATCGAGGGTTGACGGATTTTCCCCCATTGTCGTGCTTGTCCATCGTGGCTGAAGTCATGAGGACATCAGAATGCGTTCCCGTTCTTGAAATCCTACTATCGAAATGGTTGATGGGAAAGACATAATCTCTGCCAAGCTGCCTGAGGGGGTCCTCAGGAACCATTTCTAGGCCATTTGGAGCGGGGATCCAGTTGACACCGTCGAATAAGGGCTTATTTTTCTTTTTCTCATAGAACCTGGTATCAATGTAATGTGACTCGGAGAGCTCAAAAGGGGACTTATCGGTGTGAAATGTTCCACTTTGTCTATTGACGTAGTACTTGATACACTGGTCGTAGGATGAAGGAACGACCATGTGCTTATGGAGCCATGGCCTTCCCAGTAGGGCATTGAATGTTGTGCTCTGCCAGACCACCAAGA
Source organism: Viscum album (assembly GCA_963277665.1). Classification (NCBI taxonomy): domain Eukaryota; kingdom Viridiplantae; phylum Streptophyta; class Magnoliopsida; order Santalales; family Viscaceae; genus Viscum; species Viscum album. The sequence continues at coordinate 481,400,133 of OY728162.1, forward strand.
ATTTCGTGTAGGTTACCAGGTCACCAAAATGGGTCTTCATCTTAATTTTCCCCATTGGTTTCTGCTCACTCTTTTTATAACCCAAAAGAGTTGTGGCCGAGGGAATTAGGTCGTCCTCACTATAGCCCAACTTACAGAGTGTCCGTAGGGCAAGTAGTTTAACTCTAGAGACATTGTCTATAAAGACTTTCCGGATCTAAATACCATTCAGTGTGGTGAACACATATAGTGGTCTGATGTGTCCTTGCATGATGGATTCTTCATCCTGATCGGGGAAGGAAATCACTGCATTGCATTCAGCCAGGTCAGTCTCCGTCCGGTAAACATCGGTGGCAGCTACCTCGACTTGAAACACCTAGGGGCTGATCAAAGCTTCTATAAGCGCATCCTTGAGATCTTCTGACATACATAGGGAATCCAGGATTGACAACTTGGCTGGTACCGATGCCAGCTGCTTAGTGATATCATATTTTTACTCCAGCGGCCGATGATTCTCCGCTGGCGGGAGAGTCTTAGCGGGTGATTTAGGTCCTGGAGAATTTGACGAGGAGGGGTCATCTGCAGGGTCACATATCAATGGCGTTCCCACATTCTGGGGACTTGGCACGGACAGTCTATTTGTGCGCACAGGGTGGCCAAACATTTCTACCTCCTCTGGTGGGTATCGCAGAACAACAGGGCCAGATTGGCTTCTAGTGGAGGTGGAGGGGCATTTTTTCTCCTGCTGAGTCTGTTGAATGGATCTCCCATGGGTTTCCGTGATATTAATGGTTTGGGATGGGGTCCAACCATAGGGCTAGTTTCGGCCGTGACTGTACCTCCCCGGGTAACCCCTACCTCTCCAATTCCTCCTCCTGGCTCCTCATGCTGGGAACTTGGGTTCGTAACCATAACCTTCGTCAGGGAATGATTCCATAAGATGGATGACATTAATAGAACCAAATATTGGCTCTTCATCATCTGACAGGTCAACCTGGCCACTTGTCCCTGATGGTGTCGTTTGGTGGGTCAGTGATCATGGCGCCAAATTCGAGTGCATATAATCTGCCAGGGTCGGGACTAACTTTGGCCCCGTCATGGACTGATCCTCTTGAGATTGTTTCCTCCTTCAATTAAGCCCGGATAACCGAATCGTGGAGGCTTGTGAGGTCAAGTTCATCGGTTGTACGATGTTAGGGGTTGTTTGCGGCAACATCGGCTGCTGTAGTAGAGCTCTGAGTATGCCCTGGGCTCGGTTGATAGTCTTTCAATTCATCATGTTGTCAAATTTCAGCCCCTGCTTACTGGTGACTTTCTGCCACCCCTCCTATTTGTCAGAGTCGGTGGTAGAGAAACATGCCACATGTACTGGGGGTGGTCCCAACTCGACCTGTCCAGAGTCTACCATCCTCTGCAAGAGGTCATTTAAGATGAATCATTCTCAGATACTGTGCCCTAACATCCGATGGTAGGGGCATTAATATGGCCTTTCATCACGGCTGACCTCTTCAAGTTTCCTTGGCTACGAGAGGCGGAGAAAGTTGAAATTCATGGTGGTAATGAAGTAGTCTCATACTTGATCATCTCGGCATGAATATAATTTTTTTCTTCGTTCCTCAAACTGGTTCTGCTTCGGTCCTCGCTGATCGTCCCGTTTAGGTGGGGGTGGCCACTGATATGCAGGAGGCCCCTGGCGATTTGGTGGAGGCCTGAGTGGTGGAGCAGGCATAGGGGCCGACATGAGTGTGACTATGGACACTTCATCTCTAATGGCTCTTTTTGTAAAAGCCTGTGAGGCTATTAGAGACTTTGAATTGGTCCGATGTAGGGAGTCCTCAATTCTCTGGGCAATGGACGAGAGATGGCAGAAGCCAGTGGTGAACTCCATTGGTATGAGTGGTGTTCGCAGCTCATCTCGAAGATTATCGATGCATACGGATAGCATATCATCTTGAGGCATTGGCCTATTCAGGGAATAGGTCAGAACTTTCCATCTGGCGATGAAATCTGAGACCCTCTCATTCTCTCTCTTCTTGCAGTTCATGAGATCACTGACCATTGTTTTAGGCAACGTTGAGCTGAAGTGGAATATGAACTACTTCCGAAGGTCTTCCCAGCTCTTTATTCACTGGGCTGGCAGACTCATGTACCGGAAGAAGGCGGATCCTTGCAAGGTACGTATGAAGCATCTAAGTTTCACTACTTCTTGGTGTTCCAGATTCCCCATCATAGGGTTGCAATAGGATGCGTAGTGCATCAAATGTTGTTCTGGATCACCTGATCCATTGAAGATAGGGAATACAGGGCTCCCGAAATTGGGTAGAGGTGGTGTGTTGCTAACCCAATCTAGGTAGGGTTTCCGCTCTGGCTGTATCGGAGCGCGTCGACTTTCCATCGCTTCCAATCGAGCTATGAGTGCCTTGATGGTGTTGGTGAGACCCTGGTTTACATCTTGTTGGGCCCAGTCCTGGGCAGGCGGAGCCCCAGGCATTGCCTGAGGATCTGGATTGGTCGACACTGGGGTTGTGTGTACCGTTTGTGGCACCTTTAGAGGGTTCAGGCGTACATGCTCCGGTTTCTTCCTGAGTGAAGGGAAGTCTTGGTATTCATCTGAATCTACGTTTAGGTAGTTGGATGGGTCGGGCGCCTTGTTGGACGGGAGCCCTGTCCGTGTTTCGTATTCCGGGGAAAACCGTAGTATTTGAGGTACACCTACTGAAAGTGCATGATGTGGCTCCTCTTGGGATGCACTTTCAATAATGCCGTTCCACTGGAGTAGCTCGGCGTTAAGCTGCCTCAATTATTTCATCTCCTCTTCATATCGAGTGAATCTCTCTTTCAGCATGAGTGGATTATATTTTTCAAGAGAAGGAGGTGGGTTAAGGGTTACCAGTCTTTTGTTCTTATCCCTGTTGGAAGCTCACTGGGTAGGTAGTGGAGGGTTGGATGGAAGGACGACCATATTTAGGGCGGCCCTCTGGTTCCGGGTGTGCACACCTGGCAGTTCGTTGTGAGTCACAGCCTGACCAGAACTATCGTCTCTCGATCCCTCATGATTTGAAGTATCTCTGGTGTCACCTGTGGGGTTATCCTCTATGATGTTGATGAATGTATATCGCAGGGTGGAGAAGATGTTATCTTTCACATGGGAAGAGGATCTCCCGTGTCTTCTTCTAGCCATCCCTTTCGTGACCTGGGATTGACTTCAAACTTCTTGATGAAGGGTGACACGGAGAGTTCTTTGATGCGACCTTACGGTGTGCCTTCCTATCGGAGGGGATGATGATTCAAACGACGGGATAGGACGGGAACCTCCTCTTATGATTTTCCTCCATAGACGAGAGAATACTGACTCTCATGGGGGAGGTTGTTGTTGAGGGGGTAATAATGCCCCCAGCCCAGATAGATGGGGTTGGCCCCGTTCCATGGACATTGAGTCTCTTCCCAGTTTTATTGGTCTTACAGGGGAATTTGTTGTTAATAATTCGGCCAGCCCTCCAGGCTGGGGTTGACCCTGGGTTGCGTCAGTGGTCGTGGCTATTGCTACCTGCCTGATCTTGCATGCCCCCATTCGGGGGTGAACTGGGTTTGGTGCCGAGTTCTTATGTGAATCAATCCCTTCTGGGGAGGCACAAAGATCACTGATTGGCCTCTCTTAGGCGAGAGGCCTGTTGTAAGTTCTTGGTGTCCTGATTCAAGAGTTTTTGAATGGCTTGTTCCCATCAGGCCTGATGCTTCTGGGACTTACTCAAGGGGGGAGAAGTGAAATGCAGAACTCCATGTTCTCCCAATCCACTGATATGGACTCCCGTCGGAGCGTCACCGATGAGGTGGCGCAGCTGATGCATCGCGTAGAGGTAGGTTATCTACATGTTTCTTCTAAGAAACTCAGGTCACTGTTGTCGTGCTGAAGGAAGAGCTTCCAGTTCTATGTGATGCAGGAGGTCTCTTATTTTCTCGACGTGGTCTACATATCCGTCGTAGGGAAGGAAGCTTGATTTCAGTTAGCAGAGGGTTTTCCATATATTATGGGGGATTCCATGCACACATTATTCCGGAAACTCTCTGGGTATGTAGAAATGAGAGGTGGTCATAGGCCAAAACATAACTGGTATATCATCCCTGGCCAGTCATTTCCTTAGGTGCAGTATATCGGCATACTCCTCCGCTAGTGACTCCTCTACCTGGTCAGCCCAACTGAGACGCTCACTGCCAATGTGTTCAGAGGCAGTGGGACTGGTAGGTGCTGAATCATTATGTGGGCGATTCCGAGGTGGTTCAGAGGATGAACACATCCTTGGACCTTCTCCTGATTACAGAAGGATGTCGTCAGTGACTAACTGGGAATATGACATGCTTGATCCCGTCCTTCTGAGTGCCTCGGCATACGAGGGCTTTTCTGTGCTTGATTCAGCAGGGGGAGGACCTTCCTGTCGATATGATATGTTAGCGCGGGGAGGACCTCCTCAATGGCGGCTGTAATGGCGAGGAATACCATTACTTATTGATGTGTCACTGCATAGAGGAGTTTTTCAGGGCACACCTTGGGGAGGACCTTCAAGGCATGTCGCAGCAAGGGGAGGACATTCTGGCTGCATAGTATCATTATGGGGAGGACCTCTACAACAACTATCATCATGGTGAGGATGACCATAATGGCTTGACGTTCGAAGTGTATACTGGGGAGGACTTTTAGGACACACTACGACAAGGGGAGGACCTTCTTGTTGCTTGGGGACAATGCAGGGAGGACCTTTGCAATAACGTCCATGGTGGCGAGGACTACAATCACAGCTACGGAAATGGAGAGGACTACCATTACTGCTGCCGCATGGAGAATATCTGTGGGATACATCCTAGGGAGGGCCTCTAGAATGTATCACAATGAGGAAAGGTCCTTCTCGTTGCTTGACGTCTCTATAGGGAGGACCTCCGTTATCAGGGTGGAGAGGACTACCACCGTGAACTGATGCCTGGCTGCATGGATTTCCGTTGCATCGTAACCCCTGGGGAGGACCTTTAGGGCATGCTATGACAAGGGGAGGACCATTTTGTCATGATGAGACGTAACTGCATGGAGGGCCTTCGCATTTGTGACTATGATAGCGAGGACTACTATCATAGTCTGTGGTCCCACTTCATGGAGAGTGATTGTGGTGTATACCCCGGGAAGGATCTTCAAGGTGGACCACAACAAGTGGAGGACCTTCTTGCTGCTCGATCTTCTAGTCACGTGGAGGGTTTCCGTGACTCGCATCAACAGAGGACCTCTCATGATCAATCATTATATGCCCGCGGGGGTGGGCCCCATGGGCACTCTAGGGAGGACCTTCAGAGCTACTGGTAGTGACATTGCGGGGAGGACCTTCGCAACTTCTACTGCCACTCCCATAATATGGTAATGGGTGGGAAGGGTTCTGAGCCTTTTATGTATACTTATAGGCTTTGGGAACCCCAGCTTTCAGCAGAGCGGAGTCATAAACTCCCTCTTTTTTTCCGGCTACCTTTGGCGCGTTCAAGGCGCTCTTTTTTGGGCAGTGGGGACTGTCTGCTGTTGACAATGGACTTCACCTTTGGGTCCCTATCTAATTGGGTCCCGTGATGCTTCCAGGATATGACGATGAACATATTGAATTTTATCAGGGATATATGCCTGCTCTGGAGCATCCACCATTATGGACGGGTGTCCCCCAGTTGGAACGAGTGAAGCTGCTCGATCCGTTTTCCCTTGCGTTGCAGAATATGTCCAGCAACCCTCTTGGGCAGAATCAAGGATGTAGATCTGTTCCAAGGAGGCTATCTCATCTCTTAGATGAGTCTCCTCATTTGGGGAGACGAACTCATGGGCCCGAGTCCTTGCTGTTTCCGCTGATGCAATTACATTCTGGAGTGCCTGCAAGATATGATCTGGGATCGATACCTTCTTCTCCATCATCTCCAGGATATGTAGAGAGACATCTTTGGCTAGAATGGGTATTAAGGCCCATTCCAGTATCGGGGTAGGAATATCTAGCTTCGGTCCTCTGGGGGTTAGTGGAAACTGACAATTCTCCTGTGTTGGGGCAGGTGAACGAATCTGCCCCTGTACCGGGATACACCAGTTTATCTTTTTGTTTGCCGCCACATCAAGATGGCAGACTTTACTTGCATCCATAGCGACCTAACCCTGCATATATTGGTTTTCCACGGTATCGAGTCGGTGGCCTTTGTTGGCGGGGAGACATGCCCGTATATTATTTGCCGCCACATCTGGGTGGCGGGCTTTGTTGATCGCCACCATATCAGGATGGCGGGAATCAGAAGAAACTACTAGGATCTAGTCCTACATGTGCTGGGTCTCCACCATGTCATGTTGGTGGGCTTCACGACCCTGGGCAGGGAGAGGTGCCTCCCTGGTAAGTGTCATCCTGTGTGAGCGACGGGCTTGATGGAGCTCGGCAGGGATGCACGCCAGCTTGTATGAGGCCTCCATGTCTGGATGGTGGGCCTGGGAGGAGCGAACAGGTGTAGGTTCCTGTTCGTGGTAAGTCTCCATGGCTGGGCAGTGGAGCTCCTCCTCAGGGACCAGGGTGATGACCGATCCATTATTATACATCTGCCGCCATCGTCGGGCGGTCCGAGGAGCAAGAGCTCGGGGAGCATGGGACTGAATCCTGGGGGAGACATCCTCCTCGGCGTGAGGATATTGAATCGTGGTGTGACCGTGATGACGCCTTCTGGTGGGGGCCTTGTAGTGGAACACCCGTTCGGTGGAGATGAAGTCCTCAACGTTGACCTCATCCACCTCCCTAAGATAAGGGAGGTACGCATTGTCCCCTTCCGGGGATAGACACCCGAAACGGTTGGAGACAACAATAGGGGTTGTCTGGATCTACCTTTGTGGATGCTGCTGGGCAGGTGACCGGTGCGTTGTGGCGGATTGGAGGGCATGCATGGCCGCCTCCACTGTTGGGAGAGTACCGTTCACGTGGTACTATCAGATCAGCGTGTCCGAGACCCAGTGTTGAAGATGCTGGGTGGGTGACGGGGTCGTCCATAGGTGAGGACATTCGGTCATTGTGTTGTTGGTAGCACGCGCTTGTGAGTTCCTTCGGGACACCATTGGATCTAAGGGAGTTCTAAAGGTAATACCTGAAAAACATTTTAACAAATGGAAGCAGCAAACTCGTCAAAGCAGCATCTCATGATCCCATGCGTAGATAATGACCTTGATTGGTCCTCCTTGTTAGTAAAAGGGGGCATAGGGTGGGATTAGGTTAAATCTATCTTGCTTGGTTAAAGATTCACGTCAGGTTCACCATTTTTATTTCATATCAGTTTTTGAAACACCCAACAGTTCTATATCCAATGAGGGATGGACCTTCTTTACAATGGTAGGTGTTTGCCGGATGGTCCAACCTACGACGTTTAAGAAATCACATTGGTCGATAGGATGGGAAGTCGAGCTCATTGCACCCTTTTGGGGGGAATTATTTCCTCTTCCAGGACTCTCTTATAGATTTAAGACATATTAATATGTTCGCAGATCTTTGGTTTATACCCAAGCATAGTATCGACGGATTTAACCCTAGTTGGCAATGGTCAGCTGAATGCAGGGGTTCAGAATCATTTAGGCCCAAGGTTTACCGTCCCTCGTTGGATTAATGACCCTGAGGAGTAAAAAATCACTGAGACGGTGCTGGGAGTGTCCCGGTGAACTGATGTGAAGATAGTCATATCGACCGGTTGTTGGGCTTGAACCTTATGGAGGCTTCCTACGTACCCTACCTAGGGGACATGGATCAAAGTCCATGTAGTTTGAATGGAGAGCGTCAGAGAACTGACGTGAAGGTGGAACCGGGGGTCCATTGATGTTTGGGATTGAACCTCATAGATGCTTCCTAGACATCCTTCTGATAGGGAATCAAAGTCCTTGTAGTTCGCATTGGCTAGGGACTTACACTCTGAGGCTGGCCCAAGTGATGGATTGGGGCTTACACTCTGAGGAGGCCTAGGGGCGACAAAGCACAACGGGAGAGGGAAAGGGGTTTCTCCTATGCCCATCTCCTCTCTTTCAGTGCATAAGGGATTCCTTATTATGGGTATTTAACTATCCCTGAGAATCCATTAACATGTGGAGGGGCAGAAAGAGGACTCCTGAGCTCAGACTTCGAATTACCGTGGGAATGTGAACCCAGGAATACTGCGGGAATCTGCTCAAGGGTCGGGGAAACCCCTTCGCCTCTACTTACCATTGGTATGTGATCTCAAAATGGCACGCTGATGCACCTGAGGGTTACACTGCACAGATCCAGTGGCTCTGGTGGAGGCCTCGGCTCAGGGCCAATGAGTAGGCCAGTGGAAGAGTCATAGAGGATCAGGCCGGATCAGGAGGATCTTATGTGGCTCAGGGAACGGGAAGTCTGCTGGATTCGGTGGACCACACAGGGGTATGGGTGGTGGCACCCTTAGAGTAGGGAAGTGCTACATGTCTGGAGAGGCCGTCCGCGAAGCAGGGTGGTCCACGGAGTGAGAGGATGTCTATGAACCTAGATGGTCTACAGACTGAGAGGTCGTCCATGAACCAGGATGGTCCGTGGACTGAGAGGCCATTTGCAGACCAGGGTGGTCCGCAGACTGAGGGTCCATCCGCATAATAGGGTGGTCTGTGGATTGATTTTCATCCCGCGAACCAAGAGGGTTCGTGGCATCGGGTTTGGTCCACGCACATGGTTGGTACGCGGAGGGTTCCACGCGAGCAGTGGCAGCCAAGGTTGGCGCCAGTCATGGGTTCATCGGTCGAGGCTTCGCCCGCGTAGGAGGGTGCTACGCGGTGCGGTGGATTGGAAAAGAGTCATAAACACCCTGGTCCGCGGGGAGTGCATCCGCGGAGGGGTTATGGTTCATGGTCTTCTCTTTTTATGATATTTTGAGTTCACATTTCACCAAATTATTATACGTTTTCAGTTCCTTATTAGTTAGTTCCCAGGTTCATACCTACATTGGTTCGCGAATAGGAATTTCGTTGTTTTCAAAATCCTAAGCCTTCCATCGAAATCCTTCCACCCATATCTGATTGATATCCTCTCCGTCTCCTTTCTCCAAATTCAAATCTCCAATCCTTCGGAATCCTCCTAATCCCCCCCTCAGTCTCCTTTAATAGAGTGGGGAAAGAGGTTTATCTACGATCACGCGACACCTTTTGTGGAGTCCCATGACCGAATACCCGGTTTACGGCTGACTTTGTCAATCCGTAATTCGTGGTGGGTATTGAGCTCTCCCCCCCCCGCGAATCGAATGAGGGAGTTCTTTGCAGCCGCAGAGGGTTCCTCCTCCATTCCGCGAACGATAGTGGATGAGGCCTGAACCTGTCGACACGGTCCACGGTTGGGGCGGTTTATGACGGAGAATGGGATTGGCACCCATCCTTCCTCGCGACTGCGGAGGATCTCTGCTTCCATTTCTCGAAAGACGAAGGTTCATGGAGGGGGTGCTTTGTGAGGCCTGACCACGTCATTTTTTCATGGGACTGGTCTACGGACCGGCCCTGCTTGTATCCCTTCTTTGGATTTTCTCCATTATTTTCCCCAATTCTTTGGGGGATTTGGGTAGAATCTCTTTTGAGGATATTTTAGGACCCTACACACCATCAATGGTAACATCAATATTATTTGTGTGTTTATATTAAGGATGTGTATGGACATGGAAATTTTTATTCTAAATCATAAATTAAAAAAAATTAAAATCCTTATTTATGTTCATTGAAAAAATATTGTGTTAGTTGTTAATTTATTCCTTGAAAAAAGTTTTCAAGTCATGTTTCATTATTTTACATTGTTTTTTTTTGTTGGAAATAAAATGCATTAAATTATTTTTAAACTATTTTATATAAATGTTCTAACTTGTTCAGTCCTAGTGGCATGATTTATAAATTCACTGTGAAAATCCATGTTTTATACCCATCCCCTTCATGGGAACTATGGTTTGTTTACAGATGTTATATATCAACAAATAGGTAAATCCAAGGTATCATAGTTCTTTAGTGATTCTTCATGATCACTTGAAGAAGATTAAGAGTTTTTTAATGTGACTTTGGTGACTATTGGATATGTTTTCATTTGCTTATAGTGTATATCACATTAATTCTACTTGTACTCTGATATTGTCTTTTGATTTAGTCTTTTAATGGATTCCATTTTGGTACTCATGCATCCTTAATAATTTTTGTTGTTATGGTTATCATTAGTTTGGATGATTTATATTAATAGGTAATCTCAACCTCCAACAATTTTTTGGGGCATTAGAATTTATTTCTAGACTTTAGTATCTTGGGGATATCACCTAAAGCCTAGTAGCTCCCCTTCCACTTCTCAGGAAAATAAGGAGGGGAAGAATGCTACAATGGAACTCTATAATTGACACCAGTTTATGTCTAAATTGATTTATGATATTACATTTACATATTAAAGATTCAACTTGATTATACATCATTTATTCCAAATAATCCAAAAATAAAAAAATTGCAACATCTTGAGTCGTACATCCATTTATCATTTTTTTATTTTCCTATCTTCTCTTAATCATATTTTCCTCTTGAATAAATTTTTAATTTTATCATTGAATTATATTTTGGGATTTCTACACTCCAATTGTCCATTAGATTTGTTGGAATTTGTTAATAATGCTATAGGAAGAAAGATGACTGGTAAAAGGAAAGGGTGTTACATTTTTTTATGAAAACCATAATTGAGTTAAACATGAGTGAACATAATTTTTTGAGTGTAAACACATGAGTGGGTGTGCGAGGTCTATATTCCTTTATATTCAAATTTTCATTCAATATTATTAAATAGTGCATGTTATTAACACCAAAGAAATGGAGATTAAGTTGCTCATGAGGTTTGTATGAGAACAATTCCAAAGGATGAATGTGAGGACAGATTAATTGAAATCCCATCCAATTATATATCACTACCATGGAGGAAGGCAATTGAATAAGAGGAGCAGTTCATCAATTTTAATGATTCCCCAATTTAGCGCAATAGACCATCAATAAGGAAAACCAATGATCTTAGAGTATTTACATTGAGTATCACTTTATTAAAATGTATTAATGATCCCAAAACATACTTGGAATGGGAACTAAAGGTAGAGAATGTTTTGGGTGGTCAGAATTATTTGGAGGAAAATAAGGTGAAGTTAGATACCATGGAATTAACTGTCTATGATAGTATTTGGTTAGACCAACTGTAATTTACTTGATGTCAAATTGGAGAAAGACCCATCCACACATTGGAAGATATAAAAGTGTTAATGTGTAAGAGTTTTATTTATAGACACTATTATCATAAATTTTTCTTCATTTTTCAGGGTTGAAACAAGGATATATGAGTGCTAAGGAGTATCATAAAGTGATTGATATCATTATGATTCTATCCAATTTTGTGAGGAGATAGAGGCCACCATGTTAGGTTCCATGAAAAGCCTCAATCATTACATTCATGATATAATGGGGATGTACCACTATTTGGATATGAATGATCTTCTTCACATGGATATTGAATCAGAGAGGAATATAAAGGAAATATGGATACTACCTACATCTAAAGGTATTGATTCAAAATATTATTTCAATTTAAAGGATTCTGAATCATAAAACATGTATGAGAACAAAAAATGGATTCAGAGGAGGTTTCCAAATTAAAACATTATTTTTAAAATATAATGGTAAAACATAGGGTAAGGATTTTTCAAAATTACTTTATATCAATTGTTTTAAAAGTCAATGATTTTTAAATTTTTCCTCACAATGACTAAATATGATGACCCTAATTTTTTATGATGGATATGTTTTTAGTGCTATCCCATGAAAAGATGAAATTCCACCACATGAAGAGTGTTCGTATGTGGAAACAGAGAGCCCCAAATAATGAAAAATTCTTATAGAAAGGCATTCTTTGAGTGTTTAAACAAATGGAGGAAATTTTCAAGTGAAAAGGAAGCACATTTTTTATAATATAAGCCTCATCAAAGATAAGGTGTATAATATGATCATTGATGGGGTTGTTGAACAAATGTAGCAGGTGGTTTGATGGATAATAAATTGGGTTTATCTTGGACAAAGAATCCTAGGCCTTATAGATTGTATTAGTAAAATAATATAATGGGTTTTAAAGTGACTAAGAGTGAGAAATTTACTTTTCTATTGATAAGAATGAATACAAGGTGAAATGTGATGTTGTTCCCATGCATGCTAGTCTTATATTTTTTGTAATGAATTGGAAATTTGATAAGAGGGTCACACATGAAGGATATACCAACCACTATTCTTTTGAGTAAGATGGGAGGATGGATATACTTACATCGTTGTAGCTATTGTAAGATTATCAATACCAGGTGATGATTGAGATAGATTATGAAAATTGACAAGAGGAATATAGTGAAAAATATAGATAATGAAACTATAAATAGTGAAAATGGAGTAATGAGTGACATCAAATTAAATGAGGGAATGAAAAGTGTTTAAAATAATAGTGAAGATAAGAAAAAAAATAAGAGTGTTTATAAAAAATTGAGTTTATTTTCAAGAAAAAATATTGGTAATGATAGATTTAGATGGGGAGGAAGCTCTAATATTTATATAAAAGGTATAATTTATTTACCACTAACTCTATTAACCGATGAATTCCTGCTTTTATTGAGTATTTATTACAATAATATGGTGATTGAGAAAGGAAGCGTTGGAAACAAGCTATATTTGATATGGGTGGTTTGGTATGGAAAGACACTTTAAAATGGATACTTTGAGAGTAATGAAAATAAAAACATCATCCACGAGGAGATAGACCCTTCAATGTCTTAGATAATATAAATGATATGACCTATAATATTGAGTTACTTGATAGGTATGGAAATGTTAGTGTCACATCTAATGTTCATGAAATTTCTCCCTTTAAATATTATAATTTAAGGATAAATATGTTTAAGGAATGAGGGGATGGTGTGGATCATTGAACATGTGTGAATATATGGGTTTAAGGCAGACTTGATGAGGTGGGTATAATAAGCATGATTTCCCAAGACCCATTGCAAGGATTTGGTGGCCCAATGAAAAAGGACCGGACCAAGAGAATGAAAGAGGCCTTAAATGGGTTAATCATGGAATTACATGTGGAGGCCCAATACCCATTATTAGGGGAAGCATCATAGAATATATTTACGTTAATTAAGTCAAAAACATGTAATAAAGACCCATAAAATGGTGTGATATTAATTTCAATCCCACCCCACCAAGGAAAATTCAAAGTCAAAAGTGGTGGTCTAGTCGTCATTACTTTCAAAATGATTGTGGTACTTATCCATTAAAGTAATTGGAAAGTACTAAAATTGTCCAAAACATAATTTAGACTTCTTGAATTTTGGAAACTATGTTTTAGACTTTTGTGTCACTCTTTTTCTATAAATCACACCCCCTGGGTACTCTTCGAACATCATGAATTAATATAATTTTATTGTGGTTAGTTTTTCTTAAAGCCTTTTATTTGTTAAATATTGAATTATTAAATGATTGTTCATCATTGGTGGTGTCTTTTGGATAGAGTTCTTATAAATAACTTCTCATTGGGTTTTAAACTGTCCAAAATTTTCTTTTCTTCCTTACTTCCAACATTTATTTCCCTTTTAATTTGTTTTAATGTAGAGATTTTGGCACTTAGCATAAAAATGTTGAACTAGGTTCCTAAGAACATACTAGTGTGTATTGGATTGTGTATTATGGGTTTTATATATTTTTATTGTTATTTATATTTTTCTGTATTTTTTGGTATTTTTTAATATTTTTATGGTTTTTAGGGTATTTAGGGATTTTAGGGACATCGAGGGTTTTTAGGGGTTTATGGTTATTTTTTTTTGTGTTTTTAGGGTTCCTTTTGAGTTTTTATGGTTATTAAGTTTTTACTATTTTTTTATCATTTTAGGGGTTTAATTTTATTAGAGGTTTTAGTGGGTTTATATGAAATTTTTTATAGTTTTCAAGGTTTTATGGGTTTTTAGGATTGGGGGGAGTGTTAAGTATTTTAGTGTATTTTACGTTTTTAAGGGTTTTTAGTGTTTCTGGGGTTTTAAGGATTTTTTCAATTTTTTTAGGATTTTTAGGGTTTTTGACATTTTTATAGATTTTTCACAATTTGTTTTTGGATTTTTATATTTTTTAGGGTTTTATGGATTTTGATGGTTTTTAGAATTTTTAGGAATTTTAGGGTTTAATATTTTTTGGGGTTTTTTGGGTTTTTTTGATATTTTAGGGGTTTAATGGTTTTTTATGTTTTTAATTTTTTTAGATATTTAAAGGTTCTTTAGAGATTTTAGTGACATTTTGGGTTTTATTGGGTTTTTATGGTTTTTAAAGGTTTTTTGGTTTTAATATTTTTTAGGGTTTTTTGATTTTTATATGTTTTTTGGGGTCTTAAGTTATTTTGTATTTTTATGTTTTTCTGATGGCTATTAGGGTTTCGTTATATTTTAATGGTTTCTAGGTATTTAATAGTTTTTATTTTTATATTTATTGTTTCTTTGGGTTTTTAGTGTTTTAAAGGGTTTTCAAATATTTTTAATGATTTTAGGGGTTTAATAGGGTATTACAGTTTCTGGTGTTTTTCAAGGGTTTTATGGATTTTTTTGGTTTATAAGGTTTTTATGGGTTTTATGGTTTTTGCTGTTTTATGTATTTTTATGGATTTTTCTTTTCAGGTTTTAGAGGTTTTTATGATTTTTAACAGTCTTTCGTGTTTTTAGCGTTTTTAGGTTTTTTTGGATTTTAATGGCTTTAAGGTTTTAAGGATTTCTGAGGTGTTTTTAGGGTTTTAGTTCTTTTTTAATTTTTAGGGATTTTGTGGAATTTTTGGATTTTTATTATTCTTGGGGTTTTCAGAGTTTTTATGGTTTTTAGGGGTTTTAGGTTTTTAGGGATTTTATGGTTTATTTGTGATTTTAGGTTTGTTTTTTTGTTTTAGGGATTTTACAGTTTTTAGATTTTGTTTTTAATAATTTTACAGAATTAAAGGTGTTCATATAGTTTTTAGTTATTTTTTAGGGTTTTATAGGTTTTTATGGGTTTTTAAGTTTTTAGGGTTTTTAGGGTTTTTATCGTTTTATGGTTTTTAGTGTATTTATGGTTTTTTATCATTTTTTAGGTTTTAGGGGTTTTATGTGTCTAAAGGTTTTTAATAATTTCATAGGGTTTTTCTGGGTGTTTAGTATTGTTTTACATTTTTTTGTTAATTTTATGGCTTTTTAGTTTCTTATGGGTTTTTAATGAATTTTGGTATTTTGAGGGGTTTTAGTGTTTTTTAGGATTTTTATGTTTTTAGAGTATATTGTCATTTTGTGGTATTCAATAGATTATATATTTTTTATGGTTTTTAGGTTTTTATGGGTTTCTATGGGTTTTAATGTTTTTAAGGAATTTGTGTTTTTTTGGTTTTTTGGAGTTACTTAGGGTTTTAGAGTATTTTAGGGGGTTTATGGTTTTTATGTGTTGTAAGTGTTTAAGATTTGTATTGTTTTTCAAATTTTTTATGGCTCTTTTAAGTTTTTTATCGATTTTTGGGAAATTTTAAAAATTTTGGGGTTTTTAGGGGTTTAAGAAATTTTGAGTGTTTTTGGGAATTTTTTATGATTTTAGAGTTTTATTTGATATTTTAGGGTTTTAAGGATTTTTAGTTGTTTTTAATGTTTTGAGGGGTTTGAATCATTTTTAGTGTTTTTAATAATTTTGGGTGTTTATGATTTTTAGGGGTTTTATGGTTTTTAGGGTTTCTATGGGTTTTATTGTCTATTAGTATTTTTAGAGGTTTTAATATTTCTTAGTTTTTTAAGGGTTTTATGTGTTTTTAGTTTTTTTAATTTTATTTTGGTTTTATGGTTTTGAGGGTTTTTTATGTTTTTCGGGGTTTTGGAAAATATATTTAATATTTTATTGGTTTTTACAGATTTTAGGTATTTTTTGGGTTTTTAGCAATTTTTATGTTTTTAGAGTTTTTTTACAATTTTTGGTTTAATGAAGTGTTTTTAGGTTTTTAAGGTTATATGAGGGTTTTTCTGGGTTTATAGAGTTGTTAAACTTTTAGGGATTTTTTGGGCATTTTCGGATTTTTATTATTTTGTATGATTTTTAGGGATTTTGAGGGTTTTAGATTTTGTAGGGTTTTTGTTGGTTTTTTGGGTTTAAGGTTTTTTTGGGTTTTGGGGTTCGTTGAGTCTTTTTAGGGTTTGTGTGGTTTTTATATTGTTTTAATTATTTTTCTTGTTCAATGGGTTTTTAGAGTTTTCTTTGGTTGTTTAGTTTTTTAATATTTTTAGGGATTTCTATGTTTTTTTGGTTTTTATGGTTTTAATGTTTTTTATGACTTTTAGGGGATTTAATTATTCTAAGGTTTTTAAGGTTTTCTTAGTTTTTTTAGGGTTTTTATTTTTTTACGTTTTTAGTGATTTGTTGGTCTTTTAGTTTTTTATGGTTTTTTAGAGTTTTTTCGAATATTGATGGCTTTTAGGGTTTTAGGGGTTTTGAGGGTTTTTAGGTTTTTATGGTTCTTTGAGTTTTTAAGGGTTTTTAGAGTTTTTAACGTTTTTATGAGATTAAATAGTTTTTATAGTTTTTATAGGTTTTTATATTTTTTATAGGTTTTAGGGGTTTTAAAGATTTTAGGGGGTTTTATGGATTTTAAGGTTTTTTGGGGATTTTTAGTCTCTTTTAGGGTCTTTTATGGTCATTATGGGGTTTTAGAGTTTTTATGGTTTTAGGGGTTTTAAGTGTTTTTAGGTTTTCCATGTTCTGGTAGGGGTTTTAGGGTTTTCTAGATTTTTAAAAAATTTAGTTCTTTTTATTTTTATTGGTTTATATTTTTTTTGAATTTTGAGGGTATTTCAGTTTTTCTGTTTTTTAGGGTTTTTATGAGTTTTAGTGTTTTTATGTTTTAATGTGTTTTAATTATTTTTAGGTGTTTAAGGTTTACATAGGGTTTTTTTAGGTTTTTAGGTATTTTAGGGTTTTTGTTGAATTTTTATTGTTTGTTAGATTTTTTAGTATTTTTAGGGTTTTTGGGGGTTTCTCAGGTTTTGTTTGTTTGTTTTATTTAATGTAATTTTTATAGTTATTAGGTTTTTATGGATTTTAGATATTTCTAACATTTTTTGGGGTTTAAAGGGAAATTAGAGTTTTTAGTGGTGTTATGGTTGGTAGGGGTTTTAAGGGTTTTTAAATTTTTAGGGATTTTTATGTTTTTAATATTTTTTAACATTTTTTTCTCTCTTTAGGGTTTTTGGTTTTTTATGTTTTTCTAAGGGGTTTTCCTGGTTTTTTTACCTTTTTAGGGATTTTTAGGGTTTTAGCTTTTTAGGGTTTTTTGGGTTTTTTGGGTTTTAGGGTTATTTGGCAAGGAAGATGCGAGGGTCGGGCTATTCCCAACCCCCCCCCCCCCAAATTTATTAAAAAGAAAAAAGAGACACAACAGCCAAGGGAGGGGAGGGGTCAATCGACCCACACCCAAAAACCCTTAACAACCCAAGACAAAATACCCAAAAAAAGAAAAATCATGAACATAAAAAAAAGAAAAAACACACAACACAAAGCAGCCACCACCATCATCCAGCATCAACCAGCATCCAGCATCCAACATCCCACAACTAACCAATAACCAACATCTAAACTCTAACAGCAACCCACACCCAGCAGCAACACAACCATAAACCACAGCTTCTACTCCTCCCATCCAAGCAGCAACCAGCATCCAGAACTGTGAGCATCCAACATCACAGAACCACCAGCATCCAACATCACATAACCACCATCATCAAAATCACAAGCCTCATCATCACCATCATTCAGCAGTTTACCACCAAGCAGCAGCCAGCATCCAATCGCACAATGCAGCGACCAATATCCAATCTCACCTAATCCAGCATCCAACACCTCCTCACCAAGGATATCCACCATACGAAGAACCATCATCCAACATTCACCCGTAAAGTACATCAACCAGCACCAAATGATCCAACATCCAACAACTCTCGATGCTCCGCACCCCACCACTGAGAAAACAACACACCACCAGCACCCAAACCCAGGACCAGGTTGCAGCACACAGCACCCAAAAGATATAAACAAGCTCTAGGAAATCGCGCCAGCAGAAACACACAGCATCACCAGACCACGCCTAAAATTTCCCAGCAAATCCAATAACCAAAACATAAAATGGCTCATGACTAGCACCGCAACCAAAGAACCATGGGTCTTAAGACACAAAGACTTCCAACCATAAACAACATCAACAGCGAGAAGCAATGGTAGAATCATACGCACCTAAAAATGAAATTTCCGCACAAACCGATGCCAAGCTGCTATCATTTGTGCCCCTTGCAACCCTTGAGCAGATCTAAGAGCCCCCATCACCGCCTCAAGCACCAACCTCCAAAGACAATCACAGATCCAGAGAATCAACTAGGAAACAACTAGCCGCAGATCAATGCCGCAGAAACTCACCTTAACAAAATGCATAGAAGACCGAAGCAGCAAATCAGGAAAGATCGCCGGTCGTTGAGGCCAGAATCTGCGTCGTCGGAGCACCCTGCTCCATTGTTGAGGCCGCTGACTCCGTTTACCTGCCTAAGGTCCCAGATCTGTGAGGTCAACCCTGATCTGTGATAGAAACCCATGAAGGAAGCCAATCGCCAATGATCCTTTATCGCCACAAGCCAGATGGGAACAATATGAGTCCGCATAAACCTACGCAACCTCCAAATCAAAAAAAACCCAAGCACGCCTGCAATGAAATAAAATCCCTTCCGAATCCGAGAGTAAGGGAGCCGTTCGAGGAGGAAGAAGCCTCCAAAGGAACATTATCTTGAGGTCAAGGAATGCATCCATAGAACCCCATTGCCGAGAGCAGATCGAGGGGCCAACATCAAGATCCCGAGAAGAAACCAGGGGAAGAGGCGTCGAGCAAGAGAGAGATCCAGGGGATTGCGCCACCATCTCTTCTTCACTATCTTCTTAAGGCTTAGGGTTATTTGGGATTTAGGGTTCATTGAGTTTTTTTGGGTTTGTGAGGTTTTTGTATTTTTTAAGGAATTTTGTTGTTCAAAGTGGTTTTAGAGTTTTTAGTGAGTTTTTAGGGGTTTTATTATTTTTTTCGGTTTTTAGTGTTTTTAGGGATTTTTATGTTTTTTGGTTTATTAGGGTTTCTATTGTTTTTATTTTTTATTCGTTTTAATTGTTCTATGTCTTTTAAGGTTTTCATAGGGGTTTTAAGGGTTTTTATTTTTATTATGTTTTTAAGGATTATA
The DNA here is from genome assembly GCA_963277665.1 of Viscum album. Taxonomy (NCBI): domain Eukaryota; kingdom Viridiplantae; phylum Streptophyta; class Magnoliopsida; order Santalales; family Viscaceae; genus Viscum; species Viscum album. The sequence continues at coordinate 481,419,432 of OY728162.1, forward strand.
TGGTCATTTTATATTTTTAAGGGTTTTTACAAATTTTGAGGGTTTTTATGGTTTTACGGATTTTAAGGGGTTTTAGGGGTTTTTAGTGTTTTTATGGGTTTTTAGGTTTTTTAGGTTTTTATGGTTATTTGAGTTTTTATGGTTTTTTGGAGTTTTTAAAGCTTTTACAGGATTAAATAGGGTTTATATATTTTATAGGTTTTTAGGGTTTTATAGGGTTTTAGTGTTTTTAAGGCTTTTAGGTGGGTTTTATGGTTTATAGGATTTTTTGCGGGGTTTTAGGCGCTTTTATGGTCTTTTTAGGGTCATTAGTGTTTTTAATGTTTTTTATGTTTTTAGGGATTTTAAGTGTTTTTATATTTTTCATGTAACCATTGTATTTTTTCAGGATTTTTTGGGTTTTCTAAATTTATATGACTTTTTAGTTATTTTTTTGGTATTTAGATTTTTTTTAATTTTGGGGGTTTTTCGGTTTTTTAGTTTTTTAGGGTTTTTAGGGTTTTAGTGTTTTAATGTTTTCATGGGTTTTAATTTTTTATAAGTGCTTAAGGTTTAATTAGATGTTTTCAGGGGTTTTATGGTATTTTATGTTTTTACATATTTTAGGGTTGATTTTTAATTTTTATGGTTTATTAGGTTTCTTAGTGATTTTGAGGATTTCTAGGTTTTTATTTGTTAATTTTTTATTTAAGGGATATTTTATAGTTTTTAGGGGTTTTTTAAATTTTTAGCAGTTTAAAGTGTAATTATATTTTTCAGTGGTATTTATGGTTTTTAGGGTTTTTAATGTTTTAGGGGTTTTTTTATGGTTTTTAGGGTTTTAACCATTTTTTGGGTTTTTAGGGTTTTGGTGATTTTATGATTTTCTAAGGGTATTTCATGATATATTACATTTTTATGGAATTTGAGGGTTTTGTTTATGATTTTTATTGTTTTTAGTGATTTTTAGGATTTTAATGTGTTTTATGGTTTGTAGGGATTTTGATGGATTTTCGAGTTATTATGGTTTTTTGTGGTGTTAGGGGTTTTTGAAATTTTTAGTGGTGTTAAGTTTTTTTAGATTTTTTTATCATTTTAATGGTTTTAAATGTTTTTTAGAGTTTTTAGTGGACTTTTATGGTTTTACGGGTTTTTAGGGGGTTTTAATGGTTTTTGGGTTTTATGGTTTTCATGGTTTTTAGGGGTTTTAATGGTTTCTAGTGTTTTTTAAGGTTTTTAGGGTTTTTAGGGTTTTTTGGTTTTTATGGTTTCTTAAGGGTTTTTAGGGTTTTTGGTGTTTTTTATGTTTTTATGGAATTTTATGATTTTTTAGGGTTTTATGGTTTTTATTGAATCTAAGGATTTTGGGTTTTTTATGGTTTTTAGTGTTTTCATGTTTTTTAATTTTTAGGGTTTTTTGAGTTTTTAATGGTTTCAAGGGTTTATAATGTTTTTTTATCTTTTTATGGGCCTAAAATGCTTTCAGATTTTTTAGTGGTGTTTTAGGGATTTTATAGTGTTTTATTAGGTTTTAGGAGTTTTATGAATATTAGGGGGTTTTAGGATTTTTAGTATATTTTAGCGGTTTATCATTTTTTTATGTTTTTAGAGGTTTTATGTTTTTTAGGTTTTAAGGGTTTTAAGGCTTTTTACGGGTTCTCAAGGGGTTTTAATACTTTTAGGGATTTTTATGACTTTTTTTAGGATTTTCATGGGTTTTTAGGGATTTTGAGGTGTCTTAGGAATTTTAGAACTTTTAGGGCATTTAGGGATCTTTTGTGTTTTTAGGTTATTAGGGATTTTAAGTGTTTTTAGTTTTTTAAGGTTTTTAGGGATATTCAGGGTTTTAACAGTTTTTTACATTTTAATGGATTTTAGGGTTCTTTTGGTTTTTTATAGTTTTTTGGGTTTTAGGGATTTTAACGTTTTTAAAGTTTTTAACGGTTTTATGGGATTTATGGTTTTTCTGTGTTTTAGGTGTTTTTTATTTTTTATGATTTTTATGGTTTTTAGTGTGTTAATGATTTTAGGGTTTCAAAGGGTGTTTAGTTTTTTTAGTGGTTCTTAAGGTTTTTATTAGTTTTAGGGTATTTTATGTTTGTAGGTTTTTTATGGGTTTTTAGGGTTTTAACGGGTTTTATGGTTTTTAGCGGTTTTAGCATTTTTTATGTTTTTAGGTTTTTTATGTGTCTTTACGCATTAAATGTTTTATTGTTTTCATGGTCTTTAGTTTTTTTTATTTTTAGTGATTTTAAGTATTTTTGTAGTTTTTTGTGTCAAATGGATTTTAAGGATTTTTCAGGGTTTCTAGGTATCTTAAGGGTTTATGGTATTTTTCAGTGTTTTAGGGTTTTTTGGAGTTTTTAGGGGCTTAAGGGTTTTTATTATTTTAAACATTTTTAGTGGTCTAAAACATTTTTAGTGTTTTTAGAGGTTTTTAGGGTTTTAATGGGATTTAAGTGTTTTTATGGGTTTTAGTGTTTTTTGAGGGATTTTATGGGTTTTTGGAGTTTTTGGGGTTTTAGGGTATTTTTTGGGATTTTAATGATTTTTAGTGTTTTATGGTTTTTTCGTTATAGAGGTGTTAAGTGTTTTTAGGTTTTCAACGTTTTCTTAGGGATTTTCAGGGGTTTTTTTTGGGTTTTTTAGTTTTTTAGGGATTTTAGGACATTTTAGTATTTTTATGGTTTTAATGTTTTTTTGGGATTTTTAAGGTTTTTAGAGTTTTTAGGGGGTTTAGGGGGTTTGGGGGTTTTAGATTTCTTTAGGTTTTTAGGGGGTTTAAGTGTTTTTAGGTTTTTATGTTTTTATTAGGGGTTTTCATGTTATTTAGGGAAAGAAAGGCTTGAGACTAGGTTAACATGATCCCCCAAAAATTTATTGAGAAATACAAGGAAGGAAAACCGCAACAGACTACAAGGAGGGATTAAAAAACCTGGTGCACATCTCACCCTTCAAATTAGATTCCACAAGCAAGGAGCAGAAGGATGGGGTAGCAAAGGACCACATCAAGCACTTTTCCACTAGGGCTTGTTTGGAGAGGGTGTATGCTACCAAGTTTGCCTCTCGGTAGGCATGCGTCACATTGAGGTTGATCCTTTTGCAGAGGGTGAGGCACTCCACCCATTGAGGGAGGATCCTCCAGGGGACACACCTGGATCCTTTCTTGAGGGAATTTACCGCAAGGATAGAGTCTGATTCTGGCCAGAGAAAGTTTCAACCAAAGTGAACTACATATTTAACCGCCTTTATCATAGCCCACATCTTGGCTTCATGGGCACACCCATCACCAATAAATTGATCAAAGCAGCCCTTGAAAAATCCCCAATATGTGCGAGAAATCCCACCGCACCTGGAAGGACTAGGCGTTCCCATGGCCGCACCGTCCACATTGACCTAGATCCAGGAGGGGAGCAGAGGGATCCAGTTGATGAATTTGGGAACCTTTGGTTTTTTTGACCTGACAGAAACACCAAGAAGCCGGAGGATAACAAGGTCATTGATATCATTCTCCATCAAACCAGTCTGGATATGGGATGTGGCGTAAACCACCTTGTGAATAAACACCATGCCTTCACGAATAGAGAGACTTTTCTTGTTGAAAGCAGCCGCATTTCGAGCTGTCCAAATAGATGAGTTCATGGATGAAATAGCCGCAAGAAAGAGGTGGCACACCTAATCACTGCATGACCAGCCAACCAATTTGTCTAGGAGTTCAAGGAGATGCCTATCCATGCAAAGGGGGATTCCAAAAAACTGCCTCATGTAGTCCTAGAGGGCAGCGCCAAACCTGCATTGAAGAAATGTGTGCTGAATAGTCTGCTCGACATTAAGATCGAGTAAACAGATAGAGGCTAGGCTGTATCTGACTTTTTGAAACTGTATCAGCAAGGAAAGTCGATTATTCCATAGTTTCTAGAGAAGCAGATGGCTAGCCGGGGGAATGAAGTTCCTTCGAATGCTAGAAATCCAGGATGTGGGAGAGGGACCTTGAGAACATTTGTACTGATAGAAGTCCTTAGTGTTATGTTGTCTAACAAGGTTGGCTTTCTAGACCAAGGTGTAAATATCAAAAATGGTATAATGTTGAATGTGTATAAGAACATCAGCCAGCAGAAGCATCCCAAGGTCATCTAGACAAGGAAGAAAAGCATAAATGGACATGCTTCTGATGTCAGCACGAGGTCACATAGTCCAACAGAGGCCCATAAACCAAGGTGTGGACCAGGAATTCAGATATGAATGGTTGGGGACAAGCCATTTCCATTGAGAGATGATTCCCTTGTAAGAGTAATGAATAACTATAAAGACAGAGGAGGGGAAGTAACCCATGTATTCATCACAATGTTTGGGAATAAACCTCTTGTGGGTGAAACCAAGGCCACCCCCCTTGTGATCAAACAGGACCCAGAAGAACATATTAAGTAGGGAATCATTGAATCTTCTGAGATCCATGATACCAAGCCCGCCCAAGTCAACAGGCTTGGTACAATCCTTCTATGAAACGGTAACCAGTATTCTTTCAGTGAATCATCTCGTCTATGCAATGTTCCTTATCTTAGCTTGTTTTTCCTTGATAAGGTTGACTGGCCATATATAAATGGATAAGGCATAAGCAAACATAGAAGTGGTGACCTAATTGATGAGACAAACCTTTCCAGCCTGTGATAGGCATTTCATTTTTCATTTAGCCAATTGCTGAGTGATTTTGGGGGAAATTCTCTCAAGATGGTAGCGCTTGACTCTTCCCCAGAAGATAGAGACACCCAGATAGACAAAAGGAAGAGAGCCCCTCTTCACACTGAGGGAACTAGAAATGGATCTTTGAAGAGAATGGGAGATCCCTTATCCAAAGACAATAGATGATTTATTCCAGCTAATGGACTGTCCCGCAATAAATTCATTGTAGTGAAATATAATCCATAAAGAGGATAATGTTTGTTTGTCAGCATTCCTAAAGAGAATTATGTCATTATCATACAACTGATTGGATGGAACATGAAGGTCTCTCCCTACTTTAATGGGGTTTAAGAGGCCTGCCTACATGAGATCCATGAGGCATTTACTCAAATAGTCTTTAGCGATTGAAAATAGGATTCTTGATAGCAGGTTACCCTGTCGGACCACATGGGAGCATGGGAAAACCACTTAGGAGAGCCATTTATGAGAATGGAGACCCAAAAACTGCTTAATATGGATGTAAACAACTTAATGAATCTGGTTGAGAAGCCATATCTGGAAAGAACATGGAAAATTTGGCTCAAATGTATTTTGTCAAAGGCCTTAGAGATGTCAATCTTAAGAGCAAAGTTTCCATGTTTTGAATACTGGCGCATGATGTTAATTCCCTATGAGGAAGAGAAAAGGAATTCACCAGGTTATTTTAGGATTTTTATATTATTAGTGATTTCTATGGGTTTGTTTAGATTTTTATGGGGTTTTCAGGATTTGGATGTTTTTTGGATTTTAGGGTTTTAGGGTTATTTAGGGTTTTAGGATTCTTATTGAGTTTTTTGAGCTTTTTTTTAGAATTTTACAACTTTTTTAGGGGTTTAAAGTTTTGTTTAGATTTTTATTAGTTTATATGTTTTTATATTCATCTATGGATTTTATGGGTTTTAGTGGTTTTCATGTTTTTTTGGGTTTTTTTTTTGTTTTTTTCTATTTTTAAGGATTTCTTAACAGTTTCAGTGTTTTTTGGGTTTTTATGTTTTTAGGTATATTTAGGTATTTTTAATATTTTTATACATATTTAGATGTTTTATAGATTTTGATGGGTTTTTTGGGTTTGCGGGTTTTTAGTGTTTTTTTTGTTTTTAGTGGATTTTTTGAGTTTTTTTGAGTTTTAATGTTTTTAGAGTTTTTAAACATTTTTAAGGATTTAAAGGTGTTTTAGAGTTTTTATTCTTTCTTTATGGTTTTTAATTTTTTTATTCTGTTATGGTTTTTAGGAATTTTTATGGTTTTTGGGTTTTTATGGGTTTTTATGGTTTTAGGGGTTTTAAGTGTTTTAAGGTTTTTAAGGTTTTCAAAATAATTTGAAGAGTTTTTAGTGTATTTTATATTTTTAGGGATTTTTAGAGCCTCTATAGGGTTCTTATGGTTTTTTTTGGGTTTGTATGGATTTAGAGGGTTTTTACAAATTTTAGTGGTTTTACAATTTTTATGGTTTTTCAGTTATTACAATTTTTTTAGGTTTTTTAGAGTTTTAATGTTTTTTCATGAGTTTTTTAAATATTTTCTAGGTTTTAAAGAGTTTTTATATTTTTTATGTTTTTGGGTTGTATGGGGTTTTAGGGTTTCTTAAGGTTTTTAAGGTTTTTATTTTTTTAATGTTTGTAAGACTTTTTGAGGATTTTTAGCAATTTTTAGGTTTCTTATTTGTTTTATGTGTTTTTAGGTTTTTAATGTTTTCATAGGAATTTTTAGGTTTTTTAGGTTTTTTGTTTTTATTTTATTTTAGGGAATTTGTACATTTTTTATGGTATTCTAGGGGTTTTAGAGATTTTATGGATTTTTAGGCTTTTAGGTAATTTTTATGTTTTTGGATTTTTTTATTTTCTAGGATTTTAAAGGGTATTTAGAGTTTTTTAAATTTTTTGGTGTTTCAAGGTTTGGTAGAGGTTTTAGTGGTTTTAGGGGTTTTATGTGTTTTTATGATTTTTATGGTTTTTCGGGGTTTATGGTTTTTTATATTTTTTGGGTTTTTAGAGTATTTTTTGGGTTTAGTATTTTTCAATGTTCTAGGTTTTCTATGTTTTTTGGGTTTTATGTTTTTCATAGGGGTTTCCATGGGTTTTTTGATTTTTTTTTCAATTTTGAGAGATTTTTTAGGATTTCTAAATTTTTAGGGACTTTAGGGATTTTGAGTTATTTTAAGGATGTCAGGGGATTTAGTGGTTTTAAATGTTATTTATGTTTCTATGTTTTTCGTGGGTGTTTTTATGGTTTTTGGTTTTTTTTTTACTTTTTTATGGTTTTTTAGAATATTTATAGCTTTTGGGTGTTTAGGTATTTTGATGGGTTTTGGGGTTTTCAAGGTATTTATGGATTTTTAGGGTTTAAAATGTTTTTTTGGGACTTTTAATCTTTTTACGGTTTTTTGAGTTTTTTAAAAAATTTATGGAATGGAAGGCGCAGGACCAGGATATTACACAACCCCCAAAAATTATTAGAAAAAAATAAAGAAAAAAAGATATGGTCATAGTTAAATGACCCACACCCAAAAAGAGAAACATGCCAATGGGAGCAGCATCCTCACAATCGTCAAAGTCAGAATTAAGAAGCAGGACTGTAATGGTCACCATCATCACCATTACCAGAGGACGCATCAGCATCCGCAGAATCCCACAGAGATTCATACTACATTAAGAGTGAAGTATACATATCATGGAGCCTTCACCACTCCACATTTCGCTACACCTCAGAGGAGTGATTTTCAGGCCGTACGAGCTTGTCAGGGTCATTTTTCCTTGGAGACTTAGAGGTGGCTCTGGTAGACACTGTCTTTGGTAGATTTGAGTAGACTTTCCCTAGCTTCCTCTTTAGGTTTGTTGCGATGAGCTCAACATAAATATTCTCTTTCCCATGTGAACATGCATCCTCAATCGATGCTCTTTCCCTCATGTTCTAAGCCATGTTGGAGTTTATTTGAATCTCATCATCCGTACCAACCCCCCAATGATAAAAACGTGTGAGTCCAATGCCTCATTAAAGATACCTTTCTTCATCTACATCATGTTATGTCCTCCAAGACCATGTCCCTACGGGGAAGAAATTTATAATTCCCATTGAAGAATCCTAAATCCCTACCAGAACCAATTACATGACCTAATCTTATTTCTCAACACAAGCACTCAGGTCTATTATTCTCTAATCCCAAATTTGGGTCAAAGGTTCGGTAGCCCACTACCCAACCACCTCATCATCATGAGAAAGATTACAACATGTCCTCCCTCATGCACAACCATGGCAGTCTTGTCCAACTCCTCCGCAAGACTAGTATGAATAGTTCTAACCCGGATGATTGGATCCTGTTCCTGAACATCGTAGGTAGGGGTCTATGAACCATCACAATTCTTCTATCCTTCTTCATTCCCAGGACCGTCACCATAGGCCTAAATCCGAGGCAATTCATGTAATTCACACTACTCATAACCACACTTCTAGACATTGGCACCTGCACATTTGAATCAGCCCCTGCAATTTAGACAGGATGGCCATTTTTAGTGACATTTTCATCATGCATAGCATCACAATCTACATTGACAGAGTCACCCAAATTCCCCGCACCAGCCTGCACAACATCACAAGCTATCAATGAATGTTACCATCCCTTGGCCTTCTCTTCATATTAAGGACCCTTAAGCCCAGAGTAAGTGACTTGCCCAGGTTGTACCTCAACAATTCCGACACTAGCATCACTCCTCTAGCCAGCATCATATTTCTAAAGCCTTAATTCAATCCCAGTATCTCTGTCATTATCCAGCTTCTGGTATATATCGTGCTGCACATGATCCATCTCCCCGGAAGCCAAACCATCAAAATGATTGCGCAATAGGTAATTGGAATACTCCACACTACCATTTGTCTCATCATCCCATATCTCCACTATCCTCATACTATTTCACCCTTTCTTATCATCCCTCTCCCCCTTATCAGACACAATTCTCAGGCCCTGTTTAAGTCTTTCAAACACTACAATGTTCCCCGGTTCAGGGGGTGGATACTGATAAATCTTCATCGAAACATATCCAGCCACCGCAACTACATGATCATCCGTCACTGCACCGACCTCTCCATGACCTAGCCTCCGAACTAATATTCTCCTTATCCCACACCTACATTCTATACTAAGATGACCCATTTTATTACAGGTAGAAAAAAACCATCGACGATTTGAAAATTACTGGTATCTTATTCTAGAATTCTTTATCAAAAATAATCCAAACAAAATAAATAAGTGCCTTGTATGCATCCACCTCAACACAAACCCTAGGAGCAACAAGATTGAAAATTTCTTGAGTCATGCTATTTGAGGAAAAAAAATGACCCATGAGGTTCCCAAGTATACAGTTGATTGATCGATTTTGTAAAGGAAGAGGGAGTTCCAGAAACCTAACCCATGAAGAATACATCAGTGATTCTTAGATCATGTGAATGTTGAATCTCCACCTTAATAGATAGAATCTAACAATGTTGAAGCTTTGAGGGGCTAAGGACCAATTACTTATCAAATCCTCCTCCATTTAAAAATTAATCTTGATGTGGTGGTCATCAAGCAGTCCTAACATCACTTGATCTTGTAGATCCCAAGATCTGGAGACGAACCTGTCAAAATAATCCTCTGAGGGTTGACGATTCATGAACCAGGAAACCAATGTAATGTTGTGAAGTGAGGAAGCTACATGGAACTCTGAATTCTATAAATATAGTTGCTGGTAACCTTCATATAATCTAGTAACATTAAAGAAAATCTCAATTTGAGGTAATAGTGGAATAAGGTTAGGTACTAAGGGGTAGACGAAGACCAAATCCAAAGTGGTTATTATAGTTTTTAATAATTTTTAGTGTTTTTTGATTTTTTTCTTTCTTAGGGGTTCAAAGGGTTTCTATAATTCTTAGTGGTTTTTTGGATTTTTTTTAATGTTATTAGGGGTTTATAGTTTTTAGGGATAGAATTCTTTTATGGTTTTTTAGTATTTTATTATTTTTTAGGGGTTTTAGGGGTTTTAAATGTTTTCATTTTTTAAGGTTTTCATAAGGGTTTTCAGGGTTTTTATTGTTTTAGGGATTTTTAGGTATATTTAAAAATATATATATATTTTACAGTTTTTATGGATTTTAATACTTTTTCATGATTTTAGGGGTTTAAAGGGTTTTTATTGTGTTTTTAATAGGGTCTTAGTAATTTTATGGCTTTTTTGGTTTTTTAAGGATTTTAGGGGTTTTAAAGAGTTTCGGGTATTTCATGTTTTTTTGGGTTTGTTAGTGTTTTTAATGTTATTTAGTTATTTATGTTGTTATAATTTTTTTTGTGGTTTTTATGGTTTTATTAGGGGGTTTCAAAAGATTTTGGGGGGGTTTTACGTTTTAGGGTTTTTAGAGATTTTTAGTATTTTTATGGTTTTAAAGGTTTTTATGGATTTTGAGGGTTTTTTATGGGTTTTTAATGTTTTATTGTTTTATGGATGGGAGGGGGGGGGGGGGGGTTTAGTGTTTTAGTTTTTAAGGGTTTTTGAATGTTTTTAATGATTTTAGGGGTTTAATTGTTTTATATTATTAATTTTTTTAGGGTTTTTATTTATTTTAGTATTTTTAACGTTTTTTGGGTTTTTATGGTATTTTGGTGGTTTAGGAGTTTTAGGGTTTTTATCATTTTTAGGTTAATAATTTTTTCTTAAGGGTTTTAGGTGTTTAGGGTTTTAGGTTTTTAGGGGATTTTAAATTTTTGTTTTTTTTATTTTTTAGAATTTTTAGGGGTTTTTAGGGATTTTAGGGATTTTGAGGGGTTTTAGGTCTTCTAGGATTTTATGGTTTTATTTGGGTTTTTTAGTTTTTAGGGGTTTTAGGTTTATTAAAGGGTTTAAAAATTTTAGGTATTTAAATGGGATTTTGAGTTTTTAGTGGGTTTTTAGGATTTTATGAGCCTTTATTGTTTTTAGGGGTTTTAAGGTTTTTACCTTTATTTATGTTTTGTAGTGTTTTTTATCTTTTTAGTGGTATTAAATTTTTTAATGTTTTTATGATTTTAATATTGTTTTTATGAGGGTTTAGGGTTATTTTATAAATTTAGGGATTTTAGGTAATTTTTTGGGTTTTAGGGTTTCTAGTGTTTTTGAGGGGTTTTAGAGTTTTTAGGATTTTTTAGGGTTTTAAGGGTTTTTTGATTTTTTTTTTGTTTTTTAGATATTTTTGTGTTTTTTTATGGTTTTGATGTTTTTTTGAGTTTTTTTTAACTTTTTAGGGTTTAATTTTTTTTATAGTTTTCATTGGTTGTGTGTTTTTTACACTTTTCAGGGTTTTTATTATTTTTTGCATTTTTATGGTTCTAGGGGTTTTATGTGTTTTTGTTTTTTAAGGTTTTTTATAGTTTTTAGGTGTTTTAGGCGTTTTTATGTTTTATGTATTTTAAGGTTTTATTTTTATTTTTATGGTTTTTAGGGTTTTTGGGACTTTTAGGGTTTTTAGTGTTTTTAGGGTTTTAGTGTTTTTATTGGGTTTTTTGGTTTAAGGTGTTTTTTAGTTTTTATGGTTTTACAGGTTTTTTCATATTTTTAGTGGTCTAAACGGTTCTTAGAGTCTTTAGTTTTCAAGGGTTTTTTGTGTTTTTAGTGGTTTTTATGGTTTTAGGGGCTTTTATGATTTTTATAATTTTTAGGGTTTTAGGGTTTTTATGGTTTTTACAATTTTTAGGTTTTTTAGGTTCGTAGGGGTTTAATTTGTATTTTAGTTTTTATGGTTTCCTTAGGGATTTTTATGGTTCTTACGGGTTTATAAATTTTTAGTGATATTTATGTGTTTTTATGGATTCTTAATATTTTTTATGGTTTTTAGTGACTTTGAAGATTTTTAGGGAATTTGAGGTTTTTTACGGTTTTTTGGGGTTTTAGGATTTTCTTTAAAGAAATTTAGGGTTTTCAGAATTTTTAAAAATTCTAGGGGTTTATATTGTTTTTAGAGATATTGTGGTTTTATGGGTTTTTAGGGTATTTATGTTTTATGGGTTTTTATTTTTTTTAGCATTTTTTGGGTTTTTAGTGTTTTTAGCATTTCTATGTTTTTTGTTGTTCTTGGTTTTTTAGCTTTTTATGGGTTTTTTAGCGGTTTTATGGGTTTTTGGGTTCTTATTTTTTTTAGGATTTTAGGTATTTTTTTGGGTTTTTTATATTTTTTTGGGTTTTTATGGATTTAGAGTATTTTTAGGGTTTTTAGTTTTTTTATGTTTTTTTTTGTATTTTAGGTTTTATATGTTTTTATTGGTTTTAAAGGGTTTTTAGAATTTTTAGGGGATCAAGGGGTTTTAAGACTTTTTATTGGGTTTTAGTGTTTTTATTAGGTTTTAGGGTTTTTATGTTTTTATTGTTTTTTATGGATTTTAGGGGTTTTCAAGGATTGTACCATTTTTAGGGTTTAAATTTATTTTGGTTTTGATGATGTTCTTAGTATTTTTCTAGGTTTTTAGGCTCTATACTTTTTTATGATTGATAGTTCTTATTTATTATTTTTTCATGTATTTTGGTTTTTTGTGATTTTCTGTGTTTTTTGTTTTCTAATGATTTTTTTAGTTTTTAGGGATTTTTTTAGTTTTGTGTGGTTTTAAAGGTTTTAAAAGTATTTAATGTTATTATTTGTTTAAATGGTTCTTAGTGATTCTAATGGTTTTTAAGGTTTTATGGGTTTTTTGAGTTTTCAAGGTTTTTATGGGTTTTTATGGTTTCTTGGGTTTTTATGGTTTTTAGGGTATTAAGGTTTAATCATTTTTAGGGTTCGTATTATTTTTTAGGGTTCTCAGGTTTTCTTAATGTTCTTATAGTTTTTAGGTTTTCTAACATTTTTAGGTATTTTTATGGATTTATTAATACTTTTATGAGTTTTTACATTTTTTAAGTATTTTGAGGGTTTTTAGGGGTTTTATGGTATTTCGGGTTTCTAGGTTGTTTTTAGTTTTTTTTTCTGTTTTACAGAATTTTTGTGTTTTCAACCATTTTTGGGTTTTAAATGGTATTTAGTGTTTTTAGTTGTTTTTATGGATGTTTATAATTTTTTATGTTTTAAGTATTTTTTCGTGTTTTTAGTGGTTTTAGGGTTTTTAGTGTTTTTAGAATTTATTTATGTTTTTAGGGGTTTATTGTGTTTTATGTTTTTTAATGTTTAAATAGTGGTTTTCATGGATTTTTTGGGTTTTTTTTACTTTTATGGATTTTTACGTATTTTTTAGGATTTTTATGGTCTTTCGGTTTTTAGATATTTAGATTTTATAGGGGCATTATGGATTTTAAAGTTTGACAATATTTTTAGGGGTTAAAGGGTTTTTAATAGTTTTTATGGGTTTTATTTTTCTTCATATATTTTATGGTTTTAAGGTATTTTTTAGTTTTTAAGTTCCTCAGGGTCTTTTATGGTTTTTGGGTTTTAATCGTTTTTTAGTTTTTAGGGGTTTTAAGTGTTTTTATGTTTTAAGGCTTTCTTAGGGTTTTTAGGGGTTTTAGGGTTTTCTATGTTTTTCTGTATTTTAGATATTTTTAAGATTTTTATTGTTTTTATCAGTTTTTTGGGAATTGGGGTTTTTTAAGGTTTTTAGGGGTTTTATGGTATTTATCGGGTTTTTAGTTTTTAGGGGTTTTAAGGTTCTTTAGAGTTTGTTAATGTTTTTAGAGGTTAATGGGGGTTTCAATCTTTTTGTGGGTTTGAGGAATTTTAGGATCTTTAGGGTGTTTTATGGTTTTAGGGGATTTTATTGTATTTAGGGATTTGAGGGTTTTTAGGGAATTTGGCACTTTTTAGGTTTTCAAGAGGTTTATGTGTTTTTGGATTTTTAATATTTCATTTTCATTTATCTTGGTTTTTTTGGTTTTTGACATTTTTAGGAATTTTAAGGGCCTCTTTTAGGATCTTTAAAGTTTTTATTGTTTTTATGGGTTTTTAGGGACTTTAAATATTACTATTTTAGGGGTTTTATGGTTTTTAGGGGTTTTAGGGGGTTTTATGGTTATTAAGGGTTTTAGAGTTTCTTTTAAATGTTTTAGGGATTTAAAGGATTTTAGAGTTTTTAGTTAGTATTTTGAGTTTGAAGGGGTTTTTCATGTTCTAGGGCATTTTATGTGTTTTTTGGGGTTTTAGGGATGTTTCGGGGTTTTAGAGTTTTTAAATTTTATAGGTTTTAGGGGTTCTCAATTTTTATAGATTTTAATGGTTTCCTATGTTTTTAGGGTTTTTTATATTTCTTTATGTTTCTATTTATTAGGGATTTTTAGGATATTTATGGGTTTTATGTATTTTAATGGTTTTTTGGATTTTTATAGTTTTTATGGTTTTTAATGTTTCTTTTGTTTTTTGGATTTTTTTTAAATTTAGTTGGGTTTTAAATATCTTTTAGATGTTTTATACATTTTTAGGGGTTCAAAGGTTTTTTAGATTTGTTAGTGTTTTTTTGGATTTTAGGGGTTTTTATGGTTTTCAGGGGTTTCTATAGTTTTTAGGTTTTCTGGTTTTTTATAATTTTTTTTGGGTTTTAAGGTCTTCAGAGGGTTTTTAAGATTTTTTACATTTTTTTGGGATTCTTATGGATTTTTAGGATTTTAGGGTTTTTACGGTTTTTAGGGATTTTGAGGGTTTTTAGTGTTTTTATGGTTTTTTTGGGTTTTTATGTTTATTTTTCAATTTTTTAGGGTTTTAAGGTTCCTTGATTTTTTAATGTTTTTAGGAGTTTAATGGTTATTTAGCAATTTTATTGGTTTTAGGGGTTTTATGGGTTCTTAGTGTTTTTGTTATTTTATGAGTTTTTATGATATTTAGGAGTTTTATGGGCTTTAGAGTTTTTTATCATTTTTTATATTATTTGGGATTGAAAGTGTTTTTTGGTTTTAATGGTTTCGTTAGGGTATTTTAAGTGTTTTACTATTTTTTACATTGTTAGGGATTTTCGTTATTTTTTCTGGATTTTTTGTTTTTTGGTTTTTAGTTATATTGAGGGTTTCTAGGCGTTTTTAGTGTATTTTTGGGTTTTGTTGTTTTTTTGTGTATTTGGGGATTTTTGATTTTTTTGGTTTTTCAATATATTAATTTTTTTTAATGTTTTTAGGGGTTTAAGGGTTTCTTCGATATTTTAGTGGGTTTTATGGTATTTTTTTATTTTTTAAGTTTTTGATGTTTTATGGGTTTTTATGGTATTTAGGGTTTTGGGGTTTTGTAGGGTTTTTATCATTTTAAGGTTTTAGGTTTTTTAAGAGTTTTTAGGATTATATGGGTTTATTAGAGGTTTTTAGGGTTTTTAATGTTTTTCATATTTTTTTGGGAATTTTAGAGACTTTTTTTGTATTTTTAGGGGTTTTAAAATTTTTAGCAATTTAGAGTGTTTTTTGGGATTTTGAGCAGTTTTACGGTTATTTATGGATTTTTTTGTTTTTAGAGTCTTTTTTTTTAATTGTTTTTAGGTAATTTGAATTTTTAATGTTTTTAAGGGTTAAAACTATTTTTATTTTATTAGTGGTTGCATGATTTTTTTTCAATTTTTAGGGGCCTAGATGTTTCTATTAATAATATGTTATTTTTTTCAGGTTTTTGGGATGTTTTCGGTCATTTGCATTTTTACTATGTTTCTGTGATTTTTCGTTTTATGGTTTTCGTTGGATATTTAGGGTTTTAGGGTTTTTATGTTTCTAGTGATTTTTCGGGTTTTTAGAATTTTTGTGGGGTTCTATGATTTTAATGGTCATTAATGGTTTATAGGAATTTTTAGGGTTTTTATGGTTTTTTATGTGTTCAGTATTTTTAGTTTTAGGGGTTTTAAGGGATTTTTGAGTTTTTATATTATTTTTATGGGTTTAAAGGGTTTATATAATTTTTAATGGTTTTTATGGTATCTATGATTTTTACGTATTTTTTGGATTTAAGGGATTTTATGGTTTTTAGGGTTTCTGTGTTTTTTCTAGTATTTTTTCCATTTTTTGGGGTTTAGGGGTTTAATGGGTTTTTAGGTTATTAATGATTTAAATGTTTTTAAAGGTTTTTATTGGTATTTATATTTCTAGGAAATTTTAGGGTTATTTTATTATTTTATGTTTTCTTGTGGTTTTAAGTGATATTGAGGGTTTTAAGGGATTTCCGGTTTTTATAGTTTTTTTGGGATTTTTTGTGTCTTTTTTATTTTTTTAGCATTTTTATGTTTTAAGTGTTTTTAATATTTTAATGGTTTAAAGGGTTGTTATAGATTTTAGTGGTTTTTAGTGATTTTTAGGTTTTTAGGGTTTAACATTTTTGAGAGGTTTTAGTGATTTTAATCATTTTTACCTTTTAATGGTTTTCTCAGTTTTTTTTAGAGTTTTAGAATTTTTTACATTTTTAGGGACGTTTTTAAATTATTTAGGTTTCATATGGTTAGGGATTTTAGATATTTTTAGGGTTTTTATGGTATTATGTTTTTTGTATTTTTTAGGTTTTTAGGTGTTTTAAATGTATTTAGGTTATTAAGTTTTTATCATGGGTTTTCATGGTTTTTAAGGGGTTTTACCTTTTTATGAATTTTTAGGGTTTTTTTGGATTTTTATTTATTTTTAAGGTTTTTTTTGGATTTTAAGTTTTTTAGGGGTTTTTCAGAGTTTATAGTGTTTTAAAGGGTTTTTTGGGGTTTTATGGTTTTTTTATTTTTAGGGGGTTTTAGGATTTTTTAGAGTTTTTTTACCTTTTATGAGATTAATGGGTTTTTAGAGTTTTAGTGGTTCTTAGAGTTTTTATAGGTTTTTATGGTTTTTACTGTTTTTGATAGATTTTAAGGTTTTTGGGATTTTTATGGTTTTTAGCGATTTTAGGATTTTAGGGGTTCTAAGTGTTTTTCTGTTTTTGAGGTTTTCCAAGTGGTTTTCTTAGTTTTTTGGATTTTTTGCGTTTTTATGTATTTTTAATGTTTTAAAATATTTTTATTTTTCTTAGAATATTTATGTATTTTTAGGGTTATTAGGGGTTTTTATGGTTTTAGGGTTTTTATTTATTTTTTTGGGGTTTTATGGTTTTTATGTTTTTTAGTGTTTTAATGTTTTCTATTGTTTTTTTATGATTATAGGGTTTTAATTTGTTTTTATTATTTTTAGTGTTTTTTTTTCGGTTTTTATTGGCTATAGGGTTTTTATGGATTTTAATAGTTTTTTAGGTTTTATTGGTTTTTAGGTTTTGTTTTGGGTTTTTAGGATTTTTAGTGATTTTTAGGTTTTTAGGGGGTTTTTTTTTCTTAGGGTTTTTCAAGGTTTTTAGTAGTTTTTATGTTTTAGATATCTTTTATGGATTTTTTAGAATTTTGTGGGTTTGTAGGGTTTGTATGGATTTGGATGTTTTTAGTGTTTTTTGGGTTTTTAGGGTTTTTTATGGTTTCTTAGGGATTTAGTGGGTTTCTTTAGTTTTATGGTTTATATATTTTTTTAGAGTTTTAAATTTTTTTCGAGGTGTAAAGGATGTTTTGTGTTTTTAGCGTGTATTTAGGGGTTTGGGGTTTTTAAGTTATTTGGGGGGTTTTATAGTTTTTTATGTTTTTTATCGTTTATATGGTTTTTAGGGTTTTAAGTGTTTTTAATGATTTTGAGTTATTTTATGTGTTTTATTTTTTTTTCAGGATTTCTTATGGTTTTTCTAGGTATTTTAAATTTTTATGGATTTTTAGATCTTTTTTAATATTTTTATGGTTTTTAGTGTTTTTTTTATTTTGAGGGGTTTTACTATTTTTTAAGATTTATGTTTTTTTGGTTTAAGGGTTTTTTAATTTTAGGGACTTTATGGTTTTTAGATATTTTATGCCTTTTAGTTTTTTATGTGTTTTAGGGTTTTTATAGTTTTTAGGGGTTTCATGGGTTTTATGGGCTTTTAGGATTTTGAAGTATTTTTAGCATTTTTACATTTATTGAAGATTTGACAATTTTTAGGTTTTTCACGTTTTCTTAGGGGTTTTTGGTGTTTTTAGGGTTTTAATGTTTTTAGGGCTTCTTGGGAATTTTTTGGGATTTAATGGTTTTTTGTTATTTAATTGACTTTGAGGGGTTTTACAGGGTTTTAGGGTTATTAGGGTTCTTATGTTTTGGTTTAGTTTTAGGCATTTTTATGTTTTTATGGTATTCTTGAGTTTTTTTTTCATTCTAGAGGTTAAAAGTGTTTTAGAGTTTTTAGTGGGGTTTTTGGGGATTTATGAGTTTTTAGTGGTTTTTATGTTTTTACAGTTTTTAGAGCTTTTAAGGTTTTTAGGGGTTCTTAGGGTTTGTAAGGATTTTATTATTTTTTGGGTTTTTTTAGTTTTAAGTGTTTTTTGGTTTTTAAGGTTTTCTTAGTGTTTGTAGTGTTTTTTGGGTTTTTATGTTTCTTGGTATTTTGATGGATTACTTAGTATTTTTATGGGTTTTAGGGTTTTATGGATTATGATAATCTTAGGGTTTTATGGGGTTTTTTGGTTTTTTGGGTTTTATAGTTTTTAGAGGTTATTTTTGTTTTCTGTTTTTATGATTTTTATGGGTTTTTAGAGTTTATATGGTTTTTTATGTTTTTAGGGAATTTAGCGGTTATTAAAATTTTTATTGACTTTTAGGTTTTTAGAGATTTCATTTATCTGGATGGTTTTTATGATTTTTATAGATTTATGGGGTTTTTGAGAGTTTATGTGTTTTTATGTTTTAAGGTATTCTGAATATTTTATTATATTTTTTTTAGATTTTCAAAATTTTATAAATTTTCAAGATTGTTTATATATTTTTTGGTTTTTAGTGTTTTTAGGAATTTTTTTGGGGTTTTAGGTGTTTTAATAATTTTAGGATTTTTTTTCGGGTTTTATGTTTTGTTTTAATATTTATGGGGTTTTATGGGTTTTTAGAGTTTTTTTAAATTTTTAGGGGTTAAAAAGGATTTTAGAGTTTTTTTCTTTTTAGGGATTTGATGGGTTTTTCAAGTTTCTAATGGGTTTAGGTGTTTTTATAGTTTTTTGGGGGTTGATTATTTTTAATTTATTTTTAGGATTTTTATTATGATTATCATTTTTACTTTTTTACTGGTTTTATGTATATTCTGGTTTTAAGGTTTTATTTCGGTCATCAGGGTTTTTCGGATTTTTAAGTATTTCAGGTTTTTTTTGGGATTTGAAGTATATTTATGATTATTTGGGATGTTATGGATTCTATAGATTTTGTGAGTTTTTTAGTTTTTTAAACATTTTTATAGTATTTTAATGCTCTTAGGTGGTTACATGGTTTTACTTTTTTTAGTTGGGTTTAAGGGATATTGGGAATTTTAGGGACTTTTATTCATTTTAGGGGGTTTTATGGCTTTTATAGTTTTTTGAGTTTTTTTTTGTTTTTTTTGGTTTTTATCTTTTTATAGGATTTTAGGGTTTTAAGTGATTTTAAGTATTTATGGTTTTCATAGGTATTTTTAGGACTTTTAGGAATTTTAATGTTTTTAGAGGTATTTTCAAATTTTTAAGGATTTTTATGGGTTTTAATATATTTTGAGGTGTTTTAGTGTTTTTAGGCTCTTATTGCTTTTTTTGGTTTTTAGGGATTTTTTTAGTATTTAAAGTTATTAAAATTTTTTATAGTTTTTTACATATTTTGGGATTTAATGTGTTTTTGGAGTTTTTAGTAGGTTTTCATTGGCTTTTAGGGGTTTTATGGTTTTAAGGAGTTTAAGGGGTTTTATAGAAATTTTAGGTTTTTTGGTGTTTTTTGGTTTTTTGGGGTTTTATGTATTTTTAATTTTTATAGTTTTCTTATTGTCTTTCAAGGTTTTTAGGGTTTTTTACAATTTTCAGTATTTTTAGGGATCTTATCAAAAAATTATAGTTTATTTTGATTTTGAGTGTATTTCGGGTTTTAGATTTTTTTTGGTTTATTACGGGTTTTATGATTTTATATATTTTTAAAGAATTATTCGGTTTTAAAGGGTTCTTATAGTTTTTTGCGTTTTTATGGATTTTTATAGATTTTTTAATATTTTTATTGGTTTTTAGGAAATTTTATGGTTTTAGGGGTTTTTTTGGGTTTTTAGGGTTTTATGATTTTTTTGAGTTTTAGGGGTTTAATGGTTTTTTGAGTATTTTTTATTTTTGGGGTATAAAGGGTTTTAAAATTTTAAATTATTTTTTGATTTTTTATGAGTTTTAGGGGTTGTAATGTTTTTTGGGGGTTTTTGGGTCTTTAGGGTTTTTAATAATTTTAGTGCATTTATCATTTTTTTGGTATTTAGGGGTTTAAAGTGTGTTTTGGTTTTTTAATGTTTTCATAGGATTTTTATGGATTTTTTTGTTTTTAGGGTGTTTTATGATTTTTTAGTATTTTTATTCATTTTAGGGTTTTTAGGGATATTGAGTGGGGTTTGAGCTTTTATGGTTTTTCTTGGATTATTATAGTTTTTTGGATTTATAAGGTGTTTTTTAAATTTTTTAGGATTTATAACATTGTTTTGAGTCATAAAAATTATTAGGGGTTGAAAGTATATTTATAGATTTTGGTTGTTTTTTAGTTTTTTATGGGTCTTTTGGGTATTTTATGGTTTTTAATGGATTTTTTATGGTTTTAGGGTTGTTTGAGTTTATGAGTTTTCTGCATTTTTAGGTTTTTAGGGTTTTATTTCATTTTAGGTTTTATAGGGTTTATAAGGGGTTTTCAGCGTATTTAGGTTATTTTAAACTTTTAGGGATTTTTATGTATTTTTTAAATATTTTCTTGTTTCTTATTGTTTTTAGGTATTTTTAGTGGTTTAGGATTTTTTTTCAGTTTTTAGGAGTTTTAATGGCTTTACATTTTTTTTAATCAATTTTAGGTTTAAAGGGTTTTTATCATTTTCTGTTATTTTTATTCGATTTTAGGGTTTTTATGGTTTTTAGGGAGTTTTATGGTTTTTTAATGGTTGGGGTTGAAGCCCCATTTTTATTATTATTGTGAATACCTCTTTCTGACTGGGTAGAGGGAGACCCATTACATAGCCCTAAGGCCCAAGACCAATTGGTTTGAATACAAGGCCTGAAAGCCAATTTTTTTTGGCCTAATGGCCCTTTAGTGAATAGAACAGCTGCTATACCTAGACTGCTGCAGTTACTGCTACAGTACCTCCACTACTGCAGTTCATGAAATAGTACCATCTGCCACTAGAATGTCACCACTGATACAGTCGATGCTGATATAGTACAGCTGCAGAGCCCTCCTACAGTACTCGATAATTTTTCCCCTACTGGGATTTGATACTGGCTCGTTTGGTTGCCAAGACGGAACCTCTACAACCTGGTTACGATCAAATTGGTAGCTATGGGTTATAGGGGTTTTAGGGTCTTGTAAATATTTTAGTAGTTTTTCAGTTCGTTATTAGATTTATTTCATTTTAGGATTTTAATGTTTTCATTTTAGGTTTTACATCATTTTATGGATTTTATGTTCTTAGTGATTTTTTGGGGTTTAGAGGTTTTTTGGGATTTTAGCATTGTTATGGTTTTTCGGGGTTTTTAGGTTCTTTTATGTTTTTATGTTTTTTATGTTTTTATATTTTTTTATTGTTTTCTGGTTCTTAATGTGTTTTTAGAGTTTTTAGTTGGTCTATAGGGGTCTGATAGATTTTTAGGGGTTTTAATGTTTTTTGGGGTATGATGATTTTTAGGGTATTTTTATGATATTTATGTGTTTTAGTTTTTTAGGTGTTATGGTATTTTATGTGTTTTAGGAATTTTTGGTTATCCTGGGTTATTTTGGGTTTTTGGGTTTTTATGTTTTTAGGTATTCTTAAGTATTTTTCTAAGATATTTTTGTTTTGAGTGTTTTTACATATTTGAAGGGTTTTGTGGTTTTCATGGTTTTAGATGATTTTAGTGTTTTAGAGTTTTTAGGTTTATTATGGGTTTTATGTGGTTTTTCATTCTTATAGGCTTCATAGGTTTTTTGGGTTATTAGGGTTTTTATGCTTTTACCTATGTTTTTTTTGGATTTTTATGGGTTTTTAGGATTTTTAAGGATTTTGAGAGGTTTTAGAGTTTTTTAAGGATTTCTGGGGTTCTATAGGGTTTTGGGGTTTTAGGGTTTTTTGAGTTTTTAAGGATTTTATGTTATATTAGAGGTTTTTACCATATTTATTGTTTTAAAGGGTTTTTATAATTTTTAGTGGGGGTTTAGGGTTTCAGGGGTTTTAAATGTTATTAGGGATTTTTATGGTTTTTTGTGGGTTTGGGATTCTTAGGGTTTTTAACATTTTTTGTGTTTTTAGGTTTGATAGGGGTTTGAAGTGTATTTATGTTTTTCTGTTTTAAGGGTTTTGGTTTTTTTAAAATTTTAGAGATTTTTTAAAAAAAATTAGGATTTTTATTGTGTTTAGGGGGTTTAGAGAATTATAGTGCTTCATGGTTTTTTGCGTTTTTATGGATTTTAATGGTTGTTAGAGTTTTTTAGGTTTTTAGGGGTTTTAGTGTGTACATTTATATAGTTTTATTAGTCTTTTTTAGGGATTTTTGGGTTCTTTATGTTTTTAGGGACTTTTGGAGAATTTTTAAGATTTTTATGGTTTCCCAATATTTTTTTTGGATCTTGATGGTTTTTATTTGAATATTTTTACAAATTTTAAGGGTATTTTTAGAGTATTTAAGGTTTTTATGGTTTTAAAGAGTTTTCAGAGTATTTAGTAGTTTGAGGGTTTTATGGGTTTGGGGATTTTTTAGGATTTTCAATATTATTTAGGATTACAGGGGTTTTAAGTGTTTTTATGTTTTTTTGGTTTTATTAGGATTTTTTTTGGGTTTTTAATGTTTTGATATGATTTTAGGGATTTTAGTGATCTTTTATAATTATTATGTTTTTAGGGATTCTGAGGGGTTTTAGGGTTTTTTTTTGGGTTTTTTTATTTTTATGATTTTTTCATGTTTTTATTTGTTTAATGGGTTTTTATAGTTTTAGTGGGTATTTATGGTTTTTTAGGTTTTTATGTTTTTTATGGTTTTAAATGGGTTTTTATGGTTTTTAATGGTTTCAGGGTTTTTTGGGTTTTAATATTTCTTAGGTTTTGAGAAAATTTAAGTATTTTTCATTTTATGGTTTTCTCAGGTCCTTTTTCCGGGTTTTAGGGTTTTTCAAAATTTAATGAATTTTTAGGGATTTTTAGTATTTTTATGAGTTTTTGGTTTTTATAGATTTCAATGGTGTTTAGGAGTTTGACAAATTTTTGGGTTTTTAGGTTTTGTGTGATTTTAGGGTTTTTAAGGGTTTTAAGAGTTTTTTTAAAATTTCAGGGGTTTAAAGGAGTTTTCAAATTTATTAGTGTGTCTTTGTGGTTTTTAAGGGTTCTTATTATTTTTTAGGGTTTTAGGGGTTTTGTAGTCATTTTAGGGTTTACTCACGTTAATCAATTTTTACGTTTTTCAGCATTTTAATTATTTTTAGATCTTTATGTTTTTATGGGGGGTTCTGAATGTCTATTTTGGATTTTACGTTTTTTGATATTTTTGGGGTTTTTTTGGACTATTATGGGTTTTTTGGTATTTTAGGTATTTTGAGGGGTTTTTGGGTTCTTTGGGTTTCTAGTGTTTTTGGTCTTTAGGGGTTTTATGTGTTTTATGGTTTTTATGTTTTTATTAAGGTTTTTTCCATATTTTTTATGTTTTTTATATTTTTATATATATTTATGGATTTTTTAACACTTTTTGGGGATTTTAGGTCACTATGGATCAATAGGGTTTTTAGGGGTTTTAGGATTTTTGGGGTTTTTTGTGTTTTTTATTTTTCTTACTTTTTAATTGTTTTTCAGATTTTTAATATTGTGTGGGGGGGGGGTAAATTTTATTAATGGGTTTTTAGGTTTTTATTATTATTAGGTGGTTTTAAGGGTTCTAGGATCCTTTGGGGTTTTTAGGGTTTTTTGAGTTTTCTAGGTTTTTTTGGGTTTTAAGTGTATTAAAGTTTTTAATATTTTTTTTAATTTTCTAGGATTTTAGTGTTATTTACTTTTAAGGGATTTTTCTGGATTTTCGAGCATTTTTTTAGTTTTTAGTGTTTTTTTTTGTTTTTTAGGGTTTTTATTGTTCTTAGTTTTTCAGTATTTTTAGGGGTTTTAGCAATTTTTATTTTTTTCGACATTTTAAGTATTTTTAGGTTTTTGAGGTTTTCTTAGTTGTTTTCATATATTTTGAGTTTTTTTTTGTTTTTAGGGATTTTAAGGTATTTTATGGGTTTTTAACATTTTTATGGATTTTGAGGGTTTTTGGGTTTTTGGGTTTTAATGGGTTTTTGGGTATTTATAATTTTTTAATATTTTGAAGGATATAAAAGATTTTTTGTTGTTTTTAGTGGTTTTTACAATTTTAATGGTTTTTTTAGTGTTTCTAAGGGTTTTGTGGGTTGTAAGGGTTTATGGAATTTTTAGAAAATTTTAGGTTTTTCACCATTTTTAGGCATTTACGGGTTTTACATTTTTTTAGGTTTTAATGACTTATTAGGGTATTTTGGGTTTTTAGGTTTTTTTTATATTTTAGGTATTTTTTTGTTTTTTAGGGGGTTTTATGGGTTTCCAACATTTATAGGTTTTTAGGGATTTGATGTGTTTTCAGTTTCGTATGTTTTTATTAGGGGTTATCTAGGTGTTTATGTTTTCTTTATTTTTATGTATTTTTTGTGTATTTTTTTATATTCTTACAGTTTTTATGGGTTTTAGGGATTTTGAGGAGTTTTAGAGGTTTTGGATGTTTTAGGCGTTCAAAGGTTTTTCAGGGTTTTAGTGTTTTTATGATTTTTTAGGTTTTTTCTGGTTTTTAGAGTTTTTTAATGTTTGCAGGGTTTAAAATGTGTGTTTAGAGTTTTTAGTGGGGTTTTAGGGTTATTTAATGTATTTAGGGGTTTTAAATGTTTTTTATTTTTATTGTTTTCATTTGGTGTTTTTATGGTTTTTAACATTCTTAAGTTATTAGGGATATTTTAGTTTTTTATGGGTTTTAGGGTTTTTAGATATTTATATATGTTCTTGGGGTTTTAGGGTATTTTCGGGTTTTTTATGGTTTTCATTTTTATTAATGAATTTACGGATTTTTGTTGTATTTTTATTGTTTTTAGGGGTTTCTATGATTTTTGGGGTTTTGGAGATTTTAAAAGACTTTATGGATTTTAGAATTCCTTAATTTTTTACGGGTTTTAAGTGTTTTTCGGTGCATATGGTTTTATTTTGGGTTTTATCAGTTTTTAGGGGTTTCTGAAATTTTTAGGGATTTTTTAATATATTTATTGTTTTTTGGGATTTTCATGGTTTGTATGGGTTTTTTAGTTTTTTTGGATTTTTTGGTTTTTTGTTGAGTTTTAATGGTTTTAATGTTATTTATATTTTTATAACATTCCATGGGTTTTAATGGTTATTTATATATTGTAGTTGGATTTAATACTTTCTTTAGGTTTTTATTTTTTACGTGTTTTTATGCTTTTTGGGGGTTTTTACAATTTTTAGGGTTGTTTTAGTGTTTTGAGGGGTTTTAAGAATTTTTATGTTATTTTGGGATTTTATGTGTTTTTACATTTTTATGGATTTTGGTTTTTTTAGGGTTTTAGGGTTTTTATGTTTTAGGGATTTTTAACACATTTTTATGGGTTTTTTGGATTTTTAGGGATTTTGTGGGGTATTAGGGCATGGAAGATGTGAGGGTCATGCTATTCCTGACCCCCCCTAATTTTTAAGAAAAAAAGGACACAATAGACAAGGGAGGGGAGGGGTCAAACAACTCTCACCCAAAAACCCTTAACAAACCCAAACCCAGAAAAGAAACCCAAAGCAGTCAAAAAGAAAAACAAACCCAAAAAACACTCAAAGCCAAGTAGAAACCACCATCATCCAGCATTAACCAGCATCCATCAGCTAACAACCAAGCAACGACCAGCATCTCCCAGCTAACCAGCAACCAGGAACCTATAAAACATTTTTAGCATCCAGAGAAATTGCCAGCAACATAGAACCGCTGACACCAAGATCATTAATATTGGCTTCATCATATCATAGCCAACCATCATCCAACATACAACACCTCCCTTTCCAATAACCATCACCCTCTTAAACTGTACTCAGCCAAGAAACATCCATCAACTAACCCCTCAATCCCCAACATTGTGAACCTCTTATTCTAGCAGCTTTCACCATGCCACACCTGTAAAAACAACCGACAACACAGGACCACCAGAACCCATTCCCAGAATCCACATCTTCATTACATCCTGGCCTAGCAGTAAGGAAAATCCAGCGTCATAGATTCTGATAGCAAGTAATTCCTTTCACACCTTGTAAACCAGTAGTAGTTGACAACCAACCCCTTGCATCAGCACATGCCAATTTCTGCAGCAGCAGCAAACAAATCGAACAATCCAAATCCATATCAACCAGAAACTCAAACATAAACCACTAAACAAATGGACAAGCCAACCAACAGACCATATCACCACCTGTCCAAAGTACCCAAAGGCATGGAAACTTCAATCGCTTCTGAGAAAAACCAAAATACTGCACCTTCAAAGATTCAATGCCAATCCATCCACAACCCAAAAGACCGTAGTCCAATATAACATCCATAAAGCAATAAGTCATAACGATCCCTACATCAAAAGAATCAAAGAGAGCTGACGAACTAGAAGAAAGAACCTGAAAATTCTACACAGATCGGTGCCTCGCCGATCTCATCTACACCTCCTGTAAATTCTAAGCAGCAAAAGAGGCACCCAGAGCAGTGCCAAGATTGATTCTCTTTAAACAGTAAGAAATCCAAAAACATCACTATGAAACACCTATCCCCAGATCACAACTGCGGAACCTCAACTGATCGTGGTTCCTCTAGTAATGCCCGAAACCAAACAACGTAGGAAGAGATGATGCTCCCTGATGACAAGATCTGGATGATCTAATAGAAGCACGAGCAAGGATGAGCCATACTGAAGAAAATACCCACCAACCAGAGAGTTGACCAAGGACTCCTGCACAACAAAGGAGACACCTCCACAAGGGAGACGATGCTCAAGGAAGAGCGGAGATCAGATATTCTGATGCCGGTCCAAATCGCTTCCAGATCTCATCCAAACCACCGATGCCCAAGCCTGAAATGAGCCACTAGATCTCGTCTCCATCAAGCATGATCCTCATCCCCAATAAGTTCTCTAGGGAAGAAGAACACTCGAATAGAACTCTAACCACATAATAATTACCAAACTGGAAGAGATCAACAAAGTCGCTGAGGATTAATCCATGAGAAAACCCTGCAAATCATCGCGTCGGGAGGGAGAGCCCAGGAGAGGGCGGTGACAACTTTTTTGTGGGGTATTAGGGATTTTAGGGACTTTTAGGGCTTTTAGGGTCTTTAGGGTTTTTAGAATATTTATGTTTTTAAGGATTTAAAGTGCTTTTATTTTTTTATGTTTTCATAGTGGTTTTTAGTGTTTCATTATTTTTTATCTTATTTGGTATTTTTGGGATTTTTTAATATTTGTATGGATTTTGAGGGGTTTTAGGGTTTTCTAGGGTTTATACTCTTTTTTGGGATTTTTAGGGTTTCATGAGTTTTTTAGGGAATGTAATATTTTTAATTTTTTTAATGTTTTTAGAGGTTTAAATTGTTTTTATAATTTTTACTTGTTATTATAGGTTTTATTGGATTTTATGGGTTTTTCAGGTTTTTAGGGTTTTTATGGTTTCTATTTTTTTAAAGTTTCTTTATGGGTATTAAATTTTTTAGGGTTTTTTGGTTTTAAGTGATCTTTTGGATTTAAGGATTTCATATGAGTTTTATAGATTTTTTCGGTTTTTTATATTTTTAGGGATTTTAGATATTTTTGGATATTATTTGTTTTTTTTTATTTTTAAGGGTTTTTATGGATTTTTTTGGATTTTTATGGTTTTCTGGGTTTTTAGGAATTTTGATTTTTTTAGGGTTTTATGGTTTTTCAAGGTTTTTAGGGGTTTTTTGAGTAATTTTTTTTGTTTAAAGGGTTTTAGTGTTTTTTATGGTTTTTGGGTTTTAAAGGGTTTTAATAGCTTTTTGTGGTTTTTTAGGGTTTTATGGGTTTTGGGGATTTTAAGGTTTTTATGGTTTTATGGTCATTAGAATTTTTATTGGATATAAGTGTTTTGAGTGGTTTTTATGTTTTTTAGGTGTTTTATGTTTTTTAGGTTTTATTGGTTTTGTTAAGGTTTTTTAGTTTATTATAGTTTTTTACATTTTTAATGAATTTAGAGGATTTTTAATGATTTTCTATAGGTTTTTTGGATTTTTTGAGATTTTGGGGGGATTTATGGTTTTTAGGTTTTTAGGGGATTTATGAACTTGGAATGACCCTCCATTGCGACATTGGAATATCTCCCTCACCTTCCCTTTCCTTTTCAAAATCCACCAATCATTATTAAATTTGGGAATCTGGTAGGGTGGTTTCTTTTCACTAATAATCAGACTTCCTTTGTGAGTCATCCTATCAATCTGCGTTTTTGTGTTGACGTGGATGTATCGAAGTAACTAGTTGACTGGGTTTGGATTACAGTTAGAGAAGAGTTTAGGTGGAAGGAAGTTGTTGTTTTGGAATCATGTCTAGATTTCTACTCAACCTGCTGTCGATTAGGTCATATGGCCTCTAATTTTAATGGTGGAATTAGGAATATAAGGCTCAGTGGCTTGGGGGAGAGGCTTGGAAAGCCTGATGGTATGAAGAAGATGCTTACTGTGGAAGATAGGGCTTGAAATGACTTTGGTCTTGTGGGCATGGGTGAATCAGTTTTGATAAATCCTGCACAGGTGTCCCCTGATTTGATAGTCACTACAGTGTTAGATGGGAATTCCAGTTGTGAAGCTCCATATGTAATGAAGGATGTTATGGTTAAGGTTCCAGAGGACATCTCCGTCGATCCTGCATTCCATGAGGAAAATCTCAATACTGCTTTCATTCCTATTAAATCTTGTAATAGAATCTCTAACCCATGAGTGGTGGATATTTTTTCCATGCCGAGGAGTGATTTGGATGATGGTAAGAATGAAAATTTCGTCCTTTATGAGGCTGGACCTTCTTATCTTGATAAAGTGAAGGCTGATGGTATGGGTAATTGACAAGAGATCATTCCCTCTTCTAACTCTAGTGTTGATGATGCCTATACAGATGAAAGGAGGTTTTCCAAGGTGGATGTTTCCTCAGGTCTAAATGCTTTCTATCTCAGTTGTTTAGTGCCTTATGTTCGAACATAGTTCCATCTCCGAGTTTCCAACCACTACATCTATATGAATTTCTAGGGTTTAATCATATCCATAATTGTTTCACATTCTTAATTTCTAATTGGAATCAATATGCCGACCTATAAGGATAGAAAACACATTTGTCAAGGTGGAAACGCACGCAACTCATGATAAGGTCTTCCGAGGATATTGAACAAAGTGACAAAGAAGCAGAATCCCTGATGTCGATAGATTATGAGCAAGACCCTCAAGTGGTGGTCGGTTCTAGCTTAAGAAAGGGAAAGAAAGGGATCCTTATATTAGAGAATTTTCCAGTGAACAAGGGAGGTAAAAAGTCCAGGCCCCATAAAGACTATTTAAACACCCTGAACACAATAGTTAATAGATCCTTAGGGATGTCTAGGAAAAATGTCATCAAGAAAGGACCAGGGGTCCCAACAATTGTTGAAAATGATAAGCAGTTGTCTAAATAGTTTGGAAAGCAAGTCCTATGTAAGGAAATCTTGGCCCCCAATGGCAGAATCATGGTAACGTACGTTGAACCAATACTAGATGGTATCGAAAGTAGAGTGGCAGTTGAGGTGGATGTGGGGATTGGGGAATGACTGGACCTAGTTCTGCACTCTAAGGGGGATATGCTTTATAGAACCCTTCAGATCAATTCCTCACCATAGGATATACACAGAATGTATGAGAGGTCGCTTAGTGTTGAGACAAATTAAAAACAAAGTGAGCAGATCACCAAACATGACCACATCCCGGCATGGGGATTTAATGAAAGGAAGATGAATGTGGAAGAATTTATCTAGACCTGGGACATGATGAAGGATTATTTTGAAGATATTCTCATGAATTATCTGAATATGCAGGTAACCACTCTTAAATATAATAATTATAGGGTGTTAGACTCAAATATCCATAGTCTTATTTTTGAAAATATTGTGG
Source organism: Viscum album (assembly GCA_963277665.1). Taxonomy (NCBI): domain Eukaryota; kingdom Viridiplantae; phylum Streptophyta; class Magnoliopsida; order Santalales; family Viscaceae; genus Viscum; species Viscum album. Next base: position 481,449,250 of record OY728162.1, read on the forward strand.
GATCATTTTGTGGATAACACCTCTATTGTGGATAATGTGCGGGTTTCCTACTTTTTCCTGAAAAGTGCTTTGAAAATAAAATTTAATTTTCAGGTTAGGACAAAAATTTTATTTTTTTGGTTTTATTTGGGTTTATTAGGTCATTTAGTTTGTTTTTAAACTTTTATAGATTTTATGGAATGTTATGTTTAATGTTTTTTTGGATTTTTAGTGTTTTAGCATTTTATGTTTTTTTTTTGTTTTTTGGAGTTCATTTTGAGTTTTAGGGTTTTAATTATTTATTGATTGTCTTTAATGTTTTTAGTGTTTTAAAGGGGTTTTTATATTTTTAATTCTTTTTATGGTTTTAATGGGGTTTTAAGTATTTTTTAAAAAATTATGGGTTTTATGGTCTTTAGGGTATTTTAGGGTTTCTTAAGCCTGTTCGCGTTTTTTAGGTTTTTAGGTGATTTAAGTGTTTTTATGTTTTTACAATTTTTATTGGATTTTTAATGATTTTTATGTTCTTAGGGATATTTTGGTTTGTTATAGGATTTTTAACGGTTTTTAGGGTTTTATAGTGTTTGGTGGAATATCGAGTTTCTTTTATGTTTTTGTGTTTTTTAGGGTTTTTAGAATTTTTATGTTTTAGGGGTTTAAATTGTTTTTTTGTTTTTCTGGTTTTCTTTGGATTTTTTTAGGTTGGTATAGTTTTTAGGGATTTTTAGGGATTTAGTGGGTTTTAGTGTTTTAGTGTTTTTTTTTGTTTTTTAGGGTTTCTTTGAATTTTTTTGGGTTATAATGGTTTTTATAGTTTTTAACATTTTTTGGGGTTTAAAGGGGTTTTATTGTTTTAGTGGACCTTTAGGGTTTTATGTGTTTTTTTATTTTCAAATATTTTAAGGGTTTTTATGTTTTATGAATTTAGGGTTTTTTATGGTTTTTTTGGTTTTTCTCATTTTATAGTTTTGTTTGGGTTTTAAGTGTTTTTAGTGTTTTTATTATTTTTAGGATTTTCATGGATTTTCAGAGGTTTTATGGGTTTTATGGTTTTATGGGGCTTCGATTGTTTTTTAATATTTTAGGAGGTTTATAGATTTTATATATTTTTAACATTTTTAGGGGGTTAACATATATTTTATAGTTTTAGTGGTTTATAGGGTTTTTTGGGTTTTTATGAATTTTATGTGTTTTATCGTTTTTAGAGATTTTATGGTTTTTAGTGTTTTTATAATTGTTTGGTTATATAGGGGTTTTATGTGTTTTTATATTTTTATTAATTTCTATGGTATTTAGGTATTTTAGTGCTTTTAGGATTTTATGTATTTTTAGGGATGTTTTTGGTTTTTTATGGTTTTTAGGGATTTTGAGGGTATTTAGGGGTTTTTAGAGGCTTTTGGGTTTTAGTTGTTTTTGGGGGGTTTTAGGCATTTTTAAAAATTTTTAGGTTCTATTATATTTAGTGTATTTTATATTTGAATGAGTTCAAAGGGTTTTTTAGAATTTTTAGTGGGTTTTATGGTTGTTGTTGGTTTTTCAAATTTTTTATGGGTTTTGGGGTTTTTAGGTTCTTTTTAATATTTTAGGGTTTTTTGTATTTTTTACATTTTCTTTAGACTTATGCTTTTTTTAGTTTTAATGTTTTCTTAAGAGGATTTTATGTTTTTTGGGGTTTTTATTTTTTTTTTGTATTTTTAGGTTTTTTTACGATTTTTATGGTTTTTAGGTTGTGTTGAGTTTTTGATTGTTTTCTGAGTTTTTTTTTTGTTTTTTCAAGGTTTATGGTTTTTAAATTTTTTAGGGGTTTTAATGTTTTCATATTTTTAATGGTTTTTTGGGATTTAGGGGTTTCATGTGTGTTTAGGTTTTTAAGGTTTTTTTATAATTTATCGGGATATATATGGTTTTTAATTTCTTATAGAATCTTAGGGATTTTATTTCATAATTATTTCGTTTTTTAAGGTTTTATAGTTATTTTTGGGTCTTTAGGGGTTTTTTGAGTTTTAGGGGTTTTATAGTTTTTTTACATTTATAGGGGTTTAATTGAGTTTTAGTGGTTTTTATGGGTTTGTTGGTTTTTAGGGTTTTAATTTATTTGGGTTTTTATGGATTATAGTGTTTTAGGGTTTTAGTGTTTTTAGCGTTTTTAGGTTCTTTAGGGGTTTAATGTTTTTTTAGGTTTTTATGGTTTTCTTGGGGAAGGATTTTAGGGATATTTATTTCATTTTTAATAATTTTGTTTCAGTTTTAGGGTTGTAGGTATTTTGAGGGTTTCAAGGATCTTTTTGGGTATTATTATATTTTTGGGGTTTTACGGTCTTTTTTTGAGTTTTTAGGGGTTTTATGGGTTTTTTGTGTTTCTAAGATTTTTGGGGGTTTAAAATGTATTTAATGTTTTAAGGGTTTTTGGGGTATTTAAGTTCTCTAAGGATTTTGGGGGATATGGGGTTCTAAGGTTTTTATGGTTTTTTTGGATTCTTATCATTTTTTATGTTGTTTCATTTTTTACGTGTTTTAAGGTATTTAAGGTTTTCTAAATGATTTTCAAAATTTTAATTGTTTTTATGTTTTTAGGTATTTTCAAATTTTTTATTCTTTTTAGGGTTTGGAGGGTTTTCATGTTTTTTTGGTTCTAAGGATATTTTTTTGGTTTTTTTGGGGTATTCAGTTTTTTTTTGGAGTTTTTACCAATTTTAAGATTTGAAGGGTCTTTAGAGTTTTTTTAGGGGTTTCTAGGATTTTATGGGGTTTATAGGGATTTTTATGTTTTAGAGGGTTTTATGGTTTAGGGGGGTTTAGGGTCATTTTAGGGTTTTGAAGTTTTTAGCATTTATTAGGTTTTTAGAGGTTTAAAGGATTTTTCAGTTTTTAAGGGGTTGTTAAGGTTTTTATGGATTTTTACGATTTTTGGGATTTCTAGGGATTTTTTTGAATATTATGGAATTTTAGTGTTTTTGAATTTTTAGGGGTTTTAGGGTATTTTACGAATTTAGTATTTTATGGTTTTTAGGTTTTTTAGTTTTTATAGGTTTTAAGTTATTTAATTTTTTAAATAAATTGGGGGCTTAAGGGGTTTTTATAGTTTTTAGTTGTTTTTTATATTTCATATGGGTTTTATGGTGTATTTTTTTTTAAGGTTTTTAGTATTTTCTAGTACTTTAGGTAATTAAAGCATTTTAGGGTTTAATAGATATCTTATAGGTTCCTATGTTTTTAGATGTTTTTAACATTTTTAAGGTTTTCTAGGGTTTTTAGTATTTTTTTGGATTTTATGATTTTTAGGATATTTATGGGTTTTATAGATTTTAGGGTTTTTAGGGTTTCATTATTTTTCCTATTTTTTGGAGTTTCTTATTTTTTTGGAGTTTTTTTAGTTTTTTGGAGTTTTTAATGGTTTTTAGAGTTTCTAATGTTTTTGGGTTTTACAGGGTTTTTAGTGTTTTAGTGGTTTTTAGGGGTTTTATTGATTTATAGTGTTTCTATGGGTTTTATTGGTCTTTAGGTTTTTTGGGTTTTAGGTTCATTTAGGGATTTAAAGGGTTTTAGGGATTTTAGGCGTTTTTCGGTTTTTATGATTTTCCAAGGGTTCTTAAATGTTTTTAGGGTTTTATACATTTTTAAGAATTTTATACAGTTTTATGGTTTTTAGGGTTTTTAAGGATTTTTTTGGGTTTTACGTTTTTTTTTGTTTTTAAAGGGTTTTTGGGTTTTTTGATTTTTTAGGGGATTTATTACATTTTGAGTTTTTTAACATTTATAGGGGATTAAAGGTTTATTGGTGTTTTTATTGATTTTAGGGGTTTTATGGGTTTTTTTATGGTTTTTATTGATTTTATGCATTTTTTGGTTTTTGGGTTTTTACGATAGTTACAGTTTTAAGGGATTTTTCATATTTATATACTTAGGGGTTTTATATGTTTTTAGATTTTTAATGTTTTGTTAAGGATTTTCATGTTTTTTTGGTATTTTTACGTTTTTAGGGATATTTCTATCTTTTTCGTATTTTTATGTTTTTAGAGTTTTTAGGTGTTTTGAGGGGATTTTTAAGACATTAAGGTTTTTAGTGTTTTTTTAGCTTTTTGGGGTTTTTATGGTGACTTTGAGTTTTTTAATTGTTTTATGGGTTTTAAGTATTTTAAGGATTTTAAGGTATTCCTAGGTATTTTTAAGGTGTTTAGGGTCTTTTATATTTTTTTTTTGGCATTTTTAAGGATTTTATGAGTTTTTTTTGTATTCTTGGGTTTTTTTTGAATTTTTAGGGTTTTATGTTTTTTAGGTTTTTAGGATTTTTATGGTTTTTTCATGTTTTTGTGTTTTTTAACGTTTCTAGGGGTTCGAAGGTAAAGAAGGCATATGACCAGGTTCTTCCTGCACCCCAAAATTATTAGAAAAAATAAAAATCAAGAAAGGGAGGTATTTTATGGTTTTTAGGGGTTTTATGGTTTTCAATGGTCTATTGGGGTTTAGGTTTATTTTCTTGGGTTTTATCATTTTTATGATTTTCACAGTCTTAATTGTTTTTAGGTATTTATGGTTTTCTTAGGGGTTATAGTATTTTTAGTATTTTTTACACTTTAGGTATTTTAGGGATTTTTTTGACTTCAAATATTTTTAGGAATTTTAGTTATTTTGAGTGGTTTTAGGGATTTTTTTATTTTTTGGGTTTTTATGTTTTTTTATTTTTTTTTATGATTTTATTGTTTTTTAGTTTTCTTAATATTTTTATGGGTTTAAAGGGTCTTGCGTGGTTTCATGGGTTTTATGGGTTTTGTGGTAAATTGTGATTTTATGGGTTTTAGGGTTTTAGAGTTTTTATGGGTTTTTATCAATTTTTATGTTTTTAAGTGTTCTTACATTTTCAATATTTTCTTATGGGTTTTCATATTTTTAGGGTTTTTTTACAGTTTTAGGAAATTTTAGAGATTTTTTGGATTTTTATGTTTTTTTGGGTTAGTAGGGATTATGAGGATTTTTAGGGGTTTTAGCAGTTTTTTTTGAGTATTTTAGGGTTTTAATGTTTTTAGTGTTTTTTTATCTCTTTTAAGGAATTAATGTGTTTTTAGAGTGTTTAGTAATTTTTGTTTTTTTATGGGGTTTTAGTTTTTTTATCAGTAGTTAGTGGGTGTTATGGTTTTTAAGGCTTTTTAAGGATTTAGGGTCTTATAATGTTTTTTAGGTATTCTAGAATTTTTATGTTTTTTATAATTTTAGGTGTTTTTTAGTTATTTAGGGTATTCTTTGGGGTCTTCGTGGTTTTTAGGTATTTTTACATTTGTAGATATTTTTATGTATTCATATGTTTTTATGGGGTTTTAGCGTTGTTAGGGATTTTATTGTTTGTTAGGTTTTTAAGGGGGTTTTTATTAGTTTTTTATTTTTTTGGGTTTTTAAGGTTTTTAGAGTTTTTTAACGTTTATAAGGGCTTAATGGGTTTTATAATTTTAGTTATTTTTAGGGGTTTTATGGGTTATTAAGGGTTTTAGGTGTTTTATGTATTTTATGGTTATTAGGGGTATTTGGGGTATTTAGTAACTTTTCAGGGGTTTTTTTAATGTTTTTAGGTTTTTAATGAATTAATGTTTTTTAAATTTTTTGAGGTGTTTTAGGGGGTTTCAGCAGTTTTAGGGTTTATTTACATTTTTTGGGTCATTTTTTGGATTTTTATGTATTTTTATGTGTTTTAGGGTTTTTATGGATTTTTAGGGGTTTATGAGTTTTTAAGGGTTTTAGTGATTTTATCTTTTAATTGGAGTTTTAAGGTTTTGTTGAACCCTCTAGGAATCTAGTTTCTTTACTATAATTTGATAATACCAATTATGCTTTATTATATGTTGATAATCTCAGTATTGCTTATTTATAGTTTGATAATTCTTATTATGGATAAATACTTACTTTAGTATTTGTGTACTTTATACACATATTGATATGTTATAAATAATTATATTTTGATAAAAGAATTTGGTTAAGAAATGCTCTATTACATTATGATTGAATATAAGTCTTTCGGTTACTCGCTGTATATATATTATGACTTAACCCTTTCTACCAATAGAATGTTTAAACAGAACAAAGCTATCGATACAATTAAGTCTACCAATACATCAAAGTCTACCGATATAGTTAATTCTACCGATACAGTTAAGTCTACTGATACATCAAATTCTACCGATACATCAATGTCTACCGATACATCAAAGTCTATGGATACATCAAAGTCTACAGATACATCAAAGTCTACCGATACATCAAAGTCTACCGATACATCAAAGTCTACCGATACATCAAAGTCTACCGATACATCAAAGTCTTCCGATACATCAACTTATACCGATACATCAAAGTCTACCGATACATCAAAGTCCACCGTTGTATGCAAGTCTACCGATACATCAAGGAATCTACCGATAGGGACTTACCACTACTGATATATGACAAAGCTACCGCTACCGATACAGAGCTACCGCTACCGATATAAAGCTACCAATAAAAGAAAAGTCTACAGCTACCGTTACACATCAAGTTTACTGTTACACATCAAGTCTACCGTTACACATCAAGTATACCGTTACACAAGAAGTCACTGATACAAGCAAGCCTACCGTGACATCTACCTACTGATATCAAAGATACCGTTCCAGAGACAGAACCCAACACTGCTTTAATTAATTTATCATTATTTAATCTAACCAACCGTCATATTAGGTATATTTTAATGCACTAAAATTTATTTAATGTGTGTTGTTGGATGTCAGGGAACCGTACCTCGTACCTACGAAAAGAAATCATTTCTTTTTCCAGATATCGTGGTTTAAATGAAAGGAGGATGTGTTGTTGCTGAAAGAGGCATGAATATACGAATACACATAGACATACATACCACGAGGTGTGATGGAAGAACAACCGAGTGTGCATGAAAAGATACGACTGAACTTACAAGAAGACCTCATACATTCGTGCATACTAAGAAAGAGAGCTGAAAACGAGAACAACAACACAAGAACATCATCGACTACTTTTTTCTCTATATATACACCTGGAAGTCAAGGAAGCAGACAACACTCTGTTTTCCAGAAAAAAACCAGAAGAGGACTCAGAACCAATTCTGATCAATCCAAAGGGGTCCAGATCTGCACTGTAATCACAAGAGCCATTTCTAAACTCTACATCTTTGCCTATATAATTTATTATTTACTTTTCGAGCAGTGTGTGTCATCTGCTGTATTTTTACACACACACTGTCTTCTGAACTTTAATTGGAGGATCTGTAAATCCTCACTCAAACTCTTACTTCTTTTATTTCCCACTATGATAGTTGTAGAGGTCGTGTGTGACCTGGACAGCTGGAGATATTGCTTTTGTTCCCACATATAACAGTGGTAGAGGTCTTGGACCTAAACAGTTGTATACTATTGTAATCCTCGATCCAGGGTGTGGATCACTTTTATATAAAGTTTTGAGAGGACTAAGTCTCAGCTTGAGACTGAACCTCTTGGTTATATCTGCTGTGCTTATTTCTATTAGAAGTAATTTTTATTCCGCTGCAAACTACTTTAAACCAAAAACTGTTTTAAAGTTACTTTGATAATTAAACTCACAAGTGTTTATATTAGTTGTAAATCAGTAAGTTAGTTTCAAAAGTTAATCAACTCTTCTGATTTGATTAACTGGGAAATAATCAATACCTTGAGAACCTAACAGAACCTTTACTTTTATATAAATTCACTATAGTTTAATTCTGTATTTTATTTGGGGGATTTTAATACAATGTTTTTAAACAGAAATTTTAATTGGAACTCAATTCACCCCCCACTTGAGTGTCCACTCTGACCAACAGGTTTTTTGATTTTTTATGTTTTTGAAGGGTTTTTAGATTTTTAATGGTTTTAGGGTTTCCATTATATTTTAGTTTTTTAGTGTTATTTTCATGTTTTAGGATGTTTTGTATATTTGAAGGTTTTTTGGGGGTTTTATGGGTTTTAGCATTTTTAGAGATTTTTGGGACTTATTAGGGGATCTTAGGCATTTTTTTGGTGTTTTATAGGTTTTTATAGGTTTTAAGTATTTTTAATTTTTTATTTTTTTCATAGGGTTTTGGGAGTTTTAGTGTTTTTATGATTTGAGTGATAATGTGGGTTTTTAGGTTTTCTATGGTTCCTTAGGTTTTTAGGGATTTTGAGTGTAGTGGGGGGGGGGGGGGGGGTTAGGTTTTTTATGGTTTTTATTGTTTTTTTTTTGGTTTTTATGGTTTTTAGAGTTTTCTTCTATTTTTAAGGTTTTTTAGTTTTTTCTAAAAAAATATGGGGTTTTAATTGTATTTAGTGTTTTTATTAGTGTTTTTATGGTTTTTATGGGGTTTTAAGTATTTTAGGCATTTTTATGGTTTTATAGTTTTTAGGGGTTTTAACAATTTTTATGTATTTATTTGTTTTATGTGTTTTTAGGTTTTTAATGTTTTCATAGTGTTTTTAGAATTTTTTTTGTTTTTGATTTTATGGGTATTTTATTATTTTTATTTTCTTAAGGATTTTAAGGGTTTTTAGGTGTTTTGGGTTTTTATATATTTTTGTGTTTTTTGGGTTTTTTTCTTTTTAGTGTTTTTTTGGTGGTTCAAGGGTGATTTAGAGTTTTTTGTACCGTTTTTAGAGTTTTCCATAGGGGTTTTAGTGTTTTTATAGATTTTTAAGGTTGGTAATATTTTTAGGTGATTTATAATTTTAAAGGGTTTTTGGGTCCTTAGATTTTTAGGGTTTTTAGCATTTTTAGGTTTTTTATGGTTTTTAGTGTTTTTGGTATTTAAATATCTATTAGGGGTTTTCACGTTTTTAAGGTTTTTTATGTTTTTATGGATTCACAGTTATTTTTTTATTATTTTTATGTTTTTAGTGGTTTATGGATATTTTTTATTTTTATGGATTTTAGAGTTTTAATGCTTTTTATCCAATTTATGTTTTTTTGATATTTAAAGAGTTATTCATTTTCTTAATGTTTCGTATGGTTTTTCATGGTGTTTAGGGGTTTTTTTTACATATTTAGGGAATTTTAGTACTTTTTATGGTTTTCATGGTTTTAGTGTTTTATGAATTTTGTGGGTTTTAAATATTTTTAGGGTTTTTATGGTTTTTATAAATTTTTGGGGTTTCAGATGGTTTTTGGTTCTTAGGATTTTTATGGTTTTTTGTGTTTTTTGATTTCTTATAGATATATCGGCAATTTTTGGGGTTTTAGGTCGTTTTTTGGGATTTATGGGATTTTAGGTATTTCTTAAGGATTTTGGGTTTTTTTATTATATTTAGTGTTTTTAGGGTTTTTTTTATTTTTACAATTTCTTGGATGTTTAAGTGTTTAAGTTTTTATGGAATTTTTAGTGTTTATAGGGTTTTTATGGTTTCTTATTTTTTAGGGATTTGTAGGGAGGTTTAAGGAATTTTATTTTTTAGGGATTTTCATGGTTTTAGGGGTTTTTAGTGTTTTAAGTGTTTCTGTGGTCTTTTTTTGAGGTTTGAGGTGTTCTTTTAGTTTTTAAGTGTTTTAAGTATTTTTATAATTGTCTTAATTTTTTTAAGTTTTTAAAGAGTTTTAGATTTTTAGTGGGGTTAACGTTTTTAATGTTTTTATTGGTCTTTCTGGTTTTTAGGGTTCTTATGGTTTTTAGTGGTTTTAGATTTTTTAGGGGTCCAATTTTTTTTATTGTTATTAAGGTTATCTTATGGGTTTTCAGGCTATTTAGGGTATTTTACATATTTAAAATTTATTTGGGAATTTTTAGGATTTCTATTCTTTTTAAAATTTTAGGCATTTTGAGGGTTTTAGGATTTTTTTATGGTTTTTAGGGTATTTATTAATTTTTAATCTTTTAGGGTTTCTAGTTTTTAGTTTTTTAATTTTTTTAAGATTTGATAGCATTTTTAGGGTTTTAATGGTTTTTGATAGTTTTTAAGATATTTTTTGGGTTTTTATGGGTTTGTAGAGTTTTTATGATCTTTAATGGTTTTTATGGATTTTCATACTTTTATGGTCTTTGTAGGTTCTTTATAGGGATATTTTTGTTTTTACGGTTTTTAGGGGATTTAGGTGTTTCTAAGTTTTTATATTTTTCATAGGGTTGTTTAGAGTTTCATGGTGTTTTTCATTTTTAGGGTTTTTTTGGTCATATTTAGAATTTTTATAGTTGTTTTGGGTTCTTAGGGATTTGGTGGGGTTTTAGTAATTTTTAGGGTTTTTATGGTTTTGGGGTTTTTTTCTATCATAGGTAATTTATGTTTTTATTGTTTTTTTTAAATTTTTAGTGTTTTAATTTTTTTTTGTGTTTTTAGTGTTTTTAGGGGTTTTATGTGTTTTTTGGATTTTTAAGGTTTTAGGTGAATTTATAGTATTTAGGGGTCTAGGGTTTTAAACGTTTTTTTTGGGTTTTAAGAGTTTTCTAGTTTTTAAGGTTTTCTTAGGGGGTTTCAGTTTTTTAGTATTTTTTATGTTTTTATGGATTTTATCAATTTTTTAGGATTTTTATGTGATTTTAGGGTTTTTAGGGATTTTGAGGATTTTAGGGCATTTTGACAGTTCTGTTTTTTTTGGAAATTATGATTTTTTATTGAGTTTTTTGGGTTTGGATGGGTTTTAAGAGTTATTTAACGTTATTATGGGCTGAAAGGTTTTTTATGGTTTTTATGATTCTTAGGGGTTTTGGGGGCCTTTGAATGGTTTTTAGGGTTTTCAAGGTTGTTTATTTTAATGGGGATTTTAGTGTTTTATGGTTTTATGCTTTGTTTAGGGTTTTCATCGTTTTATGGTGTTATTAATTTTTAGTTATTTTAGTTAATTTTTAGGGTTTTTTGGGGTTTTATAGGTTTTTTTGTGATTTTGGGGGGTTTTATGGATTTTATGGGTATTGGGGTATTTTAGTATTTGCGGTTTTAATGGGTTTTTAGATTTTTTTACATTTTTAAGGGATTAAAGGGGTTTTATATTTTTAAGTGGGGTTTAATAGTTTTAGGGGTTTTTATTGTTTTTATGGGTTTTAGTGTTTTTAGTGATTTAAGGGTTTTTTGGGTTTTTAGGGTACTAATTATTTTGAGGTTTTTAGTGTTTTCTTAGGGGATTTCAGGGTTATAAAAGTTTTTTACATTTTTAGGGATTTTAGGGTTTTTTTATTTTAATGGATATTTAGGGGTTTTAGATATCACTAGGGATTTTAGGGTGTTTTAGTATTTTAGGGGATTATTGTTTGTTTGGGGTTTTATTATTTTTTTATTATATAGGGTGTTTAAGGGGTTTTATTATTTTTTAATGATTATAAGATTTATAAGGGGTTTTAGATATTCTAGTGGGTTTATAGGGTTTTATTGGTCATTAGGTATTTTTGGGTTTAGGGGGTTTTATGGTATTTAGGGCTCTTAGGGTTTTCGGGGATTTTACAGTTTTTAAGGCTTTTTGTTGTTTATGTGTTTTTTAGGATTTTTTATGGTTTTATGGTTTTTGGGATGTTCGATTGTTTCTAGGGTTTTTTATAGTTTCATGTTTTTTAATGATTTTAGAGGGTTTTTTATTGTTTTTATTTTTTTTAGATTTCTTTAACATTTTTAGGGGTTTAATGAGTTTTTAGAATTTTTATTGTTTTTAAGGGTTTTATAGAGTCTTAGGTGTTTAAAGAGTTTTTAGGTTTTTAAGGTTTTCTAATGGTTTTTAAGGTATTTAGGGTTTTTATGGTTTTTGTATTATTTTTTTGATTTTTATGAGTTTTATGGTCTTTTATGGTTTTTGGGGGTTTTCGGGTTTTTGAGGGTTTTTAGTTTTTTTTATATTTTTTGGGTTTTAGTGGTTTTTTTGAGTTTTAAGGGGTTTTAATGTTTTTAATTATTTTAAAGTATTTTAAAAAATTTATGGGTTTAAAATAATTTATAGTTTTTAGTGGTTTTTGTAGTGTTTTTATTGGATTTTTTGGTTTTTATGGTTTTTACGGTTTTTTCTTTTAATTAGGGATTTTTAGGGTTTTTAGGGATTTTTTAAATTTTTTTAGGTTTACAGTGGTTTATTTTTTTTATGTGTTTAAATTTGTTCTATTTTTTTGGGTTTTTATGGATTTCTACATTTATGGATTTTTAGAGTGTTTAATTTTTTTATGGCTTTTAAGACTTTTAGGATTTTGAGGGTTTTTCGATTTTTTGGGGGATTTAAGAGTGATCTGTATTCTACGATTTTCTAATGGTTTTCAGGGGTTTTTATGGTATTTTTGAATTTTTAGGGGATTAAGGTTTTTTAAGATTTTAGTGGTTTTTAGTATTTTTATGTTTTTTTTGGGTTTTTAGGGGTTTCTTGAGTTTTAGGGATTTTTAAGGTTTTTTTATTAATGTTTTTGGGGTTTCATTGGTTTTTAGTGTTTTCAGTGGTTTCTATGATTTTTATGGGTTTTAGGGTTTTCAAGATTTTAAGGGTCTATAGTTTTTAAGGTTTTTAACATTTTTATGATTTTAGGGGTTTAAAGTTTCTTTTCATTTTTAGGTTTTCTTTGGGGATTTTCAGGGTTTTAGGTTTTTTTATTATTTTGGGATTTTTAGGTTTTTTTAGGATTTTAAGGTTTATAGGTATTTTATGGTTTTTAGGAGTTTTTATGGGATTTATGGTTTTTTAGGTATTTAGGGTTTATGAGTTTTTTGTAGATCTATGGTTTTTAGAGCTTTTTTAATGTTTCTGGGATTTAAATGGTTTTACAGTTTTTAGTGGTTTTTAGGGTTTTAATAGGTGTTTGGGGGTTTTAAGGTGTTTATTTTTATTATGGTGTTCAATGTTTTTATGAATTTATATGGTTTGTAGTGTTTTCCAATTTTTTGGGTTTAAAATGATTTTAGGTTTTTAAGGTTTTCTTAGTTATTTTCATGGATTTTATGGTTTATTTCCTTTTTTATGTTTTTTTTGGTTTTTTTGAGATCTTTATGGTTTTTAGGGTTTTGGGATATTAAGATAATTTAAGGGTGTTTTGGGTTTTAGGTTTTATTCTGGTTTTATGGTTTTTTGGGGATTTAAGTATTTTTTTATGTTTTAAGTGGTTTAATGGTTTTTGGACTTTTTTTTAAAAAAAATTAGTGTTTAAAGGGTTTTAGAGTATTTAGTGGTTTTTAGGGGTTTTATGGGTTTTAGTGTTTAAATGGTTTTTTGGAGTATTTATGGATATAAGGGTTATTACAGTTTAAGGGGTTTTTAGGCTATATAAGGGTTTAATCATTTTTTAGGTTTTAATGGGTTTCAGTGTTTCAAAGGTTTAATGTTTTTCTAAGGGGTTTTCAGACTTTTTAGGGTATTTCAATTTTTTGAATTTTTAGGGAATTTTTTGATTCATATGGTTTTTAGGGATTGTGAGTGGTATTTGGGTTTTTAGGGTTTTTATGGGTCTTTTTAGTATTTTAGGCTTTTGAAAAAATTGGATTTTGTTTAACATTTTTAGAGATTTAATTTGCTTTCATATTTTTTAGGGGGTTTTAGTGTTTTTATGTCGCTTTATGGTTTTTTAAGGTTTCTATTGTTTTAGGGGGTTTAGTGTTTTATAATTTTCATGTTTTTAGTGGATTTATGTATATTAGGTTTGCAATGTTTTCTTAGGATTTTTTTGGGTTTTTTTGGTTTTTAGGGTTTTTTACATTGTAGGGGTTGTATAGATTTTTTATGATTTTATGTTTTTTTAGAGATAGTAAATATTTTTAGGTTTTTTTGGTTTTAGTGTGGTTATGGGGATTTTAGGTTTTTCTTGGATTTTTTTGAAAAAATTTATGATTTTAAGTCTTTTTATAATATTTCTAAATTTTTGGGGTTTAAAAGGTTTTTAGAGTTTTAGAGGGTTTTTAGTGGTTTTATGGGTTTTATCGAATTTAGGGGGTTTTATGGTTTTTAGGATATTTAGTGTTTTTTGGGTTTTTATAATTTTTTTTGTATTTATGGATTTTAAATGTTTCATGGTTTTATGGTTTTATTATGGGTTTTAGGGTTTTTTGGTTTTTATGTTTTTAGATATTTTTATTAGTTATTTAGGATTTTTATGTGTTTTAGGTATTTTGAAGGGTTTTTGGATTTTTAAGGGTTTATAATTTTTTGGATTTTTATGGGTTTTTATGTTTTTATGGGTTTTAATGTTTTTGGAGTGTTTTAATGTTTTTTGGGGTTTAAATGGTCTTTTGAGTTTTTATTGATTTTAGGATTTTATGGTTTTTTATGGTTTTGTGGGGTTTTTAGTGATTTTAGGGCATTTAATGGCTTTTAGGTGTTTTAGGGGGGGGGGGGGGGTTAGGTTTTTTCAGGGGTTTTTGGGGTTTTTAGGTTTTTAAGGGTTTCTTGGGGGGTTTGGGATTTTGGGTTTTTAATTTTTTTTGTAGTTTTATGGTTTTTTTGCTTATTACATTGTTTATTAATTTTTAGGTTTTTAGGGTTTTCTAGGTATTTACATTTTTAAAATATTTAAGTGGTTTTTATGGTTTTTAGATTTTTAACGTTTTTTGGCATTTAAAGGTTATTTTTTGTTTTTAGTGGGGTTTTTAAGATTTTTAGAGTTTTTAGGACATTATGGGTTTTTAGGGTCTTTAGTGTCTTTTAAGATTTGTTGGATTTTAGTGTTTTTTGGGTTTTTTGGGGTTTTAAGTTTTTTTATGTTTTGAAGATTTTCAAATGGTTTTCATGATTTATAGTGGCTTTCCAAGGTTTAGATATTTTTAGGGATGTTTTTGGATTTTCTTGGTTATTATGATTTTTAAGGATTTGGTGGGAATTTAGGGGTTTTAGGGTATTTTCAGTTTTTATAGTCCTTCTAGGATTTTAATGTATTTTTGAGTATTTCATTATCTTATGGATTTGAATGGTTTTTATAGTTTTTAATGGTTTTTTAGGGTTTTACGGTTTCAAGTGTTTTTATGGTTTTTTAAGGATTTTATTGCTTTTTATTGTTTTTAGGGTTATCATGGTTTTTAGTGGTTTTTATGGTTTTTAGCAATATTTTGGTTTTTAAAGGTTTTAACTGTTTTTAGGTTTTTTGTTTTTCTTAGGGTTTCCTATTGGTTTTAGGGTTATTTAATTATTTATGGATTGTAAGGCTTCTTTTATGATTTTTATGGGTTTTCATATTTTTAGGGATTTTGAGTGTTTTTTTTAGTTTTTTACGTTTTTTATCAATTTTTGGGGTTTTAGTTTTTTTTTGAGTTTTTAGGGGATTTATGGTTTTTAGAATTAACATTTTTAAGGGTATTAAGGGTTTTTAGTGTTTTTAGTGGGTTATAATGGTTTTAATGGATTTTAGTTTTTTTTAAAAATTTAGTGTTTTTATGTGTTTTAATGGTTTTGATGGTTTTAGATTCATTTTAGTGTTTTATAGGGTTTCTATTTTTCTTTTGGGTTTTTTCGAATTTTATGTGTTTTTAGGTTTTGATGGTTTTCTTAGCGTTTTCAGTGTTTTTTGAGTATTTTTACACTTTTTTGGGATTTTAGTTTTTTTTTGTGCTTTTATGGGGTTTTTTGGTTTTTTGATATTTTGAGAGTTTTTAGGGGTTTTTTGGGTTTTTATGGTTGGATGGATTTTTACGGTTTTTGTATTTTTTAAGGATTTTAATGGTTTTTAGAGATTTTAATGATTTTTAAGGGTTTAATGGGTTATTATAATTTTAGTAGGTTTTAGGGTTTTTATTGGTTTTAATTGATTTTTAGGGTTTTTAGGTTTTTATTTAATGTTAGGGTTTTTTCATTTTTTAGGATTTTATAGGTTTTATGTGTTTTTAGGTTTTTAAGGTTTTATTATGGTATTTTAGGGTTCTTAGGGTATTTTATAATTATAGGAATTTTCATTGTTTTTTAGGATTTTTTGGGTTTTTTAGGAATATTGAGGGCATTTAGGGTTATTTATGATTTTTATCTTTTTTTGATTTTTAGAAATTTTTAGTAGTTTTATGTTTTTTTATATTTAGGTTTTCTTAAGGATTTTCAAGGTTTTTAGTGTTTTTTTATGTTTTTATGGTTTATAGAATTTATTTTAGAAATTTAATTTTTTAGTGGTTTTAAGTATTTTGATGGTTTTTTTGGAGTTTTATGGGATTTTTCAGTTTTTAGAGTTTTTTTATTATTTTTTAGGGTTTTGAAGGATTTTCCTAGTTTTTAATGTTTTAGGGGGTTTTAGAGTTTTAGTGTGTTTGACTGTTTTTGGGTTTTAAAATTTTACTAGGGAGTTTTATTGTTTTTAGGATTTTTATCGTTTTGTAGGTTTTTAGGGTTTTTAGACTTTTTAGGTTTATAGGGGTTTTATGTGTTTTTAGGGTTTTATGGTTTTATAGTTTTCTTATGGGTTCTCAGGGTTTTTATTGTTTTTTATTTCTTTAGGGATTTTAAGGATTTTTTGTTTTACGGTTTCTTTATGGTTTTTAACGTTTTTTAGGTTTTTATTTTGTTTTTTAGAGGTTTAAAGGGGTGTTTTTGGAGGTTCTAATGTTTTATCTGTTTAATTTTCATTTAGAGTTTATAGTGTCTTCTAGGGTCTTATGTATATTTAGGGTTTTTATGGTTTTTAGGGGTTTAATGGTTTTTAGTGGTTTTATGGTCTTTTACAGTTTTTATAATTTATTTTAGTTTTTAGGAATTTTAAGTTTTTTTATGTCTATAAGGTTTTAATATGGTTTTTAGTGTTTTTGACATTTTTATTGATCTTTAGGTATTAGAGGATTTTATTGGTTATTAGGGGTTTTAAGGATTTTTATGGTTTTTAATGATTTGATCAGTTTTATGTTTTTATGGTTTTTAATTATTTTTAGATTTTAAAGCATTATTGTGAGTTTTTCATGGTTTTTAGTGTTTTTTATGTTTTTAGGGAGTCTTGGAGATTTTTTTATGAATTTTATTGTTTTTATGGTTTTTAGGGTTTTATAGGTTTGTAGGGTTTATGGGGTTTTTTGCGGTTTTAGGGGGTTTTTGTGTTTTTTTAGTGTTTTTGATGTTTTTAGTGTTTTTAGGAGATTAAATATTATTTATATTTTTTTTGATTTTTCATGGTTTTATCTTGGTTTTGGAGATTTTTAAGGTTTTTGCGGTTTTTGGGTATTTAGTTTTTTTGTGATTTTAAGGTGTTTAGGAGTTTTAGCATTTTTTGGTTTTATGGGTTTTACTTGTTCTTTTGGTTTTAATCTGTTCTTAGGATTCTTTTATCGATTTTTTGGGATTTTTAAATTTTTGGGTTTTTTATGGATTTTTTAGGATTTTTATGGTACTTAATGTTTTTAGGATTTTGATGATTTTAGGGTTTTTTGTGTTTTTATGGTTTTTTCAGGGGGACTATTTTTTGTGTTTTTAGGTGTTTTAAGGTCTGCTAGTGTTTTTTAACATTTTAAGGGTTTTGATGGGTTTTCATAGTTTATAGTGGTTTTGTGTTTTTTTGGGATTTTATGGGTTCTTAGGGTTTTTAGGGGTTCTTATATTTTTAGAGGATTGAGGTTTTTAGGGTTTTTATAATATTTTTGGATTATCATGGATTTTATATTTTTTAGGTTTTTGATTTTTTTCTTATGTTTTTTAGGGGTTTTTATGTTTTAAGGAATTTTTATCATTTTCTTGGATTTTTGTGGTTTTTATTGGTTTTATGGATTTTGACCAGATTTAGGGTTTTTTAGGTTTTAATAGGTTTTATGGTTTTATGGGGTTTCCGGTTTTTTTAGTTTCTTTGGGTTTTAAATTTTTTATTTTTTTTTACATTTTTTGGTTTTAAAGGGGATTTAAATTTTTTAGTATATATTTTAGTGTTTTTTATGTTTTTTGGGGTTTTATGATTTTAAGTGGTTTTTTGGGTTTTTAGGGGGGGGGTTAGCGTGCTTAGGATTATATCTTCTTGGGGGGTTTTAAGAGTTTTTTGATTTTTAATTTTTTCTTATGTATTTCAAGGTTTTTATGGTTTTTTACATTTTTGGTGTTTTTTATTTCTTTTTTAGTATTTTTATTGTTTTTAGGATTTTAGAGATTTTTTTGGCTTTTAAGGGTTTTAGGGTTTTATGGATTTTTTGGGTGTTAGGGGTTTTAAAATATTTAGGTGATTTAAGTTTTTTTAGGTTTTTAAGGTATTATTAGGTTTTTAGATTTTTAGGGTTTTTATGTGTTTATGTATTTTTAGTGGTTTTTAATGAATTTTATGATTTTTTATCTATTTTAGTGTTTTGAGTGTTTTTGGGTTCTCTAAGGGTTTTATTGTTTTATGTTTTTTTTCAATTTTTAGGGTTTTATTTGTAATTTTAGGATATCTAATGGTTTTTAAAACTTTTTAACATTTTTAGTGGTTTAAAGGGTTTTTATAAATTTTAATTGTCTAATGTTATATGGATTTTTAGTGTATTTTAAGCGTTTTAGGGTATTTTCTTGTTTTTTTTTGCGATTTAAGGATTTTTTGGGATTTTTATGGGTTTTCTATTTTAGGGGCTTTAATTGTTTTATGGGTTTTATGGTTTTCTCAGTGTTTTTTTGGTTTTTATGGGTTTATGTGCTTTTAGGGTTTTAATGTTTTATTAGGGGATTTCATGGTTTTTGGGTTTTTTATGCTTTTAGGTATTTTTAGGATTTTTGGATTTTGAGTTGTTTTAGGGGTTTTAGGGATATTTATGGGTTATTTGGGTTTTTAGGGGTTTTTATTGTTTTTTTGGTTTTTAGGATTTTTTTGTTTTTAGGTTTTTAGTATTTTTGGAGTTATTCAATGCATTTAGGGATTTAAAGGGTTTTAGAATTTCTTGTGGTCTTTTGGGTTTCTATTTTGTTAATGGGTTTTTATTTCTTTTATGGGCCTTATGGATTTTAAGGGTGTTAGGGTTTTTGTGAATTTTAAGGTAGTTTGTAGGTTTTTATTTTTTGGGGGGGTTTTGTGTGTTTTTAGGTTTTTATGTTTCTCTAAAGTGTATTTCGGGTTTTAGTATTTTTATGTTTTTAGGGATTTTTATTGACTTTTTAGAATTTTAGGTTTTTTAGGGGTTTATGGATTTTGAGGGTATTTATTGTTTTTATGTGTTTTGGGTCTCTAGGGTTATTTTTATTTTATTATTGTTTTTATGGTTTTTAGTGTTTTTAATGTTTTTAGGTGTTCAATATGTTTTTATATTTTTAGTTTTTTTATGATTTTTATTGCTTTCTTGGGTTTTAAAGGTTTTTAATGGTTTTAAGAGTTTTTTTTTGGGTTTTTAGGGTCTTTTAGAATTATATAGTTTTTTAGGGTGTTTGGGTGTTTAATTTTTTGGGTTTTTAAGTTTATCTTATATTTTAATGAGTTTTAATGTATTTAACATTTTTTGGTATCCATAGGGATTTTTAGGATTTTTTTTATTCTTTAAAGTTTTTATAAATTTTGAGGGTTTTATGGTTTTAGGTTTGTTATAGTTTCCTAGGGTTTTAGGGTTTTTTTATAATTTTAAGGGTTTAAATGGTTTTTAGTGTTTTTACAATTTTTTGTCGTCTAAATGATTTTTAGTGTTTTTAGTGATTTCTAGGGTATTTATGGGTTTTAGGAATATTTTTAAAAATTATATGTTTCTGTGTTTTTAATGGATTTTATGTTTTTATGTGTTTTTAGGGTTTTATAGGGTTTTTTCGTTTTTAGTGCTTTTATGTGTTTCTCAGTTTTAAGGTTTTATTATGGGTTTTCAGGGATTTAATTGGTTTTTTGGTTTTTATTGATTTTAAGGTTGTTTTGGGTTTTTACTCTTTTTAGGGATTTTGAGTGCTTTTTGGGTTTTATGGGATGTTGTGGTGTTTTTAAGTTTTTTTAAATACACGTTTTTTTTGGTTTTTTATAGTTTTTTATATTTTTAGTGTTTTGTATGCGTTTTATAGTTTTTTAGTTATTTTTGGTTTTTTAATGTGTTTTCGGGTTTTTAATTTTTTTAAGGTTTGTATGATTTTTCGGGTTTTAGTTTTTTAGGTGATTAGTATTTGTTATGTTTTTAGGGGTTTTACATGTTTTTATGAATTTATGGTTGTCATAGGGATTTTCATTGTTTTTAGGGTTTTTATGTTTTTATGGATTTTTCTGTATTTTTTTTAAATTTATGGGTTTTTGTTTTTTAGGGATTTTTAGGGTTTTTAGTATTTTTATGTTTTTTTGGGTTTTAGGGGATTTCTTTAGCTTTTACAGTTTTTTTTATTTTTAGGTTGTTTAAATTTTTAACGCTTTTTAGATTTTCTAGGCATTTAAATGGTTTTTAAATTTTTATTGGTTCTTATGTTTTTTATGGATTTTTATGGTTTTTAAGGGTTTTTAGGTATTTTATGGGTTTTACGGTGTTTACAGTATTTTAGATTTTTTAACAATTTATGGGTTTTAAGTGTTTTTAGTTTTTTACATTATTCTTGTAGGTTTTTACCGTTTTTAGGGTTTTATGATTTTAGGAATTTTTATGTCTTATTTTATATTTTTATTGTTTTTCTAGGATTTTATGTATTTTATGGTTTTTTTGGTTTTTTTTTCTTTTTCTGGTTTTCAGGTGTTTTAGTATTTTTTTAGTTTTTTAGGGGTTAAAATTGTTTTTAGGTCATTTATGGTTTTAAGGAGTAGTTTTAAAGAGTTTTAGGGATTTTATTTTTTATGTATTTTCATGATTTTTTTGATTTTTGTGATTATTATGGTTTTTAGTGAAATTTAGTGTTTAATGGGGTTTTAGTGTTTTAAAATATAAAAGGGGTGTTATGGAATTTTTTGTTTTTTGGGTTATTTTTGTGGTTTTTACGGCTTTCAAGGTCATTCATATTTGTTATAGTTTTTAGGGTTTTAAAGTGTTTTTTTGTTTTCGGGGGTTTTAGTGTTCTTATGGGTTTTTAGTATTTTAGGGGTTCTATTGGATTTTATGGTTTTTAGGTTTTTATGGTTTTTAATGGTTTTTAGTGTTTTTGGGTTTTGGGGGTTTTCGAGTGTCTTTAGGTTTATATGGTTTTCTTAGTTTTTTCCAGTTTTTTAATTTTTTTTAAATATTTAGTGATTTTTGGTGTTTTGTAGGTTTTGTTATAGTTTATAGTGTTTTTTATGGATATTTTGGAGATTGAGGGTTTTTATGAATTCTAGGTTTTTATGTTTTTTTGGGGTTTATTGGGGGTTTTTTCGAGTTTTTTTGGTATTTAATGTTTTTAATCTTTTTAAGATCTTTAGTGTTTTATTGGGTATTTAGATTTTTAATGGTAACTACGGGTTTAATTGGGATTTAAGGTTTTCAATGGTTTTTATGGTAATTAAATTTTTTAGTGGTTTTAATTTTTTTTGGTTTTTTATGGATTTTATATGTTTTAGGATTTTGTGGTTTTCTAAGGGATTTTCATGGTTTTTAGCGTTCTTTATGTTATTATGGACTTTTTGTTATTTTTAGGATTTTTTATGGCTTTTACTCTATTTAGGTTTTTATGGTTTCTTGGGTTAGAGTTTTTTTGGTGTATTTAGGGAAGTTAAGGTTATTTTGATTTTTTAAAATATTTTTACGTCTTTAATTGGATTTTAGATGTTTTAGTGGGGTTTTATGATATTTTTGGGTTTTATGTTTTCATTAATTTTTTTTGGTTTTATGGTTTTTAGGGGGTTTATGGATTTTTGGGTCTCTTTGGGTTTTTAGATTTTTTATATTTTTAGTTGTTTTAAGTGTTTTTATGTTTCTAATAATTTCTTAAGGATTTTCATGTTTTTAGAGTTTTATTGTGTATTTAGGAATTTTTAGGTATTATTCATGATTTTTATTGTTTTTATGTTATTTTTGGATTTTGAGGGTTTTTATGGGTTTTTGGGTTTTAATTATTTTTAAGGTTTTTTAGAATTTTATGGTTATAAAGTGTTTTAGGTTTTCATGGTTTTCTTAGTGTTTTTTGGGATTTTGAGGTTTTTTTCATTTTTTTGGAATTTAGGGATTTTATAGGATTTCTATGGATTTTTTAGTTTAGGGATTTTAACTATTTTTAGGGGTTTTAAAGGTTTTTAGAATTTTTTTTATAGGTTTTATGGTTTTTAGGGTTTCTCCAGTTTATTATCGTTTTTAGTATTTTTTGTTTTTTTGGGATTTAATTTTTTTTAGTTTTAATGATTTTCTTACAGGTGTTTAGTTCTTTAATTATTATTTTATTTTTTTATGGTTTTTATGTCTCCTTTATGACCTTTATGGTATTTATGTTTTTAGTGATTTCGATGGTTTTTTGGTTTTTATGTTTTTTCAGTTTTTGGGGTTTAAAGTGTTTTTTGAGTTTTTAGGTGTTTGATGGGTTTTTAATGTTTTCAATGTTTGTAGTGTTTTGAAGGGATTTTATAGTTTTTAGTGGCATTTTAGAGTTTTTATGGGTTTTTTCGGTTTTTTATTGTTTTTGGGGTTTTTTGGTCTTTTTGGGGCTCTATGGTTTTTAGAGTGTATTAGGGTTTTAGGGACATTTGGGTATTTAGGTTTTTAGAGGTTTCATGTGTTTTTTAGAATATTAATTTTTTATTTGTGTCTATCACGGTTTTTAGTGTTTTTAAAATTTTTATGTATTTTTAGAATTTTTTATGATTTTTATGGTTATTTGGGGTTTTAGAGATTGTGAAATGTTTTAGAGGTTTTAAGAGTTTTTAGGGTTTTAATGTGTTTTCATGTTTTTTGAGTTTTTTAATGTCTTAAGGTGTTTAAATGGTTTTTAAAATTTTAATGTCTTTTTGTGTGTAATGGGTTTTTAGTGTTTTTAAGATTTTTAAGGGGTTTCATGGTTTTCATGTGTTTTAATCATTTGTATTGTTTTTAGGGGTTTTATGTTTTTAGGGTTTTATGGTTTTCTTAGTGTTTTTAAGGTTTTTTTTGAGTTTATTACATGTTTAGGGATTTTTTTCGGCTTTTATGGTTTTTAGGTATTTTATGTATTTTGATGGGTTTAGGTTTTCTAGGGCCTTAGAGTTTTTATGTTTTCTTTTGAGTTTTTAGGGATTTTGAGGGTTTTAATATTTTTTTTAACATTTTATAGGTTTTAATAGTTTTTAGTATTTTTAATTGTTTTTATGGGTTTTTATGCTTTTTAGAGTTTTTTATTGTTTTGGGGGTTTTTATAGTTTTAGGGTCTTTTAAGGTCATTTAGGGTTTTTAGTGTTTATCGGGTATTTAAGGGTTTCATGTATTTTTAGTTTTTATTCTTTCTTTTTGTTTTTATGATTTTTTATGTTTTTTATGTTTTTTGGGAATTGAGGGTTTTTGTATGATTTTTATGGTTTTGTTTGTTTTTATTGTTGTCGATGCTTTTTAGGTATTTAGGTTTTTTCATGTATTTTAGTGTTTTTATGGTTTTAGGGGGTTAATGTTTTTTTCAGTGTTTGATGTTTTCTTATGTGTTTTAAGGGTTTTTAGTTTTTTTATGGATTTTTTGGGGTTTTTTGGATTTTTTGGTTTTTAAGGGTTTTTTTATATTGAGGGATTTCAGTTTTCAATGTTTTTAGTGTTTTTTTGGGGTTTTAGGTGTTTTTTTAGTTTTTAGGGTTTTAAGGCCTTTTATAGCCTTTATATTTTCTTTTGATTATAAAGGTTTTTAGATTTTTATTTTTTTAGTGTTTTTATGTATTTTTTGGGTTCTTTTATTGTTATAGGGGGTTGTGGTTTTTAGAGTTTTGTAGGGTTTCCAACAACTTTTTTGGTGTGTTTTTCATTTTTAGGGGTTCCAGGGGTCATAAATGTTTTCATGGTTTTATGTTTCTCTTAGTGTTTTTAGGGTTTTTTGGGTTGCTTAAAGTTTTAGAGTTTTTTAAAAAAATTAATATTTTTATAGTGTTTTATGGTTTTTTGGTATTTTGTGTTTTAATGGAGTTTGAGTGTTTTTACTATTTTTTTGGGGTTTTAATTGTTTTCAGGGTTTTAGGGGTTTTTTTAGATTTTTTTGTTTTTTTTCGTTTTTCTATTTTTAGGTATTTTTGCAATTTTTTTGGTTTTTATGCATTTTTTGAGTTTTTTGGGAATTTGAGGGTTTTAGTGTTTATAGGGTTTTTTGGTTTTTTGGGTTTTGAAATATTTTTTGAGTGTTTTTTTGGGGTTTTAGGGGTTATTAATGGTTTTTATGTGTTTTAGTGTTTTTATGGTTTATAAGGTTTTTAGGGTTTCTTATGGTTTTTATTGTTTTTAAGGGTTTTTAGTCTTTTCATAATTTTTTAGGTGTTTATGGGTTTTAATTATTTTTAGGTTTTTAATGTATTCTTAGGGAATGTAATGGTTATTTTGAGTTTTTTTACAATTTTAGGGATTTTTAGTGATTGTTTAGGATATTGGTGGGTTTTTAGGATTTTAGGGGTTATGATTGTTTTTAAGTTTTTATGGTTTTAATGTGTTTTGGGGGGATTAAGGATTTTTTTTTGTATTTTAGGGGTTTTCATAGAATTTTTTTTAATGTTTAGCATTTTAAATGGGTTTTATATTTTTTAGTGTATTTTTATAGTTTTTTTTATTTTTTAGGGTTGTTCTGGTTTTTTGGGGAGTTATGGGTTTTTTGTGTTTTTGTTGTGCTTTTCAGGTTTTTAAAAACTTTTTTTGGCCTTTTAGGGGTTTAAAATGTATTTTTTATTTTTATGGTTTTCCTAATATTTTCAGGGTTTTTATGTTTTTTTGGGTGTTAGGGATTTTTATTACTTCCATCATGTTTAGATTTTTTAGGGATTTTGAGTTTTTTTAGAATTTTATGGAATTTGGGGTTTTTAGGGTTTTTTAAAGTGTTTATGGGTTTTAGGGGTTTTTATAGTTATTTTTCGTTTTTGATTCTTTAAAGGGATTTTATAGTTTTTAGTGTAGCGTTATGTGTTTTTAGGGTTTTTAATGTTTTTAGGGTTTTATTGTTTTTTTTACAATTTTGAGGTTTTATGGGTTTTAAGTTGTTTTTGGTTTTTGGGGATTTGTTGTGGTGTTCATTGTTGTTGGGATTATATTTTTTATTGATTTTAGGTAATAGTAAGTATTTTTCTTGGGGTTTTTAGTGTTTTTAGAAATTTTGACTGATTTTAGGACTTTTGGCGGTTTGGGGTTTTACGGTTTTTTGGGTTTAAGGTGTTTAAAGTGTTTCTAGATTTTTTTAGTGGCTTTTAGGGTTTTATGGTTTTTAAGGGATTCATGGGATTTTATTCGTTTTATCAGTTTTGGGTTATTATTGTCTTTTAGGTGATTTAGCATTTTTTGGTTTTTTATGTTTTGTTTAGGTTTTTAATGTTTTCCTAGGTTTGTTGAAGGGTTTTAAGGGCTTTTATGTATTTAGGGATTTTACTTATGATTTTTATGGTTTTAGGGTCTTAATGGATTTTAGGGGTTTTATGTTTTACAGGGTTATTAGGGTTTTATTGGGTTTTTATAAATTTTTTGTTTTTGGGGATTTAAGTGTTTTTATGTTTTTGAAGCTTTCTTTTTTTCATGGTTTTTTGAGTTTTTGACTTTTTTAGTGAATTATTGTGTTCTTTATGATTATTATGGTTTTTAGGGTATTTATGTATTTTGATGGTTTCAAGTTATTTTTTTGTAATTTTATGGGTTTTTTGGTTTTTTGGGTTTTTTGGTTTTTTTGGCTTTTTTGGTGTTGTAGGTTTTTTAGTGTTTTTAATGTTTTTATGGGTTTACAATTTTTTTTAGTGGGTTTGTCGTTTTTTTTGTATTTTTATTGTTTCTTAATGTTTTTAGTTGTTTTTATGGTTTTTGGGGTATTTAGAGAAATGTGGATCTTTTAGAGGTTTTAGTGTTTTAGGTTTTTAGGGGTTTTAAGTGTTTTAGGGTTTTTAGTTTTTCTCTGGATTATTCTAGGGATTTAGGGTTTGTTCTATTTTTATAGATTTTTCAGGAATTATTTAGGATTTTTATAGGTTCTAGGGTTTTAGGTATTTTTTGTTACTTTTTTTGGATTTTTCAGGATTTAGGGAGTTTTAGGGTCCTTTGCATTTTCGGTTTTTATGAGTTTTAAGTGCTTTTGGTTTTTTAATGTCTTATTAGGTGTTTTTTTGGTTTTTTGAGTTTTTTATAAATTTTAGGGGCTTTTAAGAATGTTTATTGATTTTTATGGTTTTCATGATTTTGCTGTTTTTTAGGGTTTTAGGGTTTTTAAGGTTTTATGCATTTTGGGGTTTTTTAGTTTTTAAGGTTTTAAGATTTTATGTGCTTTTTATATTTTTATGGGTTTAAAGGGTTTTCTAAATTACTAGTTTTTTTTGTTTTTTATGGGTTTTAGGGTCTTTTTAGGGTTTTTAGGTTTTTATAATTTTTAGGGTTTTATGAATTTTAATGTTTTTAGTATTTTCTTAGGATTTTTTGGGGTTTTGGCTTCTTAACAATTTTAGGGTTTTTAGGGGTTTTTGGAATTTTAGGGTTTTTAGGGGTCTTAAATTTTTAAAAGGTTTATATGATATTTTTGAGAATTTTAGGGTTTTTAGGGGTCTAATGTGTTTTTATAGTTTCTAGTGGTATTTAAGGTTTTTTGGTTTTCTAGGGGGTTTTGGGGGGTTTATTATTTTTCTAGGTTTTTAGGATTTTTAGGGTTTTTAGGGTCATTTAGGGTTTTTAGCTTCTTTTAGTATTTATAGGGGTTTAAAGTGTTTTTAGATTTTTAGATTTTTATAAGTGGTTTTCATGGTTTTATAGTTTTTTAGTGGCTTTTAGGATTTATATGGTCGATAAGGGGTTATTGGGATTTGGAGGGTCTTTATTAATTTTAGGGTTTTTTTGGGTTCTTGTGTTTTCAGGATATCTAGGGTTTTAAAGTTTTGTTATGTTTTAAGGTTTTTTTGGGTTTTCTAGTATTTTTAGTGTTTTTTATGTTTTTTGGTAATTTTATTATTTTGAGTATTTTTATAGTTTTTAGGGATTTTAGAGACATTGTGTGTTTTATGGGTCTTTATAGGTTTTAGTGTTTTTATGGGTTTTAAGAGTTTTTTTAAAATTTTAGGGTTTTAATAATTTTTAGTGTTTTTAATCTTCTTTTGGGTTTAAAAGGTTTTATGATATTTTAGGGTTTTTTAGGGGTTTTATGGGTTTTAGTGATTTAAAGGTTTTATAGTTTTTTATTGTTTTAGGGGTTTATGGTTTTCAGGTCTTTATGGCTTTATGGATTTTAGTTTTTTTTAGGTTTTTTATTGTTTTTATGTGTTTTTAGGTTTTCATTGTTTTATTAGGGTTTTAAAATGTTTTTTGGGTTTTTTATACTTTTAATGATTTTTAGGTTTTCTATATTTTTTTCTTTATAGAGATTTTGAGGGTTTTATGGTTTTTATAGGGTTTTATGGTTATATTTATTTTTTGGGTGTTAAGGTTTTTATAGTTTTAAACCTTTTTAGGGAATTGAAGGGTTTTTCATGTTTTTACTAGTTTTTTAGTGTTTTGTGGTTTTCAGGGTTTTAATTTTTAAGTGTTTTTATAGATCTTATTGCTTTTATTATTTTTTTAGCATTTACTGATTTTATGGTTTTTAATATTTTTTTAACATTTTAAGGGGTGTAAAGTGTTTTTATGGTTTTATTTGTTTTTAGTGTTCTTTAGTGTTTAGGGTTTTTAAGGGTTTTAAGGGATTTTATGGTTTTTTGGTTTTTAGAGACATTTAGCGTTTTTATCATTTTTCTAGTCCATATGGGTTTTAAGTATTTTTTGGATTTTATTATTTTCATAAGGGTTTTCTATGTTTTTAGGTTTTTTTATGTTTTTTTTATTTTTTGAGATTTCTTAATTTTTTAATGGATTTTATGGGGTTTAAGAATTTTGAGGGATTAATGGTTATTTTAGGTTTTTAGGGTTTTTATAATTTCTTAGTTTTTTATAGGGTTTTATTTTCATTTAGGTTTTAATGATTTTATTAGGGTTTTAAAGGGGTTTCTATGTTTTTTACATTTTAAGGGATCTTTCCTTGTTTTTTTAGTATTTTATTGTTTTTAGGGTTTTTAGAGATTTTGAGGGTTTTTTGGGGTTTGGGGTTTTGGGTGGGGGGGGGTTAGTTTATTTCTTTTTTTTATAATGGTTTCTGTTGTTTTTAGGGGTTTAGGTACATTGACTGTTTTTAAGGTTTTATTGTTTTTATAGGTTTTCAGATTTTATGTTTTTTTTACATTTTCAAGATTTTATGGTTTGTAGAGTTTTTTAACATTTTTAGAGTTATAATGGGTTTTTAGAGTTTTTATTGGGGTTTTAGGGTTTTATGTGTTATTCGTTTATTAATATATTTAGGATTTTCTTCCTTTTTAGTGATTTTTAAGGATTTAGGGTCATTTATGTGTTTTTAAGTTTTTATGTTATTTTGGGCATATATGTTTTCAGTTTTTAATGTTTTCTTATTGTTTTAAAGATTGTTTTTGGGTTTTTATGTATTTAGGGTTTTTAGTGATTTTTATGAATTTTATGTTTGTTAGTGTTTGTAGGGATTTGTGGGTATTTAGTGTTTTTAAGGAGTTTTAGGGTTTTTTACATTTTAAACATTTTTTATTTTATTAAGGTTTTTAATTCTTTTAGGGTTTTAAGATGTTTTTTATGTTTTTCAAGGATTTAGGTGTTTTTTATGTATTTTATGAGTTCTAGGGATATTTTATGTTTCTTATGGTTTTTTGGTTTTTAGTGTTGTTGAGGGGTTATAGTGTTTTTTAGGGTTTTTAGGGGTTTTAGTGTTTTTTTTTGAGATTTTAGTAGTTTTAAGGGTTTTATATATATTTTAATGTATTTTGGGGTTTAATGGTTTTTAGTGTTTTAGTGATTTTTTTGTATTTTTATGGATATTTAGAGTTCTTATGTTGTTAGGGGTTTAATGGTTTTTAGGGGCGGGGTTTGTGTCTTTTTTTTATTTTTATTGTTCATAGGTTTTATGGGTTTTATGTTTTTTATATTTTTATATTTATTTTAGGCTTTTATTGGTTTTTTTACGTTTTTAGGGCATTTAGGGATTTTTTAGATTTTTTTGGGTTTTTGGTTTTAGGTTTTTAGGGATTTTATGGTTTTTTTCAATTTTATGTTTCCATGGGTTTTGTGTGTATTTAGGTTTTTAAGGTTTTCATTTGGGTTTTCAGGGTTTTTTTTTGGGTTTTTACATTTTGAGGTATTTTTATGTAATTTTTGGGATTTTTATGGGTTTTAGGACTTTTTGGGATTTCTACGTGTTTGGGGGTTTTTGGGGTTTTTGGGGTTTTATGGTTTGGGGGGGTAAATGTGTTTAGTTATTTTTTTGGTTTTTTGGGGTTTTAGGGTTTTTAGGTGTATTATAATTTTTGAGGTTTTTATTGGTTTTATGTGGTTTTAGTTTTTTCATGGTTTTAAGGGTTTTAATGTTTCTATGGGTTTTTATGTATTTATTAGGATTTTTTGGTGTTTAGTTTTTTTCTTGATTTTGATGGTTTTGGGTTTTTAGTGGTAATTGGGTTTTAAAGGATTTTTTGGGTTTTTAGGGGTTTTCTAGATTTTTATAAGTGTAAGGTTTTTAGTTGTATAATGGTTTTATAGATTTAGTTAAATTGTATGGTTTTTATTATTTTTTTTTGTTTCTATGGTCTTTAGTTGTTTCATTGTTTGTAGCGGTTTTTGGGTATTTAGTGTCTTTTAGGGGTTTTAATTTTTTCTAGGATTTTTAGGGGTTTTATGTGTTTTTGGTTTTAATGGGTTTTTGATGTCTTTTCTTGGTTTTAGGGTTTTTTACATTCTTATTGATTTTTATGTCTTTTTAGGATTTTTATTGGATTTAGGAATTTTGAGGGTTTTAAGGTTTTTTGGGTGTTAAGGTGTTTTATCATTTTTATGGTTTCCTTTGGGTTTTATGTTTTACTATTAGATTGTTTTTTATGTTTTTTAGGGGGTTAATTATTTATTTTGTTTTAGGGGTTTTTATGTATTTTTTATGATTTTTAGTGGTTTTAAGGTATTTAGGGATTTTGATGTTTTTTAGCGATTTTTATGATTTTTTTGATTTTATGAGATTTTTAGTGGTTTAATGGGTTTTTAGATATTTTAAATTTTTAGGGTTTTAATGGGCTTTAGGGTTATTATTATGTTTTGGGGGTTTTACGGGGTTTTATGGGTTTTCACGCTTTCATAGTTATTATAGTTTTTTGGTTTTCTTGGTTTTAGGGTTTTTTTATGGTTTTTAGTGTTTTTAGGATTGTAGGTATTTTAACTATTTATTTTGTTTCAAATTTTCTAAGGAATTTTTTTTATGATTGTTATTTACCTTTTAGAGATATTTAAGGATTTTTTATATTTTTTATATATTTTTTTGTTTTTATATATTTTTAGGGTTTTAGGGATTTTTGGATTTTTATGGTTTTGATGGTTTTTTATAGTTTTTAACATCTTAAGGGTTTAAATGCCCTTTTAGTGTTTTACATTATTTTTAATTTTTTTATTTGTTTTTAGCGGTATTATTTTTTAGTGAATTTTTTGGTTTTAGTGTTGTTTAGGGGTTATATGGTAATTTATGATTTTTAGAATTTTTATGTTTTTTAACAGTTTTGTGAGTTTTTAGTTTTTAACGTTTTCTTATAATTTTTTAGTGTTTTAGGGTTTTATTATTTTTACAAATTTTTAGTGATTTTTAGAATTTTATTATTTTTAGGGTTAGAGGTATTTAAGGGGTTTTAGGGCTCTTTTATATTATTTTATTTTTAATATTTTTAGCATTTTTTATGTTTTTAGGGGTTTAAATATTTTTAGTTATTTTGGTTTTCTTAGATGTTTTCCATGTTTTTATAGTTTTTTACATTTTTATGGATTTTTATGGATTATTTAGGACTTTAATTATTTTTAGTGTTTTAGGGGTTGTGAGGGGTTTTTCAGTTATTTTTAGGTTTTATGGTTTTTTCTGGTTTTGGGGGTTCTTTTGATTTGTTTAGGGGTTTTATGGTTTTAAAAGTTTTTTATTTGTTCTAGGGTTAATTGATTTTTAGATTTCATAGTGTGTAATTTTGTTTTTATGGAGTTTTAGGGTTTTTATGTTTTCAGGGACTTCATCTAATTTCTAGGGTTTTAATGATTTCTTAGGGATTTTCATATTTTTAAGTGTCTTTTACATTTTTAGGGTTTTAGAAATTTTTTTAGGATTGTAATGTATTTTTTAATTTTTTTTGGGATTTTGAGATGTTTAGGGTTTTTTATGGTTTCTAGTTTTTTTATGGTTTTTTAGATTTTTAGGGTTTTAGGCTTTTGATGGTTTTAAAGGTTTTTTTAGAGTTTTTGAAAATTAAAATTAGTGTTTTAAAGTGATTTTGTTGTTTTAGTAGATTTTAGGGGATTTATGTTTTTTATGGGTTTTAATTGTTTTTATGTTTTTTATCATTTTTATGTTATTAGGGGTATTAAGTGGTTTTAGGTTTTTATGGTTTTATTAGGGGTTTTCAGGGTCTTTAGGGTGTTTTCAGTTTTTAGACAATTTTAGGTCTTTTTCATGTTTTTTTTATGTTTTTAGGGTTTTAGAGATTTTAAGGGTTTTATGGCTTTTTTGGGTAACTATTTTTTTTGGGTATTACGGTATTTTTAGGATTTTAGGGTATTTAAATTTTTTAAATATTTTTTTAAAAAATTAGGTTTTAAAATATTTTTAAGAGGTTTCAGTTGGTTTTAAGGATGCTTATGGCTTTTTATGGGGGTTTTATGGTTTTTTTGATTTTAGGGATTTTAGGGGTTTGGGGGTTTTTTGGGTAGTTGGCATTTTTTATGTTTTTTTGGGGTTTTAGTTTTTTTAGGGTTTTTATTTTTTCTTAGGATATTTCGTAATTTTTGGTGGTTTTTTACATTTTTAAGTATTTTTAGCCTTTGTTTGGATTTTATTGTTTTTACAGTTTTTGGGTTTTTGAGGGTTTATAGGGATTTTAGGGTTTTGGTTATTCTGAGGTTTTTTTTGTTTTTTGGGGTTTTTTTAGTTTTTAGGGGTTTTTGGTTTTTTAGAGTTTTTTAACAATCATGGAGGTTTAAAGGGTTTTTACAGTTTATAGGGGTTTTAGGGTTTTTGTGGAGTTTTTTGGTCTTTAATGTTTTCATGGGTTATGTTGTTTTTATTTTTTTTATGGTTTTTATTTTTTCAGGGTTTTCTAGGTTTTTAGTGTTTTTTTCAATTTTAGGGATTTTTAGTGATTTTTATGATTTTTAGGGTTTTAATGGTTTATATGGATTTTAATGGTTTTAGGGGGTTTAGGGGTTTTCGGTTTCAATTGTTTTTTAGTTTTTATTCTTTTTTAGTTTTCAGTGTTTTAATGTATTTTAGAGTTTCTTAATGTTCTTAGTGGTATAATGGATTTTTTGTGTTTTTAATGATTTTTAGTGTTCCTTTGGGTTTTGGGGTTTTTAATGTTTTAGGGGGTTTTATGTTTTTGTGGGTTTTTTAGGGTTTAAATTTTTTTAGGTTCTTCAGAGGATTTAAGTGTTTTTATGTTTTTATGAGTTTCTTTGGGTTTTTACGGATTTTTACGTTATTTTACTTTTTAGGGATTTTAATGATTTTAGGATATTTATGGTTTTGAAGGGTTTTATGGGTTTTGAGGGGTTTTAGAGACTTTTAGGGTTTTAACATTTTGAATTGTTTTTAGAGGTTTTAAGTATTTTTAGTTATTTAAGGATTTATATGATGTAAAACATTATCTCCATGATTCTTACAATGTATAAAATACAGAACCATTACATGCCATGTTATCCATGGAAGAGGAGGATGCTACAACAATGATGATATATAGATAAAAGATAGAGGAGACTGAATACCTGCCTCCATCCATTGAGATCCAAATTCAAGAGGCACTTACCACTGATGAAGAAATTGAACCAGAAACAACTCAAAGAGATGATATTTCTTCAAAATATATATTTTAATATTTTATTCAATTCGATGTGAGTATCAGTACGTATTGTTTTAGATTTTCCTATATGGCCAATTCATTCCATGCCTTAGAGGAGGATGAAGAAACAACACGTTCACATATTGAGGAACCCAAGGAACTCCTAGATTTTTATGAAAATACATTTTAGGACGCCCATGAAGAAGTCTAAATTGTTAATATTGTGGAAATTACTACAAAGGGTTCTCATTATGAAAGGGGAATATTTATAACTATTCAAATTTAAATTTTATTCATGTAAAAATACTTGTTTACCTTCTCTTTGAACATTCAATTCATACAACCCCTATTTATCCACCATAGGAAAAGTAATATTTTTCACAAGTAGAAACCATGTAAGAGCATGATTCATACTTTATCCTACAACAATTATGTAAGATTTACGAAATTTTTTATGGAGAGGATCTAATATACTATATCCACGGATCATTCCTCAACAAGAGGAATGAAGAGGAAGATAAGAAAAGCGACATGTGGTTGTTCAATTTAAAGAAGATTAACCCACCATCATATTATGGATAAAAGATGGTATTGTCCACTAGAGGCAGTAAAAAATGAAGGCCCACTTGGGGAGCATACTGATACTTATAACTTTTATTTTATTTCTATGAATTTGTATTTAAATTTCATCATTATTATTATTCCAATATGAATCCTCATTCTCTATTATCTTTTTTAAATTAAAATGCATGATACAAGTGCTTAATTTAGTATTTCCCTTTTATAGGTTCATGATTGAACGAGTGATTCCCAAGTAGTAGAGGAAGTGGACTAAGTCTTCATGGTAAAGGGAGTTCACATTTAATTTTTATCTTATAATATCCCTAATTTTTTTCTAATAACTTGTTTTGATCCTTAAACTGGAATTGCATGAACATGATTGAATTCTTCAATATCTGAATTTTCTATGAGAGATGAGTTTCATATAAATATCATGATTCCATGTTTTATATTTATAATTTCATGTTTGTAAAAGTTTAGAATTTCTATTTTTTATGTCAATTAAATATCATTGAAAAAAAACCCAAAAACATGTATCCACCACTTTTATAGAAAAACAAAATAGTAATATTTGGATATTTAGAATAAACAGGTAAACAAACTAAGATGATCCTCAAGTGAAACGACCCTGATAAACAATTGTGCTATATAGGGAAAATAATTTTTTTCCATGCCCTGTGATAGGGATGTATGGGGATATTTTATGATTTTTATGGGTTTTAGGGTTTTAGGGGTTTTTTGGTGTTTTATGGTTTTCATTAGTTTTAAACGATGTTTTGAATTTTTTAATGGGTTTTAGGGGTTTTATGGTGTTTTATGGTTTTCATTAGTTTTATGGTTTTTATGTCCTTTTAGTGTTTTAAACATTTTTAGTGGTTTTAAGGGTTTTACTTGTTTTTAGTTCTTTATGATTTTATTTTGGTAATTAATGGTTTTTGTGGATTCTAATTTTTTTTGGGATTTTTATTGTTTTTAGTGTTTTAGGGATTTTTAGTTATTTATGGTTTTTATAATTATTAGGTTTTTATGGGTTTTATATTTTGAATTTTTTTAACATTTTTAGGGGTTTTCCCTATTTTTAATGGTTATTATGTATATAGGGGTTTTTATGGTTTCTTTTAGTTTTTAAATATTTTTATAGGTTTTAGGGTTTTAGGTTTTTTTAGAGGATTAGGTATTTTTGCAGTTTTAGAGTTTTTTGGAGTTTTTAGGGTATAATGTTTTTATAGTTTTTAACATTTTCAGTTGTTTGAAGGGGATATATATTTTTTAGTGTTTTAGTGTTTTTATGATTTTTTATAATTTTTTTAATGTTTTAGTGTTTTTTATTTTTTAGTTATATGTATGAGTTTTAAAGTCTTATATGATTTTTAGCGTTTATAATGTTTTTAGGGGTTTTATGTCGTTTTAGGTTTTTAATGTTTTCTTAGGGTTTATGAGGGTATTTATGGATTTTTAGGTTTTTTGGGGTTTTTTGGTCTTTTTTAGGATTTCTATGGTTTTATAATTCTTTTAGGTAATTTCAGGGTTTTATGGGTTTTATAGATTTTAGGTATTTTAGGGGTTTTATCATATTTAGTTTTTTTAGGGGTTTTTAACTTTTTATATTTTTACAGTTTTTTTTGTTTTTTATGGTTTTTAGGGTTTTTATGGGTTATGATATTTTTTTATTTTTATAATTTTGGTGGGTTTTAGGGTTTTTTTGGATTTTGAGGGGTTTTAGGGTTTTTTAATGATTTTATCGGTTTTATGGTTTAAGGCTTTTTTGAGTTTTTTAGGGTTTTAAGGTTTTTATATTTTCATAATATTTTTAGTGTTTTAAATGGTATTTAGAGTTGTTAGTATGTTTTATGGGTTTTTGGGAATTTTATCATTTGAGTGGTTTTTTGGGTTTCATGGGTTTTCTTGTTTTCATGGTCTTTTGGTGTTTTACATTTTTTTAGGTTTATAAGGGTTTTTGAGTTTTTTACATTTTTTAGGGTTTTAATTGTTTTTTTGATTCTATGGATTTATTAGGGTTTTTAGGGGTTTAATAGTTTTTAAAATATTTAATAATTTTTAGAGATTTTTGTCATTTTGGTGGTTTTTATGGTTTTGAGGTTCTTAGTGTTTTAGTGTTTTATTGATTTTCATTGTTTTTATGGTTTTGAGGTTCTTAGTGTTTTAGTGTTTTATTGATTTTCATGGTTTTATGTGGTTTTAGTTTTGTAATGTTTTCTTATGAATATTTAGGTGTTTTATTGTTTTTTACATTTTTAGGGATTTTTGTGGATTTTTTATGATTTTTAGTGGTTTTAGGTATTTTGAGGGGTTTTAGGGGATTTAAGGGTTATTAGTGATGTTAAGTATTTTTATAAATTTAGGTCTTTTATGGGTTTTAATTCTTTTAATTTTTTTACGGTTTTCATAAGTGGTTTCTGGGTTTTTAAGGTTTTTTACATTTTTTGATATTTTTATGTACTTTTAAGGATTCTTATGGTTTTTTTGTTTTGAAGTAATTTCATGGGGTTTTTGTGTTTTTGGGTTCTTATTGTTTTTAGGGGGTTTTCCGGATTTAGTGTTTCATTTTGAGTTTTTATGGTTTTTAATGTTTTAGAGTTTGTTAACATTTTAAGGGGTTTGATTTTTTTATATTTTTAGAGGATTTTATTATTTTATTGGCTTTTTGGGTATTTAAAGGATTAGGGTTTTTTTTCTGTTTTTATGAATTTTTAGCGATTTTGGGCGTTTTAGGATTTTTATAAATTTTTATGTTTTTAGGGGTTTTATGTGTTTTAGGTTTTTAATGTTTTCGAAGGGATTTTCAATGTTTTTAGGGTATTTTACATTTTCTGGGATTTTTAAGGTTATTTTATTATTTTTATTGGTTTGTAGGGTTTTTATAGATTTCTAGGGGTTCTAGTTTTTTTTTGTTTTTTTTTGATTTTTTTATCAATTTTCCTTTTATTTAATTTTTTAGGGTTTTTATGTGTTTTACGTTTTTTATTAGGTGTTATATAGTGTTTTTTGGGATTTTATACCTTTTAAGGATTTTTAATGCTTTTAAGGTTTTTTGTGGATCATTATAGGTTTTAAGGATTTTGATTATTTTAGGGTATTTAGATTTTATGAGCTTTTTATATTTTAGTGGTTTTTTCAATATTTTATAGGTTTAATATTTTTTAGAGAATTTCTATCATTTTTGGTCAAAAAAGGCTTAAGACAAGGTGAACCTATTCACCCAAAATTTATTTAAAAACAAGAAACCAAGAAAACATTACAAGGGGGGATTACAAACCTGGGTTTAAACGTCACCCTTCATATCAGACTCCACAAACTGTAGACAACATGGCGTGGCAACAAGCGACCATATCGAGCTCCTCTCCACAATCGCCTGCTTGGATAGTGCATCCCCAAATGACTTCTCCTCCTGATAGGAAAGTGTGACATGAAGGTTTATCCCTTGATAATAAGTGAGGCATTCCAGGAATTAGTGGTTTTAGGGATTTATTTTTTATCATTTTTTGTTTTTAGTGGTATTATGGTTTTTAGGGGATATTAGGGTTTTTATTTTTTTAAGGCTTTTAAGCTATTTATGTTTTTATTGTTTTTAAGTTTTTTTAGAATTTTAAGGATTTAGTATTTTTTTTTATGAATTTTGAGTTTTTTTGTTTTAATGCATTTTTGTGATTTTTTTTTGGGTTTTTATAATTTTTTTTGTTCTTAAGGATTTTGAGGATTTTAGGGTTTATTTTTGGTTTTTAGGGTTTCTAGCATTTTTTGTATTTTTAGGGGATTTAAGTGTTTTAAGGGTTTTAATATTTTCTTTGGGTTTTCATGTTTTTTTTATTTTTAGGGATTTTTAAGGGATTTTTTAGTATTTTTATGGGTTTTAGGGTTCTTTTGGTTTTTTTGGGTGTCAGGGATTCTTAGATGATTTAGGGTGTGTATGGTTTTGTTCATTGATTATTGTTTCTTTGATTTTATATGGTTTTAATGAGTTTTCAAGTGTTTTAAATTATTTGGTATTTAAAGGGTTTTAGAGTTTTTAGTGGGTCTTAGTGTTTTTTAGTTTTTTGGGGGTTTTTTGGTTTTTTGGGGTATTATGGTTTTTGGGGTCTTTAGGATTTATAGGGTCTTTTAGGTTTTTGACCATCTCTATTATTTCATGTGTATATATGTTTTATGTTTTTCTTATCTTATTTAGTGGTTTTATGTTTTTTTGGGATTTTAAGGTTGTTCAAGGGTTTTTAGGTATTGTGTGGGTTTTGGGAGTTTTCTAGGGTTTTAAGGTTTTTTAATTTTTTTTATCATTTTTTAGACTTTTAGTGGTTTTATATATTCTATTTTCTAACAGTTTTCTTTGGTTTATTACTATTTGTAGGGTTTTTTACATTTATAGAGAATTTTTGGGAATTTTTGGATTTTTATAGCTTTTAGTGTTTTAATTTCTTTTTAGGTTTTTTAGGTTTTTATGGTTTATATAGTATTTTTTAGGAGTTTCAAGGTTTTTTATAGTTTAATAATGTTTTATGGGATTAAAGTGATTGTTTACTTTTTAGCGATTTTTAGGGTATTTAGTGTTTTTTAATGATTTTAGGGGTTTTATGGATTTTCATGATTTTAGGGTATTTTAGGGTCCTAATCTTTTTTTATGTATTTAAGGTGTTTAAATTGTTTTTAGGGATTTAATTTTTTATTATGGTTTTTCATGGCTTCTATTATTTTTTATGTTTTTTGGGATTTTTATGGCTTTGTTAATATGTTTATGTGTTTTCAGAGGTTTTAAGGATTTTAATTGTTTTTAGGGGTTTTAGGGTTTTTAGCATATTTTATGTTTCTAGTGTATTTATGTGTTCTTTAGTTTTTATGTTTTTCTTATAGTTTCTCAATTTATTTACGCTTTTAGGGTTTTTTACGTCTTTTTGAGCAATTTTATGGTTTTTAAGGGTATGTAGGAATGTTTAGGGTTTTAAGGCTTTTTTCAGTTTTTAACATTTTTTAGGGTCTTATGGGTTTTATAATTTTTTATGTTTTATTAGAGGTTTTTAGTGTTTTTAGGGGTTTTTTGGGACTTTTTAGAATTGTATTGTTTTTTATGGGTTTTAGGGAATTTGAGGGTTTTTTGGGTTTTTAGGTTTTTTTGGTGTTTTAGGATATTTTTTAAGTGATTTTAGTGTTTTTAGAATTTTTTAAATTTTAGTAATTTAAAGGAGTTTTAGGGTTTTAGTGGTTTTAGAGATTTCGGTTTTTTGGGTTTTTAGGGTCTTTTACGGCTTGAAGTGTTTTTAGGTTTTTAGGGGTTTTTATTATTTTTTTATGTTTTATTAGATTTGTTTAGTGTTTTTATGATTTTTATATTTTTATATTTTTTATGGATTTTTAAGATTATTATATTTTTATATGGGTTTTTGGTATTTTTTTGTTTTAGTGATTTTACAGTTTTAGCGATTTTGGTTTTTAGGGGATTTAAATTTTTTTGGTTTTTTAAGGTTTTCTTAGTGTTATTCATATTTTTTTATACTATTTGATTTGCTTTGGATTTATTTGGGGATTTATTAATATTATGATGATTATTGAGTGGTTTTAGGGATTTTGGGGGGTTTTAGGGAATTTTAGGGTTTTGTGGGTTTTATGGTTTTTTTGGGTTTTTAGGGGTTTTTGTATCATTTTTTAGGGTTTATGGGTTTTTAGAGTTATAAAAATATTTAGGAGTTTAATGGGTTTTTAGAGTTTCTAGTGGGTTTTTAGGTACTTTATGCAATTTTAGGGGGTTTTAAGGTTTTTAAGAGTTTTATGGGTTTTATGGGTATTTTGAGTATTTTGGATTCTTAAGAGTTTTTGTTGTTTTTTTGGTATTTTGGGGTTTTAATTGTTTTTTTATTTTAAGGGTTTTTAAAGGTCATTCATGTTGTTTAGGATTGTTATGTTTTTAGGTATTTTAAATCATTTTTAGGATTATTTTGGGTTTTTACTATTTTTAGTGACTTTCAGGGGTTTGGGTGGGTTAGGGTTTTTATATTATTTTTATTATTTTTTGCATTTTTTATGGTTTTATGGGGTTTTTTGTGTTTTTATGGTTTTAAGGATTTATTAGGGTATTTCAGGTATTTTAGTGTTTTTACATTTTTAGGTATTTTTAGGTATTTTTATGGTTTTTAGTGTTTTTAGGTAATTTTTTTTAGCATTTTTAGGTTTTTAGGTGTTTAAATTGTTTCTAGTTTTTCCATGGTTTGTTAGGGTTTTAAGGGTTATTAGTTTTTTTTACATTTTAGGGATTGTTAGTATTTTTTTGTCTTTAGGTATTTTTGGAATTTGTAGGGATTTCAGGGTTTTTATAAGTTTTCGAGGGTTTCATGTTTTTTGAGTTTTTATGGTTTTTATGGTTTCATGATTTTTTATTATTTTTAGGGGTCTAAAGGGTGTTTGAAATTTATAGTTGGGATGTTGGTTTTTTATTGGTTTTCATGATATTATAAAATTTTTAGGCGTTGTATATTTTTTTGGGGGTTTTCTATGTTTTAGTTTCATTGATTGTTTTACCATTTTTAGGTATTTATGGGATTTTAAATAATTTTTGGTTTTTAAAAATTTTTTAATGGTTTTCATGGATTAATTTTTTTAATGTTTTTGGGGATTTTTATTGGTTTTTAGGATTATTATGAATTTTTACCATTTTTTTTGTATTATGAGGGTTTTAGGGTTTTCAGTGTTTTTTGGGTTTTCAGTTTTTTTATGTTTTTAGGGGTTCTATGGTTTTTATTAGGGTTTTAGGGTTTTTAGTGTTTTAGTGGTTTTAGCATTTTTTGGTTTTTAAGGGTTTTATTTATTTGTAGTGATTTATAATTTTTAAGGGTTTTAGTGGTTTTTAGTGATTTCCTGGGATTTTTTTTTGGATTTTTTGGGGTTTTTTGGTTTTTAGGGGTTTTTTGGGGTTTTACGGTTTTACGGTTTTTTAGAATTATATCATATTTTTTGTTTTTTGGGGGGTCTTAAGTGTTTATGTTTTTAATGGTTTTCTTAGAGGGTTTCAGGGTTTTTACGGATTTTAAATATTTTAGGTATTTATAAAAAACATTATGGTTGTTCTTAGGTTTTCTTTTGGGTTTTTGCAAGGAAGATTCAAGGGTCGGGCTATCCCCCCCCAATTTATTAGTAAAGAAAAAGAGACACAACAGACAAGGGAGGGGAGGGTTGAAACGACCCACACCCAAAAACCCCTTACAACACACGCAAAAGAAAAGAAAATCAAAAGACACACAAAATGAGAAAAGAAAGAAAACCAAAAGCAAAGCCAACAGCATCTCCCAGCCAACCCGAAACCAGTATCCAGCACAGGGTCTACCAGCCATCTCCACCATCATCGTCATAATCTACAGCAGGGGGGTCTCCCTCAGCACCATATCCAGAGCCCACATTAGTGTCTACTGACTCCCATTCCGAAGAATCATACCACTTCAAAAATTTGGTTTAGTACTCCCTTAACTTCACCTACTCTACATTCAGCTGCTTTTTAGCTGACCGCCCCGCCTTACCAGATGAGTTCTTCAAAGCCTTGCTGGAAGCCCTCGTAGAAAAATTTAGGATTTTGGTTTATTTATGGTTTTCATTTGTTTTTTAGGATTTCTTAGTGTTTTTAGGGGGTTTATGTGTTTTTTGGTTTCTATTTTTTATTTGGGTCTTTCAAGGTTTCTATTGTTTTGCGTTATTTGTATTTTTAGGGAATTGTTTTCTATTTTTTATACTTTTTAGTGTTTTTAGGGATTTTGAGAGGTTTTATGGGATTTTATGGGTTTTTTAGATTTTTTTAGTTTTTAGTACTTTTAGTTTTTTAGTGTTTTTATGTGTTTTTGGGCTTTTAAGGTTTTATTTGTGTTTTCATAGTTTTAGGAATTTTAAGCTTTTAGGGATTTTATGGACTTTTTAGTATTTTTATGGGTTTTAGTATTTTCAGTATTTGATGGTTTTTGGGTTTTAGAGGTTTTTTTTTGGGTTTTTATGTGGTTTTGGGGTTTTTTATTTCTTTATATTCTTTTATGTTTTTCATGTTTTTAATTTTTTTGGGTATTAAAGGGTTTTTATAGTTTTTAGTTGTTTTTATGGTGTTTATGGGTTTTTAATTGTTTCAGGGGTTTTATGGTTTCTATGGGTATTTATGGTATTTTAGTTTTCTTAGCATTTTCATGTTTTTAGGGATTTTTAGGTATTGTGTTTTTTGAGATTTTCTTTGGGATTTTGAGGGTTATTTGGGTTTTTTAATCTTTAATGATTTTCAGGGTTTTTAGGGTTTTTATGGTTTTTAGGGATTTTGAGGAGTTTAAGGTTTTTAATGAATTTAAGGGTTTTTAGTATTTTTTGGTTTAATAGACATTTTTAGTGTTTTTTTGATTTTTATGGTTTTGTAGGGTTATTCAATGTTTTTAGGGTTTTTACGGTTTTTTTCATTTTTAGGGATTTTAGGATTTTTTTCAGTTTATATTGTTTTTTTATTTTGAGTGGTTTTCATGTTTTTAGGGATTTATGGTTTTTTGGGGATTTATGATTTTTTTTGTTTTTTGATTGATTATATTGTTTTTTTAAATATTTTAAGGTTTTTAGTGGTATTTAATGTTCTTAAGGCATTAAAGCCTATTTAGACTTTTTATTGAGTGTATTGGATTTTTATGAATTTTCAATGTTTTTTGGTTTTTAGAGGTTTGTATGGATTTTATGTGGTTTTAGGTTTTAATATTCCTTTTATAGTTTTTTGGGTCTTGGTGTTTCTAGAGTTCTTATGGTTTTAAGTTTTTTTTATGTTTTTAAGTTTTTCTTAGGGTTTTTAGGTTTTTTATGTTCTAATGGATTTTAAGGCTTTTTATGGATTTTTTGGCTTTTAATGTTTTTAGGAATTTGGTAGTTTTTCGGTTTTTTATTGTTTTATGGTTTTTGGAGGTATTTAGGGGTTTTTTAATTTTTCATGGTTTTTATGGGTTTTAGATTTTTATCCTTTTTAGGGGTTTAAATGGGTATTAGAGTTTTATTTGTTTTTAGGATTTTTTTTATTTTTTAGAATTTTTATGGGTTCTATAGGTTTTTTGGTTTATAGGATCTTTTAGAGTTTTCGTATTATTTTTAGGGGTTATAATTATTTTTAGGTTTTCAAGGCTTTCTTAGGTTTCTTAGAGTTTTTTTAATTATTTCCAAATATTTTGGGTTTTTATGACTTTTATTGTTTTTAGGTTTTTTTTTGGTATTTTGATAATTTTAAATAGTTTTATGGTATTGGGGGGGTTTAAGGGTGTTTAGCCTTTTAGGTTATATAGGGGTTTTATTTTTTTCTATGTTTTTATGTTTTTCTTATGGGTTATTATGGTTTTGGGACTTTTTCAAATATTTTGGGTTTTTAGTGTTTTTAGGGATTTGAGGGTTTTATGGGTTTTAGACTTTTTGGGTATTTTGGTCATTTTAGGTTTTTGGGTTTTTTTGGTGTTTTTAAAGGTTTCGGAGGGTTTTTTTCTTTTATTGGGTTTTTGGGTCTTTTACGGTTTTTAGTGTTTTTATATTTTAGGGGTTCTAAGTGTGTTTTGGTTTTTATGGTTTTCTTAGGCATTTTCAAGGGTTTTATGGTTATTTAATTTTTTAAGTATTGTTTGGGGGTTTTAGGATTTTAATGGATTTTTTGTTGTTTTTAGTGATTTTGATGGTT
This sequence comes from Viscum album, assembly GCA_963277665.1. Lineage (NCBI taxonomy): Eukaryota > Viridiplantae > Streptophyta > Magnoliopsida > Santalales > Viscaceae > Viscum > Viscum album. The sequence goes on from OY728162.1 coordinate 481,492,167, forward strand.
TTTAGTATTTTTCAGGGGTTTATGGGGTGTTAGGGGTTTTAACCTTTTCTTATTTTTAGGAGTATTAATTTCTTTTTGGTTGTATAGTTTTCTTATGGGTTTTTAGTTTTTTAGGGGGTTTTCTATGTTTTTCAGGATTTCTAATATTTTATTGTTTTTAGGGTGTTTAGCGATTTTCAAGGATTTTTGGGTTTCATAGGATTTTTGGGTTTTTGGAGTTTTTTTAGGTTTTGAAATGTTTTTTTATACATTTCTAATTTTTTTAAGGGTTTATAGTTTTAGTAAATTTTATGGTTTTTATGGGTTTATATGTTTTTATTGGCTTTTTATATTTTTAGAGGGTTTTAGGGTCTTCTAATGTTTTTATGTTTTTTATGGAATTTGTGGTTTTAATTTTTTTAGGCTTTTTATTATTTTATTAGGGGTTTATTTTCATTTTTGGAATTGTTATGGATTTTTTAATATTTTTTTCTTTTTATAATTTTATTTATTTTGAGAGATTTTTGTGTATTTTAGGGTTTAAGGGTTTTTAGGGTTTTTATAGTTTTTTTGGGTTTTTAGGGTTTTAAGTGTTTTTAGGTTATTATAGTTTTCTTGGGTTTTTTTGGATTTTATTGTTTTTTTATGTTTTTTTTATTTTTATTGATTTTTCATATTTTTATGGGGTTTTATAGTTTTTAGGGATTTTGAGGGGTTTTATAATTTTTATTACTTTTCTATGGTTAATGGTTTTTTGAGTTTTTTTTGGATCTTTAAGGTTTTTAGATTATTTTAAGGATTTTAGTGATTTATAGGGTTTAAAGAGTTTTTAGTGGTTTTTAGTGTCTTTATTTCCTTTTAGGGTTTTTAAAGTTTTTAGGCGTTTTTTATAGTTTGATGTATTTTTAGGGCTTTTAGGGTCTTTTAGGGTTTTTACATTTTTAGGAATTTTTGTGGTTCAAGTGTTTTTAATTTTTTAAATGGGTTTTCGTGGTTTTAAGTATTTTATAGGTTTTTACATATTCAAAAATTTTAAGAATTTTTTATGATTTTAACAGTTTTAGGGTTTTCAGGGTTTTTGAGGGGTTTATGGTTTTAGGGGTTTTATGGTTTTAACTGATTTTAGTAGTTTTACTTATTTTTAGGTCATTGAAAATTTATTATGGTTTTTATGGGTTTTTGGGGTTTTTATTTTTTTGGATATTTTAGGGATTCTTTTGTACCTTATGGGGTTTTAGGGTTGTTAGGGATTTTGAGGTGGTATTTAGTTTTTAGGGGGGGTGTTCGAGTTTTAATTGGTTTTAATGTTTTTATATTTTTTAAATGTATTAGGGTTTTAAATGGTTTTAGAGTTTCTAGTGTGTTTTATAGATATTTTTGGGTTTTTTGTTTTTAACTTTTGGGGTTTTTCTATATTTTAGGTTTTTTATGGTTTTAGGGGTCTTTTGGGTTTTTAAAATTTTTATGAATTTAGTGGTTTAAGTATTTTTATTTTTTTAATGTATTCTTAGGGGATATCAATATTTTTAGGGTTCTTGTGCTTTTTATGGATTTTTTGGTGTTTTTTGGGTATTGTTATGGTTTTCAGATATTTTGAGGGGTTTTATGGTTTTTAGGGGTTTTATAATTTTTAGTTTTTTATTGGTTTTAATTAGTTTTAGGTTTTTAGGGTTTTTTGTTGTTTTAGGGTTTTAGTATTTTTTATATTTTTAGGGTTTTTAGGGATTTTTTTAGGATTATTAGGTTTTTTGGGATTTATTCTTTTGAAATGGCCCAGTTCTCCCCTAGAGAACTCACTTGAGCGAACACTTCCTCCCCCCTAGGGATTCCTCACACTAGCGACGTCGCGAACAACAACCTTGGGTGTGCTTCTTCGATGGTGAGTGGTCCCTCCCATCTCTTTCATTGACATTCATTTCTTCTTGGGGATTATGCCTCTTGGTTTTTGGCCTTCGACAATGAATGTCAGATGCTCTGCCGACCGGATCCACCGCACTCCAGAATCCATTTTTAGTCTTGTTCGGAGAACTTCTTGGTGGTTTAGGATGTCCCGGTTTGTGGTCAGGGTTCGCTTCTAAGGCCTCTTGTTTTCTGGCCTTCGACTTTAAACCTTGGTAACCCTACCGAGGGGATCCGCCACACTCCAGACTCCATTTTTAGTCTTGTTCGGCACTCTTCTCGGTGGTTGGGGATGTTCTCTAGTTCAGGGTCACTGTTCACGTCTAAGGTTTTTGTTCAGTTCTTCTTCTTTTCTTCTAATCTCTTCAGGGTTTTCTTTGGTGGTCTACTGCTTTCCATCATTGACACCGATGTATGGATGGTGTTTTTAATCTTTGGATATGGTCCATCTCTCCTATTCAATGGGTCCTAGTGTGATGGTTCCAAATGTGGCTTTAATTTGTGTTTTTCGGGCGAAAATCAACATTCCAAGTGGTGCTTTGGGATTGGGTTTTTTCATTCATCTCTCTGTGTTGAATTCCCTTTGACGATGGACTGTAATGCACCTTTGAGTTTGTTGTGCATCTACCTTGATGATGTTGTCTGTTTTTTGACGGGGATGAGGGGGATCAATAATAATGATGATTGATTTTTGTGGGTTCCTTGCCGGTATTATGTTGGGTTCGACAAAGGAGCATTAACAGTTACAAATGGATTCTAGTGGTTTTCCTCATCGGTGACTGCTGAGATAACGGGGGATGAAGGCTGGTGTGAGGATGGATCAAATTTCATGGTAGGCGATGGAGATGATGATGTTACAATGGAAACATGACATTTAAGATGGTAATGTGTTGATGGAGGCGATAATTGTGATGTGTTTATTGTGGGATTTGTGGGATGTGTTCCCCATGATGTTTTCCTATACTTTTCATTTTGAATTTTGAATTTTATGCCCACCAAATCGAGTGATTTTTGGATTATGTGTGGGTTCCCACTTACCCATGAAAGTTGTTTTATGAAAATAATAAATAAATGATTTAGAGGATTTTTATGGCTTTTATGGATTTTGAGGGTTTTTACATTTTTTATGGTTTTGGGTGTTTTTTTATGGTTTTAGGGGCTCTTTTAATTTTTTGTGCATTTAAGGGATTTTAGGGTTTTTTAATGTTTTTAGCTGTCTGAAGGGGTTTATATTTTTTAGTGGTTTTGAATTTTTTTTTGGGGGGGGGATTGGGGGTTTTATGATTTTAAGGGATGATATAGTTTTTATGAGTTTTATGATATTTTATGGCTTTTAGTATTTTTTAAGTTTTTATGGTTTTAAGGTTTTTTAGGTATTATAGTTTTTAAGGGTTTTTTGGGGTTTTAGATTTTTTAACATTTTTTAGGATTTTTAAATATTTTTTAGGATTTCTCTGGGGTTTTGGTGATTTTGATGGGTTTTAAGGTGTTTTGGGGTTTTATTTTTTTTTTCAAGTTTTTATAATTTTTAGGTTTTTATATGATTTATGTGTTTTTTGTTGTTAAGTCTTTTTATAGGATTTCAGGGTTTTTTGGGGGTTTATGCTTGTAGAGAATTTTTAGACTTTTTAAGAAATGTATTATTTTTTTAGGATTTTGATGGATTTTGAGGGGTTTATGGTATTTAAGGATTTTATAGGTTTATTGGGTTTTACAAATTTTTTTTATTTTCTTAGGGTTTTTATATTTTTATACTTATAATGTTTTAGGGGATTAAAGGGGATTTAAAAATTTTAGGGACTATTGTATTTTTATAGGTTTTAAAGGATTTTAAAGGTTATTAGGGTTCTTATGGTTTGGGGATGTTTTAGGTTTTTTAGTGTCTTTTAGCCAAAGTTGGTTCAGGGCCAGGCGTGTCCCGGCCCCACAAAATTTACTAACAAAAAAAAGTACAAGGCTTTACAAGGAGGGTCTGCACAACTAAGTATGCAAGTCACCCTTCTTGTCTGAGTCCACAAGGGGAGTAAAAATATCCGTTTCTACAAATGACCACATGGAACATCCATCCTCAATTGCTTCTTTAGAGAGCATATCTGCCACAAAATTTTTTAGCGTCTTCTAGGGGTTTTAGTGTTTTTATGTTTTTTTTTTATTTTTTAGGTTTTATTAGGGTTTTTATGGTTGTTACATTATAAAAGATTTTTTTATTGAAAATTTACGTTTTTTAATGTTAATAGTGATATTGAGAGGTTTTTTTAGATTTTTAATGGGTTTAACATTTTTTTAGGTTTTTAAGGGTTTTATGTATTTTATGTCATTAATTTTTTAGGGATTTTTGAATTTTTAAGGATATTAACATTTTTATGAATTTTTAGGGAATTTTTAGTGTTTTTATGGTTTTTAGGGATATTGAGGTGTTTTTTTCGGTATTTGGGGTTTTTTGTGTTTTTAGGTTTTTTAGTATTTTTTATACTTTTAGGGGTTTTAAAGGTATTTTAGGTATATTAGGTATTTATTGGGCTTGTATTGTATTTAATATTTTATAATATTTTTTATATTTTTATGGATTTTTTAGGTTTTTAATTTTTTATGGTTTTTTTGTGTTTTGAGTGAAAAAAACAGTTTTTGTGGTTTTAATGTGTTTTAGTGGTTTTATCGTTTTTAGTTTTCTAGGGATATTAAATGTTTTTTATATCTTATGGTTTTATTTGGTGTTTTTAGGGGTTTTATGGTTATTTATGTTTTTAGGTATTTTTAGTTCATTTTAATATTTTTTGTGGATTTTAGTATTTTTGTGATTTTTTTGGTTTTTAGGGGTTTTGAGGGTTTTTATGTATTTTTAGGTTTTTTTATGTTTATTTTAAGGGTTTTAGGGATTTTTAATGTATTTTAGGTTATAAAGGGGTTTTTATCATTTTTTTTGGTTAATATGGGTTTTCGGTGTTTTAATATTTTTAGGGGGTCTTATGGGTTTTTTAGGTTTTTTGGGTTTTAGGGTCATTTATTGTTTTTAATGATTTTTAGAGTTTTAGGTTTTTTAAGTATTTCAGGTTTTTAAGTTTATTATTATGGGTTTTCTGGGTTTTTAGAGTTTTTTAATTTTTTGGCATTTTTACAGTGTTTAGGATATTTATTCTTTTTGGAGTTTATAGGGATGTTGAGGGTTTTTAAGATATTTATAGTTTTTAGGGGTCTTGTGTATTTTTATTTTTGAATGTTTCCTTAAGGATATTTTTTATTTTCAGGGTTTTTTGTTTTTATGGAATTTTAGTTAATTTAGAGGATTTTTATGTATTTTAGTGTTTTTAAAGATTTTCTGGGGGTTTTAGGGTTTTTTGTGCTTTTAGGGGTTTAAATTTGTTTTAGGTTTTGCATGTTTACTTCTTGTATTTTAGTGTTATTTATGGATTTTTACATTTTTCAGGATTTCTAGGGAACTTTTAGTTTATTTATGGTTTTTATGGTTTTTAGGGTTCTGTGGGATTTTGAGGATGTTTAGGGTTTTTTTGGAGGTTTTAGGTTTTTTATTGTTTTTTTTGGGTTTTTTGGATTTTTTGGATTTTTTTTGGGATTTTGATATTTTTAGATATTTTAAAAATTTTATGGGTTTAAAGGGTTTTTAGTGTTTCAGTGGTTTTTAGGGTTTAAATGTGGATTTTTTGTGATTTATGGTTCATAAGGGTTGGTTTTGGTTTTTTGGGGATTTTTTAGTTTATAGTCTCTTTTAGTATTTTTACCGATTTTACATTTTTGTGTAATTTACGTGTTTTCAGGGATGTGTTGGTATTTTTTAGGAATTTAATGGGGTTTTAGTTTTATTTTGGGAATTTTAGGGGTTTTATATTTTCTAAGGTTTTTAGGGTTCTTTTGCATTTTTATCTATTTTTAGGTTTTTTAGAGTGTTAAGTGATTTTGAGTTTATTATCTATTCTTAGGGTTTTTTTGTGTTTTTGGAGTTTTTTACCTTTTTATGGATTTTTATGGATTTGTTATTTTTTTTATTTGTTCTTAGTGATTTTAGGGATTTCGAGTGTTTTTAGGGATCTATAGGTGTTTTAGGGTTGTTTTGTTTTTATGGATTCTTTTTCCATTTAGGGGTTTTATGTATTTTTAGTGTTTTTTTAACATTTTTAGGGATTAAATTAATTTTAAAGAGTTTAGTGGGTTTTTAGGGTATGTATGGGGATTTAGGGTTTTTATGGATTTTTAGTTGTTCTATATTTTTATGGGATTTAGTATAATTTACGTTTTAGTGGGATTAAGTTTTTTTAGGATCTTATTGTTTTCTTAGGGATTTGCAGGGTTTTACATTTTTTTATTTTTTATTGATTTTTATGTTTTTTTAGATTTTAATGATTTTTATTGTTTTTTGGGATTATGCTGTCTTTACAGTTTATAGGGGGTTTCTATTATTTTTTTGGGTTTTTGGGTTTTTTGTTTTTTTTTGTGTTCTTTGGTGTTTAAAGGTTTTTATAATTTTTAGTGGATCTTAGCGTTTTTATCTATTTTTAATGTTTTCTGGTTTTCTGAATTATTTGTGGTTTTTAGGGTGTTTATCCTTTTTTAGGATTTTAAGGGATTAAAGTGTTTTAGATTTTTATAGTTATTTGCAAATTTTTAGGGATTCTAGATTCTTATGTTTTTAGGGATTTGTTTAGGATTTTTACCTGTTTTTTGGGGTTTTGATATTTTCTATGTGTTTTAGGATTTTTAGGTTTATTTGTGTTATTAGGTTTTTAGGTGTTTAATGTTTTTTTAGGTCTTTAATGTTTTATTATGGTATTTGAAGATATTTTTGGGTTTTTAAATTTTTAGGTATTTTTAGAGATATTTTATGAATTTTATGGTTCTTAGGGTTTTGTTGAGATTTTGAGGGTTTTCAGTGGTTTTTAGGGTTTTTATGTTTTTGTGGTATTTTAGGGTTTTATGATTTGTTTTTCAATTTTTTGTGATATTATGGTTTTTTGAGTTTTTTAATGTTTTATGTGGTTTAATGGGTTTATATAGTTTTTAGTGGTTTTAGTTTGTTTATGGGTTTTTAGTTTCTAAGGGTTTTATCGGTTTTTATATGTTTAATGAGTTTTGGGGTGTTTTTATGGATTTTAGGGTTTTTATAACATTTTAGGTTTTTTATGTTTTTTATGGTTTTTGAGTTTTATTTAGTTTTTTCACGGTATTAGGTATTTTTACATTCCTAGTGATTTCTAGGGATTTTTGGGGTTTTTTAGTCTTTTTATGGATTTTTATGGATTTTTATTTTTTTAGTGTTTTAGCATTTATGAGCATTTAAGTGTTTCATATTTTTTTTGGTTTCTTATGGTTTTCTTAGTGGGTTTTATAATTTTTAATGGTTTTTATGATTTTACGGATATTTGGGGCTTTATATTATTTTTATGGATTTTAGGGTTTTTAGGGATTTGAGGGATTTTATGTTCTTTTTTGGTTTTAAAGTTTTTTTTTGGATTTTTTGAATTTTTAGTGTCTTAATATTTTTAGTGTTTTAAATGTTTTTATGGGTTTAATGTATTTTTATATTTTTTTTGTGTTTTTAAGGTTTTTGGGTTTTTGGTTTTGGGGTTTTTTTTGGTTTTTAGGGTTTTAATGATTTTTAGGATTTTAGGGTTTTTATGGTTTGTAGGGTTTTTAGCATTTATATTGGTTTCAATTGATATTAGGGTTTTATTAATTTTTTAGAAGTTTTTAGGGTTGTTAACAGTTTTAGGGAAATTTTGGGAAATATTTTGTTTTTTATGTGTTTTAGTGTATTTTGGTATTTTTAGATTTTTTAGTGTTTTCAGGGTTTTTGGGTTTTTAGGGATTTTATCATTTTTTTAGGGTTTTAGGGTTTTATGTGTGTTTATGGTATTAAGGATTCAATATGGTATTTCAGGGTATTTGGGGTTTTTTATGTTTTTTGGGGTTTTCATTGATTTTTTAGGATAGTTATCATTTTTAGGTTTTTTCTGGATTTTTTGTGTTTTTTCTGTTTTTCAGGTTCTTAGGTTTTTTGGGGTGAGGGGGGTTATGGTTTTTTTTGAGTTCTAAAGGATTAAATGTTTTTTATTTTATTATTACTTTTTAGTGTTTTAAAGGGTTATTAGCGTTTTTATAGGTTTTTTTGGTTTTAAGGGGTTTTAATGTTTTTGGAGATATTTATTGTTATTAGGGGTTAAGGGGTTTTAGGGTTTTTAGAGAATTTAAGTATTTTTATCATTTTTTTGGGGTTTAATTGTTTTTTGGGGGTTTTTTGTTTTTCTTTGGGTTTTCAGGGTTTTTTACATTTTAGGGATTTTTAGGGATTTTTGGATTTTTATTGTTTTCGAGGTTTTAGCGTATTTTTCAGTTTTTTTATGGTTTTTTGTTTTTTTATTGTTTTTAACATGTTTAAGGGTTTAGAAGGTTTCTAGATTATTTAGTGGATTTTCCTTCCTTTTATGGGGTTAATTGATTTTTTAAGGATTATATATGTTTTTATGTTTTTAGGGGTTTTAGGGTCCTATGGTTTTTTTATTATTATTTAGAATTTTTATCATTTTTAGGTTATTTAGGGTTTCTTAGTTTTTTAGCTTTTTAAGGTTTTATTCCGAGTTTTAAGGTTTTTTTTTCATTTTTATGGATTTTAGGTATTTTTTAGGAATTTTATGGGGTTTTAATGGTTTTAGGGATTTTTAGGTTTTTGGGTTTTTTAGGGTTTTTATTGTTTCTGTTAGGTTTTCAGAGTTTTTATTTTTTAAGTGTTTTATGAGTTTTTATGTTGTATTGTTTTAATTAGAGGTTTTCATGGTTTTTAGGGTTTTTTACATTTTTATTGATTTTTATTTAATTTTTATTATTTTTATCATTTTTAGTAGTTCTAGGGAATTTGATGGTTTTTATATAATTTTAGGGTTTTGGGGGGGGGGGGGCTTTAAGGTTTTTTATGTGTGTGTTTTTTATTTTTTAGGTTTTCTAGAGTTTTTAATTTTTATGTGTTTTAAGGTTTTTAGGTTTTTTAGCACCTTTAGGGATTTTAGGGGATTTATTTATTATGTTTTCAAGGTTGTCATAGTTTTTTTTATCATTTTAGGAATTTTTATATTTTTTTGGATTATTTAGGTTTTTACGATATTTAGGGATTTTGATGTTTTTTTGAGTATTTAAGGGTTTTATAATTTTTTAGAGTTTTCACGGGTTTCATGTATTTTTATGTTTTTATGGTTTCCTTAAGGTGTTTTTAGGGTTTTTAATTTTTTATGGTTCTATGGACTTTTATCTGTTTTTAGGACTTTTTGGGATTTTTACGGGTTTTAGGGATTTTTTTTGGGTTTTTAGAGTTTTTTTTGGGTTTTTAGATTGTTCTTGAGTTTTTTAGTGTTTTTTTGGATTTATAGAGTTTTTAAATATTTTCAGTGGTTTTAAAGGTTTTTCTAATTATATATTTTTACGTTTTTATGGGTTTTTAGTGTTCTTAATGTTTTTAGAAGTTTTTTTTGTTTTTACAAGTTTTTACTATTTTAGGGACTATTTGAGATTTTATAATTTTTATTGTTTTTAGGGTTTTTAATTATTTTAATCATTTTCATATTTTCTAAGTGTTTTATGATTTTAATTGTATTTATATTTTTTAGGATTTTTAGGTATTTTATTGGTTTTTTTTGATTTTTACAGGTTTTTAGGATGTTGGGGGTTTTTTAAGGTTTTATGCTTTTCTATGGTTTTACCAATTTTTATTTTTATGGGTTTTAACTGTTTTTGTGTTTTTCATATATGTTTTTTGGGTTTTTAGGGTTTTTTACATTTTTAGGTATTTTTATGGATATTATTTTTATTTTTATGATGTTTAAGGGTTTTTAGGAATTTTTTGTTTTGTAGTGTATTTTAATGTTTTAGGGATTTTAGGGTCCTGAGGTTTTTATGTTTTATGGGTTCTAAGGATTTTTAGAGTCTTCTAATGTTTTTTGTCCTTTTACACATTTTTATATTTTTATTATTTTTTAGGTATTTTATGGGCATTTAGTTTTTTATGGGTTTTAAAGGTTTTTATGCGGTCTAGGGGATTTGGTGTTTTAGTTTATTTTAGGGTTTTATTATATTATTAAGCATTTTTTATATTTTTTAAATGTTTTAACTGATTTATGTTTTATAAGGTTTTAATAAGGGTTTTCAAGGGTTTTACTTGTAATTTATTTTTAGGGATTTTGAGGTTGTTAAAATTTTTAGGGGTTTTAAAGATTATGAGGGGTTTTCATGCTTTTAGAACCTTTTATTTGTTTTAAGTGCTTTGGGATTTTAATTTTTTCTTAAGGTTTTTTTGGGTTCTTAGGGTTTTTTATATTCTAACAATTTTTAGGGATTTTTATGATTAGTTATAGTCTTTAGTGGTTTAGAGGTATTGAGGGGTGTTTGGGATTTTTTGGGGGGAGGGTTTGGGTTTTTAGTGTTTTTATTGGTTTTATTTGATTTTCATGGGTTGAATTTTTATAGGGGTCTATAATTTTTATCTTTTTAAACATTTTAGGCATTTAAAGGGTTTTTTGTGTTTTTAATGGGGTTTTAGGGTTTTTTGTGGGTGTTTAGGGTTTTTTATTTCCTTCATATTTTTATGGATTTTCGGGTGTTTTATATGTTTTGGGTTTTTAGGGTCTTTTTATGTCATTTTAGGGTTTTAGAGATTTTATGTTTTTAGGTTTTAAGGTTTTTCTTAGGGTTTTTCATGGTTTTAGGGTTCTTTTTTCATTTTTATGATTTTTAGGTATTTTTACTATTTTTACTATTTCTATGTTTTTTATGATTTTTAATGATTATGAGGGGTTTTAGGGTTTTTAGGGTTTCTAGTGCTTTTAGGAATTTAGGGGTTTTAAGTGTATTTTGGTTTTTAAGGTTTTCTTAGGGCTTTTCATGGTTTTAGTGTTTTTAAATTTTTAGGGATTTTTATTCCTTTTTTAGGATATTATTTTGGTGTTAAGGAATTTAGAGTGTATTTAGAGAATTATAGGGTTTTTAGGGTCATATGTTTTTTTGGATGTTTAGGTTTTTGTTGAGTTTTTAGGGGTTTTCTATTTTTAAGACATTTTAAGAAAAATTATGGGTTTAAAGTTTGTTTAGAGGTTATAGTGGTGTTTTATAGTTTTTATGTAATTTTAGGGTTTTTATGGTTTTTATAGGCTTCAAGTGTTTTTATATTTTTTGGTTTTAGGTATTTTTATTGATTTTTTTGGTTTTCGGTTTTTAGGGATATTTTGGGTTTTTTGTGGTTTTAGGGCTTTTTGTTTTTTTTGTTTTTAGGGGTTTTAGGTTTTATTAGGTTCTTAACCTTTTCTTAGGGTTTTTAGGATTTTTAGGGGATTTGTGTTTCTATGGAGTTTTCGGGATTTTTTAGTTCTTTTTTAGGGTTTTTAGTGGTGTTGATGGGTTTTAGGATTTTATTATTTTTAGGATTTGTTTTTTAATTTTTATGGGTTTTTTGAGTTTTTATGTTGTTTTAGTTTTTATAGTTTTTAAGTTTATTTAGGGTTTTTTATATTTTTAGGGGTTTAATGTGTTTTAGTTTTTTTATTTTTGAATTTTTACTGTTTTTATGGTTTTTAGGGCTTCTTTGGGAGTTTTGTGTGTTTCTAAAATTTTTATTATCTTTAGGGGTTTTATGTTTTTCTCTATTTTTATGGTTTTCAGATGGGTTATTAGATATTATTAGGTTTTTTCTGTTTTTATGGTCTTGTATGTTTTTTTGGTGTATTGAGCGTTTTAAGGTCTTCAAGGTTTCAGGATTTTTTTGTTTTTTGGGTATTTAGGGGGTTTTGTGTTTTTTTACTATTTTTAAGGGTTAAAGCATTTTTATTGATTTTAGTGGTCTTTATGGTTTATGGGTTTTATGGCATATTAATGTTTTTAGTGATTTTTTGGTTTTTTGGTTTTTTTGGTTTTGTGGGTTTTTATGGTCCTTTTAGGATTTAGGGTTTTTAGAGTTTTTTATGTTTTTAAGGGATTTATGTGATTTTAGGTTTTTAAGGAATTTAGGGGGTTTATTTTTTTTTAGGGATTTTTAGGGATTGTTTTCATATTTTTATGATTTTTAAGGGTTTATTGGGATATTGAATGTTTTATAATTTTTTAGGGTTTTGAGGTGTTTTAGGGTTTTAAGATTATTTTATGTTTTTATGGGATTTAAATATTTTTAGGTTTTTAAGGTTTTCTTAATAGATTTTAGGAATTTTATGGTTTTCTACTTTTTTAGGCATTTTAAGTATTTTTTCTTCTTTGGATTTTCATTTTTGTAGGTTTTTAGCGATTTTATGTCTTTTTAGAGTTTCATATGGTTTTTACAGTTTTTAAAGTTGTGTTTGGGTTTTTACTTCTTTTTTTTGAGTCTTTAAGGGTTTAAGGTTTCTAGGTATTTTCAACGTATCTAGGGCCTAAAGGGTGTTTTTTGAATTTTTAGTGAGATTTCGGGTTTTATTGGTTTTTAAGGATTTTTAAGGTTATTAGGGGTTTTATTGTTTTTTGGTTTTTAGGATTCTTTATTTTTTTAGGTGCTTAAAGTGTTGTTAGCTTTTGAAGGTATTATCATGGATTTTGGTTTTTTATCTTTATTATAGAGGTTATTTTTTTTAGGTTTTTAGGGTTTAAATGGATTTTGAGGGTTTTTAGGGTTATTTTTTTTTTTGGGTTCTGTGGTTTTTTATGAGATTTTATATTTTTGATGGGTTTTTAGAGATTTTTAAAGCTGTTATAGTTTAATACTTTTTAGATTTTTAGTGGTTTTTATGTATTTTTTGGGGTTTTAAAATATTATTTATCTCTTTTTTATGGTTTTTAGGGTTTTAATGGGTTTTGGGGTATTTTTTAAATTTTATAAATTTTTAGGTTTTTTGGGGTTTAATTGTTTTATTTTTTCTAGGTTTTCTATGGTTTGTTATTTTTAGTGATATTTTAGGGTTTTCATGAGTTTTCATGTTTTTTGGGAGTTTTAGGTATTTTTTAGGTATTTTATTATTTTTTAGGATTTTTAATGATTTAGTGGGTTTTTAGTATTTTATGGGTGTTTATGGATTTTAGAAATTTTTTGATTTTAGGGTTCTTAGTTTTTTAACGGTTTCATGTTTTTTTAGGATTTTATGGTTTTTTAGGGGTTTTCAGAGGTATTAGGGTGTTTTATATTTTTCTATATTTTTTATGATATTTATGGGCTTTTAGGGTTTTTAGGGATTTTGAGGATTTCAAGTGTTTTCTGGGTTTTTTTTTGTTTTTTGGGTTGGTTTTAGTTTTTTAGGATTTTTAATGGTTTTTTTTTATTTTTTTATGTTTTTGAATGTTTTCTACATTTTTAGTGGTTTATAGGGGTTTTAGGGTTTGTAACGATTTTATGTTTTTAGTGGGATTAAGTGACTTTAGTATTTTAAGGTCTTATTAGGGGTTTTCATTATTTTAGAATTTTTAGGTATTTTTTGGATTTTCTGGATTTTAATGTTTTTTGGGTATTTTTATGGGTTTAACAGTTTCTTTAGGTTTTTAGGGGATTAGGGTTGTTAGAGTTTTTTTATGTTTCAAGGGTTTTAATTATTCTTTAGTTTTTAGGGTTTTCTTATTGGTTTTTTGGGTTTTAGGTATTTTTAGACCTATAGGGATTTTTAGGGCTCTTTATGTTTCTATGGTTTTAGTTTTTAGGGTTTTCATAATGGTTTTTTATGTGTTTTTAGATTTTTATGGTTTTCTTTGTTTTCTTTAAGGATTATAGGTATTTTTAATTACCCATGTATTTTATGGGTATTTTATGTTTTTTTTGTTTTTTTAGGTTTATTAGGGATTTTGAGGTTTTGGGGGTTTTATGGTTTTTGTTGAGTTTTCATGTTTTTTGAGTTTTTTGGGGGATTAATGGTTTTTGAGTGTATTCTAATGTTTTTAGGGGTTTAAAGGTGTTTTAAATATTTTTTATGGTTTTAAAGGATTTATGTGTTTTCCATATTTTTATGTTTTTAGGGTTTTTATGTGTTTTAGGTGTTTTGGTGTCTATTTTGTGGATTTTTATGGCTTTAGTAGTTATTTATATTTTTAGAGGTTTTATGTGTTTTAGGGTTTCTTGGGTTTTCATTGGGTTTTTCAGGGATTTTAGGGTTTTTCTGTTTTTAGGGATTTTTTAGGTTTTTAATGTTTTAATGTTTTTAGGGATTTTAAGAGTTTTATGGGGTTTTAGGGTTTTAGTGTTTTTATATATTTTTAGGGATTTAGGGTATTTTTAGTTTTTTTAGTGTTTTTATGTTTTTTAGATTTTATAAATATTTTAGGGTTTCAATGGGTTTTATGATTTTAGTTGGTTTTTAGGGTTTTATGTGTTTTTCCGTGTTTTATGGTTTTTGGGGATATTATGTTTTTTAGGGTTATTAGAAATTTTTTATGTTTTTTGGTTGTTTCAGTGTTTATTGGTTTTTAAGGTTTTTTTAGGGGGGGGGGGTTCAGGGTTTTTATGGGTTTTATGTTTGTAATGTTTTTTTTGGGATTCTTTTGGATTTTTATGTGTTTTTAGATCTTTTTTTTTGGATTTTTTTGGGGGGGGGGTTGTTATTTGGTTTTTTGTCGTCCAGGGTGATTTTTTGAGTTTTTTTAGGGATTTATTGTTTCTTAGAGAATATAACATATTTAGTGGTATAAAATCTTTTTTAGAGTTTTATTGGTATTTTTGGGTTTTTCGGTGGTTTTAGTTTTATGAGGTTTTATGGGTTTTTTGTGTCTTTATGATTTTTTGTGTTTTTTAGCATTTTTAGGTTTTTAGGGATTTTAAGTGATTTTAGGTTATGAAGGATTTCATTGGGGTTATCAAGGTTTCAGGGTTTTTCTCATTTTTAATAATTTTTAATGTTATTTTAGGATTTTTATGGTCTTTATATGTTTTAAGGATTTTATAGGTTTTAACGATAATAGGTTTTTAGGGGTTTTATGATTTTTTTGTGGTTTTTCAAATTTTTAGAGTTTTAATATTTTTTAGAGTTCTTTAAAAAATTTAGTTGTTTAAAGTGTTTTTAGAGTTTTTTAGGGTTCTAATATTTTTTTGTATTTTAAGGTTTTTATGATTTTTAATGGTTTTTAGTGGTTTTAGGGTTTTTAGGTTTTCAGTATTTTTTAAGTTTTTTAGTATTTTAAATGTATTTAGGTTATAAAGGTTTTAATAGGGCTTTTAATGATTTTTTAAATTTTTAGGGATTATTAGAGGTTTTTAAGGATATTTATGGGTTTTTGGGTTTTTATGGATTTTGTGGGTTATAAATGGATTTTTAGAGTTTCAGGTTATTTGTGATTTTTTATTTATAGGGTTTTTATTTTTTTTGGGTTTTGTGGTTTTTTGGAGTATTTTAATGATTTTAGGTGGTTAATTTTTTTTATAATTTTCAATGGTTTATGGTTTTTATGAGGAGTTAGGGGTTTTATGGATTTTAGGTGTTTTTATGATTTTTAGTGTTTTTAATGGTGTTATGGGTTTTTTTCATTTTTTATATTTTTAGGTGTTTAATGTGATTTTTGGTTTCTAAAATTTTTATTAGTGTTTTTAGGGTTTTATGATTTTTATAATTTCAGGGATTTATAAGTATTTTTGACACTTTTATGGATTTTAGGATTTCTAGGGATTTTGTGGGTTTTCATGGTATTGTGGTTTTTTTGGGTTTTCAGTGTTTTTTTGTGTTATGAAGTTTTTAGAGATTTTAACATTTTATAATTTTAAAGTTATTTTAGTGTATTATTTGGTTTTTGTGAATTTTTATTGTTTTTGAGGTTTTTATGGATTTTATGATTTTTAGGGATTTAAAGGCGGTTTTATGGTTTTTACGGTTATCAACATTTTTTTTGTTTTTTAATAGCATTAATAATTTTTAGGATTCAAGGTTTTCCTATGGTTTTTCTTGGTTTTTAAGTGTTTTTTATTTTTTAGGGATTTTTAGGTATATGTAAGGTTTTTATGTTTTTTACTGTTTTTTAGAATTTTAAATATTTTATGGTTTCGGGGTTTTTATTGTGTTTTTGGGTTTTTTTATTTTTTTAATTTTTATGGGTTGATATGTTTTTCACATTTTTTAAAAAAATTTATGGTTTAATGTGTTTTTTATATTTTTATGGGTATGTGTGGTTTTTAGGGGTGTTTAGGGGTTTTATAGTGTTTTATGGGGGTTTTGGGGGTTTTCGCGTTTTTTCGGTTTTATGGGATTTTAGTGTTTTCAGCTTTTTAAAAAATTTATTGGGGTTTTTGGAGATTTTTAGGATTTTAATAGTTTTTATGTATATTTAGGTATATTTAGTATTTCAATGGGGTTTTTAGGGTTTTGGGGATATTGATTGTTTTTATTTTTTTAGTGTTTTGAGGGTTTTAACAATTTTTAGGTTTTTAGGGGTTTTAAGTGTTTTTAGGTTCTAATATTTTCTTAAATTTTTTATTTTTTTAGGGTTTTTAGGTTTTAGGTAATTTTGAGGTGTGTTTTAAAATCATTATGGTTTTTAAATACTTATGTGTTTTGAGGGGTTTTAGTTTTATTTAGGTTTTTGGTTTTTTTTTGTTTTAAGGGTTTTTTAGAGTTTTTAACACTTTTAAAGGTTTAATGGTTTTTTTGAGTTTTTATGTTTATTTAGTATATTTATGGTTTTTTTGGGTTTTTACTAGTTTTAGGGGTTCTTATAGATTTTATGGTCTTTATGGTCTTTATATAATTTTTATGGTTTTATTATTTTTTAGGTTTTTAATTTGTTTAATGTGTTTTTAGTTTTTATGTTTTTTATAGGGGTTTCAGGGGTTTTATGGTTTCTTACATTTTAAGGTATTTTTATGGATTTTTACGATTTATATGGGGCTTAAGATTTTTATATATTTTCATTGTTTTTAGGGTTTGATAGTTTCTTAGTTGTTTTAGAGTTTTTCCTTTTTAATATTTTTATGGGATTTATGTTTTATAGGATTTTTAGGATTTTATTAGGGTTTTTATGGTTCTTATAATTATTTATGTTTTTATGTATATTTTGGGATTTTAAGGATTTTTATGATTTTAGGGTTTTAGAGGGATTTTTTGGGTTTTTAGGGTATTATTGGGTACTATTGTTTTTTTGTTTACAAGGGTTTTTTGAGTTCTTTATGGTTTTTAATATTTTTAGAGTATTCCATTGTTTTAGGGAATTATTTGGTTTTAAGATTTTTTTGGTTGTTCGGTTTTTATTGGTTTGTTCAAATTTTTATGTTTTTATGGATTTTTTTTGTTTTTAGGGGGTTTTACAGTTTTTTTCTTTTTATGGTTTTTAGGGTGTTTAGCATTTTTAGGTTTTTAAGATTTTTATGTGGTTTTAGGTTTTTAACGTTTTCTTAAGGTTTTTTGGGGTTTTAGTATTACTATGGTTTTTTGGGATTTTTTTCGATTTGATTAGGAATTTTTTGCTTTCTTATGTTTTTAGCGTTTATAGAGATTTTTTGGAATTTTTTTAATTTTAGAGGTTTTATAGTTTTTTGGTTATTTATAGTTTTCTTCGAGTTTTTATGTTTTTTATGGTTTTTAGGGTTTCAAACATTTTTTGTTGTGTATATTATTTTTATAGATTTTAATTGTTTTTATGGTATTTATGTGCTTTTAGGGTTTTAACAGTTTTAGTGGTTTTATAGTTTTTAGGGGTTTTAGGGTTTTAGGGTATTTTACGGTATTTTGGGTTTTTAGAATTCATTAGGTTTTTTAGGGTTTTAACTATTTTTAGGTCTTTATGGTTATCATTTGGATTTTATGGGATTTTGACGTTTTTTATGTTTTCATGATTTTTAGGTCATTTTAGGATTTGAATGGTTTTTATGGTTTTTGGGTTTTTGGTTTTATAGGGAAAGGAAGGCTTGAGACAAGGCAAGCCTGGTCCCCCAAAATTTATTAAAAAAGAAAAAGGCAACAACAAAATGTTACATGGGGGGATTACATAACTGAGTGTGAAATTCACCCTTCAAATCAGATTACACAAGTAGAGAGAAAGAAGACGGGGCGATGAAGGACCACGTCGAGATCCTCTCCACGATAGCCTGCTTGGAAAGGGCATCCACAACCACATTAGCCTCCCGATAGGCATGTGTCACATTGAGGTTCTGCCTTTGACAGAGGGTAAGAAACTCCACCCATTGAGGGAGAATCGTCTAGGAGATATTCCTAGATCTATTTTTGAGGGCATTCACCGCAAGCATAGAGTTAGATTCAAGATAGAGAAAGACCCATCCAAAGTGGATGAAATACTTAATCACCTTCATTATAAGCCACATTTCAACTTTAATGGTGCACCCATAACCAATAAAGGGGTGGAAACATCCTCTGACGAAGCCCCAATAGGTGCGGAAGACCCCACCACACCCAGGAGGACCAGGCGCACCCAGAGCGGCTGCGTCCACGTTAACCTTAATCTAGGAGGGGAGCAGGGGGATCCAGCGAATGAACATGGGAACCAGTGGTTTCTTGGCCCTGACGGAGACACCAAGAAGCCGAAGGATAACGAGGTAATTGACATCATTCTCCATCGAGCCTATATGAATGTGGAATGCTGCATAAACTGCCTAATGAATCATCACCACCCCACCAAGGAAGGAGAGTTGCTTCTTGTTAAAGGAAGTCATGTTCGATGTAGTCCAAATATAATAAATTGTGGCAATGGAAGAAAATAGTAGAAAGTGATGCACCTGATCATTGTAAGACCAGCTGGTCGGGCTACCCAGAAGCACAAAGAGAGGCCTGCCCAGGAAAAGTGGAAACCCAAACATCTGTTGGAAGTATCTCCAGAGCGTAGTGCCAAACCTGAATTAAAATAAGGTGTGTTGAATAGTCTCTTCAGCACATAAGCAAACAAAGAAGACAGAGGCAAGGCTGTGCCCAGCTTTATACAACTGATTCTATAGGGGCAGTTGGTTTTTCCACATTTTCCAATGATGCAGGTGGCTGGCCGGGGGGTGAAGTTCCTCCTAAAGCTGGAGAGCTAGGCCAGGGAAGGGGAGCCCCAGGCACGTTTGTACCAATAGTAATCCTTAGTATTAAGCTGACTAATGACGTTGGTTTTCCATATCAAGGTGTCATTATCAACAATGGTGTATCACTGAATTTGCATAATGATTTCAGGTGGGAGGAGTATCTCAAATTCTTCCAGCCAAGGAATAAAATCCGTCATGGACAATATTCTAAGGACAATAGGAGGATTCATATATTTCTACAAAGTCCCATCAATACAGGGTGAGGAACAAGCATTCAAATATGCGTGCTTAGAGATGATCCATTTCGAGAGATAAATTATTCCCTTGTACGAATCACAGATTGTTGGCCAAATAGAGGAATTAAATTATCATTTGAACTCATCAGAGAGCTTAATCACAAACCTCTCTCGAGTGAAACCAAGGCCCCCATCATTAGATTAAAACAGTCCCCAGGTAAATTTTTCAGGGAGTGAATCATTGAATATTCCATGATCCTTGATGCCAATCCCCCCCTAAGTCAATTGTCATAGTACATTCTTTCCTGGACATTGAAATCAATTTCCTTTCACTAATGCATCCTGTCCAGGAAAAGATCCTATTTTTTCTTGATGGATTACCACGCCAGGAACTCGTAGTGTTGGAAGATCATCTAGATTGAGGACAAATTCCATTTTTCAGATTGCCCAATATGGAGGATATCATCAGCATAGAATAGGTGAGATTGTACATAAAGATCTCTCCCTTCCTTAATTGGATTTTAGAGTCCGGGCTGCCATAAATCGATGATCAACCTAATCAAGTAATCTTTAGTGATCGTGAAGAGAATTCCTCAGAGCGGATCTCCATATCTGACACCACAAGAGTAATGAAAAACCCCTTATGAGATCCATTAATTAGGTTGGATACCCAAACACTACTAAATATGTATGTAACCATCTTGATGAAGCTATTCGAGAAACCATATTTGGAGAGAAACTAAAAAATAAAACTCCACTTGATAGTGTAGAAAGCCTTATAGATGTCAATCTTTAGAGAAAAATTGCCATTTTTGGAACACTTCTGCATGATGTTTATGCCCTCTATGGTAGTGAAAAGGTAGTACTCGATACATCTCCCCAAAACAAACCCGAATTTATTTGGGGTAAGTATCGCTCCGACAAATTTCTCAATTATCATGAATAGAATCTTACTGATGATCTTGGGAATATTATTCCCGATAGCCACTGGCCAGAAGTCCCCAAATTCAATGTCATTATCCTGTTTGGAAATCCAGTAAATGAAATTTGTGTTGACACTGTGTGGGAATGAGCTGGAGAGGAAGAATTTCCTAAAATAATTGGTGATTTCCACATGCATGACATCCCGTTAAGACATAAAGAACATGTTAGATAATCCATCCGGTCTTGATGCACTGTCCATGTTCAAAGAGAACAAAGCATCCTTGATTTCCTCCTCAAAGGAGGAATTTGTAAAAGCTTTGTTCTATTGCTCATCAATGCTTGGCATGATGTAATCCATCAAAGGATGAGAATAAACCCCACCATCATCAATATAAATCTCATGATGTGATCAACAATAGAATTAGAGATGTCATCATCCTAAGTGAAGGTAGAACCTAAGATACAGACTACTTTTAAGAACATTTTATCCATTTTACCTCTATGGAATCGGTGGAAGAATTTGGAACTGTGATCCCCATACATGAGCCATCTAACATTGAATTTGATTTTAACTATCTATTAATTATGTACCAAAATATTATTGATCTTGGAAGGGAGATGCAACTCCTCTTTAGAGGGTATAGACGAATGGTGGTTGGAGGATTGGAGGGAGGAAAGCTAGTGTTTAGCTACCCAAATATCAACATCCAACCCAGAGAAGTGGTTCCTGTTCCACTCCTTGAGTGAGGCTTTTATATTTTTGAGCATAGAGAATAGGATAAAATAATGACTACCATGGAAATCATCACTCCACCCACTAGTGAAAATTTCCCTGCATCCTAGAACTATGATCTAGGCATTATTGAACATGAAGGGTAGGGGTGACAACCTTGGAGAACCCATCAAGAAGTTAGCAATCAAAGGATTATGGTTTGAGTTAAACTTGGGGAGAGTAAATCCAGAGACATCGTAAAGAGCATTTATGCCACTAATCCAATAGAAGCATATATCCATCTTGTTGTCTTGCCTTCAATTAATAGTGAACATTCCCCATGTAAAGGAGGCTCCAGCAAAAAAAACATCCATCAAGTCACAAGTATCTATGAAGTAGGAAAAGTCCTCAGGAACCGAGTGAGAGAATTTGGAGCAAATCCTATCATCTGGGTGCAAGGCAGTGTTGGAGTCTCCAATGACAATCCTGTTGATCCCAATGAGCTCATTTAAGTGAGCCAATTCTCCCATTTGGCCCTTCTCCTTATGTATGACCCAGAATCATACATGAAGGATAGAGAGGAAGAATAATCATTAAATCAAACATACAAGGTGATGATTTTCATACTCACATATAAAGACATCAGATGGATTTCATCATGTTTCAGCACCCATAGGGTGTCCAGGACGTTCTCATTAGAATCCATTGCAACAAAGTAGTAGCAAAGGTTACCCCAATTTAAAACCATACATTTATCAAAATAGATCATTAGTTTAGTGATTCCAAGAATAATGGGCCTTTGAGATGATAGAAAATGCCTAATAGATTTGTTACTGGGAGGGTTCCCAATCCCCTGGAAATTCAAAAAAAGGATAATAATTATTTAAGGCGGGTTCCTCCCCTATCACAGGGTAGATGTTCACTGCCTTTTCAATTACATCTAATCCCCTTCTTCACGGGCCATATAATGAGGTTATTATTAGGAGAAGGATTGGTGGATTTAGGGATCTGGTTTTTCAGACCATATAGAGGTTGAGGACCATCCTCATAGAGTAGATCCTCATCAGAAAGCTTGGAGGATCCTTCCATTTGATCTGAAACCCCCCAGTATAATTCTCAGCCTCGTAATCCCAGATGCTAATACTGAGAGGGGTGAATCTATTCAGGGTGAAAAGATCTACATGGGAAGAAATAATTATCGGGTTTCACTTGGTGGCCTTACCAGAGGACATAGTCGTAAATGAGTCATCATTCACCAGTAGGGTAGCCTTGGGAGAGCAGTCCTTCGTTGATTGACATGATGCAGCTTCTGGGATATGAGATTTTAGAGAGTCCTCCATGGTCTTGACCACATGAGGGACTGGGATGGTGGTAGGGGTTGGTCCCGAGGTATCAGATACCAGATCATACAGCATGTCAGTAAGATGGGTGATATCTATCCCAGCGGGGGTGTGAGACCTGCTGGTACTAGACAACAGAGGAAGCAAGGCTGCAGGCACATCATCAGTCATCTCTAGGATGGTGTGTGGAGAGGGGGAATCAGGCCTAGAATCCACACCCTATATATGAGGGGGCGCCTCCTGGTAGTAGGTTTCATCCACCATCAGCACCTCATTGGGAAAGTCGGTAAGAGGCCCCGTAGAGTTCACCACCAAAGTAGGATCCAGGTTGTGAGACTCCCCCAATAGTCTTTGAGTGGAGGTAGAGGTCTGAAAAAACATAGGGATCCTAGGGACCTCGGAAACTGGGGGTTTGATCCTCCCCACTCCATATCCACGATTCTTATTGTAAGAGTCAACATCATTCCCTTTAAGATTGAAATTTTAACACACCTTCACTCTTTGATAGTCAGAAATAAGGTGTCCAAAGAGATTGTAGTGAAGGAAAAGTCAAGGATTGTGCTCATACTGAATTTACAATGTGAAGTTGTCTCTAGTTGTTTTGAGTACAACCTCCTCAACCAGCAGGGATGATAAATCGACTTCAACAAGGATGTGTTCATAGTGTCTGTATTTTGCATTGTCTATCTTCTTATCAATTCATATAGGAAAGCCCACTAAGGAAAAAATGTACCATAGAATCATAGGGTTCCAATAGAGTCATCTTAACATAAAAATATAGATCCATACATTCATATTGGAATTCTTCAGATTCGAGGGATCAAATTTATGATCCCACTTGTGAATATGAAGGAGGACATGCTTCAAATTGAGATAGCCAAAGCTCCATGCTCATCGCTTCCATTCGTCCGATGGGAAGATTATGTGGTAGTACCCTCTCCCCATAACAGTGATCCACCATTCAGAGAAACCCCAGATATCCATGATCTGATTAGTGAGGTTAAAAATTTCAATATTCACTCTCCCTTCAAAGTCAACACCCAGGAAATTATGGAGAAGCAGTAGAGATTTATCCTTTCCTCCACTTCCTCGCAATTAGCCGAGACATGAGCTACTCGTCCCTTCCGAATCACTCGACTAGGAGAGGGTGAATCAAAATCCAAAAAGGAAAGTGAATTCACTGATTTCATCACCTTCGCAAGGTTACGCTTTAACCCTCACGTCTCTAATGCATCGTGAGTCGCACCAATCTTTGAGGGCGGACGTTTATAGAGATGGAAACGCTCCCTGTGACCACACAACTCTTGTAGGGCCGGAGCCATCTCTACCCTACCGTCAGGGGGTAGCATGGCCAGAGGCTGAGCAGGATCCCCACCTCCACCTAACATCCATCCTTATTCCATATTTCGTAGGTTTTATAGGGTTTTTTTTTCATTTTTTAGGTTTTTTGGTATTTTAATTTATTTTAGTTTTTTTTATTTTATAATGGTTTCAATGTATTTAGGGTTTTATTAAATTTTTAGTATTTATTATTGATATTTATAGGATTTTTATGGTTAAACCATTTTTTAAGGATTTTGAGTGTTTTTTTGGGTTTTTTAGCAGTTTTAGGGTTTTTTGGTTTTTTGGGTTTTTGTGGATTTTTGTGTTTTTTATGGTTTTTAATATTTTTTTGAGTTGTTTTATGTTTTTGGTGGTTTAAAGGGGTTTTTAATTCTTCAGTTTTTTCTTAGGGTATTTATGGGTTTTATGATTTTTAGGTATTTTAGGGTATTTCATGGTTTTTAGGGGTTCTAATGGTTTTTAGGGTTTTTAGGGTTTTTATGGTTTTTATGGTCTGTAAGGGGTTATAGGGTCGTTGGCATTTTTTACATTATTTTTGGGTTTTATGTGTTTTTATTTCTTTTTAATGTTTTTTTTTGTGTTTGCCAATGTTTTTGGGGTTTTTTAAAATTTTTGGAATTTTGAAATAATTTTATGGGTTTTTAGGGTTATTAGAGATTTTGAGGGTTTTTATGGTTTTTACAGATTTTAGAGTTTTTATAATTTTTAGGTTCATTAGTGTTTTTAATTGTTTCTTTGTTTTTAAGGAATTCTTAGGCGTTTTCAGCGTGTTTATGGTTTTTATTATTTTATGATTATTAGGTACTATTTTTTATTTTAAGGAGTTTTAGGTTATTTTTGGGATTTTGAGGATTTTGAGGCTTTTAATGGTTATTTATATTTTTTAGATAATTTATTTGTTTTTTGGGTTTGATGGACTTTTATTATGTTTTTCAGGTTTGTAATGTATTTTAGAGTTAATAAATTCTTAAGAAAATGGTTTTTTGTGTTTTTAGTGGTTTTAGGGTTTTTTGTTTGATGTTTTTCAAGGAATAGGGTTTTATGATTTTTAAGGTTTTAAGGGTATTTTATGGTTGTAGTGATTTTTATGGGTTTAAGGTCCTTTGGAGTTTTTAATGATTATTTGTGTTGTCATGTTTTATGGGTTTTAGTTTATTTTAGGTTTTAATGGTTTTCTAAGGGTTTTTCATGTTTTTAGTGGGTTTTTACATTTTTAGGGTTTCTAGGGTTTTTACTATTTTTATGGGGTTTTGGTGTTTTTAGAGATTTTGAGGGTTTTTAGGGTTTTTAGAGAGTTTCTGTGTTTTTAGTTTTTTTGGGTTTTTCAATTTTTTACATTTTTGAAGTCTTCTTAGGGATTTTTAGGTTTTAAACATTTTAAGGGATTCAAGGGTTTTCTTATAATTTTTGTGATTTTTATGGATTTTTAGGGTTTTTATGAATTTTGAGTGTTTTATGGGTTTTATTGTAATTTATTTATTTTTATTTGGTTTTTATATTTTTTTGGGTTTTTAGGTTTTTGGTGTTTCATAACGTTTATATGTGTTTACTGGTTCTTTATAGTATTTTTGGTCTTAGGGTTTTTTGGGTTCTTAGATTTTTTATGGTTTTACAGTTAATTATGATTTGTAGGGGATTATGGTATTTTGGGGTTTTAGGGTTTTTAGTGGTGTTTAGGTTTTTAGTTGATTGATGTTTTTTTATGGTTTATAGGGTTTTTATTATTTTTTGCATTTTTGGGATTTTTCCAGATTTTTAAGACTTTTATGGTTTTTATGGTTTTTACGGATTTTGAATGTTTTTAGAATTTTTTGGGTTTATAGGATTTTTTTTCAGTTTTTATGGTTTTTATAATTTGTTGTTGTTTATAGTGGTTTATAGATTTTTTAGTGGGTTTTTAGTGTTTTTATAAGTAATTAGGTTTTTCTGGGTTCTTATCTTTAAGGTTCTTTTGGGTTTTGGTGTTTTAGGGTTTTTTTAGTTTTTTTGGATTTTTTGAATTTGTTTTGTTAGGGGTTTTAAATATTTTTTGGTTTTAAAGGGTTTATTAGGGTTTATTTTGGGTTTTATAATTTTTTATATTTTTAGGTATTTATATATATATATTTGAGAATTTTTATGATTTTTAGGGATTTTATGAATTCTAAGGGGTTTTACGGATTTTGGGGGTTTAGGGACTTATATGGGTTTTAGTATTTTTAGGTATTTATGGGTTTTAAGTGTTTTTAGGTTTTATGTATTTTTTTGTGTTTTCTGGGTTTTTAATGTTATTTATGTTTTTCAGGATTTTTTATAATTTTTATGTTTTTAGGGTTTTTAGGTGCTTTGAGGGTATTTTGGGCAAGGAAGGCTCGAGACCAGGAAAGCCTGGTCCCCCAAATATATACCAAAAGAAAAGTACAAACATAGTGATACAAGGAGTGGTTACATAACAGGGTGTTCAACTCACCCTTCAAGTCAGAGTCAACGAATGAAGAGTAGGGAGGCGTGGAAAAAAAGGACCATAGCGAGCACCGCTCCGCAATGGCTTGTTTGGAGAGAGCTTCTACAACCGCATTCGCCTCCTGATAGGCGTGTTTCACAGTGAGATTCAACCTTTAGCACATGGTGAGTCATTCCATCTACTGGGTGAGGATCCTCTAGGGAACACACCTTGATCTGTGTTTAAGAGCGATCATAGCAAGCATGGAGTTACAATCAAGACACTAAAATCTCCAGCCAAACCTGACAGCATACTCAATCTCCTTTATCCTGGCCCACAATTCAGCTTCAAGGGCACACCCATCACAAATGAAATTCTAGAAACAGAATTTTATGAAGCCCCAATATGTACGGAAAACTCCACCACATCCAACAGGACCCAGCGTGCCAAGCGCTGCACCATCCACATTGACCATAATCTAGGAGGGGAGTGGAGGGATCCATTGAATAAACTTGGGAACAATCGGTTTTTTTGACCTTCTAGAGACCCCAAGTAACCGAAGGATGATGAGGTCACTAACATCATTCTCCATATGGCATATCTTAATACGGGAAGACGCATAGACTACCATGTGTATCGTTATGACACCACCATGAATGGAGAGCCATTTCTTATTGAAGGACTCTACGTTCCGAGCGAGGGTATTTTTAGGTTTTTCGGGTTTTTATATTTTTATTATGATTTTGTGGTTTTATGGTTTTTTCAAATTTTAAAGGGTTTTAAGGTTATTTAGAGTATATAAAATTTTTGGAGTTTGAATAGTTTTTAGAGATTTTTTTATTTATTATAATTTTCATATGTTATTGATTTTTTAATGTTTTAGGGGTTTTTATGGGTTTTATTGATATTTATGGGTTTTGGGGATTTTATGTAATTTTTAGACGTTTTTATGTTTAATTATCATTTTGTAGTTTTATTGGTGTTTTTAAGGATTCTACGATTTTATGATTTTCATAATGTTTTTCTGTGTTTTTTGGATTTTTTACTTTTTTGGGAATTTTTAACACTTTTTTAGTTTTTTTTGGTTTTTTGGATTTTGATGGATTTCAGGGTTTTTAGGGTTTTTATGGTTTATATTCATTTTTTAAGGATTTTGGGATTTTTGTGGTTGTTATGTGTTTTCTTGGGTTTTTAGTATCATTTTATGGTTTTTAGGGGTTTTAGTGGTTTTAGGTTTTTTAGGTGTTTTAATTTTTTTTAGATTTCTAAGGACTTTTTAGGGGTTTTCAAGGAATTTAGTTTGTTTTTACATTTATTTATGAGTTTTTTTATTTTTAGGTGTTTTAGGGATTTTTAGTGTCTTATAGTATTTATATTTTTTTCGTATTTTGTAGGTTTTTTATATTTGTGAGGTTTGTATGGTGTACTTATAGTTTTTGAAGGTTTTTATGTTTTTTACATTTTTATGATTTTTTGTGATTTTAGAGATTATTTACGACTTTTATTGCTTTGTATGGTTTTAGGGATTTTTTGGAATTTTAGATTTTTGTAGGGTTTAGGGATATTTATCATGTTTTTATTTTTTTAGAGATTTTGGAATTTTTATGTGTTTTAATTTTTCATATTTTTTTAAAATTTTTAGTGATTTAGATAGATTTTAGAGATTTTTATTGTTGTTGGGGATTTTTTGGGATTTTAGTGGTATAAAGTTTTTATGGTTTTTATAGGGTTTATGGGTTTTTAGGGGTTTAAGGGTCTTTTTAGCAATTTTTAGGTTTTTTTGAATATTTTCATGTATTTTAGGGTCTTTAGCGTCTTTTAGGATTTATGTGTTTTAAGTGTTTTTATGATTTTATGGTTTTCTAAGGGGTTTTCCGGGTATTCATGTTTTTTTATGTTTTGGGGGATTTTTATGGTTTTTTTGATGTTTTTGTAATTTTGGGTTTTTATTTTTTTAGGGATACTAAGTAATTTTTGGTTTTTATGGTTTTTAGGGGTTTCTAGGTATTTTAGGGATTTTATGTTTTCCTTGATTTTTAATATTTTCGTAGGGTTTTTCATGTTTTTAATGTTTTTTACATGTTTACGGATCCATAGGGATTTTAGGATTTTCAGGGATTTTATGATTTTTATGATATTTTACTATTTTTTGGATTTTGAGGGTTTTTTAGGTTTTTATGATTTTTATGGTATTTATGGTTTTTATGGTTTTTATGGTGTTTTGGTTTTTTGGGATATATTTGAAGTTTTAGGGGTTTTAATTTTTTTTTTGAGTTTTTTGGTTTTTTGTTGTTGAATGGTTTTTAATATTTTTTAGATGTTTTAGGATTTTTAATTTTCTTGGGTTTTTAAGATTTTAAGGAGTGTTTATGGGTTTTAGGGGTTTTAGGATCTTTTTAGGGGGTTTTAGGGATTTTTTACATTTTTAGGGTTTTCAGAGGTTTTTTGTGTTTTTAGGTTTCTAATGTTATCTTAAGGGTTTTCAGGGTTTCTAGGGTATTTTAGGGTTTTAGGGCATAAGAAGTGTGAGGCCAGGGTATTCCCAACCCCCCTAGTTTATTAATATGAAAAATGACACAGCAGACAAGGGAGGGGAGGGGTCAAATGACCCACACCCAAAAACCCTTTACAACCCACACCAAAAAAGAGAAAAGAAAAAACACACAAAGCACAACAAAAAACAAAAACCAAAATGTCCCAAACATCACCCCCAACCAAACAAAAACCATTATCCAGCAGTGTCAACACCATCAGCATCATCTCAATTCACAATATCCAGCCTCCAGAACCTCATCACCAGTTAGAACAACCACCAGCAAAAAGAGAGTCACCAACACTAAGGCCATAAACAACATCTTTATCACATCCTGGCCATACAACGACCAGGATCCAACACCTCCTTTCCTGGAAACCAGCTCCTCTTTCAAACAAAAAATATCATCCAGTATCCTGCTTCTGCCTCAGCAACCAGCAGCACCAAAACCAATCACCACCACCATACCAGATTTATAGCACCCACCACCTCCACTCTAGGGAAGAGATAG
Source organism: Viscum album (assembly GCA_963277665.1). Classification (NCBI taxonomy): domain Eukaryota; kingdom Viridiplantae; phylum Streptophyta; class Magnoliopsida; order Santalales; family Viscaceae; genus Viscum; species Viscum album. The sequence goes on from OY728162.1 coordinate 481,521,000, forward strand.
CCAAATTACAGTAGCTCATCATCCATCAACTCAATATCCGACCAAAATTCAGTAGCAACTTATGAAAAAAAAACCACCAACAACAAACATCATATAATAACTCAAGATCCAGCGACCATCTCTTCCTGACAAGACCAGTTTCAGCATCCCATCATATTCAGAAACAAAATACCACCATCACCCACACTTAAATCAATTCCCCATCATCCACAACTCCTTAAACTCATCATCTAGCAGTAACAACAACTCAAAACAAAACTAGCCACAACTCAAGAACATGCAGAAAAACATATTAGAATGAACATAGCATTGTATGACCATACCTTCATCAGCAGCAAGATCTAAGAAAAAAAAGCAGAATCAGGAAGGAAAACCTGCATCGTTTTTATTTTCATCCACCATGACCCATCGAGATGCCAGAAAATCCAGCAAGACCCTCCTCGGGTCCAAACAAGAAGCACAGATCCGAGCAGAGAACGGAAAATTCCATTTCCAAGAAGTTGCAAAGCCCGTCGAACCCACATATCACCAAAGTGAGGCCAAATATCTCCCAGATGAAGCTACCAGAGCATCCTACCACACCATAGATGAGAACTAAAGAACCAAACACTAGGAGACCTGAACAGCCTAGACAAAACCCAGATCTGACAAGTATACCCAAAACTATGCCATGCACCCCTATGTCCAGTCATCGAAACATCCATCGTGCCTACATTGACTTCACCATCGACCTCTTAGAATTCGCCCATACCATTGGAGAGCCATCACCACCGCCGCCAATGAGAAGCAAAGTCGAGGCCCGAGGAGAATCAGGAACCAGATCTAACAAATCCGATCCAAAACGAAGCAAAAACCAAACCATGCTGTCGCCACTATTTCCTGAAACAACCCACCAGATCCCAGTGACATCAACCATACTCCTCGATTAACACCATCGCGTCAGGGGAGAAATCCACATGAACAGAAATCCCTCCGCATCACAAAACCTGAACAGGAAGAGATCGACGAAGCTGCTGAACAGGATTCCAAGAGGTATCCCTAAAGATCGTCGCATCGGGAGGGAGATCCTAGAAGAGAGCGACAACATTTTTTTCATTTATGTTTTTTATTAGGTTTTTACGGTAGAAGAGGTGTGAGCCCAGCCTATTCCTGACACCCCCCCCCAAATTTATTAATATGAAAAAGACCCAGCAGACAAGGGAGGGGAGGGGTCAAATGACCCACACCTGAAAAACCTTTAAAACCCATGCCAAAAAATAGAAATGAAAAAAAAAACACACAAAGCCCAAAAAAAAACAAAAAATTCCCCAACATCACCCCTAACTAAACAGAAACCATTATCCCGCATCATTAACACCATCAACAGCATCTCACTTCACAATCAACAACCTCCAACACCTTCTCACCAGTCCTAACAAACACCAGCAAAAATAGAGTAACTGACACTAAGGTCACAAACAACAGACTTATCACATACTGTCCATTCAATGACCAGGATCCAGCACCTCCTTTCCAAGAAACAAGCTCCCCTTTCAAACAACAAAAATCTCCCAACATCCTGCTTCCGCCTCAACAACCAGCAACACCAAAATGAATCAAAACCAACATACCTGATTTCAACACCTAGCACCACCACTCAAGGGAAGAGGTAGCCAAATTCTAGTATATCATCAACCACCAACTCAATATCTGACCAAAATTCAGTAGCATCTTATGAAAAAAACAACAACCAATAGCAAACATCATATAACAACTCCGAATCCAGCGACCATATCTTCCTGACCAAACCGGTTTCAGCATCCCATCATATTCAGAAACAAAATACCACTAGCACCCATGCCGAAACCCATGTCACATCATCCACAACTCCTTAAAACCATCATTCAGCAGTAACATCAACTCAAAACAAAACCGGCCACAACTCAAGAACACGCAGACCTGCATATTAAAACGAACACAACATAGTATGACCACACCTTCATCAAAAGAAAGATCCAAGAACAAAAAAGTGGAACCGGGAAAGAAAACCAGCATCTTTTCCCTTTTTGTCCCCCTTGACCCGTTGAGACACCTGAAAATCCAACAATACCCTCCTCGGGTCCAAACAAGAAGCGCAGATCTGAACATAGAACCGAAAACGCCATGACCAAGAAGTCACAAAGCCCATCGAACCCACTTATCACCAAAGAAAGGCCAAATCTCTCCCATAGGAATCCACTAGAACGTCTTGCCGTGCCAAAGATGAGAGACAAAGCACCAAACACCAAGAGACCTGAACAGCCGAGACAAAACCCAGATCTGACAAGCATACCTGAAAATCGGGCCAGACACCCTTCTGTCCAGACGTCGAAACATCCCTCGCACCTGCATTGACTTCACCATCGACCTCATATACTTCACATAGACCGTTGGAGAGCCATCACCGCTGCTGCCAAAGAGTAGTAAATTTGACGCCCGAGTAGAAGCAGGAATCAGATCTAACAAAGCCAATCCAAAACGAAGCAAAAACCAGACCAAGCCGTCACCTCCATTTGCTGAAACAAGCCACCAGATCCCAGCGCCATCAACCATCCATCTCGATTTCCACCATTGCGCAAGGGGAGAAATCCACTCGAATAGAAATCCATCTGCATCACAAAACATGAACTAGAAGAGATCGACGAAGCAGCTGAAGAGGATTCCAATAGGAAACCCTAGAGATCTCCGCATTGGGAGGAGATACCAGGAGAGAGAGGTGGCATTTTTTCATTTTCTTCTTAGGGATTTTTGGTGTTTTGGGAGAATCTTTACGATTTCTTTGATTTTTAGGATTTTTAGAGTTTTTATCAATTTTTTAGGTTATTAGAAGTTTTTTATGCTTTTTTTAATGTTTTCCATGAATTTTTTAGGATTTTTAGGGTGTTTAACATTTTTAGGTATATTTTGAAATTTTTGGATTTTGATAATATTTAAGGGTTTTAGGGATTTTTAGGGATTTTAGAAATTTTAGTGTTTTTAGTGTTTTTATTATTTTTTGGTTATTTTATTTTTTGTGTGTGTTTTTTTTGTGTTTTTTGTGTTTTTTTATTTTTTCTATTTTTAGTGGTTTAAAGAGATTTTTAGAGTTTTTAGTGGGTTTTATAGTTTTTATGGTTTTAGGGTGTTTAAAGTTTTATTTGGGTTTATAGGGATTCTATGGATTTTATGGTCTTTTACGGATTTCAGGATTTTTAGGATTTGTATATTTTAGGGGTTTTAATTGTTTTTTGGTTTTCTTATGTATTTTCAGAGTTTTTTGGATTGTTCATGTTTTTTAGGATTTTTTGGCATTTTTTAATAATTTTATGGTTTTTAGGTTTTTGAGAGTTTGGGGGGGGGGGGTTATAGTTCTTAGGATTTTTAGGGGTTTAATGGTTTTTTAGTTTTTTACAAGTTTTTTCAGTTTTTAAGTGGTTTTAATGGTTTTTAGAGTTTTATAACAATTTTTGGGGTCTAAAGGGGTTTTTAGAGTTTTTAGTGGTTTTAGGGTTTTTATGGGCATTTGGTTTTTCTATGGTTTTTAGAGATTCTTATGGTTTTAGGTGTTTTTATGGTTTTAGGGTCTTTTATGGGTTTTATTATTTTAGGTTATTTTTATGGGGTTTTAGGGATTTTAGAATTTTATCAATTTTTTGGGGTTTTATGTGGTTTTTGTTTTTTAAGATTTTTAAAAGGTTTTTATGGTATTTAGGGGTTTTTTGTTTATATGTATTTATATGTATTTTTATGAATTTTATGGTTTTTTAGAATTTTTAAGTTTTTTATTGGTTTTTAGAGTTTTTATAGTTTTTTTTTGGATTTTTATGTTTTTTTGAGTTTTTTAGATTTTTATGATTTTTTATAGATTGGTAGAATTTTTAGGTGTTTAATGGGGATTTATAGTTTGTAGTGTTTTTTGTTGTTTTGTTTTTAGTGTTTTTGGAGTATTTTTATGATTTTAATGGTTTTATCATTTTTATGTTTTTATGGATATATTTATTATTATGATTTTAAGGTTTTCATAGTGGTTTTTAGTATTTTTTCACTTTATTGATTTTTAGGGGCTTTTTTTGATTTTATGGGATTTTAGGGTTTTATGGATTTTGATAGTTTTAGGGTTTTTTGTGTTTTAGATTTTTTATGGGATTTATTTGTATTTCGGTTTTTATGTTTTGGTCAGGGGTTTTCAGGGTTGTATGGATTTTATGGTTTTTATTGATTTATTGTGGGTTTTTAATATTTTTATGGGTTGTATGGTGTTTATAGACTTTGAAGGATTTCAGGTATTTTTAGGATTTTATGGTTTTTATGGATTTTTTATTCCATTTTGAGTTTTTTTTGGTTTTAATGGTTTTTTAGAGACTGTTTACATTTTTACAGGTTTAATGTGTTCATAGAGTTTTTGTGGATTTGGAGTTTTCTGGGGTTTTATGGGTTTTATGGTTTTTGGGGGGTTTTAGGGTTTTAATGGATTTAGGGTTTTAGAGAAATTTTTATGGATTTTTTAGAGTGATTTGTATCTTTATGATTTTTTATGGTTTGAAGTGTTTTATATTTTATGTTTTTTGCAGGTTTTATCAAGGGTTTTAAGGGTTTTCATGGTTTTTATGGCCTTTTTAATTTTTATAGATTTTCAGGGATTTTTTAGAATTTTTATGGTTTTCTAGGGAATTTAGGGATTTTTATTGTTTTATGGTTTTAAGGATTTTATCATTTTTAATGATTATTAGATGCTTAATGTTTTTTAGGTTTTAAGGTTTTCTAAGAGTTTTTTAAATTTTTGGGTTTTTTACGTGTTTAGGTGATTTTAGGGATTTTGTAAATATTTATGGGTTTCATGGTCTTTATAGATTTTTCATATTTTTGTGTTTTAGGGTTTTTATGGTTTCCAATAGTTTTAGGAATTTTTTTGAGTATTTAGGCATTTTAAAATTTTTAGATTTATTTAAACATTTTAGTGGTTTAAAGGTATTTTATTCTTTCAGTGGTTTCTTAGGGTTTTTAGGGGTTTTTAATTTTTAAGGGTTTTAGGGGTTTGAGGGTTTTTTGGGGGTTTTACGTTTTTAATTGTTTTTAGGTGTTTTGTGGGATTTATGTGTTTTTATTATTTTGATTCTTTCTTATGGTTTTTGGGGTTTTTTATGATTTTGGTATTTTTGTTGCGCTTTTTACAATTTTTATAGTTTTTATGGATTTTGAAAGTTTTAGGGTTTTTATTGTTTCAGAGACTTTTTATGTTTTTAGGGGTTTTAATTTTTTTATGTTTTGAAGGTATTTTAATTATTTTTCTGATTTTTCCTTTTTCTTTTGGATTTTTGCGTATCTTATTATTTTGTAATTGTTTTTATGGACTTTTAGGATTTAAAGGTTTTTAGTAGATTTAGGGTTATTAGGAATTCTATTGTTTTTTGGGTATTGTGTTTTTATTTAGTTTTTGAGCGTTTTAAGTTTATTTAGAGTTTTTAATGTTTTTAATGTTTTTAGGGTTTTTAGATTTTTAGTAGTTTTTTCAATTTTTATGGTATTTAAGATTTTTACGGGTTATAGAGGGGTTTATTGTATTTATGGGGTTTTAGGGCCTTTTTTTGTTTTTAGAGTTCTTAGTGTTTCTTAGGATTTTATGGGTTTTTTGTTTTTATGTTTTTAAGGGTATCTTAGTGTTTACAGAATTTTGAGGGGTTTGTACATTTTTGGGTCTCTTTATTAAATTTTACGGATTTTATTGTTTATAGGGTTATTAAGGAATTTGAGTATTTTTGGTTTTTTACTGGTTTTGGTTTGTTTACATTTTTATCATTCTATTGGTCTTTACTAATGTTTAAGTGCCTTTATAATTTTAATGTTATCATAGGGGTTTTCAGGCTAGTTAAGGGTTTTTTCGTATTTTTAGTGGACTTTAGGATTTTTATTGGTTTGAATAGTTTTTAGGGATTTTGAGGGTTTTTTATGGTTTTTATTGTTTTAGGGGTTTTATAGTTTTTGTGTGTGGTTAGGTTTTATTATTTTTTGAGTAGGTGTAAGGGATTTTAGAGTTTTTAATTTATTTAGGTGTTTGTAGGATTTTTATAGTTTTAGTATTTTTATTGGTTTTATGGGTTTCACGAGTTTTTTATGGTTTTAGGGGTTTTGGGGGTTTTGGGTTTTATGGATTTTATGGTTTTTAGGGTTTTTTATGGTTTTATGCATATTTTCAAATTTTCAAGGGTTTTATTTGTTTTTAATGATTTATTATATCTTTTCATTATTTTTAAGGTATTTTACATCTTTAATGATTTTTAGGAATTTATTTTAGAATGTTATGTTTTCAGGGTTTTTATGGTTTTAGTGTGTTTAGGGATTTTAGGGAATTTCAGTGTTGTTATGTTTTTAAAGATTTCATAGGGGTTTTTCGGGTTTTTAATTTTTATTATGTTTTTACGAATTTTCCGGGAGTTTTTTAGAATTTTTGCAGTTTTTAGGATTTTTAGGGGTTTTGAGGGTTTTATGGATATTAAGGATTTTTTTTAATTTTATGGTATATTAGGGTTTTTAGGATTTTCATAGACTTTTTTGTGTTTTGATAGTTTTTTACATTCTAAGGTATTTGAAGGGTTTTTAGAGTTTGAGTGGTTTTAGTGTTTTTAGGGGTTTTATGGTATTTAGAGGTTTATGGGTATTTTAGGGTATTTTAGGATTTTTTTATGTTTTTAGGGGGTTTGAGTGTTTTTAGGATTTCTATGGTGTACTAATTAATTTTCTTGGATTTTTTGGTTTTTACATTTTTATTGAATTTTTAGTGAATTTTTAGGATTTTTATGGGTTTTAGGGTTTTAGGGTCAATGAGGGTTTTAGTTTTTTTTTGTTTTCTTTTAGTTTTTTGGAGGTTTAAATGTTTTATTGAGTTTTTTTATTATTTGAGGGTTTTAGAGTGTTTTTAGAGTTTTAATGGTTTTATTGTTTTTATGGTTCTTAAGGGTTTTATGTGTTTTAGGGTTTAATGTTTTTCTTATAGATTTTTAGTGTTTTATGGTTTTTTTGATTTTTTGTATTTTTACAGAATTTTAAGGATATTTATTGGTTTTAGGGATTTTATGAATTTTTTGGGTATTGTGATTTTTAGGGGTTTTTATGGTTTTTAGGATTTTTCTCATTTTTATATTTTTATGGTTTTTAAGTGGTTTTCTATATTAAGGTTTTCTTAGTGGTTTTGAATGATTTTTTGGTCTTTTAAATTTTTAGGATTTCATGTGTTTTTAGGATATTTCTGTGTATTTACGGTTTTTAGGGATTTTGTGGGTTTTTAGTGTACATTAGAGGTTTATGATTTTGATGGCCTATTTTGGGTTTTTAGTATTTTTTTGATTTTTAGGATTTTTATCAGTATTTATATATTTTTCCAATTTTAGGGGTTATACAGTTTTTATAGTTTTAGTGGTTTTAGGATTTTTTTGGGTTTTTAGGGGATTCAAAGGGGTTTTTTTGGGTTTTAGGGGTTTTTATGGATTTTATGGTCTTATTAATGGTTTTAGCATTCATTGGTTGTTTTAAGTGATTTTTAGGTTTAAAATATTTTCTTTATTGTTTTTATGTTTTTAGAGATTTTTAATGAATTTTTAGGATTTTCATGATTATTTAGAGTTTTTAGCATTTTAAGGATTTTTTTTAGTTTTTAAGTGTTTTTTGGCTTTTAAATTAATATTACTATTTTTCAGGGTTTTGGGTTTTTTATATTTATAATTATTTTTTGGGTTTTTTGGGATTTTTTGTTTTTTAGGGTTTTAGGAATTATAAGCATTTCTAAGGTTTTTTAGTTTTCTTTGGTTTTTAGCGATTATATATTTTTTAGGTGTTTTAAGTGTTTTTAGTTTTTTAACGTTATCTTAGTAATTTTTTTTGGGTGTTAAGGGTTTTTTATGTCATTATTAATTTTTAGGTATTTTTATTATTTTTATTAGGATTTTAGGATTTTTAGGGTTTTTGAGGTTTTTTGGGTTTTTTGGGTTTTTTGGGTTTTTTGGGTTTTTTGGGTTTTTGGGTTTTTTGTTTTTTATGGGGTTTTCTGAGTTTTTTGGATATTCATGTTTTTTTAGAGTTTTTTTTATCATTTTTCAGGGTTTAAAGGGTTTTTAATATTTTAGGGGTTTTAGGGCTTTTTTGGGTTTTTGACATTTTTTGGGTTTTAAGGGGTTTTTTGTGTTTTTATGCTTTTAATGTTTTCATTCAATTCATTCTGGATTTTAGTGTTTTCTATATTTTTATATATTTTTATGAGTTTTTTTGAATTTTTATGTCTTTTTAGGGGTTTTAAGGATTTTGATGGTTATTTAGATTTTTATGCATTTTTAGGGTTTTAGGGGTTTTAGCATTTTTATTATTTTAGGGGTGTTCAGTGTTTTTAGTTTATAAGGATTCCTTAAGGTTTTTTATTATTTTTTCTGAGTTTTATGTTTTTTTGTATTTTTAGTGTTTTTTATGATTTTAGTGGGCTTTTAAGAATTTTAGGTATTTTGATGATTTTAGTGTTTTGTGGGTTTTTTTTGGGTTTTATGGGTGTTTTATTTTAGAGGTTTTTAAAGGTTTTTTTAGATTTTTTCAACATTCTTTAGGGATTAAAATATGTTATAGATTTTAGTGGTTTTTAGGGTTTTACTGGGTTTCTAGTTTTTAAGGGTTTTATTGTTTTTTATGTTTTTAGAGGTTTTAAGGTCTTTTTAGGGTTTTATGGTTTTTAGAGTTTTGTACGTTCTTTAATGTTTTTGAGTTTTCATAGGCTTTTATGGTTTTACTAGGGTTTTTAGGGTGTTTTTATGTTTATAGAGATTTTTATGTAATTTTTAGGATTTATAGGGTGTTTTTGGTTATTAGGGATATTGATGGTTTTTTTTGGTTTTTAGGGTTTTTTAGGGTATTAGAGGTTTTTATATTTTATAGGATTAAATTTTTTTATGGATTTCATAGGGATTTTCAAGATATTTATGGGTTTTTATATTTTTAGGGAATTTTAGGGAATTTTTTGAATTTTTATGGTTTTTAGGGTTTGTAGAGATTTTGTGGACTTTTAGTGTTTTTTACTATTTTTAGAGGGCTTTATTTATTTTTTTATGTTTTTTATTGATTTTTAATGTTTTTACTGCTTTTTTTGAGTTTTTTAACATTTTTATCACTTTAAAGGGTTTTAGAGATTTTAGTGGGTTATTTTTTTGGTTTTAGGGGTTGCGAGGGGTTTTATTATTTTTAGGGATTTTCTAGTTTTTAGTCATGCTAGGGATTTTTAGGGATATTTTGATAATTTTAGTATTTTAACCTTTTTAGGGTTTTTAGGGATTTAAGAGGTTATATGGATTTAAATATTACTAAGGGGTTTTCAGGATTTTTAGGGAATTTTATGTTTTTAGTGATTTTTATTGATTTTTAGGGGTTTTATGGTTTTATTGATTTTGAAGGGGTTCATGTTTTTTAGTGATTTTAGGTGTTTTATGGGTTTTAGTTTATTTTTGTTTTTAGTGTTTTAATGCGTTTTTTATTTTTTTTAACATTTTTTTGGTTTCAAGGGATTTTTGAGTTTTAGCTGTATCTTGGAGGTTCTAAGGGTCTTTAGGATATTTTAATGGTTTTAGGGTTTTTAGGGTTTTATATGGTTTTTAATGTTATTTTAGATTTTTAGGGGATTAATGTTTTTTCATGTATTTATGTTTTTATTAGGGTTTTTAGGGTTTTTAGGTTTCTTTATGTTTTAGGGATTTTAAGGTTTTTACGGATTAGTTTTGGGTATTTATAGTTTTATGGATTTTTGGGTTTTGGGTTTTTTGTGATTTTTAGTGTTTTTTTGGTTTGTAGGGTTTTAAGTGTTGTTATGTTTTCAGGTTTTCTTAGGGTTTTTATGGTTTTAAGGTTTTTTACACTGTTTGGTATTTTTAGGGATTTTTATGTTTATTTATGGTTTTTAAGGTATTTAGGGATTTTGAGGTATTTTAGTTGTTTTTGTTTTTTTTAGTTTTTTTGGAATTTATAGTTTTATTAGTTTGTTATAGTTTTCACCATTTTTATAGTTTGTTAACATGATTTGGGGTTTTAGGGGTTTTAATATATTTAATTATATTCAGGGTATTTAGAATTTTTAGTTGTTTTTAGATTTTTAGGGTTTTCATAGGGAATTTCAAATTTTTTTTTACATTTTTATTGATTTTTAGGGCATTTAGGTTTTTATGGTTTTTCTGTTTTTAGGGATTTTTAGTGTTTTATATAGATTTAGGGTTTTTAGCATTTTAAGGGATTTTATGTGTTTTTAGTATTTTATGCTTTTCTTAGCGATTTTCAGGGTTTTTTGGTTTTTTTAGATTTTTTTGGGTTTTTAGGGATATTTATGGATTTATACAGTATTTATTGTTTTTAGAGATTTTAAGGGTTTTAGGTTTTATAGGGTTACTAGGGTTTTGTAGGGTTTTTTTGGGATATTACGGTTTTTATGAGTTTTTATGGTTTTAAGTTATTTTATAGTTTTTAACGTTTTTAGGGGTTTAAATACTTTTTGAGTTTTTAGTGGGGTTTTCGGGTTTTTAAGTGGTTTAAGGTTTTTATGGATTTTTAGGGTTTTTACTGTTTATAGTGATGTTTAGACTTTTAGGGGTTTTAATTGTTTTTATGATATTAAACTTTTCTTTTTGTTTTATTGGCTTTTATGTTTTTATGGATTTTATGGATTTTTTAGATTTCTGTGGTTTTGAGGGTTGTTATGGTTTTTGTGGGTTTTAGGGTTTTTTTGGCATTTGATGGTTTTTTGTGTGTTTTTATCTTTGTTTGATTTTTAAGGTTTTTAGGTTGTTAAGGTATTTAATTGTTTTCTAACACTATTTTTTGGTTTAAATGGTTTTATACGTTTTAGTGATTTTTAGGGTTTTATGGGTTCTTAGGGTTTTAGGTGTTTTTATGGTTTTCATGGGGTTTTAGAGACTTTTACGTTTTTTTGTTTTTTTAGAATTTTTTAGGTTTTAAGAGGTTTTAAGTATTTTTAAGATATTATGGTTTTCATATGGATTTTTTGGTTTCTTAGGGATTTTTACAATTTTTTGGATTTTAGGTAGTTTTTAGGATTTTTATGGGTTTTTAGGGCTTTTTGAGTTTTTATTGTTTTTTATGGATTTTAGCATTTTATAGGTTTTTTAATTAGTTTAAAATTTTTATGTTTTTATGGTTTTATTATGGGATTTCATGATTTTAGTGTTTTTTGGTATTTTATGTTTTTATGTTTTTTTGGATTTTAGAGTTTCTTTGAGTTTTTAGGGTTTTAAATGTTTCTATTGTTTTTTTACCATTTTTAAGGATTTAAAGAGTTTTAGAGTTTTTATTGGGTTTTTAGGGTTTTATGGATTTTAGGGTTTTTAATAGTTTTTTGGGATATTTATGGTTTTTAGGGGTTATATTGTTTTTATCATCTTTTAGGGTTTTTATGGTTTTTAGCATTCTTTAGGTTTCTAGTGTTTTTATATACTTATATGTTTTATGGTTTTCTTCTGATTTTTCAGGTTTCTTAGGGTTTTTACGTTTTGTGGGGTTTTTAGTTGTTTGAAAGGATTTTTATTGTTTTTAGATTTTTTAATTATTTTTATGCATTTTTTTGGGGTTTTAGTGGGTTTTTGGTTTTCTCAGGGCTTAATTGTTTTTATGTTTTCAAGGTTCTCATTGGGGTTTTCTAAATTTTTAGGCGGTATATGGGTTTTTTTAGGTTTTTGGGTTTTTTAGTTTGTGGGTTTTTAAGGACATTTATGGTTTTAAATGTTTTTAGGGGCTTAAAGGTGTTTCAGAGTTTTTAATGGTTTTTATGGTTTTATTGGTTTTTAGGAGTTTTTTAAGGTTTTGGGTTGTTTTATGGTTTTCAGGGATGTTATATTGTTGAGGGTCTATGAAAGGTTTTTAGGGTTTTTAGTATTTTTGTGTTTTTAGGGGATTCTAGTGTTTTTATGTTTTTATGGTTTTCTTAAGGATTTAAGGGGTTTTAAGGGTTTTTATAGATTTTGTGAATTTTATTCCTTTTAGAATTTTTCTTAAATGTGTATAATTTTTTGGGATTCTAAGGGCTTCTAGCGCTTTTTAGAGTTTTTTGGGTTTTTTTTTACGTTTTTAGGCTATTGATAATGGGTTTTAGGGTTTTTGACATTTTTATATATTTTTAGGGCTTTTATGAGTTATAATGTTTTTATGAATTTTGAGTTTTTTTGTGTTTTTTAGGGTTTTATGGTTTTTAGGTTTCTTATTATTACTTTTTAATATTTTAAGGGATTTCAGAGTTTTTTAAACATTTTTGTGTTTTTAAAAGGATTTTTGAGTTTTTAGGGGGTTTTATGTTTTTATGGGTTTTTATGGTTTTTAATGTTTTTAGGGGTTTTTACGGTTTTTACAGTTTTTTAGGGTTTTTAGGGTTTTTTTTCAATTTTTAAGGATTTTGCATTTTTTAGGTTTTTTAGGGATTTTGAGGGTTTTTAGGTTTTTAAGGATTTCTTATATATTTTCAGGGTGTTAAGTGGTTTTAGGGATTTTTTGTATTTATTAGGTTTTTTATGATTTATATTATTTTTAAATATTTTGAGGGTCTTAGGGTTTTTATTTTTTTTATGGTTTTAGGGGTTTTAATGTTTATTTTTTATGGTTTTATAATTTTTTTCTAAAGGTCTGAAGGCATTTATATGTTTTTAGAGATTTTAAGTAATTTTAATTATTTTTGTGGTTTAGGGTTTTTAGGTATTTGGAGGTTTTCTATTGTTTTTTGGGGTTTTTTTGAATTTCATAGTGTTTTTAAGGGTTTTTAGATTTTTCAAATATTTTTATGGATTTATATAGAATTTAGATTTTTCAGTGGTTTATTAGGGTTTTATGGGTTTTTAGAGTTTTTCAACATTATATATTCACTAGTAATGTTAAAAATATATTTTTTAAAATATATATTTATAAATATATATTTACTATATTTATTAATCTATATATTTACAATTATAATAAATAAATAATAATAATTTTTAAATATGTATTTATATAATTATAAATAAATAGTTATATATATTTAATAATTATAAAATTATAATAAATTTATTTAAATAAATCCTTTATCATTTTTAAAAAACGTTGATAAATATTAATCATTATTAGTGCTAAAAAAGAACTATTAAAAAGTATCTTTATCAGTGATAAAATATTAGCACTGATAAAGTGTTTTTAATCAGCAATTTTTAAGAACTGAAAAATATCCCTTTTATTAGATCTAATAAATTTCGACGGTGATAAAGGGTATATTTTTCACCGATTTTCTGGAAGTTCTCTTAAAAGTGTTCCTGGTCTATTTAAAATAACCCTAACTGGTACTTAGTCTGTCGCGATTCTCAAGCTCTCACGGAACTCCTCTACTACCGGTACGACTCCTCTATGTTCCCTTAGATGAATCAAATCTAGAATCCAATATATATTATTTACTTCTTTTCCTCTATCGTTGTTTAATATTTTGGGTTCCGCATTTTGCGTTTTACATTCTGCGCTGTTCTTGAGCATGACAAACTCTCTATATCATCTTCTTTCCATTTCTGACACAACTCCTCTAGGTTCATGTAATGATCATAAAGATGTACCATGATATTATTCACTAGTTTTTGTAGCTTGTAATAATTAAATGAATCGCTGTGAAAACCCGAAAAACAAAAGTAGGAACATTATATTTGATAGTGTGAATGAAAGGCGACATCAAGCGCATAATGTAATATAATATCTGTATACTTTATAATATATTTACTATTTGAAATATATTATATATATTTTAATTCATGAAATAATAAATTAGCTTGAAATCCCTGTGACACAGAGTTATCATACATCATACGCAACAATGACCTTCCTCTACAGCTTTCTGTTACAACTAAAAGTCACATTCCTTGATGGATTTCTCTATACACAATATTGAGTCATACCGAGAAACAATATTTAATTAAAGCATTATTATTTAATATCATAATATATAAACTAGTCTTTATGAATAGTATTAACTAACTTATGAAAATATATGGTTTAAAAAACTAAATAATTGGTTACAAATAAATTAGAAATTAATATAAGAACCAATTGAATATTAAAAGCATATTTTTATAGAAAACTACATTTTTTGCTCGCAAAGCTATTTTACCCAAATGGATTATATTAATTAAAATTAGTGAGTGATAGTAATGTAATAAATATTTTACATTTTCATTAAATTATTTTTTATATTCATCCAACATATTTGTTAATCATAATATAGGATCAAACCCAATATTTCACAAAAAAACCTATATTTTTATTCAGGCATTTATAACTGCCTTTTAATAGAGAACCTATTTTTAATCTTAATTTTGAAAATTTAATCAATTTAATTTGATAAAATAAATATAATTTCAGAAATTATAATGTCAAAATTATCTTAGAATGAATTTTTTGGATCTTTCCAAGAAACATCATTTTTTAGTAAATAGTGAAAAGTACTGTGTTTTAGTTAAAAAAATACCTTTTCATTTAAATAATTATTAATGTTAAATTATATTATAAATTTCTTTTAAATTAAATTTGGATCAATTATACTTCTATTAAAATAATTTTTTTTATTAGAATCAGTATAACTTTTAAATTGAATATAAAAACATAATAATCATTTAGACATTTTTATTCTAAAACCAATTAATCCATCTGCCTATGAGATTAGCATTAATCTTAATTTTTTTGTCTCTTTCATTTGAATTTTGAAAACCTGATATACACCAATATAATAAATATAATATTTTTTCTAATAATATCAAATTAATTTTTTTTACAAATCATTAGTGAAAGTGATTAAAATTAATTAAAGTGATTAATGTGCCATTAGGCATTAAAATAGACTAAAACCCTATGTTTAACGAGGAGAATAACCTATCCACCTTTCCAAAACCAATTTTCCTGCCATATTTCGGCCATAAACCTTCCATTAATGAGTTTTGGTGGATTGTTATGACTTTTTTTAGGTAATAACATGTGTACACCTAACATATTTTCAATAATACCATGTGAGTCCTTTTCCTTCCATATAAAAGGCTACCACCTCTACCCATTACCCACATTTCTCCAACCTCTTAATTTAAGCCACTCTACCCAAATGGACTCCCAAAATTCCTCCCCTAATCCTACAATCCTCCATTTGGGCAGAATAACTTCCATGGATTCCTTTTGGTTAAACCAAAAGAAGTTACCCGATTAATAGGTAATGTCTATTCCCAATCTCTCTAGGTTCGTTTCCATTCTACAACCCTTAAAATATTCTTATTCTGTTCTTGTAAAAAACAATAGTATACTGAATATACTACTATTTTTTTAATTGAGTGTTAGACTTACACTTACACAAACCTCCACCTAATGGGAAACCTACATACTGTTTCTGTGAACGGAAAATTACTGCCTCACGAAACATTGAGCGGTCAATTTTCTATTAACGCATCTTATGGTGTCCATTATTATGGACACTGTATTTATATATGATATATATTTTATTCATAATTTTTTTACCTTTTGTAATTTTTATTTTTAATTGTAAGATTTGGTGTCCTATAACCAGTTAGTTGTACTTTTATTAACATGATATTTAATGTATTTAAATATTAAACATCTTATTACATATTTTTCATTGTTCTACATGACATTGATGTAATAATATCGTAGAGTATTTGTTGGATTAATAAGGTCATGGTAATTTCCCTCTATTATGAGAACCTTGAAATGCTATAACAATATTCTTAAATATAGTTCTACGGTTGAATGACATACTATGAAGGGATACATATCATGCAGACTGTTAGGTGCGAGTAATCGTAAGTAGATGATACTCCCTCCCATAAAGTTGTCACATGGCAATCTCTAATATAAGAGATTATGATAACAAACCTACTAGAAGGAATTCTGAATGTTTTTGTGTCATCGGATATTTCTATCTGTGAGCGTGTGGTCCTTTGAAATTATGATTATCGTTAATACGTGTCAAAACTCGCCCACATTGATTTACTGAAAAAACTCATCATGCAGATAGTTGGCTGGAAGTAGGTTACGTTGGGTGCATCACGATTAACAAGATATTAATTGATAATTCAAGGATGGATTTGTCCATTTCATTTATGGAAATTGATATCTCGGCCATTTAATAGAAATAGAACCACCACACAAAATTCTATGTCCATGGTGTAGCAATGAGTTTATTTCAGGTAGTCAAAGAACGACGTATCAAGTATAAAGGTTGATGACACTATCATGAAGCCTTCTTGATTAGATATTGAGAAACGGGGTTATATTACACAATGAGCCTTCATATCCGGATGTTATTTTTTATGACTTTATGTTTTTTCTATTGGGTGACTTAACCCATTTCTAGATAATACTCTTGGAATTTAGGCAACCCCACCTAATTCCAATGAGAACGAATCCTAGAGGGTCACACACTAAGTGTTTTTGGTGGTCTCAGTTAAAATCTATTAGAATATAATTAATGAAATAATTATTATTCCCAAGACTGTGGAATAATTTTATTCAAGTTAAGATGATAGAATAAATTAAATTAAATTTATTTTATTGAAAATTTAATGAATATTTATATAGTAGTTTTAAATAAAATATTTATTTATTTATTTATTCAGTTGTTCAATAAATTTAAGTGGAGATCAGGTAGAGCAAGGCTAGTCCAGTTGTAAAGTAAATATTTTCAATATGGTAAATAATTCTTAGTTACCAGAAGATAAAATAATAATTAAGCTGCTATTATTTTGTGATGTGGAATTTTATTCATAATTCTATTTTGCGCAAGTTGGCACAACATAAAAATGACGTGGTATTATTATTATGAGCATGGGTTTTCTCTAATTTCATGAATGTATTTAATTGCTGTTATGAAATTTAATATTGTAACTGAGTTTCCATCTATATAAATAGACAAGTACGTCTATTGTGCTATAGAGAACACATCACACGTTTAGTGAATCGAGAATTGTTGAGCTAAATACTTTCTCTCTTGAATCCTCTTCCCACCCCTCTCAAGAAAGAGTGATGTTCTTCAAGGCCAAAAGACAACCAATCATGAATGACCGACACAAGACACTCGCTTCTCCGCGCTACCACCTAGAGAACGAGTGGTTTCGACCAGAGGCCATCAGAGCACATGTGGATCATCTTTACAGGGATTCGAGTTTGGATCCTTGCAAGCACAACGAGATAATCTGGAAGGGTCATTCCGAATGATCAACATCATCAATGACATAAATACTGAAGATCCAGGTATTATTTTCTTTATGAAATTAATTACATTAATTATAAACATGATGTGCAAGATCCTCTCTAAAGGTTTTAAGACTCTTCCTTATTTATCTAAATCGTTGATCCTATTCTCTGAAGATTGGTGTTCATCATTGTATTGTTCACAAAATAATCATTGATCAAGGTAAAAATTAAATTTGGGTGTAAGACCAGCCATGCTTTCACTATGCTCGGATCCTAAAAGTGGAATTAGAGGGATTAAATCATAGTTTATAATTATTCAAATATTTCGTTGATGATTTATTCATTTAATAATTTTGTTGTTTCAATTCAAGTTAATCGTTATGAAAATATGAATCTCAAGATCTGTTCCTCTTATTTCTTTTCTCATTCACTTTATAGAAATGATCTTATATTTTAATTTTGATTAAAATAAAATTGAGGATCCCATCTAGAGGTTCCAATTCTTCTTGGCATTACAACACAAAAACACATGGTGTGTATTTGGTAGTACACATCGTGTAGTAAAGATTCAATGGATTAGACCTGTTCTCTAAACCAAACCATGTGTTGGAGTATTTCTACGTCTTAAATGACTCTGTGTGTTGACCAAGAATAGGTGGCACACGGTTTAAAAATTACACATTGTGTAGTCCACTGGACATGGCATATAGTCCCTTTGTGTTAGGGTTGGATAGTGTACCCCATACACGGCTTGCACAGCTGGAAACCATGTAACACAGATACTACATGGTGTGCGTCTACTGAACATGCCATGTACTCCGATGATTTCCAAAGAACATATATATGCCATGTCCCCAGGTGTGTACTTCGTATGGATGGTGAACGATAGTACACGCTATGTATTCAGAACTACACACCATGTACTCTTCCCAATTATGCAGATTTAATAAAATTTATTATTATATTATACAATCCCTTGAGATGTGTACCATAGTGCGAGCGTAAAGATGAGGCACAACGTGTGATAGATGTTTTATATATTTCTTTCTAATTTAACATTTCTATAATGTTCATTTCTACTCATTGGGTAGTTATGAACAAAAATTTTTGGGCTTACCTATAAGGTAAAAGTTACGTACAAAGATAATTTTAAATGAATTTATTTTTCTTAAATTATAATGAATCAGAATCTCAAGGAAATTTAGAAAATGGTATAAGAGAAAAGGACTGATTAATAAAAGCTGATAATTTATTGATTCAATCATGATTTATCTTAAACAAGAATTATTGAAGAAATTAATGGTAGTTTTATTTATGCATAAAAATCATTTCATGTATGTATGATCAGAAGATTGAAAAAGACCTTTGAATCTGGAAGGTTTTTTTTAATTTATTTAAATTAAATTTGTTGGCATGTGAGCCTTATCCTCATTAATATGTAGGTCATGCATGCCTAAGGTTTCTTTTATGTAAAACCCCTTTTTACACCTCACCTTCATGTGAGTTTAAAATAAAGGCATATTTAATGGATTGAACTCCAAAGCTAGTAGAGATGGTTCAATCTGGAGCCGAGAGGAAACCAATCCCAGGAGATACAGAGGTGGACATGTGGAAATCTATAAACACAAACCCAAATGGTTTAAGATGTTTCTCCCTAGGTTAGGGTTATTTTATCAACTACTGGATAAACTAACCATTAGAAAAGCTCGTGATAATGACCTTTATTTTATTTCTATCAGTTTCATGGTTTATCATTATGGATGTGTTGTCACAATCACATAATTAATGAATTAAACAAGCATTAAAGATGGAACTAAAATAAACCATACTTATGTGTAAATATTATTAAGACATGCTAAATAAATTAAATAAGTTCCACTTAATATTAACAAGCATGTGATAATGATAATAAGAATTTCATTCATAATAGATAAAAATCCCTTAAATAAAATATTAAGTCACACGAAGACTTCTATTACATGATTAAGGAAAAAACTCAATAAAACTATGTGATTGACCAACCCTTGTTTGGACAATTACATTTATATAGGAAGCCCTTATGAAAGGTTTCGGGTTTAATGAACCATATTACATCAAGAAGAGTATCCATTTCTAGGTTTAGTGTAATATTACAGGCAAGAGTTGAGAAAATCCAAAGGTCATGATTTAAGGAATGGGGAGTATACTCAATAGATCAATGAGATACAAGCCCTTAGTTGTAAATTACCTACCTACCTAAATACCTTATAATAGCTAGAACAACCCTTTTGGTGTTATGATAAGGGGAATATGGATCCTTGCCACAAAAATGTCATAGAAACTAGAGATTATAAGTTCAATGGTGAGGGCCATTTGAACTTGATAAAATAGTGGGATACTTAATAAAAATTTATTATTTCTCAAAAAATGTAATCAAGAAAGTACAAATGATATTCTCCTTTAAATGTATAATAAAAATTACAAGATTTTTAACCACACTATCCCTATAATCAATTCTAGATAAAGACAACATCCCCACTGATAGTAAATTCCAGGAATGCTTTAGATGCCTTCGGGTTATCCTACACCATGAATGTAAGTCTTACGTTCTAGAGTCAGCCTTACCTAATCCTCCCTCCAAAGAGGTGAGTGATAAGGATTTCCTGCTCTATGAGAAACATATGAATGACGCGGTCGATATTCAATATTTAATGCTATAATCAATGTCTAGTGAGCTCATGAAGTCTCATGAAAACATGGATGCTTATAGCATGCTCAAGAACCTCTGTGGTCTTTACTTGGTGAGAAAAATATATGAAAGGTTTGAGATCTCTAAGGCACTCTTTCTAAGTAAGATAGAGGTAGGTTCCCCAGTTGGGCCTCATGTAGTCAAGCTGATTGGGTACATTGAGCACCTGGAGGTACTAGGGATTAAATTCCCCGAAGAACTGGGCCCTCATATCATTCTTGAATCACTCCCTCAGAGCTTCTCTAATTTTTTTTATCAATTTCATTATGAACAACACCAAGAAGTCTCTATCTAATCTTCTTATCCTCATTCGCCATGTGGAAAAATATATGAAGTGTGAAAACCCTTCTGTCCTTATGGTGAATAAGAGGAAAGGGAAGGAGAAGAGATTTATTACCAAAGCTTCTTCATGACCTTTAAAGAAAATAATGATCATTGGGGAGGAAATGGAATAGGAGTCTATTTGTTTCGCTTGTGGAAGGAAGGATCACTGGGAGATGAAATGAACCCATCCTAGGAAGCAAGGGGATACTTCAAGTGTTTTTCTTATCGAACGCAATCTATCTGTTCCTACAAATTTGGTATTAGATATAGCATGTGGTGCTCACATATGTATCCAAATTCAGGAAACAAGAAGATTCAGGAATATTGATTGTGGGGAGGTAGATCTATGAATAGTCAATAGGCCCATACTTTCTATTGTAGCTGTCGGGGACTACCACCTCACGTTGCCAACTGGGATGGTCTTGGTGTTAAAGGGATGTTATTATGTGACTTCTTTTACTAAAATAATTATTTCTGTATCCAGATTATATACATTTGGATTTGTTTCCATTACTGTAAATGAATGCTGCTTCTTTTACAAAGATAGCATTTTTTTGGGTAGGGAACATTTATACAATGATCTTTATGTGTGGAATTACACAAAGTAATTGTAATCAATAACAAAGATACTTTACATGACTCGTACCACACCCAACTTTGGAATCACCTGCTACGTCATGTAAATTAGAAAGGCTTGACAATGTTTTATCAAGATGTATATTTAGATTCTTTTGAACTAAAACCACATGGCATAATTCATTCATGTTTAAAAGGAAAAATTACCAAATCCCTATTTATTGGGACAGGTGAAATGGATAAAGAACTTCTTGAATTGGTTCATAATAATGTTTTTGGACCATTTCTAGTTGAATCCATTAGAGTTTACTCATACATCATAACTATTACTGGTTATTTTTGTAGATATGGATATATCTACTTAATGTGGTACAAATCAGATTCTTTTGATAAGTTCAAAGAATGCAAGAATGAAGTAGAGAACCCACATGGTAAAAAGATTAAGAAACACCGCTTAGACAGAGGTGGAGAATATCTTAATCAAGACATCATTGATTACATACGGGAGTTTGGGATCATATCCCAACTCACTCCTCCAAACACACCATAGTGGAATGGTGTGAAAGAAAGGATGAACAAAACCCTGTTAAACATGGTGAGATCAATGATGAGGTATGCAAGTCATCCATAATCTTTTTGGTGATATGTGTTACAAACAGTGGCACACATACTAATCCAAGTACCAACTAAATCGATAAATGGTATTCCATATGAGTTCTGTAGTGGAAGAAAATCTATGTTATTGAATTTACATGTATGGGGTAGTGAAGCGTTTTTAAGGCCTCTTCAGGTAACAAAATCACACCCTAAGGCACAATGTGTACCTTTATAGGATAAACCAAGGAAACAAGGAGATATTACCTATAAAACCCTACAGACAAAAAGGATATAGTGGAAATACATCCCATATCCCTTGAGAGGGAGAACATCTCCAAAAGATATAGTGGGAGCAAGATAGACATAGATGACGTTGAGGCTCAAGATTCAGAAGAGTTGGTAGTGGAAAAGATTCCACAAAACCTTGTAGAAGAAGAATATGTTCCAAAGACACAAGTACTGTGTCGGAGTACAAGAGAGGTTAGAGAACAAAAATGGTATGTTTTTCTAGTTTCTGAGGATGGTGACTCATTTTTAGTTGATAATAATGATCCTCTAACCTAAAAGGAAGCTATAAGTGGAAGATACATTTCTAAGTGGATAGAATCCATGAATTCGGAAATAGATTTCATCTATCAAAACCAAGTTTAGATTTTTGTAGATCCTCTATTTGATGTAAAGCCTATTGGCTGGAAATGGGTATTCATGAAGAAACTTGACATGGAAGGAAATGCCAGTACCTATAAGGCATGACTGGTTGCAAAAGGGTTTACAAAGAATCAAGGAATTGACAATGATGAAACCTTTTCACCAGTTATAATGTTGAAATACATCATAATTATACTTGCCATTGTGTCCTACCATGACTATGAGATTTGGAAAATGGATGTCAAGATAGCCTTCCTTAACGGGAACCTTCAGGAAGATGTCTATATGACACAACATGAAGGGTTTGTGACTCCAAAGGATGCCAATAAGGTATTCAAGTTGCAGAAATCCATTTATGGATTAAAGCAAGAATCCAGGTCAGGAAACATTCATTTTGATGAAGCCATAACAGAATTTGGTTTTATCAAGAATGAATGTGAGCCTTGTGTCTAAAAAAAGATTAGTGGGAGTTAAATCATTTTTATAATAGTATATATTGATGACATATTACTTATTGGAAATGAGATATCAGTCTTACAGTCTGTTAAGGCATGGTTTAGTCAATGATTCTCCATGAAGGACTTGAGTGAGGCGGAATATATGCTTAGGATGAAGATTCATTGTGATAGACCCAAGATATTTTTGGGCCTATGTCAAAGTACATACATTGATATGATTATGAAGAGATTCTGTACAGAACACTCCAAGAGGGGATTATTTCCAGCGTCTCATGACATTAATCTTTCCCAGAAAATGTGTCCTCAGACACATGAGTAAAGAATGATAATGGAATTGAATCCATACACACTAGTGATTGGGTCTGTCATGTATGTCATGATATGTACTAGGCTAGATGCCTCCTATGCATTAAGTATGGTGGGAAGATATCAAGATGACCCAGGTGACCACCATTGGATGGAAGTAAAGACTATCCAAAAGTATTTGAGGTGTACTAAGGATATGTTCCTAGTTTCTGGAGGAAATGAGGAACTAGTTATCAGAGGATATGCATATGCTAGTTTCCAGACTAATCAAGATGACATGAAGTTTCAAATGGGATACATATTAACTTTTAATGGAGGTGTAGTGAGATGGAAGAACTCAAATAAGAGTGTGGTCGCAGATTCTATAGTAGAGTCTGAGTATATCACAGCTTCTGAGGTAGATAAAGAAGTATTTTTAATGAGAATAATTATCCAGAAGATGGATGTGATACCTAGAAGTAAAGATCCCATCACACCATACTATGATAATACTATAGCGGTGGCTCTCGCAAAATATCCAAGGTCACATCAGAGGACAAAGAACATATATTGGAAGTATCATCTATTGAGGGATTTTTCATAGAGAGGTGAATTTTTAGTGAGAAGTATTTCCACGGAAGACAATGTAGTGAATCCCTTGACTAAATCCTTGACTAAGTAGAAACAAGATCACTATTTGAGGTCTAGCGGACTGAAATTCGTAGGTAGTTGGCTCTAGTCCAAGTGGGAGTTTGTAAGAGTTGTTGTCCTAGAACTAACTGGTTTTACATTAATTACATTGATATTTTATGTATTTAAATATTAATCACCTCATTACATATTTTTCATTATTCTACAAGACTATGATGTAATAATGTTCTAGAGTATTAGTTGCATTGATAAGGTCAGACCAGATCCCCGCAATATTGAGAAACATGAAATTATATAACAATATTCTTAAATATGGTTCTATGATCAGATAACATACTATGAAGGGACACATATCATGAATATTGTTAGGTGAAAGTACTCGTATTTTGATTAGACTTCCTCTCATGAATTTCTCACTTAAAAATCTCTAATATAGAAGATTATGAGAACAGACCCACCAGGTGGAATTCCGCATGTTTTGGTGTCATAAGATATCTATCCGCGAGTGTGTGTAATGATCCTTAGACTTTAATATTATCATTAATATGTGTCACAACTCGCACACTGTGATTTACTAATGAAAACCGTCATACAGACAGTTGGGGGAAAGTAGGGTACGTTGGGTGCGTCATGAGTGGCATGATATTAGTGGATAAGTCAAGGAAGGATTTGTCTCTTCCATTTATGGAAGTTGATTTCTCATCCCTTTGATTGAAATAGAACCTTCACAAGAAATTCCATGGCCATGCTGTAATGACTAGTTTATTTCATGTAATCATAGAACAACGTATAAATTACAAAGGTTGATAACACTATCATGAAACCTGCTTAATTAGATATTGAGACAAAGGGGTTATATTACACCATGAGCATTCGTATATGGATTTCATTGTTGAGATTTTATGTTATTTCTCTTGGGTTCCTTGACCCATTTCTAGATAATAATCTTAGACGTTAGGAAGGCCCGCCTAATTTCAATGAGAAATAATCCTAGAGGGTCACACACTATGTGATTTTGGTGGTCTTGGTTAAATTATATTTGAATTTAAATAATGAAATAAATATTATTCTCAATAACGTGGAATAATTTTATTCAATTTAACATGATCGCATAAATTAAATTAAATAAATTTATTTATTTTATTGAACATTTAATTTATATGTTTTTACTAGTTTGAATATAAAATATTTATTTAAGAGAATAATTAATTAATTTATTTATTCTGGTGTTCAATAAATGGAAGTGGAGTTCATGGGGATCAAGGCCAACCCTGTAGTAAAATAATTATTTGCAAGATGGTAAATAATTATTAGTTGGAACAAGTTAAAATAATAGTGACACTGCTATTATTTTGTGACACATAATTTTATTCAGAATTCCATTTTGTGCAAGTTGGTGCACCATAAATAAATATGTCGTATTATTATTATGAGAATGGGTTTTATCTATGTTCATGAATTCATTTAATTACTGATATTCAATTAATTATTATAACTAAAGTTCCAGTAATATAAATATACAAGTACGTCTATTGTGACATAGCGAACACACCACATGCTTGGTGAATTGAGAATTCTTGAGCTAACCAAATTCTATTTTGAATCCTCTACCCTCCCCTCTCAAGAACGAGAGACATTCTTCAAGGCGAAAAAAAGTGATCAAGAACAAATGACAAAAGACACCCGCTTCACTGTGCTAGAACTCAGAGAATGGGTGGTGTCGATCAGAGGCCATCATAGCACGTGTGGATCACCAATAAAGGGATTCTAGTTTGGATCCTCACAAGCGCAATGAGATAACCTAGAAGGGTCATTCGGAACGATCAACAACATCAGTGAATAAAATACCGAAGATGGAGGTATTATTTTCATTATGAAATTAATTAAATTAATTATAAACATTATGTTCAAGATCCTCTATAAATTTTTTGGGACTCTTCCTTTATTATATAAATATTTGATTCTATTCTTTGGATAATGGAGTTCATCGTCGAATTATCCCGAAATAATCATTGATCATGGTAAATATTAAAGTTGGGTGCTAGCCCAACCAAGATTCTTCTATGCCTGGAACATAATATAACATCCTTTTATGCTTTCCAAGTTGTCTGAATACAATAATCTCATTTGTGAAAGTGTAGACTACCTCCCACTCAAAGCGATGTGATTCTTTCGCATGATTCGTGGAATGTATAAATGAATGGACATAATTAAAAATATGAAACATATACAACATATATATGATATTATTTACATAATTAAATTTCTAGAAATATATATATATATATATATATATATATCATTTTCTTTTTTACACTTTCACACACATAAAAAGTGTTAACATTATTCATGGACTTGTGGACTACCGCCTCCTTGAAATGGTGTGATTCATTTTTCACAAAAAAAATATAAGTATATGTGATTAAATAATATTGTATTTATTATATAATAATCATTCTAGAAATATTTCTGTCAATTATCTTCTTTCAAGAATGATGATTTAAAAATGAGAATGTTACTCATCTGTACGTATGACCCACCGTCTCCATGATTGTATCATTGATTAATTTTTCATAACCATATTTATTTATTGATTTTAAAAGTATAATTGATGTATAAATAAGATAATTATTTCATGGTTATTATTCTGGAGATGTTATATAATGAACCCTATGACCATTTTTGACCAACAATAGTTGTTTTGGCACATAAACAAAATTTGGTCAGAAACACCTGATGTAAAATAAATTGTTTGAGTTGTTATACACAACATGGTAATAAGTGAAATAAAAATAATTATAAACATAAAAATGTTTCTAAATAAAGTATAAAATTATCATAAGTTTATTATATAAGAATTTAAGGGATGTGTACCCGAAAGGAAACACAAGGCAATGGATCTTCATCTCACTTTTTATATCTGTGAGATAAATGTCATGTTCACTACTTATATATTTTGTGTGGTGAATCTTTTTCCATTTTAATATTATATCATTCATTCATTTTCAATGCATGGTATTTAATACTTTCAATAAATATAATTCATTGATGGGGTTTATGATTTATAATATTTCAA
Source organism: Viscum album (assembly GCA_963277665.1). Lineage (NCBI taxonomy): Eukaryota > Viridiplantae > Streptophyta > Magnoliopsida > Santalales > Viscaceae > Viscum > Viscum album. Next base: position 481,547,563 of record OY728162.1, read on the forward strand.
GGAGTTATGGGACTCTTTGGAATGTTTAAATATTATTTTCCTCAAGCCTAATCATAATGATATTTCAATGCTATTTACCTTAATGGAAATTATATAAACATTTTCCAATATATTAATTTCAGTATTCTCTAGTTATTCATGACCATTTTCAAGTATTAGTACCATTTTAAACTCTTTTGTGCTCAAGTGTTTTAGAAATTGTTTTTCAGAAAACCTGACTTTATATAACTATTTAGTCAGAGAACTTGTTTTATTGTAAAAACCATGTGTTATTAAAAAATTAGAAAAGTTTTTAAAATTATTTGTTAAAGGAATTTTTTCTCATTGTATTCGTTTATTAATGTTTTAATGGAATCTTCTTGTCACTTTCATAATGATTTATTTTATAACCTTTTTCCATAATAAAGGAGTATTATTATAACCTCGTACAAAATGTATAGATTCAACCACCATCATTTATTTGAACAGTAATTTTCAAAATCATATTTTTAGAGAAGAATATTTTGAAAATATTTATTTTTTAAATAAAAAATTTTTAAATGGTTTTTTAAAATAAAAGGATATTTTACTCAAGAATATTTTTAAATGATATTATTTTATTTCACAAATGACAAAAACCCTCTATTTTTACTCCATGCAGGATTTATTGTATTGATAATATCATTAATCTGGCACTGGATGGTTTATGATTTATTTGGCCAAGGATAGCATTCAAATTCCCTTCCTTGACTTATTTATTATTCCTCTTGAATTATTTATTCACTTTTGTTTATTGATCATTGAGTTTTTCCTAAATTATCCATTTCATTTATCATATATATTATTATTTCCTAAACTATATACCATTTTACATATGGTGTACACATTTAATTTTGTTTGATTAATCTATATATTCAACTCCATATAGATCTTTCATGAGGAACATTGTTAAATTAATTATTTTATAGAGGAGGAATGTTTTGAACTGGTATGACACAGGCGAGGCTCGGTAATAAATAGACTCTCAATGCATTGATAGTCTCATGGGATGAGTCATTTGGATAACTGCCTTAGACGGGTTTTTATCCTACTCTTTGTAAACTGTCTTTTGAAAGGTCTTGATAGTAAAGGTACCATGTACCTAGGAAACATGGGGTCCGATAATTAAGCATTTCCTTCATTTATATTCTGATATTATTCACCTATGTGATTTTTTATAGACATATCTATAGATGCATTTCATTTTCATGATTCGGTTATTATTCATCTATGAGATAATGTGTGGGCATATCTATGGATACATTTCATTTTCATTTCATTGAATAAATGGCATGTGTTTTAGTTTCTTAACATTCCATATAGATGTTTCCTTATCTAGATATTTGAATGGAATGTGCTTCTAGTTATTACCTTTCCATAATTCTTACGTACTTATATGCAGTTTATTGATTACGTGGCATGTTTGTTTAGTATGTCACCTTACCATATTTACTGTTCTCATTTATTCATTATTTCTTCTGCTATATTTTTCCCTTATTGATCATTTGAGATCACCCTTATTATGTTTATTTCCCCAGGAATCCAAGACGCTTACTATGAATGATATACATGGATTTATTAGATGGATTAGAGTTGTCCTCAGAGTTAATTATTTTGAAAGAAGAAAAAATTTATATTGTAATAAACATATTCATTGGTAAAAAAATACTCAATTTTTTATCAAGTTTACCAACACTACTAAACTAATTGGTCCTTAGGGGCTTGATTACATGTAATTAGGTCAATGAATTTTGTATCAGACACCTAAACTAGGCTATCTAGGGCTAGGTTACTACATTTGGTATCAGATGAAGTTTATTAGCAACCTTAGGAACTTGATTTATGAATATCTAGATTAGAAAACATGAACCTATGGTAGAATTTGAAGAATTATAGATGAAACCACTATAATTTTTGAATAGTATAGATTATGTGGGTCTTCCTTGTAATAAATATTTGTCTAGATAATACAAGTGGACTTGGTTCTGAAATAGATGTACTTAGGAGTAACAAATCTGACAAGGTGTTCCAAGCTGGAGTTGATGAATCCTAGTACATGATAATGGACATTAATATGAACCTGGTTTGAAACTCCTAGGAGAAATGATTTGGGTAATACACATTTTCTTTATAACCCATTATAGTGCATTTTGATAAATAATAAGCAAACCAGGTTAAACCTAATAAGATTTTGATTGAAGATAAGGTGTCATGATTTTCAAATCCAACTAATGATATTATAGACCAAATCTAAACCAAGGAAGGACCTGTATAGAAATAAAATTGATGAGGTCTTTTTGTGTAGTAGATATTTTGAAAATTCTAGTTAAAATTATATTTACTGATTAACTTTATTTAAAGTATGTCAATCATATATATTTTGGAAATTACATTAATATGGTTTTAGAAAAGGACAGCCTATAACTTAGGTGACAACCAATCAAATCCTGCTAGGCTGGGGGTCTTGAACCCATGATCGAAGGACAATAAGGGTATCATTCCAACCAATGACTTACGCTATGTCCTTGTCAATTTTAATAGTTTTTAGTTAAACAATTTAATTAAAAAATATTAATGATGAACCAGTACTAATTCTTAATAGTGATAGAAATTAATTTATTGACAATACTTATTTTGGAAAATATTTAAGGAAAAATAGTAATACTTTTTACTCTTTTATAGGCCTTATTATCCTTTAAAATTTTCTTTTAGTGTTTTAGGAATTAAAAAAATCATTCTTGGTAATAAATTCCTATTAGTAAATGAATTAATTAAAATTTGATCGAATCACAACCAAAAGTTAAGATTACTCATAGGAAATTAAAACCAACAAACTAATAATATTTTATTATATTATTGGGTTGTAAAATAATTTTCCAACAATAAGAAAATTAATTAGAAATATAATGTGCTTATAATACCTTGATTTATGTTGAACTGATGGTCTTTAAAATCATCACAGTTTTATGGATTTGAGGCCCCAAACATTCCATTTATCATTCAATTGTTTATGATTGATGTACTCATTCACTCCCTATGAATATTTATGCTTTTTCTGAAAGTATGTATATCTAATTTCCAGTGATGTTCTTTTACATAGAGTCCTAGTTACACGGTAGTCTATGTGACCTTGGTACATTCCATTCTCTCTTTTCTATAGGATGTTTATTGAACTCTTCAGATGATGTACGATTTAAATATAAGAGATATCAAACAATCTATTACCAAAATTGAGTTTAAATTGTGAGGAATAAAATTTGAATATAGTTAGGAGAATGTGATGGCCCAAAAAACTAAAGTAAAAACCTTGTATTCGATAGCATTTATAACATGTGACAACAAGCTCGTAATGTTTTATAACATCCCTATACTTTATAATATATTTACTAGTTGAAATATATTCTTTATATTTCAATGCATGAAACACTAAGTCAGCATGAAATTCATGTGACACCGAGTTAGGATACATAATATGAAACAACTACCTTACACTATATATTTTATTACACATAAAATAAACCCTATTTAATTGATTTCTCTGTACACAGTATTGAGTCTTACCGAGAAGCAATTTGTAATTTATAAATTATTATTTAATATAATAAGATATAAACTAGCCATTATGACTAGTATTAACTAAATTATTAAAATATATGACTTATAAAACTAAGTCATTGGTTACAAATAAATTATAAATGAAAATAAAAACCAATGAATATTAAAATCACATTTTTATAGAAATCTATTTTTTACACACAAAGTTGTTTTCCCCTAATAGATTAACTTAATTACAATCAGGGAGTGATATTAATGTAATAAATATTTTAAATATTCAATAATTTATTTCTGATATTCATCCAATTTATTTGGTAAGAATAAGATAGCATCAAAAATAATATTTCACATAAAAACCTATATTTTTATTTAGGCATTTCTAACCACCTTTTAATGGTAATGCTATTTTAAATATTAATTTTGACACTTTTATGAATTTAATTTAATAAAATAAAAATTATTTATGAATTGAAAATATCAAATTTATCTTAGGATTAATTTTTGGTATTTCTATGAGAAACATCATTTCTTAGTGGATAGTGAAAAATACAGTATTTTACTTAAAAAATGCATTTTTTTAAATAATTATTAATGTTAAATTATAATATTAATTTGTTTTAAAATATAATTGGATAAATTATACATATATTAATATAATTTAGTTCATTATAATGAATGTTAATTTTAAATTTAATATAAAAACAAAACAATCTTATGGATATTTTTCTACTAAAACCAGTTAATCTGTTTGTCTGCGAGATCAACATTGACCTTAATTTTAGAGATTTTGTGATTTGAAATTTGAAAATACGACATAATTTTTTTTAATATATATAATAATTTTAGGCTAATAAGTTAAAATTATTTTTCACAAAAATGATTAGGTAAAGTGATTAAAATTAATTATAGTGATTATGGTGTAATTATGATTTAACATTGACTAAAACCCTAATTTTAAGGGCCCAAATGACCTAGACACTTATCCAAAAAATGTTTTTCCATATATTGTTCATTACCTTACATTCATGAGTTTGGGTGGTCTTTTAAGAATTTTGTTTGGTAATAACATGTGTACACATAACATCTTTTCCAGAATACCAACTGAGTCCTTTTCCTTCTCAATAAAAGGCTACCACCTCTACCCATTCATCACACCTCTCCAACCTATTAACACTGGAAAATATATTCCCAAATTTCCTCCCAAAATAACTCCTATAAACCTATAATACTCCCTTTTTGAATAATACCTTCAATGGATGCCATTTTGTTAAACGAAATGATGTCACAAAATTAATAGTTAATGACTTTTCCAAATCATTCAAGTTTCATTTCCATTTCCCAACCCATAAAATCTAATTATTCTTTTCGTGTATAAAAAAAATAGTATCCCCACTATACTAGGATGTTTTTATTTGGATAGTTAGAACTAAAATTACACACAACTCTATATAATGGGCAACAACATACATACTATTTCTGTGAATGGAGAATTATTGCCTCACAAAACAATGATTATTCAATTATCCATTACTGCCTCTTATGGTGGACACTATGATGGAAACTATATTTATATATTATATAAATTTTGTTTATAATTTTTTAACCTTCTGTAATTTTTATTTATAACATAAATTTATTCCTTCCAGGTTATTTAAATACGAGAATCTAGTTTGAGGAAGAGTGGACTACCACCCCTCAAAGCGATGTGATTTGTTCACATGATACATGGAATGCATAAATGAACATACATAATTAAAAATTTGAAAAAATATATATTATATTCATGATATAATTACCTTTATCTATATGTATATATATATATATATATATCATTTTTACCCTTTCCCACACTTACAAATTGATAACGTTATTGGTTGACAGGTGGATTACTGCCTCCTCGACATGATGTGTTTCCTATTACACCAAAAAAAATTATATAAGTATATGTGATTAATAATATTTTATTTGACATATAATGGTCATTCAAGAAATATTTGAGTTACTTATCTTATTTCCGAAATTATTATTTAAAAATGGAAATGTTACTCATGCATACGTATGACCTACCATCTACATGATTGAAACATTGATTAATTATTCATAACCATATTTAATGAATGATTTTAAAAGTATAATTAATGTATAAATATGATAATTATTTCATTTTTATTATTATAAAGATGTTATATAATGATCCTTATGACCATAGTTGACCAACAATAGTTGTTTTGACACATAAACAAAATTTGGTAAAAACTTCCTGATGTATACTTAATTATTTGGGGTTTTTTACACAACAAGGTAATAACTGAATTTAAAATAATTATAAACATGAACATTGTTCTGAAAAAATTATAAAATTAACATAATTTTGTTATACAGGAATTTAAAGGACGTTCACCCGAAGGGAAACACATGTTAAGGGATTCTCATCTCACATTTTACATTTCTGATAAAATGTCATGTTTACTAAATATATATTTTGTGTGGTGTATATACTTACATTTTTATATTATATCATGAATTAATTTTCACTTAATGGTGTTTAATACTTTAATTGAATATTATTGTTTGACAAGGTTTATGATTTAAAAATTTATCCAAGTGGTATGGGGCACTTTGGAATATTTTAATATTATTTTCCTCAAGACTAATTGTAATGATCATTCAATGGTATTTCTATTATTGGAAATTATATAACCATTTTTAAATATATCCCTTTTATTATTATCTGGTTATTCATTAGCATTTTCATGTATTAGTACCATTTTTTACTCTTTTCTAATCATGTGGTTTAGAAATTTTTTTTCAAACAACCTGACATTATACGTCTCTTTAGTCCAAGAACCTGTTATATTCTAAAAACCATGTTTTTTAAAACGGTTTCACTAATGATTATAAAATTATTTCATAAATACATTTTCACCTTTTTTTATTTTACCAATGTTTCAAAGGAATATTTTATTCTCTTTACTAACGAGGCATTTTCTAACTTTTTCGGTATAAAAGTAATATTCTTTTTTTCCTCGTACGACATGTATATTTTTTAATAAAAATACTTCCAAATGTATTTTCAAAAGGAAAGGATATTTTTCTTAAGAATTTTTTTAAAATCTATTATTTTATTTTAACAATAACAACAATGATCTATTTTTACTACACATGGGATTTATTGTATTGACATTATCCTTAATCTTTCACTTGATGGTTTATGATTTAATTATCCAAGGATTTTATTCACATTGACTTCATTGATTTATTTATTAGTATCGTTTAAAATTTCAATCTCTTAGGATCATTGAACATTGAATTTCCCATAATTATCCATTTCATTTATCATGGATATTATTATTTCTTAAACCATATACCGTTTTACATATGGTGTATACTTTGAATGTTTTTTGATTAATATGTATCCTCTACTCCATATGAATATTTGATAAAGCACATTTTTAAATCAATTCTTCGATAGATGAGGAATGTACTGGACTAGTAGGACCTGGGTGGGGCTTTGTTATAGATATCCCCATGATGCAATACTAGTCTCATTAGATGAGTCATTCGGTTATCATTCTTACATGGTGTTTTACCATATATTTTTTAAACCGTATTGTGAATGGTCTTGATGGTAAATGTACCATGTACCTAGGAAACATGGGGTCAAATAATTAAGAATTTCCTTCCATTATATTTTGATATTATTTTTCCATGATATTTTACGTCGACATATCTATGGATGCATTTTATTTTCCTGATTCAGTTATTATTCATCCATGAGATAATATATTGACATATCTATTGATACATTTCATTTTCATTTCATTTAATAAATGAAATGTGTTTTAGCTTCCAAACATTCTATATTGATATTTAATTATCTAGTTATTTGAATGGCATGTAATTCCATTTATTACCATGCCATATTACTTATGTACTTCCATTTTTTTATTGATCACATGGAATGTGTGTTTAGTTACTCACCTTTCCATATTTATTATTCTCATTGATTCATTATTGATTCCAATATATTTTTCACTTACTGTGCATTTGAACTCACCCTTATTATGTTTCTTTCCCCAAGAATCTAAGAATCTTACAATGAATGATATGAATTGATTTACCAGATGGTTTAGAGTTATCCTCAAAGTTAATTATTTATAAATAAGAAGAAAATTATATTGTAATCAGTGTATTCATTTGTAATACAATACGAATTTATGCATCTGGTTTTCCAAGACTACTAAACAAATTATTCCTTCTGTGATTGATTCCCTATAATCCTGCCAAATTATTTGGTAGCAGACATCAGCTCTAGATTGTCTAGGGGTAGGTCATTACAATTGTTGTATTCCACGCTAAATTTTTTACCTATAATCTCGTGAAGGAAAATACAAAAAACCAATAAGTGATCTTTCAATACATCTTTTCTTATACGAAAATGGGAAAAACTCATTATGGATTTATTGACCAGTTTTTAAATATCAACTAACTAAAAATATACAGAGTGGGTTATAGTGGATCACCTTACTAATAGAAATAACTTATTACATATTTAAGGGGCTTCCTCAGTTGATGAACTGGATTAATTTTATGTCAAAGATATAATAATTCTTCCAGGTTTCCAATCTAGGGTTATATTTGATAAGGATACTATGTTTTTATCTTGGATATAATAAGCACATAAATTTTAAACGAGGTTATGGGTGAAATTTTATAATTTCATTAATCCATAGACTAATGGTCATTCTAATCAGACTATATTTATATTGGAGGATATTCTTTGAGCCTTAATTCTTGAATTCAATGGCTCCTAGAAGGAATAACTTTAGTAGATGGAATTATATTATAAAAACATTTATCAATCCATTATCCAGATGGAACCATATTAAGATTTATATTAAATACATTTTCACTCTTACTTATGTTGGATAATGATAGAAAAATGTCCTATGAATTTCCCTAGTATTGTCTAAGAAATAATCGACCGAGTGATGTTAATTCAATTTTTTTTGAAACTACTCAATGTAAACTAATGTCTTATAATAACTATTATATTTGACCCTTGTAATTTAATGTTAATGATAATGTTTTTATTTATGTTTCCTTAATATTGGTTCACTAATGGATTTTAATGAAGAGTAAATTATCCTTAAAATACATCAAACCATTAAAAATTATTGGAAGGTCTACGAAATTTATTAACAATTAGCCTTACGCATATGAAAATCCAATTATTGAATATATTCCCTCAAGAATATGGTTAAATCTTATTAAGTATGAAATTCTTGAGGCTATGGAGGTTTTACATACCCAATCTGATAAAACCATGTAATCCCCTTTAATTTTAATATCTTAGTCTCATTATGAGTTCATTTTGTGTTCAAGTATAGTTAAAATAGGTGATAGAGTATTTGATAGGAGAGAGTGGTGAAGTGATAGAGGTACCCCTATGTGGTAGAAACTAAGTTCTTGATGGAATAGAACTAGGTACCTTTTGATAGTCTCGTGTAAGTAGGGACACTGTTAACATAAATAAGAACCCAGTGGCCTTGTAATATGTATATGGTGGTATTTTTGAGATATGATTAGTGATGGGGTTTTTTATCATTTTAATCATATTAAAATCATATACTAAATAAACTATGTCCCACTACCATGTTGTCAGGTTATGAATGACTACTAGTTCCCCATTCTGGTGGTTTAGTGTGAACTATGTATTGTTTTGGTCTCAATTGTTGTGAGTAAGATTTTAAAACGAAAATAATTTTGAAAATTAAAATGAATTATTTCAAATGATCTTGAATAGGAAAAAAATTAATATTAAAGAAACATGTTTTGGAATCAAATTTTGGTAAATTATTAGGTTTGGTGACAAAGTTGTAAGTGTGACCCTTAGTATTCCTTATGATTATTTTCATATCTATAGGTCTATGGGGTATTGATTATGAACCTGATTTTATAATTTTTGTCTTATTCACAATATGCCATCTAGAAAGGTCCCCGATGTTTCTAGTGGGTCTAGATCTATTTCTAATTCTCTTCAGTTTCTTCCCATACTTTGTGGAAATTGATGTTCGTTAGAGGCAGTGAAGTGTCTTCAAGAATTTTATAATCTCTTTAGAGTGTTCAGAACTCCAAAATCCATTAGAGTTCATATTTTTATCAGTTTTATTTGTGGCTGAGATTTGGAATAATGGGAGTTTTTTTCCCCACCAATTATGCAATTTGGGATGATGTATGAAGTTTATAAGTCCATCTTTTCTTTATGGTTTATACTTGATGGGGTGAAGAAGAATAAAAGAGAAGAGCTCATGAGTATCCAGCAAGGTCTATGGATGGATAATACTTATGTGGAACACTTCAAAGATATGGTTTCCTTTTCTCCAATGGTGGTTTCATTAGATCTTTTAAGACATTATATTTTCATTGGGGGTTTTGATCTAGGGATCAAGGAGTGTGTCCTCCTCACCAAGGATATCCATTTTGAGAAGTTGGTGGAGGATGAATTTCAGCTTTATTATTGTGAAATAATTGTATAACATATTGTCTTAGTTGTTTCTTCCTGTGTTAGGGTGTAGATGTTCGGAGCTTCCTCGTTTTTGTTTTGTGGTTGTTGTAAGTACATATTTCTTTATAATTTTTTGATGTAATCATCATTTCATAGTTCAAATGTTTTTTTTCTGAATGTGAATCTTTAAATAGTATCATTTCGTGAATTAGTTCCCCCTCCTTCTATTTTTCATGTTTGGGGATTTCTATTTTTGTCGAAGTCACTCTTTATTCCTTCTGTGTGGGTTAATTGTTCAGTTCAAGAAATTTGGGTTGTTTATTAAACAAGGATAGAGTTTTTTATGATTGGAAAAATAGGTTTTTGATGGAATTTAATTCACTCACACTTAAGGAAATGATCCTTGAGTCATTTGAGATTTTTAGAAATCGGTTAGGCCATAATTTGATGCATGGTGTGATCACTATGAATCAATGTGTATTGCCTTTGTAAGAATTAGTCACACCTCAAAATTGAACAAACCTATTCAGATTTTTTTGATACTTTTTTTAAATAAATTTCTATCACTAAAATCTAATCAATCATGCTTGGATTTTCATGATAATTTCAAACAACAATTCATAAGTCATTTGTGACTTGTAGTTTTCTATTTCACATCGAAATGATACATGATGTTATAGGAATGATTCAAAAGTTCATGTTTCTAGTATTAAATGACATTTTAGTAAAAAATACATGTGACATATTCAAAACTGATAAAAAATATTCAGATTATGTTGATACCTTAGGAAAATTATCTACATGTCATTTGATATGTTTTGGAATCAGTCACACCTCAATATGATGCATGGTGTAACCAGTATGACTACAAGTGTATATTTTTATTTAAAATTGAAATGATTTTTTTTATAAAATCAACTGTTTTCGTTAATTTATTTAAATATATTATTACTAATATAAGAATTTTTTTCTTATATAGGTACCTTATTTTGCTCAAGATGGGGTGGTTTTTTTGGAAATAGCATGATTCGGGTCAGGGTTAAAAAATGAAAGAACATTTTGGTTTTTTAATGTAGTTAATAATAGGTATTTATGTAAATGTATAAAACAATATTTGAAATGTCTATAATATAGTGTTTTTTTCTTGTGTTTGTGTATACATCTTGTACTGGGTGTTATTTTATTTCATTTAAATCATGTATTGGGAGTTGTTTTTGTTGATATCTAGTATGTTTTTTTGGTGTTGAAGTATGCTACTACAACACATTGTAGAATGGAACTTTATAATTCCTTTTAAAAGAACTGATAAATAACACATTTATGAGTGCTACTATAATAAATGATTAATTATTCCTTTATTAGTGCTAAATTAAAGTGTTGATAAAGGTTTACTTTATCATTATTTCTATAAGCCTAGATAATGTGTTCTTTTAGCGATGATAAATTAATGCACTGATAAATGGTTCCATTATAAGAATTGAAAAAGATACAATGATTTTAATATCGACCATGTAGTCATCCCTTTTATAGCATTGATAAAGGCCATTGATAGCACTGTTAAAAGCCTATTTTTTAGTAGTATAATAGGTATACACTCTATAAGATTTCCCGAGCATCCCAGGGATCATCCATAAGTCTATATTAGTTGGAACAGGCCATGTGTTGAGACATATGCCTCTGGGCCTTCTGGTCATGTATCAGTCTATGTGCCTTTGGGCATATGTGTCATGTAAGGCTTCCCTCTTAACCCAGTTTAAAAATTGTTTATCCTAAAAAAATAAAAGTATTAGGTTGTCAGTCTATTTCAACCATTTTATTCATCCTTGTTCACTAGAATCATCCTCATGAAATGCTCAGAGACACCAAAACATTGGCCAAAGTAAGGTCGATTGGGGTTTATCTTCATAGGATCTAAATTGGTTTCCTTTTTTTCATGGTCATCATGATGGGATTAGAGACAATCTGACATCCAGATGAAGTATGTATATTTTTTCACATTTTATTAGTTATTTATTATATCTGATCATGTCACATACACATATAAGTACATATGTTGGATATCTTGGGACTATGTTGGTGTTTAACTACTGAAATTTTTACTCAAACCCTAATTAAGAATCTATGTAACTTTAGTTCCCAAATAGATTTTACACGGTCATTGCAGAAACCGGTAGGGTTGAGGTCTAGTTTTAGGTTTTACATGGTCGAGTGGGGAAACAATGATGATATTTGGAGATTGGTACATGGTATGTATTGGAGTGGTAGTAGAGTTTTGATTTTATATTAATTTTTTTGTATGTATATGTAACCTTCCCAATGTCACTTAAGTAATTTTAGCATGTCATATGTGAAAATTTAATTTTGTAGAGAATCAATAATTTACATATTATTTCTTCGTACTATGATATGATAAATGTATATAATTTTTGTTATTTATTTTATTTATGAATGTGTACTCTAATATTGGGTATTTAGACTCTCCATAGTACCTTTTAGACCCATTTACTTGTCGGCAGCCACTGATTCTTGGGGAGAATCACCTATGGTCATATGACAAATTGATGAGGCCAAAATTCCTTGATTGAGCTCAGCCATGACATTACACAGTGGTGTCATAGAATTTATTTATTTTTTTTCAAACTATTTTATGTTTTGGTAGACTAGATGAATACGAATTTTTTAAAACCTATGATGGAATCCATAACGATTCATCGTGAACTCCTATTCTAGTGGAATTATAGGTCACTATGGGTATGTGATTGATGTTCTTAGATTTTGATATAATGGAAGATTTTTATTTTAACCTTGCATGATTCACATTAATTTTGAGAATTATTTTTATATGAATTATTGGATTTCAGATCTTGGACCACTGGAAGGAGGAATGTTTTTAAATTTTTACTCTAGGTCATTGTGGTGAGAGACATCTCAAATATCATTTTAGGAACATATGATATCACTTGATATAGTATTGTTAGAGTTATTGTTTTCACTATCTATTTAGGCTTAGTTATTTAAACTGTCAACAACTAATCATATTAAATTTTCCTATATATGTATTTTTTGGTTTTCTACTCAGCTGTTCTGACTTTTATTTGTATTGATGGTAGGTTATGTGGAATCTACGAGTGATTCTCATTGATATTGGTGATGTAGTAACATGGTGTATGGGAGGTGTGGTGATCCTAGTTAGTTTATAGGGAATTGGATTCTAAATGGTGAAACAATTACGGCTATATATTATTTGTTGTCACTTTTTTATAATTCTAGTAGAAACCTATATGGTGATTTCCCATATAGCATGGAGTGAAATTCCACTTAACTGGCCAATCTAGCTATATAATCACGACACATGTCATTTTGGATGATGATACCCTTGTATAATTGTTGATTTATTGGATTATGATTCTCTAGGGATTAACACCATAAATTTATTCTCGGTGATACCCAATGCTCATTTTGGTGTGTGGTTTTAACATGTCATACTCGCTGTTTGTTGAGACTATATATATGGGTTTTTTAGAATTTTGATTTCATGGGTTTAGATTAGAGCATGTATAAAATTACCTGAGATTTGACCTTAGTGAGATGCTTGAACCCTAGGTTAGGTGGTCAAACCGAATGACTTTGGCATGAGAATTGACTGGTCTGGCTTGGTGGGAGGACCTAGAGAGACCTTGGGAAACAACTAAGTGTTTAGTGAGTTTATGAGTTTTATTTGATGTGACGGAAACCCATTAGAGGGGTTATATGGGATTATGGGTATCTATGAGACAAGAAGAATTATTGAGGTGATTCAGGTTTTTTTATTGATTCATAAAGGTTCAATTGAATATATGATTTTGGCATGGTGATGGCTTATATTTCTTGGGTAAGCCACCTCGAGTTCAAGTGCTTTAGACAGACTACTAAGCACGATGGAAGCACATGTTGAAGATGATAAATTAGAATTGTGTTAGGAAGATACTAAGTATATGGTTTCACATAACATGGGTGGGATTATAGGACCTTGAATAACCACATATTGGATTCTCTTTTATTAACATGTTAATAAGCCTTGGAGCATGGGAAAACAAATTGGATGGCATATGACTCGTGAGAGCATGAATCTAGATTTAGTGATCGGGTGTTGTGCTATCATATTCACACTCCATTCTTAATGATTTCAAGGTAGAACATAGAGGATACTCATGTAACTATTGATTTTGGATTGGTGAGCTAGGCAAAGAACCAGATGAGGACCGATTGGGAGGAGTGACATGCATGTGATGGCATCTTAGCCTCATGAGAATTGTTCTCAAGGACTAGTATAATGTAAGAAATATTGTTGGGAGTTCACTATTGTGTTATTGAGGTAATGACCCTTGTTTTGTTTAGATATTACTAAATACTATAGAATCCATTGTCAAAAGGCAGGAAAAGGGGTAAATGATGTTTTAGGATGGTTCATAGAAGTGATCATTTTTTTTATTTCCAATCATCAAGTTTGGATACACATAGAATGCTGAATCTTATGGTTGTGAGATAAACTTCTGATGATGATAAAAAGGAAACTCCTATGTTGGCGGGAGTGACATCGGTCATGGGTGATACAACACCTTGTGAGTGGGATCATGGAATCATGAATGGACTGGTCATTAGATGATCATTTGGGCCTTTTTTGTGGTTGGTGAGCTATGTAGCAAATTTAACCATATTCATTGGATAATTACAATGATATATCTAAAGCTGATTCAAAATAGGGAATAAGAAATGGGTTTAGATTGAGGTTAATTTTGGAATGTTCCAAACATTGTCGAGATAGAAATCAACCACACTCACATCAGAGTGTGGTACTAGTTTTTGTGGAATAAAGGTTCAACCAAGGTATCACAATGGGTGTCAAGTATAGAAATCAGTGTGTATTATTGAGTGATTATAATATGCCTCTAGTCTTAAATGATTCATGATCGAGTAAATTTGGAATGCATTAGAAGGTTTATCCGTGAATTTTCAAGACAGTTCATCCAGGGTGGGTCTAAAAATATATTTTTTGTATAATTGGATGTGGTAAGACTCAACTAGATAAGGCACATAATCTTGAATGTTGCATGTGTGTTTGGGGAAGAAAAATAGTCTTTTGACATAAATCTCATATGTTTCTAGATTTATGCAGATGGATATTATTCAACCATCTCATTTTGGTTTTAGAAATAAGAACTAGTATCAATAATTGAATACTTCTCACATGTTTTATTAGGCACATTGGGGTGGAAACCATGAGTATAATATCAATGGATCATGAATTTGGATTTCCAATAGTTAATTACAAGGGTGGAAATTTCAAGTCTTGGGAATTTTTTTTTGTAATTTAAAGCTTATGATGGAGAGAACCATGGGTCAAGTGATCAAATGGATGATTATGTATTGTTTTTTATGGGTTGGATAAGATTGGGTAAGTGTGTTCTTGGTGTTCAATAAAAAATACAACAGTTAACTCATTAGTCATTGATTTGAGTGCCTTGATTCTAGAGTAGTGTTCTAAAAAAAATTGGAATTAAAAGGTAGAAAAATCCATATAATGATAATTGATAATCTGGATAGGTCAAGAGATATTGAAGACTGGCCACCGACAAATCTTGGGGAAGAGAATTGTTATGGTGGGGAGTTTTTAATGATTTGTATCCATATTGGAAATTAAAATTCAGAAGAATTTTGAATTTTCATTTAATGAGTGGGTTTAATTTTTATCTAAGATTAAGAATGGAATTAAAAGCATTGGAACACCATAATGCGATTTTCTTAGATGTGGAATATGGATTATAAGGTATCTTAGGAGGGCCTAGAGATATTAAGGTAATACATTAAATGTTATGGATGACTTACCTATAGAGCATGGGTTGTGGAACACAATTTAATGGAAACAATGAGACACCCTGAACCTCAAGGAATTTTTAGTTATTTTCTATAGAGAATAGATTTCATTCATATTTAAGGTAAAACCATGAAATTTTACAAAGAAAAACATGTGTAGGTTTCAGAGGGGTATAGAGTTTTTTTTATTGTTTGATGAATAGTTGATTAACTATGAAACCAAACCATTTTAGTTGGATGGGTTGGACACAGATACATCTAAAAGGTTGTTGCATGTTTTTTATAACCATATAGACAAAACATGTGGCATATTAAAAAGGGAAAAAGAACTATCCCCCAATCAATTTTTAAGGGGGGAAATCCCCATTATCCTCTTCTCTTCTCCCATGCAACTAGGGGCCTACTCTCCCTCCCTCTCCTAATTATGTCCCTTAAAGGGGGGATGTTACAAATTGGTTTAAATGTCAATAAAAGGTATCTATTCAAATATAGTTGCCTCTATTTCTCTTATCTCCCTTCAATTATAATTATCCACTTCTTCATTTTAGGTTCTCATTGCCAATTCCACCAGTTCATGGTGGTGTTACCAAATTTTGAAGAGGCTTTTGTTCAGCCGAACTAGAGGGAATATCGAGAAACCAGCTATACCTAACTTCTCAAAAATCAATAATGTATATAATTATTATTAGTTTTCATAAATTTTTCCCAAATTTTAATAATTTATCTATGGTTTTGTTTTTTTAGGTTATAGATTTTGATTGACTTTGGATTAGCGGAAAGTTTGAAGTGGTTAGTACCATGTTTAATGACTTTTCAATGGGATAATAAGGCCAAATTTGTTTTCAGACATTAGAACATGTTTAAATTATATTAATTAATTAATTTTAAATGATATAATTTTTTAGTTTTTGATTTTTGATTTGATTTAAAGGATCACATCTTTGAGATGAACATTATTGATCACAGATGAGGCGAGGCAGACCCTAGAAGAGATAATGACCTTTGGAAATAACAGAGGATATATTCTTAGTTGGGGATTTTGGTCTTTGTTCCTTCCTTATTGATTTTATGATATTTATATATGGAATGTTATGTGTTTCCTCACCATTATAAGCCACAACCTATTAATTAAATTGTAATATTTAATTTTAGTTAAAATTTTAATTTATGACGAGTGAATTATTTAATTCATTAAACTAAATGAGTGAGAACCTTAGCCACATTGGTCCTAGGTAATTAGTATTAAACCTTTGGTGCTGATGGTCAAGGAATTGTCCTAGGAAACATAACAATCACGAGGGGTTTCCTTCTCAAAAATTGAATGATCATGAGCCAATGACTGTTGATTAAGAACATGTGGCCACATACCCATGAAGGTGTTTCGTGAAAAAGGATGGAAGGACCTAGTAGGTCGCATGTAGTAATTTTTGATGTACTTTGCCTAGTTGGATTGACCATAGACCATGGATAAGGGGTTTTGTGGGACGAAAAATTGAGAGAGCTTGATGAAAAATATCGGTGGGGTTTATCTCCTCGACAAGTGTCTATGTGGATTACCCTTGGAGACCAAGAGGACATTATATGTAATGAAATTACTAGAAAGTGGGAATATCCTGAGTTGTGGGTGATGGCCCAAAAGACTAGTTTTGACATAGAGGATCCCAAGAGGGATGACATCTCTTGCATACTGACCCAATGAACCAGTTTGGGTGCCCATTAATATACCTCTTCTGAGCGAGTGTGTCATATGGGTAGTGATGGTTGTGGGTTTCCCCTATAACCTAAGATGACATGTAAGCATGATGGGGTTGAGATGATATTAGTGATCTTGATAATTTGAACAACCCTTATGAAATGTTTTTTTATGTTTATTCTTGATATCCTAGGATTATGGGTTACTAAATAGGAAATCACCTTTTTAGGTCCTAGTTCCTGTTATGGGGATGGGTCTATTACCCATGGTGCATGACTGTTATTGGATAGGGATGGGTGTATTACCTCCAATTACGAAGTATTATTAGATCAAGGATGGGTATATTACCCTCGATGCCCGAATGTTCTATATGGATGGGTATATGAACCCTGGTTGAATGACCCTATATCCTGTGAGGATTGGTATATTTTCCCTATTAGTTTGTTCTCTCTAGATGATCTTGGGATGGGTATATTACCCTAGATGTTATTAAAAATATAATGGTTATTTTTTACCAAGATAATGGGTATATAACCCCAGAGATGATGGTGTCTATGTTCTATGGGGATGAGTATATTATACCTGTAGTCCTATTATCTATAGGATCACCCTAGTTACCTATGTATTGTCCAGAGTTCTATGTTTGTAGGCATGGCCATCATGATTTTATCAAAGAAATATTGACAGTTGAAAATGAAATTATTATTGATTGGGGGCTCAAACCATAGGATCGACACTTGTTAATTTGTTGTTATGGTCATGTTGACATGATCAAAGAACATCTACTATCAGGATGAAGATGGTAAATTTTGTTTAAATTTATAATAATATTTTTGTATCTGATCATCTCACATGAATATATCACTGAATATGCTGGTGAGTTTAGGACCAAGTTAGTGATTACCTACATAGTTTTTTACTCACATCCTACATGGCTACCCATGGAACATGGGCACCCAAGAAACCTTCACATGGTCATTATAGGCATGGGTAGGGATGAGGCTCGAGATTAGTTTTAGCATGGATGAGAAGGGTTGTCCAGATGATATCTATACTTCATGGGATTATATGGCCCATAGTGGTAGTATAGTTGTGGTTTTACATTCCTTTTTTTTCTAGTATATATATGTATTCAACCTAGTGTGTGGCCAATATGTTTTTTATGTCATATGAAAACATTTAATTTTTTATAGTATCTTAATTTTACATATTATTTCCACATACACTAATGTGAAGGATATGTATGATATTTTGTTTTTAAATTTATTTATTATTGTGTAATTTTATATAGGAGGTATAGCCTCCCCACATTACATCCTAGACCTCCACTAGTATTCAAAAACATCTTGTATTTGGGGATTCACACCTAAGGTCATGTGGTGATCCAATCTGTAAACTATTCATAGACTGAGATGGGATGGGATGTTACAACACTATATATGATTTTCTTAGGTTTTTTAATGTAGGTATCTTCCTGAATAATTTGACTCAAAAGGGGTGAAATTTTAATGGGGTGATGAATTTCTGAAATCAATATAAGTGTTGAAAAAGAGCTTAAGTATTCCTCTTGTATAATGTTTTCTTCATCCTGATGAATGTTTGACCATTTACTATAATGAAACAATTATGGGTTTTGATTTCCTTTTGATGCAGCATGATCATGTATTTTCATATGGATATCACTAACTATTTTGTCTTGAAAATAATCTACCCACTCATAAAATTGGGTTGGGTTCTATGATGCATGCCTTGATATATTGGTGACATTACCTAATAAATGAGAAAATAAATGAGCATAAAAATAAATAGATCCTAGAATTAAATTTCATCATAATGGATTGGGTTCCCATAATGAAATTATTGATAGATTATATTTAGAAAAAAATATTTAGCTAGATTACTCTTCATGAAAAAGGAATGTTGTTTCTAACTCTCTTATCCAGAAATTACCGATGCAAGTGTTGATAGAATCCAAGAAAGTATAGATTTTGATGATACATTCACTGAATTTTATATACATATAAACTAATATAAAGATCATTTATTTTTATTGAGTGTGAATGCCACAAATAACATGGATAGACCCAAAAAGACCCCACATGTGCTAGTGGTTAGGTTGAGGGTGCCACCTAAATCCTACCTCTAGTTAGCCATGGGTTAGTGGATAACACAAAGTAGTCATATCTCACAACATTAGAGGACATATCCATATTAATCTATACATGATTTATCCATACATGCAACATATCATAACACATTTTAAATAGATAAAATAACTAATACATATATAAATTCATGTGATATAAAATAATTTTCTTCATAACGTGAAATGATCTTAAACATAATGTAAAGGAGAAAAAATCATAATATTTTCAATTTAAACAAATATATAACCATTAGAAGGTGGGTAAAAGACTCATTGACACATAGATCCCAAGAAGAACACTAAACAACATTCATCTATTTTGAGAACCACTAATATCCTACTCCATCAACACCATGCCCACAATGATTAAAACTAAACTACAAAATAATATACACAAGATGAAACATGTGTGGGTAAAATATATGTGCTTGAGTGAAAATATAAATATCAATAAGGATTCCCCCAAAACCAAAAATTATGAATTGGAAGACCGTTCAGATTATAACCACAAAATACAAGGATAAAACCCCAAATACACATTAAGGATATAGAATCAAAGATATAGATGATCCTCTCTTCTCATAGTACAAATACATAAGGATCAATGACTTTAAGAAACCTATGAAACCTAACTAACCATATTTTTGAAACACACATCATATCATAAAACTACAATGGGGGCCCCTAGATTTCTAAGGTATAAGAGTATCAGTTATGGGGGGTATTGACCCCATTGAATGAACCACAGATCATTTAGTATAACACATAAAACAAGGGACTAATTTACTCTATAGATAAAGGAATGACACCCCTAGTGAGGGGGTGTTCCCAAATCTTATCTTTTGTTTTGGGGACAAAAAATTTATCCGGACCAAGGGTGTACCCACCACATTAGTATAATTTAGAGGTCATATTCCCTGGGTGTGTAGGGGAGTAAGAATTGCATATGTATATGTGGGGAAATTTTCCAATAAATATAGATGTATCATTGAGAGGGGGAGGGGTTGAATAATTGATATATTTTTATTTTATTTTTCATTACTTATGAAAGAACCCTCACCTCCTATTAATGATCTCTTTCCTGAATGAAAATAATTTAGAAACACATCCAATAGAATATAATAATTTATATAGTTCACTGTTCAATAAGAGTATCCATGTCCTTGGTATGGTTCAAAAATAATCCAATGGCACACAATCAACTTTAGAATAATACTTTAGTGTGGAATACAATTAGTAGGATATTTACATACACATGTTTAACACTATATAAAGAATCTAATATAGTGTGTGCTTCTCCTAGAAAAAAATATGTAATAAAAGTTTTGTAACAAACATGTTATTGTACTTCTTGATCAACTTTCAAAAATATGTTCTTTAAAAACAATTCCTCACATTATTACCCAGAAGCTGGTAAGAACATCCTAGACATCGTAATGATTCTTAGTCTGATACCCATTTCCAATTATTATTTCTCACAATTAAAATATCACCTCTACATGTACTGTTAGATCATTGAAATTACATTCACAAACTGTTTTAGTACCCTTTCAATCATCCTTGTATCCACCGAGAACTTTCATGTGACCTTCATGAGTTGACATTCACCACATGGAATGATTAATTAATGGAGAAACTTTTTCTTCTGTGGACCTCCACTACTTCTTAGTTGTCTAATTCTTCAACGGACCACCCCTACTTTGAAGACAATAGATTCTTCCACGGACCACTAATACGACACAAACCTTTTTCCTTTGCAAGATAGAAATCCCTGAAAACCTCCTTCCATATAAAAACACATACTTTGAGGAATATTTCCTCTGTGAACAACTTTCCCTTGCATAATTCTCCCACTCAAAATCTTATCCTTCAATGAATTATCCACCAGAAACACCTTCATACTTACCCGAATTATTCTTGAATTGATGGTCTCTTCTAATAAAATTCCCTAAATCTAATGATGTAATTAGGAGTCGTTATATAGTAAAATAAGATTTGAAAAATCATCTAATATGAATTACCCAAAACTTCGATGTAGAACAACCTTTACCATGAACAAATATGTGATCCTCATAGCACATAACCCCTTATGGTGGCCAGTATCTTATAGAAACAAAAATTCATTTTTACAGCCACAATCACTACCACATTCTACAGATGACATGCATCCCATGAGATTTTATCCTTTATCATATGTCAATCCACCCATGAATTGAAAGCCTCCATTGAACTACAAGCCTCCTGAAAATAGAAAGACACCTGCGAGCTATTTTCCCTACATAGTCTGTATAATATTGCTATGTGGAAATATTCATTTTCCAATTTTACTCCTCTATTCAGCGTACCTCATATTTATTCCTCAAACATTACTTCATGGTCCATGAACAATATTCCTTAATATATTTTTTATAAAACCCTTCCTTTTCAATAAAAAAGTAACGATTTTGAGGCCCAAATACTTGGAAAACAATGGGAAACTACCCCACCATAAAAACATGATTTGGAAACACCAACTATAGTAATTTCAGGTCATCTAGCTTCATCAATAAACAAAAATTGATACCTCATTAAATATTGAACCATGTTATACGAAGATTCACTTCTTTCAAATATGATAGAGATTAAGGATTTTACTCAACACATACTCTATGCCCACATGAGAAAAGATTAGTGTGAGAAGCAATAATAGAATGAATATTTCATCAATGAATCAATTCATTCCAAATCCTCTCAAATTATTTCATCATGAACACCATATTTCGTGATATATATCCTTCAACTATCATTATTAGCATCTTCATATTTACCAAGGAATGTATTGTAACTTCCATGTCTTCCAGTAACATCTTTCATTCCGAATCAAAAGGAATTTCATATGAATTTTGAATCTGATTTCCTAAATACAATGGTCAGTCCGATCATACACTTTTATAAAGTGTTGTGATTTCATTTCTTCTAAAGATTCCTTGATAACAAAAGAAATTACCTAAATATGATGATCTTCTATATCAGCTTGTGGTGGACCCATTCCCTATCATTAGAATATATTCATGAGAGTAAAAAAACCTAATGTACAATCTACTCATACCGTAATGACCCCATTATCAGACCAACAGGAATAATGTATAAATCTACGAAATATATCCTTAAAATTTTTTCATCTCGATAAAATAATCATGACGCTATGATATTCATAAAAAATATATTAGAATGGGATATTCAGGTTTCAAAAACCAATATATTTGTATAATTATATGAAATATTCCATGAAAATTAATCCATTCATCGGTTTTGTCAAAAGAAATGTATTTTTCTATGTTTAAATATAGTGGTTTTTGTAACACAAGGTTTTCACCAGAGAGGATTTCACAAAATTATATTTCCCTTTTTGGATAGAGCATGGGGGTATTCTGATATTGTATGATTTTGGGAAAAAAAGAATGCAATGAAATAAATATTACAAAGAAGAATGATTTTAAGGTAATTGAGTTATAGTTTCATTTACAGTTGAAATTATATTGTAGTAATTATAATCATTTTAATTCATTACTTATTTATTAATAAATCAAATATTCCCCAGTTTATTCATCCATTTCCATTGGTTAATGGTAATTATGGACACTAATATAACAATGATTACTACTTGGTCAGCATCCCTTTCTATGTGTATGAAATCAAAGAAAATAATTTCTAAAATAGGATGGAAATACCAAATTATGGACTGTTTTTCCTGGGAAATTCAAAATTAACTCACTAATTTCACCCACATGCAAAAAATTGCTAGACATGCATCACCAAATTCACCTTGTTCCTTCATGGAAAGTAATAGTAGGTGGTGGGATATTAAAAATTATCAACCTCAATAGTAAATAATGAACATGTTCAAAATAATGAACATGGGTTTGTTAAAAACATTATATAGTCATTGAAAATTGAAATCAATCAACAATAAATTGTTTTTGTTCATTAAGTAAATAAGGATTCATGAATTAAAAAAGAAAATACTTTCCTTCCCCCAATAAATTATAATTAACAAATAATTTCCTAGGTTAGAATAAATTATGGTTGAATTAGGGGACATTAAAAACAAAGAAAATAGTAAAATTAACAAAGAAATACTAGTAGATTATCTAGTAATCCACACTCGAATCAAGTCCCTATACTCTTTTACCTCTCTCTATTATTATAGGTACTTAGTTTCCATCTTCTTTGGTCATTCTAAAATCCCATGATATCCCCACATATTTAAAATTATCATCTTTCCTTTTCAACAAGGATCTTCAAACTTCCACCATGATATCGTCTTTCTAAAAATATATAGATTTCTTCCTTAGTTATTGATCAAAGTATTATGCTTATTATGAACTACATGGTCAATTGAGAATAGGTGTATGCGTGGTGATGTGTAATCCCATAGTCATATCATGTAGAAAATGTGGATCCTCTAAATTATTCTCGTGATTTTTCATTCAAATGATTAATGAAAAGTAAATTGTCCTATGCAGACACATAAATGTCTTATATGGGATAAATTTCATACACATAATGTAAATAACTAATACATAGATGAAATCTAATATGGTTGATCAAATGTCTAATATGTAGATGAAATATTTTCTGGGACCATAAATATACTACACAACTCATTCCATTTCTATTTTATCCAACTCAAATATCTTCCATGCTCAGAATTTTCAAGGTATGATTAACATGACAGACATGGTAATAAAATCTAATATATATAGAGAATATATATAGCACCACATGATATTCCCCTTATCCCAATTTTCGATTCCAAAAATCTCCTAGACAGTAGTATAAATGTGTTATGTGTAACTAGAATCTTCTATGCATGGAATAATTATCCAATGACCTATTTAAATATCTTACACCATGATATGACTCCCCTATCCATTCATCATGAATTTATACTATGTTTACAATTTTCATTTAAACAAACTCTGAACTTCTTGAAGTCGACTTTGGGATTCGAAAATAACCTCCTTACATCATGTAATAAGAACCAAACATCCAATGTTAAGTGTGGGACATATTTTAATAATTTTATTGATGAATTAAATAATTATAAATAATGTTTTTATCCATTTAAAAAATAAAATCTAGATTATTCAAAAATATAATAAATGTGATATTTACAGAGGAAATATTTTAAATGGTGGGATAAAAATATTTCAAACACAAGAAAAAATGTAATAAAATATTTTATTTTCAATTCCGTCACACATAGTTTGTAACACCCCAAGGTTTTGAAATTAAATATAGAATTAAATTTTATAATCTATCCATTAAACACAACTTTTCCTCTTCTATGTTTTGAATTTCAAAAAATGGTTATCTAGTGTGGTGTTCAGTAAGTCATTTAGAGCCCGATAGAACAAACTTGATTTTGGGTGAATAGTAACATACCCATATGAATAGTAATATAAATATTAATATGACCCTTATGAATAGTAAATAATTATATTATTTTATTTTCTTAAGGAAATAAGATAAAGAGATCTTAATTATTTTTTCAATGATAAATAAAACTAATTGCACTTTAAGATTGTTATTTTTCGAATTAACTATGACCTTATTTAAAAATTAAATTAATAATATTAGGAAAATTATTTTGAAAAAATGGAATTCACTTTTGAATTCTACACATCGATAAATGGTTAGGGTGAATTTTGAATATTTTTCTGAAACAATTGATTTTTCATTGAGTAGTAAAAAATGCAGTCTTAATCTCGGTGTGTTAATGACATCATTAGTGATGTAATAATGATTTCATAATTCTGGTCGACTTTTGTATACTTAAATATGGTGTGAAGTGTCCCAAGTGTCTTATACCATGGGAAGCCCATGGTTTTGCAAAAACCACTCAGGCGGTGTCCCTTGAAAATTATTAAAATAATCGCTCAATTTTTTTATAAATACCAACTCTTCTATTCATTTAATTCATTCCAAATTCTCCCTCAATGATGTTCTGGCCTCCTTACCTCCATATTATTCCTCCCATGGTTTCCTCAAGCCCCAAGGTCCCAACTGTCATGTTCTAAGGGTTACTCTACAAGGTAAGGAAATTCTCAATTTCATTCTTTTTCCATTCAAGTTCTCTTTTATGTGGTATATCTTTCACGTTTCCATACCATGTTCTTATTTTTATTCTTATTCATGATCTACTCTATATTATGATTAATTTCTAGATAGGTGACCCTTGTCCCCTCTCTTTTTAATATTTTCTAAATCTATGTTGTGTAGCCGTTAGGATGCTGAATTTTTGTAAGCAATTTCAAAATTATTATTTTATTTGGATTTCTTTATTTATTAATTATTCATCTCTTCTTACCCAAGAGGAATGAAATCTCTAGAATATTGTATATTATATATTCTATATTTTTTCATGTTCATTAGAAATTCATCATCAATCTTCTTATTTTCCCCCACTTGTTCAAGGAATAATAAACATTGTCTGTGATGTGTCAAATTACCGACATCGTAGACGATGTGATTTCAATTTGCATTAATTCTTTAAAGTCTGGTAATGAAACCATTTATATGGTTGAACATGGTTATAATATATGTGTTATAACTCACCCATTATTCTGTAATTCTTTTGTACTCATGGTTCTAATTTATAAAACAAAATGAGGTTGTTATTATCAAAGAACCACTAAAACGATCTAAACAAACATCATTAATGTTTTAACTATTGAATCATCATCATGGTATATAACCCAAAATCATTATAAGATCATTTATATCTACATATTTTCGTTAATATGATGTGTTAAAAATTCTGTATGTTTACCCATGTTTCAAATGAACTTCCATTCATGGAAACAAATAAACGAACCATGAAGACCAAAGAAGAAAATGTTTCCAAAACATGAAAATTGAACCAATTGAACCCATAAAAATGGAAATTAATGAACCTAATAAGGTTATAATAAATCAATTAAATGTATAGTAGGTTCTTTGAATTTTAATTAATGATGTTAAATTTGATTATTTAGGTCATTAAAACAAATGAAGAACACACTCAAGCATAAGGTAAGGGGTTTCTCATCTCACTTTCATTTTTGTGAGATTTTCATTGTTCAACACTTATTTATTGTATGTGGTATATGTGTACTGCCATTTGATATATAATAACATGATTCTATTTATATTCATTTTATTCAATGATTACCATGATTTTTATTATGATCTGGTCATATGATACAACATATCACATTTTTGTAAGGGACATTGTCTCAACTATGTTTTCGTTGTGACTAACTTTGTAATGTGCACCTAATAATACTTATGTGGTGTACCTAATTCCCATTTAAGTTCACATTTTATTTGAAATTATATTTATATTAAATATCCATAATCTCATGTCATGGATATGTTTGTTGTCTAAACCATATACCATCTTACATATGGTGTTTATTTGGAAAGTTATTTTAATTATGGAAATAATGATGAATCTATATACTTTACTCTATACAGATATTTGAAAGGAATATTTATCTTGTATTGATTCAATTTATAAATAATTATTTGGACATTTAGTAGTGGGTGGGTCGCGCTATAGCCCCTCGATGCATCGGTAGGTCTCATGAGACAAAACAGTTTGTCGACAAACCCTTCGAGTTTGTTTCCAAAAATCAGACGGGTTTCTACAAACAGAACTAAACCTTTTTTACAGTATTATGGTTTCATGTTCCAGATACATGACTTCTAGTTAATAATAATTATCTTTATTTATTATCATTTATTATTATTATCCATGATATTTTCACTATGACAAAATATATGGATGTGGTTTCATTCTCATTTTATTAATGAGTTTAGTTTGTCATTGATTCACAATTCCATATTGTTTATGTCAGATTTAATGTGATTCACTTATTATTTTACTCATGATTCCACTATTTGTAACCCTTACTGATCATTTGAGCTCACCCCTTTCATTGTCTGCCTTCGACAGGTGATGAAGGGAAGGATTTCTTTTGAGTTCATGTGGATGCCATTTTTTAGTTTTTATTATGTATTGTATTTTATAACCATTTCCCATTGTAATTTGAGTTACATCTGTGTATATAGTTTATTTCAAGACTACTAAACTAATAGTTCCATTAGGATTTTCATTCCTTATAACCATTCCAATATCAAAAGTAATGCACTGGCTCCAACCTAGAGGTGTCAGGGTGTTAAAGTTGGTATCAGAGGAAGTTTAGTAGAAAACATGGAAACTAGAGTAGGAAATGTATAGTAGGGAAGAAAGTTGTAAGGTAGTATCTGAGGATTAACACACAATAACATCCAGGTATTTTGGTAAGGTATAGATTATGTGGATATTTTAAGAAATACATCCCTATCTCAATACGAGCAGGTAAAGGCGGCTCTGGCATAGAAGTATCTAGGGGTGAAACACGAAAACACCACTTTGAGCTAGACTCAAACAGGAACTGGTGCACGACAACGGGCCTTGCTGCACTCTTGGTTATGAAACTCCTGGAGGATATTCTTAGGATAATTCATATTTTCATTACAAGCAATTATTAAGGAGTTAGTGTAAATTTTTCCTTAGAGGAACCATGTTTATGCATAGAATTTCAATCTATGATGAGTGATTTTTGAGATTCATTATCTAATCTAGTGTATCCCATTATTTAGACATGGAGTCTAATGGAAGAAGGGGAATCAATACACATGGACAAGGTTGGGATCTCCCTACCGAGCAAGTCAACACAGTCAATGTTGAAGTAGATCATATCATCAACATATTGGGACGACTTACTCAAGTTGTAACGAATAACGATTCCATACCTGTGTTGGTTCGTTTCATGCTGCAGAATCCCCCATATTTCAGCGGGACTACTAATCCAGTGATTACTGAGCAATGTATCAAGTCCCTTGAAAAGATATTCATGGTGTTAAGATGCAATTAACATGAAATGGTAGTACTGGCAGTATATTGTCTCAAGGGCGACGCTGATCAATGGTGGTCCCTGATTAAAAATACCATGGTGGAAGAAGAGATAGATGATATGGAATGAAGGACTTTTGAGGAAATATTCTTTGAAAAATATTTCCCTCGTGATCATCGAACTAAAATGAAGAGGAAATTCCTTGTCTTGAAACAAAGGGAAGAAGATAGTGTTGTAGAGTATGTGGCTACCTTCACAAGGCTAGCCAGGTATGTCGTGGATTATGTTTGTGACTCAAAAGATAAGATTGATCATTTATATGAAGGTCTTAATCCAAGTCTTCGGAGGGCACTGGCTTCTCAAACATTTTCATCCTATGATGGAATTGTATCAAGTTCCATCAAAACAGAGGAGGAACTATCTAGATCAATTTTTTTTAAAGGAAACCAATATATAAAGAGGAATTATGATAATAAAGGGAAAGGAGAATCACCAAAGAAGATCAAGGAAATGAATAGTTTCCCATTATGCGAGAACTATGGATTAAATCATCCCATTAAATTCTTGAAAGGAAAGGGAGTTTTCTATAACTGCAGAGAAAAGGGTCATAGATCTGATGAATGCGAGGGGAAGAAACAATTCAATTATGTTCAATACTACATTTTCATAGAGATGGGACACTATGAAAATGAGTGTCCTAGGCGCCAAAGAAACATTCCATAGAAAAATCCAAGAGAGCAAGGGAGAGCCTATGATGTTACAACCGCAGAGGTTAAAGTTACCAGTGACGTGGCGGCAAGTACTTTAATTGTTTCCTCAAATATAGCCAACACTTTATTTGATTCCAGATCATCTAATTCATTTATATCCTCTCAATTTTCCAAGAAAATTATATATTTCCAATTTGATTTAAGAAAGGACTTGGTTGTGTCCCTATGCAAAATGATAGGGTTATTTCTTATGCATCACGACAGCTAAAAGTTCATGATCAAAACTATCCTACTCATGATCTTGAGTTAGCTACTGTAATCTTTGCTTTGATGATATGGAGACATTATCTCTATGGTAAAAAATGTGAGATTTATTCTTATCACAAGAGTTTGAAGTATATTTTTTTACCGAATGAACTCAGCTTGAGGCAAAGGAGATGGCATGAACTACTCAAGGATTATGATTGCATGATACACTACCACATGGGGAAGGAAAATAAGGTGGCAGATGCTTTGAGCAGAAATGATCATGGAGTTTTGAATAAGATGAGAGTTGAAAGGGAACCTATTTTCATGGATCTAGTAAATATGGACATGGGAATAACCATTTAAATTGAATCATCAATGCTTTTTCAAATGTTTCCCAAACCATCTTTACTAGAAAGAATAAGGAGTTCTCAAAACGGTTATAAAGTGTTTCAAAAGAAGATTAAATCTGTGAATGATGGGAGATTGAGTGACTTCGTATATGAAGATGGAATTTCTAATTTTGGGAAGATACATTGTGGTACCGATATACCTGATCTAAAAAGGGAATTGTTGGATGATGCTCATAGTTCCAATTTCTCTATATGCCATGGTAACACTAAGAAGAATAGAGTTTTTAAGGATCATTTTGGTGGGAAAACATGAAGTAGGAGATTACTGATTTTGTGTCAAGATGTATGGTTTCTCAACAAGTGAAAGCTGGAAGGCAATAGTCTAGAGGAGTATTGCAACCTCTTCCCATACCTGAGTGGAAATGAGATAATATCACAATGGACTTTGTCATGGGACTACCAAAGACTCCTATATGGAACGATGCAATATGGGTCATTGTTGATCGTCTTACCAAGTCACCACATTTTCATGCTATGAGAGAAGATATACCACTTGAACGTCTAGCAATACTATATATTAATGAAGTTGTGAGACATAATGGAGTACCCCTATTGATTTTTTTATTGTGATCCATGTTTTACATCAAGATTCTGGAAAATTATTTAGAAGGCCCTAGATACTGATCTTTGTTTGAGCACTACCTACCACCCATAATCTGATAGAAAATCAGAACAGACTATTCAAACATTGGAATACATGTTAAGGTCTTGTTCACTTTATTTTCAAGGCAAGTGGGATCAGTATTTACCTCTCATAGAGTTTTCCTACAACAATTTCTTCTATTCAAGTTTTCAGACGACACTCTATGAAGAATTGTATGGGAGGAGATGTCGTACACCAAATTGTTGGGATGATGTTGGTGAAAGTAAGCTCGTGGGCCCATAACTTATTGATGAAACAATGGAGAAGGTGAAGAATATCCAGAACCATATCAAAATAGCACAAAGTAGGAAAGATAGATATGTAGATAACCTAATGAAGGATTTGGAGTTTCGAGAAGGTGATCATGTTTTCTTAAAGGTATCTCCATTGAAGGGTATTATATGATTCTATAAGAAGGGAAAGTTAAGTACCAGGTACATCAAACATTTTGAAATTCTAGACCGAATTGGAGTCATATCTTAGCATTTGGCAATGCCTCCAGGTCTCTCCAAGGTTCACAATGTGTTCCACATGTCAATTTTAAGAAAGTGCATGCCAGACCCAACACATGTACTCACTTATAAAGAAGTAGAACTTGAGACAGATCTATCTTATTGTGATGAGCCTATCATAATTCATGATACTAGAGAGCAAGTATTGAGAAATCAGACGACTTGTCTGGTAAACGTTCTATGGAGGAACCATAAGATGGAGGAAGAAACATGGGAGCCTGATGAGATTATGTTAAAAACATACCCGAATCTTTATAGGTAATATTTTGTGAAATTTGAGGATGAAATTTTTGTAAGGAGGGGAGAATGTAACACCCCAAGGTTTTGAAAATAAATATAGAATGAAATTTTATAATCTATCCATTAAACGCAACTTCTCCTCTTCAATGTTTTGAATTTTAAAAAATGGTAATCTAGAGTTGTGTTCAGTAAGTCATTTAGAGCCTGAGATAATAAACATGATTTTTTGTGAATACTAACATAACCATATGAATAGTAATATGACCCTTATGAATAGTAAATATTAATATTATTTCATTTTCTTAAGAAAATAAAATAATGAGATCTTAATTAGTTTTTCCATGAGAAATAAAACTAATCACACTTTAAGATTGTTATTTTTAGAATTAACAATGAACTTATTTAAAAATTAAATTAATAATATTTTCAAAATTATTTTTGAAAAATGGAAACCACTATTGAATTCTACATGTCGATAAATGGTTAGAGTGAATTTTGGGAATTTGATTTTACAGTGAATAGTAAAAAATACAGTTTTAGTTTCGGTGTGTTAATGACATCATTAGTGATGTAATAATGATTTCATTAATCTAGGCGACTTTTGTATAGTTAAATAAGGTGTGAGGTGTCCCATGTGGCTTATACCATGGGAAAATACCATGGTCAAGCCCATGGTTTTGCAAAAACCACTCATGAGGTGTCCCTTGAAAATTATTAAAATAATCCCTCACTTTTCCTATAAATACCAACTCTTCCATTCATTGAATTCATAAAGAATTCTCCCTCAAATAATTTCTAGTCTCCTGGCCTCCATATTAGTCCTCACGAGGTTTCCTCAAGCCCCAATGTCCCAACAGTCATGTTCGAAGGGTTACTCTACAGGGTAAGGAAGTTCTCAATTTCTTTCTTTTTTCCATTCATGTTCTCTTTTATGTGGTATATATTTCAAATTTCCACACTATATTCTTATTTCTATTCTTATTATTGATCTAATATATATTAAAATTCATTAATGGATATTTTACCCTTTTCCCCTCTCTTTTTAATATTTTCTAAAACCTTGTTGTGTAGCTGTTAGGGTGCCGAAATTTTGTAAGCGATTTCAAAATTATTCTTTTATTTTGAGTTTTTATTTATTCTTTCTTCGTCTCTTCTTTACCAAGAGGAATGAAATCTACAGAATCTTGTATATTTTATATGTTCTCATGTTCATGATAAACTCATCATAAATCTTCCACGTTTCCCTGACTTGTTCGTGGAATTAAAAACATTGTCTGTGATGTGTCGAATTACCGACATTGTAGACGATGTGATTTCAATTTGCATTAATTATTTAATATATGGTCATGAAACCATTTATATGGTTGAACCAGGTTATAATATATGTGTTATGACTCACCCGTGGTTATTTAATTCTTTTTTACTCATGTTTCTAATTTATAAGACAAAATGAGGTTGTTATTATCAAAGAACCACTAAAACGATCTAAACAAACATCATTAATGTTTTAACTAATGAATCATCATCATGGTATATAACCCAAAATCATTATAAGATATTTTATATATCCATAATTTCAATAATAATATGTATTAAATATTATGGATGTTTAACCATGTTTCAAATGAACTTCCATTCATGGAAACAAATAAACGAACCATTAAAACCAAGGAAGAAAATGCTTCCAAAACATGAAAATTGAACCAATTGTACCCATAGAAAGGGACATGAATGAACCTAATAAGGTTATACTAAATCAATTAAATTTACAGGAAATTCAGTACATATTAATTAATGAAGTTAAATTTGATTATTTAGCTCATTAAAACAAATGAAGAACACACTCGAGCATAAGTTAAAGGGTTTTTCATCTAACTTTCATTTCTATGAGATTTTCATTGTTCACCACTTATTTCATGTATTTGGTATATGTGTACAAACAATTGATATATAATAACATGATAATATTTATATTCATGTTATTCAATGATTCACTTGATGTTTATTAAGTTCTGGTCATATGATTCGACCGATTACATTTTTGTAAGGGACTTTGTCTCAACTACCTTTTCGTTGTGAATAACTTTGTATTGTGCACATAATAATCCTTATGTGTTGTACCTACTACCCATTTTAGATCACATTTCATATGAAATTATATTTATAATAAATATCCAAAATCTCATGTCATGGAGATGTTTGTTGTCTAAACCGTATATCATCTTACATACGGTGTTTATTTGGAATGTTATTTTAATTATGAAATATTGATGAATCTGTATACTCTAATATATACGAATATTGGAAAGGAATATTTATATTATATTTATTTAATGTATAAATAATGATTTGGACATGAAGTGGCAGGTGAGGCCTGCTATAGCCCCTCGATGCACCGGTATGGCTAATGAGACAAAACAGTTTTCCAATAAACCCTTCAAGTTTGTTTCCAAAAATCAGATGGGTTTCTACCTATAGACCTAAACTGTTTTTACGGTATTACAGTTTAATGTGCCAGATACATGACGTCTAGTTAATAAGAATTATCTTTATTCATTATCAGTTGTTATTATTATCCATGATATTTTCACTATGACCAAATCTATGGATGCAGTTTCATTCTTAGTTTATTAATGTATTTAGTTTGAAATTTATTCACAATTCCATACTATTTATATCAGATTTAATGTGATTCGTTTTTTATTGTACTCGTGATTCCGCTATTTGTAACCCTTACAGAGCATTTCAGCTCACCCCTTTCATTTTCTACATTCGACGGGTGATGAAAAGAAGGATTTCTTTTGAGTTCCTATGGATTCCATTTTTAGCTTTTGTTATGTATTTTATTTTGTAACCATTTCCCAATGTAATTTGAGTTACATCTATGCGTCTAGTTTCTTCAAGACTACTAAACTGATTGTTCCTTTAGGATTTTCATTCCTCATGACCATGCCAATATCACAAGTAATGCACCGGTGCCAACCTAGTGGGGTCGGGGTGTTACATAGTTCTTGAACTCCGTGATATGTAAACATAAAATACATTACCAAATTGAAACATAAATACTGGAAAATGTGAGTTCCATTTTCAAAACTATAGTTATCAATATAAACCAACATTAAAAATTTTCCTAATATGATTTCCTTCAATTAGTGAATTAAATTAATTTTCCAATTTTTTTATCCTCTCATTAACACTTATACATTCCTTTCTGGAAGTATTTCACTCACCACACAAGTATGAATTTCAACTAAATATTTTCCCACTCTATGATCATGAATGGGTAACCATATAAATTATGAATCTATTCATCTCTACCCAATGATTAAATTATTTTTTATACCATGAGTGATTATCATTTTTTATGGCTTAATGTAGGTGGTTTCAATTGAGAAAATTATGATTCATATTTGGAGTCGGGGATCTATATTTTATATTAATCCATTCATTTAAGATTCAGTCAATAATTAAATCCTCCTTCATTTCTCTTGCATTGATATAGTTTTATAATTTTGAGTATTTTTGAGACAACCCATAAACCATATTATTTTAGTAATAGAAAAAATTAATATTATATATTTCCTTTAGCAGGTTAAAATTTTTATATTTGTTCTACACTTAAAAGAAGAGTGAGACTCTAAATTTTTTTCTCTTGGGTGTGAGTTATTCATAGACCCTAATTAAGAAGTATTTTACTTCCACCTATTATAGTCTAAAATATTTATTCTATGGGTTCAAAACTTCTTAAAAATTATCTTCTTCAAAATATCATAACATAAATTAGAATTTTTTAACAATATTTTAGCTCATATAAAACTCCAATTGTCCTCTAAATTTTTATTAAGCTTATTGGGTTGTCCAATTTAGATATATTCAAAATAAATGGAATTTTCCTTCCACCATTAAAATTTTAAAATTTTTTAAGCATATATTTAGATATGGTTCCTATATTTCTCCTTTATAATTATTGGGAGGATTTTAGTTTTCAGAGGAAAAGAGAGAATCTATTTAATTAAAACCTTGTTCAACTTTCCTTTCCATCCTTATTTGTCATTTATCCAATTTATTCATCTTTACCAGTATTATTATTCTTAAAAAATCATAGTGTAAAATTTGCAGCACAACTTTTTTCAACTCAAGTATATTTTTTATAACAACTAGTTCCAATTCACTTTCTACCTTCCTCTATACTTGAATTCGACATAAATAATGTATTAGATTCCAAATAAAGGTATATAAAGATATTTATCTAGTAATTTGGTTGTTAAAAAATTAATTCAGGGATTTTAGGGTATATAATGATTAAATATCATGGTAAGATTGAAAATAGAGTTTAATTTTAAAAGGGCCTCATTTAAAGGAATTACTCAATCATTTTTATAACAATGTCCTAGAACACTCTAATTTTTTCAATAGATCACTTAGAAATTATTGGTTATTAAATAATTTCTTTGTTCTATAAAGAAATAGATAATTTTAAATAATATTTAAAATTATGTTAATTAGCCTCTTAGTTAAGTGATTAAAATATAAGACCGTATGTCATGTCATGAAGTTAAAAAATCAGTGGTCCTTTCATGATTTTCCTAAATTTTGAATTTTTAAAAAGTTTTTTTATATAATGTTAGTAAATAGTTCAAATTAGTTCCCCATAATTTGCATTGATTCATGGTTTTAAATAATTTTCAAATTAAACTCATCAATTTTCAAGTTCCCAAACAACTAAATAAGAAAGCAGATAAAAAGTTTTAAAAATAAATAATTTTTTTGAAAAGAAAAACTTTGAAAAGTCAAAAAATAAATATCCTGTATTAAAACTTTTTCCTTATAGGCACTTAAATAATAATTTTTACTCAATATATTAAAATAATTTTATCATTTAAGAATGTTTTAAACAGAATCACAATAATAATTTATGTGTTAAGGTAAGGTACAACATGATTGTTTCAATGATAAACTTGTTGTAGAAGTGTGATCCCATATACTATGTCTTAGAGAAAATTTCCAAGGAATTTAGTAATTCTATTCGCATTCATAGTGAATGGGATATAGTTTCCTTGTTTTATAACTTTCATATAACTAAAATATGAGACATAATGACTATTCATAGAGCTTCCAATTAGGA
The DNA here is from genome assembly GCA_963277665.1 of Viscum album. Lineage (NCBI taxonomy): Eukaryota > Viridiplantae > Streptophyta > Magnoliopsida > Santalales > Viscaceae > Viscum > Viscum album. The sequence continues at coordinate 481,584,149 of OY728162.1, forward strand.
ATGAAGTTTACATGAAATCAGCTTGATTATTCAGTTGTATAACAACAATTTTTCCCCAGGATGGAAGTATCATTTCATGACCCAATCGTTTCAATTATTTTTATATCATATTATTCTAAAAGTATCCAATTTTAATTTCTTATTACTTCTAGAGCTGCAGTTTCCTCTCTTTCATAGATCTATCTAGATCAAAAATCATCTCTCTCACAACCAAATACACTTTGTTATCAAAATCGACCTAAATATGAAAAATATTATCATAAATAATTCAATATGGACTCATGCCAACGAGCATGTACCCTAGTGGTAGAGGCTCCTTCTTAGACTCCAAAAGACCCAGGATCAAATCTGGGCAGGGGGGAATTTCCAGGCACTATAGCATGCACTATAGCAGGCACTATAGCAGCGGTGGAACTGTAGTAGTGGAGGGACTATAGCTGGTACTGTAGATGAGGTTTTACTATAGCAGCACGGGTACTGTAGTAGTACTGTTCCCTGAGGGGTCCGTTGGGCCAAAATGGGCTTTCAAGCCTTGTATTCAGGACACTTAGACTTGGGCCTTCATGCTATATAATGGGTCTCCCTATACCTAGTCTAAAGAGGTCTTTGAATTAAATAATAAATTGAGGCGTTGGCCCAAACCTTTTAAAAAAAATTCAATGTGGACTCATACCAATGGTTTTGTTATATTATCTCCTATAATCCCACAAGGTTTCTTCCATCCTTTCAATATATTCTTCTTTGTTTGGTTTAATAATTTTCTGCAAAATTTCTTTCATTTCATTATTTTAAACATCATCAAGGACATTTTTTATGGGTGGTATTTTGTTTATGTTTTATGATTCAGTAAAAAATTTATCATTAAGTAATTTACACTCCAATTATAAAATTTGACCCCTAGGTCACTAATGATGGCTCTTGGAACTCTAAACATACAAAATATGTTAGATCTGATAGAACCACACCAACATTTAGTATCATCTGTTAGAGTTTCCTTAGCTTCCACCCACATTGAAACATAATAAACAACTAAAATGATGTATGAGTTACCAAAATACATGTGAAATTACCTCATAATTTCAATTACATAGAATTAGATAACTTCACAAAAATAGCCTTGTTAGAAGTATCATAAAGTAACTTAAATGATTTCTCATAATTGGGTGGTTGTATCCCTCACAGGGAGATTAATCAAATCTTTTTTTCAAAAAATATTTCCGTGTAGTCATCATTAATATAAAAATCACCATCCTTTACATTTAATTTAGAGAGTGGAAAACAAATCTGATTAAATTCATTAATATATCTCTTATAAAATCAGGGTTTTTAAGGAAGTATCTTACTTGTTTTAAATATAATGGCTATGAAATATATTATATTATGTCAAAATTTTACTAATCCACCTTAATTTTCATTTATGAACTAATACTCCCTAAGAAAATTCTTTTTTCTCTATGAAATGAAAATTTTAATGATTCAAAACCGAGTTATTTTCAAGATCTATCAATCTACAATAAAACAATTACCAAAAATAGTGAAAAAATATGAGAATTCCTCCCTTATGTATTCAATATGATTCGATGATATATTTACCACACACCTCAAAAATATACCTAGGGTATCACAAAAATCCAAATAGAATGATCTTGAAGGAAAAAATGTTGAAGGGAAATGTAAAGGTAGTATTATTTTTTTTCTTTTGGAACAATGGGTAATGGAAAATTACCTAAAACACCATCTCTGAGAAAATAAAAACTTTTACATTACAATATTTATAGCATATGTCTAATTAAATTGATAGAGAAATGATCTGTCATAGTGACTTGGTTTTGTTTCATCTAATCTATACACACTCTTTGGTTATTTTGACTTCTCAAAGGGATTTAATCATTTTGTTCATTCCTAAAAATAGTGGGTCTGTTTTTCATGGAAACAATGTCTTTGGGGACCCATTATGGCTCAAATATGGGTTAGATGATGTTTTATTTTAATAACCTCTTTATTTCACTTTTCACTATTCTCGTCACGGAGGGATTCATCCTTCTTTGTGGCTCCCTAATAGGTATGGAATTTTCCTCAAGTAAATTTTATTTTCCTGATGATTCTAGGATTTATTCATCACATGTCTCATAAAATATTACATACTACTTACACATTATACATTAAATGTTTAACTAATTTTTTTCTTGTTCAGGGGGTCAGATTTTGGTAATGATGATTTGTAACATTCATCTTTTAATTAAGTATACAGATATCAAATTAGTAGGTAAGGGTTTAAATTCTAGATTTGGTTGTATATATTTAAATGAAATCTTATTTTGGTTTCTCACTTCCATAACTTGGAAGTATCAAAAACTAAAATAACATATAATATCTCTCATTATTGAATAAAAATATAATCCATAAAAAACTCATAAGTTACCTCATCTTCTACATTAAAAATAGATTCCATATAATGTGGGATAGTTTCATCCACTATATAGTTTTCAATCATTAATTATTATTATAAGTTTAAAAATTTATTTAACAAACCATCATATTTAATTAGTTTATCCTCCTACATTTGGGAAAGTGTAGTGAGGGAATGATCAGCTAAAGTGTTCCTCATGAAATAAAATATGTTTAAATTGATCATTCAACATCTAAAATCCATGATGAGTTTTCCTTCATGCACATTAATATTTTTTTTGGATATCTTCAAGAAGGGTCACCCTAAAATTATGGGTTACTAGGCTGGAAGTCAATATTCTACCATATTCAACATATATAAGTCAACTAGAAAAATCAGGTCTTTTACTCCATTAAATACATCCTCAAGGACTCTTGTGGGAAAAATAGAATATCTATTTGCAAAAAGTACCATCACTCATATTGGTATCATGTATCCCCTTTTCAAAGATATAAACATTTAGTGGGGTATAAAATTTATCGAATAATCTAACTCATAAAATGCATAAAAAATGTTATATAACCAACAATTCAATGGATAGAAATTTTTTATATATATTTACATTTTGTTTTCATTTATTATTTGCTTAATGGTGAGAAAAATATTCCCAAATTATTTATTTCTTTCTCTTTAAGACTTTTCATTTTGATGAAATGATCCTCGAAGAACGTATCATACATAAGAATATTCGTGGGGGAAGGAATAAGGGGTATGTTGATATCTAATTTCGAAATAGTTTCCAGGATCTCTATTTAGAGTTCTTCCTCTATGATATTTTTAGATTGAAGCATTCTTTATGTTAATGGATGTTGGAGATCCTTATTATCCCTTTGAAATTATAGAAGGGGTGTATATGGTCTCTTCTTTCTCATTGGGTCATATTTCTCATCTTAGTTATTTTCTTCTTCCTTTTTGACTTCTATATATTTCATTCAACAATTGGCTCTTCTTAGATTTGTTCATCTTCTTCTATAACTCTCTCTTTAATACAATGTAGTGTTTATTTAGTTAATGTTTTCCAGGTCCTTCTTCATTAACTAATATTTTGATTTTCTTATGGATTAATATTGGTTATTTGTTGAATCTCTTTACCACATATGGTTTCTATCATGGTCACCTTATATTTTGGATTAGGGACTAATTAGGATCAATATTTCATTAGATTTTTACAAAAAAAAATTACAACATTTCTCTTAACTCATTTATTTTATTTATATGATTATACACCTATTAAGAGTATTTTGGATACAAAAGAGGTTATACATGGGTTGAGGGTTGATCAAATAATAATTATTTTTTTAAGGGGGTGGTAAGTAGGTTGGTCATGATTTTTGAATGTTGTTCGATCATTATTTTTTATGATTCCCAAATCAATATATGACTTAGTTTTCCTCTCTAAAACAATAGTTTTGATGGAATTAACTACTTTAAATGTTTATAAACAACTATGAATTACATATATCTCAATACATTATTCAATAAAATGATTAGGGGATGAGGAGAAACCACATATCATGTTTGGTAACTATTGTTCCTGAATTTTTCAATACAACATTATTTATGAATATAGTTATCTATTCATGTCCATATTAAAATAATAGTGATGGTTCGTAAGTTCTTAACTCATGAAGTTCCCATTTATTTGTACCTCTAGTTCCAATTTTTTTAGTTTTTATAAATCCAATGATGTAGGCCTTTAGTTTTTTTGGGTGACATATCTATCAAATCTATCCATATGATGAATCCAGGATGTTTATATCATTATCTAACAAGACTTAGTAAAATAACAGAAGGAAGTTGTTCTCCCTTATAGCATAGTGTGGGAAACTAGAACATATCTTCTGAAACCTTTCCAAGTAATCATAGATAGTTTCAATACATGCTTATCTAATGGAATATATCTTTTTCTTAGTGGGTTTTCTTCTATAGGATGGGTATAATAATTTCCAGAATTAACTTTATTGGTTATCCCAGTAATGAATTTCACCTTGATTCAATCTGTAAAATCCCTCCTTGGATAATCCTTTAAATAAAATGGGGAATTCCATCTACTTTACTTGTTCTTCAAAAACTCATTTGGGCATCAATATAGAAATAATAATGTGAATTACTCAATATTATTCTTTGAAAATTATTTTAAAAAATCAAGAAACATTAAAATAAATTCAATCAATCATGTTTTTAATTCCAAGTCATATTGTAACAAAAGAATTCAATTCCAATATTCTTATTTACAAATGGTGGTTTATAGTATTTTCTGACCATTTAATATGGATGGTTCTCTTTGATTTGTGTCTAATAGTGAGCATTCAGTGACTCACTATCATATAACAAGAAACTATCATCAAATTTAGTTTATAATTTAAAATTTTCATATCTTCTTAGAAATTTCTCTCTACCCAGGGTTAAGAGGGATAATTTTTTCTGGGTAAATATTTGGTAATGAAATTTTAAATTTCAATGTTAGTGTTTCCACCATAGAAACAACTTGATGTTTTAGAACATAACCTTGTCATGGGTGTGGAATAAAAAAACTATTTTCCTAAGGTTAAATATAATATTAGTGGAAACCCTTGGTTGTCTCTAGAGATGAGTGATCATAAGTAGATGTCATTTATTATTTAGAGAGAGGTAAATTATTTTGATATTGTTTGATTTTATAAAAAAATGTTGATAAAAATATTTGAATGAACAATAATTTTAAAGTGATTAGGTCATAGTTATTTTTCTAGTTACAATGATATGTTTGTCTTTAAAATAGTTTTACATCTTTTCTTATTAATTTATAAATTCAATATTCTTTTATTTATTCATCACTTACACATGATTTAATATTATTGTGGTTACTAATACAATAGTGATTACTCCTTGGTCATCATCCATTTTAGCATGTGTGAAAAATTATAAAACTAAACCTAAACTACCGAGGAATAGACAAATTAGATCTTGGTGTTCCTAGAAAATTCACATGTAACTCATTGATTTCACTCACATCTAAATAATATTTAAGCAATAACCTCAAAATTCACCTTGTTCCTATGAGGAAACATTCAATAGGTGTAGCTTGATTTTGAATATACTACCACAATAGTAAAAAATGATTAAGTCCAAAACCGTAAATTCAATTTTATTAAAAGTATCAAACAACCCGTGAAAATTGAAATCAATCCATATAAAATAGCTTCCGTTCATTAAATTCATGAGGACTCAGGAATTTAAACAGTAAACTATTACCTTACCAAATCACTTAGAATTTACCCCTCCATTAATGGGGTAAAATATATGGAAGAGGAAGAATAAGGAATTTTGAAACTAAGAAAATATTAAAATGAAAGTATTTGAAGAAATAGATTCTTCAATAATTCATACATCGATTAGGTCCCTAAACTATTTGTAAGTATATTCTTCTTATAGGTCCTCAATTTCCATATTCTTCGACCATTTTCAATCCCATAGGATCTTCATGCATTTAAAATCCTAATATATACTTTTATCTTGTGGTATTAAAAATTCCATCATGATATGGTGTTAATGGAAATCCTTAGATTTCAATATTAGATTTTATTCGAAATACTCTATATATTATAACTCATTTAACCTATTTCAAATGGATCATACATACTGATGTGACATCCCAACATCTCAATTTAGTGAACAAGTGAACCCCCTAATATTTACTTTGGATTATAATTAAATTATTTATTCACAAAGTAAAATATCCTAAACTGGTACTAAAATTTCTTATACAGCCAATATTTACTAATAATATTATAATTAACCTATTTAGAAATTAAATTTCATATTTTGGATCAAGTATCATCTATATAGATGATATAACTTATGGTCATTAAAATATCATATATGGCTCATGCCTTTTCCATTTTAGCCAACTAAAATTTCTTGTGGGCTTAGAAAGTCCAACACATGACCAAATTGAACTATGAAACACTGAAATAGCACATTGAAAGGGAAAATATATTACTCAATATGATTTTTCCATTAGAAAATGTTTTAGATGAATAAATATCATACGCACTGGACAAAAGGAATTATGCATGACTGGAATCTATGATGCATGAAACAATTATACAATGTCCTATTGAAATGTTGTATTTCCCAATATAATACTCTATCCATTTTATAGAATACATAACAATGTTTTAAAAATTCTTTAAAAAAACTCTAAACTAATTTAAACAAACTCTTTTCCTCCAGAATCACTTTCAGATATCTTATCATAAAAACCAAACACCAAAAGTTAAGCATTTGATTTATTCTAATAATTCTAAATAAAAATTTAAAAAAATAAAAAAAAAGTAATACTTTCAACAATTAAACTCTAAATTATTCATAGAAATAATTAGTTTTATATTTACACAGTAATTAATCAAAATGATATGACAAAATCAATGAAACATAGTGATAAATGCATGAAAATATAAGATTTTCATGCCACATAGGTGAAGAACGATCCATGTGGTATCCCTTGTGAATGAAACATGGCATTCTAGTATAATGGGGAATGTCCCATATGGGGTTCCTCACATTCCCCATATGGGTGGGGTGTGGGGAATAGGTTTCCACACACCCCACACATCCCTCCTTCTGGGTTAGCTGAGGCACACCCGACATAGTATGTTTCTCTACCTGGTCTCATGGAAAGGTAATCTAGTGTGATGGCTCGTATTCTTAGGACTATGTGATAGACAATAGGCCTAGGACTATTCCATAGCTCACACACTGAGTCTGTTCATCCTTAACCATGATGGGGTTCAGTCTAAGCATGTCCAAATTGTGGTTTGGGCCCACTAGAGCCAAGCGTCCCACCAAGTATGTGGATGGTGGGAAGTTTTCTGATCACAGTAGATCATATGGCTGATTGGGATGACCTACTCACCCCTAACTTTTTCTCCTTCACATTTTTATAGCCCAAACCTACCCCCAACTCATCGCTATAGAGCTCTGCACTTTCAGACTCTTCCAAAACCCATCCTACCACCACTAGGTCGTCACACACTTCCCTCCCCATAATCCATACCACCTTAATCCCAGACCTCATACCATAGAAATACTTGTGTAATATCCACCATGTATTATTTGCCTATATCCGACCATCATCCATGATCAATGCCACCATCCAACCCTAGGGCTGTTAGCCATTCATTCATTGTCTAAGTGGGATAGAGAGAGTGGGAGTGAGATATTAATAGTCGAGGATCTTGACCATTAGATTTTCATACCATTGAATGTGGATGGAAAATTTGAACAATGATGAGGAGGTGTTTACTATGGATCAAAGGGTATTGGGAAATTATATATTTTCTTGATTAGGCACCGCTTCCTTCATTCTTTACCGATTATATATAATTCACCACAAACACCATGAATAAATTTTGAGATAATATATCTACCCAAAATTATAAAATATGCATTTAGAAATTAATGAATATGATTAAATGTCATAAAAAGACATAAAAACATGAATAATAGAGAATGGAATCAGAAACAATATTCCTACCATATGATTAGATCATAGTTTGATGAATACCATGATCACAATAGGATCCACTGATGATCTCCTCAAAGAAATATAAAATTTGGATTCATTGTTTCCCTCTGAGATCACCACTCTAACTAGTGTTTATGGAAGTAACTCCAAATTTGATATAATAAAGGAGTTTAAATATTGGAATTTTTATGTTTTTAGTATTTTAAATAAAATACACAATTTGGGCCCAGTCCTAGGTCTGAAAACATTCATATAGATTATGTTATCTCTATGGTAAACCTATTATTTTGGACTCAATGGTTGTGTTGGAATATCTATCCAATGCTATGGTTAGTAGGCATACACATTTATTCATGATTAAAAATACACAGACTAAAACTAATATATTTAATTTAATATAATATATCTGGGTTCTAAAATATTAAAAAGAAATAAAATCCAAGAAATACCTCAAAAAAGATTATTTATAATATTATAAGGATTCAAATGAAAAATATCGTGTCTCTATACCCTTCCACCTTCAATTATTCTCATCATACAATATATAAACTACTAAAAATGGTGAGGTTACAGAGCCTATATAAGACTCTAATGTTCCCATGAGCTCTTCACAAGGTTCCATGGATATAAAAACATGTGTAAATGGTATATCCTAACCCTAAAGGGCCCTCTATGACTAGTTCTTAGTCAATACTTGGTAATTTGAGAAGGTATCATCATCCTCGATATCCATATCACCCAAATAAATGACATGGCATGAGTCATGTATGTATATAATCAATTTTAATAAATGAAATACATTTTTCACCCAATCCAATTAAGAGGGAAGTGCTATGTGGTAAGAAAATTAGCCCACCCTATGAAATATGTAAAACTAATCGATGAACCACGAGAAAAACTTAATTACATAAAAAAATATGTAACACACCAATAATTCACAGTATGTTATCACATTAAATTAATTTAATAGGTAATATTTCATGAAAAACAGACTTGCCTTGCGTTATATGCAAGATTGAGTTTCTGCGAAACAACACATTAGTATTATAATTGTTTAGACAGTATATTTATTTATCAATCAAATATTGTAATTTGAATAGTAACAAATAAATTTTAAATGATATTTATAATGTATTCACATAAATAAAATATATTTATAATGAAATGTATACGTTTTGTTAGAATAGTTATATATTTAGAAAATATATTTTCATAAAAGAAATTACTTTTTGTGTCCGTGTGTGAAGAATAATAAAATTAATTTTAGATACTCTTAATATTTAATTTGGTAAAATAGACTTCATTTTTGAATTCACAATATCAAAATATTAGGGTGAATTTTTTGTATCTTTCCAAAAACATCTAATTTTTGATGAATAGTGAAAAATATTACATAGTCCATAAAAACTGACTTTTTCATTTAAATTATTTTTTTAATTAAAAATTATCTTAGATTCAAAATAGATACATAATACCTATATTAGTCCAATACAATTCATCGAATTCATTTTATAATAAAAATAGATATATATAGTTTTATTGAACTTTTTAACGTCCTATACCAACCTTCTAGGAAAGTTTTCAAATTTGCAAATAACATAATTTTACTGCTTCTGTGAATTGAATTTCAAATATCTGACAAATAAAATTATCATCAGTAAGTAAAATTTTCTTCAATAGGATTGAAATAAATTTTGTAAAATAGTAACATTTGAATTTTATTTACCACAGTTAAAGGTAAATAGGGTAATTAAAGGTAAAAATAATATAGTAAATATATAAAATTACCCCATCACGTGTAATAATTCTGTTGTATAAGTTTTTTTTTCTTCAAAAATAAACCTTAAGATAAAAATAATATCCTATTTTATAAATGTGGGTCAGATTTGGACATTTATTATACTTTATTTAAAGAATTGTTAAAAGTATTAAATTTAAAGTTTAATAACAAGACCATTTTTAATATACTGTTATATATAAGATAAATTCTAATATAAATATTAATTAAAAATATAAAAATAGTTTCTACGTCATTGTATTTTATTTGTAATTTTTAGACTTTAAATAATGAAATTTATTTACGACACAATGATGATGCAATAAATAACTTATTTATGAATGATTAAAAGAAATGATATTATAAATATTAAAATATATTTAAATTGAAACATTTGATTTCATACACTAATTTTATAGGTGTATGGGCCATGTTATGTTTGATTCAAAGTATTTATTTAAGTAATCAAGTAGTCATGACTTTAACAAAATGCAAATACTAAATAGTGTCAAAATTGACATAAATGAGTTTTTACAAAAATTATTATTTTATTAAATTATATAATAGTTCTAAAAATATAAAATTTGTCCAAATGACTTATATAATGTTACATATGTAATTAATGACCCACTTGAGGTTCCCTTGTAATATTATAGTAACTAAATTAACGCTATTGTATAAAAATACAAGAAGACATAGTAAGAGTTAAAATATTAATCTAATGGTTAATCCCAAAAGATAAGGATACTTTTATAACCTAAACATGTATAAAACCTATTTTTTGAGAGGTTTTAGACCCATCCTTATCTTACTCTGAAAATAAATCAATTTGGAGCTATTATAAATCTAAAATAATTTTATAATAAATTAATATTTCAAGCTTTTCCTAAGTACCCCTCATCTCTCTTATAAAAAGGGAACCTTCCTTTCTTTTAATTCACACCTCCAAATACATTTTCCTCGGCCAAAACCATTCCAAATATCCTCCCAACTAAACTTAATTCAACCTAGAGGCCTTAATTTTAGAATAAAACCATCCTAGGGAGCCCTTTTCTTCCAATTAAAAGGAAACACTCGAATGAGAGGTAATTATTTTATCACCTCTTTCAATGTTATTTTCTTCTTCTACTTCCTCTTTATCTAGTTTTTCCATAATAAAATAATTAATCAATTACCTTATACATTCTAATATGTTAGTATAAATATGGGACAATAACATTCCTTACTCTATCCATCATATGAATGAAAAAGTCACCATGCATGTGTACGCACAGCTTATCGTCTCCATGTTGTGGTGTAATTTGTTATTGAATACTATGTTATTTGTATGGATATAATTGTAACACCACAATATTTCATAGTAAGTTATATCTTTAAAGTATTTCAACAGCTTATACTACATGCAACACCGACTTGGCTTGCGTTATAAACAAGTTTGAGTTTCTATGAAACAACTTATTAGTATTATAATTATTTAAAAGATATATTTATTTATCAATTAAATATTGGGATATGAATAGTTAAGAATATTTTTTTTGTAATTTATAATTTTTTTTCATAAATAAAACATATTTATAATTAAATGTATTTTTTTTGTTAAAATAGTTATATATTTAGAAAAACTATTTTCATAAAAGAACTACTTTTGATGTCCTATTGTAAACAATAATAAAATTAATATTAGAAAAACTAAAAATTGAATTTTTTAAAATAGAGTTCATTTTTGGATTCAGAATATCAAAATTAGCTCAGGCGGATTTTTTCTGAATACATTAATTTTTTTATTAATAGTTAAAAATACTGCACAATACTTAAAAACCGAATTTTTATTTAAATAATTTTTATTTTTATTTAAATTTATTTTAAAGGTAAAATAGATACATAGTATGTATATTAGTCCAATGTAATTCATTGGATTCATTTTATAATAATATTAGATATATAAAATTTTGTTGAAATTTTTAGTGTCTTTTACCCTGCTTCTAGGAACATTTGCAAATTTTCATAAAACGTAATTTAACCCCTTCTGTGAATTGAATTTCAAAAATCTGAAAGACATGGTTCAAATCAATAAGAAAAATGTGGTTCAATAGGATGAAAATAATTTTTTGGTTGAATAGTAACTATTGATTTTTATTTACCACGGTAAAAAGTAAATAGGGAAATTAAAGGTAAAAATGATATTATAATTACCCAAACACTTGTGCTAATTCTATTACATAAGTTTTTATTTTGACCAAAATAAACCTTAGTATTAAACCATGATCCTCTTTGATCCACTTTGATTAGATTAGGAAATTTATTATTATTTTATTTAAAGAAGAGTTAAAAGTGTAAAATTCAAATTTTATAACTAAACCATTTTTAATATAGGGTTAAAAATAAGATACACTTTACTATAATTATTCCTTATAAAGATAAAATGATTTCACAAATCATTTTATTTTATTTATTATTTTTAGATATTAAATATTTATATTTGTTTATGACATAATGATGATGCAGTAATTACCTTATTAAAAAAATATTAATATAATTGATATTATAAATACAAAAATAAATGTAAATTTAGACTTTTGATACAATCCACGAATTTTTTAGGTGAATATGACATGTTAGGGTTGATTTAATATATTTGTTCCATAGTAATAATTATTTTTTTACTTTTACAAAAACCAAATACTAAATAGTGTCAAAATTGACATAAATGAGTTTTTAAAACAAATATTACTATATTAAATGATATAATATTTATAAAAATATAAGGATTGGGAAAAGGACTTATATTTTATTAGATATTTCAATAATTAACCACTTAGATTTCTATGGGATTTTTATTTTAATTTTATTAACCATTTATTATAATAATAGAAGAAGACTTGGTAAAAGTTAAACTATTTAACTAAAAGTTAAATCTAAAAGATAATGTTAATATAGTGACCTAAACATGTATTAAACCTATTGGTTGATATGATTTCGACCCAAACCCACCTTGGACTCGAAATAAATCCATTTGGATCCATTATAAATCGAAATTGACTTTCAAATAAAATAATATTTCAGTTTTTTTCTAAGGTGCCCCTCACATATATTATAAAAGTGAACTTCCTCTTCTCGTAATTTCACACCTCAAAATACTTTTGGTTTGGGAAAAACTGACTAAAATATCCACCTAACTACCCACAATTCAATCTAGAGGCCATAATTTGATCAGAAATCCAACCTAATGAGCCATTTTGTTCAAATCAAAAGGAAGAACCCAAAGAAGAGGTAATTATTTCATCACCTATTTCAAGTTATTTTTTTATTCTACATCCCCATTAATTGTTTTTTCCATAATAAAATAATATATACAGTACATTGTACATACTATGATGTTATTATAAATATGTTACAACCATATTCATTATTCTATCCATCCTATGAATGACAAAGTCACCATATGTGCATACATACGACTTACTGTCTCCACGTCTTGATGTAGTTTGTTTTTAAACATTTCATTATTTGGATGGGTATAATAATGAGTATAATTGATGTAAATAATAAATATAACATTTAATAATTCTTTATATATTTTATACCATCCAATTACATACTATTTCAACACTAACAGAATGATATTGTCGCTCGTGCGTAAGTACGGTTTACCGTCTCCACAACACGATGAGATTTCGTTCCCCATCGTAACCATTCAAGACTAATTTCATTTGTTGATTAAAAACAATTTTCATGAACTTAATATCATTCTTGATATGAATAAAATACACCTTATCCATAAGAATCATAACTTATGTAATAATATATATAATGGAAAACAAATTATTTAACACCCAAAACAATGATACTACTGAAATATTATTAACAAAGAAATATTAGAGGATCATATATGATATCATATTTATGTTTGTGGATTCCTTTATAATTAAATAAAAATTATTTAACCATTATACATGAGGTTAAAATACCCTCTACTAAGGAAATTTTCATGGTAATGGTTAATTTTACAATATCTTTATTATCCGAGGTTGTTTGTATGTAAGTATCTACTGGGACCTCCTTATCATCCACATCCCTATTTTCTTAAAAATGTATTTTTCACAACATTTTTAGAATTTAATAGAGTATGGGTTAAATTCATTTCTACCCTTTTTTACTTTTTATAAAATGGTTTTAAAGGAATTTTTCTATCGCTTCCCAAACAAGGTACTTTATGGCCATTTTAAAAAATTAATGAAATAATATATTTTTTAACATTACGACGAGTGTGGCTATTTTTCACCATTATAACACCTTCAATGCTTAAATTACAAGATTATAAGAATATTTTCAAAATAAATGTTTTATTTTATAATTACGTGACATTTAAATGATTTCAAAATAAAAAGAGATATTTTCTAAAATTTTTTTGATTTCATCTATGTCAACATCATTTGATGGATTTTACACTTGTTTAAAGTTGATTTATTATGATAAAATCTTACATATTGTATTGAAATTTTTGGGATATGTTTGATTGGGGATGTGTTATTTTTATACCATTCATGGTATATGGTTAAAGTATTAACATTTAGAATGCTAGTTTTAATATGAATGTTTATGTTATTTTAAAAATATTCAAAGGAGGAATACATTGGACTTAGTAAGTGACGGGTGGAGCCTGCTACAACTCCTTGATGCATCGGTAGGTCTCATGAGACAAAAGAGTTTCTTGGAACAAGGCCTTGAAAAAATGATATTATTATTCTTGTCACGAGGCCTTAACTATGTGGTTATGATGTCCAGTATTATACATTCAATCATTATGAAATTAGCTATTGATATTACATGTGATTATTAGACTAGTAGAATATCCATGTGAATAAGTAAATGAATTATTTGATTTATATTTTCCATATTATAATGATATTTATGTTTGTTATCCTTACTGAGCATCTGATCTCACCCCTTTCTTATGTTTTATTATTCCCAAGATGTGAAGAAGTATATTATAATTGACCTGTAGGGATAGGCTAAGGGATATGACTGTGTTCAAAGGATACATAATGTTGTATTATTTCTATTTCATAATTTAATGTAAAACATAAGTATGTAACTAGTACCTTCAAGGCTACTTAACTAATCTGTATTTTGAGACTTTATCTCTTGTGACCATGCCAATTTTATGTAATAAGGCACTACATAAGGGTAACTAGGGTCGAGGAGTTACCGTTGGTATTAGAGAAAGTTTAGTACAATACTTGGAAACTAGATTTAGATACACACTTATTAAATAACATTGCCCTAAGATAGAGTTTAAGGATTATTATAGAAGAACATCCAAAAAATTTGGAAGTGTAAATATTATGTGGGTTTTCCAAGAAAATTAATCCGTATCTATATACAAACAGGTAGAGGTGGCTCTAGCACAAATGTGTCTAGGATTGAAAACTCCGACAAGGAGTTTTGGGCATGACTTGTGGTATCTTGGAATACCACAAAGGGCCTTTCTACACTCTCGGTATTAACACTCTTGGGGGATATCCATAGGATAATTCTCATTTTCATTACAAACCATTATGAATGATTTAGGAGTAAATATTTCCTTAAATAAAACATTTTTATGATTATGGATTATATGCATAAACTTTTCAATTTATATTAGTTATTTCAATAGTTTGGAATTATGCATTGTGATTCATAAACTATCCTAGTTTATGCCATTGTTTAAAAATTGTTCCCAATAGAAGGAATGATAACTCGAACAATACGCGTGATCCAAAGAGTAAGAAAGATCATATCTTTCATGGTCTTAAGACAACATTAGAATGGAAATAGTCTCCCACATATTATAATAATATAAAGAAATATTTTCATGTTTTAATATTATATGTAAGGAATTATCTGAGGCTTATGGATTTAAAGGGAAGCCAGAGAAGAAAAGTACGGTAGAGAGAAATCTGGATAAAGGGAAGAAGGGAAAGAAGGATTTTACCCTATGTGATAACTATGTAAAGAATAACCTTGGTAAATTCTTAAAGGGAATTAGATTTTGTTATAAGTGTGGAGAAAAAGGACTCCAAGTATGTGATTTCAAGGGTAAGAAAAAGGTTTCAAATGTAAAATCCTTCATCTTCAAGGATTTGGGACACTATACGAATCAATGTCCCAATCATCAGAGTATTCCCCAAGTGATGCTATTGTATAATAATCAAGTTATGATAATACAACATATGAAGAGGAATAATTAGTGTTCTTATATTTTTATTAATGAATTATGTAATTTGATTGTTGTATAAATGATATACTGGTTATATTAATTATGGGAATGAATAAGTAATGTACTATAATATTATTTCATTGAGGAATTGAGATTTAATGGTACTAAGAAAAGTGACTCAACAAAAATTTTATCTTTTTGGGAAATACAAGGTTGAAGGAAAGATAAACCATAATATTTTCCTGATACTGAGGTAGTGAATTTGGAATAAGATAAGGTTTATTTGGATATATTATATTGGATATTCTTGACTATCTTGGAACTAATTAATGGTTTGTTTATTCCATCATTGATGGAGTATTCAAAATTTTTGTATATAAGGAATATGTCTAATATTCTACAAGGAATAAGGGATCGTGGATGTAATCAATAATGTTTTATGGTAATTATGTGTGTTACCATGTTATAAAATAATGCACGATGAAGGTACTCACATGTCATTATGTGGTAAAAAGAGATGTTCATTATGTTATGTTGACCATCCTTATAAATTTTTGGACTATGAGTTTGGACCCAAGTATTTTGGATGAGTCTAAAGGTTGGAATAAATAATGTTGGCCATTTGATACTATGGTTTATGGTTAAAAAATTTCATAAGATTATTTTTGGATTTTTTTAAGAAAATGAAAACCCAAAGGTTGGGAGACAACCCGTCACATCCGGCAAGGCCGCAAGACTTGTGCCCACAACTAAAGGGTGACAGGGGAGCATCACCTACCACTGGCCTACGTGATGTCCTGGTTTGTATGATGTAGTTTTTTCAATTGATATGATATATGAATTGGAAATTAATTTTTTTGAAACCATATAATATTTTTATAAATAAAATATTTTTGAGTTCTATTATCTTTTGGAGTGAAAGATGATTTTGTGGTAGAAATTAGTTAAAGGATGGAACACTACTTGTCATGTATTTTTTTCATATTATATGAAGAAATTAATTATTAAATATTTGGGAAAGGATATTAAATCAACAAATATTTTATCCTAATAATTCTTGTTTTGGTGAACTAATGATATTTTACGTCATCATAGATTTATGGCTTTGAGGATGTGAGTTTTCTATTTATTGTTCACTTGTTTGTGATTGATGTCCTCAATCACTCCCTATAAATATTTATTTTTTCCCTCCAATTATGTGTCTCAAATTGACACTAATGTTATCCTATTAAAAATCCTAATTTGGTGGCGTCATTTTTATTTCCCTTTCCCTCTTATTAATACTAAATTTTATTAACCCTATTTATGATGTGGGTTTTCTACAAAATTAATTTATATTTCTAACCATTAATTTCTGAAGAACAATTCCAAATTATGAGGATGATATTTATTGATGTATGGGAGAATGTAACACCCCATGATTTCATAGTAAGTTATATCATTAAAGTAATTCAATATCTTATACTACACACAACACCGAAAAGGCATCTTTTATATATAGGATTTAGTTTCTACGAAACAACGCATTAGTATTATAATTATTTAAAAAATATATTTATTTATCTATTACATATTATTATATTAATAGAAAAAAATAAATTTTTATTATTATTTATAATGTTTTCCAATAAATAAAACATATTTATAATGAAATGTATATGTTTTATGAAAATAGTTATATATTTATAAAAATGATGTTCTTAAAAGAACTACATTCTATGTCCTTTTATGGACCATAATAAAATTAATATTAAACACTCATAAAAATTGAATTTGGTAAAATATAATTCATTTTTTGATTTAGAATATCAAAATTATCTTCAGGTGAATTTTTGGTATTTTTCTAAAAACATTCTAGTTTTGATGAATAGTGAAAAATACATCATAGTACATAAAAATAAACTCTTTATTTAAATAATTATTAATTTTATTTAAATTTATTTTATAGTAAAAATAGATATATAATACCTATATTAGTCTAATGTAAATCATTGGAGTCATTTTATAATAAGATTAGATACATAAAAATTTATTATACTTTTTAATGTCTTTTACCCACCTTCTAGGCACATTTGAAAATTTGCATAAAACATAGTTTAATCATTTTTGTGAATTGAATTTCAAAAATCCGAGAGACACAGTTGACATAATTAATTAAAATGTGGTTCAATAGGATGAAAATAATTTTTGGTCAATAATAACTTTTAAATTTTATTTATCATGGTTTAAAGTAGATAGGGTAATTAAAGGAAAAAATGATATTATAATTACCCTAACAAATGTCCTAATTATATTGGATGAGTGTTTTAGACCAAAATAAACCTTTGGATTAAAATATGATCCTCTTTTATCCACTTGGATTAGATTAGGACATTTATTATTATTTTATTTAAAGAAGAGTTAAAAGTGTAAAATTCAAATTTTAATAACTAAACCATTTTTAATATAGGGTTATACATAAGATAAATATTACTATAAATATTCATTTGAATTAGAAATGGATTTACTACATTATGGTATTTTATTTATAATTTTTATACCTTAAATAATTAAATTTATTTATGACACAATGATGATGAAATAATTCCATTATTAATAAAATATTAAAATAATTGATATTATATATATCACAATAAATATAAATTTAGACTTTTGATTCCATAAAATAATCTTATAGGTTAATATGACATGTTAGTGATTATTTAATGTATTTATTTTGAATTAATAATGTTTTTTTGACTTTCATAAAAACCAAATACTAAATAGTCTCAAAATTGACATAAATGAGTTTTTAAAACAAATACTATTTTATTAAATGATATAATATTCATAAAAATATAAGGATTAGAAAAAGGATTTATATAAGGTTATATATTTCAATAGGAAACCACTTGGGTTTCTCTTGTATTTTTATAGTATATTTATTATTTATTTATTTTAATAATACAATAAGACATGGTAAAATTTAAACTATTTAACTAAGAGTTACATCTAAATAATAATGCTAATATGGTGACATAAAATTGTATAAAACCTATTTATTTAGAGTATTTAGACCCATAACCACCCCATACTTGAAATAAATCTATTTGGATCTATTAGAAATAGAAAATGACTTTATAATAAAATAATATTTCAATGTTTTCCTAAGGTGCCCCTCATCTCTCTTATAAAAGGGAACTTCCCCTTATCTAAATTTCACAGCTCCAAAGCCGTTTGGTTCAGGAAAACCCTACTAAAATATCTTCCCAACTTCCCTAGATACATCCTAGAGGCATTAAGTTGATCTGAAATAAAACGTAAGGAGCCCTTTTGTTCAAATCAAAAGGAAGAACTTGAAAAAGAGGTAATAATCTCATCACCTCTTACAAGTACTTTTCTTCTTCCACTTCCTCTATCATTGTTATTTCCATACTAAAATAATAACTCTAGTACCTTCTACATACTGTGATTATATTATTAAAATTATATAACCATATTCATTATTATATCCATCCTATTAATGACAAAGTCACCATATGTGCGTATGTACAGCTTACCATCTTCACATGGTGGTGTAGTTTGTTATCCAACACTTTATTATTTGGATTGGTATTATAATGAGTATAATTGATGAAAATAATAAATATAACATGGTAATGATTGTTTATATATAATATACCATCCAATTTCATACGATTTCCCCACTGATAGAATGATATTGTCTCTCGTGGATACATACGACTTACCATCTTCACGATGCGTAGAGATTTTGTTCTCTATTGTAACCATTCCTGAATAATTTTAATTTTATGATTAAAAATAATGTTTAATAACTTAATATAATTCAGTATATGTATAAAATAAAACCTATCCATAGCTAACATAACATATGTAACAAAACATATAAAGGAAATCAAATTAGTTAACACCCGAAACAATTATACTACTAAAATATTATCAACAAAGTAATATTAGTGGATCATGTATGATATAATATTTGTGTATGTGGATTCTTGTATAATTTAACAACAATTATTTAACCATTATAAAAGAAGATAACCAACCACATACTAAGTAAAATTGCAAGGCGAGGGCTAATTTTACAATATCTTTTTTATCTGAGGTTGTTTGTGTGTAAGTGTCTATTGAGACATATTTATCATCCACATCCGTGTTTCTTAAAAATGTATTTCAAAACATATTTTCTATTTAATATAATATGGGTTAAATTAATTTATACCCTTGATTGAATTTTTATAAATTTTATTTGAATGGAATCTTTCTATAATTTTCCAAAAAATTTATATTATGACCGTTTCAAAAAATTATGGAACGAATGTTTTTTAACTTATACGAGGGTTGCAGCTTTTTTCCGACATTATAACACCTTCAAAGCTTCCCTTACAAGTTTATTATAATATTTTCAAAATAAATGTTTTCTTTTATAATTATGTGATTTTTAAATGATTTCAAATTAAAAAAATATATTTCTTTCAAAAGGTTTTGATGTCGTCTATGTCAACATCCTTTGATGGATTCTACACTTGTTTGAATTTGATTTATTATGATACAATCTCCAATATTGTATTGATGGTTTTTTGAAATGTTTGATTGTGGATGTTTTATTTTTATACTATTCATGGTTTATGATTATTGTATTAACATTTTTTATGCTTGTTTTAATATGAATGTTTATGTTATGTTTAAACCTTTTCATATAAGGAATGAATTGGAATTAGTATGTGAATGGTGGAGCCCGCTATAGCTCCTCGATGCATGAGTAGGAATCATGAGACAAACTATTGTCTTGGCACAAGGCCTTGACAAAATCTTATTTGGAGTATTTGAACGAGGCCTTGACTATTTGATTATTATATCTGACATTATGCGTTCCATCATTATGAAATTAGATATTGATATTACGTGTGATCATTCGACCAGTAGAATATCCATTTGAATATGTAAATGGAATTATTTGATCTATATTAGACATATTATTCTGAAGTTTAAGTTTAAAAGTCTATTGTTTTAGTCTTTTACAATTCTTTAAATGTTTATTCTTATTTAGGGAAGTTTTCGTTATATTGTTATCCTTACAAAGCATATGAGATCACCGATTTCTTATGTTTTATTTTTCCCAGGAAGCGAAAAGGTATATTATGATTGACCTGCAGGAATAGGATAAGGGATATGAGTGTGTTCAAAAGAGAAACAATTTTGTTGTTTTACTATTTCATAATGTAATGTAAAACGTATGTATGTATCTATTACCTCCAAGGCTACTATACTAATCAGTTTTTCGAGACATGATCTCTTGTGATCATGACAATGTTATGTAATAGTACACCAACTCTGGGTAACTAAGGTCATGACGTTACATAATGATGAATATTATGTATATAAATAATGAAACTAACATGATAATTTTCTTGTATAATTAATATACCTCCCAATTCCACAATGTTTAATCATTAAAGATATGATATTGTCGCTTGTGCATACATACAACATACTTTCTCCACGACGCGATGAGATTCATTTCCATGTTCACCATTCAAAGATGATTATAAAAATATATATTTTTATTAAGTAGGTAATATATTACATTATAATTCTACTGGGAAAATATATATATGTATTTCGATATATTTCTTTCACTTACTTCAATTCAATGCGATATGAAAACTGAAACAGCTTTCATGCGTATGTACGGCCTACCATCTCCATGAATAGTGTATTCCATTTTATATATATAAATAATTATATATATATATATATATTATTAATATATATGATATGTAAATCAAATTATACATAATGGACATAATTAAATCATGATCTAAGTAATATGATCTAGAATAACAAGTCAAAACACGTACGATAAACAAAGCGATATTACCTAAAATGTGGCATTAACATGGATTTGCTAAAATATGGGTAATATAAAGTCATAAATGAATAATATATGATATCATAAATATTATTATGATTCTGATATAAGTTTATAATATGTTTAAAAACATTATATAGGAGTTTTTTACATTTACGAAGAGTATCAGACCTAATGTAATGGTTAATTTCTCAATCTCATTATTATTCAAGAATGTTTATGTGTAATAATTTATTGGGACATTATTATCATCCATTTCCATGTTTAATAAAATTGTTTCCAAAATTAATCTTATAAAGTTTTATGGATTGTTATCTTTAACTAGATCATCATTTTAAATGTTTTAATTATTTATTTTTCTAAATATATTTAATTAATGTCCATGTTTTCAAAATGATTTTAAGGATTTATTTTTATGAACATTATTGTTTAAAAATGTTAATTCCTTTCAAAAGTTTCAAAATGGCATGGGAAACATTGATTAAAAAATATCTATTAAATTACTTCCTTTATAAAATGTGTTACTTTTATATGATTTCATAAAAAGGGATATTTATCTCAAAGAGTTTTACTAATCATTTTAAACTATGTCAACATCCTTTACTAGATATTATTAATTATTGAGGTTGATTTATTATAATAAAATCTTCCATATTTTATTTAATGAGTTATGATATGTTTGACTGTGGATGTGCTGTTTTTATACCACTCATGGTTAATGGTTAAAGTATTGACATTCCGTATTTTAACTTTAATACAAATGATTATGTTAGGTTTATCCCTTTTCATATGTGTAATGCATTGGAATTATTAAGTGATGGGTGGGCCTGCTATAGCTCCTTGATACATAGGTAGGTCTCATGAAACAAACTAGTGTCTTGGAATAAGGCCTTCATAGAATATTTGGGAATTGTCTTGGCACAAGGCATTGATGTAGAAGTTATTATGTCTGGAATTATACATTCCCTTGTTATGAAATTAGTTATTACATGTGATTATTCAACTAGTAGAATATCCATGTGTACATGTATATGGTAATGTTTGAATTATATTTACCATATTATGCTTAATTGTTTGTTTAAATGGCTGTTGTTTTTATTACACATCTTGTCTTAACATTTTATAGCTTCAGCTGAATTATTTACCCTTACTGAGTATTTGAGCCCGCCCCTTTCTTATGTTTTATTTCCCAGGATTCCATGATGTGCATTATGATTTATATACAGATAAAGGAATAATAGATTTTTCAAAGGATTATTTATTCTATGTTTTATGTTACAAACTGTAATGTAATGTTCATGTACGTAATCTATCTTCCAAGGCTTCTAAACTGATTGGTCTTTTAGGAATTTATTCCTTGTAATCATGCCAATGTATTAAAATAATTCACCATCTTTGAGTAAAAGGAATCAGGGCATTACATTTGGTATCATAGAAAGTTTTGTAAAAACCTTGAAAATATATTTGGAAAACATAGATTAGGGATCATAACTCTACAATTGTCACCGAGAATAAGTATAAAAGAGAAGCCTAAAATTTTGGTAACGGTCATGTATAACCTCAGATTAAACGTAAGATTTTATATATTGAAAGAACATTCCTTTGATTATGTGGTTTCATTTAAGGTGATTTGTTTATCACCCAGTGATTTCTAGTCTTTGTTAATGGAAGAAACCATATGGAATTGTATTAACATTGAGTATGATGAAAAAATTGGTGATTTTGAGCAAGAAAATCAGAAAATGACTTGAGAGAAAGATATTGTGATTATGTCGGATCAATTATCACAAAATCTTATAAAAATGTGATATTTTATTAATTTTCTAACACATTTCACAAAAGGAATATAAAACTTTAAAAATGGTCAAATTTTAAAAAGCATAGAGGAATGAAGATTCATTTTCCAACATTTCAAGAGGAAGGGAAGAAGAAATTTGATGAATACCACAAATGGAGGGGTAAATGTTATCTCTGTGGGGAAAAGGATCATAGTGTGACAAATTTTTTGGAGTTCAATGTATCATACGTGGAAATCATGGCCATTATCCAAATCAATGCCTATTCATATGAATCTACCTCTAAACAAAGGAAGGACCTATTCAATTCCAACCATTAAATTGGATGGATTGAAGTATTTAGGTATTTGGATCCTAGAATTATGAATAAGTGAATTATATAAGTATTATTCAATTTCCAATTTTCTCTATGGATTACCATGAATATGGTAAATAGTTAAAATGGACATGAAAATTGATTTAAGAGTAATATTATATTTGGAGAACACATGATTAAAGTAAAGATAACCCTTAATACATCTCTCATGTTTAATAATAAGGTTTGGATAATGATATGTTTTATTTGAATAACTAAATTGGATGATGCTAGTTTCTTGAGAACTAATTATGGATTTTTATACAAGAGGGTAATGCTATCATGGATGAAGTTTACAACTTTTTTTGAGATTATTAATAATCCACTATATTTTGGAATAAGGAAACATGCATGTTTTCAATAAGGATATCTAATAATTCAAGTTGTTATCATGACTCAAGAGAATATATGATGAAGGTATTCACATGTTTTTATGTGAAAACAATATCTCTTCAATATCTTTTCCTCCAATATATATTTTGGGACAATGAGTTTTGACCCAAGTATTTTGGATAATTATAAAGGTTGGAATGGAGTAAGTTGAGCACGTGATATTTTGTTTAATGCTAAAGTATATTTTATTGGATTCTTTGACCTATCCTTTAGAATTTTAGTAAACATTTAGAGGATGAGGGAAATACTTGTGTGCCTTATTATTTATAAAATATTCTTCAAGTAATAAAAATAATTCATTTTGAACATTTATTTTATATTGTAAGGGATGAAGTGAAAAATGATCAAAGCACAACCAAATGATGAGATTATGATTATGACAGGTAAAAAAATCAAGTATATTTCTTGAGTTCTTAACATGATAGTAAATTAATCCATCCTTTTAATAAATAGTATCTAAAAAATTTGCTATCCTAATACATTTTTTTTTGAAGTGATGATATTTTAAATCATAATTGATTTATGGATTTGAGGGCCTCAATTTTACATTTAGTTTTCACTTGTTTTTGATTGATAGCCTTAATCTATCAATATAAATATTTAAATTTTCCTCCAATTAGGTGTCTCTCATTTCCACCAATATTCTCCAATTCCAAATATGAAATTGGTGGTGTCTTTTTCATTTCCATTTCCCTCTTATTTAGACTAAATTTTATTAAACCTATTTCTGATGTGGGTTTTCCACATAGGTATTTTCTATTTTAAACCTTTTATTATAGAAGAAAAATTTCAAATTTCATGGACTAAATTTATTGAAGGATCCAAGAATGTAACACCACAATTTTTCATAGTATGTAATCTAATTAAAATAATTTAATAACTTATATTGCATGCAACACCGGCTTGGCTTACGTTATACATAAGATTTAGTATCTACGAAACAACACATTAGTATTATAATTATTTAATTGATATATTTATTTATAAATTAAATATTGTAATATTAATAGTAAAAATAAGTTTTAAATGTTATTTATGATGTTCTCACATAAATAAAACATATTTATAATGAAATGTACAAGTTTTGTTAAAATATTTATATATTTAGAGAAATTATTTTCATAAAAGAACTACTTTTTATGTCCTTTTGTGAACTATAATAAAATTAATTTCATACATTCCTAAAAGTTAATTTGGTAAAGTATAAATCATTATTTAATTCGGAATATCAAAATTTTCTTAGGTAGAAATTTTTGTATTTTTCTGAAAACATTCAATTTCTTATGAATAAAAAAAATTACTACATAGTACATAAAAGCCAACATTTTCATTAAAATAATTATTTTTAATTATAATTTATCTTAAAGTCAAAATAGATACATAATACCTATATTATTCTAATTTAATTCATTAGTCATTTTATAATAATATTAGATATATAAAATTTTACTGAAAATTTTAACGTCTTTTACACACCTTCTAGGAAAATATGAAAATTTGCATAAAACATAATTTCACCACTTCTGTGAATTAAATTTCAAAAATATAACAGTCACCATTTTCATCATTATGTAAAACACGGTTCAATAGGATGAAAATAATTGTTGTTGAATAGTAACTTTTGAATTTTATTTACCACGGTTAAAGGTAAATATGGTAATTAAGGGTAAAAATAATATAATATTAATATAAAATTACCCCAACACATGTCTTAATTATATTGGATAAGTTTTTTAGACCAAAATCAACCTTAGGAAAAAAATAAGATCCTTTTTGAACCATTTGGGTTAGATTAGGACATTTATATATTTTATTTAAAGAATATTTAAAAGTGTTAAATTCAAATTTTAATAACTAAATCATTTCTAATATTGGGTTATACATAAGATATATTATTCTATAAATATTCATTTGAAATATAATAATACATCCCGTATCATCGTATTTTATTTATAATTTTGAGACATTAAATAAATAAATTTATTTATGACACAATATGATGTAATAATTACCATATTAAAGAATGATAAAAATAAATGATATTATAAATATTAAAATAAATATAAATTAAGAATTTTGTTGCCATTCACGAATTTTCTAGAAGAATATAACATGTTATTGTTTATTCAATGTATTTTTTTGAAGTAATAATTATTTAATAAATTTTACAAAATCCAAATATTAAATAGTGTCAAAATTGACAAAAATGAGTTTTAAAAACAAATTATATTTTTTAAAATTATATATTAGTACTAAAAAAATATTATTAGAAAAAATGACATACATAATGTTACATTTTTCATTATTGATCCACTTGAGGTTCCCTTGGAAATTGGTAGTCACTAAATTAACCCTATAGTATAAAAATACAAGAAGACATGGTAAGAGTTAAAATGTTTAACTAAGGGTTAATCCCAAAAGATAAGGATAATTTTATAACATAAACATGTCTAAAACCTATTGGTTTAGAGTATTTTGACCTATCCTCATATTATCTTCTAACTAAATCAATATTAATCTATTATAATTTTAAAATAATTTTATAATAAATTAATATTATAAGATATTCCAAAAGTGCCACTCACCTCTCTTATAAAAAGGGATTCACCATTTCTTTATATTCACACCTCCAAATCAAATAGTATTAGCCAACAACTATCCAAATATTCTCCCATATACCCTCAATTCAACCTAGAGGCCTTAATATGAGCATAAATCCAACTTATGGGTCCATTTTCTTCAAATTAAAATGAAACACCCAAAGAAAATGTAATTATTTTATCACCACTTACGAAGTTATTTTATTCTTGTACTTCCTCTCTCTATTGTTTCTGTACAATAATAATAACTCCAATAAATTATACATTCTGATATGTTATTATAAATATGGTACATCAATATTCTTTATTCAATCCATCCTATGAATGACAGATTCTCCATTCGTGCATACGTACGGCTTACCATCTCCACATCGTGGTGTAATTTGTTACTCAACACTATGTTATTTGGATGGATATAATGATGAGTATTATGTATATAAATAATGAAACTAACATGATAATGTATCTTTATAATTAATATAACACCCAATTACACACCTTTTAAAAAATAAATAAATGATATCATCGCTCGTGTGTACGTACGACTTACCATCTCCAAGACGAGATGAGATTAATTTCCACGTCCACCATTCAAGGATGATTATAAAAATATATATTATTAATAAGTAGGTAGTATTTGACATAATAATTCTACTATAAATATATATATATATATATATTTATTTATTTACATATATATCTCATTCACTTACTTTTATTCAATACAATATAAAAACGGAAACAACATTTGTGCATACATACGATAGTTGTATCAATGAATGGTGTATTCTATTTTATATATCTATGTATTATATATATTAATATTATGAATATATATGATATATAAATCATATTATACATTATAGACATATTTATACCATGATCTAAGTAATATTATCAGGAATAACAATTCAAAACACATATGATAAACAAAGCAATATTACCCAAAATGTTGCATTAACTTGGAATTATTAATACATGGGTAATATAAAGTCATAAATGAATCATATATGACATCATAAATGTTATTATTATTTAGATATAAGATATCAATATGTTTAAAAACATTATACATGAGTTTCAAACAAGAATGAAGAGTATCAGATCTAAAGTATGGGTTAATTCCTCAATCAAATTATTATCTGAATTTGTTAATGTGTAAGTATTTACTAGGAAATTTTTATTTTCCATGTCCATGTTTCAAAAAAAATTCCAAAATGAATCTTTTAAGGGTTTTTGGAGGGGTATTTTTATCTTGATCATCATTTTAAATGTTTTTTTCTAAATTGATTTAATTAATGTCCATGTTTTCAAAATCATTTTAAGAATTTATTTATATTGACATGGTTGTTTAAAAATGTTAATTCCATTAAAAAGTATCAATGTGGTATGGGACACTTTGATTCAAATGTATCCTTTAAATTACTACCTTTATAAATTTTGTGACTTTTAAATTATTTCATGAATTGGGATATTTCTTTCAAAAAGTTTTACTTATCATTTTCAACTATGTCAAAATCCTTTACAGGTTATTATTCTCAGTTGATGTCGATTAATATAATACAGTCTTCCATATTTTATTGAATGAGTTGTGAAATGTTTGACTGTGGATGTGCTATTTTTATACAAATCATAGTTTATTGTTAAAGTATTACATTTCATGTGCTAATTTTAATACGAATGACTATGTTTTATTTCACCCTTTTCATATAAGGAATGTATTTGACTTATTAAGTGACAAGTAGGGCCCTCTATAGACCCTCGATGCATTGGTAGGTCTCACGAGAAATACTAGTCTCTTGTAACAATTCATTGATAAAATATTTGTGAATTTTTTGTCACAAGGCCATGATGTAGTAGTTATTATGTATTTCATTATACATTCCCTCATTATGAAATTAGTTTTTACATGTGATTATTTGAATAGTAGAATAACCATGTGCACATTTATATAGTATTTTTTGGTATATATTTACCATATTATGATACATTTTATGTTTTAAAGGATGTTGTTTTTATTATACATCTTTCCTTAAAAGTTTATAGCTTCCACTAAATTATTTACCCTTACTGAGCATCTTAGATAACCCCTTTCTTATGTTTTATTTTCCCAGATTCCAGGATGTGTATTATTACTGATATGTAGGGTTAAGCTAGGGGAATAATGGAACTCTCAATGAATTATTTATGCTATGTTATATTATATAATGTGTAATGTTACATTCACATATGTAATCTATTTTCTAAGAATACTAAACTGATCGGTCCTTCGGAACTTGATTCCTTGTAATCGTGCCAATGTATTAAAATAATGCACTAGCTCTGTGTAACTGTGGTTAGGGAGTTACAAAATATACATATTCCACATTATATAATGACTTTCAGGAACACCTAATCTACCATTATGAACTCCAAAGGCCTCTAGATTCGGTCAATATAGAACCTATAATGTCTTTTGGCTATCCTTACCCACTCGTAGATCACGTGTATATTATTAATTAACAAACCATAAATTTTTATCACATATGAGATGACTTTCCAATATCTATCTAGAAATTTGGTGACCTACATGGAATCCCATACAACTCTTAAAAATATTAAAAACCAATAGTGGAGTGGCAGCTACTTCTGTACCCAAACTACACTAGGGCTTGGTGATGTTCCCAACTATAGAAAAAATCATGTACATAAGACTTTAACAAATCCTCAAGAACCTAGATGGTATGCCCAGTGTAGCCATATGTTAAATGTTGTAATTTTATAACCTCCGTTATTTTATAAAAAAAATTACTCTAGAAAGATCCTTCAAAATTGGTAAATGAATTGAGAATCTAATTTGAAAATGATCTTGGATGAAATCATATAAAATCAGATGATATATTCAACATATAAGAATATTAATCACCCATAAAAGAAAACATTGAACGATTAACTTCAACCTATTCTACTCTTTTATGGTAGCATTTGACACATGAATATATTGAGGATAGCCATTACATTCCAAATATGACATAATATGGATTTATCCAAACCATTATATGGTCCCAAGAATACATTCTCCTCTAAGTGTATGATTGCATCATATGAACATGTGGATGATCATTTTATTTCTTCAAGTAGTCTTCTCTAGCCACATAATCAAATATTGGGTCTCTACTAGAATTTTAATCTCTTTAGAAAGAGAATAATCAACAAAATAAGCAATAAAATTTGCATTAATGAGTATATGATAGAGTATAGAGTAGAAAAAAATCACACCTTGGATTATGTCAATCATAGTATGGTCATATCCATAATCTTCTATATCATACTAAATCCATAAATTACATCTTCCTAATCCTAGAATAATCCATCAAGGGGTGTATGTGTTGAAGTGAATCATATTAACATCTTTTTTTATCCACAAACTCCCCTATTATAATATACCACATTGAGGAAAACCCAACCCACCTCAGGGTAGTACCTGATCATGTCAAATTTTTTGAAGTGGAGGTCCATATTTCAAAATTCTAAGACTTACCTAAACATTTTGATAGGTTGGTAAGTCTTATTCCATATGATCTCATCCTTCACAGTCATAGAAAATAATTAATACTTGATGGAAAAGTCATCTATATGACTCTATTGTCTACATCCCTTAATACTGGGACCTCACATACATATTACATTGATTCTATAACCTTGATGCATCATGTAAACTGGTGATAGATGATGTAACTTACCCCAAAAATGACACCATCTGTAGACATCAGCTTCCCCTTAGCCAAGAATCTCTGAATCAATAGAAATATATATAATAATCCAGCATATGTGGGGATTCAAAAAAGGATAACATAGACTTAGTTCTATTTGGGAATTCCACACAAACATTTACACATTCAAATAAATCAATCATAAATCATATCAATAGAGTATCTCATGAGTTTAGTTAATAATGAACCATACTCCACTATATACATGTTTCTATACTACTAGTCTAATAGCTCCTGGATGCAAACAATCTTCAATGTATTTGGGTTATACTCCAAAAAATAGGTCGTTGGTTGGCCCAGTGTTTCATTTTTTGTTAATTATATGTGATTATGTGTTTTGTAAGATAGTTTCTATAAGTGGTTATGCCTTTAAAATTCAAATGGATTCATATAATGGCATTGGATTTCTCTCTTGGAAAATTCTTATTTTAAAAAATTTAATTATTTTTGAAGTGATCTAAAATGTTTTAAAAATGCGATAATGAGTATTTTAAATTTATTAATATAGGTGTTTTCCATGAAAAAATAGAATTTATTAATGCATGGGAAATTTAGTTGAATACGATGTAATAATAAATTTGATGAAATGAAGAAGAAGAAAGGGTATTGCATAAAGGGGAGGTAAGAAAGAGTTTTTATTGTCTTGGATTGAATAATAAATTTTTATTCAAGAAAATAATTCAATAATACAAGAAACCATGGCCTCAATGACTCACATGTGGTGAAATAAAAGAAGAAAATGAGAATCATTCCTAACAATGAGCTTATAATCATTAGGTAAGGACCCTAAGCATGTGTAAAGAATCAATCTATATCATGGCCTCCCTTTTACCGATAACATATCAGCCGCACAATTCCCTTCACTCCATGTATGGATGATAATAAGCTTGGATTGGAATGGAATTACGTATCTATAATTGGACATTTTTCTATGTATTTATTTTTGTATTACTTAAAAAATATTCCAAACAAAGGGACAACCTCATCCATGTTTCAACAAGGCACTTGTGGGACCCAAAGGGGTCACCATGCCCATGGGATCCCATCGAAGGAAATATCAATAAGAGTATGGATGGGAGAAGGAGTAGAGTCATAGAAGACCCATGTAAATGGCCTATAATATAGTTCATCAACACATTTTGTGTGTTTGGGGTGCTGGTGGGCGGAATCCTATGTCATTTTTGGTGAATGTGTGAATTGTAGCTGATCCGTGGTTGCCATCTCAAGCCATATGCCACATGCAATGATTATTAAATCATAGTGGATCACAATAAGGAATTTTATGTGGGTTTCATAGGTAGTTTTATTGTTCCTCTATGACATAAAACTCAGACAAAACACACACAACTCAATCATTTGATCTGATCTTTTCGATCAAGTCAAGGAGGTTATTTTTTTTCCTCTGGCATCCTCAATGAACCTGATGAATAAGCATTGGACAAATTTTAAATGATATTTTCAGGAGGAAATAAAAACATGCGGAGTTTACTCTTGATAAAGGTGAATCATGTTATCCACATTACATGCATGTGAGGATACCACCACCAAGTAGAAATATGAACTCATGTAAAATAAATGACATTATTTCCAGCATCACATGAAGATTCAAATTACCAAAGATCTTAAGTTATTTAAACGGTTGTTACTCAGTTTTATATATGGGGAATTTCAATAAGTCATCAACACGGTTTCAATTTAAGAGATAAGGTGGTGATCAACATCTAAATAATTAAATCTCCCAAGGCTAATATGTATTACTACATATTTTTTAGAGGATATTATTTCTATGTGGAAATAGATTATTCATTATCCCCTTTGGTTTTTGAAATTCAGCGAGTTCTACTATGCCTATGATTTTGTGAAGGAGAATACCATAATAATATGACTTGTGCATAGAACACTTGAGTTCTCTACAAAGAACATGGTTCCCAAAACTAATAGGGATTACACAATTATGTGTCTCCCTAGCCTGTATGAAGAACATTGAGAACCAGTGTCTAAAAAAAGACTTTCATGAATAAGTTTTCCTATCATGCATGAATTTTTTTTGGACACCATGATAGTCTACACATTCTCTATACCAGGATAAAAATATTTTACATACGAATATATTTAACACATTTATGTTAGTACACAACAAAAATAGTAATAGTTCACATTGTGTGCATGAAGTAGTTATTATGTGATATAGGAAGTACCCTATTTAAGAATAGAAGTTTATGATGTTCTCATGTTGCAAGAAGTTGTTCTGCAAGTGGACATTTCATATACACCATTGTGTACAAAGGAGTATCTTTCTTAAGAAAAAGGTTCTAAAACCATATGGGTTTACAAATGCATTATAAACATGATATGAACCTAAAATAAAGAGACATAAATAGTGTGTGTGTGTGTGTGTGTGAAGAATGTGAACATAAATTATAATAGGGGAGAGTGTGTATTTGGGGTTGCATGAGACAAACAAAACATTCATGCATTCATGCATGGTCATGAACATATAAATAAGTACATGAGATACCCAAACTAAGGCTTTTAGATGTCATTAATCTCATTCATGATGTGTGCTTGAATTGAAAATTCACGAATAATTGATTTGAGATTATTCAATTGTTTTCCTTGGATAAAATTTTAAATAATATTTGTGTTAATTCTTGCACACATCTAGTGAGGTCTGGACTTCATACAAAAGGAAAAATTACCCGAGCATTATTGTACTGAGGAAGCTGATTATCTATATGTGATCAGAGTCATTTGACCAGGACTAGAAACATTGACAAGGTACTTGAATTGTAGATGGGAATGATTGATTCTAAAATATCATGAATGAAGTTCAATAGACCATTATATGGTTGATCAATATTGATGAGAATACAGAGCTTATTGATTGGGGTATAACTAGTTTTTTCAAAGGCTTGAGGCTAGGGGTATAACTAGTCTAGTGAAGGCAACATTAAAGACAAAGAAGCTAAGTTGAAAATATGGAGAAATAGTTTTTAAGATATTTAAATGAGTTATCATGAATGTATTTATGAGTAATTTACTAGACTAAATGAGACTTTCAGAAGCAATAGAGGATTTGGGGAGAAATTGGATGACTTAACCTTTGTGTTTAAGATGATGATAAATCCTCTAGATATATTTGATCTAAAGGATTCTACATTAGAATACCAAGAAGATCCATTACTGGAAATACAATATATTATTTTCAGTAAATATTTAATGATAAATATTATAGATTTCATGAATAAAGAAAACATTGAAATGAATTTTGATGAAATGATAAAAGTTAAAGTAAGGTTAATTTAAGAACCGCAATGAAGTGATTCTGTAGATGAGGAAGGTGAACAAGACTTCTATAAGATGGTGGAATTATTCACCAAAATTTATAATAGATGAATGTGGAATGGAAAAGGTAAAAAATCACTCAAATGATGGAATTTACAATGGATTGGTGATTTTGCTGGTTACTATACAAAAAAAAGAATATTGTTTACATTAAATCAGATGAGTAAGGTAAAGAAAAGGATGAAGAAATAAGTTGATAAAGTCACCTTTGAAAATAATTAACATATTAATAAATAAGACAGATTATAAAAAAATTATTGGATATAATATAAATAGATTATTTGTAAGGTAAGTTGAAAATTGTGGAAGAAAAAAAAATTGGATAGGAAGAATCAACATTTTTTTGAAGAAAGTAAACAATAAAAATTGGACATTGATGAATATGAGAAGATGGTGAATGATCCACGTAAAAATATTTCCAAGAAATATGATGATTTATCTCTGACATAGTCATTGTGTATTTCAACTCAAAGTGAGCGGAAGAATATGGAATAAGATTACACAAAGGATATTGATCTCAATGGAGAATCTTCTAAATATATTGAGAAATAGGGTCTACAGAAAAGGGTAGTTTCTATATGTAATAAATCTCAATATACATTTGTTACTTCTGATGATGTAGGTGTGAAAGACAAGACTAATTAATACAGAAGGTTTCCTTCTATTAAAAACATCCAATATCTATGGAAATACAATGAAAACAATCATCATAGAATACCCATTATCAGTCTCTAAGATCAATGTTCAATGTCTATTATTGGTGTTTTGGAGTGTTCATTCATAAATCTTATTCATGATGGTATTACATGTCCCTACTAAGAATGAGTCATGAATCAAGGGGAAGTAATGATGAAAAAATTATATCATATTATTTTAATGAGAGGTATATGGCCAAGATATCATCAAAAACTATAAACACGTAAAACATTGAATGCATGAAGATAGTTTTTGGCTGAGGTGGTAAATAAGGCCACAAAGATTAGAAATGATTGAAAGGACTTCTTGAATATATTTTCTATACTGATACATGAAAAAATATTCAATAGGTAAATAGTTTCATGTCTTGTGGATATTTTGAGAATATAGAAAAATCAAGAAAGAATAATATGTTATTTGTCAAAATAAACTAATATTGGATATGGAATTGGATAAAAATGAAAACATTTCCCCAATTAAAGAAAAGGAAGTTATTATAGAATATGAGCTGGAAAAATTATTCTAATAAATGTTGATAATAAATCATCTAAAAATGATTACTTAAATATAATGAATTGTGAAAGATGTGAACAAACTGTGAATTGTATAAAACATTGAATGAAAATACTACCATCCCAAGAATAGATGATAAACAAAATGTAAAGAGAAAAAATTAGTGATTCTGATACTGAAGAGGATAGAACATCCTTATCAAAAGTTTTAACAGATAAAAAAATCACAATCAAATGTTCTAAGGTGTCTAAGAAGAAGAAGAAGTCCTGATTAGGAGGAGTTTCTTAGTCTGAATTTTTCTTCTAAAAGGAAAATTGAGGTTCCTTTTTATTCCCAATTATTTTATGTTTGTAAGATAAAATGAATATAATTGAATTAGGCTTTTAGGCTATCATTACTGGATTACATGAAGAGATACTCCTTTATATAGTCTATTAACTTCCATGAAATAGAAGAAAAGTTTTCATCCATTAAGGGGAGGAAATTTGGAAATGAATCTAGAAATTATGAACAATTTTCAGACGTATAGGTGGAGGATTTAACATTTCATTGATAAATATGATTATTTACAACCCCTTGGATAATAACTGAGACATTCTGAGTCGAATTTCACATGCATGGTTGTTTATGTACCTCATTGAAAACAATGATAATATCTCTATTTTTTACACACCAAGTTAGCCTATGTAGACTTAGAGTTGATTAACTAATGTCTCTTTTCTAAGAGAACCATGTTCTGTCATCCATCTCTTAGTGGAATTCAAGAAATAATAATCAAAGGGAGGAGAAAGTGTTTTTGAAAAAATCTATAATTTTCCATTGAACTTGATTTCCAATAAGTGGGAGAAAAATATGATCACACATATTTACTCATAAAAAACATGACAAATAGTCACTGAGAAAAAAAAATAAAAAGTGGGATATTGTTGGACTAGTGTTTCATTTGTTATTAATGATATGTCAAAATGTGTTTCGTAAGATAATGATGAGAAGTGGTGATGACTTTATAATTTATATGGATTCATTTAAGGGAATTGGATTTCACACTTAGAAAATTATTCTTGGAAACAATGTGATGATTGTTTATGTGATCTTAAATGATTCAAAAAATTTATATGGGTTATTTCACATTTTTACTATAGGTGACGACTATGGAAAAAATGAATTTATTAATGCATGAGGGATTAATTTTAGGACCATCCAATAATAAATTTCAGGATGTGAATATGGAATGGTATTGAAATAAGGGGTGTTAGAAAGGATTTTCTGACTGTTGAATTACATTTCTATAATTGGATATATTTTTAATTATTTTTGTGGGTATTAATTAAAAATAGGCTAGTTGAAGGACTATCCCTATCTAGGCATGATTGTGGTACTTTTTGAGTACAAAGGGGTCACCAAACCCATGGGAGCCCATCCAAGACCAAACCAAAAATGGCATGGGTTTGAATAACATCTCACCAATATAAGTCCTATTTATAAGGTTCATAAGAGAAAAAATGGGTTCATTGTACGCATTTGGTGTTCTGGTGAGCCAAAGCCCATGTGGCGTGTGGTGAAAGTGTGAACTAGTGTTGTTCCTCGATAGAAAATATGATCTTATTTATACATCATTTTGATTAATAAATCATAGTTATTCACACTAAGTAATTTGATGTGGTATGAAAAGGTATATGTAACATTCCTCCATCACATAAAACTCGAACAAAATACACGATTCTCGATAATTTGATCAAATCTGTTTGATCATGTTCGGTATGCCTTCAACATCCTCTAGCATCCTCAATGAACTCGATGAATGAGAATTGGATGATATAAAAAAGGTAATTTTAGGTGGAATATAAATATAATAATTTAGATCTTCACTAAAATGGAGCATGTAGTCCTCAACAAATACACATGAGTACACCATCACCAAGGAGGAACATGAAATTGTGAAAAATAACTACCATGATTTTCATCATCACTTGATGGTTCAAATAACCCAATATAATTAGTAATTTAAATAGACATGACTCAAAAATATTTGTGGTGCATTTGAATAAGTCCTCAATGCAGCATGAATAGAAAATATGAGGTGGTAATCATCATCAGTAAAAGGATATATCCTATGGTAGATATTTATTTTATAATATTGTTGAGAGGATATCGATGCTCTATGGAAATAGAGTATATGTGGACCCTGATGTTTTTCAAAAGGGAGTGATTTCCATGAGGCCTAATATTTCATGAAAGAGAATACTATGATCAGAACAATTGTGCAAAGTACTCTCATTTTCTTCATTAAGAACATGGTTCTATGAAGTAATAGGTATAACATAATAGTTATCCTCCCTGGTTCACATAGAGAACACTTAGAACAATTGTTTAAAAAAATGATTTCATATTGAATATTTCCAATATTGTGTGAAAATGGTTGAGAAATGGACACAATTTACACTTACAATTTAACTCCATTAGAATATTATACGCACAAATATCTTAATACCATTCGGGTTATATTTCAAGAAAAATAGTAATAGTGATCATGATGTCAATTAAGGAGATATTACGTGATGCAAGAATTACATGCATTAAGAATAAAAGTGGATAATGTGTGCATGTTGTATGAAGATTTTATATAATTCAAAATTCCATATAAACTATTTTGTGGGAAGGAGTTATGTGAATAATGAAAAGGTCTTATAGCCATCAAGCTTTACTCATGAATGAAACATATTATTTGAACCAAAACTTAAGAAACATAAATAGTGTGTGTGCACACAAGGTGTGCGTGATTTATAAAATGGGAAAATGTGTGTTCTATGTTTCATGATACAAAAAACACATTCATGTATTCACATATGATCATGCATGCATATATAAGTACTTAAGATACCCAAATAATTATTCTTATATTCCATGAGACCCATGCATGATGTTTTATTTAATTGATAATTCATAAAGAAGTGATTTTAGATAGGTAAATTATTTTACATTCATAAAATACTAAAGAATATTTTTTCACCCTTAAACACATCTTATGAATTGGGGACTACAGATAGAAGGAATAATTACTTGAGAGTTTTTGCACTAAGACAAATGATTATCTACATGTGATTAGAATCATTTTTCCAAGACCAAATACACTATAATGGTACTTGAATTTTACATGATAAATTTTTATTCAGTAAGAATGTGGAAGAAGATCAACAGATCATCCTATGGTTTTTCAATAATGAAGAGAATAATGATATTGTAGATGGGGGTATTACCAGTTGCTGAAAAGGCTCAAGGATGGGGGGTATAACCAATTTGTGAAGTTGGGGGTATCACCAACCACTGACAGAGGATTGGAGATGCGATGGTAAAACTAGCTTGTAATTTGGGGGCATAACCAATTACTTATTGTAATCATAATTTGTAATAGTAGAGACTCTATGTTGGGGGAAATATCCAACATTTAAAGGGGTGTGTCATTTTATCAAACCATATAAATCATTATGTTCTGTGACTTCAATTTAAAAAATTATTCGAGGTAAAGATGAGAGACATAATATAAATGGATCAAGGGGTTTACTATCTATATAGGATGAATTAGAATGTAAAAATTAATAAAATGTAAAAGGGGTCACTAATTCATTACCTCCCCCTCTTGGTGACCTTACATTGATTTAGACAGTTAATCTATAAAAAATTGCTTTAAAATATACATTTCATCCATGGATTAGATAAAAACGTCCACTAAGGAACCCCTAAATAAGGGAGAAATCGTGTTTCTAGAACCAACATTAGGTTAATAGGTTTCTATAATAATTATAAAAACCAAGTCACCACATTAAACTTGTCCCCAATATCCTCTGGGGCATACTTGTATTATAACCTTGGTGGAATCTACTTGTGGAACTCACTTGTATTTGAAAACATGAATCATGGTCATTAAATAATATCTGGGTACATGACTCAAGGACATAAACGGCCACAATATTTCAGTTTATAAAGTACGTACAATACTATTCATACTCTTTACATGACACTTTAATGAAATGATTTGAATAATTGTTTTTTACAGTCTAAGTGAATGGATACATCAGCTGCTTCACCAATACTGGGTTCTTTGTATGAAAACCAATATGATATATATATATATATATATATATTATTTTGAGATATATTAAATGAAGAAACACATAATGAAATACCAAATTATAAAGAGGACTAGTGTCTTTGGGTAATTATATATTTAACAATATAACATGAAATAGGTATACATCAAAATTATTTAAAAATCCCATAACATTCCCTTAAATTCCATTGATTGTTTAAAAGTCCAATGGCTTGCCTAGGAAAATAAATAAGAAATTTTTGAGATATAAAACCAAGTAAAAAATTAATCAAATAATGACATGATTATTATAATAAATGTTATTCAATAGGTATATCAAGGTGATATAAAATGGACGAATATGAAACATTTGAACATTGAATGATGATTTAAAATGATAACATCAAGGAAAAATTGGAATATGAAAACAACATAAAACATGAAATTAGAAGAATACGTCAAGGATAAAAACCAGAACATCATAACATATTGTGATTGGGATAACCTTCCATGCACTAAAATGGTGTCTCTGGAGATAAAAACATTACCCAATTCATTGGAGAGATATACAATTTCAACCACTCCTGTCACATTTATATCATGTACATGAAATTGTGTAACACGTAGATCATATATCATAAGGGTGTATTTTTTGAATTTTATTCCCACTATTATGAAGTTTGGGATAAATAAATGGGAGTCCGAAATAAATTATAGATAGTAAAATATAGTTAAATACCCTAGAGTGGAAATGGGGATGAGTATTCAAAACACAAATATTTGACATGGAAAATCATCGGATAATTTTGATAGCATAATGGGTGTATATAAATGACTATAAAAGTGTTTAATGATAGTGAAAGGTGGTATATCATTAACATAGAATCAAAAGGACAGTAAAGTGATTTTTAATTATATATTCTAAAATTAATACTTCGAAATAAAATGGCATTACTCAAAGAAAGTTCTTTAATTATGTAAATGAGGAGAGGATCCCCTTACCTTGAGAGGGTGATTATAAAATCACGGTAGGAGATTATTGAGATATTTTTAACATATGGGGAAGGATTTAGAGAGGAATAGGGAGTGCAAATTCATGATTAATTTGTTTGTTTTTTAAGAGTATTTGGAGTTTGAGTTGGTATTTATAGAAAAAGAGAGGATAATTATTTATTAATTTTGAATCATTGGTTTTGGAATTTATATGACGAAATAATCTAAACCCAAAACCTTCCCATGTTTCCTTCCCATTGTTTCTACCAAGGAGGATGGGTTTTTAATATTTTCTATCTCTAGTAGCCAAACATAATAAAATAAAACCATTGGTGGTGTGAAAGTGAGTCATGTTCATAAATAATTGATTTTAAAACCTAAAATATAATATATGTTTTAGGGGATTCCTTATATGTTGGTAAAATAAATCTAAGAGCTTCAAAAAATTATTTTAAAGGAGTAATATTTATTTATATGTGGATTTATTTTATATCATTTATTAATTTACTTTTGTTCCATTATAACTTCATTATAAAGATTGTATATTTATATCATATTTATTTTTCCCCATAAATGTGAGTGTCTAAGAAAAAAATCACCATTGTCAAATTTTGATATGTTGATTTAAAAAAGAATATTTATTTGATTTTTTTTCTAAATGTCAGAATTTTAATATTTAAATAAAAATCATTATTTACTAGATAATACTAGTTTTTAAAACATGATCGATTTTATAGACCTTATAAAAATTACATTGGACTTCAGTACATTATATTATCAATTTTGTTTAAATAATTATTATTTAATAATAAAATTTTATAAAAATAGTATTTGTTTAAATAATTATTTAATTTATCAAAAGTGTGTCTTAATTGAAACTATATATTTTCCAAAAATACAAATTTTATCTCTTTATATAAAATTCTAAATTTTATCAATATCATGATATAATATTTTATAATGAAATAATAATAAGGGATAAATATGATCATTATTTCATCGAAATAAAAATATAAAAAATAATTTTTTTAAGGTCTAGATACATATCCCCCTATTACATGAGCTTATTTCCTAAGGGTTAGGTGTGTGATGGTGGTTTCTTTAATAGGTTGGATCAATGGAAATAGTTTGAGATATGATCTTGATAAGGTTGAACTTATCCCATAAATTATTTTTCTTGAGATTCAACAGTGGAGTCTCATATTGGGAATAGTTAAAGAAAATCACATTGATTTCATTTCCCTAGAAAGATCTGATAAATGAGCTTCATATGGTGTGATCCCACTAGTCAAGGCTATATCATCTATTATTTTTTTAGTTGGACTTTATCACAACCCTTAAAATAATATTTATAATGTCACTATATAACAACTATATTATCAATGGTTAAGATTCATAAAAATCCTTTAAATACAGAAGCCTTTATTATATAATGGTCCACAATAACCAAAATAGTTCATGTTTTCCAATAACTTCATTAACTTAATAAGGCATTCATCCATTCAAAATGGAATATCATTTAAAAATGTTCAGGTTGTTACATTATTTCCACGTTCATAAATTCATCCCTAAAAGTTTATTTTTGTACTAAAATATAAGAGGGTATTTCTATTTCTTCACCACTTCTAGTTCATAATTTTGTTACCTCAAACTTTTGGTTCGAACACAACAATTTGAATGTGTAAGTTTCCTTGTCATGTAGAACATTTTATCTATGATCTAACATCATTAATGGATACTCCTCATATGAATGATTTTTATCCAATGGTATCACCTATAAATTTTGTACATGTGAGGGATATATTATTTACTTCCTCAATAGGGATACATGGAACACATTATGTACTTGAGATATATTAGGCCAACGTGCTAGTGGATAGGCCAAACCTCTGATGTGATCAAGGATCTCAAATGGAATGATATATCCAGGAAAAATATTTCCCATATTCACAAACCTCATGAATTCTTTCCATGGTGGTAAAAACAGAAAAA
Organism: Viscum album; assembly: GCA_963277665.1. NCBI lineage: Eukaryota > Viridiplantae > Streptophyta > Magnoliopsida > Santalales > Viscaceae > Viscum > Viscum album. Next base: position 481,626,477 of record OY728162.1, read on the forward strand.
CATATCTCTGACATCAAACAGTAGGTCCCATCCATGATTATCAGCATAGTTTTTTTGATTAATTTACATGGGATTCACATTATGTTGTATGGTTTGAACCTTCACTTTTTTCTCTGATATAAAATAAGGTCCCATAAGATTACTCTCTCAATATTCATCTCAAGATGTTTTAGTATGAAAACTATTCCCATATAGAGCTTCCAAACGTTCCATTTGAATTCAATATTAGAACATGTTCTTATATGAGAATCGTACCATTGGAAGGTGTTGATCCTAATTTCCTTATAAATTCATTGAACATGATATAAACATCTCCTATAGAGTTTTAAGAGTTTTTTAATATTGACCATCATCTAAGGTTGATAATCATTATGGAAAATCTTCTCTGTATCCAATGGTATCCAAAAGCTTCACTAAGATATTGGGGATCTCAACCAGATATAATAGACAGTGGTACTTCATATAGTCTTACCACATCCCTTATGTATATCATAGTGAGTTCATCAAGATAGAATTATTCCTTGATAATAATGAAATGTATTCACTTTGTATGATAATTAACTATTGCTTGTATGTTGTTATTATATTTATTTATTACCTTTATATATCATAGGGTTTACTATGTCTAAATCCATAGTTATGTTTTATAATTTCCATACTAATATGGGTAATGGTTTCATTATACCCGTATAATTTTTTCAGGTAGACTTTACTTGTTGGAATATCAAGCATCAAGATACAAATTCTAAAATATACCTCTTTATGTTATCCCTATATATGGTTTTTTTCATATCCATAGACATATTAGTTCTTCATGGTTGAATAGAGAAGGATGATAAAACATCATACATAAGTTCCCTTTCTAGTAATGGTTTTAATGGGACACATATCTATTTTCCAAAACTTATAACTCAATCATTAGTAAATATAAACTCTAGAATATTCACATCCTTTATTTATGGATCCTCATTATCCTTTTGGGCCTCCATGATCTACTAAAGAATGGATTTTTGAGAAGTTATTTGAGAAGGGTATGATAAATTCCATTTTATGATTCCCAGGTCCAACCTTTGCGTGTATAAGAAGATAGGATCCCATTCAATCCCCATCATGGATAGGGTACATGATCCTTTATACTAAGAGAATCTTATACTTTTTTCGGCTTCCCATGATGGTAATATATTTAAAATCATAACATTTCACCACCTATTACCACCTTAATTAGAAAATATTTATATCCTTTTGTGTGAATATATACTTGAGAATTTTATGATACATATATATGTCACACTTCTCCCCATGTAGATAATTCCCAAAAAATCATTAAGGCAAAGATAACTATATCCAATTACAGTTCATGTATTAGTTTTTTCTTCTCATGGATATTTAATTAGAAAGAGGAATAGGCTAACACTTTGTTATCTTTCATAAGTAAAAAATCAATTCATTTTTGGATGCATCATTTTAAATCAAAAATCATTTCCCACTGGTGGGTAATGTCAGAACAAGTCTAGTTATTAGGCTATTCTATAAATATTTCAAGCTCTCATCATATTCATCAATCCAGTCTTTTTACTCCATTCTGAATTAGATTAGTTAGTAGGATTGAAAACTAAGAGAATTTTCTCAGAAATTGATGATAATACATAGTTAATCTAAGGAAATAATGTATCTCCATCACAAATATTTGTTTGGATCATCCGTTAATTTCATTAATATTGGATATATCCACATATATTCCATTATTGTTGAAACTTTCCTTAGTAATGTTACTTGATCCATTAAAAATATACATTTACTTTAATTTTGATGAATCTTTTCCTTTCATAAGGTGTTTATAACAATATTCGAATTCTTCTCATACTTCCCCTTAACATTAGAGAAAATAATACTATTGTCTATAAAGGATATACAAAATTTGTCAAGATAATCCCTAAAAACATTATTCATTAAACCCATGAACATAGTTAGAGAAATAGTATGTCCAAATGGGATGAATATTAACTTGTAGTACCTGCACCTTGAATGAAAAACATTCTTGGAGATATCAACCTTCTTCACCATTACTTGATAATATCCTAGCCAATGATATAATATAGAGAAGTGATAGCCTCCACAAAAATCATCCAACAAGTCATTAATCTATGGAATAGGATCATTGTTCTTTTTTTTATGATTTCAATAATCAATTCATAGGAACACTGACCCATCATTATTCATGATAAAGAGGACTAGTGCATCCCATGGTGAAGCACTTGGTCATATAAACCCGTTATCAAGAATATCTTATAGATTCTTATATAAATATTTAAGTTCAATACTATTCCTTCTTTTCAGTTTCATGGATATTGAAAAATATCTAAGTATATTTTTGATTGACAACTCTACATCATGGAATAGAGGAACTCTAAAAAACTCTTTGGGAAACACATTAGTGCATTCCCCCAAAATGGGTGTGTCATCAAGGATTATATTTTCATTAGTCTCATTAATTTGATCAAGATATAATTACATATAAGTAAATAATATCCATTCATTATATTAATATTAAAAAGGAGATTCATCCTTCTCCTTTTACTTGTATAGAATTAGAAAGCTATTTGATATATAGACAGTGATTTCCTTATCTCAGATTTTTATTTCATCTTTATATAAGGACATACAATCCACATCATGAATAACATGAAACTCATCAAAAGGGATTATCACAATGTTTTTTGGGAAATTTAACCCAATAATATAGAAATGGTAGTAGTTATATAATTACGATGTAATAATTACCCCACTTTTATTTTCATAGATAATCCCACATTCATGTTCTAATGTGGTGTTTAAATAGTTCTATTAAACTTGTGTGATTTGAAAGAATTTATAAAACCAAAATCAAATACTAAATTCACTATTATTGATTGATTAACTAGTGTACCTATCACCTCATCATTTTTTGTACCCACCTTAGTAGTTGTGATATCATAGACTCATCCTTTATCTCTATGTCTTAGATGTTATTTTTGTCAGTTATCATAAAAATGCTATCTTAGCACATTAATTCATATAGTGTACTTATTCCATATAGTTGAAATTGTATACAATAGGATGAGTTTTGATTATGGCACTACCATCATCCATCACATTGGTGGGTTTATCCTCTATAAACTCTCTATCTAGGATTCCTTCCTTCAAACACCTAAATCGTTTCCTTTTCACATTCAGGTAATTTCTAGGATTCTTCTTCCAACACATTCGACTTGATGGATTTTGGATTTTCTTAACATTGTGATATTTATCTATCTCTACCCTAGAAATGAACCCCATTCTCCTATTCTTATATCTAGACTCATGAGGCACTTGAGATTCGATGATCTCTATTTCATCTTTTAGGGAACATAAAAAAATTTCATTATAGAAATAAAAGTATCAAATCACCATAAATTTTCATATACTTGTCTTTATCCTACTAAATAAGTGGTCATATTTACATTCAATTTCAATTAAAATCCTGAGGCATTTCAATTTGGATTTAGTTTCCTAGGAACAACTTTTTTTTTAATTTTATCACATGTATATTTTATTTATTGAATTTTAATAAAAACATATTATAAAATATTGTTAATTTTTATACATGAATCTGATGTAATAATTTCCTAGATTATAGTTCACATTTATAAGGTTATATAATTTCCCCTCTATAATGACAACATTTAAGTTCTTTGATGATATTCGTATAGAATATTTTCTAGTTGGATAATTTTCTATGATGGGGAACAATGTAAATAGAGTGTCAGGTGTGAGTACTCAATAATGGTTGAGTCTTTTTCTCAAGAAGTTCACATTTGGTAATCTCCAAGATGGGAGATTTTAATAATATCCTATCCAGTAGAAATTCAAAAAGTTTTAGTGTCATCAGATATTACTATCTGTGAGTGTGTGTAATGTCCCTTAATCTATATTATTATTATTATTTCATGTTATGACTCATGTACCTATATTTATTTCATTAACCATATCAATAATAGTTCATTTAAATGTTGGATATCTTGATTGCATCACAAGTGACATGTAATTAATGGATAATTCATGGAAGTATTTGTCCCTTAAATCATTATGGGATATGATATATCGACCCTTTAGTTGGAATATAATTGTATCTCTAAATTCTATCCCCATGGTGTGAAAACATGTCTATTTCAGACAGTCAAAGAAAGATGTATATAGTATATAGCTTGGTGACACATATGTTCAACCTACTAAATGAGATATTGTGATCAAGGGAGTACATTACACAATAATCATTGATATGTTGTCTTCATTTCACCATTAAGTTCATTACCTTTAGTTCCTTGGCTCGTAACTTGGTAATAATCGTAGACTTTAGGAAAGAATGAAAAATTCCAACAATAAATAGTCTTATAATGTCACATAGAAAGTGTTATTGGGGATCTATATTAAATTATAAATGAGTTTAACTAATAGAATAAATATTATTTTCTAGATAGAGGAAATAATTGTATTCCTATTTTATCGGTCGTAAATATTTACTGGTGAATAAAATATTTATTTATTAATATAATATTTATTCAGATTTCAATAAATTAAAGAGGAGTTCAAATAGACCGAGAATGTGTATGGTGACAAATATTAGTTAAAAAACACATTAAATAATTTTTTTTTAATATTTCATGTTAGAAGACACCACAAAATATTATTATTATTATTATTATTATTATTATTATTATTATTATGAGAGAAGTGGTTTATTAATGGTTATAATATTATTTAAGGGATGATATGAAATTAAATAATATATTAATTTAAAACCAAACACTATAAATATGTGATTATTTCCACTATTTTATGTGTGAAAAAATTGAGAATCGTTTTGTACATCAAAATTGACTCCCGTCACCTTCTTTTCACTCACTCTCGACAAAGAGAAACAAAATAAAGATTAATTCAAGAACAAAGGATGAGATATCAACATGAACAATGTATGACAATCAATTCACTGCGGTAGCACCCAAAAATGATTTTTATTTTCTTGAAGATCAATGAAGCATGTGTGGATCACCACTAGAGTGATTCTATCTTTGGATCCCCACGTTTCCCAAAAGGAAATCTGTAAAGGGTATTCGGTAAGACCAACATCATCAATTAAGAAAGGATACTAAGTTGAGGTATTTATTTTCTTTGGTTCTAAACACATTATTTATAAATATAATATGAAAATATTTTCTATTGGGGGTTAGGGAAATTAGGTGTATAATAAAATTTCAATATATCTCCCACAACTGATCCTTCTACTGTGATCAAAACATACAATTTATATCAGATTGGAGAAATTTCAAATTTATAACTATTTATTTAACTATTGATCAATATAAAATCATTCTTGAATGTTTAAATTTTATATTTTTTGTTCTTTAATACTATTTTAATTGATATTTTATCAAAATTTTAATCACATTAATTTAGTGTTTTATTTTATTAGCGGTCTAAAAATAAGTTAACAATGACCAGAGATATCATTAGGAAGTGTCAATTTTGTTGCGGAAAATACTAGGTTACATGGATTGTAGCCAGAGTACATGTTGTGTTACCCATGGGCACTGAACGTAGATATTTAAAGGGATATAATACACACCATGTATTTAATTACATGAAGTGAATTTGTTGCACACTATGTGTATATCGGCCAAACATGGTACATGGGATGTCAGATTACACTATGTAGATGGAGTACAACTTGTATCATCTACATAGATTAGAAATGTAAATAATGAAATCTATGATGTAATTATACATGTTCAATGAATGTGAGACTGAAAACCTGTCGAATTTATGATATAAAGTATGTTTTTGGAGGGAACACTCCATGTAGTTCATCATTTACCACATCTAAATACATGTAAATCCATATGGGGAGAACATCAGACACACAATATAAGGGATACATTGAGTATTGAAGGCTTGTACATGCCATGTGATCCCACCAAGATACACACTGATGACCCAAGATGGTATCTCATGCACATGAAAAGTGCATACATGGCATGTAGCTGGAATGTACATTCTATGTAGTCTATTTGAATTAACATGTTGAAGACCCATGCATGTTACCCAGATACATGAAAACAAATTTACATGACATGTAGCTAGATAGTAAACATCGTGTAGTCTCGTAATTAATAGAAGAACTAATAATTATACTAAACTAAAAAAATTATAGCATTAAGACCTTATAGCATTCATTTTCACTTTATGTGTTTACAAATTTAAAAAGAGTTTAAAATAATTTTAAATACGAAATTAATTTATCAAAATAAATATACAACTATTGGTTCTACTGTTTATTTTCCATTAATTCTATTATGATTTTATCTCCAATCGGATTCTGAGAGTAATTAAAATGAAATAGAATTAATTAATTAATGAAAATGTGTTTATCCTAATAATAAAGAAAAAATAAGAATTTAATTAGAGTCATTTAATTTTTCATATATGTTTCATATATGACAATTCATGAACTTGACCAGAATTATGCATATGTTGGATGTTCTAATTTAATTTATTACATGGGTTTTCAGTTATTTTTTATTAAATTAAATATGATGGCATGTGAGTCAACCCTCCGACTATTGTTATGTAAGGAATGTGTGTCCCTAGATATTTATATAACCTTCTTAACCAATACTTTGGTTCCCCTGAATTCTGTGTGATTTATGAATACATGTAATTAATGAATTATACCAAGGTGCATAGATGCGGTTCAATATGGAACCCTTATGATGCCACCTCATGGGATATATAATTGGAAATTTGGAATGTTGTTACTCATGTAAAGACAAAAAATATTAGTTATTTTCACTATGTCAAAGGTTTATTTAAGGTCCACTCATTAAATCAACCATTAGATAAGATCATGATCAATACATTTATTTATTTCTATTTATATATTATTTCTTATGGGTGAAAGATTGTTTTCACATAAAAAATGAATTAATATGTAAATATTGGATTTAAATAAATAGTTCATGTGAAAATGTTTTATCCAGTATGGTTAATTAATTACGTAACATCCACATAATATTAAAAATACATGTAAATGATAAAAAAAGAAAAACATTATTCATAATTAATTAAAATTCACCAACAAAATATGAAGTCAGACTAATAATTCCATTACATGATTAGTAATGAAACCAAATAACTAGATGTAGTATGTGGAAAAATTCTACACACTTACTTTTAGTAGAGAGTTATCATGAAGTTTTTGGGTTAACAAAACAGAACTTATATTGAGTTTAACGGCCAGAGAATATTCAATAAAAAATTTCATTCTTGTTATGAAGAAATTAATATCATGATTTTGGGATAGGGGAATCCACTCAACATATCAAGAACCTACAATCCAACAGTCAGAAAGACTAACAACCTAATTACTTTATTATTTTTTCATTTCTAAAGTATAGACCATTTAAAAAATAAATGGAGATCTATTCCACTAAAATTTATTAGTAACTAGACACTACGAGTTCAGTGGTGATGACTATCGAGACCAGATTAAATAGTGTGATATTTAGTAAATAACCAATTATTATATTATTTCTCACAAAATTTTTAATCAAGAAAATTACTAGGAATATCCTTACTTGTATTAATTCTAGGAATGGTTTAGATTCCTTCAGGTTTTGATGCATCGTGAAGTATGTCTTACAAGTTAGAATCCTTAATCTATGATCATTCTTTCTATGTAGAAAGTGATGAATATCTCATTGTCTATAGAAAAAATTTGGATGATGTGGTCGATGTTAAATGTTGGATGCCTTCATCTATTTCTAGCGAACTCATTTAGTATAAAAAAATATTAGATGCATAAATGATGCTTGAGAAATTATATGATTTATACATTGAGATAGTTTGACCAGAATGGACGTAGATATCCAAGGCTCTTTTCAAAAAAATATTGGAGAGGGTACCCCAGATGGGCCTCACATAGTAAATATTATTGGATACATTCATAACCTATAATTTAAAGGGGTTAAAGTACCCAAATAACTCAGCATTGATCTCATTCATGGAGCACCCCCTTATAGATTCTCTAGCTTTGTTTTAATTTTTATTATAAAAACAATGAGAAGCCTCTCCAAGATCTACTTACTCTCCTTCTCTAATTAGATAATGATACAAAGTGGTAAAATCCTTCAATCCTTATCGTGAAAAATATATAAAGTCCATGAGAAAATCCTTAAGACCATGGTTTCTTTTAAATCCCCCTCCATGAATATGATAATAAATAGGAAATATAGTGAAAAACATTCCATCTGTTTCACATGTGAAAAGAATGGATACTGGACAAAAAACAACACCCAACCAAAGAAGCAAGGGGAAGCCTCATGTGCATTTATTATAGAGTTCAATTTATATATATCGACAAACATGTTATTAGATTAAGTTTTTGGTACTCACATATATATTAAAATATTGGATAAAATAAGATTTAGGATGTTTGAACAATGAGAGACTGATCTACAAGTATCCAAAAAAATCTAATCTTACTATTGCATCTATTAGCAGCTACCAACTCATGTTGTTAACTTATATAAACTTGGTTTTGAAAGATTGTTATTTTGTGCCATTAGTTAACAAAATAATTATACCAATATCCAGACTTGATGTCGATGGTTTTATTTTCAATATTTTAATTAAATTCTTCTTATTTTATAATGATTAAATTTTTATGGTGAGTCATATTCAAATAACGGTATTTATGTGTTGGATTGCACGAACCAAGTAATGGAAATCAATAACAATGTTACTTCCCATGAATCATTGAACAAATGATCTTGGAATCACTAGCTAGGTTTTTTTTGATTGAATATATATTGACAAATTACATCATGATGGGTATTTAGATCCTTTTGTGTATGCCACTCTTGTTTATAAGGGAAAATGTCTAAATACCCATTTAGTGGGAAACGTAAAAGGGATGAAGAGATTCTTGAATTTATAAATATTGATGTGTGTGGGCCAATTCATATTGAATTAACGGGCTGGTAATTTTAATTTATAAATATTACGAATGATTTTAGTAGATATGGATATGTCTACTTAGAAAAGTTCAATTCATATTTCTTTGATAAATTCCAGGAATACAAGAATGAAGTTGAAAACCAGCATGGTAAGAAGATTTTTTAAACTCATCTAAGATCATGGTGGAGAATATCTTAATTATGAATTCATAGATTACTTATGGGATTTTGAAATCCAATCCCAACTCACTCCTCCTAATATGCCTAAGTGGAATGGCGCAAGTGAAAGGAGGAAACATGCCTTATTAAACATGATAAGATCAATGATGAGAAATGTGAGTCTTCCAATACCCTTTTGAGAATACGTGATACAAAAAAATACTGAATCATTTTCCATATAAAGTGAAATAAGGTATACCATACCAATTATGGAATGAAAATAAACTCGTGTTGTCGTACTTACATGTGTAGGATTATGATGCATTTGTTAATGTATTTTTAGGTAAAAATATTTTACCCCAAGGCACAAAGTGGATCTCTATTGGATATCACAAAGAAAAAAAATATACTGACTTAATAATAATTGAGCCAAAAAGTTTGTGGTTTAAATAAGTCCCACATATCCTCAGAAGGGTCTTAATTCTAAAAGAGATAGTGGGATCATGACATAATTTGATGAAGTCCAAGATCAAGGAACACAATAGTTGTTAAAAGAACAAATTCTAGAAACCCCATGCAAGAAGTAGTTGTTTTAGATAGAAAAGTACTACATATGACTACTAGAGAGGTTAAAGATCTTGAATATTATGGTTTTCCAGTCCTCGAGGATGATGACTCATTATTAGTTGATAATAATGATCATTTGAAATATAAGGAAGGAGTAGGTGACTTTGATATTTTGGATGTGTAACCATTTTATAAAACCTTTCTGCATCTCTTTTGATGAATAAAATGTTTTTATTATTCTCTATTGAGATTATATTCTATAATTTTTGAATCAAGAATTAGTATTTCGGAATTTTATTTTCATTGAATTTTTTAATGAAAATGGATGTTTTTGAAAGCTCAATCGAATTAAACACTAGATGTTTATTTTCTTTTACTATGATTGGTTTTCTATTTCTTATTAGAACATATTTCAATAGAATTTGATTTTGTTTTTTCGGATACCTCAAAAGTTTAGTATGTATAAGACACATGTACAAGAAAAAAAGATCATATCTACGTCATTTAATAATTAAAGTTGATCATATTTATCAACTATATACCAACACTGACCAAGGAACACCTAGAATCTTACATCTATGATTAGACTATAGTTGGTAGTTTCGAATTGCACCACTCTTTATTGGTTTTGATTTGGAGATTCTTATTGTCATGGATGACCATGAATGACCTTGAGATGCTGACGAGGACAAAGCCTTTTTTTCCTTTGTCGATATAAGAGTCACTGTATAAAGATGTCTATTAACTGAGAATTACTAGAGTTTGTGCTCAAGCATACTGAAATTCATGCTGAGTTTCTACTAAATATCCACCAACAAAATTTTTAATAAAGGATAGTTCTACTTATCCCATTGTTTTGGGAGACCACTTCTTGAAGGTTGGAATATATTGTTTAATTATAAGGATAAGGGGGGAATTTTTTAGTTCTAAGCTACAAAAATAAATCAAAGAGGAAATCATCCTCAGATAATAGTTCCTCTCTTATTTATTGGTTTAAATTTAGGGGTATGATGGATTTGGAATCAAATAGAAGAATCCAATCAGTTATGCTGGCCAATCGAAAGGGTGAAATCAGTTATGTGAATCAGATTGATACATAAAGAGAATTACATACATTAACATAATTGGATACCTGATAATTTAAATACATGTAAGAAATAGAAACATAAGTATTTGTCTAGGTTAGCTAAATCAACTATGTGAGGAATCATCTATGTGAGAAAATTACTTAAATGATGATTTGGATACGTGTAAGCAACCGTTACATCACTTGTCAACTACGTAAACTGAATCATCTATATGGTAAAATGAATATGTTAGGGAATTAAACTACATAAAAAATTATCTAAATTATGGAAATAATCTATGTGGATAAATAAATATGTTGACCACTCAGGTACATCAATAAAATTAGCTACACGAGATCAATTGAGCTACATCACTATTATAAGTAGGAGTTCTATATGTTGTCCAACTAGAATTTATATCCTTCAAACATGTATAGTGTAACTATTATGAGGTTCATCCAGGACAAAATTTTTATGAATGAAATATTGGAGTAGATTACGTGAAATTTTTCAATGGAGTAGGTTCATATAGGAAGTAGGTGCTGTTAAAAAATAGTAGGGGAATCATTTTTTTTACAAAATAATTAGGGGAATGCACAAAACAAAAGATGTTTGGTGATGATAGTTTTTATCCTAAGAATAATTTAAGATCCTGATGAGGATACAACTTGGAGTTATACAATATGTCTATTGAAGAATAATTTTTTATGCCCTTGCGATCTTCATTGATTTCTTCTACTTCCTTTTATTACTCTGTTTCTCAAACAATTTCATTTATATTTAATGTATATGTTATAATGGATGGTTATACTTGAGTCAGTGAATGGGGTTCATCTGGTAGGATTATTTTTTATTCCAGGTGTTAGGGGTTACTGGATTCTACCATTTTCTCACTGAATGAGAAATTTCTGACCATTAACAACATAAACTCTGTGAGAACTATTTTGATTTTTTCAATTGTTGTTAATTTTTCATCTAGAAATCCATCTATGAAAAGGAAATATCATGAATGGTTAGGAATCATAGTTTCCTCACCTATAGGATAACCATTCATGAGAACTGTGTAGCCACTTTTTGCAGGTCTTATAGTTTCTGACTTGGATTAAAGTAAAAAAAAAACAGATCAGGATAAGCTAGAAATCCAACAAATTTCCCATGTTATATCACTTCAATTCCACAAGCTCGCTTATTTTTCTTCACCATTAGTGCTCAATATTTTTTATACCCCATCCTAAGACTCTATCCCATAAAATTATTCACCATTATTACACTCAAAAATCCACCATTTATTTCTTGTTTAATTTTTTGTTTATTTTATCTTTTACTAGGTCTCACAAAACACACCTTCAATATAATTCCATCCTTATGGATCGACCCACACTCCCCACTATACTAGTTTTAAGTAGTTTTTATAAATAAATAATTTGAATATGGCCAAGGGACGACCTACTCCTCTTGGTAAAATTTTGGTATCATTTCCGAGGAAAGGAACTTGCAAATGAGTTGAATGTTTTTTTGATGTTTTGAAAAAGGGGTGATTGAAAACTAGGTATTCATCTTATTAACTAGAATAAATCATCCCTAAAATAAAAAAATTAAAAAAACTGAAAAATAATAATGACTTTTTAATGGAAAATATTGAGGACAAATAGATCAATCAAAAAGATAAAAATCAAAACCATGAAACAAACATTGACCCTCCAACATTTATAAATTCAATAATGATTATTTTCAGTCTTAGGGAGATTCGGGTGCTTACAGTATCAAACAATCCATCATGCATTGGGAATACCCCAAGATAAATAAATTATGATAATAATTAATCCAATATATCTATTTTACTATAATAACATGGATTAAAAAATGAATTTTCATTACATTTCATTAGGGAGTTCTGTGGAATGGTACAATAAATTACACTTAGGTTATTTAGTAAGGAAGAATTGATATTGACAATTTTAAAATTTTTGTTGAAACGAAATGTAAATTTTTTGATCCAAAAAATTGTTAAAGATAACATTGATACATTAAATCAACAGTATAATTCCATTTTCATGAATATATACTTGAGGAGAATGATTTTTTAAATTAATCATAAAATCACTATCTTTGTACAAGATGAAGGTGAAATTTTCCATGAAGCTTGGGATAAATTCAAGGGGTTACATAGATAGTGTCCCAACCATCAATGTACAACCAAATTTCTCATGGATACCTTATATAATAGTCTCACGCCATACCACTAAACCATAATTGAATAGTCATCTGGAGGATATTTCATTAAATGAACTTATAAAGAGATCAACCAAATTTTCAACAAATTGGAATAGAATTCCAAAAACAAATGTTCTATTAGGAGGGAAATTATTATGAAGGAAACCACACCCACTCCTTAAGATGATTCACAGTATTTTTTTTCAATGAGGATTCTAAAAATTCTCTTCGGTAATAATTTCTTCAAGGTGTTGTGTTTTCCAATTTAAGTCATGCATCCCAAACATTTATTTTCCTTTCCAAACCCTTGAAAATTATAATTTTTCTAGGTATCTCCCTAGGATACGGATGACTGAAAATAATTTTTTAAATAATTATGAAAATGGATATAGTAGGAAAAAAAATATATCTTGGAAAGTGTAGGGAGTGTCGAGACATGTTTTACCTGATTTTTAACAAAATCAAGAGCAATTACAACCTAAACCTAGGGCTGATACTTTTATCTTAGAAGACAAATTTGAATGAATGTTCTAAAAACTGATGGGGTAGTTTGATGATGAAAATTATAAGAGTGATTTTTATATGGGAAAACATGATACTAGGTTTAAAAATATATAGTTTCAAGTTGGAAGGTTTGTTAGAAATACAAGAGTTAGAGAAAAAGGGAAGTTTCCCCACACAACAAATCAAATCCTATAGAGAATTCATTGGTAGTGATGACTATTAATTGTATTAAAACTCATGAGGAACTCTAAAAGGCCAAAATTCCAACCCAAAAATTAATGTACAATCTATTGAATCAACATTGGATGATAATAAATTTGAAAATTTAGGCAACACTACTAAAATCCAATTAAGGACTATTTTTTAGGATTTAAAATCACAAGAATAATAATTCATAACCAATGACACTAAATGAATGAAAAATACTATTGTTGAAGATGAGAGGTATCCTAAAGTTGTGAGAATAATTGATACAATCATCCCTTTTAATTAGATAATTATGAAGGAAAATAGAATTCTTAATTTTTCAATATTTTAAAAGTTATCATGAAACTAAACAGTGATATCCATTTTTTGAATACCACATTGAAAGAGATTCTTATAAAAAATTAATAAAGATAATATATTATAACAATTAAAACTAAGAATATTTTTAATCTACAACCTTATAGAGGAGTGTAGTTCTATTATGTATAACATGATACCTCCCAAATGCTAAGATCTTGGGAGTTTTGTCATTCCTTCCACTTTTAGTTATCATGTTTCCTAGTTCAATTTTCAATATGATCTTAGTGAAAGTGTAAATTTGATAAATTTATCCTTGTTCCATAAATTATGACTAGGAGTCCCACAAACCACTCTATTATCATTGAAACTTGGGGATCAATCTGTTACCCACCCAGTTGGTTTGGTAGATGACTTACTACAAGGTGCAGGTAAGCTCTTTCTACGAACTGATTTTTCAATTTCAGAAATTAAGTGTTACTAAAAATACCTTGTCATTATTGGAAGGGTTGTTATTTCCATAGTGGGGTTTCATTTATGTTTCAAATGGAATGTTTATTTTCAAAAATTTTTACCATAAGGTGGAATTTAATGTCTTCAAAAAGTTTAAAGAACCTTTTCAATGCCATTACTTCCCAAACAATGTGATTTTAAAAGTGGTGAATTAATTGATGAGGGTGAAGATTAGTTTTTATGATTGGTTTAAGAAATTAATGGTATACATGAGGTATCTACTAAAAAATGTATTTTAATTTTATATATTGAGGAGGAAAACCCCTTGGATGAGGGTAGGAGGACTTCCTAGAACACCTTGATGGGATTTTCTTGAGACACTTGTCAATCCTCACTAAAGAATCCAACATAGAGGCACACTTATCTGAAAGGAATAACAAGGAAGTTGAATATCTTATAAATACATTCTTTATAAGAATATATGATAAACTTTCCCCCTTAGACCCAATTTTCTTCCTTCGAGCCCAGTTCCCCCCATATTAGAGCTCAAACCTCTACAGGTTAATTTTAATTATTCAATATTAGTTGAAAACATAACATTAAAAATCATTATTTCCTATAATTTAGAGGTATTTCAAGAGGATAAATAGCTTGATCTTCTAAAAAATATTATGCCTGATATTGGTATCTACAATACTGACATTAAAGGTTTAAGTTCACGATTTTTCATACAAAAAATTACTGTGGAATTTGAGTGTAGACCGATGGTGTAATATTAGTGGAGGCTCAATCAAAACATGAAAGATGTTTTCCTTGAATATCTGACATGACTATATAATGATGGAATGATATTTCACATTTTAGACAACACATGGGCAAATCATATTCTATTACTACCTAATAATAGTGGTGTCACTGTGATCACTAATTTGAATTATGAATAGATTCAAATTCAAATGGTGACCAAATGGAGGGTTTTCATAGACAATAGAAAACATAACTCTTCCACTAGAAAATTTTATTTTTTAAATTTTGTTTTTAGACCAAATATTAGAGAGGTTGGTTGGGAATCAAATTTTCTACTTTAGTGGTGGTTTTTTAGTTAAAATTAGTTTCCTTATACAATTGAGGTCCATGAGAGAACAATTTCACCTATCTATTAATAAAATTATCTTATAGAATAATTTATTGTATATTGTGCGGTGCTCCTACCACTTTTTAAACGTGTGTTATGAACAATTTTATGATGTGATTAAGAGATTTGTTGAAGTGTTCATAGATGAATTCTACATAGTGGGTTCTTATTTTTGAAAACTATTTGAAATATCTACAATACACTTTTAAAATATGTAAAGAGAGAAACCATTATATTAATTGGGAAAAATTTCTGTTCATTGTAACTAAATGAATTTTATTAGGTTACAAAGATTACAAGAATAAACTTGAGGTTGATACTATCTAAATTGAATACATTCAAAAGCTTTCTCCACTGGAAAATGTCAATGGTTTTAGAAGTTTTTTTGGACATAATGGATTTTATAGGAGATTCATAAAATACTATTTTATTATAACTAAACAAATTTCCTTCATTCTTGTTATGGAAATTACATTTCTATTCAGTTTGAAGTGTTTGGAATATTTTATTTCTATTTAGTAAAACAACACATCTTCACCAATTATTGATCCCCCATATGAGAACACCATTTTTAAATAAACTGTTATGCTAGTGGAATTACTATGGGATATTGTTTAGGGAAAAAGAAATAAAAGAAGTTATTTGATATCTATTATTCTAGAAGATTTCTTGATTAGGCTCAATGGTGTTTCACCATAATAGAGAAGGAATATTTAACAGTAGTTTTTTTCATTGGAAATGTTTATAAATTACCTAATTTGATCTAAATTAATTGATTCCATAGATCATTCATACCTTAAGTGTCTTTTTTTATGAAATAAACTAAACCTCTACTAATGAGATTTTTTTTGCTGCTTCAATAATTTACCCTCTTTATCAAGGATAATCATGGGGAAAAATGTCAAAGATGATCATTTTTCTTGCATACCTATTACCCTAAATGAATACCCAATAGAGATATACCATTATTTTATAGATGAAAATATTTTCACCGTTTCTGAAAAGTGTCCTCCATGGATTTATGAGTTTGTTAACTTTTATGCTATTGGAATTATACATAGAGAATTTTCTCACAACTAGAGAAAAAAAGGTTATCTCAAAGCTTAAGTACTATTTTCTAGGATAATACAATTTTTTTAAAGGTGTTATGATTTCATAGTGAGAATATGTGTTTCTAAGGAAGAAATACTACCCATTCTATAGATTCATCATTCATCTTCATGGGAAGGGCACCATGGTAGTGAGATAACTGATCAAAATGTTTTACAATATGGTTTCTACTAACCTATTATGTATTAATATGAGAAAATTCTAGTTGTAGGATGTGATAAATGTTAAAATTTTTGGTTACATGGGTTGAAAAAAAGAGTGTCTCTATAAGGGTTTTTTGGAAGTTGAAATATTTTATTTTCAGGGAATGGACTTCATAATCTCTTTTCCATCCTCTTAAATAAAGGAATATATTTTAGTAATGGTTTTTTATGTTTCAATGTGGGTTGAGTCATTTTCTATTCCAAATAACATGCTAGTAGTGTGATAAATGTTTTCAAAAAGAATATATTCTATAGGTTTTGTGTGCTAAAGTCATTAATTATTGACAATGGGACTCACTTTATGAACAATATTTTCATATCTTTAATAGAAATGTAGGGAAATTTACAGAAAACAAATATGCACTATCATCGAAAATCTAGTGGAAAAGATGAATTCCAAAATATGGAGTTGAAAAAAATCTTATAAAATATTATTAATAGCCTAATGGTGGATTGTCCCTTTGACCAATATGGTTCAATATGGTTTTATTATACAGACTTAAAAAAATAAATAAGTTTGTATCCATATTAACTTCTATTTTAAAATAATAGTTGCTTAACTATGAAGATAAAAATTAAATACATTTGGGAAATTAAAGCCTCGAATTTTGATTTCAAATCTCAAGGGGAAATATGACTGATAGAATTATGTGAGTTGGATGGAATTATGATAGAATCAAATGAAAATTAAATAATGTATAAGAAAATAAAAAATATTTTCATGATTATATAATTCAAAAATATGAAATTTTAAGTGTGGAAAGAAGGTAATTCTCTTTAATTATAGACTAATTTTATTCCCTTGTAATATAATATCAAAGTGGTTGGGCCCATTTATGATTTTGAGGGTGTTAGTAAATGGTTTAGTGGAATTAATTATAAATGATCACATCCCAATTTTAGTAAATGGTCAAAGAGTGAAGTATTGAATTGAGGAAATTTATTAATTATAAAATTCAATGAAAAACATTATTTGCTGAAGGTTGTTTCTACATCTCGTGTGGTTGTGGGAAACCATTTTTTGATGGTTGTATAATAAATTTTAACTTAGAAAATAAGGAGGTTTCATTTTTCTGGTTTGAGCTAAGAAAACATACTTGAGAGGACATCCTACTCAGACTATAGTACCTTTGGTATTTGATGACTTGAATATGGAAATAGGCTAGGCTGGGAATAAAAAAAAGAATCTATTTGACTATTTTGTCCAATCATATGGGTCAAATAAGTTATGTTAAATATATGGATACATAAATAGAATCACATATATAAATACTATAACACCCCAAGCTTTCACAGTACGTTTCCCGTTGAATAAAGAAATAGCTTGCATTGTATGGAACTTCGAGACTCTAAAACACCACGACTAATCATATCTGTCGTTATGAATATTAATACCCACTTTTTGAAATTTTATCAATTTTATTTTTCAAAATGGACTTCATATTTTGATTCGTAATATCGAAATTAGCCTAGGGTGAATGTTTGGTATTTTTCTGAAAAACTTTCAATTTTTTATGAATAGTGAAAAAACCCAGAGTTATAGTTTAAAAATGAATTTTTATTTAAATAATTATTATTTTTATTTAAATTTAATTAAGATAAAAATAGATACATAATACCTATATAAGTTCAATGTAATTCATTGAAGTTATTTTAGAATAATTTTAGATATATAAAAATTTTATTGAACTTTTCACCGTCTTTTACCCACCTCCTAGAAGAATTTGGAAATTCACATAAAACATAACATTACCACTTTTGTGAGTGTAATTTCGAAAATTCAAGAGACACAGTTAATATCAAGGAGTAAAATGTGGTTCAATAAGATAAAAATAATTTTTGGTGAATAGTAACTTTTTACTTTTATCTACCACGGTTAAAAGTAAATAGGGTAATGAATGGTAAAAATGATATTAATATTACCCTAACACAAGTCCTAATTCTATTGGAAAAGTTTATCTTGACCAAAAATAACCTTAGGATTAAAATATTATCATTTAGGTCCACTTGGATTAGATTAGGACATTTATTATTATTTAATTCAAAGAAGAGTTAAAAGAGTTAAAATGAAAGTTTAATTACTAAAATATATTGAATATAGGGTTAAACATAAGATAAATTTGACTGTAAATATTAATTAGAAATGTAAATATATTTCATACATAATGGTATTTTATTTATAATTTTTAGACATTAAATAATTTAATTTATTTATGACACAATGGTGATGTAGTAGTTACCAAATTAATGAAATATTAAAATAATTGATATTAAAAATATCCAAATAAATGTAATTTGAGACTTTTTATGAATTCAAATAATTATATTGGATAATATGACATCTTAGGATTGGTTTAATTAACTTTTTCTAAAGTAATCATGCTGTTATGATTTTTCAAAAAAATCAAATTCCAAATAGTGTCAAAATTGACATAAAAGAGTTTTTAAAACAATCATTATATTATTAATTCATAATCTATTCCTAAAAATCTAAGGATCGGCCAAAGGACTTTTATACTGATAGGTATATCATTAATTTACCACTTGGGGGTCTCTTTGAGGTATATAGTAAGTTTATTAACTATATTATATAAAAATACAACGATACAAGGTAAATGTCAAACTAATTAACTAAGAGTTAAAACTAAAAGAAAAGGTTAATAATGTGACCCAAACATATCTAAAACCTATTGGTTGAGTTTTTTTCGGCATATCCCCACCTTACCCTTTAAATAATCCACTTTGGAGCCATTAGAAACTGAATAAAAATTTATTATAAAATAATATTTCTAGCTTTTCCAAAAGATCCCCTCACCCCTCCTCTAAAAGGGCACTCCCCTTCTCACTAATTCACACCTTTAAAGAAATTTAGATTAGCCAAACCCTACCCAAATATTCTCTCAACTTCTCTAAATTAAACCTAGAGGCCATATTTTGACCATAAACCCAACCTAAGGATCCCTTTTGATCAAATCAATGGGAAGAACCCGAAGAAGAGGTAATGTTTTCACCACCCTCTTTCAAGTTCCTTTCTTCTTCAATTTATTCTTTCATTATTATTTCCATTCTAAAATAACAACTGCAGAATCTCCTATATATTGTGATGTTATTATGAATATGGTACAACCATATTTAGTATTCTATCCATCCATTGAATGACATGTCACCATACGTGCGTACATACGGCTTACCGTCTCCACGTCATGGTGTAATTGTTATTCAATAAATTATTATATGGATGGGTATAATAATGATGTGTAATTCATGTAAATAATAAATATAACATGATAATTATTCTGTATATATGATATACCATCCAATTATATATTATTTTATTATCAAAAGAGTGATATTGTCGCTCGTACGTACATATGGACTACCGTCCCCACGAACGCAATGCGATTCATTCCCCATCGTATCCATTCAAGTGTAATTCTCATTTGATGATTAAAAATAATTTCTAAGGACTTGATATAATTCTATATATGAATAAGATACAACCTATCCATAAAAATAACGGCTTTTGTAAAAAAACATATAAAAGAAAACAAGTAAGTTGACACCCGAAATGATGATGATACTAAAATATTATTAACAAAGCAATGTTAAAAGATCATATATGTTATCATATTAATGTATACGATTCTTGTATAATTTGATAATAATTATTTCACCATTATACAGGAGGTTAACCTACCCTAATCCAAGGAAACTTACAAGGTATGGGGTTTTCATCTCACTCTTTATTCCCGTGAGATCCATGCCATATTGCCACTATTACCTTTTTTGTGGTGTATGTACTGCCCATAATTGTATTATTTGTGTAATACACTATAATACCGCAAACCCAATTACCTAGAGTCAGTGCCTTATTTTAATACATTGACATGATTACAAGGAATCATGTCCCGAAGGACCGATCAGTTTAGCAGTCTTGGAAAATAGATTACATACATGAATGTTACATTACACATTAGAAAATAAAACCCAACACAAATGATCCTTTGAGAACTCCATTAATCCCTAAGCTTAAACCTGATTATCAATCATTAGACACTTCTTGGAATCCTGGGAAAATAAAACATAAGAAAGGGCTGAGCTCAAATGCTCAGTAAGGGTAAATAATTTAGCAGAACCTATAAAATTTTAAGGCAAGATGAGTAAAAAAAGCCTTTCAAAGAAAAACATGAACATAATATGGTAAAAATAAATGAAACATTACCATATAAACATGTACATGGATATTTTACTAGTCGACTAATCACATGTAATGACTAATTTCACAATGAGAGAATACCTAATACCGGACATCATTAACACATAATCAAGGCCTCGTGCTGAGACTACAAATAAATTTTTTGTCAAGGCCTTGTGCGAAGACACTAGTTTGTTTCATTAGACCTACTGATGCATCGAGGAGCTATAGCAGGCTCCACCCATCACTTACTAAGTCCTATTCATTCCTCATACGACTAGTTTAAACATAACATAAACATTATTTTTAAAACTAGCATATGAAATGTCAATTTATTAACCATAAACCATAAATGGTATAAAAATAGAACATCCATATTCTAACATATAATAACTCATTAAATAAAATATGGAATATTTTATTATAATAAATCAACCCCAATAAAAAATAATATCCAGTGCATGATGCTAATATAGTTGAAAATCATGTGTAAAACCTTTTGAGAGATATTTTCTTTTTGTAAAATCATTTAAAAGTCACACATTTATAAAGGAAGTAATTTAAAAGTGATTTTTGAATCAAAGTGTCCCATACCACTTTGAAACTTTTGAAAAGAATTATCAATTCAAAACATTCTTGTCCATATAAATAAATCCATAAAATCATTTTGAAAACATGGACATTAATTAAATAGATTTAGAAAGATAAATCTTGAAAACATTTAAAATTATGATCTTGATAAAGATTACCTTTCAAAAATCATTAAAATATTAATTTTGAAATATTTTTTATGAAAAATGGTAATGGATGTTAAAAATGTCCCAGTAAATACTTACACATAAACAGTCTCTGATAATAATGAGATTGAGGAATTAACCCTTACCAATTTGGTAACTTACAAAACATACACCCCATGAAAGAGGTATCATACAATGAATTTGTAAATACAAATAAATTAATATGTATTAAACAAAAAGTACAATTATGGGCTGTACATACACCACACAAAAGGTAATAGTAGCAATATGGGCTGTACGCACGCATGATGACATTATCATGCATAAGATGGATAAAATAATGAATAAAGTTGTGCCATATTTATAATAACATCAAAGTATATAGAAGATACTGGAGTTATTATTTTAGAATGGGAACAAAAAATAAAGAGTAAGTGGAAGAATAAGAGAACATGAAAGAGGGTGGTGAAATCATTACCTCTTCTTTGTGTTCTTCCTTTTGATTTGATGGAAGGGGTCTGCATTGGAGAAACTAAAGACTCCTTTCACCTACAAGTTGGCCATTCTAGAGAACTGGCCAGCCTTTTTTCAGGTCTTTTAGTATCTAACCTTGACTGAAGAAAAAAATACATATCATATAATCATATCCATCCATCCAACTTACCATATTCCATGTCTTGAGTTCCACTAGCTCTCTTAGTTTTATTCTCCCTCAGTTCCCAACCTGTTGATGTGTCCTAAAACAAAACTCCATCCTGTCAACTTCTACACCATAATTGAACACACTATTACACCCTTCTGTGCTTGTTTAAATTTTTGTTTGTTTTCACTTCCACATGGTATAACATAACACACATTCTATGGATGTCGTTCCACAGGGATCAAACCTAACTCACCACCACACTAGTCTTAAGTAGTGTTTATAAATAAATAATTTCACCCAGGACTAGTGATGATATAAGCCACATGGAAGATTTTTAGGTCTCAAAAAACCCTGAATTATAAAGTGGATTCCATGTAACAAAAAATAATCAATATTTTGGAAGATCCTCTAGTAATATAAATCCCTTTGGTTAGAAACTCGAATTCAAGAACAATCTCTAAATTGAAGGAAGAGTTAGTACCTATAAGGAATGATTGGTTTCAAAAGGTTTTAAACAATGTCATGGCATTGAATATGATGAATCCTTTTCGCTACCTGGAATGAGAAAATCAATTAGAATTATAATTTTCATTAAATATTATCATGAATATGATATTGGTAAAATGAATTTGAAAAAAAAATTAATAGTAATTGTTATGAAGATGAAAATATGACACAACCCAAAGGGTTTTTGACACTAAAGGATTCTAAAAAGGTATACAAATTGAAAAAAATACACTTATGGATTAAAGGAAGTATCTATGTCATAGAACATTAATTTTTATGAATCCATAAAAGAATTTGTTTTCATAAAGTATTAGTTTGAGCCTTTCATCCACAAATATTTTAGTGGGAGTGGAAACATTTTCTTAATATTATAATTTGATGACATATTACTCATTGGAAATGAAATACTAGTATTGAAATCTATTCAAGTGGGGTTAACTAAATTATTCTCTATGAAGGACATGGATGTGAAAAAAAATATTATTGTGATCAAGATCTATCATGATATATCCAAGAGGTAACTTTTCCAAAGTCAAAGTACATACATTGATAATTTAGTGAAAATATTCCGTATGGAATAATCTGAGAGGGGATTGTTTCTAGAATAACATAGCATTCATCTTTATAGAAAAAATGATTCATAAAAAACATGAATAAATAAATAGAATAAAAATGATTACATATGAATTCGTGATTAGGTCAGTCATGTATTCCATGATATATACCAGGAAAGAATTCACCTACTTATTAAGTGCAGTGGGAAGATATCAAGTTGAACATGGTGGCCATAATTATATTATACTAAAAAAATCCTCCATTATGTGAGGTTTTCTAAGGATATGTTACTAGTTTATAGAAGATTTAAAAAAATAGTCATCATAGCATATGGATATTCATGTTTCTAAACTGATTAATATGACATGAAGTCACAGACAAGATACATCTTTACTTTGAATGGAGGTGCTATGAGATGGGAGAGATGAAATAAGGATGTGTTCACAATATATACAGCTGAGTACGATTATATTATGTCTTCCTATGAAACTAAATAAGCAGTATTGATACACAACCACATCCATGCTATTTAAATGGTACTTACTATTAAATATCTTATCACTTTCTACTTTTTTAATACTACATTGGTGGATATCACAAAAGAGACAAGGTCACATCAGTGGTTGAAGCACATACTTTTGAAGGATCATCTCTTGAGGGATTTTTTCTTAGAGAGGTGAGGCTATAGTTAATAGTATTTCTATTGAAGGAAACATGGAATACCTCTTAACTACAGCCTTGACTCAGCTGAAACGTTATTATCATGTGAGGTCTAGTGGAATGAAATTCATTGTCAGTTAGCTCTAGTCCAAGTGGGAATATGTTTGTGTTTGTATCCTATGACCAACTATTTATGATTTGAAAACATGTATATTCAATGGATTGAATATTAATAAAAATATATTATTATATATTGTTAATTATTCTTCATGAATCTAATGAAATAATTTCCCAAAGTACACATCGCCTTGGTATGGTCATGGAGGATCCCCGTAATGATGAAAACCATAAAGTGATATGATGATATTCTTAAAAAAATATTTTCTGGTTTTACTAGGTACTATGATTTGAAACATAGTACATAGACTAACATTTGTGAGAACTCGTAAGGAGATGAGGATTCTTATCATGAAGTTCACACTAGTTAATCATCAATAAGGGAAACTATGAGAATATACCCACCAGTAGGTATTACTTATATTTTGGTCCAATCAGATAT
The DNA here is from genome assembly GCA_963277665.1 of Viscum album. NCBI lineage: Eukaryota > Viridiplantae > Streptophyta > Magnoliopsida > Santalales > Viscaceae > Viscum > Viscum album. The sequence goes on from OY728162.1 coordinate 481,651,278, forward strand.
TCCCATCTGCAAGCATGTGTAATGGTATATAAACATTAATATTATTATTAATTTATGATATAAATTATATATATATGTATTTTCATAAACCACGATGATAACATTTCTTGGAGAGGTTGGATACATTGGGTTCATTACAAGTAACATTTATTAATGGATAAGTTGGGGTAGGATTTGTCTGTCCCTTCTTTATGGATGCTGATATCTCATTTATGTAATTTTAATATAAATTTCACCCTAAATTCCATGTCTATGGTGTAACTACATGTTTATTTTAGATATTCAAAGAACGATGTGATGAGCTTGTAGGTTGGTTACATTGATTTGAAACATTTTTGATGAGATATTATGGAAAAAAGGTTATATTAGAGGGAGACTGTTCTTATGTTGTTTTCTTTATTGGAACATCACTTTATTTATATTGGGTTCCTTGACTCATTACTATAAATTAATCATGTACTTTATGAAACGATTCCAAATTCTATTATGAAATAATCCATGAGTGTCACACAATAAGTGTTGCTGATAATCTCAATTAAATTATGATTGAATTTAATTAAAAAATTATGTATAATTCTCATGAATGAGGAATAATTTTGTTCACATTTTGTCAAAAAATAGATTCATTAGATAATTAAATATTTATTTATGAATATACTATTTATTAATATGTTCAATTAATGGTATATGAGTTCGAATGGACCAACATCATTTCCAATGAAAAATATTAATTACAAAGATGGTTAATATTTGTTATTGTGTAAGATGGCACAGACCACAAAATAATAATGATATTATAATTATTATTATACATTGTGTATATTAAAGGTTATAATATTTTTATGTTCTGACATGAAATTAAATAATATTTTCACCTAAACCCTAGTTCTATAAATAGACAGTTTTGTCTATCTTCTACGGTGTAAAATAATAGATAATTGTTGCACATAATGAAATTCCATATAGACTCCTTATCTATCCATATTAGTAAAAATCAAATGAAAGATTTTTCCTTCAAAACCAAAGGATGGGCAATCAAAACAAAAAATTCAACACAACTGTTTTTTGTGCAAGCAGTCAAAAGTTATTTAGCATCGCTTAAATATAAAAGTAAAATGTGTACATCACCATTATAGTGATTTTACCATTAGATCCTCAAATAAAAAAAGTCAATCTAAAAAGGGAATTTCATAAGTTGAACATCATCAACAAAGAATGTGTCATAAGAAAATGTATTTATTTTCTACATATTTAAATAAATTGTTTATAAATTTGACATGAAAATATCATCTATTGGGGTTCAATGAAATTTTATTTAAAAGAAATTTTAAATATATTTTCCACCAGTGATGCTTCCACTATTGCGAGAACCATCATTTTGGTAATGTATTGTGAAGTTATCCTAATAACACATGATGGATTCCTTATACTATTTATTTAGGCCACAAGAATCACTCTCTATTTTATGATTGAGAGTGTGTGGAAAATATTTATCAAAATCATTTTCAAGAATTTTTTCTACTACATCATTCAGATATACTCTTCAACATTCATTTTTTTAATAGAAATCCACAATTGATGAGGTTATCTCAATATATGATAAATAAATAAGATGAAATTATATTTCTCAATGAATTTAAGGGTGAAGAATATATTTTTAATAGAGTTGATCCATTGTTCCTTGATTAAAAGATCATAAGATCCATTGAATGGTAAAGCCCATTCTCATATGAAGGTGCCTATAGAAACTCTCTCTTTTTTGGGGAATGTGGGTTTCCCCCATAATTAATGTTTCTAATCAATACTTGAGTTACATGAGAAATTATTTTCCTCATGATCTCTACTCATTCTCCCATTGTGTTGGGTATCTCATTTGGGCTGTCATCACATTACCCACAACATTGGTTGTTGACTCGGTTCAAATTATTTACAGCCATTGAATTGAGTAACGAAAAATTAGGGATGGTAAATTTTAATCATTTGAAAACATATCATAGAAACTATTTATATTGATGGGATAACTTATAAATGAAATAAATTCATTAACCTATCAGTTTATAGTATTCAATCTATGTTATCTATGGTCTATTTCCTAACATCAAATATTATGTGCATTTTTTGATTCCTATATAATAGTTTGTAATGAGCTTATGAATATATCAAATCATATCCACAGGGAGTGTTAAACCATGTATGTCAAAATTATTCCTTTTCATGTTCCATGTGTTGATCAAGTTAATCCCATTGTTCCCTTCACAGGGTTACTACCCGTCGGTAGAATTATGATATAACCACATCTACTTGTAGTATCTAGATAAGAATGTTTCCTTTAGAAAACCCAAAATTTATATTTAAAAAAAATAATTGTGATATTTTAATATTTTAAGAGTTAACCCTATGGAATTCACTATTGTTTTATAAACCTAATACCCAAAAATAACTAGACCTTTCTCGAATACCAATAATGTCAAAACATAATTTTTATATGTCTTATTTCAAGATTTATTATACAAAGGAATACATAATACAATACCAATACATCTGAAGGCCTTGTGTATTTGGGTAATTAGATATAAAAATTATAAATTGAAATAGTGATGCAACAATATTTTTTAAAAATATCATAATGTGACCTTAAATTCATTTGATCTTATAAAACTACATTGAATAACATGGAGACTTAGATAAGAAAGGGTTGAAATATAAAGACTTGTTTGGGAATAATCAATGAATATCAAGATGAATGTAATACATTCTACTCAAGAGTGATATCATGGTGACTTTAATGCGGTGGAAATCCCAAAATGTGAACATCGAAGCATGATATAAGATGGTAACACCAAGGAGAAATCAGAATGTGGAAACAACATAAAACATGAAATTATAAGAATTAGTTAAGTCTAATCACCGATAAATCAATACATAGTGTTGTTTAATTGACTATACATGCACTATACATGGTATATCATGAGAAAAAAAATTACCCACTATATTTGAGGTCTATATAATTTCAGGCACACCAATCACATTTATATTATGTACATATATTCATGTGCCACATAGGTCATACAAAATTAGGATTTAATTTATTACTTTTAATACTATGATTAAGGAGTGTTGTTAATATAAATTGGATTCCATAATAAATCAATGATAGGTATATCTAGGTTAATACCCTTGAGTGGAAGTGGTTTTGGGTATACACAACACAAATATTTGACATGGAAAATAACGGGATAATTTCGACAGTATAAATAGTGTATATAAAGGTTCATGGAAGGGATTAATAAGTGTGAAAGGTGATACCTCGTTAATTGGGAAGCATAATTATAGTAAAGTTGTGTGTACAAACATATTCCAACATGAATAATTGTATATCAAGAGGAATAACTCAATAAAATATCTTGAATAAATAAGGTGAAGATATAATGCCCTTACCTTGAGATGGAACTTTTAAAATATTCGGAGGATATACTTAAGATATTAGGAAAATATATAGATGGATTTAGAGATGTATAGGTACATGAAATTAATTTTCATTGGGTTTTGAGTGAATAATATTGGGAGGTTGGGATGGTATTTATAAAAGAAATTAGGGTCATTCTAAATTGATTTCTAAACTTACTGTTTTTACTCTATATGATTAAGAAATAAAACCCACAAAAATTAATATGGTTGTTTTCCATAGTTTTTACCAAACTATAGTGGTTTTAAATATTTTATAAGGCCAATAACTATATATATCAAAATAATACCATTGGTCAAAATAATTGATTTTAAAACCATAAAATATAATATTGGTTTTTGAGGATTCATTAAATGTTTATAAAATTGATAAAATTAATTAAAAGACATAACATTTTAAACATAAAATATTTAGTTTGGTTCAAAGCCCATTTATTTAATTCAATAAATCACTTTAGGGACATTATTATGTCATAATAGAGACTGTACATATATAACATATTTAATTTTTACCAAAAGTTTGACTTCCTTATAAAATTATAAAAAACCCACCACCGCCTAATTTAGATGTGATGATATAAAAAATAATCATTATTTCATAAAAATAATTTTCAAAATATGATATTTTTTACTCATAAATAAAAATACTTATTTATTATCAAATAATAGCTTTTACAACATGAAAAAATTTGTTAACCTTATAAAAATTACAATGGGATTCATTAAATTATATTATCATTTTTAATTAAAAAAATATTATCTAATAAGATAATTTTATTAAAATAATATTTATTTTCTAATTATTGAAGTTATTAAAACAAATTCCGAATTTAATTTATATATTTCTTAAAAAATATAATTTTCATTTCTTCATATCAAATTCAAAATTTTATCAAACTCATAATATAATGATTTATAATGTAATAATAAATATAAATAAATATAAATATTATTTTACTAAAAAGAAAATATAAAATCTTATATTACTATGTTATAGATACATAACCCCTTATTACACCAGCTTACACCCTAAGGGTAAGGTGTGTGATGCTAGTTCTTTTTTGGGGTGGTCAATTGGAAAAGGTTTTGTTGGTAATATTTAAAATATTGAACTTATATTATAAATCGTTTCTCTTGATATCTACTAGTTGAATATCATATTTGAATTGGTCAAGGTAAAACACTAGGGATGAAACCTCCCTCAAAATATTCAATAAATGGGATTCATATGATATGATCCTATATGTTGATCTCACCACTTATTCATCTATGTTAATTAGACTTTATTATAACCCTTAATATAAAAATCCTAACAATCATTGTACATCGGCTATGTTATAAACTTTTAAGACAAGTAATGGTCTTTTAATTCCAATAGACTATATTTTACAATGGTCCAAAATAAACAAAGTAGTTCATGTGTTTTTTTACAACTAAATTTACATAATAAGGTTGTCATTAATTCTAAAGAGATGTTTATTTACCAAAGTTTTGGTCATTAAACTATGTCCATAAAAAAGAACAAAAAACCCCCTAACATTATTTCCCAAAATTCAAACTCTTCTCCTAAGGAAAACCTTTTATTTATAGTACTCAAATAAAATGTGAATTAAAGAGACCGCAACTAGGAAAGTGGTTAGGATGAGTGGTCCAACCTAATCCCATCCCCAATAGGATGTGGTTGGTTAATAGAACCAAGTAGAAAAATCCCACTACATAGGAGGCCTTATCTTAATGAACATAAACATAATTCATATCTCTACACTATTTATCATAAAACAAGATAAATAGAAAAAAATATGTATAAATTCATACAACACATTCTAATCATCCAAATATTATGATAATTGAAAATCCAATATGTAAAGGAGAAAAAAATCCCCATATCCCAAATGTAAAATATCCTAGAACCACTAGAGACATGGTAGGGGGCTCCCCTCTACACAACTCTCTACATGAATATTTTCTAACACCCAACAACTATGACAACTACTAAACTCCTCCTCCGTTAAAACCATAACCATATTAATAAAAACCAAATTCCCATAATTTTCATATGACATGACACATGTGTGAAAAAACCCCTTGCATGGGTGATCATATACATACCAACAAGGACTCCCTGAAAAAACATAGGAAGAATAGAAATACTAGTCATCTCAAAACCAAAAAGTTAAGGATAAAAAACATTAAATTCTTTAAATATAGAGTAACCTAAAAATATGAGAGTTTTTATCTTCACATATGATCTATAGAAGTATGAATCAATTAGAGAATACAATAAAACTAAATTATACAGATTTTACAAACCAACATTACAACTCAAAATGGTAGTGGGGATACATGCCTCACCATGATATAAGAGTATTTATTGACTGAGTTCCGACCCCTTTAGAGGAACCAATCATCTTTGAGTTCAGTATTTGAAAATATGGATTACTAAAATTCATATATTGAGGGCTCAATCCTGGATAGTTGGGAACTCATCAATTGTATCCATCATATGGGGTACAGACACCTTGTCAATCTTGAGGGAGTACAAACCCCATGTTATAACCATGAAGGACCCATTCCCTGAGTATGGGGGGAGGGGAGTTACTAAAATTAATATGTATATAGGGTACCCATTCCCTTGATGGATAAAACTCATAAAGATTTTATATAGTTTTTATTATGTATTACATCATAAGATATAATATATTTATATCGTATATTATGTCATAATAAATATAATGGAATATTGTAAGGGGTGATATATGATATCACTCCAATGTCATTGCCTAATAATATTTTATGAATAGGAATATATCATAAGAATATAATAAATTTAAATATCTTATGAGTCATATTTTATAAATCATATGGTATTTCTATGACACAATAAGTCAATAGAATGTTAAATATCAATGTTCATGTTATCTTCCACTTTGGTTATCGTCAAAACATATAATTTATAGGGAATCAAAAATGAATTTATATGTTAAATTTATAAATTTTAGTGAAATTTTTTTATTTTATGTAATGTAAAAGTAAATTTTCTATAAGGTTTGGTATATCCTAATTATGAAATAAACAACATACAACCATTGAAGTGGGTGTTCACTCCCTATTTTTTCTCCCTGCGAAAACTTAATCCTTCCCCTTACCTAGATTTATATAGATACCAACATATCATATTTTTGAAGTGGATCCCATACAATAATTGGTTTATTTGGTCGATCCAGGGATACACTATAAATTTATGAGTCTTTTGAATATTTATAATGATCATTATTAACCTTTTTATGAAGAAAGTGGCTTCACTATGTTTGGTGAATGGTACATTTTATTTATTGTATTATACACAATTAGAGGTTTTTATAGAATATTAATACTTGTAATGAAGATTATAATGTCTTCAATTATGTTGAGTAATCATTATTTTATCCTTAAAAATCCAACTACACTATCACTAGGACGTATCTAAGGGAATATCAAAACCCTATAAATAGTCTATTCATCACACCTATAGAACGTTATTTTCCTTATGGAGATAAAGTCTAAATCTTCTCAAATCACCTAAAAATCATCATAATATGGATTAATGAATCCAAATATTATAATATATATGGTATAATTATCAATGAAGGCTATTTAATTTCCCAAAACAAATATATTGTGAGAAACCTTCAAAAAACACCACATATGGAAAGAGCGGGCTATATGGTTGATCTAAGGAAAAAATGCTAAAATAGGATAAAACTAAGGTTCCCAGTGTGGTGAATATAGTTACAGTTGAGTTTTTTTCATTGGTTTGTTTCTCTCACATGTTCCATGTATCCTATCTCCCTAGATTGGTTAGGCAAACCCGACCCGGTTTGCTACTCTACCTGGCCTCATGGCTAGGACAACCCACACACAGGGCCACATGAATGGGCCACAGATATTGGATATAAACTTACTATCACATGATGGTCCATGTTTTTAGGTCTACTATATTGTTTATGTATTTTTCTTTCATCTCTTAACCTATGATGGGGGGGTCATACTAGGCTTGGCCAATGTTATGGGATGAGCGCACATGTGATATCACCTCACCCACCACATGGGGGGGTGAGAAATCCTTTGATAATGGGATATAATATGACTTGGGGATATGACATAAACACCTCCCTCATTTTTATCTTATGTTAAATGGAGGCCTTAACTACACCAATGCCTCCTCATAGTCGATTGTTACCCCTGGCACCCACTATTGAACACTAAGACACAATATGGTCTTTGTACACCACCTCATCCATAATACACACCTATCTGATTTTGAACCATATATTAAAACCCATATAAACCTAGAAATAAATAAATATTATGATTTATAATTATTTATTTTGTGTATTTACATTCATCAATGATTTAAAATAATTTTATAGAAGTTTTCAGTCAAAAATAGAATACTTTTATTGAACTAAATTATTTTTCCATGAATTACATGGTTTTATTTTAAAGATAAATTTGTTTATCATAGAAAATTAATTTTATAAAATTTAATTAATTATTATAATAAACATATAATATATATCTAATGACGTGTTTTTTATAAAAAGATTGATTTTTAGTGATTAGTAAAAATAGTTATTTTTACAATAGTGACTTTTTCTCTTTAAAAAGTAATTTTAAATCTCCATATTATTTTTTATATTGTTTTAAAGTAAAATAAGATCCCTTTGATCAAAAATAATTTAAATAATTTCATATTAATTATCAATTTATTTTATTTTGGTATAAGATCATTTTTATTTTTAAAAAACACAATTTTCTAAAAACTATTTTTCATCCCATTACAAAACATCTAAAAATTTAATGTTGAGAAATGGATTTACTTTTTTATATCATTATGTTTAAATTTAGTAATGTGGAAATTTAGTTTTTTCATTATGATTATTAGCCAAGTTAAAAATGATTGTCCATGGTAAAGCTAAATCCGGTTAATTAAGTTAAATTCTTTATGATAAGGCCAACAAAATTTCATCATAAATCGTTTTTTAAAATATTTATAACCTTATCACCTTAAATTATAAATTTTATTGATTCGGAGCTACATTTACAAGATGATGACTTTATAATATTTAAAAGTTTACAAAAATTACCTGTGTGCCTCTCCCATCACATATAAAAGAGAACCTTCCATGCTACCTTAATCACACATTTTTTCTACTCTATTTAATACAATAACCAAAAAATATCTCTATAAAATCCATCCCTATATTATATAGGACCCCTCATTTTCAATAGTCCAATCCTAGAAGTATAATGGTGTAAACCAAAGGGGGGTATATGAGGGGAATGTATGAGTCCTAACCGAACTATTTCAAGTTTATTTTTTTATACCGCATTAAAATGTAGTTAACATATGATGAAATAATATCATAAGTGTGTTACATATAGTAATTTGTTTTATTATTTTGGTATAGTATTCTTTCATCACCCTCTCAATCATGTGGGAAATGAAAACATTGCTCATGCATACTTATGGATAGCCGCATCCACGAAGAAATGTGTTTCATTGTTCATCACCACCTTATATAGTTGGATTAAATGATGAAAAAAGTGAATACATAATATATATAGTGCATAATTATGATTATTTAAATGAATTATATTTCTTTTCTTCATACCATTTCTAACTAATGGAAATTTTTAAATCCCATTGCACATAGATGTTGAATTGCACCCCCATGAAGCGATGTGATTCAATTTCCATTTTAACATTATAAAGGTTGTCATATGAATGAAAATAGTAAATAAAAATGAAATTTATAATATATTTATGATATTTTAAAATTAAAATATAACATAACTTATTTACATTTTACCCATTAGAACAAATAAAACAACATTCATGCATACATAAAAACTACTTTCTCCATGAAACAACATGGTTCATATTTCATGTACTCTTTAAATGGTTGGTTTTAAAATTATATAAAATTTAATAATATGATAAATGTTGTTTTTTAATATTATTTATATAATTAAACCATAAAAATTTCGACCAGGATAAACTCATCAATGTGATTTTAAGGTTATAAATCTAACACCCTAAAAACCACCAATGTGAACTTAACCATTTTAGCAACCAAATAAGACATGGTAATAAATTAAATAACAGGAATAATGATAATGAAAAAATTTTAATTTTTTTAATCATGTATAAATCAAATAAAAAATTATTATTCAATATTTAGAGTAATTATGAAGAAAGACATGACATAAGGTCATAGTATTTATTTTAAAAATCTTGTTTAAAAGTATTCCTTATAACTATTTTTATACTGTGTTGATTTTCTTCTAAATGTTTCAAGAATTTTCTTAGTTATTCTTAGAATTTTAATAAATTCAATTTCCATTTAATTTTTTTACTTTCTTTCCAAATTATTAAAAATTAATATTTTCAATGTTTTCTATATGGGTTAATATCAAATTTATTCCAGAAGTGAAATTTTTTTTCTTAATGTGAAAAGATTGACCATTTTTATCAAAATCATAGCCATTATTAATTAAGATGATTAATTTTAAATTTTTTTTTGGTTATTATTAAATAAAAAATTTCTCAATATTTTTGGATATTTTAATTTTGAATTTTTTTCCTATAGAAACACAATCATTTTCTCATCATTATAAGATAATAGAAAGTGTTTTAATTATGATTTAAAATGATTTTTTCAATGGATTTATGATGAAAAGTGAAATCATACCATTTTTTCATTATTTGGTATTTTCGAATTATAAACAATGAAACATGAAATGGCTATAGCTTATGATGATTATTTATCTCAATATATCTCTCAAACGCATTAGGTAATGAGTAGTCTCTAGTGGTGAAAAATGATAGAGATAAAAAGGTAAGATAATCCTACTGAATTAAATAGGATTTAGTTATTCTAACATTATTTAATAATGGGTTAATACATGTTATGAATATGATTCTATGAGATAATTATACTATGATTCCAAATAGGTGTATTTAAAGTAATATTTTTATTTCATGAGGTATGGAAAGATTATAAACTTATAGTGGTGAAAGTTTTGTTTTTAAAAGAATTATCTTAATGAGTTGACATTTGAATTAGTATTCCTTCATTGTTCTTCCTATTATTTGTAATTATATTAAAGGATTTTCATTGATAAAATGATTGATTTTCACTCGTGGAAATGTTTTATTTATGTTTTTAATTTTTTTTTGAAAATGGAAAATTCCCTAATGGGTTTTCAAGTTTTCCATTAGAATAACATGATTCCTTTATTTTTTATTCCCTTATTGATGATTTTTTTCACACCCAACATATTTAATGTTTTTTATAATATCTAATGATGATTGGAAATTTTAACAAGGTTAATATTTCCTCTTTGGTGACTCATATTAAATAATTAAAAAGTATCTTTAATGAAACATGTGTGTAAACATAAAGCTATTTTTTAAGTAAAAAATCTATATTTTTTGAAAATTTTCAATTTATTATGTATTATTTTCCCTATTTTTCAAAAACTCAAAAAAGACCCTAGAAATATAGGAAGGTGTAACCTCTATTATAAATCAAGTAATTATGGGTTGAATAAAGCAAATGAAATTATAGTTGGTATTATAGTATAGATTTAGATTCATTTATTGGTTAGGATAATGTCGAAAGACATGTTAAAAAGACAATAATTTATAGTTATATTATCATAAGATATATTTGTAATATTACCACATTTCGTCACCCAATCCATGTATGTTCAAAATGATTTTCCATAGGGGAAATTGGATAGTTGTGGTTCAGAGAAAATAAGTGGATAAGATCCTTCTGAACTATCATATTGGATTGGTTGGATTGGATCAGTTTGTGACAGTTTTGACTTAATTGGTGCGAGCTATTAATAGTGGAACCCATGACTAAGAGAGATCTGATTCCCTATATAGTAACATATATATCATGTAGCATTTCATGAAATAACAACCTAAAAAATTCCATGGATCATCAGACCTAGTGAAAGATGAATGACAGATAAATAGATTAGAGAAGATATTTTAATTTTTGGGAAGTTTGAAACATATGAAATATATAGTTTATATTTATGATTTTGATGTTCAAGCCAATCAATGGTGGTCGTTGATTAAGAACAGTAAATAAAATATTGTAATTGAAAAAATTTTGATTTATCCTAAAAGCTTTATAGAACATGAGAAACATATAAGTATTTTAAAAAAACATTAATATAAAATAAGATATATGGAAAATTTATTAAATGTGAATTTTTATTGAGGAAAATTCATTTTCTTAGGAATATTGCTTATAAAAATAGAATAAATGATTATCTTGTTGAATCCAAAGTGGTTGTACAGTGTCTATAACCTATAAATTTAGTAGAGATTCAATGATATCTTGGATTAATGGGTTACTATCGAAATTTTGTTGATAAATTTTTTTTAGTTATATTCCCCACTGACTTGGTTAAATTGAAAAAGAGTTATGTTAATTCGTAAAAAGGATTATTGAGAATTTTTTTTGGAATTTATAATAATATTAATTAAAAGATAAATTTTAGTTGTTCAAATGAGAAATTGTGAATTTGTTATTTAGAGTTGTGCTTCATTGAAGGGACTTGGTTTTGTCTTGATGTAGAATGATTGTGTAATCATTTATAAATTTTTCAATTGAAATCATATGAGAGTAATTATCCTACACATTATCTTTATTTTTTTGTAGTAGTTATTGATTTAAAATTATGTGGGAACTATTCATATGGGGTTAAAATTGAAATATATATTGTTTATAAAATTTTAGTGTATATGTTTTCTCAAGAAGATTTGAATATGATGTAAAGAATAAGGCTATAACTGTTTATGTAATATTATTCCAAAATTCACTATCACATAGGTAGTGAAATTAAGGTAGTATATGCCTGGAGATGAAAAGACAATCCATCATTATCTATGTTACATAGATAACATGAAACTTTGTTGGAGGATTTAATTAATGTTGTCCGTGAAATTATTCATACATGAATTCCCTCTCTTTTCGATCAGATTTCATTGTGATTATACTTGGAAGAAAAAATTAACATGGATTGGATGGAAGATAATAGTTTGAAATAAAGAGTAGAATTAGTAAAGAATGGTAAGTTGACTTTGTATAATGTTAAAAATGTAAGTGTTACTAGATTTGGAATGTCTTTTCGGTGTGAAAAGTGATTCCTATTTGAAGAATAAATTTTTAAATGATGGTCATAGCTCTCAATTTTCTATTCATCCTAATAGTACTAATATGTACAATGATTTTTGTTAATATTATTTGTGTTAAGGTATGAATATATTTATTACTAATATTACTCAGAATTTATTTACTTATCAATTGTCTAAATCTGTGTAGAAACTTCCAAATTGGATGCTTCACCCTTTTTCCATGTCTAAATGGAAGTGAGAGAATATATCGATGGATTTCATATTGGTATTTTCAAATAAATCTTGAGATAATATGGTAATTTTGGTTATTGTTGATCATTTTACTGAATCAATGAATTTTATTCCTATATGAGATACCATTTATTTATATCAACATTCCAGACATTATCTTAAAGAGATAATTAGATTATATAAAGTCACTATCTATTTTTTATCCAATCATGATCCCCAATTTACATCAAATTTTTGGAAAGTACGTAAAAAGTCATTTTGTTATAAATTTATTTTCCGTAAAATATATCATCCTCAATATGATGGATTTTAGGATCAAAAAATCATATATTTTAAAATATTCTTTTGGATTTACATTTTTAATAATGGGGATGTTGAACCCAATACCTTTAATTGGTTGGATTTTATATATATATATATTTTTAAATTCAAGCTTATAGATAAAACCTTTTCAGGCATTATAAGTAGAATTATATTAGACTATATCATATTTAAATTAAGCTAGTAAGAGTGAATTATATTGACTATATTTTGTAAAATAAATAGTTGAGAAATTCAACACCACATACATGGAGCACCGTGTAGGAAAATGAGTTATGTTGATAATTGAAAGAAATAATGTTTATTTGATGTAAGTGATCATGTATTTATTAAAATATCTCCTTGTAAAAGAGTAATTCATTTTAGTTAAAAATTAATGTTGATCCCATGATTTGATTCTCCAAATGAGATTTTGGAAATAGATGTATTAATTACTTATAAAGTAGATTTACGTCTGATATTATCTCTACAACATGATGTGCTTCATGTTTCTTTTCTAATAAAGTATGTACCTAATGCTTCTCATTTTTTGATCCCTAAAGTACTATAATTAGAGGAGAATATATATTTTTTATATAGTATTGTATATTTTATATATAATTAAAATTAGGTATTTCTAAATAATGTGATTCACTAGGTTAAGGTTTTATAGAAGAATCACGTGATTGAGAAAGAAATATGAGAATCATAAAATGCTACGAGGGAAAGTTAAATTCACTTGTTTATGGAATGAATAAAATTGTAGGGTTGTAAGTTTATAGGGGAGAAGAATGTGAAAATATATCCAATTGTGAACAAAGAAATCATTTCATTTATAAGTGTTAATTTTATGTATTTATATTCATCATAGTCTTATAAACAATCCATAAAAGTTTAATGTTGAAAAAGGAATAGTTTTATTTAATAAATTTAATTTCGAGGACTTATATGGTTTTATATAAAAAATAATTTTTTTATTTTAGAATTTCTATTTCATAAAATTGAATTCATTATTTGAATCAACATATTAAAAGTATCGTATGATGAATTTATGTGATTTTTCTAATATAATGATTTAGAATGAACAGTTAAAATTCCAAATTTTTATAAACTATGATTGTTTCTATTAGAAGAATAAATTTAAATATGGCATTGTGTTTTGGATTTATTTCTAATGTGAGATAATATAATTTTTTTAAAATAATATAAATATTTACACATAAATAAATGTTATATTTTATTTTTTTATAAGGTCATTTTTATTTTTAAAAAACAGTTTTCTAAAAATTGTATTCAATTTTTTTGGGGAAATTATATTAAATGTAATTTATGAAGCTTATAAAAATTGAATCATTAATATTTTATGATATATTTTTATTTAATGGCTTCAATTTATTAATGAGATCAATTTCATTTTTTATCAGTATTAATAGTGACCATGGTAAAAATGTGTCCACATATTAATGGGTAAATCATGTTAAGTAAGGTAAAAACATTATGATAAGGCTAAATACATCATATTAAAAATTATTAGATGATGTTATTTTAAACCTTATCACATCTTATTCTAAATTGAATAGTTTGGTATCCACTTTCCCATGATTAATACTTAATAATATTTAGATGTTTAGGAAAATTACAAGCGTTCCATTGCCCTCATTTATAAATGGGAACCTCCTCTCTTAAATTTCTCAAACCATTTGATCACTCTAGTTTGGAAAATAATAGCCTAAATATGTCCCAAAAATCCCTCAATACATCTTATAAGTATTTTTCTTCTTAAAATAGAAATCCTATAAGGAATGATGTGTAAGAAAAAGGGAGATATCGACGATAAGTTATAATTCCTAACCAAAATACTTTATGTTTATTTCATCTTTTAACTCTGTAAAATATTCATCAAACATGATAAAATAATAGAATAATTATCTTACATATTCTAAAATTTTATTATTATTTTGGTAAAAAAAAATAATCACTTGTTCCATCTTCTAGTAAATGAAAGCTTATTTCATGTGTACAAGTGAACAACCACCTCCATGAAGCGGTGTGTTTCTCTTTTCATCAACATATCATAAAATAGGTTCAAATAATGTTAAGATGATTATATATGTTATTTTGGACATAATTGTGTGCACTTGTGGAATACCAACTCCTCAAAGTGATGTGATTCATTTTCAACTTCACTTTATATATATGGTAATAAGGATGGAACTAATGGACATATATGAAATTTATAACCCATATATGATTATATAAATTAAAAATTTTACCGATTTGGTTTATTTTATACAAATTATAAAAATGAAAATGTTGTTCATGATTACATATAGACTCTATCTCTATGACTTTATGTTGTTCATTTTTCATGGATTCCTTACATAGTTGGTTTTAAAAGTTCATATAATGTATAAATATTTTTAATATTACATGTTTAAGATTATTGAGGTAATAGAACATTAAACCCTATGACCATGGTCATAATACTACTATGGTTTTGAAGATATAAATTAAATGCCCCCCAAATGTCAAATGTGAACATAACCATTTTAGTAAAAAAATAAAAAATGTTAATAAATGAAATAAAAAGAACAATGAAAATGAAATGAAAATTAAAAAAATTATTAATAAACTAAAAATAGTTTATAATTTTATTATTCATGATTTATATATCATACAAATATTAACAGGACTTATGGTAAGTGGCATTCATTGAAAAATATTATTTAAAAATATTCCCTCCAGATATTTTTCTTCATTGTTGAGGTTATTTTAAATATTTCAATAATTCTATGAATTATAATTAAAATTTTTATAAAGGTCATTTGAAATAATTTTTTATTTTCATTATAAATACTACAAAATAATTTTTTTTCAAAGATTTATGTATTTGTTAAATTTTATTTTTTTGAAATGATCTAAAATAATGTTTTTAATGAATATAAATTGACCACTTTTTACCCATGTCATAGTTTTTATTCATAATAAATATTCTTTTATATGTTTCAATGGTTATTTTCAAATAAAAAGAATTTATCAATATTTTGGGATTTTTTAATTTTAATACGATTTCTAAGGAAACTGAAACTTTTTTTAATCTTTAATATATAACAAAAAGTGTTTTTCTTATGGGTTAAAATGATTTTTTCAAGGTTTTTATAATGAAAAAATTATAATTTTTTAATTTTCTAGTTCATGTTATAGTACATGATCATTATAAATGATGACGAATGATCATGGTATTACTCAGGACGATGGGTGAGTAAGGTATAACTATTTAATTCATTGTATAATGAATAGTATTTAAAATTGGAAAATTTTAGAGATATCCAGGTAGGTTAATTCTATGGAATTTACTTGGATTTAATTGTTTTGACATAGGTTAAAATTGAGTGAGTATAGGGTATGAACAAAATGATTCAGGATACACATATTATTCTAGAAAAAGGGGATTTTAATAATATATATATATATATTCATGAGGTAAGTAAAGGTTATGATCTTCTAGGGGTGAAATATTTATTTTGAAAAGGAATTTTGTGACGAATTTCCACATTCCTCAAGATGCCTTCACGAGGTTTGATTTTCATTCAAATGGGTTTTGAGGTTTTTCTTTAAGAAATTAATGATTTTCACTTGTGGATATGTTTTATTTTTGTGATCAAATTTGTTTTTGTGAAAAAGGTAAATATATTCATGGGTTTTCATGTTTTCACTAGACTAATGAGTTTAATTTATTTTATATCTCTTATTGAGCTTTTTTTCTCATCTCATATTTTTAAATATTTTTTTTATAGAAACTAGAGATGATTATAAATTTTAGTCAGGTTATGATTTCTACTATGGTGATCCATCGTAAATGATGCATAATTTTCTTGAATGAATCATGAGTGTAAAATTAATGCTTTATTTTTAGGAAATAATGTGTACTATGTGAAAGTGTCCACAGTCTTATGTAATGTTTTTACCACATTATCAAAACCTATAAACTGAAAATTTATTATAAATGTAAGAAGTTTTAACCTTTATTATTAATCACATAATAATGGGTTAAATAAGATATGTATCATTATACCATCTACCATAGACATTCCTCTATCACCTTCTCTGAGACCCACCCACCCTCCTATTACCATTTTCCCACATTCTATATCACTGAATAACATGATGCCTAATGGTACTTTTCCTGTTCATGTGAGATAGAAAGAGATTGTGGGAGACAGGTCATCAAAGTCCCCAATTGCCTACAGTTTATATAGTCGACCATGTGTGGTGTGTCTAAACCTCTCCAAGGAGGAACATGGCTTATATAATAGTGAAATAGGGAAATAAAGGTTGGTCCTAGAAAGATGATACCACCTTTTTTCATGGGTAATTCACTACGATTCATCATGCACACACTAAAAAAACTACAATATAGTAATCCAATAAAAAAATATAGCTTGGGGATTGATAGATTAAATAATGATATTCAAAATGATATATTGGAATAAAAAAATGATGTCTAATGTGAGGAATCAAATAATAGTCTTTATATCATGAGAGGATTGAATTTTGATGAAGACCACGATCTCACCAGGCACTGTTGAAAATCTCCCCAAAGAACCATCAAATCTAGATTCTCATATTATCTCCAATATCTCCACTAACATTTTGGTCTTTTAAGTATAACCCTACTTAAATATCCTAAAGGGCATTAAATATGGTTATTTTTATGGGTTTTTTTATTTTAATTTAATTACATGAGTTTGTAACATTCTCAGATCCTAAAACCCGGACATAGATTATGTCTCCCATTAGTTAAACCCATAGTTTTTTACACAATAGTGGTGTTGGAATCTCCATACAATTCCCTAGTTTTAAGATATGATAATTTATTCATGATTTGGATTTCACTACATAAAACTAATATATTATTTATAATATAATATATTTAATCATAAGAAACACAACTAAAAAATAAAATCTCTCACTAGAAACATCATAAAATATTATTTAAAATATTCCTTGGTTTGAAATGATAATAAATAATTTCTAAAAGAGTCCCATTGTTAATAAAATGAAATATAGATAGGTGTTAAATCTATAGTGTCATCATGTTAGATAAATTTTATATGTTTGGTATACTATTAGTGATTTATATCTATCTCCTAATGGATATCATAATTTTAGAAAGAGACTTGTGGTTCCTCTATACATATTTTAAGAAGTTTTAAGGGATTATTATCATTATAGTTGGTATACCCACCTAGGAACCACTAAGATAATAAATGATCTAAAATACTAGTAGTATCTCCTAATGATGATATAAATAATTTCGATGTTCATGTCTCATTTCCTCATTTTTTAAAAGTAAAGGACAAACACTATAATCATTTTTTATTTCAACCCCTTCCAATTTCTACTTATAGGTGGATAATTTTTCATCACCATTGTAATTGGAATATCTAAATATACTTATAGTTCAAATGAAATATGGTTAATCATTTATTGATTTATGAAATCAACCCATTTCCTTTCTATCAATGAGACAATGAAATTGGAGGTTCATTAAAATATTTTTATACAATAAGTTATGAAAATTCATGAAGGGTATTTTTCTATTTTCCCTGGCCAGGTCCCCCATTTTACATATTGATTTTTTAAGGGACAATAATAATCTATGGTAACTCTATCAAAACCTAAAATGACATATCATCCATAGACTAATGGTTCGAAAAAGTGAGTTATTTAAATTATTGAAGACATACTCCATTCATGGGTGCCTTACTTTAGAGTCCCCCTGGAGAATTATTTATATTTTATTTAATATCATTAAAGTAAAATTTACCATTCATCAATAAAAATGGATCTATTTTATGCAACTTATGGTCGACCATATCAATCCCCTCTATGTTGGGTTGATATTAATGAAATTGATTAAAGGGACTTATTGGAGTCAATAATTTTATAACAGAAAAAGAGTGAGATCTAGTTGTTTTGTTAAATATAATCAATAACTCATAGTATCATGAAATTACCTATACATTGGAATCATAAACCCTTAGTTTTTAGTTGTTTAGTAAATATTTATCAATGTTTCTCATTAATTGGGTCATTAGTGGTAACAAAATCAAGGTAATATTTTTTAAGGTATTTTAGTGTATTTTAGTTAATGGAAATACTTGTAAAAGATTCATACTAGATAGATCTACCACCTTAGATGATTTAAATTAATAACATATTCCATATATCCCAGTTGAATACATATAATCTCAATCCCATGAATGCTATCGAGTGATAAGATATTTTTAAAACATGTTTCTTTTCTAGTGGAGTTACCCTGTTGAGTTTTAGACTCTCTAAATAAATTATTTATTGTAAAATTAATTCCATAAGTTCATGTGATTTGGAAAAATTATAGATACATCCATGAAACATATGAGCGTGAGTCATCGATAAGTGATAAATGGATTCATACTTTATTCAAATTGGGAAAAAAATTAATTTATAGTGGTTGAAAGTGGATAGGATTGGATAATTGTGGTAAAAATGATATCATAATTACATATTTATTTTAATATATATTTATTTCATTTAGTTTTATAAAATTATAATCAAAAGAGAAAAAATTTCTAAAATTTCCATAAATTAATAATCAATTTGAACCAGCTGGGGGACAATAAAAAAGTACAATAATTTGTGAAATTTTTTTATAGTGGGTTTTTTATGGTTTTGTGAATGGTTCTAGATATTTTTTTGGGTCTATGAATTTTCCCATTAATTTGATTATATATTATTTTTAAAATAATTTTCAAAATATTTATTTCTTATTTAACATCTATGTCCTTTTAGGGCCATCCATGAGTTGATTTAGTTGAATTTCCTTCTCCATAATTTCTCTAGTAGCGCTTCTATAATGGTTATTTAATGTTTTTTCAAGGATATTCTCTTAAATCTTTTGGTTTTTCTCTCAATCTATTATTTTTTACTCCTCTTTGACCTAACTAACAATAGTGGTTGGTCCCATACATGGGTTCCATTTAAATTTTAGGGGTTTGAGTTTTTGGGACATATAATGATTTCACTAGCCCCTATCTTATCTTATTTGAGATATTTATACATTTTCCTTGGATTTGGTAGGTTATTATATGTTATTCTATTTATTTTTTCATAACAATTGGTTCTTGGGTGTTTTATGTTTTTTAGTATCAATATAATTTTTATCGAAATCTTCATGGACTAATTTATAAATTGATTTAAATATATTTGATGGTCTATGTGTTGGAGATAAAATAGTATTTAAGGATGAAACCTGGGATCAAAACTGAGAGAGAGTAAATTTAAGATGTACTGTAACAAGTAATTTAGTGTGGTATTATAGGTGTAGTAATATTCACATTATTTTCGATTTTAGGCAATTTATTGGTTCTCCAGGTCATTAGGCCTCTGGTCCATTAATGGAGGATGGCTTTACTACATTATAACATTATTAAAATGATAGAGAAGAGTTGTAATAATCACCAAGTAGAGATAACAAGACACATAACAGTGAGGGACAAGAAAATCATGATACTTGGTTTAGGCCCTCTTTATCTATCTATAGGGTAAGGGAAAGCTGACTATATTTTCATGTGGTGAGTTACCAACATAAAGTGAAGATGGTGATAAAGAGGGGGGGGGGGTTAGTATAGTCAGGTCAATAGTGGATAGACCTCTGTACCTATGGATCTTTAGATCATTTATTATAGGCCTCCATGAAATTTAAGGATTCCCTCAGAACATATTTAAAAAATGACTTATTTGAAAAAATAAAAATATACAATTATTATGTATATATATTATGGTCACACTAGTTTTTTTGATAAAATGTTTTTAATTTTTTTAAGATTTAATTTATGTCAAAAGTGGTCTTTTGATTTATATTATATTTTTTATAAGTGGAATATCATGGTCCAATAATCTGTTTTACTTTTTTGAAACATGTTTTTTTTAAATGATGTTTTTAATTATTTTACATTGTATTTATAACATCACATGATTTTTTGGTATAAACATTGAGAAATATAAGGTTGATGGATATTATATAGATGTTGAAAATTTGTTATTTCTTTGGAGGGTGTGTGATAGTGATATGATAGTTTGAATTATATATTTATTTTATTTTTAATTATTATATTGGAGTATAATTTCAGGGTAAGCCTTCGGTATCTTGGTGGGAAACTAGTGAAAAGTGATATGGTATCGATATTACACACATTTAGTTCCCCTAATAAGATTATTTCTTTTACTAGGGTATTTCCTATCAAATGAGTCTAGATTAGTTTTGGGTGTGCCATTCGGACTATATCAATACAATAGTGTAATGGTTCATTTGAAGTCACGTACATGGTTGTCTCGTTAAACCCTAGGTAGTTATCTCATGATGTGTAATATTTTTTTGTTAATGAATAGTTTTCATGTATTATTTATTTCAATTTATTTACTGTTGTTGTGTTTTTTAAAACTATATTTTTTTTGTGAAAATGTAATCACTTTTTTTGGTATTGGATGGGGAACATATAGTGGGATATCCTATGATGGTTTGATTGAGGGGAATTTTATGGCCTCAGTCAATCGTGCGTATTAGGCCTACTATTTCTTCTATCTTCCTCAGAAACTCCCAATAGTTCCCTTCCATATCTGGGTATAGAACTGCTTCCCAAAGGCTAGCAGTCATCTGGGTTTCCAGGCCCAATGAATCTTTGGGACTCGCATTGGTCGAGAGGATGAGAGGTCGGGATATTCACACCAATTGGGGGGGGGAGGGAGTTATTTCCTACTTTGGGACACTCTTATAGATTTTGGATATGTTCTGGAATCACTTCTTAATCCTGATACTGGACCGGTTACCTTAAAAAATGATTATAGGATAATTATTTTTATAAGGACAAGTATGGGTTCTCTTGGGTGAGTCCATCTGTATATGTCTATGGTTATTTATCATTCTTCATTAACTAATGTTTGCTTATATGTTGAGCCATATAACCACGTTCTTCTAAGAATTCTCTCATATGAGGAGGTGATTAATATTCTGAGGATGATCTTGAGTCATTATGAGGCATCCTACGTATCCAGGTTGTTGCATGAATCAAACCCCGCACAGTTCATTTAACCAATACAGTTTAACATCATATGGAATGAATTATATATTGGGGTTTCCCATGTCATTATAGATACTTGTAGTGAAGATCAAATGATTGTTTTAACTCCCTAAGCTCACGTGAGCCATGCTCTGTATGGGAAAAAGGGATATCAAGTAACTGATGTTATTGGTTTGAGTAAGTGTCTTAGATACTGTGATAGTATTCAATAGTCAATATGATGCTCAAACATCATAGGGAGGTTGCCTATGTATCATGAGTATTCAATGAATCAGTGTTTTCCTAGTTCCCTTTAAGCTGGGGATTACCCACCAAAGTTTCCCTGGATGACAGAGATTTATGATGCTAGTGAGGTGTTCATTGGATCCCCCTAAGCCCTCGTGATCCATACTCAAGGTGAGAAACAAGGGGGAGTAGATGATCATCCTAGAGGAGTATGGGTACAGGACATGTATATTAGAATAGTCCATGGGGTGTTTGGAATAGGTATCGGGCCTTAGGAAGGCATCTTATATATCCAGGTTATGGTGGGAATCAAGAGTTCTCACAGTTTAAATATGCCGGGACTTGCACATTTAGGTTTCCCGGTATCATTTTATCAGTTTATAAGGCATATGATATGACCATTTAAACTCCCTAAGCCTACATGATCCATGATAATTTATGAGAAACAAGGGAAAACAAGTGATCAACGTTATTGCTTTGGTCAAGGGACTCATATGATGGCCCCTACCTGGATGATCAATATCGAGCTTTGACCTTGGAGGGAGTTGGCCTATGTATCCTAAATATGGTAGAAGTTATAGTCATCATAGTTCCCTTTATGTCAGGGCTTACACACTAAGGCTACCCTATTGATCAGGGCTTACATGTTGTGGATACACAATATTGTCTAGTCCTGGGAGGCCACGGTGATCTATCCTCCCTATCTGGAAGATGCTGTAAGATCCAGTTAGAACATCTTGGGATCAATCGATTTAATTGACTTGACAAGTACAAAGGGTGCCCCAGTAGAGAGTGTGGAATAGTCTGATATGTGTTTCGTGTCTTGTGTGACACCTCTGGGAGACACTATGAGACTAGGACGATAAGTATGGCTGGCATCGCAAGTCTCAACTGAAGTGAATAAAGAATTTCATGAGGGATTAACTGTCATTTCTAGGTGTTTTCATGAGACTCAAATGACAATATAGGGGCACAATTATTTGATTTAGTTGATGTTTCCTAATTATTCCACAAGTCACAGGTGATGGACGCGAAGGGTCTGCAAAATTAAAGTCTTGTCTGTGGGAGATCTATGAGTATCACTCGCCTCTTCCCTTTTCATCCCCTTTGTTTGATGTATAACAGGATAGGATTAATTCGAGATCAAATGTGTTCTGTCGAGGTTATTTATTATATATTTTGGGGATGTTTTGGGTTACCAATATGGGTTTCCTAGGGGTGTGTGAGAATTCCATGTAAGAATCTATCCATACATCCATAAAGTGTTGCAGAGCTGCCTAGACATGCGTGCAGACTTACAGGTGGTGGTGCTGACAATCCTCGGGGTTTCATGAGGCAAGGCAGAAATTTCATTGAATAATTTAGGCATCTTTCAGGTCCCCAGGGGTGCATCACATGTATTTCAGTTATCATGAACCTCCCACTCCTCCTCTCTTTCTGTCTCCCTTGTTTTATTTTACAAGGGTTAGGGATCATTCAGGTTGGCATGAGTGATATCTATGATTTTTAGTCAATTTTTAGATGATGTCTCTCTTAAACAATATGAGTCATATTAAGAGTGTTCATTCATTTATTGTATAGGACTATCCACTTATCCATAGATAATTTCATGGTTGTCTGGACACTCTCGAGGAATTCCATACAGCGAGGCTGAAAAGCTAGAAGTATTTCGTGATGTTTCATACTATCTCATGGATTGCTCGGGGTGCACATCAAATGTATTTAAAAAACCTAAAACACCTCTAACCACATCTCATTTATCTCCTTCATTTCATGTGGTGAAGGCTCAGAGGTCAGGCGAGATTCCATAGATATCACCAAGGGATTTTATTCTTCCCAATGATGATTTGATGCATGGGATTCATGACAACTGGGGGAATATCTCTTTGAATATCATCCTTATTATTTTACAATGAGTTTTTTCAGCCTTAAAACACTAATTATATATTATTTTGTTGAAGGATAGATATGGGATCCTTAAATGGAATGCATGACATGTCTTGTCCATTCATTCTGTTTGCCTATGGCGCGTCACATGATCTGTGATGGATCGGGAGATGAAATGAAAAATGTTATGGACAGTTCCTCTTCCCCCATTTGATTCCCCAAAATTTATTGATTGGTATTATAATGAGATACATACTTCATTAAGTATAGTCACTTTACTCGACTTTGATCCACCACATGTTCATCGATGGATTTCACGATGGCATGTATACATTGTCAAATAGAGATTATTTTATCACCTTTTATATGTCGTGTTTCCATGTTTGTATGATGCGATAGAGTGACCAAGGGTGTATTCCTATAAAGGAATCATGTCAAAGGGTACATGGAGTGTTTTCCAAGATCTCTCAAAGTTGTTTCATAAGCCAATCCACTTGAATATATAGTATGGTTGAAGGTTTTCATGAGGGCATCAAATGACATCAAGTTCCACATGTGATTTTGTAAAAGGGGTCGAGTGATAGAGTATCACCCATGTACATGGAATATTTATTTTCATCACAAGGCAGTATCAAGTGAGATATGGATCTCCTAATTCACACATGAATATTGCAAGTTCGTGGTTTGGAATTTCATCAGATTGACATGGTTCATTGAACTTTGAATATTATTCATGTTTGTATTTCACGACACATGACATAAATTAATATAGGAAACGATCATAATAAAATGTCAATTCATTGTCCAAATCAACACATAACCTAATTTGGGGGTTTTATTGATGCACTGGGGAGATTCATCATGCCCTGAATATTTATGAAACACATTCCCACAATGGATTTTGGTCCTAGACCAATGCTCAATTTTTTGTGCTGATTTCATTTTTTCCTCTTATGGAGAATTCATGCACATATTCACATGGATGTTATGCCAAAAACTACATATGGATTCTAGATTATGCCACCATTTTTCATACTACAATGAATACTCTCGCATGAACCACGAATTCATGATGCATGTAGAATCACTGAATATTGATACATGTAAAGAGGATCCTTATACTATCCTCCATCAGGTGATCTATGTTACTGGTATATATGTGTTTCCGAGATGGTGTTGGATCTTTTCACAATCCTCTCATGATCAACTATGGTAGTGAAGGTGGTCTGGCATCTGGATCGCCCCTCTTGTATCAGTGTTACATATGGTAGTCTCAATATAAGTGGTTGAAAGGCAAGCAATCTCATCTACTCTATGTGATTCGTGATATTCATCCATGGAAAGTTATGAAACCTATAACCCCAGAATCTATGATCTTGAAGAATAACCTTGGGTGGCATTGTTTTATCCCCCACACGATATGCCCATTTTGATGTAAATAAATATTTTAATTTTATTTATTTAATTTTAGTCATTATCATTATTTTTATTTGTAACACATATTAATAATAATGATAACAATAAGCATTCTTCAGTTTGGTAAATAATGAAAACACCCATTTTCTTCTGGAAATGGGGATGACTATGTTTATTTAAGGTTCAAACATTCCAATCAGTTTCTAATGGGTTTATTTGTAGAATTGGAAAAATCCAATGATTCTACATCCATTTGGACCTACTTTCCAAAGGTAGGTTCTCATTAGTTATAGATGGATGAGGTTTAAGAATTTGGATTGGTCTAGAGGATGGGAGGTAAGACTCATCACACCTTTTTGGGGGGAATTATTTTCTACTCCGGGAATCTCTTATAGATTTAAGTTATGTTCATGAATCCTTATGAATTTACCAAGTATAAAAATGAGATTTCCTTTATATATTAAAATCAATGGATGACATGTATGAGATTTAGATAATCTTTTATATGTGTTTGAGGTTCTTCATCGATAGATAATCACATGTATTTATTAGAGATTCTTAGTCAATGGTATCCTTTAACACATTATATAGAAATCTCTTGGTCATTATGATAACCATACTGGTTTTAAAGCCACTCAGTGGGGGCACTTGAAGATTATTGTCATTCCAAATAACATGGATTATATTAGAGTTGGGATAATACCCACAGATGGGATACCCACTTATACTTTTTAGAAAAGGAATCAGAACCCACGTATTTTTAGTGAAGAAGTATGGGGTTTATGCATGATTGATGGCCCAAAGAGAGATGTCAAAAATTACTTCTACACTCTAAGCTCACGTGACTCATGATCAGTGTGAGAAACAAGAGGTATTAGTAAAACCTGATGATTATACCATGAAAGATGCAATCATAAAAAATGATGTGGGGCTTACGTATGTATGACCGCCCATGATATATGAGGATTTGGATTTACTTTAGAGAAGAAACCCAGGAACAAGGTCTATAAAGGTATATATGCTTTATGGAGATTTGGAGACCTAACATAGGGATTACTCTTGAGAAGGATTCCCAAATTAGAGAGGGACTAATGATTGGGTTTTATTCTTGAGAAGGAATCCCAAGTCAAAAGAAATTAATCCTAAGGCTTACTCCTTTAAAAGAGGCCCATGTTAAGAGAAATTATGATTGGGTCTTACTCTTAAGCAGGATGCCCAGATTAGGGAACATGGGGCTTACTCATAATAAGGATGCCCATTAACAGGGTCCATAAAATCTATTTGTGCTTTATAGATATTTAGATTCTTAATTTGGGGCTTATTCCTAAGGAGGATGCCCAGTAAGGGGGACTTGAACTTATTATTGTGGCTTACTCTTATGGAGGACTTCCATGGTTAAGGGGACTTGTGATTGGGGCTTACTCCTAGGGAGGATTCCCAGATCAAATATTTTCTCATGTTAAGGGATGAGGATGAATGAAGGGAACCTCTAATCATAGTGATATAAAGTTATGTAAATCATGAGAGTTTGAGATATATTCCATAGAACTCCTTTTAGATAAGGAATCCAACAAATAAACCATGCCATAAGTGGCTTTGAAGAGGGTTTTGAAGTCTAGATTATATAGAGGATAGGAGGATTGGTGACAAAAGAGGTGAATAGACAGGAGGGGCAACCAAAAAGAGACAGGCGTGCAAGTCTTGTTTGGGCATGCAAGTCCTGGTCGCGCAAGTATACTTGCGTGAAATGGGTGCACTTGGGAGATAGTTAACCCATAGGGTAATACTTGGGTGACTTTGAACTCATTCCCTTAGTATTGTCCATATATGCTTTCAGAAGCGTGGCACACAAGTTCTGTTGAAGGGATAAGGTGACGCGAAAGTGTGACCATTTCCATTAAGGGCTTGGATACTTAGGTGTGCAAGTGTTGATGAATTACAACACTTAGGCCTTATTCCTCCTCTTTAGATCTTCAATTCTAGGTAAGAAATTACCTTAGAGGTGTTTGCAAGACTTCAAGTAGAGACTAGGGTGCTGAGAGCTTGAATCTGTTTTTTGGATTTTTGTCCTTAAAATGGTGGGCCCACAAGGGGTATTTATAGGCCATTGAGGAACTTGGGAAAAAATGATAGGGCACACAATTGACTTACGCGACCCATATGTGTCGTGATTGTATACTTGTGTGACCATCTTGGAACTTGTGTGACCCCTACATAAAGAGTTCCGTGTTCACGCCTTTTCCATTTTTTTATGTTTCTTTAAAGGATGACTCTCTTTGTGCTTATGGTATTCCCCTTTGGTCAATCTTTGGACTCTGTGATGGAACATAGCATCAAAAAAATTCCCCCCTCAGATTTTTATTCTAAGAGAAAAGAGGATTTGACTCTCATGTTAGAAGAAGCATGAAATTTGGCAGTTTAAAGTCATGCATGCCGGACAAAAAAGGATAATGTTTAAGGTCGAAATAGCTTTTACTGAATGGATAATGGATTAAAATTGACTCAATTCCTTGATAATTTGTCTTAAAACATATTACCACATTCAAGTATGGGAAAAACATGTAATCTATAACCTATGAAAATTTGAATCGGAGGAATGATATGAAAAATGGCTAAAAGGCATTATAAGAATTTTTTCCAAAGAGTGATTACCACTATTCAACAAACCCATTAGGGGGTTGAATTATGCAAGGCCCCTTAAGGGCATTGGAAACATTTTCAAATAATAGAATCTTTTGGTTGACAGGTCTGTAATGTAGACAACTTATGCAAGGACACCTAAGGGCACGTGCTGGATAGTCAGTCATAAGAACTCTCCGAAATTTTACTTTTTTACTGCTAAAAAGTCAATGAAAGTTTATACATATTTGAATTTTCAAAAGCATAGAGTCTATTGTATGGAAAGAGGTACTTGAATTTGGAGAGTATCTTCTCAATCACGATTGTCAAAGAATTAGATGAATGTCACTCCTATGAAGGTCTGACCCAAATGTAGGGAAGGGGAATATAAACCATAGACATGAATACTTTCCAATCATGAAAACGAGTATGGAAAAAATGTCATAAGGATGGCTATTTTTTGCAGATCCCTACATATTGTCATTAAGACAAATAAGGACCAATGAGGTTTTCATCCAATGAATGAAGTTACCACTATTTGAAAAACCTTCTATGGGATTGAATTATGCAGGGCCACTAAAGGGTATTGGTTACATAGTCAAATAATAGCATCTTTTGGATAATACGTCTGTTATGTAGACTATTTATGCAAGGCCACCTAAGGGAACATGATGCATTGTTAGGCAAAATAATTCCTAATTATCATGCATTTTGTGATCAGATGTCAAGAAAAGGGTTATGGAGATATGGATGTATTTAAGGTTTGGATTATGACACATGAAAATGGGTATTGTCCAATGCATGTAAGAGATACATAGACCAATGCTGACCATAGTCATGTTGTGGGTGGGTCCTGAATTGAAATGATGGGCTTCACTACATATCTCATTAGGATGAGAATCAAGTAAAATGTAGTTCTGAAATATAGTTTAACATCATATGGGATGAAAATGTAGGAGATCTTAGTTTAGTGTCATAGATCTCAGACTATAATAAGGAATGCACATTGTGTGTTTTATAAACCTGATGTGAATGAAGACCAGGGTTTTCATACAAGATTCATGTTTTTATAGGGGGACTTTTCAGTCAAGGGACTGAAAGTGGAATTTGGGGTTAGCCCAAAATAATTGGGGATAGATTTGAGGGATGCTCAAATGTTCCTACACATCCCATAAGGATGGGAATCAAGCCATACATAGTTATTGAAATATTTTCTGTATAGTTTTGGTTCGTATAAGTGAAGGGTGAAAGGGGAATTTAGTGCAATCAATGTTTGACCCAAGATTAGAGGTTCAGGAATTACCATGTATGAACGTAGACTTTGAAATATGACATGATCTAAGATCAATGTAAATGATTATTCCCTCTTAGGTGAGGGTATCAAAGACTGGTGAACCAATGTGAATAGATTGGTTTTCGGCTGCTTTAATGATCAACATCGTATGAGACAGAGGTAAACCGATGTGAAGAGATTGGTTTTGGGCTTCTTCACAGATCAACATCGTATGAGATGGAGGTGAACCGACATGAAGAGATTGGTTTTGGGCTACTTCACTGATTAAAATTGTATGAGACGGAGGTGAACTGACGTGAAGAGATTGGTTTTGGGCTAGAACCTTAGGAGGTTTCCTACGTACCCAACCAAGAAGGCAAGGATCAAAGTCCACATAGTTTGTTTAAGAATGAATTGTTGATCAAGTTGTACTTGAGGACAACCCGAAGAAGATATTGGGACTTACATGTGGTTAACAGCCCAGAGAGGGTGTTGTGGTTGATGATTACTCTAAGCTTGTAGAGACCCAAAACTTGATGTACATGGACATTACATTACTTTCGCGGAATACTTAATACATAACAAAAATAGACACACAAGGTCCGTAATAGTTTATGTATTTGGAAACTTTGAACGTAATCCTCTAATCATGGTGAAAGATCTTCAACATCTCCCATAAAGATCTTTCCCTTTTTTTCTTACCTAAAACCTTTCTCTATATCCTGGGGAAAAGAAAACATAAAAGGGTGAGCTCAAATTCTCAGTAAAGGTAAGCATGGATAAAATAAAACATACCATATACATTTGAACTTAAAAACACGAACATAATGTTTAAACATCAAAAGCTTGAGAAATGACATAAAACCTGGAAGTACGTAAGGCATAGATCATAAAGAAACATTAAGAATGACAAAATAGCATGAGAATAAAACATGTAATTGTGGCATCCATTAATCACATGTAATTATTTCCATATTAGCCAAGGCATTGCTGCCAAGACCATCTTAGTGGACAAAGTCCCTTTCTGAATCGAGTTCACTCCTCGTTTCAGTCCTGTTTTACTGAACCAGTTTAACCTGCCGTTCAATCCATGTCTATCTCATGAGATATAAATATTTATCCAATACATTGGAGGGAGATATAGGTCCCACCCATCTCATAATGAAATCATTCTATCTTGTGCCACAAAATAAACACACATCATTCGTAATAACCCAACGAATAAAATGGGTTTCATAAAAATAATCCCACCATCACATAATCCATATAAAATAAATGGATATCATTTCATAATAAGAAAAGTGAAACCATTTAAATCATAGAGACATTATACTTGAAACATACACATATGAAATAATTTCATCTTAGATGGAAAATGGTTTTGTGAAAACACTTGAAATGAATTATTGAGGAAAATATCCATTCTTCTTCAAAATCATTTTCTTTTCACAAAATGTCATCAAATTTTAAAAGAAAAGGATTTTTTTGAAAATAGTCATGAAATATTTTGGAAGAATATTCATTAAAATAAGGCTTTATAAAACCGTAAAATTCTTTTCGTGCCGTATAAGTTAAAAAAACATTCTTCTCGTACTTTTGTCGGAAAAGTCAAAAAGTACCTCGTAAAAGAAAGATTCCATACATACCATGTATTAAAAGTCAAAAATGGGTAAAAACGAATTAAACATACATGAAACCATTTTTAGTAAACATGGACATGGATAATAATAATAACCCCAATAAATACTTACGAATAAGCAATCTCGGATAAAAATGAGATTTGCGAAATTATCCATTACCTTATGTCTGATATGCTTCATATGTATCCGAACCTCCTGTATAATGATTTAAATAATGTCATTGACTTATTAAAGAATCATATTCATTGTTATGATATCATATATGGTTCACTTATGACTGTATATTACCCGTTCTTTTGTAAATTCCATGTTAAATAGTGTTTTGGGTAAAATCGTTTCATTTGTCGTCCGTGTTTCGACTTGTCGTTCTTGATATTATTACTTATATACTGATTTAAATAATTCCATAATTTAAAACCTGATTTATATATAATATATATTCATCATATACATATATATTATATATTGATAAAAGGAATGAAATACACCGTTCATGGAGACGGTAGGCCGTACGTACGCATGAACGTTGTTTTCGTTTCCCTTTTGAATTGAATGGAATTAAGTAAATGACATACATATATATATATATATATACATAAATCCGGTATCATTATTATGTCATATATTTTATTTTTATTCATTATATATACTTTATAATCATTCATTAATGGATAACATGGAGAATGAATCTCATCGCGTTGTGGAGACGGTAGTCCGTACGTACGCACGAGCGATGATATCATTCTCATAACTATCGAATAGAATTGGAGTAGATGGTATAATATATCAGAATCATTTTGATGTTATAATAACCATATATAGTTATTCTATACACCATTATATCCATCCATGTAAGGTGTTGGTGGAAAAACAGATTACACCACGGCGTGGAGACGGTATTTCGTACGTACGCATGCGCGGTGATTTTGTTTTCCGTACGATGGATAGAAGGTGAAATAGGGTTGTTTATTATTTATAATAACATATCAGTATATGAGTGATACTGATGTTATTACTTCATAATGAAACAACCTAATAAGAAGAAGTGGAAGATGAAATAAAGGTGAAAGAATCGGTAACGGAAATTACCTCTTCTTTGAAGCGCCAGTTTGAGACCTCCTCTTATGGCACTAAATTGGTCTTTGAAAAAGACCAGGACCTCTAGGATGTTTCTAGGGAAGTGTAGAAGAGAATTGGGCAGGGTTTGGACGTTCTTGAAGGCTCAAAGAGGTGTGTGGAAGAGAGGGAGGAGGTTCCCTTTTGTAAGGGAGGAGAGGGGCACCTTTGGAATTCTTAAAAATATTAATTTATAATAAATCTAACCCCACTTAAAAACCTCCCAAAATTACTCATATTATAATATTAGATGATATATGGTTGAAATATCATCAACCTATCAAATTTTGACATGTTTGGATCTTATTTTAAACCTTATCATTTTGATTTATCCTTATTTAATCTATTTAGGTTTATTTTTGGTAATAAAATTCTTATTTTTAAATTATTACAAATAATTATTTATTTGTTGTGAATTTTCCATAATTGTTTACTTTATAACATTATAGACCATATAAATTTAAATTTATAATTTTTAAATATTTTTGTGATTTTTAAACAATTTTATAATACGTTATTTTTATAAAATAACAATAGTGTCAATTTTGACACTATTCATTGATTTGAATTTAAATAAAATATATACAGAAGATGTGTTCAAACTAAAAGCTTTAATAGATTTATAAAAGGTCATATGTGTCTAGAAAATTAGTGGAGAACATTAAATAGTTTATATATTATTTATTTTATTATTTTTAAAACCATTTATTTGGTTTATCTCTTAATAAAATAATTACTACAACATTTTTTTATAATTATTTAATATACTTATATGTTTCATAAAAATTAAAAATAAAATACTATGATGAAGATAAATCTATTAACTGTAACAATAAAACTTTTACATGAATTTATCATCTTAAAATCACAATAGTTAAATTGTTATATTTATTAAATTATGAAGATGACAACTTTGGCATCATTTAAAATAAAATAATATAAGTGTCATAATTGCATGTATAAGACTCCAAGTGGACAAATATTCGACCATTGGTTGATTATAGTTTACATTTACATGACCAATAAGTTTTATTTAGGGTTTTGTGCCTTTTATGGTCACTATTAGTTTAATAAAAACAATATTTTTGATTTTTCACTAGATAAATAATTTCTGCATCACTATTGTGTCACAATTAATGATAATTATTTAATCCCAAAAAATTCTAAATAAATTCTCATGATGTAGATAATTTTTTTATCTTTCTCTAGACTATTAATGTTCGATGTTTCATGAAGTTTATTACTAACATAAAATTATTATACTTATAGTATTTAAGAGAGTGACATGTTGTCACTTTCTTTGGTTTTAATAATAATTAAATTATTTTCATGGACAAAAGTCCATTAAATGAATCTAATCCGACCTTAGGTGATATGGGTCGACGTTTAGTCATCCAATTGGATTTTTCCAACTGTTAGGGTAATTTTATAATCTTATATTTACCCTTAATTACCCGATTTACCTTTAACTATAGTAAATAAAATTTTCCGTATTTACTATTCACAATGCCCAAAAATAAAAAGTAGCTTATTAACATAATTTGGACCCACTGACTTGAAATATGGAATCAATTTTTCCAAATTCAATACACAAAAGTTGCAGAAATTAAATTAAAATTAATCCCGTTGTGGAAAGAAAACGGGGTTTTCTTTAAAACATTGCAAAAGATTGAATTGATTTAACCTACGAATTCAAGGTAAAATCAATGGTAAATACATACATTATATTAAATGGTAAAAATATATTCTATTTATACTTTAAAACCATTCAATATTATAATTTAACCACATAAGATATTACGATGAAAATATTGTTTTTAATTAAAATATAGCGTGTTTTTACTATTTATTAAAATACGAAAGTCATCAGAATAAAATGAAAAATTTATCCAAAGTAAATTTTTATTTCTTGACTCCAAATAATAATTTTATTTTGTCAAATGTAACTTATAATCATTTCAAAAACTATATTTAAAGTGGGTGCGCCATCAAAAGGCAGCAAAACTGTATTTTTTGAATAATACTTATTTTACCTGAAAAATATATTTTGTTCTCATAACATGTTCTAGAAAATGTGTAAGATAAATAATAATGTTATAAAATTCAAAATTTAGTTAATACTATTCATAACGGCTAGTTCATAATAATATTATAATAATATATCGTTGTTTAGTAAAACCCGGTATTGCGTACAACACACGCTATCGAGGAAGGTCGCGATTGCGTGTAATGCAAGCCAAGTAAGGGTTGTGTGTTGTGAAAGAATCCTTCGTTGTTTCGTATAACATAATCCAACAGTATTTCATTTATACATTCAATATATATATATATACTCAATGTTGTGTAGAATAACTATTATCAAAATTGTGTGTAACACGATCCAAGTATAGTGTTGCGTATACTGCAAGCTAATATAGTGTTGCGTATAGCCCAAGGTAATCTTGGTGTAGCATACAACACAAGACATATTTTTCATAAAATCTCAGGGTGTTACACTCTACCCCCCTTAAAATGAATTTCGCCCTCAAAATTCGTCGGGGTTATAAATGGTTCAGTACTCGATAGTTTGTTTAATAGAAACCCACATCATAAAAAGGAATACCAAAACATGGCTTTAAAAACTAAAGTAAGAAATGTAATGGTTACCCAAATTAACTCATCACTGGGATTCCACATAGGAGAACATAGGTGAAAATATGGATATGGAAGAAAAATCTAACCATCATGTTCTGTTGGAGAGTGGTAGAGAACATGGCTTTGAAAAAGCCAACAATAACAAAGCTATTGATTTGTAATGATCTAAGATACCATCTGATTCATCGGATATAAGGGATCTAGGACAACATTTTTGGTTTTAAAGATCATTTCCCTATAGTTGATGAATTAAAAGAAATACTTGCATGATTTTGGTACAATCTCACTGTTGTTCATGAATTGAACAATTTCCACTTCATCCCTTAAAGGAATGAAGTTGAATTTGTTATTCGTGATGTGTTAGCAGATCATGTGATAGAATGATGGGTCATTCCATATCTTTCAAACAAAAGGTTAGAAAAAGTTACAAGTCAATATTATGGTTAGATTAATCGTATATGGTTCCAAAAATGAACTTATACTTCATATATCATATCGTTTAATAAAATAAAACTAGTTTCTACTAACCAGGGACTTCCTGTAGGCTAGTGGTAGGCGATAAAGGTCAGTTGCACTTCGGTTGTGGGTTCGATTCCCACAGCCTTGTCCGACACGATGGGTTGTCGCCCGTCCTGCAGGTTTTCCTTTTTCTAAATCTATATTACTATAACATCCCATAAATAATATCAAAAAAAAATTCTATCATTAAAAAATACTAACTTGTGTCCAACATAATCCATTCCAATCTTTAGGCTTATCTAAAATACTTCGGTCCAAGCTCATAGTATAAAGGAAACGATTACTTGAAATGTTATCAACCAAGCATGTGAATACCATCATTTATCCCCCATATATCTTTTTGGTCACATTCCAATCTTGTGAATACCTTAATCATGTATTCTCTTGAATAATGAATACACATTAAACCTTAGTGAAAAATATGAATGCTGTCAAAAGTTAACTCTTTCCACATACCAAAATCCAAAAATTCTATATACTCAAACCGTGATATAACCTTATCCTTATATCAGTCATGAGATCATGAATACTATCAAACATTTAATTTTCTCTTTATCCCTTCATTATGCGCATATCATAGACATTCCAAAAATATCTGAATAACCTTTCATAGATACTGGTACCATTAATCACACACTTTCAAAACTCAAGGAATGGCAACAGTGTAACAATCCTTAGATGTCTCTTTATTCCATAGTACCATGAGATTACTTATACAACAATACACATGATAAACATGTAATCATTCCACTATATTCTTAAACCATTGACCGAGATTCAACAATTATTTCATCTCACATATCATTTGTAGTCTCTTCACCATCATCAACATAAATACTACCCATACGACCATACTGATTCTCTTCATGAGACTTTCCCTTAGAGAATTGGTTTGCATAATGCCCGTACATTCCAAATTTAAAAAATTTAACCATTGTTGATGTCATAGAAATACCATTATCATCATCCCTGGTGTTAACTGAACCTTTTCCTTTGCACTTACTAGCTTTGTGTCCTTATTTTCCACACCCAAAGCATCTTCCAGTTCCTTTGAAACATTCTCCTTGATTCCTCTTCCCACATGATTTACATAGAGGAAATTGAACTTTCGTTCCTCTATGATCATCATGAAACTCCATCTTTCTCTTATTAGCCGAGTCAGGAAACTTACCAAATTTTACTTTATTGATCATATTATGAGATTGCTGATTCGGCATAATAATGATGTTTGGACTTCCAAATCCCATTTCATTTGGTTTCTCATGAAGAATATCATTCCATTGTCCATCATATCCTCGATTATCATGAATCATCTTGTTTCTATCCATTTTCTAAAACCCAAAAAGAATAGCGTGAGAGGAAAAAATCATGCTAGGGAAAGCAACATAGCAAAGGGGGAGTACCCTCAATATCTAACTTCTAAGGTTAAATTATAAGATCGTTACCGTAGTTCTATGACCATATCCTATACGTATACTTATCCTTAGGGACATCCCTAGATATACCTTAGAAATATCTCTAGGGATCACACTAACATTTTCGCATCCTAGTTTCCAAAGTTTGACTAAACTTTTCCTCTAATACCAACTGTAGATACCCAAAGATTAACGTACATGGACATTACATTACTCTAGTGGAATACTCAAGACATAACAAAAACAGACACACAAGGACTGTAATAGTTTAGTGTCTTTGGAAACTTGGAACATAATCTTCTAATCATGGTGAAAGATCTTCAACATCTCCCATAAAGATCTTTCCCCTTTTCTTTACCTAAAACCTTTCTTTATATCCTGTGGAAAAGAAATCATAAAAAGGGTGAGATCAAATTCTCAGTAAGGGTAAGCATGTATAAAATAAAACATACCATATACATTTGAACTTAAAAACATGAACATAATGTTTAAACATCAAAAGCTTGAGAAATGACATAAAACATGGATGTAAGTAAGGCATAGATCATAAAGAAACATTAAGAATGACAAAATATCATGGGAATAAAACATGTAATTCTGGAATCCATTAAGCTCATGTAATGATTTCCATATTAGCCAAGGCATTGCTGCCAAGACCATCTTAGTGGACAAAGTCCCTTTCTGAATCGAGTTCACTCCTCGTTTAAGTCCTGTTTTACTGAACCGGTTTAACCTGCCATTCCAGCCATGTCTATCTCATGACATATAAATCTTTACCCAATGCATTTGAGGGAGATATAGGTCCCACCCAACTCATAATTAAATCATTCTTACTTGTTCCACAAAATAAACATACATCATTCATAATAACCCAACGAATAAAATGGATTTTATAAAAATAATCTCATCATCACATAAACCATATAAAATAAATGGATATCATTTCATAATAAGAAAAGTGAAACCATGTAAATCATAGAGACATTATATTTGAAACATACACATATGAAATAATGTCATCTTAGATGGAAAATGGTTTTGTGAAAACACTTGAAATGAATTCTTGAGGAAAATATCCTTTCTTCTTCAAAATCATTTTATTTTCACAAAATGTCATCAAATTTTAAAAGAAAAGGATTTTGTTGAAAATATTCATGAAATATTTTGGAGTAACCTTCATTAAAATAAGGCTTTATAAAACTGTAAAAATCCGTTCGTGCCGTATAAGTTAAAAAAACATTCTTCTCATACTTTTGTCGGAAAAGTCAAAAAGTACCTCGTAAAAGAAAGATTCCATACATACCATGTATTAAAAGTCAAAAATGGGTAAAAATAAAATTAAACATACATGATACCATTTTTAGGAAACATGGACATGGGTGATAACAATAACTCCAGTAAATACATACGAATAAGCAATCTCGGATAAAAATGAGATTTGCGAAATTATCCTTTACCTTATGTCTGATATGCTTCGTATATATCCGAACCTCCTGTATAATGATTTAAATAATGTCATTGACTTATTAAAGAATCATATTCATTGTTATGATATCATATATGGTTCACTTATGACTTTATATTACCCGTTCTTTTGTAAATTCCATGTTAAAGAGTGTTTTGGGTAAAATCTTTTCATTTGTCGTCCATGTTTAGACTTGTCGTTCTTGATATTATTACTTATATACTGATTTACATAATTCCAGAATTTAAAACATGATTTATATATAATATATATTCATAATATACATATTTATTATAGATTGATAAAAGGAATTAAATACACCGTTCATGGAGACGGTAGGCCGTACGTACGCATGAACGATGTTTCCGTTTCCCTTTTGAATTGAATGGAATTAAGTAAATGATATACATATATATATATACATAAATCCTGTATCATTATTATGTCATATATTTTATTATTATTCATTATATATACTTTATAATCATTCATGAATGGATAACATGGAGAATGAATCTCATCGCGTCGTGGAGATGGTAGTCCGTATGTACGCACGAGCGATGATATCGTTCTCATAACTATCGAATAGAATTGGAGTAGATGATATAATATATCAGAATCATTATGATGTTATAATAACCATATATAGTTATTCTTTACACCATTATACCCATCCATGTAAGGTGTTGGTGGAAAAATAGATTACACCACGGCGTGGAGACGGTATTCCGTACGTACGCACGCGGGGTGATTTTGTTTTCCGTAGGATGGATAGATGGGGAAATAGGGTTGTTTCATATTTATAATAACATATCAGTATACGAGTGATACTGATGTTATTACTTCATAATTAAACAACCTAATAAGAAGAAGTGGAAGATGAAATAAAGGTGAAAGAATCGGTAACAGAAACTACCTCTTCTTTGAAGCGCCTCTTTGAGACCTCCTCTTATGGCACTAAAATTGGTCTTTGAAAAAGACCAGGACCTCTAGGGTGTTTCTAGGGAAGTGGAGAAGAAAATTGGTCAGGGTTTGGACGAGCTTGAATGCTCAAAGTGGTGTTTGGAAGAGAGGGAGGAGGTGCCCTTTTATAAGGGAGGAGAGGGGCACCTTTGGAATTCTCAAAAATATTAATTTATAATAAATCTAACTCCACATAAAACCCTCCATAAATGACTCATATTAGAATATTAGATGTGATAGGGTTGTAATCGCATCAACCAATCAAATTTAGACATGTTTGGATCTTATTTTAAACCTTATCATTTTGATTTATCCTTATTTAATCTATTTAGGTTTATTTGTGGTAATAAAATTCTAAATTTTAAATTATAACAAATAATTAC
This sequence comes from Viscum album, assembly GCA_963277665.1. NCBI lineage: Eukaryota > Viridiplantae > Streptophyta > Magnoliopsida > Santalales > Viscaceae > Viscum > Viscum album. The sequence continues at coordinate 481,691,153 of OY728162.1, forward strand.
TTATTTGTTGTGAATTTCCAATAATTGTTTACTTCATTACATTATAGGCCATATAAATTTAAATTTTCAATTTTTAAATATTTCTGTGATTTTTAAACAATTTTATAATATGTTATTCTTGTAAAACAACAATAGTGTCAATTTTGACACTATTCATTTATTTGAATTTAAATAAAATATATACCAAAGATATGTTCAAAATAAAAGCGTTAATAGATTCATAAAAGGTCATATGTATCTAGAAAATTAGTGGAGAACATTAAATAGTTCATATAATATTTATTTTATTATTTTTAAAACCATTTATTTGGTTTATCTCTTAATAAAATAATTACTACAACATTTTTGTATAATTATTTGATATACTTATATGTTGCATAAAAATTAAAACTAAAATACTATGATGAAGATAAATCTATTAAATGTAACAATAATAATTTTACTCTAATTTATCATCTTAAAAGCACAATAGTTAAATTGTTATATTTATTAAATTATGAAGGTGACAACTTTGGAATCATTTAAAATAAAATAATATAAGTGTCATAATTGCTTGTATATGCCTCAAAATGGTCAAATATTCGACCATTGGATGATTTTAGTTTACATTTACATGACCAATAAGTTTTGTTCAGGGTTTTGTGCCCTTTATGGTCACTATTAGTTTAATAAAAACTATATTCTTGATTTTTCACAAGATAAATAATTTCTGCATCACTATTGTGTCACAATTAATGATAATTATTTAATCCCAAAAAATTATAAATAAATTATCATGATGTAGATAATTTTGTTATATTTATGTAGACTATTAATGTTCTAAGTTTCATGATGTTTATCACTAACTTAAAATTATTACACTTATAGTATTTAAGAGAGTGACATGTTGTCACTTTCTTTGGTTTTAATAATAATTAAATTATTTTCATGGAAAAAAGTCCATTAAATTAATCTAATCCGACCCTTAGGTGATATGGGTCGACTTTTAGTCATCCAATAGGATTTTTCCAAGTGTTAGGATAATTTTATAATCTTATATTTACCCTTAATTACCCGATTTACCTTTAACTAGAGTAAATAAAATTTACCGTAGTTACTATTCACAATGCCAAAAAATAAAAAGTAGCTTATTAACATAATTTGGACCCACTGATTCCAAATATGGAATCCATTTTTCAAATTCAATATACAAAAGTTGCAGAAATTAAATTAAAATTAATCCCATTGTGGAAAGAAAACGGGTTTTTCTTTAAAACATTGCAAAAGATTGAATTAATTTAACCCACGAATTCAAGGTAAAATCAATGGTAATGACATAAATTATATTAAATGGTAAAAATATATTCTATTTATACTTTAAAACCATTCAATATTATAATTTAAATACATAAGATATTACGATGAAAAAATTTGTTTTTAATTAAAATATATCGTGTTTTTACTATTCATTAAAATATAAAAGTCATCAGAATAAAATGAAAAATTTATCCAAAGTAAATTTTTATTTCTTGATTCGAAAGAATAATTTTATTTTGTCAAATGGATGTTATAAACATTTCAAAAACTAGATTTAATGTGGGTGCGCCATCAAAAGGCGGCAAAACTGTATTTTTTTAAATTCTTATTTTACCCAAAAAAATTATTTTGTTCTTATAACATGTTGTAGAAAATGTGTAATATGAATAATAATGTTATAAAATTCAAAATTTATTTAATACTATTCATAACGGCTAGTTCATAAAAATATTATAATAATATATCGTTGTTTAGTAAAACCCTGTATTGTGTACATCACATGCTATCGAGGAAGGTCGCGATTGCGTGTAATGCAAGTCTAGTTAGGGTTGCGTGTTGTGCAAGAATCATTCGTTGTTTCGTATAATAGAATCCAACCATATTTCATTTATACATTGAATATATATATATATACTCAATGTTGCGTAGAATAACTATTATCAAAATTGTGTGTAACATGATCCAATAATAGTGTTGCGTATACTGCAAGCTAATATGGTGTTGCGTATAGCGCAAGGTAATCTTGGTGTAGCATACAACACAAGACTTATTTTTCATAAAATCTCGTGGTGTTACAAAGCTCACGTGAGTCACACTTGGTGTGAGAAACAAGAGGTAGAAATAACCCTAACGATGCACAATTTAACGTCATATAGGACATATAAGAGTCTGTGCAGTTTAAAGTCTTATAGTAAGGACTTTGGGGACTATGCAGTTTAATGTCAAGCAGTAAGGAAAAAAGAGGGGCTATATATTTTAGTGTCATATAGAATGTACCAAAGAGAGGACTATGCAATTTAATGCCATGCAGTAAGGACAACACAGTTTAACATCATATAGGATGAAAGAGGGACAACACAGTTTAATGTCATGCTGGATGAAAGGGTGTTTTACACTTTAGCATCATGTATCTAGGATGTACTGTATTTGTGTTACACAAAATACATATTCAAGAATCTTGCATTGGTTGGAGTTGTGATGAGTTCTCCATCCATTGAGATTAAAGAATAAGCTCCATTGGAGTAGACCTTATGTATTGAGTAGGGTCCTTCCCACTTTGGCTCAAGCTTGGGAGGTTTCTTTCTTGGTATCATTGGAGTTCTGAGAACCAATACCAATTCTACTTGAATGAATGAATGAAGATGAACTTTTTTGTTGAAATCCCATGCTATTCAATTCTGATAAACTTCTATGTGGTGCAGGGTGCACAATCCTTTTTCATCTAGTCATTCCAATTAATCCAATCTCTTTTGAGATTGTTCATCTGTAGATGACGGATCACAAATGTCTACTCTAAGTGAAGCTAATTGAACCTCAATGAGAATGACTGCATCTATTCCATATACCAAAGAATATGGAGTTGACCGCGTAGCAGTGCGGGTGGTGGTTCGATTAGTCCATAAAGCATGTAAAAGTTTATCAGGACATGATTTATTATATTTATCCACTATATCTTGTAGTATGTTTGAAAGGGTCTTATTGAAGGCTTCTATTTGTCCATTGGCTGTTACATGATACTGAGATTAATGGTTGGATTTAATGTTGCATTCTTGATACAACTTCCTTATCTCGGATGAACAGAAGTTAGTTCCATTGTCCGTCAATATGTTATGAGGGATACCAAATCTATTAATGATGTTAGACTTGATGAAGCTAACAATGCATTAATAACTAACTTCTTTGAGAGGTATTTCCTCTGACCATTTGGAAAATAAGTCAGTAGCAGTAAGAATATACTTAAACTGCTTAGATGTAGCCGAACGGTAAAGTCCTACTACATCCATTCCCCATGTGGCAAATGGCCAAGAGTATTTAGTTGTATGAAGAAACTCTGGGGGTGGATGAATGAAGTTGGCACATACATGGAAATAATGACACTACATAGTGAAATCAACATAATCATGTATCATTTAAGGCCAACAGTATCCAAGCCTTCGAATTTGATCAGACATTCTATGTGCAGACTGGTGGGCACCACAGACTCCTACATGTACTTCTTTCATGAAAACCATTGTCTCTTCACCATCAATGCATCTGAAGAGAATTACATCAAAACCTCGCTTTTATAGAATTTTTTCTAGGGGATCTGGGATATCATAAAGAGTAAAATTGACCACATGTCTCCAGACTTGTTCCTTCCCGGCTATATCAGGTGGGAGTGTTCCATTTTGATGGTATTCCATGATATGTGTCATCCATAATGTAGTATGAACATATGGTTCAGAAATGGGACTAATTTCATTGATTTTCACTATTCTTATTTGAACATAAGGTGAAACTGTACGATGGTGGGAAAGATTGATGATTGTTTTTTCCCGATTTGGATCTGCCAATGCTGTGGCTATATTAACCAGTGCATCATCTTGGGTATTTTGTGACTGTGAGACATAAGAAAAATTCAGTTCTGAGGGAAATTCTGCCATTAACTCTATGACATAATCATACAAAGGATTAACTCTTCTTTTATGATGGAATAATCCCCATTGACTTGTTTAATTACCAGGTATGAATCACCTTTCACCATTAAGTGATTCACCTTTGCCGGAAGTGCCAACTCCAATCCAATTATGAGAGCATGATATTCTGCTTCATTGTTTGTACCACCTTCTAACAGTTAAAAGGAATAAGGCAACACTGCCTTTTCTGGGGAAATAAGGATTATTCCTAATCCAACATTATTGAGTTTAAGATCTTCCATTATCTTCCCTGTTGGACTTCTAGAAGCACCATCAATGTACATTACCCATGTTTGAGGATTATCTTGTAGAGGGAAGACTTCCTCATCAAGAAGTTCAATATCAAAAGATGTATCCTCTACTGAATGGTGTTCAACAAGGAAATTAGCCTGAGTTTGGCCTCTTATTGCCTTTTGAGACACATACTAGATATCAAAATGCTGCAAAATAATTGCCCACCTTGCCAGATGTCCTGTAAGAATTGGACGACTAAGGATAAATTTGAGCAGGATATTGCGAGTTACCAATTGGACCTCATGATGTTGCAGGTAGTGTCTCAATTTCTGAACTACAAATATTAAGGATAGGAATCACTTTTCAATACTTGAAAACCAAGTTTCTACCTCAGTCATAGTCTGACTAAGATAGTAAAGGCTGTTCTAATTCCCAGCATCATTATTTTGGGCAAAGAAGGCACCCAATGATCTCTCTAAAGCTGTAACATAGAGGATAAGTGGTCTTCCTTCAATAGGTGGCATTAATACCAGTGGACTCAAGAGATATTTATTGATAAAATTGAATACCTCTTGACATTTTTCAGTCCACTGGTATGTGACTCTCTTCTTCATCAGTTTGGTGAATGGTAATCATTTTCCAGCCAGATTTGCGATGAAATGCCGAATATAGGCCAAGTGTCCTTGAAGTCCTCTTAATTCTCACAAATTTTGAGGAGGCTACATATCAAGGATTGATTTTGTCTTCTCAAGACCGACTTCAATACCATGGTGGCATACAAAAAAGCTGAGATATTTTCTTGAGTTTACCCCAAAAGCACATTTCAAGGGGTTCATCTTCAAATTGTGTTGTCAATGTTTGTGGAATATGATTTCCAAAACAGCTAAGTGATTAGAACATTGTCTGGATTTTACCACCAAATATTCCAGATAACATTAAAAAAATTTCCCTAAAAAGGGTTTTAAGATACGATGCAAGGCACATTGATATGTTTCACCTTCATTCTTTAGGCCAAAGGGAATTACCTAATAGAAAAACACACCATGAGGGGCTCTGAAGGATATACATTCTTAATCTTCTGGAGCCATTCGGATTTGATTATACCCATAATATACATCCATGAAGGAAAGTGCGTCATAGCTTGTTGTTTCATCAATTAAGAGTTCTGTGATCGGAACTGGAAAATCATCCTTGGGAAAATGTCGATTAAGATCTCTGAAATCAATGCAGACTCTAATTTGTCACTTTTTTTCACAGGGACAATATTATCCAGCCATTTGGGATATTGAACTTCTTTGAAGAATTTATCCTTGATAAGCTTATCCACTTCAGTTTCAATGTTGGAGGCATAAGTTGGGTGTTTTCTTATTTCAGCTTGCTTAAATCCTCGATGTTCTTCTGGTAAACCCAAATGATGGGTAGAAACATCAGGATCAAGCCATGACATTTCTGTATAGTTCCAAGAATATAATCTTGATTCTTCTTTAAAAATGAAATATACATTTCTTGCTCTTCAAGAGTCATGGCCACACTAATTAAAGTGGGGTGTGGATCTTCTTTTGTACCCAGATTTATTTCTCTGAGTTCATCCATAGTGGTAGAGATACCTTCTTCAAATGATGGAGGAGCATTTATGAGATCATCCTCCTCTTATTTAGTATGTTTTACTTCATTTTTTTATAATTTCATAGTAGATGATGAAGTAAAATGTTAATGATTAGGATAGAAGTTAAAATATGAACATCTTAAAGAAGAGGATACCATTTCTGACCCTATTAATGATTAAGGGTCTTCCTTTGGTAATAAGGAGGAGATAATGGATTGAGAATCGACATCATTGTTCATCTCTGGAATTGCTATAACTTCTACTCGCCTGGTTTCTAAAGAATATAATTGTTGGATTTCAGTAGATGAAATGAAGACATCTCCATTTGAGCTTTCATCATTGCCTGGGGAATTAGAAATTTCTACCATGTTGTCTGGCCTAGTTGCCATAATTGACATTGTGGAAGTTTCCATAAGAATATTTGGATTTGGGTCTATCCTGTCAATTTGACTGATAGGCAACACATAATCGGTACTCACATGTATGAATGGGTTTACTGGAAACTTTTTCAAACCATATGGAGCATTAATTTTTGTAACCTCCTTTATCATAGATACCTCTTTTCCCTCAATGTGATAGAATTATGCCTCAATCTATTGAGATTCACATGTTTTAAATAGGGCTTTATCACCATACAATGTCCCAATTTGACCATTGAAACAATATTTAATACATTGATGGTAAGATGAAGGTATAGCCTCATGTTGATGTAGCCAAGGTCTTCCAAGAAAAATGTTGAAGGCTATGTCATGATGAACAACCATGAAATCTGAATTGGATACAAGATCCCCAAACAGAGTTCTGAGTGTAATCTCGCCTAGAGGTTCTTGTTCATTTTTATCATATCCTTGCAACATCAAAGTAGAAGGAGATAAATCAGATTTGGTGAGGCCCAATCGACGAAGTGTACGAATTGGGTTGAGGTTGACTCCTGAACCATTATCAATGAAAGATCTTTGGATGTATACATCATTGACATTTCCAAAAAAATACAAATGTCTAATATGTCCATGCACAACATCATCTCCATCTTCATCTGTAAAAGATATCACTTCATGGAATTCTACAGGATCAATCTCTACATGGTAGACTTCAGCCGCATCAACTATTGTTTTGAATTCCTATGGACTTGACAAAGCCTCAATGAGTGCCTCCCGAAGATCCTCTGATAAATTAAAGTCATCTAGAATTGATAACATGGCTGGTACTTGGTCCAAATGTTTCACGTAATCATACTTTTTGTCCAAAGTTCTGTGTTTCCCAACAGGAACATGTGGTTTCGCAGGTGCCTTAGAAGTTGACGCTTTGGAAGTAAATGCATATTGTATCAGGGTAGGAGTTGGAAATACTTCTGGATTTGGAAGATTAGACCGACTAGGTCTATTTAATTGATGAGCGGAAGAAGGTGTAACTTCTAACCGATCTTCCAAAAAACCTTTTCCAGGACTGAATCTTCCATGTGTGGAAGAACATTATTATTCTTGTTGAGCCCACTGAAGGGCTTTTCCACGAGTTTCTACTACATATATAGTTCTATTAGGGGTAAAATTGAAATAGTGGCTTCTGGAATATCCACGTCTTCCTCTGTATCTTACACCTCTGGAACTACCTCTAATTCCTCTTTTGGATATAGGGAACTCAGACTCATCATGATCAAAATGGTGATTGGCATATGGATCCGTTAAGTGAATCATATTAACAGAACAAAAGATCAACTCTTCATCTGACGAAGAATATGCCTTATTAGCCAATTTAGGTTGTGCCATTTGGTGGGGTGGAGCCCGTAGTGCTGATGTAGATGGCATAAAATATGCCAGAGTCAAAGACAACATGGGCTTTGACACGAGCTCATCTTCTTCTGACTGCTCTTCATTCTTCAAATTATGCTGCCTCTTTGAAGATTTTCCTTCTAATGAAGGGAGTTTTGATGTGGTATTCATAGCATAATACACAATTACTTTCTTCAATTTCATTCATAAAATGGCATGAGTTTGGTTGATCATTTTCCTAACCGTCCAATCATCGTATTTCAGCGCATTCTTGCTTTTGACTTCGTGACACTCACCTTCTTGCTCTGGATCTATATCAGTAACACATGATACCTAGGCTGAAGAACCTTTCTGTTTTACTTGTCAAGAGTCAACCATCTTTTGCAGGAGGTCTTTGAAGACAAAACACTCATGAATGGGATTCCCCAACATCTAATGAAATGGGAAATAGTTGGGAAGATCTTAATCTCTTTCCTTGATCGGAATTTTAGGTCTTTTCAACTAAACCAAATTATTTTCCATAGCTGAAATGAAGTAACTAGGAACTTGTTCATTTCGGAAAGAATAAAATTTATTCTTTAACTCCTAAAATTGTATATGCCTTTGATATTTTTGATCATCTTGACGAAACGACCTCTATTGTTGACGCTCAGGAGGTGGATCCCTTCAATAAGATGAAGGTTTTGAAGTGAAAGCAGGTACATGTGCTTGTTTAAGGGTGATTGTAGCAGTCTCTGCTTTACCCATTATTCTTCCTAGAGTTGATGGAATTACATGAGTTTTAGCCTTAGTACAAATAAGAGAGTCTTCAATCTACGGAGTGATTGAAGTAAGGTCTTGAAACCCTCTTGTGTATTTCACAGGGATCAATGGTGTTCGTAATTAATCACACATATTTTCCACAAAGATTGGCAACGACTCTTCTTGAGGGAGTGATAAGCTTAAGGAAAATGTTAATCCATTCTAGCGAGCAATGAAATCCAAAACTCTTTCATTTTCACTTTTCTTACAATTTGTAAGATAAAAAATTGTCGTCTTTGGTAATGTTGAGCTGAATTGAAGAAGGAACCGTTGAAAGAGATCTTCCCATCTGGTAATTGACTGGGATTGCAAGCTTGTATACTAGAAAAGGAAGGCCCTTATAATGACTATACAAAACACCTAAGCTTAACTGCTTCTTGTTGTTGAGGAGTTCCCATCATAGGATCAGAATGAGAGAAAAAATGTGTTAAGTGTTATTATGGATCTCTGAACCATCAAAAATTGGGAATGTGGTACATGAAAATTTTGCTGGGGGAGGAATTGCATCCACCCATTTAGGGTAGGATCTCTTTTCTGGATGAATTTGTGCACTCTTTCATTTTATAGCTTCCAATTGAGCTATTAATGATCAATGTTAGTAATTAATTTTGAGAAACATCTGGTTGAGCTTGGACCTGAGTTGGTTCAATAATTGGAGTTTGGACTGGTGTGGTGACTGGTACTACAACTGATGGTGGTACTACCGGTTGTTGTTGCGCTTGAACCATAGGATTAGACCTGTGAGGGTGTACTGGTAAAGGAGGATATTCTTGATCCATCGTAGTAGATGCAACAAATTTCCTTGACTGACTGACTCCATCATGCTTAGGAGGAAGACTACCCTGAAGTAGTTATGCATTTAACCACTTTAATTCCTTCATTTCTTCCTCTTGTTGTGCAAACCTTTGCTCTAGTGAGAGTTATTGGACTTCTCCATAGGAAGGGTGGAATGTAACCTGATTTTTTCCTTTCCCCTTGTTGGACACCTTTCGGAGAGGGGGGGTTGGTTATTTGTAGGAGTACCTAAATTTTGGGTAAGCCTTTGATTTCTTGTACGCACACCTTCTTCATTTGCCTCTGTGTGTACAACCTCTTGAGCAGGAACTTCTTCATCCAGTCCCTCTAAGTGAGCCTCAGGTTCTGGAGGATCAGTAAAAATGACATTGATGACATTTATCGATGCATAACACATTGTATCCCTTCTATCATAATTTCTGTTATTCTGCCTTCTTCCACGTCCTTTATGAGAAATTTCCTTTTTTTGAGTTGATCCCTCAGGAAGTTCTTATTGAACCATAATTTGGTGGGAATCTCTTGATAATTCAGCTCTGCGTTCCTATTATGGCTTCTTCCCTAATCGAGATAAGACCGACTTTCGTTGAGGATGAGATTGAGGATTTGAAAAAGTCCCTATTCCGGTGGACTGGGGATTTTCCTTCTGTTCCTTCTCAACCCCTCGAATCCTATTTGTTGATTCCAAGGGTTAGGTTAAAAGAGTCCCCAGTCTGGCAAGCTGAGGTTGTTGTTGAGCTGCTACATCTAAGACTTTCTTAAAAGCTCTCTTGATTTTGCGGACATTAGTCCGAAAATTGGCCAGATGAATCAACCTACATCCACTCAAATTACCTGGCTCAAATGACCATTTGACGATTTCTGAAACATCTATGACCCGATGATATGCATTCTCTAAATGAGAGTCCTGTTCAATATTCTCATTTTCCTAATGAATGAGTAATTCAACAACTTGTTCTCTATATGCCTAACTTTGGGAAGAAATAGTTGAGGCCTATTCCTCAGCAAGCCTTTGATTATACACAAAACCAATTGGTTGTGGCCAGCCATGGGCAATAACATTGCATGAGACCATTTTTGGTGGGTTTTGTTGACTAGAGAGTACAGTGAAATGAAGTTCTCCATGAACAACCCATCCCCTAATATCAATACCATATGGGGAATTGGAAATTATTTAGAGCAATATTTTTAGTGCGCCAAGGCATGAATTCTGAAGGGCTCTTTACTGCTTTTCTACCTTTGGATATCGGGAAACTGAGTGAGATGCCAAGTCAATTGGGCTTTGCAACCCTTCTATTATCTTAACATGATTTTAATATTAATCATAAGATAATTTTTTCTTTTTCATGTGATAAAGAGTTTTCCACATGTTGAGACGAATATCGTGAATACAATCTTCCGTCAAAATTTATGGAATATCATACTTATAGTCATCCAAAGTCCCAAACATGACTGGTACTTCACCTTTCGCCAATTGATTTCTCATATTCAGCACTTCTTCATTGTCATTCGATGAATATTCTTCTACCTAATTAGTCCAAAGCTGGTTCTTCTTGTATGCTTTATCAGATTTAACACGACTGGTTGAGAATTCATCAATCAAATTAGACGATTAAGGACCTAGGGTTGGTTCGGAGATTGACCTACACCCCGGGCTATCTTCTAATTGAGAAAATATTTCACCTACTAGCGGTAAAGCATCAGACATGACTAGCTTCACATTTTCAAGTGCCTCAAGATAAGAGGGATTTCTCATTACTGCATTTTCCTATGAAGAATTTTCCCAAAAATGTGAATTACTACTGCAGAGATGAATTTCACAGCTAAATTTATCATCATGGGGAGGACCACCATGGTGGGTTACAACAAAAGATGGAACCATTTTCTTCTTGATCTTTTGGCCACGTAGAGGGTTATCATGGATCTCATCTAAAGATGATACTTCGAGATCGACTGAACTGTCATGAAGCAAGACTTCAAGAGGAAGTGTCTGATAAAGACCTTCAGAATTGTTGTTCCAACTATTGGGAAGTGAGAGAGTAGAATCTCGAGTTGCAATAGATAATTGTCTGAGAGATTCATGAACTCTAGCATCGAGCACGAACTTATTATATATTGGCTCCTGATTTCATGATTGTGCTAAATGGGTCATTTTCTTAGAAGCCTTCTTACTCACATTGGGAACCACTTGTTGACAAAAGTGGTTATTATGGGCAGGTGTATGTGCCTTCTCAGGAGAAATAGTCAGGTTATGCTGATTATCACCATTAAAATCGGGTGTATATACCTGACATGATTGTACGTATGGCATGGGGGAGTATACTCTACAACCCTCTTGGACTGGGATAGAGGTGTGTATCTTTTCTGGAGTGATATGTTGATGTTTCACTCCACTAATAGGGATAGATTTATGATTCTTTCCCTGTGATGCTACTGAAGTTGTTATAATATTCTGACAGGCATCCAGAATATGGGCATGGATTTTCTTATTCTCTTTCACCATTTTCAGAATGTGATTGGTGACTTCAGCAACTAGAATGGGAATATACGTCCATTCCGTGCTTGGAGTAGGTGTGTATTCATGTTCCTGTCCCCATTTTCCTGTTAGTGAATTCTGTACTCATGTGTGGGGGCAGAGAGTTGAGTCTCTTCCAAATTTGTCGTCAGAGCGTTCCGACTGACTTCTCAGGGTTCTACCAAACAAGACTATTGGCAGGTTTGATGAACATTGGTTGGTGTATGTTCCTATTGTGTATTCTTCATCAAGTATGGTTGATGATTTTCCTTCAATACTAGCAGATGAAACTGCAGAAAGAATTGTTGATTGTAAACAGGTGTATGTCCCTGCTTATCATTTTCCACCATATTAGATTGGCGAGCTTTTTTGGGTGTAGTCAGACAAGCCTACTAACTAGTTGATGAATTATAAACAGGTGTATATATCTGCCTATAATACTTCACTGGAATTTCCCAGCGGGATTAGCATGTTACTGCCAGACGAGTCTGTTGGGCAGTAATATCAGGATGGATGGGTGTATATTCCCATTCGTTATTTTCCATCAAGTTGACTTGATGGACTTCTCAGAAGGGGTAGAAGTAAGAACCTACTCTCTGTTGACTAACGTTCTCCACTGATGGTTCATCTTGCATGCTTGGTTCTGAGGAACCTGAGTCGAACCCCTAAAGGTGATACCCTCGTCATGTTGAGGGCGCACTACCGCACGAGTCTGACGACGATTGTTGATGGGAGCCCTCAGGAAGGACTCCTACCTTCATGAATTATGTCCTTGAGAGAAATTCTCATTCACCTCCCTATAATATGGGAGGGACTGGTGATTGAATTCTGGGGATAACGATCCGAAACAGTTGGAGACGGTGGTTGGCACCACCTCCTTTTAAACCACTGGTCGTCGATGTCCGGACAACCAGGGTGAGTTGTTAACTTGGAGTGCTTGTCGAATGGCCTCCGGAGTCAGAATGGTACCATGTTGATGGTATTACTTATTTAATTCATTTGAAACCCAATGTTGAAGATGCTAAGTAGGTGATTTTGTCCTCAGAACAGATGAGGATGCATCAGGAGTAGCGGTAGAGGCATTCACAGGTGTGAATTTTAAGGAAGCCATTTCTGTAATGCAGAGAGATCTTAGAAAAGAGTTCCTTTTTGATATAACAGACATAATCATGATACGTTCATCCACTACATCTTTTATATGAACACATATGTTATTGATTGTTTTTTTGTCCCTCACATTGAGTTAAATAGGTGCCTAAACAATATGTAAAACATCATTTAACTTGGTTAAGGATTCACGTCGGGTTAACCATTTTTTGTTTCTTCTAGAAATGAGGATGACCTTGTTTGTTTAAGGTTCAAACATTCTAATAAATTTCTAACGGGTTTATTCATAGAACCAAAAACATCCCATGATTCTATATCCATTTGGACCTACTTTCCAAAGGTAGGTGCTCATTAGTTGTGGACCGCTGAGGCTTACGAATTTGCATTGGTTGAGAGTATGGGAGGTCAAACTCATCACACATTTTGGGGGTGGGTTTATTGTCTACTATGGGACTCTCTTGTAGATTTAAGTTATGTTTGTGAATCATTATTAATTTACAAATTATGAAAATGATCTTTCCTTTAGTTATGACAATCAATGACTGATATGTCTGAGATTTAGAGAATCTTTTATATGTGTTTGAGGTTCTTCATCAATAGAGAATAATATGTATTTATTAGAGATTATTATTCAATGGTATCCTTCAACACATTATATAGAAATATATTGGTCCTTATGATAACCATACCGGTTTTAAATCCACTCATTGGGGAACTTGATGTTTATTGTCATCCAGAAGGACATGGATTATTTTAGAGTTGGGATCGTCCCCGCGGATGGGCTACCTACATATCCTTATTAGAAAAGGAATTAGAACCCATGTAGTTCAAGTAAAGAAGTATAGGGTTTATGCATGATTGATGGCCCAAAGTGAGATGTCAAAAATTACTTTTACACTCTAACCTCACGTGAGTCCTGCTCGGTGTGAGAAACAAGAGGTATTTGTAAAGCATGAAGGTTGTGCCACGAAATATTCAATAATAAGAAATTATGTAGGGATTATTTATATGAGGATCGGGATTTACTTCAGGGAAGAAACCTCGGAACAAGATTCATAAAGGTATATGTGCTTTATGGAGATTTAAATACTTAATATATGGCTTACTGTTGAGAAGGATACAAAAATTAAGAGGGACTAATGATTGGGGTTTATTCCTGAGAAGGAAGCCCAAGTCAATAGAAATTTAGCCTAGGGATTACTCTTGAAAAAGAGGCCCAGGATAAGAGAAATTATGATTGGGCCTTACTTTTAAGGAGGACACCCAGATTAGGGAACTTTTGGCTTTTTCCTAATGAGGATTCCCATTAACAGGGTCCATAAAGGTAGTTATGCATTATAGAGATTTAGATTCTTAATTTGGGGATTATTACTAAAGAGGATTCCCAATAGGGGGGACTTGAACTTATGATGGGGGGTTACCCCAAAGGATGATTCCCAAGGTTTAGGGGACTTGTGATTGGGGCTTACTCCTAGGTAGGATGCCCAGATCAAAGATTCTCTCATGTTAAGGGATGAGGTTGAATGAAGGGAACATCTAATCATAGTGATATAATGTTATGTAATTCAAGAGGTTTTGAGAGATATTCCACATAAATCCTTTTACATAAGGAATCCAACAAAGAAACCATTCCATAAGTGGCTTTGAAGAGGGTTTTGAAGGCTAGATCTTGAAGAAGAGAGGGGGATTAGTGACAAAAGAGGTGAATAGGTTGGAGGGGCACACAAAAAGAGACAGGCACGCAAGTCCTGTTTGGGAACGCAAGTCCTGGTTGTGCGAGAATATTTGCACGACCTGGGTGCACTTGGGCGATGGTTAACTCAATCTCTTAGTATTATCCCTATATTCTTTCACAAGGGAGGAACACAAGTTCTATTGAAGGGATAAGGCGACACGCATGTTTGACCATTTCCCTAAAGGGTTTGGATACTTAGGAACACAATTTTTGATGAATTCCAACACTTAGTACTTATTCCTCCTATTTAGATCTTCCATTCTAGGTAAGAAATTACATTAGAAGTGTTCGGAATACTTCAAGTAGAGTATAGGGTGACAAGAACTTGAATCTGATTTTTGGATTTTTAGTCCTTGAAATTGGGGGCCCACATGGGTTATTTATAGGCTATTGAGGACTTTGGGTGAAATAAGATAGGGAGTGCAAGTGACTTGTGTGACCCATATGTGGAGCGCAAGTATACTTGTTTGACCAGCTTGGAACTTGTGCGACCTATGCTTAAAGAGTTCCTTGTTCATGCCTTTTCTATTTTTTGATGTTTCTTCAAAGGATGAATCTCTTTGTGCTTATGGTATTCCCCTTTGGTCATTCTTTGGACTCTGTGATGGATCTGAGAGCCAACACACCCAAATCATCATGATCACATGTGTATGCATTATGATCGACTAATCCCTCATCACATGCGTCTATCCAAGGTAAAGTGGGAAATGCACAATTATGAATGTCAAAAGATTCCCCAATTTATAATTGGATTCCTTAGGCATGAAAATAATCTGATTATATGGTAAATAAATGATACATTTCAGTATATATGAATGATCATGGATTCCTCCTTCAATACGCTATATATGAGTGGATCTGTTGATAATTATAAGCATTGTCTAGCTCCTTTTTCTTCTTTGATATGTCTGGAATCTTATTTATCTAATATTTTGATAATTTCCAACAATATCCATACCATAATTTATATTGAATTATATTGATTTCTTGGAATTTAATTTTGAGATTCTAAAAGATTCCCTTTTGAGGGATGCTCGCAAAAGCTCACCGATACAAGATTCTATATTTGTGATATGTTCTAACTATCTTGAGATCACTTGATATGAAGAGGTATCATCTAGGAAGGAGATATGTACTGAAGAATGAGTTTTTTGGATTTCTTCTGTTGCATTATTTTAGGGTCTTTTAGATCAGACCATCCATTACTTTAGTTTAGAGTCTTCAAACTTGGACCGTATGTTTCTTTAATTTAAGATATTTTATCATGGACCATCTATTTATTTATTTTATGGTCATTTATCAAGGACCATCTATTTATTTAGTTTATGGTCATTTAGTTTAGACCATGAATTTCTATAGTTTATTTTATTTCAACTTAAACCATTTATTTCTTTATTTTAGGCTCTTTTATCTCGGATCGTCTAATGCTTTAGTTTAAGGTATTTTAGTTCAGAAAATATATTTCTTTATTTTACCGTATTTTAGATCAAACAATCTATTTATTTTTTAAAAAGTTCTTTTACCTCGGACCATGTATTGATTTATATTATGTTCATTTAGATCAAATGATATATTTCTTTTTTTAATGTTCTTTTATCTCATACAATCTATTTATTTATTTTATGGTCTTTTATCTTGGACCATGTATTCATGGGATATTTTGTAGATATTCTAGGAATGAACCAAAACACTATGAGTTTATGGATTCTACCATGGTGTTTCTAAGGCTCATGATGGTCAGAATTACCTTTTTGGAGAGGGATTGGTTTGGTTGATGGACATAAGAACATATGCAAGAGACAAAAGAATGTATGCATAGTTATGTAAAGGGTCCTTGATGCCGGGTATCTTTTCGAAGGACTATGGAATTATTATGGTGGTAATATTGATGAGGATAAAATATAGTTGATAGAAAACCTGCCTGGGTAGTATTGGTATGGATGAAATATATCATAATTTGGTAGTTTGATTCTTGGAATATGAGATAGTGTAGACATGCCAGGTATGCCCCTTGGCATTCCTAAATTCTAGTTTCCACTGTAGTGTTGCAAAGGCTCACAAGGATCTAAGCTCCTTTTTGTAAAGGAGAATATGTAATTAGTTGTAGGGTCTGAAACCTTATGCATCAGTAGAATGAACAAGAAAATGTGATATCAAATTCTCTTTGAGGTATAAAGATGATTTGAGAAGGATCAAACATCTAGATGATGAAGTTGGGTATGGGTTGGAAGCTATCCAGGAAGGGTTCTGGCATGATAGTGCAGCTAGATCATAAAATGATAGTCGAGATCTAAATTATGTGATTTAAAATCACATCACATGAGACATAAAAGGATAGAAAAAGAAGTTCCGCAGTCTATATTTGACAAAAGGTGAAAAACATGGTGACATAACATCCAAGATATTGAATCTGTTTGGATAGTTTGGTACTGGGACTGAAAATCACGATATAGAGTGCTCGAATATGTAAAATTGGATAGAATAGTCATACAAAGTATATTTTAGACACACTGGGGTTTTGAGAGAAATCATGATGTTTTCAGGGCTCCTGATAATTTTAATTTCCTTTTTAGAGTGAATAATTTGGTTTGTCGCCATTGGATCATATGTTTGAGACATGGGAATGCATGCATAGTCAATAAGAGGGTCCTTGAAGCCAGATATCCATTCCAAGGGCCATGAATGGTAATTATGATTCTATTTACCAAAAATCATGAAGTGTGGTAGATAAAAGATGTATAATCCAAGTAGGGTTTGAATGCCTTAAAGGATTCTTCACTTCGTAGAAAACATATTCTCATGGCGATGAGATGCAACAAATATTTCCCTATATTTTCTAAGGACTAGTGGATCCAACATGCATAGACTGTAATTTTCTAGGGTTATGGAACATATGATATCTGTGCCTTTTATTATCGATCCCTATTTTTTCCTAAACACAGAAAATGATGATTTTAGTGGTTGGAGACTCAACTTTTGATCAGGTCTACCTTTGTGGGTTTTCGGCCTGACATTTTGTGTGTCTATTTTGTTGGTAGGTTATGCTCTTGAAAATTATAATATTATCTGATATATTTTAAGGTCATATAGATTTACCATTGCACAAATATTTTAGGGTCCTGACATACATGGACCTAACATGGAGGATGTGACACTAGTGTCTAATTAGGATACCCGTGGTTAAGAGTGCTCCAACACTTTTTTAAAAATAGAAGAGAAATGAAATAAATTATGACATGAGTTTCTCAAGACCTTATTAATGACATGGGATAGTCAAACCAGGAGTGGTTCGGACACACTGGGCTGGTGAGTGATTTCATTATGATGTCAGGTATCATAAGAATTGTAATGTCCCTTTTCAGAGTGACACATTTGGTTGAAGGGAATATGTGCACATACAAGAGCTATGGGAATCTATTCATAGTCAATAAAAGGGTCTTGATGTAGGGTATCCTTTACAAGGGCCATGGAAGGTTTACATAAACCTGATGCACTCAAGACATGAAGTGTGGTATATAGATTTAAGGTACTCTTAATGGATGGGGTAAGCACCCCATACTCTGGTTACCCGAGGTAATTCTCCTACGGTCATTTAATGTGGAGTGAAAATGGAAGATTTTATGCATAGATTATTGTCATGTTGTGGGGATAGGTTTCTATTCATGCATTTTATGTTTATGCGGTGAGGACAACATGTTGTGTAGTCTAAATTCAAGAAGTAAGGACATACTGCCATGTAGTTCAGCATCATGTGGTAAGGAAATGCATTCATTCAGTTTAACATCATGCTTTAAGGAGAATTCCGTACAGTTTAATGTCACGTTATAGGGACATATATGGAGTTTTTAGGGTCATTTGGACCAGCCTATAAGGTGGACTTCCTAACACGGGGTTTTGTATCCTAGTTCCATAATTAAATATGACATGAATGAGGACCATTGAGGTCTGACCCACACCTTGCTCCTTTCTAGGAAGATTCGAGTAAAAGGGACAAAAATAGTTATGGTTGCTGCTAGGCCCAAATACGAAATGTCTGGGAATCACTACATATCTCATGAAGGTGATAATCATGCCACACATAGTCCTGGAAAAGTAAATACATTACTCAGGTATGTCCCATACATAGAGGAGGGATTATATCCATTGACAGTGGCCACTATTCCTAGGTTTGGAGATCCAGGTGTCACTACGCATCTTGTATGGACAAGAATCAAGCTATGCGTACTTCTTTAAGGTCCATTTAGTTGAACATCAAGAAGTGAGGTTGAAGGTGGATCGACGTGAATTGGTGTGGACATCGCAGTTGGGACTGAGGATATAAGCCCATGCACTATAGAAACCCTATCCCTCTATATATAACATTACATGATTTTAAGCATAATTATACATCAAAGTACAGGCCAAGGATCGTGAAGTATAATGTCTTTGACGAATAGGTGTATAAAACATAAAAATGGGGAAAATTCATTATTTAATATCAATAAAAAGATCCTAACATCCTTTGAGCCCTTACATCTGCATAGGGTACCCTGGGGAACACATGAACAATGGGATGAGCTAAAAATCCCAGTAAGGGAATGAAAATTGGATTCAACTTAAGCACATGAGTTAGGATGCCTGAAAAAATGATATCAAAATCATGGAACACATGAAATCATATCATATAATCATGGGATCATATAAGCATGGAATCATATAAATTTTGCAGAAACATAAAACATTTCTTTAGTAAGAGTCAAGGATAAATGCCAATATTGTTTAGCATAGTATTAAAGGTCAAGGATAACCTCCAATACTGTTTCCCATAGTAGTACGGGTCAAGTCTAACTGCCAATCCTATTTCCCATAGTAGTTCGAGTCAAGGCTAACTGCCAATCCTGTTTCACATCGCATTTAATGAGACTTAACTTTACCCAATGCATTGGAGAGCTATCTGATAGCACCCATATTACATTTCATGAATAGATTTTACACATAAAGAATCATACATAATCAATCTTATATAAACATAAGGGTTACTCATGGAAAGAATTGGATACCACAATTATGACATAAAGCATAACCAAGGGGTATATCATGAAAGTGTCCATGAAAGAAAATAATTACAATATATATGGTTGTTCATAAGTTAAAATATTCATATTTCATGTAAGGTTATTTCAAACACAAGTGAAAAAATTTAGGAAATTTATTTGATAAATTTTAGTATTAAAACATTTTTTTTGCGGTTTTAAGGAAAATACTACAGATATTTTACGATAGAAAAGAGGAAAATATTTTTTATAAAAATATCATTTCCAAGAAGGTTTTCATATTAAAAATACTTATTTTATAAATAAAATGGTGTCTTAAAACAGAGGATAGAGTTTAACTAAAATTGGGTCAAAAATCGGGAAGGTCCCCTAAAACAGGTTTGATTATCAGAAAGGGCTAAGAAGGGAATCTTTTAAAAACATGTATATCTCCAAAAGATAGTGATGAAAAGGAATTGATAAATTTATTTTGTAAAAATAAACAACATTTATAATATTTACATAAATAGATAAGATAATTCCATTTTAATATAAATAAAGATAAGGAAACTTGAAAGAACAAAGGAGGTGCATGTAGAATTCGTTATGATTTATAGGCATGGTGACGGGTGTATGTAAGAGGGATTAATGAGAGAGATAATGGATTTATCATCACCAATACATCATGAGGTCTGAATTGTGTAGTTTTTAAATCATACCCCATCATTTAGGATTACACATAAATTGGCATAGCATAGAGGACATCTTGATTATGAGTGAAATGGAGAGGATCCATTACCTTAAGTATGATGGTAATTATTTCTTGAACTTAATGACTTGAATAATAAAATTAGGTTTATTAATTAATAACTCCAGAAACACTTCTATATGTAGATTAATTATTATAATCTTTTTAAGTTTATTTATAACCATTTTGAATGATTATGATGTTCAATTTTATTTTTTGGGTCGGTTTTAGTACTTGGTTTTAATGACTGGTTTACTTATATTCATGTTTGGATAAAAATGTATGATGAAATTGGATGTACAGAATCAAAGTTTCATGTTATTAGTGAACTTAAAAAAGATTTAATTTTTATAAAAATTATTTTGATTATTGGGAGTGAAGAAGAATTGTTATATAAAACCTTAGTGATGACAGTTTTGGATAATCAGTGGGTTTGATTACAATGAATATGTTTTTCTTTATAACATAATACCATTTGTACAAAAGGATTATGGAACCTTAACTATGATATATTAAATATATAATAAACTGGTTCAACCATAACACAAATGGTTTCATGACCATAATTAAATATGATAATAGAAATTGATAAACTGTTTCCCTTGAATGTTCTAAATTAACACCTCTCAAACGGTGTTTTCATTTACTTCAGAGAAACAGTGGAGAAATGAGAGAAGATAATGCAGTATCCCATTAGAATAATATAATTCCAGTACATTTCTGTTATTGGAGTTATCAAACCATTTGAGTGAAGGGAGGTTATGAAATAAACAAAAATAAAACAACTTAAAAGAAATGAATGAATCAGAAAGAGGAATTTACCTCTTGATTCTACCTCCTCTGAGAACCTCTTATAGAAGGATTTTTTGGTATTTTGAAGAGACTAGGGGAATTTGGACGTGGGTTATGAGATTGGGGAGTGATTTTGAAAAAATATTGTCAATTCACAAGGCTTGGGAGGTGTTAAGAGAGGAGGGAGTGAGGGGGTGTTTTATAGTGGAGGAGAGGAGGGTTTTCACAATTTTTTAATCCTTAGTTTATTAATTTCCCTCAAGACCAGAAATAGTGATGATTACATGACCCAAAATAGTAAATGGGTCATTTGAATTAGAACCAAGGATGGTGACCTCATCCATGATTCTAAGAATAGTCTATTTATCTTATAATGTATATATATGGTAAATTACTATATTTTACTATTCATAAAAAATTCTTCCATTTTAGAAAAATCTCAAAAATTTACCCTAACCATTTTTTGATTGTGTAGAATCAAAAAATAATGTCAATTTTTTAAAAAATAAATTTCCAAATATGATTATATTAATATTTAATTATAATCATAATTTATTATAAAAAGACTGTTTTAAAACATTCATTTACTTATTCTAAAATATAGGTACCTCATACATTCACTTGAATCTTATTTATATTCAATCATAGGTAATGTTACTATTCATTAAGGTATATAACTACTCATAAGGGTATGTAACTATTCATATATGTGGGTTACTATTCCCTAAAATATATTTTTTTCTTATAGGACCCCAAATAACTTACTAATCACAACCATGTATGTCAGAATTTTGAAATTCCACACATAGAAGTGAAAAACTTTTGTTTAATGGTCACATATAACTTATTAGTTCATTATGTTGTGTTTTAATGTGATTATCTGAAATATTTATAAGAAAGAAATATTTATTGACAAAAAATTGTGTCGTTACAGTCTTCCCCATTATGAAATTTCACCCTCAAAATTTCATTTTACATTCTAGTCCATAAAAAGGTGTTGCTACTTTTCCTTCATTGCCTCCCTTAGTTCCCATGTTGTCTTTTTGTACTTATGGTTTCTCCATATCAAATTGACCAGCTTGGTAGTCCTGTTACATAGAACTTTATCTCTATCATCCGTGATCTTCACCAGCTGCTCCTTATAAGAAACATCGTCCTCTAACTGTACCACCTCTAAAGAGATCCCATGTGAAGGATCTAGTATGTACTTCCTTAAGAGGTATACATGGAAATCATCATTTACATTGGCCATGGTAGGAGGAAGTTCTAGTCGATAGGCCAGAACCCTGAAACGATCAAGAATATTGAAGGGTTCGATATAACTTGGACTTAACTTCCCATTCTTTGCAAACCTCATGACTTTATTCGATGGAGATATACGTAGAAATACTATGTCTCCAACATTCAACACAAGGTCTCATCAATGATTATCTATAGAACTCTTTTGTCGACATTGGGCTGCCTTGATATGCTACTGAATGGTTTTCACCTACTCCTCCATTTCATCGACCATTTCAGGTTCTAGCAGCTTACGCTCACCGACTGCATTCCAAAACATTGGTGTTTGTCACCTTTTCCCATAAAGGGACTCATATGATGCTATTCAGAAGCTTTGGTGGAAACTATTAACGTTGGATAATTCAACCAGTGGAATATTTTGTTCTCATCCTCATTTGAATTCCATAGTACAAGCTCTCAACATATATTCTAGTGTTTGAATAGTTTTCTCAGATTGGCCATCAGTTTGATGATGATAGGCCATACAGAAGATTAGTTCAGTGCTTAGAGAATGTTGGAGACATTTCCAGAACATCGAGGTGAATCTTGGATATCTACCAGATATAATAAATTGTTGTACTCTATTAAGAATTACAACTTGTTTGATATATATCCATTCACGTTCATCCAATGATAATTCCTCTCGAATTGTGATAATGTGAGCTATCTTTGTAAGACGATCTGTAATGACCCATATAGCATTGTTTCCACTGGATGTTCTCAGAAGTCTAGTGACAATGTCCAATGTAATGTTCTCCCACTTCCATGTTGGTATGGGTAGTGGTTTCATATTCCAATTATAATTTTCCTCTAATCCTTCACTTTTTGACATACCAGGCACTTTGATGTTTATTCAGCAATATCCCTTTTCATAATATCCCACCAAAAGTTTTCTATGATATCTTGATACATCATTGTGATCCCTGGGTAGATAGAGAAGGTCGAACGATGTGCGTCATTTAGATGCTCCTTTTTTATCTTAATATTGGATGGTACATATAATTGTGACCCAAACCATACAACTTCTTCCCCATAAATTTTGAAATCATAGGATTTCCCATTTCTGATAGCTTCCACCATATTCGGAATTTCCACATATTTTCTTTGAGAATCCATTTTCCCCCATGAAAGGTGGTTGATCAACCATTTGAGAAAGTATTGATAGTGATCCTCCCTTAATTATTACCATGTCCATCTGTTCCAAATCTAAGAAGATCAGATCATTTTCCATTCTCATCATTGATATAGATGCATGATCCACTCTACTTATAGCATCTTCTACCTTATTCACCTTACAGGGATGGTAGTGGATTAAGAAATCATAATCCTTGATAAGATCTATCTATATTTTTTGGTGCATATTATGTTCTTTTTATATGAATATATAGTTGAGACTCTTGTGGTCAGTATATATCTCACACTTCTCTCCATAGGGATAATGCTGCCATATTTTTAACGCAACGATCACTATTTCCATCTTCAAAACATGCGCAGGATAGTTTTGTCATGGATTTTCCACTTCCTTGAGGTGTACGCTATCAATTTTTCATTTTTTACTCATATTAAATCACAGGTATACATATAATAATTTCAATAACAACCTTCCCATAAACTTAAACATTCGATATAATACTCGTAGAAGTTTTCCTTAATGTTATAATATCATTTCTGCTGGGGACTCAATGTTATTAGAAATCCTGAAAGATATAATAATAGGACATGAATCAAAATACATTATGTCATACAATACATTGAATTAGTTTTTCCATGTAATTTATTCATCATTATCCATCATAGCATAGGAACTTCTGTGCTCCCATGATCATAGAGATTGTTTATGCTCATCATGCTTCTCCGCCCTTTGCAGTAGAGCATCGTGTGGGATAATGTCCAACCTCTCTACATTTATGACATATAACTATGTATGATGCCTTAGATAGAACTTTATTTTCATTAATCAAATTATTTATTTTTTCATATCAATTGGATACTTTGTGCCCAATCTTTCTAAACATAACACATCTCGAAGTCCCTCTGTGACATTCCCCTTGGTGCCTCTTTCCACACTTGTTGCACAACTGAAATTGTGTCTTTTTTCCCTTATCAACATTATAGTATGAACCTTCATGAGATTTCAATTTCCTATTCCATGACTCCATTTGGAATTCAACCATGTACGAATTATTAATTGTTATTTCTGATAGTTGGTTTGGCATAATCATGATATGTCCTTCTTGAGCTCCCATCTGACCGGGGATCTCGTTTTGAAAATCATCACATTTCCCTTCACATCGGTTGATGAACTAATTCATCTTATTACTAGGAATTTTCTAGAATAAATTAAAATCTTGGGATGAGTATGAAATAAGTGGGAAACCAATGAAATTAAAGGCATAACATACAAATTAAACTTATCTCCTTAACCTATCTATTTCTACGCCATAATCAATGTTAATCATGATCTATCTCCTAACTTATATTCTTATGGGATCCTTTTTTCACTTAATAATGGTTCTTACTATGATTATTAATTTTCTAAATCATGTCCCCCTGGATTGTTAAACCAAGAGTGCAACAAGGCCCGTTGTCGTGTACTAGGATACTGTAGGTCAAGCCTGAAACTCCTTGTTGGAGTTTTCACTCCTAAGTACATCTATTATAGAGACACCTATTCCTATTTGTATCCATAAATGGATCTATTTTATTGATAAACCACTTATTATATACTTACCAATATTTTTGGGATGTTTTCTTATAATTTTTCTCATCGTTATGGTTCATACTAAAGTGCTCTATTCCTAATCTCCAAAAATAATTAGACCATGCCTCTGATACCAACTATAGAGACCCTAGCCCTTTACATATAACATTACATGATTTTAAGAATAATTATACATAAGAGTAAAATCCAAGGCTCATTAATTCTAGCGTATTTGATGACTAGGTAGATAAAACATAAAACATGGGAAAAACTTCTTTATTTTATATCCATAAAAATATCATGACTTCCTTTGAGCCCTTACAGCTGCATAGGGTACCATGGGGAATACATGAAAAAAAGGATGAGCTAGAAATCCTAGTATTGTAATAAACATAAGTATATATCTTAATGACATGAGTTAAGAGGCATGACATAATGTTATCAAATGCATGGAACACAAGAAATCTTATCATATAAACATGGGATCATATAAGCATGGAATCATATAAATACAGTATAAACATAAAACATGTCTTTAGTATGAAAAAGGATAACAGACAATCCCATTTCCAATAGTATTATGGGTCATGTATAACTCCCTATTCCATTTCCCATAGTAGTACGAGTCAAGGTTAACCGCCAATGTCGTTTCCCATAGTAGTACGAGTCAAGGATAACCACCAATCCCATTTGAAATTGTATCTAATGAGACCTAAATTTGACCAATTATCTGGAGTGATAACTCGGGGCACCCATATTACATTTCATGAATATATTTTTCACATATGTAATCATACATAATCCATATTACCAAAACAATTGGGTTGCCTATGGAAATAATTGGGTACCACAATCAAGACATAAAGCATAACCAATGGGCGTATCATGAAGGTGTCCATGAAAGAAAGGAATTAGAATATACATGTATGTTCATAAGGTAAAATAAGAATATATTATAGAATGTCATGTCAAATAGAATTGACTACATTTAGGAAATGTAATTGAGAAATTTTAGGATTAAAACATTTTTTTTGCGGTTTTAAGGAAAATACTCTAGAGATTTTAAAATATAAAAGAGGATAATCTTTTATATAAAACCAGAATTTAACCAAAAATGTTTTCATATTTAAATATAATGATTTTATAAAGACAATGGTGTCTTAAAAATAAGATAGGGTGCACATGAAATTGGGTAAAAATTCAGGATGTTTCCTTAAAACGGGTTATGATTATCGGAAAGTTCTAACAAGGGAATATTTTAAAAACATGTATATCCCAAAAAGAGAGTGATGAAAGGTTCTTGATAAATGAATTTTGTAAAAATTAAATGAATTTATAAGATGTAAATAAATAGATAAGATAAAAACATTTTGGTATAAAGAAATATAAGGTAACCTGAAAAAACTAATGTGGTTTGGGTAGAATTCGTTACGGTGTATCGGCATGCTGTCCGGGGTATCTAAGAGGGATTAATGAGAGATAAAATGGGTTTATGATCACTTATAAATCATAAGGTATGTATTTTGGAGGTTAAAATCATACCCATAATTTGGGATTACACATAAAATAGATTATCATAGAGGACATCTTGATTAAGAGTGAAATAGAGAGGACCCTTAACCTTAAGTCTGATGGTGATCTTTACATGAACTTAATGACCTGAATAATAAATTTTTGTTTATTAATTAGTAACTCTAGAACATATTATATTTTTGTAATAATTATTATAATAATTTTATGTTCATTTATAACCATTTTGATTTATTATGAAGTTCAATTTCATTGTTCGGGTCCGTTTGCTTACATGGTTTTAATGATCGGTTTACTTATATTCATGTTCGTATAAACATGTAAGATGAAAGTGGTTTTTCCAAATTGAAGTTGTACGTTACTTTTAAAAATACAGGAGATTAAATTTTTATACAAATTAATTATATTATTGGGAGTGAAGATGAATTATTATATAAAACCTTAGTGATAATCAGTTTGGTTAATCGGTGGGTTTGATTACAATGAACATGTTTTTATTTATAACATAATACCATTTGTGAAAAGAGATTTCATAACCTCAACTAGGATATATTACATATATAATAATCTGGTTCAACCATATCAAAAATTATTTCACGACCATAATTAATGATGTTAATAGAAAAAGACAAACTGTTGTCCTTTAATGTGCTAAATTAACACATCTCAAATGGTGTTTTCATTTCTTTCAAATAAAATATTGGGAAAGGAGAGAAGATAATGAAGTATCCCATTAACATAATATTATTCTTGTAAATGTAATTTACTAGAGTTATCATACCATTTGGGTGAAGGGAGGTGAGGAATGAAACAAAAACCAAATAACTTAAAAGAAATGAAAGAATTGGAAAGCGGAATTTCCCTCTTTAGTCTACCACATTTGAGAAACTATTAAATAGAGAGGTGTTGGAATTTTTAAGAGACTAAGGGCCATTAGACGTGGGGAATGATCTTGGGGAGAGGTTTGGTATAATATTGGCAAGGAACAAGGCTTGAGAGGAGTGAAGAGAATAGGGAGTAGGGGGGTTTATAGTTGACAAGAGAAGGGTTTTCATAAATTTTTAATCATTAGTTTATTAATTTCTCTCAAGACTATAAATAGTGATTATTCCATGACCAAGAATAGTAAATGGGTCATGTGAATTCTAAATAAGGGTGGTTACATCATCCATGATACTTGCAATAGTCTATTTATCTTATAATGTATATATACAGTAAATTATCATATTTTACTATTCATGAAAATTATCGTATTCCAGAAAAATCTCAAAAATTCACCATAACCATTTTTTAGAATTTAAAATCCAAAAATAAATTCCATTTTTCAAAAATATTTTTTAAAATATTATTAATTTTATATTTAATAAAAATCATAATCCATTGTTAGAAAAATAGTTTTAAAACATTCATTTTCTTATTCTAAAATATAGGTACATCATAAATTCACTTGAATATTATTTTTATACTATCATATGTAAGGTTACTATTCATTAGGGTATATCACTATTCAAAAGGGTATTTTACTATTCATATGGGTAGGTTACTATTCACAAAAAAAATTAATGTTTTTTTAATCAGACTCCAAATAACTTACTAATTGCAACTCTGTATGTCATATTTTCAAAATTCCAAACATAGAAGTGAAAAACTTATGTTTAATGGTCACATTGGACTTAGTAGTTCATTATGTAGTGTTTTCAGGTGATTATATGAAATATTTATAAGAAATGAATTTCCATTGATAAAACATTGGGTCGTTACATGCTCTACTACATATCTCATGGGGATGATAATCAAACAACACATTGTTATTGGAGGATAATGTATTTTAAGGTCGTGTGGTAAGAACATTGACCATGTAATTTAATGTCATGTGGTGATGAATTATGGAATTCCATTTATTTTCTTTCACTCTGAACCATAATTGATATGTTATGTACCTCTATTCCTTTCTTGTGACGGAACGTCCCTACCATAATTCCAAAGATCATGTGAACTATGCTCTATGTGAAAAACAAGGAGAAGCATGGGTTCCCCTATAGTGAAGAGACAAACGAGGGGTATAACAAGGGAATTTTGATTGATTCTATGGATGGACCAATATGTAGGATTTTGGCATCCCTACATATCTCATAGGGAATGATAATCAATTCATACATATTTTTGGAGAAACATTTTGGTTTAATATCATTCGGTAAGGACATCGACCATGTAGTTTAACATCATGTTGTGAGGAGAAGATGTTTCATGCAGTTTAATGTCATGAAAAGAGGATTAGATGTCCCATTAAGTATAGCATGAAGCAGAAAGGATTATATGTTCCATGCAGTTTAACATAATGTAGGGAGGACATGATATCCCATATAGTTTAATGACATACAGAGAGGACAAGATGTTCCATGTAGTTTAACATCACCTGGGGAGGAAGATATGCTTCATGCAGTTTAATGTCATGTGGCATGTATGAGATGTTTCATTACTGGCGCCAAAATATTTCACAAAAGAAAGGGATGAAAAAGATGGTCGGGATGCTGCCACATGAAGTGTCGACGCGAAGTACCCCGAGCAACGCGGTCCCACGAATCTCCAGAGGCCGTAACTCTCCGCGAACGGGTTTGACGTTCGTGAGCCCGCCGCGAAGCTCCAGAGACGGTAACTCTCCACAAATGTGTTTTCCGTTCGCGACCGCGCCACGAAGCACCTTTGGCGGCATGCGGGTTCTTCTTCGTGGCGCCCCTTGCCTATAAATACGGGGCTCCCCCTGAGTCCAGGAGACGGACAATCCGACCATTCTGCTTCTCCTCTCCCGAATCGCGAAGCACCCTTTGCCCCCCGGGAATCATGAGCTCCGAGAGGTACTTCTACTTCGTATAATGCCTTTGCTTTGTCTCATTTCGAGCCCCTCTTCTGAGAGGGATGCCCATCGTGAAGCTCAAGGGCATTCGCGAAGGAAGGGGATTCCCAAGGGAACTCGGGCAGCCGCGGAGCACTTATGCTTCACAAAACACCCAACCTATGCTAGTGATCCCTATTCTAAGGCAGTATCACCACACATTGCGAAGCACACTACTTCGTAGAACCTTACTTCACGAGGCACCTCTACTTCGCGAGGCAGTGCTCTGCGTGTACTGTTCCACTTCACGAAGCACCCTCCATTCACACCTACACCCTATGCTAAAGCTAAGGCACTCCACTTCGCGAAGCACACTCCTTTGCTCAGAAATTCCGCTTCCCGTGCGACCCTCCAAGTATGCACGATGTGATTTCAATGTCCCATGGATAATACCACTTGTAGCGTTGCTTTGCCTAATGCTTCTTCGCATAGGCATGCTAACAGCTATTGCTCCTTCGCATAGCCACGCTAACGTGGACCCCTCGATGGTTCGCTCCACAACCCCCCTTGACCATGGCCTTGCCAGTACCTTCCCTTCCCCAAAGACCAGAGGGTACTGGTTATGTAAGTCCTAGGGGTGCGGAGTGAACCCACCTCGTCCGAGCTGTAGAACGTTAAATTGTCATGCACCACATCCTCAACGCATGACGTTAAACTGTGACCCAACCTCATGCCTCTTACGAAGGGTCCCCCCTGCTCGAACATTTTTTATGCCACTCATCTCCACAGTAGTGGAATCATCCATCCACAAGGGATGATATCCCCTTTACTGGTGTGGCGTATGTTCTTAGAATAAGAGAGACCCTAGTTCCCCAACGGATGGTTGCACCCCTGCATCTTCGTACTTCCGTTGGGGACACTATGCCGCCTGACCGATTTGGCCGCACCCCTTCTGCGAGTAATGCCGCTTGACCGATTCGGCCGCACTCCTTGTGGCCCAGCACCCTGAGTCGCCAGGCCACCATTGCGCCCTTCAACGGAAATGTGTTCAGAGTTTCAAAGTACTCCGCAGAATCGTCAGGGAAGCTACCCCCCATGTGCAAGTCCGTGGTTGGGGACACTATGCCGCTCTCTTCTTCGAACCTATCTGACGGCAACCCGATTCGTTATCCGACATCGAGGACATGCCCTCAAGAGGGGTCACGGTCCACATGACTGATGTAGTGGACAAGGAAGACGACCTTGAATGCCTTGATGGAGACTTACCTCCCGAGGGCGTACTGCCACTGCTGGACCCATCATGGAGGGTTACCCGTCAGTAGAGGAACCTGCTAGGCCTCCCCGTACCCACTGAGTCGCTGGTACTTAGGCGAAATACCAGCAAGGGTAAGGAGCACATCGAAACTGTCAAGAACTCCGACCCGTCCACCTCTGTGCAGAAAATGGACGAAGATCCCGATAAGGCCAAGTTACGCCAATAGCTTGCTGAGCAGAAGAGGCTGATTGACGAGCTCTTGGCTGAGCGCGCTGTGGAGTGGTGACCCGACTATGGTAATCCCAGGCCGGGGCAGCAGGGGTAGGAATAATTTCCCCCCGGTGAGGTGCCTCCAGGAAACCCCGATCATGCTACTTCCGCAGACAGGGCATAAGCCATAACATATGGCAAGAGGGCGCGATACGTCTTGCCAACCCTCCCCGAGCGACAGGGAAATCTGAAGAATCCAGTCCGGGTTCCCCAAGTCACCCCACAGGTCGTTCCGCTAGTCGATCCACGAGCTGCCAAAGCCATCTACCATGTTGAAGAACCTAGCAACTCACTTGTGGTCAGGGATCTCCGTCAACATAGGTTCCCCCACCCGGATGATCTGATATCGGCGCTCACAGCCCGCCTCGAAGCGTTAGAAATGCGGCAGGTGGCGGTCCCACCAGACGACAAGCCGTATCCCGCGTGGGTAGATGACATGCCCGCGCCCCCGGGTTTTGGGAACCACACTTTCTCACCCTTCAATGGGACAGGGGACCCACCGCAGCACTTGGCTCATTTTTCTTCCAGGTGCAGCCCCATGCTGGGAACCCCGGCTCAGCAAGAAGCTGCCAAGCTCCGATGTTTCATACAGACATTGGAAGGTCTATCATTCTTCTGGTACAGCCAGCTCCCTATCGGATCGGTGACCGGTTGGTAGGATCTGCTCTGGAAGTTCCTATACCAGTTCAGCTCCACCACGCGGAAGACTAGCATTGCAGACCTCTTCATGTTCAAGCAAAGGCCTGATGAGCGAGTCGCAGATTTCATCGCCCGGTGGAAGGGACTTACGTATTCCCTCGATATGCCACTGACTCAGGAGAAATTACTGACAATGTGTGTGGGGAATGTCAAAACAGAGCTGGTACCCTCCGTGATTACCCAGAACTACCCTGGAGGGTTCAGAGATTTCTCAGATAAGGCTCAGCGCCTTGAGGAAGCTCTGCAACAGGATAGTCAGGCACGTTCGTTTCCCCCTATGATCCCATCCAGGAGGACTGCCGGAGCCGAACCCACCGCGGTGGCCCAAATAGAAGCCCCTAGGCAGCTGGAATTACTGCCAGCGACGCCACCCCCGCAACCCCGCAGAGGTCCTCCACCTCAAGCACAGGCTCCCGCCTAGTAGCGGCCGCCTCAGAATCGATAGGTTCCCCCGCGCAATGCGCCACCGCCACCCAGGCGAGACAATCAGGCGCCGCCTCCTCGGCAGGCCCCTCCGACCCCTCATCAGGGCCAGGCCCCCAGGGCCCCCTATCCGGAAACAAGGTACCTGACTTAGTCATTCAACAAAAATCAGGTCCCTGGCTACTTCCGAAGTGCTCTATAGTAAGGGATTGTGCGCCTTCCCGAGTGCAGAAGGCCTGCAAAGGCGCATCTCACCGATCACCCCAATTACTGTCCTTATCATCAGATTCTGGGGCACACCCTCAAGCAATGCTATGTGTTTAAAGATTGGCTTCAAGACCAGGTCAACAACAACATAGTCAGGTTGATCCCGGCACCAGCACAAGTGGCGGGTGTCTTTGCAGGATCAATGATCGGCAGCGACAGCGAAGGCGAGTGGCAGCAGGTTCCCAACGGCGGATCCCGGAAATACGACAACTGGATGGCTCGAAAAACCATCGTCCATGCCCATGGTATCATCTGGGTGCGCCTGAAGCAGCCAGAACCTTCATAAGAAGTAGCCGGTACCTCTGCATCACATTCACAGTCGATCACTTCCCAAAAGGGCAAGCAGTGACTGTGCAAGAAGAAGCAACGCGCTCCGCCGGTGCCGTCTTCATCCCACACTCTAGACGATTTTATGCCCCCTGAAATGGGGATTCCTCCATGAATCCGCCTGGTGGTGGATGACTCCTTGAGTGACAGTCAGGGGTACGCTTCAGTTAACACTGTGGAGCTGGAAAAGCCCTATATGGCTCCCGACGAGGGGGAACGCCAGGCGAACCTCCCCAATGTTTCTAGCCGACGTCAACGTCAGCAGAATCACAACCGCGTCAGTCATCGAGGTACATCAGCAGGCACTTTTAGCCAATTCATGCACGCTACTGAGACCAGGCAGCAGGCTCAGCATGGAGCTCAGCACACACAACCCCATCTAACGCCCTCGGCTCTACCTCCACTACCGTTCGTGCTACTAGATCAGGGAGAGTTGCCTCGTTCGTATCACAGTCAGTCTTTCCCAGCTATAGGACAACCTCCATTGTCCAATCCTAGTCCGGTGACTACTCTCCAGGCTTCAACCAGTAGGCAGCAGGATGCACCCAGTACTAGCCGATCGTCGGTTCAACCGGCAGGACCCGCTATGCCTCCAACTGTCGAACGACCTCTTGTAGGCAGAGGTTCATGTTTGGAACGAAAGTATGATGTCCTGAAGCACGTGGCCGGCATTCCGGCAAGGCTTTCTATCCATGAGGCCCTTCGTCTGTCATCTGAAATGTGTGAGGCACTTGCTGAGGCCCTAAGGAGCCCCCTCCAGTTTGAGACGGAGGTAGCAGCTACAGAAGCCTTCTATACCGAGATGAATGAAAACGCCGAATGTCAGGCGGTTATCTTGTTCTCCGGTGAAGATGAGGACCCTCCTATACAGGGGCACATTCGCCTGATGTACATCACTGGTCACTTCAATGGTGTGGAAGTCCGCCGCTGCCTCATTGACACGGGTTCCAGAATCAACCTAATTCCGACTCAGACGTTGCGAAAACTGGGTTTGTATGAAGGCAATTTAACTCCCTCTGACCTCAGAATCCCGGGGTATGACAGGACCGAGCAAACCCCAGTCGGCAAGATCCGCCTGAAGACTCAGTTTGGTGGCTTAGTTGCCAGCACCGAGTTCATGGTCGTCTCTCAGGACACTGCCTACAACGCGTTGATGGGTAGACCATGGCTCCATCTGCATGCAGCTGTCCCTTCGTCGTATCACCAGTGCCTCAAATACTCACTCAACGGTCGAGTAGGCGTGCTCTAAAAAGATGCGTCCCCTTTCGCTTCTTGTGAGGCCCGCTATCTGGATTCGGGTTATTACAAAAGTAAGGATAAGCAAATCCTAGTAAGTGAGGATGAACCCTCCCCGACCACAAGTGATCCCCGGGCAAGCATGGATGACACCTACATCCTCCCGATCCACCGATTGGAGGCCACGACCCCCGACATGGGGCAATGTTTTGTTGTTTCGGGTACACAAGGAAGGCATGTTCCAGTGTCCAAGAGACGGCAGAAAATCACCTCCTACTCCTACATCAACCAGGCTCAGGTGATCCCGGAACCTCATACCCCTGTACGGTACCGAAATATCAAGATTATGACAACATAGGTATGCCATACATGTCTCTTCCATCGGGCAGGAATCCACTGACTCAGGCCAACACGTCACCACTGCTTTGATATCATCAAACGTGGCCCCTTAGGCCGAAGTCCAGATGGGATAGGGTCGACTGCCTTCATTGCTATGGTCTCGATGGCGAGTGAGTCTCCTGATATGATGACCACTACTGCCCGAGCTGGAACCAGCTAACCCTCAGGCTTTGATAGCCCAAAAGTATCTCCCATCGCGGGAAACCCCCCCATGGGTGGAGAGGAAGACCTGGAGGATGTTGCCCTCGCCTTTGATGAAGGCGTCTCTACCACGGTTGATGAATTGGTACAGGTGAACCTTGGTAGCGAGGTAGATCCGAAACCCACATTGATCAGTGCAGCCATGTCCCCCGAGGAGCGGCAACAGTACGTAGACTTCCTCAAACAACACCGTGATGTATTTTCTTGGAGTTACAACGAGATGCCAGGACTAGATCCTCAGGTAGCTATTCACCGTCTGGGCCTCCCATCAAACCATCGTGGATTTAAGCAGCCTCCCAGGAAGATGCACCCTTCTCATGGTGATATGGTTGAAGCCGAAGTTGACAAGCTTATCAAATCCATCTTCGTCAAGGAAGTCCAGTACCCCAAGTGGATTTCCAACATTGTTCCAGTCAGGATGAAGAATGGATAGATCAGAGTCTGCATCGATTTCCGCGATCTTAATCGCCACTGCCCAAAGGATGACTTTCCACTCCCGGTGACGGAGTTATTGATTGATGCCACGGCCGGGTTCCAAGCTCTCTCTTTCATGGATGGGTATTCCAGGTACAACCAGATCCGGATGGCCCCCGACGACGAGGAGTCCACTTCCTTCAGGGCTCCCCAAGGTACCTTTTGCGACTAGGTTATGCCATTCGGTTTGAAAAATGCTGGTTCCACTTATCAGAGGGCCATGCACCGCATATTCAAGCCGATTCTTGGAACGTTGGTAGAGTGCTACGAAGATGACCTAGTGGTCAAATCATGTCAGCGTCGGGACCACCTCAAAGACCTCAAGAAGGTGTTCGGTTTCCTTTGTTCCCATCACCTGAAGATGAACCCGTTGAAGTGTGCCTTCGGGGTAACCTCTGGGAAGTTTCTGGGCTTTGTTGTTAGATACCGAGGCATTGAGATCAACCCAGAGTAGATCAAGGCCATCATCCAAATGCCTCCTCCGAGCAACATTCGGGAACTTCGAGGCCTCTAAGGCCACTTAGCCCATGTACGTCGATTCATCGCGAATCTGGCCGGCAAGTGTAAGCCCTTTTCCCGGCTCATGATGAAGGGCGCCGCCTACGAATGGGATGAGGAGTGTCAGGCCGCTTTCGAGGAAATCAGGCAGTATCTGCTCCAACCTCCGGTTTTGATGCCACCCGTCTCCGGAAAGCTGCTGATCCTTTATGTGACAGCCCTGGAAAGATCCCTCGGTGCACTGCTTTCCCAGAAGAATAATGAGGGTACCAAGAATAGTCTCTAATATCTCAGCCGCATGCTTCTCGATACGGAGGTCAGATACTCCCCTATCGAAAAGAGCTGCCTTGCGCTCATCTTCGCTGTGCAGAAGTTACGACATTACCTGCAGCACCATGAGGTGCAATTGGTCTCCCGAGTAGACCCACTGAAGTACATCCTGAACCGCCCCATGCTGACTGGCCAACTAGCACGTTGGGCAGTGATTCTCTAGCAGTTTGATATCAGGTTTGTACCTCAGAAGGCCATTAAGGGATAGCCGCTGGCAGAATTTTTAGTTTCCCATCCAACCTCCGCGGATCAATCCCTGGACCTGGATTTTCCTGATGAGATGATCCTCTCAGTCAATCACGTCGTCCCGTGTTGGCAAATGCATTTCAACGACGCCTCCCGGAGCCCCACCGATAGGAAGCTCAACAATCCTAAGCTGAACAGAGTGGGCATGGGTATTGTCTTCATTACCTTGAAGTAAGCCATCCTTCCATACTCGTTCCTATTGTCAGATGGTTGTACGAACAACGAGGCAGAGTACCAAGCTCTCATCACCGGTCTCGAGTTGGCCCTTGAGATCCATGTTCCCCGTCTACATGTGAAAGGAGATTCCGAGCTGGTAATCAAACAGGTTAATGGCGACTATGTCGTTAGGACGTCGGAACTTATACCATTGCTGGAGTACACCCTCCGCCTAATGGCCCAGTTCTCTTCTGGACCAGAGGTTACCCATGTCCCACGGTCACAAAACGGTCAAGCAGATGCCTTGGCTGGCTTAGCTTCGTCACTCGCAGAACCCGAGCAAGATGATTTGATCATACATTTGGAACATCGGAGAGTCATTTCCCCCGTCACCCAAGAAGACAATGATGGCCTGTGGGTAAGTCATCTCACCACCGGACCCTCTATGTCAGAGGTCCCGGGTTTGTCATACACAGTGTTTGAAGACACTTCCGACTGGAGGGCACCTTTTTTCGAGTATCTCAAAAATGGTCACCTCCCGGATGACCGGGCTGAGCACGAGCGAATCTGACGCCACGCGCTACGATTTACACTCCAGAGAGACCCCAGTCTTGAACAGATCCTCTACAAGCGGAGATTCAATGACATCCTCCTCCATTGCATTCAAGGAGTAGAGATTCCTCATGTTATGAAAGAGGTTCATGCTGGTTCCTGTGGAGCCCATCAAGCTGGGCCAAAGCTGTCCCATCAAATATGGAGGATGGGGTACTTCTGGCCCTCTATGATCCATGATTGTATTGGGTATGCCAAGATATGTCACGCATGCCATGTTCACGCCAACTTCCTGCATCGGCCGCCGGAGCCCCTCCACCCCACCAAGTACTCTTGGCCATTTTCGGTATGGGGACTTGATGTAGTGGGACTATACCCACCAGAAAAAGCTCGCCTGTGTAGGTTCATCCTGACTGCTACAGATTTCTTCTCCAAGTGGGCAGAGGCAGATCCACTCAAAGAGGTCAAGGCCTGTTCCATCGTTGATTTTGTGAGATCCAATATTATCCACCGGTTTGGGGTCCCTCATGTCGTCCTCACCGATAATAGCACCAACTTCCGAGCGGCTGAACTGAAGAAATTATACGCCAAGTATGACATCCGTTCGAACCATACCTCTCGCTACCACGTGCAGGCAAACGGACAGATCGAGGCATTCAACAAAACCCTCTCTAACATTCTGTAGAAGATGGTTGGTTAGAACAAGAAAAGTTGGCTGGAAAAGCTCCCCAACGCCCTCTGGGCTTATCAGACGACAACTCCCAACTCTACCCAGGTGACCCCATATTCCCTGGTGTATGGAGCTAAGGCTGTCCTACCCATTGAGATACAGCTGCCATCGTTACGCACTACAGTCTATGATCACCAGACATCAGATGAGATAGCCGAAATCCATCAAGATGAACTAGAAGCACTGTACGAAAACCGACTTCATGCCCTGCATCATCTGGAAAGGCATCAGGATAAGATAGTGAGGGCTTTCAACAAGAAGGTTCGTCTGTGCTCTTTTCTACAGGGAGACCTGGTACTGGCCCTTCGAGCACCAATGATTCCCGGTAGGAAACCGCCCAAGTTAGAACCCAAGTGGGAAGGGCCTTATATCATCCATAAGGTTTACCCCAATGGAGCATACTCCTTAGTGACCATGGATGGAGAGCGCATAACTCCTCCCACCAACGCCAAGTTCCTCAAGCGATACTTTGCCTAGGGAAAAAGGGTTATGCACGACCTTAAACTGCATCATGGTCCCGGATGACCTTAAACTGCATGGAAGGGTCCCACATGACCTTAAACTGTACGTTACGGTCCAACACGACCTTAAACAGTAAGGCCCTGCATGACCTTAAACTGCATCTTCGTCCTGCAAGACGATAAACTGCAAAATGGTCTGGGCTCTATGACCTTAAACTAAAATCTCCCCCCATCTTTCTGCAAGAAGTTAAACTGCAAGCCAGTTAGGCCTTCCTGACCGAGGCTCAGCCTCAGGCCCCTTGGCCTCTTCAGGCCCACGGCCCCCGTCCTCACTACAAGACGTTAAACTGCAAGCAGGTCAGGTCTCCCTGACCGTGATCCGGCCTCAGGCCCCTTGGTTATCCCCAACTTACCCTCTTACAGAATTGTACTGTTGGGTGTAGGATTATGTCCTCATTCACGTCAGATTACTTGTCATATCTTACATATCCCCAAATAAGATGCATCCTCGTCCCACATGACGTTAAACTGCATCTCAAAAACTACGTATGGATTGATTCTAATCTTAATGGGATACGTAGAAACGCTCGGACACCACTTCTTGAGCCCAGCCCCAGGATTTTTTCTTCCGCTATCCCCCCTGGGAATAGTTTCCTTGGAGGATCTTTGTGTGGAGAGGAGTAGACTTTCTTAGCCCGCTCATACAACCCCGCTCACACAAGGATTGTAAGGGTCGCACCATGTGCCCACTCCCGTTCTTCTATCCTCCCACGTCCTCACCGCATGACGCTAAACTGCATGGCCTTCAAGAACTACCTATGGCTTGATTCCCATCCTAATGGGATACGTAGGAATGCCCGGGCATTTCGCCCGTTGGCCCAGCCCGAAAGCCAAAATCTTCCCCTCAGGTCAAGACATATGGCAGGGTGCACACTTTTTCCCCAACTCACATCGAGCAAGCCTCGACTCGACTGCATGTCCCCCCTCGAGACGTTCGCCTCTTTCGTGGATGGATACAGCTATGATTCACCCACTACTTGACTGGGATTCCCTCATTTTTTTCATACCTGGAGGGACCCCCAAGAACGGCCTGGATACTGCGCCCAAGGGATCTCCTACCGATACGGGCCAATGCCCCTGAGGGTTTCTAAACAACAAGCTGATGCAAGTCCCGCGTTGTGAATTTGGTCAGCGGTCGACGCTCGTTTGTTGCTCCCATATCAGGTCACCATAGGAATGCTGTGTTTCGAACATGGTCAATAGTGTCCTAGATCTTCGGATCCACCCTGAGATGTCCCAAACATCGAGTGTAGTGATTCATTCTACCCCATTCCGAAGTGACAAATTTTCCCCCGGATGGTGCTAGCGGTCGGGCCCACATCCCTGATTCCCCATAGGGGTGTACGGCGTGGTGTGGGACTACGTCCTAATTCACGTCGGGATCATGCACCATGCCGTACACCTTCCCTTACGAGGCCCAGCCTCAGGCCCCTTGGCCTCTTCGGGTCCCCGACCCCCGTCCTCATGCAAGACGTTAAACTGCAGACCAGACAGGCCTTCCTGACTGATGCCTGACCTTAGGCCCCTTGGCCTTCTCAGGCCCCTCCACCCAACCTCTAACTCGATGTGTACGGTGTGGTGTGGTACTATGTCCTCATTTACGTAGGGATCATGTACCATGCCATACACCTTCCCCTACGAGGCCCAGCCTCAGGCCCCTTGGCCTCCTCGGGTCCCCGAACCTCGTCCTCACTACATGACATTAAACAAAAAATAGGTCAAACCTCCCTAACCAATGCCTAACCATCAGGCCCCTTGGCCTTTTTCGGGCCCCGTCCCAGGTCCTCTCTTATAGGAGTGTATGGTGTGGCGTGAGATTATTTTCTCATTCACGTCGGTTTATTCGCCGTACCGTACACCTCCCTTGTTTGGAGGAAAATTACTCTCCCCTCGTCCTGTATGACATTAAACTACATCCAGAGAACTATGTGTGGCTTGATTCCCATCCTCATGGGATACGTAGGACCACCTGAATGTTTAGGATTCGGGTCCAGCCCCATCTCTCGGGAATCATCATCCCATCTTGGCCCCTTGGCCAACCCTTCCTCCATGATAGGATTATATGGTGTGGTGTGGGATTATGTCCTCATTTATGTAAGTCTCGT
This sequence comes from Viscum album, assembly GCA_963277665.1. Taxonomy (NCBI): domain Eukaryota; kingdom Viridiplantae; phylum Streptophyta; class Magnoliopsida; order Santalales; family Viscaceae; genus Viscum; species Viscum album. Next base: position 481,731,266 of record OY728162.1, read on the forward strand.
AATGACTACGCCATGTACCTCTCCCTTCTGAGTTGTTTCGTCGACCCCTTTTTCGAAGGTTCACCAATTTGCCTAAGAGTACTCTGGTTTATTACCTGGAATGCCAAGCTTTACTCGGACACGTCCGCACCCACTTTCCAGGCTTTTTGTATCCCTGAATCAGGGCTTCCATCATCTCTCACACCCGGAGGGACCCCCAAGAATGGCCTAGATACTACGCCCAAGGGCTATCCTACCATTACGGGCCAACGCCCCCTAGGGTTTCGGACAACAAATCGATAAAATCCCATGTTGCAAATATGGTCAGTGGTCGATGCTCGTTTTTTGTTCCCACCTCCAGATAACGCGATATGCACGCTGCGTTTCCACCATGGTTAACAGTTTACTTCTATCGCCACACCAACCCATTGAGCCCAAAATTTCGGGTACACAATTCACACCCTTCATCACTTCATCGTGTCCAAGCAGAGTATCGAAACTCTTGGTACTATTCCTCAGTGTGCACTTGCACGTTATGGGGACAAAGCCGCATTAAAGGTGTCCTCTGGGGATCTCTGGCGACTCCCCTCTGATGAACGCCCCAAGTATTGCGATGAGGATTCCCACCCTTGTTTCCCACATCGAGTTTAACTCACGTGGGCTTAGGGATCGGGTTGATGTTTGTGCTTACTCGGGAAGTTGTCACCAACCATGGTCTGAGCTCTAAGACCATAAACTAAGATCCATCTAGAACTACGTTCAGCTTGATTCCCATCCTAATGGAATACATAGGAATGCCCAGACCCCCTGTCTTTGGGTCCAGCTTGAGTTCAGCTAATTCACCTCTCTGGTCCTGCCATCAGGACCCCGACTACAGGACTGCGTGGCGTAGTGCGGGATTATTTCCTCATTCATGTCGGGTTTGAAATAGCTGAACCACGCACACCCTCGTTCTGAGAGTTAGCCCTCCTATTCCTTGTCCCGCATGACGTTAAAATGCACCCTTAAGAACTACGTTCAGCTTGATTCCCATCCTCATGGGATACGTAGGACCACCTGAATGTCCAAATTTCGGGCCAAGCCCCACCTCTTAGAGATCTCCTGATCTCCCGGTCACCTAGGCCACTTGGCCTATCCTGCTCTAGGAGGGGGATGTAAAAAGGTATTGTACAGAGTTTTTGGCACTATGACCTCTTTCCCGGGAGTCTGCCATCTCTATATTTCCCTCAAGTTGAGTCCCCCAACTCCTAGCTGTGATTCACCCATGTGTTAAGAGTACTCTGGTCTAGGACCAAGAGTGTTAGATTCAACTTGATCAAGTTCCTTCCACATTTCAAGCTTCGTGTTCCCCACCATTCGGGCTTCCATTACCTTTGACACCCGGAGGGACCCCCATGAACGGCCTGGATACAAAGCCCAAGGGCTATCCTACCGTTACGGGCCAACGCCACCGAGGGTTTTGGACAAAAAATCGATAAAATCCCGCATTGCGAATACGGTCAGCGGTCGATGCTCATTTGTTTGTCCCCATTTCAGGCTAACGCGATAGGATGCTGTGTCGCAAACATGGTCAGCAGTAATCCTCTATCGTCACGCCATCCCCTTCAGTCCTCGAATGTTGGTTGCATGATTCACATCATTTTTCACCCCGTCATGTCTAGGTGGAATCTCGACACTTTTGGTGCTATCCCTCAGTACACCTTTGCATGTCAGGGGAACAAGGCTGTAATACGACGCCCTTCGGGGCACCCATGGTCGGATCTCTAAGACCATAAATTAAGATCCATCCAGAACTATGTTCAGCTTGATTCCCATCCTCATGGGATACGTTGGACCGCCCGGACGCCCTGTCTTCGGGTACATCCCAGTTAGGGAGCCAGTCTCTCCCCCTTTTTCACCACTTACCTCTATATAGGCCACTCGGCCTAAGGTGTCCCTCTCCGAGTGGTGTACAATGTGATGTGGGATCATGTCTCCATCAATTGTGTTTTATAACACTATGCACGTTCCCCGCCTAGCATCGACTCTGCTACGTCTGCGCTGCATGACGATAAAATGCATTCTTGGTCCTATCATACGACCTTAAACTGTGACATTATCGTCCTGGCCGCAGGACGAAAAACGACACTACATTGTGGTGACCTCATCGTAGAGGACATCACGTTGGGTATTGGTCACGTGCCATGCCATTTGTCAACGCCCATCACATCTTGATCCTTGTGGCGACACCACGACCTACTACTCTAGGCCTGTCACTTCACAAAAAAACCACTCACCTTAAAGGACAAACAAGATTTATCAAATTCCGCTTCATTTAGTACAAGGGCCACGGTCGCACTCCCCTTTTCCCCTGGCACTGGTATCTTACCATGTCACCCTTGATAACTACGTGTGGCTTGATTCACATCCTCACGAGATACGTAGGAGCGCCCATGCACTTTCCCGTGGGCCCAGCCTAACATTTGTGTTCAGTTCCTCAACTCGAGCATTTCCCCAGAGGACGCATGGTAAGTAGTTCTTAGATCCTCCTTCACATCGCGTTTTTTTCCATGAGTCCCCTGCTCCCTTTACCCATTTATGGTCTAATGTCCATCAAGAACTACATGAGGCTCGATTCTCATCCGTATGAGATACGTAAGAGAACCCGGGCACTTCCCCGCGGGCCCAGCCTAACTTTCACTTTTGGTCCCTCGACCTAAAACCTCGCCCAAGGGGGCTGTGCGATGTAGTACGGGACTACGTCCTCATTCACGTCAGGTTGTTCACCGCACCGTACACACCCCCTATTCCCATTCACGTCGGGTGTTTGAGTTACTCCACCATGTGCCTCTTATGTCTCCTCCCATCCATGGTCCGAATTCTACGACCCTAAACTAAGATCTCCCTCTGTAAAAGGACTCTTCTCCCCCTATCTAATACGTCTCGTTGTCGTATTCAGATGTGTTTCGACATAGAGACCGAAGTGTGGGATTTTTATAGGGACATCCTCCTCCTCCCATGACTATGCTTCGTGAGCTCGCTATTTGGATCCCCATCCTCTTCCACATCCAAAAGGACCCTCAAACGACATGGATACTAGGATTAAGGGCTCTCGATGAATGCTGGACCTAAGGGCCCTCCAATCATTTTGGGCCAACATCCCTAAGGATATCTGGAAACATTTGTGACATGGTCTCGTGTTTCGAACATGGTCAACAGTCGACCCTCATTTGTTTGTCCCCATTCTAGGCTAACACGATATGGATGCTGGTTTTTCTCCACGGTCAACAGTTATCCTCCATCGTCACACTACCATCATCGTGATCTGAATCTCGAGCGTCATGATTCACACATTTCCACATCCTCATGTTCAAGTGGAATTCTATCATACTCGGCTCTTTCTCTTCGCGCATCTAGGTGTGCTAAATGATCATGTTAGTGTCATCAGGATGGTATTTACTGAGCATCCATTTTCCCTAACATGCCCCTTTCTGTGTCGGAAAAGTCCCACCACTACTTCTTGTTTCCCACACCGAGCACGACTCACGTGAGCATAGTAGTTTTGGAAAGATTTGTACCGACACGGTCGGGCTTCTCATCGTCCAACATGACATTAAATTGCGCTTCCAGAACTACGTATGGATTGATTCCCATCCTCATGGGATATGTAGGGACACCCAGGTATTTCACCTAGGGTCCAGCCCCAGGAATCGCAAAATCCTATTCCTCCCCAGTTCCGGCCCTATGGCCTGGCCCCTCGGGGGGAACTATGTAGCCATAATTTTTCCCCGAACAAGTTCAGGATGCCCCAAGATCCTATTGGGAAGCGACAAATCGCCTCGCCAGAGAGGCCCTGTCTGAAAGAAGGAATGATCCATGTTTAAGCCAATGCGCCCATATGGTGTACTCCCACCATGGCAGTGTAACTACCTAAGTGCTGGATTCTGTTCGGACAAACCATCACTCCACATTCCACACTTTGTGTGCCCCTTATTCAGACCCTCGTCCCCTTTCGTGTCTCACGGGACCCCCTAACGGCCTGGTCTCATGCCGCATCGGCTCACCTACCATCCTGAGCCAACGTCCTAGAAGACTGGTCATGTTTGGAAGGACCCCTTACAGTATGGATGCTTGACCTAGGGTCCGCCTGCTGTCCTGGGTCAACGTCCCGAAGGATTGATCGACAATATTTGTGACATGGTCTCGTGTTTCGAACATGGTCAACGGTTGACCCTCATTTGTTTCCCCATTACAGGCTAACGCAGTAAGGATACCTCTACCCATCCATGGTTAACGGTCGTCCCTTATTGTCACGCCAACCCCACAGTGTTCCGAATCTTGGGTGTCTTGATTCACACTTCCCGTTTCCGTCTGTCTGGACCAATTTCAGTGCCCCTGGCGTTGCACCATTCGTGCATAAGAGCACGCTGAAGAAACGGTAATTCGACTGTTCAGAAATGTTTCTTCTTCGGTCAAGCCTCTCCCATCTTTTAGAAACCCAGACTAGTAATCCGAATCCCGGATGCCTGGGGCATGGTCCCCACTCCTATGTTAGGTGGGATGAGAAGGAAACTATCTCCTGTTTCTCACATCGGGATCGACCCACGTGGGCTTGGGGAATTATCACCGAACGTCCCGCAAACATTGTAGGGATGTAACGAGGTGATTCAAATAGTCGATATCGTGCGTGATACGACATTCAAAACAAAGAAATAAAAAAAATTGAAGCACGAAAGTACCAATAAAAGGTTTTTGGTATGTTACAATACCCGGCGGTTGACTCCCCCCATGGACGGGTTGACCCCGTCAAAAGAGCGTTGCAGCTCCGCCACCCGTTGGCTTGTGGCGTCCAAAGCTTGATGCCACTGACTCAGCTCCCACTCCTCCTCAGTAGTGGCGGGGCGTAATTCGTCAGCCTTGGCCCTGGCCCTCTCTACCTCAGCTTGAACAGAAGCCATCTTTCCAGAGGCCTGCCTCATGAGCTCCTCTGCATCCGCCAGCTGGGCCTTCAACCGGAAGACCAGCTCAGATTGCGCATTCAGAGAGGCTAAGTACTCATCTGCCCAGGTCTGCAGCTGTTGGACCTCACTTTCAGCCTCCTGGAGCTTCTTTATGTTTGTCGCTTTCCTCTGCTGCTAGCCCGCACTGAGTCCACAATCATGCTCCCGGATCTTTTCGGCCATAAGATCTTGGATGAGCGCGTGAGGACGTTGGGCGTCCACTCCCCCAGCACATAGTTCGCGCAACCTCGAGCGGAGTCTGTCCATTTAGGCCAGCCATAGAGTTTGAGGGTGTCCTTGATAAAGCGTGTGATTAGCTTCCACGACCGGCGGCGGACTATGCTATTATCTTCCTCGTCGGAGGTCGTTTCATCGCAGTCTGCATGATTGGCAGGCTCGTACGCAGGATACGCCTGCAGGAAGTCCTCGGCGAGATCTTCATCTGGCGTTGAATCCGGCGCGGCATCTGGCGCCGAAGCAGGCGCGACAGGAGTAGGGCCGACCGACCGATCCTCTTCATCAGAGTCCACCTCGATGAATTCAGGCACGACCCTGCTGGTGGTCCCGCCGGTGATGATGTGTGTTGCAGCTTGAGGAGATGGGGGGACTATCGCCACCATCACCGGCATGCCCCTAGGAGGGATGCCACCAGACATCCTGACTAGCCTTGCCGCAGCAGCCCACGCTAGTCGGAGAACTGTACAACAAAGGGGGAATGAAATGTTAGTTGGGACAGTCTACATATGATGACAAGGAAGCTGGTAGAGGAAACTTATGGAGATCGACCTTCTGGCGCTGCTCTTGAGCCGGTACTAACGGAACCCCGAGGCAAGGCCCTCCGTATACTGTTGGAAGCTCTGGAGATTCTGGAATAGCCACCTCGGGTGCTCTGGTCCCACCAGACACGGAACTGGACGCAGCCATAGGCGCGGGTTCTGATAGTCTCACATCATCACCCACCGAGGGTCGAGAACGAGGCTTGTGAACAAGTTCCTCCTGCATGTCTCAAACACCGGTGAGAAGTCCATAGCGGCCCGAGAGCGGACCATAAGGTTCGGAATGCTACCTCGAGAGCCTATGCGAAATCGTCGGAATCTGAGCCCTGATCTCTGACCTCTCCCTCCTCCATCGGGCTCCCTCCTCCAGCCTCAACCTCCCGAGAGGAGTCCTCTGATTCTTCCAGCAAGGGGAAGCACTCCCTCAGGTCGGCAGCCGATAACTGTGGGGGGACCGTTCGATTTAGCAGTACCCTCACCCGGTCTGTCATTGGGTGAGTGACACCACTGGAGTGGACGTAATCCTCCAGCTCATCCAGGTATTGCTCTGCCTCCGTAGGAGACTCCATGAAGCCGGCCCGGACTAGGCCTATGCCCGGTAGTTCCATACCGAGGTGATTTAGGTGGGCCCATATCTCAGGTGGGCTGAGGAATTGCCGGTTGACATCCCAAATGTCCCAGGCTTCCGGGAAGACGACATCCTCTGCCATGTCGATATGACGCAGGCGCTTCCACAGAGCTTGAGTGGATATCCTACAAAATCTCCTCTATGGCTACCCCTCCAGATGACCCTGCTCTTTCGGAATCACCGGATCACCCACTACTGCCACACCCTCGGCCGGTGCGGGTCTCACCACCACGGCAACCCCGCCACTGCGAGCGGCCCTAGCTGCCCTCCGACCCCGACCTCGAGATAGAGGAGGCCCACCGTCACCGACCCGAATAGTCGGTTGCTTCACCATTTCCCCTGGATAAGCAGCCTCCCAACTAATGGCATACTCCCTCACCAATCCGAAAGCGGCGGTGGATGGAGGCAAGGCAATTCGCATCTTCCCATCTTCCCGTGTGAACATGAGCCACAACTTCCTCATCACGCACGAGTGCTCCTCATGACGCACCTCCCAGTAGACCTGCGGGGTCAGCCGCTGGAGGCACCGGAACTGCCTCGCAAACCGATGCGGGGTGTACGGTTCGCAGAGTGGCTCACGATCTACTCATGCCACCAAAACTCCACATCGAAAGGCCAGGAGGTAAGCCCAATGGTCTTCCGATCCCCTCCCGTCATTAGTCATTATCCCCATCGGCAATGGGAAGGGGTGGAAATGAAACTCATCCGCCCTCTACACCCGATTCAGCACCATCGTAACGACTTGTTTGAACGGGAAGCTCCCGACCGCGTTCAGGATGGAGGGGAAAAAATTCAATCCCGACGGCGAAATAGGGTTTGGATATTCATATATCCCCCTGATGTGGGCTGTGATCCACCCATACAGGAGGTGGAAGGGTCCGCATATCCTTGGAGGCTTCTTGCCCTCGCTAATGTGCGGCAGCATTCTGTACAGTTTGGCGAGCATTGGAATCCCCAGATTGATCTGCTGCCCCCATGGACAACATGGACGCCATAACAAATGAGCTCGGCCACACCCCCGTGCTTGTATCCCTCACTGGTAGGATCCAACCGCAGATGAGAGTCATGATGAATGCCGCCATCCTGACTATCGGCTGTTTTTCAGTGCTGACACTGAAACCCCAAGTCTTCCATTGGCTGTCCTCCAAGACCCGCCAATACGAGTGCCCCTTACCCCGTTGGGCCGCCCTCGGACATGTTCGAGGCCTCAGAGGGAACTCTCGATTCTCTGGGAAATTCAGGAAGCACTTGAACCATCTCCTAATGTGGACATCCCTCACTGCCTCCTTGTCCTCTCTAGGGAAGAATGACATCAGCACTGATGCCAGTCGCGGCATTTTCTCGGTATCCTCCCACACGCTCATGACGGGGAGGAACTCATCATACATTTCCCCCAAGATCGGAACCCCAGAAATCCGGTGGAAATCCCACAGGCTGATTCCCACCTCCCCATGATGCAGGTGAAAGGTATTGGTCCTAGACGACCATCTGCTCATCAATTCTAGCATCAGTTTCTTTGGTTGGTAAATGTGGAATTGGGAGGCCCATGCCACCTCATATAACCCCACTCTCCTCAGCTCAGCCCCAAACTCCTCGCATGACGCGCCTACCCAGTAGGCCCAAGCCCAGTCATTAGTAAAGTTGTTGCCCTGGCACAGGTCCCACTCATCGAACCATCCCTTCTTCGAATCTTGCAAAGATGCCTTAACCATGGTATGATAGAGAGGAGGGGACGTCTCCAGGTTCAATGGCTTCCCGTCAATATCGTTTACATGGTTTTAGAGACAATCAGCGGTAACGGGTGTAAAGTCCTCCCGTGCGTGACCATCGGCTGCCCTGAACCATTGGTGCTGGCATGGTGTACTCCTGAACCAACAAGCTGGTTCATCCCTACTTGCCTAAGGGATGAAGACGTCATCCCTCAACCCAAAGCAGTACAATGGCAGCTTCTTACACTACGGATAATTCTTCTGACCCTCCGATAGAAGATATGTCAAAGAAGCGTGGTCCGAATGGCTTCAGACCATCTCCCCAAGGCCTGGGCAGTTGGCCATCTCATCCCGATGGGCGTCATCTACAAGCACCCCCAATACGGCTTCTTGATGGGCCATTTCGATTCCAACCCTCAGAGAAGAATTTTTTCAGAATGGATCGTGAAGATGGATCGCGAAGCCGGATTGCGAAGGTCGGTCGCGAGGACAAACCAAAAATTCTGGCCTAGGCCGACAAGCAGATGTTCGCTTGGCGCAGACGTGGAGTCGGAAACCCGCGGTTCGCCACAAAGCTCGTTCGCGGAGGGCTGTCGTAGAGTACGCGGAGCTTCGCGAGGTCGAGAGCACAAAAAGACAAGGAAGTTGCGTGAAGAAAAAAGAGTTCGACCCCCCCTATTTATTGGCAGTGACCCCGAAGCATCGCGGTGTGCCTCACCCGCGCGGAGTATCGCGAAGCTTCCGGATCCGTGGCCCCGGTCAGAACCGCGAGCCCTCTTCGCAAAGTCAGCATCGCGAACCGCCGAAAATTTTGGCGATTTTCCCTCAAACTTCGACCCTTCACCCTCAGCGGCTCCAAGTCTGAGGGGGGGCATTTGTTGGCACCGAAATATTTCACGAAAGAATCGGACGAAAACGATGGTCGGGACGCTGCCACGGGAAGCGCCGACGCGAAGCACCGACGCGAAGCACCCCGAGCAACGCGGTCCCGCGAAGCTCCGGAGGCGGTAACTCTCTGCGAACGGGTTTGATGTTCGCGATCCCACCGCGATGCTCTGGAGTCGAAAACTCTCCGTGAACGGGTTTGACATTCGCGATCCTGCCGCGATGCTCCGGAGGCGGTAACTCTCCACGAACGTGTTTGACGTTTGCAACCGCGCCGCGAAGCACCTTTGGCGGCGCGCGGGTTCTGCTTCGCGGCACCCCTTGCCTATAAATACGGGGCTCCCCCTGAGTCCAGGAGACGGACAATCTGACCTTTCGGCTTCTCCTCTCCTGAATCACGAAGCACCCTTTTCCCCCGGGAATCATGAGCTCCGCAAGGTTCTTCTACTTCGTGTGACGCCTTTGATTTGTCTCATTTCGAGCCCCTCTTCCGAGAGGGATGCCCTTCGCGAAGCTCAAGGGCATTCGCGAAGGAAGGGGATTCCCAAGGGAACCCGGGCAGCCGCGGAGCACTTATTCTTTGCGAAACACCCAGCCTATGCTAGTGATCCCAATGCTAAGGCAGGATCGCCACACATCGCGAAGCACACTGCTTCGTAGCACCTTTCTTCGCGAGGTACCTCTTCTTCGTGAGGCAGTGCTCCGAAAATAATGTTCCACTTCTCGAAGCACACTCCATTCACATATACGCCCTATGCTAAGGCTAAGGCACTCCACTTCACGAAGCACACTCCTTTTCTCGGCAATTCCGCTTCCCGTACTATCCTCCAAGTATGCACGATGTGATTTCAAAGTCCCACGGATAATACCACTTGTAGCATTGCTTCGCCTAATGCTTCTTCGCATAGGCACGCTAATGGCTATTGCTCCTTCGCATAGCCACGCTAACATGGAACCCTCGATGGTTCGCTCCACAACCCCCCTTGACCATGGCCTTGCCAGTACCTTCCCTTCCCCAAGGACCAGACGGTACCGGTTATGTAAGTCCTAGGGGTGCGGAGTGAACCCACCTCGTCTGAGCTGCAGGACGTTAAACCGCCAAGAACCACGTCCTCAACACATGACGTTAAAATGTGACCCGACCTCATGCCTCTTACGAAGGGTCCCCCCAGCTCGAACATTTTTTACGCTACTCATCACCACGGGAGTGGAATCATCCATCCACAAGGGATGATATCCTCCTTACTGGAGTGGCATATGTCCTTAGAATAAGGGAGACCCTAGTTCCCCAACGGATGGCTGCACCCCTGCATCTCCGTAATTCCCCACTACCAAGGTTAGTGGAGGACGTGATAGGGAACGAGGCACCTCCCATCATTGGTCCCAAATCCCTCTTTCACTGCGCCTCTGTCGCACTTCTCGGGCCTCCATCCTGGAGTAAGTCCCAACACCATGGGCTGCCTAACGCGTAAGCCCCTCTTTACTTCTCACGGACACACCCTTCGCGGCATGATCGTCAAGTCCTTGCTGTCTCTTGTTTCTCACACCGAGCATGACTCACATGGGCTTAGAGCTGGCATTGGCCATGACAACACTTTGTCCAGCATGACGTTAAACTGCACACTTTTTCCAGCATGACGTTAAAATGCATACTTCATCCGGAATGACGTTAAACTGCACACTTCATCCTGCATGTTGTTAAACTGTATGCCCTCATCCAGCATGACGTTAAACTGCACACATTGTCCACCATGAAGTTAAACTGCACACTTCGTCCGACATGACGTTAAACTGCACACTTCATCCCGCATGACGTTAAACTGTGTGCCCTCGTCCAGCATGACGTTAAACTGCACACCTCATCCAGCATGACGTTAAACTGCACACTTCATCCGTCATGATGTTAAACTGCACACTTCGTCCAACATGACGTTAAACTATATGCCCTCGTCTAGCATGACGTTAAACTACACACCTCGTCTAGCATGACGTTAAACTGCACACTTCGTCCAGCATGACATTAAACTGCACAACCATATGAACTACGAGGTCTTTGATCCATGTCAAGGCATGGTACGTAGGAAGCCTCCCTGAGGTTCAAGCCCACCCATCATTTATTCACGTCGGGTCCCGTCCTCGTCCAGCATGACGTTAAACTGCATTCCGGTCCAACAACAAGCCATTGTGACTCATCCATTCTGAACTACGAGGATTTTGATTCATGTCAAGGCATGGTACGTAGGAAGCCTTCACGAGGTTCAAGCCCACCACAAGTGGACACCCAGGTCCACCTTTATGTCGGTTCACCGACGAAGCCCCTTCCAAACTATGAAGATTTTGATCCATGTCAAGGCATGGTACGTAGGAAGCCTCCACGAGGTTCAAGCCCACCAGTCATCCAATTCACATTGTGTTCCACCCCTGTCCAGCAAGACATTAAACTGTATTCTAGTCCGAAGGCAAGCCGTTGTGACCAACCCGAACTATGAAGACTTTGATCCATGTCAAGTCATGGTACGTAGGAAGCCCCAGAGGTTTAAGACCATCCCCCATCGGACCAAGCTCCCTCATTTACGTCGGTTCGCCGACACCCTCTGCCATCCCGAACTATAAGGATTTTGATCCGTGTCAAGGCATGGTACGTAGGAAGCCTCCACGAGGTTCAAGCCCACCACCCATCGTTTATTCACATCAGGGTTCACTAGCGTCCCACATGACGTTAAACTGTATTCCATCAATCCTTTGAACTACAAGGAATTTGATCCATGTCAAGGCATGGTACGTAGGAAACCTTCCCACGGTTCAAGCCCACCACTAGTGGACCCCCGAGTCTACTTTCCTATCGGTTCACCAATGAAACCCTTTGAACTACGAGGTCTTTGATCCATGTCAAGGCATGGTACGTAGGAAGCCTCCCCACGGTTCAAGCCCATCTCTCATCAGACCAAGGTCCACCTTCACGTCGGTTCGCTGACGATGCCCATCAGACCAAGGTCCACCTTCACATCGGTTCGTTGACGACATCCATTGGGCCAAGGTCCACTTTCGTGTCGGCCTTTCGGGACCAACACCTGAACTACGTGGACTTTGATTCCCTACCACGGGGATACGTAGGAGGTCTCTTCGAGGCTCAAGCCCAACTTCACCGTCTCCCCTACGATGGTCCTTTGCCATTACCCTCTCCACTTCATTCATCCATCCATCTGTTCCCCTTCACAGCCGTCCATAGGATGATCTCTATATTGGAACCCCCTTCAAGGGAAATCCCTCAATTTGATCCATTCTAGCTAATGCTCTGATCGGGCTGATCCGTCTTCGCTGGACGTTAAACTTGCGGCATACCCTGTGTTAAACACAGGAAGCTGAGGAAAATCTCAGACATATGTCTATGGCATATAATTCCCCGCGCTCGATGTGGGATGCCTCGGGCCTCCACGCCCTCAAGAAGCCTTGTGACGAGGGATAATAGATAAGAATGCCAGGCCCCCAGCATCCAGACATGCTACTGATGCCTCAACGTGACTACTCCCCCGACTGAAGGTTGCTACCCGGACTGACCCTTTGGAATGTCCAGACAGAAGCAGTGTAATTAACCGGAGTCCATGGAAACATGGCCCTGGGAAGAGTTTCACAAACAACGTATTAAATCAATGAGGGATACCTGGACTAGGTGACGAGTTCTGAGGAGGAATCCACAGAAGGGAGAACCGACATCCCATCATCCCGTTTCGATCAAGGAGAAAACGTCCCTAAATAAGGAGTGAATGTCTCCCGCCTTTGGATAGCGGGAATGCGGGGCAACAAGTAGCGCGTCCTCCTCCGTGGAAGGACGGATTCGCGTGCCCCAGCGAAAGCGTCGGAAACAATCATGCAGTTTAATGTCAGGTGGAATAGATGAGATGTACTATGTATTTTAACATCATGGGGAAAGGATGAGATGTCCCCTATAGTTTAATATCATGCGATGAAGACAAAAATTTCCATGCATTTTAACATTATGCGGTGAGGATGAATGATGAGGTTTACTATGTTGTGGATGATCATTTTCTTAACAAATTTTGCAATGTATTTCTTAAGAAATATCACTCTGGGGGGGGGGTAGTGTGACATGCTCACCATCCATGGTGTCCAGCAAATAAGATCCATTATGATATTCCTTATGTATAATGTTTGGTTCTTCCCACTTGGTCCCCAATTTTAGGGGATTCTTTCGTGGTATCATCAAGTTTCTGAGAGCCAACACCAGTTCTCCCTGAAGAAATGAGCATAGGTGAACATATTTATTACAAACTCATCCAATCTAATTCTAGTGGAATTTTAGGTTGTACTTCATGTGAAACCAATTATCATATAGCTGTTCCAACTCATCTAGTCATTTATATGATTTTTCATCATTTGAGAGATGTTTTAAAATGGCTATTCTGAGTGATGGAAGTTGGAACTCTATGGGAAACACTGCCTCGGTCATGTAAACCAGTGAGTATGGAGTTTCTTGTGTAGTAATATGCATGTTGGAATGATAGGCCCATAAAACATAGAGTAGTTTTTCTTGGACAAGAATTATTATCCTTGTTCACCATCTTCTGGAGTATGTTTGACAGAGTATTATTGGTGGCCTCTATCTTTCAGTTTTCATTTAAATAATAGTGTGAAGATTGAATGAAATTGATGTTGTACTCCTGGTAAAAATTATTTAACTCTGTGGAACAGAAGATGGTGTCGTTGTCTATTAACATTGTGCGAGGCACTTCGAACCTGGTGATGATATGGTACTTCACAAAATGGAAGATATTCTTCATCTCAAATTCCTTGAGGGGTATTGCCTCAGCCCATTTGTAAAAGATTTCGGTAGTATCAATGATGTACTTGAACTACTTAGCGGTGGCTGGAGGATATGACCCCAAAATATTCATCCCCCAAATTGAAACTAGCTAGGAATATTTAGTGGTATACAACAATTTTGGGGGTTGATTGATGAATTTGTCATGGATCTGTCCTGTATAACATTTCATTGTGAATTACACGTAGTCTTATATCATAGTTTAACGTTAATATCCCAACCTCTTGAATTAGTCGGAGAGACTGGTTCCAGATTGACGTGCACCACAAGATCCTGCAAGGATATCCTCCATGACGGGATGAACTTATCCTTCTACTATTCACCTGAGGATAATTCCATCAATGTCTCACTGATGGAGAATTTTTTTCTCATTTGTCCCATCCTGCTTAGTGAAATTTGCTACCCAGTGCCAAATATATTATCTTCTGGTAGAATCAACTAGTAGGGAACCGTCTCAAATATAGTAGTTTATATTCTCTAACCATCCGGGGATGGTTATTGGATCATCATGCTTTGGGGTGGTGCTGACCAGGTAGATCACTTCCATATTGCATATGGTGACTGATGAAACCATTATTCGATGTGTAATACAGATGGTTTCTTCCTCCTGATCAGGGTCATCCAGAATAGAGGATATATTGGCTAGCGTATTAGTGAGAGAATTCTCTAATCAGGGGACATAATGCAGTGTGTGATCAGAGGGTAATTCCACCATTAGTCCCTTAACATAGCTAGGGAAGGGGTAATTTTCTCTTTTTTATGGAATATTCAACATTGAACTTCTTTATCAATATCTATGAATCCCCTTTTTTGTTCAGGTAGGCTATGCACAAATATAAGGATAATTTCAATCCAGTTATGAGGGCTTGTTATTCTGAATTATTATTTATGTAGCCTTCCAATAGTCTGAAAGAGTTAGGAAAACATATTTGTGTGGGGAGACAAATAAAATACCTAGACCAGCCCAATTGATTTTTGTATTCTCTATTCTGGTACTGATATGACTATGGGAGGATCCATCAAATTTCATCTCCCACATTCAGGGTGTTTCATGGGCATAAAATAGCTCTTAATCATGGAGCTCAGTGTCATATGGTGTATATCTTGGGGCAAGGTGTTCTTCAAGGAAATAATCCAAGGCTTTCCCTTTCACCGAGTTCTGAGATATGAACTATATGTAATATTTATGGTGAATGGTTACCCATCGATCCAAGTTCCTAGTCCACATTAGGAGTCCAAGGATGCACATGAGAGGATCAAAATAAGATACTAGGTAAACCTCATGGTGTTTCAGGTAGTTACTTAACTTCTGTACTATGCATATGAGTGTGAGACAGCTGTTCTCAACATCGGAGTATGGATTCTTAGTACCTATCATGGTCTGGTTGAGGTATTAGAGACTATTCTCACTTTCTGTATCATTACTCTACATGAGGAGGGCACATAATGATCATTCCATAGGGGCTATTTATACGATGAGTGGTTTTCCTTCCACCAAGGGAATCAGAATCGGTGGGTGTAGCAATTATTTCTTGAGACATTTGAAGGCTTTCTGACATCCATCATCCCATTGTTAGGAGACTCCATTCCTCACTAGCCACGTGAAAGAGAGAGATTTTCTTTCTAGGTTGGTAATGAATCACCGAATGTCGGGGAGGTTCCCTTGGAGTCCCCTTATTCATTTGAGATTGGGGGGGGGGAATTTCTAGGATAACACTAGTATTCTAATGGTCAAACCTCAATGTCGCGCTGGTGTAACACAAAACCATGTAACTTGCCCGATGTTACCCTGATGTAACATTTTATTGGATTCGTATTTAGTCTTTTCTATCATAGATTTTTGAAGATTTCTCGGAGATCTGTGAATTGATCACATCGTTGTCATGATTTAATGACCAGTTCATCGACATAACACTCAATTATACTTCTCAAGAATGGATTAAAGATGTGATCCATAGAACAGTAATATTTAGAGCCTGTATTATTTGATCCAAAGGGAATTACTTGATAGTAGAATATCCTTTGAGGTACTTTGAAGGTATTGGATTCTTTATCCTTTGGGCCCATATTGATTTGATTGTACCCAGAGTACCCATCCATGATGGAATGGGCTTAGAAGCTAGAATTTTAATCAATTAAGAGTTATATGATCGATAATGGAAAATTTTAGTTTTTTAAATACCTATTAAGGTCTATTAAGTCAATGAAGACCCTAATATTTCCATCATTCTTCTTGAAGGGGATGATATTATCAGGCCATCTCAGATATTTCACTTCTAAAAATATTTTGTATTTGATCAAAGTGTCGACTTTCGCTTATACATTGGTGGAATAAGAGGACTGCATCCTCCTGGATACTTTCCTGAATCCCTAATTCTCATTAGGAAGTCCAAGATGGGGCGTAGCCACATCTAGATTCAGTTCACAAAATTCTGTGTAATTCTAGAAAAACAGATATCGGTTCTGCTTTAGAAATACAATGTACATCTTTTTCTCTTATAGTGTCATGAAGGAACTAATCATGCTAGGATGTGGGTCTTCTTCTTTCCCCAGATTTATCAGCTTGTGCTCATATATGGTAGTAGAGACACCTTCCTGAAATGTTGGAAGGGAATTTTTGAGATCATCCTCATCCATTTTTGAGACTTTGGTGATGTATTTAGGTGAATATAGTGGTACGGGGGGCCTCTATATCAGAATCATGGTGATAGAGGCTATTAGAAGGGTTATCACCATCCCCTACAATCTAATTTCTGGTAGAGAGATGCTGAAGATGATTTTCACTGAGGATCGGATAGGTTCAGACCTCTGAGTTCAGATCTATTCCCTGACCATGTTTAAAGAGATCACATAATCATTATTGATAATTCTCCAGGTATTGACCAGGGTGGTTCCTAAGGTATTGGGAGTTTTATCCCATATATCATTATCTGCCACCGGTTTCATTCCTCCCTCCATGTAGAAATATACTACGGCATATATGGCTTCGGAATCCTCAAAGGGGGAGATGTCGCCATATAGTATTATGACTTTTCCATTGATGGGGTACTTCAGAGATTGGTGGAATGTTAATGGTACCTCAAGGAGGATATGGAGCCAGAACCTTCAAAGAAGGACATTAGATCTGGTATCTTTATGGATAACCATGAAATTGACATAAAATGTGAGCTCCCCAAGTTTGTCTTCATGATTGATCTTTCATTGGGGTATTTGATCTTTCTTAACATATCTTTGGATGGTTAGATATTTTGGGTATGAGTCTCTTTCACCATACCCCAAACTTCATAGTGTTTGGGCTAGGATGAGATTGATCCTAGAACCATTATCAATCTCCACCCTTTTGATATTGACATTATTGAGTATTAATAAAATGAATAAGGGTATATTGTTCCCTTGGATCGACTCCTCATAATCATGATTAGTGAATGAGATGGAAACATGGAATCTTAAGGACATAGTCTCCACATGATATACCTCAGTGGAAACAACTTTTGTATTAAATTCTTGTGGGATCCAGAGGGCTTTAATGAGTTCCTCCCTGAGTTCTTTTGAAAGACATACTGAATCTGGGATAAAGATATTGGTTGGGACCATAGCTAGCTATTTCCGAACATCGTAATTTTAATCAATAATTTGGTACTTCCCGATATGGGTTTGATCCTTGGAATGTGGTTTAGGTGGTTGAGAATGTGAGGAAGATGGACTTGGTGCTTGTGCGAAGGTTGAGGGGGTGTTGGGGGTGGGGGTATCTACTGCCAGTGGAATAGGTTGCCTTAGCCTTCCTCGTTGCATGGGTTGATCATATTTTACCCCTACTGGGTGATCATGTAATAAAATGTCTCTAAAGAACCTCTTCACATTTATTGAGCTTGCTGGAGTACATGTGCATGATTCTCAGATTTATATATATCACCTCTGGGGATATGACCAAAATATGGAGTCTAAAAAGTTATGTGATGTCCCCTATAACCTCAACTTTAGTGCATGTGGCCTCCATTTCCCCAGTTACATGTAGGAAAATTGTCTTTTTGGTCATAATAATTGTTAGATAAGGAGTTTGTCAAGTTTATTATTATAACATAACCAAATATGAGATCCTTATCTGATGAGGGTTCTGTTTGGTTGGCCGGATCCTATTATGAAAATGTTTTGGGGAAGAACATCCAAAGTTGGAGATTACTTTGGAGAAAAATAGGTTTCTTTTTCCTCTACATATTCCTTCTTCGGATGGTCTCACCCACCCTTGGGAGTTATATCAAACGCCTATTTCTTAGGTGGTGGAGCTACAATTTGCCCCTACAACTGTGCTTTCATAGTGGCATGGGCTCGATCAACTATATTCTAAACCACTCGGTTTTCAAATTTATGTGTATGTCTATCCATGAAATTCTACCAATCATCCAATTATTATGGATGGATAATGGTTATTCAAGTCACATTATTTGGGGAATTATTCATGATCACTTGTAGATAATCAATCATTCCTTGAAGGACATCATTAATGATGAAAGAGTTCAAGATATTATGACCTTGTGTTCTGGGGGAAAGGGCCGTAATCGGGCCAACCTATGAGGTTGTCTTCATCAGGATTCCTAGGATTAATACGTGTGAGAATGTTATTGTCAATGGATACCAGGAAATAACTAGCAACCTATTCACTCCATAATTATTACACCTTATTCATATATTCTTAAAATCCTAGATGACCTTGATATCTATGTCCTTCTAGCTGAGGGTGATTCTGTGGTTTTTGACCCTCAATAAGAGGTGTTGGGAACTGTGTATCCTATCTAGTCATCTATATATGTGATTCTTCTATCTTAATAGTGATAGTTTCAGCATCCATTATAGTTGTCCTTTCTCCCCATGTCATGGGCATGAGTCGAGCAATGGATCAAGTCCACTGAATAGCCTCTTCAAGGAGTTGTGCTATTTTAGAACATTCCTAGAATGTTCCTAGATATTTCATTGAAATTAGATTTTCCTGAAACATCTCACTATGATTTGAAACATAGAATTCTAGTAGCTTCTTTTCTGAGATGTGGACAATTAGTTAGTAGGTCAAACACTTCCACCTTTCTATGAATTCAGACACCCACTCATTTTTGTGCTGTTTGAAAATTTTTAGGTCAACGATCATTGTCTTAATTAATGTAGAACTAAACTAGTAAAGGAATTGATGGTGAAGATTTTACCATCCTGCAACAGATCCCACTGGAATCTTACTATAAAAATGATGTCTAGACTGGTTCGAGTTTGTACAAAACACCGCAGCTTGGTTTCCTCCTATTGATATCGAGGACCGGTCATCAAACTGCGTTGGGACACAAAGTGTGTGAAATTATACTCTAGATCTCCTACACTGTTAAAGGTTGAGTATATTGGATTTCCAATGCTGGGTGGAGGTGGGTTATCATTGACCCATTCGGGATATGGATTCCTTTTTGACTGCATAGGCATGCACCTCCCATTCAGGGCTTCCATTTGAGTTTCTCGGGACTCAATGACAATAAGGAGCTCTTAGGGCACTACATCCTAGACCATATCCCACCCATGGGGAGTTGGAATGGGTTGATGAGGTGACCCCATTTTTATCTCCTGCCTATTTTCAATTCACCCCAAGATAAAATAGTTATATATGTGGGGATGTGGCTATTGCTGCAATGGAGAGAATACATGACAATTTTCGACTTCCTCATGCATGTGGACTAGTTGCCTATACCCAGATCTGATATTATATTTAGAAGCTACCCTAGATGATGGATCAACTATCAGAGGGAGAACATTAGTTTCTTCATGGAGATGATACCCTAGGGGAATATTTTCACTGTGTAACTACTCATTAAGTAGTCTATGAGATTGCATTTCCCTCTCATATTGTGAGAATCGGTCCTCCTATAAAGGAACCCTGCTCTTCTTGGGAGGTGATCGAGATGTAGTTGTATCTGTCACCATGGAATAATTTCTTTAGGGAGGTGTAAACTCGATATTCAAAATTTCCATGTCTTGGATACATCTCATGTTACTTGTGTGTATAGCCTCATTTAGTTAATTAAGGTCACCCTCCTCCATAGGTATTCTTTTCATGTCGTGACCTTTTGTATTTTCATTGTGATTAGTGTCTATCATGTTTATAGTGATGAGATTCATTGAGGCATATCAAGAAATGGTGGTTGTTCCATTGTTTTGGAAACAACAGGATTCTTCAGCACAACTAACATCTGGGTGATTATGTGAAACCTTAGACTTATTGAGCCATTTTGGCTTGTGAACCCAATGGGACTTAACAATACTTATTTTTCATTATTCCTACTTTGGTCTATGAATAGTTATTCTGAGAGGGTTCCTTGTAGGGGTTGCCGAATAGGCCCCAACCAGTAGAGGTGTGTCTCATGGTAGGTGGGATACTGACCATTGATTCATTTATCCCAATCTAGAGAAGAATAATTCTCTCTCTGGGGGTGATGATGATGCTAGTGCCCCCAGCCCTAGGGGTGGGGGTTATTCGGGGTCATAGTTGGCACTGATTGGTTCAGTTGTTGAGGACCCAATTGCTTCAGTATGAGATTTAACAACTTATAGGAAGGACATAAAGATATAAATTCACTCAACCCAGTAGGGGTGGGATTGTTCCTGGATCACCAATGATTTTTATAGGGTCCTCTCAGGGGATGTTGATCTTGGGGATAGTGATTGGGATATAAATTCCCCCAGACAAATGGGCTGGGGTTTTATTTCAACTATTGCAGAAGTATCCCAAATTCTCTTAATAATTTACCATATGAGATGTGGAGGCCACGGTCGATATTTCCCCAACCTGATGGTCTGGGTATGCTCCTACATGGATGATTCTGTAGCTACAATACCAATATTCTTGATGTGTCGTAATTGTTCTTGTGTAGGATCTGGGTGCGATGGCGACCCTGATGAGAATAATTTATCATGGGAGGTTTCCCTGGTGATCATAACTTCAGTTTATGTGTTTTAAAATCCATAATATTGTTTTGAGGGGCCATTTTCATGTATAATTAGCTATCCTCCCTCTCATTATGTAATTTTTGGGCACCATTAGAGTAGAGGATTTCTGTTGTAGTGACCAACTGTCTCAATAATTAGCTAGTCCCCTGATTTTTCCAGTTTATATGACATTTATGAGTCCTTATCTGAAGGCATATGATGTTCCAGTGGAGTGGAAAAGTGTAATGATCCATATTTTCCCCATCGTCGAATATGCATGTCTGACGTAGCTTTGGAAACCATCTGTTGAAGCATCCAAATGCAATGGAGGAAAGCATGTTGCATATTTTCAATATTCTTTTTCAGTTTCAGATCCCATGCCATGGAGATAGTAGCTAGGTCATGCTAGAAATAGAGTACCCTAATTATCTGAATGTGAAACTTGTATCCAAGATAAGGAAGATATCAATCCTTCAGTCATTGATGAGTATCCCGCATATACTGTCATAGATAAGGAGTTCAATACTTTTCCAACTCATTTGGGATCTCGTAGCTTGATGTAGTAACAACCCAGAATATGATGGAGAGGTTATTTGTAGCCAATTCCCTCCAAATAACAATGCCATCCTCATCCTCATTAGACATACATGCCTCCATCTAGTCATAATATAGAATATGGTTCTTATGATCAACTACTAATGGTAATGGAGTGGTACTGGAAGTTGGTGGGGAATCATATACCGATGACCCCCATGTCACGAGCACCTATATGTACGAAGGTGTAATATTTTGGAACGAATCTCCATACGGATGTGTCTAGAAAAGAGGAGGACTACCTTTTCCATGGGAGATATCATCATGGGGAGGATTACCACAGTGGATGTTAGGAGTAGAGTCCCTACGATCCATATCCACTCTACGACGAGGAGGATTGTCGTGGTAATGAATTCATTCTACTTATAATTCGATATAAGAGATGATGGATCCTTGTGGTGTTGATAATGCTTCTTGAACTATCGCAATGAAAATTGAATTGAGAATTTTAGTGATATGATCGACATTCTTCATGGTAGTCATAATATGCTGCCATTTATTTGATTCTTATGAATGGGTACGATCCTGCTGTATGACAGTTCTTGGAACTTGTCTACAATTTTCAGGTTCTGTGGGAGTATAGGACCACTACTAAGAAGATATTGGAATATTCTAATAAGATATCTCATTATTAACTGGGATATGAGGATGTCCTGAGGCATGTTCCACTCTCAATTGGTGATCCTCAATCAATATGGGAGTATGAGCCTGGTCTTCAGCAGTTGGGATATGCCACTAGTCTTTCTTGGAAAGAGTATGAGACTGTACTGAGGCATGTGCCACTCTAACTTGGTTGGACCTGGTTGGATTAGGAATGTGTGCTTGGTCCTAATATTCATTCCTCACCAGAATATGCCAATGAACTTCTCGATTGGGGTAAGGGATATGAGGCTCCTATTGTATTTCCTTGGAATGTTTTTGGTGTATTCACTTGTCAGATGAAGTTGGAATAGGTTCCCAACTTCGATGATCTACTATAATATAATTGATGGATCCACTGATAGGACTATGATCCTATCATATGGCATGTTCCATTACCACATGGTCAACCTCAACCAGAATAGGGATATACTCCCAATCATTGTCCTTTAGTGTATGTTTTTGGACCTCTTTGACAAGATTGTGACCCTATCCCAATGTTTTTGCCACTATCAAATAGTTGGACCCAGTTGGAACGAGGATATGATCCCTATCTGATACCTTACCATTCATGAAAATATCCTGATAATACTCCCGGGTGGTAGAAAGAGTGGGTGCTTGCTCTAGTATAGCCTCTTATTTGTGATGATATGAGTGATGTGTTTTCTTGGATATAAGGATTATAGTATATTATTATCGCTTAATAAATAGCAGTGCTACAATATCCTGGTGGAGTTCTAATTTTTCTAAAATGTATTGGAATTTTATCAATGTGTGTGCGGGGATATAAAACATCACATTTTATATCACCATGATGAATTGGAAGATGTCTTCTGTTGGATCGGTGATATGATCCCACTTTTACCCTCCTTGTACCATCCGATTTTACTGATGGGATTCGAATAAAAGGGTAAGAATATGAGCCTCCCACATGCTTGTTGTGGGAATATTCCTATAAAATTGTTCAAATTGAGACTAGATATGTGTCTACTGGATGGTCCCTTCGGGAGTATGAATGCAGTCCTCATCGATGGGATAAGGGATATTCACCTTCTTCTGGATATCAGATTCCTTTCTCCTCTGATGAGTTTTCCATGTAGACTATGAATGGGTGTCAGAGGGTGTTTTTTATCTTAAGGTACCCTCAGTAGGCAACTAAGTGGTACCAATGGAATGGTGTTAGTGAAAATGGTTAGCATGGGACTTCCTGTTCAGCTCCTAAACCTAAAGGGATCTATATCTGGTTTCCTGGTCCACCTTCTACATATATAGGTGGTGTTAGTTATCACACTCTGTGGATAAGCTCCAGAAGTTATTGGTTGGGGCAATGAGATCCACAGGTTCAGAAGCAGCCTTCCCCAGGAGATGAGATATCTCTATTTATCACCATTGGAAGACTTCCTGAGGGGATCTCATGGTTAGGATAATACCATATCTTTGGTAATCCCAAACCATAATATTTTATACCTTTTTTGGAGTCGTTGTATTGTTGCTATTGTTTTTCTAGTTGATAAAGTTGCAGTTGTAGATGATTTATCTGAACACATGTTAGAAGACAACTACATCATCTCTAATTGGGATGTTGAAGCAGTATCTGAAATGACAGAAATGATAAATAACAAGTTTACCAATTCATGGGGTTTCATAGGAATAATATGATCAATCATATATTCTTGGTTAACTCATTTGTTCTTTTATTGATGATTCATCCACTCCACTTGTTTGGACTTATCAAAACAAGGATGGACTTATTAGAATCCTAGTTATAGAGGATCATTTGTAAGATTATAACCGTACTATTTCTTTGATTATATACGGTTTTCAAAATAATGTTCCCTAATGAATTATACCTCAATAATTTTTCCAATGGAGAGATTTATGTCAGGATCACCATTTTTTCATTAGGTTTTTGATGGGGAACATGGAATAGGATCTCCCTTGTTGGTTTGATTGAGGGGTATTTTATAGACCCACTCAATCATATGCATCAAGTATTCCATTTTTTCCAACATCAATAGAAACTCCCAATGGTTCCCATATCAATAGTTGGGTAAAAATCAGCTTTCCAAAGGCCGTCAGTCATCTGGGATTCCAAGAATAATGAATTACGGGGACTTGAATTGACTGAGAGGAAGAGATGTTCTACTAATAGCACCCTTTTCTGGGGGGATTTGTTTCCTACTCATGGACTGTCATAGATTTAATATGTGTTCATAATTATCTTAATAGTCCCAATACGGTATCCATTAATCTAATGAAATGATTACAGGTTATTTTTTTATGTGAAAAAGACAAGGATCTCTTGGGTGAGTCCATATATATGTATTTTAGGTTCATCATCATTCCTTGGTAACAAGTGTTTTCTTATAATCTGATTCCATATAACCCAGTTGTTCATATAAATATCTCATATTGAGGAAATTAATATTCTAAGGATGGTATTGAGACATTATGAGGCATCCTACGTATTCTAGTTATTATAGGAATTAAAACCCACATAGTATTTTGACATATGTAGGTTAACATCATTTGGAATGACTTATATATTGGGGGGTTCCCATGTCAATATAGAGACTGGTGGTTCAGATGAGATAATTACCGCAACTCCCTAAGCTCACATGAGACATGCTTGGTGTTAGAAACAAGGGATATCAAGTAACGAATGTTGACTCGTTGAGTATAGTACTTAGATACTAGGTTCGTCCTAAATAGTCAATATGAAGCCCAGACCTTGGAGATATGTGGCCTATGTATCCTCAGTATGGTAGGAATCAGAGTCATTATAGTTCTGTTTATGTCGGGGCATACACACTGAGGCTTACCTAGATGAAGGATATTTATGATGCTATTTATGTGCTCATTACATCCCCTTAATCCTCCATGAGCATTGTTAAAGATGATAAATAATGTGGATTGTATGATCAGCCTCATGAAGTATGGGTATGGGGCATGAATATTAAAATAGTCCTTGAGGTGTCTGGTACACGACTCATTCCTTAGGAAGGCATCCTATGTATCCCATTTGTGATAGGAATTAGAGTTCTCATAGTTTATATATGTCATGTATTACACACTAAGGTTTCTATATAGCATTTTAGGGGTTTATAAGGTAGATGATATGAGAATTTCAATACCATAATCCCATGGGTTCCATGCTTGTTTGTGAGAAACAAGGTATTTAAAGTTATCAATGTCACTGCTTTGGACAAGGCTCTCATATGTTGGTCCCTACAGGGATGATCAATATGGATCTTGGACCTCAGAGAGAGGTGGCCTATGTATCATGAATATTTAAGAAATCCGATTTGTCATAGTTCCCATTATTTCAGGGCTTAAACACTGAGGCTTCCCTATTGACTGCGTCTTACACGCTAAAAACTGACAATACTATCCATTCTTGGGAGGACTTGGTGATCTATCCTTATTATTTGAAAGATGTCTCACGACCCAGTGTGCACATCCTGGTATCCATCATATGACATGGATTGACACATATAGAGGGAGTCGTAAGAGCCACTATGGCATAGTTCGAGATGTTTCTTGTGTCTTGGTTTACACCTCCGGTAGACAATACGAGACTTGAATGACATATCTAGAGGGCATGTCAAGTATCAGACACTGTGAAAATATAATTCCATGAGGGCTTGGATGTCATGTCCATCTTCTTTCATGATACTCGACTAATATGATTGGTCACCTTTATATGAGTTGGAGATGTGTCTGAAGGAAATCACATGTCCTGGGTGTTGGACCCAGGGGGTCCAGAAGATCAATGTGGTATATGTGGGAGAGTCGTGTGTCTCTTCCTGGTATGTATGGATTATTCTACATGTCCTAGGAGGCATATTTATGGATTGTTGTGAGATCATGGAGATTTGTCATGGTGTTGTCTAATGTCTTTTTATGACACACACAAAACGCATGGGGGGCAGTGAGCATGTATTTCTCTTAAGAGTTTCACCTTTAATCTTGGTTCACCTATTTGTATTGTGAATAACTCTATTTTTTTAGTGTTAGTTAAGTCAAATCTCACATGATCCAATGGTCTTGTAGGGTATCTTTCATATAACCCACCAGAGGCACTTTGTGTGATCTCTGAATGATCATGAGATGTTATTTATGCCGGGAGCATAAATACACTGGGTGCCCATTGGTATATTACCTAATAGAAAGATGGATGGTATCTTGATCACTTCAAGAAGTCTATAAGAGTCAAGAGTTGAA
The DNA here is from genome assembly GCA_963277665.1 of Viscum album. Taxonomy (NCBI): domain Eukaryota; kingdom Viridiplantae; phylum Streptophyta; class Magnoliopsida; order Santalales; family Viscaceae; genus Viscum; species Viscum album. The sequence goes on from OY728162.1 coordinate 481,757,476, forward strand.
TCCTGGAGAATCCAAGAGTCCAATGTAGTAGCATCCCAATGATTCCAACCCTTTATTCATGTTGGGGTGAGGAATTTATAGGTTTCTACCTCTTGTATACTAACATGTTTGTGCGGCATATCTGGAATTAGTACAAGATGGAGCCAGTGATGGGGCCTCGCATCACATGTATTCGAGAGTCTCTATCATGGACTACTTTGTGTGTGTCGCTTGATTTTTTCCAATCGCGAGTCTCCTCTGTCAATGCTTCCTTTACCGGATTATTTTTCTGATCATGTGGGAATTTCTAAGGACTTTCATGTTGTCATGTTGACATGTCTGAAGGCCTTCTTGAGATCTAACTGCCTATGAGAAGGAACTCCTGAGACCTGTCCTGGGGTCTTATAGGACAATGATGTAGGTGAACTAGGAGCCTTTCATGCATTTCAATGACCATGAGTACCTCTCACCTCTTCCCTTTTGATCCCCTTTGTTTAATGTAACAATGGTTGGGAGTAATGCGAGATTGCATGTGTGTTGTCGAGAGTATGAATTATATTTTTTGGATATGCATTGTATGAACAATATGGGTCACATGGTGGTGTTTGAGCATTCTTGGGACGAATCTATCCATTCTATCATAGAGCATTTTAGTGTTTCTTGGACATGCGCAAGGGCTTCCATGCAGTAGGGATGACAATCCATGGGGCTTTCACGAGGCGAGGAGGAAATGTCATCAAGGACTCGCGACATCTTAAGGGTTTCCAGGGGCATGTCGAATGTCTTTCAATGATCAGAAACCTCTCTTGACTCCTCCAATTATATCTCCCATATTTTATTTTACAAGGGTTATGATTCATGCAAGTTAGAACAAGTAATATATATGAATTTCACCCTATTTTTTGATGATGTCTCACATGACCAATATGGGTCATATGGGGAGTGTGAAAGCATGTAGTGGATAAGTCAATATTCCTATCCTTATAGCGCTGTTGAGTTTTTTGGATACTCTAGAGGAAATAAATGCATCAAGGATGGAAATCTAGATGGATTCCTTGAGGTTTTTTGGTGTCTCACAGATTGCTCGATGTTTGCGTCTCAAGTATTTAAACCACCATGAGCCCCTATCACCTTCTCCCATTTATCTCATTCATTTCAGTTGGAGAAGTCTCAGAGGTCATGAATGATTTCTTAGATATCAACAATATATTTTTTTTATTCCCAATAATAATTTGGCGCATGAGATTCATGACCCCTAGGGGTCTCTCTCTTTGAATATCATCCCTCTTATTTTCCAAATAGTTTTTCGGCCCTCACTAGATAATTGTCTATGAGTGTGTTGCATGAACAATATAGGATCTTTCAATGGTGTTCACAACTTCTCTTGTTCACTCATCATGTTTTCCAATGGTGCATCACAAGATCAGTGCTGGATTATGCGACCACATGTAGACATTGTAAGGGATAGTATCTATACACCCTTTTGATGAAACTCATGTTCATTGATGGGTCTTGAGATGTTATACAGTCTTCATCTAGGACAGTCTCTTGTCTTGACTTTGATACACCGAATGATCATCAATGGATCTCGTGACTTCTTGTATACATTTTCAAGTACAGATACTTTTCCAACTTTTGATATGTCAAGTTTCCGTGGCTGTATGATGCCATATCATGACCAAGGGTGTCTTCATGTCAAAGAAGCATGTGAAAGGGTGCATGGTGAGTGTTGCAAGAGATCTAACTATTTTCGTATAAACCAATCCACTTTAATATATTTCATGGATGAAGGTCTATATGAGGTTGTCATATTATATCCAATTCCACATGTGATCCCATAAAGGTTCTCGAGTGAAAGAGTCTCATGCACACACATGAAATATTAATTTTCTTCGCATGGTGATATCAAGAGTGACATGGAGCTTTTAATGTGCACATTCATATTGCACATGTGTGGTTTGGAATTTCATTGTATTGACATGATCATCGATCCATGAATTTTATTCATGTTTTGATTTCTTGGCACATAAAATAAATTACTTTAGGAATCGATCATAAGGAGATGTCGAGTTACTCTCCGTAACTATTCACATTACTGGGTATCCAATAATTTAATATTATTTAATGTTGATGTTGGACCATGACATGCACCTAATACCATGCTAACCTTACAGATTATATACACAAGGTACATCTTCTCTCTTTGTGTCAGGGTTCATGATGCCGCATCATATCGTATGATAAATTATGCACTACCTTGGAGTTCACAAAAATGGATCACCTGATGCCAACTATGTTTCACAAAAGGGGTTATATGGTGCCACACCATTTTGAATGATAGGTTATGCGAGCCTCATCCTTTTTATGTGAATGATTATGAAATTGAATTTTTTTATGCCTCTTCGCATGAATGAAATGATGGGTCTTGTGTGACCAATTTCGCATCATAGTCTATTTCAATCAATGGTACATCTTTTCAAAACCGCATGTCTAACAGGAGGATAATCATTATACCATGTACTGCCTATAGATTCCATAGTTCACCGCCATTTTTAATATTGCAATGAATACTCTCCACGTGAATCAGGAAGCCATGAAGAATGTAGGATCATTGCATTCTGATACATGTAAAGCAGACCCTTGGGCTATCATGTTTCAGGTGATATCTTTTATGTGCATATATGTGTAGCAGAGATGGTGTTGGATCTATTCGCAATCCCATCAAGATCGATCGTGGTAGAGAAAGTGGTCCAGTATGTTATTCTTCCTTCCAATTGTAGTGTTTCATATGGAATTCTTAACATAAGGGGTTTCAATGCAATAAAAATCATCTACTCAAGGTGATGCATGATATTCATCCAAGGTATGGTGGGAAAGAAAACCCTAGAACCTATGATGCTGAAGAAGACACATGGGTGGTGTGGTTTTATCCCTCACGTGATATTCCCATTTTGATGTAAATAAATATTTTCATTTTATTTCCTTATTTAACTCATTATTATTATTATTTCTATTTGTAACCCATAATAACAATGATGATAACAATAAAAATACAGTAATTGGGTAAATAATGTGAACACCCAAAGCATCATTATCACATGTGTATACATTATGATCAGCTAATCCCTCATCACATGTATCCATCCAAGGAAAAGTGGGAAATGTGCAATTATGAGCGTCAACAATAAGATGTAGATTTTATATATTTGACTTATGATTTTTTACTATAAAATATTCTTATTATTTTGATGTAAGAAATTTGATGTTTCATATTATAAAATTAATTACAGAGAATCTTACTGGAATCATACTGGGATTTCACTCACACCATTTATATATATATTGGTATCATTATAGATTTGGCATTACATGATGCAATAAAATGGAATGGTTTTTCCTCTTATGGTATCATTCCATCAATTATCTTTTTGGAGAATAGTAGTGATGAAACTTGAAAGGTGAACTTAAGGTAACATAGAGTCTAAGTATTTTGATATTCTTTACATGTTCATTATTTTAATATTGTATTTCGAAAATATTTCCATCATTCACCTCTATCATTATTGAATACTATTATCCATTAAGATATCATATATAAATTTAATTTCATTTTATTGTTAATTTATTTTTCATATATTTTAAATCACGTGGGTTGATTATGAAATGTTTAGTTTAATTTACATTCTTATACCTATTTCTAATTTAGTATAAAATTATTAATCCAGACAATCAATAGAGGATTTATGATAAAAATCATATTATTTTTTTACTTGGATTTAGTGGGTGAAAATGTTCCCACAACATAAATTTAATATCCTTTACACTTATGTCTATTTTGGTTATTAATTCACTTTAGGTTGTATGGAAGAATATTTAGAGTATTGTGATAAGGAAAATTGTGTGATACGCATGATGTAACATTATAATATATATTTAATCATTTATTTTTATTACCATTAATTTTCAAATTTTAGTGAGAACCTGTAATTTTTTAAAAAATTTATGAATGCTTGTCAAGGGTATACTGTTTGAAAATTTTTAATGTGAATGATATAGAGTTTTATCTCATTCCATTACCTAAAGAATGTTTGGTGCAATGTTATCCTAATTGTGCCCTAAAACCATGCATCCCTTAAAGAAATTAAATATATATTTTTTATAAATTGTTTTTTAATATACTTTTTTTAGTTATTATTTGCATGTCAATCATCTAAATATGAACCCTTCATTATACTCCACCTTTGGATTCCTCCTTCGTAGACTCACACCAAGGAATATTGAACCCTTCAAATAAGTGCTTATAATCATATTACTCTAAATTTTTCTTTCATAATATTTTATCTTGTCTCCATATCATGATCATGGTTACCTAGTGTTCAATCTCAAACTTATTTTATTTTGGGGTTTTAAATTTATTGGCCTCCAATAAATCACTAAGGATTTCTACTCTCATTCTTTTGTGGAATTACATCCTTTAACAATATATTCATTATTTATAGATACGTGGATCTATAAAATTCCCTTTGTTGATGAATGCACGAATTTTTTAATATATTAAATTATGTTTTAATATGAATAATTCAACAATTTTTATTAATGTTTATTTTAAACAGAATATATTATTTTAATTCCATGATTATCAATTGATATTGATAAGGGATTATCTAAAAATTATAAAATATATTTTATATTAAAGGTTGCACACTAATTTTATTTTGAAATGTATAGTTATTTTTTACAATTAAATAATGTAAATTTATTTCATGGGATGTTTTGTTAAGGATATAATGAAATGCTTTTTTTATAAATTATTTCAAAGGGCAATGTGTTGTTTGTAATATTAAATGTGTTCATACTACATGAGTTAATATTTTATGTTATTTCAATTCATGATGTAAAATGAATATATGTGATATTTTTTATTGATGGATGATGTATAGTTGAAAATAAGATATTTCAATTATCTTGTTTTTAATTATTTTCATACATTGATTATAGTAAAATCCATGAGAATACATTGAGTACAATGGAGGGTTTATAGTGATATTACTAATTCTATATGATGATGTAAATTTTCCTATAATATTCCATAATTAGATATAAATCCACTATAACTAGGATGTAATAGTATATTATGGTACTATTCATAGTTACATTATGGAATTTGTCACTATTTTAGGATTCCACTTTGGCTTTTGATTACTCCCACTAGTTAAATATTCCACTTTGTCTTACAGCCTATGCACAATTGAAAATAGATAAATATTGGATAATATATAAGGATCTTAGGTTTGATAGTTGTATTTCTGTAGGTATTCTCCCATGATTTCAAGGAATGAAATTTACCATAGAACCAATTTAATGAATTTTTTCATTTATATAACGCTATATATTTTTATAAATTATTTAATTTTTTTAATTCAAAAATGATAGGTAATAATATTTTATAAATTATTATTTGTTCTCATGAGAATATATATTTTATTTTATTACATGTATTTCAAATTTTCATGCAATTGTTTGTTTCATAATGGTTATACATAGATCATGTGGTGGAATCCTACTAGAAATCATACTCACACCCTACACAAATGCATTTCATGTATATAAACATGATATATTATAATTATTTTAAATTTATTTGATATATAATATTTTTATTATCCTTATTTAGGTATGAGGTGGTGGCAAGTTGGTGGACCTATCTGGTTACATGTATATAGACATCCTATCAGGTTATTTTGATTATATATTTTTATTATCCAAATGTATTAAACCTTATTTAATTTTCATCCCATTTATCCATAAATTTTTCATATTTTGGATTTTTATGTGATTAATATATATATATATATATATATATATATATATAAAACATCCATTTTTATCTTTATTTTGATATCATTATGTTTTATGGTGATTGTATTATTATTTCATGTTATTCCTTATTTCTAAATGATGAAATTTCAAAAGTTTTAAGTTTAATATAGATGATTACTCTAATATATTGGGTGATAATTCAAGATTCCCTATATTAACCCATTATTTAGATTTATAATATTTAAGGAAATATTATTACTAAGGTATACGTTTATTAATTTAAAACTTTTTCTAGACCATGGGGATTGAGAACGTACTTTGGTCCTTTTAGTTGGACCATATTGAATACCGAGATAGGGTAGCTTGATTTTTTAGTTACAAAACATTAACAATGACTAGTTTTGTTTTATGATATTTATGTATTATCATAGATATAATATAAGACCACTGAATCTCATTAGGTTGGTTAAAATTTCTTCTCTATCCAAAACATTTCATGATGTTAATTGGGATTCCATAGGATATTGGGAATGTGTATTATTGGGTTTTAGTTTTTTATTTATTTTCTAATTATTGAAAATATTTTTGTATTCATTTCATGGATGCATGGTTAGGGTGCACATGCATCAAACCATGTTCAAATCATTCATCCATTCTAGAATATCAAGAGATATTTACACATTTGATACATATTTTAGATAATAGTGTTTTAAAGATCTGATGAGCTATGCACAATTAGTGAATAGTTTGAGAAACCATTCAGCCAAACCCTATATCATGAATTACATTTTATTTTATTTTATTTTATCGCCAAGTCTTTTTTCTATACTCTATTTTATAAATGATGATATATATTTATTTAAATACATTATTTTTATATAAATTCTATTTGTTTGGGGAAATTTTAAATTTTTGATGAATTTATTTAGATCCATTCCTCCCAGAAAATACCTATTGAATTATTTGGAGGGAATAGTGAATAAATTTTCATGAGATAATTCTTTAGTTTATTATAACCTTAACCAAATAATCATACAAAATTCTAATCCATGGAATATGAATATGATCTGAGAGTTTCCCAAGAAAGTGATTAAGATTACATATTTCATTATTATAATACACCTACATTCCATGGTTTCAAGGATCCTCAAGAAGAATAGGATTGATAGGATAATGTTTATAGGTTTTATTAGTTTCTCAAGATTCCTTGAAACATGAATGATAAGTGTACTACATTAATTCTTTAGGTATCCAATAGAGAGTAGGGAGATTCCGTTGTTTAGGCTATAATGTTGTATAATATAATATGAATGGTTTTTAAAAACATGTTAACTTCTTAGTTTTATCTTGAAACAATGATTTTTTTCCGGGCATGATATTTAATCATTATCCAACAAGGGAATTGAAATGGTATGAAATATACAAATATATTCACTATTATGGTACATTTTCCACCATATATGGTCATGAATTATGTTATAAAATCTCTATGGTTCAATATGGGGGTTTCACTACCATTCTGATGAATGCATTCTTGTTTAACCCCCCCTTATAATGTAGTGTATAAATTATTTATGGTAGAGATTGATCAATGAAAATTGTCTGATACTTGTATATAATATTTATATGAATTGATTAGAATTGAAGATGGATTCCTAATGAAGAAAATAATTTTTTATGAGTTTAGATGAAATTTTTTTATTATTTTGAGGAAACAGTATTAGTTATCATCAGCATCACCGGTGGAAAATATGACTTTGATATGACCACAATTTGGAAGTCTTGGAAACTCTATGTCATTGTGTTAGGAGGATCCCTAGGGAATTCATTATTGCGGTCAAATGGTTCATTCCCAATGTTTTTTTAGAATGAATACTATATAGATTTTTGGTGTGGGTCACTAAGATCCAAATTGATATTAGTTATAGTTTAATTCCCCAAAGTAAGTGAGATATCATCCTCAAAATAATTTATATAGTTGTTATTATTCTCATCCAAACATTCAATAGAGGACTAAGCCTCAATTAAGTGGGAGATCATAGAACCATCATGAATATGGGGATTTATATTTCACAAATCAAGTACGTGTAGAACTATAATTTTGGACCTTCCATAGTGTAAGGAGTTACTCTTATTGAATCATCAATGGTTGCTACTTATTTTGATAATGGTACCTCCCACTCATTTAAATCCGCTTAAATTATGAATATATTAAATCTCCCATCAGATCCAATATCATGTGTTGAGAAGATACCTACTCCTCTTGGTAATAAGGATAAATATGGATTCAATTTTAAAATTTTTTCATATCAATATTTAAAGTGGATTTATACTATTATTTCACAATTCTCAAAATGGACCTCTTAGACACAATCCTTATAATTAATAGGATGAATGAATCCAAATCCCATATTAATTTTTATCTCATAATGGTGTTATTTATATATAATGAGGGGGAATATTATTAGTTCTAAGAGGAATGGGATCCATGACCATGTTTAGTTTGATATCATCTCCCTAGAGTGGGTGAATTACTAAGTTAGTTATTATCACTTATGGTGGAAGCTAGTGACGGTAGTGAAAGAAAGCTGTTGGGGGTGAGAAAAGATAGAAAGAAAAACTAATCACATGTACATTCATTAGACCAACAAAAATATGATTGACATATCCATAAGATGTTTATGCACGTATCACTACAATGGAATACTGAAACCCCTGAACTTTTATTCCCCTTTGACTAAGTGTACAGGAAGTTGGAAGTCACTACACCCTTCCCACCACACAAGGTTCGTAATCCACACACCTTTAAAAAAATTCAACTGAAACACAGAAAATAGAAATACATGCAACTAAATTAGTTGAACTACTAATGAAAAATAATAATTTCACATGTTTCAAATATTTTTCCTATATTCAAGGGAGGAACCACTGTGGATTCATTTTATCACTGGTACAAAAAATATTATAACCAACTAACAAATATAATCAGCAATGTTTTATAGTAGTATGATTAACTCTTCATAAAACCTTATTTCATAATATATTCTTCTGTTACAATATACATGTTTCAAAATCTCACTTTTCATGGTCGGCACCCTACTTCCTTTATAGAAAATTTTTTGGTTGTTAGGCCACATCATTTTCTCACATTTATGGAGATACCTCAAAATGGAATGTCATTAGTGATCACTTGTATCACTATTGACCATAATTTAATACCCATATAGACGCTTTGAGATTCTTATTTTCTGATAATTCCATCTAGAAGATTCACCAAAAATTTGGGAAACCCTTTATATCATCAAGAAATGACCTTCTGATGGCCCAACTACTTTTAAAGGGAACAACTACTTATTCCTACAAACCAAATCTAGCCATATTTAAGTGATCTAATTTATGATACACATAAATCAGATTCATGAAATTTCAATAGTCAAAACATATATTATTTAGAATATGCCTTTACATCCCCAAAATCAACCACTTGAAGACTTGTTCTATGAAAAAACTAAAAACCCCTATTTAGAAACCTTCTTGGAAATTAATAGTGTTCATCCACCTTTTCCTAATGTCATTCATGAATGCTCCAATAAGTCACCATGTTGCCTCAAAAATTCTGTGAACTAATGTCTTGGTGAAAATAAATGATAAATTTTGGTTACTAATGAACTTCTAGATATCTAGTACATTCTACTCTAATTTATTTCTAATGAATATGTACTTTAGGCTGATATGATTCTTCTTTACATGGAAAATTTTATTTTTAGACATGTTCATTGAACATTAGTTATCATATAAAATTTTATCATCTTCCTAATATCTTCCTAATTCCTTCAAAAACAATTTAGACAAAACCATATATTTCCTATATTCTATTCTCACTATATAATATTCTTTAGTTTTACATAAGGTAACAATATTTTCATTCACAACACCCAAATTATTGATGGTGGTCTATATGTAATCAAGAATAATGTTATGGTATTATTTCTATGTGAATCCCTAGAAAATTCATCATTAACAAAGACATGTAATAGATCTTCCTACCCACAATAAAGATCACAATTTTCCAATATTTTATTATATCAAAGGATCCACTTGATGACTTTCGAATTTTCATTTCCATAGTTCAACATAAATTATTTATAATACCACTTCAAATAAAATTTCGGGTCATTTAAATAATATTTCATCCATGGAAATTATAATATGTAAAGAATATAAATCTTTTTTATTCATCTATTTTTATTCATTTGTTATATGTTTTTATGGCTTGGATAATTTAAAGTGTCTAGAAATAGGGGTAAAAATAATTTTTATTCAACTATGCCAAAGGTTTTAATGTTTTTAGAATTTAATCCATCTAATATAGAAAACAATTTCTAGTTATCCAATCCCATTTACCCTCATCCCTAGAATCTTCATCTCCTTGATAAGGTCTTTTATCTCAAAACATCTAGACAATAGATTTTTCAAATTCTGTGTCTTCTGAAAAATTGATCCATCCAAAACATTTCATCGACATAAAACAATAAAATGATGAAAGTCTAACCATACCATTATTAATAGTAATAATAATGATTAGTGTTATAAATAAGGAAGCCTTAATACACTATAAAACAATAATATTTGTGATTCAACTATTGTTGGGATTTATTTAGTACATAAAATAGCCTCTTTAGTTTATATAGTAAATTAATATTCCCAAAAGTAGGTACAAATATTAGAAGTTCTTTTTAAATATCTTCCACTCACTCACCATTAAGTAATGATATCTTTACATCTATATTCCCCAAATACTGAACTGCCAATGTGAGCATGATTAATACTATTCAATTGGAAGAATGTTTGACTATCGGTGAGAATATTTCTGAGAAATCTACTCCTTAATTATGTTTATACCTTTTCACTACCGACTATTATTTTTATATCTTCTTTCTATAATTTTATTAATTGATTCAATAAACCATATTATTTTCAATTAACAGTTTTAGATCTAATAGTTCAAATATATTTAATATTGTTTTACAATTTAATGAATCCTTATCCACATTCATGGATGACTCCTATTTCATAAAATCACTAAGAGAAGATGCCTCATATAGAACATTCAGTTATCCTACATCCATTAATAGTAAATCTTTTAGATTATTCCCAAAATCCTAAACTGGTATCCTAAACATCCGATACTTGAACTTCTAGAGCATGAACTTTTGGTGATCCCACTCAATCTTTAGACACTTTTGAACTTTATAGTCTTTCTGATGAGCTTACATCTATACTTAATATTCATTTAGAATCTATAATTTATTTCTCTAGTTTTAATAAATGACCAATAGTCTAATCAAACTGGGTTTTGAAAAATTATTTTCCTTAAACTTCACACAATACCAGGTTATGGTCCTTCCATAGGCCATTTTCATCAAATACGACATCCCTAATTTTGATGATCTATTTTCTTTCACCATCCCAAAAATGATATCCATAATTTTCATCTCTATAACCAAGGAAGTATAATAATTTTGATTTATATTACTATTCTTAATGGTATTTAAAATTTACATGTACATATTATAATCAACTGAAGAATCTAATATGGTGAACTTTTTATCATTTTATAGAAAATATCTCCTCTAAAAGATCCTTCCCAACCACTGATAATGGACTTAAATTAGTGAGATAGGATAATATGTTGAGTGTGTCTACCCGAATCAACATATTCATTCCTGATTACATGCTCATAATTTTTCATTTTTCTATCAAATTCTATTTCATCCTTTCATATAATCCATTATGATATTGATTTTTTAATAAAACTTCTTTCATTCCATATCCCTTATTTCTTGCATAATTTTGAAAAGAAGCATAATGTATACTCACCAACCATTTCTATTCAAATGAACATCAACTTCTAGAAAATTTTCTATTATAGAAATGTTTTCTAATAAATAAACAGTTGAAATACATAAATTTTATGATTCAAGAATAAAATGGAAACACTATTTACATAATCATCAATAAAAATTATAATGTAATGAAAACCACTCTAGGAAAGAATAGGGATAGGTTCCCAAACCTATGAGTGTACAAGATCCGACTTCTGGTCCATAGGTTTTTTATTATCTATGTTAAAAGACATTATATTGTAATTTCCCAAAATAAAATTTCACACATTTCTATTTTAACGTTATCAATATTTAGTATTAACCTTTCCATCAGGAATTTCAAATTCTTCTCTCAGTGGTGACTGAACCAATAGTTCTATTCTTTCATATCATCAAAATATGAACATCAGATAACCATATTCCCATTTGAATTTATAGTAATGAAAAGGGTCCCATATTTTGTACCTTTTTCAATCACCATGGATCCATGGATAACATTACATACCCTATTTTTTATGACAGTCCCATATCTAGAATTATCATGTCACTCAATACAAATAAAATATATCCTGAGGCCGTAGTTGTGATGAACTTCTTATAGTTATTAATCCTCCACTATTCATTCAAATGTTAAAATCTCTCATTTTAATAAAATTTAGGGATTCACCATATTCCAAATGGAATTTCTAATACATCCTAGATACATATTTCTTCAGGAATAAAAAATTTCTAGTTCAATGGATGGATTTTTCGTAGTAGACCACCCAATATTCTACCTATGTATTCATGCCTATCAACCATAAATTATGATTTTTTTTATAAAGAATAAATACGAACTTACATAAGTGGTTATAATTATGATTTTTTCCTGGATACCTTTTAAGACCTTTGTGATGTGTACTTTATTCCCACACATCTATTAGGATAGACCAGGACTAGCCAACTTGACTTTTCTCCTATCATAAGACTTGTATTCCATTGGTTTCATTCAATAGACCTACTACTGATGGGGTAACCTACCATAAACATTGGTAGTAATAGAATTTCTAGAAATAACATGAACATCCCCTCATCAATGTTATTCAGTTAGTATCAGTTTCGACATATCATCAAATAGTAGATCTACTTTTTCACTATAGTTACAAACTATAGTAGCCATTGAATCCAAACTATTCGGAAGTGAACATAACATTAGAAATTCCCATACATCATCATAAATGGTTACCTTTACTGATTGGAGCTTCCAAAAAATCATGTTGAATTCATTCACAAGAAATTTCACTGGTATTTTATCGGATGACATTAATCTGAACAAATATCATAGACTGAAAACCTTGTTCTGGGCCATAAATTGTTTATGCATTTCTACAAATGTCTTCAGAACATCCACTGATTCCTTCATCTATTTAATATTAATTGAAAAATTCCATACCATACAATTTTTTACCGACACCAACGCTTTCCTATCCAAGAATTTACATTCATCTTTCCCCATTATTCATGACTTTACACTGAAAAAGAGAACCTTGAAATCCATTTGAATCAGATATAATTTAATATAAATTTAATAGAATCCAATATCTATTACATTTCAATTCTCCATATATATCTTTGCTTCATCTGATTCCACTCCTAATCTTTTCACCGATGTTCTAAATCATGATATTTAGAACTATATCAAATGATACAAATTGTTGGGGGAGAAATGACAGTAGAAAACAATTAATCACATATACTACGGATAGACCACCAGATGCACGGTTAATAGATCCATTGGAAGATCATACATAGATCAATATATTAGAAAAACTAACCTTTGGAACTTATGTTCATCTTTGAATAAGTGTATCAAAATTAGCAAGATACAACACCCTACCAATTTTACAAATTTCATCCTCACATTGAACTCAACAGGAATAAAAAATGAATTGAAATCATAGGAAACAAAAATATATGCAACTAATGTTTTTAAAGATGTAAAGGAACATAATAGGATTTACCATGCATTGGATCTATTCTTACATGAATTAGATAAGGCACTGTGAATTATTTATATCACTGGAAGTACAAATATTACAACAAACTAATAAATATCATCGAATTTTTTTATTACAAAATGATAAACACTATGTAAAACTATTTTCCACATTATACACTATGGATACACTATAAATTCATTATACTATCACCTGTTTGGGTTAGACCCCCACTTACTTTATAGGATACTTTTCTATTTGTCCACATCACATTATTTTCACATATTCATGGATACTTCTATAAATGGAATGTCGTTGGTGATCACCCGTAGCACTATTGACATCAACCGCTTAACCAAGTAAACACTTATATATTACAATTTCTAAAGAAATTTTACTATAATATTTACAAAATTTTTAGAACACACATGATTTCATCATAAGTATGAACTTATGATAGACCAATTAAAACTGAATATAATAAATACCACTACTTACACACTAAGCCCAACCATCTCATACTAATAAAATTTCTGTTAAATTCAGTTCTTGAACTTCTGATCGTTATAACAAATATTGTTTTGAAAGTATGTTTCTCAGAATATGGATACAACTCCCAACAAAATGATATTCTTCTTACAGTGATAGATTTTTCTTGATGTTTTCCTTGATGATTTCTATAGAATTCGTCCTAAGATTAAGATTGATTTTTTTATTAATATTAACCCTATGGTGAAACCAATATCATTTTACTCACATAAAATGAATCCAGTTGAGTTGAAGTAGTCGAATACATAGATTAATGATTTATATGTTATGGGATGTATTAATTATTTTGTATCTCTATAGGTAGATCTTGAGATATTTATAGAGAAGGAAAATGAGAGATGAAACTTTAATAATGATCATATAAATTTGAACCAAGTGATAGTGAAAATTAAATATCATTTACCCTTTATTGACTAAATATTTGATCAATTTAACTATGAAATACTATTATCCAAAATAAATCTCTTCTTTGGGAACCACGAGCTCAGAGTGATGGAATTTTATATATACATAATACTTCATTCTGAAGAATATATGCTCACTTTTCGTATATTATGATTCTGTTTTGTTTGATAAATTCTCCACTGTTATTTAGGAAAATTATGAATCATATCTTCCAATGATACCTTTAATACTTCTTAATGGTGTTAATTTATGATATCTGGTTATATTCAATGTATAAATAGGATCAATATCATCACATGATAAGTTTTTTCTAATTATTTTATTCTAACACCTATATGAAAAGTAATCTAAGTTTCCCTTTTGGATCAAAGATGTAAAGTTCATAGGAGATGTTATTTTCAAAAAAGGAATATCAATTGACCTTGTGAAGGTTAATAGTTTTATGTTTAGGTAATTATCAAAGAATGATATTGATGTATGTGTTTATTTTTATTTTACATGTTTTTATTAATGGTTTGTTTTAAATTTCTCAAATCTTCCATCGACTATGGTGTATCTCAATTGAAAGGGGAGAATATTGTATAGAGTTCTAAATTTTATGTATCCATTGATAAATGGAAAAAAATATTAAAACCCACTATAGTTATAATTCTAACTAATCCTGAAGTAGGATATATGATTTGTTTCAAAACATTAAGCATGATATTAGGTTGTGTGCACATATAGAATGACCATGTGGTAGCATATGAATCTCACCAATTATAAAATGATAAAATAAATTACACAAACTAGGACCTTGTAGTTTTATCTATTATTCAAAATTTAAATTTTGGTTTCACTAACACATCATTTAAATGTTTCGGTTTATATCGATAAAAAACTATGTTTTATATTGTGGTAAAAGTATTTAAATCTCATACACAGGTAATGGTTTGTGTACCATCAAATGTTTGATTTTCACCTATCCTATATACTAAAAATGGTATTATTGTTTTCAATGACCATAAAATTATGTTTATTTTAAATAAAATAAAAGAATATTGTGAATAATAGTATCTAATGAGTATTTTTCAGAAAGAAATCCAAAAGTGGAGGATAAGGAAGTGATGTTTTAATCTAATGTCAAAATTACTTCTTCAATTATTTAGTTGATATATCCATATTGACCATCAAAATTATAATTTCTATTTATTAAAGGAGTCTCAATTCTTAAGTAGACCACTAATGATTGGAATCTTTTCATTGATGTTATCATTTAATCCATTAATCATTTATAGTTCCCCTTTAGTTGAGGGAAACAAAAATGTCAATGGGTATTTCATTCAGCATCAATCGAAATGAAATCTTATATGAAATGAAATAATTAGAGACCTAGTATATGGGGGGATATCTTTAATTGTGTATCTTGATGATTTACATATCATTTTATGAAAATGAATCATGAAAAACTCTTCTACAATTGTTCATAGTTTTATTAATCGTTTTTATATTTTTCATAGTATTTATATGGTTTTAATTATTTGATAACCTCATACTAATAATAGGATGAATTATACCTATGTTATCATTGTTAAGATAACAAAATTAGACAATTTTTTACAAAACATGGTTTTGAAAAAGATTTAATACCTCAAGAATATTTTTTTTCATGGAATTATGTATTTTCACTAGGTTTGTTCAACGATTATCAATGATAAAGATCCCAACTTCATGTCTACATTTTTTTAAAGGACTTGAAGAGGCTAGGTGCTTTCAAGTGAATATTAATAGTATATATCTCTACCAAACTAATGGATAATAGGGAAATATTTCTAGACCATGGAACATATTATCCATGAATTTCTAATGTATTTTTGAGTATCATGAGATAACTATCTATCATGGCTTAAATTGGAATATAATAAAAACCACCAATCATCGATAAGGTTGGATTATTTTTAAGTATTATGTGGAAAATATTCCTAGTATCAATGTTTTTGGATGTAAGATTACAAGTATTCTCTAGTGGGACTGTTTTTAATGAGATAAATATTAGAGAATATTTATCTTATTTAAATAATGATTGGAGACAAATAAAATCCTCCATAAATCATTTGTTGAATATCATCTAATATCATTATAATTTTTGGTTAGTGATTTAGTATTCTTGAAAATCCATCATTGATTGGATCATAGATGACCAGAGAAGAAATTCATGCTTACACTAATGTATGGTAGAACATTTAATAATATTAAAAGACTTAGAAAATTTATATAATGATTTGAATTAACTATTTATGTGGAATATGTACTTAATTTATACCATGTCTCTTAGCTAAATAAATACCATCTTGATCACTCATATTTCCTATATTATAAAAATTAGAATTAGGACTTGATTCCTCATTGTTTGAGAAACCAGTTTAGATTCTTGATTAACATAATAAATTAATATGGGGGAAATGAATTATATTAGTTCCTATTTTAAGGTACAATAAAAGTGAACCACATGAGACATGGGAGCAATAAACACAAATTAGGGTGATATAATGATACCACATCATAGATCAATAATTTTTATAAGGAATTTGTGGTGGGGGTGTATAAAGTGGTATGGTTGGGATAATTGTGACATGTATCATATCACTTTATAGTATGTATTTTATAATATATATATATATAGTTATTTATTTTGAGTTAGGATTCACACTTTTGGAGATATATCCCAGAGTTCATAGTTACAGTGCAAAGTTAACATAACCATGAATATAAACTCTATATAATATTTTATAATCCAAACATGAATGCACTATTGGTTCATAGTTAGCCTTATCATTTACCCAAACTATACAACCCTTTGAAATGTTATTTATATTTATTTATATAATTTAGTTTTATATAAACTCTAATTTATTTTCCCCTCATTTTATAGGGATGCCTTTAAACATTTACTCCTTGGTTACACTACTTTGGCTTCTTCCTCCAGGGATATTTATCTATGTGGCCAGTATTCTTCAAGTAATAGGATCTAATTATCTTTATATATATTTTTAGTTCAGAATATTCTATCCACTTTTCATATTATAGTCATGGTGACATAGGGTTCTATCTCACATGAATTTCATTTCAGGGTTTTCAATGTTAGGGATTCTAACCAATCTCTAAGGGTCTAATCCATCATAATTTTGTGAAATTTCGTCCATTTAATGTGGATTCATCAATTTCAAGTTGGTTTCTCTAGGAAATTACCTTTTTATGAAAAAATGAATTTATCCATGTTTCAAATAATTTTTCACTTAAATAAAATATTCAATTTCTATATATGATCATTTTTTGCTGATTATGTTACTATATATCCATAGTTATAAATTTATATAGAAAATGGATTATCTAAATTTTTTTAATAATATTTTATATAAAATGATTCATATTAAGTGAATGTATAAATGTCTAGTAGAGTTTTGTGAAAAAATAATAGAAATATTTTTCATGGATTATTTTTATAATAATTATAAAGTAATGTTAAAATATTTTTATAAATGATTTTAAAGTATAAAGTGTTGATAATCATATTCAATTTTTTATTACAAAATATGATCTGAAATTAATATATGTAAAAGAATTACTGATATAGGATATATTTTTTAAATGTATTTATTTCATGTGTTCTTTTAAATATTGAATAACATTGATTATAGTAAAATTCATGGGAATAAGATGGGAACTTCGTAGAGAATATAATGAAAAGTAATTAATCTAGGTGATGATGAAAATGTATATATCATATACCATTACATGAAATAACCCCACTTTCACTAGGATAGAGTAGTTTAATATACTAATCAATCATGTTTCATTACATGCTTTATGACTAGGGTAGGACTCTACTCTGGAAAGATATTACACCCTCTAGTATAGTATTCCACTCTAGCTAATGAATTTTGTACATCTTGTTATAGTTATGTATTGGATATAATTAAAATATATTTAGTTTACTTTATTTATTTTAATATGTTCTCCCCCTTGAAGTCTTGAAACAAAATTTATGATAGAACTATCCCTATTTATGTTTCCTTTTATATAATTATATATCTTTATCTTACATGGGAAACTTATTATATTAAAAATGATACCTAATAATGTGTTATTAAATTTTATTTTTTATAGAAATTTATAAATGGTACTCTTTAATTATATTTTAAACTAAAATTTAATGGTTTATTTCATAAAGATTATATATAAAGCCTATGGTATAATACCACATGGAATTATTACCACACCCTAAAAACACATATCATGTGTATAAAGATGTTTTCTCTTTCATTGATTGTAAATGAAAAAACCACTTTGATATAATATATTTTAGTCAAACATATTTGAGTATCGAGGATGTAAAAATTTGAGGGAGTAATCTCGTTATATGTAGATATGTAACTTGATGTGTTACATTGATTATAAACCTTTTATATCCATTTTTACAAAGAATTATTAGCTATCCATCCCATTTATCACTAATTTTTTAATAATTAATACGTTTTTTTATGACTGGATATGTATAGGATCCATGGTTGCATTCATATTTATATCATCTAGTTTTATTGTCATTGAGATATTATTTCATGTTATTCCATTTTTTTATATGTCATAATTAAAAAAAGTGTTTATTATTGTATGAATTATTCCTCTAATATATAGACTTATCTTGCTAGGTACCTATGATGAACCCAATCAGTTGTTTTATAATTTATTAGATGAAATAATTCCCAATATAGAGGTTGTTGACCTTGTCACTTTTTGTTGGACTATTGTGGTGGGAAATGTGTATTGGACTTTATAATGGGATGGATAATGTATTAGAAAAGGGTACTCTGGGTTGGGTTGTTATAAACCAGATCATCTCATTACACCCATAAAATATAATAGTGTCATAAGCATGGGTTTTGGAACATCATTGAGAGGATACTTTAAGAAAACATTACCATGAATTCATTATGATATAAAATTAAATGAATTAAATAATAATGTTTAGACCATGGAGGACATATTAAATAAATAAACTAACCAACTAAGTAGGTAAAATTAGTTTTTATAAGTTATCATTTTAAGGTATAAATAACAATGAATAATTTTCAAACAATAATAATATAGAATTTCATAGACCCACTATTTTGTAGGACATTTCCCACTGAAATTCATAACACACTAAGGTAATAAATTTTTCCCAAAAAGTTATAACATGGTAAACCAAATTTTAATTCTCATTTACTTGTCTTGAAATATTTTAAGTTGAAATTGATTGTAAATAAAATCCATTAACACCAATGCATAATGTCATTACCTATGGTTTATATACAACATTCAAGGTGACAAATTTTATAATAATCAATTAACATCAATTCCTTTTAGAGTTATATTTAGTTATCTCATGATTTATATACCAATTTCCATTGATGATATTGGAATTTAAATGGCATAACATTCCATTAAAACATTTGTATCATCTATGTTAAATCAAATAAATCCATGTGATGATAAATGGGTATGTCATTTACTACTTATATAATATTCAATTTTTTTTATTGAATAAAAAATATTTATACCTCTACATGTAATAATAAAAGGAGAAATAAAAATTCTAGTGAAGGTAATATATGAGTTCTTTTTTTGTATTAAGGAAGTCAATTCAGGAGGTTAATTTTCTCTTACCAGCAAGTCTGATAGACATAGTGGCCTTAAAAATTCCAATAAATACATTACTCTAAGAAAATAATACATGTGAAATTATAGTTGGAGAATAGTTATACAACATAGATATTGATGGCATCATTTTTATTGATAAAATAAATGAGACTCTTAAAAACATATAGTTAAATGCCTCCATTTTCAATGTATATATTAGGTGTACAATATTATAATATTTTTTTATGATTATTAATGTTCTATTTTTATGAAAATTTAACAATGTAAATCTTAATGTTGATTATTTGACAATTATATAGTCATATCACAATTGACTAGTATTTTGGAATTTATATGTCCTCATATTACATCTATACATGAATTCATGATGGATTGAAATGAAATTATAAAAACATCATAGAAAATTACTAATGTATTTAAAGAAAATATAGTGAATAAAAGATTATTTTTAATAACAACCATTATAGGGAAAACCTATATGCTATAAAAACTATTATTATAATTTTATTTTTTAATATAATTTAGGTATTATTTTTATATTTTATGCAAATACTAGAAGCTCATTCTGATAAATTAATGCAATCCAATAATATATTTAATGGATCCAAATATTTGGTATCCAAAAAATATGCCACATATAACTTCTATATTTATTTTTTAATACACAATATTTTTCGTTTTGTGTACAATTTTCAATTATATGATTTACAATAGGTTTTAACATTATTTTTCTCATTGGTAGTACAATGATAAAATATTTAGAAATATTTGGTATAATGATACAATTCAAAAATAATATACCAATAGTTTTTTGTAGATGTATATTTATTAAGGTATATATAATAACATTTCACTATTATAAAATATATAATAAGAAATTTCCTATATTTATTATCATTTGTACATTTAAAGAATATATATTTTCACATGACTATGACTACAATGTTATCAAAATAAAAAAAACACAATATTTTATAATAGAATCGATATTCTCAAACAGGTACTGTGATGTGTTATTATTTTTTAATATATACATTTTCATTTGAAATATTTATTATTTATTACATCATATATTTATAATTATTTCTCTATATATACTTATGATAAATCATATTTATAAGAACAAATTAATTCATTCAACGATGATTAGTCATAATAGATGGTGTACTAAATTTTCCCAATATCATGAAGAGATATTTTTTCCATCACTTATTTAATTATTTTAGTTATATAATTTAACATCAAGTATTTTATTCATTATAAATAATATATGTCATATATTTTATGTTGGTTATTTTTTTAATCATGTAGTTTTATCAATCTTTTCTATAAAATGACACGGAAATTGATTTTTTAAAATTATAAGTATTTTGAAAGTGAAAAATGTATGCCAAATAATCAAGACTAGACATAAAATCTTAAAAAGAGGTGGGAATATAAGAATTTATAAATTAATTATTTTATGTAATTTAATAACGAACCTCAGAAAAATATAATATTCTATCAAATAAAAATGTTAAAAATTATATTTTTTTAAATTATATTTCTTTTTAAATTTACAGGCATGCATAAATTGATCAAAACTAGGTAAATAAGCTCAGATTTTTAAAACAATTTAGACAAGGAAAATTAATTAATTAGTAAATTCTGGGAACTGACTATATGTAAATCCAACATGTGGTTTTCTAATAATTATAAATATATAATTTTATATTTAATAGTATTGTAGGTTTTATAAAGATTCAACAATTGGTCAAAACATGACACACTATCTTGGATTATCATAAAAATTTACGGGAAAACCCATCAAATAATTTGTAAAATTTATGATAAATAAAACATGAATTAAAATTTTGGCATTTCTAGACTAATAAAATATTCATTTTTTAGTTATATGCGTTTTATGTTTTATAAACACGAACCAAATAATCAAAATCAATAGTTGTTTCTAATAATAATTTATTCATTTATATCCAGTAAGAAAAAGTCAAAAATAGATTTTATGTAAGTTATTTTTTGAGTTATATAAAATTTATTTTAGTATTATATCTCTTTTTAGGGTTATAAACTACTTTCAAATTATTAAATTCAATTAAAGAAGTTCAGGATATTACTAAAATTTAAGGGAATTATTGTTTTCTAATTTATGATATTTTTTAATAAACCATAAATTAACACAATATTTCATGTGAAAACAATTATTAATAGTATTTTTTATAGTTAGATGCATTTAAAATACAATAAACATGATTTATTTAATCAAAATTAATAAAATTATATCTAATTATTGAAATTATATTATATAAGGGTCCATAATTTAATTTCTACCTAAATTACCAAAAAATATATGAATATGACGTGTGATTTAATTAAAGTGATTCAATGTAAATTTTTACAGTTTCCACTCAATTAATTTCTACAAACATGTGTTAAATGATCAAAATCAGTGAAAAAGATCATATTGTCATTAAAATTTTGGAAAATGATTATATATTTTTATTTTTATAATCAAACCACTCTTTAATATGATGTTTTATTTTTCTAAAATTATAAAAATTTAATTTTCAAAATAAAAACTGTTTTCTATATTCTAGACCGACATAAAAGAATATAAAATAAGAAAATTGTTTTTATAATTTAGAAAAATTATAATTGTTTAATTTCTGTCATATACATACAAAAAAATCATATATGAAAATTTTCCAAATATAGTCTAAGTAGAATTTTAAAATCATAATTTAGACTTCTTCTACTATTTAGGTATTAATTTTTATATATATTTTTTTATCATTTATGTTATATAATTTTATCCAGGTTATTGATTCATTATAATAGGCCCACTAACCTTTTACAATAGGAAACATGAGTTTCAATGCAATCTCTTGACTGAATATCCTTTAACTACATAATATCAAAATATATTTCTTTATATAAGATAAAATTCAATTTTTTTAATGAAGAATATAAGATTTTTTGATTCATGGGAAGTGATATTGTTGATATATACCCATTGATTTTGTGTTTTACTTGAGTAAAACATAAAATCATAGGACACAAATGTATAATTTATCTTCACATGGAACAAAAATTTCAAAATCATTATACATAAAATTTGAATCAACTCTCATATATAGGGAAATATACTTTTTAATAATTGGTTTCATTTGGTTTACATGTAATATCAAAACATATATTATAGTATATTTAAAATCATAAACATGTATTTTTTCTTCATTGATAATATTATTTCATGTACCCTTTTGTGATATATTTAAATAGGAATTATAAAATTTGATATTTGGAGTTATGTGTTATTTTAAAGAATAAAATAAATACATAATTTAATTTGGTTATATGAAATGTTTTCTTACTGTATTATATCATTTACCATAAACAAAATATATCATTAATTAATTAATGTTCATCATGTTATTATATAATAATTTAATTAGAATTTTTGTTCTATTTTACTAAGTAGTATTACATAAATAAATATTATTATTATTAATATATAAATTATTTATTAATTGTATATGAATTTATTTAGTAGTGTCAAAGTTAACAAATAAATGATCATTTCGAAACATCGTTTCTTTCACGAATTGTATTGTTTGTTATCTTATATATTATTTTTGAATATATTAATACTCATTTTCTTTAACAATACAAAAATATACTTTTATATTGTTTGTAATTGATGGAATTATAATTGAAATTTTTAATTGTAAAAACTATTCCAATATAATGAAATATCATTTTTTTAAAATACATTAGATATATACTAAAAACAACTATTGTTTTATTATTTAACTTTTATAATAGTTTATTATGTAGTTAGATATTATTTTAGGAATTTTTTCAAAATAAATATTTATCAATGAAAAGGTGAAAACCTTTATCAAGACTAAAATATGAACATATAAAGACAAAATTTTTAGTGAAATCATAGAAATGATAGACTTTTATCAATTCTTTATTAGTGTTGATAAATGGGGTCTAATTTCTCAGTGAATGCAATGTAAAAACATTAAATGAACTAAGAAATTCTGTTTTTAGTGCTTATAATGTTTTATCTTGTAGTAGGGGAATGGGATACCCATGTATTAGTCACATCAATATTTTCATAAATAACAAAAATGTTCACCAATAATATTTAGAAAATAAAAAATTATCATAATGAGAATAAAAAAAATTAATAAAAATATTATATTAACACATATTCATCTTTAAAATGATTTTTTTAAGTGAGTTGTGATCCTGAATATCAATATCGGTGATCAATTTTAATATATCACACTATAATGAACCTAATTCGACGAACATCTTAAAGACCACCCTACCCAATCCACCACTGGAATGATGGTTGTTACCAATCCACACGTGCTCAAAATTAGTGGATGCAAAACAAATAAACCCACTTAGTAAGGTTTCTTCCCTATGATCAGATTTTAATCCCTATAGGGATTTCATAATAAAATCCATCATGTGTCATATATGAGTTATATATCTCCACTCAATAAAATATGTAGTTTTTAGTAAAAATATGTGCTTTTAAAACATCAACATATATAAAAAATTGTGTACAACCACGAATGTTGTGAAGTCCGTCATGACTAGTGAAATAAGAAAACTAAATAGACTGAATAAACAACTAACCTCTACATGAATATATCTTTCTATCTTATCCCAAAAAATTCAATTCCCCATGAGCAATCAATAGATGAAAAGAACCAAAATCTAAAATGATATATAGGTTTCGGAATAACCCCTCTCAATATGACCCCACCCACCATTCCATATTCCAAAACAATTAATTTAAAAACACATTCAATCTGGTTTGAATATATATATATATATATATATAATATGTTTATTCACATACATATTAGATAAAACTAAACACTATTACATACATTATTTTTAAAAAACATTCCCCTTCTTTAAAAACAATACAAAAGGGAGTAACAAAATTGTTTTTCCTAAAATAGGTAAAAAATTGTTGTGAAGTAAAATGAGGCTCATGTTTCTTAAAACCATACATTCCCATCCGACCAAAAAATAAAAAAAATTCTTGAAAAATATTCTTAAAACATTAAAAATGATATTTACATGTATGTGACCAAAACATAAAATTTATCGGTATTTTCGATAAAATTTATTAAAATCCTTTTTTAAAACAACACCACTTTTTATATTTTAAACAAACCAAACATTAAAAATCTATTCACAAAAAAATATGTAATGAAAACCCAAACTAAAAAATGGAACATGTCACAATAGGTTCCCATACATCACAATCATGAAAGAAGGATAAAGGAAATATGGTTTTAATAAACAATATATATGTTGGGTATACAATCGAAGAATAAACTAAATCCCCTAAAACATCCTAAAATTGGATTTAACCATTAATGTAATCATCTTAAGACTCAATTAACATAGTTCAGACTGTTGACATGATCCATTTGTTGGAACTACCAATCCTATCCTTGTATCTAATGTTCCCATAAATATATCATTAAATAAAAGATCCTAGGGTAATATCACTACAACATACCACTAAAAAGGATGCAAGATCACAAGGTCTGCTACCCCTCTCAGTCTAGACAATGAGGTAGAGCTGAGAAAGATTCCCCATTGCACACAATAATATATTAATAATTTCACTCTTCAAGACCAATATTAAGTCACCAGGTATACTGATGACAAGAAAAAATGGAGGCAATAAATAAAATATTGAACTAAGCATGTATAGAGAATTTAAAAATGATTCACACAATTCCTCCCACACCCTCTTAGGAATAGACCTTTTCACATTCATGTACAATCATCACAAAATTCACAAAAAATTCCCAAAAAACCCCTAGGGGTTACAAGCCACAATAATAACAATAGTTACATAAGAAAAAGTTAGGTCCTCAAACTCTATTAAAATCAATGAATGTGAAAAACATTACTTTAAATCACAAGGCTTGGAATGTCTATCCATTTCATCCATGGTTATAAGCCATTTGAAATAAAATTCTATAAATAATTTATACAAAATAAATAGATTAGAAACCATTAATATTTACAAAAACATCCATGAAAACCATAAAAATTATTTGGAAATTGATTTAGGGAAAAACCCTACTATCACTAAAACCTTCAAGGGTCCAAAACAACACACCTCAATTTATTTCATGAACGAACAAGGTAAAAACATTTGGAATCTTCATATTTTATTGAATATAATTCTTGAAACACATTATAAACACTTTTAATTTCCATGTGTCACTTGAAATGAAAAGTAAAAACATTGATAATTCACTTTAGAAAAACAAAAAATGCATTAAAACATTATAGTTCAATCACTAAAACCATTAAGATAGTTTCTCAAAACATGGTATGCATAGTTTAACAGAACAAATATTAAACCTATATTTAAAGAATAAAGACCTTGAATTTATATACAACCAAGATAAATGAAATTTTTTATCGTGGAATTTAAATAAACTCACTCAATAAAATTATTTTGGAATTAAAAAAATTAAAACCCAATCGTCAAATAGTTCAAGAATTAAATGTGTTCATCATGGGTACACCAACCAAAATATAGTGGGTGGATGGTACAATGTTTTGAATATGGGTTGATGGGGAACCAGAATATAAATACCACACACAAACATATTCATCTAGAACCAAATCTGAACCAAAATCTTATTTAAGGACTGGCTAAGTGGGGCATAGTTAATGGGAGGTAAAGAAATCAGATAAAAGGGAGAAGAGAAGGGGAGAAGACCCTACCTTAATGGTTCAAAAAATCCTGAATAAATCATGTGGAAATTCCTTGAACGGAGGGGACTAGAGGAATTCGGTGCATGCCATGGAGGAGATCATCTAGGGTGTTTCAGGATACAGGCTAGGGGAGAGGGGATGGTTTTAGGTTTTTTATTTCTAGAAAGGGAAAATTTTAAATTTAAAAACATTAAAAACATTGGGCATGGTAAAAGGTTTACAAACCATACAATAATAGTGCTATCTGCACTGGACACCCAAAACACACTTATCATGGTTTCTCCTAGGACCCTACATTGTTTAATTGACTTTTCATTAATTTTTTCAAATGATAAAAACCAATTATAGAACCAAATTCATTGTTTTCGCATGGCTACTCATTGCTACTCACAACCAATGTGAAACCCAAAATGTTTCAAAAAATATTAAATTCCAAGAATTTTTTTTGGAAGATAAAATAACAAAAATAATATAATTTATTACAAAAATAAAATCCATTGTGATATGGAATGTTTCACAATTCTCTCCACCATAACACTTTATACCTCAAAAAAGTCTGAGATCAAACTATATTTCAACAGAAAGTGAAATATGAAGTGAGCCATTAAGTAAAATAGATGTACTTGAATAACTAGATGAATCCTTGATCAATAAAAAAGATCCTCAAGTGATAAATTCTCTACAATCTAGAAATGTTAATAAGTAAATGAAGACCTAACATACGTATGACAACCATTTATAACTGATATAAAAAGGTAAAATAATTGAAAACCTATTTTCTATAAATTGAGACCACATCACCAAAAAAACATCTCTCTAAATATTCTGAAAGGAATCCCAAGGAACATCAATAAAAAAACATCCAAAAAATAATATCCAATCCAAAAAGATAGCACCAAACTAGAAAACAAAAAAAATATCTCAAGGTCAAATCAATGAATCTATGGAATCCCAAATCAAAGGACCACAACAACAATGAATTTGCATCATTACAAAATAACATTATTCAATCCCTAGGGCTAAAAACATTGTATGAGGAAGATGATATCCAAATCCAAAAAATAATATCACTATCATGACTCGGCCCAAGCCAGCCTCGAGTCGCAACTACCCCAAGCTCACCTCCATAGGGAAGTGGTTGGTGACTAGCACCGAAGGAATAAAAACTTGGGGAGTCCTTTTCCTAAACACCTATACAAACACATGCAGCTAACTCAATGAAAATGTGAAGTGGGAAGAGAAATATAAGATGAAATTGCTATAAAGTAAATTAATCATGCATGAACCTCTGGACAGTACAATGTTCAGTAGTAAAAAATGCTGGGTAAAAACGGAAAACACACATGCCCAAACCAGAAATATTTCCAACCTGGAAGAACTGGTAAAAGAATCTACTGATAGTTCCCAACTCTTAAATCTTGGTGTCGGCCACCATATGCGGTCTATGCAGAATGTATCCTTATGCAACATTGTTGTCACAATCGACCAATTCGTCATCTGTAAAAGACATGAACTGTGTTGGGTGAGGCCCATGTAGGGGAGAGTAAAAACATACCCATTAGAATGCCAAAAAAAGATTAAATGGAAACAGAAATAGACTCAACTAGAAAGAATATGTATTGTAAAATTTATAGTAAAAGTGAATAGAAGAGCAGAGCTCGCCCAACAATAGATATGCTCATTAAAATAAACCCAAATGAGAGGGTAAGGGGATCTCCATCTCACAACCCATTCTAAGAAAAGTGATTATCCTATCAGTTCCAAGACAACAAACATCTTTGATGTTTTTCATTTCATCATAACTACCTAGGAGGCACAAGTAAAAGGGTCTCAAACCACCACACCTCTATACTATCCACTTTGGGTAGCACTGACTCGCCCGCACAATTTTGGGCCACGTCACAACGACACAGATTTGTTGAGAAATATCCATTATTTCTCATGCATCCTTAAGTAATCCAAGACACAACTCATCACTGTGCTACAAAGATGTGGGTCCTACACTGGTATTCATTTAGGAACACCACTTACAAACCTTGCTATAGAGTAAAACCGATATGATTGTTGGGGAACGCCACTTCCCATCCCCACAAGTGTGTATGCCCAGAACAGTAATTCGGAAGGCTACTTCCCATCCCAACGGTAGGGTAATTCTGGAATAGTCATTAGGGAATGCCAGTTCCATGAAAAATTGGAGGGTAAACTAGAAGTACTCAAGCGAACCTCTATTTACACTATCGTCATCATGTGTCGTCACCACACCTGACAACCTAGAACTTCTATTTCATATCTCAAAAGACACCTCTGATGGTACCGTCTTGTTCTAGGAAAACAAAACTGAGGATAGGCATCTCACATGCCAAAATATGAGTTCTAATAAAGGAGATATGAGAGTTTGAAAGTCACATGGAGAGAGATTCAAAGTACATGGCATGTGAAGTGGACACATGGATTGTGGTCTCTCTTCAATGCCTAACCTTGTCGGGTCGGTAAAATATTCTCATCTCATTTAGGGGAACATTCCATGTAGGTGGGATACACGACATACACTAAACATCCAGGGGCCAGGCCCTGTCCATTTTCCATGTCCGTGTACTTGTACTGCATGTCTATGTACTTCGGCACATGACATGTGGGTCCACATGGGATATTGTCTGTGTAGCCAATATGTGTTTGTGTTCTTGGAACATGGAGGTGTATTGCTTCAAATGAGTCTCCTAAAATGGAATGGTAGTAAATAGGGTGTCAAGGGATGTAAATTCTTTTTCATCCTTAACTTTTCCAAAACCCATGCATCGCTACTAATGGAGGGCTAGACACCATGTGTTCTTCAATGAACATGGTGTGTAGTCATGAATATTGCAGAAACTCTATATCTATGCTAGATCATCACTCGTGCTTTGAATTAGGTAAAATTGCTTCAAGACCCACCATGTATTCCTCCGAAACCTTCATATCTGGATGGAGAATGCCATAATTCTTTTTTATTTGTCACGAATATGTCCCGATCATGGATGAGGGTTTGGTCGGTTCTTCTAGGTGCTGTTGTGGTTCGTTTCTCATCTGATCATTGTGAAAACTATAGATTCTTCATCATTGTGTCGATCCATTTACAAAACTATGCCTTGCTCATGATTTCATTATCAATTAATGAATATTCCTAGAATATGTCTCATCTTGGGTGCCCGAGCGAGTTGGGGTTGCCCAAAAAACTATCGAATCTCGATCCACAGGGATATGAAGGTGAAAATCGTGAAGAAAGGAGGGAGAAATTAACCAAAACCAAAGGGGTTATATAAATGGATAAGTTCTCATATCCAACCTATCATCGTTGTGGAATACATATTATAACATCCAATTAAGATTTGAAAATGAGTACTTGGGATCATGCAATGTTCAAATCCATAGGCGAAGGTTGAAGGAAGGATATTCAGCATGATAAACTTTTAATTCAATGTGTAAAATAAAATTAATGAGTCCTATCAAGATTCAATCACTCTCAATGTAGAACATTCTCATAAATTAAGGTGGATGATATGTTGTGCTATGATCAGCCTATAATCGTTGATCCGTCATCATTATTTTTTTTTCTTTTATCAACTGAAAGGAGATGATATGAGAGGGGAGGCTCTGTGGGAAAAGACTATAATGATAGGATTTCTAAAAAGAATTTAAAACATCAAATTAGGTTTTGGGAGGAATTAAAAATAAATAAATAAATAGTTATTTAATTCACATAAATCACTCCGCTAACGAGTGAGGGGTCTGAACATCCCACACCGACTCATATTATGTCACGCCAAGGGTAAATACCACATTCTTGACCAAACCGTTGTCTCATATTTTTGTCCTGATCAACCATTTAAGAGTTATCAAATTATCATTTATTAAATTCATGTGTGTAATATAAAAAATATATAATTTTTTTATAAAATTAATTTTGGGCACACCAGGTCTCAGAATCTCAGACCCTCTCAGCGACTGGATCTATAATAATATTTCGAAATATTTCAAATCCTTATTAGGTAAAAATCAGGTCTCTACATAATTACTTTATTCATGTTTTTTCGTCCTTGAAAATAAAAACATAACAAAAAATGCATGGTACTGAGACCGCATCTGGATCTCCCATTACTAGGAACTCCCCTGCACATTCCCATGCTGCCAAAAAACTCACACCAGAGGGATGGATCCTTCTAACAGGTCCCACTCATGTCGGTCCTCAATCGCCACCAGGCAATCAACAAATATGGCTCCATCCTCAATTTCTAGCACACCCCAATCAATAACGTGAATGGGTTTAGGCATGTATCTCATTAATTTTGACATGTGGAAGACATTTTGATCCCACTACAGTTCTGGGGGTAAGGCGAGGTGGTAGGAAACCTCATCGATCCTCCACATGACCTCGAACGGCCTGATGAACCTTGGGGATAGATTGCTTCCCTGGCCAAACCTCGGCATTCCACATCATGGGGAGACTCTCAAGATGATGTGGTCTCCCTGGTCAAACTCAAATATCCTATGATGTCAGTCTACATAGGAATTTTATCTGCTCTGGGCTATCTTCATTTTCTCCCAAATGACTCACACCTTCTCTATCACCCCATTCACCAACACTGGGCCCATCAGAGCGGATTATCCAATCTCCGTCTTGTACAAGGATGACTTGAAGGGTCCTCTGTATAGGGACAAAAAAGGTTCCATGCTTATAGTGGAGTGGTATATATTATTGTATGTGAACTTCACCAAAGGCAGGTGATCCTCCCATCTCCGGTTGAAATCTAGCACGCATGATCTGAATTTTTCCTACATCCCCCGAATAGGGAGCTCAGTCTTCCAATCAGTATGGGGGTGAAAGGATTTACTCATATGCTACTAGGTCTTGAATTCCTCCTATAGGCCCCTCCACACCTGTGATGTAATCCACGCATCACGATCAGAGACAATTGTCAAGGGTACTCCATGAAGTCGGATGATCTCTCACATGTACAATTGCCCCAAAATCTCCACCGAACTCTACTCCCTGATGGAAATTAATCTCACCAACATCATGAAATGGTCGACTACCACCAAAATTGGGTCATATACCTTCACTTTTTGTGGAATCCCGAGGAAAAATTCCTTGTATATAATATCCCACATCCATTTTGGGGTATCAAAATGCTACAATAGTCCTTCCGAAACCTAATGACGAGCCTTCACCTGATGAAAGTTAAAACAATGTGGGATAAAATCAGTTACACTCTGTCTCATGCCAGACCACAAAAACTGTCATTAAATATCCCCGCACATCTTCCCCACACAAGGATGTACATCTAAGGGATAAGTGTGGAACTCCTACATCAAATCCTCTCTCATTGTTACTGGAACTATTGTCCTCCCCGGGAATAAGATCTCATGATTCTCCCTTCATAATATCCATCAGGTGCGTAGTCTGTGGATATATGATCATGAATAACCTCATAATCAATTTTTTCCAGCTGAGACTCCATCACACATTTTAGGAGCATAAGATTCAACATCATTGACTGAAGGAAAACTATACCATCCTACTCCACCAGGGTCAGATATAAGGAGGACAACTTCTCTGAATGTTCCCACACAAGGCAAGCCTGGGACTTCCTACTAAGGACATCTGCTACAATGTTTCCCTTCCTCAAAGTATACTAGATTTAAATGTCATAGTCCAATAAGAACTCCCACCATCATTGTATTCTCAGGTTCAGATCTCTATTAGTAAAGTCGTACCTGAGACTCTAGTGGTCTGAGTAAACCACAAAGCTCTATCCCAGAAGGGAGTGCCACCACATCCTCAAAGAGAGGACTAATACCGCCATCTCCCGCTAATGTATCACTTCATTCATATCATGGAGTCTCAAATTCCTTGACCCATAAGTGATGATCTCCTGACCTTTCATTAACATGCAGTCAAACAGAATTCCTAAGGTGTCACAATAAACCACAAACTCAACTCTCTCCTCTAGTAGCCATAAAAAATGAGTGCTCGTCAGTCTGTGTCTCAACTAGCCGAAGCCCATATGTAACTGCTCAGTCTAGGTAAACATCTGCACCATCTGCATCAATGTTGTCTGGGGGAATAAAATTTTGGAGAAGTCTTCCAAAAATATCCTACAGTATCTTGTTATGTTTAGAAAACACCATGCCTCTACTGCATTCTTTGGTGTTTCCCAAGAATGATATGGCTCAACCTTTAGCAGAACCATGGCTAAAACCTGCTCAGAAATGAAAAATCCATGGAAATGAACTTCCTATATCTATAGTTTTCATTTTGAGATATTTCTGTAATGTTGGTGCTCTCATAGAAAACAAAAATCGTCCTCAAGTGCTCTGCATGTTACTTCTTTTTAACATAGTAGATGAGCAGGTCATCAATGAAAAATTGACAAAATGATCAATGTATGGTCGTAATATCTTGTTCATCAAAGCCATGAAGATGATGGATGCATTTTTTACTCCGAAGGGAATAACTTAAAACTCATAGTGCCCATAGTGACACAGAAAGTCCAACTCTAGGATATAAGCCTCACAGACATGAAACTGGTGGTGGATGGATCTAAGATTGATCTTGGAAAACCATCTTGCACCTCGCAACTAATCGAAGAGATCATCGATCCTCGAAAAGAGGTAATTCTTCTTTATCATGCCATGGTTTATGTGACGATTATCTACGAAGAGTCGTAAGCTCCCGTATTCCTACATTACAAACAGAACCAGAGCCACCCAGGGAGACACTATGGGTATGATGAAACCATTATCGTGATGGTCTCGTATCTGAAAAATTAGCTCCCAAAGATCGTAGGGAACAATCCGATATACTACAGAAGATATTAGAGTAGTTTCTAGCTGCAATTCGATGTTGAACTCAAAATATTACCTCACAGGTAGTCCCAGAATGTCTTCGAGAAAGACATCCATATAATCCTACATAACTAATGGGATCCAGATGCCTGAAGAGTCTACTCCTCCAGTTGTCATACTTGCTAGCTGATGTTTGATAGGTTGTGACCACTTGTTTACAGTTCCCACAAGTCCTTATACGAAGAATCTATCATCACAAAAGAAGAATCCCTGCCCATCAGTATAATGAAATCTGACTAATATGTGGTGACAGTCAATCTAGGCTCAAACTATTGAAAGAAATTCTCTGACCCAGATGAAATCACAGGGTTCCATCATCACAACCGGTAGGTCTCTTGTGAACCTTTCTACTCCAAGAGACATCCCACAGTACCGAAAAATGGAAGACATAGAGGAAGCATTCCCTATAGGAACCTTAATGCATGGCTGTTGTGCTTGTGTCTCTACCGAGAGCTCCAGATCCCGAAAAAAAAATTCGAGAGATAAATGAATTTTTAGAACCTATGTATACTATTACTGAGGCAAGATTATATTAAACACAATTCATAACTCGAATCATCTCATGTGCCACTGGATCGTGATTGTCCATAGCCTAGAGCTCTCCACAGCCCTGACTGCCAGCTCCCTGAGCCTGAGGAGGGATGCATTTTGGTGTTGGTGGTGGGAGTACCTCATACCATCAACCCTACCTACAGCTCCTCCCATTCCTCTTCTAGCTCCACCTCCCTGGGGACCTCCCTATTACTGCTTGGGGGACCCCTGGTCATAGAACTACATCTTCCATGGCGGTCCATCTGCTACCTTTCTAGGATGCTCGATATGCCTAGTTGGGAAGTCACATGCCATGTGACCATACACATCACAAGTATAACATTGGCCCTCCCCAGGTTTCCCTTGGGCTCTGCACTCTCCTGGACCTGTAGAACCATGCCCCTGAGTCTGGACACAGAAGGGTCTGCTATCCTGGGATCTCTGGTGCCAACGTGCTGCTAAAGATGACTCAGCTATGTCATGCCAACCACCAGTTCTTGCTACCTAGCTTACCTCTACAAGGAACATATCCATCAAAAGTGCTCGATCCAAAACCCCATTATTTGTGGGGATGAATAGGGTACTACTCTGGCTCGGATCTCTCTACAAATCCCCTACTCAAACTTCTGTGTGTGGAAGTAGTTATCTCTAACCATATCTAGAGCGTAGTGGGAAAGATCAGTAAACCTCTCTCTATACTCCACCACTGTCGTTCCACATAGCTATAATTACCAAAGATCCTAGATCCATAAGGGGTGAAAATATGAGGGTAAATACTCCTCATGAAAGATCTGTTGAAACTAGTCACACATGAGTGTCACCTTATCACGTGTCGGGGTAATTAATCTTCACTAGTTCCTAGTTGTTCCGTGGAGAAGGATAACTACTAAATCCACCATCTGGTCCTTCGGGGTCTTCACCCATCCAAACATGCAGACTACTAAGTCCAGTCAGTCCTCTTCATCTTAACGATTGGGATCACCATGAAACTACAACAATCACTATCACTAAAACTCGTGAAGTGCACTCAGTCAGTGCAAGTACTCAACCTATCCTGCTGATACCAACTGTAGCTCTATGGGTGAAGGAGATATTACCAGTCCACCTTGATGAAGAGGGTTGCACGATGGGACATGATCTGTGGTCTTGTCTCCCATCATGTTGTCTTCATGAATCTAAACAGGAATCTTGTTTGGATACTTTCATAGAGTCATCCTGAAAATGGTCAAATAGTACCACATTCACATGAGCATATATATACATAAAAAAGGAGTGGGGAGATGTCTCAAGAATGACAGTCAAAGGTTCGAATCATATAATATTCATTTACCATTGTTCCCTTCAACAAGTGTCTAAAGATGTTGAGTGAGCAAGAAGGTAATCAGGGTCCTAGTGAATAGCTATGTCAGTCACTACACAAGCACTGGACTCCATGGCCTGAGATCCAGTCTCGAGACAAATTAACATTTTTCCCCAATCCCAACCAATAATTTCAAGGGATAACGTCTAAAAAAGGTCCCAAGGAATGAACCTCCCTCTCTTACCACTTTGTAATGAAACATCCCAAGATGGAATCAAGCCACAATTACCCCGAGACCACCTTCATAGCCAAGGGATGGTGACTAGCACCGAAGGCATAACAAATCGAGGAGGCCATTGCCTAAACACCAATACATTCCCATGTATACAACTCAATGAAAATGTTTTGTGGGAAAATAAATAAAAGATGAAATTTCAATAAACTAAAATAAACATGCATGAACCTCTAGATAGTACAAAGTTCTGTAGTGAAACCTGCAGGGTAAAAAGTGAAAAACAAACACCCAAACTAGAAATCAGTCCAACCTGAAAAAATAGTAAAAGAGTCTCCTGAGAGGGCCCATACCATAAATACGATCCCGACCACCATACATGGTCCCCATTACTTGTATCCTTATGTATCTCTGTTTCCACTATTGACCTTTCCGTCATCTGTAAAATACAATACCAGTGTTTGGTGAATTCCATACAGGGGTGAGTAAAAACATACCCAATAGAACACCCTAAAATGGCTATGGATAAAAAAACAGGAGATACAACTAAAAATAAGCAGTTTTGGAACAAGGTATAGTAAAAGTGAATAGAAGAGTACAACTCCGCCCAACAAAAGATACACTATTTCAAAGAAACCCAAACGAGAGGGTAAGGGGGTCTCT
Organism: Viscum album; assembly: GCA_963277665.1. NCBI lineage: Eukaryota > Viridiplantae > Streptophyta > Magnoliopsida > Santalales > Viscaceae > Viscum > Viscum album. The sequence goes on from OY728162.1 coordinate 481,794,154, forward strand.
ATCTCATAGCCTATCCCAGGAAAAGTGAGTATCCTATCAGTTCCAAGGTAATAATAATCTTTTATGCCTTTTATTTCCTCATAACTACATATTTTTCACAAGTAAAAGGGGCTCCAATCACCACCCCTTGATACTATCTACATTGGGTGGCACTGACTCACCCGCACAGTTTTGGGTCACATCATACGAATGCGTATCAATGGAGAAAGAAATCATATTTATCATAACTCCTAAGATAAACTAAACATCTCCTTATCACTATGCTACATAGATGAGGGTCCTTATCTGGTATTCATCAAGGAACACCACTTCCCAACCACGCTTGAGGGTAAAATCGACATGATTGTTGGGGAACACCACTTCTCAACCCCACTGGAGGGTAAGCCCGGAACAATATTAGAGGAATACCAATTCCCAAAATGGCTAGTGGGTAAGACTGGAAGGCTCATTGGGGAATGCCATTTCCCATCACAGCTTGAAAGTAACCTAGAACTGCTCTGGTGATCATGTTTGTCCACTGTCATCATAGGGTGACATCACCAAGCATACCGACATGAAACATCTATTTCATATCTAATAATCTACCTCTGAGGATACATTCAGGTGCTATGTGAAAAAAACATTGGATAGAAATCTCATGGGGCAAAATCAGAGTTTCAACGAATGAGATAAACAAGTTTGATATTCGCTCGGAAAAAGCATCAAGGTACACAATGTATGAATTTTCTACACGAAGTGTAGTCCCTATTTTCTACAAAGACGTGTCTGGTCAGTACACGGTTCACATCAAATATTGGGGAACATTACATGTAGGTGGGATACATGGCATGCCCAGGCTATCCTTGGACCAGGTCGTGTCCATTGGTTGTGTCTGTGTACCCAGACTCCGTGTCTGTGTACATTTGTACGCAGTGTGTTAGTACACAAGGGATGTTGTCCATGTGGCCAAGCCATGTCGGTGTGCTCAGAACATTGCTGTCCGTTCCGCCACATGATTTACTTCACAAGGTAAGGTAGTACAAGGAATTTCAAGGTAAATACACACTGTTTCATCCTTAAATTTTCCCAAACCCTAGCACCACCACATATGGAGGGCTACAAATCATGTGATCTTCATTTAACACGGTGTGTAGTTGTGGATTTCACAAAAAATCTAGATCACTTACGGATATTTTCCCATTACTCAAATTATGTCAAAACACATTGGGACCCATTGTGTCTTCCTCCGAATCATTCAGATCTGGCTGAAGAATGCGGAAATTCCTTGTTGTTCATCGTGAATCAACTCTGATTTTGGACGATGGATTTCATGGATCTTCTGAGTACCATTATGAGTTTGTTTCTCATATTATCAAAAAAAAACCTCGATATTCTTCTTCATTTTGTCAATACATTAACAAAACTAGCCAGTTCTTGCGATTTCATCATCATTTGACAAATCCTCCTCAAATCTTTCTTATCCAAGACTCCTGAATGAGCTCGAGTTTCCTGACAATCTGTCGAACCATGATCCACAGGGTTGAGATGGTGACAATTGTGATGAAACAAGGGGGAAAGGTACCAAAACCCAAGGGGTTAGATCATTTTCCAAGTTTTCATGTATAACCAATCTTCATTGTGAAATTCAGGTTAGAACAACCAAAAGTGGATTGAAAACCGGTACTCGGGCTCATGAAAATTTTGAATCCAAAGGCGCATGTTAAAGGAAGGAGATTCAACATAATCAACTTTAAATTCAATGAGTAAAATGAAAATAAAGATTCCTACTTGGATTTAATCACTCTCTATTAATGTAGAACAGACCTGTCAATAAAGGAGGAGGATCCTCTACACTTTGACCTGCCTAGAATCAGTGATATGTCATTCTTCATAATTCGTTGTTCATCAACAGAAAGGAGAAGAGAGGAGAGGATAAACTCCATTGTAAAAAATAATAAGGACATGATTTCCCAAAAAATAATAAATTATAACCTAAAATTATGTTTCAGGAGGAATTAAAATTAATTAATTAATTAGTTCACTTAAATCACTCTGCCAGCAATTGTGGTGTTCGAACATCCTGTGCCGACTCATATTATGTCGTGCCTAGGATAAACACTACCTTCCAAACCCAATTGTGGTCTTGGATTTCTGATCTGATCAACCATTTATGTGTTACCCCTTTTTATTTTATTAAATGTTATTACATAATACAAAATATATTTAATATTTTTGATAAAATTAATTTTTGGCACACCGGGTCTCCAAATCGCATGTTGTCTTACCACCGGGCTCTGGAATAATTTTTAAAAATATTTCAAAGTATTATTAAGAAAAAACCAATTCACTTTAGTCACATAGTGATTCTAATAAAAAAAACATAGCTCAGTGGAAGCCATGGTTCAATTGAAAACAATGATACACCCCATGTTACCCGTGTACGTACCCTAGGTTTTTACATGTCCCATTCATAAAACCAATACTCAAAATCATTTCCTATACCACACATAAGAAATAATGGATACCCACCAAAAATTAGGAATGAACTTCCCCATAAGAATCACCACTCACAAGGAGAAACCCCAAAATGCACTAAATGATTTCCCTTGGAAAAGATTTCCTCAAACCATAACTACTCCAAACTCATTAAGTGTAAATCCTAATCCAATCATCACCCAAATAGATAAGACCAAGAATATGAAGGATACATAAATTGATAACCTCATAAACCACATCAAATGTCTCTATGAATCATTATTCTTAGTGACCCAACTATTCGACCAAGGATCGGAAGACTAAACTATTCGAACAGACAATTCTCAAGGAAGTCACTATAAAACAACACCGAGGATAAATCCAAAACACATTAATAGGAGGATATAACTACACTATACATTCTATGATGATCTTATAAAGTGTTAAATATAAATATATGGAATCCCCCAAAGGATAAACAATCTAATTTTATGATATCTCATTTTGAGAGGCTTATGATAAATCATTAAAATGATATAAAACCCTGCATGGACATGTCCCTAAAATCATATTTAATTTTACAGAAATCAAACAAGGAAAAATCTGATCACATAACTCATCTAAAAAATAATTTTTTTTAAACACACATTTTTATAACCTTAGAAACCGTATTAATGAATCCCAAAATGAATTTAAAATTTTTCAACCCTAAAACCAAGCCCAATCCTAAATTTTTTTATCTAAAAAATTTCCAAAACTGATTTCAAAAAAAACACCAGGGGTGAAAACATTGAAATTAGAAACAACCAGACAATAAATATTATATAACACTTCCAATTTTTTAATAAAAACAACCACCTATAATTATAAATAAGTTAGTCATGTACACGTTTTAAAGACATGAAAAGGGTAAAACCAAAAAAAATCCACAAAGCCATGTTTTGAAAATTGTTGGCCTCTATTAAAATATGAAACCCACATTTTAGAATTCTAATTTTAGTAAAAAAAATATCACCCATTTAAAAAATCCAAAATTATATGCACACATTATTATAAAATCAATCACACATAATTGAATGTCCAAATTTACAATAAAATCAATTATTTTAAAACATTTCACAAAACCAATGAACATTTTACAAATAGTCCCAAAGGAATTGTTTCAAATAAAAAACATATTTCTCATGAAATATCCTTTTCAAATATAAAATACCAATTTCATATCACATGAAAAGGCACATAGAAACACATAATACAGTCCTAAACTAAAATTCAATCCAATGATGGAACTATATCACAAGAACTACCTTGATCGACTTCATATTTCAAAAACTATCTAGACAATATAATAGTAATGAGGCCTAAATAGAGAAAAAAATGGGATGTGAAACCATGATCCCCTTGGATAAATGGTTGGAAAACACATTCCAGTTATGAAATGGTCCTTTTATCATTTATGATATAAGGTGCTCAATTGCCGAATGTTTTTTTTGTACCATGAATGCTGAACGAAAAACCTGGATTCTATTTTTCTTATTTATCCTAAATCACAAAATATCACCATCAAGGAAACATATATCATGATAATGAAGATAAAAACTACTAACAACAATAATAAGAAATAAATTCAAATTCAAAAATTCAAATCCAATAACCCATTATAACTAAAGGTTTATGGTAGAAAGAATCTTGCTAGACTCTTCCCACACCTACATCTCGTGTGAAAATGATAAATTCTAACTCATCCCTACAATAAAACACACAAATAATATATGTGTTCTCTAAATACCTATGATTACACCAAAGAACCTTGGACACTAGACCATTTGTAATTAATCAGATTGGGATTCCATCTGAACCAACACTTGATGTAGTCCACCTCTAACCCAAAGTGTGTTCCTGATCACCAGAGGCTGAAAAGTATTGCATGGGAAAAAAGGAGGACATTTGGGATTGATTTCACCATTAAATCACAGTTTATCAATAATAAGGCTTCATGAAAAATAATACATGACTGGTCCATAATTCAGACACCCACTCAAAATGATACAATCAATTTTTGATTGAATATTTAGTAATTTAAACAACAACATACATAAAATAATAATAAAAATCCTCGTATCACCCTCCAATTACTGCGATTGAAAAAATCCCCTGATCTACTATAACATACACATAAATGGTACATCTAACAATAATTATAACTTAAATAAATAAAATACTACTTGGAAAATATAGAAAAAATACTGATTAAATAGAATAAACAACTAACCAACTCATGAACATAGGTCACTATCTGATCCAAAAAAATTTAACACTCTAAGAGAGGTCAATAGATTCAAAAAACCTAAAACAAATTAAACATAGGAATGAGCATAATCATTCTCAGTAGGACTCCACCCACTATTCCATATTCCCCACCACTAATTAAATATTCACATCCAATCAAATTTGATTATAGATGGAATATAAGGCAATCACATTCACATTGGATAAAACAAAATATCATGCCATAAATTATTTTTTCAAAACAACCCCCTTATTTTAAAAGATGACAAGAATAGGGGAACCCATTTTTTCCCAAAGTACGGTAATAACCTTTCAAAAATCAAATTAGGCTCATAATCTTTAAAACTATAGTCTCCCATCCAACCTAAAAGCCAAATCCATTCTTTAAACATATTTATTAAACATGAAAAATAAACATATAAAAATCTATACCCAAAACATACAATTTATTCTCCCATTCTCAAACTTATATGAAAATCCTTTTTCAAAACAACACCAATTTTATATTTTAAATAAACAATGCTTCCCAAATCATTTTAAAAAACAATTTGTAAATAATTCCAATGAATTAAAAATAGAACATGAAAAATTAGACAACCACACATCCTAATCATGTAAAAGGATAAAGGGAATATGGTTTCAATAAATATCAAAAGGGTAAGGGATAAAATTGAATAAAAAAATATCCTAGAAGATCCAAAATTTTGATCAAATCATCATGGAAAATACCGTAATATGTAAGAAACTTTGTACAAACTAGAGAAAAAATACCTACTCTGACACTACTGATAATTTCCATATCTTTGGTGGTCCCATCAGACTATCTATAAATAAAAACACATGGGTGATTACCACTACCAGGTGTAATAAAAATTTAGAGGACTAATGTAGGATATATTATTCATTTATGGGGTGGTGGGTAAATAAATGGTGGGAAATTTTTACCATTTATAAATTTTATCTCATTACCTCATAGACCTATTAGGATCTTGATTCTTGTATTTCATTTCCATTATCATAAGAACTTATAAGAAACCAGATAAAGATGGAACATGCTATTTTTAAATGTCTCACTACTCAAAACAAGTATAGAATCCTTAACATGATATTAAAATAATACAATACCCCCAAACAAATAGAAAAAAATCCATTATACATGGTAATAGAAGGCAAGGGGTATCCTTTCATTTAAATCGTACTATAGTTAATCAATGAGGTTTGTTCTTATTTCACATTATTTATATTTCCAACTAATACATTATCCACATTCTAAAAGTTATTTTGTGACGAAAATAATTTAATCTACCGATTGAGAAGTTTTATGGATGTCGTAGTGTTGATATTATCTTCTCTCCCTTTTTTTCAGAACAACATACAAGTATCCCCTCTTGTTCTTCACAAAATATAACTAAAAGACACAAATTTAATTTAATATGGTGATTTTCAATTCTTCTTCTTCCTCTTTACCCTATTCATATGATAAAAAATGATAATAAAATTTTCATAGAGAGTCTAGTTCAACATTTAATCTTCTTGATCTCTTGGTACATATCAATCTAATACTACACCTATGTCTGATAACTTCTTCCAAGTCTAGTAACTGTACATATGACCCATTTCACTTAAATCTCACTATAATCACAATATTGCTTTATGATTATCAAAATGATGAATTTTTATCTCAGTATCATCAAAATTAATATCCTTACAAAAACATCATAAAGGCCTTAAAACCTTCCATTTGGTACAACTTCTATCCAAACATTGGCCCAAATGAGATAGCTCTCAGCCTTTGTGACTGAGACATTCATTAAAAAAATACTGAATTCTATTTTATTCATTAACCATAACACATATAATTATTTATTTTTATTATTTAATTTACATTATAAGTTATTTCTCAATTAATTTTCACATTATTCATCATTCTCACTGTGCAATCTTATTTATATATGTGTTATTATGTCATCTGAAATAGTTATAGTCAGTTACATGTGCATCAGGTTATGCATTTAACCTATTTAATTTGTATAAGTTCTCATCTTTTATTATGAGTTATGGATCCTTTTATTTTCATTTCAAAAGCATTATTTTATATATATGAAAGTTTCAAATAATTTAAGGAATTTTTTGGAAGTGTCTGGGGATCTTTTGAAACCCGAAGGGTTGGATTTTAGAAAAATATTATTTGGTGAATTATTGGTTAAAAGTTAGTATTAACCATGCATCTCAACCATGAAACCCATATATAAAATATGATGGTTTTAAAAACCATGTTTGGGAGGAATCATGGCTACATGGAATGGTGAAAGTATGTTATAGAGCTGAAACACATGGTTAGCACATTTTTTTTTAACCGTAAGACTAACAGCGCATGGGAGGATGGATTATATATATTAAGAATGCACATTTGAATCATGGTTTTGAAAACCATATAGCCAAACCCTGTACCCATTAAAAATTGTTGAAATTCCAATTTTCCCTTATTTTCATTAAAGCAACACCCCTCATTTTTTCTTCTCTATTCACACAACACCTCCAACCTAATGTTAGAGATCTAAATTATACATTAAATAGTGATTTGATAAAACTACTTCATCCAACTTTACATTCTTTCATCGATCATCACTTTTGATAGATAATGGTATGTTATAAAGCCCCTTCCATTTTTCTTCATTTTTATTTTGGTATGGAATGTTAAATCCAAGTGAGCTAATTAGAAATTTTTAGGGTATTCGTTTGTTTTTATGATTCCTCCTCTTCCATCCTATATTAGAGGATAATAACATATAAGGAGTCAACTAAATTTATATGTTATATGGTTGAATTAATTTCCATTAATGTGCAGTTTTATATAAATTGACTAGTTGTGATTCACACAGAACATTCCATGAGAAACTTCTTTAAATGATTTTTTTCTATTTTAAATGTAAGATCCTTGACCTACATGACCTGTGAGGTCTATTAACATGATTAAAGGTTAATAACCAAAACTAGATCCAACCTATAGATTTATTGATAGGATAAATGATATAATACTATTTAGGTAATTGAATCACATTTTGTGGTATGTTCATTGACCATGTTTAAAAGTGAGTTTAAATGAAATGTATAAAGAGTAAATTGAATTAAACTAAATAGGGAATGGTGAGACCATATCCCTAAGCCTCGTACCTTTCCACTTATTTTTATGTTATCCCTTATAATGAAATGAAAATTTAGTTTATTAAATGTTTTTTAATCGGTATATATAGACTGCGATCCATTATAATTCAATATGATTTATCGAGGGTGATACATGTGTTTTGATATAAAATTCCATGGATGGGATCATCTAGCTTATTAAATTAAAATGAATTATAAATAAAATTATTTTACTCTATGGGTGACACATAAATTCCAATATAAATTCCATGTATGGGATCACTTAGAGAGTGGGATTATACTATTCATTGAGTGAAACTTGAGTTACATATAAAATATTCTAAGGATGGGCTTGTAGGGTAGTTCATTGTATTATTCCCTGAGTGACACTTGGGTTCACTACATGGAATTCTAATGATAGGCTCTGAAGGAAATTCCATTATACCATGCATCTAGTGATAATTGGGTTTCCATGAGGAATTCTATAGATGGGATCATAGGGAGATGGGTACATAGTACACTTGGAGTGATACATGGGTTCCCTATGTATAATACCTTGGACGGTCCTAGGATTCCAATCAATTAATTAAATGATACATCTCTTATGTAAAAGAAAAAACATTTATTCAATTAATTCTTTTTATACATGGTGACTTTATTTCAATTACATTTAAAGTGTAAAAGTCAAATAAATCATTAAAACCTTATTTTAAAATGATCAATAGGGGAAAAATTGGCTATAAGCGTTATTTATTGATCCTATTATAAAAATTGAATCACAAATCATGAGCATTCAATGACATACCAGCTTAGGCTGAAGTATATAGCATTGGATGGGTGATCCATTAGAGACCCATACTTTCTGGGTAATATATTTTTCACTTTAAACCATTTTTATTATATCTTCACACTCCTTCATTGTATATTCACATTCTGGATATCATTAGAGTCCCTCGATGGTGCCCTACTGATATTATATTTTAACCTATTCAAGCCACCGATTGGTACCCTGATAAACTACATGGATGAATGTAGGGATAAGGGAAAGAAACAAGATATGGGTGATTAATTTTATATCATAGGATAGAGTGTGGGAGAATTTTATTGATCATATGATCATGATGACATGGGAGATAAAGTTTGATCTTTTTTTATTTTTTTGTACTTCATGTTTTGTTTTCATGCCGCTTTATAACCCATGTATCCCCCATTTACTATATCATAAATATATGACACAATTTGTTTATTTGATGGTTGATATTAATTTGTTATTGTTTATGATAATTAATATGGTGTTGATTATTTATTCATGTTTAATGTTTACTTCCACTATTCACTAATTATTATATTGATATGATTCGTGTTCTATTGTTATATAACGATGTGTTCCACTTTGATCATGAGAGTACAATCTATGAATTATACCATCATAGACCATCAATTCAATTTAGCAGCCTCTGACATATATGGAGGAATTTTTTAGTCCATGCTGATAACTGGGTTCAAATACAAATATGTGAACCAGGCCCTGGACATCACAAAGTGGTATCGATCATTTTCCTCCATTTCATCATACTATTTAGTTTGGTATATGGAAAAATAGATACGTGTCTAAATTTGTTAATAAAAATGCTATTGGGAGTAGCTAACCCACAAACATGGAATATCAAAATTACTTGGGATGGGATATGTTGTTCTGGATTGTCCATATTATAGTTATTTTTACTTCACTATTGGGTGATGCTGATGATTTGTGGAATTTATTATTTTTGTGGGTTTACATGTACCATAGGCCTTATTATACAATGATGTATTGTCCCATGCATCATTAGAGACACTTAAGTATTCACATTCCATGCATATGGAATTCCATATTTATTTAACATCATGTATTTCCTACAACATGTTATAATTACTTGATTTCTATGTAGAAATTGTGCTAACATTTCTTACATTAGAGGATAAATAATTGGTTAATTAATTTTTCTGCATCAACCTAAATTGGGGTTTCCCTTATAGATTATGGTGGAAGCTTAAAATATTGCAAATCTGGCCACGTACATCATTAAAAAGGGTTTTAACATTACATAAAAAGCACTGATATTGTGAGAAATGTTAAAATAGGACCATTATCAGTGCTAGAAATAAAACAATGATAAAAGGTGGAATTATTTGTGCTAAAAAATCACTAATAGGGGTGCACTTTATCAATGTTTTTTAGCACCGATAAATGGTGCATTAATCAATTATTTTTTAGCACTGGTAAATGATTGATTTAAGAGTGCTAAAAATGATAATAAAGGAACCCTTTAACAAAATTTTTTTAGTACAGATAAAAATTTTGAATTTTTTTAGTCCCATCAACACCTCATTTCTAGTAATCCACCTTTCATGATGCTTTCCACTCCCTAACCCACCAACGTGGACCAAAACCCCTTCTTATCATTCATAAACACCCCACCATTCATCAATACTAGATCGAATCTCCAAAATACATGCTCATACTTGGACTTGATCCTTTGACCACACTTCATTGTTTGAATGCCCATTAATACTCCACCAGTAATGTTTTTTTTTAAATTATAAATTATTTATATTTATTCCAATATATTTCGAGGTGTGTGATATATATATAGACACTTATATTTATTTAAATATTTCATATATTAATACTCAATTATTTATATTAGAATATAGATATAAATAAAAATTTATATATGTTTATTAATACACAAACATATGTACATATATACATTATATAAACATTTGAATATGTATAAATATATTCACATATTTCTATAATGTATAAAAATGTTAGATATTTTTTTAAATAAAATGCATAATAAATAATTTCAAATGATTTATATAATTATTTTAAAATTAATTTTTTAAATATATATATATATTGTGATATAATTTTTATACATTACATATGCATATACATGTCTACATATTAATATGTATATTTATACACATTTACATGTGATTGTGTATTTAGATATAAAATTTTCAAATTTTATTTGTAATTATTTAAAATAAATACATTTGTATACTTTATATAATTAAAATGATATATCTATAAAAAAAATTATATATGATGTATATACACAATATTTTTTCACTTACACATACATACATATTTATATACACATGTACACGTTTACATTTATCACAAAACCATACATAGATTTACATATATTTATATTTATTTATATATATTAGAGTATACATATAAATATATTTTTTTTTGGCACACATATGTTTATATATAAAAATTCCTTTCATAGGTACATATATATGTATATTATTTCATTTTTTAAAGGTGAATTTAATGGATAATTTTTTACTTTAAATAAATGGAATAAAAAAATTTCTTCCCGTTGGGTTTGTATATATTTTGAAATTTATTTTTATTTAAATATGTATAAATATTTATTTATACAATTGATTTATTATAAAAAAATACAATAACATATGCATATATTTAATTATAAATAAAAATAAATTTTAAAAAATGATAAAATTTCAAAAACATAAAATCTATATGAATTCAAGATCTTGGAATAAATTTAGTCATCATATAAAAAGCAAAAAATGATCTCTTAAATGAAGTTGAAATACCATATAATATAAAATAATTAGAGTATCAAAAATAAAAAATCAGTTTTAAAGGAATTATGTGCATTTTTTGAACTTGAAAAAATAGTGAATAGGTCCCCCTATCATCACAGTGTAAATATATTCATAGGCTTTGATTTTATATGTGGTAGAGCCCAAACAGGCACCATGATCAAAATTTATGGCTTTTTAATGTTAAAGTCATGTTTAAAACAAATCTTATACCATTCATTAGTTTATTTATTTTTTATGTCATCCAATTATTATTAAGTGACTGTTAATAAGTAATAATTAGAAAATTATTAAATCGTATTTTTTCAATCTATTTTATAATACTATTTTCACTAAATGTTTTATATATTAAGTGTAAATGCTTATTTACTATTATATAAATCATATTTAATAAAATTTATTATATTTATATCTATATCAATATATTTATATATTAGTATATTATTTTCAATGAGTTGTAATTTTTTTTATGAAATATACCACATAATAGAACTAGAAATAAAGCACTTATGAAATCCACCCTTTATCTGTGATTTTGTAGTTGTGATGATAAAGGCCCCCCTTTATAAACACTTTTTATTAGCACCGATAAAGGGAACCCATTATCCATGATTTTTTAGTGCCAATAAATACCCCTCTTTATTATCAATTATTTTGCACTCATAAAGCCCCCCATTAATCAGTTCGTTTTCCAGTACTGATTACGCAGATCATTATTAGTTCTTTTTGCTAACACTGATAAATTCATGGAATGGATAAACCCAACTACATAGTGTAAAGTAACTATTTATTACATGTTTGAGATATGTAACTATGATAACAAGAGATAAAGTGTTAGTTACCGATGATTATATGGGTTCAAATTGAAAATTATAAGGCTAGTAATAATATAAATTTTTAAAAATTGATTCTCCAAATTGAGAAATCATAAAGGGACTTGTCACATTTTGATATAAAATGTAACAGGTTGGTCGTTGTTACATTGAATTCCATTCATAACACATAATGAAGAGGACTCATTACTTGGAAAATGTAACTTATCTAAATGGACCATGAAATATATATATATATAAATACATATATAAACAGGAAAATTCATTAGAAATTAAACGATGTTGTTTTTGTTAAATAGGGATGTTAATTTCAACATAAAGGGTGTTTTACTCTACAAATTGTGATTTAAACTCTATATATCAGACCCTATCATGTATAGAAGATAATTTTCCTATGACATGTATTTAGTAGTGGGTGGTAGGGAGTCTCTCTTTTGTTCCTTTATGACTTGTTGTATCACCTTGACCTGAATTTAGGAGCAGGCATAGAGGTGTCGACCATTTTATAAGAAGGCTTGTTCTAGTCCTATTCTTTTTTCAATACACTATTATATTATCAAATATTCTCTCATGTGTGTCCTTTTAATTTGAATAGATATTCCATCTTGATGGCCTCGGTCCATACGCCTAGTGGGTGGTGATTCCCATGCTCCAAAGGTGGGGGCCCTAATCCACTATAATTACCTTATATAATTCCACAAAAACAAACCTACTTCTACAGCTAAAATAGGAATTGATTCACATTTTTTGGTGGTTTTTCTATTACACATGCAGACCATACAGTAATCCTCTAGACTAGCCCCTGCAATGTAAGGGATGACACAATATTTTCAACAATATCATCCTTTGTTTTTGGGGGACATCTATCCTTAGGATTTTGAGTAATTGGTAGGGCCCATTTAATATTTCTTTTATAATATATAGACACCTCATAAGACGATTGTGAAGATTATTACAAATATGATTAATGATTCTTCCATGTAATGGTGTGATGTTATTAACTAAGAATATATTCATCAAGATATAGTCAATAGGGATTTATAGACTGCCTTATATGTTTATTTCAATATAAAAATGTTGAGGGCCAAAAAATATAGAGAATTTGTTTACCTAGAGCATGACTCTTTATCTTTTATGGACTAATACACTTGGTTTATGGAGCTTCTATACTTTATATCGAGTCTTATGGGTGATGAGCTATCCAAAGTTTGGAAAATTGACTATAAACTCGAGCATGACATCTGATTGTAGGAGAATGTATTCTAATTGACTATCATATATAGAATAGTGAATAAGGCACTCATACTATGTATAATTTTGGAGAGACTGATTGTACGGTCTAGGGATGTTCTACACCTTAGTCCATAGGTACTTTGACAAAAAGCATGAAGTGGCACATTGATCTTTTTTGTGGAGGAATAAACAGCCAACATGTTTTTACAAGCATCATGAGGGCATGCCATTAGTTCAGTAGGCAAGGACACATGAACACCGAGTGTATCAAGAATCATTGGAGTGTTGAGCTTGCATAAAAATGGGTCATTTTTAGTAATTTCATAGATCTTATCCTCTAGTGTCCAGTGAGAGAAGATTTCCAATGACTCCACATTTAGGAACAGGGTCAGTAGCTCCACATCAGGTGGGGAGCTAGAGTACTACTGGCTGTTTAGGTTGATGAGGTGTTCAGGGAAATGGGAGACAAACTCAAAATACATAGCTCCAGTAAATAAGGACTTCCCAATATTGTCAGGACTTATCATAGGGAAGTAGTTCCGGTACGATATAAGCTATACAGCTGATACCCAAGGAGTAGAGTTTCAGTCCATCAATAATTTGACGTATAACTTTGGATGCCCCTACTTTACTGTATGTTTTATCTTATAATGAAGATTCTAATCCACTTATATATATGTAAATTGTGGAGATACACAGGCTCAAGATTTATTATTTATTAGGGTGATGACACTCAATACCCCATTGCGAAAATCTTTATATATTTTAGTCCCAAGAAATGTATTCACCCTATAGTAAGGTGACTATAATTTTATATGGAACCTCTTCATCCTCAAGAATAAATGTTTTGAAATAATTCCCGAGTAGGACTAGTTGGTTCTTTACCATGAATATGTTGATTTTTATCACTTCACGGTGTCCTTAAAATCACATTATAGAGGAAATTATATTCATAAGATTGAATGGGATGTCGGGGAAAATCAAGGTAGACTAGAGAATCATTGGATGAGTAGAGTGAAGAAACAAATTTCTAGTTTCTTTCTAGATAATCAGGTAACAACATGTATAAGTTTCGTTTATGTGATGGATCATCTGGGAAATCTTCCCATATGACTTTTCTTGTATTCATCAAAAAGGAAATGTAAATTATACTATTTATCAAGGGTTATAAGATTCACTAATATCATTTCCTCCCTACAGGATAAATAATATTTATTTTTAAGAGCTCAAGAGGTAGCTAAAAGACTTGGAAAATAAGGGATTTATATGATCAAGTTGTTCACCATGGGGTTTTATCATGATTTTTTCTATGAAGGAATATCAGAACCACAAAATTTGAGAGTATTATATTCATATAAACCAGAGTATGTTTTATAACCAATGTACTTTACCTCTTATAGAAGAATTATTCAATTAGATCTCAAGAGAGAGGGTATTATCTAAGATTAATTTGAGACCAGGCTACCATCAGGTGCATGATATGAATCATATATTCTAGATAAAATATTCTAGAGTATATAGGATTCTAGGAGTATCTGGTCATTTTATTCGATCGCATGATTGCACTGGAAATTTTAATATCTACGATGAATCATGTTTTCCACCTACATATGGACTCTTTTGTGGTAGTCATCATATATGGAATCATGGTAATCTCACATACATGAAAACCCCATGAAAAATATCTTCAAATCATACTAAATACATGGAGAGATAACCATCTTTATTTTAAGCTTAGAAAAATATACTTTTGAATTGAAAAAAAATCACTTACATTGTAACATCGTATTTAAATTAAAAGTTTTTATGGACCTAGATAAGTGATAATCCATAGTTTCCTGTTTTAATCCCAAGAACATCATTTAAATATGAAGTTTCCTGGGGATTGGTGAATATTAAAAGTGATTTATATATAATTTTCTTGCCTTATGGAACTACTGATAGGATTTTTAATAAATGATTCTAGTTTACATGGTATGAAGCTTGCGAGAGAGCGTTTCAAGAGATTAAAAGTAGAAATAATTTACTGTCAGTACTTAATTTACCAAAATTTTTAGATTCTATACATTTTATTATGTTGCATTGGGTTTTGGGTTGAGAATAGTTCTAATGTAGGACAAGAAATTTGTAGTTTACAGGTCTATCTAGTTGAGACCTCATAATCCAATTTACCCAAAACACAATCTCAAAATTTCTATGAATGTTCATGATTTCCAATGTTATTGTAATTAGTAAATTGGATAGAGGATTATAGTTTACATGGACCAAAAACATCAAAAAAATAAATACATACTGATCGTGACATGAATCTTAGATAGAGATGGTTTGTTGAATACTAATTATACTTCAATTTTGAGCCTACTTATATGCATGGTAATTTCATTTCCATTCTATATGTACTGAGTAGAAAACATCACACTTAGGTAGTTCAGGAGGCAAGTAGTGAGTGGAATTTAATTGACCACTTTTCTTAAATACACATAGTTATCCAAGAGCATCACATACAGTCTCTACTTAAAAATTTAGTTGTGGACTATTCACTTTTGGATAGAGTGAAGATGAGGCATGTTTCTGATCCTGATGGATTGTTCATATGGGAAGGTATTGTAGGGGAGGACCCAACTTATAGATGGTCCATTAATAGGGATGAGGTTTTATGCATTTAGGGATGTGTTTGTGTTCATACAGACATAATATAAGAATGTATTTGAGAGTCTCATGCCTCTTCATGGAAAGTACATCATTGTATTACTAATATGTAATTTAACTTATGTGACCCATACTAATTGTTGGGGATGATGAGAGAGATCGATTCCTCTTCCACTCAGTGTGCCACATTCTAGTAGGTGAAGGTGGAGCAATAGTAACTAATAAGGATTTCACAACCATTTCCTATTCCCGATTGGAAATTGGATGATATCACCATGGATTTTATGGTGGGATTCCCTATGTCACCTAGATGTTGGGACGTAGTATGGGTGATTGTAGATAGGTTGATATAGTTCACTCACTTATTACCAACCAGTATACTATTTCGATGGATGAGATATGAATTATATGTATTAGGGATATCATATTCATTCATGTAGTTTCATGAATTAATATAAATGTATAATCTCATTTTTTTCCTGCAAAGATTCATAATATATTTGGCAATAATTTTTGATCCAGTCACTATAACAACATGAGATTTCATGGTTCGATGAGACCATGTTTTAAAATTTTAAAATACGAAATATATTAATATCACATGAATAAATGTTTTATTGAAAAGTGAAATAACCCTTTAATAGTGTCTTATATAGAAAATATTTGACCACTATTAAGTATGGAATGCGGTTTTTACCCTAGTCATGATATAACATTTTTTAGCATCGGGTGTTGGATAAATTGTCATCACATGAAAAAAAGTAATTAAAATAAATAAATAATTATTTTTTTATTTTTTTATTAATGAAAAATTGACCTAACCCTCCCCTATTTAAACATTTTTGTATCCAATTCACAAGGTTAGCTTCAAAATTCTATGAATTTAGAGGAGTTCATGGAGGAGAATAGAAAATGACTTGACAGTGAGTCACCGATCACAGTATCGTAAGGATCACAAATTATAACACATCTTGGAGATCTCACCACTAACATTGAATTTTTTTTGTATAAATTAGTTTTCTATAAAAATTTATTTAGGATTTTATTTTATGTGGTGTTTTCCCCAATTTATTATCCCATGATGAATGAAAATCAAATCGACTAACATATTGATTTGTAGATCATTTATGTTTCAAATGCATGTTTATTTCAAGGATTTGGAAATTTTTTTCATTTTTAATTTATGGTTTATCAATTAATCATTATAAAAACAAAATATTGAGGAAAATTTAACCAATGGCATTGTTTTGTTCCTTATCTTGTAGTTTTCTAGTTTTCTCTCACCTTTCATTGTATGTTTATCACTAGCATTTATTTTCAGTGGAAATTCAACAAATTCCTAGAGAACTAGAGTTGTGGAACCATTATATAACAGAATAGAGTGATACCATGGTTTTGGGTTTGGATTTTGATGATGACTCATGGTGCGATGGAAATGATGATGGATCAAAATTCATTTGGAGATTCTCGCTTCTCGGTTTTGCGTACGAGGATATCTCGGTCCCTTGATAAAATTTTACGATCAGATCGGTGGATGGATTCTAGACAAAGATGACATCTAGGCTCAAATGACATTATATTTGTGGTTTTGAGAAATATTGGTGGTGTAAATCATGGTTTGAAGATGAAGATTCATAAAATATGTGAAGACTTGCTGGTCTAGAAAATACGACAATACACTGTCTCTAATGGAAGGAAAAACACCATGTGGAACCAGATGTGGTGGGTATGGTTTACACATGAAATAAAGTATCAAATTCCATGTGACATGTGAAAGACATTGTTTTAATAGGCATGGTTAATCGACATGTATCACTATGGTACATGACAATCAACACGGGAAGGTACATGGGCACGACAATAGTACATGGGAAAAACCCGATACTCAGATATGACTACGTACTTAGATATAGACTAGTGCATTGGAATGGCCTAGAGTACATGGTAAAGGAATGGATTATACTACCATAGTATGGGTAACACGTGTAATCCCAAGGAAGGATTGAAATTTTGTGCACTATGAGTACATGTCATGTAATTTTTCTTGGGGGGGGGGGGTCTGAGGCTCTAGTCCTATTTGGTGTGGAGCTGTTTCATTAGGGTGTGTTCCCGTGATTTCATACCCTATGGATGTAGCATGTTATTAAATCACAAGTATAGTATTATGATTACATATAAGGGGTTATTATCAAATAGAGTTATCAGAATCCCTCTAGAACCTAGGGGTGTAATCCTCTATCAACTCCATCCCTATGTGAGGCTCTAGGGATCGACATGAACAACATAAATTGGCATAGATCCCCTACATAGAAGGTTAGTATCGATTGGTTTTTCATTATAACCCACATCCATGGGTGTGATCCCTAGTCCATGTATCAATATTGTTAGACTTCATATACATACCTCCCCATGGAGAGACTCAATAACCATGACATCTCGAATGCGTTCCATCAGCTATATCAAACCCGCGATGTGAGTTTTCCCAAGAATGTGTTTCTATGAACATTCATGTAGGAGCTTTGGATAGAAATGTGGTTGGGACCTTAATTTGATACTTAGTGTCTATTATGAGTATATGTGGATTTTATGTTGTATGGCTGATATTATGATTCCAATACACCTATTCTAAGTTGACTTCTATGGTGATTCTTTATGGTTTGTGGTTTCAAAGTGTCCATGGGGGTATTTTTATACTCATCACTACATGGGATGTTCCTACACATGTCCTATTTAATACAGATGGTTGGACACTCAACAGTTTTCTTGGTGAACTAGGTGTATATGGATATCAAAATTGAGCTAGAAAAATAGTTGTGTGTACCAAGATTCATATTTGACTGTAGAACCCTAATTATAGTTGGTTAGCCATTTTTGATAGTGATGTATGTGTGTTATCCAAATAGTTGAGGATGCGTGGGTGGTTCAGGGTGAATCCGGGCCAAAAGTGCCCAAAATCCCTCTAAGGGGTCTATTTTGTGATGCTCCCACCTTTGTGAATAAAAGTAGATTACAAAGTCCCCAACCACATGGAGAAATAATGGTAATCATTACAAAAAATAACCCAAGGCCACAATCAGCCTTCATTAGTGAAAAAATTAACGATAGTAACCTTCATGAAATGACAAGGCTGGTCACATAAAACTTCTCGAATGCATGAATATTTGATGATAATTTTGGTGAATGTGACATTTGGACTAGCATAAGTGCACCCAATAAAAAATTCCATAATGATTCATGAGGAAATATAATAATTATGATACCCACATATCTATAAATATCCCCTAATGTTTGACATTTAATGGGATGATGACCTTTTAATTTATTAAAATTTCTCTTTTTTCACTATCCACCTATGCTTGGGAAATGTAACCAAAAAATGGATCACCTTAGGTATCCATGATTTGAGAATCATCATTCTGTATGTTCCTGAGATCCTCCACCTAAAGTTGATAATACTTTGAGAATTAATATTTCCATATCAAAATAACAAGGCCCTATGAGGCACATGAGGCTTCAAAAAGCATTCAGCCTTCATGAATAACTCTCCCTATGAATCGGGATATCACTTTGAGAAAGGGGACCCCTACTTCATGAAGCAAAATCCTTTATGAACCCCCCTGACCTCTGTAAGGAACTAGAGAATCATGTAGAACCTTTCTACAAGGACCTATTATTTACAAGACCTATCTCATAGACCTTTCTATAGGGACTCCATTGTAATGGAACCCATTCATCAAGGCCGAGGTCCCAAGGCCCCCATACCAATCTAGGACAGGTCTATCCGCACCTTGGTTCCCCATGTGACTGATTCCACCCACTCCTATGTCTGACCACTTCACTACAAGTGTTTCCTAGACCCTGAGCCTACATGTTTCTTCTAAATTAAGGTACACTAATTATAGTTTCTTTTATGAATATGGAATATAATGTGGACCTCATGACTGGCCACTCCACTATGGAATTTCCAACATCATGCCCCACCCCGAGGTGTATGAGTAATGGTCATGTAAGCCCTGGGTATGAGGAGTCATTCCACCCACATATGAGAAGCCTAATTTAAAACATCCTAGTTTCATGTCCTAGTCATAAAATGTTAAAATGTATAATAATATCCGTATCACATGACATAAAACTATAGCCTTACCATGTTTGAAAAACATAGAACACGCCATGTATATTCATTATGAGATGCCAACCTCACCCACCTTAGAGTACAAGAAACCCCCATAGAGGTACAATCCACTCATGGAGGGAAAATACAAAGAGGAAGACCCATAGAGATCTATAAAGAATACTCTATTGTAAATGAGAAACTTCCAATTATAACCCCCACACCATCCTTCCTTGTCAGAGGATGTGACATAGCCACAGGGAAGCATCCACATGTAATCTCCACACCATTCCTCCATGATAGATGATCTTGAGACTGCCATCATCTACACATAATCCCCACACTATTCCTTATAGATGCTCATTTTGTGACATGAACGTTCTTAGCACAAGAAGTTAAACTGCATAGATCAGTACTATCACCTGATCTTAAAATGTATCATCGGACTACATGGATTCTAATCTCTGACATCAAAAAATGTACGCAGCATGCTTCAGACCAGTTCAATCTTAACATGGTAAAATATATAGGTGGAACATATTCCCTCCTAGGGAAGAACCACCATGATCCTCCTCCATAGGGTATTCTGATCCAATGGTAAACTACACATCTTTGACAACTCCCCTCGTAGGGATTCCCCTCTCATATCTGCTTCTATGGAGAACATTGATCCAATGGTAAACTATTAAACTGTGAAATCACCTCTAATAGGGGGAAACCTCTCTGGTCTGCCTCCATGAGGTGTTCTAATCAACCAATACCATCTCTAGTAAAGGTTAAGCTCATGCCCCAGATCCCACTCTTGGGGGAATTATGATCCACTGTTAAACTATAAAGGTGTGTTATTTTAGATCATAGGGTCTCACCACTTAGATATTCCTCCATAGGGTATTCTGATCATATGATAAACGATCTAGGTGTAAAATATTCCCTCTTAGGGATGAACCACCCAGATCCGCCTCCACGGGGAATTATGATCCAATGAAAAAATACACAGGTATGATATCTTCCCTCATAGGGATACACCTCATGGATCCACCTCCATATGTAATTCTCATCTAATAGTAAACCATACAGATGAGAAAAATCCCCTTATAGGGACAAAAATCTTTGGTTCTCCTCCATAAGGAATTACAATCAACCAATCATGTATCTACATGATGATAAACTAATGCCTCTGATACTCCCTCTGAAGAAGTTCTAATACATACCTAAACTATCCAAGTCTGAAATCTTCCCTCCTTAGGAAACACCTCCGTAATCTACATATATGTGGGATTTATTATCAATCTATTTGTATCCACAAGTCATTAAACTCATTCCTTGATCTATCTCAACAGGACATCCCAATCTATCTCTAAAAGGATCGAGAGATTATGACCTAAACTAGAATACCCACGACAAGCAAGAACCATGGGATGTTGGAGGTAAAAATACTTGTATTAATTACTCCCCTTATGTTAATTACCTCATGATCAGAATGGGATATCTTGGGTTCCATGCCTAAGATGTATCATATGATATTCCCTCCCTTGGGGAAGATTCACTGGTGACCAGTGTTCCTAACGTCCAGATATTCCCAGAGATTTCAAACATGAATACACTCCTGGCAAGAAGGTTTCCTCCATATCAAGAAATAAGTAGTGTAATTAATCAGCATCCACATATATATTACACTGAGAATTATTTCCATAAACATGAATTAATCTATAAGAGAGATCCAGACTAGGGAAAAAACTCGAAGGAAGAATTCAACGAAGTAGAAACTGACATTCCATCATCCTATTTCGATCTAAGAGTATAAATCACCATTAAAAGTGATTAAAGCTATAGTCCTTTGAAATTTGGGAATGTGGGGAAATAAGAAGACAACATAGCACAATCTAATATGCACGTGAGCCCTGAAAAAAGTTTTGGAAATAGAAATTGGGAACCTGACATGAGACTCTTCTCATAAACCATGCGGAATAGTAGATTTTGGGACATCATCATATTTTTGTTTTCACTAGATTCAAACACTTGATTCCAGGTCTCATAGTAAAAATGGTGGGCCCATAATGGGACTCACCTATGTGATAGGGTAGTTAACATTGTGAATTCTCAGTTTGTGACATCCTCAACATGGATCCTTCTCAACTATAAGTGATTTGAATACATTTGGGAATTGGGCATCACATTTACTTGAACATGTACTGATTGTTGAATCCACATTCCATATTGGATTCAAGGTTCAGAAATCCAATAACACTTTTACCACATGTGTTGCAATAGATAATCATTGAAGTGGAAATCCTACATAACTCAACCCTCGACATGACGTTAACCACAAATTTGACTATATCTCACACACGCCCTGTCTCAGTATATAATATTATCCAGATGACGGAGATCAACACTCTTGTACATTGGTAAAACAAAAAGGTTCTGATTTCCACCATGTATATAGACCATCGGGGCTAGGAGGCATCAATTCCTCACTACAAAGCCTCCCCTAGGGGTCATGAAGGGGGAAACCACACCTTGTTCCAATGATGAATCTCTTTGATAGTCTCTCCACATAGAGCTCTAATGATTAACTCAGCTACATGGAAGAGGTAGGGATTCTGAAGTCATACCATCCATGAATAATACCCAGGAGTTTCCATGGAGGACTCCCAATATGCCGCATCAATGCCAGCAAGGATCAGTACCTCAAGCAGAAGAATAATTGGTTTTCACTCATTATCCACCTACCTCGGTCCAAAGAAATTAACTGCAACATAAGGGGTATAGTCTAGATAATTCATGAAAAGGGGAGTCATCCATGGATTTTATGAACCATACCACCATCATAATATCTTGTCAGATCCCTAAAATATGTGAACAATGTTCACCTCAACCTGTTTTGGATATTGATCATAGCCACCTCATTGGTAGGCTGGGATGTCTATTTCAATCCATGGAGCCACCAATATCCATTATGGGCTAACCCGTAATGGGGAAGGAAATTACAGAGGTCCTCCCCCAACAACATCCACTGATGTAGAGCCCCTCCACAATATTCAAAAAAATATCATAGAGTTCCACCCCATGCTGTTACCAGCCAAAGTTGATGTCCTCACCATTCTAGAATCAACGAAACTAGACATCCTCCCCGATTCATTAATAGTCGGCATGATCGTTCTCCCCATATTATTACCCTCCAGCATGGTGGTACTCCTTGTTATTTTCAAGTACCCTTACCTAAAGATTCATTACAGGGAATAAGGGAAAACTCTTTTCATTGAAGGAAAAACCCTGGGAAGAACCAAGTCTTCATAGAACTCATTTTTTCATCAAAATTGGAGGGTATAGAATACAAGATGATAAAGCCTTCACACCATTAATCAGAATATGGGGTAAGATCCTCAAAGATAAACCTTTCCACCCCAGAAGATGAGATCCATAGCATCTTCAAATCCCACTGTGGATACATCTAGGTGGAGGAAATGTTTTCTCCTTTCTAAGGGCTCATAGTGTAGCAATCCCCATCACCTCGTGTTACCTTCCTCTCAAACTCTAACTGTAACGCCCCGACCCTAGTTACCCAGAGTCGGTGCATTATTACATAACATTGGCATGATCATGAGAAAGATCAAGTCTCGAAAGACCGATTAGTTTAGTAGCCTTGGAATAACTAGATACATCCATAAATTTTTACATTACATCATAAAAAAAACATCTTGTCTTCATATCCCCTCATACTATCCCTGCAGGTCATTCATAAATTACTTCTTCATAATCCTGGAAAAAAAAATAAAACATTGAAAGGGGTGAGCTCGGATGCTCAGTAAGGATAACATTGTAGCAGAAGCTTTCATAAATAAGCATAAACACTTAAGGCAATTTATAACTAAAACAAAAGCCTTTGAAACTTGAACTTCAGCATAAAATGGCAAAGGTAAAATGAAATAATGCCATTTACTTACTCACATGGATATTCTACTAGTCGAATGATCACATGCAATATCAATAACCACTTTCATAATGATGGAATGCATAATGCCAGACTATCATAACCACATAGCCAATGCCTCGTGCCAAGACTACAAATAAGATTTTGCCAAGGCCTTGTGACAAGACACTAGTTTGTCTCATGAGACCTACCGATGCATCGAGGAGCTATAGCGGGCTCCACCCGTCACTTATTAAGTCCAATGCATTCCTCATATGAATAGGTTTAAGCATAAAATAAACATTCGTATTAAAACTAGCATACGAAATGTCAATACTTTAACCACAAACCATGAATGGTATAAAAATAGAACATCCACAGTCAAATATAATTCATTTGATACAATATGGAAGATTGTATTGTATCACATTAACCTCAATCATTAATAATGAAGGATGTTGACATAGATGAAAATAATCATCAAAACTATTTGAGAGAAATATCCCCCTTTTCCTGAAAACATTTAAAAGTCACACTATTTGTCAAGAAGCCATTTAAAAGTAGACTATTGAATCAAAGTGTCCCATACCACTTTGAAACTTTTAAAAGGAGTTTTAATTTTAAAACTTTAATGTCCATATAAATAAATCCTTAAAACCATTTTTAAAACATGGACATTAATGAGCAAGATATAGAAGAATAAGTATTTAAAACATTTTAAAATAGTATTTTGGTTAGAGTTTCTAACCAAAAGAGAGACACTTGAATACAAATAATTGAGGTAATAAAAACTTTGTAATATCATGAGAATAAAGGGATTCATGATATACTATGTCAAGTACATTATATACACCGCATAAAAGTGATTTGGTGTATATCAACAAAGAAGTCTCAGTTCAATGTAAATTGAGATGAAATCTCTCATAAAGGCCGTATCCTTAGGTTAAGGATAAATCAACGACATAATTATGTGTGAAAAATATAAATACACTAAATATGATTGAATATTCAGTGTAAAACAATCAAAGGATATTCACACATATTCTTGTAGAAACAACACCAACGAATTGGATATTTAACTCAACAAATGGAGATTGAGTTAAAATTACTCTTATCAAGTTCATACCGATCACTTGAGAATTTATCAATGGAGTGATTATGTGTATCAAAAGTATATCCACAGAAAGGGGAGTGGAAATTAAGGCATAATCAAATGAATAGCGATTCCACACATAATCTTAGAGTAATATAGTCAATGAAATATGTGTAAAGCCAAATGAGTGGAAATTGAAATCTCAAATTCCCTTATAGATTAGGTAACTTACGAAACATACACCCATGAAAGAAGTATCATAACATGATGTTGTAAATACCCATAAATTAAATTATATTACACAATGAATACAATCATGGGCAGTACACCACATGCAATAATTAAGTGGTGAACAATGGAAATCTCACGGAATTGAAAGTGAGATAAGAAAATACCTTACCACGTTAATCAACTGAGTCGCATGGCCAAAAGTTAATAACCACCAAATGATTTACAGAATAACATGAATATAAAGTGAATCATGATAATATATATCAAATAGAAGTACACAATACACCACTTTCAATAATTTAGTAGCGAACAATGGAAATCTCACGGAATTGAAAGTGAGATAAGAGAATCCCTTACTTTGTACTTTTTCCTTGGTCGATGGTAGGTTTACCTCCTGTATAATGGTGAAATAATTGTTATTGAATAATACAAGAATCAGTTACTTTAATATGATATCATATATGATCTTTTAACATTGATTTGTTAATAATATCTTAGAATTATCGTCATTTCAGGTGTTAACGGGTTCATTTTACTTTACATTCTTTGTTATGTGAGCCATATTTGTTTTTAATGGGATGTATATTATTCATATCCAGAATGGTATCAAGTCCTTAAACATCATTTTTAAATCATCAAATGATAATTATACTTGAATGGATACGATGGAGAATGAATCTCATCGCGTTCGTGGAGACGGTAGTCCGTACGTACGCACGAATGCTACTTCCATTTAATTTTTATTTTAAAAGAATTGAATCCAAATGATACATAGGTATATTACTATTCCAGAAAAATATAATGTTTTATATATGTTACTTAAGTTCATTAACACCATCCTTTATACGTTCCATGTGTGGTATGAACGAGTCATATCATTTTAAGGGGGCGGTAGTCCGCACTTCCTCAAATGAAATTATCGTATGTATATACAACATGAAACGAATAATGGTATGAAATAAAATGGAATTACAGAAACTTATATATAAAATATATATCATTAATATCATATTTAATTACAGTTCCATCACAATGGCCACCATGAGAGGCGGTAAGATGTATTTGAACAATCATCGTTTCGTGAGGCGTTAGTTTGCCATCCACAGAAACATTATGTTCATCATCCATTAGATGGAGTTGTGTGTATGTGTAGTTTGAATACTTCTTATAAAAACATCCTAGTATATTGAGGATACTGGTGTTGTTACAAAAGAAAGGAAATAAAAAGAGTTTGGGGGTTGGAGAAGCAAAATAAATGAAGATAATTTAATAGAAATCGTTACCTTTAATTTAGGTAACTCACTTTGGTTGGAACCAAAGGAATTCTTGAAATTCTTTCTGCCTAAGGGTAAGCTTCAAGGAGGAGGAGAGGGATGTGGGGAGCTTAGTTGGGCAGAGTTTGGACGAGCCAAGTGGCTTGAGAGGTGTGAGGAATGAGTAGAAGTGGTCTCCTTTTATAAGGGAGAGGAGGGGCTCTTTAGGAAAGTGTGAAAGTATTACTTTATAATATATTTGTATTCGGTTTATAATGGTCCAAAAATCATTTAGGTCGAATATAAGATGACTCATATTCTAAATAACATCAACCAATAAGAATTGGACAGGTTTTAGATAATATTTTAATCATTATAATCTTATTTATTTAAATGATTTATTAATGAGGTAAACATTGCATCATTATTGTGTCATTAATAATTTAAATTATTTGATGTCTAAAAATTATAAATAAAATATCATTATGTAGGAAATATTTTTAGCTTTCTAATGAATATTTTTAATCGAAAATCCAACATGTATAACCCTATGTAAAAATTGTTCTTTTAAAAGCTGTAAGCTTATGCCATTTTTGTATTCATTTTAACATAATTAAAATAAAGTGTCATTATCACTTACAAGTGGATCAATGGGGTCCCAAAATTGACCCAAAGATGCCCATGGTCGACCATGTATCAACCAATAGGTTTAAGACACGTTTTAGGGTAATTTAGTATTATTATAATATTATTTTTTAACCCTTATTTACCGGATTTACCCTTAACCATGGTAAATAAAATATTTACCGCAGTAATTATTCAAAATGTCTAAAAATAAAAGTTACCTATTTACACAATTTGAACATCCTGATTCCAAATATGGAATCCATTTTTCTAAATTCAAAACACAGAAGTGTCAGAAATTAATTTAAAATTAATTCCCGCTGTCAAAACAAAAAGCATGTTTTTAAGAGATAATAACTATCAAAAGATTGACACTTGTTTATGTTCGGTTTAATTGTATAATTATGTCAAATGACCAACATTATATTAAATGGTAAAAATATATTCTAAATATACTTTAAAACCACTCAAATTAATAATTTATTACTATTAATTATTTTGATTAAAAAAGTTGTTTTTAATTAAAATTTAGTAATTTTCACTATTCATCAAAATATGAAAGTTATCCGAAAAGTACCAAAATTTCACCCTAGGCTAATTTCAATATTCCGAATCCAAAAATGAAGTTCATTTTTAAATATAAAATATATATGATTTCAAAAAGTAGGTATTACTATTCACAACGGCTAGTTTAATTATTTGTGGTGTGTGTTAGAACTCGAGGTTGCGTACAACACACGGTATCGCATTATTCAAAGAAAGTGTACCGTGGAAGCTTGGGATGTTTCATTTTAAATTTTTGATGTCCCCATTTAGTCAAAAAGTTTAAAATATTGTATTTAAAAAGGGTTCACTATTAAAAGTTGATAAAAGTGCAATACTGAAAATGAATTTGTTCTTGCATTATATCTAAGAAACTCATAATATGGATTCTAAAATTATAAGGATTATATAAAGTTTAAAATTTAGATAATACTATTCATAACCTCTTTTGAATGGCCTTTTTTCTTTTAAGTCATGGTGTGATTGAACTCAGTGTTGCGTGTAGTGCAAGTTATTGAATTATTTTGAAGAAATAACACACTATGAAATCTTGGGGTGTTACATTCTCCCCTCCTTCAATAAATTGCGTCCTCGCAATTTGAAATTGTTCTTCGAAAATAAAAGGTTGAAAATAGAAAATATATTTATGGGAAAACCCACATCGGAAATTGGGTTACTAAAATTTTGTCTTAATATGAGGAAAAGAGAAATGAAAGGGTCACCACCAAATTATGATCTTGATTAGGAGAACATTGGTGGCAATTAGAGACATATAATTGGAGGAAAAACGTAAATATTTATAGGTAGTGATTGTGGTCATCAATCACAAAAAAGTATAAAATTGAGGTCCTTAAACTCATCAATCTATGATGATTTGAAGTACCATCGGTTCAACAAAATATAGGGTATTGGGTAACACATTTTTGACGTTTCAAAATATCTTAGTTGAAATCCCACATCGAAAAATGAATTAATGAAGCCTCTATTTAAAATAAAGAGTGGAAAGTATGAAGATTACCGAAAATAACACATACTAGGGTTCCATGTAGGAAAATATGGATATGGAGGAGAAATCTAACCATCAATTATCTGATGGAGAGTGGTAGAGAACATGGCTATGAAAAGGCCAACAATCCCAAAGCCATAAATTAGTGATGATTTAAGGTACCTTCTAGGGAAACATTTTTGTTCTAAGTTCCTTTTATTAATGTTGAGGAATTTATTTATGATATTGGATAAGATCATAAGGAGATATACTTACTTTATAATCAGAGTTTTATCCATTAATAAGTTTCCACCACAAACTCATCTTTCACTCTAAAAGATAATAGAATGTAATTTTTTATTTATTTATACTATTCGTACAGGGTTCCAAAATAAATGAATTTATAATTCATCTACCAGATCTTTAAAAAAAACAACATTATTTAATCCAGGACATCTCATGGGCCAGTGGTAGGTGATACACCCTTGTCGCCCTTCAGTTGCGGGTTCAAGTCTCGCAGCCTTGCCGGACGCGACGGGTTGCCGCCCAACCTCGGGTTTTCCTTTTATGGTAATCCAAAATAATCCAAACTAGAACTATCCAAAATACTTCTGTCCAAACTCACAGTCCAACATTTATAAGTAAGGTAAACATAATATAGATCCTTTTTACCCCGCAATAGCATATGAATACCTTAATCTTGTATTCTTTTAATAAACTGAAACATCTTGAATTACCATATTCCTTATTGATTACATTCATGCTCCCCTATTCCATATAGAATGCTGGATATACTTCATTAATCCAAAAATGTTTTAAACCCCAACAATGATGGAATATACAAATCATTAATTAGTTCCAAGGTAGTCAAGAATATCCAATATAATTTATCCAAAACAATCACATATTATTCCAAAATTACTACCTCAGTATCAGAACTATATTATGATTTATCATTCTCTCAACCATATATTTTCCAAAAATTTATCCTGCTATTGAGTCACTTTTCTTTGTTCCACATAATCTCAAGTCCTTAATGAAATAGTACTGCAGTACAATCCTTATATACTCCATAATTATTATAACAAGTACATTGTTGATACAACACTCAATTGACATAATCAACATAAGAACTCTAATCATTCCTCTTCATCTGTGGTAGTATCATAACTTGGTTATTATCCAATAACATCATTTGCGGCATAGTCTGATGACTGGGACATAGGTTTGCGTAGTGTCCAAACTCCTTGCAAATGAAGCATTGTACATTTAAAACCATTTTCTTACCCTTGCAGTCACGTACTTTGTGCCCTTTTCCTCCACACTTATAACAAACTCTCATTCCTTTCAGGCAAGTTCCAGGGTGTTTCTTTCCACAGTTACCACATATGGGAAAATTCTTCTTTTCCCTCTTCCCTTTATCCATCTTTCTCTCTTCCATCCTTTTCTTCTCTTGCTTCCCTTCAAAGCCATAGGACTCAGTAAACTCTTTACATATCTTATCAACACATGATATTATTTCTTCATATGATGATAATACATGGGAGACTATTTCTCTTATAAATTCTAGCTTAAGACCATGAAAGATATGATCCTTCCTTCTCTTTGAATCATGTGTATTTCTGGAGTTCTCATTCCTTCTACTGGGCGCCATTTCTATACCATGGCATAAACTAGATCAGTTTATGAATCAAAACACATAATCCCATACTTATAAAACACTTAACATAAATTGAACTATTTATGGATATAATCCATAATCATAAAAATGTTTTCTTTGAGGAAGTATATACTCATAAACCCTTCATAATGATTTGTAAAGATAGTGAGAGTTATCCTAAGCATATCCCCCGGGAGTGTCGTAACCAAGAGTGCAGCAAGGCCCGTTGTCGTGCACCAGTTCCCGTTCGAGTCTAGCTCAAAGCGGTGTTTTCGGGTTTTACCCCTAGGTACATCTGTGCCAGAGCCGCCTCTACCTGCTCGTATCCAGACAGGGATTTATTGCTCGGAAAACTCACAAAATCTCTACAATACCAAAATTCTAGGAAGTTTTTCTATACTAATCCTCAAAGTTCATCTTAGGTCTACGTGCTCTAATCAGAGTTTATCTAAATCTAGCTTCCAAGGTTTGTACTAAACTTCCTCTGATACCAACTGTAACGCCCCGACCCTAGTTACCCAGAGTCGGTGCATTATTACATAACATTGGCATGATCATGAAAAAGATCAAGTCTCGAAAGACCGATTAGTTTAGTAGCCTTGGAATAACTAGATACATCCATAAATGTTTACATTACATCATAAAAAAAAACATCTTGTCTTCATATCCCCTCATACTATCCCTGCAGGTCATTCATAAATTACTTCTTCATAATCCTGGAAATAAAAATAAAACATTGAAAGGGGTGAGCTCGGATGCTCAGTAAGGATAACATTGTAGCAGATGCTTTCATAAATAAGCATAAACACTTAAGGCAATTTATAACTAAAACAAAAGCCTTTGAAACTTGAACTTCAGCATAAAATGGCAAAGGTAAAATGAAATAATGCCATTTACTTACTCACATGGATATTCTACTAGTCGAATGATCACATGCAATATCAATAACCACTTTCATAATGATGGAATGCATAATGCCAGACTATCATAACCACATAGCCAAGGCCTCGTGCCAAGACTACAAATAATATTTTGCCAAGGCCTTGTGCCAAGACACTAGTTTGTCTCATGAGACCTACCGATGCATCGAGGAGCTATAGCGGGCTCCACCCGTCACTTATTAAGTCCAATGCATTCCTCATATGAATAGGTTTAAGCATAAAATAAACATTCGTATTAAAACTAGCATACGAAATGTCAATACTTTAACCACAAACCATGAATGGTATAAAAATAGAACATCCACAGTCAAATACAATTCATTTGATACAATATGGAAGATTGTATTGTATCACATTAACCTCAATCATGAATAATGAAGGATGTTGACATAGATGAAAATAATCATCAAAACTATTTGAGAGAAATATCCCCCTTTTCTTGAAAACATTTAAAAGTCACACTATTTGTCAAGAAGCCATTTAAAAGTAGACTTTTGAATCAAAGTGTCCCATACCACTTTGAAACTTTTAAAAGGAGTTTTAATTTTAAAACTTTAATGTCCATATAAATAAATCCTTAAAACCATTTTTAAAACATGGACATTAATGAGCAAGATATAGAAGAATAAGTCTTTAAAACATTTTAAAATGGTATTTTGGTTAGAGTTTCTAACCAAAAGAGAGACACTTGAATACAAATAATTGAGGTAATAAAAACTTTGTAATATCATGAGAATAAAGGGATTCATGATATACTAAGTTCAAGTACATTATATACACCGCATAAAAGTGATTTGGTGTATATCAACAAAGAAGTCTCAGTTCAATGTAAATTGAGATGAAATCTCTCATAAAGGCCGTATCCTTAGGTTAAGGATAAATCAACGACATAATTATGTGTGAAAAATATAAATACACTAAATATGATTGAATATTCAGTGTAAAACAATCAAAGGATATTCACACATATTCTTGTAGAAACAACACCAACGAATTGGATATTTAACTCAACAAATGGAGATTGAGTTAAAATTACTCTTATCAAGTTCATACCGATCACTTGAGAATTTATCAATGGAGTGATTATGTGTATCAAAAGTATATCCACAGAAAGGGGAGTGGAAATTAAGGCATAATCAAATGAATAGCGATTCCACACATAATCTTGGAGTAATATAATCAACGAAATATGTGTAAAGCCAAATGAGTGGAAATTGAAATCTCAAATTCCCTTATCGATTAGGTAACTTACGAAACATACACCCCTGAAAGAAGTATCATAACATGATGTTGTAAATACCCATAAATTAAATTATATTACACAATGAATACAATCATGGGCAGTACACCACATGCAATAATTAAGTGGTGAACAATGGAAATCTCACGGAATTGAAAGTGAGATAAGAAAATACCTTACCACGTTAATCAACTGAGTCGCATGGACAAAAGTTAATAACCACCAAATGATTTACAGAATAACATTAATATAAAGTGAATCATGATAATATATATCAAATGGAAGTACACAATACACCACTTTCAATAATTTAGTAGCGAACAATGGAAATCTCACGGAATTGAAAGTGAGATAAGAGAATCCCTTACTTTGTACTTTTTCCTTGGTCGATGGTAGGTTTACCTCCTGTATAATGGTGAAATAATTTTTATTGAATAATAAAAGAATCAGTTACTTTAATATGATATCATATATGATCTTTTAACATTGATTTGTTAATAATATCTTAGAATTATCGTCATTTCAGGTGTTAACGGGTTCATTTTACTTTACATTATTTGTTATGTGAGCCATATTTGTTATTAATGGGATGTATATTATTCATATCCAGAATGGTATCAAGTCCTTAAACATCATTTTTAAATCATCAAATGATAATTATACTTGAATGGATACGATGGAGAATGAATCTCATCGCGTTCGTGGAGACGGTAGTCCGTACGTACGCACGAATGCTACTTCCATTTAATTTTTATTTTAAAAGAATTGAATCCAAATGATACATAGGTATATTACTATTCCAGAAAAATATAATATTTTATATATGTTACTTATGTTCATTAACACCATCCTTTATACGTTCCATGTGTGGTATGAACGAGTCATATCATTTTAAGGGGGCGGTAGTCCGCACTTCCTCAAATGAAATTATCGTATGTATATACAACATGAAACGAATAATGGTATGAAATAAAATGGAATTACAGAAGCTTATATATAAAATATATATCATTAATATCATATTTAATTACAGTTCCATCATAATGGCCACCATGAGAGGCGGTAAGATGTATTTGAACAATCATCATTTCGTGAGGCGTTAGTTTTCCATCCACAGAAACATTATGTTCATCATCCATTAGATGGAGTTGTGTGTATGTGTAGTTTGAATCCTTCTTATAACAACATCCTAGTATATTGAGGATACTGGTGTTGTTACAAAAGAAAGGAAATAAAAAGAGTTTGGGGGTTGGAGAAGCAAAATAAATGAAAATAATTTAAGAGAAATCGTTACCTTTAATTTAGGTAACTCACTTTGGTTGGTACCAAAGGACTTCTTGAAATGCTTTCTTCCTAAGGGTAAGCTTCACGGAGGAGGAGAGGGATGTGGGGAGCTTAGTTGGGCAGAGTTTGGACGAGCCAAGTGGCTTGAGAGGTGTGAGGAATGAGTATAAGTGGTCTCCTTTTATAAGGGAGAGGAGGGGCTCTTTAGGAAAGTGTGAAAGTATTACTTTATAATATATTTGTATTCGGTTTATAATGGTCCAAAAATCATTGAGGTCGAAGATAAGATGACTCATATTCTAAATAACATCAACCAATAAGAATTGGACAGGTTTTAGATAATATTTTAATCATTATAATCTTATTTATTTAAATGATTTATTAATGAGGTGAACATTGCATCATTATTGTGTCATTAATAATTTAAATTATTTGATGTCTAAAAATTATAAATAAAATATCATTATGTAGGAAATCTTTTTATATTTCTAATGAATATTTATAATAGAAAATCCAACATGTATAACCCTATGTAAAAATTGTTCTTTTAAAATATGTAAGCTTATGCCATTTTTGTATTCATTTTAACTTAATTAAAATAAAGTGTCATTATCACTTACAAGTGGATCAATGGGGTCCCAAAATTGACCCAAAGATGCCCATGGTCGACCATGTATCAACCAATAGGGTTAAGACACGTTTTAGGGTAATTTAGTATTATTATAATATTATTTTTTAACCCTTATTTACCGGATTTACCCTTAACCATGGTAAATAAAATATTTACCGCAGTAATTATTCAAAATGTCTAAAAATAAAAGATACCTATTTACACAATTTGAAAATCCTGATTCCAAATATGGAATCCATTTTTCTAAATTCAAAACACAGAAGTGGCAGAAATTAATTTAAAATTAATTCCCGCTGTCAAAACAAAAAGCGTGTTTTTAAGAGATAATAACTATCAAAAGATTGACACTTGTTTATGTTCGGTTTAATTGTATAATTATGCCCAATGACCAACATTATATTAAATGGTAAAAATATATTCTAAATATACTTTAAAACCACTCAAATTAATAATTTATCACTATTAATTATTTTGATTAAAAAAGTTGTTTTTAATTAAAATTTAGTAATTTTCACTATTCATCAAAATATGAAAGTTATCCGAAAAGTACCAAAATTTCACCCTAGGCTAATTTCAATATTCCGAATCCAAAAATGAAGTTAATTTTAAAATATAAAATATATATGATTTCAAAAATTAGGTATTACTATTCACAAAGGCTAGTTTAATTAGTTGTGGTGTGTGTTAGAACTCGAGGTTGCGTACAACACACGCTATCGCATTATTCAAAGAAAGTGTACCGTGGAAGATTGGGATGTTTCATTTTAAATTTTTGATGTCCCCATTTAGTCAAAAAGTCTAAAATATTGTATTTAAAAAGGGTTCACTATTAAAAGTTGATAAAAGTGCAATACTGAAAATGAATTTGTTCTTGCATTATATCTAAGAAACTCATAATATGGATTCTAAAATTATAAGGATTATATAAAGTTTAAAATTTAGATAATACTATTCATAACCTCTTTTGAATGGCCTTTTTTCTTGTAAGTCATGGTGTGATTGAACTCAGTGTTGCGTGTAGTGCAAGTTATTGA
Organism: Viscum album; assembly: GCA_963277665.1. Taxonomy (NCBI): domain Eukaryota; kingdom Viridiplantae; phylum Streptophyta; class Magnoliopsida; order Santalales; family Viscaceae; genus Viscum; species Viscum album. The sequence continues at coordinate 481,829,929 of OY728162.1, forward strand.
ATTATTTTGAAGAAATAACACACTATGAAATCTTGGGGTGTTACACTAACCATGAAATTAGAGATATTTTAGGGTTTTTAATAATGCCATCATATGGTGGGATCTCTTCCGAGACACAAATGAACACCACTACCTTCAGCAATATGGCAGTTGTAAATGCCCCATCTTATAGGGATGTGATGATGAGATTGCATTTCCCCTGATGGATATCCCATAATGAAATAAAATTTTGACTTGTGGGGTGACTCCTCTACCAGAAATCCAAAATCATAGTTATTCCACATTGGTACTTCCACCCATCTCTCAACCTTCACTGATCAGATCATTTTCCCACCAAGAGTATGACTCTTTTTCTGAGAAAAAATGGTATGTGGGAGAATCTAGATGCTGACCAATTTTGAGTGGTGTTCTAGATACCTCAAAACACAAAATTTTACTTAAATATTCACTTATATAGGTACAAGCCATTTGTATCATCTATATCATATAGGAGAAACTTCACTGCCTTCATGATCAATAGTTATCATACCCTGAAATATTGACGAAAATTGAGGCCCTCGATCAACAGTGCCAAAGGGTTGAGTTAGAAGAATTCCTAGTGGCTCAGTGCCTTGAGTCATACAACTACCAGTAGACCCTCCAAGATAATAGTATTAACATCATTACAGTGCTTCATCAGATTATATAAGAAGCATCTCTTCATGTATATACTAGAGGTTAGAGGTAGTATTTTGTTCCCCACATCAGTCCTATATTCCAAAATGATGACTGATCCTCTAATGATGAAAATTCCCCATTGGTTAAAATCATGGGTAATATGATTGTTTATGAGATTCCTAAGAATAGGGGATATAAAATAGGGCTTGACAAGGAAAAACACCCTCGATGGGAATGGAACACCAAAAATACCTTCCACCCGGTATCCTCTCTAATCAATTGAGGTTTGAGAATGGCCTCATAGATTCCATTGATGATACATTTCTACATGAATGCCAACATCATGAAATGGGTAAAGATAATTTTTATCCCTATGATCCAATAGTGTTTTAACTAAAAATAGAGGCAGATCCCATGGTATCCTTCTTAATCAAGTAACATGAAGAATAAAAACTGATTATCTCTAACCTCGTTTTTTATTGGCACCCAAATTACTATAATTCCCCAAGGGACCCCATTTCTATTATAGCGGGGAAAATGTACTCCTCATAACGTTGCCCCATGTCATGCTTGGTAGCCCTACACATCTAGCTATATTAGATTCTGAATGTTATGGCTTGTGAACTTGACTTGAATTAATGAAACCACATAAGCATTGTAATTTCCCTACTTGGGATACATGTAGTTCCACTCTATGAGTTGATTATCCAACTCACCTAGTTAACGAGAGTTTCAATGAAATGGTGGTTAGGGTTCCTCAACAGGATATGGAATCATTCCAAAATGACATGCTATATTCTCTCACTACTCTCCTTGAGGACCTGGAGCCCTAAATGGTGGAGATACCACCTATTGGGAAGCCGTATCTGGTATGGGTAGATAATATCAAAGCACCCATGGATATTGGGAATCCTAGGTTCACCCCATTTAATGGGATGAGTAACCCACTTAATCACTTGGAAAAAATTATCACATGGCGTGGACCCAATTTTGTAACCATAGAGCAGTTGGAGTCCACCAATCACCAGTGTTTTGTTTAAAAACATGAGGGACATAAATTTTTGAGTACAAATAGCTACCCATAGGATCCATCTCTTGTTGGGAAGACCATCACATATAGTTCCATCACTAGTTTAGTTCAAGAAAAAACAAAATAATTATTTTCAACCTCTTAGAGAAATGAATAGGCATGATGAGCAATTAAAAAAATTTGTTTCTCGGTGGAAAGGCCACACACACTCACTCGATATGCTGCTGACTCGGGATCATCTACTAGTGATATGCACGAGGAAGGTAAATAAAGTTTTGGTCTGCACCCTCATTACCTAGAACACTCCATGGGGATTCTAAGAGTTTTTTTGGACTAGTGTCTAGAACAATCCTCATAACAGACTAGATAGTCATTCCCATTTCCTCTTCTAGACCCCATGATAATGACTTCTAAATTTTATACTAGCACATCCATACAAGTAGGGTCCCCTAAGACCATAGTTTTGTTGACCCCCTTTCTAGAGTATTCTCACTGAGTGCAGCCATACCAAGTGAAACCTCACCCAACACAGAACCATCCAAAACCACCATTCCATGTGAAACCACATCTTCAAGAGAATATAGATCCCGCTCCTTGTAAAGTAAAATACACTAGATCACTTTTCCAAGATATAAAAAATAAAAATAATCCATTAGGGATACACATGTCTCGTTATATTTCACTTGTTAACTGGAGAAGGGATCTTTAAAATTTCCAAAGTGAAAGAAGCCATAGACAGTTGAATGCACAAACCGCCCCAACCATTTCCTATACGAAAAGATCCTAAAATATACAATAAATAAATTATATGTGTACCATGATTAGATCCATGACCATATAGATCATTGTTTTATCATTTTAAGAGACATGTGAGCATAGGTAACTGATATATCCACTAACCTCGACAGCGAGAATGAAGGGTCATGTGAATGGTAGTAGGCTTCTAGTTACAACATGCATAAATATGATGGCCGGTAAGTCCACAGAGAAATTGTTCATTCCCATTGTGTTATAGGTTCCCTCTTAGAATGGTTAGAATATTTTGTGGTTTCTAAACCATCTTTGGCCACTACCCACGTCTCCACATCGTAACCTCCAAGCATTGGAATAGTTGGATCCTATGGCGCAAGGGATACCAAAGTCCCATATATTTTCCAAATCCATATCTTATCCTCTATAGTTTAATACCCACTAAGTTTGGAAGTGCACATAGGGTTCTCCTGACATAGGATGACATCACTGATGACGAGAAAGAGTATGTTTATGTGAATATCGTCAAGTTGGTAGACCACTTCATGATTCCTGATAGTGTGGAACACCATGTAAACCCACGGATGCCTCTAGATGGAAACTTCAATGGAATATATAAGGGATAATGATAAACCAAAATTCTCAGGATAGTGACTCTATTCAGGCCATAAATGCTATTAGGACAAGGAATTAGGTTGTGGATTGGGAACTACATGCATTTACCTTCGAAACTAATATACCAGTTATTACTATGGACACAAAAATGTTAGTTGTCCATGAATATCATCCAAGAATTCAATATGATTAGACAAATCCAACCAAAGAATAAACTTATCCAAAAAATAATCAACTTGTAGTTCAATATGGGTCATATAGTCTGAAGAAGAACATTTCTAGTACTAGAAAGACCCTAGAAGTTCATCTAGCAGCATCTGTTTTTTCCATTTTCTATGGTGTGCCACATGCTAAGGTGTTCCTCTTTGGGTAAAGATTTCCTTTCGAATTGAAGTATGATATATTGAATCATATCTCCAGTATAATCTTGAGGACCTTGATCCTCAAGTACCACTATTTTTATAAATATATCTATGAGGCCCTTACAGAAGGCTTGAATACCCCGCTCCAGTTTGAAGCTGAGGTAGCTTCTGTGAAGGCCTACTATACATAAGAGATCAAGAAAGTGGAATTCAAAGACATATTATCATTATACATAGAGGATGAGGGATCCTTCATATAGGGGAATACATTAATTCTATAAATTTTAGTCTAGTTCAATGGAATGGGGATCTGAAACTATAGCGGCGGTGGTACTGTGCGGGTACTGTAGCAGCCGGGTTACTAATCACAGAATTGGAATTTGACCAAAAATTTGGGCCTACGGGTTATTTAATGGGCTTCAAGCCCACTCGGCCTTCGGGAAATGTAATGGTTCTCCCTCTACCCAGTTAAAAGAGGAATTTGCTTTGTTTTATTAATAAAAATGAGGCTTCGGCCCCAACCTTAAAAAATTAAAAAAAGAGTAGGGGTACTCCAATGTGTCGTGTCCCCCTTCGACTCCTATGAATCCCACTACATGGTAAAAGACTACTAAAATAAGGAAAATAAGAAGGTTTAAGCCAATGTGGTTGAGTACACAAATGATATGTTGGCCATCATAGTGAAAACATGGTAATACATGTATAATTATTCTATTTTCACGATTCCCTGGTTTGAGGCCACAATTTCAATCCGGGGAAGTTTCTTGGATTTCTCCAAGAAGAAGTGTTTGAACATACCAAAAATGAAGTAATTTTCATAGATTATCTCGTACTATTACATAGTATTGTCCTAGGTGATATGAGAGGGCTCTAATCTAATGAGGGGCCATGATGTTCTCCCCATGGACACCATTTCATGGTATTCATTCATGTTCTGTGGGGCATGTTTGAATTGATAAAAATCTACTTACCACAGCTTCATTGACATCAATAATTTGCCCTTCTGTTAAAGGATATATATAATTGATTCAGAAGCTTTGTTTTTTGGAATTTATTGGACCAGGAATCCCCCATTAAAGACTTTGTGTCCACCCAATATGGAACCAGTGCTTCCCCTGAGTTAGCTATACTAGAAGAGACACCACCTTCTATTGATTCTCCTACATCAGATGACAAAGAGGATTTAGAATATACACCTCCTACATTTTAAGAGGGTGTATCCTCCACCTTTAATGAGTTGATATAGGTGAACCTTGGTATTGAGGAAAATATATGGCCAATTATAATTAGTGCGTTAATATATCTAGAACATAATCAGCTATATCTGGACTTCATAAAGTAGTATCAAGATATTTTCTGGATATATGGTTAAATTATAGGTTTGGACCCTTAGATCATCATTCACCATCTTGTCCTTCTAGAGAGTCATCACGAGCTCAAACAGCCTCCTAGAAAGATGCACCCATCTCATGGTGTTATGGTTATGTTAGAGGTTGACAAGCTTATCAATGCGAACTTCATCATGAAGGTTTAGTACCCCAAGTGAATTTCATATTTCATCCTTTTCAGGAAGGATAATGGGTAGATAAATGTATTTATTGAATTCCCAGACCATAAATAGCTCATTCAAAAGGATTATTTTCCCATTTCAATGAAAACATTTATGATTGATTCCATAGAAGAGTTCTAAGACCTCTCTTTCACGGATGGATACTACGGGTATAACCAGATCTGGTTAGACCATGAGGATGAGGATTACACTACCTTAAGGGAACCATAAGGTAATTTATGTTACTAGGTAATTCCCTTTGTCCTGAATAATGAAGGAGATACTTATTAGTAGGCCATGCACCACATCTTTAAACAAATTCTTAGGAAGCTGGGGAAATTCTATAGGGATGAATTGATGGTCAACTATTTTTATTGTCATGAAATTCTCAAGGACCTTGAAAAAATGGTCAACTTCCTTCACTCCTGAAACATAATAAAGAACCCATTGAAGTGTGAATTCAAGGTTACATTTGGGATGTTTCTAGAATTCATCATATGATATAGGGGCATTCAGGTCAACCCAAATAAGATCAATTCCATCATCAAAATTCCTCCCCTAATCCACCTTCAGGAGATGCAGGGTCACCTAGGATACTTAGTATACATACACTGATTTATTGTATACAAGGTTTTATTTTATTAGTTATTCTTAAGTCTCAATAATAAATGTACCATCAAATAGTGTTATGAGTAATTCCAGACCGCATTTGAGGAAAACAACATGTATCTGTTGCAACCTACAGTTCTGATTCCACTAATGTCAGGGGAGACTTTTTTCTTTATGTGACCACCCCATAACACTCCCTTAGGGCCCTTATCACCCAAAACATAATGAGAGAAGAGAATAAAATTATACTATCTAAGTCTCATGATCCTCAAAACAAAAACTAGACACTCTCTTATCAAGAAGAGATCCCTTGGACTGGTTTTCACAATGAATAAACTCAGGTATTGTCTATAACATCATAAGATAATTCTAATTATCAAGTAGACCCACTAATTTATATCCAAAATCGCCCCATGTTGAAATATATAGTTGTCATGCTGGGAAGTCATCCTTTAGTAGCTCGACATTAGGTTTGTTCTACAAAAATCCATCAAGGGTGAGGTATTGGTAGGGATCCTGTCCACCCATTCATCCATTGAAGAACCACCATTGGATATTGATTTCCTAGATTATTCTATACTCTTAGTGAACCAATATATTCCATATTGTTAGATTCATTTTGATGGTTCCACCCAAAGCATGAATAGTATAAGGATTAACAATCCCATGAATAACAGAGTAGGCCGAGGGATTATCTTCATCACTCATGCACATGCTATAAATCCCTACTCATTCTTGTTGTAAAAAGGATACACCAACAATGAGGTAGAGTATTAGGTTCCCAATAGTGTCCTCTAAGTGGCCTTTCAGACTGATATCCCCTGCTTTCATGTGAAGGGATATTTTGAATCAATCATCAAATAGAATAATTGTGACTATATCATTAGAAAGGCAGTGCTCGTTCCCCCACTAGAGTGCACTCATCAACTAATTGCCTAGTTAAATTCTACATAACATGTTACTCAACTTCTTTAGTGAAAGATTGGTTTATATGATGCCTTGGCCATTTTGGTTGTTTCCCCCATAAATCATGAGTTGGATGACCTATTCATTCATGTAGTGAATCGTAGGGTCATCACTAATTTAATTACAGATGATGATGGAATTCAAATGGTAAACCATATGGATGTTGAAACTTATACTTTAGGACCTTCAGGTTCCACCACGTTATAAGAAACATCTGATTGTATGTATTGTTTTTTATAATAAATCTATTGTGTCAATCTTCCACAAGATCATGTCGAGCATGAGAGAATCTATCACCATTAAGAACTGTTCACACTCTAGAGTGGACCTAATCTGGAATAGAATCTATAAAAACATAAGTATTATTGATTTCTCTAATAATATATATATGGAGATTATATCCCTTATATTATTTAGGAATTCCATTCTGATTCATGTGGTTCCCATCAGGTTAGATTGACACTCCCACCAGATTTGGAGTCTGGGATACTTTTGTCTAGCCATAGACCACAAATACATCATGTTTTCTAATATGTTTCATGTATGTTAGATTCATGATAAATTTATGCATAAATAGTATTACATAATTCACAACACATATTATTCTTGTCTATTTTGAGTATAGTGACTTCACGTTGTGGGGTAGTACACATAAGAAACAGCTCACCAGTGTAGGTTCATTCAAACCACAATATATGTTTTCTTCATGTAGGTAGATGCAGTTCCTCTAAAATAAGTAAATTCACAATTCATGATTGAGTTAGGGATGTCCCACATAATCCATGGATATGGAGTTTTACATATTATTCTCATAGGAAACAACACTGAATTCTATATTTCTAAGGTAAAGAAGTTGTTAACCAAGTACAATACTTGGTTCAACCATACTTCTTGCTACCATGAATGGAAAAATGGATCGACTGAGGCATTAAACAACTCCCAATATAACATTATGAAGATGATGGTTGGCCAAAAAAAATTATCTTGAAAATCTCCCAAACACCCTCTTAGCCTATCGAAAAATAACATAGAATTCCACCCAGGTGACCCCATACACCCTAGTGTATAGAATATAGGTAGTATTTCCTATTGAGTTTTTTCTTTTATAACTCCGAATAATTGTCTATGACAAAAATATAAAATAAATAAATGTAAAGTACTGTCAAGATGAGTTGTAATACCTAAAATAGAGTAGTCTCGAGGCCATAAATAATATATAGAGGCACCAAAACAGGATATAGATTGTGTTCACCAAGAAGTTTTTCCTCTAGTACTTCCCCTAGGGTTGCACGATATTGGATCTTAGAACACCAATGATACCTAGAAATATGCCAACAATGGTTGAGCCCATGTGGGAAGGGCACTATATCATTCATAAGGTCTATTCTAATGTAGCTTACTCTTTTATCACCATGGACATAAATCATATCACACCTCCTACCAATTCCAAGTTTCTCAAATAGTACTTTTTATAAGGAAGCTCCATTGTACATGCCATAAACCCCTAAACTACATGCAATGATATGAGATTTAAAACATTTTTGTAATAACATCTCCATGGTCCATGTAACTTGATAGTAATCTGTCCCACCTCATCTAATATTCATGATGATAAAATGTGTATCACCAAGGTCAAAACTCTATGGCCTTAAACTAGGAGTCTAATTCTATGAATTATTACTTTAAACTATGTTTAATTTTCTCTCAAGATTTTTTTATGTGGAAATGGGATTCCTTGGCCCTTAATTCACATTGGGTTCATCACTACGCCACATTACTCATATCTATTTGGGATACTCAACCCATGAAGTCCCAACTGTATGACCTTAAACTAAGAGTTATGGTCCATGAAACATGACCTTAATATATCAAAAAGGGTTCAATAAGTATTACTGTAAACTATTTGTGGCCTCTATGGTTCGATTCATAAGAAATTATACTATGAAGCCTGATATCCTCAATTCACGACATTTAATTACAATATTACCCAATTGAAAACTAGGATGACTCTTAATGAGAGATGGTTTTACCCCATGCCCCGAATATAGGATTCCACAAGAAAACTATGGGATGCCTAAATTCCATCACTAGAGAGAATTCCCCCACTAGTTGTTTTCTTCAAACATGTCACATTTCAAAAGTACATGTGACGTGATTTCCATTTTCATTGGATATCTAAGGATGTTATAACTTTATATCATAGTGACAAACCAAAAATTTATCATCCCTTTTGGCACTGTATCCCCATTTATAGTCCATTAATCACGTTATTAAATTGTTCTCCAATAGTCCAAGCATTATGAATTCAAACTATTTTCCACAGTCCATGATGTAAAACCTTAAACATTGTGCAACCAACATTATGATTGCTTCATGTGGCATCGAGACTCCTCGGACATAATCATGTCGGGTTTTATCACCTTTTCACCAACATGAGAGTCCTTGGTGTGCATCACCAATGGTCTAATAATTATGACCATAAACACTTTTCAACCAGTCCAAGCTTGATGACCTCAAACTAAGAGCCCCTATACAATGACTATTACTTTAATCTATGTTTATTCACCCTTTAGTCACCTGGTTTTCTTCATTACTATAATTTCTACAAAACTATGGCTCTAACTCTTTCTAGAACTAGATATGGCTTGATTCCCATTCTAATGGAAAATGTAGGGACTCCTAGAATTTTTATATCCAATCCTAGCCACATATCCCCTAAAAATTCCTCTGTTAACCATGATGAAATAAACATAAGGCACTATCTAGGGCCACCATTCAGTTATAGGACCAATTGAATTACCTGGTCTCATTAGTGGACAATAATGACTCATAGCTTGATATGAGGATAAAGAAAAATGGTAAACATGGTGTATAATCCCCACATGGCACATCCTCAACACATAAAAATTAGTTGTGGCCTTTCCCCCACTAAACAAGGATGCCTATTTATAGGATATGATTTTACCCAATGTCAAACTAGGAAGCCCCATATGATATGTATGTGATGAATTAATACATACTCAAAATAGAACATTAAACTATAGAATTACCCCATATTGATTTGGGATAACTCATATCCTCATATGAGATGACTCAGTATCCTCATTCAAGAAGATATCCTCTAACAAAATCATTCTTATTCCATTCTGTATTTCATAATTATGTCTGTATTGACTCCAATCCATGTGGGATATGTAGTGAATCTTGGATATATTGTCCTTGGCACAACCCTTTTGTAAACTCATTATGGGATCCTCTATCCCCCTATGGAATTATGTCAGTATGGGGTTTTGGTTGCTTATTTGTTGTTTCTAATGGTCCTTCCAACCCTCCATTCACATTAGGCTATCCCACTTTTACACTTCGTAAGATTTTTTGAGCACTCTTTCCCCATTTGGTCGAATCTATGGGACCTTAAACCAAAAACTACCTTTACAGTTTGAGATCTATGAATTTAAACTAATATAATCCATAGTCATAGTTTCATGACTTTAAACTTCCAAGATCCAGTCTTGGTTTCATGACAATAAACTGCTACCTTACCCCCTTCAGAATTGGGTTGCCTCATATCATGATTATGGGATGTCAGAAAGTATCCTATATTAAAGAAGGATGTCTCATATTATAAGTTATGAGATGAATCACACATTACCCAATGTCAAATCTAGATTCCTCATAAAAGGAGATGATATGATATCCTAACTAGATAGGACGTCACACTACCAAATTCTGTCTTATACACCAACATATCTCTAATTCTCTATATCTTACATCAATTTCAATAATCATCATCCTCCATTTCTGATAAGAATCATTAATGGAATGGTACTAGCCACAATGGATCACCTACTGTTCCGGGCCCATGACATTGAGGATCATTGGTATAAAATAGTGGATCTCATATTTTGAACTTGGTCAACAGTTGATCCTCCATTTTATTTCACCTACTGTTCTGATATGGGTTCTGAACCTATGTTTTTGAACATGGTCAATAGACATTCCCCATCCATTGGTTATTTGCCTCTCTCACTATCTAGGTCTGGAAAGCAACAATTTCCCTTATAGTATTTTTGCGCCACTTTCGACCCTCATTGTATGCTCCCATACAAACATTGAGAACTCTACACCACTCCTTGTTTCTAGAACCAATGATGGATCACATGTGATTAAAATTCTGTAAGGGGTTTTTATACTATGGTTGAGATACATGATTTTACTTTTCCCGATCAAAGCCCAGTGAACTTATATTGTGTAAAATCCCCTCTAAGAATGTAATATGAGGTACCAGGACCACTTTGGCACCATTCAAATTAGGTTGTTATTATTCTAAACCACAAATTCACCTTTTTGGGAAGCTCCCCATAGCAATAACTCTATGACTGAAAACTAGGATCTAAGATCAAATTGTTATAATCATGACATTAAACTATGTGAGAGTCTCTCAGGAATGTTTTGTGTGTTTTTTGTCCTCCTTGGTGCCATTAAAGATAGGTTTTTCAGTTTTACACACTATTAATACATGTTTGAGACACCCGATTGATCCATCAAGTATGTCCGTGAACTATTTGAAAAAGGTCCAAGCATTAAGAACATAATCTATTTTACTTTGGTCTATTCTCTATGACCTTGAAAAAGGGTTAATTGGTCCAAAACTTCATGAGCATAAAAACTGTGTATAACATTCCCCATATTCTATATATTTTTGAAGGTTCTTTCAATTTTCCTTTTCCTAATAATACATTCTGGAGAACACCATCATCGTGCTACCCTCCCGCCCCTTTTCTTATGCGGCTGGATGGGTATGCTTCATGTCAGTTCACATGTCTGAGTTGAAAGATGTAAAAATACCTAGATTCATTTCCCAATCATATCACATTAAACAATGTTATACATCATCCTCACTATATGATATTAAACTTCATGTTCATCATCCTCATTTTATGCTGTTAAACCAACAGTATATATTTCTTAATGCATTATGTAAAACCGTTATTCATTTTAGGCCCCAGCCCAAGACAACTTTCTTTGGTGTTGTTCATCTATCACATCGATTGGGTTATTTGACATTCATTGGACAATTGGCATGACAATTTTCCCGGAAGATGATTTGACCTTTGTTTAAACCCATATTCCACAACCAATGTGCTCCATGCCACAATATAATAATTCTTAAAGTGAAATAATCCTCTCGAACATTCCATAACTTCAACTCCTCTCTTAATATTCCTATTATTTTGATCCTCATCCTCTTCCATGACTGATTGGGCCCCCTAACTAAAACTTTTCACACCACATTAGCTCACCTACCATCTAGGGTAATTTCCCCAAAAGACATTGGATGTCATTTTAAGAAAAGTCTTTTTTCTTAGTCATTGTTAGTGTTTGAATCTCCATTGTTTTTCCCCATTCCCATTAACATAATATGGATGATGTGTTATTAACATGATCAAAATTTATCCTCCCTTGTCACTCCACTACATTTGTGTTCCAGATATCAGGAATCATGAACCTTGCTCCCCATTACCCTTTATTCAGATAGAATTCAAAAAAATTGAGGTTATCCCAATTGAATACTAGTACACATTGGAATATATATTCAATTATTTAGACGACCCCATTCTTCAGGAAAACCCTCTCTCGACCCAGATAGTCCTTGTGGCCAGTGAGCAATAGAGGATCCCATGTGGTTGATGATGTTCTGAAACTCTCATATAATTGCGTAATCATATGGTCAACCATTTCTTCTCACACCAATCATGAATCACATGAGATTATATATCGTTCATTGGTCATATCCTAAATATCATTAATTTTAAATAAAATAATATGTGGATATTTATTCAAGTATGCAAGAGTTTCGTAGAAAACCTACAAAGGTTTCGAAGGGACATCCACATATTAGAGCCCATCATTTATAAAATCCATTAATTGACTGACCCCAATGATTAAGCACTCGATCGTATCTATCCTTTATCTAGTGGCCTCCAGGGTCCCATGCCACTCCACTAGGTTATCTACATATTTATCATCTATTGGGAGAAAATCTACAGATATGTCCCACTCTCTGTCCTATTCAGCATGACACTCAACAACCAATGAGGTAACTTTTGTCACCTTGTCTTAAGACACCACTAGTTGGGCCATTATATTGTTAATAATTTCCCCTTGGAAAGAAGATATGGTCAAATTATTTTTCACCAGTCCTTCTAGGAATGATGTATCCCTTTCAACAACCTCATGCACCTTGGAAACCACGTACTTGTGATTCTCTAGGAGATGCCAAGTGACTTCCATTCTGCACTTTCCCTCTCAACAATGAAGTACTAAGCCACTGCATTAATTGTCAAGGAGTTTAGCTTCCTTAACATGGGTTCTACAAGCTGGTCCCCCAGGATGGGTCGTCACATGACCTAATGTGCACCTCCACATAAGCCAGAGGTTGTCGACAAGTAGAGAGGGTCAAATAAGTCATGTAGGGAGACTATACCCTATTTACCAGAGTTATCCACGTCAAATAAAAATGAAATAGAGAAATAAATATATATTATACAATGAATATGCATAAAAAACCATTTCTCAAATGGGGTATAAGTCCACAACTGAGCAGTAGAATATGTAATATCATGCTAAGCAGTTCTAAGTGAACAAAACCCAAAGTATAGACAATAGTGGAACACCAAAATAAGGCATGAATCCAAGTCTATATCCTCAATCATGCATGTACTAAGCCCAACTAAACTCACTACCATGTGTACCTTACTATTTTCCTTACTTGAAACCATGATATCTTCTTGGGTACCCAATGACGGCCCAAGTTGGGTGTGAGTACAACTTAGTTGGACACCACCAACGACATTTAAAAAATGTCTCGTCTCTCAAATAGTGCATGAAAATGATATATAAAATATATTAAGTATAGAAAACTTAAGTGACATGTGTAAAAAATAATTAAATTAACCATTTACAACATCAATACCATTTTGATTATATTTCCCCTGGGTTAAGCATATACATCATCTACAGATAAATTTAAAGTAATAAATCAAAATTCAAAAGGGAATAAATGAAGTCCAAATATCACTAGGGATAAAAACATGACATCCACATATTCTCCTCACCAAAAAACCACACTCTGGGTGGAATAAAACCATTAGTGGAATAAATCCTCTGCAATCACACAATTGTTTTCAAAGGAAACTCCTTTATTCACATGAAATCAAAAAAAAAATGAACTACTATTTTCTATGTAACCTTTAAACATATGTTTGTCACTTATGGGATTTGAATTTTGAAAATCTAACAATCACGGTTGTGATCAGTAAGTTATTTGGAGTCCAATAAGAAAAAAAATTCTGTGAATAGTAACCTACAAATATGAATAGTAACAAAACCTTATGAATAGTGATATACCCTAATGAATAGAAGCCATACATATGATACTATATAAATAAGATTTAATTGAATGTATTGTGTACCTATATTTTAGAATAAGTAAATGAATGTTATAAAACTGGTTTTTTAATAATAGACAATAATTCTAATAAAATATTAAATTAATAATATCTAGAAATTTATTTTTGAAAAATGGACTTCATTTTTGGATTCTACACATCAAAAAATTGTTTGGGTGAATTTTTTGGATTCTTCTAAAATACTTGAATTTTTATGAATAGTAAAATCTGATAATTCACAATAAATGGTAAAACCTGAATTTATGCATCATTATTGAGTCATGGATGACGTAAATATCCATTGATTTGAACTCACAAGAATATATTACTATTATAGATCATGGAATAATCACAATTTATTGTCTTATGAAAAAATAATAAACTAATGATTATAAAATTATGAAAACCCTCATATCCTCCACTATAAATACAACCCATTCTTACCTCTTCTCTTCACTCTTATCAAGCCATATTCCTTGCCAATAATCTTCCAAAATCTCTTAACATGATCCTTCCACACATCCAACAGCCCCTATTCTCTCCAAAATACAAAATCCACTCCCCTTAAGAAGGCAGTCAAGGAAGATTGATTCAAGAGGTAAATTCCTCTTTTTAAATCTTTTATTTCTTTTAAGTTCTTTTCTTTTGTTGTTTCTTTCATCACCTACCTTCACCCAAATGATATGATAACACTAGTAACAAACATATAATGGAATTATATTATGATAATTAGATAATTATTTATATTATATCCTTTCCCTTCTTTCATTTGAAAGAAATGAATACACCGTTTGAGATGTGTTAATTTAGAACATTCAATGAGAAGAGTTTATCAATTTCTATTATCATTGTCAGTTCTGGTCATAAAACCATTTGGGTTATGGTTTAACCAGATTATTATATTTTCAATATATCCTAGTTATGGTTCTATAATACTTTTGTTCAAATGGTATTATGTTATAAATGAAAACATGTTTGTTGTAATCAAAACCCACCGTTTAACTAGAACGGTTGTCACTATTGTTTTATATAATAATTCATCTTCACTCCCAATAACCAAATGAATTTTTATATAAATTTAATCTCTTTGATGTTCATTAATAAAATATTACTTCAATTCTGGAAAACCTCCTTCATTATACAAGTTTATCTGTACATTAATATAAGTGAACCAATCATTGAAACCAAGTAAGAAAACATAACCGAACAATAAAATTGAACCTCATAACCAATAAAAATGGTTGTAAATGAAATTAAATGGATTATAATAAATATTTTACATATATAATAGGTTATGGAATTATTAGTTAATAAACCTAATTTTTTTATTCATGTCATTAATAACAAGTGGAGAACACCACCATACTTACGATAAAGGATCCTCTCTATTTCACTCTTAATCAAGATTGTTCTCTATGCTATGCCTTTTCAGGTGTAAACCCAAATTGTGGTGTTTGATTTCAAACCTTCCCCATACTACCCTTATGATATATAAGTGTTGAGAAACCCCTTTTCTCTCTCATTCATCCCTCTTAGGTACACCCGATACCATGCCGATAATCCAAAACGAATTTTACCCGAACATCATTTGTTCTTTCAGGTTACCTTATCTTTCTTTATTTAAAAATGGAGTTATCTTTTCTATTTATGTGAATATTCTAAATGCTATGTGTTTACAAAAAATTCATTTATCTGTACCCCTTCCCCACTATCTTTTGGTGATATACATATTTTTAAAAGTTTCCATCTTTAGTACTTTCTGATAAGCAAACCATTTTTATGGGATCTTTCTGAATTTTAACCTGATTTAAATTGCAATCTAACTTATATTTTAAGACACCATGGTTTTTATGACATCATTATTTTTTTATTAAAACATTCTCGGTCAAATTATTATTTTATATAAGATATTTTACCCTTTTCTATTTTAAAATCTCTATAGTATTTTCCTGAAAACCGCACAAAAATGTTTAAATTCTAAAATTTATCAACTAATTTTCCAACAATTTTTTACATATGTTTGACATAGAATGTCATTATATATCCCTATTTTACTTTATCATCATCCTTTAATGTCCTAATTACCTTTCATGTACACTTTCATGATACGCCCATTGGTTTTGCATTATGTGAGGATATTGTACCCAATTCCTTCCATGGGTAACCCTTATGTTTGAGTAAGATTGTTTATGTATGTTTATTTATGTGGAAAAATTATCACGAAATGTAATATGGGTTCACCAAAAGAGAACTCTAATTAATTGGGTGACATTATGTCTCATGATATGCTATGTGAAAAGGTCTTGGCGGTTAGCCTTGGCTTATTTTACTATGGGAAATAGGATTGGCAGTTAGCCTTGTCTCATACTACTATAGGAAATGGGATTGGCGGTTAAACTTGACCCGTAATAAAGATATGATTTATATTTCAATCAAATTTCTATGATTCCATGTTTAAATGGTCCCATTTTTATATGTTATGATTCCATATGTTACATGACTTTTTATATATTCATGTCTTTCCTTTTATCCCATGTGGTAATGAATTTTCTCATGGTTATTCCCTGACTGGGATTTTAGCTCATCCCTTTGTGAATGTTATCACCAGGTTATCATTTTCATATGCATGAGCATAATATAAGATAAAATCTCATTATAGAGTTCATGTGAATAGTTTTTTATGTTTTATTTTGTACCTATTATTCAAAGACACTAGAATTCATGATCCTTGTCTTGTACTATGATGTATAATTATACTTAAAATCATGTAATGTTATGTGAAAATGGTCAGGGTTGCTATAGATGGTATCAGAGGACGGTCTAGTTATTTATGGAGATTAGGATTAGATCACTTTAGTAAGAACCATAATGATGAGATGAAGTATAATAAAACAACCCTAAATTTTGGTAAGTATAGAGTAAGTGGTTTATCAAGAAAATACATCCTTGTATGGATAAAAAGAGGTAGAGGTGGCTCTAGAATAGATGTACCTAGTTGTGAAAACTCTGAAAAGGAGTTTCGGGATTGACCTAGGGTATCCTTGTACAAGACAATGGGACTTGCTACACTCTTGGTATTGACAGTCCCGGGGGATGTGATTTGGTAAATTCATGAGATTAGTAGAAACTATTATTAAGGGAATAAAAAAATCCCCTAAGAATATATTTTATGAAATAGATTTAGGATAACCAATATTTAGACCTAAGTAATCACTAGTTAGGATATACTTCTCTTTTGCATGTTTATCCTTTTATGTCCAATGATTCCTTTTTATGGTTATTAACTTAGTATTAAATCCCTCTAATTGAACTTTATTTTTCTTAGTTAATGGTGGGAAATATAAGAACATGTTCCAAAATCCAATGTGATATGCAATGTGAAGATTTTCATAATGATTTTCCTGATATGATGGGAATGGGTGCTCAAAAATCCATGATAGTGAATTATCAGCTATCACATATTATGAATAATAACTTGAATAATTTGTAAATACCTCATCCTATAAGGAAAGAGAAAGTTTACTTATATTCCTTAATGTGGAAGAGGCCTCACATGTTTAGAGGATCTTCTAATCCCCTCCTTGTGGAACAATTGATTAACTCCATTGAATCGGTATTCTCCATCCTCTAGTGCTTAGAAGAAGAGAAAGTTGTACTGGCAGTCTATTGTTTTTATGGGGAAGCTGATCAGTGGTGGACACTGATCAAGAATAAAAAGTATTAAGAGGAAATTGATTCCATGGATTGGGTGGAATTCAAGATGATGTTTTTAAACAAATATTTTCCTCAAAACCTCCATCTCAAGATGGAAAGAGAGTTCATCAGACTCAGGTAGAAGGAAGATGAGTTCATTAGGGAGTATGAAGAAAAAATTACAAGGCTTGGAATTTATTCCTCTATCTTTGTCATGAAAACAAAACGAAACATGGATCGCCTCTTTAATGGTATAAAGACAAGTCTACAGAAGCTGTTGGAGATCTGATACATTGACAGTTATGAGGAGATTGTCAATTGTTCCCTCAAGGATGAAATATAGATTGGAGAATCTCAGTGGTCTCGTGGGCTTAGTGACAAGAAGAGGAAAATGGAGAACAACATGGGTGGTTCAATAAATAAGTCCCTTTATGGAATGAAGCCCGAATATACCACTTATAAAAATTGTGGGAAGAATCATCCTGGGAATTGTTTAAAGGGAACCAATAATTTAGTGAAATGTGGGATATTTGGTCATATGGCCAAGAACTACCAAAGGGATATGAAAAATCCCACTGATATTGAAGATTAAAGGATGGTTCAGATCTGTGCTCAGCCAGTGGTTTAGTGCTACAACTACAAGGGGCTTGGTCATTATGTGAAAAATTTTCCTAATCCAATGGTTGGTGGAAGAAATCAACAATAACCTCCAAGGAAACTAGGAAGTGATTATGCTACCTATAATACTGAGGTGGATCCATACAATGATGTGGTGATAGGTATTCTAGTTATTAATTCATTAATAGTGATTGTACTATTTGATTCAGGTTCTACACATTCTTTCATAACATGAATGTTTAGTAAAACTATTCAAAAGCCACCTCAAAATTTAGAGGAAAATATATCCGTGAGAACAGAAAATGGGGAAATAATTGCGTTTATGGTTTATAACTCTTCCGCAGTTGACATTTGTGTACTAAACCTCCGAGAAAATATCGTCATACATTCTTTAGTGGAGTTAAATTCCATCTTGTGCATATATTGGATATCTTTATATAAAGAAAACATCAATTGATTGGAAAGGAATATCACTCTTCGCATCCTGAAGAATCCTCTGATTCTTTTCATGTCTAAGGAGGAAGATAAATCTCCATTAGAATCATCATCGCAAGTGTGGATATTGCTACCTTTTGAGAAAACATATCTAGCACAAATGATTGGGAAAAAGGAGAGAATGATGCATTAATACATTCCCATCATGAGGTATTATACTATTGTATTCCCTAATGAGTTGAATGGTCTTCCTCGTGATTTTGAGGTTGAGTCATCAATTGAAATAATTCATGGATCTCTGTCTATATCAAAAACACCTTATAGAATGGCCACTATAGAGTCAAAAGAGATGATGAAGCAGTTACAAGTTAATATGAAGAAGGGTTTTATACTCCTAAGTACATCACTATGGGGTGCACTAGTCCTCTTCATCAAGTAGAAGGATGGATCAATGATTCTATCTATTGATTATTTTGTGATCAATAAAATCATGATAAAGAACATGTATCCCCTTCCACAGATAGATGATTGTTTGACCAGCTTTGTATGGCTAGTTATTTCTCTAAGGTGGAACTTTGGTTGGGATATCACCAATTAAAGGTGAGGAAGGAAGATATTATGAAGACTGCCTCTCGAATGAGGAAAGGAAACTATGAGTTTATAGTGATTCAATTCATACTCACTAATGCTCCAAATATTTTCACGGATTTTATTAATAGAGTCTTTAGAGATTACCTTGATAAATTTGTGGTAGTCTTTATTAGTGATATTATGATATACTACAAGAGTAAGGAGGAAAATGAGGTGCATTTGGATACTTTGTTAAAGACATTTCAAAGGGTGAAAATGTATGCAAGGTAAAATAAATTTGAGTTATGGATAGATTATGTATCATTATAAGAGCATGTTATCACCAACAAAGAGATATATGTGGACCCTAATAAGACAAAGGCAATTGGAGTGTTTCCCTAAACAAATTCTGTAATGGAGATTCATAGATTTTTTGGTCTATCATTGTATTATCGATGATTTTTGAAGTACGTTTCATGATTTTCAAACCTAATGAACATGCTGACACATAAGGGAGTAAGGTTTGTCTAGACTTAGGAATGTGAATACTATTTCAAGGAGTTGAAAAAGAGGCTTATCACTGCACCAATACTCACACTCCCAACAAGTGGAGAACTCTTTGTAGTGTATAGTGATCCGTAAAATAAATTCTTAGGCTGTGTGATGATGAAAAATGATAATGTGATAGCCTTTGACTTAAGGTAGCTGAAAATACATGAGCAAAACTATCCCACACATGATTTGGAGTTGGATATTGTGATCTTTGCATTGAAAATCTGGAAGCATTATCTCTATGACGAGAATAGTGAGATAAATACTAACCACAAGAGTATCAAATATATATTCATACAAAAATATATTAATATGCTCTAGAGAATATGGGTAGATCTCACCAGGTATTCTGACTGCTCAATCCACTACCATCCTGATATGGCAAACAAGGTGGAAGATGCTCTAAGTAGAAAGGATACTGCATCTTTATCAATGATGTGGATTGAAAAGGATATGATCTTCTTGTATTTGTTGAGGATGGACATGAGAATCATTAATGGAGGGACATATTCAATCCCTTATCAAATTATTTCTCAACCATCTCTCAGGGAAAAAATAAGGCATTCTCAAAGAAAAGATGTGGAAATTATAAAAAGGGTGGAAGATATCAAAAATGGGAAATCCTCAGAGTTCAATATTGATGAGGAAGGAGTTGTATGATTTGAATCAATATTATGTGTACCATATTATCTACAGATAAAAAGGATCTTTTGATTGATGCACATAGCTCGACATTCTCTATTCACCCAGGAAGCACAAAGATATATTGATATCTCTTAGAAAACGTTTTGTGGGACAATATGAAAAGGAATATTCTTGAATATACATAAAAGTGTCTGTTGTGTCAAAAAGTGGAGGCTAAGAGGAAAAATTTTAAGGGGACAATTCAACCACTAACCATACCAACTTAAATGTGGGAGAACATTAGCATGGACTCTGTCACTAGAATTCCAAATACATCTAAAGGAAACAATGATATATGCTTTCTTGTGGAACAACTTTCGAAGACAACTCACTTTAAAAAAATTTGAGAGGACATCTCTTTGGATCAATTTTCATGGATTTACATCAACCATGTGGTAAGGCTACAAGGAGTACCACTATATATTATATCTTATCATGATCATATATTCACATCAATGATCTAGAAAAGTCACCAACATGCTCTAAGAACTGAACTGAACTTCAGTACAGACTATCATCCTCAAACTGATGGCCAATTTGAGCGAACTATTTAGACACAGGAAGACATGTTGAGATCATGTTCTATAGACATTAAAGGATGATGGGACCCAAAGGTTACATAGGTTAAATTCTCCTACCACAATATTTTCAACTCGAGCATCCAAATGGTTCCATAAGAATCCCTTTATGGGAAAAGGTACAGAACACCAGTATACTGGGATGTAGTTAGTGATTGTAATATACTAGGACCTGAGATGGTCAAAGAAATGATGGAGATGGTGAAAACCATTCAGTAGCATATCAAGGTAGCTCAAAGTCAACAATAGAGTTATGCAGACAATCGTCGATGAGACCATGATTTCAAAGTTGGAGACATGGTATTTCTATGCATATCTCTGTGGAAGAAGGTTATGAGGTTTGGAAAGAAGGGGAAGTTAAGTCCCACGTACATTGGCCCCATCGAGATCCTTCATCAAGTCGAAGTTGTGGCCTATCAACTGGCTCTTCCACCTACCATATCCAAAGTACATGATGTCCTTAATGTATCCCTCTTAATGAAGTACATACAAGACCCTTCACATGTACTCTCATTAGAGGTGGTACAGTTGGACTATGATCATTCCTACGAGGAGCATCCAGTGAAGATCTTGGATCATAGAGATGAAGTTCTATGTAACAAGACTACTCACCTGGTCAATGTATTATGGCAGAACCATAAGTAGGAAGATGTAACATGGAATGTTGTGGAGGCAATGAAGGAAAAGTACCCACACCTATTTACGACATAGAATGTAAAACAAAATTTTGAGGGAGAAATTTCATCAGTGGGGAAGAATGTAACGAACCAATATTTTTTAATGGAAATTCATTTAATATACCAAAATAAATAAAATGAACCAATAATTTCTATGTGAACATTAAATATACGTTTTCACTTATGTGATTTGAAATTCAAAAATCTAACATACACAGTTGTGATTAGTGAGTTATTTTGGAGTCTAATAAGAAAAACATAATTTTTCGGGAATAGTAACATACCCTAATGAATATTAACATACCATTATGAATAGTGATATACCCTAATGAATTGTAAAATTACCTATGATAGTATATAAATAAGATTCAAGTGAAAGTATGATGTACCAATATTTTAGAATAAGAAAATGAATGTTTTAAAACTAGGTTTTAATATAAACTTATATTTTAATTAAATATTAAAAAAATAATATTTAGAGAGTAGTTTTTGAAAAATGGACATAATATTTGGATTCTACACATCAAATAATGGTTAGGTATAATTTTTTGGATTTTTCTAAAATACATGAATTTTTAATGAATAGTAAAATCCGATAATTAACCATAAACACTATAACCTGAATTTCTTCATCATGCTTGAGTCATTGATGATTTAAATGACCATTAGTTCAAACTCACATGCATTTATGAATATTCTAGGTAAATTAATACTCACTATTTATTGTCTTATGATAAAATAATAAAATAATGATTATAATATTATGAAAACCCTCACCTCCTCCACTATAAATACCACCCATCCTTACATCTTCCCTTCACTCCTCTCAAGCCCTATTACTTGCCAATATTATTCCCAAATATCATCCCAAGAACCTTAACCACTGAAAATATCCCCTATTCTCTTCAAAATACCAAATCCACTCCTATTATGAAGGGTCTCAAGGAAGAATGATTGAAGAGGTAAATTCCTCTTTCAAATTCTTTTATTTCTTTTAAGTTCTCTTGTTTTCTTGTTTCTTTCATCACCTACCTTCACCCAAATTTTATGATAACTCCAGTAAAATACATGAAATGGAATTATATTATTCTAATGGGATAATTCATTATCTTCTCTCCTTTCCCTTATTTTATTTGAAAGAAATGAAAACAACATTTGAGATGTGTTAATTTAGCACATTCATGGACAACCGTTTATCAATTTATATTATCATATTTAGTAAGGTTCATGAAACCATTTGTTTTATGGTTAAACAATATTATCATATATTTAACATATCTTAGTTAAGGTTCTATAATCCATTTGTACAAATGGTATTAAGTTATAAATTAAAACAATTTTGTTCTAATCAAAACCCACCGTTTAACCAAAATGGTTGTCACTAAGGTTTTATATAATAATTCATTTTCACTCCCAATAACTAAATTAATTTTTATAACCATTTAATATATTGTATCTTTAGTCATAAAATATAACTTCAATTCTGGAAAACCACCTTCATCATACATGTTTATCCAAACATGAATATAAATGAACCAATCATTAAAACCAAGTAAGAAAACTAATCCGAACTATGAAATTGAACCTCATAACCATTCAAAATGGTTATAAATGAACATAAAATAATTATAAAAAACATTTTAAATATTGACTATATTCTAGAATTATTTATTAATAAACTTAATTTGTTTATTCAGGTCATTACTAATAAGTGGAGAACACCACCAGACTTAAGGTAAGGGATCCTCTCCATTTCACTCTAAATAAAGATTGTTCCCTAGGCTATGCATTTTCATCTGTAATCCCAAATTATGGGGGTACTATTTCTAACCCCCACACTACCCTCTTGATGCATAATTTTTTAGATACCCATTTTCTCTCTCATCATTCCCTCTTAGGTACACCTGATACCATGTCGATAATCCGCAACGAATTCTACCCGAACCTCCATTGTTCTTTTAGGTTGCTTTATATTTGATTATATCAAAATAGAGAAACATTATCTATTTATTTTAATCATATAAATTATTCATGGTTGTAAATAATTCATGTATAAATACCATTTCATCACTCCATTTTGGGGATATACTTGTTTTAAAATATTCCCTACTTGGTAATTTCTGATAAGCAAACCTGTTTTAAGTGAATTGCCCAAATTTTTACCTAATTTTAAGAGAACTATATATTATACTTTAATCCAAAATTGTCTTTATAAAATCAGTTTTTTCTATTGTTAAAACCTTCTTGGTTCACTTCTAGTTTTATGTAGTTGATTTTCCCCTTTTCTCTTTTAAAATATATATAGTATTTTCCTTAAAACTGTACAGAAATGTTTTAATGCTAAAATTTCCCAAATAAATTTCCTACATGTTGTAACTTATGTTTGACATTACATGTCATTATATAAGAATATTTTACGTAATTATGATCCTTGTATGTCCTAATTCATTTCTTCCTAGACCCTTTCATGATACACCCATTGGTTATGCTTTATGTAATGATTGTTGTTCCCAATTTTTTCCATGGTAAACCTTAGGTTTGAGTAAGATTTTTTATGTATGATTTTTTATGTGGTAAATATATTCATTAAATGTAATATGGATGTGCCCAGATAGCGGTCCAATGTATTGGGTAAACTTATGTCTCATGAGATGCTTTGTGCAATGATCTTGGAGGTTAGCATTGGATTGTGCTACTATGGGAAACTAGATTGGCGGTTAGCCTTGACCCTTACTACTATGGGAAAAGGGATTGATAGTTAGACTTGACCCATAATAAATACATGTTTTTTGTTTCTTCCACATTTCTATGATTCTGTGTTTAAATGATTCCATGTTTATATGTCATGATTTCATATGTTACATGCCTTTTTATATCATCATGTCATTCCTTCTATCCCATGTGCTAATGATATGTTCTTAGGGTTATTCCCTTACAGATCTTGTAGCTCATCCCTTTGTTCATGTTATCCTTAGGTTATCCTATTAATATGTATGATCACAATGTATGAAAGAAGCTCATTATGGAGTTCATTTAAAAAGTTGTATTTTTGTGTTTAATCATGTACATAGTCTTCAAAGACACAAGACTTCACGATCCATGGAATGTACTATGATTTATAATTATGCTTAAAATCTTGTAATGTTATGTAGAAAAGGCTATGGTCACTATATCCTATATCCCCTTCCGTAACCGTCACATTTTGGGGTTGATTATAAAGACTTAGTCAAGCTCAACCTGTCGGTTTAGAACCTCATGTCAATACCCCACTCTACCAATCCATGTTCATATTCTTATATATCCAACCAAAAAATACATATCATATCACAATGAAAATACTGCAAATACATATAAAAATCTCATTCCATAACCATCAACATAGTAATGAATACTATTATATAACCAATTATCACATTTTCCATTTTTTACTTTAGAAATCATTAGCTCAATTCCCATTCTCATACCTTAACAGATTAGGTATATTAAACAATTTTCATACATTATCCAATATTCACCAAATACCACACATTTACCCATTTATCCCATTTATCTTTTCATAATAATTTTCCCACTTTGGTGTTTCACGTTCAATTATTATATCATATTGCACAACCACCTTATTACATTCAATCCTTTAGATATACCCCATAATTACCATGTATTAACCCATTCAACATATCCAAAAATTCCCTTATGCAATCCATTTACATGTTCTAAATCACAATCCATTACCAATTTAACATGTTCATAATTTCATGTATACTAATACTTTAACATTTCAACATAATTCATAACCCATTTGATAAAATCTAAATCTACACAATTAACCCACTTTCAATCCATCCCAAACAACCCCTTATGCCATTTTAAATTTCTAGGAACAAATATCAATATTCCATTTTAACTCAACTAAGCATATTAACATGATAAATATGGGCATTTTGTTATCTCAATTAAACTCTTAACATAACATTACTAGTCTCTAAGTACAAGGATGTCGGCGCACCCCTTGGGTGGACTTAATGATTCTAATAATCCTTAAAGAATCCCATGGGGGTAATGTGGGGTCTAAATAATTATTTAGACAACCATTTTTACGAATCTTACTGAATGTGATAGATGAATAATAAGAGGGATGAAATATATCAACGCACATGCATAAATATATATCAAAACTATGTAATATAACTTCTAGACCACCTACCTCAAATGTGATGATGAACACACTCTTGATTGTAGCCTTATTTCCAAATTAAATCAACCATTGAATCCACAAAAAATGTTCCCCAGGAAAAGGTGGTGCTTTGGGCATCAGAAGAAGATGGGGGAAACTACAAACCTAATCATGAAAACAGAAGAAAGGGATGTGATAGACTAGCCTAATGCTTTGAATCGAAACCAATAGTTCTCTAAACAGCATAGAAATGAAGGATATAGACCCCTTAGACATTTGGGTTGAAATGGTTTATCTCTAGGAATAGATGATTAATAAATGGGGGAGAAATTTGGTGGATATACTGAAATCCCATAATGGATTTTTTGTAAATATTTTGAACTTGACAGGTGGAACAACATAACAAAAAGTGTGTAAACCTTGTTCTAGACACTGTCTATGTAATTTCAGGGGAAAATTTAGCTGGGCAGGCTACATGGTTTGATATACCACGCATCAATCATTTGTTAAGCCTCTATCCAAGGGTTCATGGTTACCTAGAAATTCTACACAGTTTTCTTAATCATATGCCAACCGTGCACCTTCCACAAATTGGCCTAGTTATCCCCTTTATTGTGTCCCAAACCATTAGAACACCCCAGGACCTGAAATAAATACCAAAACCATTTCATTTACCAGAAAAAGATATTGAAACCAAAATTTATATAGGTAAAAATCTTCATGATGTCAGGGATCATATAACCTCACCACCTTATAATGGTTCATCCTTGAACTACATTCCCAAGCATTTTTGGGCTTCCTAAATTAATATTCAAAGCCACTAGGCATACATATCCATTCCCTTTTACCAAATTTTCCACTTGAACATTACCAGGATTCCATAAAACTTGAACCAAAGGAAGGGTATTTCCCCAAAATATTTTCTCACTATGATAAACCATATGTGATAGATACTCCTCAAAGGCCGTATTGACTTCAACCATACCTCGACCACTAGTGCATCATATGGAAAACATTGGAAACAATTCCTAATTCCCAACACATGGATTCTTTGCACACTAAATTATATCATAATAGAGGAACAAATTTCCATCTCATCAGTCTGATCCTCTTCACAACTCATGACTCAAATCACATGGTGTCATTTTACTTTGTTTTCCAAACTCTAATAGTGACCAAAACCCGATATCACCCAAAGGAAAACATAAGGTATTTCTTACGAAATTTCCCAACTTATTTCAATCCACCACTCATATTCAAATTATAACATTCTATAAATTTACATCCCAGATTCAACCAATCTCTCACGGCAGTCAGCTGATTAAACTCGTGCCAATGATCAATTTTATGGCTAACTCACCCAAAAATTTATAACTCGAGTCCCTCCAACAAGAAACCTCGATCATGTATTCAACCAACCATTGTACCATTATGGTTCTCTTCATCATATTCCATCATTTTTCAACCTCATTATTGACGAAATACCACCAAAATCTCAACCCAAATTTTACAACAAACCTAACGTGTTCCCAACACACCACACCTGAAGTTTACTTTTGATCTTCATTAGAGTAATTGGACCCAACTTCACTTTCCACAAACCATTTTCATGTATTTACACCCTTTTTAAAGGCTTAAAACCTGCATCTCAAATTCATTTGGAACTACCCTATGCCCAAGAAAATCACTTGGCTTAATCAACCACTATAATCTAGGCCCACCCAGCCTCTCTGAGAGATCCAATGTGCACTACACATGTTCGTCATTGGCATCCCAATTCTAATACATCAAATCAAATCACTTCTACACACATCCATGACGAACTTATCACTCCCATCCATAGGAGCATTGTTACCAATTCTTTCCATGAGGGATTCCAAACTCTAGATATTACCCTCAATCACCCATTGGCTATTTCATCATTCGTGAATGGCACCCATGATGTTTGTCGACACCTGGTCCTTCATGAGGACCACACCCAAAAACCATTGATGGTGTACATCCCATCATTCAAATCCACATATACTGCTCCCATGAGAGTACATCCTATGACTTTTATCATCCAACAAAAACTCCTTCGAGTCACTTAGCATAAAGATATAACTTCTCAACATATGTAGGATGATTCTAGGATTTTGGGAATGATCGTCACGAGTTAAGGAATTCTATGATGTTTTCAAATAACACCACTAAAAACATATCAATCACTAAGGTCACCTCCACCTATGGGATACCATGACCATGTATGGATCTTTGGATTCCCTTATAAAAAAATGTCATCATCACTTAACCTCCATAACTCAGGCGCAATTTCCAACCAAGACACACCACCATCGCATGACCATCTACCAACCAGCCATAAACCAGTGTTTCCTTTGGAAATACTTCTACTATACCCCTCATGATCTTTTCGCATGACCCTGATGGTTATCAACCTAACACAACTACTTATCACACCAATCAAAATCAATGATCTTTCATGTATCCATGAATCTCACATTCGATTCTCAAAGATCGATAGATGCTTATCCTAATCGAAATCTCTCCTTTCTAGACATACCCACATCTAGACCACACTAGATCCCTAAAGTTTCACATGATTTTGAGACCACACTTAAACCAAATTTATTTTCCGAAATCAAACCAACACCATTTTCTAGCCTAGTTTCTTCTTAATTACCAACCCATTCATACAAAAAATCTCAGCCACATGACCATCCTCACATTAGCTATTATTTTCAGACAATAACATCTAATCCTACTTCATTCACCCTTGTCTATCTCACCAAGAATAAAATTCAGGACTCCATTAATCATCATCCAAAATAATTGTTCATGAATCCATACAATACAACCCTTTGAAGTGAACATTACAACCTACTAAAAGAACTCAGTACCCTTTAGAAAAAAATAGAGCACAACCATACCACATATAGAAACCTGATCGTACTCATTGTGCATCAGTTCCACCTCTAAATCATCTTCATGTTCTTCCTATTCAAAGGAAACCACAATACGAGGATAGATCATATGAGGTCTCCCTTGATTTTCCCAAATATTTCAAAATGTAACCACAACTCTAGTCACATCACCAACCATCAATCTTCCATAGAGCCCTCTAGGACAAACCCGCACTGGGTAACACTCTATGTGTCCCAAAAACAATGTCAAAGACATATTGTGAGTGACACACACGAAAAATCACTAGGAACCACATCCAAACTCTCTCGTAGGTTACCATTGAGGTTGAATAATATTAACTCCCTATACTGGATTCACAAAAAAATCCATTCATCCTTTTCCCAAACCACACACATCATGTTTCAGAAAAATCATCATTCATGAACGACACTGCCACCCCCATTTTGATACACACTTTTCCTAGTGCACCAAGTTACAATTCATTCCATCTTCTACACCAAAGATAATTGTACACATACATGAACACTACATTCCAAACACCCTCTCTAGGATCCAAAACAAAACTCACCAGGGTCCCTACTCATAAGCTCCCTAAAACACATGCAACATCCTTAAGTTCCACCATACACTAAATATGATTATGACTCATGAGAGATTCCACGCTCACATTACCAAACAACAGCTCGTGAACCAAAGGCTACATCCCTACCTAAAATTATCTAAACATGTCCCATGTTCCATATAATAACCAGTAAGGTATTATGACCCAAATCCATGGTCTTAAACTATGTTACTATCACTACCCAAAGCAACCATACATAGGTCAAATCGACATGAAAGGAGTACCCAGTACCTGGTTCACCAAAAAGATCCACTATTACATATCTTTTTGTAATTAAATTCATCATCATTTTTTAAATGAACCATTCACAACTTAAACTCCCCATTCACTCAACATTTGAATGTCCAAACCTTATTTACAACCAATATCCAAAAAATTATGCTCAAAAAAAACTTCAAAGAATTATTGATAGAAATAAAAGAACATACATACAAGCTTTTATACCATTAAAATTAAACAACCCACTCCACCTGCACTATTCCCATGGTCATCATCAGACATAAAAAACTTCCCAATGTTATCCCTACATTAGTTCATGGTCAACATGGGTTAAACCAATTTTTATAATCAAATTTATTTCATCAATTTACCTTTTAAACCATTTCATCATTCACAACACAAATATTTTCTCTTAGATAGATTCCCAATTTCAAAACATGTTACAATCCTCATTTTAATTTATTGACACCTTGCATTAGGAACAAATATTTACTCATTATACCGTTAGGATCAAATAAATATCTTTTAGAAACTATCACCCTTTATGATTTATCACAACCCAAAATTTTAACCCGATAATAATATTTAGTTACAAAAACTATTACTAGATATTAATTTTAATTCTTTTTAATTACATAATACCATAACTGTTACTAGACACCATTGTATTCAAATATTTCATGGAAATAAAATGAATTCCACTCTCTATGGCCCAAACACCCATCTTGTGTGTTCATATCATGATGCATGAAACCTATATCCTTAGGTACCTAAAATGATGCATGAATTCACAACCTCATGCCATTCTAGCCATGAGAAAAATATCATAAATTAGTCACATCACACAACATGTATGTCAGCCAATGGTGAAACATCATTCAACTGTTGCAAAAAACATAAAAAAACAAATCTCACACTAGGTAACTTTTGTTTTCCCTTATACATGGGTTAGAAACTCCCAGGCATGAGATCATTACCAAGGCCCAAAACATCCTAGCCTTGAGTCTACAATTCCCAAATAGTATGACAAATGAAATAGAAATGAAACTCCTCTGAGAAAACATTGTAATTTTCCAAACCAGGGTTCCACTAACCAGTGTCCCGTGTCGGGGTGTCACATGACCCCGAGTGTGCCTCCCCATATGCCAGACGTTGTCGACCTGAGGAGATTCTCAAATAATTAATTTGGGGAGATTATACCTTATTTATTAGTGTAAGCCACAATAGATAACAATTAAATAGAGAAACCAATACATATTATCCAATTAACATGCATAACAAACCATTTCCCAAATTGGTTACAAGTCCAAAACCAAACAGTAAAATATGTAATGTCATGCTAGGAAGTTCAAAGTGAGTAAAAACCAATGTAAAGACAATAGTGGAACCCCCAAACCGGACATGACTCCATGTCTAAATGCCCAATCATGCATTTCTTAAGCCCAAATAAACTCCCTATCAAGGCGCTATCATTCTTTTCAAGACTTGCAACCATGAGATCTGCTTGAGTACCCAACGACATCCTATGAAGGGTGTGAGTAAAACATAGTAGGCCAACACTAATAGTGTCTACCAAATATGCTATCTAATAAATAGTCAATGAAAATACTAAATAAAAGGTATTATGAAAATAAAACTCAAGTTCCATATGTTATCAATCATTACCTTAACCATTTTTAGTATTAGTACCATTTCCATTATGTGTCCCATGGGTTAGGGATATACATTATCTACACATGAGGATATGGAAATAAATCACAATGAATGAGGGAATAAATCACTTCCCTATCTCACTGGGTATAAAAAAATCATGTCAAAACATTATTTCCAACTCTAATACTCAGTCTAGGTGGAATACAATAGATAGGGTAATAGATTATCCATCCCCTTCCCGAACCCATGCATTGGGGGGCGGGAGTTTAGAGCCTCAGTGTAACTCAAATTGAGGGTGTAGAACCTCAGGTTAATACCCCTGCCTACAAATCCACGTTCATGTGATTATATATCTAACAACCACATACATATCATATCATAATCATATACAACTAAGGAAAATAAAAATCACATTCCATAACCATAAACATGGGAATTAACACTATTCCATCACCCAATAACACATTTTCCTTTTTGTAACTTTTCATATTTGTTATCCCAATTCCCAATCTCATTCCTTAACCCATTAATTATATTCAACAATTCCCATGCTTTATCCAATATTCACCAATTACCATAAATTTTCCCATTTATCCCATTTATCATTTCACAATCAATTTTCCACTATTGTGTTTCATGTACAATTCTTATATTATATAGCACAACCACTTTATTACATTTAACCCATCTGATAAGCCCCATAATTCCCATGTATTAACCGAATCAACATATTCATAAATTACCTTATGAAACTCATTTAAATGATCTAAAATTACAATCAATTATCAATTTCACATGTTCATCATTTCAAATATTATAATCCTTTAACATTTCAACATAATTCATAACTCATTTGATACAATCTCAATTTATGCAATTAACCAAATTTTAATCCATGGAAAAAACCCCTTATGAAATTATCAAAACATATGCTCAAATATAAATATTTCATTTTAACTCAACTAAACATATTAACATGATCAATCTGGGATCTACGATATCATAAGTAAACTCTTCAATTAATTTTACGAGTCCTTAGGACTGGGGATTCCGAAGCACCCGATAGGTGGCCCTAAATAATTCTAATCATCCTCATTACATCCCACAAGGATCATGAGGGGTCTAAATATTTATTTATCAAACCATTTTTCTGAGTATTAGTCAATGTGGTAGATGCACGATAAGAGGGAAGCAATATCTTCACACATATGCAGAGATCTTTAAAAACACTATGATTTAAATCTTGTAGACCACATACCTCAAATACGACGATGAACTCACTCTAGATCATAGACCAAGATCTAGATTAAAACAAAATTTGATGTCCCAACCAAGGTCCCTTTAGAAAATGAGGGTTCATGAAATTTTTAAGAAGATGGGAGAAAGTGAAAACCTTAATCCTAAAAAGATAAGAAAGGGATGCAATTGAATTACTTAAAGCTCTGACATGTAACCAATGACACTCCAAATGGATTCGAAACGATGGAGATCAACCCCTTGGAATCATGGGTAAAAATAGGGCATATTTAGAGCTATAGGAGGATGAAATGAAGGAGATAGAAGTTGGAGATCTTAAAATCCCATAATGTATTTTTTTAATTTTTCTCAAATTCAAAGGCGTGGAAAGTTTACCTGTAAAGCATACAAACCCGTGCACAAATCATGTTGTAGCCAATGTACAATGAATGATGGTTCCCACAGTTACCAAGGTAGGATACACAGTTTGACAGACCATGCATTGACCATGTGATTATGATTCTTCCAATACTACAAAGTTATCCAGGAATTCTTCACGGTTTACTTAACCGTGCGCCAACTCCGCGCCTTGCACAAATTGGCATATTTATCCCCTTTTTCAGTCCTAAACCATTGAAACACCCCCATGAACAAATATACCCCCCATAACAATTTTATTAACAATAAAATAGATATTTAATCCAAAATTTAAACAGGTATATATCTCCACAATTTTCGAGATCTTACATGGAGTTGACACAACTAGCCCCCGGGATAACTAGCTAGTGGTAGAGAAATATTAGATGATATCAAAAAAGAGGATATCTGGGTATGAGTGATGAATCTCTGCCCATACTTATATGCTTATATATGAGGAATCTAGTTCTCCTAGGTGGAATCCATGTCAGATTCATCTAAATCTTCAGGCGCCAGTGACTCATATTGAGGGGCTACTTCAAAAAAACATCAAAGTATGGATCGTCTAGGTGTAGGTCTGTAGGCATGAGAGGATGAAGATCAATTACTAGGAATAGATACTCATCATCCCACTAAAATGTAGCAAAAGAGTCTGGTGCACCGTATATAACCACTATGGTGGATTTGACCATTCAAACTTTCCCACCTTCCCCTATGGGTGGAATTATTTTAGATTTTTATCCTACAATCACAACTAGTAGAAATTTTAGAGATGGCATGTTGAAAAGAACCTCCATATACACTCCAATATCTAGCGTAGTTACCACTTCCTAGATAGAAGATTCACCTATAACAATCACCACTAGTGGTTCCACCATAATCTATTCAGCTGACCCCATCATAGGTACTACATCAACCACCAACACCGAGGGATTACTCACAATAGTACCTTCCAATGGTGCTTCAATGGTCGTCCAAGACACCATTACCACCCAAGAAAACTATTTTCAGAGAGTGGTTTCTTCCATCACCACATCAAACCCTGGTTATATTGACTCAGATATTGATTCCATCAGTTGATCGCCAAACACCGTTTGAACTACTATTTAAATATAGGTTATTGAAGCACAGATTGGGAAACTGGATAAGAAAAAGGTAAAATAGTGAATCATCATAAGTGAATAGTGTAGTCTAGTGATAATCTCAAGCACGTTAATGGGAAAAACCCAGGAAAGAGAATTCAATATGTGGCTTCCACCTCTTTTTTGGGCTCCAGTTCATCCAATTATTGGCCACCCATGGCCCTAACATCTAGGAGGTCCCATAAAATCACCCCTTTAATGGTTAATGTTCTTTCACCCTCAATCTATGTTTCATCCTGAACCTCCCATAATCTATTACCACTGATCCCTATGTAAGTGCATGAAGAGTTATAAAACACTCCTAAGAGTTTGGTATCTTTTATAGCACCTTGAAGGGTGTCTACCTGGTCAATGATGGGACCTCCCCTCATAGAATATTTGCAGTAGGTATCACTCCCACCAGACTCATCTGAGTCCACTTGTAGAGTTGTGGGGCACCAATCGTGTTGTCCGAGTGATCTGAGGAGGAAGTGTTCCCCAAAAACACAATTACCTTGGTGGTCAGTGACCATTACCTTCCCCAAGAGTTGACTAGATCCTTCATATCTATGATTTATAATCCCAATTCATCTCAAGAAAAGTAAAAGTTGATCCTAGAATGGACCAAACCAACATGGAACATTCCCTCTCAATTGAGATCTACCCATATCCTATGGAGAGTGTCTAGATGTATGAAGATCCCCTAGATATCCTAGGAATCATGAAATACCATGTTTCTAGGGACATCACTACAACACAACTAATTCTATTGGCCTTTCCCAAAATTTCATAGAACTAGCCCAGAGGGATCACCTTCAACTCATGATTATTTTCCTAAGAAAGATGACCATGTTTCCTATCCGCTCTTTGCAAATTCATCTCTTCCCACTCGACATATCATACCTCCTTGGTGTGACCCAATCACCACTCACAATCTATGTCACTGTTTTGTGGCCTCTCTTTAATTATCTAATGTGGTTTTTTAACTCAGGATATCTCAAGGATATTCACTCTTCCAACTCAGTTCATAACTGTGGATAAGTCCATAGGTGATAGTAGTCAGTGGATTATTTCATCATCGAATGTGAACATGAACCAAATATAACTCAATATTGAAGGTTGGAACTCATGGAAAATCTCTATGTATACCTTGGGTGTTAGTTTCTATAGCCATAAAAATATCCTCACGAAGCTATGTGGTTTTTACAACTCACAGATCATCTCTAAATCAACCCATTCCACTAGTACCTCACCTTAGAAGGCCAAGAGGTATGAGAACTTCTTGATGGGACTCATACAATCAATTTTCACTATCCAAATTTAGAAGGGGGAATGGGTGAAACATGAAGTGATCTTCCAACCTTACCTTTTTCAGCACATCAATCGGTCCCATCTTGAGTAGGAAACTCTTCAAAATGTTCATGATCTTGGGACAAAGGTTTATGTTTGGAGTTGGAATAGAGTTTGTGTAATCATATCCCTTTATGTGTGCATCCATACATCATTATAATATGTGGAGGTTCCCATACATAATAATAGGATCCTTCCCTTCATTGAAGTGGATGATCACCTTTTACATATTCGTCATTATTAGGACCACCAAATTAATGCGCTTCTATATTTCAGGCATGCCTTTCATAATGAAGGTTCATTGCTAGAGTCCCCCATATGTATATCCCTCAATAGGAGAATCCATCATCGAATTATCCTAGAAATGAACCTTCCAATCTAACTAGAGGAGGTTTGGGTTTTATGCTATAGCCCAAAATCTTCCACTAGATCACCTCCAAGATCCTCTAGGAGAAGTTCACTTTTCCATGCTAGAATGATCACAGGAATGTTCATGACCTCCCTGATGTATTCTTCACTGGATTACCCCCTTGGGTACCTCCTCCAATAATTTTTTAGTAAATTCAGGAACCAATGATTGAAGGGGATGTCCCTCATCCTCGACTTCTCTCCACTAGTTCCTTGTACCAGATCTAGCTAGGCCTTCGTTAGAGAAGGTAGCTACTCTTTGTCCACTCACATGCTCTATGTAGGGAGGAATGTATCATACATATCCCCTTGTGTTGTTTTCCATCAATGTGGTGAAGATACCATAGGCTTATATAGAACTACCCATGATGTAGAGGGAATGTACTGGTCTATGGTGACAATCTTCTCCACAATTATTTTATAATGTCCTAGTGGTGGTAAACATGAAACTATGAGGCCCATGTTGCATTGTAGAGCCCCACTCACATTAGTTTATCCCCAAAATCATTTCATGATGCTCATATCGAATAGGTCCTGACCCATTCATTGGTAAAGTTACCACCGTTACGTAGGCACCAAATTTCAATTCATCCATTGAGAGGATTCTCAAAAACCTCATTGAGAATCATCTCACACTACAAGGGGATTCCTCATCCTCTAGATTATATCTGTCAACATTTTTGATATGGCTATAGAGATTATACACTATGATTGACACATGGTCCATCTGGAGGTGACCCTGATAGCACTGTGCAACAAGTACTGCACCAGTTTAATTCTAAACTAGTAGGTTGCTTCATCTTTACTTTCTACAGGGATGAATAAATCACCCCTCAGCCTAAATCCATAGAGTGGAAAACTCATTAATAGTGGATACTTCTTCAAAGAATATGTTAGAATCATAGAGATTGAGTCCCGGTCTGAGGTTTTTTAAATGCTCTCCTCGATCATTTAATTCCTAGACAATTCATGCTGATGAGTGGTATAAGCATTGGCTCCTTCGGTGGCCATGTGGTTCAAGTCTTCAGATCCCTCTAAGTTTAGTTAATGAAGGCTAATTGTGAAGGAATCCCATAAATATATGTTTAATAGATTTCATTTCATAAACAATAAGTTAACAAGACACTGTTTGTAGAGAATTATTCATAGATCTAGTAACTTAGATTTTTTAAGCTTTATATTTTATGAGGATCGATATCATAAAGTTCTCATAAAGGAAGTGATATTCAAAAAAAGAGAGAAAGTGATTTTCACTTCACGAAAGTTTAGTGGTCCCTAAAGGGGGGAGTTTCAATATTTATAAGTGTATGGACCTAAAGTTCACAAATTTCAATCAAACCAATGTTCATAGAGAAATATTCATGATCATTAATTGCAAATGGTATTTTCAACTTTGTTATATGAATTAGCTTTGTCAATGGGATTTGATTACAAAATTTGGGTTATTCTCCCTCAATATCTTACACTACTTTTCCCATCATCTCCCATTATGAGGGGGGGGGGGGATTTTGATACCAAAATAAACA
Source organism: Viscum album (assembly GCA_963277665.1). Lineage (NCBI taxonomy): Eukaryota > Viridiplantae > Streptophyta > Magnoliopsida > Santalales > Viscaceae > Viscum > Viscum album. The sequence goes on from OY728162.1 coordinate 481,867,373, forward strand.
TGTCCTGGGAATATATTTAGTAATTAATGTTCAATTCAGAAATAATGAAAGCCAAAATGTCCTAAGATCCCTCTATGGGGTATGGTTCATGAAGCTCCCACCTTCACAAATGGAAGGAGGTCATGAAGACTCTATCCATGTGGAGACCTGATGTAAGCATCACAAAAAACCATCCTATGGGGATGGAAATACATCAAGAAAATGAGAATGATTGATGGTAACCTTCATGAAATGATTAGTCTAGTTATAGAGCTCTTCATGAATGCATGAAGAGTTGACAACAATTTCTATAAATGTGACATTCTGGCTCGTTGAGACATTCCCCCTTACAATGCTCATGAAACTTTGTTACAAGATCCATTCATCGTGAAACCCACATCTCTATAAATACACCCAATGTCTGATATTTATGGATAGTAGGACCTTTTGACTTCCAAAAAAGGATATCTTTTCTTGAAAAACATATCCTTCATGAACGAAACCAAAATTGGATCACTCAAGGTATCTGAACTTCATAAAACCACATCCTTTGTTTTCATGAGAGCCTCCACCTATGTTAGTGTTTACATTCATGAAGTATGATTCCCTTCATGGAAGAATAATGCCCTACAAGGGACTTTTTTTATGAAATGAATTTAGTCTTCACTAAGAAATTCCTCTTTGAATCATGACTTCACTATGAGGCACAAGCACCCAATTGCATGAGGTATACAACTTCATAAACCCCATGACCTCTTTGAGGAACATGAGATTCATGAAGAAACTATCCGAGAGGCCCCACGATTTTTGAAACATATATCTCAATCCTCTCAATGGTTTCTCCCTTCTAATGACAAATCTTTATTAAGGTTGAGTGCCCGAGACCCCTATACGAATAGAGGACTAGTTCAGTTGTACCTTGGGTCCCTAGGTGACCAGTTCCACCGACTACTATGTCCACCTACTTCTCCCCAAGTGAGGCCTAAGCCTCTAGAATAACTATTTATTCGAATATTAGGTAATAAAACAATTTTTTATTCTAATAATAGTGACACAAACATAGACCTCGTGATTGACCACTCCTTATCAAAAGGTCCAATACGAAGCCCCACCAAAAGGGGAATGAGCGGTGGTCACGTAAGCCCTAATGTTGAGAAGTGTGTCCACCTATATCTAATTTTCCTGACTTAAATCATTATAATTTAATTTAATAGTGATGTAATCTTAAAATTCATGATAATATCCTCATCACATGAAGTGATTCTATAACATCCAGACCTGTGATCAACATAACCTTTTCCTTGAGCAAGTGGGTCACATGGCCTCAAGCACACCTCCTTTTATGCCAGAGGTTGCTGACTAGAATGGGGGTGTAAGGTGGTATAATGGAGAGATGTTACCTTCATATCATGGTTGAACAATAGATTATTTAACAAGTAGGAAACATCAGAATCATATGAATAACTAATATCACAGTGGAAACAATCACTATAATAATAGGTTTAACAACACTGTCTAGAAAAATCATGACATAATAGAATGGATCTGTGAAAATAAATATGATAAACTATAGAACCATAAATATCCAATAAAGTATAATAATATAGAAACCATGTAGTATGAGTCATATGAAATGAATTCATGTAAAGAAAATATACAAAAAGTGGAAACATGGGACCTGAATATACAACATTCTATACAAAATAAAAAAGTCAAAAAGTCTTCCCCACTAGAATCATGAGCATATGATCATTCCTATGCTCCCCTTTCCCATAAAACAAGTAAAATGAATCTATAATCTGATGAAGGGTGTTTTTCCTTACCCATTAATTCCAATAAGTAAACTACTCTGTTACCAATGGAGGCCTGAGTAGGGTGTGAGATAAAATCATAGTAAGACATTTCCAACAAAGTCACGAAATAATAGAAGTTTTTTACTAAACTAAGGAGTAGTTTGATATATATATGAATATTAATAATTGATGTAAATAAATATTTTACAACTAGATGAAGTTCCTAACTGACACTGGAAAACTTCACCCACATTGGAATAGACCAAAATGAGTTTGAACTGAGTACCATATATATATAGTAATTGTAACAACCAAAATTCATTTATTATAATTTTTTCATATAGTATAATGACATAAAATCACATTAATAATGAAATAAAAACATTATAAAATATGAATTAATGAAATAAGAGGCATTTTTAGAAGTTAAGGAACCAATACTAATAGAATAGTAACTGGAACCTTGGAATAGAAATGTGACCCCTATGAATAGTAAACCGACTAATAGAATAGTAGCCTCATCCATGAAAGTTTGAATAAAAATTTTCCATCTTATAAATGAACATATGATATAATAATGTTATATTACAATTAAATAAACGTTTTAGAAATTAAGTGTTAGTATTTTTGTGAATTATAAATATTGAATGACAATTTTATAATTAATATAATGGCTTAAAATAAAATATATTTTTCATAAAATCTATTCAAAAATTAATATTTTTTTATTATGGTTTTAATATATTTTTGTGAGAACTTATTTAAATTTTCAATGTGTGATAAAATCTGTAATAATTTTATGCTTTTTATTTTTCATGTTAATATGGGTTTTATTTAAAAATTATATTTATCATATTTAGAAAATTATTTTAATTAAATGGAATTCATTTTTTAATTCTACAGGGCTAAAAATAGTATAGTAAATTTTTTTGGATTTTTCTAAAATAGTTTAATTTTTTTTAATAGTAAAATACTGTAATTTTTGACATATATATATTATAAGTTAAATACACCATTCATTGATTCATCGCTTATGTATGTTACATAGTCTAAAAAATAAATTCATTATAATATTATATTTTGTGATAATTATAGATATTTCAAATAGTCTTGAGCCAAAATAATAAACTAATGGATAAAATAATGAGAAAACACTCTTCCCATCCACTATAAATAACAACCCTCACCACCTCTTACCCTCAAACCATAGAAGATTTTATACCAACCCGAATTATCAGAAATACTCTTCCCAAGACCATAACACACTTCTAGTATCTATTGGTCTCATCAAAACACCAACAATGTTTCCCTACAGAGTCTCTCAATGAGGTGGAATTCAAGAGGTAAATTCTTCTTTCTTATTATTTTTTATTCAAGTTATTTTATTATCTCATTCTCTAATAACATCCCTACATTAAAAGGTAATGATAAATCTATTGACATACCTATAAATTGATTTTATTATATTAATTTATCAATTCATCATAAATACCCCTTCTCCCCTCCTTTTGTTTCAAAAATGAAATCATCGCCTGTGTTGTGTCAATTTATTGACAACATGGACAATGTGCTTCGATTTTCCTTGAACACCTAAAATTATGGTAATACACCCAATTTTATGGTTAAAAATAATTATAATATTTGTACTAAACCTATTTAATTTTTTTAATAATTATATACACATGATGTTAAATAATAAAAAACAAGTTCGTTGTGAGCGAAAACCGCCCTATGTAATCCAAACAATTATCATTTACTATTTATCTAATGGTTCATTTTCATAACATATAACCAAATGTTTAATGAGGTAATTTTACCTTTTTTATGTTAATTAATAACATATAACCTTAATTATGGATAACCATTCTAATTTCTCATGATTTTTCATAAATGTATATAAGTAAACTGATCATGAAAACTAATGATAACGACACTATTGAATGATGAAATTAAACATTATAACTCATAAAAGGCCATAAATTTACATAATAAAATTTTAATAAATAAATAAAATTTATAAAAGTTTATTAATTAATTAATTAATGGATTCAATCTGATTTTTTAGGATGTTATGATAATGTGTGGAACTCTTTCAGATATAAGGTGTGAGATTCTAAACAAACATTCATTTTTTCCTTCATGTTAATATTTCTTTCTCTTTAACCAAATTTAATAATTATTTAATTTTATATACTTATTTAATTTTCTTTTTCTATGTTCCAAATAATTTATCTAAAAAATATCATCCCTATTTTATGGGGTAATATGTGTTTTAGAAAGGTTCTCTTTTCAATTCTTCACGTTAAGCAAGCACAGTTGAGGGGAACATCCAGATTTCATACCGATTTTAAATTACCATTCATAATCTATATTAAACAACCATTATTTTTCTAAAATAACACATTTTATAATAAAAAAATATCCTTATACGTTTTTGGTTTTATTAAAACAAATATGTATTTTTCTACTTTAAATTCTCTTTAATATTTTCCTTAAACCGCACTAAAAAATTATCATTTCTAATTTATCATAAACACCTGTTTTATATATTTCCACTTAAATTTGACATCAATTATCAGGAACCAAGCATATTTTCACTTATTAATGTACATTTATGTTTTGAATCCCTTCTTTTATGGAAACGATTATGATATTCTCATTTGTTATGCCTTGTGACATGATTTTGATACCCATTTGGTTTGATGGGTAAGACTTATTTTTATTATTGTCATGGAAAAAATAATCAATAACATGTCATGAATGGTGAAAAGAGATAGTTCTCCATAGAAATTGGAAATTTCTAGTCTTATGATATGTCATGATGGGATAGGGATAGAACTAGAATCCTTTTCGAAACATTATCCACCATGTCTTGGTAGCTAGCCTTGACTCATGTTTATGTCATGTTATATGTTATTACCACATTACTAATATATCATGATTATATATTACCATGTTGATTTTTTTAATTCTTTATATCTATTTATGTTCAATTCCTTTTATTCCATCATGTTATTCCTTCTATCCCATATGCTATTTTTTTATTCTTATGCTAATTTCCTTTCTGTGATTTTTAGCTCACCCCTTTTGACATGTATTCCTTAGGTTATCCTGTGTAGATGTATGATCCCATTTCAAGCTAGGAGATCATTGTGGAGATTAAATAAAATATGTTTTTTATTTTTGTTTGATGATATTTATTTATATACAAAATCATTCAAATACACTAGACTTCATAGTCCTTGACTTGTAATTTGATGACTAATTATCTTCAAAATCATGTAATAATATATGTAAAAGGATATGGTTTCTATAGTTGGTATCAAAGAAAATGTTTAGTAATATTTGAGATTGGGACTATAAAACTTTAGTGAAATCGAAAGGGTTAAGTCTATGTATGAGAAAACATACCTAAATATTGGTTAGTATAGAGAAAGTGGTTAATGAAGAAAATCCATCCCTATATTGATACTACAAGTAGACATGGTTTTATAAAAATATATACTAGATTAACAGTTCTGAAAGTGTTTTGAGCCTGACTCAGGTTAACCAGGTACATGACAATGGGTCTTACTGCACATGTTGTTTCAAAATCCTAGGGGATTTTCTTTGGTAAATTCATAAGCTCATTATGAACCATTATTAGGGTAACAAAAAAATACACCTAATAATTTATTTCTAGAAACAATATCATGGATTAGGTAGATAGAATCCTAGGGAATCAAAATTTAGGATATAATACTACTTTACAAGTTTATCTTTTTATATTTAAAGTTTCCTTTTTTTTATTATTATTAGCTATGTATTCAAGTACCTAATTGCAATTTATTTTATATAGCTAATGGTTAGAAATAGAAGAACCCATGAAACTAATAATTGTGACAGTAAAAGTGATGATTAACCTAATGATATTCCAAACATGATGGGAAAATGTTCTCAAAACATCATGACATTACTTGATCTACTGGATCATGTTATGAATAATAACTTAAATCGCATAGAATACCCTCTCCCTATTATAGAGAATGTTGCGGCTGAATCCTTTATGAAATAAAGGCCTCATATGTTTATTGGATAATTTGATCACATCCTCATAGAACAATAGATTAACCCCCATTGAGAAAATATTCCATGTCCTTTAGTTTATAGAAGAAGAGAAATTTGTGCTTGCAGTTTAACATTTTGATGGGAAATATGATCAGTGGTGGACACTAATCAAGAACACAATGTCCCGTGAAGAAATTGATTCCATGTAATTGGAAGATATCAATAAAATATTTTTCAATAATTATTTTCCTTGAAGCCTTCATCTTAATAAGTAAGGGGAGTTCCCCATACTAATTAAAAAGGAAAATGAGTCTACCATGGAATATGGAGAACACTTCACAAGGTTTTCAAGATATGCCTCCTACTTTTTCATGAACATGGAAACAACGTGGATCACTTCTTTATCAGACTAAATATGAGTCCAAAAAAAGTGTTGGGGATTCGAGACATTGACAACTATGAATAAATTGTTTGTTGTTCCCTTAAGGATGAAATGTATATCAGGGACTCCGATGGCCTCATAACCCATGTGAGAAAAATTTTAAGATGGATTTTATTATGGGTGTCCAATCCCATGATATAATGAAGACCCTATATCCCACATGTCAGAATTGTGGGAAGAAGAATCCTGGAAACTACATAAAGAAAATCAAGAGATGTTTCCAATGTGGAAGAGTGGGGAATATGTATAATAAATGTTGAAGGGATATAAATAATCCCACTAATTTGGAAGAATAATAGAAGGTTCATATAAACACTCAACCTATAACATCGTGTTTCAATTACAAGGATCATGGGAATTACCCTTGGAATTTTCCCTAATCCAAGGCTTGTTGGAGGAAATCAACAAAAACAATCTCCAAGGAAGAATAGAAATTAATATGATATCTCTACTTCAAAGGAGGAGCCAAAAATGATGTGATAACAGGTACACTAGTTATTCATTTATGAATTGAAAATATACTATTTGGTTCTGGTTCTACACATTCTTTCATATCATTCAAATTTAGAAGAACTATTAAATCACCACCTCAAAATATGGAGGCTGAGTTATCTGTGAGAATAGAAAATGTGACAATTATTACATCCAAAGTATGTAACTCCTCCATGGTTAATGTTTTTGGATTGAAATTCATATAAAATATTTTCATACTCCCATTGGTAGAGTTTTATGCTATTTTTGGGAAAGGATTGGCTATCATTATATAAAGAAACAATCAACTGTAGGGAACTGTATAACAGTCTTCACATGTAAAAGAATCCTCCAATTCTATATAACTGTAAGAATAAGGATTAATATATTTTATAATAATTTTCTAAAGTTTGTATATTTTGTCCATATGAGAAGTAATTTCTAGATCAAATGATTTAGACAAATGAGAGAATCATGCTCCAAGAAATGTATATTGTGAGGGACTACAATGATGTGTTCCCTAAAGAGTTGCATGATATTCCTCCTGATTGAGAGGATGATTTTTTAATTGAACATATTAATAGGTATATGTATATATCAAAGAAACCTTATATAATTGCCGCAATTGAGTTGGAATAACTGAAGAAGAAGTTATAGGAGAATCTGGACAAGTGTTTTATATTTGCTCGAGTGCTTCAACATGGGGTGCAACAATACTCTTTGTCAAGAAGAAGGATAGTCCAATGCACCTATGAATTGATTATCATGTACTCAAAAAAATCAAGATAATGAACATGTATCCTCTACAATAGATAGATTACTTGTTCGATCCACAAAGTGGGGCCAATTATTTTTCTAAGTTTAACAATTAGTTGAGATATCACCAATTAAAGGTAAATATGGAAGATATTCAAAAAAACTTCTATCTAACAAGGTTTGGAAAATATGAGATCATAGTGATGCTCTTCACACTATCTTATGATCAAGTAATTTTCATGGATTTAATGAATAGTGTCTTTATAGATTACCTAAAGAAAACTTATGGTAGATTTTGTTAATGATATTCTGATGTACTCTATGAGTAAGGAGGAACATGAGAAGCATTTGAATATAGTGAAAAAGACTTTTTTAAGGGATTATTTAAATGAATATTTTCCTAAATATAAGTTATGGATTAATGATGTATCATTATTGGGGAATGTTATCACCAACAAAAGAATATATGTGGACCCTTTGAAGACAAAGGAGAATGAAGAGTGGCCCATGCCCAAATCTATAATGGAGATCCGCAACTCTATTGGTCTATTTAGGTACTACAAATTATTTGGTAGGAAATTATAATGATTCTTAAACCCACTAAAAAACTTGAATTAGAATGGGTTAAAGACTATATGGACTGGTGAATTGGAATAAAACTTTAAAGAGATAAAAACAGTCTTATCACATCACCAGTGATCACACTACCAACAAGTGGGAAAATTTTTGTGGTGTACAGTAATTCTTAGAATAAGTTATTAGGCTGTGTAATGATGTAAAACGAAAATGTCATAGCCTAAACCTCAAGGTAGTTGAATATTCATGAGAAAAACTTTCCCACACATGATTGGGAGTTGGAAGCTATGATCTTTGCATTGAAAATATGGTTGTATTATCTCTTTGGGGAGAAGTGTGAGATATATACTGATCATAAGAATCTCAAAAATATATTCACACAAAGGTAGATTAATATTCTCTAGTTAATATGGTTAGATCTCATCATGGATTATGGCTTCTAAATCCACTACCACCCTGGTAAGGAAAATAATGTAGTGGTTGCTCTACATAGAAAGGATCCTATATCATTATCAATGATGAGAATTCAGAAGGATCAAATATTCTTAGACCTACAAAGGATGTACATGGGAATCTCTAAGGAACGAACATCATTAATCCATTATGAAATGATTTCTCAACCATCCCTTATGGATAAAATATAGGATGCTCAAATAAATGATGTGGAAATTCAGAAAAGGGTGGATAATATTAGAAATGGGATATCCTATTAGTTTATGGTCGATGAGGATGGGGGTATAAGATTTGGATCATGACTATGTGTACCATATATTCCATAGATAAAGATGGAGGTTCTGAATGACACACATAGCTCGACCTTCTCTATTCACTCAAGGAGAACAAAGATGTATTGATATCTCTGAGTGTAATATTGGCAGGACAATATGATGAAGGATATAACTGAATATATATTCATGTAACTGGTATGTTGGAAAGTGAACGATGAATGAAAAAATTCTAAGGGGATGATGAATCAACTACCCAGACCAACATAGAAGTGGGAGAATATTACCATTGACTTTATCAATTAAATTATAAGGACATCTAGAGGAATAAATGATATATGATTTGTTGTGGATCATCTTACAAAGATAACTCAATTTATCTAAATTCGGCTGGACATCTCATGTGATCGACATCCATGAATATAAATCCAAGAAGTTGTAATTCTATATGTAGTACCACAATCAATTTTATCCTATTCACATTCGAGATTCACCACCATCTTCTAGAAAAGTCTCCACCATGCTCTAATAACTGAGTTGAACTTCAGTATGGACTATCATCATCAAACTAATGTATAATATGAGAAGACTATTTACACTGTAGAATGAATTTTGGGATAATGTTCTATGGACATGAAAGGAGGATGAGACCAACATCTTCCTCCATTTGAGTTCTCTAACAATTGTTGTTTCAACTCTTGGATCCAAATAGCTACATATGAATTCCTATATGGGAAAAGATGCAGAACATCAGTGTGCTGGTATGAATTTAGTGAACTTAGGTTTCAAGGACTGTAAATGGTTGATGAAATGGTGGAAAAGGTGAAAACAATTTTGCAACACATCAAGGAATCCCATATTTGAAAAAAGTGTTATGGTAACAATGTCTGATAGGACTTGGAGTTTAAGGATGGAGACATGGTATTCCACTACATATCTCCATGGATAAGGATCATGATATTTGGGAGGAAAGCAAGGCTAAGTCCTAGGTACATCGGTCCCTTAGAGATCCTTAATTGTGTTAGAGTTGTGGTCCATCGACTTGAACTTACACCAAATAGGTCTCAAGTACACTATATATTACTTGTATCCCTCTTGTGGAAGTACATAATGGATCCTTCACATGTACTAAATTCAGATGTGTTAAAATTAGAGAATAATTTATCTTATAAGGAGAATCCAGGGATGATCTTGGACTATAGAGATAATTTTCTACACAAAAATAATACTCACATGGTCAAAGTACTATGGTGAAACCATAAGAATGAAGAGGAAAAATGGGAAGTAGTGGAAATGATGAAAGAGAAGTAACCTCACCTGCTTTCCCTGTAGTATGTAAAATAAAATTTCAAGGGAGGAATTTTATAGGGGGGAGAATGTAACGACCCAAAATTTTATCAATGGGATTTACCTTATAATTATTTCATATAGTATAATCACAAAAAACACATTAAGAACCCAATAAAATCATTATAAATGAAGAATTAATGAAATAATATGTATTTCATGAAGTTTAAGAACATATACCAATGGAATAATAATAGGACATTTGGAATAGTAATGTGCCCATTATGAATACTAAAATGACCACTATAATAGAAACATCACCCAAGAAAGTTTAAATAAAATTTATCCACCATATAACTGCCAATATGATATAATAATTTTATAATATAAGTAAGTAAATGTTTTAGAAATTATTAATTATGTTTTGGTATTTTTGTGAGTAATAAATATTTAATAAAAATTTTATAACTAATATAAGGATTTAAAATAAAAATTATTTTCTTAAAATGTTTTCACAAATTAATATATTATTTATTATGGTTTGGAGATAATTTTATAATACGTTATTTAACTTTTCAAAGTGTTTTAAAATTCGTTATAATTTTAAAATCTTTATTTTTTGAGTAAATGATTATTTTAATTATAAATTAACCTTATTATATATTGAAAATTAATTTCATAAAATTTAGTTAGTTTTTTAATTATAAACTTTTAAAAATAGTTAAGATGATATTTTGGTATTTTTCAAAAAGAGCTGAATTTTTTGTGAATAGTAGAATTTAGAAATTTAAAGTATATATACATTATAATATAAATACACTATTACTTGAGTCATTGTTGATGTAATAAACATAATATATAAGATCCATTAATTATTTTATTATATTTTTTGATAATTCTAAAACACTTCATATTCTTGATCCAAAATAATAAACTAATGTATAAAATAATGAGAAAACAATCCTCCCCTTCACTATATTACCATCCCTCACCACCTATTCTCCTCCCAAATTCAAAGTTTTAAGACATGAAAAAGTTCTATAAAATACTATTCTCAATCACCTCCCACGTGTATTTAATCTATTTGTCTTATTAAAATACCAGAACATTTTCCCGAAGGCAGCTCTCCAGGAAGAGGGATTCAAGAGGTAAATGCATCATTCTTTTCTTTTAATTGTTTTCAAGTTATTTTCATTTTTTATTATCTCCTAACATACCCACATACAAATGGAATGATAACTATATTAAATTACCAATACTATAATTTTATTATGTTGATTGAATAATCCATCATCAATACCCCTCCTCCATTCTTTTTTTAAAATTAAATTATCACCCGTGATGTGTCAATTTACCGACATCAAGGACGATATGATTTTATTTTCCTTTAACGCCTTCAATTTGTGTCAAAAACAATTTTAATGGGTAAAATAAATTACAATATATTTATTATTGACTATTTAATGATTTTTAATAATTATATATATATGATGTTAAATAATAAAACAAAAGAATTATGTTGTGAGCAAAAACCCCTGAAAATAATCCAAACAATTATCATTAACTATTTATCTAATTATTTATCCTCATACAATATAAAAAAAATTTATAGTATAATTTAAACATTATTATTTAAATTAATATATTATAACATCAATTCTAGAAATCCATTCTCAATTTACATGATTTTCCTACATTTATATAATTAAACTGATCATGAAAACCAAAGAAAAAAATGACCCCAGATGACGAAATTGAACAATATAACTCCTAAAAAAACACATAAATGTACATAATAATATTTTAATAAATAAATTAAATGAAAAAGTGGTTATTAATTAATTAAATAATTGATTTAGTTTTATTATTAATGATGTTAAGATCAAGTGCGGAATTGTTTCAGATAAAAGGTAAAGGAATCTACCTGAACCTCCCTTTTTCTTTAAGGGGTTTCTTTCTCTCTCATTACCCAAATTTAATTTTACTTTTTGATATAATTATTATAAATTATATTTATATTTTTCAAAATCATGTATCTATAGTATAACATCCCTCTTGGATGGGGTAATACGTGTTTTTTAAAGGTTCCCTGTTCAATTCTTCCTAATAAGCTAGCCTGATTCAAGTGAACTTCGTGATTTCTTACACATTTTCATGTAACATAGGTAATAAATTTTAAGCCACCATTATTTTTCTAAAATATAAAATTTTATAATGAAAAAATATTCTTATTCATTTATTGTTTTATGAAAACAAATATTCCTTTTTCTTCTTTAAATTTTCTTTAATTTTTTTTAAAATAGTACTAAAATGATTCATTTCAATTTTTCTAAACACTCTTTTTAAATATTTCCACATTAATTGGACATCAATTATCATGATACAAGCTTATTATCCCTTATTAACTCCTAAAAATGTTTTTTATTCCCTTCTTTCATGGGAATATTTATGATATGATTATTTGTTTTACCTTATGACATGATTATGATACCCATTTCATTCCATTAGAATCCCTTTTGTTTATTAATCATGTGGAACACATATTGATGAACATGTTATGATGGGTTCACCTAGATAGTGCTTAAGTGCATTGGGTAATGTTTTGTCTCATGAGACAGTATGTTCAGATATAGATTTAACCTGATTCCCTTATGGGACATTGTCCACCTTGTATTGGAAGCATGCCTTGTCTCATGTTTATGTCTTTTTATATGTTTTTATCCACATTAATAAGATTCTATGATTATATGTTACCATGTTATAAATGTTTTTATTCATTATGTCTATTAAGGATTTATTCCTTTTATGCTACCATGGTATGATTTTTATCCCATGTTCTATGTTATATTCCCATGTTTATTTCCTTATAGGGATTTTTAGCTCATTCCTTTTGTATTGTATTACCCAATTTATACTATCAAGATGTATGAGCTCAATGGAAGTCGGGAGATAATTATGGAAATTAAATTAATATGTTTTTATTTTGGTTTCCTGATGTTTATTATGTACTTAATCTTCTAAAGACACTGAACATCATGTTCCTTATCTTATAGTTTGCTGGTTAATTTTGGTTTAAAATCAAGTAATGAAATGTGAAAAATGATATGGTTTATATAGTAATCACGTATATATATATATATAAATTTATATAATATATACATGTATATGTTCTATGTATATGTGGACCTATGAAGGAATGTACTTGGATACTAGGTGCTAGCTAGACCCAAGGCGTAACTTAGGCATCCATAACCAATCTAACGAGCTATAGGCTCATGAAAAGGGTATATTCCCAAAATATCCTAATAAATATTTTATTTCATGATCATGAATCCAGATATGAGGGGTGAGATTTCATTTCCAACACACAATGTGGAGGAATGTGGAATTCCATCAATATCACCCAAATTAAAGTATAACAGTTTGAGACATCATGCTCAACGACCGATGTAAGGGAGAGTGAAATGTCATAATCAATAGGTCCCTTAACCATCGTTCCATAAAAAAAATGATGGAATAATATTAATAATAACTGTGTAATCCCCTCATAATAATTTTTAATCATCGATCCCATTACATCCAAGGGAATCACGATTCATACAATTCACATTCATATTGATATAACATGATGAGTAGTCGTGACAACAAGTTTTATTCAATATAAACAATCCAATAAATTTATAAATTCATATTAAATTAATAATAAAGGACGTTGAATCCATTATTTATCATTATAAACAATCCATTTAATTAATTAATTATTGAAAACCCCATTTCATGATAAGCCAAGCACTTAGGAGGTTCGTTGGAAAACTAAATAATCATATTAATCGTTCACTTAAATCTGAGTCACCCAAATGGGTGGGGATGAATAGGTAAACATCATATAACCATGTATAAATTTTATATTGAAGTACAACATCATTTGTGTAATTATTTATAAATAATGAACACATTTTAATGCAATACCTGACGATGGATGGTGTGCGGAACAATGATGGATCTATGAAATTCAGTAGAATTTTATGAAAAATAACAAGACCACCTACATGAAGGCCATAGATGACTTCTCATCAAATATTTTCCTTATATTTTAATTAGAAACAAAGAAAAATGAAGAACATATCAATGCCATTAAAATTACAATATGTGCTCACACTAAAATACTTAGATTGATTTGAAGAGAAACTGAAATAGGAAGAAAGATGATTTGAGAGGTTACATCTAGCTATACAATTATTCTAATGGTGAAACTTTTAGAGTCTAGATTATGTAGAAATCAAAAGGCCTAGATTTGGAAAAGTAGAGATGCATATGAAAATGTAATGAGATCCATCTATTGAAAATTAAAGAAGAAAGTAGCCAGGTGAGGCATTAAAATCATTAAGGGAAAAGGGTAAAATCACGCCTCAAAATAGGGTAGCATTGTTTGGGAACATGGTTGGTCAAACCATGCACCACACGCTATCTATGAATGGACCATTAATGGTCAAGGCACAAATTTTTTCCAACTGGGCACAAGATGTGTGATGCCCACTATCCCAAATCCCTCTAAAACTCACATGGGCATGCCCCATAGATCCCATAGTTGTATAAAATTGTATGGATCCCAATTATCCTATGAAACACCCCACATAGTTAAAGGAAATTGTGTGGGATTGGCAAGAGAATTTCTTCTAACCATGTGGACCAATCTATTTCTCCACAACCTAGGGATTTAGGCTCTGAGAAATCATCGAACACCCTATTGACATCCATGATTCTATTAAGAAACATTACAAGGTTAAAAATATGTAATTTAAGAAAAAAATGAGTTTTACCTATGAGAAAATAAGGTTAGTTACAAACTCCCCTCCTAAAAGGAACTCATCCCTAAGTTAAAATTTTGAAGGTAAAGAGGCATCACCATAAAATAGATTCAACCACAAGGTTTGCATATTAGATTCCAACAACCATTTCTCATCCTCTACTAGACCATTCTTCCATAACCCAATACAAAAGGAACTAACCTACAACAGAGTTTCATGACACTATGACACATGAATCAATGAGGAATAATACCCTACCTCTGAATTCTTTGTTGTTCCAACATGGGTGGAACTCACAAGAAAACCTGATCTCTTTCCTCGAACTAAAGTGGTCATTTGTGTCAATTTCAATATGACTTCTCTATGAACTGAGCTGTAATTAAATATTTTCTGATCAACTGGACCTTCATTAAAGTCTCTTGAAAGATACATGGCCCATGAAATTATGCCTCCCTTAACTCAATCCATCATAGTGGGGATCAAAAAGTCCTACCGTATAAAGCTTCATAAGGATCCATCTTGATGGCATCCATAAAGATTTTTTTATAAGTGAACTCAACAAGGGGTATATATTTCTCCCATGAACCCCTAAAATAATGTAAACCTGAATAGATCATGTCTTTAAACAACTGAATTCTATTCTCTATCTCTCCATTGGTCTAATGGTGGTAGTCCATTCTAAAAAAATCAATATACACAAATTTTTATTCATCCACTTCCAAAACTAAGATTTGATTAGAGAATTCCTATCAAATTCGATAGATTGTAGAACTCCATGAAGATTTACATCATCAGTAATGTACAATCACTATAGATTATATACATATAAATTATCTAAAATTGGTAAAAATTGTTCGACCATAATCAAATGATCAATGACTACACAATTTATATCATTTCCATGAGGTGATATATTTAAAAAATTCATAAAAACAATTGAAACCTTTCCCCATTTCCAATTGAGAATGGAAAATAGCTTTAAAAGTCATGCCAGTCACCAATGTTCCGCCTTCACCTACAATAATGTGGAACATCAGGTGATAAAACTAGATAACACGCTTTTCATACCTGGCCACCAATACTAGAAACATAAGTCTCAATACATCATGGTGAAATCGGAATGTACTGCTTAAAATGATGCATGAAATTTTCACATCTTCTCCTCTCGGATGTTTTCTGGGACCTTAACATTCCCATGATTGTCTAAGGCCTCTTCCTCACCCCTAGAACAACTATAATATGAATCATAATTTGAAATTCATTACCTTAGGACCAATCCCTTGAGATATGAAATTTTCCTCATTCTCACCAGCTCTAAAAGGGTAGAGGTTAATTCTATGACTGAGAGGATAGTCTACCCATGATCCTCTTGAACCTCAAAATGTTTTTCAAAAAACAAGGTTTCAAGGTTCCACTCTCCCTAGGCCACCTAAACTTCATTTGTTTGAGTATTTCGGCTCAGAGTAACAGCTACTACTTTGCCTTTTCCAGGCATGGAGGTAATCTCAATATAAAAGGATTGTAGGTACTCAACCCATCCACACTGCCTGATATTTATATCTCACTATGTAAATATGTACATGAGGCTTTTGTGTTATGTGAATACCACAAAATACTCTAAATGTATATAGTTTCCACAACAACATATTTCATGATCTATAATTTCTAGCTCTAGTTATTATATCAGGTAATTAAGCTCATGTGGCCTCAACTGATGAAACCTGTATGCTTTGACTCAATCCTCCTATTTTAGAAGTACCCCCATCCCAATAGCTGGTGTTTCATAGTAGATGATATAATTCATTCATGGATTCAGTTTAATTTTGTTCAAAACTAATGTCAAAATACATTTTAACTATTGAAATTATTATTCACAAGCTTTTGTGCATACAAATTTTACACCATTCATAGTCAATCCTGTAAGAAGCGATGTTAGGAAAGAGAGATTCTGGATAAAGTGTCTGTAGTTATAGCTAACCCCAAGAAACTCCTTATATCAATTTTATTATTGGGATTATCCTAGAAAACAATAGATTTCACTTTCTCTAGGTCTACTAAAACTCCAGACTTCAATATGACATGACCCAAGAAGTGCACTTTTTCTACACAAAATTGGTATTTTCTAAGATTTTCGGATATCCGGTGCTCCACTAGTGGGTTCAGTAGGATCTCAAGATGGTTTCCATGGTCATTTCAAGAGTGTTAATACACTAATATGTCATCCAAAAATACTACCAGTAATGAATACAGGTATGGGGGAAAACCTGATTCATCAAATCCTTAAAAATAATTGGTGAATTCATGAGATCAAACAATATTACCAGGTAATTTTAATGATTATAACTACTCCTGAAAGTTGTGTAAGTTATTTATGGATACCTAAAATGCACATTATGATAGATCTACCTGAAATAATTCTTTGAAAATAATATATATTCTCACAGATGATAAAAAATTTCCTTTATTTAAAGAATTGGATACTGGTTCTTTACCAAAAGCTTGTTCAAGAATCAGTAATTCACAAAAATCCTTATAGTACTGTCTACATTCTTAGTTAAATGGACCGATTAACCCCAATGAGAAGTGTTGGTGAGTATAAATACTTTATCCATCTAGTCCTCCAAGGATTTCTTGATCTCTATAATATCTATAGGTTCCTTCTTAAAAGGATCAATTAACTCTAGTGTGGATCCTTACACTAGATCAAAAGTGAATTCTACCTCACTCATTGAAGGTAGCCTAGAAATGTCATTTGGGAAGACGTCCCTCAACCGATCCACTATAGGAGGTAAAAGAATGGGTCATAACCCCTGATCATCCAAGAATATATTGGAAATATGAGTTATTACTCAACCTATCATTTTCTATTTGAGTCCTTCCCAAGTTGAAATAACATACTATTCTCCCTTATAAAGTTACATACTTCCCCTAGTTATATAAACATCACCCCTAACAATAGAATTCAATATAGGCTTGATTGGGAACTAACCATTCCATCCAGATGATTACATCAAACCATATCATATAAAGGACAAATAGATTCTATAAAAAGATATATCCTCACATATCAAGTAGAAAATCCTTACAATAAAAAATACTCTAGGATAAGATACCTAATTGGGTATCGAGTGTCATCACACCATAGTGTAACTCTATCTCGAAGCCCAGACTCTCCATAATAGTCTTATATTTAAAGGAATAATTTTCGCCTATTTCAAATAAAGATGAAAATAATGTAGAGGCTACAAAAATTGTACCTCAATGAATATATGTTTTGGTGATCTATCCCTTAGGCACAAGCTACACTGCAAGTAATTGGCCCGTACTACGACCCAGAGTAACATCCAGACGACACTGAGGAATCCCAGTCTTCGAGTTAAAAAATTAGTTAGTCCAACTACCTATCCCTCGACCACCATATTAGTATAAGAATTTTATAGTATTATAAATATATTCTTGGTGGTGTACTACATTCCAATCCCTAGAATATGGGGTTCTTTTCGATCTCTGCTCTCTAGGAACTTCTTGAAAAGTCATACAGAAGTTCTGGATACGCCCCATCCTACCAACTCTTCTACATTGAAATAAATCCAACATACATTGGGGGGATTTTATGCATTGGTTTCCCATACAAATAAAATGTCAATAAGCTTTCAGTATTGTCCATCTAATTATTTCTACCCCGATAATTAATCTGTAAGTGATTCTTTATCTCATTAGAAGAAACACTAACATGTATAGTTGTGGAACGACCATGGTATCCACCATCAGCTTCCCCTAGATTCCTCTTAATAATGAGGGGATGATTGACTAAATATAAAATAGTGTCTAGTAAAAAACATTGATCTATAATATGATGGAATATACCATCCCATCCTCAAATCACTTGTACATCCTATGTTCATCACCTTCCAAAGTAAGGGTGAGTCACTATAGATCAAAGAAACAAGTAAAACACTCCATGATAATTATGGATCCCACCAGAGATTTATAAAATCCCTATCATGGTTAGAACTCACATTCTTTGAAAATAAGTAACCATTTAATATCATTTAGAAATATTCCCATGCCCTATATCGATTTTATTTGTCCAAAGTAATAACATACCACTATCACTTGGTAGAATTTCATAGAATATAAACAATGATTCTGACCCTTTTCTCTAGTGGGATCTCCAGATTCTCAAAGGTAAATTATTTTTAATGATTATGTGGTTTCACTCTATAAATATTTTTTCTCACACTATACTTTTTGTTTTGTTAAATAGTTTTCACCAGAAGGAATCATGAAAATGTTGAATACGAGGGAAAATGAAATGATTTTCCTCTTGAGAAAATAAATGTTACGAGAGATGTAATACAATATATTATTTTTACCCACAAATAATTTTCTAAATCAATGAATAATAATAATATTCCACATGATAAAAGGAGGGAACATCATCTTATTGATTCTTTCATGAGTTTATTCCCATATTCTTTTAGTGGGTCAATCGATTGACTAGTCACCGATAAACATATCAGCACCATTGGAATGATATTTTTCATTATTTATTATTCAGAACATGAAAAATTTATTCTATTTGTTTATCATTTTTAAGGGTAAGAATATTGGTGGTGGAATATTATTGAGAACATGATATTATAAGAATAAACTAGTTCATGGGAACCAATGGAACAAACTATATAATTATTTATCCCTTAAATCATTATTTATGACTAATAAAACATTCAATATAAATCTAGAATGAACCACATATATGTCAAGAATCCACACCAAATAAAATATGTCATTTGAAATAATACTTAATAAATTTAAACAGTAACTTATATACTAGATGAAACAAACCCTCAACTCACCAATCAATTCATACTATAGAAACAACCTCGCATTCCACTTAAACCGCTATAGATATAGTACATCCCCCAATAACCATAACTGAAAGCGGTAAAGGCCTACATAGATGGTGAAATAGGGAAAATAAATAAATAAATAAAATAAATAAAATCCTCATGAACATATGTCACTATATGATCCCACCATAGTCAATACTCAAAGCATGGTCAGGAGTTGAAAAAACCTAAAACTGAGATGTAATATAGGTGTGAACCTAATCATGCTTAGGAGGTCACCAATAACCTTTCCACATGCCAACCCTTTAATTAAATATACACTTTCAATATTGTTTCAATATTGATAGAAAATCAGGTCTTCACATGCACATTAGATAAAACCAAACATTATCTGACAAATTACATTTATAAAACACACCCTTCTTTCAAAATAGGAAAAGAAGGGTGAAACAAAAAATCCAGTTTCAAAAAAAAAATTAAAATCATTTGGAAAATGAATCTTGTATCATATAGTAAAAAACTATATATTCCCATCTAAACCATAATTTTAATATTATATTTAAGACTATTTATAAATATGTATATGTGTTTATTTAATAATCCATTCCCTAAGTACACAATTTCATCATATATTCCAAAACCCTCATTAAATTCCATTATCAAAACAACATATCATTTATATGATAAATAAAACACCCTTCCAAAATTATTTCACAAACCAATTTTAAAATAAAAACATATCCATAGAAATGGAACATGACATAAATAGGCACCCAAAAATCACAAAAATGAAAAAAAGATAAAGGGAACATGGTGACAATAAACAATCAATGGGTAGTTTATGTAATGAAATAATAAAATAAACACCCAAAAAGATCCTAAAAAACGATTTGTGGATCATGAGAATCATCATAAGACTCAATTAACTCAGTAAAAACTAATGACATTATCCCTCGGTTGGTAATACAGTTCTTATAAATGTCTCTAGTGGACCAATATGTCTATTCATAAATTCAACCTCCAAGGATATTTTTGCTGCCATGAGTGACATAAGAGGATTATAGTTCATGCAGATCACTACTGCTCTTGGTATAATGGATGAGGTGGGTCCAAACAAATACACTATTCAATACAATTCTATATTAGGTATTTCACTTTTCCAAACCTCTACTATGTGACTATGGATTTACCCTAAAAGGAACAAATAGAGGCATGAAATTAATGATTACCTAAAAAATGAATAATGAATTTTAAAATAACTCACACTTATCCTCATACATCCTCACAATAATATACCATTTCACAAAAATGTATAATAATCACTAAATGAACAATAAATTACTAACATCCCCAATGGGTTATAAGCCACAATGAGAACAACAATAACATGAGATAAAATTGAGGGTCATGAAAACATTGGAAAACAATAAAATACAATTATTATATTTTCAATCTATTTAAACCATGTTATAAACCATTTGAAATCAAATTTCAAATGTACATTAAAACCAATTTTTTTGAGACATTAAGAACCATATAAAGAGTTGAACATTTCCATGAAAATCATTTAAAATGAATTGGAATTTGATTTAAGGAAACAAACCATTTTCATAAAAACTTTTAAGGGTCCCAAACAACACCATTCAATTTATTTCAAGGCCTAATATGGTCAAACCATTTGGAAACAACACATTATTTTTCAAAATAATTCTTGAAATGCATCATTAATACTCGACATTTCTAAGTGGCACCTAACATGACAAGTATAAAATTTGGGAATTAACTTTAGAAAACCAAAAAACCATTCCAAATCACAGAGTTCAGTCATAAAGGCCATTAAAACAATTTTTCACCACACGGTATTAATGGTTTACTGTGACATATATTAATCCCATGTATAAATAATAAAAACCCATCACTTTATATAAAAGCCAAGATAAATGTTTTTTTATTTGATAATTTTAGTAAACAAGCACAATTATATTATTTGGTAATTAAGAAAAAAATTTAAAACCTTATAAATGAATGAATATGGAATTCAATGTTTATAGAATTCTCAATCTCACTTAAAATTGATGGTGGATGGTATAAATATTTGAATATAGATTCATAGGGACCCAAAATAGAGATCACACACCCTAACACCAAAGGTTAAAACTAAATCAGAACCAATACCCAATGTAGGATTCATACAAGAGTAGGAAGAGTGATAAGGAGATAAGTAAGGAATAGTATAGGGAGAATATAAAGGATTTGACACCCTACCTTTAGGGTCTGACCATAAATCATGAAGAAATCATGTTGTAACACCATGAATAGAGGTGATTGGAGTGAGGTGGAACACATAATATTGGGGTTTCTCTAAGGGCATATGATGAGTGTGAGTGGGGGATAGAGTGGTTTTTTTTAATTTTAAAAATGTAAAATTATAAATTAAAAATTTAAAAATTCTCGGCATGATGTTGGATTTACCCACATTGTTTACCCAATAATGCGATGATCATGAAACCTACAACAGACACACCAAACAAAATATGCATGATTCCCCTGGAACACCACTCAGGTAAAATGACTATACACTAACAATAACAAATGAAACTACTTAATTATGAACCTAAACACATGTTTTCCAAATAGTAACTACTAATCATGAACAACCGATACAATTCCCAAAAGAATCCAAAAAACTAAATTTAAACATGAATGTTATGGGAAATTAAAATAATGTAATAAAAAATATCTTAATACAAAATAAACTACTCAGTGACATGAAATATGTAAAGAATTGTTCATAATTTTAGGATTTTCTTGAACCTTTCAATAGTAAAGGGATTTTGTATAATTTTTTCTAATTATAACCTTTAAAGAACTAACTTTACAAAATTATATAATTTCAGTATTAAAATGTAATTTGGTTTCATTATTTTTAGACACTTAAAAGAAATAATAAATTTTTTCTATAAATGTTAAACAACTTTAATATCACAAAACATATGAATTTTTGAATTTAGGTAACCCAATTTACATTATCATTCATTTAATCAAAAATAATTCATTAATAGTATCAGTTCACACAACATTTTCTAAAATAATTTTATAGAAAAAATTTATTTTATATTTTATTTCATCATAATTGATCAACCATGACTTATCCTAAAAAAATTATTCTATGGATCTCCTATATCTTAATTTGTTATGAAATCTACATTTATATATATTTAAATATCATGATGATTATAAAAATAAATTCCATAATGTACATCAATATAATATGAACAAATAAATCCCCTCATACACATTGGAGACTCTACCAATGTCGTTTATCTAGATTGATTATACATTTACTTATAATTATTTCCAAAATATAAATATCGTGTATCAAACATACCGTAAAATCAATATAATTTGGAAATAAATATCATATGAAATTTGGTTTAAGAAATTTTTTTCACTATAATTAATTAAAACTGATTAAAAAATAATTTATTAGGATCCTATCAAGGACCATTAACTATTTTAATATACTATATGTTATATGTTTTATATAATTCATGAAAATATTTTTTTGAGGTAGAAATACAGTTTTATTTTTTATATCCCATATCATTTTCATATCTAAACTCCTGTATCTATAAACTAGATATTTCATTAAAATTTATACTTTCTCCAAATATTTATCATGATTAATTAATTAATATTCTATATAATCTATTTAGGTTATATCTATATAAAAAATTAAAATAAATCATAACATAATCAAGCTATTTAATGTAATTTCTTTGGGTATCATAGAAATAAAACATGCACACACACAATTTATATAAAAAAAGAAAACATCCAAATAAGTATTACCTGGGAGGGGATCTGTAAGAGAGTGTAATTTATAAACACTTATCACATGTTATTCTCAATAAAATTCACCATTATCCAATGATTAATTAAAGATAAAAATAATTAATATAATGACTTGTATATCTATTGGTATCCACTAACTAAATAAACTACTAATTGACTATTAATGTAAGAACCCAGATCTTTGTTTCATGTATGTTTTTCCTTTTCTAGTCGTTTTTTAGAAAAAGAGGAAAATATGGAAATTTTACAAGTACATGACGTGTACTTTATAAGTACATGCCGGGGACTCTGATTCCATGAAAGGCCATGTGTAGGTTGTGTCCAGGACACACACACATGGTGTGTAGGAGCAATGTGTAGGCTGCTTAAAGTGGAGTTTGGAAAATCCTAGTACACGCTATAAACCCGAGCAGTACACGATGTGTACTTGTTTTCATTAAACAGACCATGGTTGTGCTTAATTGAACAAATTGTTTTCTTCTCTATGTTCTTCGACTGAGAGCATTCCATATGGATGTGAACATCCTCTGAGTCCCTGATACTTCGTCTGTTTTCTGAATCGACCGTCGTCGATTGCATTGGAACCGCAGCGGTGTCCTCTTCCTTCATCTTGAGTTTCATTCCATGATTTTCCATCTTTCTCAAGATATCGTTGGTAGAACATTTTTTTTGTTTTTGTAGATCTATGACATTCTAAGGAGAATCAAGCCTCATTTTTCAAGTATATTGATATCCTAGAATCATGGTAGGTGGTTTGTGCCTTACCATTCGAATTCCTTGAGTTTTATGTGAAAATTCCACCAATACCTGTGAACGGGGTATGGCGTGTTTACCTTTTTGCCTCATTTTTTTTCCTGTCGTGCTTGTATGCTAGATTAGAGGTATTTTGATCATGTTTGAGTATAATATTTGGGCATGGATTTTTTTCCCATGCCTTTTTCTTGTTACGACCTTTGGGTCTTATTAGCCTTTGGTCGTTATACATGTTTTCCATACCTTGTGACCGTATGATGGAATGATATTCTTGACATGTTTGTTATTCTATAGACAGGTTAGGCAAGTAGCTATGTATGTGTACTTTGGCCTTATAGCATTATTATACACTGACTGGCACGAGACCGTGAGAACCTGGTGCTATAGACTATAAGGGATAGACCGAGTGAGCTTCCTAGAGAGTCTTGGATATTATAGGCTATATGGGGTTAGACTGAGTGAGCTTACATAGAGAGTCTTGGACACTATATACTACAGGGGATAGACAAAGTGATATTTCCAGAGAGTCTTGGATATTATAGACTATATGAGGGTAGACCGAGTGAGCTTCCTCTGAGAATCTTTAATTGTTTGAATTTTCCATAAACCATTCTAGGATAGAGGAGGAATTGACTGAGCAGGCTTCCTTAGAGAGTCTGTGATAGACCTAAGACTATAAGAGGAATGACCGAGTGAGCTTCCTCAGAGAGTTTCTAGACCTTAGGTCTATAAGAGGGTTAGACTGCGTGATCTTCCTCAGAGAGTCCCTGACTACCCAAGACTATAAGTGTAATTGACAGAGCGAGCTTCCCCTGAGGATCTTATAATTTTGTATGACCAATCCATAGGGGTTAGGCTGAGTGCACTGCCTAGAGGGTTGTTGGTACTTCTTGGATAGGACCAGAAGGGCTGTCTTTGAGTACTTCCTAGAGGGGTTTCAGTTGTGGTTAGCTATTTTCTTCACTGCTGCCTATTGTTTTGTGGATTGATTATTGTTGTATATCATCTTGTTACTACTTAATAATTACTGCCTGCTATTTACTATTACTTTTTACTACTTTCTGTGCTATTACCTTCTATATAATCACTGAATGTTTGTATAGATCTTCGGGTGGTTGACTACTGGGATTTAGTCTCACACCCTGTTTGGACCATGCTTTTGTTCCCAAACAGACTCTGTTGTTGTAGGTATAGACAAAGGAAAGCACCCTTCGACTTCAGGTACTTAATTGTTTCGGAGCAGGAGAGCATGGGACCAATCTTAGGCTTGCGATGCTGAGGAGCTGTTTATCTTTTCTTTTGTACTTGTTTTCATAATTTTTGTATTTCCAGCTTTGTGACATGTTTGGCTATTTTCCTAGATATGTATCATGGATCATTTCATATATACATATGTTGTCTAGCTGTTTATTGATTTAGTCTTCTGTTGTTTGTTGTTGTTGGATATTTACTGCTTCCGCTATTGTATGCTTTGTTTAATTCTGCTGTGTACTCTGCCAATGAGGGCATAGTTTCCCCACAATCACACCCAAGGCCCTCATTTCTAGTTGACAGCCTACGGCGTTTGGGGAAATTCACTTGAGGAAATGTGTCCAACTGGGTACGGGGAGCCTCTGGGTGGCTTCTAGAACCAGGACATTACAATGTGGTATCAGAGGAATTAATTTCTCATGAATTACTATTTGGAGCCTTTAGACAGGGATAGGACGGATTCAGTACATGGTAATAAGCTGTGCCCGGGAGTAGCTAACCCGTGTATAGGGAAAATCCAATCTACCTCATTTATTGTAGTTTTATGGTTTTAAGAATTTATGGTTGATATGATTTCACCTAGAGTGATTCACATGCCTTGTGTTGTTATTTTTGTTCTATTGTGGTAATATTTTTGTCGCAACCCAATGATATGAGGGTATGCCATATCATTCATCATATAGGCACTTTGTAGAAATCACATTCCATGCCTTATTGCCATGCCATCTAGTGCGCATTAGCGATTGCATGTTGTCATGGTAGACGTTGTGTAGATTATGCATTTTCTTGTGATAGATGCTCTGAGAAAATCCCTACTGTTTGGTAGAGAAATTTTTTGTATCGTACCTTTATTTAAATGAATTCCAAATTTTGATTCTTGAGGTGTCATGGGCCCTTATTAATCAGAGTTTGGTAGATCATTGACTTGTTTTTCCTTCTATGTAACTTTTATAAGATGCCAAGCTTTGATTGGCGGGGAGTATGGGCCCTCATGGATCGGAATTTGACACCTCCATGCTTTTTTTCAGCGTTTTCTGGGATTCAGTGCAGTTTCTGAGCTACTGCCCAGAAAAACCCAAAATACATGTCGTCTACTTTATGAATACAATCCATGTAGTTTTAAACCATGTCACTGACTGTGTGAGAAAAAACATGGGGTTGTGAAACGTCTTTTGGAACACGCCGTTTACGGTAGGTACATGCTGTGTAGTAGTGAGCCTTGTACCCACCCGTGTCGCTAATAACACGGGTCGAGGAATCTCATGTAGTACATGACGTGTTTGGTATGAACATGTCATGTAGCCTTGTTTTAGGTACCCATCTATGTCAACAACAACACTGGTCGATGTTATCGTCTCTTATACACAACATGCTTGTTCGGAACATGCCATGTAGCCAGCCGTGTAACAGAAAAAACGAGTCGCCAAACCCTTATCTAGTACACGCTGTGTCTTTATTGAAAACGTCGTGTAGTATAGGGTTAAGAGGACCGTGTGGTTTAGTCGTGTAATGAGACCCGGACATGGGAATGATGTTTAAGTACACGCCGTGTAGTTTGTATACACGCAGTGTAGTCATGTTTTGTTAAACTTGAATATTTCATTCTCCTGTTCCCATTTTGTACTCTTGTGTTCTCTATCCTTGATAATACTGATCTAAGGTGTGCTTTTAATCATTCATAGCTATGCCCTTGAGACTTCCTCCAGTTGTACGTTAGCTGCCAGATGGTGATCAGACACCGGACATGGCTGATTAGGGACCTTCTGCAGATCCTCCTGTTGTGCCAGCCATTACACCAATAGTTATACCCGTTGCAGGATCCGATGTGTAGTTCATGGAGGACTTCCTGAGGATGATGTAGACCTTTTAGGGAGTGCCACCTCCGGCCCCATTGATGGCTTAGTTGGCTCAGGTTTTCCAGCAGAAGCATCCTCTTACTTTCTCAGGGGATGGAGGACCCCAGGCTACAGAGTCGTGGCTAGAGGACACGGTGACGATCTTCAAGCATCTGGAGATACCTCTAGAGAAAATGGTATAGCTTGCTACGTATATGCTCCGAGATATAGCCAAGAGGTGGTGGGAGGTGATATCGCAGTTAGGGTGACAACAGAGTATGACATGGGATGAGTTTCAGCGCATCTTATATGATTACTTTTACACGGAGACCTTGAGAGCTGGTTAAGCCCATGAGTTTATGAGTCTGGAGTAGGGTACTCTTTTAGTTATGGAGTACTCGTCTCTCTTAAAAGAGGTAATGTGCTTCATGCCGATTCCAGCAAGTGATGAGTTGTTCCTTGCTAGGAAGTTCGAGGACTGTCTCAGGCAGGAGATCTGTTCCTAGGTGAATATCTCCAGGTTGACTTCGATATCATCTATTTTTAACCAGGAACTGATCATTGAGTGTAATCTGAGGGATTCCGAAGCAGTGATCCAGGGCGGTTCGACATCCAGAGTTAGTGTTCCTCCTAATGATAGTTGGAAGCACTGTAGGGAGTCTTCTTGAGGAGAAAATGGTAGGAGGAATGTATCTTTAGGCAATCAGGTTGTATGCTACCAATGTGGGAGGAGTGGGCATACTAGGCCTCAGTTCCAGAGATACCTGATGGAGTGATGATATTGTAGCAACTAGGGACATCTTCAGAATTTTTGTTAGATCTTCTCACCTACAGCTGGTGGTAGGGGTTCTTCTATGACCCCGCGTATAGGAGATGTATCACCAGTTTCTCACTAGCCTGGGAAATGGAGTTATTTCGGCCGTTCAAGCCATGGTGGAGGTCATAACCATGATGGTCAGTCACCAGGTTACCATCGAGAGCAGATTAGGTCAGCCCAGATTGGTCATCCAGGGGCGCAGGGCCACAATACTTTCCAGAAATTCACCATGGAGCATACCTATTAGGATCAGGATCCCAACCCTTCTACATTTCAAGGTACGATCTTAGTAGCCTTAGTTTTATCTTCATCTCTTTTCGATACCGGTTCTTCTCATAGTTTTATCTTTGTTTCTATTGTGGAGAGCATTAGGCTCGGTATCTTTTCGTCTACCGACATGTTGACTCTTGATACACCATTGGGAACGAGTACATCTAGTGTACATTAGTGCAGAGAGTTCCCTATTGAGGTTGCAGGGTGTCACTTTATATGGGAACTCTATGTCCTAGAGATGACAGACTATGATGTCATTCTCGGTATGGACTGGTTGGTTCCCTTCCAAGAAGTCGTCGATTGATATCACCGTAGAGTGAGTTTCGTATCACCAGAGGGTAGATCTTTTCTTCATAGAGGCGAGTGGTATGTCCTGGCAGGTAGAGCTAGACCATAGCATCATGGGCTAGGAGGGGTTAGAGCCCAGATTTCCAGTCATTATCTTGATGACCAGGGGACTTCGCAGCTAGACTTTCTTCCAATGGTGGATTATTTCAGGGATGTCTTTCTAGAAGACTTTTCAGGTTTTACTCTAGAGATAGAGGTATACTTTTTGATTGAGCATGTTCCAGGAGAAGCACTGGTGTCCATTCCTCCTTATAGAATTACTACACTTGAGTTTCAGGTGCTGAAGAAGCAGTTGGAGGAGTTGCAGGAAAAGGGATTCATTTGACCCAGTACTTCTCCCTGGGGTTTGCCTGCCTTGTTTGAGAAGAAGGAAGATGACACCCTTAGGCTTTGCGTGGATTATTGGAAGCTAAACTTGTTGGTGGTCAAGAACTGATATCCCTTACTGAGGATCGATGACCTCTTTGATCAGCTTTGAGGAGCCTGAGTGTTCTTGAAGATCGATCTGAGGTTTGGTTATCATCAGTTGCGTGTTAGACCATCAAATATACCTCTTATAGCCTTCATGAGTAGGTATGGTCTATACGAGTATAGAGTCATTCCATTCGGTCTCACGAATGAGCCAACATCTTTTATGACACTGATGAACTGAGTGTTCCATCCATACTTGGATTTATTCATGGTGGTTTTCATGGATGAAATCTTGGTGTAATATCATACTCTACACGACCATGCTACCCATCTTAGATCATTCTTGAGTACACTGAGAGAGCATCAGTTATATGCTAAGCTATTGAAATTCCACTTCTGGAAGGATCATATTCACTTCTTGGGTCATGTTATCTCAGAGACAGGTGTATGAGTAGAACCATAGAAAGTGTGAGATGTAGTTTCCTAGGAGAAACTGAAAAATTTCATTGAGGTGGTGAGTTTTCTTGGGCTGGCTGGATACTACAGGCGTTTTGGACATGACTTTTCATGCCTAGAAGCAACACTGACAGGCCTGACCAAGAAAGGGGTGATGTTATTATAGTCAGATTCTAGTGAGTCAGCCTTTTAGGAGCGTAAAGGGATGTCGACGTCATCACTGATACTAGTATTTCTAGTGCCAGGAAAGATCTATACAGTCTACTGTGATGCTTCAGGTTTCGGACTGGGAGCTGTGCTTATGCAAGGAGATGGAGTCATTGCATACGGGTCTTGGCAGTTGAGGCCACATGAGAGGAATGACCCGACGCACGATCTAGAGTTGGCAGCTGTTGTTCATGCCTTATGATGTTGGATACATTACCATCTAGGAGGGATCTTTGTGGTTTTTACCAAACACAAGAGTCTCAAATACATCTTCACTTAGCGAGATCTAAATCTGAGATAGCGATGGTGGGCCGAGTATCTTCAGTCCTTCGACTTTGAGCTTTCCAATACACTGGGAAAGGGAAATGTAGTGGATGATGTGTTGATCATGAGATCTCAGATTCAGGAAGTTTAGGAGGCCAACAGTGAGTGGCAGCTTATGGCTCCATTCTCTGAGATGCACTTAGAGGTGCACGACAGACAGGGATAGACTTTTCTTTCTTCTGTAGCTGTTACCTCCACCCTTCATGATTAGGTATAGATGCGGCAGATATCAGACTCAGAAGGCCTAGTCCTGAGGGAGGGTGTGTCAGGAGAAGACCCTCTTCCTGGATGGACAGTGGGCGAAGATGAAATCTTTCATTTCTAGCGACGCGTATGAGTGACATAAGATATATGCAAGGAACTGATGAGGGATTTTCATTCTTTAGTTTTGTAATCTCATCCTGGAATTACCAAGATGTATCGTGATCTACACTTCCAGTACTGGTGGCTAGGTATGAAGAGTGATGTTGCTGGTTTTGTCTTGAGGTGTTCCACATTTCAGCTAGTGAAAGTGGAGTATCAGTGACCAACTGGGCTTTTATAGCAGTTACCCATTTTCATGTGGAAGTGGAATGATGTCACGATGGACATCGTGATCGGATTACAGAGGTCACCTCTAGGGACTGATGTAATTTGGGTTGTCTTCGACAGGCTTACGATGGATTCTCACTTCTTGCTGGTGAAGGAGACCTTCAGTGTTGATGAGATGGGACAGTTGTACATCCGAGAGATTGTACGTCTGCATTGAGTTCTACACTCCATTGCTTCAGACAGGTATGCACGTTTTACTTCTCTGTTCTGGAAGTGCCTTCAAAAGTATTTGGGTACACAAGTACATTTGAGTACAACATACCATCCCCAGATAGATGGCCAGTCCGAGCGTATGATCCAGGTGCTTGAGGATATTCTCTGAGCATGTATTCTATACTTTGGTGGTTCTTGGGAGAATCATATTACCCTTGTTTTATTTGCCTATAACAATAGTTTTAAGGCAACTATTCAGTTGGAACATTATGAGGCTTTGTACGGTAGGCCATACTGATCACCTTAATAGTGGCTGGAGGAAGGAGAGGTAGCTTCACTGGGACCTTGTCTTGTTCAGGAGACCTAAGAATAGATATAGTTGATTCGAAAGAGGATGGCTAAGACACAATCTCAACAGAAGTCTTATGATGATCAGTGGAGATGACCTCTGGAGTACGAGGTCAAGGATCGGGTTTTCCAATGTGACGCACCGAGGTTGGGACACAAGAGGATTCAGAGATTGGGTAAGCTTTCACCACGGTACGTCCGGCCATTTGAGGTGTTGGAGAGAGTTGGTCAGTTGCCTATTTGATGCAGTTACCTCTAAGGTACCGAGCTATGCATGATGTCTTTCACGTTTCTCAACTCTGACACTACTTTTTAGACCCATCTCATGTCTTTCAACCTGAGGAGGCTGAGCTTGAAGCGGATGGATCATTTGAGGAACATCCTATCCAGATTGTTGATTTTAGTACAAAGGTTCTCTGTGGCTGGTCTGTTCCTCTAGTACTGGGGTTATGGATGCACATGCTAGTGCAGGATGAGACCTGGGAGAGGGAGGCCAATGTACGATCACAGTGGCAGGAGCTGTTCGGGGTTTCTTCTTCTACGCCTCAGTAGGGAAATTTGGGGACAAATTTCTTTAAGGGGGGATGTTTGTAAGAACATGGATCTTTGTTTCAGGTATGTATTTCTTTTTTTGGTTGTTTATGAGAAAAATATGAAAATCTAGAAATTTTACAAGTACATGTCGTGTACTTTATAAGTACACTTTGTGTACATTGATGTTGCATAAGGCCATGTGTTAGCCATGTCTGGGCCACACACATGGTGTGTTGGGGGCGATGTGGAAGCCTCTTAAAGTGGAGTATGGAAAATCATAGTACACATTGTGTTCCCCAGAAGTACATGTAGTGTACTTTCTTTTTTTTATTAAATGGATCAGGGTCGCGCCTAATCGAAAGAATTTTCTTCTTCTCCAGTTTCTTCAACCGAGAGAATTCCGTACGGCCGCAAACATCTTCCAAGCCCCCGAGCCACCATCTATTTTCCGAATCAACAATCGTCGATTGCATTGGAACCGTAGCAGTGAGCTCTTACTTCTTGTTGAGTTTCATTCCATGATTTTCCCACATTCTCATGATATCGTGGGTTGAACATTTCGTGCATTTTCATAGATCTATGAAGTTTATAAGTATAATCAGGCCTTATAGTTCAAGTATATTGATCTACTAGCATCATGGTAAGTTATTTGTGCCCTACTGTTCGATGTCCTCGAGTTTTATGTGAAAATTCCCCCAATACCCATCAATAGGGTATTGTGTGTTTACCTTTTTTCCCCTGTTGTTTTCCTGCCTTGCATGTATGCTTAAGTAGAGGTAATTTGATCACGTTTGAGGATAATTGTTGTGCTTGTATGTTCTTCCCATGCCTTGTTCTTATTAGGACCTTTAGGTCATGTTATCCTTTGTCCGTTATACCTATTTCCCATGCCTTGTGGCCATAAGATAGAATTATATTCTTGACATGCTTGTTATGTTGTAGACTGGTGATACAAGTAGCTATGTAGGTGTACTTTGGACTTATAGAATTTTTATGCATTGACTGGCACATGACTGTGAGAAACATGTGCTATAGCCTATAAGGGATAGATCGAGTGAGCTTCCTAGAGTGTCATGGATATTATTGGCTATATGGGGTTAGACGGAGTGAGCTTCCATATAGAGTCTTGGACATTATAGACTATAGGGGATAGACCGAGGGTGTTTCCCAGAGATTCTTGGATATTATAGACTACAGGAGGGTAGACCGAGTGAGATTTCATAGAGAGTCTTTACTTGTTTGAATTTTCCATAAACCATTCCAGGCTAGTGGAGGAATTGACCGAGAGAGCTTCCTCAGAGAGTCTGTGATAGACTTGAGACTATAAGAGGAATGACCGAGTGTGCTTCCTAATAGAGGTTCTAGACCTTGGGGATATAAGAGGGTTAGACCACGTGAACTTCCTCAGAGAGTCCCTGACTACCCTAGACTATAAGGGGAATTGACTGAGCGAGCTCCAACAGAGAGTCTTATAATTCTGTATGACCAAACCAGAGGGGTTAGGATGAGTGCACTGCCCAGAGGGTTGTTTGTACTTCTTGGATAGGACCATAAGGGTTGGTTGTGAGTATTTCCCATAGGGGTTCCTATTGTGGTTAGCTGTTTTCTTCACTAATTCTTGTTGTTTTGTGGATTGATTACTATTGTATATCATCTTATTACTGCTTACTGATTACTACATGTTGTTTACTATTACTATTTACTGCTTTCTGTGCAATTACATTCCATATGCTCACTGACTGTTAAACACATATGTTTTGGTGGTTTCCTACTGGGATTTAGTCTCACACCCTGTTTGGTCCATGCTTTTGGGTCCAAACAGACAATGTTGTTGCAATTATAGACAAGGAAAAGCACCCATCAACTTTGGTTAGTTGATTGTTTTCGATCAGGAGAGCATGGGACCAAGCTCAGGCTTGCGATGCTGAGGAGTTGTTTATTTTTTATTTTGTACTTGTTTTTTTACTGTGTGTATTTCCAGCATTGTGACATGCTTGATTGTTTTAATAGAAATTTATCATGCATCATTTCATATATATATATATATATGTGCTCCATCGGTTAATTGATTTAGTCTTCCACTATTTGTTGTTGTTGGATATGTACTGCTTCTGCTATTGTATGCTATGTTTACTTCAAATGTGTACTCTGCCAATGAGGGCATAGTTTCCCCACTATCACACCCAAGGACCTCGCAGCTAGTAGGTAGCCTCTGGCATTTGGGGAAATGTGCATGAGGCCATTTGACCAACCTAGTATGGGGTACCTCTGGGTGGTTTCCGGAACCGGGATGTTACACTTAATTAAATAAACTAAATAATATACTCATACAATAGTTTGGTAGTTACTCACATAGAGAAGAAACATATTATGTTATAAAGAGATTGATCCAAAAAAAAGTTATGAAAATTTTGGTATGCCATGTATACAGTAAGTAACCTCTTTTATAGTGTTATTATAGTTAATTATCAATTCTATGTGGACAAAAAATGTTTCAAAAAAAATTCTTGATTTCGTGGTTTAATTCATTAATTTTGATATAATACATTACTTAAGCCTTGATTCTTCATTTTTATAATATTTTATATAATATCAATTCATTGAAAATTTTTAGCTATGTTTTTTTATCTCAAAACAAAAGTATATCTTTATGAAATATTATTTTGAAATCTATGCAATATCCCATAGAACATTAAATCACCATAACTATAAGTAAACATTACCCGGAAAAATTTCTTTTAAAATGATTGAAAATTATATAATATCATTATGTATTTAGTTAACAAATTAAAAAAACTCTCATAATAAATAAATTTGATTATGTATTTTAGAACTTGGCATCATATCACACTGTTAGTGATATTACCTAAAACAACATATTATAACATATTGTACAATGTTAGACATTAAGTATGAAACTATAAAGAATTATATATTATAACATAGAATATACAAATTCTTAGTGGTAATTGGTTTTTTTGGATACACCACGTAGGTTATCCTTTATTTAGTTTGTATATCATGGAATATTGCATTAAGGGAGTTGAAACAATTTATCAACAATCATAAATATGTTTCACAGTTGAGATGATTATTTAAATAAATATGTTTAAATTAGGAACATGATAACACTTAGTCTTATTTATGAAATAATTTATAAAATATCTAATCCATTAGATCTTCCTCAAATTAATTAATAAATGGTATATAATGGGATATGATCTACATTTAAAAACCATACCACGATAAAATTATAATGTGAATATTTTGATAAATCATTGTTCACTCCCATTCCCATTTTTTTCTTATGAACATGGTACAATATTTTTTTTAGATCTTGTAGATTAGATCCATAGTTTCATATCTAGTTTATTACATGAGGAAACATGAAACCTTTGGTACATTATTGAAAGTTTTTCATTAACAAAATAGAAGAATAAAATCCAAAAATAACATGCATGTTTATATTACATATTAAATATATCCCATACCTATATTTGTTGATCTTAGAATGTTTTTTTGTCTAAATTCTTTCATTATTTGAGGCCAAAAATATCTCTACAAAATTCATTAGTGGTATATGATCCAAACTAATGATGCTTTTTATTTTTTTGGGAAATATAGAAAATATATAACGAACATGATATTAAAAAATATATAAGAACCGTGTCATTAGATATAATATGAAATCTTAATAACTAATATAATTATATAATATACAATAATATAGAATTTTTGTTTATAAATTATTAGATTCATTAATCATGAAATAAAATTGGGCATATCCTAAGGTTTAAAATAAATGATATAATACAATTGGGAATATTATAGTATAAGATATATGAATTTTGTTTATTTTTTAAAGAACATTATAACCATATAAATTATATTATAAGGTATGATATAAAAAATTAAATAATTTTGAATAAACTTTCATACCATTTTATAGATAAAAAATATATCATTGGTTACATATTGAACCAAAAGTATTGATTGAATCAGTATTTTTTTTCAAAAGGATGTGAGATATGTTTTCAAATTTTTTGATATCATTAGAATATTTTTCTAAGGAATTTAATTTCTATAGATGAGTTTTTTAACCTATTTTCTAAAAATTTCATATATTAAGTAGAAAATAATTCTTATAAATTCTCCAATATAACATACTAGTCACTCTAAAAAAAATGAAAAAGTGTGGAGTTTTATAAAACACAAACACAAGTTTTTTTACATATATATTTTTTGTGTCTAATAAAAATTATATTATTCTTTACATAAGTATTTTAATTCAATAAAAAATCACGTTGATAATATGAATGTAATGAATAGGTAATTTTTATTTCACATATCATTTTACATTAAAATGAATTAAGATTTTACTTTAAAAAATGATGTGTAGTAAATATATGGATTTATATGATAAGAAATGATATTCTATGAAAAAATAGTAATTTATAATCGAAATAACAGGACACATTGGAATTATAATAAATTAAAATTCAATTAAAATTTAAAAAATATAATTATTTTAAAAAACATTCTAATTATTGAATTTATTTTGGGATTTCAGAAATGTAAAAAAATATTACAGTGAAGAAGGAAAACCACCATATTTTTTAAAAAGTTAATTTATACTATATTTTATTTATACTAATTTAATGATTCAGTTATTGGTTAGGGATGTTTGGTGATTTATTAGGGAGTTGTGTCATCATAAGATACAAAAAATGTTTTATATAATGGTTTAATTAGTTTCTTAAATATAATTTATTCATTTGATATGTTTCAAGAATTCATTAATAATTATATACTTTATAAGTGGATATTATTATTAATTATATAAATTTAACGAAATTTTTATTATTATGATAATATAATAAATAATTCTATCATGGTATGAGGTAAGAATATGATTTTTCAATTGAAAAAAAAGTAGTCTTTATTCTAAATAATTTTTTTTTCCTTGAGACTTTTTATCAAAGTTTTGTTTCTAAATTTTATAATTTTAATTTTATAATATAAAAATTATTTTTCTTACCATCATGTTAAAATTATATTAGGATAATGTTTTTTGAATATTCTCAAAAACAATATTTCTGGGCGATAGTTAAAAAATTATGTTTTGGAAAATACCATATCTTTGATGACATCATCTTTACATAAATACTAAATAAATATATAGGGATCCTATATAAAATATATTACATGATAATATACTAAAAATATTATAAAATTATTATTCAATTAATATAAATTATGTTTTATGTCGATATAAGAATAAAAACATTTATTTGTTGTGACACAGTCCTTGTGTATCGTAGAAAATGTCAATATTTAAGGACTAGTGATTATATTTGGAATAGATAACAGTTTTATAAACCATTTATTTTATTAATAAATAATTATCTTGACATATTTTTATGAATTTTTAATTTAAATAATAATATAACTATCTAAATACTTACCCAAAATTTTCCCAGGGTTAGAAAACTGAAAATTTTTGTCTTTTAAATATTATCTTTCCATAAATGAGAATAAATTGTATTATGAATGGTTCAATATGATTTTATTAATTAATAATAAAATATACTTATATTATTAATTTTTTCTCAATATTTGTTATACTGAACTGATACTTATTCAACCCATATTTAATTTTTATACAAGAATTCACATTTATGCAATTCACAGTCCTTTTAAGATTTAGAGTTTTATAGAGCTAGTACACAACTCTTACATGAAAAACCCATATAGTACTTATTGGAAACATCCCATTTGTATCCCTTTTTCCATAATAATTTATTTTTAAAAAGAATCATTATTTCTTTTCATGAAAAAATTTATGATTTTGAACTTGACTTACTTATTCTGATTCATCCTTAAAACCTGTGAGTTTTTTTTAAAAAAAATTATGAGTATAAAAATATCATTAAGGGACCTAAAAAACGAAACATGTTAGTGTATTTTAAAATAATGATATCGTAATCATAGTCATCTATTATTATAAAAATATAATCCGTAAAGAGACCAGATCCAAAGCCTAACTTTTTTTAGAAAAACATTTCAAGAAAACATAAGGGGGAAAAACATAATCATGAGGGTTTATTAGAAACAAGATAACCCATTAAAATTGTTTTCTTATAAACATACATTTTTATCCTAAAGGGAACAATAATTTCATTAAAAATATCATTTTCTTCCCATATAAAATCAATGGATTTATATGAAAAATTATTAGAATGTTTAGAAAATTCATGTAGGTTCCTTATAAAATGATCTTTATAAAGTACTTACATGAACCCTTAATAAAAACCACTATAATTGGAATAACTATACGGTCAAGATCCAATAAAATTCTATATAGATCATAGTCATTAACCAATATACTGGAGAGCTATACCAGGCTCACCCAATCATAAAATATAAACAATTACCATAAAATTCATGACACCCATGAAATAATTCGTTTTATTCACCAAAATCATAAAAATGTTCTTCTTATCCCATAATTAAAGAAA
Organism: Viscum album; assembly: GCA_963277665.1. Taxonomy (NCBI): domain Eukaryota; kingdom Viridiplantae; phylum Streptophyta; class Magnoliopsida; order Santalales; family Viscaceae; genus Viscum; species Viscum album. The sequence continues at coordinate 481,905,784 of OY728162.1, forward strand.
TTCAAGTTATTGATAAATCCCTTTTCATTAAAACCATATTTTCAAAATTAAAATACCCATAATAAAGCAATATAGGATTAGTTATTTGAAGAAAAATGTCATCATTTAATGGAATCTAGACATAAAATAACGGTTAAAAAGTTGGTAAAATTCCTCGTCACTGTATATGTTAAAATAGAACATTCATATTGTATTTTGTAAAGAAATTCAAATTGTTCCATATAAAATAATTTAGAAGATTCCATTTGAAAAAATTTGAATAAAAGTAAATAGAGACATAAAATTCAATTTAAAAGTCATTTATATCCATATAAACACATTTATAATTTATTTTTATGAATATTTACAATGAGATAAATGATTTATAAAATAAAAATTTAAAACTTTTAAAATGGGTTTTTTTGGTTAAAGTGTCCTTTAACTCGAGTCTGACTCTTCACGTACATTATTGGTCTTCCTGAATAATAAAAATATATCATTTATTTACTTTCATAATATACCCTTTCATGTTAGTTATTCATTTTATTTTATTCATTGCCATGTTATGTTTAATTACTTAATCAATTAACTTCAAGTCATACATTTTGATGATATTCTTCTTGTTTTTAAGTAACAAATTTAATATGACTACTATGGAAAATAGGGTCATTAATATATCATATCTAGAACAATTATCATGAAATTATGTACATTTTAATACATTGATTATAATTTTAAAACCAAACATGATATTTGGTTATGAAAAAGTAACTACTTTATAATCATAGAGATGGTAGGTCGTAAGTATGCGTGATCAACATTTCAATTTTTATAAAATCATTATATAAATAATGTATGTATTATTTTATATTTTAATGATGAAATTTATATTATAAAATTTATATTATTTATTTCAATAAATTTAAATACACTATCTACATAATGAAGTAATGAAAAAATGGATCATATTGCATCATGGAGGTGGTAATCTATACGTACAAACGAAAGACGTTATAATTTCTTAACTAATGGAACTATAAAAAATATACGATATATTTATTTTCCAAAATAAAAACTACCTCATTAATATCATAGATATACATGAAAACAATTATCATAAAAATATGTGAGAGGTGGCGATGGAAAACAAATCACACAAGTTCAAGATGCAGTAGTTTTCCGTACACATGATTGATGGTTTTGTTTCACATTTAGAAGAAGAGGAGATGGATATCAGTTATTAAATTAACATAATATCATACCAGTATATTTTAGATACTTATTTTAATATATCCACATGGTTTTACATGATTTTATAGAGGTATAATAAGTAATAAAATGAAAATTCTTGATTAGAAACTATACCTCTTCTTCAGAAAACCTCATATGGTTTACACCAAAAGAGTTTGGATAGTTTTATAATTAAAAAAGACTATATTATGTGGAATGGTAGGTATGTAATGTATTTTGGAAGGTATTTTCTGATCCAAAATTCTTTTTATGTGTGGATAAAATTGCATAGGATGTTCTCATTTATAAGAGAGGGGAGGAAAAATATTGGAATTTCTTAGAGTATAAAATTAATAAAAATTAATTATTATTATAAAATGGAACCAAATTGATATTATTTGAATAAAAAACGATTAAGAGTCAAAATAATCTCATAAAATAGAAATTGTACAATTTTAGGTGATTTTTTCACCATAATGTTTTTGTTTTATCCCCCCATAAATCCTTTTGACTATTACAGTGATAATAAAGTTTTTTTTTACTCTTTAGGGGATAGGATAGTTACTATAAAAGTAAAATTGTCTAATAAATGGAAATGGTAGAAATTTTAAAAAATATCACAATCACTTTGATGATTATAATTTTTTTAGGAATTTTATACCCTTTAGTATGATATTATTTATTTTTATATACTATTAATGTTATTGTTGGAACTATTCATTTTATTTGACTTCAAAAACTACATGAAAACACTGTAATTAAAATATAGCTTAATAAAACAAAAATAATTTTTTATATGTACCTATAAAATACTTGGAAATATTATATTTCCCCAAAAATGACAGTTTAGTGTTTTTTATAGTCATTTAATTGATTTTTTTACTACTTGCACATGCACTATGTTGGCATTGCATAAGAATTTATGGTAATTATTTTATCACTAACAATTAGAAATAAATTACCATGAAAAAAATAATTTATATTTAAAATTAATGTTTTTATCCAAATATAATTTTTTTTGATCCCTGTCAACGAAATATTATAGATTTTAAAAGAATGAAAGTGACCATTTTGGATTTTACTTTTACTTAAATATTATAAAGGTAAAAGTCAATGAAATATTTATCCAAGTTTAAATATTTTACAAATATAAATGGAAATGGTTTATATAAACACATTAAATAGGATAAAAGTTAGTTTCGGGTTAATTTTTAATTCCTTATCATATTATTTTTATCTTTAATTACATGGTTTACCATTACCATGGTGATAGTTATTTTCTCTGGTCGCTATTCATAATGAAAAAATAACAGTGAACTATTTTATAAATTTTTAAATATTGATTCAAAATATGTAATAAATTATAAAATATTAAATTTTCAAAAACTGAAGAATTTAATTTAAAATTTGAATGCTAAAACATTATGAAAAACAGTTTTTTTAGAAAAATAGATTTATATATATATAAATATTTTCATAAAAAATTCACGTAGAAAATACATTCCAAAGAATTTAATTGGATTATTATTAATAAAAAGGGAGAAATATTATATAAACTAAAATAAAATTAAGTTTAACATTATAAATAATTGAAAATAAAATATAGGTTTCAAAAAAAATTATTATTTTTCACCATTCATCCAAAAATATGTATTTTTAGAAATATACCAAAATATCACCATATGATAATTTTGATATGATGATTTAAAAAATTTGGATCCTTTTTTCAAAATTCATAATCATTAATTCCAAAATAACCCTTTTAAATAAAACTATATATTATATGAAGCCCCAATTTTGTTATAAATAAATATATATTTTTAATTTTTGACTGAAAAATTACTCAGTATTATTATAACAATTTTAAAAACAGAAAATATAAATAATGAATAATTATAATAAATAAAAATGACATATATTAACCATATTTTGGTTCTTATGTTCTTTTATAATTTGTAAAATTATTTCTTCATAATTATATTCACTTATTAAACAAGTGAGGATATATTTTCCTCATAACATCATCAAATTCCCATGTTAATTCATCAATCATATGATTTTTCAAAAAAAAAACGTACCTTTATGAATACCTTATTTCAAAACACTTTGTATCTGGGGTAAAGAATCTATACATTCTATTCTTCATAATTTAGGTCATCATCCAACTGAACCACTTCAAGGATCAAAACATGAGATGAATCTGGAACATATTTTCTTAACATAAAAATATGAAATATGTTATGCTCATAGGATTAACATGGAGGCAAGGCCAATCAAAAGGAAAATGATCCTACTATCTCCAATATTTCAAATTGACTAATTAACCATGGATTTACATTCCCATTTTTACCAAAACACAAAAAAAATTTCTATGGAAATACTTTAAAAAAACATGATGACCTGCATCAAAAGAAAGATCACTTTTCTAGTTATCCAAATAAATTATCTATGATTTATTGGTAGTACTTATATATTATTGGATCATATTTAGCTTCTCAATAATTTTTTCTACCATTTCCCCCAACAACTCCCATTCTCCTAATTTATAAAAAATCTAGACTCTAACACTACTCTCAATATAATCCCTAAAAAGGATCCTTTTTTTCTAGAATGAAAAGATTTATTATAAGAAAAATATACCAAAAAATTATTTTTTCTTACTTCCCTAATAATCAATTTAAAAAGAATAAATCATTTCTTCCAAGGTTTGAATCATTCGTTATGACTATCTATAATATTGATAATAAAAAATTGTATTGGAATTTAATTCAGTGCCCAACAAATTTGGAATTACATTCCAGAATATAGAGTTGGATCTGGGATCATGATCATATACAATAGAGAGAGTAACTCTTGGTAATTTTACTATATCCTTGAGTTACAATTGATAAATTAGATCAAAAAACATAATATGATGAATGGGGAGAAAATTTTGAACATTTAGTAAGTTGATAATCAAAAATCCAAATCACATTATTACCTAGGGATTTTGTTGGTAGTCCCACCATGAAATCCATTGATATATTTTCCCATTTCCACTTAGTCAATGAAAAATTCTAAATCTACAACACCCCATGATCTCATATTACATTATCTTGTTAATGTAATTTAATAGCTTGTGCTACACGTAACACCGAGTTCAAGTGCACCACAACATACCAAACAAGTCGTTTGAAAGAGATTATGAATAGTATTAACTAAAATTTTAACTTTATATAATACTTATAATTATTGAATCCATATTATGAGTCTCATAGACAAAATGTGAGACAAACTCATTTTTTTATATAAAAGAAGTATTTTCCAAACAATGCACTTTTACCGCCATTTAATGGTGAACCCTTGTTAAATCCAATATTTGAAAATTTTATATATTCAATTTGACAAAATAAAATCTTCTTTAGAATCAGAACATAAGAATTTAGTTTTAATAAATTGTTGGTGTTTTTATGATAACTTTCATATTTGGGTGAATAGTGAGAAATACTATATTTTAACTGGAAACAACTTTTTTAATCAAAATTATTTATACTATTAAATTATAAATTTTAATATTTTGAAAGTATAAATAGATTATATTTTTACCATTTATTCCAATGCTGGTCATTGTAAGTAATTTTACTTTGAAATTGGACATAAACAAGTGTCAATCTTTTGATAGTTATTATTTCATAAAAATATACCATTTGGTTTTGACAATTGGAATTAATTTTAAATTAATAAATTCAACTTATTTGTTTTTAATTTGGTAAAATATGCTTAATTTTTGAATTCATAATATCAAAATTATCTTAGGGTGAATTTTTTGTATTTTTTTGAAAACATACAATTTTTGATGAATAGTGAAAAACACCGCGTTATTGTTTAAAACTGACTTTTTAATTTAAAAATTTATTAATTTTATTTAATTTTTTTTCATCAAGATAGATACATAATACATCTATATGTTCAATGTAATCCAATGGAGTCATTTTGTAACAATATTAGATATATAAAATTTTATTGAACTTTTCACCATCATTTACCCTCCTAAAAGAATTTACAAATTCATATAAAACATAATTTCACTTCTTTTGTGAGTGGAATTTTAAAAACCCAAGAGAAACTATTTATATCCGTATGAAAATTTTCATTCAATAAGATAAAAATATTTTTTTTCCATGAATAGTAACTTTTTACTTTTATTTACTACTGTTAAAAGTAAAAAAAATGTAATTAAGGGTAAAAATGATATTATTCGTACCCTAACATGTGTCCTAATTCAACTGGATAAGTGTAATTCTACGAAAAACAACCTTGAGATTAAAATATGATCCTTTAGGTCCACATAGATTAGATTAGGACATTTATTATTATTTAATTTAAAGAAGAGTTAAAAGTCAAAAATTCAAGTTTTCATAACAAAAACATTTTTAATATAGGGTTATACATAAGATAAATTCAACTATAAATTTTCATTAGAAAGATAAGAAAATTTCCTAGATAATGGTATATTATTTATAATTTTTAGAGATTAAATAATTAAATTTATTTATGACACAATGATGATGTAGTAATTACCATATTAATAAAAGATAAAAATAATTGATATTATAAATACCCAAATAAATGTGATTTGAGACTTATGATGAATTAAACTAATTTTATAGGTTAATATGACATGTTATGGTTGATTAGATAATGTTTTTTTTGATGTAATCACGTTGTTAAGATTTTATCAAAAAATAAATACCAAATAGTGTCAAAATTGACATAAAATAGTTTTTAAAACAAATATTATATTATTAATTGATATAATAGTACTAAAATTATACGGTTCTGGAAAAATATTTATATAATAATATATATGACATTAATGAACTTATTTGGGTTCTATTGGAATTTTATAGTAAGTTTACTAACCATATAATATAAAAATATAAAGAGACATGGTAAATGTCAAACTATTTAACAAAAACTTAAATCTAAAAGTTAAGATTAATATGGTGATCTAACGATATATAACACCTATTGGTTGAGTGTTTTTATACCTATACCCACCTTAGCCTTTAAATAATTCATTTTGGAGTCATATGAAACTGAAAATGAATTTATTATAAAATAATATTTTATGTTTTTTCTAAGGTTCCCCTCACCCATCTTATAAAGGGTAACTTCCCCTTCTCTCAAATTCACACCTCCAAAGACATTTGTCTCAGCCAAACCATGCTCAAATAACCTTTTAACTGTCCTACCTTAATCCTAGAGGCCATACTTTAGTTATAAATCCATCCTAAGGATCCCTTTTGATCAAATCAAAAAGAAGAACCCGAAGAAGAGGTAATTATTTCACCACCCTCTTTCATGTTCTTTTCTTCTTCCAATTAATCTTTCTGTGTTATTACCATAACAAAATAAAAAATCAAATACCTTATATATAATGTGATTTTATTATACATATGGAACAACTATATTTATTAATCTATCCATCCTATGTATAAAAATGTCACCATGATTGCGTACGTACAGATTGCTGTCTCCACTCTGTGGTGTAATTTTTTATTCAAAACTATGTTATTTGGATGGATATAATGATGAGCAATATGTATATAAATAATGAAAATAAGACAATAATGTCTCTGTAAAATTAATATACCATCCAATTCCACACCTTTAAGGAAATGATATTGTCTCTCATGCATACGTACGGATTACCGTCTCCACGACGTGATGAGATTCATTTCCACATTCAACATTCATCGATAATTATAAAAATATATTTTACTAATCAGTATGTAATATATGAAATAATAATTCTACTAGATATAAATATATATTTATGTAGTTACATATATCTTATTCACTTACTTCCGTTCAATACGATATGAAAACAGAAACAACGTTTATGCGTACGTACGGCCTACCGTCTCCATAAACGGCATTTTCCATTTCATATATCTATCTGTTATAAATATTTATATTCTTTATATATATCATATATGAATCAAGGTTTATATTCAGGAAATATTTAAATCTTGATCTAAGTGATACAATCAAGAGTAACAAGATATAAGACATATGATAAAAAAAGCCATAATTACCCAAAATGTTAATTTAACATGGAATTAATGATTAAATGGGTAGTATAAATTCATAAACGAATCATGTATGATATAATAAAAAAAATATGGTTCTGGAATAATTTAATAACATACTATGGTCATTATATAGGTGGTTAATCGTACCCTCGAGCAAAGGAAAGTGCATGGCAAAGGATAATTTCTCAATCTCTTTACTATCCGTGTATGTTTTTACGTAAGTATCTACTTGGACATATTTATTATCCATTTCCATGTTTTATAAAATAGTTTTCAAAGGGATTATTTTTATGGGATTTTTTACTAAAACATCATTTTAAATGTTTTAATGATTTATTATTCTAAACCATTCTCCTTAATGTCTGTGTTTTCAAAATGGTTTTACGGATCTATTTACATGGATATAAATGTTTTGAAATGATAATTCCTTCCAAAATATTCATAGGGGTATGGGAAACTTTGATTCAAAAATATCTTTTAAATTAATTAATTTATAAATGTGTGAATTTTAAATGATTTTAAAAAAAGGATATTTATCTCAAAAAGTTTCACTCATCATTTTCAACTATGTCAGCATCTTTTACTGGATGTTATTTTTGATTGAGGTTGATTTTTTATAATGAAATCCTCCAAATTTTATTGAATGATTTATGATATGTTTGAGTTTGGATGTTCTATTTTTATACCATTCATGGTGTATGGTTAATGTATTGACATTTTGTATGTTAGTTTTAATATGAATGTTTATGTTATATTTTCTACTTTTTCATATGATGAATGCAATGGACTTAGTAAGTGACGGGTGGAGCCCGATATAACTCCTAGATGCATCAGTAGGTCTAATTAGAAAAACTAGTGTCTTGGAAAAAGGTTTTAAAAAAATTATTTTTGTTCTTGGCTCAAGGCCTTTACTATGTGGTAATGATATCCGGCGTTAGGCATTCCCTCATTATGAAATTTTTTATTACATGTGGTTATTCGACTAGTAGAATATCCATGTGCATGTTTATATGTTAATGTTTGATTTATTTTTTTCAATATTATGTTCATGTTTATGTTTAAAAAGGCAGTTTATTTTATTACACATCTTTCCATAAAAGTTTAAATCTTCTTTTAAATTATTTACCCTTACTGGGAATCTGAGCTTACCCCTTTCTTATATTTTATTGTCCCAAGATTGAAAGAAGTGCATTATTATTGATAAGTAGTGTTAAGATAAAGGGAATAATGGTATTCTCAATTAACTATATATGTTGTGTTTTACATTTGAAATTTTAATGTAAAGTTAATGTATGTAATATATTTTCCAAAACTACTAAACTGGTCAGTCTTTCAGGACATGATTCAATGTAATCATTCCAATGTATTAAAATAATGCGCCAGCTCTAGGTAACTGGGGTCAGGGCGTTACAGTTGGTATCGGAGGATGTTTAGTAATAACCTTGGAAACTAGATTTAAATAAACTCTAATTATATCGCATTACCCTAAGATGGATTTTGAGGATTAGTATAGAAGAACTTTCTAGAATTTTGGTAATGTAGAGATTTTGTGAGTTTTCCAAGATAATACATCCATGTCTGGATATGAGCAGGTAGAGGCGGTTTGGGCATAGATGTACCTTGGGGTAAAACATAAAAACACCGCTTTGATCTAGACTTGAAGGGAAACTGGTGAATGACAATGGTCCTTGCTGCACTATTGGTTATGACACTGTCAGGGGATATGATTAGGATAATTCTCATTTTTTTACAAACCACTATGAAGGGTTTATGAGTATATACCTCATCAAAGAAAACATTATTATGTTTGTGGATTATATCCATAAACTATTCAATTTACAATAGGTATTTTACATGTTTGGAATTATGAATTTCGATTCATAAACTCACATAGTGTATTCCATTGTATAGAAATGGAGCCGAGTAGAAAGAATGTGAACTCCCGTAATATGAATGATCCAAAGTGTAAATGAATCATATAATTCATGGTATAAAGACAAAATTTAGAAGGGAAATAGTCTTCCATGTATTCTCAACATATGATGAAATAATATCATGTGTTAATAAAAAAATTAATTAATTCTCTGAGTCCTATGGCTTTGAAGGGAAGAAAGAAATGAAAGGGACGGAGGAGAGAAATATAGAGAAAGGGAATATAGAAAAGAAAGATTTTCTCATATGTGATAACTATGGAAGGAATTACCTTGGTAAATGCTTAAAAGGAATGCGAATTTGTTATATGTTTTGAGGAAAAGGACACCATGTACGTGATTTCAAGGTTAAAAAAAGGATTCAAATGTAAAATGTTTTATCTTCAAAGCATTGGGACACTATGTGAATCAATGTCCCAGTCATCAGAGTATACCACAAATGATGATATTGGATAATAATCAAGTTATGATAATACCTCAGATGAAGAGGAATTACTAGTGTTCTTATGTTGTTATTATAGGATTATTTTATTTGAGTGTTGTTTCAGTAATATACTAGTTATATGGATTAGGGAGACAAATAAGGATTGTACTGCAATACAATTTTATTGAGGATTTGAGATTTTATAGTTATAAGAAATGTGACTTAATAATAAACTTCAATTTTTGGAAAAGACATGGTTGAAGGAAAGATAATCCTTAATATGGTCCTAATAATGAGGTAGTGATTTTGGAATAAGAGATGGTTAATTTTGATAAATTATATTGGATATTCTTGAATTCCTTAGAACTAATTAATAGTTTTTTTATTTTATTTCATCATTGTAGGAAAATTCAGAATTTTTAGATATAAGGAATATATACAGTATTATATAAATGATAAGAGAGAATTAATGTAATCAATAAGGTTTAATGGTAATTTAGGGTGTTACCATGTTTTAAAATAATACCTGATGAAGTTGTTCACATGTTATTATGTGGCAAAAAGGAACTTCATTGTGTTTAACTTCATTATAAATTTTTGACTGTGAGTTTGGATAGAAGTATTTTGGATAATTATAAATGTGGGAATGGATTATGTTTGAAATTGGATACTATTATTAAGGTTATTTTAGGATTGTTATAAAAATAACAACATGCAGACCGTGTGACAATATGTCATGTCAGAAAAAAGCTGTGGGAATCAAACCCACAACCATAGTGCGATAGGGATTTATTGCCTACCACTGGACTACGTGAAGCCTGTGGATTGTATAATCTATTTTCTTAAAGGGTATAATAGGTGAAATATAATTTCATTATTTTTGGAACCCTATACGATTAGGATAAATATAATATTTCTTTTGAAATCATTGGTAGTGAAGATGAGTTTATGGTAAGAATTAGTTGAAGAATGAAACTCTACTTGTCAGGTAAATATATATATATAATTTTTTTCCACTTATTCTATTTGTAAATTAATTCATAAACTATATTGAAGGTATCTTAAAACAAATTTTTTTTATCCTAATACCTTATGTTTTGTTCAACTGATGGTAATTTAAATCCTCAAAGATTGATGGATTTGAGGCCCCCAATTTTACACTTGTTTGTGATCTATTCACACAATCACTCCCTATAAATATTTAGGTTTTCCTCCAATTATTTTTCTTTAATTGCCACTAATTTTCTCCTAATTGAGATCATAAATTGTAGGTGACCCTTTCATTTCCATTTCCCTCTTATTAAGACTAAATTTTATTAACCCAATTTCTGATGTGGGTTTTCCGCAAAGGTATTTCCCCATTTTTAACCTTTTATTTTCAAAGAAAAATTTCAAAGTGTGAGGACGTAGTTTATTGAAGGAGGAGATAATGTAACATCTCATGATCTCATATTACGTTATCTCATTAATGTAATTTAATCGCTTGTGCTACACGCAACACCGAGATCATGCGCACCATGACATTCTAAACTAGCCGTTCAAAAGCAGTTATGAAAAGTATTAAATAAATTTTAAATTTTATATAATCCTTATAATTTTAGAATCCATATTATTTGTTTCTTAGAATTAATGTAAGAACTAATTCATTTTTTTCAGATAAAAGAAGTAATTTTCAAGAAATTCACTTTTTATTCCTTTTAATGTTGAACCCCTGTTAAATCCAATATTTAAACTTTTATTTATTCAAATTGTCAAAATAAACATATTATTTAGAATCAAAACATAATAATTTAACTTCATTAATTTTTTTTTGTGTTTTTTTGATAACATTCATATTTGGGTGAATAGTCAAAAACCTATATTTTAACTGAAAAAACTTTTTTCATCAAAATAATTTATAGTGATAAATTATAAATTTTAATAGTTTGGAAGTATAAATAGATTATATTTTTACCATTTAATTCAATTATGGACATTGTTAGTTATTTCACAATGAAATTAGACCTAAACAACTGTTAATCTTTTCACAATTATTATTTCTTAGAAATACGACATTTGGATTTGAGAATGGGAATTACTTTTAAATTAATAAATTCAAATTCTATGTTTCTAATTTGGTAATATACACTTCATTTTTGAATTGGTAATTTCAAAATTATCTTAGGGTTAATTTTTAGTAACTTTCTGAAAACATTCGATTTTTGATGAATAGTGAAAACATTAAGTTATTGTTTAAAACTGAATTTTTAATTTAAATAATTATTTACTTTATTTAAATTTATTTTAGGTCAATATTGATACATAATACCTGTATATGTTCAATTCAATTCATTGGAGTCATTTTTAAAAATATTAGATATATAAAAGTTTATTGAACTCTTCACCGTCTTTTCCCCACCTCCTAAAAAAATTTGCAAATTCACAGAAAACATAATTTTACCTCTACTATGAGTGGAATTTAAAAAATCCAAGAAACAAGGATTTTACCATTATGAAAAATGTGGTTTAATAAGAGAAAAATAATTTTTTTGAATAGTATCTTTTTACTTTTTTACCACTGTTAAAAGTATAAAAGGGTAATTAAGGTAAAAAGGATATTATTCTTACACTAACACATGTCGTAATTCTATTAGATATGTTTAATTTGACCAAAAACATCATTTGGAATAAAATATCATTCTTTAGGTCCACATATACTAGATTAGGAAATTTATTATTATTTGATTTAAAGAATAGATAAATGTGTAAAATTCAACTTTTTATAAATAAAACATTTTTAATATAGGGTTATACAAAAGAAAACATCAACTATAAATATTCATAAGAAATCTATAAATATTTAATACATAATGTTATTTTATTTATAATTTTTAGACATTAAATAATTAAATTTATTTATGATACAATGATGATACAGTAATTGCTTTATTAATAAAAGATTAAAATAATTGATATTATAAAAACCCAAATATATGTAATTTGAGAGTTATGATTAATTAAACTAAATTAATAGGTTAATATGGCATGTTAGGGTTGATTCAATCAAGTTTTCTTGAAGTAATCATGTTGTTATGATTTTGACAAAAACTAAATACTAAATATTGTCAAAATTGACATAAAATAGTTTTTAAAACAAATATTATATTATTAATTGATATAATAGTCCTAAAAATCTAATTTTCGTCCAAAAGACTTATATAATAATATATAAGACATTAATTAACCAATTGGTGTTCTATTGTAATTTTATAGTAAATTTTTTAACCATATAATATAAAAATATAAAGAGACATGGTAAATGTCAAACTATTTAACTAAAAGATAAATATAAAGGTTGAGTTCAATATAGTGACCTAAACCTGTCTAAAACATTTTTGATGAGTGGTTTTCGACCCATCCCCATCTTACTCTTTAAATAATTCATTTTGGAGCCATTAGATACCAAAAATGAATTTATTATAAAATAATATTTTATGTTTTTTCTAAGGTTCCCCTCACCCCTCTTATAAAAGGGCACTTCCACTTTTCTAAAATTCACACCTCAAAATCCATTTGGATCGGCCAAACCCTACCCAAATACTCTCTAAACTATCATCCCTTCATCCAAGAGGCCTTCCTTTAGTCAAAAATCCTACTTATGGATCCCTTTTGATCAAATCAAAATGAAGAACCAAAAGAAGAGGTAATGATTTCACCACCCTCTTTCAAGTTATTTTCTTCTTCCACTTACACTTTCTTTATTGTTACCATACCAAAATAATAACTCCAGTACCTTATATATACTGTGATGTTATTATAAATAGGCCACAACCATATTTATTATTCTATCTATCCTATGAATAATAATGTCACCATGCGTGTGTACGTACGGCTTACAGTCTCCACGCCATGGTTTATGTTTTTATTCAACACTATGTTATTTGGATAGATATAATGATTAGTAATATGTATATAAATAATGAAAATAACATGATAATGTATTTTTAAAATTAATATTTCATCCAATTCCACACCTTTAAGAAAATGATATTGTCCCTCATGCGTACATACGGATTACCGTATCCACGACGCTTTTAGATTCATTTCCACGTTCATCATTCATCGACGATTATAAAAATATATATTACTAATAAGTTTTTAATATAAAAAATAATAATTCTAATGAGGGTATATATATATTTGTGTGTATTTATTTACTTACATATATCTTATTCATGTACTTCTGTTCAATATGATATGAAAATAGAAACAACGTTTATGCGTACGTACGACCTACCGTCTCCTTAAACGGTGTTTTCCATTTCATATATCAATCTATTATAAATATTTATATTCTAAATATATATGATTTATGAGTCGTGAATTATATTCTGTAAGTATTTAAATCTTGATCTAAGTGATACAATCAAGAGTAACAAGTTATAACATGTACGATAAAGAAAGCGATTATTACCTGAAATGTTAATTTAACATGATAATCATTATTAAATGGGTAGTATAAAGTCATAAATAAAACATGTATGATATAATAAATTTTAATATGGTTTTGGAATAATTTAATAACATAAAATGGTCATTATACAAGAGGTTAAATGTATCCTAGACCAAAGAAATGTGCAAGGTAAGGGTTAATTTCACAATATCTTTACTATTTGAGGTTGTTTTTACATAAATATCTAATGGAACATATTTTTTATCCATGTCCATATTTCATAAAATAGTTTCAAAGGGATTATTTTTAAGGGCATTTTTACTAAAACATCATTTTAAATATTTTAATGATTTATTCTTCTAATCCATTCTCATTAATGTCCATGTTTTCAATGAGGTTTTAAGGATTTAATTATATAGACATGAATGTTTTGAAATGATAATTCATTTAAAACAGTTAAAATTGGTATGGGACACTTTGATTAAAAAATATATTTTAGATTACTTATTTTATAAATGTGTCACTTTTAAATTATTTTACAAAAAAGATATTTCACTCAAATAAATTTACTAATCATTTTCAACTATGTTATCATCCTTTACTAGATGTTATTTTTGACTAAGGTTTATTTTTTATAATACAATATTCCATATTGTATTGAATGATTTATGATATGTTTGACTGTGGATTTTCTATTTTTATTCCATTCATGGTTTATGGTTAATGTATTGACATTTCATATGCTAATTTTAATACGAATGATTCTGTTATGTTTCATGTTTTTCATATGAGGAATGAAGTGGACTAAGTAAGTGACGAGTGGGGCCTATTATAGCTCCTCGATGCATCGGTAGGTCTCATGAGACAAACTAGTGTCTTGGAACAAGGACTGAAAAAAAAATTATTTATAGTCTTGGCATAAGGCCTTCACTAGGTGGCAATGATGTTCAGCGTTAGGCATTCCATCAATATAAAATTATTTGTTAAATGTGTTTATTATACTAGTAGAATATCAATGTGCATGTTTATATGGTAATGCTTGATTTATTTTTTCCATATTATGTTTAATTTTATGTTTAAATAGTCTCTTCCTTTTATCACACAACTTTCCTTAAATGTTTATAGCTTCTGCTAAATTATTTACCCATACTGGGCATCTAAGCTCATCCATTTATTATGTTTTATTTTCCCAGGATTCCAAGAAGTGTATTATGATTGATATATAGGGTTAATCTAAATGGAATAATGGCATTCTGAAAGAACTATCTATGTTATGTTTTATGTTTGAAATATTAATGTAATGTTAATGTATGTAATCTATTTTCCAAGACGGCGAAATTGGTCGGTCCTTCGAGACTTGATTCCTTGTAATAATGCCAATGTATTAAAATTATGCACTGGCTCTGGGTAACTGGGGAAATAGTGTTACAAAATCACCCCTCATAATGATTCATTATGATTTATCATATAGAAAATTCAAACATTTCATGGTATTTCATCAATATCTCTTTTCATTCCAACCCACTGTTAATATGCTCGAAGGTCATCATACATTGCAGTGATACTAAAATGAATGGAAAATAGGGAAACCTGAGCTTCAATCAATAATCATTTCGTCAAGCCAGAATTATAACGAACACATTATATTTTTACAAATATTATTACACATTACTCAACAAAAATATTCTCTAGAAACTTATCCTTATTAATTTATTATACCTTTTATTATAAAAAATGATCCCATTCTATGTATATTTAATTCTTTCTGATAGATATAATTATATAGACTCCTGAAACAATATAGAGGATATTCCTGTATGCATAATTTGTTAGCCATAATTCTACAATTCGTTAAAAAAGAAGTTACATTCCAAATATAATATGTTTATGGTAGCATAATTTTTCTAATTCAAAGTATCACAAACATTATTTTACATTCTAAGATGGCGAAGAATCATGTTTCATAATACTTTATCAATCCTAGATATCTTCTCTATCTTAGGTTCAAATCATTCTATGTGAATATATATACTTTAAAATTTTATGATTAGTATATATTTAACACTTTTATCCATATAAATTTAACCCCAACATAGTTAAATAAAAAAGCATAATATCTAATTCCAAACCTTGAGTTAGATAATTTTACTCATGAGGTTTTATTTAACAAGAAACATAGGAAATTACCTGATCATTTTGCAACATGACACACCCAAGTCCTTTAAATAAAGCTTCACTATATATGACAACCTAATGAAAACCTCAAAATTTATATATGGTAGGTAAAAATTGGATTATTCACTAATCTACTTTTGATTTTATGAAAAAAAAAGAAGCACACTCTTTTTTCCAGTTGAATTTAACTCCTTTTTAGTAAACATAGTTTGTCGGATAGACAATTGAGATTTTTTTCAAAAAACAAAAATTTATAACCCATTTATCAATGAAAAAATAAATCTCATTTAAATATATAGGTCTTATAAATCCATAAATAACTTTATTTTTTGTAGGGTTAACAATCATTCCAAATTTATAAAAAAAAATTACCAAGGAAATAAATATCCTCCAACCAAAATTCACTTTTGATAAATTCTCCATATAAGTCCATTTTAAAGGTTAAGAAATATACATAGACATCTTTCATGATCCTCAAGAATTTTATAATATACCAATATATCATCAATGAAAACAATAAAAAATTTATCCACGAACTCATGGAATACTATATTCATAAGATCCATAAATATAGCTGTTGAATTAAACAACCCATATGGTGTAACTATACACTCATTATAACCATACCAATTATAAAACGTCATATTCAAAAAATAATTCACATTCATATTCAAATGATGAAACCCTATCCTGATACCAATCATTAATGAATATTTCTCTCCCATGATCTAATAAAAAATCATCGATATGAGGAAAATGATACGTGTTCTTAAAAGTTATGTTATTAAAGGATATATAATTAATGAAAATTATCATTGATGCATCATTAATTTTAACAAATAAAATATTATAACCACATGGTGATGCGACGGGGTGAATGAAACATTTATATATAAAATCATGCAACTACTTTTTCAATTCCAAAATTTCTACTTATGACATTATATAAGGGAGTTTTGAAATAATCTTATCACCTCACACTATGTCTATAATAAATTCAATCTTCTTTTTAGAAAAACACTGGGAAAATCATCAAGAAATGCCTAAACATTTTACTTTAATACAATGAAGAAACTAATATGAAAAGTCACTTTATTTTCCAAAAAAAAAACGAGCTATGTAACTTTAAATTCCATCCCTAATCAATTGTTCATCTTCTTGGTAGCTTATAAAAGGTAGGAGAAAAACATTCAAGGCTTTGTTATATATCATAGAATGATAAACTGAAATCCAATACACACCAAAAATAGTATCAAACTTTAATATGGTATGTTAAACATGACATTCATGAAATACTAACCCACTAATAACAATAGGAATATTTCTATAAATCATGGTTTCATTAATATATTTGAATTCATTTTTCACCAAAATTCTATTTTTTCATAAGGTTATATTCCTATTTTACATAAAAATTTCTCAAAAATGATTGAATGAAAATATATTGAGTCAAAAATTGAATTTTAATAATTAGAATAAGTAAATAACATACCTTATACCACTTCATTATATTGGTCAATATCAACCATAGATATAGATAATGAATTATCTATACATTTTTTCGTTCAATATTAATTATTTCCATTACGAGTAGAAAACTTTGGACACATGTTAGCATAGATCCATAAATCATTTTAATTAAAACATCTTTTTATAAACCATTTATTATTTGTATAATCATATACCATATTTTTTGGATTCGAATGACCAAACATTCAACAATTGAAAAAAATCCAAAATTTTATAATACATTATCCAAGATTATTTTTACCACACTCATCACAAGATGGAAACATTGATTTTTTCCTCCAGATTTATTTTATGGATAATTTCCCATTAAAACCCATCTAGATCTTCTTAATTCTATTTTTCTATCATGGGAAAAATTATCATTAGTAAACTCCTCTTAAACCTTCTAAGCACATCAGAAAATTTTCTCATAAATTTTTGAATTCTTAAGAAGAAAATTTATTTTGATATCTTGGTGTCTATCCTGAATAAAACTGATTAATTTTATAATCAACATCCATGAAAAAAATTTGTTGTGCACCCTTTCAATCTGGTGAACATTTTTTCCATATACATCCAATGAATCTTCCTCAATTTATCTTAATTCCAATAATCATTTTCCATCATAAGTCAAAAAAAATTTAAAAAATACATATCAAGGAAAATATTCTAAAATTAATATTATTCTAAGCTATCAATAACTTCTCTTTCTCTAATAATCATAACAATTTACCAGAAATGTTTTTCTTCCCCTTAAAAATAAAAAATAAAAAGTGTTACCATTTTTTTATATAAGGCCCCAGCCTTAAACCTTACATAATCTTGAGTTATTACAAGATTACACATTGAGGATCTTTTCAGGTTTAGAGTTTTAGAGAATTAGATCATGAATCTTGCATTACATTCCATATTTAACCAAAGTGGTTACATAAAAGATAGTATTCATTCTTCCTATCAACGAAAACATATTTAAAATAAAACATGGATTCTTTCTTGACACATCCTTGACACTATCATCACATCATGTACCTTTCCCTTGACCTGTGAAAAACATTTCAAAAACATGGGATGAGCATAAAAAGCTCAGTAAGGGTTATAAAAAATAAGGAAAGGAAACATGAGTTCATATGTACATAAGAATGAAATCATACTTTACCCATAAAACATAGGTACTTTAACATACCTCATCAAATCAATAATAAATCAAATAATCATAAGACATAAAGGTAACTTGAGGCATTCATAACATTCTTACGTAGGGAGTAACCCTCTTGGTTACGTTTGGAATACCCATCATAGTATATTCCCTAAATCTCTTCAGAGAAACTTTAACGTTTCACTCCTTCGCGTTACCCAATGTATTGGAGAGCTATATCGGGCTCACCTGCCCTTATTTTATCACAGAACCACCCATATTTATAATAATGCCCAAGAACCATAACATAATCGTATCACATAAAATATGCATAAAGGAAACATAACATTTCCACATTTCAATCACAAGATATCAATAGAACACATTGATATAATAAAAACATTATGAAAACCATTTTCAATACCAAAATAAAAGAAAAGTAAAACATGGTATTTATTTTTCTTTTAAAAAGAATGTATGGCTTGTAGAGGAAGCCGAAACTCAAATAATGGTCACGGCGGTGGAGAAGTCGTTGTCACCGCATACGTACGACAAAACATTCCTTTTTTTCATTTAGTAAAACACTTCGTATAAAAAATATTCCTTTTGGATAAACATAAAAGTCAAAGGGGTTTATACACTGTATAAAAGAAAGTTGTGTATAAAATAAAATATGCCTCAATGAAAGGAGATTGAGACGAAGTCCCATACCTCGGGTCCGACTTGACTCGATCGTTCTTTAATGTCCTGAATAATAAACTTGAGTTAATTTATACCTTCCTAAGAACCTTTTTTAAGTTCATTATTCCTTTTATATCACTTATTTCTATGTCATGAACACTATGTAATTATTTAAGTTAATAACGGTCGTTTTAACGATCATTGGTACTTGAGTAAAAAATAAACCCTTTATAATTACAAGTTGTTCATGTATCCATTATATCCAGAATTATAATCATGGTGTATATATCATATATATCCATTATATACATGCATTTATATTATTACATAATAATTTAGAGGTAAGAAATGAAATTCACTGTTCATGGAGACGGTAAGCCGTACGTACGCATGAACGCTACTTTCATTTCTATTTCGTATTTTATAGAATGGAATCATAATGATATAAAGGTATATTATAATTCCAGTATAATATCATATATAAAGGTTTATAGACTTGTTGTGGTCTATCTGCTGATCTTGGATATTTGGCATTTAAATGCTGTTTTTTTATTTCCTAGAAGATCTCCTAGTTGGTACAGTTAGTGGATAGCCAAATGGGTTTAGCCTTGCAGGAACTTCTATGCCCATTTCAACTCTACACTTCTCTCCTTTTGATTCTATCTTTGTCTGCTCAACTTGGATTGGCCTGTTTCCTATGGTCGTTTGAAACCTTTTGCTGGAACCCTTGATGGTTGTTTGTAGCATTGTTTGAGTTTCTGCTTTCAACCAGTCTACTGATTGTGAAACAGTTTGAAGGCTGCTTTTTGATTTATGACATAAACTAGACTTCTAAATCCGGTTGTTTGGTTTTTTTATTGTTGCTTTAAGAGGATTTTTTGGTCTGCTTCTTTGATGCATTAGCAGATTGAATCATATGGTTTCTTTCTGCTCGATGTGAATGAGTTGGATGGATGAATCACTACCGCTCTGGTTTCTGTTCTGAATTGAAAGATAGTTTCCTCTTGGAGTTTGGTTTCATTTTTCCTGCACTCTTGGAGTTTTGACCTCATGCTGTTTGGCTTTGCCAATGATTCTGAGTTGACAGCTGGTTTAGTTTTGCATTTTGGTTTGGAAAGTGCACACTCTACCTGGATTATTTTGTTGCTTGCAGATGATTGCTTCAAGGATGGGCTATTTTCTGGATTCTGTTGCAGATTGGTGACTTTTATATTATGATTGGTGACTTTTACAATATGGATTGGTTCGGCTGGTTTGCACTTGCTGCTTGGATTTCAAACTGTTTGCTGGTTTGGAATTTTCTCAGAATTTTAGATGATTTTCATGCTTGGTTTGCTGATTTTGTGACCTATCTGCTCTCAAGATGTATTGAAGGGATGGAATATACTATTCATAATGCTTTATTTTCTGCTATTTTTTATCAGAATCTATCTTTTTGATTGGTGGTTTTCTTTGATGAGGATGCTGATATATGCCCTTGATGGAGCATTTTTTTAGTTCTTGATGGAAAGATCTTTGATGGCTGATCCTGGATGGAAGATCCCTCTTCCTTTTGAAGGTGCTCATTTTGTCTGTCGGTTTTGTTCTAGTTTGAGAATCATTGTAACCCCTTAATTCCCCGCTGGAGTAAGCTCATTACTCCTCGTGTTTTGTATTGAAACTGTTTTAATTTAATAAATTCCTTTGATGGCATGAACTAGGAAACTAGTTCATGTCATCACTTTTATAAAAAAAATAAAAAAAAATAAAAAATAAAAAAAACATATTTCCATCCTTTATACGTCCCACGTATGGTATTTAACGAATCAAATCACTTTGAGGGGGCGGTAGTCTGCACTTCCTTAAATGAAGATATCGTGTTTACCCATAATGGAAACCATAAAGGTATTCTAAAAATGAAAAATACAGAAGCTTAAGGAAAACATAAACATATTTCATATCATATATAAATATAGTGACATATTAATGGCCAACTTTGAAGGTGTTACAATAATGTTAAACAAGCATCGTTTCGGGAGGCATAAATTCACCTTCCACGGAAACAGTATGTTCATTAACCATTAGATGTAGGTGTTTGTATGTGTAGCTCGAATCATTCTTATAACAACATCCTAGTATATTAATGATACTGGAGTTGTTACAAAAGAAATGAATAAAAAGAGTTTAGGGGGTTGTAGAAGCAAAATAAAACAAAAGGACTCAAGTGAAGACATTACCTTAAAATCGGGTAACTCCCTTTGGTTTGAGCTCAAAGGCTTCTTGGGAAGCCTTATGCCCATCGTTAGGATTCAAGGTGTAAGATAGGGAAGTGGAGAGACAAAATGGGCAGGGTTTGGCCGAGCCAAAGGCTTTGGGAGTGTGGGTAAGGAGGTAGAGGTGGGGGCCTTTTATAAGAGGATAGGAGGGTCACTATTGGAAAGTAAAGAAATATTACTTTATTTGAAAATGAGTTTCGGATTTAAAAGGTCCCACATTTATATAATTCGAGGATAAGGTGATAAGGGTTCGAAATATACCCACCCAATAGGTTTTGGACATGTTTAAGTCATAGTTCTTCCATTATCTTCTTATTTTGTTTAAATCCTTTATTAATGAGGTAATTGCTGCATCATCATGATGTCATAAATAATTTAATTTATATAAAGTCTAAAAATTATAAAAAACTACTATAATGTAGGAAATCCTTTTAGTTTTCCAATGAATATTCATAGTCAAAAATCTGACTTGTATGACCCCATTTACAAATTGTTTTCGTAAAACATATTATGTTTGTGTCATTTTTACTTTTTCATTAAATAAAAAGTTATTTATGTCATTTCCCAAGAAAAGTGGCTCCATGGGGTCCCCAAGTTGACCCATGGATTTTACTGGTCGGACATGACACATCCAATTAGGGTAGGACATGTGTCAAGCTCATCTCATACTATTAACATATTATTTTTACCTTAAACTACACTAATTACCACTAATCGCGATGAAAAACTTAATATGTTGCTATTCACCAAAAATTTATTTTAATCCCATTGGGCCACATTTTACTTTTTAATGACAACCATGTATGTCGGATTTTTGAAAATCAGATCATAGAGGTGGTAAAATTTCATTTAAACGAAAAATCAGTTTCTTTAACTACCACTTAGTGGTTTCACTATTCATCAAAAATTGAAGTTTTTCAGAAAGATACCAAAACTTCACCCTAATCTATATTTGATATTATGAATTCAAAAATGATGTCTATTTTAAAAAATTCAAATCATATAAGTTATATTAATTAATTGAATAATTAATTCCCGCTGTCATGACAAATAGCGTGTTTTTATGAAACAATAAGTATCCAAAGATTGACACCAGTTTAAGTCCAATTTCAAAGTGAAATTGATTCCAATGACCACTATTGGATTAAATGGTAAAAATATATTCTAATTTTATTTTAAAACCAATTCAAAAGATAATCTAATCATATAAATAAATTTTATTAAAAAGCAGTTTTGATGTAAAATGCAGTATTTTTAACTATTCATTAAAAAATGAACATTGTCAGAAAAATACCAAAAATTCACACAAAGTAAGTTTTGATGTCCCAATCGTAAAGAATAAGTTTATTTTGACAAAAAATATCTTATAAAATTGTCAAAATATAGATTCAAAAATGGTTTTCCATCAAAAGGCAGTAAAACAATCTTTTAAAAATATTAATGTATTCCATGCTTAAAATTGGATTTATTTTCATTTTAAGCCTCTAAAACACTATCTAATTCATTAATAGACATAGATAAAAATATCTATTATTCATTACATACTTGGGATGTTAAATTTTAACTGAAAACCCCATATGATTGATTATCTCCAACAAGAATTTAATCCTTACCTTAGCTACCACTAGTTCAAATGATCAAATAAATAATGGAGGGTGATGGTTTATTAAATGATCCAATATATACATCTTCCTTTTTGGTGAACAATCTCTCTCTCTGTCTCTCATAAATTCAACCACCATTTATATTTTCTTTTAACTAATCCATCACAGTGAAAATCTGCTCTATTCTAATTCCTACCATTCTAGGTTTTTTATTTAGAAGGATTTAATCCACTTAGTGAATTCAAACTTAATTTTTCCAATTTTCATTGAGGAAATATATTCTGAATTTGTATTGTTTATATGAAGAAACATGGTAATATATATTCAATATTACGATAACCAAAATTTTTTGTCTCATAATAATATTTACTTTTATTATCCTTACTAAAAGATTTATCTAAACTAACCTATGGTATCAACTATAAGGAACTTATATTTGACCAAACTATAATATAATTTTTATACAATAATTAACATTCTCACATTTAGATGATATTTTCCTGTTTAGATTTTTATATTATTATGTCTTAACTCTAACATTATAAAACCATATAATACATGATTCATACTTCTTAGTATCCATTTTTCAATAGAGTAAAACTTTTAATAATAATTTTTTTTCATGAAAAATATTTATGATATTGAAAGTAACTTCTTATTTTTCTTTATTAATTTTTAAAACCTATGGAAATTTTTTTAAAACATCAGATGACTATAAAAACCACAGTAATGGTCATAAAAAAGAAACCTATTAGAATATTTTAAAATCATTACATCATAAAGAGAGTTTTCACTTAACATAGTAAACATTAAACCCATCTCAAATGAACTTCAATGGTTAATGTTTTACATAAACACATTACAAGAAAACAAAATGGAAAATATTAATCAAGTGGGTTTCATTGAAAACATTAGAACCCACAAATATTTTTCCTTGAAAACAAACATTTTTACCATAAATGGGAATAATACTTCCTTTAAAAAGAGAATATTATTAAATTTTTAAATAAAATTATTTACATGGAAAATCATTATAATGAATATTAATTTCAATTAGGTGTCCTGCGACAACATAATTCTTGAACCCCTACAAGAACCATCATTGTGGGAATAGTAACATTATCAACTTCCGACATAATTATTTGGAAATCCTAATCACTACCCAATGAATTTGAGAGTTATATTGGGATATCCTGATTAGAAATAATTTCCAAGGAATATATTATTAATGAAACACATGAAACATTTCATTACTATAAAAAACTCATAAAAATATCCTTTTATATCTATTGGTAAAGAATTTATACATATTGATATATCCCTCTTCTTTTAAACCCCATTTTCAAAATGAATATAAACTAAAGAGAGATAAATTTTTTTATTCAAAGAGATAATA
Organism: Viscum album; assembly: GCA_963277665.1. NCBI lineage: Eukaryota > Viridiplantae > Streptophyta > Magnoliopsida > Santalales > Viscaceae > Viscum > Viscum album. The sequence goes on from OY728162.1 coordinate 481,930,612, forward strand.
GAATATTGTAAATGGAGAAAAACATAAAATAAAGGTAATAGTATTTATAAAATTCATTTTTATCATATACTTTAAAAAAGAACATTCCATTTGTTGTTTGTAAAGAAATCCAAATTGTTCTATAAAAAATATATAATAATATTTCATTTTAAAAAATTTGAAGGAAAGTAAAAATAAACATAAAATGTATTTTATAATTCATTTATTTCCAAATAAATACATATTAATTTATTTTTTATGAATATTTACTTGGAAGAATAAATTTTCTCAAATAAATATTTAAAACATTTAAAATGTTGTTTTAAGTTAAAGTGTACCTTATATTCAGTATGACTCATCACATACATTCTTTACCATCACTAATAATAAACATATGTTATTTATTTATTTATTTAAGAACATTTTCATGTTATTTATTAATCTTATTTTAGTTTTACCATTTTATATTCAATTAATTAATTAATTAACATCACATTGGACATTTTGATGATATTCAGATCATATGTACAAAATGACTTTGGTATGATGACTATAGTGTATGGGTTCATTAAAAAATAATCTCTATAGTAATAATAAATAAATTTTTATTATTTTCATTGATAAAATATTTTTTTTAAATGAACCATGAAATATGGTTATGAAAAATGAACTATATTACAATCCTGGAGATGGTAGATCATCCATATACATGAGTAACATATCCACATTTAAAAAATCATTATAGATAGAAGGTTATTATTATTTTATATTTACATAATAAAAATTAAAATATAAATATCATATTATTTTTTAAGTAAAAATATATATTCCAGACTCATGATTTGGTAATGAAAAACAAATCACAACGTTTTGTGGAGTTGGTAATCCACTCATACTCTTTAACGACGTTATTAATTATCAATGAATGGAAAGGTAAGAAAATACATGACATAGTAATTTTCCATAATACTAAATATTTATTCTAACATCATGCATATACATAAATCACAACATAATAAATAGCTGTGAGAGGTGGTTTTTTGAAAATGAATTAAATTAGATTATGTAGAGGTTGTCTATCGCACACATGATTTATGGTTTCATTTCCCATTTGATGGAGGATGAGATGGATAAAAGTTAATAAATTAGAATAATAACAAATATTTATATTTAAGATAATGATGTTATTATATCATCATAGATATATAATATTTTAAGGTTATATATGACGAAATAAAATGAATACTATTGGTTAAAAACAATAAGTTTCCTTCAGGAAACAAATTATGGTTTTCAAAAAATGATTCCTACGATGGTTTGATGATAACAAAATTGATATAGGATATGGGTATATATGTAAGTAAGGTATTTGAGTAGGTATTTTCTAATCCAATGGATTTTAATTGTGAATAAAAGAGTATATAAGGATCCCTTTAATAAGAGAGGGGATGATAAATCATGGAATTTTTTAATGTATTAAATAAATATAAATTTTATATCAAGTTCAAATGGATCCAAATTGACATTAGTAATATATAAGATGAGTATGTTTCTAAATCCTTTTATCCAATAAAAAATTGCACAATTCTAGGTGATGTTTTCCCCTCTTAACATTTTGTTTTAAACCTCCGTTAACCCTTTTGACACTAGTAAAAATATAACTTATACCAACAGTTTCAAACTATTAGGATATCCATGAAAATAATAAGGATATGCTATCCTAATGGTTTCAAAAAATACTTCGTATGTGGGCTATCAATATTTACCTATACCAACGATTTACATCTTACCATTTGTATATGGTGGTTAGGATTTTAATTTCCCAATGGTTCACAATGAACTTTTGTTATAGGTTATTGGAATGTTATTTTAATAACAGTTTAGTTTTAACTTTTTGAATAGTGGTATACCGAAAGTTTTGAAACTATTGGTCTTTACCCCCCCAAACTCAGTAACCTGCAACATCCCTACTCAGTAACTTATAAGAACCACTAAAAAGCTCCACAATGTACTCAACACACATAACACATATAATGAAAATAGAAGATGATTGGGTCTAATGTTATCAAAATAAAACACATGTAACGAAACCAATAGAACAAAGTTAATACACAGATCCAGTAATAAAACCAATGGAACATCCTCTGATAGAAACAAACCAATACATAAATAATGATAACAGAGAAAATCAATTGATGTATTTAACAATTGATAACTAACATACCAAATATCATATCTATTCATTCATACCAAATCCTAAAAAAATCCATAAATATTAGTAAAAAATGTTATGGATTTATATTTCTTGGATCACCATCACTATCATCACCTTTATCCTTGACCTCATCCTCATCCTTAGGTCCTTCATCATCCTAACCATCATCCTTGACCTCTTCCTCACGGTCATCCTCACCATCACAATTGCCAGTAATGTCTTTGTTTGGACCACCACTAGGAAAAATTATTGATCAACCATATAATGTTTGAATCCTAAACATATATGCATCAAAATATATAGTGTTATCTGGTTTATATGATGAATATAATACTTCCATCAGTTTCATAAATTTAGTATTTTCCAGTTGAGCATGTTCTTCCGACTGTATGACCCTTTTTTGGGCTTTTCTGTTATATCCCCAACCGGTGCAACATGTTCTGACTCAGTGTTACTAGAACCTACAACTGATGTGGTCCAATACCTATTTTGGATATTACACATCTATAGACAAAAATGTACTCTTCCATAGTAATCATATTTTAGAACATGATGTATTTGATCATTTGAGCCAATGTTGTTAGTTTTCTAAGCATCAAGGGCCTCCAAAACCGACTGTAAAAAATATAAATAGACTATTTAGATAAAAAATTGATATTAAAATTTCAATTGAAAAAATTAAAACTTATAATTTGTTTCTGTTTCTATTCATTTATCACACATACAACCTTTTTCAATTTACTAAAGAAAAATGGTTTTTTCTCGAGGCACACATCCTTCATTATTTAAAATATCCATCTAAATGACCTTGTAAATAAGTACAATGAGTTGAATCAAGATAAAATTAAAAAACTATATAAACATAATCCAATATAATGTTTCAAGACATAAATTCTATGAATGGAATGGAAATTAAATAAATAAGATCACAATATGTTCATAAAGGGATGTTAGAGGAGGAATAACCCACTAAAATCACAAAATTAAATCATGATACAATTAAAAATTATCATGATGTAAAATACACTGAAATTTTAGATTTGAATAACTTTAGTCTTTCTAAAATTCTTCAAAAAAATTATTATATTAAATAAATATATATATATATTTCAAATTTAGTGTATTTTTTAAAAGGGAGTTATAAAAATTTAGGAATATTATTTAACCATTGAGATATTAAATTATGTGGATCATTTTTGGGTTAGATCAATTTTTGAGTTATGTCAATTTGGATCAATTCACTTCATTTTTTGTTTAATTAATTTTAATTTGTTTGGATCAATTAAAACATGTCTTTGAGGGATTAAATTAGATTTCAGTAAATCAAATATTGTAGAAATTGTGCATTAATAAAATAATTTACTCCTAGTTAGTGAATAATGTAAAAATTCCCAAGGGGGAGATTATTGACCCCACATGGTGTTGCAGATAATTTTTTCTCAATAACCATAAAGTCAGTTAGATTGATTTTTATATGTGTTGAAATGATAGTATTGAGTGAGGTACACATGAATGTACCAATTATATATTGTTTTTTGAATAATGGACGTGGATTGAAGAAACACATTGAATAATATAATTTAGTTGTTTTCATAATTCAAATAAATAAAGAAGAATCTGAGTTCTTCCCACTATTTTTTATAGAAACGGAGATATAATTTGACATAATTAATTTAGATATTTTCATAGCGATTTATTCACATATGGTGAATTGATTGATTTGTATCCAATATTTCAAAGAGACTACCTATCTATAAATTATTGGAAAATAATGTAAAACATTTTAGGAACCTACATGAATGTTTAAGTACAAAATCAATTTAATAATATTTTAGATGTTTTAAGGAGTTTATGTGTTGATAATAGTTCCAAAGGGTATTAATAAATTTGGACCTTATATCTCTACTAGGTAGTTGATAAAGCTATATGTGAAGTTCCATTATAAGTATTATATTATTAATAAGACTGATGTTACATGTTTAATATAAATGGATAATGTTTGATAAGGATTTAATTTGGATCACGATCCCCCAATAAGGTTTTAATAATTCTTCTATTGAGTTGTAGAAGTTCATGAATATTGAGTGAAGTTGGAAATCATACATAATATATATTTTTAGGGTTAAAAAGTTTTCAAAGTTTACATTCTCACTAATATATGAAATATTCATCAATTGGTTACAAAAATGTTTTATAGAATTTAAAAAATTCATAAATGGTTACATTGTGATGCATGTCATATTTTATTTTATACATAAGGTTTTTCATGTTACGTAACATATTTTAGAACATAAAAAATATATATCAAGGATCTAAAAATTTGATAAAGTAAAGGAAAACACCACACTCTAATACGTAATATATCTAATATAGAATATAGTATTCTATCATAGTGAGAAATATAAATTTTATAGAGTTCAAAAGTGACACATATGATATTTTGGTTGATATGTAATATATTTCATATAATTTTTAAGATATTTCAATTGATAAATAAAAAATTCTATAGGTATATTTGATTTTTTTTAGTGAATATGAAAACAGTTTGAACCATATGTATACATAATAGTGAATGTCATATAGAAGTATATTTATATTGGTTGATTAAAAATTCCATATGATACATAAAGGTTAAACAATGGAAAAAAGACAATGTATGACCCCAGAAGTTGTGAAATATTTAAAAGTGTATGCTCATTCAGATGAAATGTTGGTATTTGAAGAAAGACTGATAGATTACAGATCTGAAGCAGATATCAAGTCGATGCTTCCATGTAACCTACATAGTTGTCTGATATTGGGTTCAAGGATATATCCCTATGTACAATACTTCATGATTATAAAAGGGAAGACATTTTCCTATTGTATAATAACAACTTTACAGTTTGGTCATAGTCTTCTATATTAGAGTTGAACCCCATGACAAAATCATTGAATTCATTATTGTTTTATATTCCTACTTATATTATTTTAATGAAAACAAAAATAATGGATAGGTAATGATAATCAACAATTAAATCGGTTGATATATAAAATAAAGGTTTCAATTAATGAAAAGTGAACACACTTTCAAACAAGGTCTATAATGAATCACGTGATTTATGTGAGGTAGAATTGAATTCCTCTCAATTATCGAATGTTCCATGGTGGGGTAATTTCTTATAAATCCCTAGCTTTCTGATGTTCAACCTAATTTTTGTAATGATAGAGTAATTTCAAATATTTTTCTTTAAATTTATACATCATTGAATACATTTTTTGTTGTGAATTTTTTTTGAGAGAAATATACTTTAGGTCACCAGAAGGTTGTAAAAAATTTCATGAATTGAGGGCATGTACATCTATAAAACATTACACAATCTTATTGAGGATGAGATTGAAATTTAGGTGAATATACCAATGAAAGGTGGATCTAGAATTCATACTATCGAATGGAATCACCATATAAAAACATACTCCTTGAGGTGCCCCAAAGATTATTACTTATGCACATATAGAACCGATTTAGTTATTTTTATATCTAAAATAGCCATAAATGAAGGATAATTGTTGAAATTTTGATGTTACATTGATAAATAGTGTTACGATTAGTATTGGAATGTTTTATTTTTAGGGAATTATGGTTTAAATCCCTATTTTCAATATATAATTCCATGGTTCTTTTCCTCTATATAATAGAGGTCATATTTTAAACCCATGTATGGCATTTAACATCAATAATGAAATTATCCTTGAGGAATTTTCAACCTCAGTCTCCACTAGGGTACTATGGGATGGATATATCTTTCCTACTACCTAATTGAATCCATGTTAGTATGTTGGTAGACCTAAATTATAGATAATAACATATTGTTCCAGACATAAAACCTTTGTATAGTTTCAAGAATACACATCTTAGTGTTATATATAGAAGGATGTAAATTTATGCTCTTTCTCATCAAAAGTTATTACATCACATGTCAATGTGGTTAACGAGTCATATTCCATAACCAAATTCACATACTTGAGTCCATTTAAAAAATTAAAATACATCATCAAATGATAGTAGATAAAATCAATTTTCATATCCCATATCCTCATCATGAATAGGGGTAGATTCAATTAATTAACTCCACAAAATTGTATATGGCATGTATTTTATTGGTTGAGAATGTAATTTCTTTAAGAGGAAAATATTTCATTTACCTAAATCGATAACATGTGAATAGAGGTGAAGGTTCACATACCCTATGTTCTCGTCTTTAAATGTATTTTCATTTGATTGAATTTTATTAAATGTATTTAATATATTCTAATCAACCCTAGATTTTGGTAAGTATTATCAATATAATGTTTAATGTTCATTGGAATCAGAAGGATCTTCTCCTGTATTAAGGAAGGTAGCTTAATAGATATGTCATATCACCCATCATAAAATAAAGAAGTATTTTTTGAATTTCTTCAATTATTAGGTTTAACTATTTGATTCCCTAAAAGTAGAATTATTTCTTTTTTATGATGGATAGGAATAGTATGATTTCCCATAAATCATTCCAAGGACTAAAATGAGAGGATTCCAATATTTTAGATAATTTAATCATCACCACAACATAAATCTTTGGTAATTTTTCTTCCCTATTATAATATCATATGGTGAAATTTTAGACATTAGTTGATTTATAGATAAAGTTATCATGAAAAATGTACTGTTACCTAAAAATTAATGGAGTATTTTCATCCCTGATTATATAAATATGCACTACATTGTGGATATGAAGAAACAATCTAAGTACATTAGTGTCTTACCGGCTTCCTCTAATGGTCCTGCCTCATAGTCCACAATAATGTGTGGACGTATGTCATATCATCCCTATTTTTTTATTTTTTCCTAATGATTCCCACAAAAATAAATAATATAAAAGTGTGTTTAATTAAAATCATTTTTATTTTCATTTATAAAATGAAAATTTTATTAATACCTTCAACTAGGTACTCATCAAATGAATAATCATTTTCAGATAATATTCTACTAGAAAGTCATCCATGATAGGTGCTGCCTCTAAATATATTCCAACTCAATAATTCCATACCTATACAATTCACACTTATATCCTCTCCAAAGCTCACCTAATTCTATAAGTCATGATCTCCTCATAGCCACAACATTAGGAAAATTTAAATAAGCTTGAAAAAATATTAATTCAAAAATATATAATAATAATATAAATTTAAATGCAATGAATTTTTTTTCAAAAATTTATGACCAAATTTTATCCTTTATTTTATTTGGAACGTTTTTTTATGAGAGTGGATTTATGGGAATGAAGTTTGTGTATTTGGAAAGAATCACTGAAAGACTCATAGATTCATGTCCTATTTTTCTAATAATTTATTTATCATCATTATACTCCACCATCAGCTTGGTGTGGTGGTTCAACAATAAAAGAATGTGTGTATTCCCACGCCACTTATCGGTAGATACATCTATTAAATAATAAAAACAAATATTATATCAATACATATTATAATGGAAATAAATAATGATAATTTTTTTACTAAGGTTCTTTATATAGAGCTGAGGTAGTCTGATCTTTGGGCGTCACTGGATCCCCTGTCACTAAAGGAACATCAACCTATAAAGATGTAGTGGGTAAATGTTTAATATCCACATGGTCATAAAGTGTTAGATAAGTGGTCAAAGAATCAGGAATGTAGTAGCCTAGGGAGAGGGGGGTAGAAGGAAAATAATTTGGAACATATGGATATGAATATTCATAATAAGGATGATGAGTCGGAATCATCAGTAGATGTGGAGAAGAGACATAGGGAGGCTCAGATGAAAATGGAGGTGAAAACATGGGTGGCCTAAATATTCTGGATGTCTGATAGGAAACTCTGGGATTAGAAATTGTGGTAGATTCTATGATGGGAACTCCAGAGCAGCAAGAAGTAGTGAAACTCAGATGCTTCGTGTGAACCTTGCAAGGACCAGCTTTTTTCTGGTATACAAGCTTGCAATCCCAGTCAATCATTGGATGGGAGGATCTTCGTCAAAAATTCCTTCTTCAGTTCAGCTCAACTTTGCCAAAAATGACAGTTTTCGATCATACAAACTGCAAGCAAAGGGAGAATGAAAGAGTCTCTGATTTCATTGCTCGCTGGAATAGATTAACGTATTCCCTGAGTTTAGCACTCCCTCAGGAAGAGCTGTTGCCAATCTGTGTGGCAAATTTGCGTGACGAATTACGCACGCCATTGATCCCTGTGAAATACACAAGAGGGTTTTGAGACATTACTTCAATCACTCAGCAGATTGAAGATTCCCTTATATAGGCTAAGGTTAAATCTCGTGTAATTCCATAAGCTTCAGGAAGGAGAATGGGTAAAGCAGAAACTGCTACAGTTATGCTTAAACAAGTGCCTTTACCTATTTCTACTTCAAAACCTTCATCTTCTCGAAGGGCTCCACCTCCTGAAGACCAACAACAAAGGCCGTTTCATCCAATTGATCAAAGAGATCAACAGCGAAAACAATTTGAGTATTTAAAGAGTAAAACATACTCTTTCGGTAATGAGAAAGTTCCTAGTTACTTCATTTCAGCTCTGGAAAATAATTTGGTTCAATTACCAGTTCCCAAGAGGCCAAACAAGGAAAGAGATGAAGACTGTCCCAATTATTGTACCTTTCATCAAATGTTAGGGAATCCTATCCAGGAGTGTTTTGTATTTAAAGACCTCCTGTAAAATATGGTCGACTTGGGACAAGTCATGTTGAAAGGTTCTTCGACTGAGGTAGCATGTGTTACTGCTACAGTTACAGAGGAGGAAGGTGAATGGCAAGAAGTCAAAAACAAAAATGCACAGAAGTATGATGATTGGATGATCAGAAAGACAATCAACCGGACTCATGCCATTTTGCGAACACAATTAAAGAAACCAATTATGTCTTCTTCCATGAATATTGCGGTAAAAACCTCTTCGTCAGAGGGAAAGTACTCAATGAAATGGTTTGATTCAAAGAAGAAAAAAGAATCAGAAGAAGATGATTATGTGTCAAAGCCTAAATTGTCTTTGACTCTGGCAGAATTTATTCCATATACTTCAAAACCACGAGCACCGCCCCATCAAACGGCACAGCCTAAACAGGCTAGTCAGGCAGAGTCTTTATTAGATGAAGAGTTAATCTTCGGTTCTGTTAATATGATTTAATTAACAGATCCATATTCCAGTCATAATTTCAATTTTTATGAGCCTGAATTCCCTGTATCAAATAAGGGAATCCGAGGATGTTCCCGAGGTTCAGGATACAGGGGAAGAAGTGGATAATTATGAAGCCACTACTCCAATTCTACCCCTTCTAGCACTGTGTATGCAGCAGAAACTCGTGGTAAAGCCCTTCAGCGAGCTCAAAAAGAACAAGCAGGTTTTTCTGCTAATAGCCAACTCAGTATTGGAACAGTTATTTTAGAAGACCGATTGAAGGTTCCATATTCTTTATCTCAGCAAGTAAATGGATCTAATTGGTCTAATCTTACAAAACCAAGGATGTTGCCAACTTCTATACCAATACAAGATGCATCAGCTTCCAAAGCATCTGCTTCCAAGGTACCTGCTAAACCGCATATTCCTGTTGGGAAATGTAGACCATTAGACCAGAAGTATGATATATTGAAACACTTGGCCCATGTACCTGCCAAGTTATCAATTTTGGATGCTTTGAATCTGTCAAATGATCTTCGGGATGCCCTCATCGAAGCTTTGTCAAGTTCTCAGGAGTTTGAAGCTGAAATTGCTGCAGCTGAAGTCTATCACACAGAGAATAATCTTGCATAATGTCATGCGGTGATATCTTTGACTGATGAAGATGAAGATGATGTGGTGCATGGGCACATAAAACCTCTGTACTTATCTAGCAAAGTCAATGGTTTAGATATTCGAAGAGCTTTCATTGACAATGGTTCTGGAGTCAACTTCATGCCCATTCGTACACTTCATCGATTGGGCCTCACGGAATCTGATTTATCTCTTTATACCATGATGTTACAAGGATATGATAAAAATGAACAAGAACCACTGGGCGAAGTTACACTCAGAACTCATTTTTGAGATCTTGTATCCAATTCAGATTTCATGATTGTTGATCAAGACTCAGCTTTCAACGTCTTGCTTGGAAGACCCTGGCTACATCAGTATGCAGTTATCCCTTCATCATACCATCAATGTCTCAAATACTGTTTCAATGGTCATGTTGGAACATTGTATGGTGATAAGGCCCCATTCAAGACATGTGAATCTCAGTACATTGAGGCGGAATTTTATCACATGAAGGGAAGAGAGAAATCTACAATAAATGAAATTACCAAAGTTAATGCTCCATATGGTTTGGAGAAAATTCCAATAAATCAATTTACACATGTGAGTATAGATTATGTGTTACCTATCAGTAAAATTGACAAAGTAGGCCCATATCAAAATACTCTAATGGAAAGATCCATAATGTCAATTACGGAAATTCAGCCAGACGACATGGGAGAAGTTGGTAACCAACCAAACAGTGATGAAAGCACAAGTGGTGACGTCTTCATTTTTTCTGCTGAAATCCAACAGGTCTATACTTCGCCAATCAGGACAGAAAAAGTTATAGCAACATCGGAGGTGAATAATGATTTCAATTCTCAATCCATCATCTCCTCTTTATTTCCCAAAGAAGGCCCTTTATCATCAATAGGGTCGAAAATGGAAGCTTCTTCTTCAAAATGTGCAAATTTTGACATCTCTTCTGATCATGAAAATTTCGTTTTGTCATCTACTATGAAAGTAGAAAAGGAAGAAATAGCACATGATGAAGAGGAAGAGGAATATCTTAGAGATGCTCCTCCAACATTTGAAGAGGGTATCTCTACCACTGTGGATGAACTCAGATAAATAAATCTGGGTACAGAGAAAGATCCACGCCCCACTTTAATTAGTGCGGCCATGACCCTTCAAGAGCAAGAAATGTATACTTCTTTTCTAAAGAAAAATAAAGATATTTTTGCTTGGAACTATACAGAAATGACTGGGCTTGATCCTGATATTGCTACTCATCATTTGGGTTTACCAAAAGAACATCGAGGATTTAAGCAAGCCACGAGAAGAAAACACCCAACTTATGCTTCCAAAATTGAAGCTGAAGTGGATAAGCTGATCAAAGATAACTTCTTCAGAGAAGTTCTGTATCCCAAGTGGTTGGCTAATATTGTCCCTGCAAAGAAGATGAACGGACAAATTAGGGTTTGCATCGATTTTAGATATCTTTATCGGTATTGTCCTTAAGATGATTTCCCAGTTCCAATTACAAAACTCTTAATTGATGCGACGGCTAGCTATGAAGTACTTTCCTTCATGTATGGATATTACGGATATAATCAGATCCGAATGTCCCCAGAAGATGAGGAATCTATAGCCTTCTAATCCCCTCAAGGTGTGTTTTGTTACCGGGTGATGCCCTTTGGTTTAAAGAATGCAGGTGCAACATATCAACGCGCCATGCATCGTATCTTCAAACCTTTCTTAGGGAAGTTTGTTGAATGCTATGTAGACGATTTGGTGGTTAAATCCAAACAACGTTCTAATCACTTGGCTGACTTGGAAGTCATATTCCACAAGCTTCGACAACATAATTTGAAGATGAACCCCTTAAAATGTGCTTTTGGGGTAACCTCCGGAAAATTCCTCGGCTTTGTTGTACACCATCATGGTATTTAAGTCGATCCTGAGAAGACCAAGTCAATCCTTGGTATGTCATCTCCTCATAATTTGAAAGAATTAAGAGGAATTCAAGGACACTTAGCTTATATTTGGCGTTTCATCGCTAATTTGGCAGGCAAAAGTTTACCCTTTACCAAATTATTGAAAAAAGGAGTCACTTACCAGTGGACTGAAGAATGTCCAGAAGCATTTGATGTTCTCAAGAAATACCTCTTGAGTCCACCAGTACTCATGCCACCTGTTGAAGGTAGACCACTTATCCTCTATGTGACAGCTCTAGAGCGATCATTGGGTGCCTTTCTTGCTCAAAATAATGATGCTGGGAATGAAAATAGCCTCTACTATCTCAGTAGAACTATGATTGAAGCAGAAACCCGATATTCAAGTATTGAGAAGTGCTGCCTGGCATTAATCTTTGTAGTTCAGAAACTGAGACACTACCTGCAACATCACGAGGTCCAATTGGTATCTCGCAATAATCTACTCAAATTCTTCCTTAGTCGTCCAATGCTTACAGGACGTCTAGCAAGGTGGGCTGTTATTTTGCAGAAGTTCGACATTCAGTATGTATCTCAAAAGGCAATAAAGGGCCAAGCTCTGGCTGATTTCCTGGCTGAACATCCTTCAGTGGAAGACATTTCTTCAGATATTGAACACCCTGATGAGGAAGTTTTTTTTATTCAAGAGTGTCCTCAAACATAGGAAATGTATTTTGATGGTGCTTCCAGAAGTCCAACAGGGAAGAAAATGGAAAATCCTAAATTCAACAAAGTTGGTTTAGAAATTGCACTCATTTCTCCAGATAAGGCATTGTTACCTTATTCCTTTTTATTGTGGGTAGGTGGTACTAATAATGAAGCCGAATACCAAGCTCTTATCACAGGCTTGGAGTTAGCGCTTCAAGCACAAGTGAAACATTTAAAGGTGAAAGGTGACTCGGAATTGGTCATCAAACTAGTCTATGGGGATTATGCCATCAGAAAAGAAGAGTCAATCCCTTTGTATGATTACATCAGAAAGTTAATGGCAGAATTCCCTTCAGAAACGACATTTTCTTATGTCCCAAGATCACAAAATGCTCAAGCTGATGCACTAGCTAATATAGCCACAGCTCTAACAGATCCAAATCGGGACGAGACAACCATCAGTATTGCCCACCGTCATGCAATTTCACCTTATGTTCAAGCCAGAACAGAGGAAATTAATGAAATTAGTCCCATTCCTGAACCATATGGTCATACTATAGGATGAATGTCACCTATCAGAGAATACCTTCAAAATGGAACACTTACACTTGATAGAGCCGAGAAAGAACAAATCCGGCGATGTGTGGTCAATTTTACTCTTTATGATGGCCCAAACCACCTAGAGAAATTTCTCTACAAATGTGGTTTTGATGGAGTTCTCTTCAGATGCATTGATGGTGAAGAGACAATGGATGTCATGAAAGAAGTGCATGCAGGAGTCTATGGTACCCCCCAGTCTTGACATAGATTGTCTGATCAAATTAGAAGGCTTGGATACTTTTGGCCTTCAATGATACAAGATTGTGTTGATTTCACAAAGAAGTGTCATTCATGTCAAGTACATGCCAACTTCATTCGTCAACCTCCAGAGTTTCTTCATACAACTAAATACTCATGGCCATTTTCCACATGGGGAATGGATGTGGTGGGACCTTACCCTTCAGCTACGGCCAAGCAGTTTAAGTACATTCTTACTGCTACTGATTTCTTTTCCAAATGGACAGAGGTAGTACCTCTCAAAGAAGTCAGTTCTAAATGCATTGTTAGCTTCATCAAGTCTAACATCATTACTAGATTTGGTTTCCCTCATACCATATTGACGGACAATGGCACCAACTTCTGTTCTTCTGAGGTGAAGAAATTGTATCAAGAATACAACATTAAATCCAACCATTCATCTCGGTGTCATGCGGCAGCCAATGGCCAAATAGAAGCCTTTAGCAAGACTCTTTCAAATATACTGCAAAAGATGGTGGATAAAGATAAGAGGTCATGGCCTGATAAACCCTTTCATGCTTTATGGGCTTATCAGACTACCACCCGCAATGCAATGCGGTCAACTCCATATTTGTTGGTATATGGAACAGAAGCAGTCTTGCCAATTGAAGTTAAATTGACCTCACTCAGAGTAGCCATTTGTGATCAGTTATCTACAGATGAGCAATTCCAAAAGCGATTGAATGAATTGGAACGGTTAGATGAGAAACGATTTTGCACTTTACACCACTTGGAAATCTATCAGAATCGAATAGCACGAGCTTTTAACAAAAAAGTTCGTCGTCGTTCATTCATTCAGGGAGAATTAGTATTAGTTCTCAGAACACCAATGATACCAGGAAAGAAACCTCCCATGCTTGAGCCAAAACGGGAAGGACCTTATTCAATACATATGGTCTACTCTAATGGAGCTTATTCATTAATCTTGATGGATGGAGAACTCATTACTACTCCAACTAATGCCATATTTTTGAAGAAATATTTTTGTATAAAATACAAAGTATTCACAAGATGTCCCCGAAACATGACACTAAACTGTGCAGCACCAGTTCATCCTTGTTATATGACGTTAAACTATACAGCAATGGTCCAGTATGACCTTAAATTGAATCTTTGTCCCACACGACGTTAAACTGTGAAAAAGTTCCCTAAATGGTCCAGTATGACCGTAGACTGCAACTAGGTCCTTTATGACCTTAAACTACATCATCAACGGTCCATGCATATGACCCTAAACTATTTGCAAGTCCCTTACGTCCAGCAAGTCGTTAAACTGTGACATCCTAACTACATGATGCTAAACTGTATAAAAGTCCCTTACGTCCAGCAAGACGTTAAACTGTGACGTCCTAACTACATGATGCTAAACTGTATAAAAGTCCCTTACGTCCAGCAAGACGTTAAACTGTGACGTCCTAACTACATGATGCTAAACTGTATAAAAGTACCTTACGTCCAGCAAGACGTTACACTCTATTGTTCCCATTTTCCTAACTACATGACGCTAAACTGTACAGAAAGTTCATAATATGTCCTACAAGACATTAAACTGTATTTTGTCCCTGCTACATGACACTAAACTGCGCAACACCAATAGTCCTAACTGCAAGACTTTAAACTACATAGTCCCTTTATATGTCCTACATGACATTAAACTATGCATCGTTAAGGTTGTTGTTACCTCTTCTTTCACACACCGAGTATGACTCACGTGAGCTTAGAGAAAACCTCAACCGTAACACTCTCTTTGGGCCGCTAACCATGTATAAGCCCCAACAACATTTTTTTTATTATTAGATCGTTGTACCCAAGAACAACTTGATCATTAATTCATTCTTTAATTTAACTACAAGGACTTTTATCCTTGCCTTCCAGGTTGGGTACATAGGCAACCTCCCAAGGTTCAATCCCAAAAACAATCTCTTCACATCGGTTCACAACCATATGATGTTGATTCGTGAAACCGCCCCTAAAATCAATATCTTTACATTGATTCACTTTCATCCTTGTTATATGATGTTAAACTATGCAACACTTTTGTCCGGTACGACAATAAACTACAATACTCTTTGATTTCCTCATTTGAGAGAGAACTATTATTGACATTGATTTTTCAATCATGTTTCATTTCAAAAGACTACGTGCATACATGGTAATGCCTAAACTTTTTATCTCAGGTTAAACCATCATTGCACTAAAGTCCCCTTTCACCCTTCACATGTACGAACCAAATTTGTACAAAGGGTAGTTCTAGAACTACGTGGGCTTGATTCCCATCCTTATGGGATACGTATGAATGTTCGAGTATCCCTCGAATCCAGCCCCAAGTCTTTTGGGCCTAACCCCAAATTTCACTTTCAGTCCCTTGGCTGAAAATTCCTCATGAAAACACACACTGTGTATTCATTATTATGGTCTGAACTCTATGACCCTAAACTAAGATCTCTCATGCTTTCGTCCTGCACGATGTTAAACTGCATTTCAAGAACTACATATGGCTTGATTCTCATTCTTATGAGATACGTAGTGAAGTCCAAAATTTCAATTCAGGACCCAGCCACAACATGATTATGGTTATCATTGACCTATGTATCTCTATATACATTGGACAATACCCATCTTTATGTGTTATAATCCAAACCTTAAATATTTTCAGATCTTCATAACCCTTTTCATGACTTTTAGTCACAAAAATGTCAAGATTCTGAGAATTCTTTTTGCCTGACTATGCAGTACGTGCCCATAGGTGGCCTTGCATAAACAGTCCACATAACAGACTTGTTAGCCAAAATATACTATTTTATTTAACTATGCAGCCAATGCCCTTAGGTGGCCATGCATAATTCAACCCCCTAATGGGTTTGTTAAATGATAGTAACTTCATTCATGGGAAGAATACCTCTTTTTTCCTTATTTTTCTTAAACGACAATATGTAGGGATACGCAAAAAAATAGCCATCCTTAATATATTTGTCCCATATCCTTTTTCATGATCTGAAAGTATTCAAGTCTATGGTTTATTCTTCTTCCCTACATTTGGGTCAGACCTTCGTAGGAGTGATATCCATCCAGTTCTTCGATAATCTTGTCTGGAAATATCTTCTCTATATTCAAGTACCTATTTCCATACAAAAAACTCTATACTTTAGAAAATTTGAATCTCCATAAACTTTCACTGGCTTTTAGCACTAGGAAAGTAAATTTCTGAGAGTTCTTTTTCCTGACTATGCAGCACGTGCCCATAGGTGGCCTTGCATAAACAGTACACATAACATACTTGTCAGCCGAAAGATGCTATTTATTTGACCATGCAGCCAATGACCTTAGGTGGCCCTGCATAATTCAACCCCCTAATGGGTTTTGTTAAATAATAGTAACTTCATTCTTAGAAACTACTTCTTCTAATGCCTTTTAGCTCTTTTTTATATCATTCCTCAGATTCAAATATTCTTAAGCCATAGTTTACATAATTTCTCTCATACTTGAGTATGGTAATATGTTTTCAGATAAATTTTCAAGGAATTGAATCAATTTTAATCGATTTTGGTCAAAGCTATTTCTACCTTAAACATTATCCCCTTTATGTCCGGCATGCATGACTTCAAACTGCCCACAAAAGACAAAGGAATTATGAATAAAATTCAAGTTCCAACTCACTAAATATAAATTGTTTTATGATTTAGGTAATATTGAGAAATTAAAAGGTTCAAAGGTTGTAGGGTTATTTGTAATAATCCTAGTAAAAATCAAACTATGCTTACTAGGCCCATTAGTTTAAGTAAATTTGAAGAAGGTAGTGAAAGAATGCAGGTACAAATGATTGAAGATGAAAGTGTTTTTCATTGATACACAAGAGTTAGAAGGACATCCACAGACTGGAGTCTCTTCTCTTTTTCAAGAATTACAAGAGGCTTTCAACATAACACTTCATTTGATTTACGGCATCCCGAGCTTCATCAGCAACCACCTAGAATTCATTCATTCAACTGGATACAATAAGAGATGCAGTGATACCAGCTCTTCTTGGAACAATTGTAAAAGGATGTTCTTGAGTGTAGTTTGAGAAAAGTTTCTGCTGATCAAACAGTGACTCTGTTTCTGTCCAAGAGACTTGGAAGAT
The DNA here is from genome assembly GCA_963277665.1 of Viscum album. NCBI lineage: Eukaryota > Viridiplantae > Streptophyta > Magnoliopsida > Santalales > Viscaceae > Viscum > Viscum album. The sequence continues at coordinate 481,948,178 of OY728162.1, forward strand.
GGATACATGGATTTGAGAATGGGGCATTGGAAGTAAAGATCCATTTGGAGAGATTACTCTTTTCAGATATTTCTCTAATACAATGTTTGTCGTCTCTCCAACAACCGGTAGTGGAAAACATTTCATCCCATGGGTTTTCCATTTTCATATCTGCAAGGAAATGACATGGAGGAAGAATTTGAAAGTTCACACCATTTTTGTTGCTCTTAATTCACAACATAACCGAAATGAAGGAATAGCAGCGCAGCTGCATTTTAGGTGGATAGTTCTTTGAATCTAGAACATTGATTCCTTGCAGGTGACCATGACCATATAGAGGCAGGTAGATGCTCTGTGGGAAATTAAGATAATATTTCTTCAAGTGCTTAGCCAAATCTGGGAGAGTGCTGTTGCAGATATCATAGTAATCATGGCCAATGATTTTCATCATGTCATCAATCTGCTTGCTAGATAGTTCATCAGACGTTTTAATTCCCATAGGAGCCATTGAATCTGCCCAAAAGTTGAATAAATTAAACTCTTAAATGGGTTTATTTTAAATAAAATTTGTGAAAGAATTCGAAAAAATGGCTAAGGCATTAAGGTGCGCATGTCTAAACATGGCGTGCAAGTATTCGTGTGCCGCGTTAGTTTATGACGCGCAAGTATAAACCGCGAAAGTACAAATACCTTTACAGTAGTGCGACATGAAGGAAAACCGTGGAAAACAGAGCAACCTGCACGGATAAGGTGATCTGCGCGGAGAGATCTCGAAGGTATGAAGTCCGGAAATCCAGATGCTTGTATAGAAGTGAGGCCCTCTATTTATAGATGCGGCCGGGACCCTACGCGCCGTACCCTACACGATCGAGGGCCGTATCCCTGCGCGATGCGCACTTGCGTGCCACCTTTGCGCCATCAAGACTTGCGTGCCTCCTTTTCATTTGGATGTATTCGATTTACTCAGAGTCAAATCCTCTATTTCTCTCTGGATCCAACTCTGAGGTGGGACTTTTGTTGACGCTCCTTTCGTCACCGAATCTAAAGATCGGAAAAGGGGAATATATGAGCACAAAGCGATTCAACCTTTAAAGAAAACATCAAAAATCGACAAAGGGATGAACAAGGAAAACTTTGCCCATAGGCCGCACAAGTTTCCTCATGGTCGCGCAAGTGGACTTGCGCGACACACCTTGGCGCGCAAGTGGCTTGTGAGACCTAATTGATAACCGCCTGGTAACCGCCTGGGGTCTTCTCCTGCCTATAAATAGACCCTGTGGGCCCCCCCATTAGAGAGAGCTGTTTTTATTGAGAAACTCAGATTGAAGCTCCCGACACCCATGTCTCTTTTCAAAGCTTCCGGAACACTTCTAAGGTAATTTATTACCTAGAACGGAATATCTAAAGAGAGGGAGTAAGGCCTAAGTGTTGAAACTCATCAACACTTGCGCGCCTGAGTGGTCAACCCTTAAGGGAAGTGGTCACACATGCATGCCTCCTTACTCCTTCGATAGAACTTGCGCATCCTTTTTTTGGAAGAACCTCAAGAGGATTCTAAAGGCTTTAATGAAGAGTCGCTCAAGTATTTCAAATGCTGGTTGAATATCGCGCAAGTACCCACCATGTCGCGCAGGTATACCTGCGCGACCAATACATGCGCGCCGCCACAGTACTTGCGCGCCTTCCAAGACTTGCGCGCCCCTTCCTTGTTTGGGTTCCTTTCTTGCCAATTTCACCCCTCTCAAGCCATTACACCTTTCCTTTTCAAGATTCAGCCTTCAAGACACTCTTCAAATCCATTTATGGCATGATTTCTTGATTTAACATCCTTATCTGAAAGGCATTCTGTGGAATATCTCTCAAAACCTAGTGATTTAAATATCTTTATGTCACCAAATATGGAGAGTTCATTCATTCAACATCATACTTTAAGATGAGATAATCCTTAACCGGGGTATCCTTTTCAGGAATAATCCCCAGTCATAAGTCTTAAATATGGGCATCCTCCTTAGGAGTAAGCCCCAAATTCTTAAAATTCCCAAATCTGGGCATCCTCCTCAGGAGTAAGCCCCAAACCATAATCCCTTAACCTGGGTCTCCTTTTTAGGAATAAGTCCCAGTCATAATCTTGGGATTCCTTTTCAGGAGTAAGCCCCAAGTCCCCTAACCTGGGACTCCTTTTCAGGAATAAGTCCCAGTCATAATTATGGGCATCCTCTTTAGGAGTAAGCCCGAAGTCCCTTAATTTTTTGGGCATCCTTCTTAGGAGTAATCCCCAAGTCCCTTAAATTCTCTTTAACCAGTCCTAATTTACGTTTGATCTGGGATTCCTTCTCAGGAGTAAAACCCAGTTATTAATCCTCTCCTAATTTGGGTCTCCTTTTCAGGAATAAGACCCAAGTTAGAGTATTCAAACCTTCATGAAGCACATATACCTTTATGGACCCTGATCCTGGATTTTCTCCCTAAAGTAAATCCTAACCTTAATTTATCTAGTCATTCATATATAAATAATCCCCAAACCATTTCTTATGATTACATTTTTTATGGCCCAATTGTCTATTTTATTACCAATATCTCTTGTTTCTCACACCGAGCATGACTCACGTGAGCTTAGAGAGTAAAAGTAATTATGACATCCTTCTTAGGGCCATCAATCATAAACATTATACTCCCTTATTCGAACTACATGGGTTCTGATTCCTTTTCCAAAACAAAGGATATGTAGGTAGCCCATATATGGTTTCGATCCCAACTCTGAAATAATTCATGTCCTTCTGAATGAAAATAAACTTCAACTTCCCCACTGAGTGGCTTTAAAACCAGCCTGGTCATCATAATGACTAAGAGACTTTTTATAAACGTTTTGAAGGATACCATTGACCAAGAATCTCTAAATAGATATAGATGATTCTCTATTGATGAAGAACCTCAAATATATATAAAAGATTCTCTAAATTTCTTACATATTTAATCATTGATTGTCAAAATTGAAGGAAAATTCATTTTATACATGGTAATGTAATAAGGATTCACGAACATATCTTAAATCTATAAAGAGAGTCCCGGAATAGAAAATAATTCCCCTAAAAAAGGTGTGATGAGTCCGACCTCCCATCCCCTCAACCAATGCAAATTCCTAAGCCTCATCAGTCCAGAAGCTAATGAGCGCCTACCATTGGAAAGTAGGTCCAAATGGATGTGGAATCATTGGATGTTTCTGGTTCTATGAACAAACCCGTTAGAAACCGATCAGAACGTTTGAATCTCCCATCCAGGAGGTCATCCCCGAATTCCGAGGGAAACAAATACTTATACAAAATTGATATAGCGCTTGTGCAAGCAAGAGGAAAGTCCAATTTTTTTTTTTACAATATTTAAAATGATAATAATAAGATAAAGTATTAAATTTCAATGATTTTGGAGATAAAAAATATAGTTAATAAACAATATAAATGTTTAAATTTTAATTAAATTTTTATCAAGATATTTTTCTGTGAAATTATCAAAATAGGATTGAGAATTACATTATACGATAATTAATATTAAAAAATATTTAGAAATTAATAAAAATATAATTTATATTTATATTGATTCAATCAGGAATATCTAATTTTCTATAATATCATACATATAAATTTATCATCCACTTTCCACTTTACAATTACATTCTTATCCCTAAAAATTGAATATTTTAAAAAATACAGTTGAATCTTTCCTATAAAACGGGACCCATACTAACCAATATAAAACACATCTCATGTTTTGTTTTCTCTCAATATTTTATAAACAACCTCCATAAACTTACATGCACAAAATTATCTAGACCATCCTAATTTTATTTCTCAAAAGGCTTTTGATTCAATATAAAGGAGGTGATTCAATGAGCGAGGAAATGACTTCCAAACCTCTTTTTCTTTTAATAATTTTGATTATTTATCTTAACCATATTTAAACATTTACTTAATTTCCTGCCATGATTTTATTATTATTTTATTTTAATACATTTTATCATAAAATTATGATATATCATTATTTAAACCTCACCAAACTCTTTTTATAACTCCCTGCTACATTATAATATGAGATTTCCTAAACGATGTTTTTCATTTCAATTACACTATTATTAACTTCAATAACATAATTAATATTTAAAAGTAAAACTAAAGTATTATATTATTTATAATATTATGTTTTTTGTAAAATCCAAATATTAATTGGGTTTTCCCTTATTTGAAATTATTCTAAATAAATCCCTCACAGTTTTGGTTTTACATTACCTAAGTTAATGATGATGTTTTCATAAACTTAATTATTTCAATGTTATTAATAAAAATATATTTTCTCATCTAATAAAAAATTATTATTCATGTAATTTAAATTTTATGATTTTGTAATTGTTAAGTATCCATATTAATAATAATATTAAAAGTAAATTATGAAAGTCTTTTTTAGCTAAAAAATATAATTTTCAATGATGCTTATATGAATTGTAACTATTTAATGACATATTAAAGATCCTTTCTTTTATAATTAATTGGTTATTATACCATTACACATCTATATATTATATAATCCTTAAAAATTTACCCTTTAGAGTTATAATTACACATTTATAGCGTTGGAAATTATTAATTGAAGGACCTTAAGACCTCTAGCATGAACAATAAAAGTTTTCTAATTGAATGAAATATTATAATAAGTGGATTAAATGGGATAATTGTAAGTAAATATAAATGATATAGGTTATTAATAATATAAATAATTAATTTTATTTTATTATTATGTGGGTTATAGGATGTAAAATGCCATACGGGGCATGAGGTAAGAAGTATTTTAAAACAATCTTCGTTCACTGAGTTATTTCATTCTTCATTATCTATATTTTTTAAGATTATATTAACTATAAAATATATATATTTTTTACATTATTTTCATTTTGATGTGGAATTATATTTATTTAAAATAATATTTTACTTGATAAATTCTTACCACAAATTTTATATCATTGTAAGTGTTTATTCTATTTCTCTTTAGTTTTCATGTATTGTTATTATATTCCCTATATCCATATATATATATATATATATATTATTCAAGGTATTGAATATATTATATTCTAACATGACTTTATTTTTATTAATTTATGGTCTCTATTCCTCCCTAATGGATTTATATTTTATATCCCATGTTGATCATGATGAGTTTCCCCCACTCATCATGTTTCATGAGATAATGTTCTCTATCACACAATATATCTCTATTAAATTTATTTTTCAATTTAATTTCCATGTTATTTAATATCATGTAAATATTAAATATAATTTCCTTATTTCTATACTTTTTTCTAATATTGACTTAATTATATATCTATGACACAATAAAGATTGAATACACAATATTTCATAAAACAGACTGAATTATGTTTTCTAAGAATGTAATTCCAATTATTTTCATGTAAAATGTTTGTAATCCAAATAATATTTATTTTAATATATATAATTGTTGAATATTAAGGCATGTTGGTCATGTATTGTGTTTTTCATTAATTCATTTCATTTAATGAATTCTTTTTTACTTATTTAGTTATTAGTGGGGCATTGAATTATATAGCCTTTCAATGTATCGATAGGTCTCATGAGACAACTAGTTTGGTTAATTTGTGTATTCATGATAATTTATCTTTAATGTCTTGGAATGAGGACTTCAATTTTTTAATTATCTATCTTGTATTAAGAATTCCATCACTACGAAACAAGTTATTATATTCAATATTATTGTATACAATGTTATTTTGTTCATGGATATATTTCAGGATCATGATATTATTTATATGATGTTATTTGAATATTATTTTTTCCTACCATATTACCCCTTATTTAATCCATGATTAATTTTTTTATACATTACTGATCTTTGAGAAACTAAGATCAATGCTTTATATTGTTATTCTTTTTTGTTTGGGAACCAAGAAGATTAATATGTATGATTTCAAGAGTGAAATAAGAGTAATAATATGTTATCCATGAATGAATAGAATGTTTCCTTTGTAAAGTTTGGTTTATTAGAATTTTTTTGTATAAAACAAGTCAGGGATAACCTAACATACTACCTGACACAGTCTTCCACTGGTCCGAAATAGCATTCTCAATCTTTATGGAATGGAAACCAGTGTATATGCTAAAAATAATACTACCTTGGGAATAATTTCTCCCTAAAATTAGAGAAACTGAACAAAATATATTTTCCAAAGACTCGACAAGATCCGATTGTAAATTAGATAACCATGAATCACAAAATAATTAAAAAAATAAATAGCATTTTAAGAGAATAAAAATCAATGAATATGACTAAAATCATTTATTTCAACATTCCATAATCATCCAGAAAAATATAAAACAATTTATAATAGAGGAAACTAAATATAAATAAGTGAAAGGCCGAATTATCGAATACATTTTCTTCTAATAATAAATCAAATCCTAAAATACATCACAAAACAATAGTCATGGGACCAATGGTTGTCACTATATACCATGTCACCATTTGAGATCCAATAAAATAAGTGATTGAACCAAAATAGCACAAACTATAACCAATATATAATATAAGGGTTGTATACATACTCACACACATAGATTGTGTATACAAGGTGTGAGATACCATGCCTAGTCAGATACCCTGAAATAGTATATTAAATTTACCTTATATATTGGTTTATAAACTCTATATTGAAATAAATTAGAAAATATAATTCTTCCTTTTCATTAAAAATCACTAAAAATGGACATCAAATATTATACTGAAAATTTATATGCTTAAAAAAACTTTAAAATTATAGATAAATATCATTATTTTCAACAACAACCAATCAAATACCATATTTACCTTGTTTAAAACATTAATAGAAATTATAAAATAGAATTAAACCATTTCCATTTTCATCCAAAACAACATTTCATAAATCAAATTTTTAAATCCATTTAAAAAAACACATTCATAAACTTGAAAAACACTAAAAAATAGGCACATCAAATAAAATGAATATTACAAGGTCATGTAATGCAATGGTGTTATAAGAAAATAAGAATAAGGTTGATGCAATAAATGGATAAAGTAAATCCGGATGGAGTACCACTAATCAAGAATAAATTTTCATGGGATACACCTTAGGTCCCATGGTACGGTGATCCTAGACTTTATAATATACATGGGACTAACAGATGGCCTACATTTCAACCTAAACTAACATAGAAGGAACCACATTAGACCTATAACATCCTGACCTTACTCACTCTATGAGTTGAAACTAGAAATATTTTTCATGTTACCTTGTGAACACATCTCCATATTCCATAGGATAAGACAAGAAGTGGGGGGTCGAAGATGTTTTTGTGTACTATACCCCCTTTATCAGAGTATAATTTAATAAATAAAATAAGAAATTATTCTCGATCCCTAATGAATATTTAAGTGGAATCATTACTGTAAACATGATTAATAATTAAACCAAATTCCCTAATGTCTCGAATATCCATGTGATATATAAAACTGGCTACCCATTGGGATGGTTATATATAAAGACAATAGTAAATTGACAAAAACAATACATATTTACCATCACTCTGATCTATACCAGTATGTCACCACCTATGCGATCTTGTACTAACTGACAATGTAGTGACATGTGAATGTGAAATTATCCACAAAAATAATCAAATTCTAATAAATAAATAAATAAATTACCACCATAAATCCTTAAATTTGTAATACCAATCAACCATGGCTTTTTCTTCTAGTACTATGGTGTCATTATGTATGTCTTGGTCATCATGCCTCCAAAGTTACTTGTGGACCCAAAATCCATGGAAACCCCAACTATATCCCCCATACTTTGGGGAACCATCCCAAGATATGCCAAAAACCGAAGACCTAAATCCATGAAAGAGGCACTATTCATCTGAATATATCTTCTGCAAAATATGACCATATCCACATGACTATAGGAAGCTATCCCATGACATTCCACACCTCTAGATCCAAATCCATGGAAGTCATAAACATATCCTTATATATATGGGTACCCATCCCACGATAATATGTATGTTATAATACAAATCCATTGATTCCATAACTATATATCATGGATCTGAGGACCCATCACATTATTATTCTATGCATCAAACTCTAAATACGTCGAATCCATAACCAACATCGAGAAATAACTCCATGAAAACTCGAACCACATATGGATCCAAATCCATGGAAGCATAAAAATGCCACATATTACTCAAGGGAACATTCCATAACCCACCATAAATAAAAGAAGGGTTGTCTGAAATCCCACTCCACGCACCACTATTCATATCCCATAGAGCCGAAATTCTCAGTATGGGTTCCAAGGTGACACTCGCTACCATCTCACATACATTCTTTTAGTTCTATTTGGTCAATGAGAAACCCCTATGTTTCCCCCTAGGTCATAGTATTGTATAGGAAACTTAACATAGAACCCTATCTGAATTACGATCATGGGTATACACCTAATGTTCAAAGGACATTGTATCCCCTAAAACCATCTACAATGTAAAACAGCCTCACCGGAAACATGAGGAGTAGCCAAAAATGAATCAATCAAGAGATTCCCCATGAATTATTTTGATCCTCAAGGTTATTTGGGTTGGTCCAATCACCCATCCAAAAAACAATCTACTTATGTAATGTCCATATATTATTATATATGGGCTAACAAGCCACATGATCCTTTCATAACCTCTAAAGTGGGATAGAAGTCGACATGTTTCTTAAAATCACCACATGGAATGCTTAGTCCAATCATCTCAAGTCATAACACTCCTATATGAATAGGAAGCGATGGGATCTTACATTAGGTCCTATAAGTCTCCTCAAGACTTGTCACTCCCTTCAGAGGTCTATAGTTCACAATGCATACTATTGTCTAGGCATATTATCTTATTGTCCAAGATATCAATCCATTTCCCTGGGACAAATGTAGCATAGGCACTTTGTTTTTATTTTCTAGGGAATTCCAATGTTTGATCCATTTTTATTTAAAATTATAATTATAATTTAATTAAAATGTTACATTAAATTTAATTATCTGGGGGATTCTACCTCTATGGTGAGCTTTGGAAATGACATATAACAAAAAATATTAATATAATACATAGGGCTAGTGTGTGGACTACATACCATTAACGACATTACAAATTAAATTCATCAAGGGGTGAAAGGCCTACTAAGGCCTATTGAGCCCTATCCCAACTTATTTAAACCCACATGAACCTCCTGATATCCTATTTCAAACCATAGCACAACATATTAATTAATTAAAATCAATTTATATTTAATTAATTAACTTTGTACAATTACAAATAAAAAATAATTTAATTTAATTAGTTATTTACACCTAAAATCTCATCAGTCGACCTCATAAAATTACTGTTGTGACCAAACTACCACCATCATCAACTTCCATAACCCACAAACTCATTACGGAAAAAATCCTTAACAAAATACAACAAAAAATAATTAATTGTATTTAATTTAATGTCAAAATATTTTAAAAATAACTATGTAAACACACCTCAATGAAGTGAAAGGAGAAAATGTGTGAGCATCATCGTAGGCTTCCCTCTAATCATGTATTATAGAATCCCCTCGACGACTAGTTGATTCCACTATTCCTCAATGGAATCAGAATATATTTTTAAAATTTAATTTTATTTTTTTTAAATAATATGACATCTATTTTATAAAATAATAATCTTTAATAATTAAATTTTATAAAATGTCTTCAAGGGATTGAAAACTATAATGAAAATATGATAAAAAGGATTTTTATTTAAAAAATTAATGGTTTGTTGCTTTATTTTCATAAATATTATAAAACCCAATATTTATATATATTCTTTTAATAAAAGAACAAAAATATTTTTTAAAAGGAGATGAATTAGATGTTATTATATTTTAGAATTTCTACTTAATTAAAATTTAGTAATTTTCACTATTCATTAGAAAATGAAAGTTATCCGAAATGTACCAAAATTTCACCCTAAGATAATTTCAATATTACGAATCCAAAAATGAATTCCATTTTGAAAAATAAAATTTACAAAATTTCAAAAATTGGTTATTACTATTCATAACAGCTAGTTTTAATAATATTTTAATAGCATATTGTTGTTTAGTGAAACTCGTTATTGTGTACTACACACACTATCGAGGAAGGTCGCGATTGCGTGTAATGCAAGGCAACTCAAGGATGTGTGTTGTGCAAGATCCTTTTGGTGTAGCGTATAACACAAGACATTAATGAAATTAAAAAGAATATTTTTCATAAAATCTCGGGCTGTTACATTCTACCCCCCTTAAAATGAATTTCACCCTCGAAATTCATCGGGGTTATAAATGGTTTACTATTCAAAAGTTTCTTTAATAGAATCCCACATTGTAAAAAGGAATACCAAAACCAATATTTAAAAACAAAAGTATGAAATGTAACGGTTACCCAAATAAACTAATCATTGGGTTTCCACATAGGTGAAAATATGGATATGGAAAAGAAATCTAACCATCATGTTCTGATGGAGAGTGGTAGAGAACATGGCTTTAGAAAAGCCAGCAATCACAAAGCCATAATTTTGTGGCGATCAAAGGTACCATCTGATTCATCAGATATAAGATCACTAGGACAACATTTTTGGTTTTCAAGATCATTTCCCTAATGTTGATGAAATTGGAATTAGAAGAAATACTTTCGTGATTTTGGTATAGTCTCACCGTTTGTTGTTCTTTGGACAATTTCCACTTCATCTCTTAAATAAATGAAGTTGAATTTTTTATTCGTGATGTGTTAGTAGATCATGTGATAGAATTATGGGTCATTCCATCTATCTCAAACAAAAGGTTAGAAAAGTTATCAAAAAATACATAAGTCCATCTATAGTGAGATTAATCATATATGGTTCCTAAAATGGACTTATACTTCATATATCATACTGCTTAATATAATAAAACTAGTTTCTACTAAACAGGGACTTCTTGTAGGCCAGTGGTAGGCGATAAAGGCCAGTCACACTTTGGTTGTGGGTTCAATTCCCACAGCCTAGTCCGACGTGATGGGCTGTCGCCCGTCCTGCAGGTTGTCCTTTTTCTAAAGCTATATTACTATAACATCCCAGCAAAAATATCAAAAAGGTTTTATCCTTAAACAATACTCACTTATGTCCAACATAATCCATTCCAATCTTTAGGCTTATCTAAACTACTTCGGTCCAAGCTCATAGTATAAAGAAAATGATCACGTGAATTCCATCATTTATCCCCCATATATCATAAGATATATCTTGTTGGTCAAATTACAAACATGTGAATACCTTAATCATGTATTCTCTTGAAGAATGAATATCCATTGAACGTTAGTGAAAACATGAATGCAGTTAAAAGTTAACACTTTCCACATACCAAAATCCTCAAAATTGTATATCCTAAAACCATGATATCACTTAGTCCTTATATCAATCATGAGCTCATGAATACTATCAAACATATTAGATTCTCTTTATCCCTTCATTATGTTCATATCATCTTCTTTCCAAAAATATTTCAATCACTTTTCATGGTTACCGATGCCATAAAATTATTGAAAACCATAATAGACCAAAACATAAATATTCCAATATTCCACGATACTATATACGACATTATTCTGGAATCCCATTACATAAACACTTAATCATTCCACCACATTGTTTTCATATTCAACATCGCCAATGGTGATCGCATGTGACTTCCCTTTGTCCTTTGCCTTAAGTGGTTTCTCATGTCGATCATCAATAACCCTTGGATTAAGGAATTTATTAGCATAATGCCCCATTTCCTTGGACTTGAAGCATTCAAGTGTTGTTAGTGAATTCTCTGTAGTCTTTTCTTTATTCACATCATTAGAAACCCTTTTTCCATTACTTTGACACTCAGCTGATCGATGACCTTCTTTTCCACACTTAAAACATTTTCTAGTCCCTTTAAGACAATCTCCACCATGATTCTTTCCACACTTTGAGCATAAGGAAACATTCATCTTCTTTTCACCATTATTCTGAGATTTCTCCTTGAACTCCATCTTTCGATTCTTGTCAAAACTATGAGATGGATAATTAACACCAACTTCCATTTCTACCTTGATAGCACAACACACATTTTCTTCATAGCTACTAGAGTCTCTTATAGCTAATGCCCTTCGAAGATTTGGTTGTAAGACACTGAAGAATCGATCAACTTTACTTTCAGGTTGGATGATAAATCCAGATGCATACCTTGCAAGCCTTGTAAAATTCACTTCGTATATACCAACAGATTCATCATCCTTTTGCTTTAGTTCAAGAAACTCCTACTCCATCTTTGTTCAAAGAATACGAGGGATGTACTTATTGAAAAATAAGTTCTTGAACTCGTCCCATTCCATGGACTCAATTTCATCTCTTGGACTCATATTCTTGATAAGATTCCACCATTGATCAATATCACCTTCCAAACGATACACTGCTAAGATGACTTTATCATGTTCAGAACATTGAAGAACTGAAAATATCTTTTCAGTAGTACTAATCGATTGTTCAACAACAAGTGGATCAGAAGACCCACTGAAAGAAGGTGGGCGTTGCCTCATGAAGGACTCAATAGAATATTGTTCCATTCTCTACTCATTTGGAAGTTCAGAATGATTCCTAGATTGTGTAAGTATATCAATATGATTTTTCACTCCATCTCCCATAATATTTGTTCGTTCAGGAGGACAATCATTGCATTGTCCATTGAATTTATCAACATGGTTCCTTCGGGTTCCAGCCATCGTCTAAAACCCAAAAAGAATAGTGTGAGAGGAAAAAATCATAATAAAGGGGGAGTAACTTCAATATCTAACATCTTTGGTTTAATCTAATATCGTTACCATAGTTCTGGGACTACATCCTATACGTATACTTATCCTTAGGGACATCTCTAGGACATCCCTAGACATACCTGAGAAATATCTCTAGGGATCTCACTAATGTATTCGCATCCTAGTTTCCAAAGGTTGACTAAACCTTTCCTCTGATACCAACTGTAGAGACACAAAGCCTGACATACATGGACATTACATTAGTTTTGCGGAATACTTAGTACCTAACAAAAACACACACACAAGGACTGTAATAGTTTAGTGTCTTTGAAAACTCAGAATATAATATTCTAATCGTGGTGAAATATCTTCAACATCTCCCATAAAGATCTTCTTTTTTTTTAACCTAAATCCTTTCTTTATGTGCTGGTGATAGAAAACATAAAAGGGTGAGCTCAAATGCTCAGTAAGGGTAAAAAATATAAATATCATTCACATCATATTCATAAGAACATAACATTTTGGAAATCATAACCTGCAAAAGAGATCATAATATCATAACATGGGATAAATCATAGTAGTGAAATGTAATCCCAATAATCATAACCTAAAACATGAAACTTTTTGGCATACACACATAATCATAGAGAATCATTTATTATTAGTCAAGACTCATTTCCAAGACTATCTTAGTTGACAAAGTCCCTTTCTGAACTGAGTTCACTCCTCGTTTCAGTCCTGTTTCACTAAACCGGTATAACCTACCGTTCCGGCCATGTCTATCTCATGAGATATAGAATCTTTACCCAATGCATTGGAGGGAGATATAGGTCCCACCTATCTCATAATGATACCATTCTTGTGTGTGCCACAAAATCATAAACCATACATCATAGCATAACCCATGAAATAAAAATCGGAATCTTTTACATCATGACATCATAAAACAATTCATATAAGATAAAGGAATTCATAAAAATAATTCCATCACAACATAATCAAATAAATGTAATAAAAGGGATAAAAACAGAACCCTTTATTATCTTATATGGAAAATAAGTTTGATAAAACACTTGATCTCCATTCTTGAGGAAAATATCTTTTCTACTTCAAAAACACTTCTCCTTTCTTAATATGTCATACAATTATAAACTAAAATAAGTTGATTAAAAATAAACTTGAAAACTTTTAAAGGAATATTCTTGGAAATATTGTTTTAAAAATACATTCATGTCGTATAAGTTAAAAAAACATTCTTCGTACTTTTGTCAGAAAATTCAAAAAGTACCTCGTACGAAAAACGACAAAAGATTCCTTTCATATCCTTTACTAAAAACTCACCGAAGGGTAAAATTGGATATAAACTATTGTATAAGGATATAAATATTACATATTGAGGAAACATGGATGTGGATGATAAAATACACCCCAGTAAATGCCAAAGTATAAACAATCTCAGATAAAAATGAGATTGTGATATTTTCCTTACCTTAGGTCCTATTTGCTTCGTATGTGTCCGAACCTCCTGTATAATGATTTAAATAATGTCGTTGACTTATTACAGAATCATATTCATTGTTATGATATCATATATGGTTCACTTATGACTTTATATTACCCATTCTTTTGTAAAATAATGTAAAAGTAACGTTTTGGGTAAAATCATTTCATTTGTCGTTCGTGTTTTAACTTGTAATTATTCATATGATTACATATATCATGGTTAATTAAATCTAGAATTTAAAACATGATTTATATAAAATATACATTCAGAATATACATATATATAATAGATCGATAAATGGAAAGAAATACACCGTTCATGGAGATGGTAAGTCATACGTACGCATGAACGCTGTTTTCGTTTCCTTGTTGAATTGAATGAATTAAGTAGATGAAATACATAAATATACATAAATCCAGTATCATTATTATGTCATATATTTCATGATTACTTATTATATATACTTTATAATCATTCATGAATGGTTAATCATTGAGAATGAATCTCATCGCGTCGTGGAGACTGTAGTCCGTATGTACGCACGAGCGATGATATCATTAACATGATCGTGGAATTGTATTGAAGTGTATGTATAATATTTCAAAATCAATATAACCTTAAAATAATCATATATAATCATTATTTACACCATTATACCAATCCAAGTAAGGTGGTGGTGGAAAATAGATTACACCACGGCGTGGAGATTGTATTCTTTACGTACACACGCGCAATGATTTCATTTTCTGTAGGATGGATAGAAGGTGAAATAGGGTTGTTTCATAATTATAATAAAATATCAGTATATAATTTATACTGATGTTATTACTTCATAATGAAACAACCTAAGAAGAAGAAGTGGAAGAAGAAATAAAGATGAAAGAATCGGTAACAGACATTACCTCTTCATTGAAGCGCCTCTTTAAGATCTACTTTTAGGGCAATAAAATTGGTCTTTGAGGAAGAACATAACCTCTAGGAGGTTACTAGGGAAGTGGAGAAGGTAATTTTGCAGGGTTTGGCCGATCTTGAAGGCTCAATGTGGTGTGAGGGAGAGAGGGAGGAGGTTCCCTTTTATAAGGGAGGAGAGGGGCACCTTTGGAATAACTAAAAATATTATTTTATTATAAAGTAAAATTTGGTTTTAAATAGCTCCAAATTGATTCATTTAGAAGATAAGGTGGGTATGGGTCGAAATAATCTCATCCAATATAATTTAGACAAGTTTAGGTTCCTATATTAACCTTATCATTTAGATTTAACATTAGGTAAAATAATTTTACTTTTACCGCGTCTTCTTGTGTTCTTATACTATAAGGTTAATAAACATACTATAAGAAGCCAAACGAACCCCAAGTTGTCTATTATTAATATATATATCCTTATCTATGTCATTTGGCCAAACCATAGATTTTTAAGAATAAATTAACAATTAATAATATAATATTTGTTTTAAAAACTATTTTATGTCAATTTTGACACTATTTTGTAATTGATTTTTGTGAAAATCATAACAGAATTATTAGTTCGAAAAAAGTGAATTAAATAAATAATAATATGTCATGTTAACCTAGAAAATTAGTTGATTTCATAAAAAGTCTGAAATTACATTTATTTGGGTATTTATAACATCAATTATGTCAATATTTCATTAATAAGATAATTACTGCATCATCTTTGTGTCATAAATAAATTAAATTATTTAATGTCTAAAAATTAAAAATAAAATAACTTTATGTAGGAAATATTTTTATCTTTAAAATGACTATTTATAGTCGAATTTATCTTATGTATAACCCTATATTAAAAATGATATACTTATTAATCTTTGATTTTAACTATTTTAACCCTTCTTTAAATAAATTAATAATAAATGTCCTAATCTAATCCAAGTGGGCCTAAATGGTCATATTTAATTCCTAAGGTTGTTTTTGGTCGAATTAGACTTTCCCAATAGAATTAGGACATGTGTTATGGTAATAATAATATCATTTGTACCCTTAATTACCCTATTTACATTTAACCGTGGTAAAAAAAAGTAAAAAGTTACTATTCACCAAAAATTATTTAATCTCATTGAACCACATTTTAGTCCTTGATATTAACCGTGTCTCTCGGATTTTTGAAATTCCACTCACAGAAGCGGTAAAATTATGTTTTATGAAAAATTCATTTTTCTTAACTACCACTTAGTGGTTTCACTATTCATTAAAAAATGAAAGTATCCAGAAAAATACCAAAAATTAGGCCTAAGATATATTTGATATTATGAACTCAAAAATGATGTCTATTTTACCAAATTCAAAACATATCAGTTTCATTAATTAATTTAAAAATAAATTCCCGTCGTCAAAACAAATAGCGTGTTCTTAGGAGATAATAACTATCAAAAGATTGACACTTGTTTATGTCTGGTTTAAATGTGAAATTACATCCAATGAACACCATTGTATTAAATTGTAAAAATATATTCTAAATATACTTTAAAACCACTCAAATTAATAATTTATCACTATTAATTATTTCGATTAAAAAGGTTGTTTTTAATTACAATTTAGTAATTTTCACTATTCATCAGAAAATGAAAGTTATCCGAAAAGTACCAAAATTTCACCCTAAGCTATTTTTGATATTACGAATCCAAAAATGAATTCCATTTTGAAAAATAAAATTTATAAAATTTCAAAAAGTGGTTATTACTATTCATAACGGCTAGTTTTAATAATATTTTAATAGCATATTGTTGTTTAGTGAAACTCGTTATTGCGTACTACACACGCTATCGAGGAAGGTCGTGATTACGTGTAATGAAAGGAAATTCAAGGATGCATGTTGTGAAGGCTCCTTTTGGTGTATCGTACAACACAAGACATTAATGAAATTAAAAAGAATATTTTTCATAAAATCCCGGGCAGTTACAAAGATTCACTACCATGACCGATCAACTTCTATAGTGGTGATAGTATCTAATTGATTAAATTGTATAAGTATTTTGATATCTTTTAGATAGTAATCATGATTTAATAGTTGTCACGACCCCCTCCCACCAAAGACGCTCCTCCTGAGCTGGCAATGGTGAAAGGGAGATAATGACCCCCGAGTCCCGCCTCTAGTAGGCCCCGGGGTGGCGACTAGCACCAAGGGTATGAGTTTTAAAAAATATGGGAGGCATTACAATTTTTTTATTATTTAGGATCGGGAAATAGGACAAGTCAACCACCAAAAATGAAAAGAAACAAGTGCATATAAATAAACCCAAACCAAGCCCACATGCATGTTTAAACAGTTTATAACAAGGTACAAGTACAAGGATGCTCAAAGTACAATACCAAAAGACAAAAAAGGCACAACAACAGCAACAACTCCAACTGTCCGACTAGTAGGGTCCCGCACGGCCCTGGCAGTCCTCCTGGAATCCTGAAAGTAAACGTAGGGTGAGCATACAAGTATACTTAGTAGGGAAACCTAAAGCTGTCATGCACAAGTGGGGAGACATCCTAATGTCCCGTGAGAACAACAGAAGAAACCTAGCAAGGAATTCTATCCACCCAACCTCACCAGCCACACTCACCAAAACAGAAGCACAATAGGTAGTAGTATATAAGAAACAAGAGTATTGGGTACCCCGCACCATTTCCCTTTAGTTAGCTGCTCTTCCTAACGATGAACGTCCTGACGCTGCTACACTCTCCCCTCCCGCACACACCTGGGCCTCACAACCACGTATCCCACCCGCACACACCTGGGACTCACAACCACGTATCCCGCCAGCACACACCTGGGCCTCACAACCACGGATCACGCCCGCACACACCTGGTCCTCACAACCACGCATCCCGCCCGCACACACCAGGGCCTCACAACCACGTATCTCTCCCACACACACCTGGGCCTCACAACCACGTATCCCACCCACACACACCTGGGCCTCACAACCACGTATCCCGCCCGCACACACCTAGGCATCAGCCCAAAGATTCTTGGGAAAAGTAGAACCTGCCCGAAGAGTCTTGGGCTAAAGCCACCCCAATCAAAACCTACCTGAAGAGTCTTAGGTGTAAGGTCACCTCAAGCCATCATAACCTAGGGAAGAAGGAGCAGGAAGGAGCTAGTAACTATGGGAAAACACCCTCTCCCATGAAATGGGAGTGTTCGGCACAAAGTGCTCAACATGGGTGGGGTGCGTCAAAACACAAAGATACAAATATATATATATTTACCAAACACTCAGCCCAACCTATGGCTTCTAAATAGAGAAACTGAGCACGTGCCTCGGCACTGCAACCACGAAGCATGCATACAACAAACAACCCCAACCCCATTTAGGTTTTCACATTTTGGTAGAAATAGTTATTTGTTCCTTAACTACTGGGAAACTATCCACAACTAACCACACCAATCGTTCGTAAAACATATCCCTGCCATCCACAAATCAAGTTAGGAAAAACACGAGTAACACAACAAAGCCCTTCTTATCAAACAACCAACCCCATTGATTAACATTCCCGTTCCATTACCATGCCCCTCCATTCATTAACTCTTCCACATTTTATTTATTAGTCACAACCCACTGTCCGTTCACTTTTAAACCCATCCCTGTAGCCCCGCTTCCAACCACCATTACCACAAATGTACCGTACATCATTATCCCTTTAATACGATTTATTGCAGCCCCACTGCCCATCACCATCATAACATTCACACCAACCCACAACCAAGTCAACCGCAGCCCTACTATTCACCCGATCCCCAACAGCCCACAAAACACCCCCAACACATGTCTCGTAACCAAGCCAACACCCACATGTTCATTATTCCATTTTTTTTATCCGAGGTGATCACACAAGGGTTCTGGATTTTAACAGCCAACGTTACGTGACTAACAAATTTCCACATTCCACAAAGTTTCCATCCATAAGAAAATCCAGAAGGAGAGGGAAACATTTAATTGCGTAAGCAAAGGACCCCAACGAGTGTCATTTTCAGTAGGCAGAAGCTCATTCAATTCACAACATAATATCACAGGATATAAAGTAACAGAAAACACAACTTCCCATCCTCGTTATATAAGCCAGTTATTATCTTTATTAAACTGGTTCAAAAGTGTTTCACGTAAACAAGAGAACACCCACCCTGCATGATGCACAAATTAGAGAGATGAAGGTAAAATCCCTACCTCAACAGGTTCTTGATCGCAACGCTCCCCCAGATCAACCATAGAAGACGTCCGTCGGCGTCCGTCACCTCTATCGGGTCCCGACAAAACCCCTCGGGTGGATGTCGGAAAGGAAAGGCCGAAGGAAAAACTACAGACCCAGGCTCGGAAGTTCTTCCTCGTCGTTACGATCCCGTAACCGCTGACAGATCGTAAATCAGATCTTGGACGAAGTAGTTATGGTAGGAAGAGCCTTCGAGTATCTTGAGAGAGCTCTGCTCAGAGGAGAGGGGAGGAGAGGTGTGAGTTCAAAGGAGGTGGGGACCCCTCCTTTTATAGGCGTGAAAAGAAAAAGTACACGGCATGTACTTTATGGTACACGACATGTACTCAGTTCCTTCACACGGTCTCCACGCGGCTTCCAACATGGCTCCGCGGCCATTGACTGGTCAACACATGGTTTGAGGGTAACACATACGCAGGGAAGGACTACACGGCGTGTAGTTTGGACACACGGCGTGTACTCATTCATTGCACTTGGCAAGGACACAGTGTGTACTCATTCATTGCACTTGGCAAGGACACGGCTCCTACGCGATACATGTTCGTTGACTGGTAACGCGTAAACGGGGAAGGACTACACGGTGTGTAGAACTGGACACACGGCGTGCACCCATTGTTCCATACAACAAGGACACGGTCTGCAACACGGGGTATACCCGGGAAGGGGGTACATGGCGTGTAGTTTCAAAATTCTGGAAAGTGTGGAAAAATTCCATTTTACCCTCCAGAACACTTCTTGACCTTCTTCTTGAAAAATTAATGGGCTGGAGTGGTTCGGGCCATTACATCAGATACATCATAAAACATTCTCGTCCCCGAGAATTCAAAAAACCAACCCAGAGGAACCCGACAAGATACGTCTTAGGGTTCTCGATATAACAGGAACCCAACCAACAACCCTAATCATATGTGTTAGGTATTCCTTCTCCTATGTCGAGATATTATCCGCTTTAGGCGGCACTGACTCGCCTGCACGGGTTTAATTGCATCCTCATTAACGCGTCTCAATTCAGAATTGGGTCTTCCCACTTTCATACATTAGGATTTCTCAACTCATACTAACCCCAACACCACACAACCAACACACCACCCGAACACATGGGTTTGGGAAATTCCTTCACCTATGTCGAGATATTATCTACTTTAGGCGGCACTGACTTGCCTGCATGGGTTTAATCGCATCTTCATTAATGCGTCTCGATTAAGGGTCAGGTTTTTCCCTTTCCCACACATACTAACATGTTACACATTACTAGACAACAAAGAAACAAAAGGCCTCACAACTGACAAGCCAATAATTCCATATATCAAAGGTGTAGAGTACAACATCAACACAAGCTCAGAAGAACAAGGAAAAAACACAAGTCAAAACAACTCCGGGTACTGAGTGTGCATCTGGGTCTCCCACTCCCAAGTTCTCTCCTCGAGGCCGCCATGCCTCCACAATAAATGAACCAAGGGAATGGTTCGTCCATGGAGCACCTTCTCTTTACGATCTTCAATTCTGATTGGTCGTTCCTCGAAGGTCGCGTCGTATCCCATATCTAACTCTCCCCAGTCGATAACGTGGGAGTCGTCGTATAAGTACCGATGAAGCTGGGAGATGTGGAAGACATCATGATCCTTATCCAACTGAGGTGGCAGGGCCAGCTGATATGCCACCTCGCCGACGTGCCTCAACACCTCAAAAGGTCCGATGAACCTGGGTGAGAGCTTTCTCCCCTTTCCAAACCTCCGCTACCCCCGTCGAGGGGAAACCATCAAGAACACATGATCTCCCACCTCAAACTCCAAGGGCCTCCTCTGACAATCAGCATAAGACTTCTGTTGGTCTTGAGCCGCTTTCATCCTCTCACGTACAAGTTGGACTTTCTCTGTGGTGCTCTTCACTACCTCTGGCCCAAGAGCACCAGTCTCACCAACCTCTGCCCAGTAAATGGGTGAACGATATAGACTTCCATACAAAGCCTCAAACGGTGCCATGCCAATAGTAAAGTGGAAGCTGTGGTTGTAGGAAAACCCTACTAAAGGAAAGTGTCGTACCCATGATCCTCCGAATTCCAGAACGCATGCTCGCAGCATGTCCTCCAACGTTTGGATAGTCCGCTCCGTCTGCCCATCGGTCTGGGGGTGGAAGGTAGTGCTAAGGAATAGCTGGGTGCCAAAAGCATACTGTAACCCCCTCCAGACTCGTGAGGTAAACCGAGTATCCCGATCTGAGACGATAGTCCTCAGAACTCCATGAAAGCGCACCACCTCGTCCAAATACCTCTATGCTAAGGTATTCACTGGGCCCGACTCCTTGATTGCTAAGAAGTGAGCCGATTTCGTTAGTCGATCCACCACCACCCAGATAGAATCATAACCACCCTGAGCACTGGGTTGTCCTGTGACGAAGTCCATTGAGATGTCATCCCACTTCCACTCAGGGAAATCTAAAGGATGCAACAAACCACTGGGAACACGGTGTTCAACCTTCACTTGTTGACACACTAGGCATTTAACCACAAACTCCACCACTGCCCGTTTCACCCCGGGCCACCAAAACTGATCCCTCAGGCCTCGGTAAATATTTTAAACTCCTTGATGTACCACCAAGGATGGGCTATGGAATTCACGGAGAACTCTCTCACACATCACCTCTGGAACAAACAACCTTCCAAGGAAAAGCATTCAATGTAGGCTGTCCTCTGAGCATCCTTCTGAAGCATTCCCCTTATAGACACGATCCCGCATCACTTCTGCCTCGGAGTCCCGCCACTGAGACTCTTCCACCTGCTGCAACAAGGAGGATTGCACCGTCATCTGAAACAAATAGCCTCTAACACCTTCTACCCTGGCATCCAAGTGCAAGGCAACCAACTCTCACATTGCCTTCCAAGTAACAACAGATTCCCGAACCACTTTCTGAAACGGCTCCCTGCTTAGGGCATTAGCCACATCATTGCCCTTACCTTCAGTGTAAGAGATCTCAAAGTCATAGTCTTGGAGAAACTCAACCCATCTCCGCTGCTGTAAGTTCAGGTCACGTTGGGAGAAGTATAATGCATGCTCTTGTGATCTGAGAAGACCACAAAGCGCTCCCCAAAGAGGTAATGTCACCACAACTTCAGTGCGAACACTACTGCTGCAAGCTCTAGGTATTGGGTGGCATAGTTACTCTCGTGAGGGCACAACTGCCTAGGCCCATAACAAATAACACCCTTCTTCTACATCAGCACGCACCCCAGACCAAGGCCAGAAGCATCACAAAATATTTCATACAACAACCCTTCCTCTGGAAACCTGAGTACGGGAGCACTGAACAACTTCTCCTTCTGGTATCCAAAAGATTTCTGACACTGCTCGCTCCATAGGAAGACCTAGTTCTTCCTCATCAAAGATGTCAATGGAGTAGCAACTCCAGAAAAGTCTGAAACGAACCTCCTATAGTAACCTGCTAACCCGAGGATACTACGAACTTCTGCCACGCTCTTGGGTGTTTCCCATGAAACAACTGCCTCCACCTTCGACGGGTCCATAGACACTCCATGCTGAGACACCACGTGCCCAAGGAAGTGTACTTCTTGTGTCAAGAACTTATAGTTCGACAATTTACCATAAAGCTGGTGGTGTCGAAGGACTTCCAAGACTTCCCTGAGATGCTCAACGTGCTCCTCCTCTAATCTTGAGTAGATCAAGATGTCATCGATAAAAACAATGACGAACCAGTCCAGAAACTCTTGGAAGACAATGTTCATAAGTCTCATGAACCCAGCTGGTGCATTCGTAACTCCAAACAGCATCACTACAAACTCGAAGTGCCCATACCTTCACCTGAAATCCTTCTTCGAGATGTCACTATCCTTCACCCTCAGCTGATGATATCCCAATCGAAGATCAATCTTAGAAAACCAACCTGCTCCCCTCATCTGGTCGAAGAGATCATCTATCCCTGGGAGGGGGTAACGGTTCTTGACCGTTACCTGGTTCAACCTTCAGAAGTCTATGCATATCCTGAGACCACCATATGCCTTCTTCACGAACAAAACTGGAGCACCCCATGGCGACACGCTGGGTCGAACAAAACCCTTCTCTATCAGATCGTCAATCTGAATCCGCAAATCCTACAACTCCGAAGGTGCCATCCAATAAGGGGCCATTGAAATTGGATGGGCACCAGGCTGTAAGTCTATCCCAAATTCAACGTCACGTCGGGGGGGGGGGGGGGGGGGTAGAGTTACACCCTCCTCAGGAGAAATATCGAGGAACTCCCCAACAACCTCTGGGACATCCATAATCTTTGTATCAGTTAGAACCACTGATAACCCACCCAAAAAGGAAAGAAGAGGCTCCACACGCCGGCTTCCCGCCTGATAGCTCCTCTCGCCAACAAAAGATATGTGCTTCCCATCTACGTCGGAGAACACGACTCTTCTCTGGAAGCAGTTGATAACGACACTAACAGAAAACAACCAGTCGATGCATAGGATGACATCGTATGGCTGCATCTGTAACAGAAGAAGGTAACCACTAGATCGATGTGGTCCCAACATCAGCCCACATCCCCAGCAAACACAAGATACGCTGGTATGGCCCCCAACTGGTGTACTCAGTACTGGTGGTATGGAAAGTCTCTCTACGTCTAGTCCCAAAGCATGGGATACACTAGGTACAACAAAGGAGTGTGAGGCTCCCAAATCGAATAAAGCAGAAACAAGAGTGCTGAACAAACAAATCGTACCTCATACCACCGCTGGTCCCGCTGGAGCAGCCAACTCTTCTGCGTGCAACTGTCCATGCCCAGCTCCTCTGCCTATCTAATGTCGTCCACCTCCCTGACCACACCCTGGTCGAGGTCCCTGAGGAGAACCCTAAGGTCGGTCTCCTCCTGCAATGTCGGCCCTCGGAGGAGCATGGTCCTATTGCTGCTGGAAGGGCCACGCCGGCAACTAGTGCTACTGAGGTGGTCACTGAACCTGCCCACCTCCACCGTACTGAGCTCGGGTCGGGCAACAACTCTGAACGTGCCCTAAACCACCACAAGAAAAACAACTCGCTCCCGAGCTCATGAAAAAAGGGACGAGGACCCAAAGATCTGAACTGGAACTGCTGGGGCCTGCTCCCCACTTGCCTGAACCTAGAAGGTCCCGTCGCAGGAGCCCTGCTGCTGACTGCCTTCCCCTTCAACGAGCCTGGCTGGATCCCCTCTCGGGGTGCACCTCACAGTGAGGGCATCCTCTCTACAACCTCTGCCTTCTTCTATACCGCCAAGTACGTCGGAAGGGTAAAGGGGGTGACAGCATACTGGAGCGAAGGATGAAGCTCCTCCTCCAAACGTCTCGCCCAAGACTCCTCATCTGGAAAGAGATCCGGAGCAAAGAACAGGAGTTCCTTAAACTTGATCCCCAGCTCTCATACCGACATACGTTCCTGCTAAAGGGAGAGTAACTCCTGCCGCTTATCCTCCTTGATCATGGAAGAAAGGAATTCCTCTCGGAATTCCTCCTCAAAGTCATCCCATGGAACCTCTGCCTTTATCCTCTCTCCGAGGTAGAGCGTCCACCACTGTCGCACCGCACCTCTCAGTTGACTGACTGCTAGGGGAACCCAGTACTTCCTTGGAGCACAGATCAAAGTAAAAGCGATCCCTAGCTCCTCAAGCCACCCCTCCGTCTCTATATCCGAAGTACTACCCTCATACTTCTTGAGGGTCTGTCGCTGGAAAGAATGGAGAGTCTTCTGCCACTGGCTATCTTACTCCTCTCGGTCAATCCTCTACTGACCGACCGCCTGAATCTGCTAGGCCTCGGCCATCTGAGCCACCCGGGGACGACTTCTAGGAGCCATAGCTGTACGGACAACAAGGATCGCCTAAGCCCAATTAGTAAGGAAAAACTCAAGGTTTTATTTTATCATTTTACTTCGATTTCTTTCCCAGAACACCCAAATCAAGTAAAACACAATCATGATGATGCATGTACCTTCCCTAGGGTCTCTACCCTGCAATCAATGTAGTCTCACTTGGTTGTTCGTTAGTCTCAGAGTCCTTGCATCGGATCACAGGGGGCCCTAAAATCCCGTGTCCTAGCCTGTCTTCCCTGGCCTATGTCACACACCATGATTAGCTAAAACTATTTCCCTACCATTCCATTCAATCCTCACTGTGCCTAACTCCAGACTCCATCATATCTCTCAACCAACACCTCTGATAACATTCTATCACGACCCCCTCCCACCAAAGATGCCCCTCCTGATCTGGCAATGGTGAAAGGGAGAAAATGAACCCTGAGTCCCGCCTCTAGTAGGCCCCAGGGTGGCGACTAGCACCAAGGGTATGAGTTTTCACAAATATGGGAGGCATTACCCTTTTTATTATTATTTAGGATCAGGAAATAGGACAAGTCAACCACCCAAAAGGAAAATAAACAAGTGTATATAAATAAACCCAAACCAAGCCCACATTCATGTTTAAATATTTTATAACAAGGTACAAGTACAAGGAAGCTCAAAGTATAATACCAAAAGAAAACAAAGGCACAAAAACAGAAAACACTCCAACTGTCCGACTAGTAGGGTCCCGCACGGCCCTGGAAGTCCTCCTGGAAACCTGAAAGTAAACGTAGGGTGAGCATACAAGTATACTCAATATGGAATCCTAAAGCTCTCGTGTACAAGTGGGGAGACATACTAATGTCCTGTGAGAACAACAGATGATACCTAGCAAGTAGTTCTATCCACCCAACCTCACCAGCCACACTCATCAAAACACAAGAACAACAGGTAGTAGTATATAAGAAACAAGAGTATTGGGTACTCCACACCATTTCCCTTTAGTTAGCTGCTCTTCCTAACGATGAACGTCCTGACGCTGCCACAGTCTCCCCGCCAGCACACACCTGGGCCTCACAACCACGTATCCCGCCCACACACACCTGGGCCTCACAACCACGTATCCCGACCGCACACACCTGGGCCTCACAACCACGTATCCCTCCCTCACACACCTGGGCCTCACAACCACATATCCCGCCCACACACACATGGGCCTCACAACCACGTATCCTGCCCGCACACACCTGGGCCTCACAACCATGTATCCTGCCCGCACACACCTGGGCCTCATCCTGATGATTCTTGGGAAATAGTAGAACCTGCCCGAAGAGTCTTGGGCTAAAGCCACCCCAATCAAAACCAACCTGAAGAGTCTTAAGTGTAAGGTTGCCTCAAGCCATCACAACCTAGGGAAGGAGTAGAAAGGATCTAGTAACTATGGGAAAACAACCTCTCCCATGAAATGGGAGTGTTCGGCACTAAGTGCTCAACATGGGTGGGGTGCGTCAAAACACAAAGATACAGATATATATATATACCAAACACTCATCCCAACCTTTGGCTTCTAAACAGAGAAACTGAGCACGTACCTAGGCACTGCTACCACGAAGCATGAATACAGCAAACACCCCCAACCCCATTTAGGTTTTCACATTTCATTAGAAATAGTTATTTAGTTCCTTAACTACTGGGAAACTATCCACAACTAACCACACCAATCATTCGTAAAACATATCCTTGCCATCCAAAAATCAATTTAGGAAAAACATGAGTAACACAACAAATCCCTTCTTTTCAAACAACCAACCCCATTGATTGACATTCCCATTCCATTACCATGCCCCACCATTCATTATCTCTTCCACATTTTATTTATTAGTCACAACCCAGTGTCCATTCACTTTTAAACCCATCCCTATAGCCCTGCTGCCAACCACCATAACCACAACCATACCGTACATCATTATCCCTTTAATACCATTTATTGCAGCCCCGCTGCCCATCACCATCATAACATTCACACCAACCCAGAACCAAGTCAACCACATCCCTACTGTTCACCCGATCCACAACAACCCACAAAACACCCCCAACACATGTCTCATAACCAAGCCAACACCCCCATGTTCATTATTCCATTTTGTTTAACCGGGGTGATCACACAAGGGTTCCGGATTTTAACAGCCAACATTACGTGATTAACAAATTTCCACATTCCACAAAGTTTCCATCCATAAGAAAATCCAGAAGGAGAGGTCAATATTTAATTGTGTAAGCAATGTCCCCAATGACCGTGATTTTCAGTAGCTAGAAGCTCATTCAATTCACAACATAATATCACATGATATAAAGTAACAACAAACACAACTTCCCATCCCCGTTATATAAGCCGGTTATTATCTTCATTAAACTGGTTCAAAAGTGTTTCATGTAAATAAGAGAACACCCACCCCACATGATGCACATATTAGAGAGAAGAAGGTAAAATCCCTACCTCAATAGGTTCTTGATCACAACACTCCCCCGTATCAACCTTAGAAGACGTCTGTCAGCATCCGTCACCTCTTTCAGGTCCCGGCAAAACCCTCGGGTGGAAGTCGGAAAGGAAAGGCTGAAGGAAAGGCAACAGACCCAGGCTCGGAAGTTCCACCTCGTCGTTACGATCCTGTGGCCACTGACGGATCGTAAATCGGAGCTTGGATGAAAAAGTTATGGTAGGAAGAGCCTTCGAGTCTCTTGATAGAGTTCTTCTCCGAGGAGAGGGGCGGAGAGGTGTGAGTTGAAAGGAGGAGGGGACCCCTCCTTTTATAGGCGTGAAAAGAAAAAGTACACGGCATGTACTTTATGGTACATGGCGTGTACTCGGGTCTTTCACACGGTCTCCACGTGGCTTCCAACACGGCTCCGCAGCCGTTGACTGGTCAACACACGGTTTGAGGGTAACACATACGTGGGGAAGGACTACACTGCATGTATTTTGGACACACGGTGTGTACTCTTTCATTGCAAATAGCAAGGACATGGCTTATTCACGGTACACGGCCGTTGACTGGTAACACATACGCGGGGAAGGACTACACGACGTGTAGAACTGGACACACGGCGTGAACCCATTATTCCACACAGCAAGGACACGGTGTGCAACACGGGGTATACCCGGGAAGGGGGTGCACGACATGTACTCAAACTACACAGTGTGTAGTTTCAAAATTTTGGAATGTGTGGAAAAATTCCATTTTACCCTCCAGAACACATCTTGACCTTCTTCTTGACAAAGGAATGGGCCGGAGAGGTCCAGGCCATTACAATAGTCCATGACCTATGATGAATGATAAGATGAAATTTATAACATTATAAAGGGAATAAATCCCATGTAATGAGGGATGTTTCATAGACATTATCTAAAATAGTTTATTAGAGATCTGTGCTCTATAGTAGTAAGTTTTCCACATACCTTGGATTAAACTAAATATTATATTAAATTAAGAAAATATTTATATTAATTAGTATTTTTATATAAAAAATATGTGTATGGTAAGATATTTGTTAAAGATTTGTGAATCAATATCTAAATTGAACCAAGATTAGGATTCAAGGGAGTATGATTTGAGTGAGTTAAATTTTGATTTACCATAATTCACCACCTCTCAAGGTTACCCTCATAACTACTAATCCAATCAACATGACACAATTCAAAAAAAATATAACACATCATAGTATAAAACATTGTTAGGACATAGAAGAAAACATTAAGATGAAATGTAAGACATTAAAGTTCAATTATTGATGACACTTTTCAACAATTATTTCATAGGATATAGTATATTAATATCACACATTTCAATCCCATTCCACAATTTTTGATATCATATATAAAATGATTTTATCAAGATATATAATTTGGGAATTCATATATCATGTTAAACAATATTAGGATGTCGTATAATAATATATAATCGAACAAAAAAATGGTTTCTAAACATTTATGAAATTTAATATAATATAAAAATATAAAATATTAACAATGAAAAAATTTTATCTATAATTTATGAAATGTTCATAAAATATTGCGGGAAAGTAAAATATTCATGTTTTATATTATAAAATATTTATCAAATATTTGACTATATATATTTGATTCATTCATATTAATGTTGTATAAAAAAAATCATTAGTCTGAGGTATTAGGGCCAACTCCTAGAATTTCAAAGACTTTAGAACATACCAAAAATATCTTTGGAAGATGAAATATTTGTGTAATGAATATATTATTAATTAAATTATTTTAAAATAAATAATATTTTAAGTACTGTGAAATGTTCACATAATTTTATATGATGTGTTTATACGAATTATGATTTTAAATTTGAAGAGTTTATATTTTCCATCTAAAATTAGTAAATGTAATGTGTTTATATTTAGAAAATAATAATATAAGAAGTCAATTTATTACAAAAATTTATTATAAAATTATTTATATTTAAGTTTATTTGAATGGAATATATTTAAAATTATTTAATTATTAATAATTAAATTATAAATAAGTGAAATGTTAATTAATCTAATTATTTATTTTTAATATTATTTTTCAATACATTGGTCTTATCAATTTTTTATTTTGAATATTTCTAGTTTTATATTTTGGATTTATCCTAGTAGTCGGTGCTATTTTTTACTAACTAAGGACCCTGAAATTAGTATATTAGAAAAGTTAATATTTAAAAAACACATATGTATGTAGTTCCATTTTTTTGGTTGTTTCATTTGTTTAGGACCTAATATGGGAAATCTGATATCATGGTTGATTTTAGAATATAGGTTTTATTTTAGCTATGACCTAAGATTATTCAACATTATACATTCAGTTTTGGTAGTTTTTGGTGATACGTTCAGTTAAAATAAAAAGTTAATTTTTTTTAATTAAATTCCCAAGATATAAAATTACCCTTAAATTTATAATTATAAAAAACTTCAAGTTTAGCCGCATCACATAAGGAGGATCAGATGGGAGAATATGGCATTTTTCATTGGTGGATCAGACATGAGGATGAACAACTATCAAATCGAGGTGGATCGAGGGGAAGATGATGTAGAAAATCATCTTCAAAACTACAAGATGAAGTATTTACCAATGTTTTATCCTATATCAAGGTAGGGATTTTAATTTTTTGTTTATTCCCTTTTGATTAAGATATTCATCTAGGGTCCTTATCTATTTTACTTTTAATATGTGATGTTTTTTCTTCTCATGATCCCCATAATTTATTGATTTTATTTATCCAATATAATTCTTTCATTTCACATACTATCACATTTGATACCCAGATTATGTGATCGTTGGCCAAGAATGTTTGGACAACGATCTAATCCCTTTACTTGTGTTCTTCTCCACCCTTCATCACATTCTTCACTATTGGGATACATGGATTTGGTTTTACAATGTCGGTGTGGGTTTGAGCATGATCGAACACCCAGATTTATGGAGGATTCATAAATGAGGAATGGGTTGGAATTTTGCAGTCTGATTGGGATGAGATTCAGGTTGCAGGTGAGGCCTCTATAGATCTTAGATCTAGAGTGGTAGTAGGTGGATTTTGGTGGTGATGGGAAAGATCTATGAGGGGTTTGTGTGGCTAGAATCCCACTACCAGTGACTAATCAGACACAGAGATCCCATATATAATACCCAAGGTGTGATTTGTGATATAAATGATAG
The DNA here is from genome assembly GCA_963277665.1 of Viscum album. Lineage (NCBI taxonomy): Eukaryota > Viridiplantae > Streptophyta > Magnoliopsida > Santalales > Viscaceae > Viscum > Viscum album. The sequence continues at coordinate 481,979,313 of OY728162.1, forward strand.
TGGAAGTGAAATGATGAAGTTGAAATAATACTTCCCTAGGTTTCTATAGAAAACTTAACTACACGGAATGTTGTCTAGGAATAAAATCCATGTAATCCACATGACGTAGAGGCAATGATTTTTTTGGATGATAATGTTCACATGGTGTGTGGTAGGGTCCATACACAGTCTGATCCACCCTGGTTGGATAAGATGTTTTTCTACTACATATTTATAGGGCCCATGTTGCATGAACCTCCATGAACTATGAGAGTATATGTGAAATCCCAAAGGTAATTGGTAATGGACTGGTACTCCGGCATAACCAGGTACATGGATAGGTATATGTCCAAGTACTCAGTCATGTCCCAAAGGACACAGACATGAATCTAAGTACATAGACAAGGTCATGAGAACATGGGTACGAACTATATTGATGATATATGCTAGGTAGTACCATTATAATTCATGCACTAATATAATTATATAAAATCAATGTAATTGAAAGGACGATGCTAGGAGGCCAGCTGAGGCCACACACTATGTGACCCCTGATGCATGCCATTTAATTTTCACATCGTTTTTCATGTTGTGTATCTCTTTTATCTAGAAGAATATTTTGTCACCTGAGTATCATATCAGGAGAATTGTTCTATTTATAATTTTATGTTATCCATCCTAGTGGATTTTGGGATATAGTGTGAGGTTTTTAGAGTGTTACACTTCTTCAAATGATGTTGGTCCACAAAAAAGGATCCAAATGGATCATTGGGGAGAGATTGAGGTTGGGAACCCACTATCCCACCAAGGTGGGGTTCCTCCATACACCATACATAGGTTGAGTGTTACCCCCAATGGATTTAAATTGAGGGTCCTCTACACTCTCAGAGGAACCCACTATCGAGATAGGGTATGTGTCCTCCTAGCATTGAATGGACCCCCTAATGTGCTAGGGTGTGGGTCCTCCATCTATTTACTGAATGGTATCCCCAATCGCACAACGACACAATTCATATACCTTTTGAGTAGAAAACCCTTTTCATACTAAGGTGTTATTCATTCGATTACATAATATTCCCCTCAGGCTATGGAGTAGTAGTAAGGTTCGAGTTTTCAACATGGATTTCTCAGATAGACATCTGAGATGTTGGACATTGTATATGGACCATTAGAGCTAAAGGTATACACATTATCCTACGATTTTCACTGATATAGAGATACCATCTATCTATTTTTTATGATTCATTATGAGAATATATCTATGATAGGATTCATTTACCTCTTGTTATGGGTTGATGTGAAATTTTATTTATCTTTCTATTTCCCCCTTTATGGTTTTCAGGGCATTCTACTGGGTATGTATATACTCACCCATGTTTGAGATTTTCCCACATGTGTCATTTCTTATGAAGCAGAAATATATTTCGATGATGAAATTAGAGGAAAATTGTGATACATGGGGTAATTGACCACATATGGCGGTCAGATAAGAAGATTAGGAGTTGGTCTCTCTCAGCATTCCTTTATTCCAACTATTTCGAAGATGGAACATCATTTCTGGATGGATGTGTATTTTTACCATTTATTATATGGATTACATTTTTCATACTATATTGTGTTCCCTAGAGGATTATTACATTCATGGTTTACTCTATATGTTACATTCATTTTTTATTCTTCTATTTTTTTGTATGGAGATGGTTGTGTGCATGTGTGCGGGTGAATTAGGTTAAGGTATACAACATTATATATGGGAATTTTTTTCTCGTTTCTAACCCTTAATATATTATAGGTGGGATTGGATTATTACAGATCAACTTTCCATTGGATTGGAGGGATTTGGTAGTTTGGGTCAATACATTGTGCTATTAGAGTAGTTCATTAAATGGTATGGTGTTGGAGTTTTCCCCTTATTAGGAATTGGTTGGGACTTAGAAAAACATTATCAATGTGTATCAATGTAACATGGTTTTGGTGTAGTACTCTATGTATCAATTCACTATGAATCAAACTACCTATTTTTTTACTCAGTATACTAAGACATTGGTTGTAGGGAACAGTGGTACATGCATCATATAAAACTGAGTACCTTGACTATTCTTCTTGAGTAATCTCCACATATATATATGGTCATAAAACAGTGGTATGTACTGATCACTTTTAGTTTTCCTTCTTGAAGACAACCATATATATTAATATTTAAGGATAATTATGTAGATTTAATGGCAGATAATTCCTCAGTTCTATGTCTATATCACAAGGTGTTTTCTCTAAAAAGGTATGGACAATCACCATCACGTATAGATCAGTAGAGAGTACCATTACTTTATAATGACGATGCATGCAAGGTTAGCAAAATCCACAAGTTCTAGATTTATAGACCACTGAGTTCACGAGGTGAGCAAGATCCCCAGGCAGTATAGGATTTGGTTGAGTTTGGGATACAAATCATCAGGATAATTTGGAGATTGAATGGTCATTTGGTTTTACTTGATATAAGTATTTTATATAAATGAGTAAGGAACTAGTGTATTATATTTAATAAGAAAAATTAATAGACAATTATCTCATGGTATGACATCCAGGTGATGTTTCATGCATATTATTACCCTTACTTCATGTATTTCATTCCAATCCATGAGTTTCTTGAGCTATAGCTATGTATTACGATAGTTGATGATTATTCCACATGGTTCAACAATTTTAATTATTATTCCCTCTACATGGTGTGATATGGTTAATATTGAGTGTTGAAGTTTGAGAAGGGTCTCTTCATAAACATTCATTCACATTTGGCCCCATCGTGCATTCCCACTTATACTAGAGTGATAGAGTGGGATCTGGTGATGGAGAGGTTCTTATGCAATGGATTCTAGCTAGTTTTATCTAGTAGTTGTCATCATGGGGATGATTCTTCTTCAGTAACAACAATATTTTTTTAAAAAAGGTTTTGGAATTGGACACATCCTCATAGAAAGACTTATTCATGTGAAAACGAGGTGCATGAATCATGTAGTAGTTTAATATTCCCAAAGAGGGGTAATCACATATGGGTTGAGAAAATTGAATCCACTAGAACATGACTACACTACCCATAACCAAGAGTTATAAGTGATATTATTTTCTCTGAATATGAAGAGGAATTTTCATCTGTGAGAACACATTGTTGTGTACTCATACTATAAGAGTGTTAGATATATCTCTATGCATTGAGATCCAAACATGAGATAGAGTCATTGTTTATAGTTCTTATAGGACCAAGAATTTTAGATTTCCTATACTAATAGGAAGAGAAATGTGGTGGATGATTCCCTTTGCAATAAGTCTCATTCTAGCATAGTGGAGGAGGCGTCTGAGTAGTTTAATTCTTTGTAGTTGACCTTGATTGAGTAGAGGGGAGTAGCTTTTCTTCAGTCGATGGTGTTGAATCCTCTCCATCTTTGACATGTGTGAGAGGATCAGTTTTTATAGATAAACTATGAATTTTTTCATGAACATATATCCTCATGAGATTCACCGGTTGCATTTTCTAAAGTAGGGGAGGACGTCATCTATTTCCATGGACAGATAGTGGTTCCTATAACATTTCATGTTGTGGTGATGTGGGAGTTTCACACATCCCCATTTACTATACATATTATCATGGAAAATATGTGCATAGACCATCAGATGTAGTTTTGGTGGGATTATATGTGGTGGAGCATAGACTATTTCATCTTTGATAGTTTAACATGTCAATATGTGAAGGTTATGTTCCGAGTTCAAGATTGTTTGACATAGCCTTTTCAAATTATGAATTAGAAATGGGATGATATATCTATGGATTTTTTATGGTAGTAATATAGAAATTGAGAGTCCATGATTCCATCTAGGTGAATTTTAACCAACTTACCAAGTTAAAACAGTTTATTTACATTGATAAGTACAGTTTTGTGAATTATTTTGGGTAGTTGTTTGTGGGCGGGGGTTATTTGACCCCATGGGGTATCCTTAAATATTATCTCGAACCATGATTCCTAGTTTACTTCATGGTTTTAGAATATATTGTATGAGGCATTCAAGATCTATTTGAGGATGTGTATATCCTTTCACCCCAAGATAGATGGGATGACTTAGTGGACTATTCCGGTATTGGTGGATATGTTGAGGTCTCTCTTGATGGATTTTGGATAAAGATGGGAGGATGAAATTCCATTGGTAGATTTTGCTGATAATAAAAATTATCATTGTACCGTAATCATGGATAATTTTTAGTCCCTTTAAAATAGACCTGTAATGTTATTATTATCTTGAACTAAGATTCGAGTTACATCCCTAGTTTATCTTTAGATAGAATAGAATAAGACAAAGAAGGATCAAAAGATCCATAATCACATAAGGATATCCTAGAGTAGAGAAAGATCATACCAAAATCAATGTTGTAGGTCCTTTGTGTTTGAGTAGGGAGAGCCTATTTTCTTGGGATTCTACATATGATGAGGATTTATGAGGTTTAATTGGGGAATCAATCTATCCCCAAGGTTCATTGGGCTATTAAAGATCCTACAAAGGGTTGGCGAGTTTACTTACAACCAATCCCTGCCCCTGCAGTTAGACCGAGTGCATGATGTCTTCCATGTGTCACAACTGAGGATATTCATGCATGATCTCATAAAATTATTAATTGGGGGTTATACATCAAGGATGGATCCATGTTTATAGAGTACATGGTAGTGATCAAGGATTGGAAAAAAGGATCCTATATCAATAAACCATCCCTTCGGGTTAATGAGATTTGGCTGTATGGGAGAGTGTTTGAGAGCTACTAGGAGTGAGAGAGTCAGATGTAGACTTAGTACACTATCCATTTTTGGTATATTGTTCTCTCATGGAAAAAATCATCGAGGAAGGGAGAATGTAAAAAATTTGGTTCCATGTATTTTTTCCATTAAATATTTATAAATATATGGATTTATCCTTAGAGTTTGTGTAGTTTTTGGGTGTCTCGGGACCCCATAACTAATATATTAAAAATAGTAATTTAATTTAATGCATGAAGAGATATAGTTTCACTTTTTTTTCTTTTTCCCATTTTTTTGCACCTCAAATGGGAAATATGAGACCATGGTTGATTATAAAATATGGGTTTTAACATAGGCATATCCTAATGTTGGCTAGCTTTAGATGTTCGGTTGAGGCATCTATGGGTGGTGCATTTAACTAAAATAAATAATTATATATTTTTTATTTATTTTAAATAAACATGACAAAAAATTATCAATAAATTCCTATTTATATCAAATCACTAAGGTTAAATACATTACCATAGTAGGGTTTGAGAGAAGGATTTTCCATTATACGCCAGATGAACAGATCAGAGAATGACAAATGATATGATTGAGCTATATCGAGAGGTTGAAAACATTGACGATCATTATCAACTCTACCGAATTCTATCCTCCTGAAAAATAAATCCTAAATCAAGGGTGGTTTCCTCATATTTTGTTTCTAAAATTTTAAATAAATTATTTATCATCAATCCTTATCTTAATTACTATTGGTATGTGATATTTTTTATCATCATCAGACCAATAATTTATTGGTTATATTTATCTGATATAATTCTTCATTTCACATTCAATCACAATGGATACCCCAATAATGTGATTGTTTTAAATAATAATTTATTAATGATGGAATCACATTTCTTATGTTCATTCCCTCTTCTATTCACCATGTTACTCACTGCAGGTGCATGGTGTTGTGATACGACATTACCAGGGTGGGATCGAGTGGGATCAAACCACCCGATTTTTAGGGGCCTCATGAACTGTGAAAATATTTTTGTTTTGAAAATGGATCAAGATGGGTTTTTATAACCACCCTGATCTTTATTTCACACTTAAATATAATTTATTACATAAAATCATCACTTGATTCAAGATAAAAGATTGAGAGTTATAGTTTATATGGGGCTTAGGAAAATTATATAATAACTTAGAAGATAAAACACAACATCTTTATTGAAAACTTCCTTTACATGACCACAATAGTCCCTCGTACTTAGAATTGCATGGGATAAATTGAGGACATACATGTGAAAAGGGTGAGATAAAAACCCAGTAAGGGAGTAAACAAGGAATAACAAAAATAATATAGTACATGTAAGGAAATAGGCATATCAATGGAGTTCAAGAGAATGAAGGATATAAAGGCATGATATATCATGATTATCATAACTTGGAAATGTGGAAACAACATTTAACAAGACATTAGAATGATCCAAGTATAATTGAACATGGAGAATGAGTAAACCCACATTGAAATTGAATGAGCATGATAAAACCCACATATAACTTGATGTACCATGATAATAATATTTACCCATTGCATTGGAGTTCTATCAGGGTTCACCCTTCTTAATCATTTTATTTCTTGAAAAAGTGTGCCACATGGTTCGTATAACAAGGGTTCATTAGAAAAAATCACTTATTACACGATAAAGGAATGTGGGAATCTAACATGAAACTCTATTATAAATAACTTAATGTTCATAAAGGTGAATACCCTTTATAGAAAACTTGGCATAGTATAAACTACACAATGACTTGGGTTTGGAAAATCACGGTGCAATTTCGGCAGCATAATGACATGACATAAGAATTCATAAAAAATGGTTAATGGGATATAAAGGTGTGTCCCATCATATTTACATGAAATGGAAACTAAGGGGGTCATATAGATTCATTTACCAATATAATTAATGGAATTTAGATTCATAATACAAATAATGTATTGAATGTAAATTAGAAGAAAGAAAGTTTTTTACGGAATTTCGGCATGGTAACAGGTGTTCATGTGAGGAATTAATGAGAGAGAAAGGAGTATCCCATATTTTAAAAATAAATAGGGAAGTATGGGGTAGGTGAAAAATCATTCCCCAACATTTATAATTGAAATCAAAATGGTATAATAATATAATGAAACTTGGACAAAAAAATGTGTAACGACCCGAATCCAGAGCCCCTCCACTGGTTCCCCATACCCGGTTCACCACATGACCTCAAGATCATTTCCCCAAATGCCAGAGGCTGCCAAATAATAGCGAGGGACTTAGTAAGTCGGTGGGGAAACAATGCCCTCATTCGGTATAGTATACAGTGGAAAAACAACCAGACACAATAACGGAAACTGTAAATAGCATACAACAACTGAACTGAACAGCAGAAGCAAAGTATAAAATAATGATGATGAAACATGGTACATATGTCTATGGAAAGCAGTAAACAAACAAACGTGCTAAAGTAAAACTGAAAAACAAAGTGCAAAGAAAACAAATTAAACTCCTCAGCATTGAAAGCCTATGCTCTGTCCCTTTCTCTCCATCTCCATGCAATCACGTACTGGAAGTTAAAAGGTGCTTGCCCTTATCTATTCCTGTAACAAAAATGTTTGTTTGGGCCGAAAAGTATGGCCCAAACAGGGTGTGATATACAATCCCAGTAGGAAATCACCCAAATATCTCTGCCTAACAGTCAATGAATACAAGGAAAGTAAAAGTTTAGGAACAGTAAACATGAAATACATAGCTGTCACAGTCCACATTTCTAGCATATAAAGTACACAAGTAAACAACCAGCAACAAGAAGAAAATAGGTAACCCCCTGGGTAGCCCTCACATCATATCCCCTATGGTTCAACCTACAAAAACTAGAAACCCTTTAGGTGGCACACACAGTCACACCCCTCTGGTTTAGCTAAGAGTAGACTCTTTGAGGAAGCACTCACCGTCAATTCCCCCTATAGTCTCGTATCGTGCTAAAGGATCTCTGGGGAAGCACTCAACGTCTCATTCCCTCTGTGGCCCACGTCGAGGAACTACAGACTCTCTGAGGAAGCGCTCATCGTCAATTCCCCCTATGGTCTCACATCGTATTAAAAGACACTCTAGAGAAGCCCTTACATATATTCTCCCTGTGTTCTACTACACTAGGTTCTCACAGTCCTGTGTGAAACTAACATGCTCAACACGCGTATAACGTCCAAGTAAACCTCAAGAACTACTTGGATAACAAACTATGGCACAATAGCACAATAAAGCAACATTTCCACTATCCAACAACTAGGCATCGAAATTGGAAAATGCCAAACAAGAAAAACAAGCATGGCAAATGTCCAGAGTACTGCAAAACTACTCTATTCACAAAGGTAAACCTCTACTACATCAATCAAGCTATGTAGGCAAACCGAAGGGAAAAACAGGAAACCCACAATTCCCCACCCAAGGGAATTTGTGGAAAATTGCACAAAATACTCAAAGACTTTTTACAGAAAGGCACAAACCACCCATCTTGATCCTAGGGGAATGATATAGTTGAACCACGATGACTAATTCTCCATAGAACATAATAGATCTGAGAAAATGAAAAAAAACATTCAATCTTAGATAACTTGAGAACAAAGAGGAACCATGGAACAAGGCTAAAGCAGAAGCGAGAACTCACCGATGTGCTTCCAATGCAATCGACCATGCTTGAATCGGAGAACAGATGGAGAGGCAGGGGATCGGGGAAGATCCGGCCGTACTGGTCACTCTCGGATGAATAACCTGGAGAAAAAGACACTTCTGTGCATCAGGCACGACCCCGGTGCGTTTAGTGAAAAAAAATAAAAGTATACGGCGTGTACTTTAGAGTAAACGACATGTACTAGGTTTTCCGTACTCTTCCAAAATCAGCCTCCATGTCACCCCTACACACCGTGTGTGTGGCCTAGGCACGACTAGCACACGGCTTCGAGCCATAGAAGAGTACATGGCGTGTACTTCGAAAATTTCTAGAAACTCCATTTTTCTTAAAAACTCATGAAAAAGGAAAAATGTACCTGAACGAAGATCTGGGTTCTTACAATCTTCCCCCCTTAAATAAATTTGTCCATGAATTTCCCTAGCGTGGTGTAGAAGAAGTAACCCCAAACATCTTTGGCCACTGCGATCTTACATTGGCCTCCCTCTCCCAAGTCTCGTCCTGTACTCTCCCATGCTTCCATAGCACCCATACTAGAGGGACAGACCACCCACAGAGAACCTTTTTACTGTGATCGACAATATGGATGGGATGATCCTCAAATGATGCATCCGCTTCGAGCTCAACCTCCTCGGGCTTAAAGGCATGAGATGGGTCCGAAATGTAACATCAGAGTTGAGAGACGTGGACGACGTCGTGCATGTCTTGCTACCTCTGGGGTAGATACAATCGATAGAAGACCGTCCCAACTCTCTCCAAAACCTCAAACGGCCTGATGTACAGCGGTGAAAGCTTAACCTGCCTCTGAATCCTCTTGTGTCCCAACCTCAGTGCGACACATAGGAAAACCTAATCGACAACCTTGAACTCCAGAGGTTGTCTCCGCTGATCAGCATAATACTTCTGTCAAGACTGTGTTGTAGCCAACCGCTTCTAAATTAGTTCTATCTGTTCTAACGTCTCATGAACAAGATGAGGTCCCAGCAAGGCTGCCTCTCCTGCCTCCAGCCAACATAAGGGTGATCGGCATGGCGTACCGTACAAAGCCTTGTATGGTTCCATCTGAATGGTTTCCTAGAAACTGTTGTTGTAGGAGAACTCCACCAGAGGAATATGCTTCTCCCAAGAACCGCCAAAGTCTAGGATGCAAGCTCGGAGCATATCCTCAATCACTTGGATCGTGCGCTCGGACTGACCATCTGTCTGGGGATGGTATGATATACTCAAGAGTACCTGTGTACCTAAGGCCTTCTGAAGTCCCTACCAGAACCGATAGGTAAAGCTCGCGTCCCTGTGTTAAACAGTAGAGCATGGAAGTCCATGCAGACAAATGATCTCCCTGATGCAAAGTCTTCCCAGATCATCGACACTGAAGGTCTCCTTGATCGGAAAGAAGTGAGAAACTTTCGTGAGTCTGTCGACGAAAACCCAAACTGCATCGTTCCATCGGGGTGACCTCAGCAACCAAATCACGAAGTCCATTGCAACATCGTTCCACTTCTACTTTGGAATGGGTAACTACTGTAAAAGGCATGCTGGTCGCTGGTGCTCCGCCTTCAACTGCTGACAAGTAGAACACCACAAGATGAAAACAGCAAAATCCTTCTTCATACCTGACCACCAAAAATGGAGATGAAGTTCCCAATATATCATGGTGATGCCAGGATGAACTGCAAAAACTGAGGAATGAAAATCCTGCATCAGCTCCTCGCGTATGTCTGCTGGCACCCATACGCATCCCTGGAAGAGCAAGATCTCATCATCGCCCACTATCCATCCATGAAGAGGGTCCTCTCCTGACACACTCTCCCGAAGGACTAAGCCTTTTGAGTTTGATAGTTGGCTCATCCATACCCGATCAAGTAGTGTAGATGTAACAGCTACAAGAAGATAGGAATGTATATCCCTGTCTGTCATGCACCTCCTGATCCATATCAGACAATAGAGCCATAAGCTGCCACTCACTGCTGGCCTCTTGAACTGCCTGAATCTGAGTCCTCTGACTCAATACATCTTCCACTGCGTTACCCTTTCCTGGCGTATAGGCAAGCTCGAAATCAAAAGACTGATGATACTCGACCCACCTGTGCTACCTCAGATTCAGATCACGCCGAGTAAAAATATACTTGAGACTCTAGTGGTCGGTAAAGACCATAAAGTGTTCTCCCAGAAAATGGTGTCTCCAACAGCGTAAGGCATGAACAACAACCGCCAACTCCAGATCGTGCGTAGGGTAGTTCCTCTCATGTGACCTCAACTGCCGAGACCCGTACGCAACGACCCCATCTCCCTGTATAAGCACACTGCCCATCCCGATACTTGAATCATCACAATAAATAGTGTAGCTCTTGCCTGGATCTAGAAAGACTAGTATCGGTGCTGACGTCAATCTTCCCGTCAGCTCCTGAAAGGCTGACTCACAAGAATCTGTCCATAAGAACTTCTCCCCCTTCTTGGTCAGACCTATCAAATGTGTTTCTAGGCATGAGATGTCCTGAATGAAGTGTCTGTAATATCCAGCCAACCCTAGAAAACATTGTACCTCAAAAACCTTCTTCGGCTGCCCCCAGGAAACTACATCTCTCACTTTCTCTTGGTCCACATATACTCATGCGTCTTAGATGACGTGACCCAAGAAGTGAATCCGATCCATCCAAAAGTGGCACTTCGAGAGTTTAGAATAAATCTGATGCTCTCTCAGTGTACTCAGAACGATCTCAAGATGTGTGGCATGGTCATGTCGAGTGCGAGAGTACACCAATATATCATCCATGAAGACCACAACAAAAGAGTCCAAGTAAGGATGGAACACTCGGTTCATCAGTGCCATAAAAACTGTAGGCACGTTCGCGAGACCGAACAACATGATTATATATTAGTATAGACCATATCTGCTCCTGAAGGCTGTCAGAGGTATATCTGATGGTCTAACACGCAACTGATGATAACCGGACATCAAGTCGATCTTCAAGAACACATGGTCTCCTTGAAGCTGATCAAACAGGTGACCTATCCTTAGAAAGGGATATTGGTTCTTAACCATCAACTGGTTCAACTTCCGATATTCCACACAAAGTCGAAGGGTATCGTCTACCTTTTTCACAAACAGTATAGGAGAACCCCAAGGAGAAGTACTGGGTTGGATGAAACCCCTTGCCTGCAACCCCTCCAACTGCTTCTTTATCTACTACAACTCAGGTGTGGCCATCCTATATGGAGGAATGGACACCAGTGCTTCTACTTGAACGAGCTCAATAAAATATTCTACCTCACGCTTAGGAGGAAAACCCAAAAATTCATCTAGAAAGATGTCCTAGAAACAATCCACCACTAGAGGAAAGTCCAACTTTGAAGTCCCCTGGTCATCTAGATAGAGACTAGCAATCTGGGCCGTAACCCTTCCTAGCCCATGGTGCTCGAGTCCTGCTCGACTCGCCTGAACATCCCATTCGCCTCTATGAAGAAAAGATTCATCCTCTGGTGAAACGAAACTCACTCTGCGGCGATAACAGTCAATGAATGCCTGGAAGGGAACCAACCAGTCCATTATGAGAATGACATCATATCCTGTCATCTCTAGGACATAGAGATCCCATAAGAAACGATACCCTGCAACCTCAAGAGGGCACCCTCTACACTGGCGTACACTAGATGTCCTCATCCCCAAAGGTGTGTCTAGTGTCAACGAGTCGGCAGAAGAAAAGACATAGAGCCCAACGCTCCCCACATCACCAATAGAGATAAAACTATGTGTAGCACCAGTATCGAAAAGAGATGAAGATAATACCGAGGCTACTAAAATCATACCTTGAACTGTAGAAGGGTCGGGATCCTTCTCCTAATAGGTCTGCTCCATGGCGAAAGACTGGCCTGCACCGCGGCCCTGTGCCCCTTGCTGACCTCTCTTTGCTGATCTACCCGGCTAGTGCTGAGGGACTGGTGACTGAACCCCACGTCCTCGACCTCCACCTCAGCCTGAACGGACAAAAGTTCTCCAATTCCCCAACTGTTGAGAAACTGGTGGTGCTCCTCCTGAAAGAGGGGTCATGGAAGAACCCCGGTCACCAGCTGCTGGTGAGAACACCTGGAAGAAATGCCTAAGGTGACCCATAATTCCAAAAGATCAGCACTCCACGGGGTCTCTCTGTCACTACGGCCTCGTGTGACTTGACCGGCCACACTGGTATCATATCACCTAGCTTCCTGACGATGCTTCTCACTTCCTCGAATCACCACGCTTAGACTCCCTACAACGCTTCTTACTGTCATCTGGAGGAAAACTAGCTCTGGAAGCAAAACCGCCCTAGCTCACAGCTACGAAGTCTCTCATATTTCGCTCCGCAATCAGTGCCTTGTTGAGGATGGAAGTGATGGAAGTCAACTGGAAGATATTCAACTGCGAGCGGATCTCCCACTTGAGTCCATCTTCAAACTTTCTTACCAAAAAGACCGCACATCCATTGCAGAGTGGTGTGAAACACTGCAGCTCGGTGAAATGAGAGGAATACTTGATGACAGAATGTGTACCCTTCTCTTTTCTCATAAACTCCCAGGCTCGGTCGGCCCTCAGGGTCTCTTGGTAGATGTACTCGTAGAACACGTGCTGGAACTCCTCCCAAGCCATAACCTGCTGATGACCCGCCTGTGAGATCATGTCCCACCACCTCTTGGCAGAGTCTTGAAGCATGTAGGTGGAGCGCTTAACCCACCTCTCTAAAGGCATCTCCAGAACCTCGAAGATAGTCAGCATGGCTTTCAGCCATGACTCTACAGCCTGTGGTCCTCCTTCCCCTGAGAAAGTAGGAGGATACTGCTGCTAGAAAACTCACGTCATGTCTGCCATTGTCGAGGAAGGAGACATTGCTCCCCAGAAGGCCTACATCATCCTCATGAAACATTACCTGAACTATGAATCAGCGCCTGCAACTGGTATGACAGTCAGTGCCAAGGATGGCCTGACTGGGGGATCGGCAGGAAGTCTCTGATCAGCCTTATCTGGCGTCTGATCACTTCCTGACGACAGACGTACAACCGGAGGACGTCTAGGAGGCATAGATATGAAAGATCAAAAGCACACCTTAGATCAGAATTAACAAAGACAGAGAACACAAGAGTGAAAAACAAGAACAAGGAAGAAAAACACACAAGTTTACAAAACACGACTACACGACATGTATAAAAACTACAAGGCGTGTCTTCTTAAGCCGCTGACAAGGTTGTCTTCTCCTTCCCTACATGTCATGTCAAACCTCAACTACACAGTGGGTTGACCCCCACAAATGGTGTGTACCTGAAAACTATTCCCCTGCCTAAGACACTTACACGGATGACCCACACAGTTTTATTAAACTGAGACTACACGGCATGTAGTAGACAAGGTGTCAATAACCCGTGTTTTTAGTCACATGGTCGGCTACATGGATGAGACTACACGACATGTTCCGAACAAACACGGTGTGTACTTGAAGACTTTTCTCAACCCGTGTGGTTGGCGACACTGCCAAGTACACGACTGACCTTTACGCTGCGTGTTCCGAACAAACACGATGTGTATAGGAGAAGAGAACATTGTTCCATGCTGTTTGTGACACGGTCGGGTACTGAGGATAAGGATACACTGCATGTTCATAAAACACACGACGTGTATGACACGAGCTTCCCCGACCCATGTTTTTAGTGACACAGTCTGGTATACGGATCACTACTACACGGCATGTACCAGCCGTACACGGTGTGTTCCTAATGTTACTCTCACGACACCGTGTTTCTGCTCACACGGTCAGTGACATGGCATGAAACTACCTGTCGTGTATCCAAAAATTACACTCCGTGTATTCTGGGTTTTTCTGGACAGTAGCTCAAAAACTGCACAGAATCCCAGAAACACTAAAAAAATGGAAAAGAGGTGAAAATTCCGATCTGTGAGGTCCTATACTCCCCGCGAATCAAAGATTGGAATTTCCTTACAGTCATAAAGAAGATAAAACAGGATCATGATCCACCAATTTCCAATTAAAGTGGGCTCATAGCACCTCAAGAATCAAAAATTGGTGTTCATTTTAGAAAAGTAGGAAGTAAACAATCCTCTAACAAGGTAGTAGAGATTCTATCAAGCATCTATCACAACAACATGCATAATCCACGTGAAGTCTATCACAACAACATGAATTTGCTAATGCACCCTAGATGGCATGGCAAGAATGCATGGCATGTGATTTCTACAAGTGGCTATATGATGCATGAGATTGAATACCATCATCTCATCAGGTTGTGACAGAAATAGAACCGCAATCGTCAATAAAATAACCACACAAAGCATGTGAATCACTCTAGGTGAAATCATATCAACCGTAAAATCTCAAAACCAACAACTACAATTAACGAGGTAGTATGTCTTTTACCTATGCATGGGTTAGCTACTCCCAAGAACAGCTTAGTACCAAGTACTGAATCCGTCCTATCCCTCGCTAGAGTCTCCAAATAGTAAAGAAAGAGAAAATAACTCCTTTGATACCACTTTGTAATGACCCGAATCCAGAGCCCCTCCACTGGTGACCCGTACCTGGTTAGACACATGACCTCAAGCGCATTTCCACAAATGCCAGAGGCTGCCGACTAGCAGCGAGGGCCTTAGTTAGTTGGTGGGGAAACTATTCCCTCATTCAGTAAAGTATACAACGGAAGAACAACCAGACACAATAACAGAAACTGTAAACATCGTACAACAACTGAACAGAACAGCGGAAGCAAAGTATAAAATAATGATGACCCAACATGGTACATATGTCTATGGAAAGCAGTAAACAAACCAATGTGCTAATGTTCAACTGAAAAAAGTGCAAAGAAAACAAAGTAAACTCTTTAGCATCGCAAGCCTAGGCTCGGTCCCTTGCTCTCCAGCTCCAAGCAATCACGTACTGGAAGTCGAAGGGTGCTTTCCCTTATCTATTCCTACAACAAAAAAGTCTTCTTGGGCCCAAAATCATGGCCCAAACAGGGTGTGAGATACAATTCCAGTAGGCAATCATCCAAAGATCTGTGCCTAACAGTCAATTAATACAAGGAAAGTAAATGTGTAGGAACAGTAAACAGTAAATACAAAGCAGTCACAGTCCACAGTTCTAGCATATAAAGTACACAAGTAAACAACAAGCAACAAGAAGAAAACTGGAAACCCCCTGAGTTTCCCTCACATCCTAACCCCTATGGTTCAACCTAAAAAAACTAGCAAACCTCTAGGAGGCACACATAGTCACACCCCTCTGTTTCAGATAAGAATAGTCTCTCTGATGAAGCACTCACCGTCAATTCCCCCTATAGTCTCATATCATGCTAAAGGCTCTATGGGGAAGCACTCAATGTCACATTCCCCCTGTGGCCTGCGTTGAGGAACTACATACTCTCTAAGGAAGCGCTCATCATCAATTCCCCCCTGTGGTCTCGCATCGTATTAAAGGATACTCTAGAGAAGCCCTTATGTATATTCTCCCTCGGGTCTACTAAAATAGGTTCTCACAGTCCTGTGTGAAAATAACATGCTCAACGCGCATATAACGTCCATGTAAACCTCAAGAACTACTTGGCTAACAAAATATGGCACAACAGCACAACAAAGAATCACGTTCCACTATCCTACAACTAGGCATGGGAACTGGAAAATGCCAAACAAGAAAAACAATCATGGAAAACGTCCAGAGTATAGCAAAAATACTCTATTCACAATGTTAAACCTCTACTACAGTAATCAAGAAAAGTAGGAAAACAGAAGGGAAAAACTAGAAATCCACAATTCCCCGCCCAAGGGAATTTGTGGAAAATTGCACAAAATACTAAAAGGATTTCTACAAAAAGGAAAAAATCACCCACCTTGATGTTAGGGGAATGATATACTTGAACCACGACAACTGATTATCCCTATAACATCATAGATCTGAGAAAATACACAAATCGTTCAACCCTAGATAACTAGAGAACAAGGAGGAACTATGGAACAAAGCTAAAGCAGAAGGGAGAACTCACCGCTGCACTTCCAACGCAATCGATCGTTCTCGAAACGGAGAACGGATGGAGAGGCAGGGGCTTGGGGAAGATCCGGCCGTACGGGTCTCTCTCGGACGAATAACCGAGAGAAGAAGATGCTTCTATGCGTCAGGTGCGACCCTAGTTAATTTAGTGAAAAAAAAAGAAAGGTACATAGCATGTACTTTTAGAGTACATGGTGTGTACTAGGTTTTCCGTACTCCGCCAAAATCAGCCTCCACGTCACCCCTACACACTGTGTGTGTGACCCGGGCACAGCCAGCACACGGCTTCGAGCCGGAGAAGAGTACATGGCGTGTACTTCGAAAATTTCTAGAGACGTCATTTTTCTTAAAAACTCTAGAAAAAGGAAAAACATACCTAAATGAAGATCTGGGTTCTTACAAAATGAGAAATGAAGAAATCCCTTACATATAAGTGTGATTCTAAAGGCTTGGGAGAGTCTTGACCAAGGCTTATTGGAAACATGGGGCACATTGGGAGAATTATTGAGATAGGAGGGTAGAGGTTGGTCGAGCTATAAAATAATTTAATAAATATTAAGTCGGAGCTTGGGTGGGTCTTGTAGGAAAATAGAGGTAATTCTTTATTATTTAGATTTTGGGGACCACACATTAAACTAATCAAAACCACAATCCAACCCATGGTTCTTCCCATGGTGTTTTAAAAAAGGGGAGAGGAAAACATTATTTTATAAGGAATGTTTCTGAACTTCTTAAAATATTGGGCTTTATTATGTGTAATTTAGTCACACTCTAAAGGAAATTAATTAAATAAGTTAAAATGTTTTATTAGTCTTAGAGGGTCCACTAAAACATCATAAAATAAATCCAAAAAACCTGAAATCACATTATTTTAATTTTAAAACATATATTGGACGAAAATTAAGTTTATAGTATTTTATTACATCACTGTTAGTTCATTATGATGTCCTAAAACACATTATATAATTAAATGGTATTTAATTTTTAGCCAAAAATTCGACTATCAGAGAAAATTATGAAAAATTCACCATTGGATAATTTTGATGTCCCAATTCCAAAAATAATATTCATTTAATCTGAATAATTTTATAAATATGTTCATTTTTTTCTTTTAAAATAAAAACTCGACATTTATGGAAAATTCATGGGTTTTCACAAAAACAGCTTTCAAACCACACCAAAATTACAATTGTATTCTAAAAAATTATATGATCATTTATATTTGAAATGTATTTTGTTAAAAATATTTAATTAAAATATTATTTCATTCAAAAATTCAGTTATTCATCAAAATAGATTTCTGAATTGAGATTAACTAAAAAAATTATATTTGGGATTTCAAAACCATTTACAAAGTAAAAAAATAAAATTAACTTATATTCATTATTATATATAAAAAAATAAATCACATTATCAAAGTGCTATGTTATTTTCACATAACCCCTTATAAAACTCGTGTATGACCTAAGGGTATGGGGTGCGGTGGTGATAGACTCTTGGGGTGGCTCAGATAACATCGCTCGGGTGGTAATCTCTATTAGATTCCACTTCACATATAGGTGGTTCTGGTAAAACTTAATGTGTTGAAGCTCAGCTTGGGCTTGGTCAAGAGTGAATCCCAGTGATGCCACCACCTTTCCAAGATCTGAAAAATGGGCTTCGTACATTGAAATTATACTAGATGACATCATCACTTCCTTTGTATGAGTAAATTGAATTTGTTATAGCCCTATATTTATACTAATCATGTGATCACTGTCCAATGACTATATTAGTAACGATAAAAATTGTTAACAACATTATAATATTCAAAATCATAAAACCAATGAAGTGCATATGTTTTATATAACAATTTTACATAATAATACATTTAATTAGATCAAGATGAATTTTAATTAGTAAATGTTTTGGGTCATTAAAATCTTTCCCCTTAAAAAATGTAACCCTCAAAATTTCCTTTTCCCAAACTAAAACAGATGCGGGTAACTTTGCCTCATCATTTCCTCCAATTCCCATGTTGCCTTTTCCCACTTTTGGTTTCTCCACAATACCTTGAGGAGGGTTATTTTCTTATTTCATAAAAAATTTTCTCTATAATCTAAGATCGTTATCAGATTCACTTCATAAGAGAGGTAATTATATAATGGGACCACCTCTGGGTTGAATACATTTTATGAGTCAGGTATGTACTTCCTCAATAGTGATACATTGAATTCATCATGTACTTGAGATATGTTCTGTGGTAGTGCTAGTCGATAGGCCACTCCTCCAATGAAATCAATGATCTAAAAAGGCCCGATGTACCTTGGACTAAGAATTACCTTCTTCTCAAATCTCATAACTCTCTCCCACGGTGATATGTGTTTGAATTCCATGTCTCCAACATCAAACTCTATGTCTCGTTGATATTTATCATCATATCTCTTTTGTAAACTCTGAGCCTCTATAATGTGATTTGGGATGGTCTTAAACTTCTCCACAATTTCATAGACCATTTCTGGACCTAGTAGTTTTCACTCCCCACCTTCATCCCAACCTGTTGATGTTATGCACCTCTTCCCATTAATGGAAAATAAGGATCTATTTGGATGCTTGAGTGGAAACTCTTGTTATAAGAGAAATCAATCAGTGGAAGATGTTGATCCCATCCTCCCTTAAATCCCATTGAGTAAGCTCTCAACATGTCCCCTAGTGTTTAGATAGTCCACCCATATTGGCCATTAGTTTGAGTATGATAATTCATACTAAAGTTTGTCTCAGTATCTAGAGAATGTTGGAGACTCTTCTAAAACATTGAGGTGAATCATAGATCTCAATCAGATAAAAAAGATAGTGGTACTCCATGAAGCCTTAACACATCTCTGATGTATATCCGTGCTAGTTGATCTAATGATAAATCCTCCTGAATTGCAATGAAGTGTGAAGTCACTGTAAGACGATCCAGAACAACCCAGATAGCATTGTTTCCTTTTGATGTCTCCAGAATACCATTGACAAATTCCTTGGTGATGTGATCTAATTTTCATGCTAGTATATGTAATCGTTGCATCATCCACTTATAATTCTCCTCTCAGCCTTGACCTGCTAACATACCAAGAACTCTGATATATAATTATAAATATCCTTATTCATGTTATCCCACCAATAATACTATATTATATCTTGATACATCTTTGTGGTTCATGGGTGGATGGAGAAATTTGAACTATGTGCATCATCCAAAATTTCACTCTTCAACCCTAGAATTGATGGAACACATAGTATTTTCCTAAATATCACAATTCATTATTCATTGAAATTGAACTCAAAGGATTTCCCTTTTTTAATTGTTCCCACATTCGTCAAAATTCCAACATCATCCTTTTGAGCATTTTTTAACCTTTCCAAAAGAGACAGATGTGAAATCATTTGTGAAAGGATTGATGATGTTCCCTTATTTATGATTACCAAGTCCATCTTCATCAAGTCTAAGATGATTGGATCCTTTTAGATTCTCTTTAATGATAGAATTGTTGGTTCCTTTATACTTAGATCATCAACCACCTTGTTCTCTTTCCCATGATGGTAATAGATTGAGCAGTTCTAGTCTTTGATTAGCTCAAACCATATTTGTTAGCGCATATTCAACTCTTTCTGTGTGAATATATACATGAGGATTTTATGGTCCACATATATTTCACACTTCTCCCCAAAGAGGTAATTTTTCCAAATTTTTAATTTGCATATTACTGCAACTAACTCCAAATCATTTTTTGGATAGTTCTTCTCAGGAACATTAAATTTCCTTCAATCATAGGCAATTACATTGTCATTTTTCATCAACACACAACCCTTTCCCCTCTTGGAAGCATCAATAAATACCAAAAAAACTTCACCACTTGTGGGTAATGTGAGCACGGTCATAGTGATAAGCCTCCTTTTCAACTCTGTGAACATCTCTTCACATTTATCAATCTAAGAAAACTTTACTCCTTTCTGATTTAGCTTGGTAAGTGGGTAGGCCAATCGTGAGAAATTTCTCACAAATCAGCGATAATATCCAGCATATCCTAGGATGTCACGGATGTCTGTTACCGATATTGGCATCATCCAACCCTCAATTATAGCTATATTGGAGAGATCAATAGTAATCTCATTACTTGTGATGATATAACCCAAGGACGATACCTCCTACAACTACAACTCACACTTGTTGAACTTTGTGTAGAGCTTCTCCTTTTGAAAGGTCTCTATTATAGTTCATAGATTCTCCACATGCTCCTCCTTGGTTTTGGAGTATATTAGAATATCATCTATAAAGACTACCACAATTTTTTTGATGTAATCCCAAAATACATTGTTCATCAATTCGATGATTATTTTTAGAGCATTAGTAATTTCGAAAGGAATTACAATGAATTCATAGAGCCTGTATCTTATACAAAATGCTGTCTTGGCGATATCTTCCTTCTCCACCCTTCTTTGGTAATATCATAACTAAATATCCACCTTGGATAAGTATTTTTCTCCACATAGATAATCGAACAAATCATAAATTTGGGGCATATGATACTTTTTCATTATCGTTATTTTGTTGATCTCATAATAATCAATGCAAATTCTCATTAAACCGTCCTTCTTCTCGATGAAGAGGACTGGTGAACCCCATGGTAAAGCACTTAGGCATATAAAACCTCTATCCACATTATCCTGTAGTTGATTCTTCAACTCCTAAACC
This sequence comes from Viscum album, assembly GCA_963277665.1. NCBI lineage: Eukaryota > Viridiplantae > Streptophyta > Magnoliopsida > Santalales > Viscaceae > Viscum > Viscum album. The sequence goes on from OY728162.1 coordinate 482,000,537, forward strand.
TCTACAACAACCATTCTATATGGATTCTTGGATATTTTAAACTACCCAGGTATAATATCAAATGATAATTGAACATCTCTTCTAGGAAAAATATAAGAAAATTTCTTGGGAAACACTTTAGAAAATTCCCTCACAATATGCATGTCTTCATGGATGGTTGCTTCCTGAGACTCAATAATTTGATCTAGATACAGATTCTCATAGGGAATTAATATCCACACTTGAGATGATGGTGCTAAATAATATTCATCATCCTCCTTTCACTTATACAAAATTGGGTGTCAATTCTCCAAATGGAGTGTAATTTCCCTATCACAAAAATTTATGTTTGCTATATATAAGGAAATCCAATCCATGCCAAGAATTTCATCAAATTCCGCCAAAGGGTGTATGATGAGGTTCTCTGAGAAGTTCAATCAACAAATTATGATAGGGGAGGACTTATATTCATCAGATGAAATGATTACCCCATTTAATGTACTCACAGACATCCATACTTCTGTGATTTTTGGTGGTGCTGAGATTTTTATACTAAACATTTAGGATATAAAAGAATGTGTAGAACCAGAATAAAAAAGTATGTTTTTTATTCATGAATTAATAACTAGTGGACCTATCACCACTTCATTGTCGAGGTTCACTTCGGCGGTGGTGATGGAAAAATATTTCTCATTATTCCAGTGAGGTTGTTGTTTTCCATCGAAAACTCTTTGATTTGGGCACTAGGTTTCAAAGTGCCATGGTTCTTTTCGGTTGAAACAATGAACAACATGTTGAGGGTCAAACAGAGCATTCCTCTCCTCTGTCGTTGCTGCGGGTTTTTCTTGTCAGTGGTTAATGGATAGGTTCCCTTCTCTTCCACACCTAATATATATCATCATCCCCATTATGCAATTTCCGGGGTGCTTCTTTCTTCACCATTTGCAAGTGGGGTGCTGGATTTTTTAGAACTTTTGGATTTATGCATCAGACTGCCCGAATTGAATTCCACCTTATGCTCTTTATCCCCATGATACCCTTGACTTTTTCCAATCTCCATTTCGAATTTGAGGGAACATCAGATAGTTTCCTCATAGCTCTCGAATTAACAGATCGCTAGGGATTTCTGTAGGGTTGGTTTTAGCCCAAAAAAGAAGTGATCAACCGTGCATTCAGGGGTAACAACAAAACTGAATACATATCATGGAAGAATTGTTATGTTTTCCTCATACGCTCTGACAGATTCATCATATTTTTTCTTAAGGTCAAGGAAGTCCCTTTCCATCTTAAGTTAGAGGGTGCGTGGAAAATATTTATCAAAATACATATTCCATAAATCCTTCTATTCCAACGATTCGATCTCTTAATTAGGCTTACTATTTTTGATCAATGTCCACCATTGATCAGCTTCAACTTCTATATGATAAGCATCCAAAATAACCTTCTCTTGTTTGGAACATTGAATGAAGTAAAAGATCATTTCAATGGAGTTGATACATTTTTTGGTGATTGAGTAATCAAACGATCCATTAAAATTAGGAGGCCTTTATCTCATGAAGCTCTCGATTGTAACTTGTTCTTTCTTTGGGGGTATTAATGTTCCTTTTGACCAATTCTTCAACTCAAAACATGAGTTAACTGAGAGAGTATCGGGAAAAAGTTTGTGATTCCCTCTCCCATCAGATTGGGCATCTCATTAGAATAATCATCACATTTATCTTCACATCGGTAGTTTTCCCGAGTCCTCCTATTACCCTCCATTTGTTGGAAGAAAAGGAAATTTAGGGGTGAAACATAAAGGGTAATCCACAAAAAAATGGATAACTTATAAATTAAATTTATTTCCTTAACATATGAATTCCTAGGCTTCAATCTATGTTATCAATGATCTATTTCCCAACATATATTCTTAGGGGAATTTTTTCTAATTCATTTAAAAATGGTTCATACTAAGTTTTTGAATCTACCAAACCATATCCCTCAGGAGTGTCATAACCAATATTGTAGTAAGGCCTGTTGTTGTGCACCAGTTCTCTTTTGAGTCTAGATAAAAGCGGTGTTTTTGGGTTTTAACCCAAGATACATTTGTGCCAGAGTTGGCTCTACCTGATCATATCCCGATAGGGATTTATTTACATGATAAAACATTTACTGAATACTCACCATAATTTAGGGATGTTTTTATTATACCTAGTATTATCCCTAAGGCTTTCCCGAGGATTTTCTAATCCTTCTTACAAAAATAACTAAACTCATCCTCTGATACCAACAATAACAACCCTTATCATTATTTAACACATAAAAATAATTTATTACATAAAATCATCACTTTATACAAGATAGAAGATTGATTTTTCTATTGTCTTTGGGTCTTAGGAAAATTTCATATCAACTTAAAACATAAAACACAATATCATTATAGAAAACATATATTAAATGAAAAACATATTCCCTTATACTTAGCAATGAATAGGATAACCTGAGGACTTACATATGAAAAGGGTGAGCTATAAAGCTCATTAAGGAAGTCAAAAAGGAATCACATAAATAATACATGACATATTAGGCAATAGGAATATCAATGGAGCGTAAGAGAAACATGAACATAATGACATGATATATCATTATTATCATAACTTGGAAATGCTTCAACAACATTAAACATTAAATTAACATGAGCCAAGATACATTGAACAAGGATCATGATTAAACCCTCATTTCACATGAATTATCATGATCATGCCCTTATTTCACTTGATGTAACACGATACTAATCTTTACCCAATGCAATTGAGCGCTATTTGGGTGAAACCTTCTTAACCATTTCATTTAGTGAAAAAGTGTGCCACATGGATCATATAACATGGATTCATTAAACATAATCATTTATTCCACTATAAAGGAATGTGTAATTCATAAAAGAAACTCTATAATCAATAAGTAAATGTGTATATAGGTGAATACCCTTGATAGAGAAATTGGCATGGTATTCACTATACAATGATGTTGGCTTGGAAAATTGCGGTGCAATTTCGACAGTATAATGACGTGAAAGAAGAATCCAAAAAAATGGCGATGAGAGAGAAAGTGGTCTCTCATAATATGTACATGAAATGGATAGTTAGAGGTTCATATAGATACATGTCCCAATAGAAGTCATGGAATTTAGATTCATAAGACAAATGAATTTCTTGAATGTAAATGAGGAGAGAGAAATTCCTTAGGAATTTTTTTCATGGTAATAGGTGTACATAGGAGGAATTAATGAGAGATAAAGGAGTATATCATCCTTAAATCATAAATAGGGAAGTATGTGTATGTTTGAAATCAAACTCCAACATTTCTAATTTAGAAAAATGGTATAATAATATAATGAATCTTCAAAAAAATGAGAAAGGATAAAACCCCTTACTTGGAAGTCTGATCCCAAAGGCTTCATAGAGGCTTGAGGGAGTCTTCTTGGGAGATTCGAGCACCTTGGAAGGTTTCTAGAGAGAGGATGTAAGATTTTGGTCGTGCTCCAAAGGCTTTTGAGTAAATAGGAAGTGGGATGTTGGGTAGATTTATATAGGAAATGAGAGGGAATTCATTATTATTTAGATTTTCAGCACCAAACATTAAACTAATTGAAACCATAGACAAACCCATGGTTTTTCCCCATGATTTATTCCAAAGGGGAGTGGGAAACATTATTTTATAAGCCCAATGGTCAAAATGCTTAAAATATTTGGCTTTCTTATGTGGAGGTGAGTCGCACTCCCAAGGAAATCAATTTAAAATGTCAAAATGTTTTATATGTTTTGCAGGGTCCACTAAATATTTTTAGAATAAATAAAACAAACCTTGAATCACATTATTTTAATGGTAAAACTAATATTGTAAGAAAATTCCATTTATAATATTTTATTACATCACTATTAGGTCATTATGATGTCATAAAACACATTATATAATTAAACAGTATTTAATTTTTACCCAAAAATTCAACTATCTTAGAAAATTATGAAAAATTTACCATTGGATAGTCTCGACATCCTGATTCCAAAAATAATATTCATTTTATCTAAATAATGTTTTAAATTTTTAATTTTTTTACTTTTAAAATAAAAACTGACATTTATGGAAAATTCATGGGTTTTGACAAAAATAGTTTTCAAACCATAACAAAAATTACAATTGTATTTCTTAAAATTATTTAATCATTTATATTTAAAAATTATTTTATTAATAATATTTTATTTAATTATTATTTAATTCAAAAATACACTAATTCTTCAAAATAGATTTCATAATTGAGTATTAACTAAAAATTTTATTTGTGCGTTAAAAACCATTTAAAAAGTAACAATAATAAAATGAATTTATGTTATTTATTATATAAAAAAAATAAAGCACCAAATTATATTGCAATGGTCTTGTCACATAACCCCTTAAAACACATGTATATGACCTAAGGGTAAGGTGGGAAATTGTGACAGACTGTTGGGCTGGCTCAGATAATATCGCTCGGGTGGTAATCTCTATTATCTTCCACTTCTCCCAGAGGCAGTTACACTCAATATTAACGTGTTGAAACTCATCTTGGGCTTAGTCAAGAGAAAAAAATAGTGATGCAAACTTTTTCAATGCTTCAAAAAATGGGATTCATATGGAACATTTCTACTTGATGAGGCCATCACTTCCTTTGTCTGAGTAAATTGGATTTTTTAATGCCCTATATTTATACTAATCATGTGATCACTGTTCAGTGGCTATATTAGAAAAGGTAACCATTCTTAATGGTATTTTGAAATCCAAAATCATAAAACCAAAATATGTTTATATCTTTTATATAAAAATTTTACTTGATTAAAATATTTAATTAGATCAAGAGGAATTTTAATTAACAAATGTTTTGGGTCGTTACAGTTTTGGTTTTTAGGTGAGGCCTCTATGGACATGGATTCCAGATTGTTAGTGAGAGGATTACAATGATGATGGGAAGGAGATTTATAAGGTTCTGATAAATGGAATATTTCTACTAGAAATAGATCTAGCATAAATGACCCATGATCTGAGACCCCATGTGATTTGTAACATAAATAGTAGCAAAATGGAATGACGAAATTGCATGAATACTTCCCTATGGTTCTATAGAAAAATCGACTACACCAAGTATAGTCCAAGAGCACATGTATTGTAGTCCCCCGAATAGGGCATCTAGGGTTTCATGGAAGACGCAAATCACAAACTATGTAGCAAGGTCCACATGACGTGTGGTCCCCCTAGGTTGTCAATCCATATACAAGCTGAACACAGATGGTGGCCATATGTCATGACATTTCATGTACTATGGGAGTTAATGGGAAAACCCAGAGATACCTGAGAATGTCCCGATACCTAGGGAAGGCCAGGTACACAGACCAGTACCTAGGTATGACCTAAAGTACATGGGATTGACTTGAAGTGCATGGGTATATCCAAAATCCCACCGAAAGGACTTGAGTGGCTAGGACACACTATTTAGTACCATTACATGCCTAGTTTTACTACCATTCTAGAAAAGATATGTGATAGAGAGGATAATTACAATAGGTTAGTTAAGGTAACACACTATGTGACCCATGTTTAAACTGTATCATTTTCCTAGGTTTTTCCACCTTACGTATCTACTCCATGTGGACCCATAATTTTTCAATTGAGTATCCTATACTGATCATTCATCCCACTTGGAATGAGATAGTAGCCTTTATAGTGGATTTAAAGATATGAAAATATGTGTTGAGTGGGTGATTCTTCTTTAGTGATGTTGTACTAGTAATAATGAGTGAGTAAGATCATTAGAGAATGACCAGTGTGGGAACCCCCTTCCACACCATGGTTTGGGTCACCCATAATCCATGAAATAGTTGATCGGTGCCCCCACCCATGGATTTAGATCATGTGTCCTCTACCCTAGGAGTTGAAACACCTATCGAGCTTTGGTTCATGTCTTCTATGATTTTTGTGGCACACACCTGATGCACATGGGTGTGTCCCCTCTATCTATATACTGATTAGTACTCCAATATCGCCAAAGGGTGTGGGTCATATACCTTTTTAGAGTCACGTAGTATAATAATGAGGCATGGGTACTCTGTTAGATATTATTTCCCCTCGAGCATTGGAGTAGTATCAAGGTGTAGGTCCTCTACATGTCATTCTCAAATAGACATGTGAGATACTGGTAATTGGAGATGGAGCACTGGAGTTGAAGGAAAATTCATCATCCTGGGATGGAAATTGAGATAGTGAACCCCTTTGTCTCTCTTAAATGATTCTTTATGAGCATATATAAAATATGTGTTTCGTTTCTCTCTTTTTTTGGGTTGAGATAACATTTTTGTGTCATTATACGTTTCTGTTTCTGGTTTTTTGTGTGTCATACTGGGTATGTATATACTTTCAAATATATGGTCTTTCCCTGCATGTGTTGTGTCTTATTTGGATGATGGACAATTCAACGCTGATATCGGTGAATCATAGTAATACATGGGTGCATTGAGCACTATGGTGGTTGGACATGGAGATCAGGAGTTAGGATCTCTTAGTTTTCATCTGTTATAGTTATTTCTTGGTAGGTACTTCATTTATCATTGGGCACATTTCCCCCTTTAAATTTGGATTACTTTTTCAAACTCTCCTATATTCCCTACTGGAATATTTGATGAATGGTTTACTCTATATGTTACTATCATTCATTGTACATATTCACTATTTCAAACATATTGTTGTGTGTATATGAAAAGGTACATTATCCTAAGGCCTCCTATTTTATATTATATATTTTTTGTTCATGCTTCCATCCCCTATGCTATTTGGAGGTGGGATTAGGGTTATGTCGGCTTAGCTTTCCATCATCCAGGAACTCTCTAATGGGACGAGTCATTACATTCATAATATATGAAGTATTCATATATAAGAACTATTATAAATTAAATATATTTACATAAAATAAATTTAGAATGAAATTTATCAAAATTAAATAAAACAATCATACAATAGATTATCATTCCATATAAACATGAATACAACGATCTAGTTGAAATTTTTTGTTTTAAATTTTAAAATCCCCTACCAGTCAACTACATTGTTTACTTATTGGTATTTAATTTAGTTAACTTTAATTCAACAAATTTTTTTAATAATATAATATAAAATTACAATATTAAATATTTTTATTGAAAATAATTAGTTAACACATTAATCAAATTTGAGTATTGATCCATGATTAGTGAGTTTTTGGGTCTAAATTCTTATTGGCCTAAAATGTTATATATTGTACTGAAAATATGGTGCTAACTATATATTCCAAAATACATAGGATTCTGATATTAGTTTCTTATTACATTAATCCTTTTCAGGAAATCAGTTCGCTACCCTATTTTAATGTGATAAATTTTGGTCTGTTTTTTATTACTCAATTTTTATCCTTTTCTATGTTTATATAAAAATAGAAATTAATTGTATAAGTGTTATAAAAAAATTATTTATATCAATTAAAAAAAATTCCATGGTCCTATACATTGTGTTTTGGAGTTGTAAAACGTGTTGTAGTGGAACTTGGAAGGTTTTTGGGGGGAAATTTTTTTTTTTTGATTTTTAGGGGCCAAAAAGAAATTTTAGAGGAGGAATATAACATTTTAGGTGATTTGGTAAGTCTATAGAAGTGATGGTTTATTTTTTTTATTCCAATTTTTTTAGGAGGTGTTTTAAAACAAACATATTGTACTGGTTTTATGTCATCATGGCCATTTATTAAATACAGGTGATCACTTTGGTAATTACAGTCCCTAGTTTTTCAAGGTGAAATCTCTAACATAAATAGTAAAGGGGAAAATGGTTATTTTAGTGGAAATAAAACTACAAGAAATTTTTTAAAAGGAGTCTCATTAATTATGTTTAAGGATGGTGGATGAAATTATTAGGGTGGTGAGATCTATAACATGGTTGTTTGGGCATCATGTTGAGTCCAATTCCTAGTTTTTTTTTCTAAAGCTACTATTTCATGGTAAAGGTCAACCCCATTTTTAAAATGTGAAAATAGTATTGAGATTATATAGAGGATATTCTAATTAACATTTTTGGTATTTGAAATATATTTTTACTAGTCTCCATTGTTTCATGGTAGTTTATTCCCCACACCGTGACTACATCACTCAGCTTAAATTTCAAATATGATTCAACCTATTATATTGGTTCAATTTATTTGTTTCTCATAAAAACCTAATCTAACATTAAAGCTATCATGATTCTCCTTGGTCATATCATTGATTTTTTAAATCCCATTGTATGTTATATTGATCTCTTCTTGATCCCTGACACTCTTTATTGTCATATTACTATATCTCTCTTATTCACTCATTTTTCAGAGGTTTTAGAAATGAAATTGGTATGGTTTTGGGGGAATTTATTGATTTCTTGATGAGGGTGGGAGATGTTTAGGTCCTATATAGAATCATCTCATGTTTGGTGGCTTTTTTTACCATGAATTATCCTTTATTCATGTTCTACATTCATTGGAGCTTAAATTAATGTATAGGATTTCAGAATTAAATTATTTATCCACTGTTTAACTTTAGAATTATCATTATTTGGTTTCCAATAGTTAGAGAAATGGAATTTTATTTTGAATATAGCGTACCTCGAATAGAAGTAATGAAACAAAATGCATTGTGATTTCATCGAGCATGGGTTTCCATAAAATAATTTATTATTACATTGTTTTGAAATGATCCACCTACACTAAGACCCCAACTGAGATAGTCAATAATATTTGAGTAACCCTAAAATCCCACCTCCAGTCATCCATAGAATGGTGACAACCACTAAGTGTATAAAAGATCATATATTGGAGTCATTTCCCAAATAAATCCTAGGAATATAAAAAAACCAATCAAAAACACATAATATAAAATAAAATATGACCCACTCTATAATTAAATTAATCTTTAGTGGTAGTTTTTAGAATTGGTTTGAGAAACCTCTACTAATTTTTTTAATTAATGTTGTAGTGGTTTATTAAAACCCACCACTAATTTTATTTACACAACCCCAAAAATTCTCCAACGAACACCCACCACCCCTGACCTTTGTGACCCCCTGACCCACATAAATACCTACTTTATTAGTGCTCACAAAATCCAGTCCCCACCCTTTCCACCCCTCATCATGCCCCACAATCCCTCTCTACCATTCACTACCCCCCACCCGAACCCTAGTGACCCACCAAGCCCTATCATTCTCATTGCTCGACATCCTTGTCATTGGTCCAGACCCCTGTCTTCCCTCACCGGGCCTCACTGCCCCTCGCTGCCAGTCACTTCCCCTGCCTCCCTTCAGCACCAGTCCCGACCCTCACCTCCTACCCCTACCTTTTTATTAAAGTTTATTCAATTTATTTTTGTGTAGATATGTTTGGATTTGATTAATTTTGTTCACTTTATTTCAAGATAGTTTGGTTTGATTTAGTTTTTGTTAATTTACGTCGGTTCGATTGAGAAAGGTTCAACTTTCTTTAGTTGGGTTAGGTAAGGTTAATTCAACTAAATTTAGATAACTGAAATTTGAGTTTATTATATTTGGTTTTATTCAATTGTTGTCAGGCTATATATGTTTGAGTTAACATGAGCTAGTCGATTTGATTTGGATCTAGCTTGATAAGATCCATTCCATAATTTTATCATCCATTCTTGTTTTTTCAGATTATTATAGTTTTTTATGTTTAAATAGGATTGAATAGATTCAATTTTGTTTCATTTCAATTGGTTATATTTTTTTTTGGGGATTGGATCAGTTTGGTATCATTCACATATGTCTTTTTTACTTAAGGATAGATCATTATCGACCCACACTGTTTGAATCATTTCTTTTTTGATTAGTTCTAGTTTGGATAAATTGGTTTAGGAAGGTTCACCTTATTCTATTAATTTTATATTTTAATAGTTTATATAAATATGATTTTGAGTTAGATATTTTCATGATAGAGATGTTTAGTTTATTTTGTTTATTTTAACTCGAATATATTGATATCAGTTTTATCCGGGTCTTGTTGATTGTGTTCAATTTACTTAAGATTGGGTTGTTCATGTATTATACTGTTTTATTTTATTTCATTAATATCATATCATGATTGGTAGATTTAGATTGGTAATTTTATTTAGTTTATATTGGTGTGATTTGGTTTAGTTCATGTTATTTTTCATTTTTTTTAGTTTAGTTTAGTTCAAATTTTTTCGGCTAGTTCAGTTATATTTGAGTTAGGATTAATTAGTTTTGATATATTATCGTTATTTTTTTAGTTATATTTTCTCTGGTATTATTTAGATCAGTTATGTCTATTTGGATAGAATTTTCTGGTTATTTTATTACTTTTTATTTTATTTTTCTCATCTAAGAGACAAAATAAACATGCTTATCCAATAAATATAAGGGAAACATAACCTGAATTTTTTTTAAATAAGATACAGATAGTAAAGGTTATTGGTTATTTGAAGGTAATATACATTTTTTATGGGTCTCAAATATTTCCAATTGAACATATAATATTTTGGAATTTTACTAATATATATGGTAGTTGAATTAAATCACATGGGAATGATGCATGGTAAAATTTAAATACAAAGCACAATACTAGAACATGATAAATGTGTATTTAATTAAAATGTCAATTCTAGAAATGCTTGGAAATAAGGTAAAATTAACATGTATGAATAAAATAAATTGTTTGACTTATAATGGAATTAAATGTTTATTTGGTAATGGATGAATTCTTGTGTTAGCATTTTCTAATGTTGAATTGATTGATGTTGTAATGATTATTGTGTTGAAATTAATGTGGTGATTATATGGTAACGTGATGTGTTCATGTTGTTTTTCAAATTATATTTCTTGACATACTTTTTAGGGTAAAGCCTAGAGTTAGGATTTTATTTTACCATGAGTTTGGTTATGATGTAGGTTATGCCTTATGATATAATATATTATGATTTTTTTTTGAGTTCGACAATAGGAGGGTTAGGCCATGGGTTTGGATATTCCATGGGTTTGATAACCAGAGTATATTGCCTTTTTCGTTGCATAATTATTATTTTCAACCACTTCATAATCAATCTCCTCACATTTCCCCATTTCCATGAATCTATTGAACACCCCTTCATATTAGAGATTTCAATGTAAAAAAATTCATCCCATTTCATATAGGTGATCTAAAATTTTGAAAAAAAATGTCACACTATAGAATGAATATACATTTTATGACATCATGAATTTAGTATAAAACATAAGAATGTTCTCATTAGTCTATTATTGAAGGAATATGAACTCATTGTTCAATATCAAAATTTACTAATGTTGATCCAAGAACACATCTACTTAAATTCATTTCCTTGCAATTGAAGTCCTGTTTAGCATCCTTGTTTCTATAACAATTTTTTTAGGCTTTCTTACAAACAATTAAATTCCACCTATAAATTCAATATTTAAGAGATGAAATATCATACCAAAAAACTCAATTCCACATATAACATAAACATGACATCATTTTTTATAGTATTTTTTATATATATTTTGTTTGTTAGTATTTTTCATATGTTATCATTTTTAATTTTTGTCTGCATATATAACGACCCATACTCTACATACATTGTTAATACGTCAAAATTGAAGCATACTTATTACAACATATAATAAAACCACGAAAGGACCATATAGGTATAGTGTCTTTAGAAACTGGGAAACATAAACAACTGGTTCATAAAGCATCAACTTTGCCTCCCACTTATTTCATCATATCTAGAGTCACTTTTTTGCATATCCTACTTAATAACCTTCTTCCTGACCTGGGTAAAGAAAAAATACAAAAGGGTGATCTCAAATGCTCAGTAAGGGTAAACAAAAGGAATACCAATCACATCTTAACCTGCAAAAGAGATCATAATTTCATAACATGGGATAAATCATGGCAGTGAAATGTAATCACAATAATCATAACTTAAAACATGAAACTTTGTGTCATACACACATAATCATAGAGAATCATTTCTTGTTAGTCAAGACTCATTGCCAAGACTATCTTAGTGGACAAAGTCCCTTTCTGAACCGAGTCACCCTCATTTCAGTCCTGTTTCACTGAACCGGTATAACCTACCGTTCCAGCCATGTCTATCTCATGAGATATAAAATCTTTACCCAATGAATTGGAAGGAGATATAGGTCCCACCCATCTCATAATGATACCATTCTTATGTGTGCCATAAAATCTTAAATCATACATCATTTCATAACCCATGTAATAAAAATGGGATTCTTAAACATCATTCCATCATAACATATTCCATAGAAGAAAAAAAAATCATAAAAATAATTCCATCATAACATAATCAAAACAATGTAAAAATAGGGATAGAAACAGAACCCTATATTATCTTAGATGGGAAATAATTTTGATAAAACACTTGAACTTCATTCTTGAGGAAAATATCCTTTCTTCTTCAAAAACACTTTTCCATTCTTAACATGTCGTAAAATTATAAAATAAAAGAAGTTGATTAAAAATATACCTGAAAACTTGTAAAGGAATCTTCTTGGAAATAATGTTTTAAAAATCCATTCATGCCGTATAAGTTAAAAAAAACATTCTTCGTACTTTTGTCGGAAAAGTCAGAAAGTACCTCGTACGAAAAACGACAAAAGATTCCTTTCATATCTTTTACTAAAAACTCACCGAAGGGTAAAATTGGATTTAAACTATTGTAAGTGGATGGAAACAATATTAAATATTGAGGTAACAATGATGTGGATGATAAAATACACCCCAGTAAATACCAAAGTATAAACAATCTCGGATAAAAATGAGATTGTGATATTTTCCCTTACCTTAGGTCCGACTTGCATTGTAAGTGTCTGAAACTCCTGTATAATGATTTAAATAATGTCATTGACTTATTATAGAATCATATTCATTGTTATTATATCATATATGGTTCAGTTATGACTTTATATTACCCGTTCTTTTGTAAATTCATGTTAAAGTAGCGTTTTGGGTAAAATCGTCTCATTTGTCGTTCGTGTTTTAACTTGTAATTATTCATATGATTACTTAGATCATTATTATAGAATATAAAACATGATTTATATATAATATATATTCAGAATATACATATATATAATGGATCAATAAATGGAAATAAATACACCGTTCATGGAGACGGTAGGCCGTACGTACGCATGAACGCTGTTTTCGTTTCCTTATTGAATTGAGTGGAATTAAGTAGATGGAATACATATATATACACATAAATACAGTAGCTTTATAATGTCATATATTTCATTATTATTTCTTATATATACTTTATAATCATTCTTAAATGGTTAACATGGAGAATGAATCTCATCGCGTCGTGGAGACGGTAGTCCGTACGTACGCACGAGCGATGATATCATTTCCATAATTATTGAATTGAATTGGAGTGGATGATACAATATATCAGAATCATTATGATGTTATAATAACTACGTATAGTTATTCTTCACACCACAATACCCATCCATGTAAGGTGTTGGTGGAAAAACAGATTACACCACGGCGTGGAGACAGTATTCCGTACGTACGCACGCGCGGTGATTTCGTTTTCCGAAAGATGGATAGATGGTGAATTAAGATTGTTTCATATTTATAATAAAATATCAGTATATGATTGATACTGATTTTATTACTTCATAATGAAACAACTTAAGAAGAATAAGTGGAAGAAGAAATAAAGGTGAAAGAATCGGTAACGGAAATTACCTCTTCTTTGAAGCGCCTTTTTGAGACCTCCTCTTAGGGCACTAAAATTGGTCTTTTGAGGAAGACCAGAACCTCTAGGATGTTTCTAGGGAAGTGTAGAAGAGAATTTTTCAGGGGTTGGCCGAGCTTGAAGGCTCAATGTTGTGTGATGAAGAGAGGGAGGAGGTGCCCTTTTATAAGGGAGGAGAGGGGCACCTTTGGAATTCTTAAAAATATTAATTTTTAATAAATCTAACCCCACTTAAAAACCTCCAAAATGACTCATATTAGAATATTAGATGAGATAGGGTTGTAATATCATCAACCAATCAAATTTAGACATGTTTGGATCTTATTTTAAACCTTATCATTTTGATTTATCCTTATTTAACCTATTTAAGTTTATTTGTGGTAATAAAATTCTAAATTTTAAATTATATAAAATAATTACTTAATTGTTGTGAATTTTCCATAATTGTTTACTTTATAACATTATAGACCATATAAATTTAAATTTATAATTTTTTAAAATTTTTGTGATTTTTAAAAAATTTTATAATATGTTATTTTTATAAAATAACAATAGTGTCAATTTTGACACTATTCATTTATTTGAATTTAAATAAAATATATACAGAATATATGTTCAAACTAAAAGCTTTAATATATTAATAAAAGGTCATATGTATCTATAAAATTAGTGTATCACATTAAATAGTTCATATAATATTTATTTTATTATTTTTAAAACCATTTATTAGGTTTATCTCTTAATAAAATAATTACTACATCATTTTTTTATAATTATTTAATATACATATTGTTGCATAAAAATTTAAAATAAAATCCTTTGATGAAGATAAATATATTAACTTTCAAAATAATACTTTTACTCGAATTTATCATCTTAAAAACATAATATTTAAATTGTTATATTTATTAAATTATGAAGGTGACAACTTTGGCATCACTTAAAATAAAATAATATAAGTGTCATAATTGCTTGTATAAGACTCAAAATGGTAAAATATTAGACCATTGGATGATTATAGTTTCAATTTACATGACCAATAAGTTTCAGCCAGGGTTTTGTGCCTTTTATGGTCACTATTAGTTTAATAAAAACTATATTCTTTATTTTTCACTAGATAAATAATTTATGCATCACTATTGTGTCACAATTAATGAAAACTATTTACTCCCAAAAAATTCTAAGTAAATTATCATGATGTAGATAATTTTGTAAGATTTCTGGATACTATTCATGTTTGAAGTTTTATGATGTTTATCACCAAGTTAAAATTATTATACTTATAAGATTTAAGAAAGTGACATGTTGTCACTTTCTTTGGTTTTAATAATAATTAAATTATTTTCATGGTCAAAAGTCCATAAAATGAATCTAATCCGACCCTTAGTTGATATGGGTTTTCTTTTAGCCATCAAATAGAATTTTGGCATGTGTTAGGGTAATTTTATAATATTATATTTACCCTTAATTACCCGATTTACCTTTAACTATGGTAAATAAAATTTACCGTAGTTACTATTCATAATTCCCAAAAATAAAAATTAGCCTATTAACATAATTTGGATCCACTGATTCCAAATATGGAATCCATTTTTTAAAATTCAATACACAGAAGTTGCAGAAATTAAATTAAAATTAATCCCGTTGTCGAATAAAACGGGTTTTTGTTTAAAACATTGCAAAAGATTGAATTGATTTAACCTACGAATTCAAGGTAAAATCAATGATAATGACATACATTATATTAAATGGTAAAAATATATTCTATTTATACTTTAAAACCATTCAATATTATAATTTAACCACATAAGATATTACGATGAAAAAAGTTGTTTTTAATTAAAGTATAGCGTGTTTTTACTATTCATTAAAATGTGAAAGTTACCAGAATAATATGAAAAATTTATCCAAAGTAAATTTTTATTTCATGATTCCAAATAAGAATTTTATTTTGTCAAATTGAACATATAAACATGTCAAAAACTAGATTTAAAGTGGGTGCGCCATCAAAAGGCGGCAAAGCCGCATTTTTTTAAAAATACTTATTTTACCCGAAAAATTTATTTTGTTCTTATACCATGTTCTAGAAAATGTGTATGATGAATAATAATGTTATAAAATTCAAAATTTACTTAATACTATTCATAACGGCTAGTTCATGACAATATTATAATAATATATCATTGTTTATTAAAACCCGGTATTGCATACAACACATGCTATCGATGAAGGTCGCGATTGCGTGTAATGTCAGCCAAGTCAGGGTTGCGTGTTGTGAAAGAGTACTTCGTTGTTTCATATAATAGAATCCAACCATATTTCATTTATACATTGAATATATATATATATATATATATATATACTCAATGTTGCATAGAGTAACTATTATCAAAATTGTGTGTAACACGGTTCAAGAATAGTGTTGCGTATACTGCAAGCTAATACGGTGTTGTGTATAGTGCAAGGTAATCATGGTGTATAATACAACACAAGACATTAATGAAATTAAAATAATATTTTCCATAAAATCTCGGGGTGTTACATTCTACCCCCCTTAAAATGAATTTCACCCTTGAAATTCGTCGGGGTTATAAATGGTTTACTATTTAAAAGTTTCTTTGATAGAAACCCACATCGTAAAAAGGAATACCAAAACTTATCTTTAAAAACTAAAGTATAAAACGTAATGGTTACCCAAGTTAACTAATCACTGGGTATCTACATAGGAGAACATAGGTGAAAATATGGACATTGAAGAGAAATCTAACCATCATGTTCTGATGGAGAGTGGTAGAGGACATGGCTATGAAAAAGCCAACAATCACAAAGCCATAAATTTGTGATGATCTAGGGTACCATCTGATTCATCGGATATAAGATCACTAGGACAACATTTTTGTTTTTCAATATCATTTCCGTAAAGTTGAAAATTTTGAATTAGAAGAAATACTTACTTGTTTTTGGTACAATCTCACTGTTGTTCCTGCTTTGAACAGTTTCCACTTCATCTCTTAAAGAAATGAAGTGTTAAAAGATCATGTGATAGAATGATGGGTCATTCCATCTGTTTCAAACAAAAGGTTAGCAATAGTTATCAAATATTCATAAGTCCGTCTTTTGTGAGGATGTACTTATACTTCATATATCATACCACTTAATAAAATAAAACTAGTTTCTACTAACCAGGGACTTCCTGTAGGCCAGTGGTAGGCGATAAAGGCCAGTCGCACTTCGGTTGTGGGTTCGATTCCCACAGCCTTGTCCGACGCGATGGGCTGTTGCCCGTCCTGCAGGTTGTACTTTTTCTAAAACTACATTACTATAACATCCCATAAATAATATCAAAAAAAAGTTATATCCTTAAACAATACTAACTTATGTCCAACATAATCCATTCCAATATTTAGTCTTATCTAAAATACTTTAGTCCACTCTCATAACACAGTGAAAATGATTACCAGAGATTTAATTCCATCGTTGATCCCCATATATCGTAATACTGCATTCCTATCTTGTTGGTCACATTCCAATCATTCGAAGGGCTTAATCATGTATTCCATTGAACCTTAGTGAAAACATGAATGCAGTTAAAAGTTACCACTTTCCACATACCAAAATCCTCAAAATTCTTTATAATCAAACCTTGATATCACTTATTCCTTATATCAATCATGATCACATGAATACTGTCAAACATTTCATTTTCTCTTTATCACTTCATTATGCGCATATCATCCACTTTCCAAAAAATATCTGAATAACCTTTCATTGTTACTCATACCATTCATCATAAACTTTCAAATCTTAAGGAAAGACAACAGTGTAACAATCCTTAGATGTCTTTTTATTCTATAGTACAACATTACACTTGATAGACTTGTAATCATTCCACTACCTTCTTAAACCATTGATCGAGCTTCAACAATTCTTTCATCTCACATATCATTTGTAGTCTCTTCATCATCATCAACAAAAATACTACCCATACGACCATACCGATTCTCTTCATGAGACATTCACTTAGGGCATTGGTTTTCATAATGCCCGTACATTCCACATTTAAAACATTTAACCATTGTTGATGTCGTAGCAATACCATTAACCTCATCCATGGTGTTAACTGAAACTTTTCCATTGCACTTACTGGCATTATGTCCTTCTTTTTCACACCCAAAGCATCTTCCAGTTCCTTTGAAACATTCTCCTTGATGCCTCTTCCCACATGATTTACATCGGGGAAATTGACCTTTCTTTCCTCTATGACCATCATGAAACTCCATCTTTCTCTTATTAGCCGAGTCAGGAAACTTACCAAATTTGAGTTTATTGATCATATTATGAGATTGATGATTCGACATAATAATGGATTTTGGACTTTCAAATCCCATTTCATTTGATTTCTTATGAAGAATATCATTCCATTGTCCATCATATCCTCCATTATCGTGAATCATCTTGTTTCCAGTCGTTTTCTAAAACCCCAAAGAAAAATAGTGTGAGTGACAAAAATCATGATATGTAAAACAACATAATAAAGGGGAATTAACTTCAATATCTAACATCTTATGTTTAATTCTAAGATCGTTACCGTAGTTCTAGGACTATATCCTATATGTATACTTATCCTTAGGGACATCCCTAGACATACCTTAGAAATATCTCTAGGGATCTCACTAATGTTTTCGCGTCCTAGTTTCCAATGGTTGACCAAACCTTTCCTTTGATACCAACTATAACGACCCATACTTTACATACATTGTTAATACGTCAAAATTGAAGCATACTTATTACAACATATAATAATACCACGAAAGGACTGTATAGGTATAGTGTCTTTAGAAACTGGGAAACATAAACAACTGGTTCATAAAGCATCATATTTTCCTCCCACTTATTTCATCATATCTAGAGTCCCTTTTTGGAATATCCTACTTAATAACCTTATTCCTGACCTGGGGAAAGAAAACATACAAAAGGGTGAGCTCAAATACTCAGTAAGGGTAAACAAAAAGAATATCAATCACATCATAACCTGCAAAAGAGATCATAATTTCATAACATGGGATAAATAATGGGAGTGAAATGTAATCACAATAATCATAACATAAAACATGAAACTTTGTGGCATACACACATAATAATAGAGAATCATTTCTTGTTATTCAAGACTCATTGCCAAGACTATCTTAGTGGACAAAGTCCCTTTCTGAACCGAGTCACCCTCGTTTCAGTCCTGTTTCACTGAACTGGTATAACCTACCGTTCCAGCCATGTCTATCTCATGAGATATAAAATCTATACCCAATGCATTGGAGGGAGATATAGGTCCCACCCATCTCATAATGATACCATTCTTATGTGTGCCACAAAATCTTAAATCATACATCATTTCATAACCCATGTAATAAAAATGGGATTCTTAAACATCATGTCATCATAACATAATCATATAAGAAAAAAGGAAATCATAAAAATAATTCCATCATAACATAATCAAAACAATTTAAAAATAGGGATAGAAACAGAACCCTATATTATCTTATATTGAAAATAATTTTGATAAAACACTTGAACTTCATTCTTGAGGAAAATATCCTTTCTACTTCAAAAACACTTTTCCTTTCTTAACATGTCATAAAATTATAAAATAAAAGAAGTTGATTAAAAATAAACTTGAGAAATTTTAAAGGAAGCTTCTTGTAAATAATGTTTTAAAAATCCATTCATGCCGTATAAGTTAAAAAACCATTCTTCGTACTTTTGTCGGAAAAGTCAAAAAGTACTTCGTACGAAAAATGACAAAAGATTCCTTTCATATATTTTACTAAAAACTCGCCGAAGGGTAAAATTGGATTTAAACTATTGTAAGTGGATGGAAACAATATTACATATTGAGGGAACATGGATGTGGATGATAAAATACACCCCAGTAAATACCAAAGTATAAACAATCTCGGATAAAAATGAGATTGTGATATTTTCCCTTACCTTAGGTCCGACTTGCTTTGTAAGTGTCCGAACCTCCTGTATAATGATTTAAATAATGTCATTGACTTATTACAGAATCATATTCATTGTTATTATATCATATATGGTTCACTTATGACTTTATATTACCCGTTCTTTTGTAAATTCATGTTAATGTAGCGTTTTGGGTAAAATCGTCTCATTTGTAGTTCGTGTTTTAACATGTAATTATTCATATGATTACTTAGATCATTATTATGGAATATAAAACATGATTTATATATAATATATATTCAGAATATACATATATATAATGGATTGATAAATGGAAAGAAATACACCCTTCATGGAGACGGTAGGCCATACGTACGCATGAACGCTATTGTCGTTTCCTTATTGAATTGAGTGGAATTAAGTAGATGACATACATATATATACACATAAATCCAGTAGCTTTATAATGTCATATATTTCATTATTATTTCTTATATATACTTTATAATCATTCTTAACTGGTTAACATGGAGAATGAATCTCATCGCGTCGTGGAGACGGTAGTCCGTACGTACGCACGAGCGATGATATCATTTCCATAATTATTGAATTGAATTGGAGTGGATGATATAATATATCAGAATAATTATGATGTTATAATAACTATGTATAGTTATTCTATACACCATAATACCCATCCATGTAAGGTGTTGGTGGAAAAACAGATTAAACCACGGCGTGGAGACGGTATTCCGTATGTACGCACGCGCGGTGATTTCGTTTTCCGTAGGATGGATAGATGGTGAATTAAGATTGTTTCATACATATAATAACATATAATTATATTATTGATACTGATGTTATTACTTCATAATGAAACAACCTAAGAAGAAGAAGTGGAAGAAGAAATAAAGGTGAAAGAATCGGTAACGGAAATTACCTCTTCTTTGAAGCGCCTTTTTGAGACCTCCTCTTAGGGCACTAAAATTGGTCTTTGAGGAAGACCAGAACCTCTAGGATGTTTCTAGGGAAGTGGAGAAGAGAATTTTGGCAGGGGTTGGCCGAGCTTGATGGCTCAAAGTTGTGTGAGGAAGAGAGGGAGGAGGTTCCCTTTTATAAGGGAGGAGAGGGGCACCTTTGGAATTCTTAAAAATATTAATTTATAATAAATCTATCCCCACATAAAAAACTCCAAAAATGACTCATATTCAAAGATTAGATGAGATAGGGTTGTAATCTCATCAACCAATCAAATTTATACATGTTTGGATTTTATTTTAAACCTTATCATTTTGATTTATCCTTATTTAATCTATTTAAGTTTATTTGTGGTAATAAAATTCTAAATTTTAATTTATAACAAATAATTACTTATTTGTTGTGTATTTTCCATAATTTTTTACTTTATAACATTATATACCATATAAATTTATAATTTTTAAATATTTTTGTGATTTTTAAACAATTTTATAATATGTTATTTTTATAAAATAACAATAGTGTCAATTTTGACACTATTCATTTATTTGAATTTAAATAAAATATATACAGAAGATATGTTCAAAATAAAAGCTTTAATATATTAATAAAAGGTCATATGTATCTATAAAATTAGTGTATCACAATAAATAGTTCATATAATATTTATTTTATTATTTTTAAAACCATTTATTTGGTTTATCTCTTAATAAAATAATTACTACATCATTTTTGTATAATTATTTAATATACATATTTGTTGCATAAAATTTTAAACTAAAATCCTATTATAAAGATAAATATATTACCTTTCAAAATAATACTTTTAATCTAATTTATCATCTTAAAATCACCATATTTAAATTGTTATATTTATTAAATTATGAAGGTGACAACTTTGGAATCACTTAAAATAAAATAATATAAGTGTCATAATTGCTTGTATAAGACTTAAAATGGTCAACTATTCGACCATTGGATTATTATAGTTTCAATTTACATGACCAATAATATTTGTTCAGGGTTTTGTGCCTTTTATGGTCACTATTAATTTAATAAATACTATATTCTTGATTTTTCACTAGATAAATAATTTCTGCATCACTATTGTGTCACAATTAATGATAACTATTTAATCCCAAAAAATTATAAATAAATTATAATGATGTAGATAATTTTGTTAGATTTCTAGATACTATTTATGTTCGAAGTTTTATGATGTTAATCACTAAGTTAAAATTATTATACTTATAAGATTTAAGAAAGTGACCTGTTGTCACTTTCTTTGGTTTTAATAATAATTAAATTATTTTCATTGTCAAAAGTCCATAAAATGAATCTAATTCGTCCCTTAGTTGATATGGGTTTACTTTTAGCCATTAAATATAATTTTGGCATGTGTTAGGGTAATTTTATAATATTATATTTACCCTTAATTACCCGATTTACCTTTAACTATGGTAAATAAAATTTACCGTAGTTACTATTCATAATTCCCAAAAATAAAAAGTAGCCTATTAACATAATTTGGACCCAATTATTCCAAATATGGAATCCATTTTTTAAAATTCAATACATAGAAGTTTCTGAAATTAAATTAAAATTAATCCCGTTGTCGAATAAAAACAGGTTTTTGTGTAAAACATTGCAAAAGATTGAATTGATTTAACCTATGAATTCAAGGTAAAATCAATGATAATGACATAAATTATATTAAATGGTAAAAATATATTCTATTTATACTTTAAAACCATTCAATATTATAATTTAACCACATAAGATATTACGATGAAAAAAGTTGTTTTTAATTAAAATATAGCGTGTTTTTACTATTCATTAAAATGTGAAAGTTACCAGAATAATATGGAAAATTTATCCAAAGTAAATTTTTATTTCTTGATTCCAAAGAAGAATTTTATTTTGTCCAATTGAACATATAAACATGTCAAAAACTAGATTTAATGTGGGTGCGCCATCAAAAGGCGGCAAAACTGCATTTTTTTAAAAATACTTATTTTACCCGAAAAATTTATTTTGTTCTTATAACATGTTCTAGAAAATGTGTAAGATGAATAATAATGTTATAAAATTCAAAATTTAGTTAATACTTTTCATAACGGCTAGTTCATGACAATATTATAATAATATATCATTATTTATTAAAACCCGGTATTGCGTACAACACACGCTATCGAGGAAGGTCGTGATTGCGTGTAATGTCAGCCAAGTCAGGGTTGCATGTTGTGAAAGTATCCTTCGTTGTTTCGTATAACAGAATTCAACCATATTTCATTTATACATTGAATATATATATATATATATATATACTCAATGTTGCGTAGAGTAACTATTATCAAAATTGTGTGTAACACGGTTCAAGAATAGTGTTGCGTATAATGCAAGCTAATACGGTGTTGCATATAGAGCAAGGTAATCTTGGTGTAGAATACAACACAAGACATTAATGAAATTAAAATAATATTTTTCATAAAATCTCGGGGTGTTACAACATAGATATTTTTGAAATATTTATTCAGAACGTAATTTTATTTGATTAAATTATAGAAATTCCATGGAGGAAGCATCACAATATTTCATCGACCACAATGATAGATGAAGATCCATATGTCTCCCTCTCTACACCATTTGAGACACCATCTGCATGCCCCCTGCACCATCTCCCCCTATATCATCTCTCACACCCACTGTGAGCATCTCTTCAGGATCTCAGTCATCGTCTTCCCCTTTAAGAGCCTCAACAGTGAGCGAGTGGGGTGCTACATCTATTTCATCATTGGGATACTAGAGTTTGATTGTTATAAGTACAAATTTTAATATGAAGAAATATATTGAACATTTTTTATACTAATTATTTTTTCATAAAGGATGGAAATAATGAAAGTATAGAGAAAACATGAAATGTTAGGATGTATGGAATCTGACTAGAGTGAAGATAGTGGTCCCATTTTATTCTTACACGGTCCCCACAGATGACGCTACAAGATTATTTGGCCAGATTCTAGGCCAGCTGGCCACGGAGTCGAGTTCCTTTCCTTTCACATATTATTATTCGAGGCATACTCCTTCAACATGGAAAAATGATGTTTTTGATTCCTGAATAAAGGTAATTTTAATGAATTATTGTCTAATTGAATTTCATTATGTTATTAAATTATAATATCTTCAAAATGATTTTTTGTGTATATAATTTTTTCCACATTATGGTTGGTGATGTGATGACACGAAACTGGACATTGAAACTTCTGGGTAGGAAATTGAAATATTTTAAATTGATATTGTCGAGTGATGACAATGATACCTTGTTGACTTCCCAACAGATGTATGACAAGCTACCCGATTGGGTACCCAAAGATCATTGGAATGTTTTTGTTCACAGACATCGTGATGAGATATAGATGGTATTTAAATATATATTATTATATTAATATCATTTTACATTTATAAATGTATATGAAAAAGATATTACATTTAATATATTATTTTTAAATGAAATTTTATTTATTTCAAAATCATTCGAGGAAGAATGCATCAAGTTAGGATAATCAAGTCATCTCTCACACAACGGGTTCAAAGTGTTTCTCTAGAAGCTGATCGACTCTGGTAATCTTTTCATTAGTTTAAATACTTATTAAAAAATATTATCTATTTAATATATAAAATTGTATATATTTTTTTGTTAAATTTAGTCACATAGTTTAGGGAACCAAGACTCTCGAATAGTAAGAGTGGTTGGATGTTCAAAAAAAATTGAGGGAAGTTTCATTAATGATCCGACCAAAGAAGTTGGGGTATGACCTCATTTTTCATTGTAATATATTCTTATCAGTTGTATATATGTAAAAATATATTTATTATTATATGGCTATTATTTTATTTATACATGAAAAATAAAGAACGATGGGATTCCAATCCTCCGTAGTCCTATTTAGACTCCCAGGATGACCCTATTGCTAAAGTCCTTGGGAAAGACCATATTTGTTGAGTGTATGGAATGGGTTTGGGTCTCGTTTCATCTATGGTCTTTGGCAGGACACCAGGGATTGTAGTTGCATCTACTCCTGGTTGTATTAAGTCAATACCTCAAGATTCTCATAGTGAGATGGTTCTCTCTAAAAAAACATAGTTCAGGAATTCGGGACTCAGATATCTGATATTCAAAATGTGTTAATTGATTTATATCAAAAGACAATAGGATCTATACCCAGTGGTATTGCACAACTTGTGGTGATAAGGTAAATCAAAAAAATTCAAAATCATTTATCTTTCGAACATTTATTGGTTTTAAGTTTAAATATAAATATACAACATTATTTAATTTTCAATATAATGTTCTTACAATTGCAGGTAGCAAGAAGTAAAGATGTAGGTGGAGAGTTTGAAGAGCTATGTTGATCATTGGAAAATGATTAGTGGTATTGTTGTTTTTTTGGAAAATATAGTAACATTCGGTCTGTATATGTATCATGTGTGGCAGAGAGTTGTCAACAAACATTTTCATGACCTAATATTTTCTTTATTTCTCATGACTACTTTTATATATTCTAAACCCAGTCTTCTAAATACACTATGAATTTATGATCCCTATGTTTTATTAATGGATATTTTTATTTATGCATCATATAATAATGTGTAAAAATTTCTAGTCTATTATATCTATGGTGTAGATGATCAGGGTGTGGTTTTTGTGCTATTTCTAAAAACATCATAGTTTTATCATAGAGATAATGGCCTCAACATAGTGTATAGTGGCGGATTTTTTAGTGGTTCTACCTTTTTTTAAATAGTTGAACCATGGATTAGGGATGTGGCCTAGACTCTTCTTGGGGAGTGGTTTATGCATCATGGACCCTCCCACAACATTATGGCCCCTTCTCTTATTTTATATGATTAACATGTGAATATAACCGTGTTTCTCAAACACAACTTTTACATTCAAGATTGTAGCATGTTCCCTCCCCTTTACATAATATTCATTACTTTTGAGTAGTTCTGAGGCATATTGAAGGGGTCAGAGTTGTGGGATTATGTTTTACAGACCACATATAAATCTCAAAACACCCATAAACCCCCTAATTATCCTGAATTTCTTCTCAGTTCTTGGGAAACCAGATTCCATCCTAGAAAGTTATTTTATCCCCCTTTCAGTGGATTTCAACCCAATATTTGGTAGGTCGATTTTTATTGGTTTTAGGTGACCCCACCCCCACGTTTCATCTATTCTTTCTCCCTATTATTTCTCCATAAGAGGTTACTGTAAAGGGGAAACTGTTGTTTTAAAGATGTTTTTTAAAGAATATGTTTTGTGGTGTTGTGCATAGGGTGATCAAGGTGTTCTTATTCAATGAGGTACTTGATTTGTGGTCTCCCTCCAATTATAACATTTTGTACTTGGTCAAAAAGCATTGATTGAGGTAGGGGATCTATCTTCTCTCTTTTAGTAGATTCACTTAGGAGTGTTTATGATATTATTAGCTTTTGGATCATTAATAATCAGTATATAAGTCTCTATTATTTGGATTTATTCATTCTTCTAATGTAATTCATTCCCCATTCTTGTGTTCTATTTTATCCAGTATGTTGGTTTCCTTAAAATTGGATGAATCATGCTTCCATGGGTATAATTGTTGTGACTATGGCATGATCATTCATTATAGATTCCATTGTCAGGTAGTACTAGGTTTCCACTATATTTTTAATGTTTCCAAGATTGAGGTAGTTGATTCCATGATTTATCAATATTAAGATATTTTAGTATAACTTTTTTCTACTTTAATGTGTTCTTTGGATTCTATGAAATGTTTTAATTTTGATGACCAAATTATTTGAGGTGTGTCTGTGCTAAATATGGATTTTGAAATTAAATTGGATGTTTTTCATGTGTTCTTACTTGTAGTGCTTTAAAAATGATTTCTATAAATTTTTTGGGTGATGCAAAATGTGTTTCAGAATTGAATAAGTGTGTATGTGTGTTTGTGGATTTAATAGTGCTTTTTCATATGAAAATGTTGGTTTCCTTGTGTTCTTTTAGATGTAGGATGTAAGTGTATGTGAAGGATGTGGTCTATGTGGCATGATAAATGAAAAAGATTACAAATGGAATAAAAACCCATGTAGTTCGTTCAAAGGGTCTTGTTAGCATGGGAAAGTTGGGTTGTTGTTGTGGTTATCCTATGTGGTGTTAGTTTCCTGGTAGTAGTGAAATTTTTTGAGAATAATGAAATTGGAATGGAATTTTTTCTTGGTGCAATTATAGGGGATGAAAAATTAGTAGCATTTTTTATTTGAAAATCTACCTTTAGTAGTGTTTAAAAATACATCTATGTAAATGGACCATATGTAGCGGTGTTTTAAACTGCCACTATAATTTGGTATCTCACTATCGGCTATGGTTAAAACCACCTCTCAATGCATTGACGGTATAATTTAGCACCATTTTTTTCATTAGCGACGGTTATTCTCCAAATATGGTTTTTTTAGGGCATTTTGAACCACCACTAAACAGTCCTCATTTTACTTTATCATTTCGCAGTGGTTCGTGTGGTTTTCAGAGCATTTTTATTAAGGGAAATGATTTCAATTTTACGGAGGTGTAATCGTCTGTGAAAAAACATTCATTTGGCCCTAGTAAAACCACTGCTAAAACCACATTAATAGCAACTAAATTCATTTAGTATGACAGTTAGCATAAACCACCACTAAATTGATGAAACCACTATTTATTGTACACCGAAACCCAATTTAGAGGTGGTTTAAACCACCACTATGTAGTGATTTTCTTGTAGTGACGCAAGGAATACAAATGTAATACATAACAAAAAATTATCCAAAATAAAATTCCAAATATAAACACATAAATTAGCTACCCTATGAACAGAAATGGTCAACATGTGCTAGAAAGGTAAATCCTGAACATGAACTATATCTAGGAAACTAGTAAAAACACACACACACCCAAAGATATATATATATATATTTATATATATTGGGATGAGAATACAAGTATACCCCATATAATCCTACACAAAACCTCCAATGAAAATTTAGAAGAAGTAAACCAATGACCAAGAGTATAAACAATTGAACCAAATCATCACTTATTTATAGTTACCTACCACACATCCTAACCAATTAGCAATCAAAAAATATTGTATTTATGTATAATAATATTGTATAAAAATAATATATCATTATGTCACCCCACAACCACTTACCCAATAATCTAGTTATTCTCACATTCTAATTGAATTCATTTTTGGAGCTATAACCCTTCCCTAGACACATATCATTATACCACTTCCAAATCATCATTATAACCACATTATCACCTTCATCATCATGATCACTATATTCTATATATACAATCCATATCACATAACATAATAACATACCATATCACCACATCAAAAATGAACATATTATCCTCGTTATTGGATGGAATAATAATATGAAGGGACTCAACCTCATTACCACCCCATACCATGTACATTTATCATCATGCATTACAACATTAACATGTCATTGTAATTCTACCTATGGTCATTAGAGAATGTGCACCATAACCTTGATCCACTAAAACCTTTGTTATATCTTGAAGAGAGAGTGGTGAAGCGGTATTGTAGAACCATACATTCCCCTAACAACCTCAATGACTGAGAAAATACCCAAAACCCATGTCCCTGTGTAGAAATCTATAGGCATAAATGACATGGATGAAATTGTGGAAGAATTAATAAAAATAGAGATGATATCATAACAACTAAATATCAAACCTATTGAATAAATCGTAATATGGATAACTTTCATTAATGGTTCCTACAAAATTTACTCCACCCTATCCATAAAACATTAAAAACTAATAACATAACTAATTTCATGATAAACAAACAACACAACTAAAAAAAACCACTATAAAATAACATCAATTACTCATTCTTTTCACATCACAATCAATATATAGAATTACTGCTTATTAGACTTGTTACATTTATTATGAAATAACTTATTTCATCAATTAACAATTCATTTAGACACATTTATTTTTATATTACCTACCATATTTACTGTACATCATTTAATAAGTTCGTTATTTAAACTTTGTTACACAACATTATCCTGTCAACCTATTTATATTTTAATTTTTTATTCATTATTACATTTAGTTTCTTCATATAACCATATCATTAGGACCCTATGACAGAAACCTACAACAGTCACACCCAAAACCAAATCATCCACCACACTATCGAAAATTAATATCCAAAACACCGTTCCTTTATCCCGTATCATCCATGCCAAATCATCACATATAGTTAAATAATCATCACCCAAAACTTCCACTAAACTAGACATAACACCCATTCACCCAAAACTATCCACCATAAATCAATTCCAAAACACACAGTAATATGAGACATAACCAAATAGTATTAATAGAACTTATATAATGGAAAAAATACCAATCATAGTTTCAAACCACATCAAACAATTCTCTCTTAATAATGTCTTCATATTAAATTCAGTACAACCAAAATATGGAAGAATATTAATTTTATAATTTAATCCTACCATTTCATTACTATTTTACATGATAATCCAATTATGAATGGTTCAAGGCACTAAAATTATAGAAATAATCATGTATTTTTTTAACTCATATAATCATCAAATAAATCATAATATGGAAATAATTTTTAATCATTTAAAGATCATCTGAATCATGATTGTACCCTTTAATTTACCTTAACCTATTATTTTTATTTGTTAGAATAATACAAAAAATATATTCAATGATAGAAAAAACCTGATAATTATGAATTTCACCTACATAATGATGAATAAGTCTCGAATCCCCTACCTCAATCACTACTTTGAAGAACACTTTGAAAAAGTGGGGAAAGAAAGATGATAACATTGACAAGAGTACCGAAGGAAATACTCATAACCCTACATCACATCAACCCACACTAATAGTATGACCTAATATCATAAAAATTGAACTAAATAAAATTCAAATCACCAGAACATTCTCTAAAAAGAATAACACATGGAAGAATAAAGAATGAGATAATTATAGGAATTGAAACACACCTCAGATTAGAGGATTCTAATCACATGAATCCAAGGAAAAAATATCCACCAAGTGATAGAGAAATGGAAATAATGATTAGTTATTATCGGTATATGAATTTAAATAACTTATTAGAGTAGAATAAAATTGGACAACTCATTCAAATTTATAATTAAAAGTAGAAAAAAATCATCACAATGTGCTGGTATCATCACACCATAACGATGTCTTGAACTAGATTTCATTGTGTAACCCTCCCTAAATCTTGGAGAGTAAAAACCCAAAGATTAAATGAAACAAGTGAAGATTATGATGTTTTTCTTCCCTTTATTCCTCAATTTTAAAAAATATATGGTTTATAAAATAAAACTCATCTCCCAACTCAAATAAGATAATTCCTTAAAAAAATTTAATGAAAAACATTATTAACCATGGTGAAACACATCTCCAAAATATAACACCCAAAAAATAAACCACCTAGGATACCACAAAATAATGAGTATATTAAAACCTCAAGGATGTCTTACATACTAAATTTGAAATACACAAGGACTCTCTAGGTTATAACCTAAATGATCAAGAAGCAACTAAATCCCCTCATCGAGATAAAAAATTAAAACCCACATCCTGATATCCATGTATCAAAGAATATGATTACATTGAAACCTCATCCATCATAGTGAAATGCATCCATCTTCATTAACGATAAATATATATCTGATAAAATATACTGCAACCCCCAGGATCAAGATGTGATCTATTCTAAAAGAAAAAATCCACCTATACATGCCTCTAATTTCTACCAGTCTCTCCCAGGACACCAATATTAAATAGATAATAAACAATAATGGTAGAGGAAATCCCATGTTGTTACATTGGATACCTCTCATAAAATTCATACTTTTGAGAATAAAAAGCAAACATATAAACAAGTTGAAAATATTGCAAACTAAAAACACCATACATGGTACTACTCAAAAAGCAATCTCACCATCAACAAAACACAAGAAAAACATAAAGAAAAATAAACTATAATAATACAACAATATAATAAATTATATAAATATAAAAGTAAAATAAATAAGGTTTGAAAAACATAATATAATATGCATGTATCTACAACCTGTTCTCATACATACATTACGCCACACCACCATCCCTACCAAAGAAACAATCTAATGGAATGAAATTCCTACACAACGCCTTCTCTCACCAATACTGAATCTCAGTAGGTCTCCCTAGCACTGTCTCATCATTATCAACATCAAAATATCTATAATTAATTACATCTAAATCACCATGACGATACCATTAATGTAACGTCATGGGTTTTCAAAAATCTTATTCTTTACATAGTCTATAAATTTATAAATATAAATTTCTTTCTGTATGTTCAAGGAATTTAAATAGATTGTGAAATAAGTCATAAAAATAGGAATTGAACCAAAAAGATTTTATTCATTCATAATATTAAATTTTAATAAATAAAAAACATTAAACTAAGTATTACACACTATGGATAAGTAATCTCCATTACTAATACATCCTTTATAAGTGCATAAATTAAAAGGGGGTAATAAATTGAAAAGAAAAAAATATTCAACATTATGAGAAATCATAAATCATATTCACTTTTTAGGATCACCAATATCCAAAGAAAACCTATAATTAGGAAAAATATTATGAATGGTCAAAGAAAGTTATCAAATCTAGAATATAAACTATGGACATGAGTTGTCTAGATTGAGAAAGTTTAGTTAGACGAAATATGGGAATGAAATATGGATGTTGTAAATGTGGTCGTTGAAAATATGGTCATTTTGAATATGGTTTTTGGATATAAATTGAAAAGGTATACAAAATACATGTATTGTTAAAAAATAAAACATTCAATAAAATTATATATGATTTTAAAATATTATATATATATATATATATATATATTTACACATGAAATATAAATTTTAACAATATTATTAATATATAATATGATGTATATATAGATATTCAAATAAATATTTTAATCTAAATGGATTAATAAAAAATTAAATTTGAGAATATAAAAAATTAATTACTCTCATTTGTTAATTTATAATGAGTATAACAATAATATTTATTTTCAAATAACTTTTGGTTACGAATTGTATATTTTATCATAATAAATAAAATTGATTATTTTAAAATATTATTATACATATATATAGACTAACATATTAACATCACATAAATTATAAATTGATTTTAAATAATATTATGAATATAATGTAACATCTCAACCCAAACCATGGGCTTGGAAACATCCAAGGTTCCACTAACACTAGAGAACATACAAAAGACAACAAATCATGGGAATAAATTCTTAGGGATCAACTAGACATGGATAATTTTTTTCCCTTGAAAAAATATAATCTATTCATACAAAATACATGAAACCAAACCAACTATATAATAAATGAGTATAGACAACACAACTGAAATGAAAAGCCAAAAAACAATATCAGTGCTTGAATGATAAATTATTTAAAGGTGAATCAAGAAACCAAAACTAAGTCCGGATGTATAAAAATTGATGTGTTATCACTCCACCCAAACCCGAATAGAAACTCCAATCTCTAAGAACCATCTAAGGGAATTAGAATCTTGATGCTCCACTTGAGAAATATGTGGCCATTCCTTTACCAATGTCAGGAAGAATAATTTTTTCATACACACCAATGTGCATATGCTAAAACATGGGTAATATTTGGATAAATACTTTTTAGATCATATTAATATTCAGAAATTAAATTAGATATTGTTATAAAAATATTTTGTAATTTTAATGTAAAATGGGAAAAAAGATTTATTTTTTTCCACATTTGATTTTCATGGATTATAAGATTTTATATAAAATATTAATTTACAAATAATATAATTTGAATTTATTAAAAATAATTTTTTTCTGATTCATAATTTAAAAATTATATTATGTTGATTTTTTTTATTTTTCTAAAAATTTTAATTTTTAAATGAAGTGTTAAAAATACTAATTTTTATTAGAAATTGTCTTCTCATTTCATGAATTTACAAATTTCCATTTTGTTTTAAAATAATTTTATATGAAATAATTTTAAATTATATTATTTATAATAAAATATAGTCTTTTTAATGAATTTTATTATTGAATTTGTTATAAAATATTTTTTTTACTTAAAAATACATTTATCTAAAAAATAGTTTTTTGTTATGATTTCTTGGTTTAACATTAAATTAGGTTCTTCCACATCTGTGAATTGAATTTGAAATAATCAATTCTTTATTTGGAATAATTGCAATTAATATCATTTAATAATTTTAACTTAATTTTTGGTCATAATTAATAGTAAAAAACTAGAAATTCATTAACACGTATAATGATAAAACCAATTTTTCTTGGGGTTAAACTAATGAGACAGGGGTTAAAATAAACAATAAAGTATTATAATTTATATTTTATATCCATATTTAGACCATATATCATATTTTATTTGGAAATAGTGTATTTTGGATCCATTTTTATGGAGTAATTCATTAATCTGGATTATTCTATTTAAAAATTACAGGTGTCTCCTATCCCCCACATATAAAAAGACACCCACTCTCCTATCCTATACACACTTAAAGAGGTTTTTAGTTCAGAGAATACATACCCGAATACATTAATTACATCTCTACCCATGAACTAGATTACCTGGTATGACTATAAAACCATACTAGGAAGGCATTATGTAAAAACAAAAATATGTAGTGTGACGAAGTTGTATAGTTTTTAAGCATGCATTTTCACCTTATTTCCTCTTCCAACTCCTTCAAATATTTTTCAACCATTATAATATCATAACCCAAATATCTTAAATATACTATCATTTTATTTTGTTAATGTCATAACATATATCCATCTTCTCTTCCATCAAATGTGAACAAATCATCGTTCGTTTATATAGCGGACAACCACCTCGTGAATCGATGTAATTTGTTTTCTATCACCATATCTCAAGTATGGTTATAATGATGGATTTAATTTATATAAATGATATTAATTACATATTTATAAATTATATATTTAATATATCACAAATTTTATTACCTTTTTTTGTTGAAAAATGATACGGAAGTTCCAGCGTACGTGTGGACTACCATATCCACAAAGTGATGTGAATAATTTTTCACCACCACATCACATGTTTGGTATATATAAGTCAATATAATGAAATTATATTGTATTTATGATATACTTATCATTATTTAATGATAAAAATTACATAACTTGTTTCCATTAGTATCATAGAAAAATCTAAATGTTACTCATGCATATGTACGACATACCATCTCTGTGATTGTAATATAGTTCATTTTCTATAACCATCATTCATGGTTGGTTTTAAAGGAATAATTTATGTATAAAAATAAAAATAATTTAATTATTATTTTTCTATATATGATATTTCATTGAATTCTTCTACCGTAGTAAACATACTGAGTTCATTTTGGACATATGAACCGAATAGTAGGATAACTTCGAACAAGAAATTAATTTATTATGAAGTTAAATATATCATGATAATAAATAAAATAAAATGAATAATAGACATGAAAAATTCACTTAGTCAATTAAATATTTTACATGATTTTATTATTCATGGAGATAGATAACGTACGTTATGACATGGGCATGAGGTAACAGATTTCGTTTTAATTTCCACTCAATTGAAACATATTTAGAACTGTGGACCTATTTAATTTTATTTGGTGGTTATAATTCCCCTTTGAGTTATTTAGAATAAATATATATTTATTAATGATGATTAATGATTCAAATAATGTTAATATTTCAGTAGTAAATTTAAAACGAAAATCTGATCATATTTTTCTTTTTGATCAGGAATATTCTCATCTAAGTACATTTTATCAAAATTATGACAGAAAATAATTTCTATTAAAAAAAGATTTATTAGGGAAATTACATCTTATCCTTGAATTTTTACATTTTTTTAAAATAATATTTCTGATTTTTTCTTCTAAATTACCATTTCAAACATTTTTTTAAAATTTCAAAAGCGCTGTTTCATTTTTAACATATACGACATTAACATGATTTACATCCACTATAAACATTTTATGCCATTTATCTAGTTTTATAAGATTTTAATAATTTTTTAAAGAAATCAATTTATGAAAATGTATTTAAAATATTTCATTACTATTATTTAAAATAATTTATTTTAATAAAAAAAAATATACTTTTTTAATGGTCATGTATCACCTATTAATTACTTTTTTGACATTAACTTTCTATTGAATCATTCACCATACTGTAATCATAAGAAATTAAATTTATATTAAATTCCCTCATTATTTTTCATGGATATTATTATTTCTTAAACTATATATCATTTATACATATTGTGTTTTACTATGTAATTTATATGATAGATTGGGGAAGGTATGATAAATCCATGTTCTCTAATAAATTCATATATTTCTTTAAAAGGAATATCATTTTTGAATTGAATTGGTTATTCAATATATGAGGAATGAATTGGAAAAACATTGATTCGTGAGGATAGGTTATAGGAAGATTCTCGATTCATTGAAATGTCCTAGGAGACAAATAATTTGGATATACTTATCTAAATTGGTTTTTTGTGTATAACTACCTATAGATTAAATTATCTTATATAAAGGTGTTGATGGTAAATATATCATGATATATGAGATCAAGATGTCTAATATTAATCATTAATGTTTTTTGAATTTAGATTTTATTATCGATGAGATTATTTCATTTTATATTATCCTTGGATGCATTTTGTACTCAAGTTATTTGCATGACCTCAACTTTTCAAAAATATAATAATTCAAAAAAATTAAATTTAAATCTATTGTTTTATCTATATGGGAATGACTAAGAGACTACATAATTATTTGAGATCACTTGAATCTTGTTTAGTTCCCAGACCATGAGTCTTTGCAGTAGCATAATGAGGTGAAAAGTTGTCCCATAGTTTGATCTCACTATGTGAATCAAACATACAACCACAAAGAGGATAAGAATAAACTAAAAAGATGTTTGAGGGGGGCTTAAAACCCACGAAAAATTGTTCATTCTTACTGCAGAAGAGATCCACATAGTGTGTGCATGGTTTTTAAAACTACACACAAACCATACAAGGGGTGTTTCATATAGACAGTGGTGGTGAATGGTGGGGGTACAATTTGACTAACCATGTGTCCAAAACGTGTTCCACATAAAAATTGGTGAATTGAAATTTTTTCCATTCATACTTTAACATTACCTTCTATCATTTCTTCTTCTAATCATACATACTAGCCTCTTACTCCTCTTAACATCTATAATCCTTTATCATCCTAGGATATGAGATAACATCTCTTTCAAGACACTATTTCAAGTGTCATTCATTATATTGGATAGATAATGATAAAACATTTATTCCCATTTCTTCATCTCTTAATTTATCATTCCATATCAATTAGTAAATCCTTGTGATATAATATTCCATATTTCTTAGCATTTCAAATTTTCATTGAATTATTTTATTCTAAACTAATTATGATGTTAATTTTAGATAATGAGTCATATACTAGTATTATGTTGGTCATTTAATACTTTTACCTAAATTAAATGAATCCTATAACATGTGTCTTTGTGATACAATCCATAAATTTCATTTCATAACAAAAAAATGATTTTTATATTTAATTAAATGTCTATCCCGTGTAATAGATACTCACATAGGGCCTCGACATGGTTGATAGTTGTTAACCATTATGAGGACTACCAATTGGGAATGTATAATTAAATTCCAATATCATGCCCTTAAATTCCTTTTTTACATAACCACTATCTAATTGCTTTTTTCCGGCATTCTATTTTAAATGGATAATATGAATTAGTTGGAATGTTTGTGACAGTATTTTGAAACATGATCCTTATTAAATTGTGAAATTTATCCCTTGAATATATTGGATTGAATTAAATATATAGTTATCATTGTGATTATATGACCGTGGAATTTTTTTATCGTGACACGATTAAGTAAAGTGATGATCATTATTATTCATGATCCCTTTATTTGAGGCAATGGAAATAATGCTCCACATCATTAATAAATATGTTGGACATCAGAAATTACATTAGCATTGATTGTATGTTGAACATGATGATTCATATCATTGAATGAGATTTGATGGACATGATATTCTCTATTTATTGTTAAATACAATAGTTGAGTCCCTTATCTAAATATTAAACCTCTATAGAATTATACATGGACACATGTGTTATATGCCTCTAGTTCTTTCTAGTATTTGTTTACACAAATACACACACACACAAATATATATACGTTATGCATCTAAATTTTACAAGTGTATGTTGACATTTTCTCATAGAAATTCCAACAAAGGTTGAAACTAGTAGTGTCAAATGAATATTATATGAGGAACCCATACAAATTGGGATTAATTATCTACTAGGTTGCATATTATAAATGCACACTACTCATATAATATTCATGGATTTGGTGATTCGATACATCCTTCGTGGTGGCCTACTATGTATTACTCACACTCTATTCAGCCAGTCAAATGGTACTTATTAGATGTCATTGATGCATGTAGTTATAAATTGAAGCACTTATATTTACATTCTTTATTTTCTATACTAGGAAATATTACAGAAGCATAGGTCTAAGCCTATTCTCTTGATGCTATTGGATAGTGTTTTTGTCATTTTTTACTATTTCATAGCATGCCATATATATTTCTGATCCTCTATTTACCTTATAACACTTATTTTTTATAACATAATCAGATGACATAATTATTATATATGCTAATGAATATGGCACTACATATAGTTTATGTATGTCAATTATTGTATCTAGATGATTCAATTTCAATTTTGTCTCATTTATTATATTTTAATTGTTCATTATATTACTTCAACTATTGTTTTATTGTATACCACAGTTGTGCTCTATTCTGATATAGTATACCCACCATTACATCATAGACCCTCACTGCTA
This sequence comes from Viscum album, assembly GCA_963277665.1. Lineage (NCBI taxonomy): Eukaryota > Viridiplantae > Streptophyta > Magnoliopsida > Santalales > Viscaceae > Viscum > Viscum album. The sequence continues at coordinate 482,038,426 of OY728162.1, forward strand.
GTCGGAAACCTATGGTGTATGGAGAGGTGAACTAGAGGCGATATGGAAAACTAGGTCAGGATACTTATAAGTGAACAGGGTATGGTACGTCACAATGTGCTATCAGAATGGTTTTTTTTCATTTTGTCTTCCTATTTTGGTATGGTAGACCGGAGACTAGAATGTGTCAGAATTAGGTAATGACTGTGTTCCTGGGAGTAGAGAACCCATGTATAAGGGAAATCCATGTTTCCTAGTATAAAACATGATTTTTTATTTATGTTATTGTTGTTGTGTTTATTTCACTGATGGGTGACACACACAATTTATGTCATTTGTTTCTGTTATTTTTATATATTCTTTTTTTAGCATTGGTCGAGTATGTTATGGAGGTATTGTCTAGTGCTTCATTATATACAATTGAGGATTCACATTCCATGATTATTACATGGAATGTTTATTTTATTTCATTCACTTCATTTGTTGCTTATTGTTTTTGGGTGTGACATGGTTGTTGTATGTACATTTTGACAAACATATTATGCAGGGAATGGTAAATTGGTCATATAAAGTGTCTTAATTAGCATAAGAGATATTATACCATCAATATGGATGGTGTATCCTTGTCAATCTAATAGTGATAGATTTAAATTATAATTACATGGTTATGTGATCTACGACTATGGTTAGTTGCAGTTACTTGGATTCAAATTTTAATTTTTATGGCAAGATCATATAAAAATTGGATTTAGTGATTCATGTGATTAAGAAATTATAATAGGAATTGTTACATTTTAGTGAAAATTAAAAATGGTTTTTTAGATACAAGATGAGATTATAAAGAATAGGTCTTTATAACTAAAGAATGATAACTCATCGAAATTGACCATGATATATATAAATACATTCAAATTATTTTGAAGTAGTAATATCTAAATGTTTAGTGAAATGGTTACCATAAAGTGGGGATTTAAATTGAAACTTAAAGAGTGTTTCCCTCGATATCATACTATTAATACCCCATATAGTGGAACCTGTATAATGATATTTGAGACCTTGACCTAGTCCTGACCATAGTATTGGGATGTTAGGAGAGACAATTGTGAACCTTTTTGATCTGATAAATTACCTAGACCTTGATTTATGAGAAGGTATATGGGTATTGACTGTGATATAGGATGACTATGTACCTAACCTATTATTTATATATGATCGTTCATGTTATCAATTCTTAGTCTACGACATGAATTTTTAATTGTAGAAATTTTATACCATGACTTTAAAAACTAGAATTTTTTATGCACTATTTTTGGATATATAAATAATTTATTCCAAGAACAAGCATTGAGAAAGCATGAGATTATGATGCTCAGTGTGCTCGAAACAGATTATTGAAATATGTTTAATATGTTAAACAACATCTGCATGCGTCTTTCCTAGAGGAGTAGAAAAAATTATAAATGGGGTCCTGGATTAAGAATCATAGAAAACAATTTAGTTTAGAATGCATGCTTTACACTAGGTGTGGAAAAACCTTTTTCATAATAGGGTGTTTTTGGAAAAGTCAATACAGACATATATAACAAATAAATAAATAAAATTATTTTATTTAATTCGTTATGACGCCACAACCTAATTATTCTCTATACAATATCACATATGGAAATTTTTTAGAATTATCCACATAACCCTACAAATCCTTGGAGATCTATATGAGAATTCTTAAGGATATTCTATTGGTCGATGATGTTCAGATCGAATATTGGTGACTAGTGAAAAAAAATGGAGGATCTCGACAATGATCATAGTGTAGCTCTATTCTTTTTCGGTGATCCATATGAATCAAGGAAAGAGTTTTTTATTGGAATTCCTTCCCCATTTTCAATTTCTATGAAAATAATAGATCAATCAACTAACAGGTTTACCCATTGATTATAATGGCCCATAATTTACATACATTGATATTACTTCAAAATTGAAGAATTTACATTAAAAATATATCAAATCCATAATTGGACCGTATAGGTATAGTGTATTTAGAAACTTGGAAACATAAAAAACTAGTTTATAAAACATCTACATTGTATCCCACTTATCCCTTAATAACTATACCCCTTTTTACATATCTTACTTAATACCCTTCATCATGACCTAGGGAAAAGAAACATAAAAATTCGTGATCTTAGACACACATTAAGGGTAAATAGGGTGATATCAATAATATAATAATCATAAAACATTAGAATATAACATTTGAAAATACTATACAACATATGAAAGATTTTGATATCATGTCGTGGGATAAATCATAAATGTTCATAATGAATCATTGGAAATATTCCAAAAATTCATAACATAATTCTTGAATTTTTTGGCATACACATAATCATATAAAATCATTTCATATTAGTTAATGATCTTTTCCAATACCATTATAGTGGATAAAGTACATTACTGAATATAGTTCACTCCTCATTCCATCCATGTATTACTGAACCATTATCAATTCTCCTTCCAAATTTTTCTATCTCATGAGATATATATGGTTTCCTAATTCTTTATAGGGAGATATAGGTACCACCCATCTCATAATGATATCATTATTATTTCTACCACAAAACAATCATTCAATATATTGTAATCCAAAAAATAAAATTGGTTTCATAAAAATAATTCCATCATAATTCATATAAAACAAATGGATTTCATAAATATAAAATTAAGAGGAAGTAGAAGAAGAAATAAGTTTGAAACAACAGGAAAATGGGATTACCTCTTCTTCGAGGAGCACCTTCTATATCTCTTCTTATGGGAACTAGAGTTGGTCTTTATAGAGGACTATAACCTCTAGAATGTGACCAGGAAAGTTTATAATTGAAAATATCAGGTGATGAGCGAATTCTAAGGCTCATTTAGTTATAAAGAAATAATGGAGGGGGTTCCCTTTTATAACTGAGGTGAGGGGAAATTTTGGAATCTCCAAAAATACTACTTTATAAATAAATAAAATCCCAACTAATAACCTCAAAAATTTCTATGTTTTGAAGAAGGGGTAATAAAATTCGGTAATACAATAAACCAATAGTTTTTAGACATGTTTGGATATCATTTTAAACCTTATCATTTCATTTTTACCCTTAATTATTCTCTTTTATTTTTAAATTAGGTTACAAAATTTTCAATTTTAGAATAGTGTAATTTTATCCTATTTAATGTAAATAATACAATAAATGACCAATATATATCCTTTTTGATTAAGCCACAATTATTTTATAATTTTTAAAATATATTATGATTTTTAAAAAATTTAATAAAGCATTATTTTAACAAAATATAAACAATATAAATTTTGACACTATTCATTTAATGTATTTTTAAAAATATCAAGATAAGATGTTAACCTAAAACAAAATATTTCATTACAAATATATGGGTTCAATGTCATCTATAATTTTTTTTGGATATATAAATTGTCCAAAATTATATTTTTACTAGTATTTTTAATAACACTCTTTTGATATTTCCATTAATAAATAATAACTACATCAGTTTTGTGTAATTATTTTATATACTTATTTGTTGGGTAGAAATTAAAAATAAAAATATATGATGAATATAAATACTCTTAATTTTATAATAATACTTATAGTAAAATATATGAATTAGAAATTCATACATTAAAAATGATATATGTATTAAAACATAAATTTGATAACTTTAAAATCACTTTAAATAAAATAACATAAGTATCATAATCTCTTCTACAAGGATCCAAATTGTTAATAACTCAACCCTTCGATTATTATGATATATATATACTTGACCAATAATATTTTTTCATGTTTTTTTTCTTTAATGGTTATTATCAATTTATATAAAATCAGTTTATAGTTTTTTTGTCAATTAAATAATTTCATCATCATCAATATATAAAACATTAAGGAAATTATTTATTTCTAATAACTAAACATAAATTACCTTGATAAAGAAAATAATTTTATCTTTAAAATAAATTTTTATAATAAAATTTATCTTCTATATGACATTATATTAAAAATTATTTACTTATTAAAATATGAGTAAGACTTATTTTACTTTTCTTTAAATAAAATATATTAAATGTCCTAAACTCATACAAGTTGCTTCCAAAGGGGATCATTTAAGCCCAAAGAAGTTTTAGGTTGAAAACAGTTATAAAATCATATTAGGACAAGTGTTACACTAATACTATTATATTAACACTTAATTGCCAAATTTACCTTTTTATCTTATTAATAAAAATTACTGATGTTATTCATAATGCCCAAAAAATAAAATAATGATATTAATATAATTTGTACTGAATGATTCAAAATAGAGAATTAATTTTTAAAAATTCAATACATAGAAGTATTAGTAATTAATTTAAAATGAATCCCTTTGTTGGAATGAAAATGTGTTTTTAACAGTTAAAACACATCAAAAGAATGGTATTTTTTACGTTAAAATTTAGGGAAAAATAAATTCCAATGACATAAATTATATTATATGATAAAAATATAATATATATATAATTTAAAACTATTTAATAATATAATTTAACCATTTTTATTATTTCAATGAAAAAATTGTTTTCAATTAAAATTTATTGTATTTTGACAATTTATCAAAACATGATAGTTATTCAAAAAATATAAAAAGTAAATCCAATGTAAAATTTTATATCCATCATCCAAAGAATAAGTTTAGTTTTTTAAATAGTATATATATATATGTATGAAAAACTAGATTTAAAATTCGTACACCATAAAAAAGGCTGCAAAATACTATTTTTAAAAAAAATACATCTTTTAACCAAAAAATTGAAATTTTTTATATCATGTCTGTAAAAAAATATTATATGAATTTTAAAATTTAGATTGAATATGTTACATATTTAATGAAATCCATAAATATTGATTTTATTATTTTATAAACTCACTTATTTTCATTTAAATAGTTTTTCATAAAAAACATTAAATTTTATTTAGAAAAAAATAATTAATAATTAATTTTTCACCAAAGTGTAATGAATATTTTCATATTTTAGTTACTAATGTCAATACCACTGTTATAATGGCTAGGTTAAAAGGTAACATAACAATTTTAATTCTTATCTTAAACTCATTCTTGCGTGAAAAGAATTTTATCTGAAATACTTGAAATTGGGTGTAGCACAAGACAATATTAGTGGTGTGTATATCAAAATATAAGATGGTGTTTCATGTAACTCATGATTTTCTTGGTGTTTTATAAAACACAAAAATTTACAAAAATTAAAAAAATTATAAATAAATAAATAAAAGTATGAAAATAAAAAAATCATTCTCATAATAATATTAGGGTGTTACATTATACCATCTTAAAAATAATTTAGCCCTCAAAATTCCTTAATGTTATAAAAGGATTAACACTTTAAAAGTTAAGTTATAGAAAACCAAATTGGAAAAATGAATACTAGAACTTCATTTTAAAAATGAATGATGAGAAACATAATATTTACCCAAAGTCACTCATTACTGGGTTTCAACATAGGATAATCTCGTCAGAATGTGAAAAAATTGATATGGAAGAGAAATATAACCATCAAATTTTGATGGAGAGTGATAGAGAACAGTGTTAGGAGAATGTTTACAATAAAAAACCATAAATAAAAGATGATTTAAGGGGGAATTTGATTCATAAAAAATTAAGTTACCATTGCAATTTTTTTTGTTTTAAGATCCTTTCCATATAGTTGATGAATGAGAAGAAATATTTACATTATTAAGTATAATATCACCATTTCCTTATACCTTAATCAATTTTCCCTTCTTCTCTTATTCCAAGAAATGAAGTTGAATTTTTCATTCATGAAGCATTAGAAAATCATGTGATCCATAAATTGGATTATACGTCATTCCATATTTCAAATAAAAGGTTTCCACTATTTATCAAATATATAAAATTCCACATATGGGGAGAAATTACATTATTCTAACAAAAATGATCGGAAGTTTTACATAAACCATCAATAAATTGATATCCTTATAATCCATATAAAATATGAAAAATCCTAAACATTAGAAAAAGGATCACTAACTCAAGTTAACATTTATCCATCATATATCATAAGGAATTTCTTGGTGGTCACATTCCAAACATGTGAAAACCTTCATCATGTAATCTCTTGAGTTATCGTAGTAACCTAACTTACTGAAAAACCTTAATGAAAACATGCATGATTTCCAAAATTAACTCATTCGATATACCATATATCCCAAAAGATTCTATATTCTTTAGCAATGATATTAATCTTTTTTAATCATATTTTTCTGGAGTTCATTAATATTATCAAACAACTCTTTACTTCATTATCCCAACATTATGCACATATTAAGGGTCATCCTTATATTACTATTTTTTCAAAAAAATTAGATGGATCACTTTTCAGTGTTACTAGTACCACTCAACATATACCCCTAAATATAAAAAACCATAGTATAGAAATATATATATCATTATTATATAATACCATAAAAGGAATTTTTCAACATTATTCTAGAATATTATTACATAAACATTAAATCACTCCACCACTTCATTGTCATACTCTACATATCTAATAGTGATAACATTTTATTTTCCTTCGTATTTACATTTAAGAGGATGCTAACATCGATCGTCATTGATAAACCTTGGATTAGGACACTGGTTGGCATAGTGCCCAATTTCCTGGCACTAGTAGCATTGAAGTGTGTGAGGTTCATTCTATAAAGCATTTTCACTATTTGTAGCATTAACTATCTTTTTTCCATTACATCGATGAAATTCCATTACAAACATAAAATTTTTAAAATTCCCATTAACACATTCACCACCATTCTTCTTTCGACACTTTGAATATAATGAAACACTCATCATCTTTTCAACATTATTTTGAGATTTTACCTTGAACTCCATCTTCAATTTCTTGTCAAAATAATGAGATGGATATGTAACCCCAAATTACATTTCTAACTTGGTAGGAAAACGTAAAATCACTTCATTGATACTAAATTCTCATGTGGGTAATTCCCTTTTAATACATGTTTTTCGGCCATTGAAGATCCTACCTACTTTACTTTGAATTTGGATAATTATTCCTGAAGAGTACCTCACAAGTCATGTAAAATTTTCATTGTATGTATCAAATGATTCATCATCCTTTTTATTAAGCTCAAAGAACTCCTTTTCCATCTTGAAATGTTGAATACAAGGAATGTACTTATTTAAAAATAAGTACGTGAACTCATCCCATTCTATGGATTCAATTTCTTCTTATTGCATTGTATTCTTGATTAGAGTCCACCACTTGTCCGCTTCATATTCTAAATGATAAACAACCAAAATTAATTTTTCATGTTTCAAATAGTGATGGGAAGAAAAAATATTTTCAACGGTACTGATCCAATGTTTAGTAATAAGTGGACTATAATACCCACTAAAAGAAGGTGGGTGTCGCCTCATTAAGGAATCAACACAATGTTGTTCCCTTCTCTTCTAATTTTGATGTCCAAAATGATTCATAAATTGTTTAATAAAAGAGATAATATTTTTCATTCATGATCCAATAACATTTAGTTTTTCATAATGGAAATAATTTCATTTCCCATTACATTCATCATTAACATGGTTCCTTTGGGTTCCATCTGTTATTTAAAACCCAAAAAGAATATTTTTTGAGGAAAAATCATACTATGAAGATAACATAATCAAGGGGAACTACATTCAATATATAACATATTATATTTAATAATTTCCCAACCATGACCACTACTAATATTCTTGGATAGTAACCTATAATTTTACTTATCCTTAGGGGCGTCCCTAGGCATATCCGTAGAAATATTTCTAGGGATCTCCCTAATGTTTTCTTATCCTAGTTTCTAAATTTTTACTATACAATTCAACTTATACAAACTATAATAACCTATACAATACATACATAGATATTAATTACAAAGTTAAATAATATCCATTAAAAAATATAAAAATCCATGACAAGATCATATAGGTATCATGTCTTTGGAAACTAGGAAACATAAAAAACTGGCTCATAAAACATCAGCATTGTCACCCACTTATTCCTTCAAAACAGGACACCTATTTGACATATCATTCTTAATAACTTCTCCATGACCTAGGAAAAAAAATAAAAAGTCATGAGATAAGATGCTCATAAATGTAAAATATGGATATATCAATCATATCATAATCATAACACATAATAATATAACATTTGAAAATCTTATCCTGCATATTAAAGATTGTGAAATCATGCCATGCGATAAATCATAAAAGTTTATGAAGAAACAATAGATAGATTACCACAATTCCTAATATAAGAAATGAATGTTTCCGAATGTACATAAGCATTTAAAATCATTTCATATTAGTCAAGGATCTTTTCTAGGACTATCATAGTGGACAAAGTCCATTACTAAACCGAGTTTACTCATCATTCCAACCTAGTATTATTGGAATGATATCATTTTATATTCTAGCGCAATCTATACCAAGAGATACAATTCTATACCCAATTTATTAGAGGGATATATTATTCACACCCATCTCATAATAAAATCAATCTTATGTGTTCCATAAAAAATCATTCATCATGTCATAACCAAGGAATAAAATGAGATTCATAAACACCATTACATAATAGTCCATATCTGACAATTGTATTTCATAAATTGAACTCCAACATAAACACAAAAAAATCATAGTGATAATAGGGATAGAATAATTAACCTATTTAAGGAATATCAACTTTGATGGAAAATAATTTGGATAAAATGCATGAAATTAATTCTTTAGAAAAATATCATTTCTTCTTCAACAAAATTTTCATATCGAAAAATGCCACAAAATTTTAAAAGAAAATAATTCTTTTGAAAATAACCTTAAAATATGGTAAAGTAATATTTAGGAAAATAAGGTGTTGTGAAAATTTAAAAAATCCATTATTCCATATTAGTTAAAAGAAAACATTATTCTTATACTTATGTCAGATAAATTAAAAAGTAACTTGTATCGAATAATGAAAAATAATAATTTCATACCGATTAATAAAAATTCACCAATTGGTAAGATTTACATTAACAAAATGTATAATAACAAATATAATATTACATATTTTGGAAAAATTTATGTGCATGATAAGTATACCCCAGTAAATACTTACATATAAACAATCTTAGATAATAATGAGACTACGAAATTATCCATTATCTTAAGTTAAATATCCTATATATTAATTTGAACCTTATGTATAATGATTTAAATAATATAATTGACATATTATAGAATCATATTAATTTTTATGATACAATATATGACCATATTATCATACATTTTTTAATAACATTTCATTATTACTCGTTATTCGGGTATGAATGACTTCATTTTCTTATGCATGTTTTGTTGAATATGTTTTGATTATTATTCATAGGTTACAGTTATATCATTTCCAAAATGATATAAATATATTATATATAATATATATTCATTATAAATAATTATATAATCATTCTTCAAGGGATATCATGTGGAAAGAATCACATCTCATCATGGACACGGTAGGTCGCACGTACACACGAGTGATGATATCATTCATTTAAATATTGAATGGTTTGAAAGAGGATTGTATAGATATTATTACATAATAAATATATTTTTTATAATAATCACATATAATTATTATTTCCATCATTATACCCATCTAAGAAAAGTGTTTGTGAAAAACATATTACACCACAGCCTGGAGACGATAAGTCATACGTACACACATGTGGTGATTTCATTTTTCATAGAATGGATAGAAGGTTGAACAAGGATTTTAAATAAAAATAATATCATAAAATTATATAGGTGATATTTTAGTTATTACATAATAATGGAAACAAAAATGTAATAGTAGTTGGAATAAGAAATAAGTTTGAAATAATCACCAGAGCAGATTACCTCTTCATCAACAAGCACCCTCTAGATCTCCTCTTTATGACAATAGATATTGTATTTGGAAAAGATGAGATCCAATAAAATTTTAATAGAGAATTTGATATGGTAAATGGTCATGGTATAGACGAAATTTAACGCATAATGAATTATGATGAAATGAGGTAGGAGTTTCCCTTTTATAATGAAGGTGAGGGGAACCATTAGAATCTCCAAAAATATTAATTTATAAAAAAATCAAACCCATAAAAACCTCAAAATTTCATAGTTTCTAATATGAGATTAGTTAGTTTTTTAATATCTTCAACCAATAGTTTTTACACATGTTTTTTGGTCATTTTAAACCTTATCATTTCATTTTACCCTTAATTATTCTCTTTTAAATTTAACTGTGGTAACAAATTGTTCGATATTAAAATAGAAAATTTTTTACTTATTTGATGTAAATCAGACCATAAACGAACAATATATAAAGTTTTAGAGTAAAATATAATTACTTTATATTTTTGAAAATATTTTTTTTATTTGTAAAGAATTTAATAAAATATTAATTTGAGAAAATACCAATTGTTTTAATTTTGACACTATTCATTTAGCGGATTTTTAAAAGATATCAATCTAAGATGTTAAACTTTACAAAAATAAACAATAAAATCTATAGGGGTCATGGTTATCTAAAATATCTGATAGATATAATAATTATCCCAAATTATATTTATTTTACTATTTTTAATAAGATTTATTTGATATTTCCATTAATAAAATTATTACTGCATCAATTTTGGGTAATTATTTAATATAATTATTTTGTAAAGACCCATAATTTCCATGCTAAATTATTTTTTTGTAAATACATGGGAATTTTACAAGTCCTTGAAATTTTACGGAGCTTGATTCTAAGGCCCAGTGTGCCCAGAATCAATTTCTAATGTTTTGATTGGGTATGTTCTATAAATGTACGAGTGAGATTTTATAACTTTTGAATCGGTGCTCGGAATTGAAATCTATGTGCACCGTTGAACTCGTTGCATTGGTATTCTATTAAGAAGACTTTCACCTTGACAGTAGATGGTATGGAATAAAATATTGTTTTTGGGTTGTATGTGGAATAATAAAATAAAATAAGTGCATGATTATTTTATTTTATATTGGTAATAACTACCATGTAGAGGTAGGAGGTGGGGACCGCCACACCTTAACCTCCCGTGAGAGGTTATGGTGGTGGGGAACACCTGAACTCAACCTCTCTTGTGAGGATTAATTTTGTGGGGCCACCCTAGTTGGGAGCCTCTAGAACTCCCCTCATTAATGAGGGAGATCCACTTGATCTCCTCTACTCTTAATGGTGCCAACCCACACCATTTAATTAATTAAGTCGCATCAATTAATTAAATTCTTCATTATGAATTTAAGACAATGAACATAATAGACCATATAATCTATTATTTGGGGGGGGCTATTATTTTGTTGGAAAGGTGGATTGAGGAAAAGAGGAGATCTTGGAGATAGAATGCCAATGAGGAAAGGCTCTCTGACGAAGAACGCCAACTAAGAACACCAGCATTCTTCACCCATTTTCTTTGGGATTTTTTCCAAAAGTGGGACATCATCACCCATGACGAACGACATCCATACATCCTCCTCGTCAACACCAACGGATGATAAAATCGATGGGTTCAAACTTGTTCTATTTCTAGTTCTTCATTTTCCTTTGTGGATTATAATTTGATGTCGCTTGATATTACCCTAACGCGGAGGTCGCAGGCTGAAAAAACATGGCTTGACCCCTCCTCCTTCATTGTAAAATTTCACGCTAAACGTGGAATGAGTCTAGGAAGAGTGTTACTCATCATCAATGTTTATGGATTGAAGGTGGCGTCCCGAGGAGTGCACGACTTCTTACGGAAAAGGAATCGGTCCACCGAAACTCGTCCGGTGCGCGCAGAAGGTTCGCTGGTGGTCAGAACCCACAAATGACACCAGTGGATTGAAGGAAGGGTGGTTGACACACCAGCTAGCCACGTGGATAGCAGCGGTTCAACCACACCACTGGAGGAGAAGCAGTGATCCCTGGTCACGGCGGTGCAGCGGCGGCCGGCATATGGACGGCTGCGAAAGAAACAGGCGGCTCAAGTCGTCGGGTCGACTGGGATGGCACAGCGCAACCGGCGTGTCACGATGGATTGAAGGAGGGCCATGGATCCCAGCTGTAGTGGTGTAGCAGCGCCCGGCTCGATCTCAGCCGTGAAGAGGTCCGGCGGCCCGGGCCGCTGGGTGGCCGGGAGAGGCGCGGCACAACCGGCGCCGTGCGAGGAGTCGGCTGGCCGCTCAGCCAGCAGGAAGAGTGGGACCCCAGTGGGTCTCACATGACACACTGGTGAAAGCATGAAACCAGCCCCCCCTGCCAGAATGGCTACATAATTCGGGAACTATGGGGCACGGCCTCCCCCTGAAAGTGGCTAGGGTCGACCCCTGTGAGCTATTGGGCCGCTGGGTCGGACCCCACACAGGCCGGACACAGCGCGGGCCTGGCTGCCAGTGCGGGCTGAGACACCATCATGGATTAGGCCGCCAACATAGTTTGGGCCACCCTCTTGGGCTGGGTCGAACCCGCGGGCCGGGTCGGACCCATGGAACTAGTCAGACCCACGGATGGGGTCGGACCCCACTACGGACCCGTTTGACACGATTTCAACATCTTGCCCATAACTTGGACTACGTGTGTCTGATTGACGAACCGTCTACAGCGATGGAATGCTAGGAGGGATTATATACTTTTGGAATACCCCAATTTATGTTTGTATGCAATTGGGGTATGGTTGGGTTGGATTCAATCTAAATTCAACTAGGCCCTCAGAATAGAAATGCTAATAACTCACAGACTGGGCATCCGATTGACGCACGGTCAATTGCATTGAGACCTCTATGACATGGGGAACCTTTGAGATAATTCTGAGTGGGATTTCATGATAGCTGGAATGTAGACCAGAAGCTCGTGGAGAAGATCCTTCTGGGGACGAGTTTGCATAGTGTGGAGACCTAGTTATTGCCTGAGACCTAATGACTGCTGACCAATTCGAGTCAGAGTGTTTTGACTAGCCCAGTTGGGAGCGCCTTGGTGTCATGGAAGACCCACAATGGGGAGCACCTCTGTGTGATGCAACATACCCATGGTACTCAGCAGGAGGAGTACCTCAACAGACTATGAGGGAGAGCACCTATGTGTGATGCGGTAGATCCATAGTGGGGAGCACCTCTGTGTGACATAGAAGACCCACTATACTCGATGGGAGAAGTACCTCAGCAGTCCAGGATAGTGGGAAGTGCCTCTGTGTGGTGTGTCAGGCCCACAATACTCAATAGAGGATGAGTACTCCATCAGCCGAGATTATGACAGTGTGACTGGGGATGTTACTTGATACTAACTCCAGAATAAAATCCTACATTGAGCTGAGTTAGTAACATTTGTGTTTACCTCATGATTGAGAAGGATTACTTGTTAACATAGATATATGTATGGGCATATACCTATGTGGGGTTATCTGTTGATTTAATTCATTTGTTTTATCCTTTTGGATATTGTGAGACCTTGAGGGTCTCGGGGTCCCTACTGAGTATTGTTATACTCACCCCTGCACGGGATATGCCCACACCTCATTATGTTGGAAGAATAGGAAGAACAAAACTGTCTGAGGATAAGTGTACGAGGACTAGACGGTACCCTATGGTGGACCTCACGACGAGTCGGAACCCGGTGGAGACTGATAGACGATGAGTTCTGTGGAGGCTATTTATACCTACCATTAAGGTATGATTAGTGGTGGATGATCCAGGAGCTTCTTTCCACCTTTCATTTGTTTTTTCCTTTTCAGTTGTACTTGTACTTTATAGTTGGGATTGTATTTCTGGCCCCATTAATTTCTTGCACTCTCTTGTTATATAGTTTTTCTAGTGTTTTGTATTCATCTTTGTACGATGTTGTGTTTGATTATCAGTCATAAAGGAAATACCTTCTACTTTAAGGATGTATGCCTTTGGAGCTAGTCGCTATCCCCTAGCCTATGGTTTCTGGGCTTGGGGTAGTCACAGCTCGGGTCTCGAGGATGGGTTGTGACATATGTTTTCAGTAAAAATTAAAAAAATATAGACAAAGATGAATATAAATCCTTTATATTTCATAATAATACTTATACTAGAATATATCTACTAAAAAATACTATATTAAAAAATGTTATATGTATAAAATCTTGAATGTGACAACTTCAACAATAATTTAAATAATATAATATAAGTGTGATAATCTCATATATAAGGCTCTGAATGGTCAACAAATAGACCCTATAATATTATGGTCGATATATACTCGACCAATAATATTAGGCAATGTTTTTGTGTCATGATTATTATTATCAGTTTAATAAAAATGTGTTTATTGTTTTTCTCATCAACTAAATAATTTATGCATCATCAATAAATAAACCATCAAGTTCATTATTTATTTCATAAAATTAAAAAACATCATGATAAAGATAAACATTCTAAATTAAAAATTAGAATTTATAATCAAATTTATATTCTATATAAGTGTATATTAAAAATGAATTAGTTATTAAATTTTGAGTAAAATATATTTAACATTTGTTTAATGAAAATATATTTATTGTCCTTATCTCATCCAAATTGCTTCCAAAGTTTGCAATTCAAAAAAGGATTATTTTGGTTTATAAGCACTAATCTAATAATATTAGGAAAAGTTTTAAGGTAATAATATTATATTTTGTCTTAATAACCCAATTTATATTTTTAATGTATTAATAAAAATTACTAAAGTTGTTATTCATAATGCCCCAAAAAATAAAAGAAAGATATTAATAAAATTTTTACCCCCTAATTCCAAATATAAAATCCATTTTAAAAAATTTCAAAACCCAAAAGTTTCATTATTTAATTTATATTTAATCTCATTGTTGGAATTAAAAACTGTGCTTGAAAAGTCAAAACATTGTAAAATATTTATTTGTTTTTACATCAAAATTCATAGTGTATTTTTACTATCCATCAAAACTTGAATGTCATTCGAACAATTTAGAAATTATTCCCAAGTAAAATTTTTATACCAATTCCAAAGGAGAAGTTTATTTGGTTAAATATAATATTTATAAGTGTCAATAACTAAATTTCATATATTACATGTGTAATGAAATCTACCAAGAGTGATTTTATTATTCTATAAACTCACTTTTGTTCATTTAAATATATTTTTTAGAAAAAAAATTGTTTTATAGAAAAAGATGTTTTGTCTTCATTTATATTTAATTCCTCATCAAAGAGTAAACATAATTTTCAGAATTTGGTTAATAGTGTTCATACCTCTATTATAATGGCTAGGTTATAAGGTAAAATTATAATTTTTAGTTGTTCGCTTAAAAATGGTCTTTTTTTAAATGAAGTCTATTAAAATTACTTGAAATTGTGTATAAAAAAGGAATGAATAGTGGGGCGTATATCATGTTATAACCTGGTGTTACTTGTAGCATAAGATTATCTACGTGTTTTATACAACAAAAAACATCTACGAAAATAAAAAATATATGTAAACAAATAAATGAAATAAAATAAAAAACATATCTCATAAAAACATGGTGGTGTTATGAAAATCATGGGTATTGCGAGAAGGGTTAGTTTTATTCAGGAATTGGGATACTTTAATTGATATAATTTATTATCTCCCATTTATTAATTCGAATGGAAACTAATTGATGCAAACATGAACATTTTACAAGGCTATGTCCTCATGTTTATGGATATTATTTTCTCCCCCCCAAGATTCTTCAATCATTGCGAGATAAATGTTTTCCAGGAGTTTTGAAAAATATCAATGGAATTGATCAATTCACACTCGTTTCTTGGTGTAGAAATTCGATATCATAGATCCATAATCAGCAAGATGTGATAGTGTTGCAATGATGTTGTTTGAAGTGGATTAGATGATGAAGATACATAGTTTTTGTGTTCTTTGGCACCAAATGAAAAACCTCATTTGATGGGATTCTATGAATGGATGGATTGATTTTTTCAATGATTTGATGAAGAAAATGGCTATTCAAGGATACTAATTGATTCCATCCAGGGGAATGGTTGGAAAAGTAGTCTAAGGAATGGGAGAGGATGTGTGGTTTTAGATATGGAAAATAATAAATTTACAATATACAAGGTGGGTAATATGGAGCTACATGCCTTGTGAGACCATTCATGTAGTTGATAAGTTTTCAGAAGGGAGTTAAATATCACACGACATGTGACCATGTCACTTGGTATGTGGTCACAATTATTTATATTGGAGTGTACCTAGGAGGGTACACAGGAATGGCTTGAGGTAAACGACCATCACCACACCGTGTACCCCAACAAACCCATGAATATCTATGCGGTACACATGATAAACTATGTACCAACACACATGAATCATTACATGAGAAATACTCTACTATGTACTTTTACATGGACATGAACGTCATTAATTTCACATGGGTCGGACCTAAGGACAATGGACCATGTCATATGCATCTAGTATATGTCGTGGACTACTAAAATGTCATCTTGGAGCTCTTTTCCTCTATATATGGGATAAGCCTCATTTAGGGTGCATACCCTATATCTATTCTCTGATGGTTAATATATATTAGCCAACTATGCCTAGGATATTGATCCATTTAGTATTACTTCTTTTATAGAGTTGTTGGAATCCTTCTTTGAGGCATTGGGTGATATCCTCTATCATCTTCATGCCCTTGTGGGAGTTCCTGGTATTTTTATAGACAACACTACCTAGGCTCGAATCCTTTACATGGTAGGTTAATCGATATTGAGTTGTTGATATATCCCATGGTATAGGGAGTGATCTTCATTTGTGTATCATATTTCTTCAGAATTCAATTATATACTTCTCTGAGTGAGACCCAATGAACACTAACTCTCAGAAGCATTTCATCAGTACTATCTACTCATGGTTTTATTCTACTAGATGATTTCTTCATTGAACTTTCATGGTGGAATCATAGTATGGTGTTACAGTTGTGACTTTTCTAGGAGATTATGTGTCTTTGTTAATTATATCTAATATGTTCTTGTTATATGAGTTATTTGAATATACCTATGTTGATATGACTGTTATAATCTTATTATACTCTTTTTGGTTTCTGGGTGTTCTACTAGGTATTATATTACTCACACTTAAATGGCATTTTCCAACACATGTCATGTATTTTATAGATCATCATACCTTTGAAAGAGTCCTAGAGAAACCATTACTATGATGTTCTTAGTTAGACTGGATAGACCAATGTGTGCTCTGATGGTGTCATGTAGTAGTCTCTGGTTTCATATTAGGACAGACTTGTTTTCAGACTCACTGTGGTGGGATTGTACTTGACTATGTTTACTTTCAATTACTTTTTCATAATCTAGTAGTCAGATATAAATGTATTGATGTATGGATTTTTTATTTTTTAAAAAAATTTGACATTATATGGTCTTGGATATGTGTGTGTATATATGTATTTAGGATAAGGCCTTCCATGTTAGTTATATGTGTATTCAACAATAGTCACCAACCCCTAACATATTGGAGGTGGTCTTGGGGAGTCACAGAACTAGCCCTATTGGGATGGGTTATTAATGAGTGATATGTATACTTGGAACTAGCCAATATATCCATACACCAAGTCTCTAATCACCTAATTTTCAAATCAGTGCATGAGAACACTGGTTGAAGGGGAAAACTATTCATGAATAATATAGGAATGGGTTGTTATTTATATGTCCTTCTCAAGACAACTCTCTAGATATACTCATTGATTGAGGTAATAAAATTTTTATTTCAGGATTCATTAGGAATTTATTCTATCTATTATTTTGAATCAACACCAATAGTAAGACCCCCTCAACAACAAGGCATCAATACAGGGACTATTTCTAGATGTGTCACCTCCAGCTGGAACACTAGTTATACCATCAAAGGTAGAGCAGAAGGTGGACCTATATTACCAACAGATGAGGTCTGTAGGCTGAGCACACATCTTGAGTTCTAGAAATAGTGACCCCTTAGGTTATAAGGTGAGACTTCCCCATAGGTGGATGACAAAAAAATTATGACATTGATTCTGGTTTTCAATCTAGTCTGGATACCAATAGATCATATTGTTGTCCTGACAGCAAGACTTCTTCATGGATCAGTAGGATGATGAGGGGTTTTAGTTACACATACTTATGATGAGGCATCTCTATCATGGTCATAGATTGAGTGCCTTTTTAGATAGCTGTTCTCTCTAGCTATTCTGAGGTCTGTTCCTATCCAGGAGCTTCTACATTTCTAGTAGGGTTGTAGGATAGTAGTTGAGTATTCATTGAGCTTTACCCACCTCTTCAAGAACTCAATGGATATGGTTTAGAATAAATTATTTTTGTCACATACCATTGAGGGGGGACTACATAGAGACATCTAAGAAAATTTTATACATCTGAACATTGCTACATATGATGGGTTTCAAGATTGATATTTGGTGGTTGAGAGTTTCTCAACTAATCAGACATAGATAGTCGTTGTCAAAAGTGGGGAAACAGAAGTGGAGGATTTTGCTGTAAAGAGATAATGTGATATTCATGGACTAGGATGTGTGATACATTTTAGTAGGAGGTACCAATACAATGATTATACAGTTTAGATCTCAAAAGATAGGTCTAGACATCCTATTGAGAGGCAATGAAAATCATGTGATGATAGGGTGCAACTTGAATGACATTTTATGACACAGAGTATGGATGATAGGGATACAATCGAGGGTACACTAAGGAATAGGTAGTAGTTGGAGAATTAAATTTTCTAGAGTGGTGGACATGGAATAATACCTACTATTGAAAATAGAGGTGGTAGATGATTCGACCTTTTACCACCACCAGTCCTAGGTGGTCCATGCCAGGCTCAGGGAGCTAGAGGATAGGGGTAAAGATAGCTTCAAGCGGTCATGACCTATAACCCAGAGGCTCATAAAATTACTTAATGTACAATCTATGTACTTTATATGTTAAATGTAGTACTGATTGACATAAGTTCTATTCAATCAGTTATCTCCACCTATCATGTTTAACACTTGAGATTCTGGTTGATCCCATATATCAACCCTTGTTCTTGGATACTCATATCGGAGATATCTTAGCGATCACACACTTATTACAAAAGTGTGACTTGACTCTTAGAGGCGGGAAATTTTTTTGGGATCACATTATAGTGTCAATGAGGCATTATGAAGTCTTCTTAGTTATGGATTGGTTATCTACGGTTCATGCCTAGATTGACTACTTTAGGTAAATGATGCGGTGTGTCTGCAGTGACGAGACCAGGTTTTCCATTGTGGGTGAAAAGGAAACCCAAGATTCATATGATGAACACATACAGAGAAGGGTGCATCTTCTTACTAGTCAGTTGTCTAAAATGACCCTTGGTGTTTTTAATGTTATGAGTTTTTAGTTCCCTATAGTGGTGGAAAAGAATGAGGATGTCTTTCCCATGGATATTCCATGCTTACCTCCCCACCGAGATATAGAATTCAGTGTTTATCTATGCAAAATATTGCAATGATATCTACACCATAATTTCAGACAGCCCCTGTAGAGATTAATGAGGAAAGATTTTATTTGGAGGACCTAAAGATGAATTCCTTTATAATACTCAGTGTTTTACCATGGGTGACCTTAGCTTTTTTTCACCAAGAAGGCACACATGATCACGAGGTTATATTTTAACTACTGATGCTTGAACCAGGTGACCGTTAAGATCTAATATCCAATATATATTATTTATGACCTATTTGATCAGTTGAAAGGGTCATGATAGTTCTTAAAGGTTGACATCAGATCATGTTATCACCAGTTGTGGGTACGAAATAATGATATACTAAATATGACATTATTACATTTCTATGATCACTATTAATACTTTTTAATTCCCTTTTGGGTGAAAAATGGCCTATAAATATTAATGGGACTCATTATCCATATTTCCATCCTTTCATAGTCCGGTTCATGGTGGTTTTCATCAATGGTACCCTTATATACTCAGTGTCTGATGGGGAGCATGTGAGAAACTTGAGGATGGTTTTGGACGTACTATAATAGCACTAAAATTATGTTAATATCTAAAAATGATAGTAATGGATAAATTAGGAACACATTCTATGACACATTATGTCATTAGATAGAGTGGAAGTGGACCCGGTGAAGGTTAGGGTAGTGTTATATATGGAGCCAACCAAGTGTGTGATGGAGGTGTAGATAATCCTTGGTTTGGATGGATTTTATTGTATATTCATAAATTATTTATCTTGGATAAATCTACCATGACATATTTTACTTAAAAGGGTAACACTTTATTGTGTACTAAGGCATCAGAATAGGGTTATCAAGAGTTGAGGTAGGGATTGTTGAGCTCTCCCATCTTGAGATTTCCAGAGGAGGGTGTCGACTAAGCAATGTCATGTCATTTGTCAAGGACCATACTTGGTTGTGTTCTAATGAATAGGTAGGTAGATATTTCATATGGCTCACGTTAGTTGAGACCACATGATCATAACTACATGACCAATGTTCCTAAGTTAGCAGTGGTAGTCTTCGCCCTAATGAAGAGGCCACACAACCTGATGGGTGAGTAGTTTATCATCTATTCTGATCACAAGAATATTATGAATATCATCTCTTATAAGGATCATAACTTGATGTAGAGCAAATGGCTAGTGTTACTTAATAATTTTGACGTTGATATTTTATATACTAATGGGAAGGGGAACGTTGTACCAAATTCTCTAAGCCAGATATCTTGTTCACAGTTTTTGAATGAGGAACCGAAGTATTTGGCCTCATTAAAATTAACCATTATGGATGGAAATGGATAATCCTACCTCTATTCAATGATTTTTATCCCTCAACTTCTATAGTGGGTTTGGGAGGAACAAATTGGGGATACAAGCTGTGAGACACTACATACTCAAATATGTACATGATATGC
This sequence comes from Viscum album, assembly GCA_963277665.1. NCBI lineage: Eukaryota > Viridiplantae > Streptophyta > Magnoliopsida > Santalales > Viscaceae > Viscum > Viscum album. Next base: position 482,059,463 of record OY728162.1, read on the forward strand.
TCTTAATTGACTTTTTTGAAGGTGGGAATTCTATTGTTCTTTTCAAATGATTCATGATTTAACCAAGGATTTTGTGGGAGGTGGTTCTAAGAGGGTTTCATACATCTCCATTTTCAGTACATCTAGGTGTGGAAAAGATATACCAAGACCTCAAAAATTAGTTTTTTTCAAGGATGAAGATTGGAGTTGTAGAGTTTTGTCCCTTGATTCCATACATGTTAGTATGATATGGATACGCACCCGGTTTAGTGGGTTTAGCTCTACCCATTGAGGTTATAGAATAGAAGTGGGATGGGATATTCATAGACATCATTATGGGATTACCACATTCATCTAGGGGGAAAATGGAATATGGGTGATCATTGACCGATGGATGATGTTGAACTACTTATTATCTATTTGGGAGAATATTTCAACAGGGAGACTATGATGCCTCTACATAAAAGAGATAGTTTGAATCCATGGAGTTCTATTGATGATCATTTTTTACCTGGATTCTCGCATCACATCTCAGTTACAGAAGGTATTGGCAGAGTATTTAAGAACACAGTTATGATTGAGCACATCATTTCACCCCCAGACTGATATCCAGATGGAGTGGACCATTTTGGTTATAAAGGACATATTGTGAACTTGTATGATGGACATTGGTCATAGTTTAGAGGATTGTATACCCTTTCTGGAATTTTCATAAAAACAACTACCATTCCATCGTTGTTATGGAACCATGGAAGGATTTGTATGAGCAAACCAGCAGGTCATCACATTGTTGGACCAACCCAGGAAAGTCAGTACTCATGGTCCAAGAGAGAGTGAAAGAAACTACTGAGAAGGATGATATCATGTAGGATGGGATGAATATTTTACATATCCATTAAAATTATTATTTGCAAATATGAAAGAGGCCTTTGGAGTTAAAATAGGGATACCATGTGTTCATTGTATTTTCACCTTGATGTGTATTATCAAGACATTGTTGTAGTATAAAGTTATTTATGAGATTCATTTTCCATTTTGAGACATTTCATAGAGTTAGTGAGTTGGCATAACTCTTTGCTCTAACACCTCATTTAGACTAGGCACATGGAATCTTCCACATGTCGTTGTTGAGTAGGTACGTCCATGAACAATCTCATGATATCAACTAAAGATTTCTAAACATCATGGATGGAGCTACCATTATAGAGTACCTGATAGAGATTAAATAATGATGAGATGGAATCCTTCATGGGTGAGAGATTCCTTTATTGCATGTTGGATGACAACATGAGAATACTTCGGAGAGCATCCAAGAGATCGTGGCATAGATTCATGTTGAATACCCACATATCTTTGTGTACAACCTTTTTTTCATTTCAGGTTTTAATCCCCAAGGTGGGGAGAATTCTAAGACTCATATGTTCCATTTTTTTGGATATTTTATGGATTATTTTCGAGTCTAGTAGTTATGACATCATGTGATTCTGAGGCTTGACGTTCCCGGAATAAATGTTTGAAATATATTAAATATATTAAATGGAACATGTATATATATTTCATGAAAAATTGGAATAAATTATAAACAGAGTACTATATTAGAAATTTAAGGGAATTTATGTGTTCAGAATTAAGAATTTACCCTAGGCACAACATAACCTTATTCGGAATAGGGTGTTTGTGGAAGAGTCATTGTGGGCATGGATAACAAATAATTTAATAAATTAAATTAATTTCATTTATTAAAGATAAAATGAACCAATGCTTCTATATAGTGTCATACATAAAGAAATCCCTCAAATTTAGCTCTATAAACCTACAAATCATCGAAGAGAAGTTAGAGAGTGTTAAAGGATATTCCATTGGCAGATGATGAGCAGATAAAAGATCTAAAACCTCCGAGGATATCATCAAAAATGAAGATTAAAATCTTTTATTCATCATATATCAGTACATGTTGATGTAATATTTTTTTCTATTTGTATTCTTTCCATGTTTTCTATTTCTATGAATAATTTAGAACAATCATCAAATAGATTAACAAATGGATCAGGCATATTAGAGGATTCTCTATGTTTATTTGGTAATTCGGATAATTTCTTTGTTATTATTTGTTAGATATTAATTTATCATTCTAATGGAAATGAATCAAGGCCAACATGACCATTGGATGAGGTTTTTTACTTTTGTTTTTTCTTGCAATTTTATACTACGATTCTTCATTCAGCAGTGGAAAATTTTTTATCTTGTGGTTCAAAAAATATTGAGGAAATCAATCATTGTGCACCCGTTTTGTGGGAAAATGATTTGATATCATAAATCTGGGATTTAAAAAATATAACGGTGGTGCGATGATGGATATCACAAAAGATCAGACAGTGTAGATACCTAGTTTTTATATTCTTTATCATGTAATAAAGAACACCATTTGAAGAGGCTTTCCAAAAGGATTTTATGGTACAACTATAATGATTTGATGATGTAATGGACTGGCTAGAGATACCCATTGCTTCCGACCTGGGGTGTAGCCAGACAATGGAATGAGGAATGAGATAATATGTGTGATTATAGATCTAGAAATATTTAAATTTCCTATGTACATGGCCTGCACTATAGAGATAAAATTTTCATGGGAACCTTATAACATTGGATATGGTGTTGTAAGGGTGTTAAGTATCAAATTGTGTTTGAACTTTTCTCATAGAGTGTGGTCCACTTTTTGAATCTTAGAGTGTACCTCAGAGGGTACACAGGAAAATCTTAAGGTACATGTTCATAGGAGAGACATGTAACCCACACAGAAATAGTCAACCATGTGGTATGAAAGCTAATCCATGTACAGAAACATTGGAAAAATTATACTAGTATGAGCATGGTATGTACATTTACATGGACACAAGCACCAGCCATTTTACATAGGAACAAATCATTTAACCTTGGTAGGACCCAAGGCCAAAGGAGCACACTATGTACTTACAATACAAACTGTGCACTAAATAAATATTTGATTAAATCCCTTATACTCTGTATCATGGAAATGAAATTAGGTTATGTTATCTAAATCCATTCCCTGAGGATTTGTATGGAATCACCTCCTACATATAGGAAAACGATCCCTTTAGCATGACTTCTTGGATAGAGTTTTTGGAATCCTTCCATGTGGCATGTGGTTATATCCTCTATCATCATCATTCCCTTGGTGGATTTCGTGGTATCTTTTTTACGAACAATGCATAGTAATCAATCTACTATATAACATGTTAATTCAGATTGTGTTATTAGTATACCTCATGGACATGGGAGTGATTCTCATATATGTATCGTATCTATTCAGTCTTCTAATGTACATTTATCGTGGAAAGACCCAATGAGATTTTCCTCTGGGAAAGACTTTATATATACTATCTAACTCGTGAAGTGTGTTCTCCTAGATGAGTTCTTCATCGATCCTTTGAGATCATATCCTAGGTTGACATTATGGTTTTGAATTTACCTTGAGATGATGCGTCTTTGTAGAGTATATTTGAATAATTTTTTTGTATTTTTTGTAGACATATACTAGTGAAGAGATGATTGTTATTGTTTTATTATATTATTGGTGGTTTTGGAGTGTTCAATGGGTATTTTTATACTCACCCATGCATGGAAGTTTCAAACACGTGTCATGTCCTGTGAATATGACCATCCATTTGATAGATTCCTAGAGAGACCAGGACTAGGAGATTATTAGTGAGACCAGACATATCAAGGTGTGTTACTGTGGTTTCTTGATAATAGTCCAAAGCTTCTTTTTAGTTTTTTCTTTTTTAGAATCTTTTTTGTTGGCATGTATTTGGACCGGTTTACATTAAATTACTTTTTCCATACTCTTGTTGTGGGATATTGATGTATGAAGGGATAGTTGTTTAGTTGTTTTTAAAATTCATCAAATAATGGATTGGAGATTTTTGCATGTGTATAGGTACATAGGATGAGGCCTGTCATGTTAGTGATATTCCTACTTGACACTGGTCGCCATCCCCTAGCCTATTGGAGGCAAGCATGGGGAGTTTTTTCATAGGCACCATTGTGACAAGTCGTGGATATGATGGCCTCATGTCATGCACCAAAAATGTGTAAAAAATCATGCTCTATAGGTGATAAGACCAGTACCCCCATGGATACATCCAATAGTTCCACCTGAAGAACATAATATCCTTTCGGACCTGGAAACTAATGCTCAGTTGTGAGAGTGTTTTTTATGGATAGTGCAGTCGACAAAGGGAGCTCCACAACTTGCCCCTTTTCTGATTGAGTTAACATGATAGTTATAATAGTATCATCCTATTATGTTTATAGGTAATGGTGTCCCATAAGATACTGAAACATGGATTAATGTGATGTTTTATATTTTTTGGCATTAGGAATCACTACTTGAAAGGATATTATATATCGCTGTGTGTATGCTAAGTGGATCTTACCTGAATTCATGGGATGTTACTACCTATGAAGAAAAAAACATTATATGGTCTAGAGAATCTTATAGATAGGTTTCTATGGATAATTGTTTCTCTAAAACCTGATAGATGACTTAGCTAGAGAGTTCATACATTTGGGTAATGGAATGATATCCAATATGGATTATTGCACTTCCTTCACTGAGGTATGGTATTTTTCACCTAATCTTTCTAGTTATAAGTTTTCAAGATCTATGTTGTTTGAGGATTGGATCATGTATTACATATAATAATTGGTTAATTTTATCCATCTAAAATCAATTTTTTAAATTGTAAACCAAACCATCAACACCAAGAGATACCTAAAGGAAGTGGAAGGTGTGGGGACTGATGGTATAATATCAATGTCGCGATTTTGATAATCATGTAGTCAGATGCACCACCTTGAGTATAACCATGGAGAACATGATAGTCATATGGGATGTACTAAGGGTTATGTGATATTACACCAATGTGGGAAGTCGAGTCACATAAATCCAAAATCTATTAGAGACCATGTTGAGAAACAGAGTTTCAGAAGAGTAGGTCATAATAAGAAATTTGGAAAATCATTTCCTCTAGAACCCAATGGAAGAGGGTCTATATTAGCTCCATCTTTAATAATGGGATCTAAATCTCCATGTCAGGTGGGAAGTAGGAGTACAATGATCCATTCTGGTTGAGGAGGTTTTCTTAGTCGGGGATCCCTAAAATAAAATATGTAAATATAAATGGGTGGAACCACTCAGGGTAGTCTGGTTATATCATAAGGTTGTGGACCAGGCTAGTTACATGTGGTGTAGTTAACACCCAAGGATCAGAGTGTCAAATCTTTTGTTGTGTGAGGTGTGATTTTAATATCCTGCACTTTTTTGTCTTCTTTATTTTATATAGGTGTCACAACATTATTCATATAAGTGGAAATTATGTAAATTCTGATATTCACTATTGAGTCTTTCAATTGGGTAATGAACCTCTATACTCATTGGGAATTCAAAGGGAGAGTTACACTAATTTAAGGAATACACCAACAGGTAGGTATCTATCATTTCTTATGGAACCATTTCATCTTGGAGATGATAAGATTTGAAATAATGATTGGGATATGTTGGCTAGTGTTACATCATTCTCATATTGACTGTTATTATAGACTGTTGTATTTCCTATCACCTCACAGTTGTAACTACATTCATAAGGGATTGTGGGACGTCTAAGATAGTTTAACTAGACATGAGAATCATGGGATATGTAGAGTTAAATCATATGTTTCTATTCTCTTTATAGATGATCAGATAGCACATTAGGTGGATACCAATCCAATGGTGGATCATTTAAAAAATGTATTATATGCTCAATTTTCTGGACTACCATTTAAGAGAGAGGTAGAGTTCAACATTGAGCAAGATCTAGGTTCCAACGTAGTGTCTATGCCTCCTTAGAAGATGTATCCCACTGAGGTTAAGGAGCTTAACATGTATTTAGGGGATCTAGAATCCAAAGCGTTTATGTTACCCAGTATCTCCCCTTGGGATTCCCCTATACTTTTCACCAAGAATGAAAATAGAATCCTTATAAATTGTGTGGATTACCAAAAACTAAATAATATTATGGTTGATAACTTCTATCTATTACCTCATATAAAATAACCCATTGGATAGGTTTGAGGAGATAAAGTGTTATACGATATTTATTTGGGGTTCACTATCATCAAGTATGAGTTAGACCCTTATACATGCCACATACAAAATTCTATAACAGATATGTATTGTATGAGTTTTGGAATTTTTCATTTGGTTTGATGAACATGATGATGGTTTTCATGAATCTAGTGAATTAGTTTTTCCACTAATATCTATATTCAATGTTTTTTGTTTTTATGGAAGATGTCTTGGTGTATTCAAAAACTAGATTTGTTCATTCCAAACACCATGACATCATGTTAAGTACTCAAAGAAAAGGTAGGTTTTTTGAAGGATAACAAAATGAAACTTATAGTTTGATAAAGATAACATCCTGGTCCACATTATCTTATAGGTAGGATTATCTATGGATCTAGATAAGCGAAGTGTCACGTTTTCCTAGGATCATCCCATGAATATATTTGATATATGAGGATTCTTGGAACTTTTTAGGTATTATTAGTACATTATTAATTATTTTCCATTCATTGAGGAACATTTTAAATTCTTGTCCATGAATTTTGTGAAATTATTATAGTTACACTATTGTGAAATTTCCTTCTAGGAGATGAAATTAAAGCATACATCAGAACCAATCCTAATTCTACCTATGTTTGGAAGAGGATAAACAATTTACTATGATTCCTCATACATTGGGTTGTGATCTATTTTAATGTAGGATGAGCATGTTTTGGCTTATAGGTCTCATTAGTTGAGACCTCACTAGTGGAATTACCTAACGTATAATCTTGAGTTATAGGTTGTGGTCCATGCTTCACACTACATGACACATTAGATTTTGGGAGAACGATTTTTTTTTATAAAAAGACCCTAAAGACCTCAAATTCATTTTCACTCTGTGTGACATGAATATCATACAATGATGATTGGTTTAATATCTATAGTCTATCAATTTCTGTCTTGATTATACACCTAATAATGTTAGTGAAGTGGTTGATCCTATGAGAAGGAACCTTGAGACACAAGTAGTTCAAGAGGATTGTATTGAATATTAGTAGATGCGATTATTTTCTGAGATGCACTTGGACGTGCAAGACCCCTATAGGTACCATACAATCACATCATTATTAGTGAACTATAAAATTTAACCTAAATTTTATATGAGACAGATTTTGGATCCTATGGTCTTTTTCCTATAAAAGAGTGTTTCATGAAAAGACACACCGCCTGGTTGGATTAATGGAAAGGATGAGATCTTCAACATTCATGGATCTGTATTGGTTCTTACTAATGTGGGAGATAAATTTATTTTAGTATATCATGCCTCTATATAGATAGTGTATACTAAGATTACCAATATGTACCATGATTTACCCCACGAATATCGGTGTCCTTGGATGAAAATAAAAAATTTAGGCTTTTTCAGTCGGTGTTCCACCTATTAGATGCTGAGGAATAACCCCAGGGGGTACTTTTACATACATTACCCATCATGTCACTCAATATTTCATGATGGTTGTACCAAAATCTCTTCAAGGTAGTGACGTTGAATGGGTTATCCTGGATAGACTGGAAACGACCACTGACTTCTTACCTATCATAGATACATTTCCAATGGATTAGATAGGGTGGATAGATGTTATGGAAATCGCAATTCTTCAAGGTATTCCTTTAACTATCATATCAGACATGGATGCATCTTTTTGTTGTGGTCCCAGAAGGGGTTGTAGAAAGATCGAGTTCATGGGTACTATTGAGTACATCCTATTGCCAACAAATTTATCATCTCTCTGAGCATACAATTTAGGTATTAATAGAGATTATTTGATCATGATTCCTTGATTTCTATGATTATTTGGGGAATCAATAAGATCTTGTTGATTTTTCTTACAATAATAGTTTCCAATCTACGATTCAGATTGCTTTTTACAAGGACCCATATATTATGTCATGTTGGTCACCCCTAGTCAGTTATAGGCATGATCAGTAGTCTTAATGGGTCATTTTATGGTTCAAGAGTCATCTTAGAAGGTGAATATAATTAGAAAGTGTTTGGATACTTCTCAATCCTGGAATAATTCTAATGTCGATCATCGTTTATGTCCCCTGTAATTTAGGGTTTGGGATCGAGTCATATTGTATGGTTCACCTGTAATGGGGCTTCAATGGATAAGGGATCATGGTAAGTTGTATCCAAGATTATTCATTCCTTTTTATATTTTTGATATGGTTATACCAATGTCTTATCATATAGAACTCCCTCATATATACAAGGGTATACATAATGTTATTCAAATTTCATAGTGATATCATTATCATTCATACCCTTCTCATATCTTTTATCTTGATGAAGTTGAGTTAGATGTTGATGCTTCCTTTGAAGAGTGTCCAATAGGTATCATTGATTAGAGAATGATGGCTCTATGAGATAGGTCAATTCCTCTAATAATGGTGTTGTAGAAGCATATCCATGTTTAGCATGATACCTAGGAGGAATAGGACAAAATACATGCCTAGTGGTTATAATTATTTCCATATAATTATTGACCACACATAGAAGGGAAAATTGGGGAATGATTTTTGTAAGGAGGGTGGGTTATAAGATCCCATCATTTCAAATTGGTATGCATTCATTAAATTTATAATTAAGTCCTATGGGAAAAAGGAAGATTTTAATAGTTTCTAGGGTTGTTTGAAGACTAGAGTTACTGTTTGTGGAGAATCATGATGATGTTTATAGTTGGAGATATATATACTGATCAACCTTGTGTCCCAAAAAGGGAGAAGCATGATTTGAAAAAAAAATGATGGTCGAAACATGACCATGTGAAATGGTGCAGTGTTGTCTCATAGGTGATCTATAATGGGAATAGAGGGTTTTTAATAACGTGTGCAAACCGTACAAGGTCTTTGACTTATTAATAGTTGTGGTTAATAGTTAGAGCGTGTTTGGTGCAAGGTTGGCTCATGATTTTGCTAGTCATTCAGCTAAACTATGAGCCCCATAAAAATAGGAGAATTCATCCTTCTTAACCTTAAGTATTTAACATTGCCACCTGCCCTTTCTTCTCCTATTTATTTACTATATCCTCCGCATCCACTTGAGTGATCACTTCTTATATTGAGATAGGAATGATTCATCCTCTCTCTCGACTCTATTTATTGAATAATACTTTGTATCATAATGTTAATTGAAATACCTTCATTATTATTAGTTATTTATTTTCTTATCCTTCCTTATTGACTTCCAAATCTGTACAAGATGATATGCCGTATTTTCTAGGTGTTTTTTTCTTCGATTTATTCCATTCTAGCCCAAATATGATGTCTATACTAGAAAATGGTCCATATACTACTATTAGGTAGGCGGTATAACTCTTTTTCATAAAATCCATGATGTCTGCGACACGATTTTCTATACCATGCTCTAGGAATTTAAATGATTCACCACTTAAAAGGTTTTTCAATTTTAAATTAATATCTTGATCATGATATAGATACTACCATAGGTCCCAAACATTTTTAGAGGATTTAAAAATTGACTAGAACTACGCATTGCATGTTTCTAATTAAATTCCCTTGTCTCACCCTTAAATTTCATGTGAACAAACCACCGCCTAAGTGGGTTTGTCCTACTTTCTATTTTAAATGGTTAAGATGAATTAGATGGAAAGAGTGTGGTAAGACCATGATACATAAAGCTTATTATATTATGAAATTATGTCCTCAAATATATGGGATTAAATGAAATGTTTAATTATTATGATTATCTTTCCTGTAAAATTGATCTTTGTGTCATGGTTAAGGAAAGTGGTGGACATGATGCTTTATGCCCCCTTGATGTCAGATAATAGAGAAGATGAAAATCATCATGTATCAGGATATTGGACATGATGCTTCACATTCCATATAGTTATGATGTTGAACATGATGATTTACATCATTGAGTGAGTTTTATTTGAGAGTATAGTTCATGTTACATGATAAATTCGTGGGTCGATTCCATTGTTTAAATATCAATGAAGTATGACATTGTACATGGATGCCTGGGCTATAAACCTTAGGTCCTCACTAATAGTTTTTTATTTACACACACAAAAATACAGACACACACACACACACAAATATATATGTATATAACTACATGTTACATGTGAATCTTGGCACTTTATCAGAGAGATTCCAATGGATGCCAAATATGGTATATTCAGACGCATATCAAATGAGAAACCCAAGAAAACATGGTTTATTTATTTATTTCTCTTATTATTCATGTACACTATTTATTTTTTATTCATGAACTAGATCGTGCTAGAAAATACGGGTAATGGCATGCTGAGTATTACTCATGCCTTTTTTAGGTTTTCAATTGGTACCTAGATCAACTTAATCGCTGAATGTAGGAATAAAGGGAAGCACCTAGCATTAGACACATTATATTTGTACTAGGATGGTGTATAGTAGAAGATAACTAATGCTATTCTTATGATTCTATTGGAGATAACATTTGAAATTTTTATAAATTTTCATATAACACTTACTATATGAATGTTGATCTATTTCCCTTGAATCCTACATTTTGAATAGCATCAATACATGACATCATTTTTGAAAATACTGCTGGATATTGTTTTAATTATTATTTATGCATGATTTTTATTACATATGGATTATTCACATTCTATTGTTTCTCATTTTTTTCATTCTTCATTATATTTCATCAACTATTGTTTTAATTTTGTACTACCATTCTGATCGACTATTATAAACATGGTATAGTCTCCTCAGTGTACCATCAAAGACCCTCACTACTAGTCAGTAGCATATGGCATATGAGGAGGTGTGCTTGAGACTATGTGTCCTATTGGGTCTGGTAACTTATAAGTGAACATGGTATAATATTTTTCATCATTAATTAAATAGATTTTGTTTTCTATTATTTACATTTACATATTTAATATGCCTTATTGATTCATAATTGCCTCGGATGTACTAGCGTATTATTGAGTATTTGAGCTCATCCAATATTTGTTTTCTTTTCATTGGGATATAAAGAAGGATATTATAAATAACATCAAAGATGTATGAATTTTTCTTAAATGTATTTTATATTTCCAATATAAAATGATAATCATGTATATATCTTGTAAATTATTGACCTAGGAGCACAAATATAGTACCCTGATTGGGTTCATCACATGACCTCAAGCGCACCTCCCCTTACACCAGAGGCTACTAACAAGTTGCATGGGTATAATAGGACATGTGGGTAGAATATATGCTCTTTATTAGAGTACTCCACAGTAGATACAATATGAAATTGGGGGAAATTATAAATAATAATCATGCATCACAATCCATTTACCAAAAGGGGGATCAATCCTACAACCATACAACAAATATGTTAAGTCATGTCATAAAGTGTCAAGGGTAAGGAAAAATAAAAATACAAACAACCTGGAGAATCCAAAAAATGGGACTCAACTCCTCATCTGGAACACTCTTTCATGCATTTCCCATTCCCAAATCAACCATGTTGCATAAGGACCATACCCTTGTCTTGACCCACGACAATGAAATCTACTAGGGTACCCATGGGTGGCCCATGTAGGATGTTATTACCACTCAGTAGGCCACTAGAAAAGATCTTTAAAAAATATGTAGTCTAAACTGATTGTGTGTGAAGGTACATAATGGATAATAGTACAAATATAAGTAAAACTGAGTTCCATTAGTTTACAAGAATCACTTTATCCTCTTTAATTATTTATTCTATGGGATAACAATATTCATCATATACACATTGCCCTATACTAGTCTCATAACTTTTAATAAAGGGAAATATTTGAGTTCCCTAAATCACAAGGTATAACATTACAAAAAATAGTAAGAAACACTTAACTTTTAGCCTCATTCATGGTATTCACATCACATGCATTTCTTAGGGCCATAGAGCCTCAGTCTCACTCCCTGGCCCATGCCTTATAGGGTTGGTTCTTAGAGACTCATTCTAACCCAACCCATGGGTGTGGTGCCTAAATTATAACACCCCACTCATACAACTAAGAGATGTGTGCAAGCTTCGTCAATCATTCAAAACATATACCATTCAAAAAACATAACTCATTGAACACAAATACCATTTACAACCCATACTTTGTTCAACTCATATACCATCTTCATGTCTTAACCCATTAACACATTTTCCATTTTCATTCCTTATCCCATTTTCACAATTTCCATTAAAACCCATAATTCATTTAACCCATTATTTTTTACACAACACCCCCTTATTCAATGTCACATCTAAACACAATGTATCCTTAGTTACACATCATGACACATATTATTATGTCAATATAATTATCAAGGGTTATATCTCATAACAATTCAATTATACACTTAATAACTAAATTCTATATTAAGGAAATTGATACACCCAAATGGTGACCCTTAACCCAGTCTAATCATCTTCAATACATCAATGTGGATCATGAGGGGTTTAATTCCTTACTTAACCAACCAATACATTATTTCTACAATCAAAATGAAAATTTATAGTGCAATTACAAAATTTCAAAACAACATACACATAAATTTAAACACAAGACTATGAGATATACATTATACAACACCTACCTAAATTCTATAGATTCACATTCTCATAAACAGTGACATTTATTTGATAACATACCAATGTCAAATAACCCACCTATAACCTTCTAGAGAATGAGGGTTTTAGATATTCATAAGATTAATTATATTAATTCCAGGATCCCTAATCCATAGAAAGGAAAGAATATGAGTGTCGTACTCACCTGGAGATTCACTCTTCGCCCTAAAACACCCGAAATAGCTTTTTAATGAGGGAGATTGATCATTGGAATGTTTGGGATGATGGGTTAATCACCCTTGTATTATTTAGAATGAATGGGAAATAAAGTAATTTATTAGTTCCAAATTACCAAGGGGGTGAATTGTAAATTTCCCAACATTTAATAAGACACATAGTTTAGATGCATGGCTGGACAAACCACACAAAAACAGTACACCACACTCTTTCCAAGAGGGGGGAAAGGATTCATAACTTCTTAGAGATCCCACATGGTTTATAAAACCATGTGGTATCCTTATGGGATTTCACTTTTTGAGACTATAGGGATTGGTCGGTCCCCCTACATGATTTAACCAACCCTATTCCACCACCTCTAGGAAAGCACATTTATCGTTCATGGTTACTACTAATCATGTGCCAACTCTGTAACATGCACCAGATTGCCACTTTTCCTCCTATTTCATGTCCCAAAACCCTAGGTCACCCTTGAGTCACATCATATACTTGATAAAAAATTCATTAACCTACATAATAATATTTAAAAAAATTTAAACAAGAAATTTATTTAAAAGAAGTTTTGGGTTATACAACCTCCCCACCTTATAACAACTCATCCCCAAGATGCACTCCCAAATTTTACTAATTCACCAAGGTAAAAATATTATGACAATGGGATCATACACCCACTTCCCATTAAATGTTTTCCTCCCAAGCACTACTACGATATCATAACACTCAAACCAATCTCACAATATTTTCTCATAATAATTTCACACCATGATCCACGATATGAACTAGATGTGCCTTAAAGGATGCATCAGGATCAAGATCAACATCATCAACATATATCACATTGGAAGGTTCAATGTGGTACTACAGAAGATATGACTGATGAAAAAAATTGGCCACACCATAATACCACTATGGATGTTCCTATCAATACACCACTGATCTGAACCTCTCAACAATCTCAAATGGACCCATGTATGTCGGTGACAACATATCCTATTTCCAAATCGAATGGTTAAAAAATGGTGGTGATACATAAAGGAAATAAAAATCACCCGCCATAAATTAACGATGATGATGACATCGATCAACATATGATTTCTTCCTACTCTGAGTTATTGCGATATGTTTTGTAATTAACTAAACTTATTCTAACATCTCATGCAAGATAATCAATCCCAATAACAATGATTCCCCAGCCTCTATCAAACATAACATAGATCGGCATGGCCTATCATAGAGCACCCAACATGGTTACATATGAATAGTATATTAGTAACTGTTGTTATAGGAAATCTCAATAAGCACAAAGTGATACTCCTAAGATCCACCGTTGTCTAGGATTCGTTCCCTCAAAAAGTTCTCTAGCACCTAAATAGTATTCTCTAACTTTCAGTCTATCTGTTGGTGGAAATATGTTCTAAAAACAACTGGGTACCAAGTTCCTTTTATAAACACTTCTAGAATAAAGAAGTAAAACTTGGATCATGATCTGAAACTATTGTCTGTGACACCCCATGAAACCACACTATCTACCAAACATATAAATCACCCAACTATTCAATAGTGAATGTCTCTCAAATGGATATGAAATGTTCCACCTTGGTCTACTAGTCCATGACTACCCATATTGAATAAATATTATCAGTATTCCTTAGGATATCTACTATAAAATCAATCATATCATCATCCAACTTCCATTTTGGAATGGGAAATGAAAAAAACAACCCACTTATACACTAATGTTTGGCCTTAACGTGCTGAAAGGTGTAGCATCACATCATAAAATTTACAAACTCTTTCTTCATCCCAATACACCAATATCATATGCATAGGTTACGACACATCTTGTTCAAACTAGGGTGCACCTCCCACTTTTATGCATGAAACTCACACATAAACTCTTCCCACATAGATTCTAGATTGAAAACCCACACCCAAACATAAATAACTAGTACTCACCCGTGTTGTTGAACGACGTTATCGAATAATGGTTTTTCTTTTAATAAGAGATTAATGTTTATAAAAGTTGAGAACAAAGAGTAATGTTGATTAAAAATGGTACTTAACAATGGAATATAGGTTGAGAAAATTTGTGGGACATCATAAACATAACAAAAAATATTTAATAAATATTTAGGAATAAATGTTAATATTGAACATTGAAGGAGAAATTAAATATATCAATGAAAATTGATTGAAATTCATAATTCTGATTCTGGAAATGAATAAAACAAAGTAATAAAACTTTGAAGTTAAATCCCAACCACCAAAAACAACATACATAAAAAATCAGAGGCCACTACCAGCTTTGGGAAAGTAAACATTTATATTTCTGGATTTAGTCGGCCACTAGGAATTGAGGACTGACCTCCATTGTACATAAAAGATTAGGGTTCAAATAAAAAGGTTGATAGAGATAGTATGATAATCGTACAGATGGATGTTTGACTATTGAGGTTCCATGTTGTTGTAATTTCTTATAGATCCTATTAGGATAGCAACCTCTCATTCAACATGAAAAATAAAAAAAAATCAACGATTAGATTCACAATCCACAAGACATGTAATAGTAAGGAAAAACATAAAATTCACTGATTAATGAAAAATGATATCCCATGGAACAAATCCTATTTTGGACAAGAAATATTCATGTAAGTGAATAATGTGTCCAATTTTATTAAGAAACTAACTCAAAACACCCACTTTCCTATATGTTATTTTACTATGAGATGTGCAATATATTCATTTTTATTTACCAATCAATAACATTAAACTTTAGTTTTCACCAAAAATTTCAATACAATTTTCACCATGTCAAAAGGTGATGTAATCTCATGTAGAAAGAGAGACCTAAAAATCCATACCTCATAAGTGAGGCCAGGTTAACTTATTTGTAGATGAATATACAATGGTGAGATGGTGGGAGATTTAAAATTCATAATACAAAGATCACATTGACCTAGTGAATCCCAGTTTCTTAAATATCTAAATACTCTAATACCCTCAGTAAGATATGTTTACCTAGATTAGATAAAAGAAGACAAAGTAAAAAAACTCACCCTCTTGTTTGGCTCTAGTCTCCCCCGCATGGAAGACCTCTCGCCATAAAAATGATCATCTGAATTAAAAATAATTATTTATACCACTAAATAATACATGAAAACTGATGAACTCTTGTATTCAAGATGACCGGGGCGTGCCTAATGAAATTAAAATTTAAGTGCAGCCTCAAAATGGTCAAGGGAAATGGTTCCTGTAATACGGACCAACATTCGGTTGAAAAAACATCTGTATTGTGGACCCCAAAGAAAGAAAACATAAAAACATACCAGTTGTGAAATCATGAAAACATGCTAAACTTAATGAAAAATAACAAATGAACCAATCGAGTGGGATCGGGAAAATTAATAATGTTGTTGTTCATGTCACATTTGAATAAAGATGTTACCATTTCCAGGACGATTATATACCTTGAAATAGATTTTATCATTAGTTTCTCTACCAAATTGGTGTCACTAGAATTTGAATACCTGGAGGAATCAGAAGTAGAGCAGTCTACAATTTTCTTTTTAATTTCCTAGATTGGAATAAAATACATAAATTGAAATATACAGGATGGGAAATAGAAGAAACATAACTTTTAATTTCATTGATGAAATCTCTATATTACTTCGTTTTCTTCCTCGGTCACATAAAGAAATAAAGTACCTAAAATAACACGTCTCCAATGATGGATACTCTTCTAGTTTCCAAAATACCAAGGCTATATGATCTGCAATATAGAAACACTACAACATCTACTTAATAGAATAAACAAAATCTATTAGTATTAGAGTTGGAATCTTGAGTCAGTTCTAGAGCCAATGGGAATTTATGTGTTCGTTTGATATATGCCCATGAGGTGACATGTTAGAATCAAAAATTGAAAATTTATAAATGAATGCAACACCTGATTATTGAGTCATTCATGTCGGGATCATTTGTTGAGGTCAAGGTTCTCACTCCATTGAATGGTAGCTTGAGTCAGTTTTGGAGCCAATGAAAATGTATGTGTGCGTTTGATATACTCTAACTCCATTGAATGGAGTAGAGTGAGTATATTATTATTGTAATTATTATCATTGGGTTACTAAAACTCAAATGCATCCTTAACCTCTAGTTGTTTGTTTATATGAGGTTTCGATACGCTTCCATACTACGTACTGGTCATCATTTCGTGTGACTTCCCACTCCTGACCATCTAGACACCACGCCCCATCTCCCATATACATGTGAACCTTTTTCAGAATAAAATAATTTAAACAAATAGTAAAAACAAACATATTCAATTAGAAATTAAGAAAATAAAATTGTATGTAAGCACTTATTATAAATGTCTAGTGCAATAAGAGTTTTTGATTTGTTTTATAAAATGGAGCAAGAATAGTAGTGGAGTGGACAAACCATGGAGATATTTACCTGAATATTCTCACAAATGTTCATTACAAGGAGCACTAAATCACATCTTGGATAACAGTGACCTAAAGCATGAAAATTAAATGTCTTTTAGAGAAACATGCACATTAAATGGGAAATGTATCTCATACACTTTAATGGGGAAGGTGGAAAACATCAAAAAAATTGAAAACAATGTAGAAACACAAACATTGATATTTTTTATGCTTCCAACAACATTATGATTCGATCTTCAATAGGTGTATGGGGTGTTGTCCAGCTTTTTTAATTCCCAGAAAACACAAAGAAAATGTTATTAAATATTAAAATAACCAAAGGAAATAAAATAAAAGAAAACCGATAAGAATTTTTGGGTTTAAAACATCATTAGGAAAATTATAGAAGCATACCCACTAAATCATGATGAAAATAAAATTCTACTGGACCTTCTCATGAATGAAATCAAAAACAATCCAATGAACTAAAAAGAAGATTTTTTAGGGACCAAATGCAAACCCATTGAATGATTCATGATTTTAACACCCAATCCATGCAATTCAGTGAAAATAAGGAATGAAATGAAACCACATTCAACTATGAAGTTATAGACACTTGAACCATGAATCACAAAAAATCAAAGGAAGATATATAAAAAGTATTAATGTGGGCATAGTTAATATAAAACAAAAAAAATAACCTCTTGGAGGTTGAATGGAATTCTCATAATCATTTTCTTCACCACCTGGAAAAGATTTTGATTTTTCACAGACTGTCGTCACAGTAATTGTGCACGGGCTGAGTTGGACCTTTAGAATCTAAAAGCATATAATAGAAACATAAGGATAATTGATACAAGAAAAAGTTAGGCCATAGTGGTGACAGAAATGGAATTAAATTTAACTTCTCCCTACGTGCATAGCTCTAGATAGTGGTGCATTATAAGGTCATGAAGGTAATGAAGCACAAGAGTACCCCATCAAGAAAGTTTAATCTGCTCTCAGAACATATCTAGGTTCCAATGTAGCGGGTGGTGAAGGAAAAAAATTCATGCCTTTTGAAATAGCAGTGATTGCAGGGAAGTTGAGTGATAGATTATAAGAGAGTATGTGTCATTGAGAAGCACTGAGTTGGGACAATGTGAAATGCCAACCATTTTAGAAGATTTTTGGGGGGTATGGATGGTAATATTTCCTCTTTGGCCAAGGAGGTGGTACATGTTCACTTGTCCCATTCATCTAAACCATCATAAAGTATGTCTGTGCATTGCTTCGTATCTGTAGTGATGGTGAAAGATTGAAATAGGTAGAGAAATACAACTGTTATAGCTCTCCAGGAAATGAAAATTACTTGAATCATCGTCTTTGGGCCCACAAAGGCTTCAATTTTCATCCAATCATGATCAAATCTGAAAATGATCAACACATGTCCACACCTGGACAGTTCCAGCAGGTCAACCCCAATCCATTAGCAGGAGTGTTCTTCAGACTAGAAACAACCACATCTTGTTTCTATTGATTGTTGATTTTAGTTCCTATTGAACTTCATATTGAGTGAAGTAAATATGATGTCCATTAAGACATCTAACCATTCATTTTGTATTTATGTTACAACGGACGAAAAAACATGGCTACATGTTTCCTTCAAGCAAAAGGGAACCTTAAGTGTACTTTGGGCGCATATTTCTTGTGCTTCATTAGCCTATATTTTTTCTGCAAGCAGTGAAGCAAAAAAACTTCAATATAAATTAGAATTAATATGGCAGAGTAGAAACAACTAATAAGAAATATATGTGTTTATGTGCATGCAAACACAAATCTATCTTACAAAAATACTACATGCAAGAACCACAAATCAAATTGGTTGGAGGCTTAAATTCTTAAAATCAAATTGGTTTCTCCAATCATATAACATGGTTAAATGAAACAATATTCGATGACATGATATATATGAGGTAGAAGTGGCAAATCTTGTGGAAATGTTTGAACATGATGGAGAAGACCTACCAACCAACTCACATATGAGCATGCATGATGATGCATGCTTGTAGAAGGAAATTGCATCTTGAATAAGGAAAAACATACCTAATAATATAATATACAATATAAATGAAATCCTATTACATGATAATGCAATATAAACTCTAATATAAACTAAAATATGTTTTTTTATTGAAATAGAAATATAAACTGGAATCTAAACTGCAATTTCAGTGCATCATGATCTAATAAAAAGTGAAATATAAAATGCAATATAAATGGCAGTATAATGTAATATAAAAATCTATTCTAGTTGAAGTTATAATCAGTCAGAAACTATAAAAGTTGTGGTATTAAATAATCACTATGATCTTACATATTGTAGGTTATTTCATGTTCCATAATTTTACCAGAATGGGTTTGAGATAATCATGCACGAATTCTGACCAGAATGGATTTGAAAAGGTGAATAAAATGACCTATGAATTTCATTGAGATTTATACACTATTATATTGCCTTTATTTATAGAATACTAAGTTTATAAGAGCACAATATTTCAACAAAACATGTTGACGAAAAAGGGAGAACAATCACCATTGTATAAATAGTTTTTAATAGATAATTTCCAGCACAAAATAGCCCGATCACATAAATGGACTTCTATTATTGAAAAAAGTGCAGAGATAATTACATCAATTCATCCAAAAATACATAACAATATAGAATAAGAATGATAAAAAAAATTCAAGGAGTAAAAACATTAAAACATACTAGCAGGAAGACTAATATCATCACCTGAAATCAAACACACTAAATAATCAAGTTAATATTTTGAAAACTGGTCGAGAACTAAAATCTAATAAACTGTTTCCAAATGAAATTGAAATAAATCATAGCCAATGAGAAATTAAAATCAAAGGAAAATTTGATAGTCAATGCGAATAGAATTTGATACCATCAAATCATAGACCATGGAGCGACCACCAATTTGTACATCAATGGAGTTTATAATGATGTAATGAGTCTACCACCAATGGAGATTCTAATGCCAATCAAATTTTCACAAGGTTACAAGTGGATTTAATATCTTTAAGAAAGAGAGACCTGAAAATCCATTCCTCATAAGTCAGTCCAGGTTGCCTTATTTGTAGATGAATATACAATGCTTAGATAGTTGGAGATTTCCAATTGAAAATACAAATATCAGATTGACCTAGTGAAACACAATTTCATAAATATCTAAATACTCTAATACCCCCAGGAATATAGTTTTACCTAGCCTGAATAACAGAAGACAAATTAAAAAACTCACCCGCTTATTTGGCTCTGGTCTCCCCCGTATAGAATACCTCTTTGCTTCAAGGATGTGAGGAACTTTAGCACCAGGAAGCAGTAGTATTCCATGTGTCTTCCCTATTTCATTATAGGTCAGTAGAATTTCCTTGAGCTTTGGGATTCTGTACCTGCATAATAATCTGGATTCAGTAGAAGTTTTTAAGATAGAGCCACTTTCAAACTCCTTGGTTTCCCACAGTTTAATAATATACCTCACGGAATAATCTATATTGGATTTTAAATTACTGTCCGTGTGTGACATGTATCATGGACCGGATTTAGGGAATTTTTCCTTTTAATAAAGTGGATAGAAAAAAATAGGTCCAGTATATAGACATAGAAAATAATGTGTATATTATTTTCCATCAATTTACTTTGTGACTACTCATAAGGAAAGTCCATCTTCTTGCATGTAATAAACACAAGAGAAGAAGAAAATCCAGCAGAGAACTGCACTATTTTATCACCAGTGTCACCATGATACTTCAAATTAGTGGTATGAAATTAGATTTGGATGTAGAGTGAGGAGAACCCCTTCTCTATCAAAATAACGTTCGATGAAAAACTAAAACTAGAGAAAGATGATGTGACAGAAACCATGCCTCTATTTCCATTCAAAAACCACTCAATATCCCAAATATCTTCAAATATACAATTAGGAATGATACAAATAAGCAGAAATAATGAAATATATAAATTAAGAACGCAATCATATAACATGAAGAAACCAAAACAATAGGGATGCATTGAAAACTACCTTCCTTTTTCCTTCATGGTTATTACCTAAGTTAGAATTACAGTGCTGATATTAACTCCCCATTAATCTTTCATTGTTGGCGTGAAGAATGCCATCAAACAAATATCATTCACAAACCTAGAGCACCTTCTCTGTAAGATCCACTAACATGTCAAATGTTGCAGAGTCTTCGTCTTTCGATCAAACAAGGGCCATAGTGGTTCGACGTAATATGCAACATGTAAGGTGAGTGGGGTCGGGGAAGGGGGCGTGGAGTGAGATGGTGTCAAGAGGGAGATGCAGCAGAAACCCTAGATCGGGGTGTAGGAGTGGAAACCCTTGATTGGGGAGACCGAAGGAGGTGAATCCCAAGAACGGAGAAGTAACATGAGCCGTAGATTGGGGATATTGAAGTACGTGAAGGCGATGGATGGTGAGTAAGGAATAATGGATGATTAGCAGAAACTGAATAATTGGGAGAGGGAAATCACGATGAGGAGCCCAATTTTGATGGAAGGAAAACCGATGGAAGGAACCCCTAAGATGGAGGGTTGACCGAAGAAATCGCATTGGAATTTGGAACGCGGTAGAGGAAATCGCGTTATTGGAGGGTTGATGGAATGGATACCATGCATAGGGGGGTTTGGAGCATTAAAGGAATGAAATGTGTCGAAAAATTGATGTGGAGGAACGTCGGTGGGGTACATGGTAGAAGGAATGAAGGAATTAGTATAGATATGAATTTCATCATCGTCAATATCCCAACATGAAGGTGACATCTACATTCAAGACTATATCTCATGGAGAAACTCTTGGGATCCTCATACTTCATTTACTTAATCCGTTTCAGAATCATGGACTCAACTACTAGGGATGAAAATCTCATCTTTACTTTTCCATCCTACACCTCTAGATGCATCTCAGTAATCAACACCATCATCCTCCACTGGGAATTGGATTCTGGAACCACTTGAGTTTGACTCTTCTATCACAAATCATAATAAAAATATTTCCTTTTCCCGACATGCTAATCAACTTAAAATCATTGGACTATATATACTAAACTCGTCTTCACTACTAAAGATTCAAATCATGATTCAAGAATTTGTACTTAACTTTTCTTGATTGGTATACATAGTAAACCATTCTCCCAATAAGTAATGCCAGCAACACCTTAAAGAATAAAATTTTACAAGAAACTCAAGATCATTCATTTGTTAATTTCATTCATAAGTGCATAATTACCATGACCATATTCCATAACCCAGTTATTCTTCATTAAAACATCGACAAGTCCAACATTAGATTCATCAAATAACAAGGTATACTCCATACCTGGGTCAGGGTGGATCAAAATCTATGTAATAGTTAATTGATTCTTTAATTTCTAGAATTTATTCTCACATTACCTGGACTATTCAAACTTTATTCCCATTTTGGTCAAGAACAAAAGTGGTTATTCAAAATAGGAAAATTCATTGGTGAAACTTCAATAATAGCCCATAATACCCAAAAATATTGGAATATCAAGTACATTCATGGAATTCTTCCAAGATACAACTACATTAACTTTCTACTATTCCACAAACAATCCTTCCTTAGAGATGTTGTGACACATGAAATGTACCCTTTCAATAGTGAATTGATACATAGATAAATTAGTGTATTTCTTATTCTATCTTACTATACTCATGAATATGTCAAAATTTTTGGCACGATCGTTATGAGTCTTGGAGTTCACCAAGATATCATACATAAAATTCAACTAAAAACTGATCCAACTATGGGTGGAAGGTTGAATTCTATAATTCCATAAATACTACTAGTGCATTTTTCAATATGAAGGACATCAAAACAAACTCATTTAAACCATACCATATCTTTAATGTAGTATTTGGTATATCAAAAGGTCTCAACCTCCACTTGTGATGTCCTAATATCAAGTAAATTTTAGAGAACACATAATCACATCTCTACTAGTCAAGAAGATCTTTGATTCACAGAAGAGGGTATCATTTATTAATAGTCATCTGGTTCAATCCCTAATAATAAACACATCACCACAACGACCCATCAGCCTTCTCAACTAAAAAATAGAGATCCCCAAGAATAAATACTTGGATGAATAAACCCTTTATTATCTAATTCCTCTATGTAGGTTTTATGTTCCTGATGTTATATCATATCCATTTTATATAGTGGAATAAAAATAGATTCTTCTCTAGTCAGAAAATCAATTGTGAACTCAACTTCTCTCTTAGAAGGTATCCCCGAGAATGACTCAAGAAACACATCCTAGAACTAATCAACCATAGGAGGAAGGACACCATGCTCTATTCTACCATCATCATGTACAATAAACTCCTCTTCTGCTATGAGACCACCCAACCAATAAGAAACAGGACCTACACAAACTTCCTGGATATCATGTCCCCATAGTTAATATAAATATTCCCCTATAAGGATGTGGACGACGCCCTATGGTGGAAAAAGTAAATATGTTCTGAATATAAGACCAACCAATCCATACCCAATAAAAAATAAAAACCTAACATATCAAGCACAAAAAAGTTTCATTAGAAATGATTTCCTTAAACCACAAGGAATCAATCCTTACAATGCCAGATATTTTCTTCTCATACACCCATCAGTCTATAAATCAACATAACCCACAAATGTGTTCTACTGTTAGACCCATAACATTCAAAAACTATGATGATATAAAAGAATCCATGGAAAATTCAATAAATAAACCAATAGAAATAGTGTAAGATACAAAAATCATTCCTCGAACTATCGATAGCCCAACCTCACCACCTCTAGGCATATGGTAAATTGAATGGAGTGGCTAGTTCCACTACACGGGGACTCTATCTGAGTCCACGGTGTTTCACGGTCTTACTAATAAGGATTCCCATATCTTGCCTCAAAACACCCACTACCTAAATCGGTATAGGCAGTCAAACTTCAACATCATGCCTGGTATGGGTTAATCATACTCCCTATTCCAGTCTACATTGGCCTTGATCCTACAAATTTCCCAATTGTTGAGGGTTCCTACAAAACCAATTAACCTTATCCATCCTTTGGTATGCTCAGAACTCAACTGGTAGTTAAGGGAATTTTCCATACTTGTGTCTCAACCTTTTTCACTTTTAACATAACATCAGGTCACCACACTGATAGGTTAAACCATTTTCATGGGCACTATTTCTACCACCACCCATGTGAACAATCTCAAAACGGTTCTTCATACTATCATAATTCACACCACTGTATCTCCCAACCACAACCACATGTCCACCACAAGAATATTCATTGAGGTACACTTCTAAAATAAGGGATTTATCCACTACCTTAGAAAAAAATATTTAAACAGATAATATATCCTAGTACATGATCTAATGTCTATTTCCATCCAGAAAACTTCTCATCATAGAGGCCTTTTCCTCTACCAACACTAGAACAAAGTGTTTCAAGTCATTGATGTGTCCAGCATAATCCATCACTCTCATATACCCATGAGTAAACCTCATGAACTCTATGGCCTTATCCTTCTTTAAGGACAATAGATAGAAATTTTCTTGAAAATATTCAAGGAAATATTTCGCAAAATACTTTCATCCAACTCAATATGGACAAGAATACCCCACAAGAACATTTCCATTCCCCATTAAATATAAGCATCCAACTTAAATCTATTTATATTATAGGTCTCCAATTGATCTGGAATAATATTGATGGACACTATCCAAACCTCAGTTACCTCGGGACCACCCCCTCCAGAAAACATAGCATTTTATTTCAACTTAAACACCCTTGTAAATTAAAACATATTCAAAACAACCCACCATGGGTCATATTCCATAATCTTCATAAAACAAATAAATTTTTAATAGAACAGCTCCTCCCCTCTATTACCCTAAATAAACTATGTTTCATACTCCACTATTGGGGGATAATTCCCAGTGATATCCGTATGTCTCCAAATTTGAACATGTAATCTTGGTGTCATCTCTTTACAATGACAAACGCACTTCTCAAAACATATAACATAAGGCTTACTTAGTTTGTGAAAATTATGGCTCTCTACTAGACATAAAAACCTTGTTTTATAACATTATCCCAATGGATAGAGTAACATATCTATCACTAACTGCATCCATCCCCACCAAAGATCATGGTCAACATGGTGTAAAACAACTTACATTGTAACAATTCTTTCATGAGACAGCATCTTTTACCACATTTACTTAAAAACCTAAATCTATCTCATTTAGGAACTATTTTTCAATATAACTCATCAAAACAAAATTTTAACCCATTCATGAATCATGATTGGGTACTATTCTTTAACTATTGTATTAATTTTTTTATTTTAACGAATTTAATTTTCTTTATTATACACCATTTATTTCAAATTTTGCAGGAAAATAAATACCAGTCTATCCATCACATCCCCCTTGCATTTCTAGTGTGTTCCTACCATGATGTGTCTCACATATATCCCTAGGTACCTAACATTATCCATATATTCACAAAATATTTCCATTTTGGCTATGCGAAAATTACCATTATATAGTAACATCACACAACAATTTCATCACCCAAGCGTAAATATCATCCAACTATAAAAAAACATTAGGAACAGTTATCCTACCCTGGGTACTTGGGTTTTCCCTCATACGTGGGTAAGATTATCTAATGGGAAATATCATTTACAAGTTCAAACACATCTTAGTATCCCATATAAAATTCCAAAATACTAATATAACATAAAATTGAAACTCCTCTAATACCACTTTGTAATGAATATACCTGGATACCACTAATTTGATGCCTTGATCCAGTTATTTCCATGACCCTAGGTGATCCTCCCCAAATTATAAAGGCATTATACAATTAGAGAAGGTCTCATAAGACAAATGGGGAGACTATAACCTCTTTATCATAGCATTCCACAATAGATAAAATATGAAATAGGGGTTAAAAAAAACACATGAGATGACATTGTGCAAAATGGGGTACAATCCCACAACCAAAAAAGTCAATATGCAATTTTGTGTCAAACTATGCCAAGTCTAATGAAATACCAAAATAAATAAAAACAATATAATCCATAAAAAATTCATGAATCCTATTTTGGATCCCATATCGGTGAATAACCCAATTCTAAATCAACCATATAGTATAGGGCCCCTTCCCTTATGTTGACCTACATCCATGACGTCTTCTCAGGTTTCCAGGGGTAGGCTGAGCAGGGTTTGAGTACAACTCACTCGGCCACCATCGATGGTATATAAATTTTTTTTTATCTAAACAGATAATTTAAGAAGGTACATAATGAATAACAATATAAATAAGAGATAAACTGGTTTCCATTAGTTAAAAAGATTCAATTTAAACTATTTCATGATTTTTCCATGGGTTATGAATTTTCATCAATTACACTTAGAGCTATGTTGGACACATAACAATTCATAATGGGAAATAATCACGTTCTATACATTATAAGGTAAATCATTACAGAAAACAATAAATCACAATTTCCTCAAAACCATAGACCTGGTATTCACATCACATGCATTCATTAGAGGCATCGAGCCACAATCTGAGTGACTAACCAATTAATTATAGGGATGGGGACTAGATTGTAATACCCCGACCCTAGTTACCTAGAGTCGGTGCCTTATTATATAAAATTGTAATTTTAGAAGGAATCATGTCCCTTATCCTATCCCTGCAGTTCAGTCATAATATACTTCTTCACATCCTGGAAAAAAAATATAAAAAAGGCTGAGCTCATATTCTCAGTAAGGATAACAATATAGCAGAAACATTCATATATAATAAAAAACATTTAAGGAAATGTAGAAGACTAAAACACAAGACTTATAAACTTAAACTTTATTATAATATGGAAAAGATAAATCAAATAATACCATTTACTTAATTAAATGGATATTCTCCCAGTCGAATAATCACATGTAATATCAATAACTAATTTTATAATGATGGAATGCATAATTCTAGACAACATAACCACATAGTCTAGGACTCATGCCAAGACTACAAATAAGATTTTGTAAAGGCCTTGTTCCAAGACACGAGTTTGTCTCATGAGGTCTACAGATGCATGGAGGAGCTTTAACAGACTCTACTCGTCACTTACTAATTCCAATGCACTCCTCATATGAAAATGATGAAACATAACATAAACAATAATATTAAAACTCTTGTACGCAATTTTAATACTTTAACCATAAACAATGAATTGCATAAAAAATCTAAATTCAAACATATCACAAAACTTTCAATTCAATATGGAAGATTCTATCATAATAAATCAACTTTAAACAAGTCTAAAATCCATCAAAATAAGTTGACATAGATGAAATCAACTCTATTTTAGAGAAATATCTATTTATATTTTGTAATCATTTAAAATTCATATAATTATAAAAGAAAAAATTTATTTTTAAAATATTACTATAATCATGTAAGGGAATATTTTAAGGTGTCATAGCGGTTGAAAATAAACGCACCCACTGTATAAGTTAAAAAAACATTTTTACCATTATTTTTAGAAAAGGTCTTAAAGTGCCCAATTTGGAAAACGATGTAATGATTCCTTTAAAAACTTTTTATCAAAATTTAGAAAAAGGTATAAATGACTTTAACCCATAGTCTATTAAATAGTAAAATGTTCTAGAAATACATTTTTGAGAAACAATGATGTATATGATAAAGAGGTCAATGTAGATACTTACGTATTAACAACACTAGATAATAAAGAGATTGTAAAATCAACCCTTACACTGTAATTTTCCTTGATCAAGGGTACATTAATCTCCTATATAATAGTTAAATAATTTTTATTAAATTATAAAATAACCACATTCATAAATATGATGTCATATATGATCTTCTAATATTTCTATGTTAATAATACTTCAGTAGTGTCATTTTTTTGGGTTTAACTGATTTGTTTTCCTTTATATGTTTTTTTAAATAAATCATTTTTTATGGGTAAGAAGTATTTGGTTCAAATCCAGAATGATATTTTGTTCTTAGACATTATTTTTTATCATCAAATAAAAATTATTCATTAATGGTTACGATAGGGAATGAGTCTCATCGCATTCTTGGAGATGGTAATCCGTTCGTACGCACGAGCGAAAATATCATTCTATTGATGGTAAAATAATATGTAACTAGATGTTATATCATATATAATGAACCCTTAACATGTTATATTTATTTTTTTACATCACTTATACTCATTATTATACCCATCTAAATAATTAAGGGCTGAATAAGAAACTACACCACGACGTGGAGACGGTAAACCGTATGTATGCACGTATGGTGACATTTTCATTCATATGATGGATTGAATAATGAATGTGTTTGTACCATATTGATAATAAAATTATAGTATATACAAGGTAATGGATTTATAATTTTGTTATGGAAACAATAAAAGAAAGAGAATGTGGAAGAAGAGAATAACATTGAAAGAGGGGAAGAAATTATTACCTCCTCTTCAGGTGCTTCCTTTTGGTTTGATCAAAAGGGATCCTTAGGATGGATTTCGGATCAATGTAAGTCCTCTAGGATGAATTGAGGATAGTTGGGAGGATATTTGAGCAGGTTTTGGCCGAGCCAAATGGATATGGAGTTGTGATTTTGAGAGAAGTAAAAGTACCCTTTTATAAGAGATGCGAGGGGCACTTTAGGGAAAGCTTGAAATATTATTTTATTTTAAAATAATATTAGGTTTATAATGGATCAAAATGGATTTATTTCTAGGATAAGGTGGTTCTAGGTCTAAAAACTCTCAACCAATAGGGTTTATACTTGTTTAGGTTACCAAATTATCCTTATCTTTTAGATTTAACTCTTAGTTAAATTGTTTATCTTTTACCACATATTCTTGTATTGTTATAATAAATGGTTAATAAAAACACTATAAAAATTCAAGAGAACCAAAAGAGGTTCACTATTGAAATATATAACCATATATAAGTCTTTTTTCAGATCAGTATAGTTTTAGGAATATTATATAAATTAATAATATAGTATTTGTTTTTTAAACTCATTTATGTCAATTTTGACACTATTTAGTATTTGGTTTTTGTGAATATAAAAGAAAACATGATAACATAGAAAAAAATTAATTAAATAAATCTTAACATGTAATATTAACCAATATATTTAGTTTAATGCATCAAGTGTCTTAATTTACATTTATTTTTATATTTAAAATATGAATTCTTTTAATCTTTCATTATTAA
Organism: Viscum album; assembly: GCA_963277665.1. Taxonomy (NCBI): domain Eukaryota; kingdom Viridiplantae; phylum Streptophyta; class Magnoliopsida; order Santalales; family Viscaceae; genus Viscum; species Viscum album. The sequence continues at coordinate 482,089,180 of OY728162.1, forward strand.
GGTAATTACTGCATCATAAATGTGTCAAAAACAATTTATTTATTTAATATCTAAAATTTATAAATAAAATAAAATTATGTAAAAAATCGTTTTATCTTTCTAATTAATATTTATAGTAGAATATATCTTATGTATAACCCTATATTAAAAATATTTTATTTGTGAAAATTTGAATTTAACACTTTTAACTCTTATTTAAATAAAATACTAATAAATGTCCTAATATAATCCAAGTGGATCAATGAGGATAATATTTTATTCCTAAGGTTTATTTAGGTCTATAAACACATATCCAATAGAATCCGTACATGTGTTAGGGTAATTATAATATCATTTTTACCTTTAGTTACCTCATTTACTTTTAACTATGGTAAATTTAATTCAAAAGTTACAATTAACCAAAAATTATTTTCATCCTATTAAACCACATTTTACTTACTGATGTCAACTATGTCTCTCATATTTTTTAAATTCAATTCATAGAAGCTGTAAAATTATGTTTTACGCAAATTTTCTAACGTCCCTAGAAGGTGGGTAAAAGACGTTAGAAATTCATTAAAAATTTAAATGTATAATTTGATTATAAAATTATACGAAGGAATTATATTGAAATAATTTAGGTATTATGTTCCTATTTAGACTTAAAATAAATTTAAATAAAATAAATAATTATTTAAATAAAAAGTCAGTGTTAAACAATAACACACTGTTTTTCACTATTCATCAAAAAAATTAAACTTTTCAGAAGAATACCAAAAATTCCCCCTAAGCTAATGTTGATATTCCAAATCCAAATATGAATTCCATATTGTAGAAAAAAAGTTATAAAAGTTCAAAAAATTTGTATTACTATTCATAACGTCTAGTTTGATTGGTCGTGGCATGCTGGAACTTGAAGTTGTGTACAACGCAAGCTATTGCATTATTCAAAGAGAAGCATATTGTGGATGATTGGGGTGTCACATTCTTCTCTCATTCAAATAATTTCATCCTTGAATTTTCTTGAATACTACTGCACAAAAATATCTGGTGGTTCTTCATCATAAGTTTCTCGGGTTCCCACGTTGCCTCTTCCATCTTATGGTTTCTCCATAGAACTTTTACCAGACGAGTTGTCAATTTTCTCAGAACTTGTTCTATGGTATCAAGAATCATGACAGGATCTTCATAATAAGATATATTGGGTATTAGTTCTATTTCTTTATAGGTGAGTACATGGGTTGGGTCAGACATGTATTTTCTCTATAGTGATACATGGAACACATCATGAACATTGGGGAAACTTGGAGGCATTGTTAAACGTTAAGCTGCAACTCCAAATCATTCCAGAATTTCAAAATTTCCAATGTACCAGGGACATAGTTTACCCTTCTTACCAAAATATTTAACACCCTTCCATTGATATACCTTCAAGAAAACATGATCTTCTACTTAAAATTCCAAATCCTTCTTTCGGTTATCGACAAAGCTCTTTTTCCTACTTTTAGCTGCATTGATGTGGGTGTGGATAATCTTCATCTTTTCTATTGTTTCCTCAACATGTTATGGGCCTAAAAGTTTTCTTTTATTAACATCATCCCAAAAAGTTTTTGTGTGACATATCTTTCCATATAATGCTTTATATAGTTCCATCTGAATACTTTAATGGAAGTGATTTTAATAAGAAAATTCTACTAAAAGTAAATATTAATCGTAGAGAACTTGAAATTCATGAGAGAAAGATCTCAACATGTATTATAATTATTGAATAGTATGTTCTTATTGTCTATATGTTTGATGGTGGTAGGCGGTGCTCAAACGAAGGTCAGTATCCAGGTCCTTATAAAGGCTTTTTCGGAATCTTGATGCTAAACAGGGGCCACGATCAGAAAAAATTGATAGATGTACTCCATAAAGTCTTAATACTACATTAATATATAGTATTTGTAAATTTTTAAGTTGAAAGTATTTTCTAATATAATGAAAATGTGATGACTTGGTAAGATAATCAACAATGACAAATATTTTATCAGTCCTTCTAGGAGTCTTTGGTAGCCCCATGACAAAGTCTATCGTAATATCATCCCCTTTCCACTCAGGTATAGGAAGTGGATGCATGACTTTTATATGACGTTGTCTTCTAGCCTTCACATATTGACAAACCATACATCTTGACACATAATCAGAAATATCCCTCTTCATTTTGTCCCACCAAAAAAGTTCCTTCAAATCTCTATACATCATAGTCTTACTAGGGAGTATAGAGAAATTGGAGTTATGAGCATCATCCAACAATTCCATTGTTAGATTTGGAACATCGGGAACACAAAGTCTCTCCCCAAATTTCAAAATTCCATCTTCATATACGAAGTCAATCAATCTTCCATCATTCAAAGATTAAATTTTTCGTTAAACTCCTCATCATTATTCTGAGAACTTTTTATCCCTTCTAGTAAAGATGGTTTAGAAACCATTTGAAAATGTATTGATGTTTCACCTTCCATGATTATTCCCATGTTCATCTTTACTATATCCATGAACATAGGATCCCTTTCAACTCAAATCCCATTCAAAACACAATGATTTTTTCTACTCAAAGCATATTCCACCTTATTTGCATTCCACAAAATGCAGTGTATAGTGAAACCATAATCTTTGAGTTGTTCAAGCCATCTTATTTACCTCATGTTGAGTTCTATCTGTGAGAAAATAAACATCAAACTATTGTGATCGGTATATATCTCACATTATTCACCATAGAGATAGTGTCTCCATATCTTCAATGAAAATATTAAAGCTTCTAACTCAAGATCATGAGTAATATAGTTTTGTTCATGAATTTTTAGCTGTCGTGATGTATAGGCACTAACTACATCATTCTACATATGGTCACAACCAAGAACATACTTTTAGGCATCACTATAAATAAAAAACCATCATTTCCTGATGGTAGAGTCAATATAAGAGCATTGAAAAATCTTTTATTCAATTATTCAAAGCATTATTCACACTCTTTTGTCCAAAGAAATTTAACCCCTTTACTCGTGAGCTTGGTTAATAGGCTATCCAATCGAGAAATTGTTTTGATGAAATGCCGATAATGACCTGCTGAACCAATAATACTCCGTACCTATGTTATACTTGTCAGTTCTAAACATTCTTGGATTTCCTTTTTCTTTGAAGTATCAACCAGCATTCCATCCTTAAAGACAATATGGCCAAGAAAAGAAATCTCTTGAAGCTAGAATTCACACTTTTTAAACCTCCAATATAATTAATTTCATCTAAGATTATTTAGAATAGTGGGAAAGTGATTTTCATGATATTTGTAGCTTCTAGAGTATATCAAGATATCAATAATAAATACCACTAAAAATTCATCAATATATTCCTTGAAAATACTATTCATTAGATCCATGAAAATAGAGGGTGAATTAGTCAGTCAAAAATGTATTATTGTAAATACATGATGCCCATACTTGGTACGAGATTTTTTCTTTGGAATGTCTTCATTATTCACACACAACTGGTGATATATAGATCATATATCAATCTTTAAAAAATACTGAGCTCCATGAAGTTGATCAAATAAATCATCAATGTGAGGTAGGGGATACTTCTTCTTTATTATTATATCATTGATCACCCTGTAGTCAATGAACAACCTCATAGATCCATATTTCTTCTTAATAAAAAGAATAGGGTATCCCCATGGAGAAACACTAGGGTGAATAAATCCTTTATTACTCATTTCCTCTAATTATTTCATTAGTACCTCCATTTCCATAGTGTCCATTCTATAAGAGGACTTTGATATGGGCCTTGAACCAGGAACTAAATCAACGGAAAACTGAATTTCTCATTCTAGAGGATGTCTAGGTAAATCTTCTAGAAACACATCAACATATTCTTTCACAATAGGTTCATATTCTATTTGAAATTTCAATTCCTCACCCACAATTATTTCACTCTCTTCCTCCCCAATAATTGAATTTATTAGAGCTACTTGGGGTGGATCTAGGTAAGAATCTGATGGTGATGTTTCTGATCTAAAGATAAGTTACTCCTTATCATCATAAAAAATTTTAACATCCTTCTTCTTATAATAAAGCTTCACATCATGGTCTGAAAGAAAATCTATACCGAGGATTATATCAAATTCAATCACGGTTATGATGGTGAGATAAGCAGATAAAGCACATTTATATGCCCTAATGGGAACTGATTCATAGAACTTTGTTGCAATGATACATCCCTTAGGACTTTTGATTGACAACTCCCATGTAAAATCAAATTGGAAATATCAAATTTTCTTAGAAAATAGGAAATATATTAAACTATGAGATGATACATAATTGAATAAATAATTGACTAAATTTGAGGAAAACATAAAATTACCTACCAACACATCATTTAGATCTTCAACCCCAGAAGTAGTGATCACATAAACATTTACTTTATTCCTTGGCCTTTTATGAGGTAAGTTTCCTTGGCACTTAGGACATTTATTTGAATAATTAACCATTTCTCTAAAATTGTAGCATTCAATATGGACAACCTATTTCTTTCCGTTGAAATCACTTTCTTGGTGGCCTTTTTCACCACACTTGTAACAAAATCCCATTCCCTTCAGGAAATTACCAGGGTGTTTCTTCCCACATTTACAACTCTATGTAAATTTAACCATTCCCTTCATCCCCTAATTTCCATTTCCAGAGTGTTTAAAATATCTCTTCTTCTATTTATTTTCTTTAAATTCGTATGAATTATATAATTCCTTTTCATTCTTGATAGCACATGAGACAATATCTTCATACGATGAGAAGGATTGCGTGACTAATTCTTGACAGAGAAATGGTTTAAACACATGAAAGAATCGATCAATATTATCCTTGGTATACATATATAATCTCATGCATGCCTTTCTATCCTTGTAAAGTTAGCCTCATACATTGCGACATTATCATACTCCTTTTTCCTTAGATTTAGAAATTACCATTCCATATCTTCTCAATGGTCACGGGGAATGTATTTTTCTCAAAAAATCTCTTTGAAATCCCTCTATTACATATTTGATAATTCATCATCCTCCTTTTTTTTGAATTTATGACCACCATTGATCTGCATCTCATTTGAGGCGATAAACTGCAATGAAAACTTCTTCCCTTTCACTACTCTCCAAAGCATGTGATATTTTCTCTAAGGAACTTATCCATTGCTCAGTTACAAATTGATTTACAGCCCCATTGAATGTTGGGGGTTGTTTCCTCAGGAAGCGGTCTATAATTGATCCTCTATGTTGTGGATCATGGTACTCTATATGGGTAAGGTTATTATTTATAACCTAAATGAGTTGTCCTAGTATGGTTATAATTTTTTCAACACCAGTTGCATCGCCAGCTCCACAATAATTATCTTGAATAAGAGGGAAATCCCTACATGGATTACATGTGTTGATACGATTTCCATTCCTTCTACTATGCTCAATTTCTAAATATTGGCATAGACTAGATAAGTTTATAAAGTGAAATACATAATTCCAAACTAGTAAAATACTTAACATATATTGAACAGTTTATGCATATAATCCATAATCATAAAAAAATGTTTTAGTTGTGGAATTATTTACTCATAAATCCTTCATAATGGTTTCTAAATAAAATTTTAATTAACATAAGAATATCTTCTGAGAGTGTCATAACCAAGAGTCTAGTAAGGATTGTTGTCGGGTACCAGGATACCATGGGTCAATTCTGAAACTTCTTTTCGGAGTTTTCCCTCCTATGTACATTTGTGCCAGAGCTACCTCTACCAGATCTTATCTAGAGAGGGATGTATTTCATAGAAAATACCCAAAATATCTACATTACCAAAATTCTAGGAAGGTCATCAACACTAATCCTAAAGTCTAACCTAGGGTAATGTTCTCTAATCAATGATTTTCTAAATATAGCTTCCAAGGTTTTTACTAAATTTCCTATGATACCAACTATAATTCCCTGAACATAGTTATCCAGAGTCAGTGCATTATTACATAAAATTGTTATTATACAATGAATCATGTCCCAAGAGACTAATCCGTTAAGTAGAATTGGAAGTACTAGATACATACATAAGTTTTACATTACATTATGAATTAAACAACATTGTTTATCTGTATAACACACACAAATACCTTATCTTATCCCTATAGGTCAGTCATAATATACATCTTCACATCCTGGAAAAAACAAATCATAAGAAAGAGGTGGGATCAGATTCTCAATAAGGATAACAATATAGCGAAAACATTCATAAATAAGAATAAACATTTATAGAAATGTATAAGAGTAAAACACAAACCTTTTAAACGTAAACATCATAATAATATGGCAATGATAAATTAAATAATTCCATTTACCTATTTACATTTATATTCTTCTAGTTGAATAATCACATTTAATTTCAATAGCTAATTTCATATTGGTGGAATGCATAATACAGGACATCCTAACCACATAGTCAAGGCCTTGTTCTAATACTACAAATAAGATTTTGTCAAGGACTTGTGCAAAGACACTAGTATGTCTCATGATACCTAATAATGCATAAAGGAGCTATAGCAGGATCCAACTGTCACTTAATAAGTCCAATTCATTCCTCATATGAAAAGGATGAAATATAACATAAACATTCATATTAAAACTAGCATACGAAATGTTAATATTTTAACCATAAACAATGAATGGTATTAAAATAACACATCCACAGTCAAACATATGAAAAAACCATCAATAAAATATGGAAGATTATATCATAATACCTCAACTTCAAACAAGAGTAAAATCCATCAAAGGATATTGACATAGATGAAATCAAAACTATTTGAGAGAAATATATCGTTATATTTTGGAATAATTTAAAAGTCATGTAATTAGAAAAGAAAAAAATTATTTTGAAATTATTATTATAAGAATGTAAGGTAATCTTCAAAGGTGTTATAGTGGCAGAAAATAGCTGCACCCTCTACATAAGTTAAAAAACATTCTTACATTAATTTGTCAAAAAGGCCATAAAGTACGTTGTTTGGAAAATAATGGAAAGATTCCTTTCAAAAAAATTATCCAAATTAAATAAAGGGTATAAATGACCTTAACCCAGAGTCTAGTAAATATTAAAAATGTTTTGAAATAAATTTTTAAGAAACAAGGATGTGGATGATAAAGATGTCCTAGTAGATACTGACGTATTAACAACCCCAGATAATAAAGATATTGTAAAACTAACCCTTACCCAGTACTTTTCCTTTGTTGAGGGTACATTAACCTCTTGTATAATAGTTAAATCATTTTTATTAAATTATAAAAGAACCACATACATAAATATTATATCATATATAATCTTCTATAATTGTTTTGTAAATAATATTTTAGTTGTATCATTGCTTCGGGTGTCAACTGATGTGTTTTCCTTTATATATTTTGTTATGTAATTCGTGTTTTTTATGGATAGGGTGTATTTCTTTCATATAAAAAATAATATTAAGTTATTAGACATTATTATTATTCATTGAATGAGAATTATTATTTAAGGTTTACGATGTGGAATGAGTATCATCGCGTTCGTGGAGACGGTAATCCGTACGGATGCACGGGCGACAATATAATTCTATTGATGGTAAAATAATATGTAATTGGATGGTATATCATATATAAAGAATAATTAACATGTTAATTTTTTATTTACATTTATTATACTCATTATTATACCCAACCAAATAATTAATTGTTGAATGACAAACTACAACACGATGTGGAGATGGTAAGCCGTACGTACACACATATGGTGACTTTTTAATTCATAGGATGGATAGAATAATGAATATGGTTGTAACACATTTATAATAACATAAAATTATGTATAAGGTTCTGGATTTATTATTTTGGTATGTAAACAACAAATAAAGATGAAGTGGAAGAAGAAAAGAACTTTGAAAAAGGTAATGAAATTATTACCTCTTATTTGGGTGCTTCCTTTTGATTTGGTCAAAAGGGATCATTAGGTTAGCTTTCTGATCAATGTAAAGCCCTTAGATTTAATAGAGGATAGTTGGGAGGATATTTTAGTCGGTTTTGGCAAAGCCAAATGGCTATGGAGGACTTATTTTGAGAAAAGGGTAAGTACCCTTTTATAAGAGAGGTGGGGCACTTTAGGAAAAGCTTGAAATATTATTTTAGAATAAAATCAATTTCGATTTATAATGGCAAAAATTGATTTATTTGGCGAATAATATGGGTATTGGTTGAAAACATCTCAACCAATAGGCTTTAGACAAGTTTAGTTCACTATATTAACCTTGTCTTTTGGATTTAACTCTTTGTTAAACAGTTTAATTTTTCCATGTATTCTTGTGTTATTATAATAAATGGTTAATTAAAATACTATAAAAATTCAAGAGTACTCCACGTGGTTAATTATTGACATATATAACCTTATATAAGTCCTCTTCTTGAACTATATCTTTTTGGGAATATTATATCAATTAAGAATATATTATTTGTTTTAAAAACTCATTTATGTCAATTTTGAGACTATTTAGTATTTGGTTTTTTGTGAAAGTAAAAAAAACATGATTACCTTAAAATAATAAATAAAATCAATAATAACATATTATATTAACATATAAAATTATTGTAATTCATCATAAGTCTCAATTTAAATTTATTTGGATATTTATAATATCAGTTTTTTTAATCGTTCATTAATAAGGTAATTACTGCATCATGATTGTGTTATAAATAATTTTAACTATAAAATGTATAAAATTATAGATAAAATACCAATTTGTAGGAAATTTTTTTATATTAATAATGAATATTTATAGTCTAATTTATCTTATATATAACCCTATATTAAAAATGTTTTAGTTGTGATACAATGGATTTATCACTTTTAACTCTTCTTTAAATAAAATAATAATAAATGCCCCAATCTAATAAAAGTGAATCAAATAGGATCATATATTATTCATAAGGTTTATTTTGTTCTAAAAAAAATTATCCAATAGAATTAGGAAATGTGTTAGGGTAATTATAAGATCATTTTTACAATTAATTTTTGTATTTACTTTTAATTGTGGAAAATAAAATTCAAAAGTTACTATTCACCAAAAATTATTTTCATCATGGTGAACCACATTTTACTTATTGATATCAACCTTGTTTCCCATATTTTTGAAATTCAATTCAACGAAGTGGTAAAATTATGTTTTACACACATTTGCAAACGTTCCTAGAAGGTGGGAGAAAGTCGTTAAAAAATTAAATAAAATTGTATACGTCTAATTTTATTATAAAATTATGCCACTAAATTACATTGAACTAATATAGGTATTATGTATAAATTTTTAAATAAAAATAATTTAAATAAAAAATAATAATGATTTAAATAAAAATTCGGTTTTAAACAATATCTCATGGTTTTCACTATTCATCCAAAAATGAAAGTTTTCCAAAAAATAAAAAAAATTAAAACTTAGCTAATTTTGATTTTATAAATCCAAAAATTAACTACAATTTAAAAAACAAAATTTTTCAAATTTCAAAAAGTGGGAATTACTATTCGTAACGGCTATTTTGATTGGTCGTGGTGTGCTAAAACTCGAAGTTGCGTACTGCGCAAGCTATTGCATTATTCAAAGAGAAATGTATCATGGATTCATGGGGTGTTATATAGATCCACAGTCCAACCCAACCATTGGGATTATAGAATCATGTCCAATTCTCCACTCATACAAATAATCCATGTTCACACAGTTATTTAATATTTTTACACATATATCATCCAAGAATCATAACTCATTGAACACACTAACCATTTAAAACCCATATTTTATTCAACATATACATAATATTTATGTATTAAACAATTTACACATTTATAATTTTTATACCTCAGTTTACTAGCACATTTTCCATTGCATTCTTTAATTCATTTAACACATTCTTTTATAACCCAACACCCCTTTTTTCATATCCCATCTACAAGAAATTTATCATTAGTTCAACTTCATAACTCATTTTAATATTTCAACAAAATTATGACATGTTTTATCTCATAACAATTTGATTCTATACATAAGAATCCAATTATATCTTCAAGAAAGAATCAAACCTCAAGGGTGGATGTTAACCTGGTCTAATCTTCCTCACTGCGTCCCAGATGGATCATGTGGAGTTCAATTCACCATTTAAGAAAAAAACTTATCATTCATACCTTGGAAAACCAAACAAACATCACAGTGGCACATGTTCACAACAAGATACACATATATTCAAAAACAACTATTGGATATAACATATAGACCACCTAACTCAATTCTGAAGAGGCATTCACACTTAATAATAATGATTCCTCGATCCCTAATCTAGAAAAAAGTGAGGAAGATGTGTATTAGACTAACCCAAATCATTAATCTACACCAAATAGCGCTCTAAATGACTTAGAAATGAGTTAGATTGATCATTGGAATGTTTGGGAGGAAGGGTTCATCACCATTGGATGCTGAAGGAAAAATGGTGGGGAAATAGTTTGTGAGTCATTAATCCTTGATGGGGAAATGGTAAATTACCTAATTTTTAATGAGGACCATGGTTTTGCTACATAGTTTTCCAAATTGTGCATTAACCATGATCCACCCTCTATCCAATAGGGGTCCAAGTCGCATGGATTTTTGGTGAGCCCACATAGTTTGAAAAACAATGTGGTAGTTGTTTCGAATGGATCTATCCATGTCCACATGTTTTTGTCTCCCCCCCCTTACATGGTTTTACCAACCATACACCACCTCCACCAAGAAAGCAAGGTTATAGTGAACAGTTATTACTAACCATGTACCAACTATGCAACATGCACTAGATAGAAAATTTTCCTTCTCCTTTATCCCCTGAACCCTCAAGATACCCCCAAGTAACCTCATAGACATGGGAAACATTTTATTGAAAAAAATTAAGGTATTTAAAATCAAATCTAAACAGGAACATACCTCAAATGATGTCCATTATCATTCATATCTGGTTCATCCCGACTAATATAATTATCAGTATTTTGATATGAGGTCATTTTTATATTATACCAATATAATAATTTAGAAACCATATCTAGGTTACTTTATTTTGGGATATTACAATTAGTATCATATAAATTTTAGTAGAACATTATGAACTATATTTTAAATGACCATAGTAGTCAAGAAAATTGTGATAACCATTTATAGAATTGGAGAAATTTTAATATTAGAGGGATTTCCATTTCATGGATAAATATTAATGATAATTATGAGCTGAATCACATCATACTATTATTCAATGATGGTGCCTAATAGAAGAAAGGGAATAAATACCCATAGATAATGTAGAGATTGTGCTGCTATGTGGTAAAAAATAGTTGGTATAGGAACATGCTAGATCATGGCCATATTACAGTTTCTTACCTAGGTTATGATGAATAATATTTATATAATGGATTAACCTGCTATTACAGTGTGACATCCCCCTATGTTGGTCACATCATGCAATATGATCATCAATATTTTAATGCAATGAATAATCCATTGGTAGCAAATAATTTGATTAAGTCTCTCTAAAATATATTCCTCACTTTGGGATGTAATAAAAGTGAAATAGTTATTTTGGTAGTATCTCTTTTTAAATGAGATATAGATATATGGTTATCTTTGATAGAAAAAACTAAAGTTACTTATGAAATAGAATGCATGTAATAGAGAACTTTTAATGAAAATCTCTTTTAGAAATAGTTCCCTTGAAAACATTGAACTAAAATGAAGTGGTGGTTCTTTAATTTAATCCCAAAGGAAAAAAGATAGTGTTGAAGAGTATGGGGATAAATTTACATGTTTAGTCTTTCATGTTTCATAATACATGAATGATCCATAATTAAGATAACCATTTATTATATGGGCATAAGATGAGTCTCCAAAGGGTGATACATCCTCTAATATTTTCATCATATAATAATATAATATCATGTTCCTTTAAGATGTAGAATTTATTTTTTAGATCACATATATGCAATTCAAATAAAGAATATAGTCGATCATATGAACACTAACAAGATGGTAATGGTTCAATGAAGAATAAGAAAATGAATAAATTACCCTCATGTGGAAATTTTGTAAAGAAACATCATAGAAAACACTCAATGGACTTGATTGTTTGTTAAAATTGGTGAGATATGGTCTATATGGTTAATGAATGTAATGGAATTAAAGATACCACCACTATATGTTGGTTAAAATGTAATGAAATGGGGAATTATTCAAACTTATGTCCCCAGAATCAATGGAGCCTACTATAGAAGAGGTCGATGGCTGAAAGCCGAGATTTTTTAATCCCTATAGCTAAGGGTAAAGTCTATAAAGATGTTGTGTTTGGTTTATTAATAAAAGCCTCAAATTTACCTAATTATTTTATGGATTATATATGTTCACAATATTTTATGTCTTCCATGTTTTCCCACAAAATAATATATTTCTCTAATATATTATGTAGGGAGTTTTCAGTAAAAATTCCTAGTAATCACGTCAGAACAAGGATGTGTTAGTCGGTTTCTATTATGAAACATAGATATTCCTTATTTCCTAAATTTATTATTATATCCAAGGTTGATTTTGATATAATCGTTAGTATGGAATAGTATTCAAATTATGATAAAAAAATGTATTGAAATTTGATGGAAATTATGATATGTGATGAATATTTGGAATTACTTTTTTTAGAGGGGAGACGTCATCATATGAGTGATGTATAAATCCACCACTAGTATCTCTTGCAAAAGATATTCTTAGGAAATAAGAGTATACACAACATTCCAATGGAAAATACAACCTTCAAATTGATAATGTGTATATTATATAGGAATATGTTGATGGATTTTCTAACAAATTACATAGACATGCTTTAGAGCATGGAGTTGAGTATTCCATTAATTTAATCTATGATTTAAGACCAATATCAATGATGTCATATAGAATAACCACTATGTAATTAGTGGAGTTAAATAAACAACTAACATAGTTTTGTGATTTATAAGAACACATTTTTAACCCTGAGGAGACCATGAATTTTTTGTTATGAAATATGGATCTATGTGGTTATAAATGGATTGTAGGTAAGTAGATTCTATTATAATGATGAAAAAGTATCATTTTCCACAAATTGATGACTTATTCCATAAAAGTCATGGTGTTATATATTTTTCAAATAATGAAAATCCTTTTTGGTATCATCACTTGTGAGTAAAGAAGAATGATACTACAAATACGACATTTTGTAAGAGGTATGGACATTATGTTTTTAAAATAATTTTCCTTAAAATTACTTAAGAACCCTTTATCATTTTGGGATATAATTAATACAGTATTCGGGGAATATCATGATAGTTTTTTAGGGGTATATATCAATCATATCTTGTTATATTCTATAAGATATGAGGTCCATGTGAATTACTTGTTTAACTTTCTTAAAACTCTTGTATGAAAAATTTGCATAGAGAATTTATTAAGTTTTTATTATAGATTCAAAAATATTATTTTCTTAGACCTATTTCCTCCATGTAATATAAGTTTACCTATAATTAAATAGGTAGACGATGAATTTTCTACACCAAAAAACAAAATTGAGGTTAGTAGTATCATTGGTTTGGAAGTTTACAATCAATTATTTTTTCAAAAAAATTCCTGATTGGAAAAACTGTTAACATAGATTACCAGTAAAGGGGTTAAGTTCACATGGGAGAAATGAATTTAAAGAATGTTTTGAATAATTAAATAGGATAATATTCAATGTTATAATTTAGACTCTACCATTAGGAAATCATGGATTTGTGACACATACTGATGCATCAAGGATGTGATTTGGATGTCCCTGTATAAAATGATAAAGTTGTTGTATATACATCAAGCTGGTTATAAAATAATTAATAGAACTATCCTACTCATGATCTTGGTTTGGCAGGCATAAATTTGTTTTTCATGATATGGAGATATCATCTCTATGATAAAATATGTGGGATATAAGGATATCATAAGAGCCTAATTTAAATTTTTTCATATAAAGAGATAAATAATAGTTAAATAATATGGATTGAGATACTCAATGATAATTATTACTCAACAAAAGACCATCTAGGAAAGGATGTTAAGGTATCATATGATTTTTGTAGGAAATATCATGGAGTTTTGGCCAAGATGATGATTTTTAGGGATCCTATGATAATATATTTAGTAAATATGTATCCTATAATTATTTAGGAAGGGGAAAATAAAAAATTTCTCAATATATTTACCAACAAACATTATTAGAGGTTATAAAGTGTTCTCTTCCTAATGATTATAATTTTCAAATGAAGATTAAAGGTGTGAATTATTGGAAATTGGAATACCTCATATATGAGGACAACATTCCTAATTTTGGAAATAGGCTTTGTGTTCCATATATACCTTACCTAAAAAGGAATTATTAGATGATTTTCAGAGATCAAATCTCACTATACACTATGTTTTTACCAAGAATTATAGAGATTTGACGGAACATTTTTCATTGGATAGCACGAAGCTAGAAAATGATTACTATTTATCATTATTCTTGGTTTTACTATAGGTGAAGGATGTGGAATTACACACTAGATGATTCAAAAAACCTCAACCACTTCCTTTTTGAAAATTGGATGGATTTATATGTAATTTGTAACTAGATTACTAAATGCTATGAAGAATGATTCCATATAGTTTATTGTTGATCGCCTTACCAAATCTATACAATTATTCACCATAAGAGATGATTTACCTCTTATAATACCTACATGGTTGTTTATTAATCAATTTGTAAGACTATATAGATATAGTATTTCAATTATGTATGATAATGATCCATAATATACATCTACATTATAGAAAATTATATATAAGGTTCTTGATATTAAGCCTCATTTGAGCGCCACCTATCATCCAAAAAATGATGGGTAGTTCAGAAGGAATATTCTAACATTGGATGAAATGATTTGCTTATGATCACTTAAATTTCAATGTATGTGGGATTAGTATTTCCCCTTGGTCTAGTTTTTCTATAACAATAGTTTACATTCATGTATTAAAATTTAAATTTATGAATCTTTATATGTAAAAATATTTCATACTGAAACTTTTTGGGTTGAAGTTAGTGAAAGGAACCCTATATGCCAGGATCTTGTTGAGGAGACAATGAAAATGGTAGAGGATATTAAGAGTTATATTGGAGCATCTAAAATTATATAAAATAGTTATACTAATTATCGAAAGATAAATTTTGAATTTTAAATGGGATATCACATTTTATTAAGTTAATATTTATTGAAGGGTGTTACATGGATTGGTAATAAGGGAAAATTGATAAAAAATTGCATCAATATCATTGAAATTATATGAATGATCGGAGTTTTGAATTAATTGTTTGAAATTACACAAATCCTATCTAAATTACATGATTTTTTACATATTTGTTTATTAATACCATATATATCAGGCCTAAGTCATGTTCTCACTAATTAATAAATAGAACTAGAAGCTGATCCATCTTACTGTGAAGAGCCTATACAGATTATTAAAACTATAGAGAAAGTCTTGAAGAATGATAAAATTCCAATTGTAGATGTACTTTATATAAATCATTAGTTGGAAAAAGTGACATGAGAACCTGTGGGTGAAATGAAGAAGAACCACAAACATTAGTTTAGAATATAATATTCAGGGAAATTTAACGAAAGAATTTTTTGTTGGGGTGAATTGTAAAATCCTAAGTAATTTTAGAATAAAACATTTTCATATATTATTAGTATTAAATAATTATATTTTACAATGTTGAAAAAATATTAGGTAATTTTTTCAAAAGGAAAAAAGCATCATTTTTAACGAAATTGGATTTTCGGGCATTATATTATTTTATTTAATGTTTTTATTACCAAAATATTAAATTTTTATTTGAAACAACTCAAATAATTTTTTAGTTTAACATATCATAATTATATTAGGTGAATTTTTTTTTGATTTTTTTAAAATGTTTGATATGACAATGAATCATTAAAATACTAATTTCTATGAAAAAATATCTTTTTGTTTCAATAAATTTTAAAGATTAATTTCATTTTAAAATGGTTTCAAAGATGAAATTGTTAATTTATGCAATTTATAATATAATTATTATATTTGAAATTTATTTAATATTTTAATTTGGTATAAAAACATTTTATTTATAAAATAACTTTTTACTGGAAAACTATTTTTCATTCTATTTTTAGGATTAATTTTAAATTAAAATTTTCCTCTTTTATGATTTGAGTCACAACCAGGGTAACATTTTTAGATATTTTTAATTTATTTTTTCTCACTATTTTCTTATGTTGATTTTCCATTTGTTTTTTCTAAAAAATTGAAGTTTTGGGGAGATATATTGTGAAACATCGTTATTTGAAATTGTGTGCCAGCCCCAAAAAAACTGAGTGGAAAAGCTAGTGTAATTAGAGTACCTATAGAGTTTGGAATATGGTATGTAGAATCATGATTCCCTCATATATTGGGTAGGAGTAAATCACATGGTTGTTTCATGGTTTTTCATACCATTTAGCCAAAATGTGTGGTCTATTCTTTTTTGATAAAAATATGTTCTAGCAAAAATACTCTCCCTTATTTTAACCATTTTTACCTCTCATTTACCCCATTAGACTTCCCCCACCATATCCATTCATCCCCACTTCTCCAACTACCTCATATATCAATTTTTTAGTGGATTTGGCTTGGGTATTCAAGAATACTCCACGTATATTCATCCTATTCACTCTCTTTTATTTAGTATCCCTTATTTTTTAGGTTTCTATCACTTTTATGTTTATAGTTACCTTGTGTGGGTTAGATCTGCTTGTTTTGGATTTAGTGATGATTTTGGTTATATGTTCTTACCTCTTTAGGACCTATTCTTATCTTGGATTGTGATTTTTAGAAGTTTGATTCTATTTTCAAGATTAAAGGTAGGTGGTTCCATGTTGTACTATTATTTGATGATTTAAAGGTTCTTTAATATATTTGTAAATTTGATTTAAATTGTTTCTGTGTGTGAAAATGGGTTATTTCAACGGTACTGGTATGTTGAAGCCTTTGAAATATTTTTTACCCTATATAAATGGTTGGAAATGGAATTATTAGCTTCTGTTGAGCTATTTTAATATAAAATTTGGATTGGAATGGCTTGAAAATTGAACAAATCACATAAGAACCCTTGTTACCTCAGTGGTAAGGATTAACATATAGATAGGTGAGTCATTATGGACTAGTAATGATCTCCCTAATAGGTTTATGATACAACACTAATGAAATGATGGGGACATGCATATTACCAATGTAACTTGGGTTCCTCCTCTCCAATTAATCCTGTATGGAAATGATTATTTATATTTCTGATCATCAATAAATATTTTTCCAAGAACCCCACTTACCTAGAAATATAATGGTTTCCCATGGCCTTTATGCAGTTATATACTAGTAATCTGTTACATCTGCACCTTATACATCCTTTGAAAATAAAATTAATGTTTTCAAATCAAATAGTTCACATTATTTTAAAAAATATATCTTATAATGCCTGTGAATGGAACACAATGAGGGATCCTTCTGGTAATGTGAACTCACGCACTAAATATACCAAATGGGTATGTGTAGACATTGATTTGTATGGTTTAGGCCCGGGATATGACTCATTTGGTAGTGGTGGATTCTCTTGCTAGCTGTTAACCTTTTGGGGAATGGTGATGGTGGTGGACTACTAGAGTAAGGACTTCCTTTCACAAGGAGTAATGTTTTTCATTTATTAATTTCCCTCCATTTTTTTCTTTATGGTTTTTTCTTTAAATGTGAATGTAACTTTTTTCTTTTATATGCCTCTTTAGTAAGGAATTATTATGTATGATGGTTATGATTCTTTATGTGAATGTTAGATGTTGTTTCATTTGGATGTTAATTTTTGTTCGTATGGAAAAAAATAATTCCTGAATGAGTTACTTAATTAATATTCTCTAGTTTCCAATCCATTGGGGTTGAGAATGCCCTTCAGACCGTTCCATGAGTTCAGTCAAGTCTTGGGTTAGATGGAAGCTCAAATTGGTTCACAAAAAACTAGTATCAGAGTAATGTTTTTAATTTATTTGATTATTTTTTAGTAAATTCTTGATAAATAGGATTGTAGACTATAAAGTATTGAGGTTCTGGTTATGAGTGGGGTGTTTGGATAACATACCTTGTGACAGGACTTGGCTTACCATGGGATGTCTGATATTTTGTTTAACATCCCTTTTGGGAGTAATGAACAGGTTATAGGCTGGGCTTGGAACCAAGGTAGGGTAGAGTGGTCTGAATTATATCTTGAGTTTCCATGATTTATTCATGATTTATGTTGGTATTCTACTAGGTTTATTTTATTCGACTTGGTATGATGTATGGATGGTTTCTTCCTTGATTTTTTTAAATTTTCTATTGTCATTTCTCTATGTAGACCTCATGTGTAGCTATGGGATGACACTAGAGAGAGTTATACATAATTATTTGATCATTGATGTTAGAGGATGTTTTTCGTGATTTCTAATCCATGGATCAAGGAGAGGTATCTGGTCTTTCTCGTGCTAAGGAATCTTTACTGGGATCAAAAGGGGGTTGGGATTAGGAATATATTATGAATAACCCCCATTAATTATAGGGAAGCATGGATCCCCATTAATTGGGAGACTTGGTGGAGAAGTTTGCGTGGATATTTTAGTTTCTCAAGACTCTTGAATCCATTAAGAAAATGTTTGAAAAGTTTATGCTGGAAGTCCATAGTCCTAAGTGGTTGGGAATAGTGGGTTTGGAATGTTAATATGAGTAATTGGGATAGAAGGACCTTAAGGCTATCTACACTGAGCAATACTTCTCTAAGACATTGTCCTTCAATAATACCTAGGAATTATTATACCTCTATCAGGAAGAGTGTTCATTATTTTAGTATTACTACCACATCATAGAGATATTTTTCTTTTCTCTTGAGGAAATTTCTAATGAAAAGTAGAAATCCATCCAATTATATATGGGGTTGCAGCCAAAAAATTGATATCATGGATTCTTGATTAAGATGAAGACCAATGTGGAGGTGGTTGAATGATATTTGATGGTGGTGATTGACCAGGATGGTAATTCATTATTATATGGGATGCTTCCAATACTGAGACAGAGTGGGGTTGGCTTATCTGAAAAGAAGAGGAAGCATGAGGGCTTGGAAAAGAATGGTGGTAATAACTTTAGATATCCATCCATAACACCTTCACCAGTATCTTTAGGTGGTGCCTCTATTGTGTGCAATCAGTGTGGGAGGTCTCGACTTTGTTGGTCCACATGCCTGAACCCACCTAGTATGTGTTATCTCTATTTCAACATGGGACATCTATAAAGGATTTGTAGAGTTTCCCTAGCATATATTTTTGTAGGATCAAAAGATCCTAAAGACCCAACGAATTCTACTATTTCATCCATAGCTATGGGGAATCATTTGGTAGACAAGGTAAAATGTCCATATCTTCTTTTGGGATGATTCAACATAAGGTATATTTTTAGGTCAGTATTTGACCACAAGAATAGATAGATATAAATCACCATTATGTTATGGACGAGGCATTTGTGGAACCTAATGCAGTCCCTATGAGAGTTTATGTTCTATTATTATTATTTCATCCATATAAATTTCTTAGTTCATTATATGTTATTCTCATTATTTTATACATACTCTTTGGACCTTTTTTAATATCTAATATATATTATTCTACATGTAGTGAAAATAATCACTCTAATAGAATGAAGTTACCTTTCTCATAAATTCTTTCTTAGGGGATGGTTGTCGTATGAAGTCACAAATAAAAAAGAAATGATGGTAAAATAATAATTTTAAGAAGGTATGCATATAAAATTATTTATTATAAAATAATTACAAATTGATTTTTTTGTCAAAATAAATATTAAAAACATGAAAAATTAATTTCCAAGGTTAGGGTTAAAACTGCTTTACCAAGGGTTAAACTAAAAATGATAAGGGTTAAAACGAGCTATACAATTTTCCAACACTCACTTTATATAAAAATTTAATCCTTATGTCAAATAATTTATTATAATAACCCATTTTTAAGACTTTTGAATATGAATAAAGTGGGTACACTTTATTTTTTTCCAAAATTCCATGTATGTCCTCTCCCCCACTTATAAAAGGCCATTACCTCTCCTCTCCTATTAACACTTTAAAAACCATCTAATTTGGTCAATCCCCATACAAATATCTTCCTTTCCTCACTCATAACATACTATAATCCTTTTATTTATTATTAATCTCTCCTAATAAGGATTTATCAATAAACCAAAAGAGGTTCCCCAAAGAAGAGGTAATATTCTAAAATATGTATTTTTTTTTTCTTCTTCTAAATCCTTCAAATATTCATAAAAAATTTTAATATAACAACACCATTATATAAAATATATTATTTTTTATTATTTTATTTTAAATATCTACATATATATCCTCTTCCAACAAATGTGAAATGCCATCATTGATTATTCGTATGACAGACTACAACCTCACAAACTGATGTTATTCATTTTCCATCACAATCTCTCAAGAATGAATATACTAATGGATTTAATGTTTATATATTATATTTTTGATGTTATTATAATTTTTTATTTATAATATAACATATAAAATCATACTTTCCAATTCATGGGAACATGATAACATCTATCGTGTGCACGGTGTATTACAACCTCATTAAACAATGCGATTCATTTTTCACTAATGCATCACATGGATGTTAATAAGAGTAAATTTGATTAATATATGTGATAAATATGACATAAGAATTATTATATAAAGTGAATATATTATTTTACTTCCTTTCATTTCATACAACGAAAAAATCTAAACAACATTCATGTGTATGCATGAATTACAATCTCTATGAACGATGTAATTCATTTTCAATATCTAATTTTATTGGATTACTCAAAATAGTTATTTGTTGAATATATATGATATATATATATATATATTAAAATTATTTATATTTTTCAATCATGATAAAAATGAAAATAGAAAATATACTAAAGAAAAACATATATGAAAAACGAAGCAATTATTACCTAAAATGTGATTTTAACAAAGAATTATTCATTAAAAGGTAATAAAAGGACATAAATAAATCATATATGGTGTTATAAATATTATTATGGTTATATAATAGTTTTATAGTAAACCCATATTTATTATATAGTAGTTAAAAATTGGTATGAATGATGTCACGACTTAAGGGAATGGAATTTCATCTCAAATTGTCTTTTTTGGGGAATATGTTATGTTATGCACCTATCTTTTTTTCTGAGATGTATATATAACCCTTTTCAAATGATATATCATGAATTTATTTATTCTGATAATATTTAATGATTCTTTGATTTTATTCTTTAATGGTTATAATGATTCAAAAGTTACCAAAAGGGTATGGGTTGGATATTACAATCTCATTATTTATCAAGGTGGATTTTTATTATGGTTATAATAAAGAAATATTATGATATAACTCTAAATAAAAACATTAATTTTATTATCCTCGTGTCATTTTTAGGAATAAATTTTTTTCTTTCTATTAGTTTTCTCTACGTACTCAAAATTCTAAAATTATTTATTTAATAAAAATAATACATTATTTCTCTCTTCGGTAAAAAATCATTTTTCATCCATATAAATGCATTCAAGAATGTTATATTATTCCTCTATGAATTTTTAAATTCATTTTTACAGTTGTTTTACTTTTTAAAAAAACAATGGAATCCTCATGACATTCTCTAAAGAAGGATCATTTGGATTTTACCAAAAATGTGAAATGTATCATTGTTTTGACATGTATATCAAGAATTAAATTTCCTACCATCATGAACATTAAATTTTTTAAAGAATCATTTATAATTTGT
Organism: Viscum album; assembly: GCA_963277665.1. Classification (NCBI taxonomy): domain Eukaryota; kingdom Viridiplantae; phylum Streptophyta; class Magnoliopsida; order Santalales; family Viscaceae; genus Viscum; species Viscum album. The sequence goes on from OY728162.1 coordinate 482,111,219, forward strand.
AAATATTATTTTAAAAGAAAATTATTTCCATTAAATTTTATGAATTTGTTGTTTTAAAAAGTTGATTATCAAATAATGATTATTTTTCTCTCAAAATATTCCAACAAATTTGATTTGAAAAATAATTTATGATCTAGACTGACATACATTTATTTTACACAAGATTTATTTGGTTTATGATCCAATTATATAATATTTATTATTTATTTTAATGGTCTATAGTTATGGTACAATGATGTTTATGAAACCCAATTATTTTACATTGTTTATGTTGTGGTGAAATGTTGATAAACCCTATTTATTTTTAGGGGTTTAATATAATGTTGTTTATATAATATTATGCGAAATATTTGTAAAATTTTAATTATTTCATGGGTGAGGCCAAAATATCCCTCCAATGAATAGGTTAATGACTATTTTTATATGATCTAAAAGGGTACCTGGGTTGTTTTCTCAAGCCTATAAGGGGGTACATAATAGATTGTCCCATGCCTAAAATAGGTACACAAGTGGTTATCCCAAGAATAACATGTTATGATTATCTTGGTGCTTAGACTTGACATAAGATTTTCTATGATTATGTGTATGCCAAAAATCTATATCTTATTCCAATTTTATGATCCCATGGATAATGTTATTTGATTACTTTGTGATTCGTGTCTTATGAACATCCATGATTTATGCCATGACTAGTGTCTATGATCAATTATATGTAGGGTATGGTTTTTCAAATTTTATTCCCATGTTCTCATATGCCTATAAAAATATTATGTTGATATATCCTTTGTTTACCCATACTAATCATATGATCTCACCCTTTGTATTTTTCCCCTTCTCCATGTTGTGAAGAGATTTTTTAGGCATTATATATCTATGAAGGGTGATAGTTATAAAGATCCTAGTGGAAAATGACAGAACTCACTTATGAAGGATTTTTTTATGTGTCCAAGTTTCCGAAGGATCTAGACCCAAAAAATTATGACATGAATCATTATGTTATGTTATGGATATTCCTAAATTAAGATGTTATATTTGTTTATTATAATCTTGGGTCCTTAGAGATTGTATCAAATAAAGGTTTAGTTAACCTTCAAAAATTAGGATGACAAAAAAAATTGATCTCCCATGGTGAATTATTAAGGATAATTCAATCGATAATTATATGTATAGTAAAATATCCATGAATATTGGTGAAGGATAAAGCGAGTTGAATCCATGAAATTACATCTATTATGTCTAGAATGGGCCTAGATACCCTGAGAGGGTGTGAATTAGGGTATAGATATTATTTTTGAAATTTTTCTTACCCCACTAGATCTTAGACTCTTTATTTATACGGGTACCTTTGTTTTCCCCTTAATGTTTATATTTATCTTATCCCTTCCAACTATATATGAGGATGGTTCATAGAATGTAAATAAGGATAGTAATAACAAGTGCACATTGATTTTTACATGGTTAACCCTCATTGTGATACATCCAAGGAGAATAAAATGACAATGTGCTGATGTAATAAATACAATAAGGATCACTTAAAATTCATGGTTTTGGATTCATCACTTCTATGCTCTGGCTCACAGCTTTTACAAGGTTTATAGTCTACACACTGCTTTCTCAAGGATCACTCCACATGCCTCTTTATCTGGATCACTACCAGTGGAAAGGGTCACCTTATTTTTCTTTCTTTCCTCACTATTATATAAAGGGTCATACCTCGCGTATAGACATGTTGGTCCTATAATTTGTATGAATTCATACATCCTTAGTTGTAGATTGATTCTCTCTTGAATTACTATCGTCAACCATAGATGAAATCCACTTTTCCATGTGATGTTTTTTTGTAGAAATATCATTAAAAAACTATTTTAGTACATTTGAAAACTTTTTTTAATACTCCATGTACTACCTTGATTCCTTTCTGTACTGTGTTTCACCGAGTGGAAAAATTACGTCATAGACCACCTATTACTCTAGGGAGAACCTCCACTTCCATGGACCACCCTTACTTCACAGTTATATTTTTCTTCCGTAGACCACCTCTTATTCAGTGGACCATTTTACATTGATACTTCTAGATCCCTGAAAACACCATTAACAAAAGGTTCCCGTGAACTACTTCACCATACAGAGAATCTTCCTTAATGAACCACTTCACTTCATGGAATACTACCTTGAGAACTCCATCACTTTGAGAAATTCACTACCTATTAACAACTTACTAATTAACCAAATTATTCCAAGCAAAATGGTATTGTCACGACCCGTCCTCGGGGCCCATGCCGTGACTACCCCCAGCCCGCCTTCCATAGGCCAGGGGCTGGCGACTAGCACCAAAGGCGTAAATCCCGATAACTAGGAAGGCATTGCCTTTATAAAAGTAAACAAAACACCCCAAAGTACATGCGGAAGTAAAACACTAAGTACAAAGAGAAGTGCTGAAAGGTAAATGGGCTAGAATAAAAACCCAAAAGAAAGTACAACTACAAATAAACAAAGTACAACAGAAAAAGACAACAGCTGGAAGTACGGAAGCGGCTCCTGGGTCGTCCTCCTCGGATCCTACCTGAAGGGTAGGTACAGATGGTGCAGCTCTTGGATCATCCTCCACGGATCCTACCTAAAGGGTAGGTATAGATAGCCTTCACAATGCTCTCGCCCGTCAACCTCCTCCGAGTGTCGTCTCACTGTGAAGTTTACCTCCAGATACTAACTCGTCATGTAGTCCAACTCCGGGTACTGACTCGTCGTGTAGTCCACCTCCGGATACCGTCCAGTCCTCGAACACTCGGCCTCCGTCAGCACTGCCCATCGTCTGCAACCAACACAACGAGGTGCGGGCATAGCCCGTGCAAGGGTGAGTATAACGATACTCAGTAGGGATCCCGAGACCCTCAAGGTCTCACTAAAACCAACATGGATAACCACAAAGAAGATCTCAACAGATATCCTCTACTTAGGTATAGGCCCATGCATATACCTAAGCTATCAAGTAACTCATCTCAATCATGAGGAAAACACCACGTTCATGAAAACAACAGATAACCACTACCCAGGTATATGCCCATACATATACCTAAGTTATCAAGTGACCCATCTCAATCATGAGGTAAACACAATGGTCAAAAGTCACAGCTCAAAAAAGGATTTTCATTATCGAAACTGTAACTGATGAAGAGCCCGTCTCTGGAGTGTACAGTGGTCCTGTCACGACTCCTAGGTACTGCTCACTAACCTATGATTGTTGAGGTACTCCTCCTGTCGAGTACCGTGGGTCATCCACCCAAACACAGTAGTGCTTCCCGCCGGGGTATGTCCCCCAGACACAGTAGTGCACACCCCCTAGTAGCCTGCTGAGGTACTCTCCGGACGAGTACCGTGGGTCTGCACTGTCACACAGGTAGTGCTCCGTCCACCATGGGTCTGCACCTCACAAAGTAGTGTTCCGTCCACTGGGCTAGTCGACTCACTCCAAGTCGAGTTGGTCAAGCATTCTTCAGGTCTTAGTCGAATACACGGTCTCAATAGTCCGCACGCTCGTCTCTAGGAGGGTCCGCTCCACGAGCTACAGGTCCATACTCCAAGTATCTCAAAGTCCCACGATTAAGTATCTCAAAGGACCGCCTCGTCATAGGGGTCTCAACGCAACAGACGGCCCGTCAATCGGACGTCCGGTCTGTGAGTTATTAGCCTTTTCGTCCCAGGGGCCCGGTAGGTTTCGTGTGCGAACCAATCCAGCCATATCTCAACTATACCCCAAAATCTCATAGGGTATACTCATAGGGACTGTTTCTCAACGTGATCACCAATGTCGCTGAGAGTTCATCAAACAGACGTCTGGTCTGAAAGATAACAGCATTTCTGTTCCAAGGGCCTGGTTGGATTTGGAGTACAATCCATCCCGGACACTATCCAACAGCAACCAAAACTCTGGCGAAGTATGCCAAAAGTTCCGTCTCATCAAGAGTAATTCAACGAGACAGATGGCGCGTCAATCGGACGCTCGGTCTATGAGTTATTGCCTTTTTTGTTCCAGGGGCCCGATTGGTTTCGTGAGCGAACCAACCCGACCATACTCCAACCGCGTCCAAAACTCAGGCGGAGTATTCCAAAAGTTTCGTCTCAATAAGAGGATTCCAACAAAGTCGACAGCACGTCAATCGGACGTCTGGTGCTCAAGATATATTTGTTTCCACTCCGAGGGCCCAGTTGGTTTCGTGTACGAACCAACCCGGCCAAAACCAAAGTTCTTTGAAACCTTGAGTGTAATATACCAAGACGACCTCCTTGATAGAAGGATCGCATCACCGCTGACGGCGCGTCGTTCGGAGGCCCGTAGCTCAAGTTATGAGCTAAAGACCGAAGATGGTCTGAAAATGGGGGTTTCAGGCCCGGACCGACCTGGCCCGCGACCCCCCTGTCGGCCCGAACCAGATCGACTCGCCCCAGGTCTAGGTCGGCCCATCCCGACGCGGCGCGGCGCGGCCCGGCCTGGCGGACCGGCCCGGCCTGGGCACAGCGCGCCCAGCGCGCTGGCCAGCTCGGCCAATGGCCGAGCTGTTAGCAGGGGGGGGGCTGCCCCCCTGGTGTAACCGTGGCCCCCCATTTATGGGGGCAGTTTTTGTAGGTCGGCCGGGGGAATTAATTCCCCCAGGTTCCCTTTGTCCGGCCGGCCCGCACCGGCCGGCCGGTTCTGCCAACAAGGACCGGCGATGGGCGGTCCTTCCACCATCGCCGTCACCGGCGGCCCAAAATCGGCTGCCGGTCACACTACTCTGTCGCGGCTTGGTTCATCCGGCACAGTGCGACGGCACCGCCGCCCTCCGCCGAGGCCCCGCTCCGGCCAAAGCGTCTTTGGTTTTCTTCAACGCGGCGCGACGACGTCGCGTCCTTGTTCAATCTTCACGGTGCAGTGCGACGGCGCCGTGCATTACTCACCGTACGATCCCGCGTGGTGCGACGACACCACGCCATTCCGTCCCAACCAAAAAGAATCAAACGAGGATAAAGGAGGGGGGTCGGCCATTTTTGTGTGGTCTGGCCCCCTCTCGTTAACCGATATCATTTGGTCGTATAACTACGAAGAACAAAAAACTAGAAATCACGAACGAAAATAATTAAATACACCCCTACCTCGAGCGCGGCTTGAAAGAGGTTTTCGTAACGGAGAAATTCGTCGTAGGGAAACTGTTGCAGAAAGAGGATTTGAAGACGTTGATGGAGATTGTCCGAGATGGAACGTCTTCTCCCTTCCTTTGACGTGGGAAGAAGAACAAAGGGTGCCGCGTCGCTGGTATGGCGTCGCGGTAAACGGTCTCCGAGGGCTCAGCGTTCTTTGTTGGGAATCGTTTGTTCTTCGTGTTCTTCGCCGAAGATGAAGAAGATGATCTCTAAGATTCTTGCCTTCTTTTTCCCCCAAGTCCTCTCAAGAAACAAAGGAACTAACCCAAAATAAATTAAGCCACACATAATTTATTAACTCAACATGGATTTTGAAATTCAAGTGTTTGAATTTCTAAAACTCACATTAAACTCACTACATTAATGTAATAATTTATTAACTTAAGTTAACAATATTAATGGTGAGTTGAGGGGGTTAGAGGATATGAAGGGTTGGGGTTGGTGTAGGCCACACCACCCTCATAACCTCCCAAGGGAGGTTGGGTAGTTACCCAACTTCCTTCCAAAGGATTAAACACTTAGAGTAAAATAAAAATTGTTGTTAAATTTTTATTTTTAACATCCACAATTTTTATCAACTTCTCTCGAGTAAATGAAACTCCGGAATAGGCGTTTATAAAAAAATACCGGCGTTGCGGTTCCATCGGTGCCCTCTTTATTAGATTCCGAGCAGCGGTTCAAAAGATAGAAAAACCCGCTCATTCGTTCACTGAACGTACTCGAGCCAAACTTCGGAAAATGATTCCGGGCACACCGGGCCTCGGAATCAGGTGTCGTTAGAAACTGCGTTCTTGTAAAATCCCAAAGAAAATTTAGAAAAAATTTCCCTTGAAATTTCCGGGTCTTTACATTACTCCCACCTTAGGGCTTTACGTCCTCGTAAAGCTTTAACACAAACTAGGGTCATAAAAGCGGTACAAATCACGCATCTGAGCCTTCCGCTCCCATGTGCTCACCCGGAGGTTCCCGTACTACCAGAGAAAGTGCACCCGAGGAATCGATCATCCTTGTAGGATCCTCTCCTGTCGATCCTCGATCCCCACTGGAACCTCCGTGAAAGACACCCCATCACCATCATCCAGCTCCTCATGGTCGATGATATGCGAAGGGTCGAGCACGTATCTCCTCATTTGAGATATGTGGAAGTCGTCGTGTACCTAGTGCTACTGAGGAGGATGGGTCAAGTGGTAAACCACCCCGCCTACCTAGTTGAGGACCTAGAAAGGTCCATTAAACCTCGGAGATAACTTGTCGCCTAGGCCACATCTCCGTAAACCTCGTCGAGGTGAGACCCGTATAAGGACGTGAATGTTATCCTCAAACTCTAGAGGTCTCCAACTCCTATTAGAACTGAAACTCAAATGACTGCTGCCACGAGGGTATGGTTGACCGACTCAAGAGTGATCGGTCGCACCCTCCTGTGAAAGAGTTTATCCTATGCTGCCTGGGGTTTCCTTTTCGCCGACCAAGGAAAACCATCCCGACGTCGTAGTTAAACCACAAAATTTTTGCCTAATACAGTCAATCAGTGTATGTACTGTGGATCCAATCCATACTTAGACCAACGTCGTAAGGCCTCGACGCTGCTACTAAAAGATTCCAACCGAAACTCTCACCTCGAGGGTCTGACCACACTGTCGGCATAAGTGTGATTATCGAGTCTCCTCCCAAGGTATCTCCAGACGTGAGGGTCAAGTCCACGGCTTACTGGAAACTCTAGGTCTAGAACAAGATTTGTGAAAGCAAGGAATGATTCATATCGACGTCCGTTATTATAGCAGCTAGTAGTGGACACAGACTGTCCCTTGATTCATTTCTGGAGCCATTGGCTCACACTCCTTGACCGCAAGTAGCCGCACTCTTCCTCCGCCCTCCAGCTCCCTGAGCCTGGTGGGGATAACTAAGGCGGGTGGTTGTAGCATGTTAAGATGTACACCACCTCATGCTGCTCTCCTAGATCTGTCTCCACGTCTTCTACTCCGCAGACTCATCTCTCCTTAATGATTACTCTTCTTTAAACATTTAATATGCCCGAGTCTCCAAGACTGGTGCCGGTTTCCTGTTTCTTACTACACTGTGCAGTCTTCATCCGCTCCTGGATGATCTGCACCTTCTTTGCCTACGATCTGGAAGAGCTGCTAAAATTTCTCCTCTATCGAAAAGAGAAACTCGGTCTCATCCCCTGGATGAACCACACCCATTTCCTAATACAGTCAATCCCGACATGAATGATGCATTCATTCCATGGATGACGTCGTAAGGTCTCGACGTAACAACCAATAGATCCAACTGTCACTCTCGCCTCCAAGGGTCGAGTCACATTGTCGGCATCAGTGTGAGGTCACTGGGTCTCCTCCAGTAGAAATCTCGAAAGTGAGGGTCAAGTCAACAGTCTTAACCAGGACCACTCAGTATCAACCAAACAAAAAGGACAGAAAAGAAAACATCACAAGATAAGTGTATTTTTATTATTGCAGCTCATAGTACAAAGAAACGAATACAAAAGAAACATGGAACTATAAGTAAAAAAGGACGTATCCACTAGTTCCACTCCTGTCCACCTGATCCCGAAGCTCTACTGCCTTGTCCACTGCTTGGCTGTTGCTCAATCACCCTCCACTGCTTCTACCTCGGTGTCTCCTCCAAAGCCTGAGGATCAACTGTACGAGGGGTCGTACAGTCACGTGCCAGGTGACCCTTCCCGACGCATTCATAACACTTCATGCTCCTCGTACGGCTGGCTCTAGTCCTTTTGGACCTCTGCATCAGCTGTCTACTGCCCACAGATGACTCAGCTACTGATCGAAAACCCTGAGGCAAAGGTAGATGCTCCTGTACACACTCGGGGTGTAGAGCTACTGGCACAAACTCTACCCAGAAGAAGGTCTCGAAGTCTTCCCATGGAAAGGTCATCCCGTCGCAAAACTAGAACAAGTGGCTCCACCACCTGCCTACTGCTGCCTGAAGAAGGATGGCAGCAAAGATCACCGTGAGGTCTGTCGGCGTCCCCACTAGCCTGAAGACTCTCACCACAGCCTCCATCCAATCCTCAGCTACCTACGGGTCCATCTCTCCCCAGAACCTGGGTGTCCTCTAGTGCTGGAACTCATGCAGCGCACTCATGTGGAGTGCATCGCCTACTGCTGGGGCCGGTAGGATCGGTGGCCCAACGTATGGTAGTACCGCTGGTGCCTCCGTCGGTGCCTCAACTGCAAGAGGGCCATGTACCGAAGCCTCATCGCTCGACAGGCTGTCAGAATGAACATCCCTCTGTGCTCTAGCTAGTCGTCCGAGAAAAGGCATCCTGAAAGAAACAATGTGACACGGTCAAACGATTATACCTGGTGAGCTGGCATGGTTTGAGCTGATATTTAAATAAAACTTCTGGAAACACACATGCAATCAGTGTTTTCATGCACAAAGTCGGAATTCAGTTGTCAGGGTCCTGGTGTACGGATATGTCGGCCGCCCGCACCAACACTAGACTCCCTGAACTAAAGACCACACTCGGTACCCTTAACACTATTTCTTCATAGAAATAAAATAACAGAGTTATAAGTTCTGCGGTACAACCGACTCCTCTGATACCAATTTGTCACGACCCGTCCTCAGGGCCTGTGTCGTGACTACCCCAAGCCCGCCTTCCATAGGCCAGGGGATGGAGACTAGCACCAAAGTTGTAAATCCCGATAACTGGGAAGGCATTGCCTTTATAAAAGTAAACAAAACACCACATAGTTCAAGCGGAAGTAAAACACTACGTACAAAGAGAAGTGCTGAAAGGTAAATGGGCCAGATTACAAACCCAAAAGAAAGTACAACTACAACTGAACAAAGTACAACAGAAAAAGACAATATCTGAAAGAACGGAAGTGGCTCCTGGGTCATCTTCCTCAGATCCTACCTGAAGGGTAGGTACAGATAGCCTCCACAATTCTCTCTCCCATCAACCTCCTCTGAGTGTCATCTCGCCGTGAAGTCCACCTCAAGATAATGACTCGTCGTGTTGTCCACCTCCGGGTACTGTCTCGTCATGTAGTCCACCTTCGGGTACAATCCAGACCTCGAACACTCGGCCTCCGTCAGCACTGCCCGTCGTCTGCAACCAACACAACGAGGTGCGGGCATAGCCTGTGCAGGGGTGAGTATAACGATACTCAGTAGGGACCTTGAGACCCTCAAGGTCTCACTAAAACCAACATGGATAACCACAAAGAAGATCTCAACAGATATCCTCTACTTAGGTATATGCCCATGCATATACCTAAATTATCAAGTAACCCATCTCAATCATGAGGAAAACACCAAGTTCATGAAAACAACGGATAACCACTACCTAGGTATATGCCCATACATATACCTAAGTTATCAAGTGAGCCATCTCAATCATGAGGTAAACACAAAGGTCAAAACTCAAAGCTCAAACCATGATTTTCATTATCGAAACCGTAACTGCTGAAGAGCCAGTCTTTGGAGTGTACAGTGGTCCTGTCACGACTCTGAGGTACTACTCACTAACCTAAGACTGCTGAGGTACTCCTCCTGTTGAGTACCGTGGGTCAGCCACCCAAACACAGTAGTGCTTCCCGCCGGGGTATGTCACCCAAACACAGTAGTGAACACCCCCTAGTAGCCTGCAGAGGTACTATCCGGACGAGTACCGTGGGTCTGCACTGTCACACAGGTAGTGCTCCGTCCGCCATGGGTCTGCACCTCACAAAGTAGTCCTCCGTCCACTGGGCTAGTCAACTCACTCCAAGTCGAGTCGGTAAAGAAGTCATCAGGTCTCAGTCGGCTACACGGTCTTTGTACTCCGCACGCTCGTCTCTGGGAGGGTCTGCTCCATGAGCTACAGGTTGATACTCCAAGTATCTCAATGTCCCACGAAGATGTATCTCAAAGGACCACCTCGTCATAGGGGTCTCAACGCAATAGACGGCCCGTCAATCGGACGTCCGGTTTGTGAGTTATTAGCTTTTTCTTCCCAGTGGCCTGGTTGGTTTCGTGTGCGAACCAATCCGGACATATCTCAACTGTACCCCAAACTCTCATAGGGTATACTCATATGGACCGTTTCTCAATGTGATCACCAACGCCGCTGACAGTTCGTCAAACAAACGTATGGTCTGAAAGATAACAGCTTTTCCGTTCCAAGGGCCCGATTGGATTACGGGTACAATCCAACCCGGCCACTATCCAACATCAACCAAAACTCGGGCGAAGTATTCCAAAAGTTCCATCACATATAGAGGAATTCAACGAGACAGACATCGCGTCAATCGGACGCCCGGTCTGTGAGTTATTTTCTTTTTTGTTCTAGGGGACCAGTTGGTTTCGTGAGCAAACCAACCCGACCATTCTCCAACGGTGTCCAAAACTCGGGCGGAGTATTCCAAAAGTTTCCTCTCAACAAGAGGATTCCAAAAAATTCGATGGCACATCAATCAGACGTCCAGTGATCAAGATATATTTGTTTCTGCTGTGAGGGCTCGGTTGGTTTCGTGTACGAACCAACCCGGCCGAACCCAAAGTTCTCCTAAACCTTGAGTGTAATATACAGAATCGCCTGTCTCGATCCAAGGATCGCATCGCCACTGACAGCACATCATTCGGAGGCCCATAGCACGTGTTATGAGCTAAATACCGAAGATGGTCCGAAAACGGGGGTTTCGGGCCCGGACCGACCCGGTCCGAGACCCCCCAGTCGGCCGGAACCGGGTCGACCCGCCCCGGGTCTGGGTCGGCCCGGCCCGGCGCGGCCCGTCCTAGGCACAACGCGCCCAGCGCGCTGGCCAGCTCGGCCAACGGTCGTGCCGTTGGCACGGGGGGGGGGGGGGGGGGGGGGGAGGTGCGCCTGCCCCCCTGGTGTAACCGTGGCCCCCCATTTATGGGGGCCATTTTTGTAGTCCGGCCGAGGGAATTAATTCCCCCGGCCTCCCTTTCTCCGGTCGGGCCGCACCGGCTGGCCGGTTCTGCCAACAAGGACCGGTGACGGCCGGTCCTTCAACCATCGCCGACACCGGCGGCCTAGAACCGGTCGCCGGTCACACTGATCCGCCATGGCTTGGTTCATCCGACGCGGTGTGACGGCACCGCGCCTCTCTTCCGCAGCCCCTCTCCGACCGCGACGTCTTCGGTTTTCTTCGACGCGGCGCGACGGCATCGCGTCCTTGTTAAATCTTCACGGCGCGGCGTGACGACACCGTGCATTACTCATCGTACGATCCCGTGTGGTGCTACGACACCACGCCATTCCGTCCCAACCACAAAGAATCAAACGAGGATAAAGGAGGGGGGTCGGCCGTATTTGTGAGGTCTGGCCCCCTCTCGTTAACCGATATCATTTGGTCGTATAACTATGAAGAACGACAAACTAGAAATCACGAACGAAAATAATTAAATAAACCCCTACCTCGAGCGCAGTTTGAAAGAGGTTTCCATCGCGGAGAAATTCGTCGCAGAGAAACCATTGCGGAAAAAGGATTTGAAGACGTTGACGGATATTGTCCGAGATGGAACGTCGTCTCCCTTCCTTTGACGTGGGAAGAAGAATGAAGGGTGGCACATCGCGGGTATGGCGTCGCGGTTAACGGTCTCCGAGGGCTCAGCGTTCTTCGTTGGGAATTGTTCATTCTTCGCGTTCTTCGTCGAAGAGGAAGAAGATGATCTCTAAGCTCCTTGCCTTATTTTTCCCCCAAGTCCTCTCATGCAACAAAGGAACTAACCCAAAATAAATTAAGCCACACTTAATTTATTAACTCAACATGGCTTTTGAAATTCAAGTGTTTGAATTTAAAAAACTCACATTAAACTCACTACATTAATGTCATAAGTTATTAACTTAAGTTAACAATATTAATGGTGAGTTGAGGGGGTTAGAGGATATGATCGGGTGGGGTTCGTGTGGGCCCCACCACCCTCATAACATCCCAAGGGAGGTTGGGTAGTTACCCAACATCCTTCCAAAGGATTAAACACATAGAGTAAAATAAAAATTGTTGTTAAATTTTTATTTTTCATATCCAGAATTTTTATCAACTTCTCTCGAGTAAACACAACTCCGGAATAGGCGTTTATAAGAAAATACAGGAACTTCGGTTCCATCGGTTCCCTCAAAATTCGATTCCGAGCACCGGTTCAAAAGATAGAAAAACCCGCTCATTCGTTCACTGAACGTACCTGAGCCAAACTACAGAAAATTATTCCTGGCACACCGGGCCTCGGAATCAGGTGTCGTCAAAAACTGCATTCTTGTAAAATCCCAAAGAAAATTTTAAAAAAAATTCCCTTGAAATTTCCAGGTCTTGACAGGTATTTTCGAATGAAAATTGATCAAACTCTAATTTTCTAATTATTGGTATTTATATAGGAAAATATATCTGCAAAACCTACTAATCTAATTTACACAAAACATCGATGTGGTAAAACCATCACCATTTACTATGTTATGTGGTCTATATAGGGAATTTTTACTTTTCTTGGATATATGTCTTCCATGAGTGAAAACCCTTTTTTCATGTCAGATTTCCACCTCTCAATCGAAAACGATGACCCTCCTATGGCCATAATCCCTCCTGAATTTTTTCCCTACACGGTCCACAATGCACGCTTCGCATTCCACATAGTAATATTATGAAAAAAAACCTTCCTTTTCCAATTTTCCATTATTATTCCATGTAAATCCTTTTTGGTCTGTGAATTGTGCTTCATGGTCCAGAAAACAATAAAATTCTTTGCAGAAACCCATCTACTTCTAAAAAAACTACTGATTTTGTGGCCAAACATTTTTCTAAATAATGGGAAACTGAGCCACCTTGAAATCCTACTTTGGAAATACCAACAATAATTTTTTTGGGTCATCAGGATTTATGAATAAAAAACACCCCAAAACACAAAAACTATTCTTTTGGTTACTTTTTCTTAACAATCTCCTAATTTTGGTTTTTTTACAACTCTTCAAAATTTCATAAATCCTTAAAGTTTCTTCTATCATCAATCAATATTAGCTACTTGTAGTTAATATAGAGTTCAAATATTTACTCAATACACACTATAATCCCACATGAGCCTTGATCGGAGTGAAAAAAAGATTACAATGTAATGTTCATCAATAAGTCACTTCATTCAGACAACTCAACTACCTTCATCACAAACATATTCTTTTATGATATATATTTTTTGATTGATCACCTATAGCATCGTTAAATTTAAAAATCCCCATACATCACTTCTCCCATTAATAGCTTCTCTCATGTCTTGATTAAAAAACTTTCTCCAATTTTTTGCAACAATTTCTCCCTTATTGTCAACATACAAGAAGGTCACTTATTTGTTGCCTAAAATAAGGTTAAGAACACAAATTAGTGCATTTGAAAAAAACACCATTCCCTGGGGTGAGGGGATCCCTGATTAAAACATTAAGTGTGGGGAGTCGAATGAACTACATGATCTAGTTTATTGTATTAAAAAACATCACTGGGTAAGGCCTTCATCAGCATTTCTGAAACCATCAGTTCTCTAGGCACATACTCAAACGTCATAGGCCCTTGCTCCACCTTCTCCTTAAAAAAATGTTATTTAATTTAAGTGTTAATTTTTCTTTAATTATGGAAAATATTATTTCTAATATTTGCAGCCCGTGAATTATCAGAATGGATTATGATTAAAGACTTTTCTTCCACTCCCATATCAAAAAGATGATACTTCATCCATAATAAATATGTTCAAGCTTGAGTAGCCATAATATATTTAGCTTCTGCAGTGTTTAGTGAAATTATATCTTTCTTCTTTCATTGCAACAAAATCCACAATCCCTGAAGATTGATAGAGTCAGCTAATGTCAATTTCCTATCATCTGCTAAACAAAGATAATTTTCATATGTATATCCCAATAACTCCTACTAATATTTATCATCATAAAAAAAACTAGAATCCATTGATCTCTTGATCTACGTAAGTATTCTTTTCACTATAAGAAAGTTTTTTTCCTTGGGATTACTTTTATATATTCATACTTGTCACATCACAAAGATAATATCAGGTCTTTTTGTTATCATGTGAAATATATTTCCATTGATTTACCTGTACTCTATGACATTGATTGAATTTCCCTCATCATCCCAGGATGAATTTATCAGTGAAGAAACTAGAGTTTTCATCTCCTTGGAATTATGAATTCCAAATATTCTCAAAACCACCTTGGCATGTTTGGATCGAGAAATCAATATGCAATTCCTTCCTTTTGACATGTGTAAACCAAGGAAAAACATGAATTCAATGATCATCGATATTTCAAATTCAATTTTCCTGAATTATGTGAATTTTGTGCACTAAGCTTCATCTGATCCATCAAAGATCATTCCATCGATGTGTTCCATCCCCATTATCCTTTTATTACTATCATAGTTAACATATATATTTTAATAAACATTTACATACTAGAAACCAATATTTTTTTAAAAATGATATAGTCCTGAATTCCATGCTCTTGGTGATTCTTCCATCACATATAGATCCCTTTTCAGTAGAGAAACAATGATATCATCTTTATGAATGATAAAACCATTGGACTTCTAAATATAAACTTCTTATTCTAGAACCCCGTTAAGAAATGCTGACTTAACAACCATATAGAATACATTGAACATTCATTACACTACTGTGGAAAAGAATAATATGATTTCCTATAGCATTGAAATAGGTGAAAATTTTTCATAAGCATCAGTATATTCATATTTTGGAGTACCCTTTTCACTCTAGTGGTTCTTTGTTTTGAATCAGAAAACCATCATCATTCACCTTAATATGAAAGAACCATTTAGTCCTAACAAAATTCCTATATGATGGACTCAAAACAATATTACATATCTAATTCATCTCAATTTTTTCAGGATAGTCATTCATATCCTAAAGCCAGTTCTCATCCCCAGATGATTTATCAAAATATTTAGGCTCTACCTATGATAAGTAAGATGATTTCTGTAGATTATTCATCCTTATTCTAAGCACTGGTGCTGTTTGATCACCAATTATTTTTTATTTATAAATTTTGGCTCTTCTATTTAGACTTTGTTTAGGTACTGAACTGTTATCATCCTTCTCATTATCTGAATCTTCTTCTAAATAAACCTTTATAACTAGAACATCCCATGATCTACTAATTTATTCAACATTTTCCTCCTATGACTGGTCATGTATTAGATGAATATTTTGATCATTCTCTTCTATAGTGATGTCATTGCATTCAACTACTTTTCTAAGCTTCTTATTGAATAATTTTTTATATTATCTCATAGATTCTTTATATATTTAAAATATTCATTTGATACCTTGTTTTTAGAAAAAAATAGACAATCAGGAAATACATGAATGTTGATTCTTCTCCCAAAACTTTTCTTCTATCAGTGGAGAAATACCACCTGAATTGGGGCAAGATACCAATGGTTATATATTCAATGCAACTTAGAACCACATGATAATCCATGTTTAAAGTTGATAGCTATTCATTTTCAAAGTAGTCTCTTCATTATTTCATATCCTTTTTTTATAACACATAACCTTCATATATAGATTTTAAAATTTTAAATTTTGTGTAACACCACTTGTTGAATCAAATATCATATGTGAATTTCAAATTTTTAGATAATTAACTTTTCATGTATGTCCATTCTACTTAGGAATTTCTGAACTTATAGCGCACACAACACAATTATTGTATCACCTCCTTATTTCTAAACAACTTCCATTATATATTAGAAACATTTAATTCATGGGGAGAGGGTTACCTTTGGAATCTTCAAGATTAGGATTATGGTCGTTCCTGAAGGACCAAACCTTTTATACTTTCTTGAAAAGAACTATATTGTTCCCCCCTTTGTTTCAACTTCTCAGCTAACTTCAACTGCTCTATCCATATATCTAGAAAATCAAAACCCATTTGCTGGGTCTTTTTATAATATTTAGAATCTATGGACTAGGAATTTATAAAAATTTGGGTTTTAATCCTATTAGTATAAATTTCCTTCTCTCATACTCCACCAATATTCCAATTTTCCTGGCCATTTAATTGAGCAATAGTATTTCTAGTTGTCATATTCTATAGGATATTTCTCTATTGGATGGTTATTTATTTTTTACTTCACTTTGCTCCATGTAACATGAAATGAATATTTTTCAAGGAATTATTTTTTAAATTTTAATTTGATAATTATCCAATTCATATAAACCTTTCTTGTTAGGGTTGTGTACTCGACTAAATTTACATACTTCTTAATCACAAATTGATAATTTCTTCCATTATTCTTCATGGTTTTTTCAAATTCTTTCTAAGATGGGTTTTGTGAGTCTAACTGAAGAGATGATTGATATTCCTTTCATTGAGTTCCTTGTGACTCCCCTGAGGGTGTAAAACTGTTTTTCAACTTATCAATATTGTATTTTTCTTCATACACTACAAGAGTTAGGGATCTCCTCTTGGGTTTCTTTTCCATCCTTTATTTCATCGTACTTAAATGTAATTTCAAATGACCATGATTATCACATATAATACTTATTTCCTTAAAAACATTACTTGTTCCATCATTTCTTAGTTGAGATGTTGATATAACTATAGTTTTTGTTCTAACGTTGAGCTCATATGCTTGTTGAAACATACTAATAGTGTGTCCCAATATTCCACAATAGTATAATTTCAGGTATACCTTCTTCTAAGAGACACTTATTTTATATTTTTGGATACATTTCTTATTATTCTCATTTATAGAAGTATGTCAATCTTCACAATATGTAATATATTCCAAATAATCAATGAAAAAACATTATTTGTGACCATGCATCCCACATAAGTATCACATGTTGTAGTTTCTTCTAGTAAAAGATTTTTTTTTCATTGTATTTAGTATATACATGATTTTTCCACTTTTTTGAAAAGTTCACAGCTCTCTTACTATCCCATTTCTAAGAGTTTTCATCATATAGAATACCAATTTTTCATAAACTACTTGGACATTTAGATGAGATTTTTTTTATGTTTTTCCTCTAAATTAGCATTCTTTCTTTTTTATTTATTTATCACCTTCTAAAGGATAATAAAATAGTAAGTGCATTGAATCCTTCAATTTTATAATTTCCATTAGCATTATATTCCTCAACTTATTTCTTTACTAATTATATCTATTCTTCCAATTGTTGAATCTTCTTATAATTTGATTCTTGTAGACCATTAATTTATATATTGGGATTCCTCCCTCTATACATATCATCTTCCATTTCCTGTGATATATTATCTATAACGACCCGGATCTGGAGCCACTCAACTCGTGCCCTATACCCGGTTCGCCACATGACCTCAAGCGTGTTTCCCCAAATGCCAGAGGCTGCCGACTAGCAGCGAGGGCCTTGGTGAGTCAGGGGGAAACTATGACCTTATTTGGTAAATTATAAAGCAGAAGGATAAACATCAACAATAGAGGTAGCAGTAAATAACATACAATCTTTGAACTAAAAAGTGGAAGAAATGTATAATATAATAATGATTCAACATGGTACCCGTATCTACGAAAAGTAGAAAACAAAATAACATGCTGAAATACAACTGAAACAATGTAATAAAATAAACAGTGACTCCAACAGCATTTTAAGCCTATGCTCGGTCTCATGCTCTCCATTTCCAACCAACAATCAAGTATCCGAATTAGAAGGGGCACAGTCCCTATCCAAACCTGCAACCATATAACCTGTTTGGGCCAAAAAGCAGGACCCAAATTTGGTGTGAGACTAATCTTAGTGGGCATCCACCATAATATCGGTGCCCTACTATCAGTGAGCTATATAGCAATGAAATGGAATTAAAAGCAGTAGAGAGACATGAGTACACTAAAGTTAACAATCCTAAAATTCTCCTTTTACATTTATTTATTAATTTAATTCAATCATTTATTTATCAATCAAGGAATCTAGCAAACGGCTCTATATCCCAATTTCATAGCAAGTAACATAGAAGGTATCTCAGAAGACTACCTAACAACAAGTAGAAAAAAACCCAAGCTTGTTATTAGGCTTAGTGGACTCGTCACTACCAACTAAAAAATATTTAAATATCACACTGACCCTCTGGGTGGCTCACGAGGGCAGGACCTTATGGTCATGTATTCTAATACAGGCAAAGACACTCTGAGGAAGCACTCAATGTCAATTCCCCCGATGGTTATGCAGTGTTATTATAGACCATATGAGGAAGTACTTACATCTAATTCCCCCTTTAGACTTGATTCGATAAAACATCAGACCCTCTGAAAGAGCACAAAGTCAATCTCCCTTATGGTCTCGTATTGGTAATAGTTTAAACATACCCTCTGAAGAATCAGTCAATGTCAATTCCCCATATGGTCTTATTACACCAAGTTCCCACAGCCCTGTGTAAAGAAATCATACGTAAACGATTTGTAGCATCCATAAGTATGTTCAATGACTACACGGATAATAGCTACAATGCATCAAAATCTTTTAAACATTAGACAATACATGCAATCAATTATAACAAGAAATGAAAACTGTAACACCCCGAGATTTTATGAAAAATAGTCTTTTTAATTTCATTAATGTCTTGTGTTGTACGCTACACCAAAAGGAGCTTTCACAACACGCATCCTTGACTTTCCTTTCAATACACACAATCACGACCTTCCTTGATAGCGTGTGTAGTACGCAATACCGAGTTTCACTAAACAACGATGTGCTATTAAAATATTATTAAAACTAGCCGTTATGAATAGTAATAACCACTTTTTGAAATTTTGTAAATTTTATTTTTCAAAATGGACTTCATTTTTGGATTCATAATATCGAAATTAGCTTAGGGTGAAATTTTGGTACTTTTCGGATAACTTTCATATTCTGATCAATAGTGAAAATTACTAAATTTTAATTAAAAACAACATTTTTAATAGAAATAATTAATAGTGATAAATTATTAATTTGAGTGGTTTTAAAGTATATTTAGAATATATTTTTAGAATTTAATACAATGTTGGTCATTGGATGTAATTTCACATTTAAACCAGTTATAAACTAGTGTCAATCTTTTGATAGTTATTATCTCTTAAAAACACGCTATTTGTTTTGACAACGAGAATTAATTTTTAAATTAGTTAATGCAACTGATATGTTTTGAATTTGGTAAAATAGACATCATTTTTGAGTGCATAATATCAAATATAGCTTAGGCCTAATTTTTGGTATTTTTCTGAAAACTTTCAATTTTCGATGAATAGTGAAACCACTAAGTGGTAGTAAAAAAAAGGAATTGTTCATAAAACTTAATTTTACCACTTCTGTGGGGGGAATTTCGAAAATCCGAGAGATACGGTTAATATCAAGGACTAAAATGTGGTTCAATGAGATGAAAATAATTTTTGGTGAATAGTAACTTTTTACTTTTTTTTACCACGGTTAAAAGTAAATAGGGTAATTAAGGGTAAAGATGATATTATTATTACCCTAACACATGTCCTAATTCTATTGTATAAGTGTAATTCGACCAAAAAAAACTTAGGAATAAAATATGACCATTTAGGCTCACTTGGATTAGATTAGGACATTTATTATTAATTTATTTAAAGAAGGGTTAAAAGAGTTAAAATCAAAGTTTATTTACTAAAACATTTTTAATATGGGGTTATACATAAGATAAATTCGACTATAAATATTCATTAGAAAGATAAAATGATTTCCTACATAATGATATTTTATTTGTAATTTTTAGACATTAAATAATTTAATTTATTTATGACACAACTATGATGCAGTAATTATCTTATTAAAGACATATTGACATAATTGATGTTATAAATACCCAAATAAATATAATTTGAGACTTTTTATGACTTAAACTAATTTTCTAGGTTAATATGACATTTTAGTATTGATTTAATTAATTTTTTTCAAACTTATCATTCTGTTATGATTTTCACAAAAATCAATTACTAAATAGTGTCAAAATTGACATAAAATAGTTTTTAAAACAAATATTATATTATTAATTGTTATTTTATTCCTAAAAATCTACGGTTCGGCAAAATGACTTATATAAGGTTATATATATTAATAATAAACAATTTGGGGTTCGTTTGTCTTCTTATAGTAAGTTTATTAACCATATAGTGTAAGAACACAAGAAGACACGGTAAAAGTAAAATTATTTAACTTAATGTTAAATCTAAATGATAAGGTTAAAATAGGAACCTAAACTTGTCTAAATTCAATTGGATGGGATTATTTGACCCATCCCCACCTTAGAGTCGAAATAAATCAATTTGGTTCTATTTAAAACCGAACTTGACTTTATAATAAAATAATATTTTTAGTTATTCCAAAGGTGCCCCTCTCCTCCTTTATAAAAGGGCACCTCCTACCTCTCTTCCTCACACAACTTTGAGCCTTCAATCTTGGCCAAACCCTGCCAAATTATCTTCTCCACTTCTCTATCAACATCCTAGAGGTTCTGGTCTTCCTCAAAGACCAAATTTAGTGCCCTAAGAGGAGGTCTCAAAGAGGCGCTTCAAAGAAGAGGTAATTTCTGTTACCGATTCTTTCACCTTTATTTCTTCTTCCACTTCTTCTTATTAGGTTGTTTTATTATGAAGTAATAACATCAGTATCACTCATATACGGATATTTTATTATAAGTATGAAACAATCCTATTTCATCATCTATCCATCCTACGGAAAACGAAATCACCGCGCGTGCGTACGTACGGAATACCGTCTCCACGCCGCGGTGAAATCTATTTTCCACCACCGCCTTACTTGGATGGGTAAAATGGTGTAAATAATGACTATATATTATTATTATAATGTGATATTGATACTGAAATAGTATACATACACTTCAACACAAGTTCACGAACATGAGAACGATATCATCGCTCGTGCGTACGTACGGACTACCGTCTCCACGACGCGATCAGATTCATTCTCCATGTTAACCATTTAAGAATGATTATAAAGTATATATAAGAAATAATAATTAAATATATGACATTATAAAGCTACTGGATTTATGTATATATGCATGTCATCTACTTACTTCCATTCAAGATAATAAGGAAAGGAAAACAGCGTTCATGCGTACGTACGGACTACCGTCTCCATGAACGGTGTGTTTCATTTCATTTATCTATCTATTATATATATATATATACTGAATATATATAATATATAAATCATGTTTTATATTCTGGAAGTACGTAAACCATGATATAAGTAATAATAATGTCAAGAACAACAAGTCCAAACACCTACGATAAATGAAACGATTTTACCCAAAACGCTTCTTTAACATGGAATTTACAAAAGAACGGGTAATATAAAGTCATAAGTGAACCATATATGATATAATAACAATGAATATGATTCTGTAATAAGTTAATGACATTATTTAAATCATTATACAGGAGGTTCGGATACTTACAAAGCATATCAGACATAAGGTAAGGGAAATGTCACAATCTCATTTTTATCCGAGATTGTTTATACTTTGGTATTTACTGGGGTGTATTTTATCATCCACATCCATGTTCCCTCAATATGTAATATTATTTCCATCCTTCTACAATAGTTTATATCCAATTTTACCCTTCGGTAAGTTTTTTGTAAAAGATATGAAAGGAATCTTTTGTCGTTTTTTGTACGAGGTACTTTTTGACTTTTCTGACAAAAGTACAAATAATGTTTTTTTAAACTTATACGACATGAATGTATTTTTAAATCATTATTTCCAAGAGGCTTCCTTTACAATTTTTCATGTTTATTTTTAATCAACTTCTTTTAGTTTAGAATTGTACGACATGTTAAGAAAGGAAAAGTGTTTTTAAAGCAGAAAGTATATTTTCCTCAAGAATGGAGTTCATGTGTTTTATCAAAATTATTTTCCATCTAAGATAATATAGGGTTCTGTTTCTATCCCTATTATTGCATGGATTTGATTATATTGTGATGGAAATATTTTTATGAATTCCTTTATCTTATATGAATTGTTTTATGATTTCATGATGTTTAAGATTCCCATTTTTATTTCCTGGGTTATGTAATGATGTATGATTTATGATTTTGTGGCACACATAAGAATGGTATCATTATGAGATGGGTGGGACCAATATCTCCCTCCAATGCATTGGGTAAAAATTTTATATCTCATGAGATAGACATGGATGGAATGGTAGGTTATACCGGTTCAGTGAAACAGGACTGAAATGAGGGTTACTCGATTTCAGAAAGGGACTTTGTCCACTAAGATAGTCTTGGCAATGAGTCTTGACTAACAAGAAATGATTCTCTATGATTATGTGTGTATTCCACAAAGTTTCATGTTTTAAGTTATGATTATTGTGATTACATTTCACTGCCATGATTTATCCCATGTTATGAAATTATGATCTCTTTTGCAGGATAAGATTTCCAAAAGTTTTGTGCTTATGTATATGATGTGATTGATATTTCTTTTGTTTACCCTTACTGAGCATTTGAGCTCACCCTTTTATGTTTTCTTTTCCCCAGGATATAAAGAAAGGTTTTAGGTATAATAAAAAGGAAGATCTTTATGGGAGATGTTGAAGATCTTTCACCAGGATTAGAGGATTATATTCTGAGTTTCTAAAGACACTAAACTATTACGGTCCTTGTGTGTGTGTTTTTGTTATGTACTAAGTATTCCGCAAATGTAATGTAATGTCAATGTACGTCAAGATACGGGTCTCTACCGTTGGTATCAGAGGAAAGGTTTAGTCAACCTTTGGAAACTAGGATGCGAAAACGTTAGTGAGATCCCTAGAGATATTTCTAAGGTATGTCTAGGGATGCCTCTAAGGATAAGTATATGTATAGGATATAGTCCTAGAACTATGGTAACGATATTAGATTAAACCAAAGATGTTAGATATTGAAGTTACTCCCCTTTATTATGATTTTTTCCTCTCACACTAATCTTTTTGGGTTTTAGAAAATGGATGGAAACAAGATGATTCACGATAATGGAGGATATGATGGACAATGGAATGATATTCTTCATGAGAAACCAAATGAAATGGGATTTTGAAGTCCAAACATCATTATTATGCCGAATCAGCAATCTCATAATATGATCAATAATGTAAAATTTGGTAAGTTTCCTGACTCGGCTAATAAGAGAAAGATGGAGTTTCATAATGATCATAGAGGAAAGAAAGTTCAATTTCCCCTATGTAAATCATGTGGGAAGAGTCATCAAGGAGAATGTTTCAAAGGAACTTGAAGATGCTTTGGGTGTGGAAAAGAAGGACACAAAGCCAGTAAGTGTAAAGGAAAATGTTCAGTTAACACCAGGGATGAGGATAATGGTATTGCTACAACATCAACAATGGTTAAATGTTTTAAATGTGGAATGTACGGGCATTAGGAAAACCAATGCCCTAAGGGAAAGTCTCATGAAGAGAATAAGTACGGCCGTATGGGTAGTATTTATGTTGATGATGATGAAGAGACTACAAATGATATGTGAGATGAAAGAATTGTTGAAGCTCGGTCAATGGTTTAAGAAGGTAGTGGAATGATTACATGTTTATCAAGTGTAATTTTGTATAAAGAATCTCATGGTACTAAGGAATAAAGAGACATCTAAGGATTGTTACATTGTTGTATTTCCTTGAGTTTTGAAAGTGTGTGATTAATGCTATCAGTATCCATGAAAGGTTATTCATATATTTTTGGAATGAAGATGATATGCGCATAATGAAGGGATACAGAGAAAATTAAATGTTTGATAGTATTCATGAGCTCATGACTGATATAAGGAGAAGGTTATATCATGGTTTGAGTATATAGAATTTTGAGGATTTTGGTATGTGGAAAGAGTTAACTTTTAACAGCACTCATGTTTTCAATAAGGTTCAATGGGTATTCAAGAGAGTACATGATTAAGGCCTTTGAATGTTTGGAATGTGACCAACAAGACATATCTTATGATATATGGGGATCAACGATGGTATTAAATCTCTGGTAATCATTTTCACTATATTATGAGAGTGGAATGCAGTATTATGGATAAGCCTAAAGATTGGAATGGATTATGTTGGACATAAGTTAGTATTGTTGATGGGATGTTATAGTAATATAGCTTTAGAAAAAGGACAACCTGCAGGATGGGCGACAGCCCATCGCTTCGGACAAGGCTGTGGGAATCGAACCCACAACCGAAATGCGACTGGCCTTTATCGCCTACCACTGGCCTACAGGAAGTCCCTGTTTAGTAGAAACTAGTTTTATTTTATTAAGCGGTATGATATATGAAGTATAAGTTCATTTTTGGAACCATATACGATTAATCTAACCATAAGATGAACTTATAACTTTTCAAACCTTTTGTTTGAGACAGATGGAATGACCTGTCATTCTATCACATGATCTGCTAACACTTCACGAATAACAAATTAAACTTCATTTATTTATGAGATGAAGTGGAAATTGTTCAAGGCACTAACAATAGTGAGACTGTACCAAAATAAAGTAAGTATTTATTCTAATTCAAATTCTTCAACTTTAGGGAAACAATCTTAAAAACCAAAAATGTTGTCCTAGTGATCTTATATCCGATGAATCAGATGGTACCCTAGATCATCACAAATTTATGGCTTTGTGATTGTTGGCTTTTTCATAGCCATGTCCTCTACCACTCTCCATCAGAACATGATGGTTATATTTCTCTTCCATGTCCATATTTTCACCTATGTTCTCCTATGTGGATACCCAATGATTAGTTAACTTGGGTAACCATTACGTTTTATACTTTAGTTTTTAAAGATAAGTTTTGGTGTTCCTTTTTATGATGTGGGTTTCTATCAAAGAAACTTTCAAATAGTAAACCATTTATAACCCCGACGAATTTCGAGGGCGAAATTCATTTTAAGGGGGGTAGAATGTAACACCCCGAGATTTTATGAAAAATATTCCTTTTAATTTCATTAATGTCTTGTGTTGTACGCTACACCAAAAGAAGTTTGCACAACACGCATCCTTGACTTTCCTTTCATTACACGCAATCACGACCTTCCTTGATAGCGTGTGTAGTACGCAATACCGAGTTTCACTAAACAACGATATGCTATTAAAATATTATTAAAACTAGCCGTTATGAATAGTAATAACCACTTTTTGAAATTTTATAAATTTTATTTTTCAAAATGGACTTAATTTTTGGATTCAGAATATCGAAATTATCTTAGGGTGAAATTTTGGTACTTTTCGGATAACTTTCATATTCTGATCAATAGTGAAAATTACTAAATTTTAATTAAAAACAACTTTTTAATAGAAATAATTAAAAGTGATAAATTATTAATTTGAGTGGTTTTAAAGTATATTTAGAATATATTTTTACAATTTAATACAATGTTGGTCATTGGATGTAATTTCACATTTAAACCAGTTATAAACTAGTGTCAATCTTTTGATAGTTTTTATCTCTTAAAAACACGCTATTTGTTTTGACGATGAGAATTAATTTTTAAATTAGTTAACGCAACTGATATGTTTTGAATTTGGTAAATTAGACATCATTTTTTAGTTCATAATATCAAATATAGCTTGGGCCTAATTTTTGGTATTTTTCTGAAAACTTTCAATTTTCGATGAATAGTGAAACCACTAAGTGGAAGTTAAAAAAATTGAATTGTTCATAAAACTTAATTTTACCGCTTTTGTGAGTGGAATTTAGAAAATCCGAGAGACACGGTTAATATCAAGGACTAAAATGTGGTTCAATGAGATGAAAATAATTTTTGGTGAATAGTAACTTTATACTTTTTTTTACCACGGTTAAAAGTAAATAGGGTAATTAAGGGTAAAGATGATTTTATTATTACCCTAACACATGTCCTAATTTTATTGGATAAGTGTAATTCAACCAAAAACAAACTTAGGAATAAAATATGACCATTTAGGCCCACTTGGATTAGATTAGGACATTTATTATTAATTTATTTAAAGAAGGGTTAAAAGAGTTAAAATCAAAGTTTATTTACTAAAACATTTTTAATATGGGGTTATACATAAGATAAATTCGACTATAAATATTCATTAGAAATCTAAAAAGATTTCCTATATAATGGTATTTTATTTGTAATTTTTAGACATTAAATAATTTAATTTATTTATGACACAACGATGATGCAGTAATTATATTATTAATGAAATATTGACATAATTGATGTTATAAATACCCAAATAAATATAATTTGAGACTTTTTATGAATTAAACTAATTTTATAGGTTAATATGACATGTTATAATTGATTTAATTAATTTTTTTCTAACTTATCATTCTGTTATGATTTTCAAAAAAATCAATTACTAAATAGTGTCAAAATTGACATAAAATAGTTTTTAAAACAAATATTATATTATTAATTGTTATTTTATTCCTAAAAATCTAAGGTTAGTCCAAATGACTTATATAAGGTTATATATATTAATAATAAACAATTTGGGGTTCGTTTGGATTCTTATAGTATGTTTATTAACCTTATAGTGTTAGAACACAAGAAGACACGGTAAAAGTAAAATTATTTAACTTAATGTTAAATCTAAATTATAAGGTTAAAATTGGAACCTAAACTTGTATAAATTCTATTGGATGAGAGTATTTCGACCCGTACCCACCTTAGCCTAGAAATAAATCAATTTGGAGCTATTTAAAACCAACGTGACTTTATAATAAAATAATATTTTTAGTTATTCCAAAGGTGCCCCTCTCCTCCCTTATAAAAGGGCACCTCCTCCCTCTCTTCCTCGCACAACTTTGAGCCTTCAAGCTCGTCCAAACCCAGACAAATTCTCTTATCCACTTCCCTAGAAACATCCTAGAGGTTCTGGTCTTCATCAAAGACCAATTTTAGTGCCCTAAGAGGAGGTCTCAAAGAGGCGCTTCAAAGAAGAGGTAATTTCTGTTACCGATTCTTTCACCTTTATTTCTTCTTCCACTTCTTATTCTTAGGTTGTTTCATTATGAAGTAATATCATAAGTATCACTCATATACTGATATGTTATTATAAGTACGAAACAATCCTATTTCACCATCTATCCGTCCAACAGAAAATGAAATCACCGCGCGTGCGTACGTACGGAATACCGTCTCCACGCCGTGGTGAAATCTATTTTCCACCACCACCTTACTTGGATGGGTAAAATGGTGTAAATAATAACTATATATGATTATTATAAAGTGATATTGATACTTAAATAGTATACATACACTTAAACACAAGTTCACGAACATGAGAACGATATCATCGCTCGTGCGTACGTACGGACTACCGTCTCCAAGACGCGATCAGATTCATTCTCCATGTTAACCATTTAAGAATGATTATAAAGTATTTATAAGAAATAATAATTAAATATATGTCATTATAAAGCTACTGGATTTATGTATATATGAATGTCATCTACTTACTTCCATTCAAGATAATAAGGAAAGGAAAACAGCGTTCATGCGTACGTACGGACTACCGTCTCCATGAACGGTGTGTTTCATTTCATTTATCTATATATTATATATATATTTATACTGAATATATATGATATATAAATCATGGTTTATATTCTGTAAGTAAGTAAATCATGATATAAGTAATAATAATGTCAAGAACAACAAGTCCAAACACCTACGATAAATGAAACGATTTTACCCAAAACGCTTCTTTAACATGGAATTTACAAAAGAAAGGGTAATATAAAGTCATAAGTGAACCATATATGATATAATAACAATGAATATGATTATTTAATAAGTTAATGAAATTATTTAAATCATTATACAGGAGTTTCGGATACGTACAAAGCATATCAGACATAAGGTAAGGGAAATGTCACAATCTCATTTTTATCCGAGATTGTTTATACTTTGGTATTTAATGGGGTGTATTTTATCATCCACATCCATGTTCCATAAATATGTAATATTATTTCAATCCTCCTACAATAGTTTATATCCAATTTTACCCTTTAGTAAGATTTTTTTAAAAGATATGAAATGAATCTTTTGTCGTTTTTCGTACGAGGAACTTTTTGACTTTTCTGACAAAAGTACGAAGAATGTTTTTTTAACTTATACGGCATGAATAGATTTTTAAAACATTATTTCCAAGAGGCATCCTTTACAAGTTTTCAAGTTTATTTTTAATCAAATTCTTTTAGTTTAGAATTGTACGACATGTTAAGAAAGGAAAGGTGTTTTTAAAGCAGAAAGGATATTTTTTTCAAGAATGGAGTTCAAGTGTTTTATCAAAATTATTTTCCATCTAAGATAATATAGGGTTCTGTTTCTTTCCCTATTATTACATGGATTTTATTATATTTTGATGGAAATATTTTTATGAATTCCTTTATCTTATATGAATTGTTTTATGATGTCATGATGTTTAAGATTCCCATTTTTATTACATGGGTTATGCAATGATGTATGATTTATGATTTTGTGGCACACATAAGAATGGTATCATTATGAGATGGGTGTGACCTATATCTCCCTCCAATGCATTGGGTAAAGATTTTATATCTCATGATATAGACATGGATGGAATGGTATTTTATACCGGTTCAGTGAAACAGGACTGAAACGAGGGTTACTCGATTTCAGAAATGGACTTTGTCCACTAAGATAGTCTTGGCAATGAGTCTTGACTAACAAGAAATGATTCTCTTTGATTATGTGTGTATGACACAAAGTTTCATGTTTTAAGTTATGATTATTGTGATTACATTTCACTACCATGATTTATCCCAGGTTATGAAATTATGATCTCTTTTGCAGGATAAGATTTCCAAATGTTATGTGCTTATGTATATGATGTGATTGATATTTCTTTTGTTTACCCTTAGTGAGCATTTGAGCTCACCCTTTTATGTTTTCTTTTCCCCAGGATATAAATAAAGGTTTTAGGTATAATAAAAAGGAAGATCTTTATGGGAGATGTTGAAGATCTTTCAACCGTGCACAAACCGTGCGCACCTGCACAACCTCCATAAAAAACCCACTTTCTCTCAAAAATGTCCAAAAAAGAAAAACATACATGAAGGGAAGGTCTGGGTTTTTACAAACTTCCCCCCATAAAGAAATTCATCCCCGAATTTCCCTAGAAAGGTGCAGAAGAGGAAGATACCACGAACAACTCTGGCCACTGTGATCACATATCAGCCTCCCTCTCCCAAGCCTCTTCTTGTACATGACCGTGCTTCCATATCACCCGTACCAGAGGAACAGACCAGCCACGAAGAACCTTTGCACTACGATCAACAATCCTGAGAGGATGCTCCTCGAATAATGCATCCTATTCCAACTCAACCTCCTCGGGTTGAAAAACATGAGACGGGTCTGAGAAATACAATCGAAGCTGAGAAATATGGAAGACGTCGTGCATAGACTAGTACCTCTGAGGTAACTGAAACTTATAAGCAACCAGACTGACTCTCTCCAGAACCTCAAACGGCCCGACATACCTCTGTGAAAGCTTCCCCTTTCTTCTGATCCTCTTATTTCCTAACCTTGGGGTAACACATAGGAAAACCTGATCTCCAACCTTGAACTCCAAAGGTCATCTCTACTGATCCGCATATGATTTCTACTGAGACTGTGTAGTAGTCGTCCTCTTCCGAATCAGCTCCACTTGCTCTGTGGTCTCCGTAACAGGATGAGGTCTCAGCATAACTACCTCTCTGGCCTCCAAACAAAACAAGGTTTGATCGGCAAGGCCTACCGTACAAAGCCTCATAAGGTTCCATCTGAATAGTTGCTTCAAAACAATTATTGTAGGGAAAATCCACTAGAGGTATATGTCTCTCCCAAAAACTTCAAAAAACTAGGATACAAGCTCCGAGCATGTCCTCAAGCACATGAATCGTGCGCTCTGACTGGCCATCTGTCTTGGGATGGTAATTTGTACTCAGAAGTACCTGTGAACCCATAGCCCTCTGTAGCCCTTTCTAGAAATGTGACATAAATCGGGCATCCCTATATGAAACAATAGAACTTGGAACCCCATGCAAGACTACAATCTCACGGATGTACAACCATCCAAGCTCATCTACACCAAATGTCTCCTTAATCGGCAAGAAGTGGGAAACCTTCATGAGCCTATCAACCAAAACCCAGACCGTATCACTCCCTCGAGGAGATCTTGGTAAACCTGTCACGATGTCCATCACAACATCATTCCATTTCCACTCATGAATGGGTAACTTCTGTAAAATCCCTGCCTATAGCCGATGCTCCACCTTCACCTGCTGACTAGTGGAACACTTCCTAACAAAACCAACCACATCCTTCTTCATACCCGGCCACCAATACTAACGATGTAAGTCTCGATACATCTACATGGCACCAGGATGAACTGCCCAAGATGAATCATGAAACTCATGCATCAACTTCTCACAT
This sequence comes from Viscum album, assembly GCA_963277665.1. Lineage (NCBI taxonomy): Eukaryota > Viridiplantae > Streptophyta > Magnoliopsida > Santalales > Viscaceae > Viscum > Viscum album. Next base: position 482,141,857 of record OY728162.1, read on the forward strand.
ATGTCTAGTGAAACCCATATGCAACCATGAAAGCGTAACACCTCATATTCACCCATTGTCCACCCCGGAGTAGGGTCTCCACCTGACATATCCTCTCGTAGGACTAGGGCTTCTGAGTCTGATAGCTGCCTCATTCAAACTCGATCCAAAAGAGTAGAGGTAACAGCTATAGAAGAAAAAACATTCAGTCCCTGTCTGTCATGCACCTCCAAATGCATCTCAGAGAACAGGTCCATAAGCAGCCACTCGCTGCTGGCCTTCGGAACTTCCTACAATTGAGTCCTTATACTCATTGTGTCTACCACAACATTGCCTTTCCCAGGCGTATAAGCCATTTCAATGTCGAAAGACTATAGGTACTCAACCCACCTCTGCTATTTCAGATTCAAGTCACGCTGCATGAAGATATACTTGAGGCTCTTGTGGCCAGTATATACCACAAAATTCTCTCCTAGGCGGTAATGTCTCCAACAACGCAAGCCATGAACAACTGCAGCTAACTCCGGATCGTGCGTAGGATAATTCCTCTCATGTAGCATCAACTGACGAGATCCGTACGCAACAACATGATCCTCCTACATAAGCACTTATCCAAGCCCAGTGCCAGATGCCTCACAGAAAATGGTACAACTCTTTCCCGGCTCTGGAAAAACTATGATCGGTGCTGAATTCAATCTCCCGTTCAGCTCCTGAAAGGCTGAATCACAAGCTTTTGACCAAACCTACTTCACCCCTTTATTAGTCCAATCCCATCAACGGTGCTGCTAAGCAGGATAAGTCTTGTAGAAACCGCCTGTAGTAACCAGCCAACCCCATGAAACTCCGTACCTCGAAGACATTATTCGGCTCCTCCTAGGTAACTACTTCTCTCACCTTTTTTGGGTCTACTGATACTCCTGTCTGTGATATGACATGACCTAGGAAGTGTATCTCATCCATCCATAAGTGGAACTTTGTAGAGATTACCATATAACTGATGCTCCCCAGTGTACTCAAAATGATCTCAAGATGGGTAGCATGGTTGTGTCAAGTGTGAGAGTACACCAAGATATCATCCCATGAAAACCACCATGAAGGAATCCAAGTAAGGATGGAAAAATCTGTTAATCAATGCAATGAAAACTGATGGCGTGTTCGTGAGACTGAACAACATAACCAAATACTCATACAGACCATACATGCTTCGAAAGGCCGTAAGAGGTATATCAGATGGTCTGACACGCAACTAGTGATAGCCGGATCTCAAGTCGATCTTCGAGAACACTCTAGAACCTCGAAGCTTATCAAAGAGATCATCTATCCATGAAAAGGGATATTGGTTCTTTACATCAACCGGTTTAGAATCCAACAATCCACACGAAGCCACAAGGTTCCATCTACCTTCTTCGCAAATAAGACAGGAAAACCCCAAGGAGAAGTATTGGGTTGGATAAAACCATTTTCTTGCGACTCCTCCAACTGATTCTTGAGGTCATCAACTCAGGCGTAGCCATCCTATAATGAGGTATGGATACTGGTGTTGCTCCTGGAACAAGTTCGATAGAGAATTCTACCTCTCGCTCTGGAGGCAACCCTGAAAAGTCTTCTGGAAATACATCTAGAAAGCGATCAACCACTGTAGGAAAATCTATATGAAAAGTCCACTGGCCATCCAGATATAAGTCAGAAATCGGGGATGTAACACCACCCAACCCATGATGCTCTGGTCCAGCTCTGCTCGCCTGGACATCGCATTCTCCTTGTGATGAAAAGATCTGCCCTCCGGCGATGTGAAAACTCACCCGACGATGATAACAATCAACAAAGGCCTGGAAGGAACTAACCAGTCCATCCCAAGAATGAAATCATAGCCTGTCATCTCTAAAGCATAATGATTCCACGAAAAACGACACCCTACCAACCTCAAGGGGGCAGTCTAAGCACTAACACACGCTAGCAGTACTAATTCCCAAGGGAGTGTCTAACGTCATCATATCCTCAAAGGTATAAATAGAAAGTATAAGGCTTTCAAAGTATGCACAAAAATAAATCTACGAGAAGCTCCTATATCGAAAAGTGTTGAGGATAAAACTGAGGCTACTAAGATCATACCTCATACTGTAGAAGGTCCAGGATCCTGCTCCTGATGAATCTGCTCTACCGCATATGTTTGGCCTCTACCGCGGCCCTGTGTAGTAGCCTGAGATCCCTGAGCTGATCCTCCCTAAGCCTAACCACCACTTACATGGCCTCTACCCTGGCCTAAACAACCTGAAAAACTACATCCCTAGTCTGTTGTGGAACTGGTAACCAGCTCTTGTACGCAGAGTCGAAACATATCCTCCTTCACTAGCCACTGGAAGAAGAACCTTGCAAAACCACTGCAGATGACCCATCTTGCTGCAAGAACGTCACTCCACTGGGTCTCTCGGGAACTGTGGCTTCTTATGCCCATCCTTCCCACACCAGTAGCGCAAGACCTTACTACCTAAAAGAACATCCCACCTCCTCTAGTCACCTCACGAAGACTCCCGGTTGCACTTCCTGCTATGAGTAGGAAAAGCACTAACTCTTAACCGCCCTGGCTCACTGCTTCAGTATCCCTCAGATTCTTCTCTGTGATCAATTCCTGGTTGACTATCAAAGAAATAGAAGTCAACAGGAAGACATTCCCCTGTGATATGGTCTCTGGTCTGAGTCCCTCCTCAAACTTCCTTGCTAAGAACATATCGTCATTCCCCAAAACTGGAGTGAAACGCTATAATCTATGAAGTGAGAGGAATACTCCATAACTGATAGAGCACCCTGTTGATGTTTCATAAAATCTCTAGCTCTTTCCTCCCTTAGCATTTCCGGATAGAAGTAGTCATAGAACGTACGCTGAAACTTGTCCTAAGAAACTATCTGATGACGCACTGCATGAGAGACTACATCCCACCACCTCTTAGTGGAATCTCGTAGAATGTATGTGGTGAGCTTCACCCTCTGTCTGGGGGTGTCTCGAGATGATCAAAGATGGAAACCATCGCTTAAAACCAAGATTCAGCAACCTGAGGTCCTCCATACCCTTAGAAGGTGGGAGGATGCTGCTGTTGGAAGACTCGCATAAGCTCTGTCATAGACTGGGCAGGTTGCTGAGCTCCCTGAAAGGTCTGCATGAACCTCATGAATCCCTCACGGAACTGTGCATCTGCACCAGTGTCCGAGATAACTGTCGGTGCCATATCTGGCGTATGATCATTGTCAGATCTCTGACGTGTAATGGGAGGTCGTCTTGGCGGCATGACTCTGTAACGTCAAAAGAACACATTTATTAATGATGAACATTGTTGCAACTTAAGAGAGTAAAATGTGAACATGAGAGAGAAACCATATAATATGGGGAAAAACATGACTACATGGCATGCAGTAACCCCTTTTTCCTCCCTTCCAGGTTACTCATACACGTCTTGGAACACGGAAGTGAATCACGTGGTGTATACATGAAAGTACACAGTGTGTGGCCAGGAAAAGTAGATCCTTGTGAACAGAATAACACATGGCATGTGTTAATAAGACCACACGCCATGTTTCCTTTGTTTCTAGGCAGTAACCACAATAATCTTCCCCCAACCATGGAAAAACACTAAAAACTAGCATCTTTGTGTCAAATTCCGATATGTGGGGGCCCATACTCCTCAAGGATCAAATCATGACATCATAACAATGCGTATAACGAGTAAACAGTATAACAATCCCATGATGCACCAAATTCCGATCCTCGAGGGCCCATAACACCTCTAAGACCAAAGCATGTAATCCATGCTAAATAATTTGTAAAATAAACAATACCCTCTCAGCACAACATGTATCTTTATCATAGTATCTATCACAATAGTATGAATAATCTATCAAGGAATCTATCACAACAACATTCAATTTATAATGTAATTTAGATGGCATGGTAAAATGCATGACATGTGATTTTCTAACCAGTTCCTATATGATGCATGAGATGTCATACCCTCATCTCATTGGGTTTCAAAAAACAGAACCACCATCATATAAACTGTAACCGAACAAAACAAGTGCATCACCCAACTGTGAAATATAGTCAACTGTAACACTTGCAAAAACTGAAAATTACAATTATGAGGAATTATGGCTTTTACCTATACATGAGTTAATTACTCCGGGGTAGAGTTAATTACCAACTACCTATTCCTTCCCTATTCTTGCCTATTGTCACCAAATAGTGAGGCAATAGAAAGAAAGAAAACTCCTTTGATACCACTATGTAACAACCTGGATCTGGAGCCACTCAACTGGTGCCCCGTACCCAGTTCCCCACATGACCTCAAGTGCGTTTCCCCAAATGCCAGAGGCTGCTGACTAGTAGTGAGGGCCTTGGTTAGTTAGTGGGGAAACTATGCCCTCATTCGGTAAAGTATACAATGGAAGGATAAACATAAAAGAATGGAGGAAGTAGTAAACAACATACAATCTCTTAACTAAATAGTGGAAGAAATGTGTAATATAATAATTATGGAGCATGGTACTTGTATCTATGGAAAGCAGAAAACAAAAAAACTTTCTAAAATATAACTGAAACAAAGTACTAATATAAACAGTGACTCCAGTAGCATCGCAAGGCTATGTTCGGTCTCATGCTCTCCAATTCCAATGAGCAATCCAATTACCCGAAGTAGAAGGGCCACAATCCCTATCCACACGTGCAACCATGTAATCTATTTGGGTCGAAAAGCAGGACCCAAACAAGGTGTGAGGCTAATCCCAGTGGGCAACCACTATAAGATCTGTGCCCTACTGTTAGTGAGCAATATAGCAAAGCAATATAAATGAAAGCAACAGAGAGACATGAGTACACTAAAGTAAACAATCCTAAAATTCTTTATTTACATTTATTTATTAATTTAATTCAATAATTTAATTATCAATCAAGGAATCTTGCAAATTGATCTATATCCCAATTGCATAGCAAGTAACACAGCAGGTATCTCAGCAGACTACCTAACAACAAGCAGTATAAACCCGAGCCTGTTCATTGGCTTGGTGGACTCATCACTACAAACCAAAAAATATATAAATATCACACTGACCCTCTGGGTGGCTCACGTGGAAGGCCCTTATGGTCAAGTATTCTAATATAGTCAAAGACACTCAGAGGAAGCACTCAATGTCAATTCCCCCTATGGTATTGCAGCATTATTACAGACTCACTAAGGAAGCACTAATGTTTAATTCCCACTTTAGTCTCGATTCGATAAAACATAAGACCCTCTGAGAGAGCACAATGTCAATCCCCCTTATGGTCTCGTAATTGGTAATATATTAAACAAACCCTCTGAGGAAGCACTCAACGTCAATTACCCCTATGGTCTTATTACACCAGGATCATGCAACCCTTTGTAAAGAAATTGTTCGTAAATGATTCATAGTAGCCCTATGTATGTTCAACGACTAATTGGCTAACAGGTACAATGCATCAAAATATTTTAAAAAAATAGGCAATACATGCAATGAATTATAACAAGAAAGGAAAACAATGCAACAAGGTCTTCCTCACCTGCAACCTAAGCCAAAAAATGATAAACAACCAAACAAGGGAAAACACCCATAGGGTGATCCACAACAAGCAATACAGTTTCTAAAATTATCAATTAACCTCAAGATTACAAGCAATCTAAGGCCATTTAACATTTGGATAAAATCACTAACCTGAGATACCCGAAACATGGAAACCTGGAGCCTTTTCACAAAACTCAAGACTATAAACGTAAGGCAAAAAACCACCTACCCTTAGGGTTTTGACGAAACGATCCACAAACGACCGCACCCAAAACCCAGCAGCAGCTTCACGAGAAATGCTCTACAACTCCTTCCCTAGCATACAAAAGCCTTAGAATCATCAAACAAGGCAACCCCAACACTAGATCTACATAAAACAATTGTAGATCTAGAAAACATGGACAGAGAGAAGGGAAGATCTAGAGAAAACCAAAGAGAAACCAAAAGAGAGACTTACCCGAGAAGAATTGCCTTCTATCCACCAAGAAAACCATTCGATTCGGCACCAAATGAGTGGGAGCGCTCCTTCAACCATTGATAACCCAAAATACCAAGTGAGGCTCGAGTGGGAGGAGGAATGGAGGAGTAATGAGAAATCCCGGGTGGCCCGAGTCTTAAAAACCCTAATTTTAAGTGGTCGCACAGTTAACCCGCACGGTTTGGAAAACCGTGCGGTTCTCACTACCTTCTCCTGGAACCTCTCATGATTTTTCTCGCACGGTTTGAAAAACAATGCATAGACCTTGCGGAGCCCAATACCCAGGGTGTGTGGTTCTCTGGGCTAGCCACAGGGTTGGAAAAACCGTGTGCCAACCGTGCGCAAACTGTGCGCACCTGCACAACCTCCAGAAAAAACCCTCTTTCTCTCAAAAATTACCAAAAAATAAAAACATACCTGAAGGGATGGTCCGGGTTCTTACATTATCCATCATATTAGATTTTTCCATTATTTTTAGAATTCATCTGATCAACAGAATAATTATAGTATGCATTCTCATGTTTTTTTTCCTTTGGTTCTCCAAAAATAGTTTAGATAAATGTTCAACGAGATCAAAAATTTGGCTTTTAAATTATTAACTTCATCTAAGTCTATATTCTTTTCCATTTCATTATCTTTCAGTTTTTTGCAATTCTTGACATGAGAATCATTAATCTCCCTGTAATATGTGGCCACATCAACAAGCCTTTTATTTAATCCATTTACCTTATTGACTTCAATTTCTTCCACTTGGATCGTGATATCTTTTGAGTTAATTTATTAATCCAATTTCTAAACCAATTCCTTTGTTTCATGGAAAAAATACACTTTTTCCATACATGAATTTTCTTCAGCATCACATGTTCCATCTCCAAATGGAATATTAGGTTCTTCAATCATTCATATAGCATCATTGGGTGAGTATATTTTTTTGTCTGACACATCCAAACTATTCTTTAGTAAATTTTTTGTTTCTTGAATTTAATCACACTCTTTCCACAGACAATTCCACAATGAGGAATACCACCAGACTTCTCCTTTTTATTCATCTTTTAAGTTCTCCAATTTACCATGGTGGTTCAAGATAAGATCGAACTGAAGCATTAATTTCAAAATTCAACATAACCAAATCAAATAAAATAAATTTGATAAAATTAACCAACCCTCTAATAAAAAATATTAGGTCCAAAATGGGATTACATACCCTAATAGGGGGTGAATGATGGTATGGATATTATTTTTGAAATTTTTCCTGCCCACTAGATCTTGACAAATTTATTTTTAAGGGTCACATTTTTTTCACTTTAGTGTTTACATTTATCTTATCACTTCCAACCTTATCTAACGATTATTCATAAAAGTAATGTAGGAATGAAAGAACAGAGACACACTGGTTTTTACCTGGTTAACCCTCATTGGTCTATATATGTGGATCATAAAATGAAAACGTTCTAATGTACCAAATCCACTAAGGCTCACTACCAATACATGGTTCAGGCTAGATCACTTTTAAGACTAGCCTCACTACCTTTACAAGTATTAGGGACATCTCTCTTTTTCTCCCAAGGGTCACTCCTAGGGTATCATTCTCTAGATCAATACTAGTGGAAAGGATCACCTTCTTCATCTGCCTTTTCTCACTACTCTATAAATAATCTACACAACATTTATAGTCTATTGGGTGCCATCATTTTAATGAATGTACACATCCTCCATTATAGATAAATTATTTATTGAAGTATCATTTTCACCAATAGATGAAATCCAATGTTACGCATTCTGATATTTTACATAAATTACATTCAAAAACTATTTTTGTGCCTTTGAAAATTTTCTTAAATCCTCCTCAGACTACTGTGAGTCCTCTGTATACTACGTTTTACTATGTGCTGTGAGTGCTTCAAAGACCACCTCTTCCTCGGTGGACCACCTCTTTTTCCATGGACCACTTCGGCTTCCCAGACGCCTTCTTCATCCATCGATTAACAATTCTTCTGTGAACCATCTCTTTTTCAAGATACCATTTTCCTTTGTGATAAATAGATCCATGTAAAACCCTTTAATAATCTATTTACATGAACTACTACACCCTTATTGAAATCCTCCTTCATGAAACACTTCACTTCGTGGAATCCTCCCACACAAACACCTTCAGTTTACATAATTTTTTCTCATTGAACCACTTCCGAATTTCCTACATTCTTCATAGAGTAATGGTATTTGTAATGAAAATTACTCACACTGTAAAGATCTGATTAGGGTTTCTTATGTGGGAAAAAAGATCTTCAAATCCAACTAATATGGTTTACAAAATACATTGATGCAGTACATGCTTCATCGTGTACTATGTTATGTGGCCCACATAGAACATTTCTCCTTCATAGGAGCTGATGTATTCCTCAAAGGAAAACCCTTTAAAAAAGAATAAATTATCTCCACCCGACCACCAACGAAAACCCTCCCATGTGTTGAAACCAAGGAAGTTCATGGATTATAATGGTTTATAGTTTGTGTTTGATATCAATCTTTACATGGATGACCTGGGAGTTTTCAAAGAATGTGGTTATACATTTGAGGATGAAAGCAGTATTGAAGGTGTTGTTGTTTCCCTGTGTTTTCCAAATTTTTTGCCCTCAAAGTCAAGAATTTTTTCATATGAATGTTTGATGTAATGAAATGTGAAGTAATTTAGAAGTGGGAGAAAATTATGTGACCCGGGACATGGACTGCATACCATGACCGAGAACAGTTCATGGACCTTGTATGAAAAAGAGGGAATGGTACATGGATAAGTTTAAGGAACCAAAGTCAATTCATAGAGAAGGTATACAAAAATAGTCATATTTTATGTATAAGGCTTTATGTTCATCGGATAGGTGCAATTCGTTGCACATGAGTGGTACATGTTAAAGGTTGTTCCAAATAAAATATTTGGTAAATAATTTATTAGAATATTTTTTGGATCCATTTTTTGCCTATATAAGGAGTAAGAATCCACTTCATTATGGTGCTAGATTGGAGATTAAAAATTCATGATGAAATTTAGGGAAGTCTAGAATTGTTCATAGAGGAGAAGATGGTGCACAGAGAAAAAACACACATAAAGAAAAAAGAATCCATGAATGAATGTGTGGTTTTTTTTTGGAAGCACTCGTAGTACGTGGTGCGCTCGGGGTGCTATATAGAACACTTGTGGTACATAGATAAGGAGTGGCCAAATGTAGTTCACAAAGGCGGTTCATAGAGGATGTTTCTAGAGGTGGAACACATAGGTAGTTCTAAGAAAGTTTATGCATGTACTCTACCCACTACTCAGTACATAAAGGAGGTAAGGTGGTATGCGGCACACCAAAGGAATCCTAAAAAGAGAACAAATTAGTGTGTGAAATTAATTTCCACAACCTATCAGTGTGCGGGAATGTAAATTACATCTGTATGTGAAAAGAGGGCTTCAGAAGAGCATCCATTTATAGTTGAGTATGCATGACTTAATGATAAACCATTGAAGATACCTTCATGTTGATAAATTGACTAAAGATTCTTCCAACGTAGTGAGAAAGGAGGATTCAGCGGGTGTGATTTGAGAGACATAGTGTACTATCCCTAAACCCTTGTAAAGGAAGTGCGCCTAGCATAGAGTGACTATGCTAAACTCTTGAAATCTACAACATGTGAAGATTAGTGTTTTTGGTATGACCGACACATTATTGGCATAATCTCCTTGGATGTAGCTTTTAGGGATGAACCAAGAAAAATTATGGTTTCATTACATTGCATGTGATTTTTTTTCATCACATCCTCTTTAGACATGTTTAACTTGTTCCTACCAATGTGGAAATAAGATCCATCTGTTTAAAAGAAAAATCTGACATCCTAATTCACCCCTTACCTCTTAGGGTGTTCCAAGGACCTTCACCGTGAACTTCAAGTCTCTCTAGAACTTTGAGCCTCCGGCGAAATGATTATTTGAGGGATTTTTTCACAACAACATCATTATATAGATATTATAAGTGGAAATTGTTCTAGAACAGATTTACCTAGAGGTAATAACACTGAAAAAGACACAATAGGATTCACATGAGTGTTAGATAGTACATGATAGTGGGCCTTATAATGAACATGGTTTGACCTTACAAGAGGATTTTCTTTTGAAATTCACAAACACATTATGAATCATCATGAAGGAATTAAATAATGACTATGAATGGCCATGTTTAATCTTATGGTTTCATAGAATGAAAAGTTATGGGTCATGATTTATACATTCTTATTGTACTTTTTATGATAATGTGGTATCACACTATGATTATTATTACTTACACAATTCTTTTTCATTTTATTCAATGACTGGAACCCAAAGGAACCGTTTTAATTCTATATGTGATGGGTATTGTAATGATTTTACTCATGAGAAAAGAAACATTATGGTTGATGGAGTAAAAAATATATTTGATATGATAAGACAAATTTCTGAAGATATGAATCCACTTGAACCTATAATTGATGAAAATAGGTGATGAAGTTATATTGAGTCCTTTATGAGTAAACTCCCACCTTATTTTAGTGGTTTTATTGATTCACTAGTTTCATATCAAGGAATCGGTTCAAAAAAAAGATATTTTAAATTCTCTGATTTTTTAAGAATGAAAAAAATACTTTTTTCTATCCATAATTTGGAATGAAAATATGATCAATGGTGTAATATTATTATTAATATAAGTAAAAAACATGAAATTAAATCTATGTAATGGAATGAGTTTAGGAACTAATATTTTATTAAGTACTTTCCATGAATTCATTTATAAAACTTGATATTTAATTCCTTGATCTAAAATTGAAGGATGGTGAATTTTTTCATACCTGTGAGCTACATTTTAAAACGATTATGAGGTATAATTTTGGTATTATCATCCATCCTAAAAGTAAGGTTGATTGATTTTTAATGGGTTAAAAGGTATCCAAATATCCTTATCCCTATAAGAATTTGATAGCTATAAATAAATACTTCATTATGCTATCTAGGGGGAAATAAATATTTGAGTTACACATCAATCACATTTTTTTATCCTAAAAACAAAGTTATAATTAAATTGAATCTTTGAAATCTATGAAAAAAGAAGATCAGATTTTCATTATGCATGATGTGTGGATTTAAACATGAACGAAATTGAATTAACGGGGCTACTAAATGTTTTATGTGTGGAATGGATGTCCATCATGAAGTTTAATACCCATGCTATGGGATGAATTTATTTAATAATTAAAATAGAGAAAAATCTCAACAAAATCCACAACCCATAGTCTAGTGCTTCAAGTGTAAGGATTTTGTGATTCACAAGAATCAATACCCTAATACAATGGATAATGAGGATGAAAAGACACAAAAACCACTAAAGACAAATAAACAAGGGAAATCGTATATAATCAAAATAGATTAGGTCAGTCATGTTAATAAGGGAACACATATACACCACTCCTTAGTTGGGAATTTTATTTTTGATTTTTTAAGAAGGATCCCTATGAAAATCTTATTATTCATCATTTAATAGAATCTGGTATGATTCTATGAATTTATTTTCTCCTTTTACATGGATTTTGGAATAATTAAATCACATTTTATATTCTATAATTAATGGATGAACCCAAGCCTCTAATATAAATGTTCTTGTATAAGATAAGAAACTATTTAATAATTAAAGGGTGAATTATCTTTTGGGAGTGTAATAGAATTTATGTAAGATTAAATTAACAGTTATTGATACTATCATGGGTTTATGAGTTTATGATTGATCATAATTTCAATGTCATAGAATCACCATGTGACGTTTTATGTTCAGATAATTATGTAAATTATAGGAATTAAATTAATATATTTTTTGGAAAAAAATTGCCCCCAAGCTGGAAGACAACCCAAAACATTCTGCAAGGTTGTGAGGCTTGATCCCACAATTTAAGTCTGACAAGGGTATATCACATACTAATAAACTATGTGAAAAAATATTTCTTGTGGGTCTACATGAAAAGATATATTTCCAAATATGTATCACATTTAATGACTCCACATATGTAGTCATTGGACTATAAAACTAATATAAAGGTAATAATGTTGAATAGTTTATTGTAAAATTCCATGAAAAGTGGGAACACGTAATCACTATTAGTGAATATTTCTCCCTTGATTAAATTTATTGGATATAAATTAAGGAATTTGTAATGATAAATGGAGTACCACATTTTATTGTATCAAATCATAATATGAAGTTTACCTTGATGTTTTAGCAGTGTATTTATCATGTTATTGATACAATGATGAGTATGATCATTGTGTATCATACTCAGGTATATTTTCAGTCTGAGATAATAATTAAAACACTAGATGAAATGATGATATCATGTTTTATTTTTTACAAAAGGTGGATGGGATGAACTTCTTCCTATAGTCATTTTTTCGTACAATAATAGTTTTCAATAAAGCATTTAGATGGCTCATTATGAATCCCTATATGTAAATAAGTGTAGATTTACAAAATTATGTAACAAAGTTAGATAAATATATCTATTGGTTCATTATTTAGTTTAAGAAATTTTAATGAATTCTTAATCAATTTAGAAATAAATAAGGGTAGCACAATGTTGGTAGAAATGTTATGATTACAATGGTCAATGTGAATGGGATTTTGAAGTTAGTGATAAGGTGATCAATGAATGTATACAAGAAATATGATTATGATATTTCGAAATAAGTGGAAAATAAACCCTTGGTATACCGATCCCTTTGAAATTCCGGTTCATATTGGGATGGTGGCTTATAGATTGGAAGTTCCATCAAACCTCTCTAAAGTCCTCGATGTGTTCCATGTTTCTATCCAGGGAAGTACATACCAAATCCTTCACATATGATAAAATCAAATATTGTACCAATGTAGTATTATTATTATTATGAGGAGAAACTCCAAGAGATTCTGTATTATCAAGAGAAAGTGTGACAAAACAAGATCACTCGTGTGGTCAATGTTTTGAGGAGAAACCAAAATCATGGGAAACTATAATTAGGTAATTATATACTTTGTTGTTTCTACCAATGTGATGTAATTTTAAGGGAAAACAATTAATGGGGTAAAATGTATCTCCCATATATTTCATGATTTTTTAGTAAATTTAGTTTATTTAATATCTTACATTTTACTTAACAACATGTTTTAACATACAATGACAAACAATTGATATTATTATTTACACAAGATTGATATTGACTTGTCATTAAACATGTCAAGTTGAATATAAGTAAACAAATTCCAATAATTAAAAATATATTTTTATATAAATAAATAAAATTGAAAAATAATAATTAATTTTTAGTAATGTCTTTATATTCTTTAAAAAATACCATTTTCAAAAAAATTATTTTTATTCTTATTTGTAGGAAAATAATAAAAATACAAATGTAACAAATTACAAATTAATTTAAAAAATGAACGTAATAATTTGAATAAAAATATAAAAATTATTCTATGGTGATTTAATGGAATTTTTTTTAAAAAATACTCATTTTTTATTAGTAGAAAGAAATACTAGTTTTTATTGAAAACATCAATTTCGTGTAAGGTCATTGTGAAATTATTTTTTTTAAATGGATAAAAAGGAAACAACAGCTAAAATATATTTTAATTAAACCAATATAGATATTTTTAAATATATTCATATAAAATTTTCATATAAACCTTTTGAGAACATTCTCTTTGGAAAACTGCCTTTTCATCACATGTGCAGGATTAAATTTAAATTTAAATTTTACATTTTTGGGAATTAAATTTGGAAATAATAATTCCATATTATGAATAATAATAATTAATATTAGATGATAAAAAACTTAATTTTTTAAAAAATAAATATTAACCACTGAAAAAATTAATTATCACGGTTATGGTTAAAACATGTTTACTGGGTTATTAACTAGAATGATAGGGTGGAAGTGACTGGGAAACATTAAAAACCCAATTTGGTGGACATATTTTGAAATTATCACTTATAAGGTACTATAATGACACATTTTTGGTCCTTATGGACTGTGAAAAATATCTGCACACTTTATTCTTTTCAAACATTCCATGTGTATCTTATCCTTCACTTATAAAAGGTCAGCCCTCTCTTATCATCTTCACACTTACAAAAACCTTTTGTTAGGTAAATAAATACCCAAATATATTCCATAATTCCATACCTACATCTTATAGTCTTATTTTAACTAGTAAACCCTCCTAATATATCTTTAGGTATAAACCTATTGAGGCTCTCAGAAGAAGAGGTTCAATTATTAAACTTGTGTTTTTATTTTATTTCATCTTCCACATCCATGAAATATTATTAAAATATGATAATATATTAATCAAATTATATCCCATATAAGGATATTTTATTATGTTAATTTAATTAACTAAATAGATCTCATCTTCTATCAAATGGGATACAATATCCATGATCATTCGTACGAAGGAATACCGCCTCACAGACCGATGTTATTCATTTCCCATAACCAACTCTCCCATATGGATATAATGATGGATTTAATATTTACATATTATATTTATGATATTATTATACTTTTTTAAATATAATATCACATATTACTTTTTTTACTTTCCATTCCATGGGAATACGATAACGTTGATCATGTGTATGGCCAATGACCACCTCATAAAGCAAGGTGGTTAATTTTTCATTTACACATTAATGAATGTTAAAAGGGGTAAATATTATCAATATATGTGATATATATGAAATAAAAAAATTTAAATATAATAAATTATTTACCTTCCTTTGATTTCATCCATTGAGAAAATGGAAACATGGTTCTTATGTATGTACAGACAACAGTCTCTAGGAATTGTGTAATTCATTGTATATTTATAACATTAATGGATTACTTTAAATTCATATACAATTAATATATATTATATTTAAATAATGTTTAAAATTATTTATATGATATAACCATGATAAAAAATAATGTACCGAAGATACTACACTAAAACATAAATGAAAAATGATGTAGTTATTATCCGAGTTATTATTTCAAAAAGAAATTATTAGTAAATTAGTAGTAAAAGGACATAATTAAATAATATATGATATGTTAACTGTGAGTATAATTTTATAATATATGTGTAGTATACCAATATTTATTATATAGGTTATTTTAATAGGTATGAAAGAATTCAAGACATAAGGTAAGGGAATTTCATCTCAAATTGTCTTATTTGAAACTAAGGTCTGGTTCTGAACCTATATTCTTTTATGAGGTTTATATACATAAAATTTTATATTTTATATCATGAATTTAATTACTTTAATGGTATTTAATGTTTCATTTGACGGTATTATTTAATGGAGCTTATGAATCAAAAGATAATAATGTGGTATGGTTTGGATGTTACAATCTCATGGTTTATCAGGGTTATTTATGATTATGCTTCTGAAAATGAGATCTTATTATATACCTCTCAAAAAACACATGAATTTTCTTCTCCTATGGTTTTTATTGATAATGAATTTTTTCATATCTATTTTCTCTATCTATGAACCTTTGACTCCAAAGGAATGTTTTAATAAAATTAAGACTTTATTTCTCTCTACGGTCAAAAATTAATTTTCATCCATATACATGTTCCGTAAAAATGTTTTCAATAATATCTAAATATACCAATTGGATTTTTTTAATTTCATATTTACCATTTTTTAATTCATAAAATAATTATGAGGAAACATCTTGTCATAATCTGAATAAGGCCCATTTGGATTTCATAGAAAATGTGAAAGTAATCTATTTTTTAAATTGAATGTTATAAACAAAATTTCCTACCATCATTACCATTCAGAGTTTTAAATACTAATTAAAAATTATTCAAGGTTATTTTAAGAGAAAATTATTTCAACAATATTTTATTAATTCATCATTTTAAAAGGATTATTTTAAAGGAAATTTGATTTTCCTCATGAAATGTTCCAAATTATTTTATTTTCAACATCATTTTCCTTCTAAGATGACATTATTTTATTTTAATCAATATTTATTAGGGATATGATCAAATGATTCCATCTTCATTCATTCTATTGGATGGTTTGTGTTTCTAATGAAAATGTTCTAATGAGATATGCTTCATTTCAACATGTTATGCTATAATGAAATATTTATGAATACCATTTCATTTCATGGGGTATGATATGTTGTATTAATTATGGTCTTCTGGAACAAATATATATGATTTTTATTATTTGATTGTTGGGATATTTATCTCAATTCAATGCATTGGGTTATGATTAGTGTCACATGAGATCTAATGGTACACATTAGGTTCTCCCAATCCTAAATTATGGTGTGTGAGAGGTTATCACAAGGAAAAAAGAGGGTACAAGGGTGGTTATACCAATTCCAAAGAAGGTGAATGGGTGGTTATCCTAAGGTTAACATGTTAGGAATATCTTGGTGTACATTCTGAAAATTCTATTTTCAATGCTTATGGGTATACAACAAATCTACATCTTATGTTTATGTTATGATCTAATAGATCATGGTCCCTGAATACTTTATCATTCATGTCTTATGAACTTCCATGATTTATGAAATTAATCATGTTTATGATCTATGATATTCCTGGTATCTTTTTTCAAATGTAATCTCTTGTTGTTATACCCCTATGCTCATGTTATGTTGATATCTCACATTTTTACAATTATAGAGAATCTGAGATAACCCTGTTTTATTCTTACATTCCATATATTATAAAGAATTTTATAAGGAATGATACATATAATAAGTGTTCTAGTTGTGAGGAACTTAGTTGGAAATAATGTAGTCCACTTAAGGACAATTTATATATGTTTCCAAATTTCCAAAGGCACTTGACCTAAATGATTCCTGCATGGATCATTTTGCAATGTAATGAATATTAATCTATTAATATCTAATATTTATTTTTGAGAATCTTTGTTCTTTAAAGATACTCCATTCTCAAAAATTATATGGCTAAAGAACAGAACCTCTTATATTCAAAAAATCACATTTACAGAATTTTTCATCCACTTGGTGATCTCAAAAAATTTGCAACACAATTTATAAATATGGGTTATATTATTTATGTATATGAGAATACATCAAAATGTAGTCTATAAATACCATAATTTAAGATCTAGGTACACTGGAATGAAGTGATTCATCAATTCCATGAATATCACTACTGTATTTATAATAATAAAGAGCATGACCATATATTCATAATGACCATTCAACTCCTAAATTTTTCCTTTGTAATATCATCTTTATTAACCTGATGTTAGTGATACCCTGATTGTAGATCAATATTAGAGAATAATTGGGATACCTTCAATTAATTAAAATGTTCATTAATCAATGTTTGTGGATATATTTTCCTTATTGTAACCCGATTAAACAAATTATAATAAATTAATAGTTGTACAAAACCATCTGTCTTCTTGAGAAAATGATTCGTGGAATCCTATTGATTTGTGCTCTGAACCACTTACTTTCTAATTATTCGAATTAGATATTTAACTCCTTTAATTCCACTTGTTCTATTCTATAAAATTAAAGTGTAATAATATTTTCCCATAGAAGAAGATCCATAAAAAATTCCACTTCCATTTCAGGTGTACATATGGTGAAATATTTAGGAAACATGTTAGGATAGTGATCAATAATGTTATTAAATTTTCTAGATTTAATTATATCATTAGTTCCCAAATTGAATACTAAAAATTGATAAGAAATAGTCTAAAACATTAGTGAAAAATTACTTACTTTCTCAACATTCCCATTCACACTTCCTTTGAAGAGATGTACCATCCCATCAGAAGAAGTAAACTTTACTCATCCTTTATAAAAATTTACATGATCCTTGAAAGTAACCAACTAATTAATTCACATGATCACATAGAAGAAATGAAAGGCTATAAAAACATCTAAAAAAACTAGAATCCCTCAATTTTTATAGAATGTTTTGTGAATTTAAATTATATACACTCTCACTTCCCATGTTGTGTATGGATACTCATCACATGTGTCATCATTTCTATATGAAACCCCATTTGATTAATTAAATCTGAAAATATAAATAGTGGGATGAACTATAATAAAACAAATAACTTAAATAGGGGTTGTGTTATGTAAAATAGTACCCCATAAAATTTTAGGACCTCCTTAGTCTTTCATAATAATTTTCTAAACACTATACAATAGCCTACTCACTCCCCTTTTTCTTTTCTTACCTATTTTCGTTTAATTATTTGAGGAGTTGGAGTGTTCCTAGAGTCACTTTGGTTTTCATAGTTCTGGGGATGAGAACTATTCTAATTTGATCATATAGTTGAATCATAATATGTTTGAGACACATTAGATTTATTTCTAGCAATTAGATTTATTTGAGGAGTTGTGACATGATATATGTGGTTTCATACAATATCACTTTATATACTCAAAGGGAAGACATTGGAAACATCTAGTTCTGGTACTAGGTTATGGAGGAACATTGACAAGTCTATTGGATTGATTCTATGATGCACTACCACCTTGAAAGTAAGTGTCCTTATTCTGATTGTTCATAGTATTAGAGTTCCCACATGATCCCATATACAAAAAATTTCTTACCTTATTAGGACTCCAATTAATATCACATTTTTCCACTATCGATCTATTAACCTTATTTTTATCATCAGTAATAAATAACCCAACTTTAATTTCCTGAATTTATGGTCATATACCCCAACTCCAAGATGCATTCCTTAAAGGGAACACTAATAACTTCTTATGGAAAAAAATGCAAAATTTTTAGAAATGTAGTTTCATATTCTATCAAAACGATATATTTTATTTCTTTATGCTAATGAAATATACCATTACAACTATCTTGAAGGTATGTAGATTGAATTTTTTTAATAAACATTTTTTATATCCCTCGCGTATAAGGCCTTGGTTGAATCAATCTTGGAAGACTAAATCCCCCCATGGCATTCAAGATCCTATAAAAATAATAATATTAACTTGACCTTTATTTCAGTCGGGTTTCTACTGATATCAAAAATAAAAATCATTTTTTAATACAAACAACATCCTTTTCAGGTTTGAATCCCTCAAAAATATTAGTGGATCTATTTTTTAAAATTTCATATAATGATATTCTTGATTTGGTTCATCATTTAAATTTCCATTATAAAAAAATTAAAATTCCTAATCAATTCCCTAAACAATATTTTAGTTCACCTGTGGTTCAGGTGAAACCACATTTTCTACAGCCTCTTTTGGTGGGATTCTAGGTAATTTAACTTGTACCATTTCTCTAATGATATGAAAAAGCACCCAATAATCATTCATTTGTCTACTAAAGGCTTAGACTATACTAAATCATAAAAAGTATAGATGATTATAACCAATTTACAAAAAAAATTAACCTTAATTTGAAAGATGTTGTCCTAATGGTAAATCATAGTATTGATGCATGATACTCTACATTCATCTGCTTAACCCATGATGATGAGATGCCAACATGACTAGAAGTGTTTTATAACACTTTAAGTAACCATACCACCCTAGTAACTTGTTGATGAGAATATATAGGTTATTTACATATTTAAATGTTATACATATCAAGATACAACATTTACTATCTCCTCATTAACATCCTAAGATTATAGACTGACCAAAACCGATACAATTTTTAATATCACGACCCTAACCATTGGCTTAGAAAGAGTCAAAGTGGAACTAACCTTGAGTGATGTCCCCATGGAAAAATGACAAGAAATAAATGTCAAGGGATTTTCCTAGACATTGTATAATGATTTTCCATTTATAAATAATACAACCAATGAAGTAAAAATACAAACAACCAAACCAACTATATGACGCATGGGTATAAACAATACAACTCAAATGGAAAACCAACAAAACAAAAATATTAGAGTATTAGGGACAAAGTATAGCATGTTGACTTTAAAAAACTAAAGGAAATCCTAAAATAGAAAACTTTATGTGGAATTTCTCCAACCAAACCATAATAAAAACTACATGCTCAAAATACCATCTCAAGGAAGTAGTGTCATGTTAAATCACTATGGAAATATGATAAAATTCCTTTACCAGTTTAATGAAGAATAACATATGCATACACATAAAAGTGTATACGGAGGGGGTGAGTAATCACACATAGTATGATTTCACAAAGATACTTTTTAAGTCACACATCTGGGATAAAAACATGTTATCTCATAGTTAAAAAAATATTTTTTACACAAAAGTGAGGAATGTCAAAGCTGTTTATCAATTTAAACATAATTTCTATTAAAATAAAAATGATTTGTACATCAGTGCCACTTGGAATGTCTAAAACACATCCATAAACTCACACAATCATTAATTTAATACTATATATCTAAAATTGTAAGAATTTACTCCTCAAACCACTAAGTCATCACATGGTGGACATTCTCTTGGTGCCTCCAGTCTATCTCCACAGCCTAAAGGTTCATCTCCAATAAAAATATGAATACACATGATACATTTATTAATATTTCTTCAATTGATTAATTCCACATAAATTATTTAATCCCTTTAAACAATTGTATTAAAACAAATAAATAATTTAATACCATAAATCAAAGGTATTCTAACAAATACATTCAAATTCTCATGTTCTTAAATCATAAACTGAAATAAATTCCATCAATAAATAATTAAATAATTCCTTTTAAAAGATAAGAAAATTATTTAATAAAACTAATAATTTAATTTATTAAAATATTCAAAAATAGAGAGAATCGACATATCTCTCAACGAGTGATGAAAATGAAGAATGTCACAACAAAACCTCTAGATCTGATCTCAAAACGCATTTCCTTTAGTAGTTCTAATCATTATCTCATCAAAACACATCATATATAATAGATATATCCATAAAGTAGTATATATAACATTTATTTATAGGATATAATCATATCTAAGGATAAATATCAAAAATATAGATGTGTTGTTGATTCTAGAGATCCAACACACTTAGATTCCTCAAAACTAGATTCTATATCAAAAGCAAGTTCTATAAACACATAAATGAGGATTTGAGTTTGAGATACTAGGGGTAGATTTCATAAACTATGGGTTATGAGGTTAAAACCACGTTGAAATATAATTTTCAATGTATTAAATGCACATGACTTTATTAGTTCACATAGTTTCTGAAATTGTGTGCTAACTATGCACCTCTTACTACCTCAAAACAACACCCTAATATGATTGGTTAACACAGACTGAAAAAATGTGTTCCAAACAAGTATTTCAATTTATCTCCACTTAAAAATTTTCCTTTAAGAACCCTCACAAACTGGAAAAGCCATACAACAGCCATGCACACTTTCCATCAAACCTAAGCTTGTTGGATATTTTCTTAGAGGAAACCACACTACTTCCCCTAACCCTGCTAAAAAATTTCAACCCTATAAACACTTTAAAAACACAAAAAATCCATCTAGAAATAAAAAAAAACTCAACTCATGTATTATGTATCATTAAAATAAATAATAAATGAGTAAGGAACCTGAATCTAAGGGTGTTACATATAATATTCTAAAACACAATTTTTCATTAAAAATGGATTTATTTATAATTTAATTATTAAAATTTATATATAAAAATATGAATTTTTTTTAATATTTTCTTAAAAAATATAAATTATCTTTTAATTAATTATAATAAAATTTTCTTAGAATGATTTTTAATTTTTTTTTCAAATAATCGTTTTTAGGTGAACAGTAAAAAACTGATTTCGCTAAAAACATCACTATTATAATATGAAATTGAATTAAATGTTTATAAATTTTTTTTTTAAAAAAATACATATATTTCTCAAGTAATAAAAATAATATTGAATTACTATTTTGATTTTTTGAAGAACATATTTAACATTTTTTTAAAGTCAAGCAATATTTCACACTAAAAACTATTTTAAATGATTATTTTGAAAATCATACTTTATCACTTTTATTAATTATATATAAAAATATAATTTTTTATTTTATTTAAAATATTTAGCTTTATTTACCTATATTTATTTCAATTTTATGAATAAATACAATATTAATGAGATTAATGATAATTACCATGATAGTCATGAATTTGTTCTTTTAAAATAAATCGATTTATTAATATCATGTAAATTTAATATAATCAATAAAATTGATATAATTTTAATAGTTAATTAACTATTAATTTTAAACTAATATATAATTATATTTATACTCATTTAATAGGTAATTGAAACTAAATAAGATTAAGAACACATATTTGTTAAAATCCATTTTTCTACAGAAAACTATTTTGTTATATATTATATATTTTAACATAAAAGTTGATTTTATAATATATATATTCAAATTTAGTTAGAGTAAATAAATATTATATTTTTGTTTAAAACATAAAAAAAATTCTAATTGGGGGTAACATGTATTTTAATTAAAATATAAATTACATAGTTAAAAACATGTCATTGAGGTAAAAATCAAAATGTTAAAATGTAAAAACCTACTGTAAATTTGCGAAACTTGTTTAAACATGTTTGAAAAGTATTTTTTTGAGGATTTTTAAAGTCATAATCGACCAAAATCAATTATTAATATTTTTCAGAGTCATTGACCATGTAATAATGTAATTATATTAAGGAATGTTAATGGGTATTCACAAAACTGCCCCTCACTTCACTAATAAAAAGGGATCACTTACACACCTACACTGTTAAAAATATAAGTATATTTAATCCTGAAAATATAATAATAATATAAATTTTTCCATCCAATATCTATTGGTCCCTTAAAGTTATCTTAAGGCCTTATTTTCTAATAAGATATCCATGTGATGATCAAGTCTCCATCGTAAGTATTACCTTCCCCGTAATCATTTCTCCTTAATATTAATCTTAAAAATGTATTATATAGATAAAAATATAAATAAAAAAGTATAAATTTTATACTTATATGTTATTATTTTAATGTAATAATATTTATTTATTCATGACTATCTACTAAGAAAAAGAAAAGTGTTGTTCGTGTGTTGTTCGGATTATCACCTCCACAAAAGAAAAATCTTATATTTTTCATAAAAAATGTCATGGTTGGTTTTCATGATGATATTGGAGAATAAATATTTTATTTATAATATTAATCTTTTTAATAAATCTCAAATTATAGTATCACTTAATTCCATTACATTCTTTGAGAATTGATAACGTTAATCGTTTGTTGTGCGGCCTACAACCTCCTTGAATAACATTTTTTCATTTTTCATCATAATTTTTATTATTTATTAAATACAATTAAAATATATTTCAACAAATTAAAATATTATAAATAATATCATTATCCTTATATTATAATGAGAATATAAAATTCCTAAACTATAATCACCAATCAAGATACAGTGTGTTCATGTTTGTGTTGGCTTAACCACCCACTTGAATAATACTATAAAACTCTATCAAGGATGAATATGAGAACATAAATAATATTATTATTTTAAGATAACAAGAAATTAATTAATTTTTTTTATTAAATGGTTATAATATGTATTTAATATATTATTAAAATATCTCTTTGCTTGCTAAAACTCTCAAAATAAGCTGATATTGATTCAATTTTTATGTAAACATAAAAAGAAACTATATAGAAAATACACATAATATGAAAATTGTGTAGAAAGTTAAATTAAATATATAATATTAATGTTTCTAAAATGTTATCTAATAAAAATAGTTTTATTATTTTTCAAGTTAGGAATGTGCACATCATGAATCTTAAAATATGTAAGGGTTTTTGTCTTAATCACCCTTTATTGATGTGTGCTTTCATATTTTGAACTAATATTTATTTTTATGGAGTAAGTGAAACTCAATTTACTAATAATATAATAAATTACCTTTGAACTTGGAAACTTAAATTCCATTTATTCAATTCCATGCTATAGGATATAAATAATATTTTCACTAAAATTTTATGGTTGTTTAAAAAGTCAATATTCTTTATTTTGAGTTATATTGTTTCTACTTGAGAATCATTATTCATTTCATATGGTATAAACTGTTTATAACATTTGAGATAAATTTTGATTCTAATAATCCTTATTTTTGGGTTCCTTGACTTCTTGAAAATGAAAAAATGTTTAGAATAATCAACATCCTCATAAATGAATGTTTCTCCATATTATCCATGATTTCTCATCCAACCAATGTTATAATTTTTAATTAAAAACTGAATTATATATTCTCTCAAATTAACATCATTTATTCCTTAACACATTTTCAAAAAGAATTTTTATTATCCCTTTCTAAGATTTTTTATTTTATAAAAAGTTATTTTAAATTATTAAAATGTTTTTCCATCTATGATCATTTCTTTTATCTTCTATACCACCCATGTTACCTTTTAGTAAAATTTTATATTTAATTTCCTAAATTTAAAGAAATTTTTAACTCCCAAACTTCCTTTATAATTTTATATATTATTCTTAAATAAATACCTAGTTAAAAATTCTTTTCATTATTGAGGTTATGCATGTTTTAGTTCCCTTCAAAATTCTCACTTTTATGTAAACCCAATTTAAGGTAACATTCCTATTTGGTATCTCATTTCAATAATCACCCCCATAAAATGTTTTTAAACAATGAATTTATTCTAAAAACATAATTATTTTGTGGATAAACAACTTAGTTAAATTAATTTTTTTTGGAAAATAATGAGTTTTTTTCTTTTGTAAAAAAGATCATTTACTTATTTTTCAAAGCACCCCCCAAGTCGCTATTTTTTATTCTTTATTCTCATATATACTACTCATAAAACTCTATATATATGAACTAAATATTCAATAAATAAGATTTTTATTAAAATATAAACTACAAATGATTTTAATCCTTATTCATTTGAGAATCCTACTAATTTACCCTTCGATTATACCTTGAATCAGAATTATGAAACTCGCTTCCTTGTCATGAGTTTGATCAAGATTTTGATTTGCGATTTATTTACATAACACAAGTTTCATACATATGTATGATTTTAATTTATGTTATTAGTGGTTCTATAATTATATAAACCTATAATTCCATATTTAAATAATTATATTTCATGAGTTTTTATATATGGTATTATGGAGTGAATACAATACACATTGAGACTTTGTTAACTACGTTTATAGGAATGGGAAGTAAGATTAATCCACTATGAAATTTTTTCCACATTATGATGATCATTTTGGGAGTAACCCTAGACTTATATTTTTGATGAAAATACATATGTTGTTGCTACATACTCTATGGTTCCATTATATTATGATGATGTTAACTTATTCAATTTGTCCATTCTTATTATCATCATATTTATGATATCATGGTATACCTCTTAACGCTCATGTTATGAATTATTTCCAAGTTTATCGAATTATTTGGAATTCCATCCCACACTTTTCCATATGTATTTCCCTAGTATATCATATAAATTTTTACAAGAACAATGGGATTTAGGATAATTATGAGAGGTTATAAATATATATTATGTTTCTACATTTATAATGATGTATTTATGTATTTAATATTTTAGAGACAGTAGACCTATTGATCCTCACAATTTATTTATTAGAAATATATATGAGAAATAATGAAAAAACTTTTGTTTTAGATTTTTTCCACTATAATCTAATCTATAATAAATGAAAAATTCAGGGATATGATCCATATAAGGATGAATAACCAATAAATATGCAACCTACCTATATTTTATAGCACCATTATAGTTTTTATGAACTAAGGAGAAAACATATTACCTCAATAGAATCTCTATTATCCAAGCTGAAGAGAAACATTCAAAAACATTTAATCACCATACACAAAATCTAGGGGCCTTATCCTTCAATTATAATAATACCTTTGATGAATTTTAGAGAGATTAATTTTCTCATGTGTCATCTAAACCTTATCTATTATGATATACACCGAATTTGACCCAAGGATCACCATCTCCAAAACCTCATTCTAGAACAATAGATGTAATCAATAATTCCTAAAAAACCTTTAACTGATCTATTAAAATATTTAAATGATAGATACAATAATAGGAGACATCAACCAAGGGTAGGTTCTTTTCCCCTGAACCTCCGAAATCCAGAACACATGTACACACCATTATCTATAGTCTTTGGATACATTTCTCTATATAAACATCCACATGAGGATCAAATATTTTTATAAGGTATAACTGGGATCTGAAAGCATGATGAGTATCATTCCAAACTTAAATTTTAGTGTGGGGATTGTGATAAGAGATGATCATACTCAAGTGGGGTTAAGATATGTTAGATGTTTTTTTTGAAATGGAAATACATATTCTAGAATGATTTTTTTCTAAATGATATATACTATAATAGGATGAAATCATTATATAAAAAACAAGCATGTCTAAAATTCAAAGTTGAAACTGAAGTTTAAACTAAGTAATTGGTCATGATTGTAAAATCAAGATCTAATTATGTAAGTGTGGAAGAAGTGGGAATGTCATGTATATTTAAATATGATGTTACATAATAATAACATGATAGTTTTCAAAGGCTACATAAGATTCTTTAGAACGATAAATAAGTGTAAAATTGATGAATTTAAATATTCATCTCTGAATAAAGGTAGAATTCTTGTTTCTTTTCCTAGGTTTGACCAAGATAAGTGTTTCCCATAAGGATCAGAATGTAGTGCCACTAAATCAATTAGCTAGGCTCCACTATAAATTGTGGTGTTATAATTATTTGATTATTTGAAAATTTTATAACCATTCCAATATCATCCCTGTTTAATAAAAGGAACAACATTTATCCTATAGAGTAGGACTACATATAAACTATTTAAATCGTATTTTTCTATTGAGGGTGAGTTCTTTTGTTCTTACACTTGGGTGTTTATTCTGAAATTTATTATATGTTCAATGTAATTAAGTGTGAGTTATTAAAGTGGAGATCCCCTATCCAAGAATTGATATAT
This sequence comes from Viscum album, assembly GCA_963277665.1. Classification (NCBI taxonomy): domain Eukaryota; kingdom Viridiplantae; phylum Streptophyta; class Magnoliopsida; order Santalales; family Viscaceae; genus Viscum; species Viscum album. The sequence continues at coordinate 482,168,953 of OY728162.1, forward strand.
TTGGTTTCTATTTTCTATAATTCTAACCTTTCTCAATTAGTTTCATTCTAGAAGGAATTTTTAAAAATCAAATTACATAGTTGAACAAGTTATATAAAAACATTACATCATAAATTAATATGTCTATCTATATTTATATATATGTCTGAGTTCAATTTAATATATTTAGAAGGAATGGAGTTAGAATAAATCAAGATATTTATTAAAAAAAATTCTTGGATAGATATTGGATTCTTTAGGATATAAGTTAAAAAAATTGTACTAGAAGAAGCTAGATCTTCCATTGAAGGATAACAAACCGAATTAATATACACAGAGGAATGAAAGATACTCAATATGAATGTTTTAAAGGTATTTTGGATGATATTTCTATAGAATATGAAAATTAACCTCTAGGAGGAAAAAAAATTTGGACAGACATGTATGAAAATCCTACCATAGTGAATAAATTATTATATATTTTAATACTCTTCAACTTGAAGATAAAATGAGGTAAGTCGATAATAGATATTTTCAATGAGTTTAAAATTATTTATATTTAAATCAAATCATTTGATGTAGTTTTCATATATCCAGTGTGGGAATCAATTCATCATTCATCACTTATAAAATAATGTTATGTGATGGTTACAATACTAATTAATTAAATTAGAAATACTAAATTAGAGATTGAGGATGTTCATGATCTCATTCTAACTAAATTGATTAGGGGAAAGAATATCCATTGAACTTATAATATCCCATTCAATGTAGAAGTTAACGTGAGTACAAATTTTTATAAATTTGAGAAAATAATTCATAAGAAAAAGTAAAGTGATGTTGGAAATTGACAGGACCCAAGCCCATATGCTGGAATTATGGTGAAAAAGTACACTTGAAGAAATATTTTAGAGATAAAAATATAAATTCTTTAATATTCATTTCTATAAGTTATTATTAAAACACTATAGTTGTGATGGAAATTTATTGGTGGAAAGTGTATTTATTATACTTAAGACATAGATCATTGATTTTGGGGATTTATTTCACTAAACATCCAAAAAGGGAGCATTCAAAATTTTTCCTCTAAAAGATACATCAAGGTACGTCGTACATATGAAGAAACTATTGACATAGTTAGAAATGGTGATGCAATTATCCAAAATCGGACCATATAATATCTAAGCTTGCATGGAGTGTATCATATTTATTTATTAAGGAATAATATAATCAGTTTTATTAATTTCGATGATCTATGATTATGCATAAGTTTTATAGGAGAATAAAAGATAAAAAAATGGTTTTATTGTGGTGGGAAAATTAGTAAAGGATAGAAATATATTTCTTACTGGTTGTTTAAAAGATATATCACATGTTGAAAGAATAAATTATTAATCCATTATATTGTAGAATGATTATCTAGGTCCCATGGGAGAGAAGTAGATCATGTTATGAAATTAAATGGTATATAGAGTATATAACTTGTAGAGAGTGTATACATGTGAAGAAACAAAAGGTTTCCTTCAAAATATATGGAAAAACCAAAGAATTAGAATTTGGAGTTTTTGAATACATATGTAAGGGGATTGAAACTAGTTCATTCTCATGGAGGGTAAATTTACTTTCTTACATTAATGAATGATTTGACAGATATGGTGTGGGTTTTCATTATGAATAAAAAGTATGAATTATTTTGTACCTTTATTAAATGGAGATCATTGGTTGAATGTGCAGATTATTTAAATATTATTTTCTTGAATATAGGAAATACTAGAGAATATAGAATAATGGAGTTTTAGTGGTTTTTATTGAATAATGTAATACATTTTAATACGTTAGTTTCTAGAACAACCTAAAAAATGGTTTGGTGGATATTTTTAACTGGAAACTATGCTAGAGGGGTAGAAGTATGAAAATTAAATCCATGTTTCCCAATGAGTATAGGGAGGATGAAATGAATTGTGTGAAAAAACACATGAGCATTAGTCTATCCAAACATCTAAGATAAGAAATTTTGGAAGAAAGTTAAACTGAAAGAATTTTCAATGTGTCGTATCATAATGAATTTTGATGTATTGAATATAACCCAATTGATTCTATATAAATGGGAGAATTATAAGTAAGGTCCGAAGAATTATTCTTTTTGGGTTATGGTAATAAAGTATTTAGATATATGATACGGAGAAACGATCTTAAGATGGTCATCAGAATCGTAAATATTCAATTTAATGAAGGTATTATATGGAAGGAAAAAATTATAAAAATTATAAAATTTTTAAAAATTTTAAAAATTATATATATAATAATAATACATAATAGGTAGAAAATATCAATGTATATCTGAAAAAAAGTCCTTAAAGATATGAAAATTGAGGAAGAACCCATGTTTTGTAAGAACCTGCTAGTCTGGAAGGTGGTGTTTTGGATAGAGGTAATATTATAGAGGTTTCTCCAATTATAGAAGTACTAGAATGTTAAAGGACTATGTAGGATCAAGGAAGAGTTCTGAAAGATATATTTTTTATTGTAAAATATTCTGAGGAGTTCTGTTGATCTATTAGAGTTAGAAGAACAATTTAATAAATTAGAATAAAATTTCACTACTTTCTTATTATAAATGGTGTTGAACCCATTTAAAAGTGGTATAAAGTCTCAATAGTGAATAAATTTTTTTGGTATAGATGGAGGATATGGATTCCTTATATTATTCCAAGACATGGGAAATTTTTTATCATTCTTAGGGATTGAATGTGTTACAGAATAAATGTGTTTACAAGTTGATATAAGAATTATATGGTAAGATGTTGTATAGTGAAAGCTTATTTTTAGATGGCTTCCTACATAAATAATGAATGAATTTTGGGTAGATATTTTATCTAGTTATTAAGTACATGAATATATGAATGTCACTACTATAAAATAGGCCTTTAATAGTGCTATTATTGGTCTTTTTCTGTGCTAAAAAATTAATGACAATCGTAGCGTGATTAAAATCCCTAGGATTGTATCTATACTAGAATAGTGATCATAAATGGGTATTTTATCATTACTAAAAAATCAATTACAATGAACCACTTTATAATACATTTTATAATCAAAGATAAAAGACATCATTTATATTTAAATTTATTTAGCACTAATGAAGGGACCATTTATATGTTCTTACAAGAGCTATAATAATGGCATCATTCATCAGTTATAACAATTATACTGATAATGGAATCATTTATCAGCCTTACTAAATTCAATAATAAATGAAACATTTATCACCACTTTTATAAGAATTGATAAAGGCTGTCTTTATTAGTGTATTTAGTAGAGCCGACAAAGGGGTATACTATAGTGTGGAGATATAATACACTACATCACTAGAAATATAGCATACTATAGTGCACTATAACCGCAGATAACAACAGCAAAAAAGGAACCAAAATTTTATAAATAAATATATAGATATATAATTTAAAAGAAATACAATTTACCACACAAATAAAAGAAAAAAATTGTTATATAGAAAAAAAACCCACCTGTATAAAATAACATGAAAACCCTACCAAAATAAAGTAACACACCTATATAAGAAAAAATTATTTTGGTAGTAATAATATATAGAAAAAATTAAATAGAGAGTTTTAATTTTAAACTAAAATTTGATTCATACTAGGAACACTATGTATAAGATTGAGTTGTGGTTGATTCTTGCACATCACACCATTTATTGTTCATCTTCAAGAATTATCTAAAAAAACAAAATATATAAGATATAAATAATAAGGAAATTAATTATTTAATAGTATATAGAATGATGAAAAAACAATCTAGGTTCATTTTCCTAGTTTTGGAGATGTGATGCACGTTTCAAAATAAAATGATGCATATATATTGAAAAGATGAAATTCATGTTTTAACGGACATACTATGTTTTAGATTTCAGAACAGATGATTCCCACACATCAGAAATAACATATGCATCACTGCACTAAGGTTTCAAAATAATTTGAATGAGTTTCATTTGATTTGAGTATGTCACTTGTGTTTTTTTCTAAAACATCATTTTAAACATGAAATATCTTCTTTGATTCATACTTATCATATCATGCGTGTGTCTTACATGAGACTAATTCCCACATGTAAAAAATTAATTATGAATTATTTTTCTAAATTATCAATAAAATTCGAATTTGTTTTCTTGGTTCTCCATGAGTGACACTTTTTTAAATAAATTTCAATTTTAAATTGATTATAGACACTTTATGTCGTACCGAGAACATCATGAATCCAATTAAGGTGTGGATGATTCTTAAAAGTAACAAATTTCTTATAAATCACATTACTAAAGTATAAAAATAATAAAAATTCTTTTTTTTCAATTTTTGAGTATGTCTATTTTGATTTTATACTAAAATTAATGTCAATTTTAAATACAATTACACACTTTGATTCATACGAGTCATGCCATGTAAAGGATTGATATGAGGATGATTACTACATGTACCAAATAACTTATGGATTATTTTACTAAAGTATAAAATAAAATTAATGTGTTTTTTTGGTTTTTATTCCACAAATTGCTTTTACTAAAATTCCATTTTAAGCTCAAATTACTCACTTTGAGTCATACTTATCACAATATGTCTGGGTTTTAAATAAGTCTGATTCCTACACACCACAAAAACAATTATGAATTGTTTTCCTAAACAATTAACAAAATTTGAGCATGTTTACATGAATTTCATTAGGTGGCACATTTTGTACTAAATTTTAAATTTTAAATTGATAACGGACACTTTGAGATATATTGGGAACATCATGTATGGGATTGAGGTGCGACTGATTCGTACATTTCAGAAAGGAATCATGGATTTTTTTTATAAAGTTTCAAAACAATATTAATGTGGTTTCAAAATTTTGAGTATGTCAGTTTCCTTTTTAATTAAAATTAATGTCATTTTTAACTAAATAGATGCACATGGAGTCATACTGGTCACACCAGGTGCCATATTGATGGGTGACAGATTCCTGAACATCCAAAATGAATTATAGATTATTTTCCTCAAGTATAAAATCAATATGAATGTTTATTCATTGATTTGACCACATAAATTGTTTTTTGATTCTAAAATTCCATTTCATACTAGAAACAATCACTTTTAGTCTTACCCATCACATCATGTTCCAGTCGGATGTGAGATTGATTCATACACATAAAAAATGATTTATGAATTATGTTTTGAAATTTTCAATACCATTTGAGAATGTTTGTTTGGTTTTCAATGATTGCTATTTTTTAACATAAATTTCAACATTAAACTAATAATGGAAACATTGAGTCATACCAAACACATCATGTATGAAATTGATCTAAGGTTGATTCTTACACATCACAAATGATGTATGTATTGTTTTCCTAAGTATAAAAAACTATTACTGTGTTTGATCAATTTTGAGTATGTTATGTGTGTTTTGATCTAAAATCTAAATTATAATTTAAAAATAGATAGTTTGAGTCATATAGTCACACCATTCATCATATTGAAATGAATATGATCGATGAAGTGTATTTTATTTTTATTTTTACCTTCTTAATGATGCTGAAAAATAAATAAATGTTCTATTGTGGTGGAGATGATTGATTATGAATTCCCAAAATATCTATGAAAAAAATATTAGATAAAAATGATATGGAAGCTAAATTAAAAAGTGTATATTAAATGGTGTAAAAAAAAAAAAATTAATTTTAATAATTCAACTTTTTAGGATGGTTTTATATACTGTTGAACAATGTCCATGTTGATATTATCTCAATTCCAGCCTTGAAGTCCAATCTCTCATGAGCACGAGCTGTTTCATCCTAGGTAAATAAAGAATATAAAATTTTCATATATATTAATATTTGTAAATTAAATATTAATATTACATTAAAGGGGGTTTTATGTTTGGTAGCGTACTCAACATGCAACAACGGGTTTCTCCAAAATCTTACATTGCGCACAACATTGAGTTATACAGAAAAATAATATAAGAATATTATTATTTTGAATGGTAGTTAAAACACAGTCATTGTTTTAGTATGAATGATAATAACTAACTAAAATTTAATTATAAATGTTTTTAAATGTCTTCACATTTATCAAATAAATTTTAGAGGCTTAAATTAAGAATAAATATGATTTTATGTATGAAATACTCTAATATTTTTTAAAGGACATTTTACAGACTTTTGATGGGGAACAATTTTTATATATAGTTATTTTCACGTTTATATATTATATTTGAAAAATAAAATTCTTCTATAGAATTGCGACATAAAAATTTACTTTGGATAAATTTCTGGTAATTTTCTGATAAAGTTCATTTTTATGGAATAGTGAAAAATACCGCATTTTAAGTAAAAACTGCCTTTTCATCTAATTTATTTATATATATATATTGTAATTTTAATTGGTTTTAAATTGTAATTAGATTATATTTTTATCATTTAATACAATTTTGGTTATTGAAAATAATTTCACTTTGAAATTTGACATAAACACATGTTAATTTTCGGTAGTTCTTACATTTTAAAAACACACTTTTTTGTTTGAACAACTAGAATTAATTTTAAATTAATTACTAAAAATTATGTGTTCTGAATTTATAAAATTGGATTACATATTTGGAATTAGGAGGAACAATGTTTTTAAATAGTTACCTTTTATATGTATACATTATGAAGAGTAACTTCAGTAGGTATTTTATTTACTATGGTTAAAGGGTAAATATGGTAAATATGAATAAAAATAACTTTATAATAATATTAAAATACAATAAAACATGTTATAACCCTATTTTATGATATATTTATGACCATGGGAATCATTGGGTCAATATTAGGACACCATGCATTCACCCATGTGTGAAAATGTTATTTAATTACTTGTAATTTAAAGATAAAGGAAATATACACTAAAAATGTGTTTGTTACTAAAAAAATTTATAAGGGGTTATATCAGTGATATCTCTGACTATAAGTAGTAATTATAAATATATGAATATTTAATACATCATTTTATTTTAATTATAATTTTTATAAATCAAATAAATAAATATATTTACGACACAATGATGATGTAGTGATTACTATATTAATGAATGATTTAAATAAAAAGGATTATAAATATTAAAATAAATTTATTTTAAAGCCTTTTATGAAATCCACGAATTTTCAGAATGGTTATGACTTATTATATTTTATTTTATGATTTTTTTATAAATATTCAATATTTTTCGATTTTTAAAAATTAATTATATGAATAGTTTAAAAATTTACATAAATGTGTTTTTAAAAATAATAATAATTTATTAAATGATATAATAGACCTAAAACATAATATTCCTCTAAATGACTTAAATAATGTTTAAAATGTCATTAATGTACCACATGAGATTTATTGTCATTTTGTAGTAACTATATTAACTATATAGTATTAATATACAAAAAGGCATGGTAATAGTTAAATAAGTTAACTAATTGTTAAATCTAACAGATAAGGTTAAATTTGAGACCAAATCTTGTATAAAACCTATTGGTTGATAGAATTTCGAAAAATAATTACCTTATATTATAACTAAATTAGTTGGGGACCTTTTGAATTATAAATTCGGTTTACAATAAAAAAATCATTAAAGACATTCCTAAAGTGCCCCTCCTATCTCTTATAAAAGGGCATCACTTATTACACTCACTCACACCTATCAATCACCCTTGGATCATCAAAACACTAAAAAAAATCACCCAAAATCCCTATATTTCTCTTATAATCCTTAACTTAGGCATAATTCAATTTAAGAAATCCTTTTAGCTTAAATCAAAAGCAGTCAACTGATTTGAAGTAATGTCTTCTCTCAATCTTCTTTCATTTATTTTATTTATCCAACCTATAAACTATATTTATTAAATTATTTTATAAAAAAATTGTCTTCAATATACTATGATGATGTTATGAGAATTATTCTAAATATACTTACACACACCTCCATTCAATGGATTCAAACATATTGTTTCTATGTAGGGCGAACTACTACCTCACGATAAGAATATTATTTGATTTTCCCAAACCACCTCTCATGGTGGCCATTACGATGGAACTGTATTTATGTATGATACATATTATGTTTATATTTTATCTATTCTTCTGTAATTTTTATTTACAACATTCCTTTTTGATTTTCATGATGTGAAAACACGATATTTTCATTTGAGGAAGAGCGGACCACCGCCCCCTCAAAGTGATATGACTCATTAATGCCATACATGGAACACATAAAGGATGGAGTTAATGAAATTATGTAACATATATAAAATATGGTATTATAATATAATTATAATATATCTACGTATCATTATGTTTTCATTCTTTTAAATATGAAATAGAAATTAAAGTAATGTTCATGCGTACGTATGACTTACTGTCTCTATGAACGGTGCATTTAATTTCTTATCTCCAAATGTAATAGACTATTATAAATAAAAATATACTAGATATATATGATATATATGATATAAAAATAATCAATATCATTCTTTATATAATGTAATTTTGACCACATGGACAATTTGGAATTTTAAAAAGTTCATTTTTGACTCAAGTACCCAATGTCGACAAAATGACAGATATTAACATAAATAATTATACAATTTATATTACAAGTTAATAATTGATGTAAAAGGAATAATAAACTTGAAAAGGTTTGTAATGAAAGTATAAATTAACTTATGTTCATTATTTAGGAAGAACAAAGAACATACTTGATCATTTAGACACAAGGTAAGGGAACCTTTCACCCTTGTCTTTTAGACAGAGACTTATTTTATGTTATGTTTTTTAATATCCATTTTCATATATTGGGGTCTCTTCTTATATATCATTATTTATTTCCATTTTATGTCCAAATTATGAGAGACCCTTTTCGTTCTCATGACTCATTTTCTGAATTTTTAAGTGAGGTCATTAGACAGTAAAATTTTTCTAAGGGAATTTCTAAACTCAATTTCCTCCCATTGGGTTTTATGAAAACTTCATTGATTATATTATGACAAGGTTATGTGTAGATTAAATGTATGTTTATTTATGTTGTAATTTACACATCTTTTTGTGTATATATACTATTTCTATACATAATCACCCATTTATGAATTCTTATACCTTTGATATAGTTTATGTAATGGACTACATCTCAATCTCCTTTCATTGAGTCATATCTTGATATTATGGACCTTTAATATAATATAAGGTGTATATACATCCCTTTTGACATTTTATATCATGAATTTATATATTCTTAGGATAATTCATGATTTTTTTGATTTTATTCTTTTATTATTTTTATTCAAGTGTTTCTCAAGTGTTACAGGACTCTTTCACTAAAACATCATTTAAAAGTATTAGTGATTTACTTTTTCTAAATCTTTCTCATTAATGTCCATGTTTTTAAAATTATTTTAAGGAACCATTTAAATAGACATTAAAGTTTTAAATTTATATTCCTTTAAAATTTTCAAAGTGGTATGGGAAACATTGATTCAAAAATATCTTGATTAAATGTTTTAAATGGTTTTGGAAAGGGATTGAATATTTCAACATCTGGAATTGATTTCTTGTAATTGATGAGTTAAACAATGGTAAATTCAATCTTTTATATGTTATGGTTAGGTAATGGTACTTTTAAATTTTATGGGTGGTTAGGTTATAATCCAATATAGTTGGTTCCGTGTAAACCTAGGGTGGGTGGGCCCAAGATAGCTCTCCAATGCAATTGGTAACATGACGGAGCTAAATGTTAATGAATCTCCTAAGAGATTTAGTAAATATACAATGATGGGTATTCCAAACGTAACTTCCTATCTATATACGAATGCTACTATGTAATTATGTTATGAATTCTCTAAGTTACCATTATGATTTATCATTTCTATATGTAATTCATAAATCTTATGATTTTATGAGGTATGCTAAAGAGATTATGTATTTTGAGTTTTAAGTATGATTTCATTAATTTGCATGTATTTATGGACTACTATGTTCTTTCATTATTTTATAACCCTTACTGAGCCTTTTATGCTCATCCCATGTTTTTTAAATTTTTTTCATAGGGTATAAGGAAGGGTATGGGAGAGGATGAATTCAAGAAGACTAATATCAAGAATACAATTCTTATTTTACATAAGTAGTTTTATTAATGTGAAAAAAATTGGACAGTGTTGAAGTGTCTACTTTGTAATCTTTTGAGTTGTAATTTAATATTCACAAACTAATTATCAAAAACTCTAATCCTGAAAAGATCTTCAATGTGTATTATTAATTTAATTCAAGATTATGTAATGATTAACCCTGGGGCCTTATACAATCAGCTTCCAAAACACCACCCCAACTTGAGAAAATAATCCACCTACTTCACAAAACAATTCATATATTAGTAATACTATAATGATATAAATTAAACATAAATATGAAATAATACATTAATATAAGTGTCAATTTTATACTAAATCGTCATTATTTGGTCATATCAGGTACAAAATGTATTTCAATGAGGCATTTTTTATAACACTGAATATTTTTATCAAATAGTTCATTAAACACTCAGGTTTATCAAAAAATATTTTTGTTTGATAACATATAATTTTGAAATTTTTGGGGGATAAAAATTAAATTACGTCATCATTATTGAATCACCCTTAATAACATTATAATCATAGTACAAGAGTGAATCATCCTTTTTGAAAAAGTTATTTATTCCTAGAAAACATTAACCATTAATATAAAACTATCCTCATTCATTGATTTAACAAAAATAAATATTCACATATGAGTTCTGATAGAACATAATAAAATATATCTTAACCTTTCACCATAATTGATAGTACAAGATCCATGATAAATCATTCACCTTCTTTTAGGTAAAAAACGTTAGTGTTACCCATTAAATATATTCAGATGACACTAAACTCCATTATAAAATTCTTAACTCTTTTTTACATCATGAATCCTCTCTATAGCCCTTTATAGCATCCAAATGACCCTGAAATATAGTGCATACGTTATGTCTTCATGGATTATTCTATATATTAGTATATACATTTCAATATTCTGGAACGTGATAAAATCTAAAATAACATCATAATTATTTTTATATCAAAATTGGAGTATCACAATTATTGTGTTCTTTATTGAGAATAATGATGTGTTTTTTAATAATGACCTCGTGAAAATGGATGATTTTACATAATGGATATTAATTGTACAAATTTTAAAATAAATTTTGATATTATATCATGCATATAGTTTATGATCATATGAACCAAATAATTTCACCACCCACCAATGTTACACCAGTATACTGTTCTTTTCAAGAAATTCATTATTCAATCGATAAAATTTATTATTTTTTTATTTTTTTAGAGGATTTGGGTTAAACAACTAATTTTTTTCAAATGGGTCATCATCTAGATTTTCAATGATAAACAATTTCACTTGAATCAATCTTTTAATTTTTATGGATTTCCTCATAAGATAGTTTTTTCCCTTTGATTTCATGTTTCCTTTGAAAACAATCGTCCTCAATGGCCATGATATCTCAATGTTGTTTTTCTTCCAATATTTCTCTCTGCCACTGGCTAGATTTGGTGGTTGACTACAAAAAAAATTATTCACATATTTTAGTGAGATTATTTACATGTTTGATGATTGGATTGGTGTTGTATGACTCTCATGTAACTATTAGATCCACTACTAAGACCCTTTTTTTTACTATAAAGAAGAATGAGAAACCAACTTCATATATTTTTCAATTTCTTGATAGTGTGGGTTCTGATTCACAATTTAGTAATATTTAACAATACTTTTAATATTCTCATATAAATTATATACCATATAATTAGTTTGAAAAAAATAATTTTTTTTGTTTTTGAAAAAAATTCCTCTAAGTAAATTTCGATATAAAATAACATAAAAAATTGGTGAAAACAAATTCAATAAGCCACCTGGAACACATTCATAATGGCCTTTATCTTAATTCAATAGAGTTATATGAAATTCTCAATAATTATTATCAAAAAAGAAACTTGTATGGTCTTCATTATAATCTATTTCCTAAGAATTTTACTATTTTCAGGATAGTTCTTCGTCTCCTCTTCTACCCCATTCACCGCCTCAATCTCTACCTCTTCCTTCTCCTTCACCTTGGTCTCCTACTCTGACTCATCCTCCATATTTTCTCCACCTTTTAATTTAACCTCATTCATTTACAAACAATTTTATTTTTTTTTAGTTCAACACTTCTAAAAATATGGAGTTTCTCTATTATACTTACACTTGAGAAACAGATAAAAAATAATATGTAAGGATTCAATATAACACCCTAAGGTTTTGAAAATAAATTTAAATGTATGAAACACTAAATATCTACGTAATAAAACTTTTTCTAAGGATATAGTTATGAAATAGCTATTAATCATAATTTTTATACTTCTATGATTTGAATTTCGAAAAACAACATCTACTATTGTGATCAGTAAGCTATTTGGAGTCTGATAGTACCAACATGTTTTTTTGTTGAATAATGACATTCCCTTAGGAATAGTAATATGAATAGTAATATGACCCTTATGAATAGTAAATCATATTATTATTTTAATTTCTTAATGTTATATTGAAATGAGATCTTGAATATTTTTCAAGGTGATAGAAAATGAGTTATAATTTTAAAATTGTGTTTTTTCGAATAAAATATGATTTTATTTAAAAATTAAATTAATCATTTTTCGAAAATTATTTTCCAAAAATTGTTTCCATTTTTGAATTGTAAACACTGAAAAATGGTTAAGGTGAAATTTTTTTATTTTTTTGAAATTCTTGAATTTTTTTGAATAGTGAATTCAGTATTTTATGAAATATGCTAAAGAAACGAATTTCATCATCATGATTCAGTTATGGATGATGTAAATGGCCATTTATTTGAATTAAAATTCATGTATTACTATTTCCTGTCACATTAATCAAGAAAATTCATAGTATTTACCAAAAAAATAAAATATTGATTAAAATAATGGAAAACCCTCAACCCCTACACTATAAATACCACCCTCACCCCCTCTTACCCACACACCTCTAAAGCTTTGTAAATTTTCTAAATTATGCCCAATCACCTTACCAAGTATCTTCCCCATGTTCATGTCTATATGGTGTCACTAAAAGGCCAAAACCGGAGGCCTTAAAGAGGATCTCAAGGTGAAGAGATCAAGAGGTAAAGTCCTCTATTATTTTATTATGTTTTCTTTTCAATTGGTTTATTTAATTATACTCTCTTTTCCTCCCCTTATCTGAGAGGAATAAATCCTAATTTTTTTTATATATCCTATATTTTATCATGTTTATGGAAAAATTCATCAACTTTGTTCTTCCCCTCCACCCTCTTATTTAAAAAAAAACATCGTCCTTGATGTGTGGATTTACAATATCATGGATGATGTGTCTTCAATTTCCTTTACATCCATTAAATCTTCCTATAAAACAATTTTAATTTTTGAAATAGGTTTTAATGTGTATTTTATTAACTCTCTTATGTTCTATAATTAAATTATACACATAATATTAATGTTATATGATTATAAAAGTTTGTGATTATCGAAGAACAACCAAAATGATCTAAATGAATATCATTAATGATTTATTTAATGATTCATCATCATACCACATAACCAAAATAGTTTAGGGAATAATTGAATATTAAAGTAACATATGAACACAATTTCATTCAACTTCTAGATTTTCATTTCCATTTGACAACAAAATCCTTTACGAACCAACCATGGACATCATGTAAAGCATGCACCCGAAACAATGGAAATAAAAAACTGTTATTAATAAATGGGTAAAATAATGTTATAAAATGATCATATAATGTGTTATAAAAATTAATATGTTTCGTTAAAATATTAATAACACACATTTAATTATTATAAAAGAGGTTTAAACAAGTTTTACATCATAATAACCTAAGGTATGGGAATTCTTAACCCAATTTCCATTCATTAGTTTAAAATTCAACTTCATTTATTATGTATCACTATGAATATTTGTGAAATGATTTTTTATAATGTTTTTATGTGGATTTATAGTGTATACATATATTACCTTCAAAATATTTATTCTCACATGAATTATATGATATTTTATAGGAACTTTTCTTTAAAAACCAACTTTTAAAATTCTATTTTACAAAATTCTAAAGTAGAGTTTTTTGGAAATTATCCATTGTAAGGACCCAAACATTTTGAATAGTATATTAACTTACTCTTAACTAATTAATAGAGATGTTAATGGTTAATGCCAAAGGAGGAGTCGATGGCTTCATTCGATGGACTCAAACCTTTTGAAGCCCACTTACCAGAGCGTGGTAAAGAGGTGACATCTTTGGGCTTCGCTTTGGACCGAGCCCAAGCCGAACTCCAGCGTGTCAAGATTGAACGGAAACGCCTACGGGAGAAGTTCAAGTTAGTAGAGATTGCCACTATGGAAATGTTATCTGAGCCTCCATCATATTATCTCACCATAGCACACCTTACACTTAGGTCATACGTTGGTGTAATATGGGGCTATGTGAAGAGACCGTAGCTTCACTGTGTAATCTCTTGGGTTGAATAAATTGAGATTTCTTCCTTTAGTGATTTTTTTGAAATTTCAAATGTCTGGATAATTTTAGTATGAATTTTATTGATGAATTTTGAAAAAAATGATATTTTAAAATATTTATGTAAACCTTAAATAATTAATGATGTGTAATGATTTTCAAAAACTGGTCTTCTACAATTATGTTAAGCACAAAATTTAGAGTCTAAAAAGATCAAACTAATTTTTGATGAATAGTAAATTATGAATAGTGATTTTATGCTTAGGTTTAGTAATGTGACCATATGGATTAGTAATCTCACTTAAAGAATTTTTAATATAATCTGGGCACCTTGATTATGTAATGTGATTCAATAAAAGGGTTCAATAACGGTTTCATAAATTATTAGTCAAGTATTAGTTTTTCCAGTGAATAGTGTTTTTTATTTAAAATTTCAATTAAAAATATTTAAAAAAATTATTTTTATAAAATGGACTTTATTTTTGAATTCAAAACATCGATATTATGCAAAGGTAAATTTTGGGGATTTTTCTGAAAAAATGAATTTTCGGTGAATAGAGTATTTATTTGAAAATTAAATTAAAAATATTTAGAAAATTATTTTTATAAAATGGATTTCATTTTTGAAATCAGAGCATCGATATTTGGTTAAGGTGATGTTTTGGTATTTTTCTGAGAAAGTTGAATTTTCGATGAATAGTGAAAATACTGATTGTAAGTTGCGAGTGTTTAATGACATCATTAAATGATGTATTAAGTATGTAATAAATATGGTCGAATTATGAATAGTAATAAAACGTATGAGGTGTCCCAAGTGGACAATACCATGGGTAAACACCATGGTCAAGCCCTTACTTTTGCCAAAACCACTAATGAGGTGTACCTTGACCATTAATGCCTTGTCCCCTCACTTTCCCTATAAATACCCAGACATAATCTCATCCATTTGACTCCAAAATCATCATCAACGATGTTCTGGTCTCATTACCTCCCAAGGAGTCCTCCCAAGTTTCCCTCAATCCCTCAAGATCCAGACCATTGAGTTTTAAGAGTTACATTTTAAGGTAAGGGATCCAACCTCTCTCTTTCTTTTCAAATACTCTCTTTTAAGTCATTTATGTTATGCTGCATGTTCTTCTGTTGGAGTATCTTATTTTATATTCCTCTTACTTCCCTTTTCATGTTCGTATTATGAGAGACCCCCTATTTCTCTCATCAATTCGTTTTATGAATGTTTAAGTGGCGCCGTTAGGCTGCCGAATTTTTAAGAGATTCTTTCACCTATCCCATTTTTCAAAGTTCTACTTTCATGTCATGTCATTCAAGTTACTTTTTATTATGTTGGGGTATTATCTCTATATATACCATACTGAACTTTTATTTTCATATGATGTGAGACCCTATTTTATCTCGTCAATTAATTTTTTTTTAAGTTTAAGTGACGCTGTTTGGCTGCCGAATTTTCATAAGAGAAATCTAATTTTTGTCTTCCTTCCATGTTTTTCATTTCAAATGGTATGTCCTTAAAATTTCATTACCATGTTCATATATCCTTAATATTATTTCCCTCTACTGTTTTTTGGGTCATTTATTAATGTTTTACCCATGTCCCCTATCTTTTCAATGTTTTCTAAAACCCCGAAACATAGTCATTATGCTGCAGAATTTCTGTCTCAAAATGACACTCTATTTTTCTAATGTTATTTTATTTTATTAAGTGAATACTCAAATCTCTCACTTCTATAAGGGTATCCTAATATATACCAAAATGTTCTATTTTAAATTATTGGATTTACATACATGAGACGCACCTTCCTTTTTTGTTGGTTTTAATGTGACACAATGATCATGTCTTTAAAGCTGTTTTTAAAACGTTATGATTATGAAATGAATCCCATTTCTTTTATGCTATATGGGTTGTTTATGAAATGATTGATGATGATATATGTGGCTCACATGATAATAAGTCCGAATTTAAGGGTTCACCCTGATAGCGCTCCAATGCATTGGGTAAAGACTTAATCTCTAGAGATGACCATTTTGACTGATACCTTGGTGAATAACATTGGTAATTTTTATTGACACCTTGGGGATGGACCTTGGTGAAACGGAAATGATTGTCTTTGTTAAATGTTGTAGCCACATCTTCAAGTTATGAAAAATTTTATTTTTATTATGATATGCCTCATGATTTCTTTCTCATGCCTTAATGTTCTTTTCATGACCTTATTGAAGTATCTCAAGTTCACATGTAAAATGTTTCTCTTGTTTCCCTTAATGGGCCTTCTTCTCACCCTTTCTTTTGATGTATGTCCCCAGGTTATGAGATTCAGTAATGAACCTAGGATAAACTTAAGGAGAATCCTTTCAAGTGTTTAAGAACAAATTTTTATGTATTTTTCATGTATTATTTTCCTGGTTTCCAAGACACTAAGCCTTAAAGATCCTCAGTTTTGTATAATGTAATGAAAGTTTATGTTATAAAATGCGGGATGTTATATCAATGTTTTATGATTATGTTTTGATTCATGGGAATTTTTTATGATTAAATGTGGGACCTATATCTCCCTCCAATTAATTGTTCATGTGTATATTGGAGGTCATCCATATGGTTACTCCTAGTGTAACTTTGATGGTTACACCATATGGTAGCCATGCGATTTACATTGTAAGTTAGTCGAAAGGGGTACAAATAATAAGCTATCCATCAGTGTTAAAATATAATAAAGCAATGAATAAATATACCATTATTATTTTATATATTTTATTTAATGTTTTATGGAAATTTCATGTTTCAGAATGTAATTATATATGGGTGAGAAGTATGTCTTTGTGGAAATGATTTCAAATGTTTTTATGTATTCATGGTATAATGGTTTCTTTCCTTTTTATTATATCCCTTAAATGTATTTGTATACTCATACAAAGTTTTTAATTGTTTTTCAATGGTTATATGGATGTGTATAAGAGTGAATCATTCCTAGTTAAACGTTATGATGTTTTAACAATGAAATCTTGTTTTTGTTTTCCTTTAGATATTTTATGTTTTGGAAAAAAAGGAAATTATTTTAATGGTACATACTTTGTATATTGTGGGTTGATATGTGAGGGTTATTTATTAACTTTATAAAAATATAAACTCATTTTTTTTGTAAATGTAAAGAAGTGAAATATAGTTAAAATGGTAAGATTATGATATGCTTATGGTTGGGTCCTTATAGTTTGTTTCAGAGCATGGTTTACATAACTGTAAGAATTAGTATGATGTTAATATAATACAATAAATTATTTTTACCTCATTTTTATATTTAAATGATATAGAATTAAAAAATTACAATGTTTCTTAATATAAGATATTCATGTTTAGAATGGTTTTCCACAGAAGAAACATGGAATCTGAAGATAGAAAGAACCAAGAGGCTAATCTCTTTCCAAATCAGCAACTGAGAATGGTGAGAATTGGAACTGAAAATATTGTAATGGTAATGTCTCTGTTGAAATAGGGAATTAATTGAAATGGAATCCATGCAATAGAAAACCCAGATCTATAACAAAGAAACATGATGATAGTGGAATATTTAATGAGGCAACATCCCCCATCTTTTAGTGGATCTTCTAACCTAATAGTATTTTGAGGATGGACTAAAGCCCTAGAAAATATATTCCATGTTATGGGACGTTTAGATAATAAAAATAATAGTATTTCTATTTATCATTTTGAAGTTTAATATGATCAATAGTGGTGTATTTTGAAGAATATTATGGATAGAGAGGAGATTTATGCCTTGGAGTGGGAGAAATTTAATGGTCTTTTCTCTGAAAAATATTTTCCTAAGGTGGTTCAACTTATGATGGAGAAGCAGTTCCTTGAATTGAGAAAAAAGGAGGAAGATTCAGTCATTGTGTATGAATCAAGCTTCACCCAATTGGAACGGTATGACCCAAATCTTATTCGAGATCTTGATAACAAAATTAATCGTTTTTACTCAAGATTGACGCCATGATAGAGAAGGGAATTAGCATCCCAAGAATTCAAAAGTCATGAGAAACTTGTACAATGTTCTAAGAGGGTAGAAATTCATTTCATTTATGATCACATGTACATTTAGAAAAATTAGTAGAATAATTCCATATGGAATGTGATGGGTAACAATAAATCAATGAAATATGATGGTAAGAAATTTCAGTTTCAAGTCTGGGAAAAATATATTAAAACGAACAATGGGGAATGTCTTACCAAAACTGGGAAGTTTTTTCGATTTGGTATGTTTTGAAATACGACATGATATTATAATAAAAATGATACTAAGATAAATTTTGAAAAGAAAATTTTAAAGAGTATAAAATCTGGTGAGATGTGTCATTATGAAAACACAAGCCCAAAGAAAGAGCTGTGTGATAGAAAACAGCCAAACTATAAGCATGAATGTGTATTGAGATCTTTTACGACTACATCAGTAGATTTTGGTCCATCCACTAACCTGATATTAGGTACTTTTTTATTTAATCAGATTTTAGTATAGTATTTTTTTTATATGGGGTATACACATTCCTTTATTTCTGATAAATTTTCTGGTAAATTGGAAATATCACCTAAAAAATTTAGACCTGAATTTATGGATAAAACTCCAGGGTGTAAGTTAAATGAAAATAGAATTTTAAGAATTCTCATATTGTTATATGTGGAAATACATTACCTAGAAACCTTTTTGTTTTGATGTTTGTAGAGTTTGAGGTCATTCTGGTTATGGAATGGATTTCGTTTTATCGTGCGAAGCTTGATTGTAGAGAAAAAGAAGTTAATTTTCAGAATCGGTTTCACTTTATATCCAAGAATGAACCTATACAATTGATAACATATCCAAAAGCTGAGAAACTATTGAAAGATAGAATTGATGGTTATCTTGCTGATATTGTTGAAAACTTGGGAACTTTTCATATTAATGATGTACTAGTGGTAAACGAATACCTAGATGTTTTTCTTGATGAGTTCCTCGGTGTTATACATGATCAGGAAGATGAATTCACAATTGAATTAGTTATTGATTCTAATCCAATTTCAAATACCCCATATCTAATGGCCCAAATGGATCTTCTTGAATTGAAAAATCAGTTATAGGAATTTCTTGAGAAAGGATTCATTCTCCTAGAACTTCACCATGGGGAGATCCTGTTTTATTCTTTAAAAAGAAAGATGGTTCCATGATTCATTGTACTGATTATAAAGCTTTAAATAACACTACTATTATGAATAAGTATGATTTCCCTCACATCGATGAATTTTTAGATTAGATCAAGGTGTCTTAGTATTTTTCAAAGATTGACATGAGATCTGAGTACTATCAGGTGGAGTTGAAGGAGGATGACTTTCCAAAAACAACTTTTCATACTAGATATGGTCATTATTAATTTTCTGTTATGCCATTTGGGTTAACTAATTCACCTGTTTTATTCATGGAACATATGAATAGAATATTTCAGGATTTCTTGGATGGGTTTCCGGTTGTTTTAATTGATAAAATTATAATATATTCTAGAAGTAAGGAGGATAATGAAAAACATCTAAGTGTTGTTTTTCAAACCTTAAATGAAAAAGAAATTGTATAGAAAATTTAGAAAGTGTGAATTTTTTTAGAATAAATTTCATTCCATGGTCAGATTATTTGAAAAGATGGCATAAATATTGATCCTTCTAAAATGAATGTTTTTAAAGAATGGTCAATACCCACAAATATAACCAAGATTCATAGTTTTCTATGTTTGGCAGGCTATTACAGGAGGTTTGTCGAAATATTTTCATGGTTATTAGTCAACTGACTGAGTTAACTCAAAAAAGGAGTTAAATTCACTTGGAAAAAAAGTTTGATGATCATTTTCAGGAATTGAAAAAATCGGTGAATGATTAAATTCTAACCCTACCTTCTAAAAATGGTGAGTTTTCCATCTGCAATGATTCTTCATGAAAGGGACATGTTTGTGTTATGATGCATAATGATCATGTAATTTCATATGCTTCAAGAAAATTAAACCCTCACGAGTTAAATTTTCCCACACATGATTTGGGATTATGATTTTTGGTTTTCTACTTTTAAAATTTGGAGGAATCATTTATACGGATCCAAATGTGAAATAAATACTGAACATAAAATCATGATGTATATATTTACTCACAAGGGAAAAACCATGAAGTAGATAATATGGCATGAATTGATAGAGGATTATTATTGCATGATAAATTACCATCTTGGAAAGCAAAACAAAGTGGTGGATTCCTTGAGTTGAAAACATCGTGCAACATTATCCGTGATACGTTTGGAACAATGATCCCTTGATTAATTATTTGACGAATTTTGGATTAGATGTAGTAGGTGTAGGAAATACCTCAGTTTTTCATGTTTCAGTGTAGTCGTCATAATGAGAAATAATTAAGAAACATCATAAGGAAGATAATGAGCTATAGTAAAAGGTAGAATTGGTTAAAATGGGTAAGTTGCAAGAATTTAACCTTGATAAATATTGTTTTTTAAGATTTCGAAAAAGATTTTTTTTGCGTTGTGATTCCTAGTTGAAGAGATATTTTTTGTCAATCATACAGTTCTCTGTTTTCAGTTCATCCCAGTAGTACTAAGATGTACAGAGACCTATGAATGTATTACTGGTTGGATGGAATAAAAATATATATTTCAAATTTTACCGTGAAATGTTTTACATGTAAATAGTTTAAATCAAAGTGGTAGTTACCGAAGGGGATGTTTCATCATTTTCCATGTCTAAAGCAGAAATGGGAAAATATATCCATGGACATCTTTGTGGGGCTACTAAAGACATCTCAATGTAACAATGCAATACAGGTGATTATTTATCGACTGACTAAATATTTGTATTAGCTTTCTTGACAGTACCTCGAAGTGATTATCAGGTTAAATAGAGTTCATCTTTCCATTGTATCTGACTAAGATACCAGGTTCACTTCAAATTTTTGGAAGGGCATTCATATGTAATTTGGATTATAATTAAATTTATTTATACATTTTCATCCTCAATCAGATGGGTAGTAAGAATGAACGATTCATACATTGGAGGATATTCTTTGAGATTATTTGATGCACTACCAGATCACATTTTTCTTAGAATCTCACCATGTAAAAGTGTTATGCATTTTAGTATGAAAGTAAAGCTATGTCCAGGTTTATTAGACCTAAGGAAATCCTATTGAATGTTTGTCCAGTTTCCAACCAAGTATCTTTGCATCCAAGTTTATCTTAGGTGCACATTGTTTTTCATGTTTTGTTGTTGAGAATGCATGTTCCAAATTCATCTCATGTTTTGAGCATAGAAGCAATTCACCTGGAAGAGAGTCTTTCTTATGAAGATAAACCAATTTGGATTCTTGATCGAAGAGAAAATGTTATTCATAATAAGGTTATACATCAGGTAGAGGTTTTATGGAGAAACCACATGGTTGAAGAAGAAACATGGAAATCTCAAAACTCTATGATGGAAAGGTACCATCACAATTTTAATAAGTAAATAAAATTTCAAGGACACAATTTCTAGAAGGCGGGGAGATTGTAACACCCTATGGTTTTGAAAGTAAATTGAAATGATAAAAACACATACTCTATAAATAATGAAACTTTTTTTATGGTGATAGTTATAAACTAGATGTTAAACATAATTTTTCCACTCTTATGATTTGTATTTCCAAAAATGGTCATCTACAGTTGTGATTGGTAAGTTATTTATAGTCTAATAGAACAAACTTGTTTTTTTGTGAATAGTAACATGACCTTATGAATAATAATATGAATATTAATATGAACTTTATGAATAATAAATAATTTTATTATTTTATATTATTTCTGTTATACGATATTTAGTAGCTGAATTATTTTTAAAGGTTATATAAAATGAGTTTTAATTTTAAAATTATTATTTTTTGAATAAAATTTTATTTTATTTAAAAATTATATTAACAATATTTATAAAATTAGTTTCAAAATTTGGTTTTCATTTTTTAATTATACACATCGAAAAATGGTTAGGATTCATTTTTTGAATTTTTCTGAAATACATGATTTTTATGTGAATAGTGAAATTTAGTAATTTACGAAATATGCTAAATAAATGAATTTATGCATCATGCTTGAGTCATGGATGATGTAAAGCGACATTTTTTCATAATAAAATTAACTTATTTATTTTTTGGTTTATAGTAATCAAGACAATCCATAGTCCTTAGCAAAATTATTAAACTACTGATTAAAATAATAGAAAACCCTCCTCTCCTTCGCTATAAATACCTCTCTCAACCCCCTCTTCCTCACACACCTCTCAAGCTTTGTGAATTTTATGGATTCCAAACTATCCCCTACCCAATTCTCTTCCCCACTCCAAATAATTTTTGGTATCACCAAAAGTCTATAACTAAATTCATTGTGGAGAATCTAAAGGAGAATAGATCAAGAGGTAAAAATACTCTTTTATTTTCTTGTGTTTTCTTTTCAACTCATTTCTTTTATTATAATATCATCCCCAAACCTTATCAAAGAGGAATTATAGTTTCATAATATTATATATTCTGTATTTTATCATGTCTATGCAAAATTCATCAACTTATATCTTCTCCTCTATCCTCATATTTTGAAAATAAAAACAATGTCTCTAATCTGTTGATTTACCAATATTGTGGATGATGTGTATTCAATTTCCTTTACTTCTTTAAAATATTTTTGTAAAACCATTTTAATGGTTGAAAAGGATTAAATATTATTATTTTAACTCTCTTATTTTCCTTAATTATATTATCTACATAATATTAAATGTATATGATGAAACAAATTAGTGATTATCGAATAACCACCAAAATGATATGAACGAATATCACTAATGATTTATCTAATGATTAATCCTCATAACAAATAACAAAAATATTTTTTGGAATAAGCTAATATTATGGACACATATTAAACCTATATCAATCAATTTCTAGAGTTTTTCTTCTCTTCGATAAGAAAATCCATTATGAACTGACCATGAACATAATGTTAAGCATGCACCCAAAATAATGAAAATAAGAAAATGTTGTTAATAAATGGGTCAATTGATGTTATAAAATGTTCGTATAAGGTGTTATAAACATGAAAATGATGATTAAAAATATTAATAACACACTTTTAAACATTATACAGAAGGATTAAACATGTTTTGCGTAAGAACAATCTGAGGTAATGGAATTATTAATCCAGTTTCCATTCATTGTGTTAACCTTCTACTTCATTGATTTGGTGTCACTAAGATTATTTTTATTATTAAATTTTTTTTATATTTGTTTTATTACATGGATTTAATTTTTATACACATATTCCTTTCATTATATTTATTCTCACATCAATTATATGATATTTGTATTGGACTTTTCTTTTAAAAAACCACTTTTAAAATTCTTTTCTTCAAAATTAAAAAGAAATTTCTTATGAAATTATCCATATTTTATCATTATGTTATGGTTCATGGGAATTTTTTATGATGAAGGGTGGTACCTATATATCCCTCTAGTGTATTGGGTATGTGAATGTTAGAGGTCTAACAGATAGTTACTCCATGTGTAACTGTGATGTTTACACCAGAAGGTAGTCATGAGGGATACATTGTAAGGTAGTCGTGGGGGTCACAAATCATAATGTAGAAATGAGGGTTACAATATAAGTATGTAATTCCACAAGATACCATTATAGTATTATATTTGTTCTTTATTATTTTATGGAAATCATATGTTTCACAAAGTAAGTATATATGGGTAAGAAGAATGTGTTTGTGGAAATGATTTCATATGTTTTTAAGTATTCATGGTCTTATTGATTATTTACATATTTTTATATCACATACTGATGTTTTTATTCTCATACCATGTTTTTAAATGTTTTTCATATGTTATACGGATGTTTATGAGAAATTAAGAAGTAAAGTTAAATGTTATGAATTTTTTTCTGAAGAAATCATGTTTTCGTTTTGCTTTAAATTTTTTTTTTAAAAAGGACATTGTTTTAGTTGTAACTTCTTTTTATATTGTGGCGTGATATGTAAGAGTTATGTAGAAATATTTTAAAACATAAATTTGAAAATAACTTTGTGAATGAAAATAAGTAAAGTCTAGTTAAAATATGAAGATTATGATATGTTTAATGTCGGGTCCTTCTATTATGACATTAATTAATCACCCCGTAAATATATTTAAAATTTAATATATCATATTATATAATAATAAAAGAATGTAATCACCTAATCATGTAGTCTAAAAACATTCTAAAAACATTTATCCTTCCCTTTCATCTATAAAAAAATCCACTTCTTATTTTGATTACAAATCTAGTCATCAATTATGATAGTACATAGAAAATAATGACAAACAAATGATTAATAAATATATTTAATTAAATTAAATTTACATTAATAAATTTTCTATTGGTGGATGTCGGTAATTTCATAATTTTCGACCTCCAAAAAAGTTTCAAATATAATATCCACAACCATTTCTATTATATTCCTTTGAGTACTACAGAAAAATTGAAAAAAATAAGAAATTGTTTTTGAAATAAGTTTTTATAGTCAAATATTTCTATATATACCTTGATCTATTACTGTTTTTTGTAATATTGGGGATTTATCTCTTCAAAAACCTCTTTCATGACATGATTAATCATATATTTAGAAATATCCCTATCAAAATAAAATTATTATTAAAACATAGGATAAAACATATAATTTTACGTTTATATATAAAATGTTGATTGTAGTGTATTACAAATTCACAACAAACATCATGTTTGATCAGTTTTTTGGACATCCATGCATTGTATCATAAATTATTTGGGGAATATAGGTTGACTATGATCTGAATTTAGTTATCCCTAAAAATGTAAAAAAAATAATTAATAAATTAAAATTATATTTTATTTTATTAGAATGTAGATTTTTACTTCTATATTTTTAGCCACAAAAATTTCATACCGTTTGATATATTATTTCTCAAACACTTCAAGTAAATCAGCTCTTTTATTATCTATTTATACTTTTCCAAAGTATGTTTTTCATTAGAAATGATATAGGCATTATTGAATCCAAATGTTGCTTCAAACAGTTTTCTGTTTATATAGTAGTAATATTAACACCTTTTAAAATATTAATAGTTATTAACTTTAATAAACAAACTAGATCACTATTTGGATATAAGTATTATGAAAAATCTATTGAAGGTATGTATTCATAAATAAGACACCCAGCCATTCATGAATGAGAATCTCATTTTTATTCTTCATACCAAATATTTCTGTCCTGAAAGTTCTATATATTTCTTTTTCATATGGAATGTAACACATATTTTCGCCTTTAAATTTTGTCTCATCATTAGGTTGTAATGATAATAAATATTTCTCTATAACTTCTGAGGAGAAGGTACTCTCATAAATCCATTTATATTTCTTGGTTGATTCACTTGATTTTCTTAATCAGACTTTCAATTTCTACATATCTTTGTCCATATGTAACATCATACCTCATTTCAAACCATATTTCATAAACTGTTATAAGTTTCTCATATGAATGTGTTTGGTAAATACACACCTAATTTATATTTGTAAGATTATACAACCATGCTATTAATGTTCCAATATCATCATTAACTTTTGTTATAAACATACCTCAATTGGCCTTTTCAT
This sequence comes from Viscum album, assembly GCA_963277665.1. Classification (NCBI taxonomy): domain Eukaryota; kingdom Viridiplantae; phylum Streptophyta; class Magnoliopsida; order Santalales; family Viscaceae; genus Viscum; species Viscum album. The sequence continues at coordinate 482,195,319 of OY728162.1, forward strand.
GAAGTGGATTAAGATATTGATTCAAAAGTACTCATATAATTAATGCAATATCTATTGTTTCAAATCACAAAAACTTCAATTTTTTTAATATAGATTCTAATTTCTTCACTAGTGAATCATACCACATCCTTGCTCTGTGATAAGGGTACATTGGTATTGATAATTGTTATTTATTTTTAGTACTATTTTTTTATTTCATAACTTAATAATTTTTAATCAAATAAGATCAAATAAATAATGTAAAATAATATACTATTAACTAAAATTCACCTCAAATGATTTTTCATTGTGATGATTGATGAAAGAAGACCTTTATTCTTATTTTATATTGTGTGCATAACTAACTAGTGTGTGGGGATTTATGTTCCCATTAGCTCATAGGAAAAGTCTATAAGCCTCGATGTTCTTTTCCAACTTCCATTTGGACAAATTTATTATAGGAAACATCTAAAATAAAAAAATCCATAAAGAATAATGAAAATTTAATAAATATTTTATTATATAATTTTTTGGAAAAATAGAAGTAGTATTTTGTAACATTACCATTATATTTTACAATGGTTTTTCTTTATTATTGATTGGATGTGGCATTATGAATCAATATCAATTGGTACATGAATCCTCATTGTGACCCCAAAATTACTATTAATCATTAAATTTTGGGGTTAATAGGTTATCCACATTGCTTCCAACCAACCTAAAATTTTATACCCTAAACTATTACCATGGTGATTTAATCCAACAATGTGATGCTGTGTCTTCATTTTTCTCATCAACCTATTATAGGTCCCATAATAATTCTGTAATTACATCATTAATAGTCTATTCCCCCTTGGGATTGGTAACATCATCATGTGAAGGATATATTTTCTTTACGAGTAATCAAATATTTAATTTTTCATTAATAAAAACATAAACAAGGAAAAAGGATTTAAGAAGGGTCTCAAGCATACACTATTTCTATCTTGATGACATATTACCTCTATCTTCATAATATTTTGTCAAGAAATTATCATTTATTTATTTTTGATGGAAATGTGTAATTGGATTTAAGAAAATAATTAATCTACTATGGAATGTGTTATCCTATTAATTCATCCAAATGTGAATGTTATATACAACCTTAATCCTAACAGTCTTCATCTATTGAACAATTGTTATTGTATTTTATTACTTGAGGCTCATACTCCATCTCTACTAGACATGCACCTATGTTTTTTGAACTAATCTCAATAGTAGTCATCCCACACTAGGTACTCGTAATCATTATGGACGACTACAGCTTTGAGTACTTCATGAAAAATAGAAGAGATAGGGGATGAGTCTCAAGAAATAAAATATAACTGTAACTATTCATTAGATGAAGATAGTGAGGTTGATAGTTGTCTCCATAAAAAAATTTAAATTACCACATATTATTTTAAAATTTAAAATATCATCTCAAAATGATAAAATGTCTCTAACACTATTATAAGAACATCAACTCATCCCCAATAAGAAGCACTAACTCTAATTTTTTTAGTAGTACTTTTTCCTCACTTGTATCTCAAATAGTAGATCTATATATCCACTAAACTTCATGAGTAGGCTATGACTACAAAAATAAACAAGTAAATACAAATAGGTCCCCTAAAATATATAACAATGCATATATTAAATTATATTTTCAATGTTGTAACAATCCACATACACATGTAAGTCAAGTTATTGTGTACTCACTAGGACACCCTGATAATCAAATTTACTGACTTCAATTCATAACAGTGAATTATAATAACCATAATTTATGTTTATACCATGGTTGTTCCCTAATATTCAAATCATTTTACTATTAAGAGGACATAATTTGAATCGTAAGATGATAAAAAAAATTATATATCTCCCTCTAGAAATAACCACCTCACAGGTGGCATGAGATTCAACCTCAGACCCTTAAAATCCAAGAGTATCCCTAAGGGATAACCATCACATGTACTTATTTCATCCAAATCATGAAATTGATATAACAATTTTTTTAATAAGTGAATTTGTAGTATGGGGAAGCCTTAAGAAAATTATTTTCCTTAGAAATAAACCACATAATGGGTGCCACAAAACATTGCTTGGACCTAACTTCTAAAAACCCAAAAAGAAGAAAAAACAACAACACAAATGTCACATCACCCTCACCCTAGCCCTCGATGAGTAACTAACATGAATATAATAACTAACATTCTATAATACCATACCTATTCCTCACATAATACCCATCATATTTTAATATATGATTAAAATTATTTATATCAAATCCACACATGTATTTATTGTAGAAAAATATTATAATTAAACACTAAGAGGTATATTAAAAATAATTTCGAATAATATAAATATATTTTTCAATGAAAATAATGTATGTAAACATTTTTCAGAATTTTATAAAATAATAGTTAAATATTATGTTTAATAGAATAATTTATAAAAAATAATCTAGAGAACAAATTAGAAGACATGTAAACTGAAAACATTATTTAAAAAATCAGTTAAAATATATAGAAAGATAAAAATGAAGTCTTACTAAATAAAATTCACTAAATTTATCCCTTCACTAAAATTCTAAGGTATAAAAAAATAATGGTACATTTTATAATAATTTAGATAATTCCCTTAGTTGTAAAATTATTTATAAATGTGTATTTGTTCACTATAAAATATAATAATTTTTAAAACCCCGTTTTTTATGATTACAACAAACTAATTTAATGTATTTATTTATCCTATCGGTATATATATTACGAATCATTTCATCTGAAAAATAAAATATTAAGTACGTATATAAAAACTATAACAAATATGGTATATTAAACAACAAATTCCTTAATTGAATAATAAAACATGATAATAACTTAAATATTTCTATCATAGCATGTGTAATATAAATTTTTTTATCAAGATTCTACATAACCCATGTTTTCTGAAATAAAACATAATTAAAACCATCTACTATCATTTATTATGTTCAAAACCAATCTGAAACCCTTATCAATGGAGATATTTAATTATTATTGAATTATTTAAATCACAAATAATATATTTCAATAGTTGATAAACAATAAATTCCGTATTTTAAAAAATTTATCTAAAAGACTTACATTATACACTCTTACATATCCTATACAATCTAATTAAAGTGAAATTAATACATATAAAATTATTCTTAAAGGAAATCTTTATGTAATTTATATACTTAATGAGAATCCATTATTACATCTAATAAAACAAAAAACTAAAAACAATTTTTTTTAAAAACAAAATAAATCCTAGAACTTATTATTTTTTAATAAAATATGATTATCCGATGTATAGTATAAAACCATTAATATTTAGAATTAACTTACATGCAATTTTAATTATGTATTCTAACATGTTATATTTTAAAAATATAATTGTCAAAAAATAGGTGTTCATTTTTTATCACATTAATAAAAATAACATTATTTTAGAAAATACCATAAAATAAAAATATAAAAGTTGAGAATAAATATTTGTTTAACCAAATTTTCAATAAGAACATTATATTAAATTTAAATTCATATAATATTAACATATAATTCTAAATAAAAAAACCTATCAATGAAAAATTGTTTTGAAAAAATTAAGTAAAATGAGAAACACAAATCATGTAGGCCTATAATAGAGTATTTTTAGGGAATTAGTTATCTTGTTTCATTAAAGACCATCATAGAAGGAACTACAACCATGGAAAATATACATGGAGACCTTGGTCATTCCAACTGAAGATAGCATGTTTGAATCCATATTTTTTCCTGTTATATTTTTGGGGAAACATGAATGATTATAAAAAATACAATTGAAATATAAATTAAGTAGGTAATTTTCCATTTGGCTATATTTTGCGATACTAAATTGTTTGGAAAAATGAATATTTAGTTATATAAATTGATGGGATGTCGCCATTATCAATGCAAAGTGATATTTTGGACCAAACAACTTTTACATCCTCTATAAAAAAATTTCTCACTCCGTGGGATTCAACAATGATTGTAATGATGGAAAGAATGACTCCAAAACACTATGGAAAGATCCATGAGTGAAGGTGGTGATAAGAAAGGAAAAAGTGAGGAAAAATGTGAGAGGCCAATCACGACTATAGTTATCAGAAAAGAGAATTAGGGTTTTTTATGGTTAAGAATTGCAGGAAAACGCAAACAGTTGAACCAAAACAAGAAATCAATGGGAGAAAAAAAGAATAATATAACATACCTTGAATTGTAGACTTTATTCTCCTATGAGAATATAGAGGAGGAGATCTGATTGCATGATAGTTCTGTGAGAGATTCAAAATCAGGACTGAATTAGTTGTGGTTTGGGTTTTTTTAAATAGATCGGGGACACTTTTTTTATTACTTAAAAAATTACTGATAAAGATACATTATATCACCGCTAAATTGATAAGCACTGATGAAATAAATATTAATGAGTTATTTTTATCGCAAATAAAGATTGATCTTTATCACAGCTAAATAAGCACTTATTAAAGGAATATTTATCAGCGCTACAACTGTAACACTAATAAAGGATTTATAATTACAATTATAAATAAAAAATTTTAAATACATTTTTGTTTATTATAATTTCATATTTATTAAATTACCTAATTTTTTATTAATATTGACAAAAATTTATTTTTTTAAAAATATATGTTTATTTATATTTATAAGTATATAATTATATAAATATAGTAAACATACATTTATAAATATATTTTCAATCCTTTATTTATAAATATAAATATATTTGTATTATTATATATTTTTATATATTTTTATATCACTATATATATTTATACAATTATATAATATATATATACATATTGAAAGTATACTCATTATTTAAATATATTTATTATAATTTTAAAACAATAAATATATTTATACCATTATATATATTTATATAATTATATGTGTATATTTAAATATTTAATAAATATATAGAAATATATGTATATTAATTACTTAAATATATTAATTATAGTCATATAATTATTTAAATATAAAATTATATATTTATAAATATATGAACACATCAAAAAATAATATTTATATATTTATATCATTATATATTTTTAGATAATTATATATATATCTTCTAAGGTGTCGATCAGTGGTATCAACACCTATGGATCTCAGCGAGGTCTTGAATTCGAGTCTCGCTGAATACATATATACAATGTATGTTGCATGTTCTTATTCGTAATCTTTCCCCATTCCCCTAATAAATTGAGGATTCAACCTAAACTTATATATATATCTAGTATAAATGCAAATGTAAATATAAATATTGAACGTTCATTATTTAAATAAATTTATTATAAATTTATATTAATTTAATTATAGTTATTTAATTATTTATAATTATATAAATACTATTAAGAAACTTATTTATGTATTCAAAATTATTATAAATTTATAAATTTATAAATATAATAAATTAACATTTATAAACATATTTATTGATAAATATTTACTTAAAATATATTTTTAACAATGTTAATGAATATATAATCTTAAATACATGCAATTAAAAGATGAGTGAAATCAAATAATTAAAAATGAGTACACATTAAAATTTTGAAAAATATATAGAAATTATTAATTAAATATAAACTATTTAAAAAGTATGGATATATATTGAAGTAAATATTAATATATACTAAATATACAAAAACATTGTTAATAAATATAAATAAATAGTTTAAATGATTAAAATAAAAAATGAATAAATTATACCAAATTTTAATAATATTAAAAACTTATAATTGAATAATTAAAAACATATAATATATTAAACGTATCATATAATAATGAAATTATAAAATATAACCAAATTTGAATAAATTTCATAAATATAAGGTTTATGTGTTTCTATATAAAATTTCATTAATTATGTAAATATTTATGTCTGTCCATTATATATAATCATGCATTAATTACATATATTTATGTCAAATAAATGTAACTTGCATTTTATATATGTTAAATTGAAAAATCAAACAGCATTAAAAATGAATAAGACATTAATAGGCTTTTCATTATTTTATTTTATTCATTTATTATATATTTATCAATAATATATTATTTATTAATTTTTATGGTTAACACATATATATTAAAATTATTAATTGTTATTTATACTTGTTTCATGAATTCTTTTTTAAATAATATTTTTATTTATTCTCTATAATTTTTTTTGTTTAATTATTTCAATTTATTAATTTTTTAATTTGTTGTTTAATTATTTAAATTTAATTATTTTATATATCTATGTTTAATATATAATATTTATAGATATTTATAATCTATATATATGTATAAAAAATTTATTAATTTCTGTAATAACTAATTTAATTAAAAAAATGTTTAATATTTTTCTTATTTTTATTATTTTTATTTTTTATTTATTTAATAAATTCATTTTACTAATTATAAATATCCAAATATTTTTTATATATTATTTAATGATATTTATCATTTATATTTATAGATATTCAATTTATTCATTTTTAATAATATTTATTTGAGTAATAGAATTATTATTATTTTTATAGTTTTTATTTGTTTTATTATCTCATTTTATCGAGGACCATTATCATTGCTGAAAACATTCGGATAAAGGTTACCCTTTATCAGTGCTAAAAATAAAGTGATGATAAAGGGTACCTTTCATTGGCACTAAAAAACGTGCTGGTAAAGGGTACCTTTTATCAGCGATATATAAAAGCACTTATAATGGTTTTCGTATATCAATCAAAAAAAGATCGGATAAAGGGTACATTTTATCTACTCTTTTTTAGCACTGATAAAAGGTACGTTTTTGAGTGCTTTTTTTCACTAATAAGAGACACCTTTATCATCACTTTTTTCTAGCACTGATAAAGGCTAGTGCTATTAAATGACTATTTTGTAATAGTGGTTTTCTTGTAGTGGTTTGAAAATAAGGTTTACATCTGGGAAAATTTTATATGGGGTTGAATTTTATAATGACCAAGACTTTTGTACATTAAATTCACGTTTTACTAAGTAAATACATTAAATTTATAGAAAACGCATGCAATACTATGGTTTTTTTGGCCAATTATAAAATATTGACTATATGATTTAAAATTCTTTTAATAATCATAACACAAGATCATATTTGCAGTGTAGAGTGAATGATATGATTATTATATATAAAGGATTATGAAAAATCCTAATTTGTATAGGTAGAAATAATTATATCATTGACTAGTATGATTTACCCTATGAAGCCCATATATTAGTGATTACGAGGGAGATTGTATCACTAGGATTTTCCCTTAACCAACCGAAAGATGAAATTCAACAACTGAGTCAGAAAGAAACCATTTATGGTCTAAATTCAAGATTATCAAGATCATGACCCAAACCATGTATGTCTAACCACCCAAAGAGAGTAACAGCAGCACACCCCTTACCTTTAGGGTGTACACTGATGTAACAAGAGGTTATATATCTTGACCCAAATAGTACAGATTTTTATGTTTCCGTAGTAATAAAATACGGATTATGTTTATCCCTTTTCATCATTACACTATATGTACAATTCTGTATGAGTTGATGATAACTAGATTTTGATACTAAGAAACATAAATTCTGTTTTTAGAAAATTTATGGTTTCAATTAAAGTACTATTTTTGATAAATTATATAATTTTGAAAAATATTTCATATTTATAAAATATTTTCATTAAATAATATTTATTTATATACAAATGATGATATAATTTTATGATGTCTAATGTAATCTTTATAAGGATCAAAAAAAATTATTATCATAAAAAGAAGTTTTTCTTGTAAATAAAGTTTTTTATTTAAAAGTGTAAATTATCGTATATAAAAAATTATTTTGATAAAAGAAATATTATTATTGAAATAATTATTTCAAAACCTTCCAGTGGTGAATTTTTTATAATTTTCTATAATAATATAATTTCTGGGTAAACATAAAATATGGTGTAAATATACGGTATGTATTATGACATCATAATAGCCCTAAAATGATGTAATAATTACTAAAAAAGTAATAAATGATAAAAAATATATTTCCCCTATAAAAAAATTTTGTCTTGAGATTATTTGATTTATTTGATAAACTATTAATGAATAATCTATAACCAATATTATATTTTTTGGTTTTAAAATCAATTCTTTATTAACATGTCTCACTTCCAAATCACCAAGTGCATTATTTTAAGGATTTAGGTTCTTAAAATTTTGAAATATTGAAAAACAATCCTATTTAGTAGAAACCATGGGAATAACCATTGTATGAATTTTAGGTTTTATTATTTTATCATATATAGTACAAAACCTAAATTCATAAATTGAAAATGAATCCCCCACTCTTTTTTTAAAAATACCCTTTAATACCCCCACTGTTATTCACTACAATCCATTGACCATTAATTTACTCTCCCACCCTCTCTCTAAATCCTTCCAAAGGTGTTACCAATCTCTGAATAAGATCCTATAAATCCTTTAGAAGTGCTCTCTCGAGGTAAGGGACCCTCTTCTCTTCCTTTTCATTTCATGTACTTTATTTGTACTAATTAATTTGGATTTTAAAATTTTCCATTTTATAAGGTGTTTTTATACATCCTTTTACATCCCTTATGATTACCATGTAATGAGAGACAACAATTCACACTCATTCACCTCTTCCATAAATCTTTATGTACACTTCTAAAGCTTCCAAAATAATCATGCGATTTTTGATGCCAAACATTTGTGTAGTGAAAAACAATCCCCACTATCAGTCAAAGAAATTCACCCAGATATAACTATGATTCATTGATTTGAGACATCTATTTATTTACTCTTCACTCCTAAACTATGGGGTTAAAAGTGATGAAATATTTTCTTATGTTGTACAATCTATGTGACACACTAACACAGGTACTTGATAAAAATGTGAAAGGTGGACCTAAATTTATATGTCCCTCTAATGATTTAGGTAATGTATTTATCTTATGAGACTACATGTATGGTTCATGAGAGGTTATCCTAAGAAAACTATGTTATTATGACTTGGTAGTTAGTCATGATTTAATCTTATGATGTCATGTTTTATGTTGTTTCCACAGTCCTACATTGCCTGGATGTCACCATCTTATATCATTATTTGATGATCATGTTTTTGATACTCACCCATTTAATTTCACCTTGGAAAGACTCTTGAAATAAATTTATTTCTTTCATTGTGTTATGCTTTAATTATGCATGTACTAATATTTATAGCCTACCCTTTCTTCAAGTACATCTACATGTTGTCCCATGAATTATTAGAAGACCGATGGAAAATAAGGGAATGTTTTAGAGTTTTAAATAATGTTATTATACCCAGTTTTCATTTTATATTTCTATTTATATAATTTACCAAATACATTAGGAATGATGATCTTCTAGTATTGTATTATGTGTATTTTAATGTCAAATAACTCATGAATTAAGGTTATTGATGATATTGTTTATCATAGTTGGTATCAATGGAAAGAATGGTTATTTTGGGGTTTTTATTAGAAACATTTAGTGAAATACTTAATGATATGTCAAATAATATGAAAACAGACCTAAATTATGATAAAATATAGATTAATTGGTTTCCATGAAACAAAAACCCATGTCTGGATACTAAAAGTGGATGTGGATCAAGCACAGTTGAACCTAGGGGTCATAATCTATAAAAGGGTTCATTAGGATTTGACGTGACCATCACTTATTCAATTAAAAATAGTCCTTATAACCCCCATGGTTTGACACTCTTGGGGGATTTACTATGTAAAATTCAAAATCTCGGTAAAACCACTATGAATGCAAAAAATTAATTATGAAATTTAATATCAAGAAATAGATTGAGGAAAACATTAATTGAATCTTGTATATTCATAATTATTTTAATGTATGTAATTTATGGTTTATCCCTTAAATGGTCATATTTTCCCCTTTATATTTTTAATAGTTTTAAAATCTTCATCACTAAGTCTATTTTGGATAAATTAAATAAAGAGAACTAGAATAAAATTATGAAATGTAAGATTATCAAATTATCATGAACTTCAAAAGTAATGTATGATTACAGTTCTACGTATTATTTAATATCATACAATTTTATTATAACTATTGAAAAACCACATCAAAACATGGAAGTAGAGCTATCTATAAAAATTAAAATGTCTAAATTATTGCATCCCATGTATATAACTTCCCCCATATCCATATTTGTGAGGTGAACATCCTAGAAAAACTTATGACACTCCCTTTATCATAATTACATGAATCTTTTTATATAGATTTTATTTTCTTGTATAGACCCAACATAAATTTTCTAGAGAAATAAATTACCCTTCGTATAAAAAATATACGTCTATTATATTCATGTATGAGGAGGAGGGTGAATCTCGTTTGGTATCACCATCTTAATCATGGATATTATTTCCTTATGAGGAAGTGTAACTTACTCAAATGATTGATACTAAGGAAAATAACATCCGTGATGACATTCCCATTTTAAGGGAATATATTGTTGTGTTTCTCAAATAATTTAATATTTTTCTTCAAATGCATGTGGTTGAGTTCTAAATAAATCTTATGCCCAGAGTATTGAAAACATCGATGAATCAATATAGAATGACCATTATTAAACATGAAATCTAATGAATAAATGGTAGGATAATTTAGATAAATGGTTTATATAGAATGGTCGTTATATTTTCTTGTCAAATTTAGCTCAGCTCATCATCTTCTATATAGATATAGATTTGATATCTTCTATTACATCATCTGTATCTTCATATAAATCCGAATTTCCATTTATAATTTGCCAGAGTTTCTTGCCTCATCACCACATTCATCAGGGAACTATTCACTTTGTTTTTGAATATTCTATTCATTCTCTACTATAGTGACATCATTTATTTCAAAAATATTTCCCATTATCTTGTGGATGTATTTATATGATTTTTTCTTTTTTGAGTTTCCATGAAATGTACCCCCATATTCACATGACTCAAATTTGATGTGTTTCTCTATGTTGAGAATATATAACATACTTACAAATATTGAAATGTATTTCAATGTTGGTTTAATTATATACCACATCTATTATAGAGTCTTTTATTCCATTGGACACAACAAATCCCAATTAGATCTGTAGACTGAGGTCAAGAATAATTTATTCTTGAATTCTCTAGTAGGTTCTTTTTAATAAGAATTCTTTGGGCCATGTTTTTTATGATATAATTCCTCCTCTCAACTACTTTATTTTATTGGGGAGTTATCACTAGAAAAACATTATTCCTTATCTTGTGTTTCTTGAGATAATATTCTACTTTTCTATTTTTGAATTTTGTATAATTATCAGTATAAAACATCCAAATATTCATTCCAAGCATCCTTTCATATTCCCTAGGATATTTTTTATGCAACTAAACATGTCAGATATATGGTCTCTGAAAAACACCCATGCCATTATGATGAAATAATAAATTAAGATATAATAATACCACTTCCCATTAATGGATCTAATATAGATAGGCCCACACACATATAAATGTACCAATTCAAACAATCTGGTTGAATTTTATTGTTTTTCCTTGTATGTATTTATGATAAAATTCCCTTGTTGATAAACATCACATGTGTGAGTACGATCAAGTGACAACTAGCAGAGATCCCAAGATACACCACATTTGAACAGATCTTCCTGGTTTGGTAAACATAGACGGACAATCCACTTTTACCACCACCTTTTCTCTTCAAGTCTTGATAGAAATCACATATGTTCTTCCCCACTCACAATATTGAGATTTCCCTTGACCCTCTTTCCTTGTAGAAAAACTACATCATCTTCTCTATTGATGATACACATATTCTTATTATATCTTATAGCTTTCCATGAGCCACATAGATTTTTTACAATAATAAAGTTGTAACTAAGACCGTCAACAACCAATACATCATCACATCCAATTTCTTTCCCCCCAAATTTGAATTTTCTCGATCCAATAATTTTCATTTATTCATAATTTCCAAATTTTACAACACTTACTTTATCACATTTAATGCCGATAACTATAACCTTAATTTGTCATCATATGGGATGTGCATCCACTATTAAGTATCCATCCACCAGAATAATCTGATGCTCTGAGTGCAATCGCTATAACCACTTGCTCATTAGTTATTTTATTTATAATATGTGTCTTTAAATTCATACTCTTATCGATTGATAATATTTTTCTTCATCAAAGTATAATAGAAAAACTTCATCTTGTAGTTTCTCCATGATCATATCATTATTCCATCTCGTGAACTTCATATTCTTCTAAAATGTCATTTTCTTGTGAAAGAAGACTCTTATTTCTCCGGAAATTGTAATTAATCATTTTTATACCTGTCACACGGGTTGGTTATTTTTTTATGGTAATTTCAAGTTCATCCTCAAAATCATCTTGAATCTTCTTTGAGAACCTTACTACAATATTTCCAACCTCGCCACATCGAAATAAAATGAGTTGGAGTTTCCCTTTAAACTTTATGTTTCCTCTTTGCAAATTTGAGGAGATGAATGAAATGAACTCGTTGGTCTCATAATATTTTTTGTAATCTTCAGTGGTGAGCATTTTCATGGACTTAAATTCCACCTATTTGGAATAAAATTTTTCCATAATCTCAGTATCTTCATTTCTCATATCGTATGATTCAAGAGTACTCTGAAAGCTATCGATTGTCAGCTCCATTGGAACTTTACCCTAAAAATAGAATATTTTTTATTCAATTTACATGTAATTATTCTCAATATGTTCTTAACTATATTTAAATCTGCAATAATTTATCCACGATCATGCATGTATTCCAATAAAACACACTTGATTAAGGAAAGCATCAATAGACTCATTGGGATTCATTATAAGATCCTTATATTTGTTCCATATAATTTTCAAATTTGTTGCTATCACTTTTGAATCTCCTAAATAGATATGTAGAGGATTTTACCACATATACATAATTGACCTACATGGAATCACTGTTGTATACACTAAATTGGATAAGAAACCCCCTAATATATTGATTCTTCTTGTGTCATAATCCATTTCCTCTATGTCAGCTTTTGAAAATTTACCACTATCCACAATTTTCAAAATACAATTTGTTTTTCCTGTATTGATATCCATTCATTAAAATCAAAAATAGTTTTGTATCTGATTTTACTATAAATGAAAACTGTTTTTATCTAAGATTGAAATCCAGTTATGATTATGAATCTCCATTGAAACCCATTGAAGATAAAAAACATATATAAGCCTTTCCATATAAAAACAATTTTTATCTTAATTATTTTAAATACCCTAATAAGAGTGAATCAGGGCCTGATAGATTAAAACAATTTCCTTTTTGGGTCTTGTCTCATCATTAAAAAACACGCTTCTCTCTCTTTCAAAAAGCATTGTATGAATAGAAATAAAATGATGCATGAGATATATAAATATTACATTTTTCACCATCATTGGGCTATATCCAAGGAGTATACAAAGGAAATGTGACTATGTACCTAATACACTAAAGTAAACTGCTATTACAATGTTTAGAGATGACTCATTATCCATCCTATTTTACAATCAATCAAAATTTGAATGACCACTTCTCTGTCAAATTATGTGTGATCACTTCTTCTTTATAATATCCTCTATTTATCACTTGATTCAATATTTTTTGCACAAAATTTAGTGGATCATTAATTTCCATTTTCATCCAGTTGATAAATACCCCTTCACTATAGAGTTACATTGAAAAACCTTATAGGTCTGTAAAACTTCTTTCACACGACCCTTTACACGACTTGGGTGAAACTATACCAACATTCACATAAAATTTATAATTTTTCACAGAACTCCCAACATCCCTAAATCATTGGACTTCTATAGGAACTTTCTCTTGTGAAAAACACTTATACTTTTTCTGCAACTACATTTGTCATGCAGACATAAGTCCTTTTCTTTGCATAAAAAATATTTGATTCATTGCTTCATAAAACTCTATTTGTGATCAAATTAAATTCCATGCATGAAATAGTTACATGATTTAGATCACTAGTATTATATAAGGGTTGAGATAATGAAATGATGGGGTATCCACATATTTATAGACCTTGCTGACCCCATACAAAAAATACACACGCACATTCCTATGTGCATAAAACATTTATATGAGTGTGGAACATCATTTTTTAGAATTTATATGTTGTGTAACCTTATTGAACAATCATGAAAAACTCTATCTCTTATGGTTCACAAAACTATCTTTATTAAATTTTCATAACATGCTCACAATACTTTCCTTTACCAAATGAGGTTTTCTAAAGAAGTGGTATCCTTCTAAACCAAGCATTTTTTATTACTTCACCTCTTTCAATTGTTCATAAAATATTTGGATATATTAACATCAAAAAATAGAGTATAATTAAATGTTATTATTTAAATGTAATAACTTGTTTTCATGTCTTCAACCATCAAATGGGAAATGAAACCATCAATCACGGACAACTACCACACAAACTAATTTTATGAATTTTCCATAACCACCTCTCACAGTTGGATATAATGATGATTTTAAAGTAAATATATGATATTTATGACATAATTATAATTATGTAATTATATAATAAAATATAGATTCTTAATTTCCATTATTTTAGAATACAATAACATCGCTCGTGGGTATGGTGGACTACTGCCTCACGAAGCAATGTGATTAATTCTTCACATATGATTTACATAGAAGGTAATAAGGAAAAATTTAATAAATATATGTGACATATATGAAATAATAATGACACTTTAAATTTTATATGTTATTGACCTTCCTTTAATTCAATCCATCAGTAAAATGAAGCAACGTTCATGAATATGTACATTCTACGATCTCCATAAATGGTGTCTTTAATTTTCTATCTGTAACATTAATAGATTAGTATAAATACATATTTTATGAATATATATGATATTTATATAATGGATAATGTTCAACATATTATATTACCATAATAAAAGTAAATTTAATGAAAATAAAAAATCAAATCATACATGAAATACAGAGCAGTTAATACCGGAAACATGATTTTAATAAATAATTGTTGATAAACAGGTGATAAAATGTGATATATATCTATATATATCATATATATAATGATTAATATTATCATGGTCCTATAATAGTTTTATAATAAATATATATTTATTATACATTATTTTCAAACCTGTATGAGGTAAGTTGAATCTTAAGGTAATAGATTGTTATCTCAATTCTATTTCTATGAGATGCATTACTACTGTAGAAATAACTTTTCACACCAGTTTTTCTATTTATAATGTTATTTATAAGGATAGGATATTGAAGGATAAATAATAAATATTTATTTAACATTTCTCAAAAAAATGGATGTAGTAAATGACTCATCGAATTATTTTTTTACATCGTTTATTTGATAACTTTAGAAAATACCCATTTAGAAGGGTTTTTTCACATCAGTTATCTTCAAACTGATATGGAAAACCAACATGATAAAGGGTTTGTAACATCATTTATTTTATAACCAATGTGAATGATGGTTTTTCCTACTGGTTATATAATAAATGGCATGAAAAATCATCAATTTAGGATTTTTCACGTCTGTTATAAAATAACCGATATGAAAAATAAATATTTTTTATTATTTATTTTCAACATTCCACTTCACATCTGATCAATACAACAAAAAATTAGAATACAAGAATAAGCTTAAGAATAAAAACAACTAGATATTCTTTTACAATTACAAAATTTAAAATTACAATATATATTAAAAATAAAATTAAATACAACCAAACCAAGAAAATGATTCTCCCATTCCACATATAAGTGTCTGAGATATTGTGAATTATAATACCAGGGGCCCTAAAAAGGATACAAATTAAAATGAAATAATTTAATTTGTATGATAAATAAATCAAATGAAATATTAAGGATAGTTCATAAAGAAATATAACCTGATGTAACTTTATAATTTTCCTAGTTGAAATTCATTCATACATAAAACTTAACCCATAATATTTACATTATATTCCACCATATTGTTTATCAAAATTTTCTTCTCCAGTGGACATAAAACACCTAACATACAGTGGCCACTCATATAAAAGAAATATTATTGTTATTATTTATTATGTGAAAAAATGTATTAAACAATGTGTGATAAATATTTAATACTCTTGAATATAATAAAACATCCATCATTGAATAATTACATCCTTTCGAAATCTATCAACAATAAAAACTATTCATTATTCTTCATTCATCTTCCTCTATGTAGGTAAAATAAATTTTGGGACTATAAATCCATCTACATCTATCTATTCAATCTCCTTAAACATTTTATAATGATACCCAATAGAAAAAAACATAAGTATAAATTTTCAATAAATTAAATGCATAGAATGATTTATATAGAGACATACAGGGGAAAATGTTTCATTCTGTTGATTCCCAACTGATAACTAGATAAAAGCTCCATGATATCATTTTTCAAAAGTTCCATAATCATTTCACATCAACAAACAAAATATTCTACTGGAATCTCAGAAAAAACCCTGTGAAAAAATTGAATCTCTTGACAATCTATTAAGACTACTAGATTTTGTATTTGAAGTAATTGTTCTTTGTATTTTTGGTTGACTATATAGTAATTTTATACCTTTAATATATTCTTGTAAAAAATTGATAAATATATAATCTTAATATGTTAAAATAAATATAATATAAAATAAAATAAAAGTTAAATATATACATACATCTATGGTAGTATGTCGAAGAAGCCTAGATGGACATACTAAAAAATGGTCTATGGTTTGTCCAACTATACTCACCTCATCCGTATGTAATGGTACTCCAACTGATATATCTATATTATCTTGTACAATGACAATATGATGATCTATATCCAATTTTTTATGAAGAATTGTATCTTTGATATACAATATCATACTATATGATACAATATGATATTGCAAATCATCGTTATATAACTCAAAATAATGGGGAAGTTATGGAAGAGGGGTTGTAGGAGCTAGATAAGGAGTGGGGTCTATAGGTGGAGGTGGAAGAGTGGGATCTGTTGGAAGATGTGGAGGAGTTGGAGTTTCTAGCAAAGTTAGAGGAGCATTGTGAAACTATCTTTGCATGTCCATAAACATTCAATCGAACCAATTATCTATTTCTATCCTCCGTTATCACATGAATATCATGAACTTATGCCTCCATGGATTCTTTTATTATTTTATAAACACCCTCCATTGTAGTAGCTAGAGAACATGGAAACACTTTTTTCACTAATACACCCAAAAGATATCCTCGCACACTACATGGGTGTTCGGTCTTTCCCAAAGATCTTCAAAAATATTAGGATTTCCCTTAGTTAAAAATACCCCCTATGTGTTATGCTTCTCCAGATAATCCTATATGAATTATTTTCAAAATTATTTAATGAATTAAAATATAAAAATAATTGAATTAACATAAATGAATAATGTGAACATGTTACAATCCTCTCAGAAAAACCCGACAATATTCCATAAGATATTATCTTTTTTTCATCTGAAGCCTCTTACATTTTTCATGCCTAGCCGGGGGGTGGATTGGAAACCTCTTTAGAGCATGAAGACTCAACTCTATGTTTTTGAATTTTTTTTCAGCCATCATTTTTATTCCAATAATGTATACCCTCCCCTAGATAATGTATGAGTGTATAAATTTCTATATTTAATATCCTGATGATATCTCCTTGATTTCTATAAATTAAGAATAAATCAATCGATAATGAATCATTAATAGGATCATTAATATATAAAAAACTTCTAAAAGGTAACATTTCACTTACCGAAAAACATTTTTGTCTTCTTCTTTCAATAAATTTATTCAATGCATCTTCATATATAAAGGGATCTATATCAAATGGGATTTTATATTTCTTATTACAAGATACTAGATATGATATGAGGGTTAATTTTAAATCCCTTTATATCCTCTCAACCAATGAAAAACATTTCCCCCTAACTCATTCTGTGTCAGGTATATTATATGTGATCTGATAAGAAGTGGAAAAAAATATATTACTATAAAAATTTCATGACAAGGAAAATAATTATAAATGATCTTACCAAAATAGTCTCCCATGTGATAGATATTATCAACTTGTCAACACATCTCTAATCATCAACCAAAATACTAACTTGGATAAAAACCTGAACCGATATAAAACTTCTATTTTTTTTAATTAGGACTTCTTGGAATATAATTGTCATCAATGTCTACCATTATTCTCTGCTCCTGGATTTTCAAAATTGATAATTTTGGTAAATGTGTGCTTACCTATTTTCCAACACTCAAACACTCCTTTGGCCATGTGAGAGTAGATGTATCTTGTAGAGAATGATGGGGCCAATCAACAGAAGCATGTGAACGTTCCCCCCTAGAGGTATGAGTAAGATCATCTCTTGATGTATGTGGTGGATCAGTTGATTGATATGTCATTATCTTAAAAATCAATGCAACAAAATATTAGTATGAATATATAAAAATTCAACTATTACTATAATTATGTTAATAAAAAATAAAATATTATCAAATAATAAATTAAACTAAATTAAACATAAAACATTTTTATTTATTTTTGTTATAGTTCACTAAAATGATAACAATGGTAATGTGGGATGAAATTTCATCTGTATTAATGAAAACGAATCCAAAAATGATGTGTGAATATTATAAATGCTCCAACATAATAAATAATTTTTCACACAAAAAAGGAATCTTCTTTCAATATACTCTTAAAAATATTTTTGGTTTTATTTAACATATTAGATTTAAAATAATTATATTTCAACAAAATATATTATTAGATAAGTTATGTAGGGATAAACATGGTAAACTAAACAAAACTAAACTAATCTAAACAAATTTTTTAACTTCATAGTTAAATTATGTTTTCTGATAAATAAAATAAAATAAAATAAAATTATCTACTAATGTATGAAATTTTAAAAATTAAATGAGAAATTATCATATGTAATAAAAAGTAATATTATTAATTTAATAAAGGATTATTTTCTAAATTTCCTTCTTCATATCATTCTGTATGGCCCAATCCATATATAAAACATGCTTGTCAATATTATACATTAATATTTCTATGGAAGTAGGGATATCATATAAATCATAATATTCATCAAATTTAACATCACCAACATACTATTTGATTCCTTGTAAAAAATAGACCACTAAAAATTAGATTGATCAAGACAATAGAAAACTTGTTTTTCATGTGATTATATTATAAAAAGATCACATGTATATTGCAATCTATTTAGATTAACAAGTGTCATTCCAAAATCATCTTGTCGGGCAATGTTTTTAACGATAAAATATTTTAATCTAAATTGTGGAACATTAAATTTAATACAATAATCCTCCAATATTTCTTCAATGACTCTATAATATACACTTAATTCAATATTTGGATTTTTGTCTTTAGCACGCGAAAAAATGAATTACTTCTGCAAACAACGATACATTGTTATTCTGAAATGTACTTCTATTATCATGGTCTTTAATAAGAAATGTATAGTCATAAATTTAATACTCATGACATGTTATAAAATATAAACTTGGACAACCCACTAACCATATTAGTGTTTCTGATTAATATGATCTACCAAGAATGGTCTCTTTAAACCATGGAAAAAATGTTTTTTTATGCTCATTAAAAATCGACATATCTTTATTATTTTGATAACATTGTTTGTGCACATTAATTTGAAATGATATATATGGTTGACCATCATATACGTTATTCAAGATGTATTAATGTACATTCTTTATCAGTTCACCTATAAAATATTATATTTTCAAGACACGGATCACATTTCCCCATAATTAATGTTTTCATTAGTAAGATGAAGGAAAACTAATATGCTCTAGTACTAAAAAATAGCTTGTCCAAAACTCCTCAACCTCCTCAAAAATATAAATATTAATAATGGATGCTTTAGGATGATATGGATCTTAATTTACCCCTATAATATCTTCATATATCTTTCAAAATGATACATCCCATGTAGATATATCGGTCTACAAAGATTTATTTCTTGCAC
Organism: Viscum album; assembly: GCA_963277665.1. Lineage (NCBI taxonomy): Eukaryota > Viridiplantae > Streptophyta > Magnoliopsida > Santalales > Viscaceae > Viscum > Viscum album. Next base: position 482,215,572 of record OY728162.1, read on the forward strand.
CAAATAAACCATTAAATAAACCATGATATCAAACAAATATGGAGGAAAATACATTTCCAATTTACAAATTAGATAAATTGCTTCATTTTCCAAATTTTACATAGAATTTTGATCAATAAACTTATTAAAAAATTAATTGAAAAAATAACATACTTTCATGATAGTCATTCTGACATGGATGGGTAATATTCTATGCAATGTAACAAGTAGTATCTATTGCATCATTACATGGGAATAATGAAATTTCATACATATAAAATTTAAATCGATTAAAAAATAAATTTTTTACACTTTAAGAATAACCCTACGGCACTTTGATATCATGAATACTGTAAAAAAAGATAATTTTTTCCCACTAAGATAATTGATGACAAGATGGGGGGCATGAATTTTTTCCATTCAACTTGAGTGGGAGCTAACTCCAAACATATTCCCATTGAGACTGTAAAATCCCAGGTAAATAAAGAATAAGACATTTTTCATATTTATTAATATTTTTGAAATAAATATTAATTTTACTTTAAAGGGATTTCTATGATCGATAGCATACTCGATACACAACAGCGGGTTTCTTTCAAATCTTACGTTGCATACTAATAATATAATATTATTATTTTAAATTATAGATAATTCCTAGATGTTGTATTTGTGGAAATGAACGAAACTAAATACAATATTATTATAAATGTTTGTTAAATGTATTTACATTTATCCAACAAATGTTATAGGCTTAAATTGTGAATGAATCTAATTTTAAGCATAATTTACATTAAAAGGTCAATTTAGCGCCTATTAAATGGGAACCCTCTTTAAATATAGTTTTGGTCACTTTAATATGTTATATTTGACCAAATAAAATCTTTCTTTTGAATCGGTACATCAAAATTTACTTTGTGTAAATTTTTTGATTTTTTCTGATAAAGTTTATTTTTTAATGAATAGTGAAAAATATTGTATTTTAATTCAAAACTGGGTTTTATTATAATTTTTTTATATGGTTACATTATATTTTTAATTTATTTTAAATATTAATTTAAATATATTTGTACCATTTAATCCAATGTTGGTCATTGAAATTAATTTCACTTTAAATTTGGACGTAAACAACTGTCAATCTTTTGATAGTTATTGTTTCTTAAAAACACGCTATTTGTTTAAAAAACTGGATTTAATATTAAAATTGATTAGTGGAACTTATATATTTTGAATTTGAAAAACGAGACATAATTTTTGAATTCAAAATATCAAATATATCTTAGGCTTAATTTTTGATATTTTTCTGAAAAACAACAATTTTTGATGAGTAGTGAAACCACGTAGTAGTAGTTAAAAAAAGTTGTTTTTAATTTAAATGATATTTTACCACTTATGTGAATTGAAGTTCGAAAATCTAACATACATGGTTTTTATTATTAAGTAAAATGTGTTTCAATAAAATGAAAATAATTTTTGGTGAATAGTAACTTTTGACTTATATTTACCACAGTTAAAGGTAAATAGGGTAATTCAAGGTAAAAAAATATTATAATAATTCAAAATTACCTTAACACTTCTTCTAACCTTATTATATGATTAATGGCAGACCATGTACATCTGTGGTTTGATATTAGGACTTTATGGAGCCACTTATGAATGATAATGACAGTTTAGATTAATTAATTTAAAGTAAAGCCAACATGACAAAAACAAAAATATTTTAGTAAATTAATTTTTATATGGTGTTATATAAGTAATATTTTTGTCTATAAATATTCATTGGAAATATAAAAAGATTTACTACATCATGGTAATTTTTTTATAATTATTAGACATCTAATAAATTAAATTATTTATGACACAATAATGATGCAATATTTACCTCATTAATAAATGATTTAAATAAATAAGATTATAAATATTAAAATAATATCCCAAACCTATTCAATTTCTATTAGATGATATTATTTCAACCATGAGACATCTTATCTTCGACTCTAATGATTTTTGGACCTTTAGAAGCCGAATATAATTATATAATAAAATAATATTTTCACACCTTCCTAAAGAGCCCCTCCTCCCCCATATAAAAAGATACCACTTCTAACTAATTACTCAAACCTCTCAAGAGTTTTGGATAATCCAAAATCTTCCCAATTAAGCTACCTACATCCTTATCCTCCTCCACCTAGAAGCCATACCTTAGGTAGAATGCACATCAAGAAGTACTTTTGGTTCAAACCAAATGAAGATACCCAAATTAAAGGTAACAGTTTCTCTTAAATTTTTTTCTTTTATTTTTCTCCTCCAACCCCTAAACTATTTTAATTCCATTACATTGTAACCACACCAGTATCCTAAATATACTATTATGTAGTTATGAGATGTATTTGAACTAAACGTACATAGACCTTCATCTAATGGGTGAAGAACAAAATTTTTCTGTGGATGAAAAACAAACGCCTCATGAAAAGATGATTGTTCAATTATCTCCTACCGCCTATCATTGTCACGACCCATCCCCTGGGGACCCTATCATAACTACCCCAAGCCCGCCTTCTATAGGACATGGGCTAGTGACAATCCCCAAAGGTGCAAATTCCTATAAATGGGAAGGCATTGCCTTTATAAAACGTAAACTCACCCAACCAGAGAACAAGAGGAGGAAAACACAAAGTAAAGTAGCTTGAAGATGTTAGTAGCTCCAGAATCATCCTCCAGGTTCCTACCTGAAGGGTAGGTACAACTATCCACCCAGAACTCCACGTATGTCCATCCGTCTGTCCATCTCATACTGGTACCGACTCGTCGTGAGGTCCACCTCCGGGTACCATCCAGTCCTCGTACACTCTTGCTCGATCAGCGATGTCCGTCGCCTGTATCCAACACGATGAGGTGTGGGTATAGCCCGTGTAGGGGTGAGTATAACAATACTAAATAGGGACCCCGAGACCCTCAAGGTCTCACTAAATCCATCAAGGATAAACCACGAAGAAAGATATCAACAGAAAACCCTTACTTAGATTTATGCCCATACATATACCTAAGTTATCAAATAACCCATCTCAATCATGAGTAAAACCCAAAGATCATTGACTCAGCTCGAACAAAGATTTTCATTATCGAAACCACAGCTGCTGGAGAAATCCTCCTATATTGAGTACAGTGGACCTATCGCAACTTAGTGGTGCTACTCACTAACCTTTGACTGATGAGGTACTCCTCCTGTCATGTTCCGCGGGTCTGTTGCCAAATATCGGGCGCTCCATCAGCTATGGGTCTGCCGCCAAATACCAGGTGCTCCCCCTAATAGCCTATAGAGGTACTCCACCTTTCAAGTACTGCAGGTCTGCTGCCAACTACCAGATGCTCCGTCCATTGTTGGTCTGCCGCCAAATAACGGGTGCTCCGTCCATTGGGCTAATCGAGTCACTCTGAGACGAATCGGTCTAACATTCGTCTGTTCTACAACTACTTGGTCTCTGTACTCTGTATGCTCTTCTCCACAAGCGTCTTCTCCACGATCTACTGGTCTATACTTTAAGCGCCACGTAATCTCACGTGGAAGTATCTCAAAGGACCTCCTCATCATAGGGGTCTCAATGCAACAGACGGCCTGTCAATTGGACGTGGTCTGTGAGTTATTTGCATTTCCGTTACAGGGTCCTGGTTGGTTTCTAATCTAAACCAACCCAACTGAACTCCAACATCGTCCAAACCTCAACTGGACTATGGAAAAAGAACTGTCTCATCATAAGGAATCCAACGTAATTGACGGCACATCAATCAGATGTCTGGTCCTTAAGTTATAAGTGTTTTATAACCGAGGGCCTAGTTGGATTCATGTTCGATCTGACCCGGTCGTACTTCAAAAGACACTAGCTTACCAAACCGGTCACACCATTGCAATCCATACCGAAAAACACACGAGATGTACTACCCATTGGTCCAAAATGGATAGTCGGTGAAAAAGTTTCATTTCACCGCAACACACGTGAACCGGGCCACGTGGTCCCACACCTCGACCTCGAATTAAATATCCAAAATTGGTCTTGGAACATCCTTCTTAATTATAGGGTCACAACATCATAGACGGCTCGTCATTCTGACATAGTATGAGAGAGATATGTCTGATACAATATCCCGTAATAATAATAATAATATTATTATTCGGTGTTTTGTGGCCCCGAGCCAGGAACCAGAATTTAGTATCCAACATTAGACTTGAATCGACCGTATTAATTACATGATTACATCGCCACTGATAGCAAGATAATCGGACGTCGCACGCATGAGTTATGGAGGGTCGAATATTTAATAATAATATTAAATCTATTATTTTTCGAGCGCTCCAGGTACCCGATCCAAAAAACCAAAAAGACATTCAAAATTGGACTCATAAATTCCATCTTGGAGTTAGGTTCACTCTTCCGCTGACGGTTCGTGAAACTAAGGTCACACGAGGAAGATATCGTCAAAATACGGTTTTCCCAACGAAAATAATAATAACATTATTATATTATTATTATTTTCAATTTAATTTAATCAATTAACTTATCACACCCAATACATCCATGCCCCACTTATATTGGCGCCTCCTCATGCGGAATTCCCAAAACATCCATTCCATTATCGTTTTTATTATTATTTCCTTTATTATTTTATCTCCTTCAAATCTCTCTCTCCAATCTAATCTCCATTCACGATTTTGTTCTCCCAAATAGTTCCCCAACTCCTTCCTTCTTCCACATGTATAGAACCCCCACCACCTTCGGATACCCGTGCTGATGAACCTCCATCCTTCCATTTCGCTGCCCCTCATCCCAGTTGCACCGTCAGATGTCGATCACCCACACCGCTGTCGGCCACCATTGCCTAACCCGCACCAGCTGAAACCCTCATCGGACCCGTACCACAGGATCCTTCTGCATGCCATTCTGGGTTTGATTTAATTCGGAAAAAAGATACGAACGCATATCCATGATCCTAGGGTCGAGATCTTCTCATCTGTATGTCGTGCTGAGGGAAACATTGAGTTTCCTGCATTCCTAATTATTTGTGGATGAAGAACACCCAATGAATGCGCAGTCAATGAATAAATAAAGATCAAGGTCAAAGTGCGGATCGATATCCATGTTAGTTTGGCCATCTTTTTTGAGAATCAAGAACATGGGGGATTGGAAATTAAATATTTATCATTCTTCAAGAATCTCAAATTCATGATAAATAAGAAGAAAATTAATTCAATCAATTGTGTATCGATCTATGAATTAATTTATTTAATTCGTGTTCATCATAAGAAATTTATGTCGGGGTAAGGAATTCACAAAGATAAATCCTACAAATAAACGCTCAAGCTCAAGGGTATAAACCACATAAACGAGAAATATAAAATATTTCCCTGCCTCCCAAAGATGTCGCACGTCGTCGATCTGCAGAAGACGAACGTCGCGGTAGATGGCGTCACGAAGAACGACATCGTGAAGAAGAGGGTGTCGTTCTTCATTGGAGGCATTCTTCGTCAAAGAGAATAACACTTTCTTTATCTATATCTCCCAAGCATTCCCAGGTGTTCTCCAACACCACAATTTCCCAACTAAAATAATAGCTCTTCCTATTATTTTATTCTCCCAACAATTGATTTAAGAATCAAACACTATAATTAATTAATTTGATAATCCCCTTAACTAATTATATTGTTTTGGAAATTTAATTAGGAGGCAAGATGAGAGTTTGACACACTTAATAAAGAAAATAGTTGTCACAATAAATGCAAGGACGTTTAGGGGGGGTTCAAGTGAGATGAATGGTTGGGGCTCGTGTGGGCCCCACCTTACAAATACCCACCCATGGGAAGTTATGTGGTGGTGGGCCTCACTATTAACTTCCCCATGTATTATTTAACCACCATAGTGTATAAAAGTTTACTAAACAGTTCTATTTATCTTTTTAACTAATCCTCAAATTTTAACATTCAACTTGCATAAAACGCAACTACGGTAAAGGTCCCTTTAAGAAATTACAAGCATTGCGAGTTCATATGTGCCCTCTGATTTGAATTCTGTACACCGGTTCAAAAGATAGAAAAACTCGCTCATTCGTTCACTGAACATTCCCGAGCTAAACTTCAGAAATTGATTTTGGGCACACCGGGCCTCGGAATCAAGTGCCTTTAGAAGCCACATACTCATAAAACTCAAAAGTATTTAAGTTAAAATTTTCCTTGTAATTTCTGGGTCTTTAAACTCATGGTTGCCATTATGATGGCACTGTATTTATATATGATATATATTATGTTTATGTTTTCCTTATTCTTCTGTATTTTTCATTTATATCATTCCTTTATGGTTTCCATTATGGGTAAACGCAATAATTTAATTTGAAGAAGTGCGGACTACCGCCCTTTCAATGTGATATGACTCGTTAATGCCTTATGTGGGACACATAAAGGATGAAGTTATTGATATTATATATGATATTACAGTGGAATTATAATATACCTATGTAACATTATGTTATAATTTCATTAGTGTAAGAAATATAAATGAAAGTAACGTTCATGCGTACGTACGACTTACCGTCTCCATGAAAAGTGCATTTCATTTCTAACCTCCAAATGATATGTATTGTTATATATATATATATATATATATATATATATATATATATATACTGGATATATATGATATATATGATATCTACAAAATGAATATCATTCTAGACATAATGGACTATCGAACACATGGACAACTTGTAAATATAAGGTGTTCATTTTTTACTCAAGGATCAAATATCAACAAAATGAACGTTATTAACATAAATGATTTCATAATGATTATAACATGGTAATAAGTGATATAAATGGAATAATAAACTTGAAAAAGGTGCTTAATCATGTAGAAATTATCTTTAGTTTATTATTCAGTGGATTAAAGAACGATCGAGTCGAGTTGGACACGAGGTAAGGGACTTCATCTCAATATCCATTCATTGAGGCATATTTTGTTTTAATACATGACTTTCTTTAATATGAAATATAAACACCCTTGACTTTTCAAAGGGAATATTTTTCTATGAAGCGTTTTACTAAATGACAAAAATAATTTTTCTTTTAATGTCAGTGGTGCCAACAACCTTTCCGCCGCCGCGAGTATTATATGTTCTTTGTCTTCCTTAACAAGCCGAAATTCTTTCAAAAGAAAAATAAATACCATATACTATTTTTATGTATTTTGGTATTGAAATTTTTTTTGACAATGTATTAGTTATGTCAATATATTTAAATGATATATTGTGATTGAAATGTGGAAATGTTATATTTCCTTTATGCTTGATTAATATGTTATGACTATGTTATGGTTATTGGGAATCGTTTACATATACAGGTGGTTCCGTGATAATCCTATGGTGGGTGGGCTAGAGATGGCTCTCCAATGCCTTTGGTAACATGACAGAGGTAAATGTGAATGTTTATCCTAAGAGATTTAGGGAATGTACTTTGATGGGTATTCCAAAGTAACTCCTTATTTAGCTATGATGGCTAGAATGTAAGTATGTTATGGATTCCACAAGTTACATTTATGATTTATTATTTCTATGTGTTATTCATAAATCTTTTGATTTCATGAGGTAAGTAAATGAGTCCATGTTTTTATGTATTAATGAAAAAATGTTTCTTTCTTTGTTTTATAACCCTTACTGAGCTTTTTATGCTCATCGCATGTTTTGAAATGTTTTTACAGGACTTAAAGATGATTAGGGTCAAGGATGGGATCAAGGAAAAGTCATGTTGTCTAAAAATGGAACTAGACATGACTCGTTTTATCACGAGTTTTTATTTTTTGACAAAATAGAAATTGTGTAGAAGTGTCTACTTTGTAATCTTTTGATATGTAATAGTTATGTCCCAATTCTCTAAATCTCTAAACCTAAAAAGATCCTCAATGTGAATATTTCATTTAATTCAATATTATGTAATGTTTAAGGTCGGGTCCTTATAGAGAGTAAGTCATATCTTCCATTCAACACATCTTAAGTATTTTCTTTAATATCTTACAATGTTACACAGTCATAGATATTCTTATCCACATGTATGACATAAATGTTATGTGTGATATCATGATGTCTCCAATATGGTAGCTCGATAAATATTGACTCTTTATTTTAAATATTTCTATCATTATAATATTTATGTGTCTTTCCGAATGTCACATCAAAAATTTTCAACCTCTAAAAATACCGATCAATGGATAATGGTTTTGGTGAAATATCAAATTATTTGATCCATTGAATACAGTTTTTAATCTTCTATAAGAGTGATCCATAGAAAAATACTTTTGATGACTCGTGTATAAGGTTTTTCTCCCATGAGGTAGTTTATAATAAAGAAGCTTTTTGTTCATAAACTAGACACGCATTATGCCCCTTAACACTGCATCCATACAAATTTCCATATGATGGAAATTCATTAATATTCAACATAATCATGGGATGCAATTAAAAATAATCCATTTTATAGGAATTATTATCCCTAATAAAATCCGGCCATATTAGTTTCAAATTGTCAATTAATGGTGATAATAAATCATCAATATCATTTCTAGGATATTTTGGTCTAGATATCATCAAACTCAACGTGACATATTTTCACTTCATACAAAATTCACGAAATAAGTTATAAATTTCAAATATAACAATCCATGAACTATGTGTGCTACTAAGGCTTCAATAGGCATTCATTCCATCATTGAATAGTCCAAGTATGATAGTTCTAACATCATATCGGAATGTAGGAAATTGTTGCTCCTTTTTTTCCACTACTGACAATCATCTGGATGTCTTAATTTTTAGTCACATATCTTCTCTTCTGCATGCCATCTTTATGTATTTGCATCATGAGAATTTTAAAATAATCATTTTAAATGAGGAATTATATGATGATAAAAAAATTATTTTCCATGGGTCTCTGTAACTTCTAAATTATCCTGAAATTTTTCTTTCAACTTATACCATGATGTCCCACATTTAGGACAAATTAATTGAAATTAAAATTCCATCCTATATAGGACACAGTCTTTTAGGCTAGCATGAATTTTTTATACCCTAATACAATCGGGCATAGTATTTTCTTCATATTATAATTTGATTGAATAAGATCATTTTTTATAAATAAAATCTTTCAACAATTATAGAAAATCAGTAAAACTATTATCACTACAACCATGTTTCATCTTTAAGTTAATCAATATTAACAGTAATTATAATAGTATAAATTCCATACAACCAAGATATAATGGTTTTTCATCATCACAACATAGATGAGGAATTTTTGGTTCCTTCTCAATTTTCTATACATTAATATCATGAATCATTACTACACATTCATCAATATTATCATCCTGAAAATGATCATCATTAATATATCTAATATACTTCCCACTTTCACCTAGAAAAATACAGGGGATGTAACATGGAGTAAAACCCTGAAAAATTAAATGATATTTGATATCTTCTTTTTGACAACTTCATATTTAAATATTTCAGCTATGGGAAAAAATGACGTTGTTTTTAAAATTTCATTTATAAAATTCTAAAAAAAGAACCAACACCTTCCCCATATTCATCACTTATTCAAAGCTCAATAATCCAAGATTTACTCATTATTATCTATAAAAAATATCAAAAATAAATTACTTGTTAAAAGAATATAGTGGTGATAAAAGTGGGAATAAATTATTCAAGTCAAACCAGGTTTAAATTTTTATCAAAGATTTCATAATTTGAAATGAATTGTTTTTTCAAATTTAAAAATAAATATGCAGGTCATTAAAATTAATAATTATAAATTCTAGACAATAATGGAATATAAGTGTAAATATAATTTACAAATAAAAATTCAAAATCATTTACATTTATAGTCCCACATATCACTATAAATTATTTTTATTTAAAAAACCTCATTTACATCAAATTAATTTTAAAAATATATGTTACAACACTTTTTTAAAAATAAATTTTTTTATAAATTAAAATCATTTCACATTATAATTTAATTAAAAACATGCTCAATGTTTTTCTTTAGAAAAATGGGAACTATTTAAAAATATCCATCACATTAAAATAAAAAACGCATTTAAATACAGAGTTTAATGAATTATTTCTGTAAATTTAATAATAAAAAATTCCATTAATAGAACATTTTATGTAATACCCCGACCCTAGTTACCCAGAGTCGGTGCATTATTACATAACATTGGCATGATCACAAGAAAGATCAAATCTCGAAAGACCGATTGGTTTAGTAGCCTTGGAAACACTAGATATATTCAAAAGTTTTACATTACTTCATAAATTGAAAAACTACTACAATAACATAATGTCTCCGTAGTCCACACTATTATCCCCTCATAATATCCCTACAGGTCATTCATAACTTACTTCTTCACATCCTGGAAAAAATAAAACATATAAAAGGGGTGAGCTCAAATGCCCAGTAAGGATAACAATATAGCGGAACATTCAAAATAAGCATAAACATTTAAGGCAATGCATTACTAAAACAAAAGCCTTTTAAACATGAACTTCAACATAGTATGGCAAAAGTAAAATTAAATAATGCCATTTACTTGTTCACATGGATATTCTACTAATCGAATAATCACATGCAATATCAATAACCACTTTCATAATGTTGGAATGCATAATGCCAGACTATCATAACCACATAGCCAAGGCCTCGTGCCAAGACTACAAATAAGATTTTTCCAAGGCCCTGTGCCAAGACACTAGTTTGTCTCATGTGACCTACCGATGCATCGAGGAGCTATAGCGGGCTCCACCCGTCACATATTATGTCCAATGCATTCCCATATGAAAAGGTTTAAACATAACATAAACATTCGTATTAAATCTAGCATACGAAATTTCAATACTTTCACCATAAACCATGAATGGTATAAAAATAGCACATCCATAGTCAAACATATCACAAAACCTTCAATACAATATATAAGTTTTGTATCATAATAAATCAATTTCACATAAGCGTAAAATCCATCAAAGGATGTTGACATAGATGAAATCAAAACTCTTTTTAGAGAAATATCTCTTTCTATTTTGAAATCATTTAAGAGTCATATATTTATAAAATAAAACATTTTCTTTGAAAATATTCTTATAAGCTTGTAAGGGAAGCTTCGACGATTTTATAACGGCGGAAAATAACCGCACCCGCCGTATAAGTTAAAAAAAACATTCTTACCTTAATTCTGTCGAAAAGGTTAAAAAGCACCTTGTTTGGAAAACGACGGAAAGATTCCTTTATAAACATCTTATAAAAAGTCAAAAAAGGGTATAAATGACTTTAACCCATATTCTAGAAAATAGTAAAAATGTTTTGAAATTCATTTTTAAGAAACATGGATGTGGATGATAAAGAGATCCCAGTAGATTATTACGCATAAACAAACTCGGATAATGAAGAGATTGTGAAATAACCCTTACCTTGCACTTTTCCTTGGTTGGGGTAGGTTAAACTCCTGTATAATGGTGAAATAATTGTTATTAAATTATACAAGAATCATATATATTAATATGATATCATATATGATCTTTTAATATTGAATTGATAATAATATCTTAGTATTATCGTTGTTTCGGGTGTTAACTTACTTGTTTTCAGTTATATGTTTTGTTATGTAAACCATGTTTGTAATGGATAGGTTGTATATTATTCATATCCATAATGATATCAAGTCTTTAAACATCATTTTTAAATCATCAAATGATAATTATACTTGAATGGATACGATGGAGAATGAATCTTATCGCGTTCGTGGAGACGGTAGTCCGTACGTACGCACGAGCGACAATATCATTCTTTTCATATTAAAATAATATATAAATGGATGGTATATAATATATATAGAATAATTAACATTTTATATTTATTATTTACATGAGTTACACATTCATTATTATACCCATCCAAATAATAATATATTGAATAACAATTACACCACGACGTGGAGACGGTAAGCTGTACGTACGCACGTATGGTGACATGTTATTCAAAGGGTGGATAGAATACTGAATATGGTTGTAACATATTTATAATAACATCAAAGTATATATATGATACTGGATTTATTATTTTAGAATGGTAACAACAAAGGAAGATGAAGTGGAAGAAGAAATGAACTTGGAAAGGGTGGTGAAATCATTACCTCTTCTTCGGGTTCTTCCTTTTGATTTGATCAAAAGGGCTCCTTAGGTTTGGTTTCTGACAAAACTAAGGCCTCTTGGTTGTAGTGATGGAAGTTGGGAGAGTATTTGGGCAGAGTCTGGCCGAACAAAAAGGCTTTGAAGGTGTGAAGAAATGAGAAGGAGGATTTCCCTTTTATAAGAGGGGTGAGGGGCACCTTTGGAAAAGCTAGAAATATCAATTTATAATAAATTCATATTCGGTTTTTAATGGCTCCAAAGTTGATTATTTAAATTTTAAGGTTGGGATAGGTCTAAAACAACTCAACCAATAGAATTTAGACAGGTTTGGGTACTTATATTAACCTTATCTTTAAGTATTAACTCTAAGTTAATTAGTTTCACTTTTACAATGTCTCTTTGTATTTTTATATATTATGGTTAATAAACTTACTATATACATCCAAGAGACCCCAAAGTGGTCCATTAATGATGAAATTATCATGTTATAAGTCTCTTGTCCGAACCTTATATTTTTAGGAATTTAATATCAATTAATAATATAATATTTGTTTTAAGAACTCTTTTATGTCAATTTTGACACTATTCAATAGTTGATTTTTGTGAAACTCATAACAGATTGATTACTTCTAACAAAGTCAATTAAATCAATACTAATATATCATATTATCCTATAAAATTAGTTTAATTTATTAAAACTTTCATATTATATTTATTTGGGTATTTATAATATCAATTATTTTAATTTTTCACTATTATAGTAATTAATTCATCATCATTGTGTCATAAATAAATTAAATTATTTAATGTCTAAAAAATATAAATAAAATGTCATTATGTAGGAAATCGTTTTATCTTTCTAATTAATATTTATAATTTAAAATCCAACATATATAACCCTATGTAAAAATTGTTTTTCTAAAAGATATATGCTTGTGTCATTTTTGTATTCATTTTAACTTAATTAAAAAAAGTGTCCCTATCACCTACAAGTGGCACCATGGGGTCCCAAAATCGACCCAAAGATACCTATTGTAGAAAATGTATCAACCAATAAGGCTAGGACACGTTTTAGGGAAATTTAGTATTATTATAATATTATTTTGTTAACCCTTATTTACCAGATTTACTCTTAACCATGGTAAATAAAATATTTACCGCAGTAATTATTCAGAATGTCTAAAAATAATAGTTACCTATTTAATCAATTTGAACATCCTGATTCCAAATATGGAATCCATTTTTATAAATTAAAAACACAGAAGTGGCAGAAATTAATTTAAAATTAATCTCCAATGTCAAAACAAAAACCGTGTTTTTAAGAGATAATAACTATCAAAAGATTGACACTTGTTTATGTTCGGTTTAATTGTAAAATTATTTCCAATGACCAAAATTATATTAAATGGAAAAAATATATTTTAAATTTACTTTAAAACCACTCAAATTCATAATTTATCACTATTAATTATTTTGATTAACAAAGTTGTTTTTAATTAAAATTTAGTAATTTTCACTATTCATCAAAATATGAAAGTTATCCGAAAAGTACCAAAATTTCACCTTAGGCTAAATTCAATATTCCGAATCCAAAAATGAATTCCATTTTAAAATATAAAATATATATAATTTCAAAAAGTAGGTATTACTATTCATAATGGCTAGTTGGATTGGTTATGGTGTGTTAGAACTCAGTGTTGCGTACAACACACGCTATCACATTATTCAATGAGAAGCGTACCATAGAAGCTTGGGGTGTTACATTCTCCCCTCCTTCAAATAATTTCTTCCTCAAAATTTCTAGAATAATAACGCATGAAAAGACTCGGGTGGTTTTTCATCATATGTTACTCGGGTTCCCACGTTGCCTCTTCCAACTTATGGTTTCTCCACAAAACTTTTACCAGACGCGTCGTCCGGTTTCTCAGCACTTGTTCTCTCGTATCCAGAATCCTGACGGGCTCTTCACAATAAGACAGATTGGGTTCCAGTTCTAATTCTTCATAGGTGAGTACATGCATTGGGTCAGGCATGTATTTCCTCAACAGAGATACGTGGAACACATCGTGAACTTTGAAGAGACTTGGCGGCATTGCCAATCGGTAAGCCACAGCCCCGATTCGTTCTAGAATTTCGAAAGGTCTGATGTACCTGGGACTCAATTTACCTTTCTTACCAAAACGTATGACTCCCTTCCATGGAGATACCTTCAGGAAAACATGATCACAAACTTGAAATTCCAAATCCTTCCTTCGATTATCGGCATAGCTCTTCTGCTTACTTTGAGCTGCTTTGATGTGATTTTGGATTACCTTCACCTTTTTCACCATTTCCTCCACCAGTAATGGGCCTACAAGTTTTCTTTCACCAACATCATCCCAACAGGTTGGTGTACGACATCTCTTTCCATATAACGCTTCATATGGTGCCATCTGAATACTCGAATGGAAGCTATTGTTATAGGAAAATTCTACCAGAGTTAAGTATTGATCCCACATACCCTGAAAGTCAAGTGAGCAAGATCTCAACACGTCTTCTAGGGTTTGAATTGTCCGTTCTGATTGTCCATCTGTCTGAGGGTGGTAAGAAATGCTCAAAAGAAGTTCGGTATCCTGGGATTTCTGAAGACTTTTCCAAAATCTTGAAGTAAAACGGGGATCACGATCAGAAACAATCGATAGGGGTACTCCATGAAGTCTCACAACTTCATTAATATATAGTCTTTCTAGACGTTCCAGGGGTAGATCTTCTCTTATAGCAAGAAAATGTGCTGACTTGGTAAGACGATCAACAATAACACATATCGCATCGTTCCTTCTAGGAGTCTTTGGTATCCCCATGACAAAGTCCATCGTAATATTGTCCCATTTCCACTCTGGTATGGGAAGAGGTTGCATGACTCCTCCAGGCTGTTGCCTTCCAGCTTTCACTTGTGGACAAACCATACATCTTGATACAAAATCAGCAATCTCCCTCTTCATGTTGTCCCACCAAAAATGTTCCTTCAAATCTCTATACATTTTGGTGCTCCCAGGGTGTATAGAGAAATTTGAACTATGAGCATCATCCAACAATTCCCTTTTTAGATCAGGTATATCGGGAACACATAGTCTCTTCCCAAATTTCAAAATTACATCTTCATACACAAAGTCTCTCAATCTTCCATCATTCACAGCTTTAATCTTCTTTTGGAATTCTTCATCATCGGTCTGAGAACTCTTAATCCTTTCTAGTAAAGATGGTTTGGAAACCATTTGAAAAAGCATTGATTTTTCACCTTACCTGGTTATACCCATGTCCATCTTTACTAGATCCATGAAAAATGGATCCCTTTCAATTATCATCATGTTCAAAACACCATGGTCTTTTCTGCTCAAAGTATATTCCACCTTGTTTGCTTTCCCCGGGTGGTAGTGTATCGTGAAATCATAATCCTTGAGTAATTCAAGCCATCTCCTTTGTCTCATGTTGAGTTCTTTTTTGTGAGAAAATATAGTTCAAACTCTTGTGATCAGTATAAATCTCACATTTTTCACCATAGAGGTAGTGCCTCCATATCTTAAAAGCAAAGATCACAGCTGCTAACTCGAGATCATGAGTAGGATAGTTTTGTTCATGAATTTTCAACTGTCGTGATGCATAGGCAATAACTCTATCATTCTGCATAAGGACACAACCAAGTCCTTTTTTTGATGCATCACTATAAATAACGAACCCATCATTCCCCGATGGTAGAGTCAATATAGGAGCATTGACAAATCTTCTCTTCAGTTCTTCGAAACATTCTTCACACTCTTTTGTCCAAACAAATTTAACCCCTTTACGTGTGAGCTTCGTTAATGGGTTAGCCAATCGGGCAAAATTCTGGATGAAACGTCGATAATAACCTGCCAAACCAATAAAACTACGTACCTCAGTTATACTCGTAGGTGTTGGCCATTCATGGATTGCCTTGGTCTTAGAAAGATCAACAGAGATTCCATCTTTAGAGACAATATGGCCAAGAAAAGAAATCTCATGGAGCCAGAATTCACACTTGCTAAACTTTCCATATAATTCATGCCTCCTCAGAGTCTTCAAGATAATGCGCAAGTGATTTTCATGATCTTCATAGGTTTTGGAGTATACCAAGATATCATCAATAAATACCACCACAAATTCTTCGAGATACTCCTTGAAAACTATATTCATCAGATCCATGAATACAGAGGGTGAATTAGTCAATCCAAACGGCATTACAGAAAACTCGTAATGCCCGTACCTGGTTCGAAATGCTATCGTCGGAATGTCTTCCTTCTTCACACACAACTGACGGTATCCAGATCGAAGGTCAATCTTTGAAAAGTATTGAGCTCCATGCAGTTGGTCAAATAAATCATCAATACGAGGTAGGGGATACTTGTTCTTTATCGTTATAGCATTGATCTCCCTGTAGTCGATACATAACCTCATAGATCCATCTTTCTTTTTAACAAAAAGAACAGGGGCTCCCCATGGAGAAACACTAGGGCGAATAAATCCTTTATTACTCAACTCCTCTAGTTGTTTCTTTAGTTCGACTAACTCTACAGTGGCCATTCTATAAGGGGTCTTCGATATAGGCCTTGATCCAGGAATAAAATCAATGGAAAACTCAACTTCTCGTTCTGGAGGATGTCCAGTTAAATCTTCCGGAAATACATCTACAAATTCTTTCACAATAGGTACATCCTCTATTTGAACATTCCTTTCCTCACCCACAGTTATTTCATTCTCATCCTCCCCAATAATTGAATTTAGTTGAGCTATTGAGGGTGGATCTAAATAAGAATTAGGTGGTGACGATTCTGCTCTAAAGATAAGGTGTTCGTTATCATTATCATCAAGAATCGTAACCTCTTTCTTCTAACAATAAATATTCGCATCATAGTCCAAAAGCCAGTCCATACCGAGTATTATATCAAACTCAATCATAGGTATGACGATGAGATCAGCAGATAATGAACATTTATGTGCTCAAATGGGGATTGATTCACAAAACTTTGTTGCAATGATACTTCCCTTAGGAGTTTTAACTGACAACTCCCTTGTTAAATCAAATTGGAATTATCTAATTTTCTTAGCAAACTGGGAAGATATGAAACAATGCGATGATCCAGAATCAAATAATGCATTTGCTAAACTTGAGTAAACCATTAAATTACCTGCCACCACGTCTTTCGGAGCTTCTACCTCAGCAGTAGTGATAGCATAAGCCTGGCCTTGATCCCTTAGCCTTTTCTAAGGTAAGTTCTCCTGACGCTTAGGAAATTAATTTTCATAATGTCCCATCTCCTTGCAATTGTAGCACTGAACGTTGGTGGCTTCCTTCTTCCCTTTGCAATCACGATATTGGTGGCCTTTTTCACCACACTTGTAACAGACTCCCATTCCCTTCAAGCAAGTACCGGGGTGTTTCTTCCCACATTTACCACAGGATGGATATTCAACCTTTCCTTTCGTCCCCTTATTTCCATTCCCAGATTGATCAGCAGGCCTCTCCTTCTCTTTCTTTTCTTTAAAGTCATAAGACTTAGAGAATTCATTTTCGGTCTTGATAGCACATGAGACAATGTCTTCGTACGATGAAAAGGATTGTTAGACTAATGCTCGACAGAGAAATGGTTTTAACCCATCAAAGAAATGATCAAACTTACTTCTTGGGTTACGTATATAATCACCAGCATACCTTGCTAACCTTGTAATGTTAGCCTCATACTTTGTGACATTCTCATCCTCCTTCTGTCTCAGACTTAGAAATTTCCTTTCCATATCTGCTCGATGGTCGCGAGGAAAGTATTTTTCTAAAAACAGATCTTTGAACTCCCTCCATTCCATATTTGATACTTCATCATCTTCCTTCGTATTTTGAATCAATGACCACCATTGATTAGCATCTTCAGTGAAGCGGTAAACTGCCATGATAACTTTTTCCCTTTCATTACTCCCTAAAGCCTGAAATATTTTCTATAGGGAAAATATCCATTGCTCAGCTACTAAGGGATTTGTACTCCCATTGAACATTGGTGGTTGTTGCCTCATGAATTGATCTAACATTGATCCTCCATGCTGTGGATCAGGGTGCTCCATACGGGTAAGGTTATTATTCATAACCTGAGTAAGTTGTCCCAGTATGGTGATTAGCTGATCGGCACCAGTTACATCACCAGCTCCACTATAATTATCTTGAGCAGGAGGGAAATCCCTACATGGAGTGTGTGCATTGATACAGTTTCCATTTCTTCCACTAGGCGCCATTTCTAAACAATGGCATAAACTAGATCAGTTTATGAATCAAAATACATATAAAACACTTAACATAATTTGAACTATTTATGGATATAATCCATAATCATAAAAATGTTTTCTTTAAGGAAGTATATACTCATAAACCCTTCATAATGATTTGTAATGAAAATGAGAGTTATCCTAAGCATATCCCCCGGGAGTGTCGTAACCAAGAGTGCAGCAAGGCCCGTTGTCGTGCACCAGTTCTCGTTCGAGTCTAGCTCAAAGCGGTGTTTTCGGGTTTTTCCCCTAGGTACATCTGTGTCAGAGCCACCTCTACCTGCTCGTATCCAGACAGGGATGTATTGCTCAGAAAACTCCCAAAATCTCTACAATACCAAAATTCTAGGAAGTTCTTCTATACTAATCCTCAAAGTTCATCTTAGTTCTATGTGCTCTAATCAGAGTTTATCTAAATCTAGCTTCCAAGGTTTGTACTAAACATCCTCTGATACCAACTGTAACGCCCCGACCCTAGTTACCCAGAGTCAGTGCATTATTACATAACATTGGCATGATCACAAGAAAGATCAAATCTCAAAAGACCGATAGGTTTAGTAGCCTTGGAAACACTAGATATATTCATAAGTTTTACATTACTTCATAAATTGAAAAACTACTACAGTAACAAAATTTCTCCATAGTCCACACTATTATCCCCTCATAATATCCCTGCAGGTCATTCATAACTTACTTCTTCACATCCTGGAAAAAAATAAAACATAGAAAAGGGGTGAGCTCAAATTCCCAGTAAGGATAACAATATAGCGGAACATTCAAAATAAGCATAAACATTTAAGGCAATGCATTACTAAAACAAAAGCCTTTTAAACTTGAACTTCAACATAGTATGGCAAAAGTAAAATGAAATAATTCCATTTACTTGTTCACATGGATATTCTACTAATCGAATAATCACATGAAATATCAATAACCACTTTCATAATGTTGGAATGCATAATTCTAGACTATCATAACCACATAGACAAGGCCTCGTTCCAAGACTACAAATAAGATTTTTCCGAGGCCTTGTTCCAAGACACTAGTTTGTCTCATGAGACCTACCGATGCATCGAGGAGCTATATTAGGCTCCCCCCGTCACATATTAAGTCCAATGCATTCCCATATGAAAAGGTTTAAACATAACATAAACATTCGTATTAAAAATAGCATACGAAATGTCAATACTTTCACCATAAACCATGAATGGTATAAAAATAGCACATCCATAGTCAAACATATCACAAAACCTTCAATACAATATAGAAGTTTTGTATCATAATAAATCAATTTCACATAAGCGTAAAATCCATCAAAGGATGTTGACATAGATGAAATCAAGACTCTTTTTAGAGAAATATCTCTTTCTATTTTGAAATCATTTAAGAGTCATATATTTATAAAATAATACATTTTCATTGAAAATATTCTTATAAGCTTGTAAGGGAAGCTTCGATGATTTTATAACGGCGGAAAATAACCGCACCCGCCGTATAAGTTAAAAAAACATTCTTACCTTAATTCTGTCGAAAAGGTTAAAAAGAACCTTGTTTGGAAAACGACAGAAAGATTCCTTTATAAACCTCTTATAAAAATTCAAACAAGGGTATAAATGACTTTAACCCATATTCTAGTAAATATTAAAAAAATTTGAAATTCATTTTTAAGAAACATGGATGTGGATGATAAAGAGATCCCAGTAGATTATTACGTATAATCAACCTCAGATAATGAAGAGATTGCGAAATAACCCTTACCTTGCACTTTTCCTTGGTTGGGGTAGGTTAACCTCCTGTAAAATGGTGAAATAATTGTTATTAAATTATACAAGAATCATATATATTAATATGATATCATATATGATCTTTTAATATTGATTTGATAATAATATCTTAGTATTATCGTTTTTTCGGGTGTTAACTTACTTGTTTTCTGTTATATGTTTTGTTACGTAAGCCATGTTTGTAATGGATAGGTTGTATATTATTCATATCCAGAATGATATCAAGTCCTTAAACATCATTTTTAAATCATCAAATTATAATTATACTTGAATGGATACGATGAAGAATGAATCTTATCGCGTTTGTGGAGACGGTAGTCCGTACGTACGCACGAGCGACAATATCATTCTTTTGATATTAAAATAATATATAAATGGATGGTATATCATATATATAGAATAATTAACATGTTATATTTATTATTTACATGAGTTACACATTCATTATTATACCCATCCAAATAATAATATATTGAATAACAATTACACCACGACGTGGAAACGGTAAGCCGTACGTACGCACGTATGGTGACATGTTATTCAAAGGGTGGATAGAATACTGAATATGGTTGTACCATATTTATAATAACATCATAGTATATATATGATACTGGAGTTATTATTTTAGAATGGTAACAACAAATGAAGAAGAAGAGGAAGAAGAAATGAACATGGAAAAGGGTGGTGAAATCATTACCTCTTCTTCGGGTTCTTCCTTTTGATTTGAACAAAAGGGCTCCATAGGTTGGCTTTATGATCAGACTAAGGCCTCTAGGTTGTAGTGAGGGAAGTTGGTAGAGTATTTGGGCAGAGTTTGGCCGAACCAAAAGGCTTTGAAGGTGTGAATAAATGAGAAGGAGGAGTTCCCTTTTATAAGAGGGGTGAGGGGCACCTTTGGAAAAGCTATAAATATTAATTTATAATAAATTCATATTCGGTTTATAATGGCTCCAAAGTTGATTATTTAAATTTTAAGGTGGGCATAGGTCGAAAAAATCTCAACCAATAGAATTTATACAGGTTTGGGTACTTATATTAACCTTATCTTTAAGTATTAACTCTAAGTTAATTAGTTTCACTTTTACAATGTCTCTTTGTATTTTTATATAATATGGTTAATAAACTTACTATATACAGCCAAGCGACCCCCAAGTGGTCCATTAATGATGAAATTATCATGTTATAAGTCTCTTGTCCTAACCTTATATTTTTAGGAATTTAATATCAATTAATAATATAATATTTGTTTTAAGAACTCTTTTATGTCAATTTTGACACTATTCAATAGTTGATTTTTGTGAAACTCATAACAGATTTATTACTTCTAACAAAGTCAATTAAATCATTACTAATATATCATATTATCCTATAAAATTAGTTTAATTCATTAAAAGTTTCATATTGTATTTATTTGGGTATTTATAATATCAATTATTTTAATTTTTCACTATTATAGTAATTAATTCATCATCATTGTGTCATAAATAAATTAAATTATTTAATGTCTAAAAAATATAAATAAAATATCATTATGTAGGAAATCGTTTTATCTTTATAATGAATATTTATAATCTAAAATCAAACATATATAACCCTATGTAAAAATTGTTTTCCTAAAAGATATATGCTTCTGTCATTTTTGTATTCATTTTAACTTAATTAAAAAAATGTCCCTATCACCTACAAGTGGCACCATGGGGTCCCCAAATCGACCCAAAGATGCCTATGGTCGAAAATGTATCAAAAAATAAGACTATTACACGTTTTAGGGTAATTTAGTATTATTATAATATTATTTTGTTTAACCCTTATTTGCCGGATTTTCTCTTAACCATGGTAAATAAAATATTTACCGCAGTAATTATTCAAAATGTCTAAAAATAAAAGTTACCTATTTAATTAATTTGAACATCCTGATTCCAAATATGGAATCCATTTTTCTAAATTCAAAACACAGAAGTGGCAGAAATTAATTTAAAATTAATTCCCGCTGTCAAAACAAAAAGCGTGTTTTTAAGAGATAATAACTAGTAAAAGATTGGCACTTGTTTATGTTCGGTTTAATTGTAAAATTATGTCCAATGACCAACATTATATTAAATGGTAAAAATATATTCTAAATATAATTTAAAAACACTCAAATTCATAATTTATCACTATTAATTATTTTGATTAAAAAAGTTGTTTTTAATTAAAATTTAGTTATTTTCACTCTTCATCAAAATATGAAAGTTATCCGAAAAGTACCAAAATTTCACCTTAGGCTAAATTCGATATTCCTAATCCAAAAATGAAGTCCATTTTAAAATATAAAATATATATAATTTCAAAAAGTAGGTATTACTATTCATAATGGCTAGTTGGATTGGTTATGGTGTGTTAGAACTCGGTGTTGCGTACAACACATGCTATGACATTATTCAATGAGAAGCGTACCGTAGAAGCGTGGGGTGTTACATTTTAAACATAAAAAATTTCATATCATCATAGCTAGAAAAAAATTATTACCCATTATTGTGAATACTTTTTAAAATCAAGATAGAACATTTTCAATGTAACAAACCAAGATATTATATATTATACAATACTGAATAGAAATATTGTAGGATTCTATGTTATAAAAAACAATATACATAAGGGGTAGCATGATCAAGAATTCAAAATATATAAATATTCTATATTACAATAACAAGTAGGATGTAAACCACAAATCATAACACATACATATATCAAAGTGACTCTAAATAATTATATGACATATAATAAGTCTTTTAGAAGAGTTATGATTACTTTATGAGTCGTTATTTAATAAAATATGGACATTTATAAAAAATATTACTTATACAAAAGAAATGTAGATTACCTAATGTTATATTAAATAAATGTTATGTGAATGATCACTGGAATTTTATCCCAAGAGTTTTTATATTTTCTATTAGTCCATAGGTAAGATGATTAAAAGGACACATATATCATTATATAATACATCATGAATCATTAAATTTATATGATACTATGTTGAGGAATATCATGCGGTTTATATGTAAAATTTAAATCAATGTAAATACAAGAGTATATCTACAAGCATCTTAGGTATGGTTATATGAGGAAACAAACAAAAGAGACATATAATATATCTTAACAATACACGTTAAATGTGAAAATTAATATAATTAGCTAAAGGATTGAAAATAATTTACATTACACTAAACCACGAGAAACATTTTCTATATGTAACTATGATAAAATATTAAATTATAGTTCTATAAAAAAATCCTTTAGAATGATTAGATTGATAAATTAAAGTACAAATAAAATATCATCCAATCATACATCCAAAATTTATTTTCCTCGTTATTACTAATTTTAAAAAATAATTTGTACCCTTGTCATATGAAAAACCCAAAATTTCCCCATAAGGATTCATACCACCTACTATTAACATAGGATATCATTAAAATTCCAAATGATCATCATAGATCCTATTAAATAAACAAAAAATTTATAGAAAATCTAACCCAATAAAATTTTTAACATAATCCAATAATAATAAAACATAAGAAACCCGAGATGGATACCTAATAAAGGATTCAAAATCCATAATAACATTTACAAACAACTTGACTAATCATAGCATAGTCACTTCACATCAAACCAAGGGTAATGCGATATTTCAATAAATGGAATCATAAAAAACAAGTGGTAGGTTTATGTGAGTGAAGAATAAGTGATTCAAATTCCATATTGTAATTAAAAACAAATTTTTTAAACATATCATAATCAATATACATCAAAACCATGGTAATGAGATATTTGAAAAAAAATAATAAAAAACAACAAGAGTTTGGGATCGACGAGTGAGGATGGATGTGGGAAGATCACGTGAGATTTTAGAGATGATATGATTGAATTTGAACAATTATCTACACTAAACTTGAGGGTTTATGAATATGGAAGAACAAAATTTGAGGCCACTATATAAAAAAATGAGGTTAGGTCTTCAAATGTGATGGAAACGAGTTTGTATTAATGATATCAAGTAACACTAAAATGACTCCAAAACAGAATTCATAAAATTCTAAATTGAATATCATTTTTGTTTTATAATAACTAATTTGAAAATTATATTTTTATTGTTTTATCATGTTGGTTATATGATAAAAAATTTTAAAACATTCCTTTATCACATCAGTTATCTTATAACCAATGTGATAAAGTATTTATAATTTCATTATAATGTCGGTTAAAATTAAACTAACATGAAAACCCACTTTATCATGTTGGTTATATAGTAACTGATGTGGTAAATAGGGATACTAGTTTTTCCATGTCAATTATAAGATAACCTATATGATAAATCAATATACATGGGTTTTATGTATTCTATGGGTAACCGATGTGAATACCCATACGTGCTAAATATATTTTTTAATAGTTCATTCCATATTCAAAATTTATTTATTTTGTGTGGTGTATATGTGTCCCAATTTTATCATTTATTATGATTCTTATGAAATTTTTTGGGATTTACATAACCAAATAGGGTTATTTTCTTAAGGGGATTATGATTCAAAAGTTACCAAAGTGGTATGGGTTTGCAGTTACAACAACATTATTTATCAACATTTCTTATAATTATGCTTCCAATAATGAGATTATCTAATATACCTATGACTAAACACATGAATTTTGCTATCCTCATTTTATTCGTATAAATTGTATATTTTCATTTCTTTTTATTCCCATTATGTACTTAATATTACAAAAGGTTATTTTTATGGAAGACTGACATCATTTTTCTCTTCGGTTGAAAACCCTTTTTATTCAACTTATAATTTTTATAAAAATGTTTTAAAAAATTATTTTAAAATTATCAAATGATTTAGTAAAGACCTTTTTACCCATTTTTTAATAATTAAAAAATTAATTAAAAAGAATATTTTTGTCATCTTTTGAAAAATTCACCTTTTTAATTTTTACAGAATATGTGAAAGGATTCTTCATTATAATGTGTGCAATAAGAATTAAATTTTTGACCTTTATGATTACTCAATGATTTAATTATTCCATTATTTGTTTTCAAGTTTATTTTCCAAGATATCATTTGTGTTAACGTTTTATATCTTTTTATATTTTAAGGAACTTTTTTTCTAATTTTAAATGATATTTTCTTCAAGAATGTTTTAATGATATTTTTATAGAATTTATTTTCATCAATATAAATAACATGTGGTGTTTTTTCCATTTTACTAGATATATGATCCAATTATACCATTCATATTATTTTTATGGATGTATTATTATAATGATGAAGATATGTCTATAAAACCCATTATATTTCTACAAGTTATGTTATTAATGAAATGATTATTAAACCCATTTCATTTCTATGGGTTATTCTATGATAAAGTTCTTGTGAAACCCATTTCATTTTATTGGTTATGATATGGTGAATTTTTTATGATCTTGTGCCCAAAATTATATAGATTATGTGATGGTTGGGATATATATCTTCCTCCAATGAATTGGGTGATGATTAATGTTCTATGATCTCAAAGGGTAAATGAGAGGATATCCCATGCTTGAAAGAGGTTACATGAGAGGTTATCCCAAGCCTGAAAGAGGCTACATGGCAGATTTTACCATGTCTAAAATAGGGTATACATATTTTTATCTCAATTACAATAGTAGGTAACATGTAGGTTATCATAATCCTAAATGACAGTACACATGAGGTCATACCAAGGCAAAAATAGGGTACGTGGGATGTTATCCCAAGCCCAAAGTAGGTACATAGATTTTTATCCCAAGACTAATATGTTATTAAATACTTGGTGGGTAGCCTTGAAAGATAACTTTTACAATGATTTTGTTTATTTAACAAATCTATGTATTATGATAATGTTATTATCTCAGGGATCATGTTATTTGATTCCATTATGATTCATGTCTTATAAACTACTATGATATATTCCATGACTCAAGTATATGATCTATGATATGCATGGTTTGGTTTCCAAATATTATTTTCATGTTATCACACCATTTTTCTCATGTTATGTTAATATATCCCCTATTTACACTCACTGATAATTGTAGATCACCCTTTATTTGGTTTCCTTCCCCAATGTTACAAAGAAAGGTATTATGTATAATATTTCTTAGAAAGGGTTCTAGTAATGAAGAACTTAATTGGAGATGATGTAGATCACTTATGAACTATTTTTTACATTTCTATGTTTCTAAAGGCACTATACCTAAAAATATTATTATGGATCATTTATTTATGTAATTAATATTCATCTGTTAAGATTTAATAAATGTGTATGAAATGTATGGGTTGTTATATCATGAAACAAACCAAAACAAACTCCTCTACTTCATCTTTTTGATGATTAAAGCATCTATAAATGTGATCAACCGAATTACCCTATGCATGAAGAACATAATTTTTTTTATTATATTATATATATCTATATTATACTACTGATAATCCTAACCACCTTTAGGGTTCTACTAATAAGGACTTAGGGGAAATTACAATGGCAGGTGTAGCATAAAATGGCCACCATACCTATAATTACCGTGGTGAATACTCAAGAACATGGACAATCAATGTTAATGAACTCCACATGCAAAGCACACTAAAAATGAACTATATATAGAAGATTTATATTTTCCAACCAAATATATATTGTATGAAGAGAACTGATACTCACTCCCAATCATTAAAAACCTGACTACTTGGAAAATTGAGAAACTTCACTAGTATCCTTACACCTTGGGATGTTCTAATGGACCCCCTTCTAATGTTACCAAGTCTGCGCATGGATCTTTTCAATCAACCCATCCTTTACTATCACCTCAATATATGTTGATAGAAAAAATTTGATGACCTTGAACTAGATATACAGAGATAACACCACCTCTAAATATCATTCCCCAGAATTATATTTCATAAAAATATTTAGATAAAAATTGAGAAGATTCTTGAATCGAACATCAAGCCCCTACAAAATAATGATCACATATCAAAGATAGGGATACTCATGAAGTATTCCCACATTTATCTTTAATTGTAGGAACTTAATACATAAAAACTTCATGAAATCAACCCATAATACCTCTAAATTCTCTTGGTCACCAAGATATTAAAACCACCACTAAATAGTAGTGTGTGTCAAATAAAGAATGGCCAATGGGGTCTAGTGATCCTTCTATTCATGAATTAAACTATATGAAATCTCAAACTCTTTTAGATATAGATATTTATTTTAATTTTAAACATACCCATCATATTTAACCATGATTTTTTGATGAAAGTCATGTTATATATTCTTTTATAACTCATCCTCTTTAATGGGGTTAAATATAAAACAGTCAACCAAAGAAACATGTTACACCTCATCATCCAAAACTGCACATGGAATATGTCAACCATCCACCTATACAACACAGAACATGGAATATCATATGCCCAATAATATAACATTAATTAAAGACAATATTAATTAGATTCATATTAATTTCCCTATAGTCTACCCAATTCGATCATAGGTGAAAAAAGGACGCATGTACCTCACCAAGGTCTTTTCCCCACAATTAGAATCATCTCACTTATTGTGATTAGTAATCTTATAGTCCTTTTGTTAGATCACTAGGGGTTTTAACCTCATTTTTCTTACGAGTATTTTGAGTTATGTTACATGATAATATTTTATATAACCATTTCTCTACCAAAATCATCCATTCCTCACAAGTACCTTACTCAACACTCCATCCTATATCTTAAACAAATCTCTGATTCCACCCTTTCATGACCTTTCCCTGTTGGAATCAATATTAGTCTGGTTTTGAAGAAAATATTGTCACTCATGTCCTATATACAATAGGCCATTGTTTTTTTCTAGTACTAAGTTTATAAATAACCCATATGGGTGACATTCCCCTCATAAATACTAGGAATAAAAGAACAGCTAAAAAATAAATTCATATAATATAAAATAAACCCCAATACATAATTCATGAAAATTTCACAAATAACTAAAAAAATCACATAATATAATACCAAATTTGTGACCCATAAGGTAGTGACATCATGATCATTCATGACCACCAAGATCTAGTAAGGTAAAAATTGATCAGTGCATCTCTCCTAGAAACATATATGAAATACAAACACAATATATATATATATGTATATGGGTGGGTATAATAGTATACATAGTAGGATCCTCCCTAAACCTCTCATGTAAATGTAGAAGAATCATACCATTGCATTAGGTTATAAAATCTAAACCAACACATCAGATATTCTAGGTCAATGACCACTAATCCTCACTAAGGTTCACTAACCAAATCTCACATAAAAGTATAATAATATAGTATAAATTGAATATATCATGAATGTACCACATAAAAACTTTCCCTCAGATATTGTTACTCTCTCTCCCCAATGATATACATCTTTGTTCTCACATCCAGAAAATAACCACAAATCTACATACCATATCTTATATCATTTCCATAGCTAAAGAATTATCATCATAACTATATAAAAAATAAACACATAATATTATATACCATATTCATATAACATGTCACCACATCATGACCGGACACCCTATACTAATTATAGTAGGGTAACATGAACTTGAATGATTTCAACATCACACCCTCCTTAAATCATTCACATCCCCCATTATGAATCACATCACAAGTACATAATAGAATCTCTAACCTATGGACATCATAGTCCATGTACTATTACCTCAGTATATTATAGACCTTACAATGTCTAAGATAGAGAGTATATAATAGGGAGAGTTCAGTCATCCAATATGTTTATAACTTAGATGATATGGAAAACAGTTGAAACCCATGTACTCAAGGGGGTGTAAATGTGGTTAATTGAATTAGGTGGTGATTTATAATGAATAACTTAAAAATATAGAGGTTATAGTAACAAGTCAAGATGAAACCTAAGGGTTAACATTCAAGATCTAACAATTTCATTACTATTACCTATAAATTTCACTTCATCCAAACTATGAAACCCTGATGTCATTATTATATTATATATTATTTGATTATGTTCTATTTTTAATTTTTTTGAATTTTGTATTTGAACATTTTTAAGAACTCCTTATATTTTTAAAAGTTACTCTATGGTTTGGACATGACATGCATGGAAAACTATGAAATGTGGGGGAGTTTTAAGTTGAGGAAGCATATTTAGTTCTTGACATTGTAAAAAATGAAACCAAACCATGAAACTAACTTTTCTGTAGAGGGTATTACTGAATAAAATCCAAAAAGTTAGGGAGAACCATGATAGAAAACCATGTGAGGGTTGAGGATTCATTTTAGTGGACTCTACATTGTTGGTATATGATTTGGTAATCTTTTTGTTAAAACAATGTTGCTGTACAAACCTTATTAAAATATAAAATTATGTTTCTACTCCCTTTCAAAAATAAAACAATTTCCCCTATATAATTTAATTATTTACATGACTATATCACGGGAGATATCATGGATCTTCCCCCTTTCCCCCTCCTTGCATCAGAATCCATTCCTCCTTGGGTTTGAATTAAATTT
Source organism: Viscum album (assembly GCA_963277665.1). Lineage (NCBI taxonomy): Eukaryota > Viridiplantae > Streptophyta > Magnoliopsida > Santalales > Viscaceae > Viscum > Viscum album. The sequence goes on from OY728162.1 coordinate 482,245,460, forward strand.
CTATAGGCAATCCCTATTTTTTATTTTTTCATCCTTTCTTCGTCACCTAGAAGATTTGTTTTCTTGGTTTTGTTTTCTCCAATGAACCCTATGGGATTTTTTGTTTGAAAATAGGTTTTGGTTGATTCTAGTATGATTATTTTGGTATTTAGGCTTCCTCCATTGGTTGTTCTTCATCATTAAAAGTTGTCTTGTTTCCCCTTCATTAAGAATATTGTTTTTATGTAATTATTATATTAAATAAACCACAATGATAATGGATTTGTTAACTTTATGTTTTCATAAAATTCAATCAAATATGTGACTCCCATGATGGGTTTCTAAAATATTTTTAATGTTTTCCTTGCTTGTTGTAAAAATAATTTCTATGAATTTCAAGTATCTCACTTGAATTAAATTTTTACACATGCCAAGTGTTAGATTAAATTCCTATCATGGTATTTCCAAATGGTATTTATTGATTAATGAAGGTTGTTGTCCCTATTTTGTTTTATAAAGGAAATAAATCATACTTAATGTGTTGATTTTATATAAGAACATGTTTTGGTTTTCATGTGAATAAAAAGGGATGAAAAAATTATTTCTAAATTATAAACTCTTGATTTATTATAAAATAGTTTTGAAGAAAATTATTTCTCACGTTGGACTAAAAGTCATGTATGGAACTTGTTAAAAGGTTCCTTGGTGTGGGACAAATATGGTTTAGTGTCTTTCCATTCCGAATCCATTTTAACAGCCTATTTGAAAATTTTTATATTGAATTTCTAAATGATAGTGAGACCCTTAGTTTTCTTGTATATTCTAAAAACCCATGTTAGAAAGAATTGAATTGTTATGTGATGCTTTTATGGATGTGAATGGGGTTTTTCATGTGAAACAATTACATGTGAGATAAGTTTAATTTTTTATGTGTATTGGATGCTTGTTATGCTCGTTTCTTGATTGTTTTCTCGCCTATACTTTTATAATGTATTGGGAAGACAGTTATACAAGTTAGAGTCCTTCACATGTCATACACTAGTTATATTGTGTTTAGCAAGAATCCCCACGGCTGGTTTTATCCCTGTCTAGGGGAGTGACCCGGAGAGGGCCGATAATAATAAGTTAGGTTGGTTTTTTTGAGAATGATATGTAGACATGTAACACCCAGAGATTTTATGAAAAATATTCTTCTAATTTCATTAATTTCTTGTGTTGTATGCTACACCAAAAGGATCTTGCACAACACGCATCCCTAACTTGGCATGCATTACACGCAATCACGACCTTCCACGATACCGTGTGTTGTACGCAATACTGAGTTTCGCTAAACAACAATATGTTATATGAACTACCCGTTATGAATAGTATCAACTACATTTTGAATTTTATGACATTATTATTCATCTTACACATTTTCTAGAACATGGTATGAGAACAAAATAATTTTTTCGAGTAAAATAAGTAATTTTCAAAAAATGTAGTTTTGCCGCCTTTTGATGGTGAACCCACTATAAATCTTGTTTTGGACTTGTCTATAAGTTCAATTTGACAAAATAAAATTCTTATTTGTAATCAGGATATTAAAATTTACTTTGGACAAATTTTTCATATTATTCTGATAACCTTCATATTTTAATGAATAGTAAAAACACGCTATAATTTAATTAAAAACAAATTTTTTCATCGCAATAATTAATATGGTTAGATTATATTTTTAATTGTTTTTAAAGTGTAATTAGAATATATTATTACCATTTAATCGAATTTTTTTCATTGGAATTAATATCACTTTGAAATTGGATATAAACACGTATCAATCTATTGATTGTTTTTGTTTCTTAAAAAACGCTATTTGTTTTTATAACGGAAATTAAATTTAAAATTAATTAATGCCACTTATATGTTATGAATTTTGAAAAATAAACATCAATTTTGAATCTGGAATATCAAATAATTCTTAGGCTGAATTTTTGGTATTTTTCTGAAAAACTTCAATTTTCGATGAATAGTGAAACCACTTAGTGGTAGTTAAAAAACTGACGTTTTTTAATTTAAATTAAAATTTACCACTTCTGTGAATTGAATTTCAAAAATCTGAGAGACGCGGTTAATATCAACGACTAAAATGTGGTTCAATGAGATGAAAATAATTTTTGGTGAATAGTAACTTTTTTACTTTTATTTACCATGGTTAAAAGTAAATAGGCTAATTAAGAGTAAAAATGATATTATTATTACCCTAACACATTTACTAATTCTATTGGATAAGTTTAATTCGACCAAGAACAACCATAGAAATAAAATATGACCATTTAGGCCCACTTGGATTAGATTAGGGCATTTATTACTAATTTATTTAAAGAAGGGTTAAAATAGTTAAAATCAATGTTTAATAAGTAAATCATTTTTAATAAAGGGTTATAAATAAGATAAATTTGACTATAAATATTCATTAGAAAGATAAAAATATTTCCTAAATAATGGTATTTTATTTGTAATTCTTATAGATTAAATAATTTAATTTATGTATGACACAACTATGATACAGTAATTATCTTATTAATAAAATATTGACATAATTGATTTTATAAATACCCAAATAAATTTCATTTGAGACTTTTTATGAATTAAACTAATTTTATATGTTAATATGACATGTTATTATTGATTTAATAAACATTGTTCAAACTAATCTTTCTATTATGAGTTTCAAAAAAAAGAAATTACCAAATAGTGTCAAAATTGACATAAAATTGTTTTTAAAACAAATATTATATTATTAATTGTTATTTTATTCCTAAAAATATAAGGATCATCCAAATGACTTAGATAAGGTTATATATATTATCAATAAACAACTTGGTGTTCTTTTGGCTTGTTATAGTAAGTTTATTAACCTTATAGTGTAAGAAAACAAGAAGACACAGTAAAAGTAAAATTATTTAACTTCAAGTTAAATCTAAATGATAAGGTTAAGATAGATACCTAAACTTTTCTAAATTCTATTTTATAAGATTATTTCGACCCATACCCACCTTATCTTTAAAATAAATCAATTTTTATCTATTAAAAACCAAATATGACTTTATAATAAAATAATATTTTTAGTTTTTCCAAAGGTGCCCCTCTCCTCCCTTATAAAAGGGAACCTCCTCCCTCTCATCCTCACACCACTTTGAGCCTTCATGCTCGGCCAACCCCTGCCAAATTATCTTCTCCACTTCCATAGAAACATCTTAGAGTTTCTGGTTTTCTTAAAAGACCAAATTTAGTGCCCTAAGAGGAGGTCTCAAAGAGCGCTTCAAAGAAGAGGTAATGTCCGTTACCGATTCTTTCAACTCTATTTCTTCTTCCAATTATTATTCTTTATTTGTTTCATTATGAAGAAATAACATCAGTATAACTCATATATTGATATGTTATTATATTATGAAACAATGCTATTTCACCATCTACCCATCCTATGGAAAATGAAATCACCACGCGTGCGTACGTATGGAATACCGTCTCCACGCCATGGTGAAATCTGTTTTTCCACCAACACCTTACATGGATGGGTATAATGGTGTAAATAATAACTATATATGGTTATTATAACATCATAATGATTCTGATGTATTATACCATCCACTCCAATTGTATTCAATATTTATGGGAACGATATCATCGCTCGTGCGTACGTACGGACTACCGTCTCCACAACGCGATGAGATTCATTCTCCATGTTAAACATACATGAATGATCATAATGTTTATATAATGAATAATAATGAAATATATGAAATAATAATGCTACTGGATTTATGTGTATATATATGTATTCCATCTACTTAATTTCATTCAATTCAATAAGGAAACGAATACATCGTTCATGCGTACGTACGGCCTACAAGTTGAAACACATACGATAAATGAAATGATTTTACCCAAAAGACTGCTTTAACATGGAATTTACAAAAGAACATGTAATATAATGTTATAAGTGAAACATATATGACATCATAACAATGAATATGATTCTGTAATAAGTCAATGACATTTTTTAAATGATTATAATGGAGGTTCAGATACGTACGAAGCATATCATTCCTAAGGTAAGGAAAAATCTCACAATCTCATTTTTATCTGAGATTTTTTATACTTCAGAATTTACTGGGGAATATTTATCATCCACATCCATGATTCCTCAATATGTAATACTATTTCCATCCACATACAATTGTTTAAATCTAATTTTACCTTTCTGTGAGTTTTTAGTAAAATATATGAAAGGAATATTTTGTCGTTTTTCATACGAGGTACTTTTTGACTTTTCCGGCCAAAGTACAGGAGGAATGTTTTTTTAACTTATACGGCATGAATGGATATTTAAAACATTATTTCCCAGAAGCTTCATTTACAAGTTTTCAGGTTTATTTTTTATCAACTTATTTTAGTTTAAAATTATATGACATGTTAAGAAAAGAAAATGTTCTTGAAGTAGAAAGGATATTTTCCTCAAGAATGGAGTTCAAGTGTTTTATCAAAATTATTTTCCATCTAAGAAAATATAGGGTTCTGTTTCTATCCCTTTTGTTACATTGATTTGATTATGTTATGATGTAATTATATTTATTAATTAATTTATGTTATATGAATTGTTTTATGATGTCACGATGTTTAAGAATCCCATTTTTATTACATGGGTTATGCAATGATGTATGGTTTATGATTTTGTGGCACACATAAGAATGGTATCATTATGAGATGGGTGGCACCTATATATCCCTCTTATGAATTGGGTAAAGATTTATATCTCATGAGATAGACATGGCTAGAATGGTATGTTAATCCTGTTCAGTGTTACAGGACTGGAACGAGGAGTGAACTCGATTCAGAAAGGGAATTTGTCCACTAAGATGGTCTTGACAGCAATGTCTTGGTTACTATAGAAATCATATCATGTGCTTAATGGTTTCCACAATTACAGGTTTTATTCCCATGATATTTTATCATTATTGATGTTCTTTTATGATCTATTCCTTACGTACATCCATGTTTTATTCAATTTCTCAAGCTTTTGATCTTTAAACATTATGTTCATGTTTTTTAGTTGAAATGTATATGATTTGTTTTGTTTTATCCATGCTTACCCTTACTAAGCATTTGAGCTCACCCTTTTTATGTTTTCTATTCCCCAGGATATAAGGAAAGGTTTTAGGTAATAAAAAAATGGATGATCTTTATGGGAGATGTTGAGGATCTTTCACCAAGATTGGAAGATTATGTTCCAAGTTTCCAAAGTGACTAAACTATTACGGTCCTTTGGTGTCTGTTTTTGTTATGTAATAAGTATTCCACAAAATTAATGTAATGTTCATGTACTTCAAGCTTCGGGTCTCTACATTTGGTATCAGAGGAAAGGATTAGTCAATCTTTGGAAACTATGATGCGAAAATGTTAGTGAGATACCTAGAGATATTTATAAGGTATGTCTAGGGATGTCCCTAAGGATAAGTATACGTATAGGATATAGTCCTAGAAATACGGTAACGATCTTAGAATTTAACCTAAGATGTTAGATATTGAGGGTACTCCCCCTTTACTATGTTGTTTTCCCTAGCATGATTTTTGCCTCTCACACTATTCTATTTGGGTTTTAGAAAATGGCTTGAAACAGGAAGATTCATGATAATGGAGGATATGATGGACAATGGAGTGAAATTCTTCATGAGAAACCAAATGAAATGGGATTTCGAAGTCCAAACATCGTTATTATTCCGAATCAACAATCTCCTAATATGATCAATAAACTCAAATTTGGTAAGTTTCCTGACTCTGCTAATAATAGAAAGATGGAGCTTCATAATGATCATAGTGGAAAGAAAGTTCAATTTCCCCTATGTAAATCAAGTGGGAAGAGGCATCAAGGATAATGTTTCAAAGGAACTGGAAGATGCTTTGGGTGTGTAAAAGAAGGACATAAAGCCAGTAAGTGCAAAGGAAAAGGTTCAGTTAACACCATGGATTAGGATAATGGTATTGCTATGACATCAACAATGGTTAAATGTATTAAATGTGGAATTTACAGGCATTATGCAAACCAATGCTCTAAGGGAAAGTCTCATGAAGAGAATCAGTATGGTCATATGGGTAATATTTATATTAATGATGATGAAGAGAATACAAATGATATGTGAGATGAAAGAATTGTTGAAGCTCAGTCAATGGTTTAAGAAGGTAGTGGAATGATTACATTTTTATCAAGTGTAATGCTGTATAAGTAAATACATAGTTCTATGGAATAAAGAGACATATAAGGATTGTTACACTGTTGTCTATCCTTAAGTTTTGAAAGTGTGTGATGAATGGTACCGGTATTTTTGGAAAGTAGATGATATGCACATAATGAAGGATAAGGAGAAAATTAAATGTTTGATAGTATTCATGACCTCATGACTGATATAAAGAAAAGGTTATATCATGGTTTGAGTATATATAATTTTTGGATTTTGGTATGTGGAAAGAGTTAACTTTTGACAGTGTTCATGTTTTCGCTAAGGTTTAATGGGTATTCATTTTTCAAGAGAATACATGATTAAGGTATTCACATGATTGGAATGTGACCAACACGATATATGTTGGATAAATGATGGTATTCACATGTTTGGTTGATGACATTTCATGTGATCATTTTCTATATACTATGATCTTGGACCGAAGTATTTTAGATAATCCTAAACATTGGAATAGATTATGTTGGACATAAGTTAGTATTGTTTAAGGATAAAACTTTTTTCGATATTATTTATGGGATGTTATAGTAATCTAGTTTTAGAAAAAGGACAACCTGCAGGACGGGCGACAACCCATCGCGTCGAACAAGGCTGTGGGAATCGAACCCACAACCGAAGTGCGATTGTCCTTTATTGCCTACCACTGGCCTACAGGAAGTCCCTGTTTAGTAGAAACAAGTTTTATTATATTAAGCAGTATGATATATGAAGTATAAGTCCATTTTAGGAACCATATATGATTAATCTCACTGTAGATGGACTTATGTATTTTTGTTATCTTTTATAACCTTTTGTTTGAGACAGATGGAATGACCCATCATTAGATCACATGATCTGCTAACACTTCATGAATGACAAATTGAACTTCATTTCGTTAAGAGATGAAGTGGAAATTTTCCAAAGAACGACCAACGGTGAGACTGTACCAGAATCACAAAAGTATTTCTTCTAATTCCAATTTCATCAACTTTAGGTAAATGATCTTGAAAACCAAAAATGTTGTCCTAGTGCCCTTATATCTGATGAATCAGATGGTACCTTAGATCATAACAAATCTATGGCTTTGTGATTGATGGATTTTTCATAGCCATGTTCTCTACCACTCTCCATCAGAACTTGATGGTTAGATTTTTCTTCCATATCCATATTTTCACCTGTGTTCTCTTACGTGGAAACCCAGTGATGAGTTAATTTGGGTAACCGTTACATTTCATACTTTAGTTTTTAAATCCAAGTTTTGGTATTCCTTTTTATGACGTGGGTTTCTATTAAACAAACATTCGAGTAGTAAACCATTTATAACCCTGACGAATTTCGAGGGCGAAATTCCTTTTAAAGGGGGTAGAATGTAACACCCCGAGATTTTATGAATTTTTTTTTAATTTCATTAATTTTTCGTGTCTTACGCTACAACAAAAGGATCGTGCACAAAACGCATCCCTAACTTGGCTTGCATTACACGCAATCATGACCTTCCACGATAGCATGTGTTGTACGCAATACTGAGTTTTTCTAAACAACGATATGTTATATAAACTACCCGTTATGAATAGTATCAACTAAATTTTGAATTTTATAACATTATTATTCATCTTACACATTTTCTAGAACATGGTATGAGAACAAAATCAATTTTTCGAGTAAAATAAGTAATTGTCAAAAAATGTAGTTTTGTCACCTTTTGATGGCACACCCACATTAAATCTTGTTCTTTGACTTGTCTATATGTTCAAGTGGACAAAATAAAATTCTTCTCTGGAATCAGGATATAAAAATTTACTTTGGATAAATTTTTCATATTATTCTGGTAACTTTCATATTTTATTGAATAGTAAAAACACGCTATATTTTAATTAAAAACAACTTTCTTCGTCGCAATAATTAATATGGTTAGATTATATTTTTAATTGGTTTTAAAGTGTAATTAGAATATTTTTTTACCATTTAATCCAATTTTGTTCATTGGAATTAATATCACATTGAAATTGGATATAAACAAGTATCAATCTTTTGATTGTTTTTGTTTCTTAAAAAAACGATATTTGTTTTGATAATGAAAATTAAATTTAAAATTAATTAATGACACTTATATGTTATGATTTTTTCAAAATAGACATCAATTTTGAATCTATAATATCAAATAATCTTTAGGCTTATTTTTTGGTATTTTTCTTAAAAACTTCAATTTTCGATTAATAGTGAAACCACTTAGTGGTAGTTAAAAACCCGAATTTTTTTAATTTAAATTAAATTTTACCACTTCTGTGAATTTAATTTAAAAAATCCAAGAGACAAGGTTAATATCAAGGACTAAAATGTGGTTCAATGAGATGAAAATAATTTTTGGTGAATAGTAACTTTTTACTTTTATTTACCACGGTTAAAAGTAAATAGGATAATTAAGGGTTAAAATGATATTATTATTACCCTAACACATGTTCTAATTCTATTAGATAAGTGTAATTTGACCAAAAACAACCTTAGGAATAAAATATGGCCATTTAGGCCCACTTGGATTAGATTAGGACATTTATTATTAATTTATTTAAAGAAGGGTTAAAATAGTTAAAATCAATGTTTAATAAGTAAATTATTTTTAATAAATGTATATACATAAGATAAATTCCCCTATAAATATTCATTAGAACGATAAAAAGATTTTCTACATAATGGTATTTTATTTGTAATTTTTAGACATTAAATAATTTAATTTATTTATGACACAATGATGATGCAGTAATTATCTTATTAATTAAAAATTTACTAAATTGATTTTATAAATACCCAAATAAATGTAATTTGAGACTTTTTATGAATTAAACTAATTTAATATGTTAATATGATATGTTATTATTGATTTAATTAACTTTTTTAGAACTAATATGTCTGTGATGATTTTCACAAAAATCAATTACCAAATAGTGTCAAAATTGACATAAAATTGTTTTTAAAACAAATAATATATTATTAATTGTTATTTTATTTCTAAAAATATAAGGTTCGGAAAAATGACTTATATAAGGTTATATATATTAACAATAAACAACTTGGGGTTCTTTTGGCTTGTTATAGATAGTTTATTAACCTAATAGTGTAAGCAAACAAGAAGACACGGTAAAAGTAAAATTATTTAAATTAAAGTTAAATCTAAATTATAAGGTTAAAATAGATACCTAAACTTTTCTAAATTATATTGGATGAGAGGATTTCGACCCATCCCCACCTTAGCTTAAAAATAAATCAATTTTGAGCTGTTAAAAACTGAATATGACTTTATAATAAAATAATATTTTTAGTTTTTCCAAAGGTGCCCCTCTCCTCCCTTATAAAAGGGCACCTCCTCCCTCTCGTCCTCACACCACTTTGAGACTTCATTTTCAGCCAAACACTGAAAAATTATCTTATCCACTTCCATAGAAACATCTTAGAGGTTCTGGTCTTCTTCAAAGACCAATTTTAGTGCCCCAAGAGGAAGTCTCAAAGAGGCGCTTCAAAGAAGAGGTAATGTCCGTTGCCGATTCTTTCAACTCTATTTCTTCTTCCACTTCTTCTTCTTTAGTTGTTTCATTATGAAGTAATAACATCAGTATAACACATATACTGATATGTTATTATATGTATGAAGAAACCCTATTTCACCATCTATCCATCCTACGGAAAAAGAAATCACTACGCGTGCGTACGTACGGAATACCGTCTCCACGCCATGGTGAAATCTGTTTTTCCACCAACACCTTACACGGATGGGTATAATGGTGTAAAGAATAACTATATATGTTTATTATAAAATCATACTTATTCTGATGTATTATACCATCCACTCCAATTCTATTCAATAATTATGGGAATGATATCATCGCTCGTGCGTACGTACGGACTACTGTCTCCACGATGCGATGAGATTCATTCTCCATGTTAACCATACATGAATGATAATAAAGTTTATATAATGAATAATAATGAAATATATGAAATAATAATTCTACTGGATTTATGTGTATATATATGTATGTCATCTATTTAGTTTCATTCAATTCAAAAAGGAAACGAAAACATCGTTCATGCGTATGTATGGCATACCGTCTCCATGAACGATGTATTTAATTCCTTTTATAGATCTATAATATATATATGTATATGATGAATATATATATAAATCATGTTTTACATTCTGTAATTATGTAAATCATGATATAAGTAATAATATCAAGAACGACAAGTCAAAACACATATGATAAATGAAATGATTTTACCCAAAACGTTGCTTTAACATGGAATTTACAAAAGAACGGGTAATATAAAGTTATAAGTGAAACATATATGATATTATAACAATGAATATGATTCTGTAATAATTAAATGACATTATTTAAATGATTATACAGGAGGTTCAGATATGTACGAAGCATATCAGACCTAAGGTAAGGGAAAATCTCACAATCTCTTTTTTATCCGAGATTTTTTACTTCAGAATTTACTGGGGAATATTTATCATCCACATCCATTTTCCTCAATATGTAATATTATTTCCATCCACATACAATATTTTAAATCCAATTTTACCCTTCTGTGAGTTTTTAGTAAAAGATATGAAAGGAATCTTTTGTCGTTTTTCGTACGAGGTACTTTTTTACTTTTCCGTCCAAAGTACGGGAAGAATGTTTCTTTAACTTATAGGGCATGAATAGATTTTTAAAACATTATTTCCAAGAAGCTTTATTTACAAGTTTTCAAGTTTATTTTTAATCAACTACATTTAGTTTAAAATTATATGTCATTTTAATAAGGTAAAATGTTTTTTAAGTAGAAATGATATTTTCCTCAAGAATGGAGTTCAAGTGTTTTATCAAAATTATTTTCCATCTAAGATAATATAGGGTTCTGTTTATATCCCTATTATTACATTGATTTGATTATGTTGTGATGGAATTATTTTTATAAATTCATTTAACTTATATGAATTGTTTTATGATGTCACAATGTTTAAGAATCCCATTTTTTATTACATGGGTTATGCAATGATGTATGGTTTATGATTTTGTGGCACACATAAGAATGGTATCATTATGAGATGGGTGGTACCTATATCTCCCTCCAATGAATTGGGTAAAGATTTATATCTCATGAGATAGACATGGATGGAATGTTAAGTTAATCTGGTTTAGTGTTACAGGACGTGAACGAGGAGTGAACACGATTCAGAAAGGGTCTTTGTCCACTAAGATGGTCTTGGTAGTAATGCCTTGGATACTATGGAAATCATATCATGTGCTTAATGGTTGCCAAAATGACATGTTTTATTCCCATTCTATTTTATCATGATTGATGTTCCTTTATGATCTATGCCTTATGTAATTCAATGTTTTATGTCATTGCTCAATATTTTTATGTTTAAACATTATGTTCATGTTTTTTAGTTCAAATTTATATGATTTGTTTTATTTTATCCATGCTTACCCTTACTGGGCATTTGATCTCACCCTTTTTATGTTTTCTTTTCCCCAGGATATAAGGAAAGGTTTTAGGTAAGAAAAAAAGGGATGATCATTATGGGAGATGTTGAGGATTTTTCACCAATATTAGAAGATTATGTTCCAAGTTTCCAAAGGCACTAAACTATTACGGTCCTTTGGTGTCTGTTTTTAATATGTAATAAGTATTCTGCAAAAGTAATGTAATGTCCATGTACGTCAAGATTCAGGTCTCTACAAGAAAGATAGTTGATTATGTTCTATTATTTTTTGTTTCATTTCACCTTTGTACCTAGTGATTTGTCCAGGTCACTTATGTTCTTGATGATCCAATAAAAGGGATTAAAACTACATACATTATAGTTTAACATTACTCCTTAATTCTGTGTCATTAATTATTTGGGTGTGGTTTATATTATGTTTTATGTTTCCATGTTATTATAGGGCGTTCATGAGTTGTATTCTCATTATTTAATGGTTATATTTATATTTTAATGGGTTTCCAAATATGGATTTTAATGATTGATTATTAAGGAAAATGGATTCTCAATACTTAGGATTTTGAGAACGTTTTTGGGAATGAGGAAAAAAATTATTCTATTTTTAAAAATTAAAAGTCCTCATTTAATGGTTTTAATGTGTTGAATCTACTAAGTGAAGAAGAAATTTGATTTACATGAAAAAAAGTGTACTTTTTCTTTTTGGATAAAAGAATAATATTTGGATTTATTTAAAAGTTATCATATGTAAAAACCTGCTTTTAATTTGTATTTCAAACAAGATTTATGAAATGTTTTAAAAACGTAATTTCATGGTCTCCTTGTTGAAATCCTACTTGGTATGATTAGCTCACACCCAACATACAATCTTACATGTGCATATAAAAATTATGTTTATTTTTTGATGATAATTATTTATTTGCTGTTATTTATTATTCTTTTGGTGTCTTGATGGATGTGTTGGGATTCAATTAGAGACCATAGGTTTCATAGAGGTGTTTTTCTATTGTTCGTGTTCTGGCTCTTTTTAGGGATATTTATGTATCAATCACATTTTATACCTATTTCATTTATACTCATTACATTCATTATTTGAAAACCGTGATGAATTTATACTTTGATATTTAATTGGGGATTTTATATTGATTATCTCTATTTTTTTGTGGATTTTATTCTTATTTGATGTTAAATTGTTTATTTTATATATTAATTTATTTCATATTCATGGTATTTTGATGTATGGGAATACCATGTAGGATTATTGGTAGATTATATTGTTTATTAATAGTTATTTTATGGTTAAATCATTAAAAATTGGGTTTTAATGATTCCATCAAACTATTTTCTATCTTGGGGAAGTCAATAATATGACTTTGGTCTAATACCACACTAACTCCGGAATAGTTTCTTGGGTATACATGGTCGGTTCATTAGAAAATGTTAATAGAGAGACCTCATTTTATTTGGATTAATCTTAGTATTATTGAGGCTAGTATTGTTTGAAATGAGTAATTAAGTAATCAGTATGTGAATAATCACCACCTTTTTTATAAAACAATATTTTCATTGGGCATATAAGATTTTAGTCACTAATTTGAATGAATGTTTGGATTATTTTGAATGTATTTTAGTCACATTTGAGTGAATCCTTGATTTTAGGGGTCTCTTTGAGTTTTTATATTTAATTAGATAAATAAATAGAGTAGAGAAATTATATCACATGGACTATCAAACCTCTAAAATCTTTTATTTTTGGTTATAATACCCTCCCATAGTATACCGCATCGTTGGAATACAATTTGATAAATCATGTAGTAAAATGGTTCATAGATCTACATCCCAAATTCATTTCTTAATAATACATATTTCATTTCCATATTTCTCTTCAAGTGATTCAAACATCATTGAGATATATCAAAGAGGGGTTGGATGATATTTAATGATGATTGGAATGTATTGTTTTTGATATTTTCTGTTTTGTTTTTTTTCTTGGTGTCATAAAAGTTTCTTTGGGAAAAATAGATTTTTATCAAATGTATGGGAACTAAACTAGTTTTAGTTGTTCATTTTAAAAATAATTCAATTAAATTTCTTTCATTAAAATTATATTTTGGTGGCTATTTTGTAAAAGATTTTAACCTTTTAGATAATTTTTTAAATATTGTTCTTTAAAAAAAATACTATTGGGGAAATGTTTTGAAATGAAATTGAATTTCATGAAGTGTTAATGTTATAAAACTAGTTTGGTTTGTTTATTGAGAAACCGATCTCATAAAACCCATTAATTTTTACACTACTGTGGTATGGTATATTTTCAGTGTATTTTTTAATTATGGGATATGTTTTCAAAATTAGTTGATTCCATTTTGGGACATAGAAAGTGTTTGTCCAATGGAAGTGTATTTATATAGATATTTTTTAAAATCAATGTGATTTTAAAGGAATTTTTTTGTTTTATAGTGAAATTATTGATATTTTTGGAAACAATTAAGAACATAATAATGTATGATTGGTGATTTTATTTTAAGATAGTGAATGGTTTTCAATGTTAGTGTAGGTGTTCTCAAAATACCTGATAAGGAAGATATTATTTTATGTCATGAAATGAATGTTTCATAGTCATATCAATAAATTTATTTTTTGAATGTTTTCTTTTCTTTTATAATATTATATTTCTAACTCATTTGAAATGTATGGATTTTAAAGAAAATAATTTTATCGGGTAACTATCTTTAATAAATTTAATCTTTGGGTTTAAAAACATGGATTTAATTGGGATTTTATTTAGAGATATAATGCATGAACATGTTGTACTAATTCCCTTGTTATATTTATAATAAGCCTCCAAGAAGTGTATCGATGAAATGTGGAGAGTTTATCTAAATAGATATTCCTTGTATCACCCCCAGTATTAGATAATTAACACTTTACTTATGTATTTTAAATATATAAAGTTTTTTGGTTATGTTTGGGATGGTTTAAAGTAGTTTTAGAATGTTTTTGTGCATTTTTTCCAAAAAATGTTCCTAAATATGGCTAGGTTTAAAATTAGATCTGAATGTTCTTGATTTATTTGGAATCACCCCTTTAAAAAATCATTACCCCTTATTTTGACCCTAAATTAATTCCCTCTCCCTCCCAAGTTTATGGGTACAATATTGTTTTGATATACTTATAGGATTTGGTAACTCATTATCATGAGTATATCCAATGTCAAGATAATGACATGAATTTATAGAAATGACTTCCCAGTATGACTGAATATTTTTCTTGGAGTAATGATTTATGATTTGGGTGATAAATGGTTGATTTTTGAAATTTTTTGGAAATATTTTCACATGTGAAATTTTGAAAAGGTAATGCAGTGCTATTTTAGAGATGGTTTTATTTTCAAAATCACGTTAGAATTAACAAGACAAATAATCGAAATTGAAAAATTATGGATTTTTGGTAAGCCTTGTTATTATATGTATGATCTATAAAATTTAAAATTAATAATACTTTACATTCTAGTGTGTGAGATTAAATGGAATTTATTTTCATTATAAAAAATATAACTTGTTATGTGTAAAAAACCCAATAAGAAGAAGCTATTGAAAATGTGGTTTCACCTGAGCCACCAGAGAAGCAAAAACTGATTTAGAGTATTGTCTATGCTTTTTATGCTTTGGATAGATGCAACAGAATGGATGAACCAAGGAATCTAGATCATTCTATTTAGTTCCAAAATCATGATCCAACCATATTTTGGTGTGACTCAAAACCGGAAAAAAAGTGTTGCTAAATATGATCAATCAAATCTCTAATTTCCATGGAACACTAGCTGAGCAGAAATTTATATTAGTGACATACATGCTAGAGGATCATACACACCAATGGTGGGATTTATAATTTTGGGAAAAATTGGACAAAGGAAATGCATGGGAGGACTTTTAGAAGATGTTTAACAAGAAATAATATCCTCACACCTTCATGGTTTAAAGAATAATGAATCATTTAAGATTAGAGAAAAATAACCTTAGAGTGATAGAGTATTCATTTAAATTTATGAAGTTAGTCCACTTTTCACCCAATGTTTCTACAAGTGATACCCTGAAAGCACGTGTTATTAAATCAGGGTTTCATAATGATATTTTCATGAATATTTTATTTCTTTTAAAAATTGATTATATAGAGATAGTCAATAGATATATGGTGAAATTAAGATATATATCAGGTACTATGGGTGTAGGAACCATGTTGATACCTATACAGAGTCATAGGAACTCTAATGTTGGGTATAAAAGTCAAAGGGTCACTTACTTCCAAAGTAGTGGTAAGACTCAAAATCACACAGGGGTATCAAGTAATCTTCCTCCTAAACCAAAGAGTATGTTAGGATGTTTCCAATGTGGTTCTTTTGATCACATGAAGTAATATTTTCCAGCACCACCTAGAGAATGTAACAATTACAACTAGATGGGTCATCTTCATTGTTATTTTACCAAAGTTCCAAGGTCAGGTGTGGGGATATATATAATGCGCCAAAAACACCATATGCATTGACAGGATGATGGTATAAAAATAATTCTCATAAGAAGAACCAATATAGCCATGGTGATTCACTGAATACCATGACTCCTCATGAAGTGAAATATCAAGAGGGTAATAAATAAAAATTTGTACTGAGTAAGTAGTTGTATAGAGCTAAGCAAGTGATTGTGGATAACCAATCAAGACCATCTATGTGGATAGGTATTAATATTTTAAATTCTACCCTTATGAAATATTTTTTTATTGGTGCTTATCAATAATTTATGGATTCTCATTTATTGAACTTTTGAGGATTCATGTTGAGGTTATGTTTCTATTTTGAAACATCAAATTCTTCTTTGTCAAAGATAATGTTGATCCTTTCGTGAAAATTATGGTCTATATCTACTAATGGAGCAGAATTGATATGATATTTCTTTGTACTTTATATGGTTTTATATTACATAATCCTAGGTATGTATTGGTTGACTATGTTTAAAGTTAACCCTTATTGTTATACCCTATGTGTTCATTTTAGAGCTAATGATGGAATCATGAATCTATTTAGAGGATACCAGAATATAAAGTAAAATGGAATGGGATTGTTGGCACCTGTAGTTGGAACTATCTCATACCAGTTAGAATCTTTGACCTTTTCATTGGTGGAAGAGATCGAGAAGAGTGGGTTTATATAAATTTTTGATCAATTTTTGGATGTTTTACTTAGAATTTATTAGGTTTTCCACCACCAAGAGAAGTTAATTTTATGATTGATCTCATGATAGGGACAAGTCCTATGTAACTTACATCTTATTGGATGGCACAAAAATAATTAAGGGAATTGAAAGATCAGTTGGAAGAGCTGTAAATAAAATGGTTCATTCATCCTACTATGTCTCTCTAGGTAGCACTAGTTTTGGTTTTGAAAAATATGAAGGAAACTCTTTTGTCATGGGTGGATTATAAAATATTTAACTATATTACGATAAATAATTGTTATCCACTTCAATGTATTGATGATATATTTGATAAATTGAGGGTAGCCTGGTGGTTCTCTAAAATTTCATTATAATCAGGATATTCCAAATTGCAGGTTCAAATAGAGGATATTCGAAAAAAATATTTCAAAAGTGAATATTATCGTTATGTGAATGTGGTTATGCCTCTTAGTATTACGAATACACCATCTGTAATTATGGAATTGATGAATCACAAATTTCCATGGAATACAGATTCATTTATACAAGTGCTTATTGATGAAAAATTAGTGTATTCAAGCATAAAGGATGAGCATGAGGAATACTTGGTTAAATTTTTGGGTATTTTTTGGGATCATCTTATGTATTCCAAACATTCAAAGTCTGATTTTTAGATAAAAGAGGTAAATTTCCTTGGACAAGTTATCTCTAAAAGAGGTGTTTTTATGGATCCAAAAAATATATAGGTTGAAATATCTTTGAAAATGATAAAAAGTATCTTTGAGATACATAGTTTCCTTGGCTTAGTTGGTTATTGAAGATGTTTTTTTCATGGTTTTCATGACTAGTTTTACAAAAGATAGCTTGGAGGAGGAAAATTTTTCCATTCCAATGGGATGAGAAATGTCAAAAGTCACTTCACAATATTAAAATTTCTCTTACATCAGCATTGATCCTGATATTTTCTGGAACCATTCAAGGTTATATGGGGTATTATGTTTCTTTATAATAGAGATTAGGATACTTTATCATGCATAGATATTATATTATTGCATATGGATCAGATCAGTTACAATCTCCTGAAAATAAATACCCAAAATAGGATTTGAAATCACTTGATGTATTCCATCCTTTAAAGACATGGAATCATTACCTCTTTTGGGAGAAATTTACAGTGTTTTTTAGATCATAAGAGTTTCAAAAACATTTTCTCAAAATAATATTTGAATATGAGACAAATAAGTTAGATAGGGTATCTCTAAATGCTTTACATTGACTTGATGTATAAATAGTGTAAAAGATATTTGGTGGTGCATTCAATAATTAGAAATTTTTATAGTAATTTTGAAGAAGAGGATTCATATCAGTGCTAGTTACTATTGGTGATTGCTGAAATGCACTTGGATTGTGAAGAGGATGATAATTTTGGCGTTTTTTCCCTGATAATTTTGTTTCTGATTTTTTTGAGAAGGTTAAAGAAGAAAATACATAAAATTAAGAATGTCTTTCTGTGCGGTCAAAACTCAATGGTGGGGAGTCCATTAAGGGATGTAAGCTGGATGAGAGATCAGTCTTTCGGTTTTAATATCTGATTGTCGAACCCATAGATTTTTTTGAAAAACAACTTCATGTGTACCATAATTCAAGATGGTTTGTTCATCATGAAATAAAAATATATGTATAACACATTGAAATAAAAATTTTGGTGGGTTGGATTTAAAAGAGAAGTGGTAGAGTTAGTTATGAGATGCATTACCTTTTAGCAGGTTAAGGATGGGCCCTAACAGCTAGTGGCTATATTGAAATATTTACCTATTCTTATTTGGAAATGGGAGTAGATATCTATGGTTTAAATGATATTACTCCCGAATATAGTTTGGAAACATGATTTCATATGGGAGATAGTGGATTAGATCACAAAGTATGAAAATTTAATCCCAATTATGGAATAATATAAGATGGATGACTTGTCCAAAATCAATATTTGATAAGTGGAAAAGTTTCATGGTGTACCAATTACTGTTGTATCAGATAAATATCTGAGGATTATATATGGTTTTTTTTAATACTTACTGAAATCCCATATAACTCAACTGACTATTAGTATGACTCATCTATCACAAGAGAATAAAAAATCCAAAAGGATGATAAAAACATTGGTAGACATGCTTTAGGGTTCTATAATGGGTTTTGGTGGCTCATGAGAGGAGCACATACCGTTAGTGGAGTTATCATATAAAAAAATTATTAGTCCTCAATACATATGGATCCTTTGGATCATATTATTTCCTCCTTATCATTCCCCCCACTGTTGGGGGAAAAATGTAATACTTTACCTATTTGATGGATCCTTGTGTAAGAGATAATGGAGAAGAGTCAATTGATTAAGAACATGTTAGAGAAAACATATATTCATACAATGTTTTATAAGGATCATCATAAATAATTTTTTTCATTTGAGGTGAGTGATAAAGTGTTCATGAGAATCTATCCAAGGCTTGGGCATCATCATTTTGGGAAGTAGGGAAAGTTATCTCCTCAATAAATAGGCCCTCTTGAGATACATGAAAGGGTTGGTGAGGAGGACTATTGGTTGAATTTTCTGCCAATGTTTAGTTCAGTTAATAATTTTTTTCTTGTATCTCAATTGAAGAAGTATCAAGATGATCCTGATCATGTGTTTCAATTGGATCTTGTTGAAAAATATCTAGATTCGATATTTGTTCTTCTGCTCGTGTAGATTTTGGATAGGCAAGAAAAATTATAATTTAGGAAAATAATTGCTCCAGTGAAAGTTTAATGGAATCATGGTCAGATTAAATAATACACAATGGAATAGGAGGAAGAAATGAATGACCAATGGTCAAAACTCTTTCACAAAAATAGTGGTTTTCACCTTTCTGAGGACAGAAAGGCCAGTGGTGGGATGAATGTTTCACCTGTTGATTCAGGTATTAACCCTTCATTTATATATTTTAATTTTATAAAGTATTTATGTTAATTTAGGGAAGTATTAGAGGGTTATTGGAATGTTTTTTGTTAATTATAGAGGTGCATAATTTCATAAGGGTTAGTGTACCCCTTGAAACACCTCTAGGAAACAGTGAAAGGGGAACCACTGGGAATTTGGTAGGCACATGATTAGTTTATAGTTTGACTAAACAATCATCCCACCCTGTAGAGACCATTAAAAGTGGAATTGACTGTCTCAAGATAGTTGGAACATGATTTTTTAACCATGTGATCTAACCCTGTAAAATGTGTTTCAAGGAAGTGGTTGATGCATGATTTTTGGACAAAAATCTTATGTGCAACAATAAACACTAGATCCTAATTTAGTTGGTAAAAAATGAATAATCACCTTAAAAACTTTTCCCCCCTTAAGTTGACCCTAATTTGAATTCTTCTACCTCAAAAGCATGTGGAGAGCATTCCTAAGGATCCAAGAGAGAAATTTTGGGGAATCACTATGCATTAGAGGTTGAATTCCTTGGTTAGTGGCTGTTCTGGGTTGAATTCCTTATATTTATTCATCATCACTCTCTTGGATTCATGGATATAATCCATTATGGATAGATCCATAATTTGTGATTATAATCATGTTGATATATTATTTTTTGGACGATAGGAAAAAATATCTAATAAAGGTTTTGAAAGATCTAATCCATCTTTTTTGTGTTTTTGGGCCATAATTCATTTTATTTTAGTTTTGTGAGGTATATGTATTTAATCTCAAATACTCATAGTTAGAACATGATGGATTGATTTAAAATTGTTTGAATTTATTTTTTTGAATTTTGAAATTGATTTTAAAATTTGTTAGACAACCTATTTAGTGATTGTTCGCGAAATTATTGAAAATGGTTATTTTATAAAAAGTAAAATTGGTTACATGATTTTAAAATGATTATCTCAAAGTGGTTTGTTGGTTTTGATACAGGGAAAATAAGTTAGAAAAATGTTTTTAAGATTAGTATTTCCTTTTTTAAATTATTTCTTTATTGGTTTAAAATGTTTTATGGAATTAATGGTTGGTCTGCCTTCATGTAAATTTGGGAAGGATAATGTTATGAAATTTCCCCCTCAAAAGTGGGACAGATAAGGGTATGAACTTTCCCCCCTAAAAATTATTCACAAAGTGACAACATAGTGAAAGGGTGGATCACCAAGTATGGATATAGGGAGATACATGGTTTCATTAATATGTACATATATGGAATAGAAATCATTATTACAAAATTGCATTTGAGATATGAATCTAAAATATCATTTGGTTTCATTCCTTGGAATGGATTTGGTTTTTGATATGAACTGTTAAAATTATTTTAATTTGTTCTATGTAAATAATTTTATGTAAATTGATTTATATAAATATTTTAACATGTTATATCCTAATTTTATGATTAGTTATGTAATTTTGGAAATATGACGAAGTTTTATACTCACCCCATCTGAGTTGGAGCCTGAAGCTTATTGGAAGTTACTTCTGGAGTCTTGGTTTTCTTTGGGTTTTGTTGGTTTTTGGATTCCGATTTGAATTCTCATATGATTCATGGTTTTTTTTTTGTTTTTTCTAATTTGAGTTGTATTAAATTTTACTCATTACTCATATAGTGGATTGTTTATTATAGTTATATTTGTTTGCTTATTTATTCTAAGAGGGAAATCAACCCCCAATTTCATAGGAAGCCCTTTGAATGTATAACTAGCCTTTGGTGTCATGGGATGTCATATAAACCTAATAATTTCCTACCTAATTCTCAAGATAATGCGGAGGTTTGAAATATTATAATCTGTAGGGTGATTTTTCTTGACATTAGGTGTTGATTTTAAATATTTTGAATCTTCCCAAACTCTGAGAAGAATGGAAGGGTTTGAATATTCATTAATCATTGGCCACTTGATTAATCACATGTTTCCTTCTATGGTGGTATGTTTCACATTTTTTATCAATAAATTTTAGAAATCTCATTTCCTAGGGGATATCATTGTTCAGTTATCAAATTAGTAATGTTTATATCATCCTAGTTTTTTTATTTTGAAGTAGTTTATAAGAGTCTCATACATATTCGGGACATTAATAATCATTTTTTTTGTAGAAACTCATCGGGTGAGAGAATATCATTGCATTATAGGTTTATGATCAATGATTTTGGATTCAATTGAGATTTTGAGAATAATATTGATTGTTTTTATTTTCATCAAATGTTTCCTCTATTATTTTTTATAGGTGTTTATGATCTTGATTATACTCATTCCATATAGATTTATCATGCCCTTTCAGTTTGTATGTAATGATAAGAATATGTTGTGCCTTTCATTTTGATGATTTCTATATGTGAATTCATTGGTATGTTGTAGGATTACTGTGATGAGTTGTATAATAGACTATATTTTTTGTTGTATGGTTCCTGATTTTATATCACTCCATGTTGGGCGGTTCTTTCATGTTCGCGATGATAGGGTGTTTTGTGAGTTGGGTCCCAGGTTTCTTACCTATTATATTCATTACCCATTTTTATAAACTATTTGTTTATATTGAGGCACTTATCTGAATTGGATTATCATTACCATTCTTATTTTAGAGGATTTTGATGGATTGGTTGACCGTGATTTTGGCCTTTTTGGTGTTTATTTGGGTTTTCCTTCCTCGTGAAATTTTTATTTGTTTCATTTTTTATTGTTGTAGTGATAGAGAATTTTTTATTACATTAAATTATTTTGAGGGATCATATTTTTTTGTGATATTATCTTTATAAGTGTATATATTTTCTATCTCAACATTTTATATTAATTCTAAATAGGGGGGACCTATTTTAGTTCTTGGTGATCCATAAGCTTCATGTTTCACGATTGAGGTTTGGATTATACATGGATGTGTTTTTTAGTGATAAATTATTATATATATATATATATATATATTGAGTACATTTTGGTTTTCTTTATTCTCTGTTGGTATCAGACCTCTTTACTCTTTCTCAACCCTCCCACCTCTTATATCATGTAATGGGGTGTTCAATTTTCCACCACATTTACTTTTCTAATGATTTTTTTATTACGGTGGCATAGTAAGGATAATTGTTAAAACCACATGTCACTATTATATTATATATTATTTAATTGTTTTTTGTTCTATATTTTTTGGAGTTTTGGATTTGAAATTTTTATTTTTATGGAATTTTCCTTTATTTATTGGTCACTTCATGGTTTGGAAGAACCATTCAAGGAAAATTGTGCAATGTGTCATAGTTTTTTAGTGTAATCGTCATGTTTTGTGCAAGACATGGTGGAAAATGCATAAAAACCATGAAAATTAGATTTTTAGGAGTAGTTAGATCATTTCTTGCACAAGTTTAGGGATCAATATGTTAGAAAACCATGAATTAGTGAGGACTAATTATAGTGGAGTTGGCACAATTTGGTAATTTTTAGTAAAGCATGCATAAAAACTATCTAGATTATTATATTTAATTAAAATTTAAGAAAAATCATAGTCCTCTTTGAATTAATCCCATTTCTAAACCCCCTAATTTCAACATTATTTTGACTGACTCATGGGAGGGCACTTAGAGCTTCCCCATTTCATCCCACATGATTCCAACTCCTTTCCTCATTTTCATCCAAGTGATTTTATAAGGTTACCATATATTTTCTAAATGTTATTAATTTATTAATATCCTTATAACCATTATTCCTGGGTTGAGTTGTCTCACATGAACCCTAGGGTATATTTTGGATTAAATTAGGGTTTTTTTATTCTAATGTTGTAATTTTGTCTTTAGGATTTGTTTTGGTCATCTCACTCCTCATTTGTTCTTTTACTATTAAATTCAACATATTTTTACTTGATTGATTTATTTTTTCTTTCTAATAATTTTATAAAAAAATTTATGAAGTTATTAGTTTTCCAAAATTCCTATTCTAGAAAATATATACCTAATTGTAATACCCATGATGGGTTTATAAAATATTTTGAATCTTTTAAATACTTGGTATAAAATGATTATCTATGGATTAGAAGTAATTATTTTTAATTAATTATTTACCCTTTCCAAGTGATTAATTAAATGACTATGAGTTTCATTGAATTATTTTGAATGATGAATGAATGGTTTTAGATATATATTTTATAAGGTAAATAACACATTTTTAAGGGTTTTGAATTAAATTTTAAAAGGTATTTTTGGTTTTCAAGTGACTCGTAAAGGAGGAGAAACCTGTTTTTAAAATCATTTACTATTGATTTATTTTCAAATGATGTTTTGGAACCCGATTTTCTATATTAGTAAAAAAGACCTATCTGGAAATATATAAAAGGATTCCTTGGTGTGTGACAAGTACATATTAATGGATTTTATGTTCAAGTCAATTTTAAGGAATCGTTTGGCACAATCTAAAATGATTTAGTTATCGTTATTGATACCCTATGTTGATCCACTTGGTTCTCTTTTATATGATTATACCCCATGTTGGAAGAATTGAAATTTTATTTTATTTTTATATATATATGAAAGTAGTTCATTCATGTGAGTGTATTGGAGGTCTGATTGGATTTATTATTTATTCTTATTTGTTGCATGTGATTATAATTTCATTATTACATTCTCACTTAGACTTTGATAAATTAATGGGAACTCATATATCTATTTTACAGACCATGATTTGTGTTAGAGTATTTATATTTGGTTCAAATAGTTTACCCGATGGTAGATTAATCTTTAGTAAGAAGAGTGCTCTCGGTGAGGCTAGTGAGAATAAGTCAAGTTGTTTCTTGTTTAGGATTGCAACATAGGTAGACATTTTATTCCAATATACTATTGTTGGGGTCTTCTCACCTTAGTACCTAATGAGTTTCCCATGAATC
The DNA here is from genome assembly GCA_963277665.1 of Viscum album. Taxonomy (NCBI): domain Eukaryota; kingdom Viridiplantae; phylum Streptophyta; class Magnoliopsida; order Santalales; family Viscaceae; genus Viscum; species Viscum album. Next base: position 482,270,261 of record OY728162.1, read on the forward strand.
TTATGTGAATGATAATGTCATATATGGGATTCCCACTAAAAACATTCTTACATCGCATTTCACATTGATTTTGTGGAACAATTTAGTTATAAGTAATTTATATTCTTTATTATCATTCATTGACATTATAGTAAAAATGTGAGTTTTATTTTCACTCATTCATAATTTTACTTAATTTTTAATGTTTTTATAAATTTGTATATTAAAGTAGTATTTCAAAGGGAAATGGTTGTTTTATGAATGATATTTTGAGAGTGGTTTTGGAAATGAGGGAAAAATATTATTTAATTTTAAAGAATCCAAATACCTCATTTCAGGTTGTATAATTATTTCAATATTCTAAGTGACTATTCAACTAGTTTTAAATAAAAAGTGTTGGATTTTTCTATATATATAAAAGTTTGATATTTAGTTTTATTTATTCATTATCATGTTGAAAACCCTACTTTAAAATTTTATTTCAAACTAGTATTCATGAAGCTTTTTATAAAAGGGAATCAATAGACTCCATGCTGAACTACTATTAGGATTGTATAGCTCACACCATACACACACACTCATGAAAATATAAAGAGACATAATAATTAATTATAGGATTCCACTTGTGAACCATTTTATGATCATTCTCTTAATCTATTTATGGATAGTTGGGATGAGGTGGGTTACCATGGATTTTGTGGAGGTGTTTTATATTGTATTAGTTTTGGATATTTTTTAGGATATAGATGTATCAAAAATTTATCATGTTACTTACATTATATTTTTTATTTTATTTATATTGTGACCTTTCTTTGTTTTTTCTTGTATATTTTATTGTAGAATGTATACTTATTATGTCTCCTTTGGATGGATTATGATGTTATGACATGTTTGGATTTCATGTTTTCCTATGTCAATTTATTTTCTATGTATGGGATTATAATGTATGGATATACCATGTTAGATTATTGATAGATTATATTTTTAATTAAATGTTATTCAATGGTGATATCATTCTCATTTATTAATGTTTTTCTTCCTCAGAACAAGTCACTAAACTGTCGTGACTGGGAATGTACATGGACCATTTTTTTAGATCTGATTTGGAACCGGTTTAGTGATAGACTAGAATATTTTGTTACAATATCTATAAAAAACTTACAACTACTACCACAAATATTCAAAATCCAAACATACACACTGCCACCAAAAAACAACACAACAACATCTATTTCTCATTCCAGTTACTTTTCATTCAATTTATAAACTTAAGATTACCATATTCCTTAGAATAATTATTCCATGATTTATTTTAACCATTATGATTTTATCTAAACACTTCAATTTGAATATTAACATGTCACTTTATTATAAATGATTTACCCAATTCATAATTTCATTAAAAAAATTAATCAATCAAATCATTCCTCTTTTAAATAGGAATTCATTATTTCCTTTTCCTTTAGAATAAAACCTTATATATGGGAGACTATGACACAAACTCATAATAACAACACCTAAACCCACATAATCCACCTTACTATCACATATAAATAGGAATTACACCATTTTATACATCTCACACCATCTATTCCAAATAACTACCCTCAATCAACACATCATCTCCCCTAACATCCACTATAGCAGCCACACCAAATCATCACTCCAAACTATCCACCACAATTCACTACCAAACTAAAAAATAAGAGGGGAAAAATAAACTAGTAGCTAATAAAATCTAACAATGTATTAAAAAGTACCTAATTTAAAAATAAAACTATACTATAAAAGCACTTTAAATAACTCCTTTACATTAAATTCAACATATCAACCACAAAAAAATTCTATAATTTTCTCCTTCTATTTCATTACCATATTTAAGTGATAATCTATTTATGAATAGTTAAATTCTTCAAAACAATATCAATCATCAAGTAATTTTAGAAACTCAAAAAAATAAAAAGGTTATTAGAATTTGGATATAAAAATTAATCATTTAAAGCACATAAAAAATACCCCTTTTCCCTTAAATTTATCTTAACCATTTCATTGTCATGATTAGGTTTATCCAAAACATAAACTATTTGAAAAAAGGCTTGATAATTTCATATTTTTATATAAATAATGAAGAATAAGTATTGAAATTTCTTCCAAAATCATCAATTAGAATAATAAAACATAATATTCAAGAAGGAAAGATGGTCACATTGTAATGAATGACAAGGGAAATCATAAAAACATAAAGCACAAAATGTTTTATTATTACAATGACCCAACATCTCCAAAACTAGACCTAATTGAAACCAACCAATAGTCACAAAACCTCAAAAAAGTTAACAATGGGGGGAAAATAAATAGGGGAAAGGGGAAGAGATACACACTATGGAATTAGGATATTATTCAATGAAAATACGTTGATAATTGATCAATTTTTTTTACAAAATGGGACTCACGAAAAATTATATGTGGTCGCATATTTGAATGAATTTTATGGAGTAAAATACAATTCAAGAATATGTATGTAATTATAATTTAAACTAAAAAATAGAGCCTTATGACCAGATGAGCCTTATAAAACCATAATGGTGGCTTGATTCGAATTTCATTGTGAGAACCTCCCCAACTACCAGGGAGTGAAACCACCCAAATTCAATGGAAATAAAAAAGTTCAATCTGTAATGGTTCCCTACAAGAGGTAATTCTCAGACCCTCAGTGTTCCCTACACAATCCTTTCCCTCTAACATAATTTTGATAACTCTCTAGAAATCTATCAAGATGAAACCCAATAACCATGATGAATCACATACCTAAAATGAATAAACTAAAAAATAAAGCACTCAGGATACCATGACATAGTGAGTATAGTCACGCTTTAATGAATACTTCAAATAGTAACACTGAAATACCAAAATAATATACATGTGGTATTCTAAAATTCCATATTATAAATAGTTCCCCTCATATAGATAGAACAATAATAAAAACACACCCACTAAGATCTTCAACATAAACCATTTCATCACACCAAAACTATATCCATCATTTCACTACACTCCATATCGCAACAACACCACTTCTCTATAAGAATAAATATTCCCTAAACCCTAGTGATTATAGAATGATCTATGATGATAGCTATGAAATCATCTAGGGATCCTCCCTAACATCCACCAATCTCTCTGCTACAACTACATAATCTTTAAAAATATATGTAAACCCTAGTAATTTTTGTTTTTATATATTTATGGTTATATTTTTTATGTGTTTGTTATTGGAAGAGGAGGTTGGTTCTATTGTGGTTTATTTTGATGAGGATGGTGGGGGTGCTGTTAAAGGTTACTAGTGTGGATTTTTTAAAATTTATTTATGAAATGATAATGTAATAATATGTAAAATATTTTCTTGGATGTTAAATTGGGATAAAAAATAAAATTTATAGGTAAAAAACTATAAGTAAGTGAAATGACTTAGTTAAATGAATTTATAGTTAATGGTGTATAGTGATTGATTTTAATTATGGAAAAAATGAGAGGTCAACGAGGTATAAATGGTTGAGAATTAATTTAGTAGAATATTTATTATAAAGTTGGTTTTTTTAATTGGTATTGAAAAATACACCTTTTTTATTATGAAAAATGAAATCCATCTTTTAAACAAGGTTAACAAGAAACCCTTAACATGATCTGAAGGCCTAGTGGAACAAAGACCTAATATTATGATTTAGTGTTCTATTTTGTATCTTCTATATTTTTTTATTTATTACACATCACCACTATAGTTGAGTAAGGTAATCTGTAATCATTTCACATCTCCTGTTCTTTGTGTATTCACCGATATCTAGCAATTAGGTGGCATGGATGAACGGATACTCCTTTATCCCAAATCTTTCTTCTATAGTATATGATATAATATATAGTGTAATGATGATAATAATGATGAGGTATTGATGTGGGTGAAATGGTGAGGTGTATGTAGAATTAGGAGGCCATGAGTTTGATATCATTCATCATTATGTTCTCCTCCATGAGGAGAATGTGGAAAATTAATGGGTGGATATGTTTTTGTGACATGTTGTATTAATGTAGTTGTGGTAAGTTTTTATGGATCTGGATATGTGGTTTTGATTATGATGTGGTATGAGGATGTAGTTATGTAGATTTGGAAAGGATGAGAGACCTATGATTTATGTAATAGGTGTGATAATGTGATTAGTTTAGTGGGGATGTGGTCTAATGGTACCTTGTTTATATATTCATTTCTTATTATCTTACCAAAAATGAATATTTATATTGTGAGTGAACTTGGTAAGGTCATGTGGAAGATGGCCTAGTGGTGCTAATAAATCAGTTCACTATCTATTCAGAGAGGCTTTAGTATGCTTCTTCTATATATACTTGAGGAACACTGAGGAGGATCCTAAATAGTATAATTGTGTGCTCATCCCTATATGTTTGTTGTTAGAATATATATATATAGTATTATTATTATTATTTTATATATATACATATATGGGATTTTTTGATTGATCTAGATATCACTTGCTCATAATAATTATTTCTATTTGTAGGCCTTCATTGGGATTTTATTGTAGGATTTTCATTTTGGGTATATTTTATATAGGCCTTTTTTATTTATGAATTAACATGAATTGTGAGATACTAGTTATTATTTTATATTAAAGAATTGATTTCTAGTTATTTACATTATACCTATGATATATAAGAGTAATCACACCCATATATATGTTTTATATTCTTTATTATAGTTGATAACCCATTGCCAATTGGATGTGGTATTAAAGGGTCACACATGTCTTTACATCTAGAAAAAGTTGGTTTCTAATGTAGGTGGGTCAGGATAGAGTGGTATCAAAGCTATGGATGATATTTAACAAGGAGTTTGGAGTCAGAAACTTAGGAGGTTCTACTTGTTTTTTAACTAGAACCAACATAAAATTAATTATTTATAACCTATTGACAAATATTATTGTGCTATGTCAGGTTAAACCATATATAATAAATATGTTATGTGGAAAAAACAAAGAAAAAACAAAATAAATATATAAATAGCCAAATAGAATGATGAAGTGATGGTGAAATTTTCGAAATAATAGTGACGCATATAAAATATAGGTTGGATAAATCATTAAATGATTTTAGGGAAATTGATTGAAATTAATTGTGATAAATTTATATTACACTTATATGAAATTAATCTTAAAAGTGATAAATCTGTGAAAAAGGTGAACTAAAACACCTAATTGTGATTATATGACCAATCATATCAAATAACTCTCCCAATATCTAATATGTATTATGTAAATCAATATGAGAATTATTATTCAGGAAGAATAGTATACGACATACATCTCCTTTTAGTACTTAATTTATAGCTTCTATAGAAAAAGAGACAATTTTTTATCCCATCGGTACATAGAGTAGAGTAAGAATTTGCCCATGAATAAGAGAACAGGAGCATCTAAATATAAATAAAAGTAAAAAAATGATTTTAACCAATTCCAGAATAGGAAGAATGTTTCTCAATTCAATTTATCTAATTACATTTAACAAATTAATTACTCATTCAAGGAGTATAAATATGAATTTTATTCAATGAAATAATTTCAATACAGAAATAAAAGAAGTATACAGAATGGGAAGATAAATGTTCTCGAACGAGATTGCCTATTTTTAATATGAACATTGAAAATATTTAATTCCTTTTTATCTTATCAAAAATTATGAAATGACTTTTGATTATGATAAAAGACAAGATTATACAACCAATTTCAATCCATAGGTAATTCTTATATTTATTCCTTATGATTTCTTCCTTTTTTGGCACATATAAGCTTGTAAAATTTATGACAGGTGAACCCAGATGACCCTCCAATTCCTTAGGTAATGTTTTTATATCAATTGAATAGTTTTTATGGCACTATGGTGGGAACTAAATACACTAGGCCTTGCAATATTTTGTTTGTGGATGTTTATGTTAAACTTCATGTAATAATACATGCTGATGTCATGTGTCACAATAGTTAGTATCCTATAATGTTCTAGTTAAACATTAGGATTTGAACTATAGTACTTCAATTATAACACTTTGGATATTTCAATTTATATGAAAATATACTAAAATTTTGGTGAATTATAGATCAAGTGGATTCCATGTAACTATATCATTATATGAATATTGTAAGGGGATGTGGCTCTTATATATATGTATGAAGTGGTAATAACGAGAAAAATGGAATATTGGGTATTGAAATGATAATCACATAGTGCATGAATGAGTAGACTTTCCATACACCTTTCTTGGCACTCCTAGCGGTTATACTTTGGAAAAATAATAATCTCCTTACAATCCATTATGAAGGACTTTAATGGATTGTTAGGTTAGAAAAAATAATATAAAAAATAACCATGCATAACCCTTATTGAAACCTTGAGAATCATAATTTTGGATATAGTTTTCTTTCGTAATATATTACTTCAATGATCATAGTTTATGTTTTTACATAACGTTTATTTTGATAATTCCCATCCCTTTTTTAATTTTAGTTAATGGAAAAATAGGGGAAACCCTTCCAAAAAACAATGTTATGGGTAATGTGATTATATCCCTAATTATATACCTATATTAATGAGATATAAAGCTGAAAACTTCATGGTAGTAATGGATCAGAAATCTTAAGTTATGAATAATCAATTTTATCTTGTGAAATTCCCTCATTCTCTTAAGAAGGATAAGGGTTTAGTAAAATTATTTATGTGAAAAGGCCTCGTATCTATAGTAGATCTTTGATCACCTCATCATAGAAAATTGTACTAAATCCACTGATAATATATTATATATCATATAATTATTAAAATAATTGACATTCATGATAGGTATCTATAATATTAAAGGGTAATCTTATTAGTTGTGTATAATGTTCAAGAAAATATGTCTGTTGAGGAAATTGATTCCATCGAAAGGTAAATATTAAAGAAAATATTTTTTGATAAATAGTTTCTATAAACTAACTATTTTAAAATGGAGTTGATTTTCCTCATACAAAAGTAAATGGAATACTATTCAATCCAAGAAAATGTGGATAAATTCAAATGGCATGCATAGTAAGCCTATGGCTTCATCGTCAACATCAAAAGTAGGTGGACCACTTCTTTGATGAATTAAATACTGGTATATGAAAATTTTAGGTTATTGAATACTTTGATAGATATCAAGATGTTACTAATTGTTTCCTTATGTTTGATAAAGAGATTATTATCTCTTAGTGTTATCATAGGGATGGAGATAAAAAGTGTAAAATTGTGCTTTCTCTAGGATGATCAAAGGATAAATCTCATGGTGGAAGGAAAAACCAACTTCCCACATGTCAAAAAGTGGGAATGAACTATTTCATAAACTATCACAATGTAACCAATAGATTATTTAAAATTGTAAAATACGTGTATAAAGATAATAAATATAAAATCTATATAAATAATCTCAATGATTCAATGTATGAAATGAAGGATCAGATCAACACTCAATTTGTATTACAGTGTTTCAACTGCATGGAAGACAAGAATTATATGAACCAAATATCTAGGATAATGTTTATCAGAAACAATAAATGACAATGAATTTAAAGGCCTATAGAGCAAGGAATGTAATATTCTATCACTAATGCTATAATGGATCCCAAAAATAATTTTGTGAAACATACCCTAGTTATTCATTCAATAATAGAAAAAATGATTTTTTTGGTTCTACACATTATTTATAATATTGTATGTTTAGTAAAACAATTCAAACACCACCTGAAATCATGGGGTTTTATCTCTCTATGAGAACCTAAAATGGAGCCATTATTGCATTCATGTTATATATATCCTCCCCGATCAATGTTTGAGGACTAAAACTCCCAATAAATCTATTGATAATTTGATTTGTGTAGTTTGATTATATATTTATCATGTATTCGTTATCCTTATATAAATACAACATTAACTATCAATAGAGTGAGATAACTCTTTAAATCCCAAGTCATCTTATGAATATTCACAAGTGTAAATTTGATAATGAATCATATTTAGATTCTTCATTACATGTGTGGATATTACTGCCTCATGAAAAATATTATCTATCTAAAATGATTGAGAAAAAGGAGAGAATAATACTTCAAGACATGATCGTAGCGAGGGACTCTACTGATGTATGCCCTAAATATTGGTATGGCCTACCTGCTGATTGAGAGGATGAGTTCTCAGTTAAAATCATACATGGATTACTACCCATATAATTGACCGGGAGACCTAATGTCAAAGGCGACAGCTGGTGCCCCCTTTCCACTATTGGACATGGGGAGGTCGGTCCTTACCCTCCCTCTCTAGCTCTGAGTCATTGCTCATTTCTCCTGTTATCTAACCCTATTCTTCTTCCCAAATTTCTAGCCATTTCCTTAAGCCTGATGGTTCTTGTTTCACTCAATGGAATGCACCAGCTTCTGTTTCCAACATTGGATTTTATAGTAGCATCGAGTCTCTCATATCATACTCTATTGTCTCACTTCCAGTCTCGTCGACCATCGGTAGATGATTTTGATAAATTCATCTTTGGTTATTGGGGATTACAAGACCGCGCAACTATCGACCTCCTTGAAAATTGCCATTTCATGGTATGGTATGGCTTGGAGGAATATTTTATTTATGCATGGACCGGTGCCCCGCACAAATTAAATGGATGCGAATTTTACCTCTTTCAATGGTTGTATAATTTTCACATGAAATAGGATTCTCCATATCTTTCAATTTGGGTATTTTCTCCTCAACTCCCCTTTCCATTTCAGAATCCGGCATTTTTACAAATTTCGGGAAATATGTTAGGATGATATCTATGTTTTGATAATAAGAAATGTATTGTGAGTGACCCGATTAATCGACAAATATGTGTGTAAGTGTATATATTAATCCCATATGTGTAATGGGTTTGGATAGTGGCAGGTGAAGAACTTAGAAGAAGCGGGCTAGGGTTTTCTAGTCTTAGATTTCCTACTGCTTTGTGTGTAGGTGCCTGGGTCTCCAGTCCTCTTGCTGCTGTCGAGAAGGAAAAAATATGGGGGATGAATTGGAATTGTGTAAAAATGGTAATACTGATTCTCTAGGGGTAAAGGTGTATCTACTGATATCTACATTTAGAAAAAGACTATAGTTTCAAATAACCAAAATGTATTTGACAATTTTTCTCACTTGAAGTGCGCCATAGAGAAGTGCAAGGTGTGTGGGAAGGTATCTCTTGACCTAGGGACATCTTGGGGGGTTTCATGGAACAGATCCCATGAACATTGATCTGAATCCACCCCTTTCATAGGAACTGCATCTATGAATAGATCAAGATTAGGAGGAGATGGTTGTGGTGACAGCTAATAGAAAAAGTAGTTCTTTGGGAATGGTCAACCCTATCATGGTCTCCTCCTTTGCTGATATAGTCATGGATGGAAGACTGGGTAATTGAATGAAGAATGAGCAATACATTCCTACTAGTGATGTTAGAACCCTTGTGGATACAAAGGTTCTAGTAGAGAAACTTGGCTATACTGATCTAAATATTGTGTTGTATCTGAATCAAGGAGGGATGATCAGAGAGAAGCACTAAAGGAAATAAAGATCCATAATAATCTCTCCACTTTGAGTAGAGATGGTAAGGAGAATACAGATCCATAAGGATGGAAAATATACAATCCAAGATGGAAGTGGAAACTGGTTGGGTCAAGGTATTCATAAGATAACAAGATCACTGAGAATGAAGTGGAATCACATCCAGAAACGAATCATGAGCAGGATTATCATGTTGACATCTTGGTAGGGTTTGACTCGTGGAATTGGAAACATTGAATTAATATTCATGGGAACATTCAAGTCCATAAAGGTTGGAGGGAATACCTCACAAGGAATATTCTAATACTCCAAAGAATATTGTTACTAGATATTCATGTAAGGAAAAGAGGAATGCGAGAGAATAAAAATTGGGGAAGGCCTCAATGGTTGAAGGGGTAAAGCATATATTTGAAACGATGGGAAAGTAGACTCCAACCATGGACTAGAAGGATCCTTATGAATTGCAGGATCATGTGGGCGAACAAAGTGTTTGAACTTGAGTAGTGGATGAAAACAAAGTGGGTTGTTAAGATAATTATTCACTACAAGGAAGAAATAATGGAATTATTCATTAGGATCAAAACATAAAGAGTGCATATTAAAATAATTTATGAGATAAGTCTTTTAGTTGATTTCAATGAGGATCAAATGTATTGGATTCATAAACAAGATGAAATTCTGGCTAGAGGCTTCAACGTTCATAAAATCAACTATGAGAAATTAATTGAGACCTAGGAGATAATATCTAACCACCTTGAAGATCTTATCAACTATTAGCCTAATATATTGTTAAATCCTCTTCAATTATAACTCTATAGGGTGACTAACTCTAGAAATCTTATTATTCTCTTTGGAAAATTTGTGAGTTTCTTTAGTATGTACTAATCATTATTTGTTTCTTAAAAGTTCCCCACTTCCCCTAAAAGTGGATTTGAAATAAAATTTCATTTTGGATAATCAGTTACCATATCCAGGACTCATTATAGAATGGCCACCATTGTGTTGGAATATTTAGATAAATAGTTACAAGATAATCTAAAAAGTGTTTTATACGACTGAGTGCTTCACCATGGGGTGAACCATAGCTTTCTCTCAAGAAGATGGATCATTCAATACACATCTACATTGATTGTCGTGAACTCAGAAAAATCCAAATAAAAATCAAATACCCCTTCCACTGATATATTCCTTGTTTGATCAACTATATAGGGATTAATTATTCTATAAGGTTGACCTTCAGTTTGGATATCAACAATTATAGGTGGAGTAATATGATATTCTCATTACCTCCATTCAAACAAGGTATGAACAATAGGAGTTCATAGTGATTCCAATAAGACTCACTAATTCTCAAACAATATTTTTTGAATGTATCTTTAGATATGAACATGATAAATTTGGGTTTTTATTTATATATGATATTCTGATATACACCGAAATCAAGGTGGATCATGCTGAGCATTTGAATAAGATTCGAAATAATTTGAAAAAGGAGAACCTATATGAAATGTAAAGTGAATATGAGGTTTATATAGGGAAATTATCATTCTTGTGGAATGTAATCACTAGAAAAGGGATATTTTTGGAATCATGAAACAAAATTCAATACAAACATATATAATGGATATTTGTATTTTCCTTGGATAGGATAGGTATTACCGATGATTTGTGACAAACATATCAGGTTTTTCAAACCTTCTAACCAAGTTGAATCTAAAGGGGTAATGTTTCTCTAGATAGATTAATGTGAAAAAAGTTTTAGGTAATTGAAGAAGAGTATTATCATAATAGTTGTATTCATAATTCCCAGAAGTGGTTATGTTTTCTTGGTATACAATGATGCTTCAACAAAGTGCTTGGTCTGTGTACTAATGAGAAATGATAAAGTTATAGCATATACCTCAAGGTAGTTGAATGTTCAAGAGAATAACTATCCAACATGTTATCTAGATTCATTTTTAGTGATATTTAAATTGAAAATATGGTGGAATTATCTCTATGGGGGAGTATTTAAATATATATATATATCATATATACTAACAAATGAGTGTCTAAATATTCACAAGTAAAGATGGTAAGAGCTAATCAGGGACTATGACTGTTAAATCCACAATCATTATGGAAATTAAAAAAATTTATTCTCTAAATATAAAGGATTGGAAAACCTTATAAATTATCATAATTGAGAAGGATACAATCTTCTTATAATTTCAAAGGATGCACATGGGGATCATAAATGAAGGAATATCATCATTCCAATCTCAAATGATTGGTCAACAATCCATTCTATATAAGATAAAGGATGTTGAAAGGGATGATGTAGAAATACATAAGAAGTTGAAATATATAATAATAGGGGAATACACAAAGTTCAAATTTTTTTATTAAGGAGTAATAGTATTCAGGTCATGACTATGTACACCAATAATTATTGATATTACTGAGTTTTGAATGATTCACATAGCTCAAACTTATCCAACCACCTAGGGATAAAATAAATATGTTTATAGATCCTTGAAATCACTGTTGGTGTGAAAATATAAAGAATTAGATCATAGAACATCCATCATAATTTCTAGTAAGTCAGTAGGTGAAGGATGAAAGGATGAAGTCGTAGGGTATGATGTGAACATTACGTATAACAATATTGAAATAGTAAAAAATCTTCATGGACATTGTAATTTGTATTTTAAATAAATCCATAAGAAATAATTTTATATATTTTGAGATGGAACTTATTTCAATGGTTTTTCATTTCATAATTATTCTAGAGGGCTTCTCACTTGAGAAAATTCTATGGATATATATCTGAAACGATGTGAGTCTATATGGAATGCCATTATCGATTGTATCTGATTAAGATCTATGATTTTACTCCAAGTTCTAGAAGAGTATGTAATATTATCTGAACACTATTTTTAACTTTAGTATTTATTTCTAGCCCTAAACAGATATGCAATCACAGAGGTCTATCCAAACACTTGAAGACATGTTGAGAGCATGCATGATTGACTTCAAAGGATTATGAGATCAACATCCTCTACTTGTATAGTTCAAATATAATAATAGCTATCACTCAATATTTCGATCCATATTAATCCCTTTATTGGAAGATATATAGAACACCTTCACACTAGGATGAAGATGGAAAATTCATGTTTTATGTCCGGAAATGATAAAAAATGGTAAAAAAACATCAATATCATTCAGAATCACATCATGACTACTCATCATTAATAAAATAGCCATGATGAATATTTTCTATAATACCTAGATTCAAAGGATAGAGATAATGTGTTTCCATGTGTATCATCATTTAATATATTCATGAGATTTGGTAAGAAGTGTAACCTAAGTCCAAGGTACATCAGCCCCTTTGCAATTCTTAACCTCCTCGGAGCTTTGGCCAGTCGAATAGCACTCTCATTGCCCTTGTCTCAAGTATATGATGTGTTCCACATATCAATCTTGAAGAAGTACATACATAATACCCAACATTTACTTGAGTTCATGGGTGGTATAATTGGAAAATCATATCCCTTATGATGAGAATCTAGTGAAGATCATGGACTATAGAGATAAAGTTCTACACAATAAGTCAATTCACCTAGTCAGAGTACTAGGTAGAAACCATACATATGAGGAGGTGAGGTGGGAACTGGTAGAAAACATGAAATAGAAGTACCCTCACATTTTGTCACATTTTTATGTAAAATTAAATTTTTAGTGTAAAATTTATTAAGGTGAAAGAATGTAATAAATCATAATTTTATCAATGGAATTATCCTTCTGAATATATAATTTCTTCATACTTCATAATATAATATTATATGATGCACACAAAAACAAATGATAAAACTAAATAAATCATATTATATTAATTTAAACATTAAATTTAGAAAATAAATATTTCCATTAGATTTTAATGTATTATAATGGGGATAAAAATTAAAATAAGATAACATTAATAGGAAAATTTGTATTTTTCGATCACCTCAAACAATCGTACTCATAAACAACAGTAGAAATGAAGTTGGATATTAATAATGAAATTTGAATTTCAAAAATGATAATATATAGCCTTGATATAAAACTAAAGTGAATGAATAATGAATGAAATATGAGGCACTAAAATAATGTAGAGATCTCATATGACTATTATAAGTTAGACTGTTAAAATAGTAACCAAATTTTTGGAATACAAATACGATTGTTTGGAATATTAATTTGACCATTAGAATAGTATCCTCACTTATGTAAGTAAAAAATAATATTTAGGTATCTTATAAAATGAACATATGATATATTTAAATCATGTTAAATGTAAATAAATGTTTTGAACAAGATAAATTATACCTTTTTATTTTTTTTAAATATAAATTTCTTAGTTGCACTTTTTAATAAATTTATTGATATAAAATAAAAATTATTTTTATAAAATGTATTTATACAATAGTATTATACTGTATTATAATGATAATATAACTTTATGAGACTTTATGTAAGTTTTCAATGAGTCTAAAAAATTCATCATGGTATTAAAATTGTTATTTTTTGAAGTAATGAAAGTTCTATTTAAAAATTATATTTCTCATAGTTAGAAAATTATTTTCATTAAATGGTCTTCATCTTAATAAAATAAAGATAAAAAATGGCTAGTCTGATTCTCATTTATTTTTTGTAAAATAGTAAATTTTTTGTTCAATATTAAAATATAGTAGAATATAGTATTTGACATTATAATCTAAATACATAAATGTTTGATCCATGGATAATGTAAACACCAATTTTTTAAAACTCACAAGGATTACTTAATTTATATCTTCACAATATTCATCACAATTTGTAGTCTTAACCCAAAATAATAATGTAATGATTATAATATTTAAAAACACCCCTCTCATTCCCTCATAAATACCACCCCTCGGCAGTGCTTCTCCCCACAAATTTTATATTGTGAAGCTTTCCAAATTTATTCACAAATCACTTCCAAATTATATCTCCCAAGACCAAGTGTTTCTTATCTCACAAAAATACCATATTAAGTATCCTTAGATGGAATCCTATGGTAAGAAAACTAAAGGTGTATGTAAGACCCTCAACTAATCTCTTTTAATTTTTTTTCCTACCACCCCATTTTATCCCCATCCACTAAAAAATAGTAGCACTAGTATCCTAAAAATATTTATTATAACACCCTGAGATTTTTTAAAATATTATTTGTAAAATAAATTTAATCTTTTTAAAATTTTCTTTACAAAAAAATTGATAATAACATTCATTATACACAACACTAATTTTATCTTTAGTTACATGCAATAATGAGTTTCTTCGAGAACATGAAAGACACACAACACTGAGCATCAGCGAACCATGAAATAAAATTATTTTAAATAATATCATTATAAACTAGTTTTTAAATAGGCCAGTGTGAATTGTATCAAAAACAATTTTAAATATTCTTATAAATGTCATACTCAATAAAATTTTATTTATAAACACTTAGTAAATAATCAATCTATTTTGGGTGATGTAGTTATATTCATCAAAAAAATGTCTCCATGAATAATAATTTTTTATTGTTTTATTTGAAAAATTATTATAATTAATTTATATAAGTTTGTAATATTTATTTGAAAAAATTATGTTAACTTTTTGAATCATTGTATTAAAATTAACTTAGGATATGTAGATTTGTTTTGGAAAATATTGATTTTCTAGTGAAGAGTGAAAAGGTTGATTTTTTTAAAACTATAATTACTTTTCAATAAATTAAGTAATTTAAATTCTAAATTATATTTTAAAGTAAAATAAATATTCATTAGTAATATAAAATCCACTTAATTACTTTTAAATAAACTTTATTCTATATTTTCACATAAGTTTATTTTTGGGGTTCAAAAGAGTGTTCTTCTGAAAACATTTTTAATCTTCAAAATCATTATCCAATATAACTAATTAAAATAATACATAATTTGGAATGTTTTAAATACAATTTTTACAATATATATAAATAAATATTAATTAAAATCCCTACAATGATAATTAATAAACATAGAATTAAAATAAAACCAACTTGTTCATAAAAAAATACACTTCTTAAAAACCCCATTTTTCATCACTGCATTAGGTTTTGTTTTAAATTTAATTTTTTCAAATTTTATAGAGTTTATTTCAAATAATAAAATTTATTTTTTAATTCATTATTTCAAAAATAAATTAGGGGTTTTTATTGATAATTTTCTGAATAAATTAATTTTTGTATGAAAATTGAAAAATATTATATTTTATTTGAAAATTTCATCTGTGTTCAATTTATTATAATGATAAATTATATTTTAATTTTTTTTTTAAAGTACAATTAGTCCAATTATAAATCCATTTATCCAATAATTTCCATTTTAATCCATTTCATAATCAATTAAGATATAAAAACTATTTAAAATTTTGAACATTTTCACTTTAAAAACATGTTTTCTCATCGCGTATAAGGTATTAATTTTAGATAAAATTTAACAACTTATATGATTTTAATTTAAAAATATGGATACACTATTTTGAATAAGAATATTTTTTTTATTTCTAAAATTCTCAACATAATTTTTTACCAAAATTAATAGTAAAAACAATAAGAATTAATTACCATAGTTAAGCTAAAAATGGATTTACTATGTGATTAAACTAAGAATGTAAGGGTAAAAAATTACCTAGAAACATTTATGACATACATTTTCTGGAAATATGTTGACCTTATATTTTCTTTGTTTGATAATGACTCATTTTAGAGGATTTTTACATGATAAATATGTGGTTATAATCGAATCCTTTTAAAAAAATGTGCAACTCACCTCATTTATAAAAGGCCAACCTCTATACTTTCTTCTTCACAACATAAAACTATTTTGATTAATCTAGGACCTACAAAAAGAACATAAAAACTTAAATCCTTTAATACTAGGATCATTGTTTTACATAAATCCAACAAATTAAGGGTTTTTGTGCAAACCATAGGATAAAAGAAGAAGTGGTAACATTCCTCAACGAGTGTTTTTGTTTCATTTATTCCTCCACATCCTTCAATTATTATTATAAAATGTTGATATAATAACCTAAATATAATCCATATAATGATATTTTTTATTTTTTTAATTACCTACAATCATCTCCACATATATCAAATGGGTTACTAAATCGTTGCTTGTGTCTTTAGAGGACAAGAACCTTGTGAACTGAGGTCATTCGTTTTCCATTACCACCTCTCACGATCTTGTATGATGACGGATATAAAGTATATATATATATATGATATTTATAACCTTATTATACCATGGGATTCATTATCATATATATACATTTTTATATTTCATTTCATAGGGGATACGATAATGTCGCTCATGTGTATTGAATACAATCACTTTGCGAAGAAATGTGGTTAATTTTTTTTTCACTAAAACATTACATGTAAAATAATAAGGGCAAATATATGTGTTATAAATGACCTCGTTTTTATATTCAGGACATATTTATCATTTTCATAGTATAATATATCATTTTACTACTAACATTTTCACTCACTTAAAGAAGGTAACATTGGTCATGTATGTGTGGACTATTACCTTCATAAAGCGATGTGACCCTATCTCTTCATCACCACACCACGTAGATATAATTTATAGGTATATTTAAAAAATTAATCTTTTATTTTATATATTATTATAATTCTTTAATGATAATATATTACTTACCCCCTTCCATAAAGATCATTGAAAAAAGGAAACATTTCTCAAGCGTGCGTATGACCTACTATGCCCATGATTGCAACATACTTCATTTCTCAAAAAACATTTTTATTATTTGAAAAAAATATATAATTTATGTATAATTATGGTAATTATGTTATGATTATTATTTTGGATACTATAAATCCATGATCATATTAATAGGACTGAAAATAACAAATAAAAATGTATATGAAAAACAAATCGATTATTGCCCGAAACGTGATATTAACAATGAATTATTAAGAAATTGGTAATAAAATGCAATAAGAAAATAATATATGGTATGATATAGATAATTATGTTTACTTAGTATATTTATAATAATCTTATATTTATTATATAGAAGGTTTGATTGACTATAAATGATGTCAAGACATATCGTAAGGGTCTTCCATCTCACCTTTACTTTCTATAAGACAAATTCCATATTCACTAGATGTTTCATTTGTATGGTATATGTACTACAAATGAATTTATATCATTATTTTTATAATTAAAATTATTGGTATTAACATATCCATTTGAGGAACATTCTTTTATGGGGTTTAGGGAAAAAAGTAATAAATCAGAAAGGTATTTTTGTCGCAATTTTTCTTATTTGAGACATATGTTATGTTATGAATCTATATAGATTTATGAGGTTTATATAATATCCCCTTTTAAATGTGTTATGGGGAATTTATTTACCTTATTTATATTTTTAGATTTAATTTTTGTTGTCTCTTCATGCGGATTACGATTCGAAGTTACCAAATTGGTCAAGATTTTATGTCACAATCTCATTATTTATAAGTATTATTATGAATATATTTCTAATGATGGCATATTATGACCCATATATCAATAAACAAATGAAATTTATTATCCTATAGTTATTTCTTGGGAGTTAATTTTTCCCTGTATTTTCTTACTTTCATGTACACAATATTTTAAAAGAATGTTTTTAAGAAAAAACATATTTCTGGATGAAAACCATTTTTCCTGAGAAAAAAATTTCAAAATATGTTTTTTAATATTTGAAAATATTGTTTATTAAATACATTTGTAAAAATGTTTTAGTTTTTTATAATATTTTTTAATAGAACCTTCTTTCCATTTTCTAAACAATGACTATTTTATTTTTACTAAAAATGTGAAAGGAATCCTTATTTTAACGTGTATGGTATTAACATAATTTTCTACCATCATAACCATTATTTTCATTTTGGATTCATTTATAACATTCAAATATATTTTCATATAAAATTATTTTTAAAATATTTTATGTTTAAAAAAATCAAAGAGTAAATAAAATTTTCATCAAGAAAGGTTTTAAAAGATTTATAAAGATTCTATTATGGATTTTCAAGGTTATTTTAAAATAAAATAATTTTGATAATGTTTTATTTTTTAAAAAGTTATTGTAAAAGAAATTTTATTTTTATTAAAAAATGTTCTAAGTGATATTTGAAAATAATTATCCATTTAAGATGAAATAATTTAGTATAATTTATGTATTACTCAGGATATGAACCAAAGATACCATTCTTTTTATTTCTCTGAATGGTTTTTATTTAGGATGAAAATATACCTATGAAACCCATTTATCTTCCATGGTTAATACCATGATAGAACTCCTATGAAACCCACTAATTTTCCTAGGTTATTAAATCATTAAATGATGAAATTATTATGAAACTTGTATATTTTCGATAGGGTTTGGTATAATGAAATATATATGGAACCCATTTCATTTAATAGGATATGATTTGATTAACATTTTATGATATTGTGGCATAGATATGTGAGATATTCATTAGGTGATTGTGTTTATAATATTACAAAGGATAGTGGTTACATTATTACTAAAGAGGGTGGTTACATTATAATCAAATATATGTGGTACCTATATCTCCATCTATTTCATTGGGTGAAGATTTGTATCTCCTGAGATAGATAGGTATGATATTAGTAGTGAACATGGTTCAATAAGAGACATTGTAAGTTGTAATGGTATTGGGAGTGAACCTTGACTTCTATGATGGTTTGGGGAGTAAGCTCATTCCAATATGAGGAACTGGATACACTATGGATGGTGGTGTATCTCACTTTGGAGGTGTATAGACCCATAGAGTTTCCGTATAAGTTTTTTGTAATAATCCTTGACTACTAATAGAAATATTATCTTTGTTTATGTGAATTTAAATATTCAATGCCTTATTCCAGTGTTATTATCTCTTGTATCATGTCATTTGATTATCTTATGAATCATATCATATGACATGATAATTTATATTCCATGAATTTTTATTTTGATCATTGATATTCATGGTATGGTTTTCAAATTTATTTTCATGTTCTCATTACCTTGAATTCATGTTATTCTTATGTATCTCCTTTGTTTACCATTACAGAGTATCTGACCTCACCCTTTATTATTTTTCATTCCCCAGGTTATGAAGAATGTTTTTAAGTTGGAGTAATAAAAACTAATTTCTTTATGGGAGATATTGAAGATATTTCACGAATTAATAATATTTTCTTCCAAGTTTCTAAAGTCACTAGAATATTACTATCTCCAAGAGTGTTTTTTATAATGTAATGAATATTCATCTAAAATGATTTAATATACATATATGAGAATCCTCATTTACTTTATTTGGTATCCAATGAAAGGTTTAGTTAACCTTTGAAAATTATTATTTGAATACATTAGTGAGATCTCAAGGGATATCTATAAAGATATTTATAAGGATGCCTCTATGTATAAGTTTAAGTATGATTACAAGTTTAGAAAAATGTCTTGGAATTGTACTAAAAGATAGATCATGTAGTTTCCTACCAATTAAATCCATGTTTGGACACTAAAATTCAATGTCACTTTGATACATAGGTATCTGGTGGTAATAAATCCTAAAGGGGCACATTGATTTGGAGTTGATCGCCGTGTGGTTCACGAAAAGGGCCTTTATGTAAACCTAATTTGAAACTCATCATATATATTCTTTGGAAATTTAAAAACTCATTACAAACCAGCATGTAGGATTTAAATAGATGATGACTATGATAGGCCTAAAATAAACATAAGTTTTCATATTTTAAGAAGAAGGTGTCTTGATTTAGACTGGATAAATTATTTTTAGAATGTGGGAGGAAACAAAAATGTAAATGTCTTATTGGAACATGATGATGTTTCAAGTGTGGGAAAAAGGACCCAAATAAATTTATTGCTATGAAAAATAAAATTGTTTCATTAACACAATGAATGAGAATATTGGTCTCCCTAAAGTATTATCAATAAATGAATGTTCTAAATATTGAAGGTGTGGTTATTAATAATATAAATTTTCTATGGGGAAAGCTCATGAGGCAAATCAAAAATGGTTATAAGGGTAATGGTTATATTATTTATGATTAAGTAACTATGAAAGAAATATAATGTTAAACTGGTAATAAAAAATAATACATTAAATCCTAGAAAATCTTTTGATACGAAAGTATGTTGATTGAAGTGTTAATGTATTGTGATTCATGAAATTAATCATGAAATATATATATATATATATAAGGATTGTTTAGTGTATGTTTTTCATTAAGAATTTGAAATAATATATTGAATGGTTCTGAATACCTATAAAATTGTTTTAATGGAAAGGTGATATTTTGAAAAAATACACGATAAAGGTAAGATATAACTTAATATATTCTTTATATTGAGATAATAATGTAGGGATAAATATATGATTTATATGGATAATGTAAATTGGATAGTACTTATTACCATGAAAATGATTAAGTATTTGTTGACAAAGTTGTTTATTAAATCATTGATGGAGGTTGCAACATATGTGGATTTATGGAATATATCTAATAATATACGTAAGGAATGATAAAGAATTTATTTCTTAAATACTTTTTTTATAACAATTCATGTTATTACTGTGTCTCAATAGAATACCTGATGAAGGCACTCACATTATTGGTATGTGACCATCAAGAGATACTTTATGATATATGGTGGATCAATGATAATATGATTTTGAGAAATTGGGTGACCTTATTTATTTTGTTTTCGATTCAAATATTTTTGAATGGTCTTAAATTTAACCATTTTTGTAATGGTGTATAATAAACATTGAATGATTTATTGTAGATTAATGTCTTATTTCTCTATATAAATATTTATTCAGATTTGAAAAAAATTTCTAACCATTTTTTTTATTACACATAGAGATAGAATTAATAATTTATCATTCTTTATGAATTTTATGATCCAATTTCACTTCTATCCTTAAAAATTTACCTTTATTTCATGGTGTTTAATATGAAGTAGAAATTGATCATGAAAAAAAGTGTGAGATTGTTCTTATGAAATTGAATTGTAAAAAATAATTATATGTTCTCATGGAAATTCATCAACATTGAGAGAGGATTATGAAATAAAATGTTATCTTGTTCTCATTATCTTTTATGATAACAATTAAATTTTCACACCTCATTATTTTATGAATTTTTGGTTGTCAATATTCTCTTGAAAACCCACTTTATTGTGATAAATGTTTTATATTAATCTCAATCAATTTCTAAGTGTTAGGTTTCTCTTATTTGTTCATGTTTTCACTTCCCACCTATATTATTGTTTATTCAATAAGATTTTCCTTATGAATTTTCATTCCTTAATACTTGGGGGAGATTGTTAAGTCAATAAGGTTTCCTTATGACTTTACCATTCCTTCTTGTTTTGAAAATCACAAACACATTATCTAAAGGCACATTTCATTTTACCATGTGTTTTACTTCTGTAATGAAAAATTTCCTTCCCCATGGAAATTTATCCTTACCTTGTTTTCATTGATCATATTTTTTCTAAAGAGTAAAATTTTGTTTTGAGTCAAAAACCGTGGAATCCTATAATTACCTAGAAATAAACCATTCTATTTTAGGATCCGAATTCTTAGAATTCTGGTTACGAACTCTTCTGAGTTCTGACTCTGAATTCTGAATACAAATTCCGATTACAAAATCTTTTTAGTTCTGACTCCGAATTCTGAATATGAATTTTGGTTATGAACATTTCTGAGTTTTGACTCTGAATTCTGAATCAAAATTCAGACTCCGAACTCTTCGGCATTTTGAATCCGAATTCTAAAAATTCAGACTCCGAACTCTTCTTAATTCTGACTCTAAGTTCTCTAAATTCAGATTCTGAATTCTTATGAGTTCTGTCTCTGAATTCTCATGAACTCTAACTCCAAAATTTGTATGTTCATGTTCTGAATTCTTGTGCATCCAGATTTCAAATTTCCGGGAAATTCGTACTCCGGTATTCTATAAAGTTCATGTTCCGAATTCCTTATGAAACTAGAATCTAAATATCCTTGTATTATAGACTCCAAATTCTTTTTTGGTTAGAAAGCAATCGATTATTTTCTTAAATTCCGAATATTGTATATTGGTTTTGTAACTATATTTTTTTCTTAAACTGGTTTTAGTTATAAAATGATGTTGTGCATTCAGTTACTAACTCACCGCTGTTTAGGTGACATGTGTACAGGTCCCTCTAAAATTCGAAGGAAAATATGACCACTGGTAGAGGGAGATGCTTTATTACTTTGTGCGTACTGAACATATTTTTCATATTTTCTTTGTGTGACTTCGATTTTTTATGTGTAAAATCGAGGGCTTCCAGGGATAGGAAGATAGAGGTGCCGACTACCTTGAAGTTAAGGACTTCTTATTGAGGAAGACAAAGGTTCCTACTACCTTGATGTTGAGGGCTTGTGGGGATAGCAAGATAGACTCCTATCTTCATATTGAGGTCATACCCTGGTGTGTGTAAGACATAAAATCTTAAAAGTATAAATCAAGGGACCTTTATCCACTGTTGTTGGATACCCTTGTCTTTGGTTTAAAAGACCTACTACTTGTTACTTGTTTGTTCCATGTTTTCCACTGCATTTCATTGGTTGAGGAAAGTATAACTGTCTTATACTTCCTTATATTTGTACACTTATTTAGTAAGATTCTATACACTCTATGGTAGAATCTATATCTTGTAAACTTTCTTTATGTTTCATTTTATAGAACCATCTTTCCAAATCCACTTTCTCGAAATCATATTTATAGAATCAAGCAAGTGAGTAGAACTAGAGGTTTTGTGAATTACCTTGTTTAACCTTGTCAACCATAAACATCTTTAAAAGTTCCAAAGGAATTTTTAAATGTATACAATTAACCCCCCCCCCCTCTTTTATTTTGAGCATCATTAGAGACTTATTCAGTATCTCTATTATTTCGATCCTACATTTGGTATTATAGAGTATATCATACTCACATACCATCTCAAAAATTGGCATATGAGGATTGGTTCAATCTGATTTAATCTCATGATTATATTCAGAAGATAATTCATCTCATACTTTTCACGGAATTAGTTTTTCAGACTCATATAGTCGAATTCATTTTTTCTTAGAGATACTCTTGTTCAATATTTTCTTTTCTTAGGAATATTTTCCTTGTTTACAAACTTTTTCTATTAAATAGTTTGTATGGAATGATTGTTCTATAAGATGGAAGGAATCAATGTGGGTTCCATAGACAATATCAATCCATCTAGACAACCTATCATTGATTTTAATGATTATTAATATTAATGAGACCGTGTGAAGACTTTAATTATAATTACATGAGTAGATAATTTTGTTATGCTTACTAGATGATATAAAATCCCTGAAAAAGAAGTTAGTACCTCCACAAATCAAGATAATCATGAATATCAACTAAATTATAATGTACACAATAATTTTCTTTTCTCCATGACTAGAAATATATATAGCCAAATTTCATCTTGTGAAACCGTAAATTTTATATGGAAGAAACTTGAAGTTACACACTTTGTAACTTCCAAAGTTATTGAAACTAGAAGATCCATGCTCAGAGCTTAATATCATGGCTTCTGCAATCCTATTGGATAACCCATATGTAAGGTGCAACAATGATTCATGACTATTGTGAATTGTTTACAATCCATGGGTGAGAAAGGATTAGATGATGAATCACTTGTTGACAAGATCAGATACATCATTCCAAATGAGTGGGAATCCAAGAGAACTACTTTTGTTGAAAACAGAACGGTTACTCAGATATCTTTTGATGAATATTTTGGGACCCTTCTTCAACATGAGAATAGAATGAAGAAAGATGTTGATAATATTAAGAAGAAGAATGGGATCGGCAGAGTTGATTTTACTACAACTTCAAATCATATAAAAGTTAAGACTCTTAAGAGAGTAACTAGATCGAAATATAAGAAGGTTGTCATCTAATTTGAATCTAGTGGAACTGAATATTCCGAGAATGAATTAGCCAATATTTCTTGTAGAATGAACAAGATATCTTGATAGAGGAACTTTCAATCCAGATACAAGAATAATGAAAGGAAATATAAGAAATATTCAGAAGGTACTTGTTACGAATGAAAAAGATCTGGACATATAAAATCTAATCGTTCTATTCTTAATATAAAAGAAAGAAAGGAAAATAATTGTGAGAGAAACTGAAAGAAGCACTACAAGGCTAAAGCTAAGAAAGTATTGAAAGATAATGACACCTGTAGTGCCAGTGGTGGTGGCTCTTCAATTGAATCTTCATATTATGAATCTTCTAGACAGAAGAATATTGGTCTAATAACAAGACTACCTATTGATAATCATTGCTTAATGGATAAGGTATAATATACTGAATCAGTGATCAATGTTTCTTTAAATTCAAATTATAGTAATGATAAATATTATTACTCTTCGGATAAAGAATCTTCTTCTGATGAAGATGATACTATACCTACCTATAAAGAAGTTTCTAGGTTTTCCAAACTCCTTGAGATTGAGAATTCAAAACTCATGAAATATCCTAATAAGGGAAACTCTATGAATACTATTCTTACTAAGGAAATATCAAATCTTTCTAAATATCTTTATATGAAAAATGTTGATTTTAAAATTATTTTAAGAAAAACTACAGGAGGTAAATTCTGAGAAGAATGATCTTTCTAAAGATATAAGAAATGCTCTTTATAAGAAAAATGTTTTCAAGCCTAACTCTAGTTCAAAATCAAATGTTTTGAAGGACATAAAATCAGTTGTTAAACTAAAATCCGAAATCTTTTCCTTGAGGAAGTGTTTTTAAAACTTTACCTTAGGTATGGAAAATTTTGATAAAATGTATTCTCAAATCCGACCTTTAAGGAATAGTTCTGGTTTTGGTTATACTAGTTCTAAATAGGTTTTCAGTAACAATTATTTTGTTCCTCAAAGCGCTGCATTCTTCACTAAGTGTTATTATGGTGGACACTGGGAAAAAAATGGTCCCCTAAACAAAACTCAGTCTTTAGGATTTCATAAAGCCCATTTCTCTAAGAAGATGTCGGTGCCTAAAAATTTTCTTTCTGAGATTTCCAAATCAAAGCAAGTCTTGATTCTGAAAACATAATCTTTTTCTTTATTTTTAAAAAAATAAAGAATATACCAAAATCAATACATGGTACATGATTATTGGATTTTCCCAGCATATGACAGGTAACAAAAACGATTTTGGAATTATTTTCAAGATGAAATGAGGAAAAGTAACTTTCAGAGATAATGATCAGGGGTATATGTCACATTATTATTCTTGGAAAAACATTGATTTAAAATGTTTTATTTGTTAATGGTCTTAAGAACAACCTTATTAGCATAATCCAGTTATGTAATGAAGGATACCTTGTGAATTTTAGGAATGACAAGTGCTTAGTACACAATTCCAAGGACTAGTTTATTCTATCTACCCATAGGCAAGAAAATGTTTACACACTAAACATAGACGACCATAGGATCCAAGATATACTTTGCCTTAGTGTAATGTAAGATCATTCTAGGTTATGGCATAAAAGGATAGGACATTGTAACCTCAGGAACTTATGAAAACTTTCTAAGAAGAGATTATTTAAGGTTCTACTGGAGCTTTGATTTGATTCTTCAAAAGTTTGTGACCCTTTTCAATATGGGAAGAAACATAAATCATGTTTTAAATCAACCAGTGAAGTAACAACTACTGATGAATTATGGTTAGTTCATATGGATCTCTTTGGTCCTACACAAACTGGAAGCATTGGAGTCAAGTGTTATATATTTGTCTTAGTTGATGATTACACTAGATTTACATGGGTCTATTTTCTATAAAAAAATGTATGAAGCTTTATCTTATTTCAAAAGTTTTAGATCCCAAGTTAAAAATGAGAAAAACCTCATTTTAAAAACTATTCATAGTGATCATGGTGGAGAATTTCAATATTCTGATTTTGAAAATTTTGTAGTATAAAAGGCATTACTCATAACTTCTCAACACCCAGAACCCATAAACAGAATGGTGTTGTTAAAAGTAGAAATATAATTCTTCAAGATATAATAAGAACCATGTTTAGTGAATATTTTATAGCCAAAAAAATTTGGCCTGAAGCTATAAGTACTGCTTGTTATACTATAAATCGAGTTTTGATTAGACCTTTTCTTAATAAAACTATTTATGAGTTATGGAATGGTAGAAAACCTATAAGTTCCTACTTTATAGTTTTTGGATTCAAGGTAGTCATTCTGAATACTAAAGATAATCTATAAAAATCACACCAAAATTTGATGAAGGAATTTTTATAGGCTACTCCACAAATTCTAAGACCTATAGGGTTTTTAATAAAAAAACTTGTACTGTTGAAGAGATAGTACATGTCAAATTTGATGAAACTAATCCCTTTTTATTTAAACAACCCCAAACGATATCCTCAGTGGTGTTTTCAAAAACTGATTATCAACCTTTGATAGAATATCATTCTAATAAGGAATATTTCCAAGAAGATACTTCCGACACATTTACCCCAGAAGATTTGCTACCCTATGTTGATGAACGGGTATTACAAAACCCAAATCAGTTTTTTCGAAAGAATCATCCCAGTGATAGTATCATTGGAGACGTGATTCATCCTTTATGGACTAGAAAATACTTATGAAATGAAGTAGAATATCTAGCATTCATTTCTCAATTAGAACCAAAAAGCACTGATGAAGCTTTAGGTGATGATGACTGGATTAAAGCCATGCAAGATGAACTAAATAAATTCGAAAGGAATAAAGTCTGGACCTTGGTTGAAAGACCTAAGGAAACTTCTTTTATTGGAGTAAAGTGCATCTTTAGAAATAAGTGTGATGAAAATGGAATCTTTTTAAGAAATAAAGCTGGATTAGTTGTTGAAGGCTATAATCCAAAAAAGGAATAGACTATGAAGAAACCTATTCTCCAGTAGCTAGACTTGAATCTATTTATATCTTAATTTCCATTGATTCATTCTTCAACTTCAATCCTTTTTAAATAGAAGTGAGATGTGCTTTCCTTGATGGTTATGTTCAAAAGAATGTTTTTGTGGAACAACCTCTTAGTTTTGAAGACACAAAACATCCTGATAATGTTTTTAGACTTACCAAAGCTTTGTATGGAGTTAATCAAGCCCCTCGAGCTTGGTATGATAGACTTATAAGATTTTTGCTTTTAAATAATTATGTTAAGGGAAATGCAGATCCTACCCATTTTATAAATATAGAAATGAAAAATGTTTTGATTGATCAAATTTATGTTGATGACATTATATTTGGTTCAACTCAACAATATTTATCTAATTCCTTTATAGATCTAATGAAATATGAGTTTTAAATGAGTATGATGGTTGAGTTAAAAATTTCCTTCAGTTTTCAAATTTCTCAAAAACCAGAAGGAATCAATATATCCCAACATAAGTATATTAAATATCTTTTTAAAAATTATGGATATGGAAACACTAAAAGTATAAGTACTCCAATTGGTACGTCAAACACACTTGATCTTGATGAAGCTGGGAAACCAATAGATCAAACATATTTTAGAGGTATGATAGGAATTTTACTTTTCATGACACCTAGATGTACAGACTTAATGTTTTTAGTATGCTTATGTGCAAGATATCAATCCAATCGTAAGGAATCTCATTTAAAGGCAGTGAAAAGAATTTTTTGTTGATTAAAGGGAACCATTGATTTAAGACTCTTTTATACTTTTGGAAATGATTTTGTTGAAAAAATCTTTTCAGATATTGACTTTGGTGGATGTAGAATGGATAGAAAGACTACATCCAGAACTTGTCATTTCATAGGATATTCAATAGTTTCTTGGTCATGCAAGAAGAACCATTCATTAGCACATTCCACTGGTGAAGCATAATATGTAGCAGCTGGAAGTCGTTGTGCTCAAGTGTTGTGGATGCAACACACACTCACAGACTTTGGTACGAGTTTTACCAAAACACAATTTTTTTGTGATAATACAAGTGTCATTGCCCTTAGTAAAAACCCTAAACATCACTCTCATGAAATGAAATAGATATTAGGCTTCACTTTCTTATGCATCACCAACTAAAAGGAGATATCATTCTTCAATTTATCGGAACGCAAGACCAACTTTCTGATATTTTCGCAAATTCCTTACCCTCTGATAGATTTGAATACATTAAACAGAAATGAGGAATGATAACCATAAGGTAATATTCCTTGTTAAATATCTGTTTATTCAATCTCATTATAGTAATAAACTCTTTTTCAAAGGGGGAGTACATTTGTTTGTATGTTTTTCATAATGAAGTTTTTCATGTTTTTTCATAATGAAGCCTTTCATTTTTTTTGTAATGAATTATTTCATGTTTTTCGTATTGATTTTATTGATGATTTTTCGTAATGAAAGTTTTTCGTACACAAAATTTTCGTAATGAAGGTTTTTCATACTCAAAATTTTCATAATGAAATTTTTCGTACTTATAATTATTGAAATGAAGATTTTCATAATGAAGATTTTCGTAATGAAGATTTTTGTAATGAAGATTTTCATAATGGAAATTTTCATACTCAATTTCTTTCAGTAATAAGTTTTTTTCATAGTCATGTTTTTTGGGAATCTAAAGTTATTCAAAAAGAATATTACCAATTAATAATAATATCCCTTGCAATCCTAAAGGTTTGACTCTTTCTTGAGTTTTAATAATCACCTTTTACATGCTGGTAGTTTCTTTTGTTTTTTAAAATTTATCAGATTCTAGTTTTCTTAAATCTGAATGTTTTCCTTTAAAAACCTAAAAATATCGGATCCTTCCAAATTTTCATTGCAGCTATATTTTCAATTGTCAGATCTAATCAGAAGAATTCTCATCCATTGGATTGAGATGGGAAGATGAACCATCGCATCAAAACTTATAAAAGGGGACCTCAGATGGTTGTCCCACATTGGTTTTCAAGATTTCTCATGTCGAAGTTCTTCCCCACTTCAAATGCTCATTCTAGATTTTCAAAGGATTCTCAATTCTGAATGTCTAGTGATGTTCCTTGTATACACGTGTCTTCTGTCAGGATGATTGTTGAGTGGAAAGTATACAGAGAGAGTTTGGTGCATCTGAATTTGTTTAATAAGTATTATTATATTATCCCCAAGAACATCAAGCATGATGGATGGGAAAGTGTTTCCATTTCAAATCTAGGAGCTCAAGATGTTGTGTATCCGAATATGATGATATAATTTTTGGAATCAGTTTGTTTTTTCAAGGAATATAGATGAGGAAAATTTTCATTCAAAAGCTATGGAAAAACATATGCACATTCATAAACCAAGGATGCAAGCTTGGTGGGGTTGTCTTATGAAGGAGAATCCATGTTCTATTCCCACAATCAACCAGATGTTCAATGAATTTTTGTAAATATAAAATCAATGGAGTGTCTTGGACATACAGATGTCCAGACCATAAAGATTGCTCATTTGTCTAAAAATAATTGGATCGATGAGTTATTGGTTCAGGGTTTTATCATACTGAGAAAGGGTGAAAAGGACACGCTAAATAAAAGTGATATGTATATCTTGGATGTTTTGGTAAATCTAAGAAAGATCAATCTGATTAATCATATTCTCATTATGATCGATAATATCTAGAATGGGAATTTGAGATCACAGATTATCATGTATCCATCCCTACTCTTCATGTTGATTGTTCGATTTCTTGAGTCCTTCAATATTCTTTGTAGTTCTAAGATGAGAAATTGAAAATTCATGTCAGTGAGCAATGGTACATTGAAAATAATGAATTTCTGTTTTTCTAAATATTCCGGAGAGTTTTATGATCTACCAGTGCAAGAAGCAGAAGTTGTACCAAAGAATGTAGAAGAGGCTGAACCGTCGAAGAAGGCTAGAAAAAAGCATAAACCGAAGGATGTGGAAAAACACAGAAAACATCTAAGGAAAAAAAACTCAATCCACACCCCCAATACCAAGATGCAGAAATCCTATCCAGATGAGGTAGAAGCCATGTAGATTGAGGAAAAAATAATTGGAAGGAAAGAGAGACACAATTTGGCTTGGATCCCACTGAGTTCAAGGCTTTAAAAGAAAATACTACAGAAGATCTTGGGAAGAAATCCAAAGAGAAGAATCTTATGAATAAAGTGTCTGAGGCCGAAATTGTCCAATATCTATTGAGTGACACTGAAATATAATCCTAGAACATTCATGTATTGAAAACTTTCTTAGTTGAACCCTTACCTGAAACTCCGGGGAAGATGTTTATGACTTCGGAAAAAGTACCTGAAAAGGATTTTGAAGAAAAGGAAGTTGCAGAAGAAGCACAAGAAGCTGAAATTAGTGATGATACAGCTTATCTAATAAAGAATGTTGAAGGCTTTCATGAGAAAGAATGTGCATCCAAAAAATTATCAATCTCGACATCGCAAAACGGATCTTCAAAACCTTCTACCCCTAGCATTGATGAAAGTATAAAGAGGAAGTGAACAAATTATCCGAGGAAGAGATTCATAATCATGACTTCATTCATCCTGAAGATATTGAGGTGGGAGCTGAGAAATAGAAAATTGATGAAGATAGAATTGTTCAGTTTTCTAAAAGTGAGCATGATTCTCTGGATGAGGAAGCTGTTGCAAAAACTAACATTGGTAAACATGTGTTTGTTAACACACAAACTTGTTCGAAGGAAGAATGAACTTGGTGTATCTTCTAAGAGGAACCTAGTCGAGCTAGAGGAAGAACCTTCACAACGAAAAGTGTCAGATTTGGAATCATCAGCTCTAGGACATGATTTGGTCATTCAATCAATAAAGAAGTTGGTTTACACCATTCTGATCTTTCCAAAAATTGAGTCCAGATTTCAGATGCTCCAACATAGCATGAAACAGAAATCGGATTCTGTTTCCATGGTGATGGATAGGTGTGTAAATATTGAGGCTGATTACAAGAACTTCCTTATCAACTACGATTCCCACAAAAAATATTGTAAAAAAATTGTTGGTTGTTCAAGGAATATAGCTGAATCATTGAGAGAGCTTGATGATTTTCAAGGTGATGTTAAGGAAAATTTTGATACCCAAGATAGTACAATGAAATATCTCAAAAGTAGCTTTGAGAAAAAGCTAAATGTTGAGCAGAATACTCAGATTCATGAGTTCAAGGATCTGAATGGGAAGTTGAATTATGTTTTCCAAAGATAGAAAATAGAAAGGGATCTTCAGATCCAGATCAAAGAGAAGCTAGTCAAGAAAGATGAATTGATCAAGGCTCGGGAAGAAGCTCTGAAGGCTCGGGAAGATAGGATCAAAGCATTAGAGAAGCAAGAAGAGGAAGATCACAATGAGCTAAAGAAGCTCAAAACCATTTTGAAGAAACTCATACCCAAGGAAAAAGAATGAAAATAAATATGATCTCTTGTTGTATTTTTTTCCTTCTACAAATTCATCCAATCTTAATGAAAATTTTGGTTGCTCGTGTCTATTTGCATGATTTGTACTAATATTTCAGGAACTATATTTTTTCATTCCCTCAAACTCTTTTTGAAAATTACAAAGGGGGAGAAGGAAAAAGAATTCTATGTAATGAAGGAATATCCCTAAGTAAGGGGGAGTTTATCTATGGGGGGTTTATCTAAGGGGGAGTTTTCATTACAGTGATTTCTGTACTAAATAATCTGAAAAATCTAATTCTGAAAATCTATAATATGATCAATAGTGTTCCAAAGATTAAGGGGGAGTTAATCGTATTCATCTTTTCCTACATTATAGTGGAGATAATTTTTATTTAAAAGTATGGAAAAATGTTTCTAAGTCCTTATATTCTATTTTGTAAGGATTTTTTTGATTTCTAAAAAGGGGTAGATTGTTGAGTCAATAAGGTATTTCTTATGACTTTTCCATTTCTTCATACATGGGGGATATTGTTAAGTCGATAAGGTTTCCTTATGACTTTACCATTCCTTCTAGTTTTTAAAATCAAAAAAACCTTATCTCAAGGAATATTTCGTTTTACCCAGTGTTTTACTTCTATAAGGAAAAATTTCCTTCCCCAATGAAATTTATCCTTACCTTTTTTTCATTTATCATATTTTTTATAAAGTGTAAAATTCGGTTTCAAGTCTAAAACCTCAGAATCCTATAATTACCTATATATGAAGCATTCTATTTTAGGATCTGAATTATCAGAATTCTGGTTATGAACTCTTCTGAGTTCTGACTCCGAATTATAAATACAAATTTGGGTTATGAACTCTTCTAAATTCTTACTCCGAATTCTGAATATGAATTCTGGTTACAAAATATTTTGAGTTCTGACTCCAAATTCTGAATTAGAATTCTGACTCCGAACTCTTTTGAGTTCTGACTCTGAATTCTCATAATTTAGACTCTGAACTCTTCTGAGTTCTGACTCTGAGTTCTCTGAATTTAGACTCCGATCTATTATGAGTTTTGACTCCAAATTCACATGAACCCTAACTCTGAACTTTGTAAAATCAGGCTCCAAAATCTTGTGAATCAAGATGAAGAATTTTCTTGAAATTCAGACTCTAAAATTCTATATAGTTTAGGTTCTGAATTCCTTAAGAAAACAGAATCCGAATATCCTTGTAGTATAGGCTCCAAATTCTTTTTTGGTTAGACTCTGAGATTTTATTTTCTTACATTCTGAATATTGTATTTTTGTTATGTAACCATATTTTTTTTACACTTTTTTAGTTATAAAATAATGTCCTACATTCAGTTACTAACTAACCGTTGTTTAAGTGACACGTGTATAGGTCCCTCTCAAATTCAA
Organism: Viscum album; assembly: GCA_963277665.1. NCBI lineage: Eukaryota > Viridiplantae > Streptophyta > Magnoliopsida > Santalales > Viscaceae > Viscum > Viscum album. The sequence continues at coordinate 482,303,833 of OY728162.1, forward strand.
GGTAAAATATGACCGTTGGAAGAGGGATCCTACCATTTAAGCCATTCCTATAAATAGAAGCTCATTTGTAAGAGCTCATAATAAGTTTATCAATATAGATATTACATGCTACTGAAGTGATTTCTAGAGAGATAGGATTTATTGCTTCGTGTGTACTGAACATCGTGTTCAGATTTTCATTATGCAAATATGATTGTTTTTGTGTACAATCGAGGGCTTCCTGGGATAGGAAGACAGAGGTGCCGACTACCATGAAGTTGAGGGATTCTTTTCTGAGGAAGACAGAGGTGCTGACTACTTTCAAGTTGAGGGCTTCCTTACTGAGGAAGATTGAGGTGCCAACTACCTTGATGTTGAGGGCTTGCAGGGATAGCAAGATAGACTCTGATCTTCATATCGAGGGCTTACCCTGGTGTGGGTAAGACAGACTTTCTTGAAATTATAAATCAAGGGACATTTATCCAAGGTTGTTGGATACCCTTCTCTTTGGGTTAAAAGACTTTCTACTTGTTATTTATTTGTTTCAAGTTTTCCACTACATTTCATTTGTTGAGGAACGTACAACTATCTTATACTTCCTTATAATTGTACTCCGATTTAGAAAGATTCTATACGCTTTAAGGTAGAATATATATCTTGTAAACTTTCATTAAGTTTCATTTTCAGGAACCATCTTTCTGAATCCACTTTCATGGAATCATATTTCTGGAATCAAGAAAGTGTGTAGAACTAGAGATTTTTTGAATTACCTAGTTTATCCTTGTTGAACATAACCATCTTTAAACGTTCCAAATGAATTTTAAAAAGTATACAATTCACCCCCCCCCCCCCTCTTGTATTTTGAGCATCATTAGATACTTATTAAGTATCTATATTATTTCAATCCTACATTTGGTATTATAGAGTATATCATACTCACATATATCTAAACAATTAGCCTTTTTGGGAACCCAGTATGTGTCATTTTAGATTACTTTTTCACATAAATTTCTCCTTTTCAAGAGGATTTTTTATTAATAATTTCTATGTTTTGTGATTCTATGAATGGATTTTCAAATGTTAATTCATTGTTGGCTGAGATAAATTTCAGGGGTGGAATTCATTTTAATATGGGTAGAATGTAACACCCCGAAATTTTATGAAATGATTTTTTTAAATGAATTTATAATTTTGTATATATTTTTTTATAAAAAAAATGAGTATATCTTTTGTTATACATAACACTAAGTTTATAATGCTTTACAAGTAACAATGAGTATCTTTGATAGTATGAATGACATGTGACAAATAGCTTTAGTGAACCATGAAATAATATAATTTAAATATGAAATTTATAACCTAGACATTCAATATAAGGGAATTAATCGTATTAACCAATTTATGAAATATACATATAAATTTATTTCTCAGTATAATTTTTTTATAAAATTTTAGTAAATAATAAATGCATTTTAGTTAAATTAAATATATTCATAAGAATTGTATTATTTGATAAAATTAAATTAATATTTGGAATCATCATATGAAAATTAACTTATGGTTAAATATTGGAACTTTTCAGAAAAGACTGATTTGTTGTGAATGGTGAAAAATGTTGATATTTATAAAACTATCATTTATTTTCAATAAATTAATAAATATATATATTAAAAATTGTGTTTTAAAGTAACATAGTTATTATTTAATAATATTTATTCCATTTAATTACTTTTGAATCAACTTTATACTATATTTTAGTATGAGTTTATTTTAAAGTTTAAAGGAGGGATTTTCTTGAAACTGATTTAAAGTGCATAATATTTCTTCATTTGAATTATTTAAAAAAAATACCTAAAGTGGTTTTTTATTAAATATATTATAAATATATAATTAATTAATTAATATTAATACAATTATAAAAATTACAAATATATTAAATAAAAAAAATTATCTTTTTCTCAAAAAATAAACTTCCCGAAAACCCGTTTTTTCATCGTGATTGCTATTTTTTTAATTTATTTTTTGACAATTATAAAAAATTTATTTGAAAAAATACACATAATTTTTTGAACCATCATTTATAAATTTCATTAATATGATATTTTGAGAATTTTCTGAAAAAGGATTTTTTTTATGAATAGAAAAAAAATATTAAATTTTAATTGAATACTACCTTTTGATTAATTTATTTATAATGATAGATAATATTTGGGATTATTTTTAAAGTTAATTTACTTCAATTATATATCCATTAATCCAATTTATGTTATTTTAATCAATATGATATTTAATTTAGTAATAAAAACTTTGTAAAATTTGAACTTTTTCTCATTAAAAACTCACATTCTCATCATGTGTGTGCTATTCATATTAAATTAGAATTTTCCACTTTTATGATTTAAATTTAGAAAAATTGAAACCATATTTTTAATCATAAAGATTTATAATTTCCAATAAGTTTAAATTAATTTTTTACCTAAATTAATAGTGAAACCCATGAAAATTAATTATCATCATAAAGGTAAAAATGTATTTACCTAGGGTTTAAAATGAGAATATAAGGGTTAAAATTTACAAGAAAAAAATGTATGACTCCCAATTTATGTCCATTTGTAGACCTTATCTATTATAGTTTCTATAATTTTCCATTTATAATACTTTCATAATGATAAAATGTGGTTATTATTGAATATTTTCAAACAATTACAAGTGTGAAACCCACCTCAGTTATAAATGGCCACCCCTCTCCTCTCTTCTTCACACCTTCAATCCCTCTTTGTTCAACCTATATTTATCAAATATCTTACCAAAGTCAATCCTATAATTTTATAAGTATTATTTTTCTCATAATTCCAATGAGGGGGAGAATCTTGGTGCAAACCTAAGGAGGATTCCCAAAAGAGATGTAATGTCCATCATTGAGAATTTTATTTTATTTCTTCCTCCACCTACATAAATTAGTACTATACCCTTATGATATAAATTTCATGTAATATTTCATATATTTATATTTTTATAATATCAATTTCATGACCTAAAACCGTTTACACTTCCATCAAATGGGTTACAAAATGATTATTCATGAGTAAGGTGGAATACCTGTAATAGCCCGAGATTTTAGGAAAAATATTCTTTTTAATTTCATTAATGTCTTGTGTTGTACGCTACACCAAAAGGAGCTTGCTCAACACGCATCATTGACTTTCCTTGCATTACACGCAATCACGACCTTCCTCGATAGCGTGTGTAGTACGCAATACCGAGTTTCACTAAACAACGATATGCTAATAAAATATTATTAAAACTAGCCATTATAAACAGTAATAACCACTTTTTGAAATTTTATAAATATTATTTTCAAAATGGACTTCATTTTTGGATTCGTAATATTGAAAATAGCCTAGGGTGAAATTTTGGTATTTTTCTGAAAACATTCAATTTTTGATGAATAGTGAAACCACTAAGTGGTAGTTAAAAAAACGGAATTTTTCATAAAACATAATTTTACCGCTTCTGTGAGTGGAATTTCCAAAATCCGAGAGACAAGGTTAATATCATGGACTAAAATGTGGTTCAATGAGATGAAAATATTTTTTTGGTGAATTGTAACTTTTTACTTTTTTTTACCACAGTTAAAAGTAAATGGGGTAATTAAGGGTAAAAATGATATTATTATTACCCTAAAACATGTCCTAATTCTATTGGATAAGTGTAATTCGACCAAAAACAACCTTAGGAATAAAATATGACCATTTAGGCCCACATGGATTAGATTAGGACATTTATTATTAATTTATTTAAACAAGGGTTAAAATAGTAAAAATCAAAGCTTAATAAGTAAATCATTTTTAATATGGGGTTATACATAAGATAAATTAGACTATAAATATTCATTATAAAGATAAAAAGATCTCCTACATAATTTTATTTTATTTGTAATTTCTAGACATTAAATAATTTAATTTATTTATGACACAACGATGATGCAGTAATTATCTTATTAATGAAATTATGACATAATTGATGTTATAAATACCCAAATAAATGTAATTTGAGACTTTTTATGAATTACACAAATTTTATAGGTTAATATGACATGTAAATATCTATTTAATTAACTTTGTTAGAACTAATCATTCTGTTATGATTTTCACAAAAATCAATTACTAAATAGTGTCAAAATTGACATAAAATAGTTTTTAAAACAAATATTATATTATTAATTGTTATTTTATTCCTAAAAATCTATGGTTAGGCCAAATTACTTAGATAAGGTTATATATATTAATAATAAACAACTTGGGGTTCGTTTGGATTGTTATAGTAAGTTTATTAACCTCATAGTATAAGAAAACAAGAAGACACGGTAAAAGTAAAATTATCTAACTTAAAGTTAAATATAAATGATAAGGTTAAAATAGGAACCTAAACATGTCTAAATTCTATATTATGAGATGATATAGACCCATCCCCACCTTAGCTTCGAAATAAATCAATTTGGAGCTATTTAAAACCGAATTTGGCTTTATAATAAAATAATATTTTTAGTTATTCCAAAGGTGCCCCTCTCCTCCCTTATAAAAGGGAACCCCCTCCTTCTCTTCCTCACACCACTTTGATCCTTCAATCTCGGACAACCCCTGAAAAATTCCCTTATCCACTTTCCTAGAAAAATCCTAGAGGTTCTGGTCTTCCTCAAAGACCAATTTTAGTGCCCTAAAAGGAGATCTCAAAGAGGCGCTTCAAAGAAGAGGTAATGTCTGTTACCGATTCTTTCAACTTTATTTCTTCTTCCACTTCTACTTCTTAGGTTGTTTCATTATGAAGTAATAACATCAGTATCACTCATATACTTATATGTTATTATAAGTATTAAAAACCCTATTTCACCATCTATCCATCCTATGGAAAACGAAATCACCTCGCGTGCGTACGTACGGAATACCGTCTCCACGCCGTGGTGAAATCTATTTTCCACCACCACCTTACTTGGATGGGTATAATGGTGTAAATAATAACAATATATGATTATATTAAAGTGATATTGATTCTTATGTAGTATACATACACTCCAATAAAGTCCCATGATCATGAGAACGATATTATCGCTCGTGCGTACGTACGGACTACCGTCTCCACGACGCGATGAGATTCATTATCCACTTTAACCATTCATGAATGATTATAAATTATATATAATAAGTAATAATGAAATATATGACATAATAATGATACTATATTTATGTGTACATATATGTATGCCATCTACTTAATTCCATTCAACTCAATAAGGAAATGAAAACAGCGTTCATGCGTACGTACGGCCTACCGTCTCCATGAATGGTGTATTTCTTTCCATTTACTGATTTATTATATATATGTATATTCTGAATATATATTATATATAAATCATGTTTTATATTCTAGAATTAAGTAATCATGATCTAAGTAATCATATGAATTATTACAATTCAAAACACGGAAGACAAATAAAACAATTTTACCCAAAACGCTCTTTAACATGGAATTTACAAAAGAATGGGTAATATAAAGTCATAAATGAACCATATATGATATCATAACAATGAGTATGATTCTGGAATAAGTCATTGACATTATTTAAATCATTATACAGGAGGATCAGACTCTTACGATGCAAATTGGACCTAAGGTAAGGGAAATATCACAATCTCATTTTTATCCGAGATTGTTTATGCTTTGGTATTTACTAGGGTGTATTTTATCATCCACATACAAGTTTCCTCAATATGTAATATTATTTCCATCCACCTACAATTTTTTAAATCAAATTTTACACTTCGGTGAGTTTTTAGTAAAGGATATGAAAGGAATCCTTTGTCGTTTTTCGTACGAGGCACTTTTTGACTTTTCCGACAAAAGTACGAAGAATGATTTTTTAACTTATACGACATGAATGGATTTTTAAACATTATTTCCAAGAAGCTTCCTTTACAAGTTTTCAAGTTTATTTTTAATCAACTTCTTTTAGTTTAAAATTGTATGACATGTTAAGAAAGGAAAATGTTTTTGAAGCAGAAAGGATATTTTCCTCAAGAATGGAGTTCAAGTGATTTATCAAAATTATTTTCCATCTAAGATAATAAAGGGTTCTGTTTCTATACCTATTATTACATTGATTTTATTATGTTGTGATGGAATTATGTTTATGAATTCCTTTATCTTATATGAATTGTTTTATGATGTCACGATGTTTAAGATTCCCATTTTTATTACATGGGTTATGCTATGATGTATGGTTTATGATTTTGTGGCACACATAAGAATGGTATCATTATGAGATGGGTAGGACCTATATCTCCCTCCAATGCATTGGGTAAATATTTTATATCTCATGAGATAGACATGGCTGGAAAGGTAGGTTATACCGGTTCAGTGAAACAGGACTGAAACGAGGGTGACTCGGTTCAGAAATGGACTTTGTCCACTAAGATATTCTTGGAAATGAGTCTTGACTAATAAGATATGATTCTCTATGATTATGTGTGTATGCCACAAAGCTTCATGTTTTAAGTTATGATTATTGGGATTTCATTTCACTACTATTATTTATCCCATGTTATGAAAATATGCTCTCTTTTTCAGGTTAAGATTTCCAAAATGTTATGTTCTTATGAAAATGATGTGATTGATATTTCTTTTGTTTACCCTTACTGAGAATTTGAGCTCACCCTTTTATGTTTTCTTTTCCCCAAGATATAAAGAAAGGTTTTAGGTAAAAAAAGAAGATCTTTATGGGAGATGTTGAAGATCTTTCATCACGATTAGAAGATTATATTCCGAGTTTCCAAAGACACTAAACTATTATGATCCTTGTGTGTGTGTTTTGGTTATGTACTAAGTATTCGGAAAAAGTAATGTAATGACCATGTACATCAAGCTTCGGGTCTCTACAATACCGCTTCGTGAACTGATATAATTCATTTTTTCATTACCATCTCTTACATTTTGGTATGATGATAAATATAAAGTATATATATTTAATAATTATAACCTTATTATATATTTGGATTCAGTATTTGATATATAGTTTTTAAATTTTTATTATATATATAATATGATAATTTCACTCATGTGTAATATAGACTACCAGCTCGCAAAGCAATATGATTCATTTTTTCACTGATGATTTACTAATGCTTACGTATGAACTACCATCCCCTTGATTGTAACGTAATTCAGTTATCAAAAAAATATTTCATGATTGGTCCAAAAATTATAATTAATGTATAAATATGATTATTATTTCATGATCATTATTCTAAATATTATAGGATAATGATAAAACTAAGATAATTGCAAATAAAAAAATCAAAACTTATATGAAAAACAAAGCATTTATTACTCGAAATGTTATTTAAACAAAGAATTTATAATAAAAAAATTAATAACAAGTAATAATTAAATAATATATGGTATTATATATATAATAATTTTTCTTTAATATGTTTATAATAAACTTATATTCATTATATAAGAGGTTCAAATGAATATGATGGAAGTAGAGACTTATAGTAAGGGATTTTTTATTCACTTTTACTTTATATGAGACAAATTCCATATTCATAAAATGTTTCCTTTTTGTGGTGTATATACTTCAAATAAATGTATTTTATTATTCTTATAATAAAAACTACTGGTATAAACACATAAATTTATTGATCTCTCTTTCTCGGGTTTACAGTTCAAATGTTACAAAATTAGTAAGGGGTTGCTGCATAAATTTTCATACTTCTAGTCAAATGTTATGTTATAAAACCCCTATGGAATATATTATGACGAATATATCTATCCTAATGATATTATATATTTCAAATTATGTTATTATATTATTGTTCTTATGATTCAATGTCACCAAAGTGGTGAAGATTTTATATTACAATCTCATTATTTATCGGGATTCCTTATGACAACGTTTTTTATGATGAAATATTATTAACAATATATAATAAAACACATTATCAATATTATAATATATTAATGTGATAATATACATGTTATCCATTCATATTCTTCCCTTTTTATACTCAAGAGTTCAATATAACGTTTTTACTAAAAATCATCATTTCGGTCGAAAACCCTTTTTCTTCCAAAACTCGGTTTTCAAAAAATGATTTTTAAAAAATGAATGTTTTTATAAATTATTTATTAGATGAATTGTTGCCGATATTTTAATTTTTACAAAATAAATTGAATGAAACTTTCATGAAATTATCCAAAATAATGTTTGTTTGGATTTTATCAAAAATGAGAACATAATATTTGTGTTGACATGTACAAATTAAATATAATTATCTACCACAGTGAACATTATTTTCATTGACGATTAATTTATATTATTTCAAGTTTTTTTTCAAATAAAATTATTTTCAAAATATTTTAGGTTTTAAAAAAGTGTGTTTTAATGATGAAATGATATTTTACTCCAGAAATGTTATAAATGATTTTTAAAGATTCCTTTATAATTTTTCTTGGTTATTTTCAATTAAAATTGGTTTCAAAATGTATTATTTTTTAAAAAATTATTTTCATGAAAGTTTATTTTACTTATGTAATTTTCCATGGTATATTTAAAAATAATTCTACATTTAACATTATATCCTTTGATATAATTTATTCATTACTAGGGATATCAACCAAGGATTACATTCTCATTATTTATCTAAATGTTTTGTGTGTATGACATCAAGATGCATTTGAAACTCAGTTATATTCCATGGGTTATACCATTATATTGATCGTATGAAATAATATTTTTTTAATGGGTTATTATATGTTGAGATGATTAAATTATTATGAAACCTGTCTATTTTCTATAGGTTATGATTTGATTAAATATTTATGGAACCGTTTTCATTTCGTGGGTTATGATATGATTAATGTCTTATGATCTTGTGGCATATATATTTATGATTTTTATTATGTAATGGTGGTAAAATTGTAACCATTAATGGTGGTTATGTCATGAATAAATATCTTTGGTACCTATTTATCCCTATAATAAATTGGGTAATGATTTATATCTCATGAGATAGATAGGAATGGAATAGGGAGTGAACTGAGTTCACCAAGGGACTTTTTCGAATATGATAGTATTAAAAATGAACCTTAAATACTAGGATGGTTTGGGGATTGAAATAATTCCATTATGAGGATATGGATTCTTCTAGGGATGGTGGATTTTCACTCCATTGAGGTATAACCGGCCATATAATTCCCTTATTAGTTTTGTAAATGGGAATTGATGACTATAGTAATTGTTTTCTATATTTATGTGTGTGTAAAAATTATATGTCTCACTCAAATGTTATGATATTATTGATTAGGTCCTTATATTATCTTATTATTCATGTCTAAAAAAAATTAATATTTATTTCATGACTCATTATTTTGATCCTTAATAAATAGCGTATGGTTTTCAAATATTATGATAATTTTCTAATACCATTGTGTTCATGTTAGGATTATATATCTCCTTTGTTAACCCTTATTGATAATCTAAGATCACTATATCTTATGTTTCTTTTACCTAGGTTATGAAGAAATTTTTAAGTATGATTAATGAATGTAAAGTTCTTTATGGGAGATATTGAATATATTTCATGAATTAAGATATTTGTGTTCCATGTCACCAAAGACACTAAACTATTATAGTCCACATGCCTTTGTTTGAATAAAATAATGAATGTTGTTCTAAAAATATGCAATAAACTTATATTAGAATCCCAGGGATCTATACATATATTTTATTATTATGGTGGAATATCTATATTATACTCTACCTTCTTTTGTTACTAAATTGAATACATTTTTTACAATATGGTTGGTTTATCACCTGCATGACAAAGATACATATTTTTTCTTTATTTCCTTCAAACCTGGTCAAATAAATATTATTATTGTTAACTATTATGATAAATTTTATAATATAAATAATTTTATGTTTTCAATTAATATAAAGACATAATATTAAATAAGATGAAACTAGTTCATTTCGTTAGGTAAAAATTACTAAATGAACTAACCACATAACGCTAAAAAATTTCTATGTGAATCAAACCTATAATGGAACAAAAAAATGGATATTTGGGACAATTCAAATTTTTAGAATAAAATTAATATCATTTAATTTTACATCTCTTTTTGTATTCTCATTTGGAAAGAGATTCTGTTGTTATACAAAATTGACCTATACAAGGTAGCCTAAAATAACAACTCTCCAAAAAGTGAAATAAAACATTATATCTCATTGAGAAAGTTATAAATAAATAAAAAATTATAATAAATCATATACAGAGAGAAAATGCTCAAAATTTAGTAATTAATTGATCTAATTTTATTATTTGGGATATTAAGTGAAATTACAAAGTACTTATTTAATATAATGTAAGGGACACCTCTGAACCACACTTCTAATTTCGGTTAGGACCTTTTATAACGAACTGCTATTTTTAATAATATTTTGTTTCCTAAAAATGTATATTTTATTATGCCACATTCAATAAAAATACCCAAGTACAAATTGAAATATGATTATCAGACTGTTAGTGTAAATCACCGCTCAGGCAATGTTATCAGAGCCACCCCGAGGGTCTATCATCATCGTACACCTTACCCTTCTGTCGTATGAGGAAGTTATAAGGGTTTATATAACAAGGTATTATTTACTTTTTATTTTATTCATTTTTATAAAGAAAATACGCATTCCATCAATTCCGTCCTGAGAATAGTATTTCATAAAAATATGATGAATTTAGTAATAATATTTTTATCGTAAAATGGAATTTTTCATAAATATATTAATTTTTATATTAAACTATGGTTTTATTAATAATTTTTTAGAGAAATACTATGATAAAAATACTACATTAATTATAAAGGACTATTATATCTATTTCGTATTGTTTTACTCTATAAATGATTAAGTAATCATTTTGATAAAAATTATACTTTCATATGATAAAATAAAAATTTTATTTTTAATTTCAATTATATAATTTATATATTAATGAAATTTAGGATTAAATAATATTTTAATAAAATATTTTTATTAAATAATATAAATGATAATATAATTCTTATGTAGTCAAATGTAATTTTTATGAAGGATCGAAAACTATTTTTTCCAAAACCCAACAATTTTCAATAAATGGGGGATTTTATTTTAATATTGAAAATTTACATATTTTGATCAAATGAAAATTATTTTTGGAATCATGATGTCAAAATTATCTGATGGTGAATTTTTCAAAATTTTTTGAGATAGTATAGTCATTGGGCAAAAATCAAATAATGTCTTAATATTTAATGTGTTTTATGACATCAAAATAACTCAATAGTGATAAAATAAAATAATATGAAAGAAATCTTAAGAAAAATGCATGTTTTAATTTTAAAATAAAATGATTATATAAATTATTTAGTTTATTTTATAAATCCTTAGGTAATCCTCCAATGCATATAAGATATTTTAAAATTTGTAACATCATTTCTTTGAAAGCGTAACTCACCTCCAAATAAGAAAGTGTAGTATTTTAATATATTATGACTTTATACATATATAATAATGTATACCACTACCCTATTACAGAAACCATTTTAAAAACAAGGGAGGGTTTTTAGTTTGGAATATTTTATTATGTAGTGTCCCAAACCAAAATAATAATCAAATCCTCCTAAAATTCATATTTAAACTCACCCAAGCTCACATTTATATTCACTATATATCTTTAAATATCTACCACTCACTACTAAATGCTCCCTAAATACCTCCCAATGTTCCCCCAAGATCCCAAGAAGCATATCTCAAGCCTTTGGGATCACACATCCATGTAAGGGTTCCTCACTTTCTCTCCTCCTTTCAAATTCGAGCATCTTCTTTGAAAGTGGTTCTTGTAATTTCTAATGGTTATAATGTAATTAATTTATAATCATTACATTAAATTCAATTTTACTTTATTTTAATTAGAGGTCATTTATCCTCCCCCATTTGGACCCTTACCTAAGATGTTACTATGCTAAAACTCCGTAAGGGATTTCTCTCTTCTCATTTCCATTCAACCAGTTCCATTCTATTATGATTCTTAAATTCTATTTTTATATATTATGTTATGATGTTACATGATCCCCTTACTATCCAATTGATTTATAAATTATGATTGTTTAATTTTACCCTCATTAAGCCCCCCTATGATCCTTTAAGTACACGTGTTACATTGTTGAAATTCCATAAGGGTTCCTTCCTTTCTAAATTTTCTCTATGTTTCCTTATATTGTTACACAATTGTATTTAAAATTAAAAATAATGGGGTATGTTTTCCCACCCCCCTCATGCAACCATTATTTTTTTATTTGATGATAGACCTATTTCTGTCTCATTATTCTTTTTCGTGTACACCAGTGACCATGCCGAAATTCCGTAATGGATTTATCTCTTCTCATTTACATTCAAGAATTTTATTTATATTTAGCCTATAAATTCCATTTCATATGTTGGGATATTATGCTACAAGATCCCCACACTATCATTTTCATGTATAAGTTATTATATACCCATTTCTCTCTCATCAGCTTAATTTTATGAATTTTCATATAACGGCATTATACTGCTGAAATCGCACCATGATTTTCCATGCCAAAATCATCATCTAGTAAATACCATGCACATTTTTCAATCGAGGGAATTATCATTTTTAACATATAAATGTTTATATAGGAATTTTATTTATGTAATCCACATTCCTTGATCGTGTAATAAATGATGATTTTTAATCAATCAATATTATATTTTCTATGTGGCAGACATAAGAATGAGATTGAAATTATTATGAATGGTGAACCCTGAGAGTGCTCCAATGCATTGAGTAATGATTAGTATCCTAATACACCATGTGAAATGAAAATTTACTCATGATTATTCATGTGATGTGAGGGTTTACCCATGCTAATTCATCTGCTATTAGGGATTACTCATTATAATCCATCTGTAATAATACTTGTCTCATGCGAATATCATATTGTATGTTGTCACCACATTCACTTATTTTAAATATCATCCTATATCATGCCTCTATGTTCATGTTTATTTTGTGATCCATTGATATACCTATTGACTAACATGTATTGTATTACTTATGTTATTCCATGTTTATTCCCTTATTCGGATTTATATATCACCCTTTTCTTAGGTATATTCTCATTATATTACATGAGATACTATGTATGAAGGAATGGTTGGGTCATGTAAAAGATGTTTTCAATAAAGATGTGTATTTCTTGTTTTAAGTTGTTATGTAATTTTCTTAATCCCCAAATGCACTATACCTATTTATATTATGAGTTTTATTAAGTAAAAGTTTATGTAATAAATCGTATTTAAATATTAAATAAATTCAATGTTTTTTATATTTGGTATCAGAGGATAGGTTTAGTTATTTCAGATATTATGACTAGAATCCTATAGTAAAATCCATAGGGATAAGACTAAGTTTATTAAAATAATCCATAAATTTTGCTGAGTATAAAGTAAGTGGTTTATCAAGAAAATCCATCATTTTCGGGATAAGAACTAGTAGTGATGGCTCTTTCATATATTTATCTAGGGGTAAAACCCAAAAACACCGCATTGAGCTAGGCTCGAATGGGAACTGGTGCATGAAAACGGGTATTTATGTAACCAAGGTTCAACACTCCTTGGGGATATGCTTTGGTAAACTCGTAATATCATTAAAAATCATTAATAAGGGAACATAAAGATTCCCCTTAGAATATATTTTAAGAAGTAGATCATGGATAACCTAGATTTAAATATAGGGTATCACAAGTTAGGACACACTATACAAGTTCATCCTTCAATGTCTATTGTTTTTTGTTTTATATTATTATTATCTAAGTAATCAAAACCCCTAATTTTGAAATATAGGGTATCAGAAGTATGAGGAATCCAATACCTCTAGAATTGTGTGATTCTATCAATTATCAAGTACTGTCTATTGGAGAATATTGCACTCTTAACTATCTTACCATGCTATGCATGTGAAGTACCATCAGGGACTTTTCAAATTCATCCCTTTACTTCAAAATGATGAAGCATTAATCAATTTTCTAGATTATACAAAATAGGTAGGCCTCCGAGAATCCTATATGTATCAAATTATAGATTTTTTTCTTTAAGTAAATACCAAAACCGATATACAAAAACCCTATTTTGGAATTTTTAAAGATGCATCAGTAAGACTTTTTATAAAAAACATGTTCAATAAGATTTTTAAAAATTATATTTAAAAAATACCTTTTTAATGACTTATCGGTTCTTCTATAGATATAATTCAATATGCATGAGGTATTTTTGGGGAAAGGATGTAGAATATTTTAAAAAAAATTTGAGGTACCATTATGATGCATGAATGCTTTCAAATTAAAGAAAATGCTAATAAGAAATACTGAAGACCTCTTTGAAAAATGAAGTAGAAGTACCCTTACATGTTTTCACTTTAGTTTGTAAAATGAAATTTCATGGATGAAATTTCTTAATGGGGTAATAATGTAATGACCCAAACTTTTAAATAATATCTTTCTTCATGAAAATGTATGTTTTACTGTGTCACACTCCTTAAAATTATAAAAGTATAAATTGAAATGTTACTATTAGTTTTTGACCACTATATGACTGTTGGTAAATTTTGACGAATTATCAATACAACTATTGGAGATAATAATAAATTTAATTTTATAATTATTATTTACAATTTTAAATATAAATGGAAAATTAATTCTGAAAGAAGCGTCGATGGACATTACTAGATGAATTGTTCTAAATGAATCCAATTTTTTTAAGCTCGGGAAGGAGGTATCATCATTGGGATTTTCTCTAGACCAAGCTCAAGATGATCTTTAATATGTCAATCTATAATGAAATCACCTATGGGAGAATTCCATGTTTGTGGAAATAACCACTCGGGCGATTTTATCAGAGCCACCCCAAGAGTTTATCACTATTGCAGACCTTACACATAGGTTATATGTGGGTTTTATAAGGGGTTATATAACATGATATTAGTTACTTATTGTGTAATTAATTTTCATAAATAATATTCTTATTCTATAAATTCTTTTCTAATATGTGTCTGTCTTAAAAATATGATGAATTGGATTAATTTATTTTTCAGGTAAAGTGGTAATTTTTTATTAATATATAAATTATTATATTAAAATAAGGTTTTAATAATGATGTTATTTTAAATAAATAGTCTTATAAAGAAAATCATTTAATTATAAATTATTATTATATCTATTCATTATTGTATTTACTCTATAAATGATGAAGTAATTAGTTTGATAATTATTATATTTTTATTTAATAAAAGATAAATTGTATTTTTAATTTCAATTATGGAATTTATATTAATTAATTCATGAATTTTTTGAATAAATAATATTTTAATAAAATATTATTACTAAATAATATAAATGATCGTATTATTTTTAATAAGTCAAATGTAATTTTTATTATGTTTTGAAAGCTATTTTTTTCAAAACACTTCAATTTTAAATATGTGTTGGTTTTTATTTTAACTGTGAACATTCACATATTTATAAATTTATTTAGATTAAATTAATATAGTTCTTGGAATCATGATAATGAAATTATACAATGGTTAATTTTTTATAATTTTCTAAGACAGTCAAATTTTTGGAAAAAATTTAACACAGTAAAAATATATAATGTGTTTTATAACAACATAATGACCCAATAGTGATGTAATAAAATAGTATAAGAGGGATATTTGGACAAATAAAAGTTTCACCTTTAAAATATTTTGATTTTATATATTTAGGTTTATTTTATAAAGCCATAGTGAATCCTCGAAGACTTATAAAATATTTAATGATTTTTAAATCATTTCCTTGAAAGTGTGACTCACCTCCACATATGCAAGGAAAATATTTCAATATATTCAGAACATAGACTTATATAATAATTTTTACCACTACCAATTTCCAAAAACAATGGAAAAAACCATGGTATGGTTTCTAATTTTGAATATTTTATTCTGTAGTGTCCAAAACACAAATAATAATGAAATCACCCTCCATTCCTATATAAACCCAACCAATATCCCATTTCATTTCTCTAATGATCTCTAATTCTTTAAACAAACTCTCATATACACTCCAAATAACCCTCCCAGGGTTCCCCCAAGCTTTTAAGAAGCCTCTCCCAAGCCTTTGGGATCACACATCCAAGTAAGGGAACCTCACTTTCAGCTCCTCCTTTCAAATTCAAGAATCATATTTGAAAGTACTTCTGGTAATTTCAAATGGATATAATTTCAATATTTTAAAATCATTTAATTATTATAAATTTCATTTTATTCTAATGAGGGTGAATTTATCCTCTCCCATTTGTACCCTAACCTTAAGTCGTTACTATGCTGAAATTTCCTAATGGATTTCTCTCTTCACATTTCCATTCAAGAACTCCTTTTATATTATGATTCTTAAATTCCATTTTATATATTGGTTAATGATTTTACATGATCCCCATATATTCCAATTAGTTTATAAATTATTATAGTTTCCCTTAACTCTCATTAATACCCCCTATGATCCTTTAAGTATACCCACTACTATGCCAAAATTTATGTAAGGGTTCCTTCATTTCTAATTTTTATCCATGTTTCTTTATATTATTATACCCTTTTATTTCCAACTAAAAAATATGTCGTATGTTATCTCACCTCCCTCATACTTCCCTTATAATATTTTATATCATCACACACCCCTTTATCTATCATTAATTCCTCCCTTGTACACCCGTTACCATGCTGAATTTCCGTAAGGGATTTCTCTCTTCTCATTTCCATTCTAGAATTTATTTTATATTATTACTATAAAACCATATAATATGTAGGGATATTGTGTACCATGATCCCCATAATTAATATTTCATGTATACATGATTATAGACCCTTTCTCTCTCATCAACCCATTTTATGATTTTCCATGTGACGTCATTATGCTGCTGAAATTTCACCGTGATTTTCCATGCGAAAATCATCATGTAGTGAATACCATACCCATTCCTCTTTGAAGTGTATTATCCTTTATGAAGATATACTTATTTATAGAGGACATGAATTTATTTATTCCTCATTCTATGATCGTGGAATAAACCATGATGTTGAAGGAATCAGTATTATATGATCTATATGGCATTAATAATTATGAGATTGAAATGATTATAAAGGGGGTGTCCAAATAGCACTCCAATGCATTTGATAATGTTTAGTCTCATGATACTACATGTGAAATGAGGGTTTACTCATGTTAATTCATGTTCAATGAGGGTTTAATCATGTTAATTCATGTGCAATAAGGGTTTACTTGTGCTAATCAATGTGCAATGAGCATTGGCTCAAGCTCATATCATGTTGTATGGTGTTCCCCATTTCCATGTTATAAATATCATGTTATATAATGCCTTTATTTTATTGATTTTTTTCTCCATTTATATTCGTATTGACTAACATGTATTGTATTTCTCATGTCATTCCATGTTTATTCCCTTACTTGGATTTATAGCTCACCCTTTTCTTATTTATCTCCTAAAGTTATCTCATTCAATGCAATGTACGAAAGAATGTTGTGGTAATGCAAAATATGTTTTCAATAAATATGTGTATTTCATGTTATTAGTTGTTATTTAATGTTACATAGGCCAAAATACTCAATACCTATCGATCTTATGAGTTGTATTAAGTTAAATTTGATGTAATGAATCATGTTTAAATATGAACAAAAGTACAAGGTTTTTATAACATTCTCCTTATAACCCACTTTCTATCTCTCTATTATTTTATTATATTTATAGAAATTCATTTTATATGTCTTTTAAATATTTACCTACCTTATTTGTCTCTCCATTGACTGGTTAATAATTGAATTAAGCTCATTTCTCAAATACCTTCTTTAAAATCAAACTTCATTAAGGGGAACTTCTATATCCCTATTTCCAATTATGTAATGATAATTTAAAGTATTTATTCAAGTTAATTATTTAATTAATAAAATAATTTTTTTAGGTATAAAAATTAAAGTATTCCTCTAGTTTTCAAAGAAAATGTAACTTTAATTATTTCACAAAATGTATTTATCCAAACCCTTAAGACATTGTTTGGAAAGTTCATTCCTATACCCAATTCTCTACCCTTTCTCATGGAATTTTTCAAAATAAATACAATATTTAGAGATAATTTCTTACATGCATAGATATAAATGTCCAAAATATTTATGTTTTTATATTTTAGGTGTCTTTATAAAATATTATTTCATTATGATATTAGAAAAGATTATGAAACTCATTTATTTCCATGGGTAATAACTACGTTTATGCATTGTGATTGATTTCCATATGTGGAACACATAAAAATGTACAAGTTTTTATGGGTGTACCTAGATAGTGATCTAATTAATTGGGTAATGTTTTTGTCTCATGATATTTATTTTATAGTTTTAGAAAATTAACCTAATCCACAATGGGTCATTTTTCACTTTGGGATGTTGTCTTGGCGACTAGCCTTAGCTTAATCTTTTGTCATGTTTTCTATTGTGCCACATTCCTATGTTGTCATTATATTATGATTACATGTTATTTATTTTATACCCATATGTTATTATCGATGAGTCTTCTCTTTTATGATATCATTTTGTTCCCTTTGACTCCTATTTCATGCTTTATTATCATGATTATTTCCTTACTAGGATTTGTAGTTCATCCCATTATTTTATTCATTCCCCAGGTTATCTTATATATTTATGATATATAAAATTAATTAAGTATCCAATTATAGGGAATTAAATAAATTTTATCTATTTTGGTTAATTTTTTTATGTATTATGAACCCAGTATTCCAAATACATTTGGCCTCATAGCCTTAAAATTATGGATGTTTATATTAAAAATAAGGTAATAATATGAGAAGAATCCATATGTTTTCCTAGAATGTTGGATATTATGATGTGAATTATCATTATTAGTAATATTCCCTTATAAATTTGCAAGTTATCTTCTTAAATCACTGAACAATTCTTTTCACATAGCCAAAATCAATGAAATCTACCTTAAAACTCTCCTCAGTAGCCTCCATGTGGCATGCCTTGATTTTCATCACCTTCACCATAGTTTACTTTAGAAACTAAACTATAACCCAATGAAATACCCCACATTGATATTGAATTACTAATCTAGTTGGATGGTTCTTAAAATCTACTCATATCCTATTAATTATTCTTCAAATCTAAATATGTTTCTAGATTTACCGTCATCATGGAGCATTGATCATGTGATTGACTTTAGATAGGTATTCAAAAACGGTATTCCCCCTTATAAAACAACATAACATAGATATAAATCAATGTTAATTGAAAATAATCAATTTAAAGTTAAAATTTCAAACTCCCATCATAAAATAAAACCAAAATATTATTTGAATTAAATTTCACAAAAATAAATGCAAGGTAACTGTTCTAAACAACTTAAAAATTAAAATACTGAAATTTTAATCAATAAAGAAAAAGAAGACCCATTTTTCTAGTAATATTCAAAGTGTAACAATTAATACCAAATATCAAAAAATATTCAGTCATTTCTCATTAAAATGTATATTTTAGAATTATAAACCTCAAAAAAATCAAAGTTTTGATAAGGAAAAATGTAACCTAATTAGGTAATATTGAATTTCTCTAAACTTAGAAAATTTCTAGTCTTTAAGAAATCCATTTTTCAGTATTTTTGAAAGAAAAAATGTATTAATATTGAAATATTTAACAACTATAAATAATTATATTTTATAAATATTTCCCGCATAAACCATCACATGTAGTTAATGTTACTACCCTAATGAAATGAAATAGTTTAACCACAAATTTTATTTCCATTTTTTATAAAAAAAATTGAGATTGAATTTTTAAAATGAATTAATCACACTTTAATCTTCATATAACTAGAAATTTAAAAATCATATTTTCCTCTAGTTGAATATATACAAATATAAATTAACTTCTCATAAATATTTAGAAAAACCATTGGATGGGTAAGATTGAAAATATACTATTGGAATAAATCACTCATCTAATAGTGAATGAAAAAGAGAGAGAGATAGTTCAACCAGGATTAGTATTTTCACTTTATATCCTATTTTTATGTAAATATTATGAGTTTGATTTGAATAATAAATCTCAATTCCACTGAAAATTATAAAATATTCTCCCAAAATATTACTAAAGTATCGTTGTTTCAATATATATAATAAAATAATTTTCCTAATTATATTCATATAGTAAAATAGATAATCCTCCTAAAATTTTCTAGGAAACAATTCAATATTTATAAAAGATGTCACCCACTAAATATGATAATGTCATCCTTGAAAATAATCATTTTAGAAATATATTAGGGGTTTCTAGGGTGTAAAAATTTGAAGTACATTTCACCAAAATGAAAGACTATTCCCCTTACATAAAACCAAACACTGTCCCCAATATTGAATCCTAAGGTGTAAGAATAATTAAAAATGTCCGGTTCAAAATATATTTGATAATGTGATAGTGATAAGTGATGTAAATGATCAAAGGAAGGATAAAAAAACATACCAATATAATTTTTATTGCAAGAAACAATTTAATGAATTTAAATCTACAAACAATAATCCATATTTGAAAAAGAAAATGTAAATAACTGATATTAAAAAAATACTCACTTGTGAATAATATTTATGTGTTGGAGTTTAGATAAGGGAATTTTCCTTTTTTCATGAGAAATATCCATGGTTATACATGTTAATTCCCTTAAAATTTTAAACAAGTCAACATTAGATTTAAAATAATTTAATTTCAAAAATAAAAGAAACCAATTGTTACGGAAGATGGATTTTGATATATGTGATTGAACATGTGGAACCTTTTGGAAAAGAATGTCAATTGAAAATTATTATGGTAAGTTTTATAGCACATTCACCTAATTACCTCAACATGGTTTCATGACTAGTTGTATGGTCACTTGAGCTAATGGTAGCTTAATCCCCTCATGCAACATGTCCATTTCCTTATATGGTTAATTAAAGATAGAAACAGTCAGTTGATTTTTTCTCTTTTGGTTGTTTTATGTATATATCAACTTCCTACATGGAGTTTTCTTTACATAGAATGTTTATATACTGCATGGTATATTTTTCATTATCACTCCACCTCTCTAAGTGTAAGGTCCATCCTTTTTTCTTTACTCAACACATTTCTTCTGGTGTATCTTTTGGTAAGTCCATCCCTCTTTTTACATATTAATGACTCTTCTAGTATATCAAAAAATCCCAAGTAAACTTATATTCATGGTTTATCCACTCTTCATTCAGTTGATCCAACACTACCAAAATTCTACATAGCAACTCACCATGATTGATCATTTTTCTTGGGTTTGATTGACCAAATTAACATTAATTTATCTAATAATTAGTTGATATTAGTCATTCATTCAATTGAGGGTAGGCATGGACAGTGGGAATAACAACCTTTGGTTGGTAACACAATTGAGTTAGATAATTTTATTTGTAAATAAAATTATTATTAAAAATTTAATACTATCTATTTCCTTCCATGAAACACTAATTTTAGATTCTTCATCCAAACATACCTCTATAATACAACCATGATCATTTTATGGACTTTATTTATTCGTGATTAATATTTCAGATTCACTAGTTTATGGCTAATTAGCCTCTCTTACAATTTCAGAAACACTGACATCCCTCAATGTGTTCTGAAATACCTCTATCATTTCAGGAGTGAAATTTTTTTCCATTATTGTTTCTATCTGTAGAATCCCACCAAAAGGAAAAAATATCAATTAAAATAACATATACTAATCACTAAGATGACTACTAGTATTCTTTACTCCCCCCCCCCAACTTTTGGAATTCAAGGATTTGGATATGGTTGAAAGAAGTGTCACAGCCTGCTTTAATTTGTCCAGTATAGTTTTTCAAAAATAAAACTCAGGAGACTCACACATGATGGAGTAAAATTCATATCCCATGAAATATCATTCATAAAATTCACTTAATTCAAACTAAGTAAAACTTTAATAAACATTTTGATGATTAAAAAGGATAAAAACAAACACTGTGGGAGAGATATTATCTTGAAATAAGACCTTTTTCAATTTACACCCATCATGTTCCTCAATAGGTTTCAAAATAAATTTTTTTTTAAACATTATAAACTTCTAAATAATCGATTTCATATTTAAAACTATCATTAATATATTCATAGAATTTATGATCAAGGAGTTTAGACCCTTACTCCAGACTGGATGCTAGGGAAGGAATTCCCTCTTCAATGGGTGGAGGAGTGGGTGGAAGAAAACCATGGTTGGTACACTTATTTGGATGGGAACACATTTTTTATATAACCTATAATAGAAAAGAAAAAATCAAACCTAACCACAATTATTTCACAATCATCTATAATTGAGGTAACCAAAAAAATAGATTTTCATTACTCAGTTTAAGGTAGAAACAAATTACCTATAAACTCAACTGAGAAAACATTTCAGTAACCACAACCAATTTCTATCTAACCTTAGGATTGGATTTCGGGAAAATAAGAAACTCTTCAAAAAAATATATCCTGGAGGGTCAATTTTCCTTTTTATAAATCTATGACTATAGAAAAAGTAGTTAATAAAATTAAATGTAAGATAATTAGAACTTTTTCAACACACTCTATTTGAATAATTAGAAAACCAGAGGTCAAAGAAATATTCCATACCATAACTATTATATTATCCACCCATCAAAATTGTTTACTGATTGATCAATCATCTAATTAAATTAAAAAAACATAGGTTACAAATCTATGAGATTTAGTTTTATCAATATGGATTAAGGAATTAAATTGTTATTAGAACCCAAGTCATGGAATAAATTTAGTTTCCCAAGTTCTATTATTCTTTATTGAATAGAAAAACTAGAATGGTCTTTTTATATTAATGTAATATTCAACATATGGATAAAAGTAGGTTATTTAGTAATATTTATTGTTTCTAAGAATTTATAATCTCTTTTACTATCCAAAAACCTCTAGAAATTTTCAACATAATATGGAATCATGTTCAATGATTCCTCAATGAGTATAAGAATGCTAAGGGATCTAAAATATTGATGTAATTTCAAATAGTTTGGTTGAGAATTATGTTAAAAATGTTAAAGGGAATGAAAGGGGAATAATTTGGAATAATTGGTTGATTTATAACCTTATCCTAAATCCCATTATTAATCTTACCTTCCTATATTATTTCACTTTCCATTTCCCTTGGTTCCATTTCTTTTTCATGTATTGGGATTTTAATTTCTTTAATTTGGTTCCTACTATATAGATATCTTGGTGTATAATTTTCAAAATTTCGGTTCTCAGGTTCACATTGTCTAATCCTCACTGGGTTTCCCTAAAACTATTTCTAAAATTTTCAATCCAATTCTAGTGGGGAAATTCATCACATTTTATGTTTGATTAAGTTTATTTGTGATAGGAAGCATTCCCTTCCCTCTACCTCCAAAAACCATTTCCATTTGACTAATTTTTTTGAAAATTGGAAATTGTAGACTAATGGGAGAAATTTTTTAATATCATTTACCTAACTAATCCCTATAAATAAATTTTATAATTTTATGGTACATCAATTTTTTAAAATATATTCATTGGTGTATTAGAGTACCCAAGGGTGGTAGTAGGTTTTTTCATCACCCCTTTGTCACTCTAAGATAGGTTTTGGTGGTGTTTATATATAGTATTGTGCTGATTTAAAGAAGGATTATTGTTTATTTTTTTTCATATACCTATAATCTACAAATATTAAAATCTATCCTTGTTCAAAAGTTAGATCAATGTTGCAATAATAGTTTTTGGTGTGACCATACATCCAATAGTGATTATACAATTCTATATCTGAGTTTATAGTGATAAATACAACATCCTAATGAATTTTTCATTCCTATTAATTATTATACCCCTAGAGAACTTATCTTTTGACCATTAAGCTAGTTTATCAAAAAAAGTAGCTCCATGGATATCTTTTTTGAGAAATCAACACCACATGATTGATCCAAAAATCACAATTATAAAGTGTTATACAATTATTGAAAGTTTCTATCAGAAGGTGGGGGATATGTTGGTAATTAAGAAATTTATTAATTAAATCTGTGAATATATATCACCTTTCATAGAATATCTCTCTATTATCCAGTAAAAAGCTTCTAATCTTGTGCCAAACAACAATGGTGGTATTCCTAGGATAAAATTTGTTATCAAATGTGTTGAAAATTTATTCTGAAGTGTCAAATAGTTATTTATATAGATTTTGGAAGAAGAACTTATACCTATTGTTTATGTATAAAAGGAAATACTCATAATATTCTCCTCGTCATATAGACATGGGATGCATAATTATTTCCCAATACTAGAATAATATCTTATAAAATATAACTAATCCTCAGTGGGGTGGCCCTTAAAAGAGGGCAGCCTGTATAGGTAAAAAAAATCACTTTATAGTCCCTTAAACTAAGAGTTCACCTTATGAATGAAATATTTATAGACATAGCTAGAAATTAGAAGTCTCTTATTATAGGCCACTTGAGTACTTGATTTATAGGTAGTGGTAGATTCAGGTTTAGATTTATATTTTCAATTCATTCAATTTTTAGGTTATCTATTACTGTTTTTATTTTATTTTTAATAGATGAGCCATGTTTTTTAATTATCAAAATAAAAGGATTATGTTTAAGATCTAGAATCCCTATTGTATATGAACTATTATTTAAAATATGTTCAAAATAGCACACATTAGTGATTATAATGTAGATTCCCATATTTTCAGTTATGAGAATAATTTCATATTTTGAAATTTTAAAAGTTATTTAAAACATATTTATTATATTTATTTATTTATATATTTATTTGTGTTGCTTTGTATGTTTGTTTTTGAATTTTTTACACATTTCCCTCCCTAAAAGAGATTTTAAAAAAAATTGGTTCCATAAGGTCATTGAATATAAAAAAATCAAATTTATTGTTTATAACCTATTGAAAATAAGTAATATAATTTTTATATTTGAACCATAGAAACAAAAACGTTTGACACCAAAAAATATATCCCAAACAAAATAAAAATAAAAAAAAACAAATATAATGAAAAATTAATTTTTTAATTATGGAAATAGTGGTGACAACAACAAAATATAGGGTGTTCAAATAGTTGATTGATAAAGGGGAACTAGGAAATAATTTATCGAAATGGACATTACACTTGTAAGAAATTAATCATAAAAGTGTTGAATATGTGAATAAAGTGAATCAAAACAAATATCTATAATAATTTGGTCAATCATACCAGTGAAATCGTACAATAATAGTTACATCTAATAGAATACAAGATTTGGATTCTTCTTCATAGTGAATAGTAGACCACAACATTTTCCTTTTAGTGTTTTGGTTGTCATTTAAAAGTAAAAAAAATATCATAACTTTTTTCCTAAAGGTGCTCAGATAGTAGTGATAAGATGCTAATGAAGAAGATAAGAGGAGCCTCTAGATAAAAATAACAATAAACATAAATTATTTGAACTATTGTAATAAAAATATTTTAAATGTTTTTCAATTCATCAAATCAAATTCCCCTTAAATAAAGTACTCATTATTGGAGAAAAAAGGAATTTTTATCAAAAAAATAATTTCAATGTAGTATATATATAAATATAAAGAGAAGTGGAAGATTTACTTATGATTTTTTATCATTATTCTAACTCTATATCCACTAAATCTATCTTTGAATATGATCTCGCCTTTGGTCTTTCTACATTTTCATTCATTTTCTTCCACCCAGTGTGTGAATAATCACCATTCATTCTCTCCCCGTCTAAATTCATAGATCCACTTCTTGAATAATGCACCAATTCCTTTATTAGAACAACCACCAATTACATAATCCTTATACCTCACATCAACATCACCAACTTGGTGTGACTTGATGTTTCTCACCTTCCTAATAGGTGACATTATTAACTATAAACTAAACCAATGAACTCTCCCATTGTCTCATGACATTTTCAATAAGTTTTATGGTTCATCCAAACTCATATTATCCTCTTGATTATTCTATTAATCTCCAAACATTTCTATAACCACTGCCATTATCAATTTTGGCAATTAACATACCATCAAAGATGAATTTAGAATTTATAGTTTTGGGCACCACACATTTCAAAATCATATTTTAACCCTTGTACATCTTCTAAGGTCCTTATAATACTCTTATGAGTGTTATTAATGACCTTTACATACACCTAGGACCTCATTATATTCCTTTACCTAGCTCTTGAGAATGGGCCTGACCTTTTTGTAGTTAATCAAAAAATTATTAGACCATTAGACACCTAAAGCAGACATAATTCAATGTTAGGTGAAAATAGTAAATTCAAAGATTAAATTAACAACTCCCACTATAGAAAAAATCAAAATATTATTTCAATTAATGTTCACTCAAATATATGAAAAAAAAACTATTATTTAATAATATGAAAATTTAACTAAAGAAATTTTAATCATTAAAACACCCTAACACAAATTTTCATAGAAATATTCAAATATTAAACAATTTGAACCACAAATAAACAAATATTAAATCATTTCTCATTAAACTTTCATCTTATACATTCAAACCCTCTGAATATTAACATTTTCAATGTGAAAAAATGAACACAAATAAGGACACACTAGAATTGATGGGAACTACATGGGTTTAATAGAGAAATATTATTATTTATCTTAGTTTTTACATAGATAAGGTATAACTATTTGGAAAAAGTAATTTAGGCCCCCCTATGATCTGAAATAAGGGCCTTAAGCATACCAAAGAAAATAATTCAAGATAATATTTATTTTGAGTTAAATACCTATGTTTATAAATACATTATGATTGATTGTACATTTTTTAAATTCAATAATGTAATGGAAATTAAAATTAAAATAATTAAATGATCATAAATGAGTTATATATTTTCGAGTTTACGAATTATTTATTTTTTGTTTTTAAATATGGCTAGTTAAAGGCGTATATGTTTGTTTTAGGTTAGGGAGATATAGTAGGATACTCTACTAAATCATTAGAGAGATGGTGTCATAGAGGAAGTAATTATGTCAATTTTGGTGTCAATGTTTACAAAAAGTGATGTGTTTGCCCCTAATCTGGTGACATAGAGGTGGTTAGTGAATATTAGTATTACATTTAGTTTTATCCATGAAAGGAAGAAATATGTGAATGTTTTTTATATTATTTTTTTGATGGGATATTCTTATAGGTGGTGTATTTTATTGTTAGTATGTTTGATGGGATTATAAAATCTTAGGAGGATTTTTAGTAGTAGTTCTTTGCTATGATTATTTCCTCAACATTGGAGGAAACGAGGTGGAAGTTGTTTCTCTCACTCTATCAGGATATATTGATTTTCAGGAAGATTTAGGTATGGTTTATGAATCTTCTTATCTATAATCTCAACATTCTTCATAATTAGAAGGCTGTGTCTTGATACTTTTAGGGGTGTAAAATCTCGAAGCATAACACTAGGTCACCCCATTAATATTACAAACATAGAATGAGGTGCTAGAAAATGTGGAGTTACTGGAGAAGACACTAGAATAAGTTGGTTAATATTGATGGGGGATCCCTAAAAACATCTCAATTGTAAGGATCTAGATGGAGGTTCTCATTTTTCTATCTATTCATGGTGTCAAATAGAGGGGAGTCGGTCCCAACATTATAATTCTAACTTCTCTAGAGTTATTTTTTCCCAAATCTCTACCAGGAGTTTTATTATAATGTGTTTTACTCAAGGGGGTCATATCTAATAGATTTTACTATTATATACTATTCATATTTGTTAGTTCAAGGTAGGTGGTGTGTTCGTTATGCATCCCATTTAGTTTTTAACATTCAGGCATTATCAATAGCAATATGTTTGGCGTGATTTTCCATTGTAGAGAGGATCTAGTTTGGGAAGATAATATCCTATTGTTTTTCCTAACCATTAGGGATATTTGGAAATAATAGTCACGGTGGTGGCCATCATTAGGGATATATAGGATGAGGAGTAAGGCATTTCATGTTTCGCCCCCTCGAGATCCTAGGATTTGGTGTCCATAGATCACTAAAGGTACTATTTTTTATTTTTTACCCCATTTTATAAATTTTTGTTATTTATTGTAAACACACATCTTTATTTATCTTAAATTGGTTAAAGATCTAGAGATTATGGTACATAGTATTATAGTGTTCGTGGTGTTGACTATGCCGGTTGGAGGTCAATTTACCATTCATATAGTGTGTGGGGGTTGTGATTTGATGATGAGTAGACATTAGTTGTTGGGATATTTCTTCTTAGTTTGAATATAGAAATATTATACCATCCTAATTAAGAATTGGTTGTATCTTATTCATTTTATTATCGATTACTTCATCAAGAGAGTTATATTATTTAATTTTGAATGTGATAATACACTGTTTGTAGGTAAGAAATATTATTGGATGGATCAGAGGATCTTGGAGTGCATCTCTTCTTAGTTAGTTGAGTTGACGCAACATTCAATTGAACATTTTTTTGTGTTGTTTCTAAATGTTATATAGTCTCTCCCAAATGTATTCCCTAAATATATATCAATGCTACCCCCTTAATGTGACATCCTATTTGAGATTGAGTTATAGATTGATGTCTATATGATTACCATGTCCCATTATCATGTAGATATTTCTTGGTTATAGTGGCTAAGAATTTATATTAATAACCTATTATAAAAGGGTTATATATTCCCTAATATATCACCTATTATTCAAGATAAACATGTTAGGTAAAAAATGAGAGAGCGGTGGAGTAGATTGCAGTTCAAAAATGAAACTGAATTTTTGTCACCCACTAAGATATTCAATTTATAGGATGATATGATATTTTAATAAACTCACAATATATCAATGATTAAAAAAATGTTTAAATACAGTATAAATATAAGAATTTCTAAATTAAACATCCTTCTAAAAAGGTATATACGTGTAATGAAAAGTAAAAAATCGATAAAATTGTAAAAATGATACATTAAGTATATATTACTATCCATAAAAGGATATTATCACCAACTCATTCCAATCAATGAAATTTTTCTATTTCATTCTTTGTGGAATGAGAATAAACAACATAATCAATGATTCACTATAGTTTCCATGACTATGAACATGTCGGGCAGTATTTTATCCTATTGTCCCCAGAATCCCTCAACTTCAACCTATTTGAAGGTAGCTCTATCTTCCAAACATAGAATTCCTCAATAAAAACTAATTAGAAACCACTAACTTCCACACATAATAAAATCATTGAAACAAATTTTGCAACGAAAACCTCAGGGAATCCCTTGACCACAAAAAATCATAAAGAATAATACATTGGTAATTTTTAAGATCTTTACAATGAAATCCTTACTAGATGAAACATTTATCAAAACACTCAAAATAAACACCATGAAGATTCACAACAATAAAACAATCAACCAGATCTATATCTCTTAATTTCTCATTTTTTATGCTATTTGAGTTTGGGAATCTAATTAAATATGATATTGTAACTAACAGTGATATTTGAAATATAAATTATTCAGGATGATTTTTAATTGTCCTGAATGATTATTCATCATCTTCTTATAAACTAAATTTTTCATCCTAACTTTAGAAGATGAAATTTTCATACTGTTGTACAGAATTTTTATCTGGTGAATATTAATATGTCACAAAAACTTGATTCTCTGTATTTTATAATTTTATCCTGACGTTCTAAAAATGTTACAAAAAATTTATTCTACATGAAAAAAATCCTAAAACATAACTTAAAATTATTTAAATTTATTATTAAGTGTATTGGGAGTTTTGGAAAATAAATAAAATGTGTTTTGGACTTAACAATCTCTCCGTTTTTGTAAAACACGTGATATGTAATAAAAATTGAATGTTGGGATGAATTTTAAATAAACACTCCCTCTATTTTACATAGAAATAAATTTCTTCTCTTTTCCTCATAATATTTGAAAGAAAATTATTATTTATAATAAAGATAAGTAAAATAAATATCTTCCTTTTATAAAATGAATAAAATATTTTTATATTCAATGTTTACTCCCACTCTTACTAAATAAAATATAACCCCCCTTGTAAAAAGTTAAAACTTGTATAAGTTTTCTTATGTTTCTCCGAATTGTTTTTCAAAAATTCTCCCCAAAAATATAAATGTGTTTTTTCTGAAAAATATACCCCACCATAGTGTTAAAATATATATTGAAAAATTAAAACATTATACAAGAGAAAAAATAAAATTAATTTATTAAACACATTCCCTATTTATATTCATTTCTACCCTGTGAGTCTATGATAAATTCATATGGAGAATAAAAAATTTCTGTTATTTTTGAATTAAAATAATTAAATTAATTCATGAATAAATTGAACTCACTATAAGATTAAAAATATTGAACCTTATAGAATCTATATTCTAATAAAATTGGATGATCCACCTCATTTGGATATTTTTCTATAATCTTTTCAAATTGGAACTTCTTATATTTTATTTTATTAAAGATTGGAACCTATTAAAAGCTAGGGAAATTTTATCTTTTTATAAATAATAATTATTTTAATTTTTAATTTTTTTTATTAGATGTGAATCTAGTGGGATAAAGGCACTTTTTTTAAACCTTAAAAAATTTGAAAATATTTATAAAAAATGTAATAATTCTAAAGGAAAATTCCTACCCCTTGGTTGAAGAGTTCTCCAATGTTATAACATAGGGTAAACAAGAATCCAATTTAAAATAATTTCAAATTGTCCATTCCTAACTTTTTTTAATATATTAGAATATATTATAATTTAATGTTTTAGTGAAAATTTTAGAAATATGATCATTAGTTTTGATAAATTTAGTATTTATATCTCATTTTTTGGTGTGGCCCAATTGGAAATGGTGTGTTATATATAAGTTATTTTTACCTAAGTAATGAGATTGGTTTCATGATAGATAAATATTGCGACTGTTATAAAAAAAATATTATAATTAAAATTGAATCCAATGTCTATAAGTATGTGTTTCTTCCAAAATGCTTGAGAACAATAACTTCCAACTTCTATATACTTATCTTCAATAGTGAAGAGGGAAACTGAGTATTTATTTTTAATAGTAAAAGAATGTAAAGATCCTCCTAGAAAATGAAATATTCAATAAGTACATTTTATATCCATCGTAAACCCCTTAATGAAATCATCTGATTGAAATTTGAGTATACACTTATTTCTAGAGGAATAAAATGGACCTAGATATGTAATTACTTTAAGATAATTAAAAATATGCCTAACCACTTTTAAATAGAATTCCTTTGAAATTTCATGAAATCATCCACATAAACACATTAAAAAAACTCCTAAAAACATATATTAGGTATATTATAATTTTAATTATCCACCTATAATTATTCTTCATCTGTTAATTTCCTAGATTCATAAAGATCATGTTTGATATAAGTTCATATTGGATATATATACTAGATTCAATTTCAAAACCAAAATATTTTAATAAATATATAATTTATTTATGTTGTCCTAAAATATTTCCATTTAATTTTTGAGAAATTTTTAACCCATGGAAAAAGATAAGTTTTCCCATCATGTTTATTTCAAACACATAATATGTTTTGAGAAACCATAAAAAATAATGTTTTTTTTAACCAAAATGGTTTCATTGACATAAAATTGAATGATTGTGTTGTATTTAACAAATTTATTGATCAAACTATTCGGATCACTCATTCAATTATAAAAATTATACTGAAGTGAAAATATGGACAATCTATCATAAAAATATCTTTTGAGTTATTTATGGTTATAGGGTCTTTGGTAAATTTATATTCTTATTCCATAAATTTAACATCTTCTAAATCAGGGGTTTGTTCAACATAAATTTCCTCCTAAACATATCAATTAAGAAAATAAATTTTAACATCTCTTTCAAATCATTTAAAATAAAAATGTGATGTGAAGGTTAATAGGATTCATATAGAGTAAATTTTAGCTACCAGTGAAAAAGCATCTCCATAGTTTATACATTCTTCATTACAATAACCCTTAATAACAAGTCTTGATTTATTCCTTATAATAGTTTCGTTTTCATCACAATATTTTGAAAAATCTATTTTACTCATATTAAATGAATTTATTTATGTTGGTTAACTGGGGTCCAAACATGATTATGTTCTAATTAATTAAGCTCTTATTATATGGAACTTGTATAAATTATATCACCCAAAGAATTAGTTATCATATTATGTTTAATTTTTTATAGTAATGTATTATTATCATACTCATTTCTTCAGTAACATCTTGTTTTAATTGGTTAGATTATATCTCCAATGATATTATTAATGCGATATGTCATTAATATTGACTAGTTTCTTGGTAAAAATGTATTCTAATCCCCATCTATTGATTATACATTTTTCATTGATGTAATTTTCAGATATTGAATGTCCATTAACTTAACTTCTAGTCAATTTTCTACAAATTATTGTTATTAAGATACTAGTAAATAAGCAAAAGATGTTTTAAAACTATCATATGAAGTATTTTCTTCATTATATTTTATAAATGTAAAATGATTAGTATCATCAAATTTTTGATTAATTATTTTGTTAACAACATTAGTTCATTTATAAAAAAACTCTATAAGCCTTACTAATTATAAAATAGCCTAAAAAATACCCTAATCAACAATGGGATAAAATTTATAAATATTATATTTACTATTAAAAATAAATACTTTACATGTAAAATATTTGAAGTATAAAATGTTTTGTTTTCTTCCAGTCTACAACTCAAAATGAGTTTTATTAACAATAAGACATAGTAAAATATGATTTATACTATAGAAAAAAATACTCTTTATTTAAACTAATAAATGTCTTATAATAGAATATTGACTTAGAAAATTTTGATTAATTTCCAAAATAATTTTATTTCTTTGTTCAACTATATTAGTTATTTGAGATGTTCTTAGTGGTGAAATTTTATGATAAATAGATTTTTGACTATAAAAAAACATCAAAATCAGAACTTAAAAATTTTATAACATTAACTCTCTTTATATTAAAAAGATTTAGTTTTTATCATGTTAGTAAAAATAATGAAAACTTTTTGAAATAATAGAAATATCCATTCTTTTCTGTTTGAAAATTGGTATATGTAAATCTAATTTACTCATCAACTAGGATGTACACAAAGGGTTTTCCCCAATACTTCAATGTTTTGTAGGACTAAATGAATTCATGTTCACTAACTATAGTGATCCAAAAGTTGAAATGTCACTAATAGGTTTAAAACTAGAGTTATGTTTCTTCAAAAATTTACAAGGACCACACTCTGTATGAGTTAAACATGAGTTCAAGAAGATACCTAACATGATCGTTCCTATAATATTTAGAAAACGTATAATGGTTGTAGTGAAGTATACATATATACAAAATATAAGGTATATCATCATTTGTACATAAATATGGTGAATTCTAATGTCTATTGTATTTTTGATCAAGTGTGTATAAACTATCATTCATATCAGTAGATAGAAAAAATTTACCTTTGAAATATTAAAAAATACAGTTTTCATTCTCAAGGTTCACAAGGTAACCCTTGTTTCATAGTTTACTAATGATAATAACAATATGATTAAGTCCAAAAATGTAAAAAAAAACATTGAAATTACCATATTTCTAAGAAAATATTCATTAATAATTTTTCTAATTTCACAATGTGTGTTTTAAGGACATGAACATTTACAAATAAAATTCATCTTTAAGTGAGTAAATCCCATATTATGAAATGAATTTATAGAAAACACATGCAGTAATTTGTTTATTTTAGACCGTTATATTCTCTTTAAATGTAAAACACCATTAATAATCATAACCATTGATAATATTGGCATTGTACCATGACCATTAAGATTATTATATTAAGGGTTATAATATAGTTCATTTTACATAGACAAAGGAAGTGATGACCTCTACCAACATGATCATTCCTTATGAAGCCCATTTAATGAAGCATATATTAGAGATACAATTATTATAATTTTCCCTAAATAAGTTTCAACTGATATTTATCAACCTAATCATGAGATAAACCTTTTTGGGATAATTTTAAGCTCATCAACGTCACTTCCCAAACAATGTTCTCTAATCCACCCCATGAAAATATCACCATCACAAACCATACCTTTATGGAATTCACTAGTGTAATTAAGTACAGTATAACTAGTCCCTAGCAGTATGAATTTTTATATTCTCATTTTAATATATCATTTATTATATTTATCATGTTTTTATATTATTATTTCAATTATTATATAATGAATCCGATAAAAATTAAATTTTGATAAGATGAAACACAAATTGTATTTTTGTGAAATATATAATTTAAATAAAGGGACTCATTTTAATGAATTTAGTAATTTTATATATTTTAATAAAACATTAAAATTAAATAATTTATATTAAATATAAATAATAGTATAATTTTATGAAATCAAATGTAATTTTTCTATGGGTGGGAAAACACTTATTATCAGAAAAATTAGTACATTCAATAAATTTATATATTTTATTTAAAATTTTAAATTCTCATATTTAGAGAAGTAATTTGATAAAGTAAATATTATTTTTGAAATCATCATTTCAAAATTATTCAATGGTTAATTTTTCATAATTTTCTAAGATTGACAAATTTTTATGTAAAAATTAAATATGGTATAACTACACTGTATGTATTATGACATCATAAAATCCAAAAAGTGATGTAATACAAACTGTAA
This sequence comes from Viscum album, assembly GCA_963277665.1. NCBI lineage: Eukaryota > Viridiplantae > Streptophyta > Magnoliopsida > Santalales > Viscaceae > Viscum > Viscum album. The sequence goes on from OY728162.1 coordinate 482,338,840, forward strand.
ATAATTTACATGAATTAAAAAAATTATACTTTAAAATAATTTTTTTAAAATTTATTTGATTAATTTTACAAACCATTAATGAATCCTTAAAAACTTATATTGTATTTTATGGTTTTAAAATAATTTTTTTTAACATGACTCACTTACACATCACTGAAGAAATTATTTTAATGTATTTGGTTCTTATAATTATAAAATAATCGAATCCAGCTCTATTTGGAAGAAACCATGTGAAATAAAATTGGGTAGTTTGTGGTTTGTATTCATTTATGATATAGAGATTAAAACCTATGTTTATAAATTAATAAATAATTCTCATATCTTTTTCTATAAAAACCCACTCAAACACTTGCTACCCTTCACTAAAAACCCTTGGAGAAAAAATCTACTTTGACCATACCTCTCTAGAGTCCTCCCAATATTCCCTCGGGCTCCTAAAAAGCTCCTCCCATGCTCTTAGAAGTTCCCTCTCATGGTAAGGGATCCTATCCATATCATCTTTAATCATGAAACTTTGGTGTGTAATGCCGTTTTATTTACAATTGTTCATGTTTTGAGATGTTTTTACAAGTCCTTATTACTATACTTATTATTCTCAAGTAATTAAAGATCCCATTTCTCTTTTATTCACCCCTCATAAAATCTTATATGTACAACTGTTACGTTGCCAAAATTATCCTGTGATTTTCCTTGCCAAACATTTTTATAGTGAATACCTACCTACCTCAATTTACACTCAAGGTTATTTTGTAAGTTATAACTATCCTAAATTTATTATAGATTTACTTTCATTTAACCCTCACTCTTAAATCGTGGGGATAAAATTGATGAAATATATCCTTATGTTGCATGATATATGTGAAAATATTATACATGTACATGATATGAATGCGATAGGTGATCCATGAATGTTATAACCTATAAATTCATTGGGTAAGGTTTTTATATCATGATATTCCATTTATGGTAAATGTTATGTTATCCTAAGAACAATTTGTTATGTTTTCTTTGTGTATTTACTGGATATCAATTTATTATGTCTTGTTTTATTTTGTTTCCACATTCTTATATTGCTTTTATGTTATCATGTTATATCATGCTTCATTGTTCGAAATTATTATTTTCAACCCTCTCATATTTAATATACATGCATATTGGATCACATTTACTACATAAACTTATTCTATTAATTTTTTATCCTATTCCTCAAATGTATAGCTCACCCCTTTCATTTTTTTGTCCCCAGGTTATCCCAAATAGTTTTAGAAAATCCATGGAATATAAGAGCATCTATCAAAGTTTTTAAATAAGTATGTTGTAACCTAGTTTCAATTTAATGTTCTATATGCATAATTTTCAAAATACATTAGGACTCACAATCTTCAAGGGTTTTATTAAGTATATATTGTTTTATTTAGCAAGATTTGTTTGAGAAATTCCATTGTAATTTTCCATCCTTTTATTTTACTTTTACTTAAGATTCAATACTCATCTAATTTCTTCAAAATCATGAAAATATTCCACATCATTTGATGAATCAAATTTTTCATCAATTGAAGAAATTGAATAATTACAATATAATGTATAATTGAGAATGGAATTCAAAGTTAAATTTTTAGTAGATTTAATTCTTACCAAATCAATGTGGAATTTTTCATCCTTAGGAATATTTATATAAGATCCATTAATTTTATGACTCATATCACTATCTTCAGATGAACTATCAAAATTAGTTTCTTCACTAATTATGCTACAAGATTATAATTCCTTCAACTATCCTTTCCTTAAATTTAAGAATATTTTTTTGATTTTATTTATTTCTTATTTAGTATATGACAATCGGGTCTAATAAAACCGAATTTATTAAATTCATAACACATAACAACAAAAGATTTTTTCTTCCCATGTTCTTCACATCTAACTTTTTAAATATTATAGTATAATTTATTATTTATAATAATTTTATTCATACTCATTATTATTTGAGTATATACACTCCCACTATCATCAGAATCACTATTATTACAATTATTATTACATTTCTTCTTAAAGGTGTTCAAAAAGTTATCTCCATTACTAAAAAACAAAAAGTGATATTACTAGAACTAGTCACAAAATAAAATATTTTATTTATATTATATTTATAAAAATATATTTTTAATATACTATCATAATTAAAAATATTTCCAATTAGTTCATTAAGACTTGGCTTAGTAAAATTCTTAGGATCATCAAAAAATAGTTCATTTATACTCCCACTCCTCTGAAAGTATATTGATAATTTTCTCAACCAGCTGATCATCTGAAATATCTTCCTAACCATATAACTGTAAAATATTCACTATATTCATATTCCTTTGATATATTTAAGAAATATATTCTCTAGGAAGAAAAATCATTCTTGCTAATTTTCTTAATGTATAGAACTTATTATTTTTATATCTATGGGTGTTCCGAAGTGTGTAATCTCAAACATCTTCCAAATAAAATTTTGTGTTTCAAAAGAAAATAACTGAATATATATATATTATATGTAATTAAACGTAATAAGGTATTCCATAACTTATAATTATCTTGAAATTTAAGATTCTGATATCTTGAAAATATATAAATGCCCTTCATTGAAATTTTTTATTTTTCATTCAATATAAAATAATTATTCAAGTCAATATTTATAACTAAATTATTTATTCGATCACCCCAATAATTAAAATAATTTTTATAAAAAATTAAAGTATAATACAGACAAAGTATATCAATAGATTGATGTAGTATTCCTTCAATAATAAACAATTCTCAACTACATGATTAATTTAAGGAAACTGATATGTTTATAAAAAATTAATGAAAAATCAAAGAACAATACAATGATTAGACTCAATAATAATGTATTCATTTGATAAAAAATGTTTTCCTAGATAAACTACTATAAAAACATCCAGGGGGGTGAATTGTAGTTCAAAAAAAACTAATTTTTTCTCATGCACTTAGACACTTTGTTAATTAGATTATATAATTTTCTAGTAAAATAAAAATATAAAATATTTTAAAAAAATTAAACCTAATGAAAATATTGATTGTCATATTTTAATCAATTTTTAAAAGAAATTAAGCATAATAGACATTAAAAACATAGAAATTATTAAAAACTATGGATTAAATAAAGAATATAATAATTAAACATTAAAATAATATCATTTCCAAAACCTTCCAATCATCATATGTGTATTATTTTATCATAAATAGTTTTAGGATCAAAAACCTTATCTAGGATTCCCTATAACAATCACTATAATTCTAGTCAATATTTTGTATTTCTATCTATAAAATCCCTTGATGTGAACCTATCTCAAGGAGTCTGTATCTTTCTATTTCTAAATCCCTTGACTTAACCTTTTGTATGGATTCTCTATCTTAAAAAATTGGAAGTCCTTAATCACAACTGATCAAAAACATCTAGCTTCAATACACTACATATCCTTCAACACATTGGTCAAAAAAATATTCCCTCACTAAAGCCTACAACCAAATTGGATAAAAATAATGAATATAAGGTGAAAACGAAATATAATTACAATTAAATTATTTCCAAATGAAACTATTATAAAAACACTCAAAAAGAAATAGTACACTAACCAAAAGAACTCGTATCAAAATGATGTTTCATAAATTCAAAACGATCAATATATTCTCTCTATATTGAGTGAATTTTTTTATTTATTTCCTTCATAAATAATGTATTCATATTTGTTGATGATGTTATAAATATCTCCAATATTCAAAATATTTATTCTTGTGGATCAGTTGTAACTATATAAAAATATTCTTTATCATCTTATAATAAACTCAACATGGATCACAACCTTCGGATGAATTCAATCATTCACCTCTATAGTGTTTTGTATATAGTGCATTTGAATCTATCAAGAATCCTTTATTATCATCATTTTCTTATTTCAACATAAATTTTATGAAATAAATTTCATGAAATTTTTTTTTGCACAAAAAACAACTAAAACATAGCTTCATGTTCGTTCATGTTCTTAGTAAGCATATTATAAGTTTTAAAATAAAGTAAGTAAAGGATACATTAAATTAACATCACCTTGAAATTCAATATTTCTATTCAACAATAGGGTGGATGATAACTTATATTTTTGCATTGAATAATATTGGTTGAATCAGGTTCTAATGAAGAACTACTACACATTCCTGAGTATTGGTGATTTATTTGATCTATTAAAGGTGGTTATTTGGTAATTAAAGATAAATATGAGGTCCATTTATCATCAAATGAGGGTAAAGGATGAATGTATCTTAATAATACCAACAAATATCATTATGGATAATTTGATTTCATGTTAATTCCACTCAATTTCATGAACACCCCAGGTTTTTTATTGGATTCATATACGTAGTACTCTACTTATAATTGGATTAAATTATGGTAGTTCTCCTTAATGAAATAATAGTGTATTTCAGATTAGTGGTGGATTATATATATCATATGGGGACCATTTTTAAATTCCATAATTGGAATCAACTCAATGAAATCTATCCATGTGCACACTTTATACATAAGTGCTGCATTTTATAGGGAATGTTATGTATGACTAGGGGTTTTATATATTCCTAAATTATTAAGGAGGATGTTTCTTCAGTTTCTATCATCAATATTATAAAGTATTATAGTTGTGTTGGTCTAAAATTATAAAATAGAAGGTTCATTCTTAAATTTTAATAGATTCATGATCCTTTGATATCATTTAATAAGAATGATCAAGTCTTTATACTACTAGGTTAGTGTTAGGTGGAATTTTAGTACATAATGGGGAATCTTATTAATTCTCATATTCTTCAATTTTCATATAAATAATTTATGTTTGAGTTTTTTTTTAATCCTCATCTCATCCTATGTTTTTTTCTAATATTTTAAAGTTTTAACACGTATTATGGGTCTTAGTAGTTATGTTTCCATGAATATAACTATGTAAAACATAATTTTAGGTTTCCAGTAGTAGTTTTTACTTTGATGTTGTAGTATTACCACCACATTGGTGAGTTATTTGAAGGACACATTGATCATAAGAGCCTGAGTTATATCTTCTATCAGTGGGATTAAAATTTCATTACTAGAGCTGGATGTGGTTTTTTAAAGATTAAAACTCAACATCTCTTGCTCTATGAGAAAATGAAAAGTGGTAGATGATGCATTGAGAAAGAATTTTCATGAAATGTATCTTCAGAATTTAGAGATCCATAGAGGATGATAGAGGAGATTAAAACCTATAATCTGGACAAGGAAAAATTCATTAATTGTGGTTTCATATATCTGATTATACTGTTGTCATCCTTAATGTTGTATGTTAAGGATTCATAGTTATGAAATCATACAATGGAGGTTTTGTGTGACAATATCTTATATGGACATGATCCTAATGGAGTTAAGATTATGATGAAAAATTATTATTTTTTATGGTAAAGTTACTTATTCTTTTTAAAATTTTTGTGGTGGTAATATTTGAGTTCCATGGATCACTAATATGAGGTCATAATGTGTATATTGGCTAACAAATTTTTTTATAAACTTTGAAATTACACTATAGGAAATGACCTATTTCCATTCAACAGAGGAAGAGATAATACATGAATTTTTATCAAATTTATTCTAATTTAATTATTTATTTAATTTTTAAAAATGAAATCATGAGGTTTCAATTAATGTGTGAATGAAAATAAACAAAAGAGAATCAAGAAAATAAAGAGGAAATAATTTTACCCCCTATATATTTTTCCAAAACCATTCAATCGTAATTTTTTTAAAATAATATACAAAGAATCTCATTATAAACTCTATAAGTGAGTCAAAATCTTAAAATGATAATACACTACTCTTATAGTTATGGTTTGTAAAGAGTTTCATAGAGACCAATGAACTCAGTGATCTTACTATAGTGACCATTATTTTTTTTTATGACATTAAAATATATTATGGAATGTTTTCAGATCCAGCCACTAAGAAGACCTATGATTCTGAGGCCTGTTGAGCCCAGAATTGTTATTATAAAAATATTTAATATATTAATATCTTGCAAGTTATTTTTTTCAATAATAATATAATAATACCTGAATCATATCTCAGGCCAAAAATTTGATCCCGCGGTCGATTCCCGAACATGGAGTCTACCCTAGGAGCAACATAACATTGGTTGGTGCCAGATGTCATGTTAAGGCATTTGTTTGTGGGTGCAGTTAATTAAAATATATAAATACTTTACATGTTTGTATTATTAAATGACTTAATTAAAATAATCTATATATAACCCCTCATGAATATTTTCCAAGGGTTATCCACATAACCTTTTTAATATTTAATTGGAGGTTTAGAGAGTTATTCATTGGTGAATTGGAATGTGATGAAGAATGATGTTCAGATTGAGGAGGTTCAGGAGGAAACAAATGCATTGGGTCTTCTCATTCACTAGATAATGAGTTCTTCACTAATGATTGATCATTTTTGAAGATAGGGATCATAATTTTTGGATTTCAACCCATTTGATTATAACATTGAACATTGATTTAATATTTGATTTTTATTCTATGACCACACCTTCTTCGCATGAGCCTTGTAGATGAATTAAATTATTTAATTCGTTTATTTCATGAATTATAACATGTTATCACCCTGATTTCCCTAATATATGATTTTTCCAAGAACACTAAAATACTGCATTTTCATCTTTGTTCATGTTCCATTCCCCAACCTGTTCTACACATTATTCATCGTTGGACCATGGGGTCATAGTTCAACATTTCTATAGTGGGTTTAATCATGATTGAACCACTATATTCATGGTGGTTTTGTAAAAAGTTAATGGATTGATGTTTTGAAGGAAGATCATGATGGATTTCAGGTTATATATTATGGATCATTGATTTGGGGTGGTGATGGTAGGATACGTGTGGTGCTACAATAGACGGGAGGTGACTCAGACTTTGATAGGATTATTATATTCCATTTTATGACCATTGGATACTGGGAAATGATATTCGGAGGTGATTCCATATGATTTCAAGCGACCAACAGGAATGATTTGTAGTGATTAGAAAAGAACTTGAAACTTTGTGTAGGAACGTGGATATATACGCCAATCTTGACAACATTTTTGGTATACAAGAAGAAGAAATATTATTTAAACCCCTAGTAATGATGTTAGGGTATCAGGTGAAGTTAAATATCACATGCTAGGTGGGTGGGCACATACGCCACATGACCCAACCTGGGTGGCCAAATCTGGTGTATCCACACATGCACAGGGCCTCGTATAAATAGACACATTTTGTATTATAGTACATGGGCATGGGCTAGAATATAGGGGCACAATATAGATGCACAAACAAGACCCTAGGTGGTTATACACACCATACAACCCATAATAAACACCATTTATAGAAACTTACCTCTCCAAGATGTTTCTAGGGAGAACATGGATGGCTTGAAAAGTGGTTCCTCGTGTCATATAGACCCCTACATGCCATGTAATACAATGTGAATCTTCTTTCTATTGTATCTCATTTATTTGGACTTAGATTTCATTTTGTGAATAGCCTATCCATTGTTTTTTCCACATAAAATTTGACGATGGCTTTCATAGTGGATATTGAAGTAATATGTATGATGTTCCAAGCATGGATCATGATTTGGAAATGCTTGAAAATGGTAGTGATCATGGTTGATCATCTGAAATATATTGGGGTCAGTACTCCCTTGATACACTAGGTTGTGGGTTCCTAATTCTATCAAAGAGATGATTGGATCAGTACTCCTTTGTCACACCAAGACACATGTTCCCAATTCTATTATATTGAATTCAGAATCAGTACTCCCTTATCACACTAGGGTATGGGTTTCTCAGGTTATCGAAGTGATATTGGGTTCAGTAATCTCCTATCACTCTTGGGTGTAGGTTCTCATTTTGTTTATATTTGTAGGGTCATTACTCCCCTTACTACTACTAGTTGCAGGTTTTTTACCTACAGAGTTGTATTCCCCTATCTTCGAGATCCAAAAATTTCTATTTTATCTATGCTAGATGTGTTCTCCCTCATTTTTGGAGTGTAGTTTCATGGTACGATCCCCTCTACACATATTTTCATGAGGTTTCATTTTATTTTTGGAATAACTGATAAACTTTTAAAACTGTAGGCTTGCTTTGCAACTTCAGCTATGCCATGAGATGGTGATACCCTTTCTCTTCCATTTGGGTTTCTTTATGACCATAAATATGTGTATCTATTGGGTTTTGTTTCTCCCTTACTTTGGGTTGAGATGAATATTTTTGTATCAATCTATCACTCCCTTTCAGTATGGAGGCATCCAACTGGGTATGTATATAATCACACTTTCATGGTCATTACCTGCATGTTTTGTGTCTTATAAAGATGAAAGACGTAAGGATAGTTATTATGGTAGAGAATAGCGACACCTAGGCTCATTGACTTTGTATGGCGGTTGGACATAGATATAAAGAGTAGGGATCTCTAAAATTTTATTATTTCCAAATATTGAGAGATTAGAAATTTTTTCTAGTTGGTCATCTACATTTTCTCAATACACATTTGTTATATTCTGATGTACTCTATTGTGTACCCTTGATTTTATATCATTCATTTTTTTGTCTATATGATATAGTATTTAATATATATATACACCTATAATGTTTTATGGTGATGGTTGGGTGTGTGCATAAAGGTTCATTAGGAAAAGTCCTCCCATTATAGTTATGTATTCCCGACCCTTCATGCCAGCCCTACACCTATTGGAGTTGGGATTGGGGTTGTCAAGACTCATACTTATGTAGGAAAATAGGGTCTTAGTGGGTAGGTTCATTATAGAGTGGAATCATAGGAAATTAAATCATGGGATGGTGTTTGGAGTTATCCACTTTTGCAGATTGTATTGTAACTTATGGAAACATTGTTAAAGTGTCTCAAGTGCCGCTTTCAGACTTGGAAACCTAGTGTTTGTGTGACATATCATGTATCCTTATAATTGGAATCTCACTACCTTCTTGTCAACTCAGAATAAATTGACACTTGTTGAAGTGAATAGTGTTACATGTATCATATAGGATGGAATATTTTCACCATCCTTCCAGATCAATCTCCCAATATATATTCTCATTTGACAGTGGTATATATAAATTACTTTTAGGATTTCACCACAAAGATATCCAGTCATGTAACTAATTTAGGATCATGGTGATGATCTGATGAGTGATAAGGCCTCATTTTAGGCCCCATCCCACAATGTATTTCCTCTATGTGGGCAAATAGCAACACCCCTACCTATTAGGTAGTATTTTTTAAATTCAGTTTAGGCATTGGATGTTCATTGTCTTTCCTCACTCCATGATTTCCAAATTCAGAGACCATTGAGGTTCCATGGAGATATTAATCCATAGGCATGGAAATATTGGATTGAGATTATGGAAAAAGTATTTAGAATGGCTCCTACCCAGACAAATTAGGTGGTCGGGGTGAAAACCAATTTTTTCCATGGAGAAGCTAGGCAGTGGTGGAGTTTGGTTACATACACTCATAAAAAGACATTTCCCTTATGGTGTGACTTCCAGTAGCTATTCTATGAGGAATATTACCCTTCATTATTGTGCATGGTTCAAAACATGTAGCTTATTTATTAAAAACAAGGTAGTATATCAGTAACTGAATCTGTTGTGAGGTTTACCAAACATAGGTGGTACTCTATTGATATGGTATGATATGGATTCTTATGCGTGGGGATGTACCATTAGGGTCTCCCTATAGACATTTGAGAGAGTGTGGAATCACTATACAAACCCACTTATGATGGAGAAATACAGAAGGCTCTGATGACTAATGTATTTCCTACAGAGGGGCGTCGTATGGTTAGATATGGAGGTGGGAAGCATGTGGTTGAGCCGTCTACAGCATGTAGAATCCATATGAACTCAATATCTTAATATATGGAAAATTATAAAAAGTTGAAGAATGGTTCTATGGATTGGGTATCACACACAAAAATCCAGTTATCCCATAGTAGGGTGATGTTATGCATTAAATAGAAGAGGTCACATAACTCATGATTGTCCAACCTATCGCACTGAACAACACCAACATACATTAGATCGACCTATACCACAGTGGTAGTATTGTTATGAGGGGTCTCCCAAACATGTACAAGGTGTTCCTAAGAGTTAATTTTTGAAACAATTAAAAGAATCCTCGTAGGTAGCAGTAGTTATTGGAGGAAAACGTAATGACCTCCTACCATCACCACCCCTAGATGGCCCACATCGGGCTAACAGAGTTTATAGTTAGGCTCGTGGTAAGTTTCAGGCCTTATAGGGATATGATAAAGAATCAAATGAGATAATATGAGGTAAAATATATATTTATTATACTCTTAACTCATTTATATCAATCATTGGTGTAGCATCTTGTTTCGTTCTTTTATGTATTTTTATTTTCTCTATTCATTTCCCTCTTTATTTTGGTGATTTTTTGGATTCTTGAGGATGGAGACTTTTTTTTGGAATAAATAATCTAATTTTCAGGTATGTCTATTTGTTTTAATTAATGGTATATGGTTATAAATGTTTGACATGATTTTTGGGGTTATCTACAGGTTTCTAGAAAATCAGATATGGTTTCTCTTTTTTTTGGAGAATCATGTATGATTTCTATAAAATAGTATTTCTCACTTTGTGAACATTTTACATGATGTGAAACTTTCTTCATGAATATGATGTGAATTATTTTCATGGAATGGATGGTGTACACACTTTGAATATGTTTCATATCATGAAATAGTGAAATTTAGATTTTTATTCTGAAAAAATGCAATTTTTTAATGTCTTTTCTAAATTTGGATATTAATATTGTGAAATGTTATCATGTTCGGAAAGTTCTATGGATTTTTATTTTTTAAGGTGATACTTGGGTTATTGATCATTCATTCAACCACAATATTTTCTTATAGGACCTAAGAGCTCTTCCAATCAATCATTGAGAACTCCACTCCTTTTAGATTGTTTTCTTTATTGATTGTTCTTCATTGTGGTTTCAATGCATCTCTCTTGGTATGTGATATTTATACTTATTCATGTTCATTGATCGTAGTAGCACATTTTCCCTATGTTTAGGTATCCATTGATCTATGATTATAGTTATAATAATATTTTCTAGAACTATATTTTAATATTCTTTTAGAGGTGGACCCCTGTGTTTTTTTTGTGAAGTATGTGATTATATTTGAGGTATGTTTTGATCTATCCTATCTACCATTTGTTAGGAGTGATAAATTTATATTGAGATGTAAGGTTTGATTCTAGGGTATCCATTTTTTTTGTGTGTTTTATTTCTCCCAGAGGTTATTGATTCCATTAAAATTGTGTCCGACCAGAGTTTAAGGTAGGTGGTTCTCTTTATATCCTATGTTGGATTAGCTGTATTTATCTAGTTTTATAAATTATTTTATAAATGAACTGGAATTATTAATTTGTGTGTGTGGAAATAGTTATTTGATAACATATTTTTTCCCTTGTTTCGGTAAAAGAAAAGTTCATTTCTAAAACATTTTGAAATTTTTTTTTGAATTGGTTTTGGAATCATTGTTTTGATTAAATGGTTTGGAAAATATATCACATGGAAAGCCTTGGGTACTTAGGTGGAAGGAGTAGATTTGGGGCATCATCCATGTATTTTTGTGGGGATTCCCTCATGGGTTTTCCTCTTCACTCCAGGCCCATTGTTCTAGGGACTTGATTGAAACTATTTGGGGGTTCACTCTTGGGGAGTTACTCAATGCCTTAGGCTTGTGTGATGAGGACTTGAGTGCACATTAGTCATTAATTTTGGTACGATTAGTCTACTATCCTAACTTGAAGATATTCTATGCATGATATTACATGTTCTTCTAATTTTTATTGGATTTGATATGATATATGATACATCCTTTTGTTTTCCAACATTTATATATGTGATATTATTTGAAACTATTTTTCTTAATTTATTTAAAACTATGGAAATAAGGGAAATGTTTTGTACTTTTTTTTATATAATATTTATACACCTATTTATCATGCCCTATTTTCATTAAAGATTATCTAGTTCACATTATTTTATAGAGACTTGTTATGGAACATCAGGGTGGAATACTACATAGCCAGTTTATCTCACAACATGTACACCCCTTCGGTAGTTTGTAAACCTAATAATGTGTTATAATTATTGGAACGGAAAGAATTTATAGTAATACTATAATTTATGGGTTATCTATTCATGGATATTCAGTGCTGATATTGTGGGAGTTTTAACATGTTATCATATCAAGTAGCTATTTTGGTTTTTTTCCCATTAATATTGAAATTGTATCTTGGAGATTGTATAGACACCTTTGAGTTATTTCACTTATAATATTTTCTTTCTTAAGAGAATAATATTATTATTTTACAATTCCTATGTTTATTCCAATCATATATATATATATATATATATATATATCATGTTGTCTTCTTCGGTTAGGTCGAAATCATTCCTTGTGGGTTCAGTTGATGTCTGCATGATTGTCTCTAGTATATGGCGATCAAGAAATACCTTTAGGTGTGTGATGGTTCTGGTTGGATACCAATTTTAGAGGGTATTTAGGTGAGTTTCATCAATGTTTTGTATCATAGGTGTAGGTTGTGATCAGTTTTAGGAAGTTTCTAAACTAAATAATTGATTTTCAAGACCTGAGAGTTAAGTTATAGTGGGAGTGTGGCTAGCTCTTGACATGATGAGACTCAATTTTCTATGGGATGTTGGGATGTGTATCTCTTGTTTAGGGTTATTGAATTTATTATTAGTTTTACTTATGGATTCTATTTTTAACTTATATTACCCTATTGTTTGATAGTTTCTTCTATTTAGGTTTGTATTAGTATACCTCTTAGACATCTTCCATGGGTTCCTCATGAGGGTGTAAGAGATGCTCCTCAAGATAATCTACCTATAGTTCATAATCTTATCGAGTCCATCATGTGATAAATTAGTGGTGTCAAACAAAATGTATGGTATGTACAGAACACAGTTGTTGAGCTAAAACTAGGAGACCGAGGAGATAAGGATCGGTCACAAGAGATCTTACATGAGGATCCACCACCCGTTAAGGGTATGAGTAAATAATAAGAGGAGGAGGACACTATTGATATGACTTTTCTAATCTTTTCCATCCTGGATATATATATTACTGTGAAGGTGATCTTTTGGGTGTTCATACTTGAGGGTCCTAAAAAGCAATTATGGGATTTCGTGGTCTATGTGGATAGACATGTGGGCTCGAAATGGAAGGGTTTCAAGAATCTCTTCTTCTAGTAGATTTATCCCATGTTTCTAATGATGGTTAAGTCTCTAGAGTTTCTCTCCTTGAAACAGGGAGAGTGTTCGGTGTTAGATTACACTAATCGGTTCACGTAGCAAGTTTTGTTTTTGCACTATATTTGTAGAGAATAACTAGATGAAGGCTTATAAGAACACATAGGGTTTGACACTAGATATAAGATTGATGGTATTTTTACTGATGCATTCTACCTTGGTGAAGATAGTAAACAAGGAAATTAAGGAAGTGATGAATATTACGGGAAATTTTTTATATTCATCCCCTTCTTATACATCTCATGGTAGCATTAGCGGAACCCAGAGAAAAATATGAAGTTGGAAGATCGTCGCATGAGTGGTGTAGGTTTCATTCAGTGGCATGCCTCCACTGCTTATAATTTTTCTTTTGGTAGTGTTCCCCTTCCTTTCTACCAGTGTGGAAATGTTGGTTACACTCAGCTTTCTGGTTATGAATCTATGGAGATGTGTAATGTGTGTGGGAACTATGAATTTTTGCATCATTTCTATCAAGATATGTTTATGCCTCATTATAGTGAGTGATTTTTATCTCCATGGGATACTACGGTGTATTAAAACTCATTAATGAATAATATAATCCTTCCACAAGGCTTAGCATTGAAGGACCTTCACACAGTAGACGATTATTTAGTAGAGTTAGATGCAGGTCCAAATATCGTGAGAGCTACCACCATTATTTTATCTTTAGTACAGACTTGTTTATTTCATACATGTTCCTCCCAATCATTTATATTTTTCATTTTTTTGATATTCTCAAAATTGGAACAGTGTTCATGTCCTTATTGTGGAGTTAGAAACACCACTTGGTAAGTGGAAAGAGTTGGGGTTTTAGTGTTCTTCTTGTTCATTTTCAAAAATTTATACAGATTTAGTCTTGTATTTTTCTCGTTCATGATCTGGATTTTTTGATGTCATGATCGGGATGGATTGGATTATTCATCATTGTTTTAAGGATGAATATTATTTCTGATTTATCTTGTTTCTTGTGACTTAGAGGAACTCTATGTTGTTTCAAGTATAGTGGGATTTGAGGTCTATTCATGCAGGACCTTACTTCCCAAAGCTCAAGAGTTTGTTGTATATTATAATAGTTGACCCAGATAATTATTCTTCTATTATTGGTCTTCTCTCTATTGTTTATGAATTCCCAGAAATTTTCTTAGAATATTTCTTTGGTCTCCCACTTGAGTGGGAGTTAGAGTTTATGATTTACTTGGTTCTATGTACGCATCTATTATTGATATCATCTAATGATATAGCACCAAGAGAGATGAAATATATCAAGATTTAGTTGGTTACCCTGATGGTTAATGGTTTTGTTATCCCTGGTGTTTTTCCATGGGTAGCTCCTATTTTCTTTTCCATGAATCTAGATGGATCACTCTAACTGTGTATAGACTGTCAAATGTTGAACCATTTAAGGGTTAATAATACGGATCATTTACCCTATATGGGTGAATTTTTTACCAGTTAAAGGCAGAAAATTGGTTTTTGAATATCATTCATTGGTAGGGCTATCATCATCTCAGAGTTTGGGAGTTTGATATAATAAAAATGGATTTTAGGATCAGGAATATCCATTATGAATACCTTATGATATTGTTTTTTCAGACTAATAGTTCTGCAGTTTTCATTTCTTCAATGAATTAGATATTCCATGAGTATATTGATTGTTTTATTATAGTGTTCAGGGATGATATTTTGATTTATTTGATTTCAGATCGTGATCATGAGGACCATTTGAGTTTAGTTTTGGAAATCTTGAAAAATCCCCATTTGTATAGAATGATTTACAAAGGAAACTTATGGATCTAAGAAGTGAAGTTCTTAGGGAACATGATTAATTAGCATTGATTACTAGTTGACACATAGAAGGTGATGGTTGTTTTTTCATGGTAAGATCCATGTAACATGTTTTAGATTTGGATATTCCTTGGTCTTGTTGGATACTACTGATAGGTTATCAAGTATTTATCAGAGTGTTCATCACCTTTGAATGGTCTTACTTAGAAATGGTTTAAGGTCATATAGTTTGAAATGTTTTAGTCCTCTTTCGATGATCTAAAATGTTTTTAGACATCTGATCCTATTCCAATCTTACCTAATATTGAAAATGGTTTGTGGATTTCTGTGATGTGTATGGTTTTGGTTTGGAATTCATTATTATGCATGATGATCATTTGGTGAATTACGCCTCTCTCAAACTTCAAATTAATTTGGATAAGTACCCACCCATTATATAGATATTTTAATGATTAGGAATGTGCTTAAGTGTTGGAGGAACTATCTTTTTTCTGATAGGTTCATATTCTTTTCAGGAAATAAGACAAAGAGATATGTCATTTCATAGAAAACAATTAAATCTTAAATAGAGGCATTGGATGGAACACCCTTAGACATTTGAATTTGACATCACTAACACCTTGGGTAAGGGGAATGCTGTTATAGATTTACTCATTATTAAAGTACAACCACACACTATTTTTGAATTTAATGAAGTATGGAACCCTAAGGGGATATTTTCTCAGTTGTGCATGTATATTAAGGAGGTTGTTTTAGGAATGGTTCTAATCAGTGTCTTTTTGACATAATTTAACCATGCGTCCATTCTATGTGTTTATCAGTAGGATGATGAGTTCAGAGAAATTTTAGAAACCCTTTATGGATGGGATATCATTTTTTTGTCTATCTCATTATATGGCTTACTATGTTATGGGAATCGGTTTTTAATCCCAAATTATATGAGTAGATATTATTTTTTTTAGTGTCCTAATTTTTCATGGTCCATTCATCATGAAATTATAAATATGTGTTATAAAATGTGATAGAGAATCTAGTGCCTCAGTATGAAGTAAGACATTTTCGGTGATGTGTCCCAAACTTACACCTGCCAAACGATAAACGTATAGTATATAAAACCTACTCGGTTTCTCCAACCTCTTTCAATGTCAGTTTTGGAAATGGGACAATGAATCCAAGCAATTGTTTGTTAGATTATCATGGACTCATATAGGGAGAAATTATATTTGGGTGGTGACTGATTGGTTGAAAATTTCATCACACTTCATTACCATTGATGTTAAATATGAGGTTATGCAATATGTTCTATTGGTTGTGAGGTTTCATGGGCTTTCCTGTTTTATTTTTTTTACTTGGGATCCTTGGTTTATCTCACAGTTTCAGAATAGTCACCCGGAGGTGATGGGGACTTAGTTCAGGTTGAGTTCCACTTACCATCCACATAAATAAGACTAAACAAAGTGTGTTATTTAGATCCGGGAGTATATTCTATGATACTACATCTTGAATTTTATTAGATCTTGGGATATCAATCTAGTATAGGTTGTGTTCTATTATAACAATAGTTATCAATTGTTGATCTTAATGGATCCCTTTGAGGATTTTTTGGGTCTCTGGTGTTGATGAAATTTTTTTAGGGAAGAGGTGGGTGAGGCCCCTTTTGTTTGATTGAGTTTAATTTAGGAGATTTCAACAAGGATTAGAGATATATGTCAATGCCTAGTTATATATAAATGTAAACATAAATCGCATGTGGATCATTAGTATCATACTTTTTAGTTTTTTATAGCTGGTCGGGTTTTATTGAAAGTTTCTCATATGTTGTGTCATGGCTAGCTTAAAAATAGGAAAACTTTTCTTTAATATATGTTGGACCATTTTATTTCAATAAGTATATTGGGAATGTATCTTATTGGTTAGAATTTATAATTCAAATTAAGGTTATTCAGGATGTTTTCCACATATCTCATATTAGATAGTACCATACTAGTCCCTCTCATGTTTTTAGTTTTGAATAGATTGATTTGGAGCCAGACATTTCTATTGTGGAGCATCATGTCTGGATCATTGACTCTCAAGTGAAATTATTTTGTGGGAAGTCAATCAAATTGATCACAGTGTTATGGAAACATGGATAAAATTCTCATGGGACTTGGGACCTTGAGTCATTGATGAAGAAGATGTGACCTTGCCTCTTTTTGAATATCATTCTTCAACATTACTTCCTAGTGATAGAAATTCCTATAGTAGGGATTCTATAACTTCAGGTTACCTTCTTTCAGGTATTTCTCTTATCTCCATTCATTTCCATCTTTATTTGGGTATGTTTTGGGACGTCTAAATAAGGTAATAATTTTATAGGTAAAATCACTTAAATTTTGGGGTAGTATGATTAATTGAATTAATGAAATTCATGTATAAATATTTCAAAGGCTTCTCAAGGTTCTCCCAATGTTATATGAACACTAGATATGGTTTTTTATTTTTTTGTATAATTTTTCATGTTTACTTTTTGTTAGACTTTTTCATGTCATGAATAGTTTACATGACATCTAGATTTCATCATCAATATTTATTAAAATTGGTTTATGTTTTGAATGGTTTACATATTATTAATATGTTTAAAATCATTAAATAGTAAAATAGAAAATTTAAATTTGAGGTGACATGTTTTTCAGTGTCTTTTCTAAATTGATAAATTCACTACTTGATTTATTTTCTCATCGTGAATGTTTCAGGGTTTGTACTTTTTAGGGTGTTTTATGGGAGACTGATCATTTATTCCACCATAAGATTTTACACATAGACCATGGAGATCTCCTAGTCGATTTTGGTGATCTCTTCTCCTTCTAAATCAATTTTCTCATTTATTGATCTTCATTACGGTTTAGATGTATCTCCCTGACTATTTAGTGTTTTTTCTTCTTCATTTCCATTGATCATGGTAGTACTATTTCTATACATTTATGGATCCATTAATCTATGATAATAATTTTTTCAATCACCCCAATATTTCATAGTATGTTATCACATTAAAAAAATTAAATATCTTATATTTCACACAACACTGACATGGCTTGCGTTATACACAAGATTGAGTTTCTACAAAACAACACATTAGTATTATAATTATTTTAATGATATATTTATTTATAAATTAGACAATGTAATATTAATAGTAAATAATAAATTTTAAATGTTATTTAAAATTTTTTCAAATAAATAAAATATATTTATAATGAAATGTATATGTTGGTTTAAAATAGATATATATTTAGAAAAACCATTTTCTTAAAAGAACTACTTTATATGTCCTTCTATAAACAATAATAAATTTAATTTTAGACAATAATAAAAAATTAATTTGGTAAAATAGACCTCATTTTTGAATTTGGAATATCAAAATTTGATTAGGGTCAATTTTTGGTATTTTTCGAAAAAGTTTCAATTTTTGATGAATAGTAAAACAAAACTGTGTTATTATTTAAAACCGACTTTTTATTTAAATAATTATTTTTATTTTAAATTTATTTTAAAGAATGAATAGATACGTAATAACATTATTATTCCAATTTAATTTATTGGAGTCATTTTATAATTATATTAGATATATAAAATTTTATTGAACTTTTTAACGTCTTTACTCACCTTCTAGGCACATTTGAAGATTTTTTAAAAACATAATTTTACAAGTTTTGTGAAATGAATTTCAAACATCCGATAGAAATAGTAATCATTAGTAAGTAAAATTTGGTTCAATGGGATGAAAATTATTTTTTGTAAATAGTAACTTTTGAATTTTATTTACCACGGTTAAAAGTAAATAGTGTAATTAAAGGTTAAAATAATATTATAACTACCCCAAAACATGTCCTAATTATATTGGATAACTTGTTTTGACCAAAACAAACCTTAGAATAAAAATATGGTCCTTTTAATAAACTTGGAATAGATTAATAAATTTATTATATTTTATATAAAGAAGAGTTAAAAGTGTTAAATTCAATATTTAATAACTAAAAAAATTTTAAATATAGGGTTATAAAAAAGATAAATTCGACTATAAGTATTCATTATAAAGAAGAAATTATTTTCCTACATCATATTATTTTATTTATAATATTTAGGGATTAATTAATTGAATTTATTTATGACACAATGATAATGTAGTAAATACCTTATTAATAAAAGATTAAAATAATTAAGATTATAAATATTAAAATAAATGTAAATTGAAACGCCTGATGCCATCCACAAATTTTCTAGGTAAATATTAAATGTTAGGTTTGATTCAATGTGTTTTTTAATTAATCAAGTTGTTATGAGTTTTACAAAAACCAAATAACAAATAATGTCCAAATTGACATAAATGAGTTTTCAAACAAAATAATATTTTATTAAATGATATAATATTACTAATAATATAATATTCGGCCAAAGGACATAAATAATGTTATATATGTAATTAATGAACCACTTTATGATCTCTTGAAATTTTATATTGTGTTTATTAACCATATAGTGTAAGAATACAAGAAAACATGGTAAGAGTTAAACTATTTAACTAAGTGTTAAATCTAAAAGATAAAGTTAATATGGTGACATAAAATTGTCAAAAACCTATTGGTTGAGATGATATTTACCCATACCCATCTTATCCTTGAAATAAATCCATTTTTACCTATTAGAAACCGATACAAAATTTATAGTAAAATAATATTTCTGGATTTCCCCAAAATGCCCCTCACCTCTCTTATAAAAGGGAACTTCCCCTTCACTTATGATCACACTTCCAAAGCTATTTGGCTCAGAAAATCCTGAACAAATATCCTCCAAAATACCATCACTTCATCCAAGATCTTTTCTTTGATTAGATATCCAACCTAAGAATCCCTTTTGTTCAAATCAAAAGGAAGCTCCTTAAGAAGAGGTAATTATTTCATCCCCACATTCAAAGTTCTTTTCTTCTTCCACTTAATCGTTCTTTGTTATCTCAAAGTAAATAATAACTCTAGAACCATCTACATATTGTGATGTTATTATAAATATGGTACAACCATATTCATTATTATATTCATCCTATGAATAACAAAGTCACGATATGTGCGTACGTACGGCTTACTGTCTCTATGTCGTGGTGTAGTTTGTTATTCAATTCTTAATTATTTTTGTGGGTATAATAATGAGTATAATTTATTGAAATAATAAATATAACATATTAGTGAATCAAAATATATATCATACCATCCAATTACTTATGATTTCACTATCAATAGAATGATATTGTCTCTTCTACGTACGTATGGTTTACCATCTCCTCGACGCAACGAGATTTCATTCCCCATCATAACCATTCAAGAATAATTTTAATATGAAAATTAAAAAAAATACTTTTTAATAACATAATATTATTCTGGATATGAATCAAATACATCCTATCCATAACTAATCTTACTTACATAACCAGACAATTAAGAGAATACGAATCAATTAACACCTGAAACAATGATACTACTGAAATATTATCAACAAAGAAACATTAGAGGATAATATATGATATCATATTTATTTATGTTGTTATTTTATAATGTAACAAAAAAAATTTTAACCATTATATAGGAGGATAAATTACACTCGAATAAGGAAAATTACAAGGTAAGGGGTTTTCATCCCACTTTTTATTCCCATGAGATCCATGTTATATTTTCCACTATTTCCTTTTATGTGGTCTATATACTACCCATGATTATATTATTTTTCTAATATAATTTAATTTATGGGTATTTACATCGTCATTTTATGATCCTTCTTTCATGGGGTGTATGTTTCATATGTTACCAAATCGGTAAGGTAATTTCATATTTCAATTTCCACTCATTGGGTTTTACACATTTTTCCTTGATTATTTTACTCCATGATTATTTGTGGAATCACTATTTATTTATTTTTGAAGTAATTTACACTCCCCTTTGTGTGGATATAATTTTTATTCATATAATCACTCCATTTATAAATTCTCAAGTCCTTGATATGATGTTGATAAGGGTAATCCTAACTTAATTTCCATTCACTGAGTTAAACATTCAAGTCACTGGTTTTGTTTTTACAAGAACATGTGTTAATATACTCTGATTTATTGACACTAAATATCCAATAATATTGAGTGTATTTATTTTTTTCAAAAATAATTATGTCGTTTTTTATCCTTAATCAAATGATATATTCTTTATAATAGATTTCATATCAATTTACATTCCATTGATAATTCATTGTTGTTATGATCTAATTCACTTTTATATGGTGTATATGTTGTTCTTTAGAATATTATATCATGAATATATTCATTCTCATGGTATTATAATGTTTTGATTAAATTTTATTCCTAAATTATTTGTCGTAAAGCATCTATCATTTGGTTCAGAACTCCTTAACTAAAATATTTTTTTAAAGATTTATTCTTCTAAATCATTCACATTAATGTCCATGTTTTGGAAATTGTATTAAGGATTTATTTATATGGATATGAATTTATGAAGTCAAAATTCCATTCAAAAGTATCAAAGTGGTATGGGACACTTTGATTTAAAAATCTCTTTTAAAGAACGTCTTGGATAAATAGTGTGACTTTTAAATGTTTTCAAGAAAAAGGAGATATTTTTTCTAAAATATTTTTACTGATTATTTTCTTCTATGTCAATATACATCATTCAATTTTATTCTTGATTAATGTTGATTTATTATAATACAGTCTTCCATATTATATTGAATGGGTTATGTCTGACTGTGGATGTGCTATTTTTATACTATTCATGGTTTGTAGTTAAATTATTGACATTTTGTATGCTAGTTTTAATACAAATGTTTAGATTTTATTTCACCTTTTTCATATATGGAATGAATTAGGCTTAGTAAGTGACATGTGGGGCCCGCTATATCCCCTTGATGCATTAGTATGTCTCACGAGACAAGCTAGTCTGTTGGTACAATGCCTTAAGAAAATTTATATTTAGGGTCATTGCATGATGCCTTGACATTGTTGTTAAGATGTACGGAATTATGAATTCCCTCATTATGAGATTTATTATTGATATTACATTTGATTATTCATCTAGTATAATATTCATGTGAATATGTAAATGACATTATTTGATTTATCATTTCCATATTATGTTGAATTTTATGTTTTAAAGGCTTATTTTTTAGTCTTATACACTTGCTTAAATGTTTATACTTATTTATGATAGTTTCTGGTATATTGTTATCCTTATTGAGAATCTGATATCAAGACTTTCTGGTGTTTAATTTTTCCAATATGTAAATAATTATATTATGACTGGCCTACAGGGATAGGCTAATGGATATGAGTTTTTTCAAAGGAGACACAATGTTTCTTTTTTTCATTTCATAATGTAATGTAATACTTATTTATGTATCTACTAATTCCAAGGATACTAAATGGATCGGTATTTTTGGACATGATCTCTTGTGATCATTCCAATGTTATGTAATAATTCACTGACTCTGGTTAACTTGGTTTGGGGAATTACAATTGGTATCATAGAAGTTTATTACAAAACTTGGAAACAGGACTAATAAAAAATCTGTTTATAGAACATTGCCCTAAGATAGATTGTGAGGATTTGTATAGAAGAACATCCAAAACTCTTGGTAATGTAAATATTATGTGGGTTTTCTAAGAAATACATCCATGTATAGATACACTACTGGAAAATGTACCTATCCCCACGGTTTTCACCAAAACCGTGGGGATAGACCCCCCCTATACCCACGGTTTTGGAAAACCGTGGGTATAGGTGAATTTTCATGACCTATACCCACGGTTTGCCAAAACCGTGGGTATAGGGGGCTCTATCCCCACGGTTTTGGGAAACCGTGGGGATAGGTCCTGAAAAGTCACCTATACCCACGGTTTCCCAAAACCGTGGGTATAGGGGGGGTCTATCCCCACGGTTTTGGTGAAACCGTGGGGATAGGTCTGGGATAAAATACCTATACCCACGGTTATGAAAAACCGTGGGTATAGGTCAATTTTGTGTGCGCGGGAAATTTTTTTTTCCGCGGGAAGGAATTTTTTTTTGGCGGGAACCCTATACCCACGGTTCTTCCCTCTATACCCACGGTTTTTATAACTATATTTAACTAAATATATATATATATATACATATATGTGATGTTAGGGTAGTGGTTAGACGCGGTGTTTACAGCGAAGAGGTTGCGGGATCGGAACTCGGCGCCTGCATTTTTTTTAGGACCTATACCCACGGTTTTGAAACCGTGGGTATAGGTCGTTGAAACCGTGGAAATTGTCTAAGTTTCGGTGACACGGTGGCAGGACACCTATACCCACGGTTTTCTAAAACCGTGGGTATAGGCTGGGGACCTATACCGACGGCATTCCAGCCCACGGTTCCCAAAACCGTGGGTATAGGCTATACCCACGGTTTTGGGGGCTATACCCACGGTTTTGAACCGTGGGTATAGGCCGTTTTTTCAGTAGTGATACTACAAGTTGAAGTGGTTCTGACATAGATGTACCTAAGAGTGAAAGCTCTGACAAGGAGTTTCAGACTTGACTTGCGGTATCCTGGTACATAATAACGGGCCTTACTACGCACCTGGTATGACACTCCAGGAGGATATACTTAAGATAATTCACATTTTCTTTACAAATAGATTTGAATGATTTTAATATAATATGGGAATAAATAACCTTGTTTAAATCTTAAGGTGTTTTATATGTAAAATAAGGAGTCATGATATTTTATAAATGATTTTATGTATTTTGTTACTCACACTATGCTTTCTAGTTTTAGTCAATTGTTAGATTCTAGGGAAGTTATAGTAACATTCAACATGATGTACAAGGTGGGAATGGTGGTGGAAATTAGCAACAAAACTGAATGTTGATAGGCATTAAAGATATCATGTTCATGTCGGATCTATTTTCCAAAAATATGATAAACAACAAATATATTAACCAACTCCCAAACATAGAAATGAAGTGAAAGGGGGACAATGATAAGATCTCTAACATGGGAGACCATGGAGAAAATAATGATCAATTTCCATCATGTAGGAAATGAGGAAGGAGATTTAATGCCCCGAAATTTTATGAGAAGTATTCTTTTTAATTTCTTTTCTGTGTTTTGATGTATGTTTCACCAAGATTAGTTTAGGCTCTACACAATACCGTATTAGCTTGTAGTATACACAACACTATTCTTGGCTTGTGTTTCACACAATTTCAAGTTCTTTCGAATAAAATTCATTTTGCATAACACCATGTATAGATTTTGATCAATGTATAACTAAAGAATATTTCTATTATGTTATACACTACACAAAAGGATTATTTCACTACATGCAACCCTGACTTGGCTTGCTTTACATGATAGAGTGACCTTCCTCGATAGTGTGTATTGTACACAATAACGAGTTTCACTAAACGATATATTTTTATAATATTATTATATACTAGTCATTATGAATATTATTAACTACATCTTGAATTTTATAACATTATCATTCATCTTACACATTTTCTAGATCATGGTATTATAACAAAATAAATTTTTCGGCTAAAATAATTATTTTTATGAAAATGCAGTTTTACCGCCTTTTGATGGCGCACCCATTTTAAATATAATTTTTACATGTTTATAAGGTAAATTTTACAAAATAAACGTCTTATTGTGAATCAAGATAGAAAAGTTTTTGTTGGATAATGTTTTGATATTTTTCTGATTACGTTCATATTTTTATGAATAGTAAGAATACGCATAATTTTAATTAAAAACATCATTTTTATCAAGATAATTTATAAGGTTAAAATTTAATATTGAATGGTTTTAAAGTATAAATAGAATATATTTTTACTATTTAATATAATTAATCTCATTATCATTAATTTTACATTGAATATATAAGTAAAAACATTTCAATCTTTTGCAATGTTTTAAATAAAAACTCATTTTTCACCAATGGGATTAATTTTAAATTAATTACACCATCTTCTGTGTCTTGAATTTGGAAAAATGGATTCAATATTTGGAATCATTTGGTCCAAATTTTGTTAATAGACTACATTTTATTTTGGGGCATTGTGAATAGTAACTACTGTAAATTTTATTTAGCATAATTAAAGGTAAATTAAGTAATTAAGGGTAACAATAATATTATAAAATTAACCTAACACTTTCCAAAATTATATTGGACGATTAAAAGTATACCCATGTCACCTAAGTGTCAGAATAGATTCATTTCATGGAATTTTGACCATGAAAAGTATGTAATTATTATTAAATCCAAAGAAAGTGACCACATGTCACTCTCTTATATCTTATAAGTGTAATAATTTTAATATGGTGATAGACTTCATAAAACATAAAATATAAATAGTATTCTGAAATACAATAAAATTATCTATATCATGTGAATTTACTTAGATTTTTTTGTATTAAATAATTGTCATTAATGATGACACAATAGTGATGTAGAAATTATTTTATTGATTGAGATATCAAATAAATGGTCTTAAAGATATTAAAATTAATATTATATGAACTATTTAATGTGATCGACGAATTTTCTAGATAAATATGACATGTTATGAATCTATTAAGTATTTTTTTTGAATATATCCTCTGTGTGGATTTTATTTAAATTCAAATAAATGAATAGTGTCAAAGTTGACACTATTTTTATTTTATAAAAATAAAATATTATTAAATTGTTTAAAAATCAAACAAATATTTAAAAATAATAAATTAAAATTTATATGTCCTAAAATATTAAAATCTATCCAATTATGTACAATTTACAACACATAAGTAATTATTTATATTAATTTAAAATTTAAAATATTATTACCACAAATAAAATTAAATAGATTAAATAAGGATGAATCAAGTTGATAAGGTTTAAAATAAATTCTCAAAATGTCTAAATTTTATTGTATTATGAGATTAAAACCCTATATCATCTCATATTTCTATTTGAGTCATTTTTGGAGGTTATTATGGGGGGTTCTCATTTATTATAAATTAATATTTTAGAGGTTTCCGAAAGTGCCCCTCTCTTCTCTTATAAAAGGGAACCTCCTCCCACTCCTCTTCACAACATTTTGAGCCATCATGGTCGGTCCAATCCTACCCATTTAAATTATAAACTTCCCTAGAAACTTACTAGAGGCATGGGTATTCTTCAAAGACCAGATTTATTGCCCTAAAAGGAGGTTAAGAAGAGGCACGTCAAGCAAGAGGTAATATCCTTTACCGATTATTTCAAATTAATTTCATCTTCTACTTCCTCTTATTTATTTGTTTCATTATAAAGTAATAACATAAGCATCACTCATATACTTATATGTTATTATAAATATGAAACAACCCTTTTTTACCTTTTATCCATCCTACAAAAAATGAAATCACCGCGTGTGCGTACGTATGGCTTACCGTCTCCACGTCGTGGTGTAATCTATTATTCCAACACCACCTTACATGGATGGGTATAATGGTGTAAATAATAACTATATATTATTATTATAAAATGATACTAATTATGAGATATTATATCATCCACTCCAATTCCATTCAATAATTACTGGTAGGATATCATCGCTCGTGCGTACGTACAGATTAATGTCTCCAGGATACGATTAGATTCATTTTCTATGTTAACCATTAAAGAATTATTATAAATTATATATAGTGAATAATAATGAAATTAATAACATAATAATTCTACTATATTTATATTTATATATATATATTTCACATACTTACTTCCATTCAAGTCAATAAGGAAAGGAAAACAGTGTTCATGTGTATATACTGTCTACCATCTCCATGACTGATGTATTTCATTTCATTTGTCTATATATTATATATATATAATGAATATATATGATATATAAATCATGTTTTACATTCTGGAAGTAAGTAAATCATTATATAAGTAATAATATGAAGAACAACAAGTCCAAACACATAAGATAAATGAAACAATTTTAACCAAAATGTTGCTTTAACAAGGAATTGACAAAAGAATGGATAATATAAAGTCATAATTGAATCATATATGATATCATAAATATTAGTATGGTTCTGTTAAAAGTTAATAATATGTTTAAACCATCTATACAGGAGTTTTGGACACATACTAAAGAAATTGGACATAAGTTAAGGGATAATTATTCCAATCTCATTCTTATCCGATATTGTTTATTCGTAAGAATTTAATGGGGTTATATTTATCATCCATGCCCATGGTTTCTAAAAAACATTCCATATATGTTTAATATCATTTTTACCCTTTGTTGAATTTTACTACAAGGTATGAAAGGAATCTTTTTTCATTTTTAGTACGAGATACTTTTTGACTTTTCTGGAAAAAGTATGAAGAGAATGTTTTTTTAACTTATACTGCATGATCGGATTTTTAAGGTTTCATAATGACTTATTTCCATGAAGCTTCCTATAAAATATTTCATGATTGTTTTCAACAAAAAAATTTTTAATTGCATGACTTTTTAAGAAAATATAATGATTTGAAAGAAGAAATGATATTTTCCTAAAGAATACATTTCAAGTGTTTTATCAAAAATATTTTCCATCTAAGATGACATTTTTTAACATGTATATGTTTCATGTATAATTTCCCTATTATATACATGTTTTGATGTTTTTTATGATGAATTTATATACATTGTTTTATATGGATTATGTTATGATGGGATGATGTTTATGAAACCCATTTTATTCATTGGGTTATGATGAATGATTTATGTTTATTTTGTGGCACACAAAATAATGATTTTATTATGATAAGGGTGGGACCTATATCTCCATACAATTCATTGGGTAATGATTTATATCTCATTAGATAGACATGGATGGAACTGTAAGTTAATCTGGTTCAATAATACAGGGCTGGAACGGCCAGTAAACGAGGTTCAGTAATGGTCTTTTTCCACTATGATGGTCTTGGCAGCAATGCCTTGGATACTATTGAAATCATATCTTGTGATTAATGGTTTTCCACAATTCTATGTTTTAATCCCATGCCATTTTATCATGATTAATCTTCCTTTACGATCTATGACTTATGTACAGCCATGATTTATGTCATTGCTTAATATTTTGATGTTTTATGTTCATGTTATTACACTCAAATGTTTATGGATTGTTTTTATGTTCTCCATGTTTACCCATACTGAGCATTTGAGCTCACCCTTTATATTTTTCATTTCCCCAGGATATGAAGAAATGTTTTATGTAAGAAAACAAAAGGGTAATATCATTATGGGAGATGATGAATATCCTTTACCATGATTAGAATATTATGCTCCGAGTTTCCAAAGACACTAAACTAATACGCTCTTTGGGAATTTGTTTTTGTTATGTATTATGTATTCTGAAAAAGTAATGTAGTGTCCCATGTACATAAATCTTGGGTCTCTACAGTTGGTATCACAGGGAAGGTTTAGTTAACCTTTAGAAACTAGGATGTGAAACATTTAGTGAGATCCCTAGTGATATTTCTAAGGTATCCCTAGGGATGTACCTAAGGTTAAGCATAAGTATAGGTTATAGTCCTAGATGTATGGTAAAGATCATATAATTAAGCCTAAGATGTTAGATATTGAAGGTACTCCCCCTTTATTATGTTATTTTCCTTTCACACTATTCTTTTTTGGTTTTAGATAATGGTTGGAACCCGAATGAACTGTGTTGATCAATGTGATGGAAAATGTAATGATTCTCCACTTGAACAATGAATGTTATGGGAGACGGAGTGAAAAACCCAATTTCTATACTTACACAAGCTATGAATAATTCTAGACATCCAAATGAGCAGAGAAGGGAATAATATTCTATTGAGACCTTCATGAGGAAAAGTCCACCTTCTTTCAATGGGTCTCTTGATCCACTTATTGCTGAACAATGGATCAATACCATTGAAAAGATATTTTCCATACTTCGATGTTAAGAATAAGAAAAATTAAATTTGGTTGTTTACCATTTAGAAGGTGAAGTAGACAAGTGGTGGACTCTAATTAAAAATAAAAGTCCCCAAGATGAAATTGAATCCATGGAATGGGATGCGTTCAAGAACTTTTTTTCCAATAAGTACATCTCTTGTATTATTTGAAAAAATATGGAAAAGGAGTTACTTGATCTTACAAAAAAGGATGATGAATCTATTGGTATATACGAAGAAAATTTTACACGGTTTCCAAGGTATGCATATGCCTTTATCATCTAACCTGCAAGTAAAGTTGATCGATTCTTTAGTGGAATAAAACCAAGTCATCGAAGGTAATTAACTAAAATAGACTTCAGTAGCTATGAAGAAATTGTGCATTGTGTTATCAAGGTAGAACTGGAGGTTGGTGTTACATATCTATCTCATGGTTTTGACAAGAAATGAAATATGGAGTTCAAGGAAAAATCTCAAAACAGTGGTGAAAAGAAGACGTATTTTTCTTTATGATCATCATATGGAAAGAAGCATGGTGGAGATTATCTTAAAGGGACTATAAAATGTTTTAAGTGTGAAAATAAAGATAATAGAGCAGATAAGTGTTGGATTAATGTGAAAAAGGAATCTAATGATGTGAATAGAGAAAATACTACAAAGAATGCACCACCAATACTTCAATGCTACATGTGCATGGAAATGGGGAATTATGCTATCCAATGCTCTAATCCAAGGGTAAATGATGATTGACATCAACAACCTCTTAAGTAAAAGGACAAAGGTCAGTCACATGAAATCACTATTGTAGATATTGATTATGACATTGAAGTTATGGAAGGATTAAGTTTTTATGTAATGGGATTCCAAAATAGTGTTGTGGAATCTCATTTATAGTATCGTGGAATATTGGAATATCTAGGTATTGGTTTATTGTGATTTGAAATAATTATGGTTTTAGTAACCCAGAAAAGTGATCTAAATATTTTTGGAAAGCAGATGATATGCGAATAATGAAGGGATAAGATGAAAATAATATGTTTGATAGTATTCATGAGCTCATGACTGAAAAAAAGGACAACGTGATATCATTATTTGAGTATATAGAATTTTTGGGATTTATTTATGTGGAAAGAGTTATCTTTTGATAGAATTCATGTTTTCACTAAGTTTCTATGGTAATTCATGTTTCAAGGGAATACATGATTAAAGTATTCACATGTTTGGAATGTGACCAACAAGATATATCTTGTGATATATGAGGTATAAATTATTGTATTCACATGCTTGTTA
Source organism: Viscum album (assembly GCA_963277665.1). NCBI lineage: Eukaryota > Viridiplantae > Streptophyta > Magnoliopsida > Santalales > Viscaceae > Viscum > Viscum album. The sequence goes on from OY728162.1 coordinate 482,369,371, forward strand.
TATAAACATTCTAGTAATAAGTCTCTTTATACTATGAGTTTTGAAAGAAGTATTTTGGATAATTTCTAAGGCTAGAATGTATTATGTTGTACATCAGATAGTTTCGATTAAGGATAGAACTTTTTTTCATTTTATTTCTGGAATGTTATAATAAACTAGTTTTAGAAAAAGGAAAACTCGTAGGACAGGCGACAACCCGTCACGTCGGACCATGATGTGGGGATAGAACCCACAAATGAATTATGATAGGCCTTTATCCCCTACCACTAGCCTACAGGATGTCCATGGTTAGTAGAAACTAGTTTTATTTCATTAACCGGTAGGATTGATGAAGTATAAGTCCATTTTTGGAATAATATATGATTAATCTCACCATAAATGAGATTACATATATTTAATAACTTTTTCTAAACATATGTTTGAGACGGATGGAATGACATATCATTCTATCGCATGATCAGCTAAAACTTCATGAATGACAAATTCAACCTCATTTCCTTAAGACATATAGTGGAAATTATTCAAGGTACGAACAATGGTGAGACTGTTCCAAAATCAAGTAAGTATTTCTTTTAATTAAAAAAAATCATCAACATTAAGGAAATGATCTTGGAAACCAAAAATATTGTTCTAGCACCATCATATCTGATGAATCATATGGTAAATTAGATCATCACAAATTCATGTCTTTGTGATTGTTGGCTTTTTCATAGTCATGTCCTCTACCACTCTCTATTAGAACATGATGGTCAGATTTGTCTTCCATATCCAAGATTTCACATAGGCTCTCCTATGTGGAAACCCAGTGATGAGTTAATCCGGGTAACCATTACATTTCATTATTTACTTTTTAAAATTATGTTTTATTATTCCTTTTTACGATGTGGATTTCAATAAAATAAACTTTAAAGTAGAAAACCATTTATAACCCCGATAAATTTTGAGGGTGAAATTCATTTAAAGGGGGGTAGATTATAACACCCCAAAATTTTATGAGAAGTATTCTTTTTAATTTATTTGATTTCTTTGGTTTTACACAACACCAAGTAAAGATTATGATCAATTTATAACTGAAATATATTTTTATTATGATATATGGAACACCAAAGGAAGCTTTCACTACACGCTACCCTAACTTGGCCTGCTTTACACGCAAGAGATCCCTTCCTCGATAGCCTGTGTTGTACGCAATATCGAGTTTCAATAAACGAGATATTGTTATAATATTATTATGAACTATCCATTATGAATATTATTATCTACATTTTGTATTTTATAACATTATCATTAATCTTACACATTTTCTAGATCATGGTATGAGAACAAAATAAATATTTCGGGTAGAATAAATATTTTTCAAAATATATAGTTTTGCCAACTTTTGATGGAGCACCCATTTTAAATTGAATTTTTAACAAGTTTGTAAGTTTAATTTTACAAAATATACTTCTTAATTTGAATCAGGATATAAAATTTTATATTGGATAAAGTTTTAATATTTTTTTATAACGTTCATTTCTTGATGCATATTAAAAATACACCAAATTTTAATTAAAAACAAATTTTTTCATCAATATAATTTATATGGTTAAAATATCATATTTAAGGGTTTCAATTTATAAATAGAATATATTTTTACAATTTAATATAATTTATGTCATTATCATTAATTTGACATTGAATTCATAGGTAAAAGCATTTCAATTTTTGGCAATGTTTTAAATAAAATCCTGTTTTTTTACAATGAGATTAGTTTTAAATTAATTATTGAATCTCCAGTATCTTGAATTTGGAAAAATATATTTCATATTTGGAATTACTAAGTCCAAATTATTTTAATAGGCAACTTTTTATTTTTGGGTGTTATGAATAGTAACTACGGTAAATTGTATTTACCTTAGTTAAATGTAAATCAGGCAATTAAGGATAACAATAATATTATAAAATTATCCCAACACTTTCCAAAATTATATTAGATGAATAAAAGTCGACCCATATCACCTAAGTGTTAGAATAGATTCAATTTATGGACTTTTTACCAAGAAAAGGATGTAATTATTATTAAAACCAAAGAAAGTGACCACATGTCACTCTCTTATATCTTATATGTATAATAATATTAATTTGGTGATAAACATCATAAAACATGGAACATAAATAGTCTCCATAAATCCAATGAAATTATTTACCACATGTGAATTTACAGATAATTTTCAGGGATTAAATAATTATTATTAATGATGATGGAATAGGGATTTAGAAATTATTTTATTGATTAAAATATAAAATAAATGGTTTTAAAGATATTAAAATAAACATTATATGAACTATTTAATGTGCTCCATAAATTTTCTAGACAAACATGTCATGTTATGAATCAATTAAATATTTTTGTTCGAATATATCAGATGTGTGTATTTTATTTGAATTCAAATAAATAAATTGTGTCAAAATTGACACTATTGTTATTTTATAAAAAAAAAATATTAATAAATTGTTTAAAAATCACAAAAAAAGTTAAAAATTATAAATTGAAATTTATATGGTCTAAAATTTCATTAAATATTCAATTATAAACAATTAACATCTAATAATTAATTATTTATAACAATTAAAAATTTAGAATATTATTTTTACAAATAAAATTAAATAGATTAAATAAGGATAAATCAAGTTGATAAGGTTTAAAATAAATTTCCAAAATGTCTAAATTTTATGGGATGATGAGATTACAACCCAACCTCATCTAATATTTGGATTTGAGTCATTTGCGGTGGTTTTTAAGTGGTGTTTTAGTTTATTATAAATTAATATTTTAGAGGTTTCTAAAAGTGCCTCTCTCCTCTCTTATAAAAGGGAACCTCCTCCCTCTCCTATTCATAACATTTTGATCCTTCAAGATCAGAAAAATCCTGTCCATTTATCTTCTCCACTTAACTAGAAACCTACTAGAGTCACTGGTATTCTTCAAATACAATCTTTATTTTTCTTATAGGAGGTTAAGAAGAGGCGCGTCGAGGAAGAGTTAATATCCTTTACCGATTCATTCAAATTTATTTTTTCTTCTACTTCCTCTTCTTTATTTGTTTAATTATAAACTAATAACATCAGTATCACTAATATACTGATTTTTTATTATAAATATTAAACAACCCTATTTCAAAATCTATCCATCCTACAAAAAAACAAAATCACTGCGCGTGCTTACGTACAGCTTACCGTCTCCACGCCATGGTGCATTCTGTTTTTCCAACATCACCTCACATGGATGGGTATAATGGTGGAAATAAAAACTGTAAATGAATATTATAAAATGATAATAATTTTGAGATATTATATCATCCACTCAAATTCCATTCAATAATCATGGGAACAATATAATCGCTCATGCGTACGTGAGGATTACCGTCTCCACGACAAGATAAGATTCATTCACCATGTTATCCATTCAAGAATGATTATAAAGTCTATATAATGAATAATAATGAAATATATGACATAATAGTTCTATTGGTTTATGTATAAATATATATATATATATATATATGTCATCTATTTACTTCCATTCTCGTCAATAACGAAAGGAAAATAGCATTCATGCGTTTGTACGACATACCGTCTCCATTAATGGTGTATTTCATTTCATTTATCTATCTATTATATATATATACTGAATATATATGATATATAATTCATGTTTTAAATTATGGAAGGAAATAATTATATAAGTAATAATATCAAGAACAATAATTCAAAACATGTACGATAAATGAAACACTTTTACCCAAAACGCTGCTTTAACTAATAATTGACAAAAGAACAACTAATATAAAGTCGTAAGTGAATCATATATGATATAATAAATATTATTATGGTTCTGTTACAAGTTAATAAAATTTTTAATCCCACTACACATGATTTTTGTACACATACTGAAGAAATTGGACATGTGGTAAGGGATAATTATTCCAATCTCGTTCTTATCCGAGATTGTTTATTCGTAAGAATTTAATGGGGTAATATTTATCATCCATGTCCATATTTTATAAAAATGTTTCAATTTATGTTTAAAGAAATTTTTACAATTTGTTTACTTTTACCACATGGTAAGGAAGAAATCTTTTGTTGTTTTCAATACGAGATACTTTTTGACTTTTCTGGAAAAAGTACGAAGAGAATGTTTTTTTAATTTATACAGCATGATCAGATTTTTATAGTTTTATAACGACTTAATTCCATGAAGCTTCCTCTACAATATTTCATGATTATTTCCAAAAAAATCTTTCTTTTTTAAATTTAATGGATTTTTTAGAAAAGTAAATGATTTGAAAGAAGAAAGGATATTTTCGTCAAGAATTCATTTCAAGTGTTTTATAAAAACTATTTTCCATCTAAGATGAAATTCATTAATATGGATATGTTTCATGTATAAGGTACCTATTATTTACATGATTTTATTTTGTTTATGATTAAATTATATAAATTGTTTTATATGGATTATGTTATGATGGTATGATGTTTATGAAACCCATTTTATTCGTTGGGTTATCATGAATGATTTATGTTTATGTTATGGCACAAGAAAGAATGATTTCATTATGGGATGGGTGGGAAATATATCTCCCTACAATGAATTTGGTAAATATTTATATCTCATGAGATAGACATTGATGGAAGGGTAAGTGAATCTGGTTCAGTAATATAGGGCTGGAATGGCAAGTAAACCTAGTTCAGTAATGGACTTTGTCCACTATGAGGGTTTTGGCAGTAATGCCTTGGCTACTATGGAAATCATATCATGTGATTAATTGTTTGCCACAATTCCATGTTTTATTCCAATTCCATTTTAACATGATTAATGTTCCTTTATGATATATTCCTTATGTACTGCTAATATTTAAGTCATTGCTCATGATTTTGATGTTTTATGTTCATGTTTTTACGTTCAAATATTTATGGATTCTTTTTATGTTCTCCATTTTTACCCTTACTGAGCATTTGTGCTCACCATTTATATGTTTTCATTTCCCCAGGATATAAATAAAGGTTTTAGGTAAGAAAACAAAAGGGGAATATCTTTAGGGGAGATGTTGAAGATCTTTCACCATGATTAAAATATGATGTTCCTTGTTTCCAAAGGAACTAAACTAACACGGTTGTTAGGCATTGGTTTTTATTATGTATTAAGTATTACACAAATGTAATGTAATGTCCCATGTATGTAAATATCGGTTCTCTATAGAAGACACCCAGGAAAGTGTCTCAAAGGAAATAAATAAATGATTTATGTGTGGGAAAGAAGGACATAAAGTAAAGAATTATTAAGGAAAAATTAAGAGTACTATGGAAGAAAATAAAAATGATACTAAGAATCCATTTATAGTCATGATTTGTAAATTTTGAGGACCTAGGAATTACCCTATTTAATGCCCTATTCTATCGGATAACCTCTAGGTCAATGAAGAACCTATGTGGAAATAAATGAATGGAGAAATGTTCAAAAGTATTAATTCTCTTAATTGATGGGATTACTTTGGAATACTTTTCTATTGTATGTGTAACCCTACAGTTTGTTATGTGAAAATTATATTTGGGGAAGAATTATCTTTTCGTTTGTGGATATAATTATAAACAACCATTTGGGTTTGTATGATACTTAAATTTGAGGCAATTACAGGTTATTACTTTTTGGATGAAAATATGAGGTATGAGATAACATTTATGGTTAAAAGAGGTTACGGTTTTTTTTAGGATTATATCTCATTTTTGGGAATGTTGTAAAATTATATAGTTTTTGGAAAAGTAAAACACATAGACAATGTGAAAACTAGTTGTGTAGAAAAAAGCATCGGGAATCAAACCCAGAACCAAAGTGCAATTGGGATTTATCGCCTACCACTATACTACGTGAAGTCCCTAGTTAGTAGGACTAATTATTTTTAGTTAAATGATTTTATGTATCAAAAATATGTTGATATTAAGAACTTATGATTTATCAAATGGATATCCTTATTATAGGAAAATAATTTTGTGATTAGGTGATAAATGTTATTTTGGAAGACATTCTCCCTTCTGAGAACACTATATGCCTAAGGAAAATATAATACTATGGGATTTCACATGAGGAGTAATGGTGGATTTTTATTTTGGAAAATTTGATGTTTTTATTGTGGAGTTATATAGATTTGGGTTATTTATAGAAATGATTAACCTATCATATAGAATATGTGATTAGGTTAATTACTTTTAAGTTTGTTACTTTAATAGTATACAATGTTATTTGGAGATAAATGTTAAGATTTATCATGGAAGAATATATAATAAAATACTTCTAAATTTTGGGTTTCAAACATAGTTTGGATAATTTTTAATAATTTTAAGGAAATTGTTTATAGAATGATCTTTGTTAAACTTTGTGTATCGATTGTTTAATTTTGGAGATAAAGTGTATAATTTCTTTCTCTAAAGGATTATCCTTTTGGGGGAACATCTAATCTTGTACTAAATATTTTGGTTCTGGATAATGTCTAAAGAAAAAGGAAATATACAGTTCATCTTTTGGGGATTATGTGATTCTCTATAGGTTGATTCTAGAACTTTAGGTGTGACCAGGGCATCTTGAAAACTCATTTTTTGAAGAAAATATGAGTTTGTGGTAGTAATTTCTTAAAAGATGAAACTCTACAAGTAAAGTAAGTATATCACTTTATGTACTTAGTAAATATCATAAATAAATTCCTTAATGTTATGAAAAGGAACTTAAAAAAAATTGTCTGTTTATTCTTCCTATAGGGTAATCAAAGACCATTTAACCCATCACAAGTTTATAGATTTCTAATTTTTAACCTTCTCCGAATAATATTCTCTATCACTATCCATAAAAACATGATGGATAGTTTTCTCTTTCATGTCCATGATTTCCGACATGGAAATCTAGTATATCTTATTTATAGTATCCTTCATACATACCATTCTTTAATTTAAAAAAGATTCCTCATTAATCCAGTTTTTGATGTGGGATTTCAACTAATATATTTTGAAATGTAAAACCACTAGTTTTCAATACCGGGTTTAAATTGCGAGGATGAAAATTGTTGAAGGATGGAAGACTGTACCACTACAACATTTCATTTTACATTATCACATTAAAGTAATTTAATATCTTATATTGCACGAAACACCAACTTGGATTCTCTTAGGACCAACAGGGGCTTGTATACCCTAAGTGGGGGGTGAATCAGGGTATGGATATTATTTTTCAAAAGTTCTTCCTGTCCCACTGGATCATGACCTCATTATTACAAGGGTCACTTTTTTTCAGTTGTGTGTTTATTATGATCACTTCTTTTCTTATTTAACTGAGGATAATGCTTTAAATGCAATGCAGGTAAGTAAGCAGGAAGACACTGAGATTTTTACTTGGTTCACCATCACTAGGCTACGTCCAAGGAGAATACAACTACAATGTGCCACTGTACCAAATCCACCAAGGCTCACTACCAATAATGTTTGGGCTAGATCACTTCTATGCCCAGGCTCACTGACTTTACAATGTTCGGGATAGATCACTTCTATTCCTAGGCTCATTGCCTTTACAAGGTTTAGGGTCAGCTCACTGTTTTACCAAAGGACACTCCTTGTTTATCTCTCTCTGGATCACTGCCGGTGGAGAGGATTACCTTCTTTCTCTTCCTTTTCTCACAACTCTGGAAAGGATCTACTCACAACTTATAGACTTTTAGGTCTATTCATTATCTATAATGAATGCATCCTCTGTTGTATGTAGATACACTGTTGAAGTCCAACTTTTACTCATAGATGAATCTCACATTGCACTGATGTTATCGGGAAATCATTCAGCTTTCACGCAGCCCAGAAACACTGTAGTGAATCAACCTTACTTGGCATGCAAGTTTAACCCTGTGTGTAAGTATCAGCGCGCAGGTCACAACTAGCGTGCAAGTCTTCCTCAGCACTTGCAGGACACAAGCCTCTGCAACTCCAAACCTGCATGACTCAATCCCCTTTATTCCCAGACCAACATTGGCATGCAACTATCATACAACACCAACTTCAATCACCGGCGCACAAGTCCACCTACGCGATCATACACCACTTCCGCGACCACCACACATGCGCGACGGGAGATCTGATCATTCTAAGTGTTGAACTTCGTTAAAAATGAAGAGGGGTGATCCAGTATTTATAGAAATTTTGAAAACCCTGCACAACGGCGCGAAAGTCTCCCTTTGGCGCGCAAGTCTCGACGTGAAGGTCACTTCCCCTGCAGGTCGCTTGCACGACCCACTTCCAAACTTGCATGAACCTCTATCCTTTTCCATATGATGAAGCTATAATCTTAAAAAAACAATAGGTGCGCAAGTTTCCAATTCTCCTAGGCACCAGCGTGCAAGTCCTTTCTCTTGGTGCGCATGTCACCTACACGACCAACTCAATACTTGCGTGACCCTTATCCCTTTGCCATATTTTGATGATCTTATCATGAAAAACATATGGCGCGCATGATTCCAAGACATCATGCACACGGCACACAAGTCTCTTTGCTAAAAACCAGTTGTCTTCATTTGTCAATTTCCAGGCCCAAAAAATTTGGCAAACACTGAAAAACGAGGACACCTTGTATCTGTTCTTTTTGTACCACCTCCAGATCATCCATTCCTTTGTCGACGTTCTTGAACCAAATAGGGATCGTTGACCACAGCTCTTGAACTCGACATTCCACCATGAAATCCCCTAAGTCAACAAATTTGTATGTCATGGTTTTCTTTTTCAACAATCACAACACAGATGTTCACTTTTTCAAAAAACACAATCACCTCAAAAATGCTTCAATGATACCTTGAGGGATTTTTGCCCAACAATCTCCCCCTTTGGGTTTTTTGACAACTCTTCTGTACAAAGATACATCATTGATTCTTCATCCACCATTATCTTATCGTGATTTCTAATAGCGATCAAGGATTTACTCAACACATACTCTAATCCCACATGAGAAATGCTCGGTGTGAGAAACAAGAGTAAATTAAAAGTTCAACAATGAATCACTTTATCTCTAACACCCACTGTTGACACTAAACTGATACCAATTTTAACCAAACTGATACCAATTTTTGGAAATATTCTTTCCACTCTCCCACACCACTCTTCTGCTTTTATCATGACCCACATCTGTCATGATATCTATTCTTTGATCGATCACTTCTAGCATCGTCAGATTTAAAACGCTCCCCCTTTCTATTCATATCTTCAACCCTTGTCAGCTTAAAAACATATTTAGACCTATTTCTTGTGTTTTCCAAGCTATGCTCTGGCTATGCACGTTCAACTCCCCCTATCTGGCTGCTCTACCTGTCAGCTTCTCCCCGCATCTTTCAAGATTTCTCAAATAACCACACAGTCTCCCACTTATACAATCACTATTTTCTCCCCCATTTTCAACAAACCCAAAGGTCACTCCTTTGTAGTCTGTAAAGGAGTAGAGAACACATATCAGCACATTAGGGAAAAACACATCATACCTCGGGGAGAGGGGGGTGTTCCACATCCACACTCTTTAAAGTGCAGGGAGTCCACTGAACTCCCAGAGCCAATCGATGCCTTTCAAACGCTTCCTTGGAAAAGGACTTTGTCATAATGTCTACAACCTAGAGTTCTGTAGGCACATACTCCAATTTCACAATTCCTTGGTCAATCTTCTCCTTGATGAAACAGTATTTGATCTCAATTTGCTTGGTCCTTGAGTGATGGACAAGATTTTTCCTAAGATTGATAGCACTTGAGTTATCTCATTGGATTCTAATTGGAGACTTCACTTCAACTCACATATCTTCAAGTTGCTGCTTCATCCACAATAATTGTGTGCATGCTTGAGTGGCTGCAATATAATCAGCTTCTGTGGTGCTCAATGAAATGAAATCCTGCTTCATGCTTTTCTATGAAATACACAATCCACCAAGATAGAATGCACCACCTAACGTTGATTTTCTATCATCCGCTGATCCGGCCTAGTATGCACCAGTATATCCCAATAACTCTGTCTGAGATTTTTCATTATATGTCAAACCCATGTCCATCGAGCACTTGATATATCGAAGTATTTTTTCACTGCAATCATGTGGCTTTATTTGGGATTATTCTGATATCTCGCTACTTGGCATGTGGAGAAAACAATGTCAGGCCTTGTTGTGGTCAAGTACAGCAAGCTCCAAATAATTTTCCTATAATCTGTGATATTAAATGCCTTGTTATCCTTGTCTTTTGATAATTTCATCTGGGAAGCAACCGGAGTCTTCATATCTTTGGAATTCTGTATTCCAAACCTTCTTAAAATATCTTTGGAAAATTAGGATTGGTAAGTGAATGTTCTATTCCTTCCTTGTGTCACCAGTAGAAAAGGAAAAATTTTAGCTCTCCAATCATTGACATTTCAATCTCATGTTTCTTGAATTCGGAAACTTGTCTGTACTGTGCTTCATCTGATCCACCAAATATTATTTCTTCTTTATAGTCTAGCCTTAGCATTCATTGATTACTGTTGTTGATGAAATATAGATTGTAATCAAATCCATCACGCTGAAAACCAAGATTCTTCAAATACTAATATAACCTTGAGTACCATGCTTCTGGTGCTTGTTTCAGCTTATACAACGCCTTCTTCAGCCGACAAACTTTATTCTCATATTTATGAATGAGAAATCCATCTGGCTGCTCAATATATACCTCTTCTTCTAGAAACACATTCAGAAATGTAGATTTGACGTCCATCTGGAACACTTTGATCTTTCTTTGAACAGTTATGGCTAAACAAATCTGATTGTTTCCAGCATTGCAACCGGTGAAAATTTCTCATCACCATTAATGCCCTCTATTTGGGAGTAACCATTGCACACCAGTCGAGCTTTGTTTCGAATCACTGTGCGATATTCGTTCAACTTGTTGTGAAAGTCCCATTTTGTCCCGATGACGTTCTTATCTCCTGGCCTCAGAACAATATCCCATGTCTGATTCTTCTCAACCTGATTTAGCTATTCATTTGTGGATTAAACCCAGTTTTCATCTTCAACTGCATCAAAAAAGAATTTTTGCTCAACCTGTAAAAGTAATGATGTCTTCTACAGTGATTTCATTCTTCTTGTCTGAACTAGAGCTGACTAATCCCTGATGATATTCTGCCTGTCAATTTCAGCTCGACTCTTTGGCTTTTGTGCAGATAAAGATTTCACTTCCTCGAACACTATATTAGTATATTCTTCTGAATCCACTTCAGTCCCTTCTATACTCCCTGAGTCTCTTTCCACTTCCTTACTTTTACCAGAAAACGGTTCCCTGTGTCATTGTTCAATGATGTCATTTCATTGAACATCTTCTCTCAAATTTTTGTTGACACACATTTGATTTTCTCTCGCAGCATCTTGGTATCCTGAAAGGAGTTAGCTGATACCAGATTCTTAGAGAAAAATAAATAAGCATGAAATGCTTGATTATTGTTGCTTCTCCCTATGTTTAATTCGTCCCTCGATAGGCAACACCTAAGCTGAGTCATCCAATTATTTCATTCATGGCTCATGCATCTGATTTTTTTATTGAATTCTCCTCTTATGTTATGAAAAACATTGTTGGAACCAATTTTTGTATAAGGTTGTATTTGTTGTCAATAATTTTCAATGAAGATCAAAATGAAGGATATCAAGAAGTACTCCAATGAAATGGAGGAATGGAAGATCAAAATTAAAGAGATCAAGAAGTACTCTGATGAAGTGGAGGAATGATAATTCAGATGATTTTTTTACTGATCATAAGTTAAAAAAACATGTGTCAATGGTGACACATTGTTTACAACAATGAAGAATGTGAGGTGTAATCCATCTAAGGATGATTAAAGAAGAATGGGGTTTTGATGAAGACCATTCAATTCCCCATGGGTTTTGATGAAGACCATGAAGTTCCCCATGGGTTTTGATGAAGACCATGAAATTACTCATGATTTCATGAGAACCATGAAAGAGACTTCTTGATGAATTGAATCATCTGTTTTGCATGAAGTAGATCATGACAGTTGAAGAAGAAGACAATGTGCAAGTGAATGGAATTCTAAGATGGCCATGTGAGGATTCGAATTCTGAGATGGCCATGCACATCACATTGTCACAGAAGCTGATGATGCTAAAGTTGTTCCTTCAAAGAATACATATCATGATAGTGAAGTTTGTGATGAAAGAAGAAGAGTTCCTGAAGGATACAAATCACCGAGAAGAAGTGTTTTTGAGGTGATCGTTCTTTGTTGAAAAAGTAAACATATAACATACAAATTTATTGACTAAAGAGATTCCATGGTGGCATGTCGAGTTCAAGGGATGTGGTTAATGATCCATGTTTAAATCTAGAATCTTGAAAAAGGAATGGATGATCTGGAGGCGGTACAAAAACAGCAGATACAAGGTCGCGCCGTTTCCCAGTGTTCGACAAATTTTTGGGCCTCAAAATCAAGAAATGGAGAAAAGTGGTTTTGGAAAAGAGACTTGCACGCTGTGTACTTGAAGGAGAGGAAACTTTCACGCCATCTGATTTTCAAGATCAGAACATCAATTTATGGAAAAGGGATAAGAGTCACGCAAGTATTGAGTTGGTTGCGGAAGTTACTTGTGGGTCGTGAAGAGACTTGTTCATCGAGGACTAGAAGGATTGGAATATTGTGTGCCTATTGTTTCTCAAGAATAGAACTTCAAAATATGGCAAATGAAGGAAGGTAGCTCAAGTATTGGTTGGTTCGTGCAAGTGATTTGTGCGACAGAGGCTAGGGGAGATGAGCTGCACACGGAGACTTGTGCACTGATGGATGACTTGTGCGCCGTTGCGCAGGTTGACCAAATTCCTATAAATAATGGACCACCCCTCCTCATTTTCCATGGAGTTCAAGACTTAGAGACTGTTCAAGCTCTCGTCGTGTAGGTGGTTGAGCCACACAAGTGGTGAGTGGTCACGCATGTGGTTTGGAGAGACTTACGCGCCAGCTCTTAGAAGTTGTGCACTGATTGATGGTTGTGCACCCAAGGTGATTTGGGAGAGAACGGAAGTGAGTCGCGCAGGTTTGAAGTTCATGAAGGCAGTTTCTCGCAAGTTCTTTGGTGACACTTGCATGCCAGTTTAGGCTTTCATGCTGAGGACTTGCGTGCCTTATTAAGATTTCTGCACCGTGCTTGAAAAGGAGGGCCAAATATTGTTGAAGCATGCCCGTATTTCTGGAGCTGCACGAGAGCTGCAAGATTGCCTGATACTTTCGGTGAAAAGTGAGATTAGAGAGGAAATCTAAATGAAAAATGCATGATCTCATTCATGCATAGAGAACTGATTCTGACAAACGTTGAGTAATATGAGCTTCATTTATTAATAAATAACATCAGTGGTTGTGATTCGGGCAAATGACGACAAGAGTATTTAGTGCATTCAGTTATTTCACTAAAGTAGAAGGTTGAATACAAAAGAGCATCAACTCAGGACTCTGATGCAAGCAAGGTCTCATGCTGAACAGGAGACAAAGACTTCAATTCAAATCTATTGAAGAGACCTTCAAGCCTATAAACTGAGTGTGACTTCACCAACGGTAGTGAGCCAGGGGGAGTCAACAGGAGTGACTCGAGGGACGCAGTGATCTATTCCTGAACCTTTTAAAGGCAGTGAGCCTGGGATAGAGTGACAATGCCCGAACCATTGTAATCCACAACTAGTGAAGATTAGTGGAATTTGGTACGACCAGAAACTTGTCGGTGTATTCTCCTTGGACGTATCACTTAGTGGTGAACCAAGTAAAATTCTTGTGTTTTCTCTTTTCATGTGAATGTTTCATTACTGATCATATCCATCATATAGGTTTAAGTAGTTACTACCAACGTGGTAACAAGATCCAAAACTTTAAGAAGAAAAAGTTGACACCCTGATTCACCCCTCCCCTCTTAGGGTGTCCTGGGGTCCTACAAGTGGTATCAGACGGAGGTTGACGTGTGTTGGATATTCTCCAGTAATTCTATTGAGAAAAAGATTTGAGTTTCTTTCCTAAAGTCAACAATGAAGAGAAGTCTTGATGAATATTTAGTCATCTGTGAGCAGAAGTCTACATCTAGCAAGACCATGACAAACCGGAAAAAGAAAGAGAAGAAGCAGTTGAAGAAGTCCCTCATATCCAAAGAATATATTATGTCTTGTTCTCCATGCCATTCCAATAATGAAGAAACATTAAGCTTGGAAAGTGTCGAGCAGGTGGCAAGAATTCTTCCAGAGGAAAGGATGTCACCCCTAATTCAAGCTTTCAAGAAAAAATCAAAACATATCTGCATGATATTCTTGAAGAAAGGGTTGGTATTATTTGTAGCCTATTCCAATCTATGCAGGTTGAGATCACTCGATTAGAAAGGGATGCTGACAATATGGAAAAGGGATTGGATTGAAAAGTTCTAGAATGTATGAAGCTCACCAAACAGATTAATGTCTTTGATGAAAATGAGGAAGTCAATAAGACTCTAAAAGAAAATATCCATGCACTTGAAGCTGAGCTAAAGAAGAGCACTGAAGTCAAGAGCTTTTGTTTGGAAGAAACTTCGATGAAATTTAGGGAACTTGACTCTTTGTTAAAAAACAAAGTTAAGATGCATGAAGAAGAGGTTGAAATATTGAAGAAGACTTGTGAAGAGAAGATGACCATGATTGAAGATCAGAAGATCATCCTCAATATTAACGGTCAAAAATTGGAAGCCCAGTTGACCAAGATTGAGAATACACATATTGAGACTTCACAAAAAATGAAATGAGTGATCCCTGTACTCAATGTTCGTTGGAGGAATATAAAGCTGAAATACCTCCAACATGTGACATGAATATTATGACAACTCTTGATTATCCACATCAAGAATCAGTTTTGGTCGGTACTCAATGATCACTGGAGGATTATATTTTCAAAAGGCCTTCAATATGTGATAATAAGATCCTGACTTCACTCATTGATCTATCACAAGCATCTATGAATATGAAGGTATCGTCCATACAAACCTGTACTATTGTCTCTAAATATGTTCCTTTAAAAAGTTCAGGTTGGAAGAAAAATTCTAAACAAGTATGGATCAGGAGAGGAGATGAGAAAAAACTTACCACCATGGCTAGGGTGGATGGGAAGAAAAAGGAGGAAGTTGGTTCCTCAAATAGAGAACAAAAGATTAAGAAAAAGACCCAACAACCTCATATAGAATATATAAAAAAAAGATTTGTGGGCCAATGTTAGTGATGCAATAGCTTTGGGCATTGTGCACTGGATTGTTGGTACAATCCCTTTAACGAAAAAGCACAAAGAAAGCCTGTATCAAAGGGAAGAAATACAGAAAAGAAGAAGCAACATCTTCAGGTCCATAAGAATATGTTTACAACAAACAGATTTGGAATGCGTGATAACATCTTTGATGTATGAAATGGCAGTGGTCACAGGAATGGTGCATGCCCATGTCAACAGATATCCTGAGCTGATATAAACAGAAGACCACACAAGCTAGCTAAGAAGGAAGACTATTCCTTAGGAAGAAATCAAAATAATATTGTGAACACACATTTCCCCAAGAAGATCTCAAGTAGGGAATCTGAGAAGACCCAGGATTTTAGATCCATGATATTGAAGGGTCATTTATCCAAAAGAAACACAAAGTGGGATGAAACTCAGATGAACCCATGTGGAAGACCCAAACCAGCTGCAACAGTTCCAAATGACATAATGGTCATTTGTCCCGAAGATTTAAAAATAATGTAGAAAATTGGAGATGAAAAGGCCAAGGATAGTGACAAAGGAAAAGGACAACTTTCACATGATGAAGACGCAATGTGTGAGAGATTGCAAACCAAGAGAAACACATGTGTCAAAGAAGTTCTGTGTGAGAGATGCAAGAAATATTATCACATTTCAAAAGGTTACCTAACCATAATAGCAGAGCAAGAAGCAGTCCTTAAGAGGAGTAAGAATGTATCATTCATGATGGCTGTTAATAATAACAATTCCCCACACAAAATAGAAGAGAATTTGAATAAATCCATGCCACATCAACAGATATCAGAACATATATTCAAATGTGTAGGCATGAAGACTGGAGTGAACAGAAGAACTTGGTTGAGAAAAGAACCTCAACCATACATATCATGTTGAGGAAGCAAGGAAGAACCACCTTATTCCCTTATTCATTTGTGTATGGTATTTGTGCTAATAATGCAAGGAATTGAAGGTGAAGCATGCTCTCAGGGGGAGAACCTGAGAAGTAGTAAATGTTGTCAACTCTTGATAGCCAAGCTAAATAAGTTTACATCCTTAGTATATTCTTCAATTGATATTCAATGATTAAGATGATGGAGGATCACTCTTGATTAAGATGATGAGGAGTGTTTCCCTTGAGGGGGAGAAAAATGAAGAAGCTTCCAGAATCACTATTTCAATCAATACCAACTCCAACTGGACTCAAATGCAGTTACTCTGTGAATTTCCGGAAGAACATTTCAATGGAGAAGGTATGCCATTTCTCAATCTTTATACCTTGGTTACTCAGATCAAAGATCATTCTAAAAAGGGGGACTAACTGAATTGAACAGTGACATAAGAAGAATGGATGTTCCCAAAGGACACTTATCCTGCTGATAGCACTTGAATATTTTTGATCTTTTTGCTGATGTGAGTGCAGGAGTTTCAGGTTGTTTTTTCCTATCACATTTTATTTTCTTCTACATGAATTAAAAGTGGTAAACCCTTGAAGACAAAATACACGAGTTCTCATATCATGTCGGTATCATGACCTATGAAAAATGGACAACCTTGTTGACATAATCAAATACTCTTGTTTTCTACATCGAGCATTTCTCAAGTAGACTTAGAGTGAAATAATTAATGAAACATTGCATAAGTATGGATTAATACTCTTCCTACCATGTTCTTTGTATTTCTTGTCAATAAGGGGGAGAGAAAGTGAAATGAACGTTTGAAAAGAAAAGTTGATTGAAGAGAAGATTCTCATTTTGACATTGAAAAATTCATTTCAGAAGATGTATAAGGTATTGACAACAAAATACAAAGGGGGAGATTGTTGGAACCACTTTGTGTATAAGATTATATTTGTTTTAAATAATTGTCAATGAAGATCAAAATGAAGGAGGTCAAGAAGTACTCCATTGAAATGGAGGAATGAAAGATAAAAATTAAAGAGATCAATAAGTACTCCAATGAAGTGGAGTAATGATAATTAAGATGATTGTTGTACTTATCATAAGTTCAAAGAACATGTGTCAAAGGTGACACATTGTTTACAACAATGAAGAATGTGAGGTGTAATCCATCTGAGGATGATTAAAGAATAATGGGGTTTTGATGAAGACCATGCAATTCCCCATGGTTTTTGATGAATACCATGCAATTACTCATGATTGCATGAGAACCGTGAAAGAGACTTTTAAAAGAATTGAATAATTTGTTTTTCATGAAGTATATCATGACGGTTGAAGAAGAAGAAAATGTGCAAGTGAATGGAATTCTAATATGGCCATGCGAGGATTTGAATTCTGAGATGTCCATGCACATCACATTGTCACAGAAGATGATGATGCTAAATTTGTTCCTTCAAAGAATACATATCATGATAGTGAAGTTTGTGATGAAAGAAGAAGAGTTGTTGAAGGATACAAATCACTGAGAAGAAGTGTTTTTTAGGTGATCGTTCTTGTTGACAAAGCAAACAGATGACATACAAATTTGTTGAAAAAGGAGATTCCATGGTGGCATGTCGAGTTCAAGGGATGTGGTTAATGATCCATGTTTTATTCAAGAACTTCGACAAAGGAATGGATGATCTAGAGGCGGTACAAAAATAGCAGATACAAGGTCGCACTGTTTCCCAGTGTTTGCCCAATTTTTGGGCCTAAAAATAAAAAAATAGAGAAAAGTAGTTTTGGAAAAGAGACTTGCGCGTTGTGTACTTGAAGGAGAGAAACGTTCATGCCATATGTTTTTCAAGATTAGAACATCAATATATAGAAAAGGGATAAAGGTCGTGAAAGTATTGAGTTGGTCGCGCAAGTGACCTTCGTGCCATGAAGAGACTTGCGCGCTGAGGACTAGAAGGATTGGAAACTTGCGCGCCTATTATTTTTCTAGAACAGAACTTCAAAATATGGGAAAGGAAGGAAGGTCATGCAAGTATTGGTTGGGTCGCACATGTGATTTGTGCGATAGAGGCTAGGGGAGATGAGCTACGTGCGGAGACTTGCACGCCGATGGGGGACTTGCACGCCGCCGCGTAGGCTGACCAAATGCCTATAAATACCGGACCACCCCCTCCTCATTTTCAATGGAGTTCAAGACTTAGAGACTGTTTGAGCTCTCATCACACAGGTGGTTGAGCCACGCAAGTGGTGAGTGGTCGTGCAAGTGGTTTGGAGAGACTTGCGCGCCATCTCTTAGAAAGTGCGCGCTGATTGATGGTTGCACACCCAAGGTGATTTGGGCGAGAAAGGAAGTGAGTCGCGCAGGTTTGAAGTTCCTGAAGGTAGTGTCGCGCAGGTGCTTTGGTGACACTTGAATGCCAGTTTATACTTGCATGCTGAGGACTTGCGCGCCGTATTGAGACTTGTGCACCGGGATTGAAAAGGAGTTCTAGATATTGTTAAAGCATGACTGTCTTTCTGGAGCTACACGAGAGCTGAATGATTGCCTGATACTTTTGGTGAAAAGTGAGATTAGAGAGGAAATCTAAATGACAAATGCATGATCTCATGCATACATGGAGAACTGATTATGGAAAATGTCGAGTAAGCTGAGCTTCATTTATTAAGAAATCACATCAGTGGCTGTGATTTGGGAAAACGACGACAATAGGATTTATTACATTTAGTTATTACACTAAAGTAGAAGGTTGAATAGAAATGGGCATCAACTGAGGACTCTGGTGCAAGCAAGGTCTCATTCTAATCAGGAGATAAAGACTTCAATACAAATCTATTTAAGAGACCTTCAAGTCTATAAACTGAGTACGACTTCACCAACGGCAGTGATCCAGGGGGAGTCAAAGGGAGTTACCCAAGGGACGCAGTGATCTATCCATGAACCTTGTAAAGTCATTGAGCCTCGGACATAGTGACTATACCTGAATCATTGTAATCCACAACTAGTGAAGATTAGTGGAATTTGGTATGACTGGAAACTTATCGGCCTATGCTCCTTAGACGTAGCCCTTATTGGTGAACCAAGTAAAATTTTTGTGTTTTCTCTTTGCATGTGAATGTTTCATTACTGATAATATCCATCATATAGGTTTATGTAGTTCCTACGAACATGGGAACAAGATCCACAACTTTAAGAAGAAAAAGTTGACACCCTGATTCACCCCTCCCCTATCAGGGTGTCCCTGGGTCCTACAAGTGGTATCAGAGTGAGTTTGACGTATGTTGGATATTCTCTCGTAATTATATTGAGAAGAGGATTTGAGTTTCTTTCCGAAAGTCAACAATGAAGAGCAGTCTTGATGAATATTCAGTCATCTGTGAGCAGAAGTCTACATCTAGGAAGACCATGACAAAACAGGAAAAAGAAAGAGAAGAAGCATCTAATGAAGTCCCTCATATCCAAAGAAGATATTATGTCTTGTTCTCCATGTCATTCCAATAATGAAGAAACATCAGTCTTTGAATGTATCGAGCTGGTCGCTCAGAATTTTTCCAGAGGAAAGAATGTCACCCCTAATTCAAGCTTTCAAGAAAAACTCAAAACATATATGCATGATATTCCTGAAGAAAGGGTTGCTATAATTTTTGTCCTATTCTAATATATGCAGGTTGAGATCACTCGATTAGAAAGGGAAGCTGACAATATGGAAAAGGTATTGGAAAAAAATGTTCCGGAAAGTATGAAGCTCACCAAACAGATTAATGTCTTTGAAGAAAACGAGGAAGTCAATAAGACTTGTGAAGAGAAGATGATCATGATTGAAGATCATAAGATCATCCTCAATATTAAGGGTCAAAAATTGGAAGCCCAATTGACCAAGATTGAGAATACACATATTGAGACTTCACAAAAGAATGAAATGAGTGATTCCTGTACTCAATGTTCGTTAGAGGAATCTAAAGCTGAAATACCTCCAACATGTGACAAGAAGATTATGACAACTCTTGATTATACACATCAAGAATCAGTTGCTTCTGGTACTCAATTATCACTGGAGGATTCTATTGTCAAAAGGCCTTCAACATGTTATAAGAATCTCATGACTTCACTCATTGATCTATCACAAGCAGCTATGAATGTGAAGGTACCATCCATACAAACCTGTACTATTGTTTCTAAATATGTTTCTTTAAAAAGTGCAGGTTGGAAGAAAAATTCTAAACAAGTGTGGATGAGGAGAGGTGTTGAGAAGAAACCAACCACCATGGCTAGGGTGGATGGGAAGAAAAAGGAGGAAGTTGGTTCCTATAATAGAGAACAATAGATTAATAAAAATGTCATGGCCCGTACTCGGGGCCTATGCCGTGACTACCCCACGCCCGCATCCAATAGGCCATGGGCAGGTGACTAGCACCAAAGACGTAAATCCCGACAAAAAAGGAAGGCGTTGCCTTTATAAAGTAAACAAACACCACAGAGTCAGCCAGCAGAAGTAAACAGTATGTAAAACTGGGTACAACAGTAAGTGTGGAAAAGTAAGTGGGCTAGAATACAAACCCAAATTTAAAGTAAAGTACAACTGGAAAAAAAGTTCCGCAACTGAAAGTAAAGCAGCAACGTCGAGCTGTCCACTGGAAGTCCCACCTTAAGGGTGGGTACAGATAGCCTCCTCAGCTCCTCGGGTCTGGTTGTCCACTCCGTGTTTGTCCCACCCATTGGTCCACTTCCTGGTACCGACTTCCTCCACCAGCCTCAACCACGATCAGCATTGTCCATCGTCTGCATCCAACACAATGTAGTGCGGGCATAACCTATGTAGGGGTGAGTATACGCTACTCATAAGGGACCCCGAGACCCCCAAGGTCTCCCAGAATCCTCAAAGGGAAATCCACAGAGGAAAGATACAATCACGAAATAACATCCAACACTACTTAGGTATATGCCCATACATATACCTAAGTCATCAATTCCAGTTTGCCTCCAACATCCAAGCCCAAGTTCGATCACGTCCACATAGGAGTACAACCCAAACCACACAGGATAGTAACTCAATCATATCAAAGATATTGATTGATGTCAAGACTCATCTCACATAGGTATACTTCTTCGGTGATAGTGATGATCAGATATATAGCCACTGATTCATCTAAGCTGGGACCCACGTAGGATACTAAACCAGCCAAGCTGCCAAACCCACATAGGATTTTAGTGTAGTCTTCATCGCCATCTAAACCACATAGGATTTCAGTATGGTCTTCATCACTTCCGAACCCACATAGGATTTCAGTGTAGTCTTCATCGTCGTCAAACCCACATAGAATTTCAGTAGGGTCTTCATCGATACCGAACCCACATAGGATTTCAGTGCAGTCTTCGTCGCCATCGAACCCACACAGGACTTCAGTACGGTCTTCATCCCTACCGAACCCACATAGGATTTCAGTGGAGTCTTCATAGCCATCGAACCCACATAGGATTTCAGTACGGTCTTCATCACTGCCGAAACCACATAGGATTTCAGTGCAGTCTTCATCGCCTTTGAAACCACATGGTATTTCAGTACGGTCTTCATCGCTGCTGAACCCATAAAGTATTTCAGTGCAGTCTTCATCGCCGTCGAACTCACATAGGATTTCAGTACGGTCTATATCGCTTCCAAACACACATAGGATTTCAGTGCAGTCTTCGTTGCCTTCAAACCCACATAGGATTTCAGTACGGCCTTCATTGGTGTTGTACCCACATAGTATTTCAGTGCAGTCCTCATCATCGTTGAACCCACATAGGATTTTAGTATGGTCTTCATCGTTGCAGTCGCAGCCAGCTCTAGGGTTCCCGCACACAGCATGATCGTTTCAGGAGGGTCCCCTCCATGAGCCAAGGGGTCGATACATCAACTGACACGTAGTCTAGAGTTGATGTATCTCAAAGTTCCATCTCGACTTGAATAACTCAACGTGATAGACGACGTGTCAATCGGACGCCCGGTCTGAGAGTTATTGGCTTTTTTTGTTCCAGGGGCCTGGTTGGTTTTCAAGTCAAAACCAACCGGACCGCACTCCAACTACATCGAAACCTCGATCGGAGTAATCCAAAAGGTCTGTCTCACTAAGAGGAATCCAACAATGTTGACGACACGTCAATCGTACGTCCGGAGGTCAAGTTATAAGTGTTTTTGCTCCGAGGGCCCGGTTGGTTTCATGCTCGAACCAACCCTGCCATACCCAAAGTTCTCCTAAACCATGAGTGTAATATACCGAAACGACTGTGTCGATTCAAGGATCGTATCGCATCTGAAGGTGCACCGATCGGAGGTCTTTAGCCCAGGATACGGGCATTTGAAAGGAACTGTCTGGTAATGGGGGGTTTTGGGCCCGAACCGACCCGTCCCAAGACCCCCTGGGTCGGCCCGAACCGGGTCGACCGGAACCGGGTCTGGGTCCGGCCCGGTGGGCGTGGCTCAGGCCAGCCGGCGTGGCCCGACGCGGCTGGGGTGGCTCGGTGCTAGACGGGCAGACGTGCAAAGGGGGTGGCTGCCCCTTTCATTGAAGATGCGCCCCCCGCATGGGGGCCGCTCCTTGCCAGCGGACTCGGCCCAGCACCGCGTCTCCCTTGGTCCCGCGCGGCCGCGGGACAGGTCACCTGCCACCGCGGCTAAAGCCACGGTGGTCCCTCCTAGAGGTGCACCGGGACGCCACCGCCTCCGGGTGGTCGGCCGGTGCCGACCGCCGCACCGGCGACCCGCGCCACTGGTGTAGTCCGCGGGCCACCGGAGTTGCTCCGGTGGTCCATTTTTAATTTTTATTGTGCCTGCGTTCACCTCGGGTCTCGTACTTTACTGTGAAAACATCAAACCACCTCTGTGGCCCATTCCATCATCACCTGTCGATCCGCCATCAATTAAACAATCTGCGCAGCCTTTGAATCGCCGCAACGGTGCAGCGCGACGGCGCCACGCTTCTTCGCCCGTTCTTCATTGTTTCTGCGAGGTGTCGTTTCACCGTGTCGCCTTTGCTCGTGCCGCAACAAGTACAATCATCAAAGGGAGAGGAGGGTCGGTCGTGTTCGTGCGGTCCGTCCTCCTCCCATTATTACGATAACAGGCGGCCCAAATAGAAGGCGTTGAATGGAAAAGAAAAATAATTCACAGAAAAACAATTAACCCCTACCTCAAGGCGTCGTCGAACGAAGGTTCATCGCGGGAATTAATCGCCGCAGAAGAATGTTCTGTAAGAATCCTTAATGTCTTGGAGAAGAGAATCATTGGCTTCGTGGTACACGGCGTCGCGTCATAGATCTTTGAGGGTTCAACATCCTTCGTCGTCCTTCGTCATAGGCTAGCGTTCTTCGTCGGCGACGATGCGTTCATCGCGTTCTTCCAGGAGGAAGATTAGGATTCCAAGACTTGAGCTCTCCTCTTCAAATCCTTCTCGCATAACAAAAACGAACATAATAAAATAAGTATTTGCCTTATTTTATTTCTCATGAAAACTATTTATGCAATTCAAAAACAGATCACGGTTTAATTATCGAGCGTTGTCCAATTAAAAAGGCATTTAATAAACCAATTAAACGCGAGAGTTGACTTGTCATTATAAAGGGGGGTGTGGGTGAGTTACCAAATTAAATCCACGTGGGAGGTAAAAGGAAATAAAGGGAGTGGGGCTCATGTGGGCCCCACCTCACTAATATCCTACCTAAGAGTTAGGATATCAGTGGGTCCCACTCCAACCACCAAGCCTTGGTTAACACTACATCGAATAAAAATAAAATATTTTGCACAATATTTTATTTTATTATTTAGTTAACTCAAATAATTAATAACCTCGCCCTAGAAAACGCAATTCCGGAAAAGGTGTTCTTAAGAAATTACCGGCACTACGGTTCCATCGGTACCCTCAGATTTCGATTCTGAGGACCGGTTCAAAAGTTTGGAAAACCTGCTTGTTCGTTTACTGAACGTACCTGAGCTAATATTCGGAAATTCATTCTGGGCACACCGGGCCTCAGAATCATCTGCCGTCAGAAACTGCATTCTTGTAAAATCCCAAAGAAAATTAAGAAAAAAAATTTCCCTTGATTTTTATGGGTATTTACATTACTCCGACCTCAAGGATTTACGTCCCCGTAAAGATACATCATATACTAGGGGAAAAAATGTGGGCACTGAGCATGCATCTGAGCCTCCCGCTCCCATGTGCCCTCCTAGAGGTTCCCATGTTTCCATCTGATGTGCACTAGAGGAATCGACTTCCCACATAGGACCTTCTCCTGTCGATCCTCAATCTCCACTGGGACCTCTACAAAGGTCTCCCCATCGTCAATTTCCAGCTCTCCATGATCGATTGTATGCGTCGGGTCGTGTACGTATCTCCTCAACTGAGATATGTGGAAGACGTCGTGCACCTGGTGCAACTGAGGTGGTAGAGCCAGGCGGTAAGCCACCTCTTCTACCCGGCTGAGGACCTGGAATGGTCTGATGAAGCGCGGAGATAGCTTGCTACCTTGGCCAAATCTCCGTAATCCACGTCGAGTTGAGACCCGCAAGAAAACATGGTCGCCATCCTCGAACTCTAGTGGCCTCCGCCTCCTATCATCATAAGACTTATGCCGGCTTTGAGCTATCTTCATCCACTCCTAGATGACCTGGACCTTCTTTGTCGTGGCCTGGACCATCTCTAGTCCCACAAGTGCTGACTCCCCAGGGTCTGTCCATCCCAAAGGTGGTCTACAAGTCCGACCGTATAATGCCTCATATATTGCCATCCCGATGGTGGAGTGGTAGTTGTTGTTGTACGCGAACTCCACTAAGGGTAGGTGGTCCTCTAAGCTACGACCAAAGTCGAGGACACATGCATAGAGCATGACCTCGAGAGTCTGAATGGTCCTCTCTGCCTGACCATCCGTCTAACGGTGAAAGGCGGTGCTCAGACGTAGCTACGTTACGAATGCCTCCTACAACCCCTTCCAAAGCCGGGAAGTAAAGCGAGCATCTCGATCAGAGACGATAGATGATGCCACACCATGAAGCCGTACGATCGCCTAAATGTAGTGGCGTCCCAAGCACCCCCCTGAGACCTGCTCTCTTATGGGTAAGAAGTGAGCCGACTTGGTGACTCCGTCGACAATCACCCAAATGGAGTCATGACCTCTGGAAGTACGTGGAAGTCCTGTCATGAAATCCATATATATCCCAACCCACTTCCACTCCGCGACCTCCAAGGTTTGTACCAAGCCTGCTGGTACTTCGTGCTCCGCCTTCACCTGTTGACAGGTGAGGAATCGAGAATCGAACTCAGCTAAAGCCTTCTTCATACCCGGCCACCAGTGCTGTCGTCTGAGATCCTGGTATATCTTCACCACTCCTGGATGTACCGCTAAAGGGGAAGTGTGAAACTCTCTCAGCACCTCCTCCTTCAAAGAAACTAGTACCATGGTACGTCTTCTGAAAAGGACATCGTGCTCACCTCTTAAATAGAATTCATCAGGTGCTTGTCCTGAGGATATATGTGCACGCCGCGTCTCACAGTCAACATTCCCACACTGTGCCTCTCTGACCCGCTGTAGTAGTGGAGGAGTGACTGTGAGTGACTGAAGAAAGGCTGATCCATCTCTATCCATGAAGGATATCTGCAGAGCGTCTAGCTGCTCCGTCGCCTCCCCGAGTAGCTGGATGCCCATCCTCATGCTAAGATCATCGGCTACTACGTTCCCCTTTCTAGGAGTATAGACTATCTCAAAGTCATAGTCCTTGAGTAACTCGAGCCATCACCGCTGTCTCATATTTAGGTCCTTCTGCGAGAAGATGTACCTGAGACTCTAGTGGTCAGAGTAGACTGTAAAGCGCTCTCCCATCAGATAAAGTCGCCACATCTTCAGAGCGAAGACCACTGCTGCAAACTCCAGGTCATGGGTAGCATAGTTCTTCTCATGCTGCCTCAACTGATGTGATCCATAAGTGATCAAGGCACACTCATGAATCAGGATACATCCGAGTTCGGTCCTTGATGCATCGCAGTAGACTATGTACCCTACTCCCTCCTCCGGTAGCCTCAAGATAGGTGCACTGGTCAATCTCTGTCTCAGCTGCTGGATGCTCTACTGACATCTTTCTAACCACACGAATGGTTTCCCCTTCTGTGAAAGCTGAGAGTGGTGCTGCAACTCTGGATAAGTCCTGCACAAACCTCCGGTAGAACCCAGCTATCCCCAAGAAACACTGCACCTTCGTCACGCTCCTGGGTGGCTCCCAAGCAAGCACTACCTCGATCTTCACAGGATCCACCGCATCTCCCACCTCAGAGATGACGTGTCCCAAGAAGTGGACCTCATGTATCCATAATTGACACTTGGAGAGCTTTCCATAAAGCTGGTGCTCTCAGAGTCTGTCCAGTACAACCCGCAAGTTGTAGGCGTGCTCCTCTTGAGTGGTCGAGTATATCAAAATGTTGTCGATGAAGACCACAACAAATCGATCGAGGTATGGCTGAAAGATCCGGTTCATGAGACCCATGCACACTACTAGAGAGTTGGTTACACCAAAAGGAATAACCAAGAACTCATAGTGGCCATAACGACATCTGAAGGTCGTCTTCTGCACGTCCTCGTCCCGAACTTTGAGCTGATGATAGCCTGACCAGAGGTCTATCTTCGAGAACCACCGTGCTCCCTTGAGCTGATCGAAGATTTCTTCGATCCTCGGTAGAATATACTTGTTCCTCACGGTCACCTGGTTTAGGTGACGATAGTCGACACAAAGTCGCAAGCTCTCGTCCACCTTCTTGGCGAAAAATATCAGGGAAGACCAGGGTGAAACACTGGTTCGGATGAATCCCTTGCCCTAAAAGTCCTCCAACTATACCCGTAGCTCTCGAAGCTCAGCGGGGGCCATCCAATATACTAGAGTGGATATCGGGGTTGTCTCGGAGTACAGGTCAATATAAAATTCTACCTCTCTTTGAAGAGGTAGTCATGAAACGTCATCAGGGAAAACGTCCTCATACTGATCCACCACTATAGGAAAACTATGACTCTTCAACTTAACTGCTCCTAGGATAAGGCTGTCCAACTGATGAGTGATGGGTTATCCTCTCCTCTGCGTGAGTCCATCCTATGCTTCAAAGGATCCCTTTTCATCGGATAAGGTATACCTGCTTCCATCGGTGCGTACACACCGCACCATGCGCCTAATACAGTCAATCTGAGCATGGACTGTAGATAACCAATCCATGCCCAAGATGATGTCATAAGGCCTAGATGCCGCTACATGAAGATCCCAACCGAAGGTCTCGCCTCCTATAGTAAGCTCACACTACCGGCACCAGTGCGTAATCATCGAGTCTACTCCCGTACGAGTCTCTAGCCGTAAGGATAGAGCCAACAGCTCTATCAGAATCTCTGAGCTCTGAACAAGGGTAGAGGCAACAAAAGAATGACTCTCTCCTGTGTCTATGAGAACTGCAGTAAGGGTGGAGTAGAAACAGATCATACCTCGAATCATCTCTGGCGCGTCGTGGTCGTAGGCCTCTGCTGCCTGAAGCTGAGCCTATCTCTTCCCGCCAACTCCCTATGGTTGGGGTGGACCTCTTGGTGGTGGTGGTGGTAAGGCCTCAAAGGGTCGCCCACCACCTACTGCCCAACCAGCTCCCTGCCTCGTCTGTCTACTCTTGAAGGACCACCACAGTCAACCCTCTACCTCTACCTGGGTGGCCCCTCAACCGTCTACTGCTCCAATGCATGGCGGGTCGGGCAGTCATGATCCATGTGGCCCAGCCCGCCGCATGCGTAGCACTGTCTACTTCTCGGAAGACTGGCTCTGCGCCATATGCCCCGCACCACTGAGCCAGTGTCCTGAGGTCGTCTTCCTGATGGTCCGGTCCGCCTGGACCACTGTGAAATCCGTCAACTGCCAGCTGCAGACGACTCTGCTACATATCGCCCTGTGGTAGGTCTCGCTGTTGGCGTTGGCTCGGCAAGAAAACTCTCTATGAGAAGAGCTCGCTCCAATACTCCTGCCTGTATTGGAATGCTGAAGAAGATCGTCGATGCTCTGATCTCATGCCTCAGTCCCTGCTCGAAGTTCCGGGCTCAGAAGAATGGGTCTCGTACCATGTCCTTCGAATAGCACGAGAGGTCGGTAAATCTCGTCGAGTACTGGGCGACTGTCATGCTGCCCTGCTGCAGCTGTAGAAGCTCCTGGATGCACACCGCACGGAGGGTGGCTAGGATGAACTTCGAGGGGAAGAGGCTCTCAAAGTCTGTCCAGAGGAGTGATTCCTCGTTGTGCACCTGGATCATCAAGCTCCACCATTTGCCTACTTCCGCGTGCAGGAGGCTCGCTATGACGATCACCATGAGGTCAGTTGGTGTCCCCACTAACCTGAAAACTTGCACAATTGCCTACACCGAGGCCTCGTCGCTCGATGGGCTATCGTCCTGCACAACACTCAGAACCCTAGCTGGTTGCCATCATGGGGCCATCCTGAAAAGAAATTGGTGTGCCACGTTCAAAACAGTATACCTAGTGAGCTGACATAAATTGATCACAAAGAAAACTTTTGAAACACACATGCAATCAATGTTTTCTTGCATTGAGATGGAAATCAAAAGTCAGGGTCCTGGTGTATGGATTCGTCAGCCGCCGCACCAACACTGGACTCCCTGGACTGATAACCATACTCAATACCCATAAAACCATTGATTCACATAGAAGAAAGATCAGAGTCCTGAGTTCTGCGGTAGAACCGAAATCCTCTGATACGAATTTGTCACGACCGGTACTCGGGGCATGTGTTGTGACTACCCCAAACCCATAGGCCAGGGGCTGGCGACTAGCACCAAAGGCGTAAATCCCAACAAAAAGGGAAGGAATTTCCATTGTAAAGTTAACAAACACCACCGAGTAATCCATCAAAAGTAAACAGTAAGTAAAACTAGGTACAACAGTAAGTGCGGAAATGAAAGTGGGCCAAAATACAAACACAAAATGAAAGTAAAGTACAACTGGAAAGAAAGAACAACAACTGAAAGTAAAGAATCATCATCGAGTCATCCACTGGAAGTCCTACCTGAACGGTGGGTACAGATAGCCTCCTCAACTCCTCGGGTCCGGCCATCCGCTCCGTGTACGTCCTACCCAGTGGTCCACCTCCAGGTACCGAATTGCTCCACTAGCCTCAACCGCGATCAGCGCTGTCCGTCTTCTGCATCCAACACAATGTAATGTTGGCATAGCTCGTGCAAGGGTGAGTATACACTACTCAGTAGGGACCCTAAGACCCCCGAAGGTCTCCCAGAATCCACAAAGGGTAATCCACAAAGGAAAGATACAATCACGAAATAACATCCAACACTACTTAGGTATATGCCCATACATATACCTAAGTCATCAGTTCCAGTTTGGCTCCAACATCCAAGCCCAAGTTCGATCACATCCACATAGGAGTACAACCCAAAACACACAGGATAGTAAGTCAATCATATCGAAGATATTGATTGAAGTCAAGACTCAGCTCACACAGGTATACTTCTTCGGTGATAGTGATGATAAGATATATAGCCACTGATTCATCTAAGCTAGGACCCACGTAGGATACTAAACCAGCCAAGCTGCCGAACCCACATTGGATTTCAGTGCAGTCTTCATCGTCGTCGAACCCACATAGGATTTCAGTACGGTCTTCATCGCCGCCGAACCCACATAGGATTTCAGTACAGTCTTCATCGTTGTCAAACCCACATAGTATTTCAGTACGGTCTTCATCGCTGCTGAACCCATAGAGGATTTTAGTGTCGTCTTCATCACTGTCGAACCCACACATGATTTAAATACGGTCTTCATCGCTGTCGAACCCACACAGGATTTCTGTGTAGTCTTCATCGCCGTCAAACCCACATAGGATTTCAGTCTGGTCTTCATCGCTGTCGAACCCACATAGGAGTTCAGTGCAGTCTTCATCATCGTCGAACCCACATAGGATTTCAGTACGATCTTCATCGCTGCCGAACCCACATAGTATTTCAGTGCAATCTTGATCGTCGTCGAACCCATGTAAGATTTCAGTATGATCTTCATTGCTGTCGAACCCACATTGGATTTCAGTGCAGTCTTCATCGTCGTCAAACCCACATAGTATTTCAGTAAGGCCTTCATCACTGCCAAACCCTCAAAGGATTTTAGTGCAGTATTCATCGTTGTAGAACCCACATAGGATTTCAGTACGGTCTTCATCACTGCAGTCACAGCCAGCTCTAGGGTTCCCGCACACAGAATGCTCATTTCGGGAGGGTCTGCTCCACGATCCAAGGGGTCGATACATGAACTGATATTTAGTCTGGAGTTGATGTATCTCAATGTTCTGTCTCGACATGAGGAACTCAACATGACAGACGGCGCGTCAATCGGACGCCCGGTCTGAGAGTTATTGCTTTTTTTCCAGGGGCCCGGTTAGTTTTGAAGTCAAAACCAACCTGAACACACTCCAACTTTGTCCAAACCTTGAGCGGAGTAAGCCAAAAGGTCCGTCTCACTAAGAGGAATCCAATAAAGTCGACAGCATGTCAATCGGACGTCCGGAGCTCAAGTTATAAGCGTTTTCGCTCCGAGGGCCCGGTTGGTTTCGTGCTCGAACCAACCCGGATGTACCCAAACTTCTCCGAAACCATGATTTTAATATAGCGAAATTACTGTCTCGATCCAAGGACCCCATCGCAACTGACAGTGCGTCGATCAGAGGTCTGTAGCCCAAGATACGAGCGTTTGAACGGAACTGTCCGGAAAAAGTGGGATTTGGGCCCGGACCAACCCGGCCCAAGACCCCCCTGGGTCAGCCCGAACCGGGTCTGGGTCTGGCCCATTTAGGGCACGACCCGGACCGGTGGGCGCGGCTTAGCCCGATGCGGCCGGTCTGGCCCGGGGCGGCTCGGCCCTCGCCGAGCGGGGTCGGCTCGGCGCGGGCTGAGCAGACGCGCAAAGGGGGCGGATGCCCCCTTGATTAAAGTCGCGGTACCGCGTGGGGGCCGCTCCTAGCTAGCGGACGCGGCCCAGTGCCATTTCTCCCTCGGTCCAGCGCGGCCAGGGGACCGGTCGCCTGCCGCCGCAGCTGAAGCCGCGGCGGTCCCTCCTGGCGACACGTCGGGACAGCGCTGCATCCGGGAGGCCGGTCGGTGCCTGCCGCCTCCTCCGGGAGGCCGGCCGATGCCGGTCGCCGCCTCCTGCCACCAGTGTAGTCCGCAGGCCACCAGAGTTGCTCCGGTCATCTGTTTTCAATTCCTTCTGTGTCGGCGTTCACCTCGGATCTCATACTTTACTGCGAAACCATCAAACTGCCTATGCGGCCCGTTCCGTCATCACCCGTCGATCCGCCGTCAATTAAACAATCTGCGAAGCCTTAAATTTGCCGCAATGGTGCGGCACGATGGCACCACACTTTTTCGCTCATTCTTCATTGTTTCCATGCGGTGTCATTGCACCGCGCCACCTTTGCTCGTGTTGTAACAAGTACAATCATTAAAGGGGGTGGAGGGTCAGCCGTGTTCATGCGGTCCGTCCTCCTCCCGTTATTACGATAACAGGAAGCCCAAATATATGTCGATGAACGACAAAGAAAAATAATTCACGGCAAAACAATTATCCCCTACCTCATGGTTTCGTCGAACGAAGGTTCATCGTGGGAATTAATCATCGCGGAAGAAGTTTACGTAAGCATCGTCAACGTCTCGGAGAAAAGAATCATTGGCGTTGCGGTACATGACATTGCATCGTCGATCTCCGAGGGTTCAGCATCCTTCGTCATCCCTCGTCGGAGGCTGGCATTCTTCGTCGGCGACGGTGTGTTCTTCACGTTCTTCAAGGAGGAAGATGAGGATTCTAAGACTTGAGCTCTCCTCTTCAAATCCTTCTCACACAACGAAAACCAACATAATAAAATAAGGCTTTGCCTTATTTTATTTCTCATGCCAACTGTTTTTAAAATTCAAAAACAGATCAGGATTTAATTATTGAGCGTTGTCCAATTAAAGAGGAGTTTAATAAACCAATTAAACATGAGAGTTGACCTATCATTATAGAGGGGGGTGCGGGTGAGTTACCAAATAAAATGCACGTGGGAGGTAAATGGAAATAAAGGGGGTGGGGCTCGTGTGGGCCCCACCTCACTAATATCCTACCTAAGAGTTAGGATATCAGTGGGTCCCACTCCAACAACCATGCCTAGGTTAACACTACTCAGAATAAAAATAAAATCTGTTGCACAATATTTTATTTTATTCTTTAGTTAACCGAAATAACTAATAACCTCACCCGAGCAAACGCAACTCCAGAAAAGGCCTTCATAAGCAATTATCAGCACTGTGGTTCCATCGGTGCCCTCATATTTCAATTCCGAGCAACAGTTCAAAAGTTAGGAAAACCCGCTCTTTCGTTTACTGAACGTACCCAAGCTAAACTTAGGAAATTGATTCCGGGCACACCGGGCCTTGGAATCAAGTGCCATCAGAAACTGAGTTCTTGTAAAATCCCAAATAAAATTTAGATAAAAACATTTCCCTTGAATTTTATGGGTCTTTACAAAAAAGTCCCAACAACCCCATACAGAATATACAAAGAAGAGAAGATTTGTGGGTCAATGTTGGTGCTGCAACAGATTTGGTCATTGTGCACTAGATTGTTGGTACAATCCCTTTAACAAAAAAGCACAAAGAAAGCCTGTATCAAAGGGAAGAAATCCAGAAAAGAGGAAGCAACATCTGCAGGTCTAGAAGCATCTATTTATAGCAAATAGATTTGGAATTCTTGATAACATCTGTGATGTATGCAATGGTAGTGGTCACAAGAATGGTGCATGCCCATGTCAGCAGATATCCAGAGCTGATAAGAATAGAAGACCACACAAACCAGCTAAGAAGGAAGAATATTCCTTGGGAAGAAATCAGAAGAGTATTATGAACACACATTTCCCCAAGAAGATCTCAAGTAGGGAAGCTGAGAAGACCCAGGATTTTAGATCCATGAAATTGAAGGGTCATTTATCCAAAAGAAACACAAAGTGGGATGAAACTCAGAAGAACCCATGTGGAAGACCCAAACCAGCTGCAACAGTTCCAAATGACATATTGGTCATTTGTACCGAAGATTTGAAAATAATGACGAATCTTGGAGATGAAAAGGCCAAGGGAGGTAACAAAGGAAAAGGACAACTTTCACATGATGAAGATGCAATGCATGAGAGATTTCAAACCAAGAGAAACACACGTGTCAAAGAAGTTCTGTGTGAGAGATGCAAGAAATATGGTCACATTGCAAAAGGTTGCCTATCCTTAATACCAGAGCAAGAATAAGTCCTTAAGAGGTGTAAGAATTTATCATTCATGATGGATGTTAAGCAGAACAATTCCCCACACAAATTAGAATAGAATGTCAAGAAAGTCATGCCACATCAACAGATGTCATAACATATGTTCAAATGTGAAGGCATGAAGACACGAGTGAATAGAAGAACTTGGTTGAGAAAAGAACCTCAACCATACAGATCATGTTGACGAAGCAAGGAATAACCACCTTATTCACTTATTCATTTGTGTATTGTATTTGTGCTAATAATGTAGGGAATTGAAGGTGAAACATGCTCTCAGGGGGAGAACCTGAGAAGTAGTAAATGCTGTCAAATCTTGATAGCCAAGATAAATAAGATTCCATCCTTAGTAGATTATTCAATTGATATTCAATGATTAAGATGATGGAGTATCAGTCTTGATGAAGATTATGAGGAGTGTTTCCCTTGAGGGGGAGAAAAATGAAGAAGCTTCCAAAATCGCTGTTTCAATCAATACCAACTCCAGCTGGACTCAAATGCAGTTACTCTGCGAATTTCTTGAAGAACATGTCAATGGAGAAGGAATGTCATTTATCAATCTCTATCCATTGGTTACTCAGATCAAAGATCATTCTACAAAGTGGGGAGTAACTGAATTGATCGGTGACATAATAAGAATGGATGTACCCCAAGGACACTTATCTTGTCGTTGATCTATTTGCTGATGTGAGTGCAGGAGTTTCAAGTTGATTTTTCCCTATCACATTTGATTTTCTTCTACCTGAAATAAAAGTGGTAAACCCTTGAAGAAAAAATACACGAGTTCTCATCTCATGTCGGTATCATGATCTGTGAATAATGGACAACCTTTTTCACTTAATCAAATCCTCTTGTTTTCTATATCGATCATTGCTCAAGTAGACTTAGAGTGAAATGAATAACGAAACATTGCTTAAGTATGGATTGATACCCTCCCTACCATGTGATTTGTATTTCTTATCAATAAGGGGGAGAGAAAGTGAAATGAACGCTTGAAAAGAAAAGTTGATTGAAGAGAAGATTCTCATTTTGACATTGGAAAATTCATTTTATATGATGTATAAGGTATTGACAACAAAATAAAAAGGGGGAGATTGTTGGAACTACTTTGTGTATAAGGTTGTATTTTCTATCAATAATTTTCACGGAAGATCAAAATGAAGGAGATCAAGAAGTACTCCAATGAAATGGAGGAATATAAGATCAAAATGAAGGAGATCAAGAAGTACTCCAATGAAGTGGAGGAATGATAATTCAGACGAATGTTGTATTGATCATAAGTTCAAAGAACATGTGTCAAAGGTGACACATTGTTTACAACAATGAAGAATGTGAGGTGTAATCCATCTGAGGATGATTAAAGAAGAATGGGGTTTTGATGAAGACCCTGAAATTCCCCATGGGTTTTGATGAGGACCATGCAATTAATCATTATTTCATGAGAACCATGCAAGAGACTTCTTGAAGAATTGAATCATATGTTTTTCATAAAGTAGATCATGACAGTTGAAGAAGAAGACAATGTGCAAGTGAATGGAATTCTAAGATGGCCATGCGAGGATTGTAATTCTGAGATGGCCATGCACATCACATTGTCATAGAAGATGATGATGGTAAAGTTGTTCCTTGAAAGAATACATATCACGATAGTGAAGTTTGTGATGAAATCAGAAGAGTTGCTGAAGGATAAAAATCACCGATAAGAAGTGTTTTTAAGGTGATTGTTCGTGTTGACAAACTAAACAGATGAGATACAATTTTTTTGACAAAGGAGATTCCATTGTGGCATGTCAAGTTCATGGGATTTGGTTAATGGTCCGTGTTTTATTCAAGAACTTCAACAATGGAATGGATGATCTGGAGGTGGTACAAAAACAGTAGATACAAGGTCGCACCGTTTCCCAATGTTCGCCAAGTTTTTGGGCTACAAAATCGAGAAATGGAGAAAAGTGGTTTTGGCAAAGATACCTGGGCACCGTGTACTTGAAGGAGAGGAAACATGCGTGCCATATGTTTTTCAAGATCAAAACATCAATTTATGGCTAAGGGATAAGGGTTGCGCAAGTATTGTGTTGGTCGCTCAGGTGACCTGCGCGCCATGAAGAAACTTGTGCGCTGAGGACTAGAAGGATTGGAAACTTGAACATCTATTGTTTTTCAAGAACATAACTTCAAAATATGGAAAAGGAAGGAAGGTCACACAATTATTGGTTGGGTCGCGCAAGTGATTTGCACGACAGAGGCTAGGGGAGAGGAGCTGCGCGCGGAGACTTGCGCGCCGATGGGTGACTTGCGCGCCGCCGCACAGGTTGACCAAATGCCTATAAATACTGGACCACCCCTCCTCATTTTCCATGGAGTTCGAGACTTAGAGACTGTTTGATCTCTCGTCATGCAGGTGGTTGAGCCGCGCAAGTGGTGAGTGGTTGTGAAAGTGGTTTGGAGAGACTTGCGCGCCAGTTCTAAGAAGTTGTGCGCCGATTGATGGTTGCGCACCCAAGGTGATTTGGGAGAGAAAGGACGTGAGTCACGTAGGATTGAAGTTCATGAAGGCAGTGTCGCGTAGGTTCTTTGGTTACACTTATGCGCAAGTTTAGACTTGTGCACCATATTGAGACTTGTGCGCCGGGCTTGAAACGGAATGCCAGATACTGTTGAAGCACGCACGTCTTTTTGGAGCTGCACGAGAGCTGAAATATTGCCTGATACTTTCGGTGAAAAGTGATATTAGAGAGGAAATCTAAATGACAAATGCATGATCTCATGCATATATGGAGAACTAATTCTGACAAACGCCGAGTAAGCTGAGCTTCATTTATTAAGCAATAACATCACTGGTTGTGATTCGGGAAAACGACGACAAGAGGTTTTAGTGCATTTAGTTATTCCACTAAAGTATAAGGTTGAATAAAAAAGAGCATCAACTTAGGACTCTGATGCAAGCAAGGTCTCATGCTGAACAGCAGACAAAGGCTTCAATGCAAATCTATTGAAGATGCCTTCAAGTATATAAACTATGTGTGACTTCACCAACGGTAGTGAGCCAGGGGGAGTCAACGGGAGTGACCTGAGGGACGCAGTGATCTATCCCTAATCCTTCTAAAGGCAGTGATCCTGGGACAGAGTGAGTGTTCCTGAACCATTGTAATCCACAACTAGTGTATATTAGTGTAATTTAGTATGACCGGAAACTTGTTAGTGTATACTCCTTGGACGTAGACCTTAGTGATGAACCAAGTAAAATTGACGTGTTTTCTCTTTTCAGGTGAATGTTTCATTGCTGATCATATCCATCATACAGATTTAAGTAGTTCATAACAACATGGGAACAATATCCACAACTTTAAGAAGAAAAATTTGACACCCTGATTCACCCCTCCCCTCTCAGGGTGTCCCGGGGTCCTACACACATACTGTGATTAGGCCCATAACCATTCTTCTCCACCTGCATTATTTATACCAATCTGGCACTCATCATTGATCCATTAACAAAATATCAAAACCTACTGAGTTGGAACTCGTTTTAGGAAATAAGAGATAAAGATAATAACACAATCACTTCTAATTATTCTCTTTTTCTCCCTTTCTACTTCAACTCTACTACCTAATTTTTGTCAATTGAAACTATGAAGCATATCACTACTACTGTGCATCTTATGATGCCACTTCCCCTTGGATCGTATCTCCATAAAACATAAAATACATGAATCATCAATTAATAGAATTTATATTCATAGGGAGAGTGGTTCTTCTGGAATCCTCAAGAAGAGGATTGTGGTTGATCCTGATAGGTCAACCCTTTGATTCTTTCTTGCAGAGCATCACATTCTTTCCTTGCTTCTTCAATCTGCGTAGACAACTTCAACTGTTCTGGCCATATGACTAGGCATTCTTTACCCACATTCTGATCTTTTCTATGATATGTAGATTCGACAGACTTAGCCTTTTTCACTATTTGGGGTTTAAACTCACTATTACACAATTCTGTCTTTGATGTTCCACCAAAATTCCATTTCCCATGATTCCTTCTCTGGTTAGGAATCACTATACTTGTCATCTTCCCATGCTTATTAAACCATTTCAAGGATCTTTCACCTTCCTCCACTTTTCACTGTGTAACACAACATGCGAATTTTTCAATACATTCCTTGTTCATCATTCTTTTATCAGATGTTTGAGTCAGCACACCCTTTTTCACTAGTGGTGAGTCCTCCATTGAACGTTCATTTTTCTTTATCACATCTGGAGTGGATCTCCCCTTAATCTTCTAGGTTTGTTCACATTCTCTCCTTGAGAGCTGTTGTGAGTACAACAGAGGAGGTGACTGATACACCTTTTGTTCATCTCCATGTAATTACCTTGAGGATCTAAGCCTATTCTTCTCCTTACCATGTTGTCTCACATTGTTGAATTTCTCATTATGCATCACTGGAGTCGAGAATCTCCTTTCGAGTTCCTTTTCTTTCCTTGCGTTCTTCTTTCTGCTATTTCTGGCCAAATGCCCATAATTGAACATGTAAAACATTTTCCATCAAAGGAATACCTCACTTCATCATTTCTCTATTGAGATGTTGATGTAGCTTGAGCTCTACTTCTGACATTGAGCTCTTGAGCTTCCTGACACATACTCATTGTTTGTCCCATTCTTCCACAGTAATATCATGTAATGAATGATTTCCTCTAAGAGACTCTTCTTTTTGATTTCTCACAACACATCTTCTTGTTCTCAGATTTAGAAAAGTATCTATTTTCACATCCTGATATGTATTCCTGAGCCTCTGAACAGAAGCTTGATGTATGACCATGAATTCCACAAAAATACCACATGGTGTCATTTCTTCCTATAAAAGCCTTTTTAGGTCTATCTGCTGTACCTAAAAGGTTTTTCTTATCTCTCGATATTTTCACTACTCTTTTTTGATCATACATAGGAGTGAGATCATCATATCCAATTCCAGATTTTCCCAAAATGGATGGTCATTGGGATGATACAATACTTTCATGCTTCTCCTCTAATGTATCATATTTGGCTTTTATTTCCTCATCATCTACTGAACGATAATGAAATAATAAGTGCATTGAATCCTTCAACTTGGGCTTGTCTTTGGATTTAGATTTCTCAATTTATCTCTTGACTGATTTAATTTCTTCCACCAGTTTTTGAATCTTTTTATTTCGTCATTCAAGTTGAGAATCAAGTTCTCTCTTGTGAAGCATTCCTCTGCTCATCTCATCTTCCAATTCATGTGTCAGATTATCCACCATGCCCCCTTTCTCATCTACTTTCAATTTTTCTTGAGCAACAGATTCAGAGATGGACGCATTCTCTTGTTGTAGCCTTTGATTCTTCTGAACTAGATAAGATAGTTGTGTAGAAAGATCATGACTTTTTGCTTTCAAATTCTGAATTTCATCTATGTTCTGATTCTTTCCCTTGACATCAGCTTTTGATTTTTCAACCTTTGCGGATCTCTTTCACAGTTCTTCATCTTGAGAATCATTATTCTCCCTTAGATCAGTAGCTACGTCAATAAGCCTTTGATTCAGACCTTTTAGCTTGTTGATCTCAGTTCTCAGTGATTGGATCTGAATATATATAGATTTAATTTCATTAGTGAATTTCTTATCCAAATCATTCACTTTGTGGACAACTTCCCCTTTCCGACTTCTGGGAGTTTCTTCTTTATATGTATATCCAGTATCACATGGCATGTCAGGTTCTTCACTCATTCCTTTAGTATCATTAAATGAGTATGAATTTTCACTATAAAATTTACCCAAATCGACATTTGGTTCACTACTAGATTCCTTTAACTGAATCACACTATTTCCACAAACACTTCCACACTGAGGGATACCACCTGAATTCTGCTTTTTCATTGATGTTTTTCCCTTTTCCATGGCACACCAAGATAGAGCAAACAAATATGATAAAAGAAACTTATCCCTCTAATACCAATTGTTAGGACCAATAGGGGTATGTATACCCTGAGAGGGGGGTGAATCATGGTATGGATATTCTTTTTCAAAAGTTGTTCATGTCCCACAGGATCTTGACATCTTTATTATAAGGGTCACTTTGTTTGCACTTGTGTGTTTATTATGATCACTTCTTTTCTTATTTATCTAAGGATAATGCTTTAAATGCAATGTAGGGAAGTAAGGAAGCAGACACACAGATTTTTACTTGGTTCACCATCACTGTGCTACGTCCAAGGAGCATACAATGATGATGTGTCGTTGTACCAAATCCACTAAGGCTCACTTCCAATAATGTTTGGGCTAGATCACTTCTATGCCCAGGCTCACTGCCTTTACAAGGTTCGGGAAAGATCACTTATATTCCCAGGATCACTGCCTTTACAATGTTTAGGGTCAGATCACTATTTTCCCAAGGGTCACTCCCTGTTTCTCTCTCTCTCTCTGGCTCACTGCTAGTGGAGAGGATCACCTTCTTCATCTTCCTTTACTCACTGCTCTGGAAAGGATCCACTCACAGTTTATAGACTTGTAGGTCTCTTCATTATCTCTAATGAATGCATCCTCTATTGTATGTAGAAGCTTTGTTGAAGTCCAACTTTCACTTGTAGATGAATCTCACTTTGCACTGAAGGTATCAGGAAATATTTCAGCTTTCACACAGCCCAGAAAAACTGCAGTGAATCAACCTTACTTTGCGTGCAAGTCTAACCCGGCGCGCAAGTATCGGCACGCAGGTCAAAACTGGCGCGCAAGTCTTCCTCTGCACTTGCTCGACACATGCCTCTGCAACTCCAAACCCGCGTGACTCAATCCACTTTATGCCCAAACGAATATTGGCGCGCAACTACCATACAACACACAACTTTAAACACCGGCGTGCAAGTCCACCTGCGCGATCATACACCACTTGCACAACCACCACATGTGCGCGATGGGAGCCTTTCTCTTTCTAAGTGTTGAACTCCATTAAAAATGATGAGGGGTGGTCCAGTATTTATAGGCATTTTGAAAACCCTTCCCGACGGCGCGTAAGTCTCAGCACGCAGGTCTCTGCCCTTACAAGTCACTTGCGCAACCCACTTCTAAACTTGCGCGAACCTCTTTCCTTTGCCATATTTTGAAGCTCTGATCTTGAAAAACAATAGGCGCGCAAGTTTCCAATCCTCCTAGGGATCGGGGTGCAAGTCCTTTCTCTTGGCGCGCAGGTCACCTGCGTGACCAACTCAATACTTGTGCGACCCTTATCCCTTTGCCATATTTTGATGATTTGATCTTGAAAAACCTATGGCGCGCATGTTTCCCAGAATTCAAGTACACGGCGTGCATGTCACTTTACCAAAAACCACTTGTCTTCATTTGTCGATTTTCAGGCCCAAAAATTTGGTAAACACTGGAAAACGGCACCACCTTGTATCAGTTCTTTTTGTACCGCCTCCAGATCATCCATTCCTTTGTCAACATTCTTGAATCAAACATGGATCATTGACCACAGCTCTTGAACTCTATATTCCACCATGAAATCCCCTTATTCAACAAATTTGTATGTCATGGTTTACTTTTTCAACAATCACAACACAGATGTTCACTTTGTCAACAAACATAATTACCTCAAAAATGATTCAATGATACCTTGAGGGATTTTTCCCAACAACTTTTGATATACCCAAGATTGAGTTTCTGCGAAACAACACATTAATATTATAATTATTTAAACAATATATTTATTTATCAATTAAATAATTTAATATGAATATTAAAAAATAAAAATAAAATTTTATTTATAATGTTTTCACATAAATAAAAAATATTTATAATGAAATTTATAAGATTTATTAATATATTAATATATTTAGAAAAAATATTTTCTTAAAACAACTTCTTCTTATGTCCTTTTTTGAACAATAATAAAATTAATTTTAGACAGTAATAAAATTTCATTTCATAAAATAGACTTAATTTTTGAATATGGAATATCAGAATTATCTTCGGGTGAACTTTTTGTATTTTTCTAAAAACATTCAATTTTTGAGGAATAGTGAAAATAATTGTGTTATTATTTAAAACCGCCTTTCATTTAAATATTTTTTTAATTTAAATTTATTTGAATGAGAAAATTTATAAATAATAACAATATTATTCCAATTTAATTCATTGGAGTCATTTTATAATAAGAACAGACATAAAATTTTAATGAACTTTTTAATGTCTTTTAGTCACGTTCTTGGCACATTTTCAAATTTTCGTAAAACATAATTTTACCGCTTATATGAATTGAATATAAAAAATCCAATACACAAGGTTTTCATCACTATGTAAAATGTGGCTCAATAGGATGAAAATATTTTTTTCTGAATAATAACGTTTGAATTTTATTTACCATGGTTAAAAGAAAATAGGGTAATTGAAGGTAAAAATAATATTATAATTACCCCACCACATGTCTTAATTATATTGGATAAGTTTTTTCTAACCAAAAACAACCTTAGAAAAAAACATATGATCCTTTTGATCCACTTGGATTAGATTAGGACATCTTTTATATTTTATTTAATGAAGAGTTAAAAGTGTTAATGTCAATGTTTAATAAAAAAATTATTATAGGGTTATACATGAGATAAATTCGACAATAAATATTAATTAGAAATATAAAAATATTTCCAACATATTTTTATTTTATTTATATTTTTTAGACTTTAAATAATAAAATTTATTTATGACACAATGATGATGAAGTAATTACTTTATTAATGAATGATTAAAATAATTGATATTATAAATATTAAAATAAATGTAAATTGAAACTTTTAATTCCATCCAAGAATTTTATAGGTTAATAAGACATTTTGGGGTTTATTGAATGTATTTTTTTGATGTAATCAAGTTTTAATTACTTTCATAAAAACCAATTACTAAATTGTTTCAAAACTGACAAAAATGAATTTTTTTAAAAATATTATTTTATTAAATGATATAATATTCCTAAAAATCTAATATTCAAATAATGGAATTAAATAATATTCCATATGTCATTAATGAACCACTTGAGGTTCTGTTATCATTTTATAGTA
Organism: Viscum album; assembly: GCA_963277665.1. Lineage (NCBI taxonomy): Eukaryota > Viridiplantae > Streptophyta > Magnoliopsida > Santalales > Viscaceae > Viscum > Viscum album. Next base: position 482,411,964 of record OY728162.1, read on the forward strand.
TGTTTATTATCCATATAGAGTAAGAATACAAGAATACATCGTAAGAGTTAAACTATTTAAGTATGGGTTAAATCGAAAAGATAAAGTTAATATAGTGACCCAAGCATGTCTAAAAATATTGGTTGAGAGGATTTAGACCGATCCATACCTTTGACTTGAAATAAATCTGTTCGGACCAATTAGAACTTGGAAATAAATTTATAATAAAATAATATTTCAATATTTTCCTAAAATGCCCCCCAGCAATCTTATAAAAGGGTATTTCACCTTCTCTTATGGTTACACCACCAAATCCATTTGGATCAGGCAAACCCAGCTAAAATAACCTCAAAACGACCCTTAATTCAACCTAGAGGCCTTAATTTGAATAGAAATCCAACAAAATTATCCATTTTGTTCAAATTAAAAGGAAGCACCCGAAGAGGAGGTAATTATTTCATAAAATTTTTCAAAGTTCTTTTCTTCTTCCACTTCCACTTTATTTGTTGTTTCCATACCAAAATTATAACTCTAGTACCTTCTACATACTATTATGTTATTATAAATATGGTACAACCATAGTCATTATTCTATCCATCCTATGAATGACAAAGTCAAAATACATGTGTACGTACGGCTTACCATATCCATGTCATGGTGTAGTTTTTTATTCAAAACATCATTATTAAGATGGGTATAATAATGAGTATAATTTATATAAATAATAAATATAACTTCTTAATGATTATTTATATATAATATACCATCCAATTGCGTATTATTTCACCATTAATATAATGGAATTGTCACTCATGTATACGTACGACGTACCGTCTCCTCGATGCGACGAGATTTTATTCCCCATTGTAACCATTCAAGAATAATTTTCATTTGATTATTAAAAAAATAATCATTAAAATCATATTATCATTCTAGAAATTAATCAAATACATCCTATCCATAACTAATTTGACTTACATAACAAATCATATAATGGAAAATGAATCAGTTAAGACGTAAAATAATGATACTACTGATATATTATCAATAAAGAAATATTGGAGGATCATATGTGATATCATATTTATGTATGTGGTTATTTTATAATTTAATAAAAATTATTTAACCATTATACCATAGGATAAAGTACCCTCGACTTAGGAAAAGTACAAGGTAATGGGTTTTCATCTCGATTTTTATTACCGTGAGATTCATGCTATATTTTCCACTATTTTCTTTTGTGTGGTGTATGTACTACACATGATTTGTATTATTTATTGTAAAATACTTTAATTTATGGGTATTTAAAAATTCATTGTATTATCTTTCTTTCATGGGGTGTATGCTTCATAATTTATCAAATCTGTAAGTGAATTTCAAATTTTAATATCTACTCATTGGGTTTTATGCATACCTCAATGATTATTTTACTCCAAGATTATGTGTGGAATAACTATTAATTTATTTATGTAGTAATTTTCACTCCTCTATGTGTGGATATACTTTTTATACATATAATTAATTCATTAATAAATCCTTATGTCATTGATATGAACTTGATAAGGGAAATCTTAACTCAATTTCCATTCACTGAGTTAAACATCCAAGTCTTTGGTTTTATTTTTACAAGAACAAGTGTGAATGTCCTTTGATTTATTTACACAAAATCGCATTTCATATTGAGTGTATTTATATGTTCCACATATAATTATTTCGTTTATATATTTTTAATCTAAGGATATAGTCTTTATAAGTTATTTCTTCTCAATTTACATTCAATTGAGACTTCATTGGTGTTATGTGCCAATTCACTTTTATATGGTGCATATACTCTCCTTTGGAATTTTATATCATGAATCCATTTATGCTCATGATATTATAATCTTTTTATGAGATTTTATTCCTCAATTATTTGTATTCATGCTTCTCACATTTTGTTATGAACTCGTTAACTAAATTATCATTTTAAAGATTTATTCTTCTAAATCATTCTCAATAATGTCCATGTTTCAAAAATAGCATTACGGATTTATTTATTTGGACATGAATGTTTGAAATTAAAATTCCTTTCAAAATTTTCAAAGTGGTATGAGACACATTGATTCAGACATCTCTTTTAAACTACTTCTTGGATAAATAGTGTGACTTTTAATTGTTTTCACAAAAAAGGGGATATTTATCTCAAATAGTTTTAATGATTATTTTCATTTATGTTAATATACTTCATTTAATTTTATTCATGATTGTGGTTCACTAATTATAATAAAATATTCCATATTGTATTTAATGAATTATGTTTCACTGTGGATGTGTGATTTTTTATACCATTCATGGTTTATGGTTAATGTTATGGCATTTCATATTCTAGTTTGAATATGAATGATTATATTTTCTTTCTCCCTTTTCATATATAGAATTAATTGGACATATTAATCAAGGGATGAGGTTGGCTATAGCCCCTCGATGCATCGGTAGGTCTCATGATACACACTAGTGTATTGGAATAAGGCCTTGACAAAATTTATATTTATGGTCTTAGTATGAGGACTTGAAATTGTGGTTAATATATTTGGCATTATGAATTACATCATTATGAGATTAGCTATTGATATTACCTATGAACACTCATCTAGAAGAATATCCTTGTGAATATGATAATGGCAGTATTTGATTTATCTTTACCATATTATGATAATGTTTAAATTTAAAATTCTTCTGTTTTAGTCTTATAAATTAGATTAAATGTCTATGAAAATTTATAATAGTTTTCAATATATTTTTATCATTAATGAGTATATGAGCTCACCCATTTTTTATTTTTTATTTTTATTAGGATGTGAAGAAGTACATTATGACTGACCTATAGGGAAGGATAAGGGATATTATTGTGTTCAAAGGATACAAAATGTTTCTTTTTTTTAATTTCATAATGTAATGTAAAACATATGTATGTATCTAGTACTACCAAGGATACTAAACTAATCTGTCTTTTAGGAATTTAGTTCTTGTGATCAATCCAATGATATGCAATAATGCACAGACTCTAGGTAACTAGGGTCGGGGTGTTATAATTTCCTTAATCCTTTCTTGATCTATTGGGTAGTATTAATTTAGTGGATGCCCCTTGTGTTAGTTTTGGTGTGATTTATGAGGTTCATTGAGAAATTTTGTGATCTATCATCTCTCCCAAACTTATCACTTATTTAATTGATTGTGAAATTTAAGGATTGTTTCCAGGGACTCTATTATTGTCCTTGTGTTATTTATTTCTCCTAGTGGTTTTGGATTCCATTGTGGTCATGTATGACATGAGTTTGGGGTAGGGGTTACATGTTTAGTATACGTTGGAGGAACAATATTTATCTAGTTTTATAACTTACTTTATAAATAAATTGGCATGATTGATTTTTCTATGTGGAAATGTTTTTTTAGAAAATATGTTTTTTCACATATTTTGGTATAAAAAGGGTATTTCTAAATAATTGTGTATTGTATTTATCAACCAATTTTAAAATCATGGTTTTGATGAAATTTTTTGTAATCTTTAGAATAAGGGAAGCAATTGGTACTTTGGTGGAAGGTGTGGTTTAGGGACATCATCCATGTATTGTTGGTCACTTCACTCATGGGGTTTTAATCTTCTTCATATTCTCGTTGTTCTTGAAAATTTATTGATATTGTTGGATGGGTTCACTCATGGGGTTTTCCTCTTCTCATTAGCCACATGATATAATGACTTTAGTGCACACTTGTCATTAATTGTGGTAAAATTAGTCTGATAGCATGAACTGTAGTGATCCTCGATGTGATGTTACATATAATTCTGATATGTATTTGATTATATATGATATGTGATAGATGACTTGGTTTGAATAATTTGATATGATTTGATATGATTTGAAACTATTTTACCTACATTATTTGTAATACTGGAAATAAAAGATATGATTTTCCATGATTTTGATATAAAAACTATTTACCTTTTTATCATGAATTGTTTTCCTTAAATTTGAGCTTGTTTTGATTTTTATACAGACACTTGTTATGGAACAACTATATGGGATCCTACTAATATTGTTTACCTCAAAAACTATGAACCCATTTATTGGTGAATATACCTTTTTATATCTTTTTATGCAGGGAATGGAAAGTCTCTTTTGTGAGGTAGAAATGTTTCGGTTAGCTGTATCTGGTATATGCTAGTGAGATAGTGGGAGTACTCTCATACTATCACATTGAGTAGCAAATCTGGTTTCAGAATTCCTTTGTAGTTAAACATGTATCTTGGAAATATTTAGCTACCTTTGAGTTCTTTTGATAATAATTTTTTATTTTTTCCTATGAGATATATTATTATTTTACTCTCACACTATTTTCCCATTGTATATATATAAGGCATTTTTCCTGTATCAAGTTTGGTGAAATAATTCCCTATGGTTTTTGTTAAATCCCATGTTTTTTACCATCATGTGTGGATCAGGAATTTACTTTGGGTATATGACAGTTTGGGTTGGGTATCAAATCAAATGAGTATCTAAGTGAGGTTATTCATAACAGAAGTAAGTCATTCCTTCATCTCTTTATTCCCGGTGCAATATTTGGAGCATCTAGTTGGTACTTTTTCCAAGTTGATACGGTTAGATGTTTATACAGGGGAAATTTTTCTATATCACTTATATATTAGAAGTGTGGGTTATTTCTTATTAGATATAGCTTCCCATGTGACCTCTTGATAATCAAAAAGAAATATTATGAATTCAACTTCAGTATTTATTGGTTACGATTCGAGCCTATATTGAGAATCATCAGTGAAGGGTAAGATTACTACATACATATGAGACTATATTATCTTTTGTGGTCAATAGTGTTCTCATGGTGGAATGAGTGGGCCTTATATATAGGAGGATGTATCCCATCAATCATCAGTGGAAAATTGTATTCTATGCCCAATAGACTCTTCATGAATTTGGCTTCCTTTGGAAGTGCATGACTTTATGAATTTAATTACCAAGGATATTCTAGGACTACCTTCAATTCGGGATATGGTTTTTTACATTTAATTTAACCTTGGAATAATAACGATATCTTTTTTGTCATATTTAATGTCCCCTATCAATCTCTGAGAGGTGACGGTGCAATAGGAGGACCTTTTAAATAATTTCTGTATTTCACCGATTTGGTTATTTTGTGAAAAATGTGGACCATATTTTGTGTCATTGTGTTCATTATCATCACCTAAACCAATTATTGATAAAGAAAAATTACCCCTTTTGAGGATTGATGACCTATTTTTCTAGTAGTGTGGTGTGAGTTGGTTCTCAATGATCGATATCAGGTCCGAATACCCCTAGATGAGGGTTTTTTATAATGATATTATGAATATGGAATTATGAAGTCACTATAGACATTATGAGTTCCAATTTATATATTTTCATGTGGCGAATTAACCTTCTATTTTTATGGATTTATTGAACTAGATTTTATCCATACATGGATTGATTTGGGGTTGTTTTTATTGAAAAAGTACTCATCTTCATTGTGTTAGGGGATGATCGTTCCAAGAATGTGAGGAAACTGATAGACTTTATTTTGGATAACAAACATTGTAGTAAGATAAAAAATTTCTAGTTCTACTTCCATGAGTTTTATTTACTATAGCATGTCATTTCAGATCATGGAGTAGCTATAGACCTGGTGAATATTGATTCAGTACTTTCTTGGAGCAACCCAATAGTGTGTTAGAGGTATGGAGTTTTAATGGATCGACATGAGACTACAAGAAGTTCATTCAGGACTTATCTGAAATTTAATTTCCTTATAACACTCTAATGTAGAATGTGAAATACTTTACCTGATATGAGAAGTGTATGAACTCCTTTAAAGAGTTCGTGCTAAGGCTGACTAGTGATCCTATTTTGAGAATATCAAAGAATAGTATGGAATATGTAGTTTATTTGTATTCCTTTAGAGCTTGGCATAGCTACATATTGATTTCGAGGGTGGTAGTGATTGCATATGGGTCGACGTAGTTGATACCCCACAAGAATAAAAACACAACTCACAGCCGAGAGTTGGTAGTGGTAGTCTTCACTCTGAATATGTGGAGGAAATATCTTCTAAGAGGGAACTTTATAATTTAATTAGTCCCTCGGTGTATTAGGTATTTCTCCAAATACAGATATCTAAACAAGATGTAGAGGTGCTAGTTGGGTTTCCTATAGGACTATGTATTTTATATATTGTATACTTTGAGAAGGATAATGTGGTGGATGATTCCCTTAGTAATAAGTCATGTTCAAGTTTGGTGGACGAGGCGTCTACATATTTGGCTTATTTTTAGCTAAATTAAAAGGATGTGAGGTGTATAGCTTATCTTCAGTTGATGTTGTTGACTCATTCTCTTATCCAGTTTGTGAAGGGGTTTTATTTGGGAGAAATCAGAAGTGAGGTTCTCCATGACCAGATATATTTAGGATATTCACCATATGGATTTTATGGATTGGGGGAACATGTCATCCTTTTCTAAGGATATATATTAGTTTCAGTCATGATGTGAGAGGAGGTGATGAGGGATTTTCACTCTTCTCCATGGGATGAACATATAAGTGTGTGTAAGATGTATAGAAAAATTCAATGGTAGTTTTGGTGGTCTTGAATGAGGTAGAGTCTTTTTGAGTTCATCTTCCACTGTCTCATATGTTAGTAGGTGAAGTTTGAGCATCAGGTTCAGGCAGGTTTAACATAGCCTCTTGATAACCCAGAGTGGAAATGGAATGTCATATCCATAGACTTTGTCATAGGGATTCCACATAGAGCACAAGTCTATGATTATAAATATGTTATATTTGACCAAATTATTAAGCTAGTACACATCATTTCCATCCAGGAGTTGTGTTTGATGGAGAGTGTGAGATAGTTTCACATGTGGGAGATTTTATAGATCCCAGGGTTTCCCTCAACGATTGTCTCAGACCGAGACACACTATCTACATTAGGTTCATGGAGAGGTATATAGGAGGAATTCAAGACCCTGTTTTGGATAAGTATTATGTTTCACCCCAAGAAGGATGGGAACATCGAGCGCACTATTTAGATGTTGGAGGATATGCTGAGGTCCTATTTTTTAGACGTCAACCTAATATAGGATTATAAATTTCCATAGGAATATTTTTCTTATAATAACATATATCACTCTATGATTGGAATTTAACATTTTTAGGCCCTATTTGGGAGACTCTACAGGTCAAACTTTTATTGGATTGATATTTGTAAGATATATCTAGTTAGGCCAGAGATGGTGTTAGTGAAGAAGGATAAAATTCAGGTCATCAACAAGAATATATGGACAACATAAATCACACATAAATCTTATACATATCTACTTCATAGGCCCTTAAAGTCTGATCTGGGAGAACATGTAATCCTAAAATTCTCCCCTTGAATAGGACTTATGAGGTTCATATATGGAGGAAAGATATCCCCAAGGTTTATAGAGCTATATGTTATCTTACAGATGGTTTTAATGTTTCATACCACCTATCCTTAACCCTATAGTTCGATCAAGATCATGAAATCTTCCATGTGTCTTCATTGAGGATATATGTTCATGATCCTTGGCATATTTTTTATTATGGAAAGTTGGACATCAAGGATAGAAACACCTTCATAGAGTAACATGTGGAGATTAAGGATCAGCTGGAGAAGATCCTATAAGGATTGACCAATCCCATGGTTTGTGTGTTGTGGATGCATGGAAGCATGTAGGAGAGCTCCTGGGGGTAGGAAATCCAGAAAAGGGATTCGTATACCCCTTTTTGTTTTGGTAGTGATTTTTTGGGATGAAATTACTTGAATGGGGAATAATTTATTGAACATAATTTTCCTTTTAACACTTTGACATAAATTCATGAATATTTTTACAGACATGTGTTGAGTTGACTTATAATTCTGGGGCTCAGTGAGCCCGAAATTGAAATTATAAAAATATGAAATATATTTACATCACGAGTGTGCAGTATTTGGAAATAATAGAATAACATCTGATTGGATCCTTGAATTATAAATCCAAGATAATGGTAGATTCCAAAAAAATGGTTTACCCTAGGTATGACCTACTGTTGGTCAATGCTAGAATTTCATCTGAGACAGATGTCGACATGTGGTTTTAATTAAAATAAATAAATAATTTGTTTGTTTGTTTTATTAAATGTCCCAATTAAAATTTCATATAAGTACCCTCTTATAGAAATTTTTAAAGGGTTATATGCATAGACCTTATGATATTTGAGAGGAGTTTAATTTCATTCCTCATTGGTGAATCCAAGTCAGAAGATGAACGACAATTAGATCGAGGTGGATCGAGAGGCAGCAGACATAGTGGGTATTCTCCTTCACTGGAGAATTCATACTTCACCAATCGTCAATAAATTTTTGATATAAATCAAATCCATTTTTGGATTTTTTTTTCCATTTAATTAAAATATTAAGCATTGATTTATTATCTTCTTTTGACTCTACAACCACATATTACTCTCATATGCCATGTAGATTACATAAATTATTTAATTTGTTTATTTCTTGAATTATGACATTTTATCACCCAAGATGCCCTAATATAGGATAAATGTCCAAGAAAACATGGTCATTGATAGTTTTAAATTTTCTCATTTTCCTTTCCCCCACCTTTTCTACACATTCTCATTGTTGGCCCACTAGGTCACAGGTCGACAATGCTGGGGTGGGTTCAAGCATGATTGAACCATGAATTAATGTTGGTTCGGAGAATGATGAATTGATTAGTGTTTTTAAGGAATATAAAGACAAATTATAGGCGATTGTTAATAGATCTTGTATATAGATTGGTGACTGGTGGTGATATAGTGCTCAACTAGCGACGGGAGGCCATGCGGACTTCCAGGGGGACATTGGATACCATTTTCCATCCATGAGAGGCCAAGAAATAATGATCATAGGCGGTTATCATTGATTTCAGTCAAACAATGGGAATTTTTCATGGTGAACATTGTGGATCTAGAAATTATTTTAACTAATACATCATTATTTTAAAATCCCTACTACGCATAGTGTATCCCAGAAAAACACATGATGTGTCGCCCCTGGATGTGGGGATAGTTCTTCAAGTGAAGATAAATATCACATTCCATGTAGGTGGGCATAGATTCCATTTAACCTTTTTAGGTGGATAATCTATGTGCCATCCGTACACTCCCAGGTTCCTATGTGGACGAACCCACCATTTACTAGAGTACACAAACACGATTAGGAATACACGAGAATAGACAGAGATGCACAGCCAGAACCCCGGGTGGTCATACACACTGTATATCTAGGGAGACACATTGTGTATAGAAATATGGATTTATGAGATGTGTTTACTAAAAAGATATAAATTTAGAATATTGGGGCCAAATTCCATGTTGACCCCTACCAACCATTTACCCATATGATAATCTTCTTCCTTATGTATCTCCTTCATTTAGACACAAATTTAGGCTTCTGAGTTTCCTATTTTGGGTGTTTTTCTGTATAGTATGTGATGGTGGAAATCAGAGTGTTTTTTGATATCATGTGAGGTATTCCAATAATTATATGTATTCAGATGATTCTTGATGATGGAAGTGATCATTTGGTATGATCAGATAGATTTTGGGGTTAGTACTCCCCTATTGCACCATGGGACAAGTTCCACATTATATTAGAGAGATGTTAGGGTTTGTAATCCCATGTCACATCATATAATGGGTTCCCCATTCTATCATAGATATTCTGGGGTCATTAATCCCTTTTCATTGAATGAAACAATTTCATCAGGCTATCAAAGAGATATCGAGGTCACTACTCACTTATTACACTCAGGAATGGGTTTCCCATTTCATTATATAGGTTTGGTTAGTACTAAACTTACTACTGAAGGGTGTTGTTTCTCTACCTATAGAGCATTACTCCTCATACTTTATGCACTAAAAGGGTTTGGGTCCTCCATGTGAGATGTGTGTTCTGTCGGTTGTGGAGGGAAATTGTGAGGTGTGGGCCCCTCCATCCATATTCTAGTGAGGTTGTGTTTCAAAGTGGGAATCGGTGTAAGACTTTTGGAGCTACAACCTCACTCATCAAATTCATTTCTACTTTGAGTTGCATATCCCCTTTATGTATTATTTGGGATTCATTATGATAATATGTGTGTGTGTTGGGATTTGTTTCAATCTTTCTCTGGGTTGAGATGACAGTTTTTGTATCTCTATATAGCTCCCTTTTATTTTCTGGTAATCATACTGGGTATGTGTATACTCATCCCAATATGGGATTTTTATATACATGTTGAGTCTTATGGAGATTATGGGAATATATTAAATGATTTTAGAGGATCATAGTGATACCCTGGGGTATTGACCTCATACAGTGGTCAGACGTCGAGATTAGTAGTAGGGATCTCTCTACATCCCGTATTTCTAGTTATTTCTTGGTTGATATTTATTTTCTAGTTTGGTGTGTAATTTTTTCATTTACACTTAACATGTATTTTTTTATACTCTTTTGTATTCCCTATAGTTTATTGAATTTTTGTTTTATCTCTATATGTTACATTCTTTTCTTTATATTCCTCTACATTATTTCATGTATACGGGTTGGTGCATGCATATAGGATCATTATGAAAGGACTTCCCATTACAGTTATTCCTTTTGGAGATTTTCTATAATCTCTAGACTATTTTAGATGGGCTTGGGGTTATGAAGGATTGGCTTTATATAGGCCAGAAAAACCTAGTAGGTCTTCTCATTACACATTCCCTCACAACCTTTTCAACAACCATTGAACACTCCTCAACCCTCCTGAAAACCTTACACCATATAAAGTGAGATAACCCAAGGGGGACATGTGTGTGTGTAGGAAAAGTATAGGTGAGATAAAAAACTAAAAGAGACATATAGAAACATTAAAATCATTCTATTTACTTGTATATATAACTAACACCTTAAGATATTAAAAAATACAAAACCAATTTATCCAAATTCATGAGTAGAGAATGGTCGGATCTCATTAGCATAGCCACAAAGGCTTGTAGTACCATCACCAGAGGGAACTGTATCAGAAAAATGATGAACATAATAAATTATTGATGGATCGAGTTTTTAACCCTTTAATAAAGGGTAATAGATTTAGTTTAATTAGGTAGTGGAGAAGTTACTTTGATAATTATCTAGGCATATAATAAGATTCATATGTAATAGTTGAGAGGGGATGAATCCATGTATTAGGATCCCAATTCATTATTATTCCCAAGGATCATTTGTCTTCTTGGTTCATAGATAAAAGGAATGTAGAAGACATCAAGTATATTTACATGGTTTGGATCATCAAAGGAATGAAAATATTATTTTTAGATGTGAAGGTCAATGTGTGGGTGAAATGTGAGTACAGGATACATCAACTATTTTTTATTAGTGTATCAATCTTTATTAGGGTATTATCATTGATAAATGGAGCCCATGCATGATGTTTCAGAGGTCATTAGTGATCTGGGACATGCAAAATAAGAAAAAGAGAATCACAGACTGCCAACAACATCCCCAATTATGATGTGTTATTTTTACATAACAATAATCTCCCTATGTTAATTTGACATGGCCTATAGAGTAATATAATGGGATACACATATCTCTTTAGAGGAAAATGAATTAATCTTACATATCATTACATCTATAGGATACTCTTACATAACATATAATAACAATTATATTTCATCTTTGATCTCTTACATATAAAATGAGAACAATTAAATATAATGTAATAAGGTGACTCAGACAAAATGTACATATACATTTCACCATAGATGAAAAATAATATAATAAACATTAATATATCTCTATAAACATAAATTCTTCGTGTCTTTGAAGATTATATACATAATCAACTTATATCATGTAAGATATTCAACATATCCCAGAAATTTCTTCTTCAAGGAACCATTCTCATAAATAACTTACTTAACAACTATCTTCATAACTTGGGGAAACATAAACAAAAGAAATGGTCAGCTTAGATTCTTGGTAAGGGTAAAAAAGAGGTATATCTATCATTTATCATACTAAATCAGATTATAATTATAAGGTAATGATATTTTTATCATAACTTATGATTTTCGTAATTAATCAATCATTTATCATAAATCATTAGTCATGGCATGAATCTATTAAATTTCTGAAGTCATCAATCCTAAGTGTGAAGAATCATAATTAATGACTCATGATCCATGAGGGAAAATAATAATCAGAAGAACATGACACAGGAATTGAGGAATAAAAATTAGTATATAAAATCATTTCATTAGTCAAGGATTACTATCAAAACCATGACCACTTAGCAGACAAGGTCTCATAATGGATTGGGTTTACTCGCCAACCTATTTTCATTCAGGGAATGGGCTCACAACCTTCCTCTTTTATATTATCTCATAATATAAAAATAATTACCCAATTAATTAGAAGGATATATATTTCTAATCCCATCCATGAAATAATTAATATTATTCATGTGTGTTCTACAAGATCATAGAAACCTTCATCATTCCATCATTGTATAAGTCGTGAAAAAGAAACTGGTTCCATAAACATTTCTTCTTCACATAATCATAAGCCATATTGGGAAAGAACAATGATGTTTTCATTAAAGCATATCCATATCGAAGAATAAGAAACATAAAAAGGTGTTGACATAGATGAAAAATACCTTTAAAATAACATTTAAACTCTTCATTGAAAACTTGAGAAAATATCCTTTTCTTATGATAACATTTTAAATGAAAATACACAGAATATAGAGAAAATTATTTTCATTGAAAATAAATAAATAATTTTTTTAAATAATATTAAAAGAAAAAATGTTTATTATAGAGAGAAAATTTGTTCATTTGGTAAATGTTAAAATAAATATTTCTTTCGCACTTTTAGTAAAAATTCATAAATAACCAGTTTGAAAAACATTATACAAATTCCTTTAAAATAATTTTAAAATAAATTAAAATATGATTGAAAATGATTTACAATTATCATTACATCATATAAAATAACAATCATGAATTATTTTTAAAGAACATTTTCATGTAATAAATTGTTTTCCGACCAAATAGGAAATAAGATCAACTTTTCTCAAGCACATTTTCCCAATCATTTTATATACTCTTTATAAGAGAATGAAATAAAAATATTAAAACCCTAGAAATGAGAAGAGTTGAATAAAATTTATCATTTATAAAATATATGGATCATATAATTTCCCTTAATAGAAATTTAACATATATAATTATTCAATAAAAGAAGATTATAACACAAACTGATACCTCAAGTCATGGCTTTCTCTATATTCATTATTAAGATTATGTATAATAAATTTAGATTTTTTATAATTCTATAAAAGAACCATATTTATGCTTGTCATAAAATTTATCATTCCCTTATAATTTATAATAACTCATTTAAAAATAATTCATCATTAAAATCAATATTCAGCTATTAAATGCTCTATTTCCCATGCATGTCCTGGTTTAACAGATCTAATCCTATAACCTTGTTCATGGTCACATCATATCTAAATTCATAATAATATTATAAGTATCATATTTTGTCATAAAATAATGATTTGTAAGCATTATTTTATGTTGGTTATAAAAAATCAGTTGTATCACTTCATGAAGATAGTAGTGGGTACGTATACAAGACTATTGTTTTAATTTTTCGAAGAATGGAAAGAAAGAAATGTAAATAATAATATACATATAAAATATCCATAAAATATCATAAATATAATATATATTAATTAAATACATTCATATTACCAATAGTTTGTCTCATACATGAAAAAATAAATCACATCAATTCATGGTTGTGGAAGTCGACACATATGAATGAATGTTGTTATCATTTCTCCTAGGTTGGAAAGGAGTTATAAAATATTTTTACAATTAACATAAAAAAATTTATAGTACTAATACTTATTTACTCATTATAATAGTGTTATAAAATTTTTATCGGAGCTTAAAGAAGAAATAAACTCTTAATATATCTGTAAACAAATATCCTCTTATTCCAAAATGATCTTTTTCCTTACATATAAAGACTTTAAAACATGGTCATTTAGGAAATAAAGAATCTCTAGGACATGGGTAGGTGTCTTATGAAAATATTTATGTAGGTATTTATTGAAATAGAGTTCTCAATTTCAGTGAATAAGTGAGGGCTGAGGTTCCCTTTTATAAGTACGGTGGATCTCACACCTGTAAATACATAAAATATTAATATATAATAAAGTTATATTAAAGTTAATTTGATGCAATGGAACCCCAAAAGTGAAGATAAGAAAATTTAAGGTCGAAATATTTTCAAAAACTCAAATTTTAACAAGTTAATGATATGTTTTAAACATTATATTTTAGATTGATCCCATCATTAATTTTTGTTAACCTTAATTGATGTGAAATTTGTTTACCATAGTTACTATTAAATATAACCAAAATAGAAATTGGGATCATTACCAAATATATTAATTATTATTTTAAATATGAAAAAAATATCATATTGTTTATAAAATTGGTAGAAATTAGTTTTAAAATAAGCAATCAAAGTGAAATAAAAACATTTTTTTTGTAAAATAAATTTTAAGCATAACACTAAATTTAATAAAATTTCTTTCATATTAAAAACCATTATATAAATGTTAACTTATTTTATTGAATATGTTGTCAAAAAAAATTATTAAAATTATTTCTCAATAATGCTTAATTTAACTTATAAATAGAAAAATCCATTGTGTGCATGAAAGCAGTTAAAAAAATATAACTTTATTATCATCAAATGCATTTATATTCATTTCTAAAAAATTTATCACAATTTAATAAATTTGAAATATGTTTAAATAATTAATTTTTATATTTTTAATAATATTAATAAATGTCTATGTAAAAAATATATGAAATAGACAATTTTCGAAAATTAAATACCTCAAAATAGTTTTTAGGATCAATAGTATTTTCTAAGTGAATTAAAAATTATTTTTTAAAAAATATTTTATTTAAACACCATATAATTTGAATTATTTTATAATTAATGATAATTATTAACATATGCTCATGGTTGTGTGCTTCATTATCTATAGAACATATTTATTTATTGCTGAGAAATATAAATAAAAATCTCTCAGTGTAACATTCTACCCCCTTATAAGAATTTCCCCATAAAACATTTATCACTCTAATACAAAATATTTAGGATGACTTGACCTCATTACGTCCTTAGAATCACATGATTCAACTTCAAATTTATGATTCCTCTATATATCCTTAACTAGGTTAATTTTCTTCTTCTATAACACTTTATTTCTATGATCTAATATTTCTATCCGTTGTTCTTTTTAAGAAATATCATGTTATGGTGGTATAAAGTATGAGTTTTTTACATGTGAATGATTTATAATGTAATTTCATGAAATATGTAAATGGAAAAAAAATCACGAACACTGGGTATTTTTAAAGTAATCACCAAGTGATAAGCTATCATCCCAATGAGATGAAGAATCTCATAGGGACGAATATATCTGGGGATTAGATTCACCTTCCTTAAAAATATATTTACCTTATTATAAAGATATTTCCATAGGAACACATTATCACAAAATTGTAATTACATATAATGATGACATTTATCACTATAATGCTTCTCTTTACTGTGAGTTACTCTGATATACTGTTGAATAACCCAAACATTCTATACCATTTCACCAGCTAGCTCAGGTCCAAATATATTTAATTCCCTAAACTCCACCCAACATGTTTGATTCATGTACTAATTTCCATAAATAATTCATAAGGATCTATATAAATTTTCGATTGGATGGTATTATTGTAGTAAAATTGAAATAGTGGAAGATTTTTATCACAAACTCCTTTAAAATCAACATAAAAGCTGTCATCATATCTTATAGGATTTGAATGGTCATCTTAGACTGAAAATCTTTGTAAGGATGATATTGAGTGATAAATATCATCTCTATATTTAATTATAAGTGAATACTTCTCCAAAAAAAATTGAAATAAACCTCATATATCAATCACATATTATTGACTGTGGTACTCTATGTAACATTACCATTACTTTAACATATAACCCAGTGATTTAATCAAGAGATAAACATTATATGGTATAAATGAAATATAATGATGACATAATGAGATAAAGAAGAACCCCAATAGAATTATTCCTTTTATAATCCTTGGGGAGTCCCATAACAAAATTTATATTGATGTTTTTTTAGTCAAGTATGGGTAATGGTTATAAAATACTCGTAGAATTCTATTTATCAGCCTTAAGATTCTGAAACACCAAGCACTCAGATACATTCTCTATGATATATCTCTTCATTTTTTCTCACAAAAAATTATCTTTAATATATCTATAGTATTTATAGATCTATAATGAATAGAAAATGGTGAACTTTTTTATTCATATACTAGCTTCTTTATCAATTCTGGTATTGAAGTGACACATACTCTATTCCTAAACCTTGTAATTATATCACTCTCATGACTAAACTCAAAAACCTTCCTTACTTTCTTTTGGATCCCCACTTATTCCTTATATATATCTTTAATCAACAAATTAAGATATAGTTGAACATTTATCTATGAAATATAAGATCTTTATCATTTTAAAATTATTTCAAGGTAAAACTCCAAAAAAACATTAAGTATTAGATCTCTTTCAATCATAATCATAGAAAAACGTGCACAGTCCTTTAATGTTAGAGAATTAGACACCATGTTCACCTCTCCATGTTAGTAATTTATTGAGCAGTGATAATCTTTTAAAAATTACAATAATTTACTTTGGTTCATATTAACCTATTTATATGTGAATATGTATTAAAAAAATTTATGATCAGTATATATATAACATAAATCATCAAAAATATAATCCCTCTTTGTATTCAAAGAAAATATTTAACACTTCTCGTTCTAAATCATGAGTTAGATACTTTTTCTCATGAACTGTTAATTAAAAGAGGCGTAAGATATGACCATGGAATTCTTCATGATAACACATATCATTCCATTCTTTTATAAATAACTACTTATTTAAACCCCAATCTACTGTTGGGTAGTGTGGTCCTTGGTGAATTGACTATCCTTCTCTTTAGTTCTATGAAATTTTCTTCATATTCAAATATCCCTAGGAACTTGTGTCCCTTATACACCAACCCAGTAAGTGGATTTTATATCCTTGATAAATTTGTAAAATATTATGAGTTGTATCCAACCAACCCAATAGACCTATTTATTTAAATCACCATTAATGATTTGGGAAATTTTTCAATAAAATATATATTTTAGGGATCCATAGATATACCCAAAAATATAATTACATGACCCAACAATGATAATTTATGTAACAAAAAAATTGAATTACTAAATTTTTCATACAAATTATCTTTTTTGAATATCTTAAACACAATCCTCAAATGATCTTCATGTTCATTATTACACATAGAATAAATAAGAATATTGTTTATAAAGGCAACCCCAAATGGATCAAGGTAATCTTTGAAGGCGTTATTTATTAGATTCATGGAGATTTCATAGTTATTGGTAATTCAAAATGGGATGACATTAAATTCATAGTGTTCACACATCATATGAAATGATTTCATGGATATTTCCTCATTTTCTACCCCCAATTAATGATATCTTGATTGGAGGTCAATCTTTGGAAATTAATAATTTTCATTGTTGAATAAAAAAATCATCAGTATGCGGTAGATGATACTTTTTCTTGATATTAATCCTATTAAGTTCTCAAAAATCAATGAAAATATGAATAAACCCACTTTTAGTATAGAAAAATAGGAACACCACATGGAAATGTACTTGGTCGAATGATCCCCTTATTAATATTCTCCAATAGTTTATTATTCAATTAATAAAACTCAATTTGTACCATTGTATGAGGAAAATTCAAAATAGGCATAGAACCATGTAATAGTTCTATTGAACACATTACTTAAAGATTCAGGGTAATACTAGGAAAATATTCAAGAAATACATTGGCATATTCCAAAAATATAAGAATATCTTCAATATTGATTTTCTCCCAACCCATTTGAGATATATACCCTTTATAAAACGTTATTAATAATCATATAAAGTAATTAGCTTCTATTAGAAGTTTATATTCATCCTTGCACCAATGAAATATCATTGGTTCATTCATAGTATGAAATGAAAATTACCTTTCTCAAAAATTTATATGGGATATATATAAATAAATCCAACTCATGCCCAAATTCACATAAAATTAATCTAGAGGAATAATTATGAGATTTAAAAGAAGTACATTCTGAAAAAAGTATCTCATAGAGGATCTATATACTTGATAAGTGATAATCATACCATTATGATTTTTATTTCTAATTCAATATCGAATCATTGATGTGGTTATGTGATTCTCTTGGAAAATTCTTCAAATATAAAACAGTGGGTATAATAATAATAAAATAAAAAAAAATTAGTTCTAGTATCAGTGATAAGTGTACCTTCTACCACTTACTTCTTATGAAGTACTTCAGAAACTGTGACTACATAATCTTTACCTTATGAATAATTAATTTTTGTGATTTGTTTTTAAGTGACTAAATAACTTATTGATTTTGATTTCAAGGTCAACAATAAAACCAAAATTGTACCCCAAAAGTCTTGTAAAATGATCCTTATATGTACTAATAGATTATGCATCATTCTACTTGTGCTCAAGGAATTCCATTTAAATTTTCAAGAGAAGAGTTCGGGGAAAGAAATTACTGAAGAAAATCATCTAAAACTCATCTGATTCAATGGATTTCATTTCTCCCACTTCAATATTATTCTTAATAATATTTCAGCATTGATGTACTTCACCTTCCAAATTATGTACCACAAAAAAAATCTTTCATGCTCTAAGAAGAGGATAAAATAGAATATATTTTTAGTTATACTAATCCATTTCACATCCAATAGTTAATTAGAGGAAACAATAATAGGATGTATATGTTTTCGTTTTAAATAATCAGTAGTTTGTAAGTCTCTCCTTTACTTATTTGGAGGCTTTACATGATTCATGTCTTGAGATATTTTTATGATCATAATAATAATATTTTTTATTCCATCTCCCACAGTGTTTAGATTCGAAATTATAAAATCATTATACTGTCCAACACATCCATTATTAATATTAATTCACAAAGTTCTATCTTTTGAATAAAATAAAAATCCTAGTTTAAGTATCAAGTAATAATAATCTTAGTGAGAAATCATAAAATCATGAAATTCATTCCAATTTAGTACTAAATTATGTGACATTTTTATCAACCTATAACACTTTTTTCTCCACCCAATATCACTTTCAATTAATCATAGGTTATCTTAGTTTTTCTTTCCATTTATCACATAACCAGATCATTAAAAATAACTAAAACGAAATATGATACCAAATGAGATGGCCTAAGAAAAACACATATAAATTTTATCATTTTAGATGAAAACATAATATATTACATAATAATTCTTTCTTGAGAATCATAAATGTTTAGTGTCTTTAGAGAATATATACCTAATAAATTTATATTTTTTGAAAGATATTTGACATATAATACATGGTTATTCTCTAAAATTAAACTTGTTTTAAATTTCATTATTAATACCATTCTTCATAACCTAGAAAAAAATGGAAGCACAAGAAAAGTTGTTCTTAGATTCTCTGTATGGTTAAAAATGGGATATGTGAATCAATGAACATATATAAGAATATCATAAACATAAGTGTATGAAATAATATTCAAAACATATGAATTTCATACCCAATCAGTCATAGATCATAAGTAATGAGTCATGATATAAATATTTGGCATTTAAAAAGGAAGGAGTTGTAAGAATAAAGAATCATCAGTAACCAATCAAGATCTATGAGAGCATATCAGAAGAATAAGTACATGAAATATGAATTGTGAAATAATCATAAGCATATAAAATCATTTCATTACTCACTCCTTACTACTACGACCATTATTGTATAGTGGAAAACGGTAATGTAATAGTTTGGATTCACTCTCCAACCTCCTCTCATTTTTTGAATGGATTCATTCCCTATCAACTTTAATATTATATCCTGAGCTATCAGTTATTATGCAATACATTAGAGGTACATATAATTCTGGTCCTACCCATCACATAATTAATAATAGACATATGTGTTTGATATGATCATATAAACACTCATCATTATATTATAACATAACCCATTGAAAATAAAAGGGTTTCTTAAAAAATTCAACAATACAAAATCATAAACCATATAGATAAATAATTTGGATAGTATCATTATGTAATGTCCTAATTTAATAAAAATAAACGTACAATGGTGTTGAATATTTAGAAAAAAATATTTCTATTTGAAAATTATTTAGTAATCTTTTAATGTATTCTTTAAATATGTTATTTATAATGATGGTGGAAAAATATATTCATTAATTCAATGTTAAAATAAATATTTCTTTCAAACATTTTCTAAAAATTCATAAATAACATTTAAAAAAAACATTGTAAATGTTATTTTTGAATAATTTGAAATAAAATTAATATATATTTTAAGGTTAATTTTTATAATAATTTTATCATAGAAAATAAATTTTAAAAAAACATTTCAATGAACATAGACATGAAAGGAAATGTTCTCTGGCTAAAGAGAAAATAAGGTTGACTTTTAAAAAAAAATTCAATCATTTTAAGTACCAGGGAGAGGAGAATGAAAGGAAAACATGAAAACCCCAAAAAATATCACGAGGAAAACAAAATATATTATCTTTAACTGATATGGATTATATAATTTCCCGTAATTTAATTTTATCATGGAAAATCCCAAAATAAAAAGAAATTGTAATATAAACCCTTACCCTGGGTCCTAATTTTCATTATATGCGTTCTTAAAATATAATATAAAAAATATATAATTATTATAAATGTATTAAAAAAACATATTAATACATAACTTTATTTTTAATCATCTATTATAATTTTCATTTACTCAGTTATAAATAATTGATTATTAAAATAAGCATTTGGTTAATAATTATTTATTTTCGAATGCATTTTTTATTTTGATGGTTCTAGTCAATTAACCTTGTTCATAGATTATTCATCTAATGAATATTAATAAATTTATGAAAATCATATTAATTCATTATATACACCTTTATAACCATTCATATAATGTTTTGATAAAAATGTGTTACATGACTACATGAAGATGGTAGTATACTAACGACTAATATTTTCATTTTCTAATGAAAAGGAAAAGGGAAAGGTATAAAATAATATATATTTATATAATCATTATAATATCATAAATATAATATATATATATATATTCAATAAATCAATTCATATGACCATAATTATATAAAGAACAAGAAAAATGGATCACATCGCTCTGTTAAGGTGGTAGTCTGCACCTATGCACCAGTGACATTATCATTTCTCATGGGATGGAAATGATGTGTAAAATGGTTATAGAGTTAAAATAAAAACATTTAAGTATATTAATTATAATTATTGTAACATGTTAATATGGTTATAAAATATTTATATGTTGTTTAGGAATAAATATCCCTGATATAGATTGGTAAATACAATTTCCTATTCTTTGGGAATCCTCCTTTTTCTTACACCTTATCCCTTTAATGATCAGTATATTGGGTGGGAAAAAAATAACTAAGGCATAGGTAGGGATGTAAGAAAGTATTTTCTAATTTATTGGTTAAACTATAGTTCTATGTTTTATTGGATAAGTTAATGAAGGAGGTTCCCTTTTATAATTGAATTGGGTGTCACTCTTTTAAATACTTAAATCATAAAAAAATAAAGTCATATTCAATTGAAAGTATCACCAAGGAAAACTAAATGGGAATATGATATAATTAAGTTCCAAATATATAATAAAATAGAATTAACAAAAACTTATGTTTTATTTTAAACCATTTCATTCTCTTTAACCGCCTTATTAACTATTATTAACCCTAACAGAGGTGAATGTTTTTACTATAATTACTATTCACTATGAACAAAAATGAAAGTTGAATCCTTAAAAAAATTGGACATGATGATTTAAAATAAGGAAATATTTTTTTCGTTTCTATTTTAAAATTTAAAGAAATTAATTTTAAAATAATCATGAAAATGCAAAGAAAATGGGTTTTAAAAAAATGAATTTTAAGCATAACGTTGAATTTAATCGAATTTCATTTCTAGTAAAAACCAGTATATGAATGTTAAATTATTTTATTGAATATATTATATAACTAATACATAAATATAATTAATCAGTAGTGATTAATTTAATTTTTTATGATAAAAACACATTTTGTGTATAAAAGTATTTTTCCAAAAAAAAAAAATTTTTTACCATCAAGTGATTTTATTTTCATTTAAAACTAATTTATGACCAATGAATTATTTATAATCATGTTTAAATTATATCTATTAATATGTTCAATACTATGACTAAATTTTAATTAAAACATATATGATATAAATAAGGATCATAAACAAAATATTTTATAATAGTTCTCTCAAATCAATAAAATTTCATAAGGGAATAATAAATTATTTTTAACAATTATATTCCATATAAATATCATGTATTGTACTTTATTTTATAATTTAAGATAATTATTCAAATAATTTCGTTGTTTCAACATTCATAATCTATCAATAACTTTTATTTATTAAATATAAAGATATTCTAGAATATCAGGGTGTTGCAGGTGAGATATCTTACATATCAACTAACAAATCTTACATATAAGGTGATTAATTCCGATCCAAGGTTATAGTTCCCTAATTATAATTCATACACAAGATTATAATTCATTATAATGCAATAATTTGGTTATTTTGATGTGAGTTACTCTTTTATACATGTATAGTACTAGGATTCTCATTTAGTCTAACATGGGCTAGAGTTAATCACATGTAGTGAGCAAATGATTCAAACATAGTGATCTACCAACCAAGATCTCCTTACAATAGTTATTCCTATGCAAATTCAATTATACTAAATCATTTATTTCTTAGTTAATCTTACTTAATAGTAATAATTTTATATTTATTCTTTATGAGCAACGTGATGTGAGACTCTTCTCCTTAAAAACATCAAACATTCATTTATATACTATGGCAATTAAAAATTAAAATGAATAATAATTATTTAAGTAATATTTGTAAATAAGTAAACCAAATTTATATCAAAATTATATTTTACTTCATAAATTAAAAAGGTATTTATTTAATCTTTTATAAAAAATATTTATATAAATTTAATTAGAATATAATAAAAAATAATGGTAAAATGCAGCTTCATAACACGCCCACACATAAAAAATAACATTTCATCAAGTTCAAAATGGTCCAACTTCTAATCAAATTAATTTCATTGATAAATGAATGTTAAATTAGTATAAATTAAATAAATTTGAATCCAAATAAGTGGAACTGTCTTTCATTCCTCTTTCCTGATCTCCATGTACCACTTTGCTATTTCCCACTTCCTTGATATAACTTAAATAATATTCTTAAAAATCAACTGACTGCTTCTTTATTAGGATTCAATATTAACCTCAACTAAATACAATAATTTTTTTACATTAAAGAACCATATTACTATGATATTTGTTTTAAAAAAACCCATGAAATGTGATAATCGCTTATTCAATTTAGGAATTGATTCCTCTTTTATTAACACACATAGTGCCTAATCATCACATAAATTAATGTGGGATCTAAATTACGCATTTTACACTCATTTAAAATGATATTTATGTTTTCATTTGTGTATTTTCCCTAGGGTTTTCTTTTTCATAGTGGAAAATTACCCATTAATATGTCTACAAACACAATTTCCAAATACGTAAATTTTGATTCCATTAAAATATCTTCTATTATAAATTTTTCCCCATTTCATAAAAATAAGATATTTTTTTGGTACAATGTGAATTTTTATTTTCCAACGATGGCAATGAAATGATAATTTATATTATTTTATTATTTTATCTAAAAATATAAAAATATACAAAAATTTTAAAAAATAATGCAAACATAAGGAAAATTATTTACAACCTATAATTAATGGGCCCCAACCCCAAGCTTATTAATGACATTACCCATAATGATTTAAAATAGTAAAATGTAAATGGGATATGTAAGACACGAAGTAGTGTTAAAAATAAACAATAAGGAATAGAAATTACTGGTTTATTTGGAAAATAAATTTCTCTAAATAAAGCATATCGTAATCCATTTCAAACTATCAACCTTAAAATCTATAATAAAAACAAAAAAAAATAATCATTTTATTATATATTAGATAAAAAGGAAAAATAAAGAGAGTAATGGGACTATTTTTTGGCCATCCCCCCCAACTCTAAGAGGGGTTGTATTTTGAAATCCAATAGTTTGGAAGTGGATGTTTGGATCCCTAATGAGTGGGTAGATATATCTTCTTTAATTAGAACCTCCACATTTTTGTGGTTACCTTAGTCTTCTTTGCTTACTCCTTTTGGAGTTCCCTTTTCTCTGAGAAAAAACAAATCTTTATTTACTTAATATAAACCATATGATAATATGGGGTTGCTAGTATGTAATGATAATCATCCATAAGATTGATAAATTCATCCTATTTCTATATTTAATTGACCAATGTTTCTAAATCATGTCCTACATTAGTCTATCATAGTGTCATCACCTTTCTTATATGTTCATATTTAGTAACCTGTTACATTTTAATTTAATATTATTCCATATAAAGCATAAATTACATTTGTTCTCTAATTTTAAAACAATGGGGATCAAAACATAATGTAGATTATGTGAAACTAAAATTAAATATTTTTCTTGGTTTGATCAAATCCCTCATAAGTTATCAATTTGAAGATCATTCTATAGAAATAATGTCATTGGAATATCACTTATAATGCCTATGCAGTGTGAGACATAAATCCTTTACTAAAAATAAAATCCATTCACTTCAATATCCACATCATCATCTTGAAACAATAAGGGCTCAGCTGGGTCTACAAGTACAATATAAATAAATTTAATGTTTACTTGATTTTAAATGAAATGTTAATAAAATTTAATCAAATATAATCTAACTTGGACATATCATCTTGTAGATTCTTCGAAAATTAAATTCCACTATGAAAACATGTGTATGAGTGATTAGTGGAGGTTTTACTTCTTCATATTCTTCTAACACCTTCACAGTTGAGTAGATGAGGGGTTTTTGTTCAATTTCAACTTCAAATGTAACTTATTCATCCTCTACATGTTAAATATTTATCACATGAAATTTAAAATTGAATTGATTGACTAGGTACTTAAATCCATAAGAACTATTTCTTATTAAACCTTCTCAACCTTCTCAATATGGGTAATATAATTATTTATAGAATTATTATTCAAAATTTTTTAACACTAACAATAATCTCCTTAACACTATCTAGCTGATAATCGGATTTATAATCTATTATAATGAAATGGATTGTCCTTGATAATAAACCCAGTATAAAATCAAATAAAACCATAAAAATAAGGAAAAATGGGGATATAAATATTGAATAGAATTAATGTCAAAAATAATTAAATGAGTCATATATCCTCTTATAAAATACTTCATGTGACGAGAGGTCGTCATGGACCTCACGATCAAAAATGAATTTTTAGAAACACTAAAATGTAGATATGGGATATTACGTGGGGTTATACTACCAAGGAATGGATTGACCATCTTTGTTTCTTATATTTATTCTATTTTTATAAATTATTTACATTTAAAAGATTTAAATAATCAGTGTGCAATTCATATATGTATGGAAACAAATATACAAGAATAAAAAAAATTAATTGAAAAAAGTTGTGGATGGTCCACATATGTTCATCCCCAACCCCTAAAAATTAAATTCTCAAGAATGATAAAAACAATATAACAACTTTAGTTTTTTTTAAATAATTTTTTCAAATAAATTTAATTCCTTCAATAGCTTGCAATACATGAAACATTGAGTTTTAACAAAATGTGATATACAATTAAGATATTATATTTCAAAATAATAATTATTTACTTGCCATTTGAGTGGGGGGGTATTAAAAGGATTAACTAAATTATAAAAATATGTGGTTTATACATGTATACTAAATGAACTCTTGGTTACAAATTATTTATATTTGAAAATAAAAACCATTTAAAAATAAAGAAAATCATTTTATAAAAAACTATTTTTATGCACACAAACGGGTTTTACAAAAATAAATTAAATAAATATAATTTTTAAATGATTTTAATGAAATTTATATATTATATATTGAATAAATTTGTTAACATTCATCTTATGTTTTTTAGGTATGATATAAGTGGAAATCCAATTTTGTGTTTAAAACTATATTTTTCTAGAAAGCAGTTTTATCATATTTTTTGAAAATATTCATAAAATTCATATTTTTCACTATTATAAAACTTATTTAAAAAACTTTTTTTTTAAATCTATATTAAAATATTATATTAGGTTAAAGATTTCAGATTTTGCTGAGAATATTATTTTTTGGATGAATAATAAAAATATATTCTTTCTTATTAAACATTTCCATTTCATTTAAAGAACATATAAGGAAAATTTAGTTCCAAAATGAATTTAAAAGTATAATTAATTAAAATATATATTTAATAATCCATATTTTCTCATTATAATTTATATCATATTAAATTTTTATATAAAAACATTTTAAACTTTTTTATATTTTTTTTGGAAAATTGTTTTCTTATCGCTTATACAAGTTTAATTTAAATTAAAATATTCCAATTATGTGAATTCAATTTGTAAATATTGATACCATAAAATAAATAATAATAATTTGTATTATATAATAAGGATAACTTAATTTATTTCAAAATTAATAGTAAAAATAGAAAAAAAAATATTTAATCGGGGTATTCTATAAAAAGGTTTTATCATGGTTTAAACTAAAATGATAAGGAGTAAAATGACTAATAAATCTGATAAAATCTATTTTATTGTACTATTTAAACTTTATAACCTCTATGGTTTGATAATTACCAATTTTTATCCTTGTGGTATGTCAAAAATGTGGGTAATCTTTATCCTTTTCAAATATTCCATGTGTGTCTGCTCCCACGCTTATAGAAGGACTCCCATTCTATTCTACAATTCACACTTCCAAAACAATTTATTTTGAGAAATACCTTACCATATATCTCCCTTAAATATGTCCCCACATCCTAGAAGAATTTATTAGGTCAAAAATCCAGTCTAGTAAGGCTTTAGGTAAAACCTAAAGTGGTTATCTGAGGAAGAGGAAATGTTTTAACTATTAGTTTTTCATTTACTTCTTCTTCTAACTCCTTAAAATATTATAAAATTATGTTTATAAAAAAATATCTTCAATATAATTATATATTATTATACTAATATCATAACCTAAATCCATCTCCTCTTCAATTAAATAGGATAAGAAATCTCCATTCATGTGCATGGGGGACCACCGCTTTGTAAAATAATGTTATTTGTTTTACATCACCACCTCAAACGGATAAAAATTGTGATTATTTTATTGTCTATATTTTATATTGTTATATTATTATTACTATGTAATTTTAATACCTCATTTAACATCCTACATCCCAACCTGTTTGAAGACAACAACACCGCTCATGTGTACGGCAGACTACCACCTCACGAACTAATGTGGTTTTTTTTCAATTATATCTTACTTGTATGGTAACAATAGTACATTAAATAAATATATATATCATGTATAAATTCTAACTTCTCATTCATTGGGTTATAAGATAATATCGTTCGTCTGTATGGTATACTACCACCTCACAAAGCGATATGAATCATTTTTCACTAATGCTTAGGATGGAAAGTAATAATGGTAAATTTAAGTTATATTTGTGATATAAATTAAATTAAAACGATTATTTAAATTTAATATATTATTTATCTTTATTTTTTTCATACATAGATAAAATATAAATGGCTTTCATGCGTACGCTTGGCCAACCATCTCTATAAACATTGAATTTCATTTTCAATCTCAAACTTTTTTGAATCGCTATAAATAATTATTACTTAATATATATGATATTTAGGTCATGGTAAAAAATACAAGATATTATGTTACCACGGAAAAATTAATGGGACCAAAAATACAAAATCAAAAAACACAAGAAAAATAAAGCAGTTATTACCTGAAACCATATTTGAAGAATAAATTTTTAATAAAAAAGAATACAATGTCATAAGAAAATAATATATGGTTTGAAATATATAATTATGTTTCTATAATAAATTCATAATAGAATTATAATTATTATAATGGAGTTTCAAATTGGAACAAAGGAATTCAAGGCTTTTGGTAATGGATTTTTGTCTCTCTTATTTTTTATGAGACACATTCAATATACACCATGTGTTTCTTTTATGTGGTGTATATAATTACAATGAATGTATTTTATGATAATTATCATGAAAATTATTGTTATTTACATATCCATTTTATCATCACATGTTCATGGTGTTTTATTTCAAAAGTTTCCAAAGAGGGAAGGGGTGTTTCTCTCAATTTTTCTTATTTGGGACATCATTTATGTTTTGCACCTATATTATTTTATGAGGTGTATACACAAACACTTTTATAAATAATATAATTAATTTATTAATTATCTTTATATTCTAGGTTTCAATTATTTTTATTGCTTCATGTGGATTATGATTCAAATTTAACATCGTGGAAAGGGTTTTTTGATAAAATTTCATTATTTATAGAGATTGTTTATGTTTAAGGTTCCAATATTAAAATATTAAAAAATATA
This sequence comes from Viscum album, assembly GCA_963277665.1. Classification (NCBI taxonomy): domain Eukaryota; kingdom Viridiplantae; phylum Streptophyta; class Magnoliopsida; order Santalales; family Viscaceae; genus Viscum; species Viscum album. The sequence goes on from OY728162.1 coordinate 482,440,926, forward strand.
TATCAAAGAACTAATTAATTTTATTATATTATGTTTATTTATTGAGAATAAATTTCATCCATTCATTTTTCTTCTCTTCATGCTGCCATGTTTTCAAATGAATTCATTTAATGAAGATTGAAAAATATTTCTCTCTTCTATTGAAAAACCCATTTTCCAACCATTTCCATGTTTAAAAAAATTGAAAAAAATATTATAATTCACAACTAAGATTGTTTAAATTCATTTTGATCCTTATTTTTCATTTAAAAAAATTCATCTTTATATATTTTTCCAATCAAGGCTCATTTATGTTTTACCAAAAAAGTGACAGGAATATTTTTTTTAACTTATACGACATTTCCCACTATCATGACCACTCAATATTCTAAATATTCTTTTATAATTTTTATAATTTTTTCAAATAAATGGATTTTGAAAAACTTCTTTTGTTTTTGATTTTTTTCAAAGTGAAAGATATATTTTTTACAAGAAATGTTTTAAATAATTATAAGCCTTACTTTAAATATTTTCAAGGTTATTTCCAAGGAATATGATTTTGAAGAAATAACTTATGTTGTAAAAATAATTTAAAAAAAGAAAATTTCCTTAATAAATTATTTAATTGATTATAATTTCTTTTAAATTTTAAATTTTATTTTCAATGGAAATGATTTTGAATTTATTTTTTGTTTTAAAAAGTGTTTTAAAAAGTTCAAAGGCTATTTTAATTGAGAAACATTCCACTTGATTTTTCTTTCAAAATAAATTTTCATCAATGATGAGTCTGTTGATATTATTTGATCTTTACTAGGGATATGATCTGACAATATCATCGTTATTATTTCTCTAGATGGTTAATTATAATTATAATAATATTTTAGTGAAACAAATTTCTTTTCCATGGTTTATTCTATATTGAAATGTTCTATGAAACCAATTCATTTTAATGGGTTCGGAAATGGTAAATGATTTATGAAAACTATTTCATTTCATTGTTTAAAAAATAATAATTTTTTATGATTGTGGGGCATATGACTATATTATTTTCATTATGTGATGGGTGGACCTATGTCTCCCTCAAATGTATTGGGTAGATATTGATGTCTTATGAGATAAATAGGACATGAATTGGGTGTGAACCCCATTTAATAAGGGACTATGTCCACTATTATAGTCCTGAGAGTGAACCTTTAATAGTATATCTATTTTTGGAGGGAACCTATTCTACTGTGATATCCTTTGAATTGAGCCTTTAATACTATAGAAATGAATCTCTTTTCTTATATGCATGCCACGATTTTTTTTATTTTTTCCATGTTATGCCCTCCTAGTCAATTTTCTTTGATTTTATCCTGATTTTTTTCTTATAAACTACAAATATTTATTCCATGAATCAAGATTTTGGTCTTTTATATGAATGGAATGGTTTTCATATATTATTATCAAGTTCTCATACCCTAATTATCACGTTATGTATGCATATTTCTCTTGTTTACACTTTCTGAGAATCTTATATCACCCTTTTATATGTTTATTTTCCCTAGGTTATGATGATATGTATTACATGAGATATGACTAGGAAGATTTATAGTTATTAAGAACTATATTGGATATGAATTAAAAATCCTATGAACCAATATATTAGGTTTTCATGTTCCCTAAGGAATAAAACCTTTACGTTCCTCCTTTGTGTGTTTTTCAATGTAATGAATATTCACCTAAAAAGATATAATATCTATATTTGAAAATCCTAGGTTTATACAGTTGGTATCAAAGGAATTGTTTGGTTAACACTTGGAAACTAGGATGAGAAAACCATAGTGAGATCCCAAGGAATATATATAATGATAAGTCTAATGATAATTATATATGTATGAGAATATCGAGGAACATTGATGATGGATAGAGTAAGTAGTTTCTTAAAAATAAATCCACGTCTAGATACTACATGTGAATGTTTCTCCGGCATATATATATCTCGGTGTAATATCTATGAAAACGGGCATGTTGTCACTGACTCGAGAAATAACTAGTATAAGACAATATGCCATACTTCTCACCTACTTTGACAATACTATTGGATATACATTAGAAATTCACAAGAACTTTATGAACCATAATAAATTAATTAAAAAATGAATGTGAATGAATAAGGTTAATTCTAAATTGTTATATATTGTAAACTAGGTTTCATTATTTAGAAATCCTATTAGTGATTATTCCTGATTATATGGTTTCCCACTTAGAATGTTATTACTCACACTATGCTTTTGGTTTTAAAAATTGGTCAAAACCTAAAGAAACCATGTAAATTATAAATACAATAAATATTTATTCTCCTCCTAATCAACCATGGGTTTTGGTATAAGTAATGAAAAATATCATTATTATTATCGCACAACTTTCACAAGCAATGAATCATGTTGAACTTCCAAACTAGAAAATTGGGGAACAAGTTTCCTATTGAATATTTCATGCGGAAATTTCCACCATATTTTGGTGGTTCTATTGATACATTAGTATTTTAGAAATGTATTAGTACAAAAGAAAATGTATTTTCAATTATCAAGTATTTTTAATATGAAAAAATCAATTTGGATTCCTTTTGTTTTGAAGGATAATAGGATCAATGTTGAAACATCATCAAGAATAAAATGAAAAATGGTAAAATTGACTCCATGGAGTGGGATGAGTTTCAGAGATTACTTTTTAATAAATTCAAACCTTATATTCTGGGAATGAAAATAGATAATGAATTCCTTGAGATGAATTAAAAGGATTAATGATCTATTTTTACCTATGGGGAAATTTTTACAAAGCTTGAAAATAGGATTCTAGCGTTATCATCCAATTTAAAATTATGGTTGATCAAAACATTAGTAGATTAAAACCAAATCTATAAAGGGTGTTAGCATAAGGGACTTTTATAGCTATGAAGAAATCAGTTGATGGGGTCTCAAGGTGGAAATGAATATTTGAGTTTCCCATTAATCGCATGATTTGGATAAGAAAATAAGATGAAGTTTAATGAAAACACTAAGAACCAAGGAGATAAGAATATGATATTTCTTTTATGCTATATGTTTGGTATAAAATTTGGAAGATATATTATTAAGGGGACTAATAAATTTTTTATGTTTGTAAAGGAAGGACATCACGCAGTCGAATTATGAAATGATGGGAAAATTTTAACTAATAATGTAAATAGATAAAAATCTCGATAAAATGAACCACCCAAAATTTTGTGCTTCAACTGAAAGGTGCTTGGGAATTACGAAAATGAATACCCCAATACATGGTCTACTAAGGATGATAAGACACAATAACCTCTAACGAAAAAATATAAATGTAAATATTATACAATCACAGTTGATGAAGTGAATCATGATAATTAGGGGAAACTTATCTTTCACTCCTTATTTTGTAATTTCATGTTTCATCTTGTATGAATGATCCATTTGAAAATATCAGTGTAAATATTTTAGTGAACTTTAATGTGATTCTATAAAATAATTATCCCCCTCTACAAGGATTCTAGAATAATGAAATCACATTTGATATTCTATCAGTGCAAGGATAAATACAAGTATCAAATTGAAATGTTTTGTATTATATAAGAGCTTATTTTAGAGGAAAAAATGTGGATGTATTTAGGTAATTGAATATAATAATTATGTTTTAAAAGTAGTTTACCAGTGGTATTTTGGTTATAATAACCATGAAACATCTAAGGATTTTATTTATTTTCGTAACATATATGACCCTAAATAAGATTAACTATTGTGTAAAGGATATTTTCATGGGTTTATAAGTTTAATGTCGATCAATATTTCAAATTAATAGAAACTAATTTTTTTTGGTTTTATGGGATTGGAATTTATGAAGATTAAGTATATTTTGAGAGAGATATATGGACATATAACCCTTTAATTTTTTTATCTAGAGAAAGATTTATTTGAGGAATAACACCTTTACATTTTTTGGGATTAGATTAAAGGTATTGGTAACATTTGGGTTTTATATTATATTTCATGTTGAGTTAAATTTGTGATATTGAAACTTAAGAATTATATTAATATTGTTTTAGAAAAAGGATATCTTGCATGTTGGGATACAACATGTCACATCTGCTAGGTTCATGGGGCATCAACCCGCAATCAAAGGGAGACAACAATATAACACCTTCTATTTGCCTACATGAAAGAGTGTTTGTAGTAGGAAAACACAAAGAGATATATTTCTAAGTAAAAATATAATTTTTTTATGTCATAATGTTAAGGATAATGGGTAAATGTCTAAAAGAGATTCTATAACCACTGTCCACACTAAAACTGAAATTGGAATACATCACTATGGATTTTGTCATTGGACTCCCCTGAATGTCAAAAGGGAATAATGTTTTGTGGGTTATAGTTGATCGCCATAAAAATTCATCACAATTTATCTATATTAGATAATATTTCTATCTATAACATATTTCCTAGATATACATTATGGAAGTGGTAATGTTTCATAGAGTGCCATATTGTAGTGTGTTTGACCAAGATCTCGGGTTTACCTCAAAAAATTATGGAAAAGTATTCAAAAAACTCTTGATACAGAGTTTAGATTCATCACTATGTATCATTCTTATATATATGGTAAGTCTATGAGAACAATATAAAACTTAGAGGACATACTAAGACCTAGTTCTAGGGATTCGAATGATATTCATGATCAATACATTCCTCTAGTTGAGTTTTATTATGATAATATTTTTTACTTAAATCATTTAAATGGATCCTTACGAGGCCCTATGTAGAAATAAGTGTATAGATACAATGTGTTGTAATTTATTTAGAAATAAAAAGATATTGGGTCTTGAGATTTCTAAAAAATGAAAGATAAGGTAAGATCCATTCAGCAGCACATTAGTATGGCACAAAGCCGAAAGAAAACATATAATGTTAATCATTGACCCAACATGTAATTTGAAGTAGTTGAGATGGTTTTCCCTGGAATTTGACCATGAAATGAAAAAAGGAAAACTATGCTCTAGGTATATTGCCCCCTTTGAAATTATTGATCATATAGAGATAGTATATTCTCAATTGGCACTTCCACCAAACCACTTATATGTCCATGACGCGTTCCATGTATCTCTCTTGAGGAATTACAAACCATACCTATCACATATACTGAAATAAGAGGTTATAAAATTAGAGAATGATATTTATTATGAGGAAGTAGTTATGTAGATTTTGGATCTTATAGGGCATGTACTATGATAGAAGAATACTAACATGATCAATGTTTTGTGAAAAAACATCATCTTGAGGAAGCTACATGGGAACCTAAAGTTGTAATGACACATATGTATTCTTAGTTATTTACAAAAAAGCGATAGAAATTTGGGGGATAAATCCATTTTTAGTGGGTATAATGTAACACCCATAGTTTTTATGAATTAAATTTTTTTGAATAAATTTAATTTCTTCTATATAATTCACTTCATGCTACAGCAAGTTTTAACAAAATGTGAAATATTATTAATAAATTATTATTTAATATGATTTTCATCACCTTACCATAATAATTGTGGGTAAGAATATCATTTATTAAATTATGAAAATATTTTTTTTATATGTATATAAAATGAATTATTTTTTACAAATTATTTATAAATGAAAATAAAAACTATTTGAAACAAATATAATAATTTTAAGAAAAAAGAATTTTTTTTAACACAGTCATGTTTTATCAAATAAAATAAATCAATAACTTTTTGTGAATTGATTTTAATGAAATTAATATATTATATATTCAATAAAAATATTTTAAATTCATCTTATGTTTTTTCTAGGAATGATATAACAATAAAAACAATTTTGGGCTAAAACATTATTTTTCTAAAAAGTTTTTTTATTGTATGTTGTTCAGTTACTTTTAAAATTATTTTTTTTTCAAAATTTAGAAAATTTTTTTGAAAAAAGAAAACATAATTCTTGAAATTAAAAATTAAAAATTTTATTATGGATAATTTTTTTGGTGTCTCCAAAAAGATTAATTTTTCTATGAAAAGTGAAAAATATTGGTTTTTATTCAAAAATACATTTTCATTTAAAGAATGTATATGGATAGTTTTGTTTTAAATTGTTTTTAGAATTTAAATTAGTTTAATTATAAATTTATTAATCCAAATTAAGTTATTTTAATCATTTTATATTAAATTTTGACATAAAAACTCTATAAACATGTCAACATTTTCTCTTTGGAAAACTGCACTCTCGTCATGTGTGTAGATATAATTTTATAATAAAATTTTCTACTTACATGAATGTAATTTCAGAAATTTAATTACATATATATAAAAATATTATTTTATATTTTTTAATTTTTTAATGTAATTTTTGGTCACATTTAATATTAAAAACAATAAGAATTGTCAATCATAATTAATGTCAATATGGGTTTACTCGGGAGTTATACTAAATAGATAAAGGGAAAAATGGCCAATAAAATTATTAGAGACATATTTTATGAACATATTTACACCTTATAAGATATAATATTTTATAATTACACATTTTTTGATCCTTTTGGAATTTGAAACATGTGGGTAAACTTTATTCTTTTAAAAAATCCCTTGTGTGTCCTCTTCGGCACTTATAGAAGGCCACCCCTCTGTTATACTCTTCACACATCCAAAAACCATTAGTTCAAAAAATACCAAAAAAATATATTTTTTTAGTTACCTATTCATATCGTAGATTCATTATTAATATCATAAATTCAATCTAGGAAGGGATTAGATTAAACATAAAGTGTTTTTCTAATGAAGATGTAATGTTTTTAACTATAAATTTTTAATTTACTTCTTCGAATAACACATTAAAATATTATATTATTATGTTTATATAGAAAAAATAATATATATTATACTAAGACATTATAATATTAAAATTTTAACCAAATTCCATATCCTCTTCCGTGAATTGTGACATGAAATCACCATTCATTTGTATGACGGACTAACACCTTATGAACTGATGTTATTCTTTTTCCATCACCACCACTCACAAAAGGATATAATAATTGAATTAATTATTATATAAGTTTTTATGATATTATTATACCTATATAATTATAAAACCAAAATATATCTTCTTATCTTCTAGCTTGTTGGAAAACAATAACGCCGCCCGTGTGTACGGTGGACTACCGCCTTTACGAACCAATTTGGGTGGTTTTTCATTTCTAATTTACATGGATGATAATAAAGATAGTTTTAATAAATATATATTAATTTTTAAAAATAAATATACCAATTTAACAGATATATCACTTTTACCTTCTTACTTTCCATTCTGTGGGTGATATGATAATGTCATTCGTGTGTACGGTGGACTACAACCTCGTGAACCGATGTTATTCTTTTATCACTGGCACTTTGAATTCAGGGTAATATGGGTAAATTTATTGATTATATGTGATATATAAATTCGAAAAAAATTAATTTTTTAAAGTTAATATAATATTTACCTTTTTTGTTTACCTTTAATAAGAAATTATAACAAGCGTTCATTCATAGGTACGGCCTACCGTCTCAATGAACGATGTATTTAATTTTCTATCTCCAAATTTTATAGATTAATATTAATAAATATATAATGAATATATACGATATTTATATCATGTTTAAAATTCTAGATAGTATGTTTCATTCCTCAATGTAAAAAGATATAAAATGGAAAATCAAAAACATACATGAAAAACAAAGTAGTTATTACATGAAATGTGATTTTAATAATAAATTGTTAATAAATATGTAATGAAATATCATAAGTAAATAAAAAATGGTATGATATATATAATTATTATGGTAAAATAGATTTCTAAATAACAAATATCTTTTATTCTGGATTTTGGAATGTTTAAAAATGAAGTCAATACTTATGGTAAGGGATTCTCGTCTCACATTTATGTTCTATGAGAGACATTCCATATAAACCATGTGTTTTAAGTGGTTTATATATTTATAATGAATTTATTTTCTTATTATTCTCCTGAAATTATGATTATTTAAATATCCATTTTAGGATATCTCTTTCATGGTTTTTATAGTTTCAAATTTACCAAAGTGGTAATGGATTTTTGTAGAAATTTTCTTTCATTAGGACATACATAAAGTTAAGCACTTATATTATTTTATTAGTTGTAAATGTCACTAATTTTAAATGTAATATCCTAATTTATTTATTATCATGATATATTAATTTTGATTTAGTTTTATTCCTTCATGTGTCCTGTGTTAAAAACTTACAAAAGTTGTTAGGTTTTTTTGATACAATCTCATCGTTTATCAGGATTGTTTATTTTTATGCATCTAATGATGAAATATTATGAATTATATATCAAAAAACTCATAGAAATTATACACTATGTTTATTTATTTATAATTCATTTTTTCCTTTCATTTTCATCTCGTTAGGTTCTCATGATTCCAAATGAATGTTTTGGAAGAAAATTAACTTTATTTCTCCATTTGATCTAAACCCATTTTTCCCCATATCTATGTTTTCTAAAAATGTTTTAAAAATGATTTAATATTCTTATAGGATTTTTTTAAATAATTTATACCTTTTTTGAATTATTATAAAATATTAAAATAAAACATCATGTCATTTTTAAAATAAGGATCTTTTGAAATTTACCAAAATTATGAAAGGAATCATTGTTTTAATGTGTATGAAATTTCCTAACATCATAACCACTAAATGTTCAAAATATTACTTTATATGTTTTCAAGTTTTTTTCAAATAGAATATTTTTTAAAATAAATTATTTTTAGAAAAAAACTTCTCAATGTTAAAAGGATATTTTCCTCTAGAAATGTTCTAAGTAGTTTTTAAATATTCTTTTATAACTTTTCTATGTTGTTTTCAAAAAACATATTTTGAAAATATTTTATGTTTTATAATGTTTTCTCAAATTAAAAAATCATATATTCCTAAAGAAATATTTTAAATTATGTTTAAATAATTTTTTTATAAATTTTCAAGGTTATTTTAAAAAAAATTATTTTGAAAATGTTTTTTGTTTTAATTTTTTTTTTCAAAGTATAAAGGTTATTTTCCTCAAGAATCATTATAAGTTAATCATATTTGAAAATAATTTTACATCTATAATGACATCCATTGTTGTTAATTAATCATTAATAAGAATATGATTAAATGATACCATTTTTATTCTTCCTCTAGATGTATTTTGTTTATAATTACAAGATGTTTATGAAAACCATTTCTTTTACATTGGTTATTATATGATTAAATATTCTATGAAACCCACATCTTTTCTAGGATCTGATATGATAATTATTTTTTAATCTTTTGGAACTTTTCTGTATTATTTTCATAATTTGATAGGTCGAACTTATATCTCTCTCCAATGTATTTTTTAAAGATTGATATCTCATGAGAAAAATATGATTGGCATGGTGAGTGAACTAAGTTCGATAAGGACTATTTCCACTATGATATTCTTGGTAGTGAACCTTGAATACTATGATGGTTTGGAGAGGGAACATATTCCACTATTATATCCTTGTAAATTGGACTTGAATATGATGTAAATGACGATGTATTCTTTTGTGTATAGAAAAATTACATGTATTATGTCAATTTTATGCCCTAGTAGTACATGTTCATTTTTTATATTATGATTTATGTCATATGAAGTTTCAATATTTATTTCATGACTAAATATTTTGATCTGTGATATGAAAGGTACGATTTAAATATATCATGATAATGTTCTCATACCCTTATAATCACATTATATTTTTTTATTTAACTTTTTTACTCTTACTAAGCATTAGAGATCACCCTTTACTGTATTTCTTTTCCACATTTTATGATGATAGGTATTACGTACGATATGTATAAGATGTGTGATAGTTTTAAGGAACTAAGTGAGAGATTATTCAAAACTCTAATGAACTAGTTCTGTATGTTGAAAAGTTTATAGGGGAATTATTCCTTTATGATCCTTAGGCATGAGTTTATAAAATGTAACAAATATTCATCTAAAAATATCTAATATACATAGATGAAAATCATGGGTTTATATAGTTGGTATCAAAGGACATGTTTAGTTAACCTTTGTAAACTAGGATGAGAAAATCTTAGTGAGATCCCTATGGATATTTATAAGGATAATTCAATGCATATTTCTAGATATGCAAAAATATCATGGAAAATTGGGGAAGGATAGAGTGATTGGTATCATAGAAATAAATCTCTTCTTGTACATTATATGTGGATATTTTTCTTTCAAAAAGGTACCTAGGGGGAATTACAATATAATAGAATGTCGATGTTGACTCGATCATTACCACGAATACGATAATGGGCCTTAAAGTGCACTTGGTTTTACAATCCTCAAGGATACTCATTTTAAATTCACAATCTATTTATGAACCATTATCAAGGATTTAAATAATGATAATGAATGAATTAGGTTATGCTGAAGGTTCCAATTATTTTGAATAATTTCTTAGGATTTAGATATCCTATAAGTCATTCTTCATTATTATGTGGTTCCCCACTATGATTATTTTTACTCACACAAAACTTTTGGTTTTAGTCAGTGGATATAGCTTAAAGGAACCATGCTAATGATAAATACAATAGATAATTATTATACTGATGAGAAAAAAATTGTTATGGTAGAAGGAATAAAAAAATTGTTGTTAAGATCACACAAATTTCTCAATATATGAATCATATTTAACTTCAAAATGAGAAAAGGTGGGAACAATGTTTTTTTATTCCATCATGAGGAAACATCCACCATATTTTTGTGTTTTTATTGATCCCCTAGTTTCTAAGCAATGGATCGGTACCCTTGAAAATATATTTTATATTCTATGGATTTTTTAACATGAAAAATTCATTTTTCATACCTATTTTTTGGAAGGATAATATGATCAATCATGTACCCTTATCAACAGTATGAGGCAGTATCATCAAAAATTACTCTACAGAGTGGGATGAGTTTAAGAGATTATTTTTCAAAAAGTATATCCCTCTTATTCAGCATATGAAAATTGATAAGGAATCCCATGATCAAAATCCGAAATATGACGAATCTATTAGTAACTATAAGGGAAACAAATTCAAATATTGCAAGGTACACTTTAGAAATTTTCATTTAACCTAAAATTAAGGTTAATTAAGTATTAAATGGATTAAAAAAGTATTTTAAGTGAATTAACCATAAAAGACTTCAGTGGATATGAATAAATTTTTTATGTACTTTTAAGGTGTAAATGGAAATTGGAGTTACAGATCAATATCATCATTTTTATAAAAAATGAAAATGGAATTTAATTGAAACACTAAGAACTGTGGAGAGAAAATGATAATATTTTCTTCATGTTTTAAGTGTAGTAGGAAAAATTAATGAAATTTTCTTACGGGGACTGTAAATGTTATATTTGTAGAAAATAAGTTCATCGGGTATTTAAATGTTGAAATAATTGAAGAAATATTGATAATAATAAAAATAGAGAAAAAACATCCAATAAATACACCACATACACTTTGTCCCTTCATGTGTAAAGAGTTTGGGCACTATGAAAATCAATAACCCAATCTAATGGATAATGAGGATGATAAGACACAACATCCTATGATGGCATAGGATAAATGGAAATTATATATAATCACAATGAATGATGTGAATCATGATAATTTAGAGAAACTTATCTTTCACTCCTTATTTAGTAATTTCTTATTTGATTTTGTATGAATGATAACTATAAAAATATTATTGTTCACCCTTTAGTGAATCTTTATGTGATTTTTAGAAATGATATTCTCCCCCTACATGGATTCTGGGATAAGGAAATTATATATGATATTCTAATAGGTGCAAATATTAGCCGAATATTCCAATAGAAATGATTTTTATAAGATAAGGGATTATTTAAGGAATAAAATTTTGAAGTATTTTTTATGTGGATTCAAGAATTATGCTATATAATTATTTTACCTAAGCTATTTGGCTTATAAGAATCATGAAAAATCTATGGATTATGTTAGTTTTGAATGAATATATGTCTTTATTTAAGATTAACTAAATAGTTATGGATACCATCATGGGTTTATGATTTTATGATTGATCATAATTTCAAAGTCATATACACCCCTTTTGTGGGTTTATGTGATGGTATTTTATCAAGATTAAGGATATTTTGAGAGATATATATGAAAATAAAGTCCTTTCATTTTGTTTATGATTTAGTGAAAAGGTTATTTGAGGAATAGTTATTTAATATTTGGGGGATAAGATTAAAGGTATTGGTAGCCTTTATGGTTTATATTATATTTCATTATGAGGTAAATATGGGTTATTCTAACATTTAAATTATACTAATATAGTTTTGAAAAAGGATAACATGCATGTTTGAAGGAAACATGTCGCATCCAACGTGGTCGTAGGGCTTATACCTAGAATTGAAGGGCAAGAAGGGTATATGGCCTACTACAGAATTCATGAAAGAGTATTTCTGGAAAGAAAACAAGAAAGATATATTTTAAATTATATATCTTAGTTATTAGTAATTAATATTGTTAAATATAAGAGAAAAACCTCTAAAATGGATTCATCAACCATTATCTGTAGAAAAATGAAAATGGGAAAACATCACCATGGATTTTGTCATTAGACTCCCTAAAAAGTCTAAAGGGAATAGTTCTATATGGATTTTAGTATATTTCTATAAAAATTAATCACACTTCATATTCATTGGATAATATTTCTTCCTCGATCATCTTTTCATGATATACATTATGTAAGTGGTAAGGTTGCATGTGGTATCACATTCTAGTGTATCTGGTCAGAATCTTAGGTTTACCTTAGAGTTCTACAAAATTATTTATAAAACTATTGATGTGGTGTTGAGATTATTCACAATTTATCATCCTTGGAAAGATGGTTTGTCTAAGAGAACAATTTAAACCCTAGAGGATATGTTAAGATTTTGTTACATGGATTTAAAAGAATGTAGGGATCAACACCTTCCTCTAGTTCAGATTTCTTTCAACAATATATTTCACTTAAAAAATTCAAATTAATCCTTATGAGTCACTATATAAAAAGATGTGTATATATCCAGTGTTATGGAATTAATTTGTAGAAATTAATCTATTTTAACCTAAGACAGCTAAAAAATGGTTGATACGGTTAGAGATATTCAGCCGTACATAAGGGAATCACAACATTGATATAAATGTTATTATTTTAATCATTGACATTATATGTAATTGAAAGTAGTTGAGAAGGTGATTATATGAATATATGCATGTAATAAATAATGGAAAACGAAACCCTTGGTATATTGGTCCCTTCGAAATTCTAGATCATATCGATATGGTAGATTATCAGTTGGCGCATCCACAGAACCTCTCCCAAGTCCACAATGGGGTCCATGTATCTCTCTTAAGGAAGTACATACTTAATCCTTCACAAGTAATGAAATCGTAGGTCATAATACTATAGAATTAACCTTCTTATGAGGAATAATTGGTGGAGATTCATGATTATATAGATAATGTTTTATGAATGAAAAAAACTCACCAAGTCAATGTTTTTTGGTGAAACCACCAACTTGAGAAAGTTATGAGGGAACCTAAGGATGTAATGAAGAAAAAGTATCATCAGTTGTTTTCACTAAAGTGATTGAATTTAAATGAATAAATTCATATTAACATGGTTATAATGTAACACTGTTGAATTTTATGAAATATTTATTTCAAATAAATTTTATTTCTTTTATATCTTCACTACAAGCCACAACAACTTTTCACAAAACATGACACACAATTAATATAATATTATTTAATATGATAAATATCACCTAGCCAATTGAATGGTGTGTATTAATAGTATTAACTAAATTATAAAATTAAATTTTCTTAAAATTTATAAAAAATTAATAATATGTTTACCAATTAATTATAAATGAAAATAAAAACCATTCGAAAATAAAGAAATTTTTTTTCTGAAAAACTATTTTTATGTGCATAAATATTTTCTATCATGATAAATTTATTAAATAGATCTTGGTCAAAAAATTTAATGAAATTTATATATTACATATTCAATAAAATGTTTTAACATATATCTTAAGTGGTTTCTATCCATAAGATAATAATAAATCAAATGTTTTTCTTAAATGCTGTATTTTTCTAAAAAATAGTTTTATCAAAATTTTCTCACATATTTATAAAATTAGTTCTTAAACTTTTAAAATTTGTATTAGAAAAAAATAAACATAAATTTTTAAATATACATTTCAAAATTATCTTAGGGTGAATTTTTGTATTTTTCTGAACAGATTAATTTTTCCATGAAAAATGAAAAACACTGGGTTTTTGTTAAAACTATCATTTCATTTCATGAATATATAAAGTTATTTTTGTTTTAAAATGAATATAAAAAAATAGTTAAATTACACATTTATTATTTAAATATATTTATTTCTAATCAATTTAATTTTTAATTCTGGTATAATTTGTTTTAAAACATTTGAACATTTTCTCTTTAGAAAATCTCTTTTCATCACTTCTACAAGTCTAATTTTTATTTTTATTTTTCACTTTTGTTAATATAATTTGGAATAATTGATTAAATATTTTGAATTGGAAAAATTTATATTATATAATAAGTTCAACTTTTCTTTTTCTCCAAATAAACTATAAATACATTAAAAATTAATTTCCACAGTTAAGGTAAAAATGGGTTTACTAGTAGTTAAACTAAAGAGATAAGGGGTAAGATTACCTAGAAAATTTTCCAAAACCCATTTTATATACATATTTCAACCTTATAACCTATAATCCTTTTTAATAACCCATTGAGGATCCTTTTTTAATGTTAAAAACAACAATACATTTTATTCTTTTCAATAAATACCATGTGGTTCCTCTCCCCATCTTATAAAAGGTAACCACCTATCATGTCGTCTTTATGATTAAAAAACCATATGTATCCACAATTAAATACAATAATATATTTTATAAATCATTTCCCTGCATTCTATATTCCTCTTGGAGATCATAAATCTAATCTAGAAAGGATTTGGGTTAAACCAAAAGATGTTGTTTGAAGAAGAGGTACATTTTAAACTGTGCGTTTTGGTATTACTAATTATTATACCTCCATAAAATTTTATTTTAATATTATAATATAATAAAATCACTATATAAAATATACTTATATGTTACTATTTTAATATTATATCATAAATCTATCTTTTATTCCATCAAATGGGATACAAAATCATCATTTATTTGTTTGTTGGACTACCGCCTCCCGAACGGATGTTATTTTTTTCCGTATCCACCTCTCACAGTTGGATATAATGATGAATTTAATGTTTATATATGAAATTTATTATATTATTATACCATTTTAATTATAATACCACATTTAAATTTTTACCTCCTAAGACATTGTAGAAAAATATTGTCGCTCGTGTGTATGACAGAATACCGCCTCACGAACCGATGTGTGGTGTGTTGAATTTCTAATTTACCTGGACACTAATAAGGGTATATTAAGTGAATAAATATTATATTTTTAACACAATTATTCCAATTTAAAAAATATATATCTTATAACTTCCTACATTCCATTCATTTGTGGATATGATAGTGTCGTTCGTGTGTATGGCAGACTACACCTTCTCAAAGCGATGTGATTCGTTTTTCAAAAACACATTGTATGGAAGGTAATAACGGTAAATTAAATTCATATATGTTATATTTATGAAATAAAAATGGTTTTTTAAAGTTAATATATTATTTATCTTTCTTCTATTTTATTCATCAACAAAATAGAATCAACATTCATGCATATGTTCGGTGTACCATCTCTATAAACGATGTATTTAATTTTATATCTCTAAACATTATCGATTACTATAAATATATTTATATAATAAATATTTATTATTTTTATATCATTTTTAAAATAATGGGGATGATGTAACCATGATAAAATTAATAGGGTCGAAAACAACAAATCAAAATCTAAATGAAAAACAATGTTGTTATTACGCAAAACGTGATCTTAATAAGGAACTGTTAATAAACAGGTAATAAAAGGTCATAAGTAAATAATATTTGGTATAATATATATAATTATCATTATTTAAATATTTATAATAAATTTATATTCATTATACATGAGTCTTTAACATGTAATAAATAATTATAGATATACAGTCTGTAATTGTTGTCTCACTTTTATATTCTTTGAGACACATTCCAAATATTCCACCTGTTTCTTTTATACAGTGTATAAAATTCACATGAATTTATTTTATGATGATTGTAATGTAAATTATGGAGATTTAAATATAAATTTTATTATTTCTCTTTTATGGGGTTTATAGCTTAAATTTAGCCAAAGTTTTATGTGATTCGTTTCTCAATTTGACTTCTTTGAAACATATGTTATGTTCTGCAACTATATTATTTTATAAGGTGTATATACAAAAACATTGACATGTAATATAAGTATTTTATTTATTCCCATGATATTTTACGTTTCATTTATAGTTATTATTTCATCGTTCTTTTGTTTCAATATTACCAAATTGGTAACGTTTTTATGATACAATCTCAAATTTTATCAGGATTGTTTACATTTAGGCTTCCAATGATAAAATGTTATAAACTATCTCTCAATAAATTTGTGAATTTTTTTATCCTATGGTAATTTCTTGATAATAAAAGTGTTCTCTTCATTTTTCTCTCTTTATGTGGCCATGATTCAAAAATTATGTTTTTAAAGAAAACCTACATTATTTCCCCTTTTGATCAAAAGACAATTTTTCATCCATATCAATGATTTGTAATCCTATTTTTAAAAACGTTTTAATGTTAATATATGATTATTTAGGTTCTTTTTTACCATTTTTTATTTTTTTTAAAAACTTTTTTTAGTGAATCTTCATGTTGGTTTCAAAATAAGGCTCTTTTGTATTTTTTTAAATGTGAAAGGAATATTTTTTTTAAAATGTATGGTGTTTCCCGCCATCATAAACACACAATGTTTTAAAGATTCATTTATATTTTTTTATGCTTATTTTCAAAGAAAAATATTTTGAAATTTTTGTACATTAAAAAAAATTGAAGTGGAAATGATATTTTCCTCAAGAATTTTTTAAAATGATTTTTAAATATTCGTTTATAAGTATACATGGTTATTTAAAAAGAAAATTATTTTGAAATTGTTTTATGTTTTAAAAAGTGTTTTTCAAAGTAAAAAAGATATTCCTCATGATTTGTTTGAGGAAATTTTTAATGATTCCTTTATAAACTTCCATGTCTATTTTCAAATAAAAGGTTTTTCAAAAAAAATATGTTACAAAAAGTGTTTTTCAAAGTGGAAAGGATGTTTTAATCTAGATAAATTCCAATTGTTTTTTATTTAAAAATAATTTTCCCTATAATATGAAACAAATTGATTTTACTTATTCCTTACTAGGGATGTGATCCAATGATACCATCTTTATTATTTATATGGATGGTGAATGTTTATTATGACAATATATTTATGAAACTCATTTATTTTCAAAGGGTTATTCTATGAAAAAATATTTTTTGAAACTCGTTTCTTTTCATTGGTTCTGATATGAAAAATTATTTATGAAACACATTTATATTTATTTGTTTTTATTTGATGAATATTGTATGATCTTATGGAACATGTATATATGATTTTCATTAGATTATGGGTGGGCCATATATCTCCCTCCAATGCATTGGGTTCATATATATATTCAATGAGGTAAAGAGGACTCCAATGTGGAGTGAACCTAGTTCAGTGAGGTACAAAATCCTCAAGGATAATAATGGGAGTGAACCTTGATTAATAAAATGGTTGTGGGAGTGAAACCATTCCATATAATATCCATTTCAATGATCCTTAACTTCAATGTAAAGAACATTCAATTATTATGTGTATTCCACAATTCCTTATCTTACATCAATATTAGGAACTCATAAATCATATTCATTGATTTCCTTTTGATTATAGTCATAAGAATTTAAAATATTAATTCCATCACTCAATATATTTATCATTTCTATGTATGGTATGTTTATCATATGTTAAAATCATGTTCTCTTACCCTTATTCTCATGTTATGTTTATATATTTTCTTTGTTAACCCATATTGAACATATGAGATCACCCTTTCATAAACTTCCTTTCTCTAGGTTATGATGATAGGTATTACATGTGATATATCTAAGAAGGATCCAATTTATGAGGAACTAAGTTGATGAAAATTTAATAGCCTTATGAACCCATTGTTTATGTTTCTATGTTTCCAAAGTCACTATACCTTTAAGATCCTTAAAAATGTATTTGTTAAAGGTAATAAATATTACTAAAAAAAGATGTAATATCTATGTATGAAAATCCTAGGTGGATATAAAGACTCCTACTCAACTATATAATAGGTTTAAAACATCAAAACAATCAAACTATAATTTTATAGTTTATTTTTAGGTAGATTTGAATAGTGAACACTAGACTCACTAACCTGGACCTCACAAAGTGTTCATGAATCCTCAAAAACTCCCAAACCTCATCACATCCTTCCACTATATGAATCAATTTTAACATAGGGGGGTTTGAATGTTTGTTTCTGTACAAACTTTAATTGAAATATGGAACTAAAATAAACATATAAAAATAATGAAATCCTTTTACTATGTCATATATCTAATCCACAACATAATATATCTATAAAATGAATGCAAATCAATTCTCTTAAAATTTATGATCAGGGAATGGGGGGATCATTGCAGTCCATCCACAACGTCTTGAAGTGTCATCAATGGAGTGGATAGAGTATGAATAAAAATAAAATTGAAATAGTCAATTTCCTAGGTTACCAATCGTTTTATAAAGGTATAGGGGGTGGTATGAATAAGTTGCATGGAAGTTCCTTCGAGAATTATCTATACATAGGATGAGTCCCACATATTACAATTGAGAGGTAATGACTCCACATACAATGATTAAGTAGTATTATTCCATATTTTTGTTATTCCCCATGATAACTAATCTACTTTGTTCATAGATGAAAGTCACATTGAAAACAACCAATATAGTTAACTAATTTGGATGAACAATGGAATGAGAATATTATTTTTTTGGTGTCAAGACCTATTCATGGGTGACATGTGTGAATGGCATTCGTTAATGGAATGGAATGAATGTATTAATCCTTATTGGTGTTCTCATACTAATCTTGGTAACCCATGTATGATGATTCAAAGGTTTATAGAGATTTCTCTCATATACTATGATAAATAGAGGGTTATAAACTCCCAAAACACCCATAGTCATGATTTGTCATTCCTAAAAAATAGTGGTATCCACATGTTAATCTAACAAGACCCTTGGAGTAATATAATGAGAAATTCACATATCTCTGGCAGTAAAGTAATTTCTATTATGTATCACTACATCCAAGGTAACTCTTATATACCTAATGAAAACACTTATATAATATCCAATAACTCATATATATCAAGTGATAGGTCTTATAAGTCACTTGAGATATATAATGCATATCAATAGATAACTCTTACATATCAACTGATAACTCTAACATGTTAGTACAGTTGACTCTAACATAATATTTTGTACCATGCAGGGTTATTCATATTTGATCTTTCAATTAATTCTAATATGAGCCTTCATTGATCCTTAAGGGATACACTCTTACATTTTTATATAGTGTTGGAGTGATCCTTTAATATGATGTGGTGAAAATTTAATTTTACATTGGGGGTAATAATTTTCATGCCATGATCTCTTAGACAAGGTGTACTTATGCATGAGATTCTGTGGTATCATTAATCGCACACAATCCTATTTTACATAGATAGACTCAAAAAAATATGAATAATTATACTTTTACTTTTATGTATTAATATTATTTGCTTTTTCTCTACTAGAAAACATCAAACACCCATTTTTAAAGTCCTACCATTCAACATTAAAATATGGAATAATTATTTACGTAATAAAACACAAAAATTGTGGTGGTTTTTCATTATGATTATTATTCCCATAATAAAACTAATAATTATTTAATTACACTATTATAAAACATCATTAATATTAATAATACAAAATATATGTGTAAAATAATGGAAACAATGCAGCGTTTTTAATCCCCTACACTTCAACAAGAACTTGTCCTCTAGTTCACAATGGTCTCATTTTTTCTCGATTCAATTCCCTCCATCAATGACCTAAAACATCCCCTTCGCTGATGACCCAGCCTGAATGCCACCAGACTCTGATCCTCCCTTCCGATCGGGGGGGGGGGGGGGGGGAGTTTTGCACTGTCATCCACAGAGGAAGAGAATCTTATATGGTTCTTTTCCGGCCTTCCCAAGTATCCATATTTCACCGAAGGTCCCCAATCTTTTCTGAGAGGCTCCTTAACTTTCACTTCTCCCGGAGGATATTAACGGTGCCTCTGATATTTGAAAACTCACAATGGTGGCCTGCTTCCGTCTCTAGTGGCCCTCGGTTGAATCCTTTGATCGCATCATCTCTGAGTCTTGGAAACTACAGGATTGTACGGTCATCGGTTTGCTTGACCGACGACACTTCAGGAATTGTTTTGGTTCATAGGAGGATCTGATATACATCTGGTCCAAGGCCCCTTAAAGATACAATAGATAGGAGTTCTATCTATTTCTCTGGAGCTTCGATTTCCATATGCAGTGTGATCCTTTGACATTTACGACCTAGGTAAGTCTTCCAGGTCTTCCACTCTCATTCCAGAATACCTCTATTTTGTGTGTAATTGTTATTTTGATCAGAAGGTTCTTGTGCTCTAATTTTCATACTAAGGTGGTTTGTAATCCCATCTACCTGAGAATTTTTGTGGAAGTTGATGCTACAAGGTTGCTGGTCTGATGCATCTGGATCACCGATGATAAGAAGTTTCGCTGGAAGTAGGAGGTTGTTTTTGAGTCGTGGATGCACTACTATGTCTCCCGTAACCCGTGAGGTCACTTGGCATTTAACATTCATAGTAGGAGGATGAACGGATGCTCACAAGTGATAGAGATGATTCACAGTAGAGGGTGTGATGCTGCTAATCTGGATAAGATCTTGACAATGGGGAACACTAAAGATGGTTTGTCTGCTAGAAGGGATGAGGCGGGCGACAATTTGGTCTGTGCAGAGGGTGTTGGGTGTGCTAGAGGTGGAGATGTTGCTGAGCAGGTTACTCAGGTGTGGGATCCCCGAATTCTAGGTGTAGTTTTGAAAGAGTCTATGGTTTTAGATCTTGTGTAGGGGGTGGTATGGGATTTAGCTAGAAATGCAGTTGTGAAGGGATCAATGTCATCATCCTTTCTGCAGGGGATACCCCGGGATGGTGCTGATGAATTCCCTGGTTGCTTTTCTGTTATAAAGGAGATGATGGGCACCCAAGTTATGGATGAGTAGTTAGGGAAATTTGATCTTGGGTGTACAATGTAGAGGATTCCTTTGTAGAATGTGGGAAATGAGCCATGGGAACCAATAGTTAAGCAAGTATTTGACTACTTAATGTGTGGTCTTGGACTTGAAAATGTAGATATAGTGAGGAATTCATTGGCCTGCAGCTCGTTATAGTCAAATCATGTGGATGGTTGTGTCCAAGAATAGGATTATGATGTTGGATGCATGGTGATCTCGGTTTCTACAGGCAATAGGTTCCTGGAACTAGAAAATGAGGAGGTTTTGCATGAAGAGGAGAATTATTCAAGGTAGGAAGGTGGTCTCTTGCAGGGTGTTGATTCTCTGGTGGATGCTGCAACTGGAGATGATGTGCAGAACCAGGTGGATTGGCCTCAATGCCTCACTATAGTTGACTCTAATAGTCAGTTTCAGAGAATATTGTGGTTTGGAGGAGGGTTTTCGAGAGGTTGAATTCCTAGGAAAGTGGGGTGACATCTCGGATAGTGAGAAGGAAAAAGATGGTGCTGTGGTCCGGCCTTCCTTTAGTGATGTTGTTCAAGGTGAAAGGATGAAGGTGCATGGGGTTGATGAAACTAAGACTGGTCCACCACCTCAAAGACTGAAGAAAGAATATTCTTATTTTACAAGGTCGGTGTCTACCAAAGCTTCTATTGGGAAGGAAAGCTGGGAAATGCAATCTTCGAAGGAGTTTCTAGCCTTGGAGAATCTAAATCTGAGAAGAAAATATGATATGGTTTTTAAGCACTATGAATTCTCATAATGGGAAACAGATAATTCAGAAAAAATAGTCTATAATGGGGATGATGATGACTTTGGTTTCTACGATATGTAGTTGTTTTTCTGGCTTGTTTTACCAACATAATGCTTTTTCTTTTATTAATAAATGGTCAAAGTCCTGCCATAGACTGAGTGTTTCTAGTGAGTTACTCCTTCATTTATTCTCCACTATAAATATCTTTACACTGCTGATCTATTTTCCACTTCCTTGATATAACCCTAATGAAATTAAAAAAAATCAATTTCCCCCTTCATTGTATAGGTTTAATATTACCCTCACCTAAAACCATTATTTTTTTTTAAAATTAAAAATTACACCATTTCTTTTGTTTTTTAGATCCCAATTATATACCAATACCTTATTAAATTTAAAAATTTATTCCCTCTTTAGTGAAACTTCTTGTACCTAATAATCTCACAACTTCATGTGGGATTCCAATTTTACATTTTACTCAAGTTTCAAAGTAAGTATATGATTGTATTTGGTTTTGGATCCTTCAGGTATTCTTTTTCATGCTGAATAATTTAACAATAATTAAGTTATAAAATTAAATTTTTTGATTTATAAATATTAATTCCATTTTATTTACTTCCATTATCATGTTTTTTCCCAATTCCAAATTATATTTTTTTATAGTTCCGATATAATATTTTATTTCCCAATGGTATAAATTAAATATTGATTTAGTTTCTTTTTTGAGATAAAAATCTATAAACACACCAAAATAAAAAAAATCAATTAAACATAATGAAAATTATTTAAAACCAATAACTAACTGGTCCCTTACCCTAAACTACCTAATGAGACTACCCCCAGATGATTATAATTAATTAAATATTATTGGGAAGAATAAAAATGTATAGTGTCATAAGAATGTTAAGGGAGGGGGAAACAACATTTTTGGGCATGAAATTTCTCCAAAAAATCATTTTTGAAATAAACTTCCTGATCTACACTAGAAAACATATAAAATACAACCAAAACAATATAATTTTTTTAAAAAAACTAATGAGAATGGATAAATAAAGAGATTAAGGGGAATAATTTTGGTTTATCTCTCCAAAGAGGGGTAAAATTTTGACAATCAATTTCTTGTAATTGGAAACTATCATCCCTAATCAATTGGGGGATAGATATTATTTAATTATAACCACAATATCTTTTAATTATTTTTCTATTTCCCACATTTTACTTCTAAATTTTATAATCATCTAAGAAAAAATTCATCAATACCCATTTAATGTTAAGCATGTGATGTTGTGGGGATGAAGGTGTCTAAGAATATGACCCCTTAATCATTTAATAGTGTTATTCATCCTATACGTGATAGACAAAAGTGCACTAATATTAATATGACTTAGTGAGAAGTAGTTCCAGCTTCTCTATTGTCTCTTTATATTTAGTCACCTCTTCCAAAACTTTTTATATTCTTCCCTAACATGTATAAATGGCATTGGTTCTATAATAATTTTTTTTACTTTTTTACTATAAAAAGTATCAATTTGAAACTATTTATGTTCAGCCAATTCCCATGGAATATCACTTATACTACTTATGTATAATGAGTCTTCAATCCATTCCCCAAAATAGAACTCATCAAGTGTATTTTCAAAATTATCATCAAAAACCTATAATAGATTGTCTAGATCTACAAGTAAAACATATGGAAATTTAGATTTCATTTTATTTTTAATAAAATATTTATAAAATTAATGCAATAAAATAGAATATCTCTTACATGTATCAACTTGTGATTCCTTCCCAATATACGAGTTCACGAAGAAAATATTTATAGAAGTGAGTAGTAGATAATTTTATTCTTTAGTATATTCTTCCACCTTCATAGTCATGCATATGATAGGTTCTAGTTCTAGTTTTTCTTCAATTAGAACTTCCTCTTCATCTACTTGTTGGTTGTTTATCCCTTGGAAATTAAAAGTGAATTAATATACAGGTTCATTTAGATTATTTGAATTGATTTTTTCAACATTCTCAACCTGATCAAGATAGTAGGTATAGATATTTATAGAGTTATTATTAAAAATCTGATTTCCTATATAAAAAATATCAATAACCTTATACAGCTAAAAATAGGATTGATATGATATTTTGATGTAATGGACTATCCTCTATACTCAACTTAGTATTCAATCAAAATAAATAGAAAAAATGACCGAAAATAAAAAGAAAAATAGAAGGTAAAGAGATAATGTATAGATTTTTAAGAACATTTAAATTAGGTAATGACCCTCCATGGTAATGGATCTAATTATATAAGGTTTATATGAGAATCATGATCCGTAAATTATTTTTAAGAACCCTAAAATGTAGATGGGTATAAACATGGTTCATTCTAACAATGAATTTGTTAATCATCATAATTTCTCACACTTATTCAATTTTAATTATTTATTTAATTTAAAAATAATAAAATAATGAGGGTGTAAAACATCTATGAACAGAAAAAAAATGTAATATAATAATATAAATAAAGAGTAATAATTCTTGAATGGTACTTAGACGTTCCTACAAAACCAATAAATCATAATTAATCAATAAAGATACAAAAAATATCATATTTAACTCTATAGTAACCCCTACACCCACTTCTCTTACCATCCCAATTTTACTGAGAACCCTCAAAAATTCATCAACCCTCTTCACATCCTTCCACCATATGTTAAGAGATAAAACAAGGGTTTGAGTGACTGATTGTGTGTGTGTGTTTAAACTAGGATTTAGATAATGAACTAGAATAGATATTTGAAAACAATTACAATTTTATATTTTATCATATATCTAGGATAAAACATAAGATATAAGAAAAAGAAATATGACATCAATCTACTGATATTCAAGACTAAGGAATCAAGGAATCTCCTTAACCCAACTATAAACGCTTATAGTACCATCACTAGAGTGATCAAAGAAAGAATAAAATAAAAACAAAAGAAAAAAATTTAGTGGCCCAACTCATTGACTCTTTTACCAAGGTAGAGGATGGTTCAAATAGGATTCATGGAAGTTCCTTTGAGAACTCTTATTACATAGGATATGTTTCATTTGTAATGGTTGAGAAGGAATGCCTCCACATGTGAGACTTCAAGGGAATTCTCCCATATCATAATTATTCCCCATGATATATAATATTCTTAGTTCACATATGAAATTTCTCATGTTCCTAGGATTTATTTAGGAATTTGAATACTTATCTCAATCCTTCTTAGTGTTTCCATAATAATCCAAGTAACCAATGCATAATGATTTCAATGTTTGTGGTCAATCATTCCTTCAGCATGAGAAAAAGAGTATCTTATATTATGTATGAAATGCCCAATAATGATGTGTTATTCTTATATATTAGAGGTCTTTCCATATTAATCTCATGTTACACTTGGTGTGTTCTAATGTGAGTTTTATTTCTCCCCAGTAGAAAATGAATTTCCCTTTTGTATCCCAACATTCGCAAGTAAATCATACATACCAAATGAGAAATATTAATTGTTAAATGATAAATCTTATGTATTAGTTAAGAACTATTATATATTAACTAAGATATATTCTGTATAAATTTATAAACATTTCATATTGGCTAAATAATTTTAAGGATCTGTCTAATTTATTTTGTTGTGAGGTTCTAGAATATGGATGGTTATTCATAGACAAGATTCCAATTGATTCTGAAGAAATCCTTTGATGATTCTGACACTAGGATCTCTTCTATTCAAACATAGTGTTAGATATCTCAATTGATCAGATTAGATCTATAATTAATCATATTTAAGAATGGAATTATTCACATTGAGTGATATCTTGGGAAATATTTCATTAAATAGGTTCTTCCCAAGAAAATTCAATAGCATGGAAGCATATATTTCTCATTTACTCTCACATAGAATGATGAAATATTATTTAATTCCATTATGAAGTTCCCAGATCATTATGAATCACTAAGAGGGGGAGGGGTGAATCAGTGATCCCTTTAAATCTTTTTAATAATTCATTTTTTCAATTAAAACTCTATGGCTGGTTAAGGACTTGATCCACTTTTCTAGTGTATCTCAGCCTTACTTCTAATGATGATGTAAATGTAAAGTCACTGAACACAAGGATTTACAAGGTTCGCTTCAAAGACATACTCCTTGGTGTGTTGGTTATTCACCCCCACATAGATTCTCCACTATAATTAGGTTATTAATAATAATGGTTGATACAAAGTCCCCATGTATCCCTCCTAAGTACTATATGAGGTTCTTTATACTACTTCCCATAGTGTTACCAGAGTCCCACTGGCCTACTTCAGAGTCCCACTGAAGACTTCTTCTCCTCCCTGAATCTCACATGATTCTTCTAGATATCGAGTCACATGAGTAGCTTCATTCTTTAAGTTCTTTCATGATTCACTATAGGTGATATTCTGCTCTCTCCACACAAAAATTCTGAATCACACTTGTTTGTATATCTCTTCATGAATCTTCAATAGCCTTTGGTATGGTCTGTTGGCCTTGATCAATAGTTATGATCACTTCTCTTGATCAGTCTTTTGTCTCAACAATGCTCAGGAAATTCTATCTTATTCTGATGAGGACCTGTCATAACTAAGATGCGTGCTAATGGTTCACACAACTTCATCAATAATATAACATGAAAGAATTATCTTATGCAATATCAAAATTGTCTCTCTTCTTAGGTTCTCAAATATTGTTCACTCATATATAAGATATTCTTTAATTTGGTCTAGATCCAATATTAGATTAAATCAACGTCATGTATTGATTGTAAGGCATCTAGACTTCTGGTATTGGATATCTCAAATTCTTCTTCTATAGTGAAGTAACAGAATGAACTAAACCTTTTTCTAGTTTTCTTGGAAAGAATCACATACAGTTATGTGATTATTCAAACCCTGAGTATTAGCTCACTTTGAATCATATTAATTAATTATGTTTTATGCATGAGTTTCATGGAATTTCTTCTTCATGTTTATACACGTGCACTAACAATCTTGATTCTTCCTTTTGAGTGTCTTCTCATGTGCATGTGAATGCATGCATTCCTGAACAATCTATTTTATTCATTTTGTGAAAACCCCAGTCTATATATCCTTTTGGGAACACAAACTTTTTATTTCTTCAGTTATTTGCACACACACAATTATTATTTTATTTAAGTTAAATATAGGTGTGTGTCATCAAACCCGAATGGGTGTAGTCTCTTATGTGTGTTATTCTTGTTTCTTCATCCTCCTTCTACACATGTGATCACAATTTTCCTTTCATATTCGTTGTATGAACATGAACTCAACCATTCAAGCACAGTCCCTATTAATCTTCTTTCACACACAACCTAAATGGGTGTAATCCACCATTTGGCTTATTTGGGTATCGCAAATCATGCATATGCATGCATGTGCATAATGCATGCATTATCCTTCTTCTTTTTGTGAAAAAACCTAAATGGATGGGGAATGTGTGTGGGTTATTCTTCTTCTCCAAGGGCAGTGTATGTGTAAACTATACTTTTCATGTTCTCATGAAAAGGGTGTGCATGGATTCCAGTCGCAAACTAGGATGGTTCATGGTTCTACTCTTCATGAACCGTAAATGGTGTGTGGCTCCTTCCATTATGAACCAATATTGATTATGGGTTCTTCCTTAACAAAATCACAACTAGGGTGTGTAGCACTGGTGGTTTACCTACTGGATCACCTCCACGAAGCACCATGAGGGTTTAGAAAAACCAGTTGTGTGTTAAATATTTTTTTGCACAAAGTTATTGTCTCTTCATCTTCATGAGAAAATTTCAAAAGTGCTTTGTAGTTATTGAATGCCTGAGGGATATTTTTCTTCTTTATGAAGTAGGGATGTATGGAACCTCTCTGGTATGATGCTCTATTTCTCAGAAACAATAGATTTTATCAATTTTTACAACAATAAACTTCATCTTCAAGGATCTCTATTTATAGGAATGGTTCACCGATCCATTGCCTTCAAATCTCCTGAAAATGTTGTGGGAGGCAAAGATTTGAATACCTGAGATCTTTAATTTAAATATTTCCAACATGGGATAATATTTTCTTAATCTCTATATTTAGTTCTATTCAATGAAAATCCTTAATTTATGGAGGAAACATCACGTGCATTCATTTATGAATGCATGAAAACTATCTTCTCGAACATTGAACGGCCCGTGTGGACTTGGGAACATTGTTTCCTCTCAGCCTCAAGTGGTCTTCTAATTTCATTGCTTGCATACAAATGTAATTGAATGCATGTGTTTGGTATGCATAGACAATCCTAATTCACTGGATTTTATCTTGTAAGGAGTTCAGAGTCTGATTATGGAGGTGTGGCAGCAACTACGACGTACTACTTCACCAGGAGCACTCCAAGAGCTCGGACGATGAAGATGGAAAAGTGGAGGCTCTGTGATCGTTGGATTGACTTTGAATAGATAGTGTATAACCATGATTAGAAGCACCGTTGTAGGAAAAGATGAGAAGCTACGATGATACATGGATCAGATGGACGACTCAGATGGATTCTACATTTTTTAAAATTTCTTCCCCCATCGAATCTATGAATGGAATTTCTGTGGATTATAAACCTTAGTGCTCAGTCCCCCATTCAATTAATTCTTTTAACCCTATCCAATGTCTCCCTGCACTGGTTCACCTGTGGTTGGGCTCTGCTCCCACTATGCTTCCTCCGAGAGTGCTCTTAGCAATGACGCGGCACGGGTTCACCACCATGCGACACCTGCGGGCTTGTACACGGCCCATGAAACACCCCGCATCGTGCAGGGCAGGCATGGAGGGCTTCCCTAGAGCACGGTTGACCCACGCGTCCCGCATGTGCTTGAGGTGAGGACCTCAATTGGTCTCCATGTATGTCCCCATTTTTTGGTAAATGTATATACTATATACTTAGTATAAAAACTAAGTATGCTAGACCACCATTTTTCATTCAAATCCCATGCATGTGTACTTTCTCATTCGTCTTCAAACATCTTATTTCATTCCTTCTTAGATCATGAATCCAAAGACCTTCAATATGTTTCTTTATCCAACAATGGATGATGTGTGGATCATTTCTTCATGCCTCATGAATTAAAACCTAATGCATGGATTCTCCTCTTTGTGAGGGATATGTTCTCCATTAACACAATTTGTGGAATTTTAAGACTATCTCAAACAGTCATCTGATATGTTAAACATTATCCATTTATATTCAATGGATGAATCTTCAACACTTCATCCACTTAGTGACTATGTATGGATCTTCACTTCTTTCCTCGTGAAATTTAGTATTTCATGGAATTCTTCAAGTGTGGAAACAATGTATCATCTTGATAAAAGTCTTGGAACATAGAACCAGTTCATCATTCATCAAATTTATATCCTCTTGGATAATTGGTCATGTTTATCATTCATTTATTTGAATCAACAATAATTATCTAAGGCTTCACCAACTTCATCATTGGTAAATTTCATTCACATATTGACTTCTCATCGAAAACTTATTGACAACAAATTAAACAACATGATTATAAATCCCCCCTATGTATTTCATTGTCAATATCACTTAAGAAAACTTTGAATGGGTCAATAAGTGTGCCAATATTTTCTCCCCCTTATTGGAAACCAAATGAAAAGGTATTAGTATGGTCTCTTCAAGAACATTTCCTCATCCTTTTGAATAATATCTTTTGGAATATTTCATCACATGGTTCACTTAGCAAAGAGACTTCATTTAATCAACTGTATGTCTACATGGGTAACCCAATGTAGAAAACAAGAGAGATATGAACAAGGTTTTTAGTTTATTCCATAAACAACCATACATATGATATCATGCTCAGAATGGTTCAATTCATGACCAGGGGATTGGAGATAGTCATATGTATCAATGAAATGCTAAATCATCCACATACATCACCATACATATTAAAAAGTTTAGGTGTAAAGATAAAGACCCCCTTTCATCCCATCCTGCCATCGATCAATCACTCCCCCTTAATTGACATGATAAATACAATTAATAACAAGGGATGAAAGTGTGATTGAAATACATCGGTTTAAACTTCTTAGGATGATATGAATTTCAAGGTTTGTATTGACATAATCCTTGATATCATCTCCTTAATGTTTTCTCCCCCTCAAGGGGTGAAATCCCATTTATTCATCATGGTGTAAAATAGCATCACATATAATTCAAGATATTCATGTTGATAATCCTCCACTATGGAACCTTTCAATTTATTATAAAATCATGAATAATGAGTCCAACTTGTTGTTATCAACTTTTCTCATTCAACTGTCATCTTAGAAATTAACTTCATCTACAATTCCTTACAGTGAATGAACACATATACAAAAAAACTATAAGGGAATAAGATGGAACAATTGTTATCTTCTTAATAGAAGAACTGGGGTTGAGAATTTCCTCTCAACAGAAGAACTCCTTTCCATTCATTTCTAAAGTGTCTTGTACTCTTCATGCTGGTGTTTCCTATCAGTTTGACATTTTGACCTTTCTTTGTTAGAACAGACCCTTAACATCCATTTAACTTTAACTTGTGTGTATTATTTTTCTTTAATTATACTATTAATGAAGTAGTTTCCACTAGTGCATGCCTTCAATTTTCAGCATCTCCATTTGCCCTGGTAAAATAATTATACATTTGTTTACATGATATCCATCCATCTTCCAAATTCTAAAAAATAGTGGTGAGACACTTGGGTTATTTTCTGATCACAACCTCTCATGAAATTTGACTTCTCCTTCATGTGGAATGAAAAGTTTCCCAATTTCCTTAGTTTTATATAGTGCTTCATTTTCATCTCTTTGTAGTTCTCTATCAATTTTTAATTGATTAGGCTAGATAACTAAAAAATCCTTCTTGGCATTTTCTATATTGGAGCTTCCAAAGGGCTTCTTCAGTGTTTTCAATTTTCCTTTATTAGGAAACTTATTATCTTCAAGAATGTCTTCAGTCAATCTTATCTTTTTTGGATGGAGACCTAGCCTCACTAAGATGTGTCCCAATGGTGCACACAACTTCTTCAAGAATATAATATACAAGAATGATCTTGCAAAATATGATAATTGTCTCTATTCTTGGGTTATAAAATAATGTTCACTCAAATATAAGTTTTTCTTTTTTTCAATTTGTCTCCAGTCTCAAATTAAATCAACTTAATTCATGGATTTCATGTAATCCAAACTTCTTGTATTGGATATCTCAAATTCTTCTTCTTTAGTGAAATAAAAGAATGCACTAAAACTTCTTCTAGTTTTCTTGGAAAGAATCACCTATGCTTATTTGATTATTCAAACACTGAGGATCAACTCACTTGGAAACATCTGAAATAATTATGCATCATGCATGAGTTGCATGTCATTTCTTCTTCTTGTTTACACATGTTCACTAAAAATCTTGATTCTTCCTTTTGACTATCTTCTCATGTTCATGTGCATACATGCTTGCACAATATCTTTTCTTATCTATGTGAAAACCTCAATGGGTATATCATTATTAGAACACACACTTTCTCTTTCTTCGGTTCTTTGAACACACATACTTATTATTTGATTTAGGTTCAATATATGTGTGTGTATTCAAACCCAAATTGGTGTAGTCTCTTCTATGTGTTATTATTCCTTCTTCATCCTCCTTCATCACATGTTCTCACAATTATTGTTTCATACTATTTTCATGCACATGAACTAAACCATGCATCCACACTCCCTTTTCTTCTTTGTTCACACACTACCTGAATGGGTGTAGTTCACTCTTTGGCTTGTTACGGTATCTCAAATCAAGCATATTGATGCATGTGCATCATGCATGCATTATCCTTTTTCTTTTTGTGAACAAATTGAAATGGATGGGGAATGTGTATGGGTTTTTCTTCTTCTCCAAGGGTGGTGTATGTGTACACTGTACTTTTCATGTTCTCATGAAAAGGGTGTGCATGGATTCCCTTCTCGAACTAGGTTGGTTTGTGGTCTTTATCTTCACGAACTGTAAAGGTTGTGTGGCTCCTTCCTTCATGAACTAAGAGTGGTTCTTAGTTCTGCCTTCACAAAATCACAACAGGGGTGTGTAGCACTAGTTTTTCCTCCTATGGGATCACCTATAAGAAGCACCATGAGGGTTTAGAAAAAC
Source organism: Viscum album (assembly GCA_963277665.1). Taxonomy (NCBI): domain Eukaryota; kingdom Viridiplantae; phylum Streptophyta; class Magnoliopsida; order Santalales; family Viscaceae; genus Viscum; species Viscum album. Next base: position 482,473,411 of record OY728162.1, read on the forward strand.
CATTCAGGTGTTATAGGATTTCCTTCACAAAAATGTGTAGTCTCTTCTTCTTCGTGGAAATGTTTCAAGAGTGCTTTGCACTTGTTTAATGCATGTGGGATCTTCTTCTTATTCACGTGGTAGGGTTGCGTGGAACCTCTCTAGTACGATGCTCTATTTCTCCAAAACAAGAGCTTCTATCAATGTTTGCAACAAAAAACCTTCGCTTGAAGCCTCTCTATTTATAGGTGAGGTTCACGGATCCATTTCTTTTAAATATATGAAAAAAATTCTATGGGATGTAAATCTTTGAATGCCCGAGATCATCGGTTTGAATATTTCAAATGCAAGATGAGATTTTTCAAATCTCTCGGTTCGGTTCTATTCAACATGGATTCTTCATATATGGAGGAAGCAACACGTGCATGCATTTACTAACACATGAAACCCATCTTCTCAAACATCGAACGGCCCGTGTGGCCTCGGTAATTCTTTTTTCTCTCAGCCTTAAGTGATCTTCGAATTTCATTTCTTGTAAGAAAATGTAATTTAATTCATGTGTTCGGTATGATTGGACAATTTTAGCGCAGTGGATTTTATCTTCTAAGGAGGTCGGAGTTCGATTACAGATGTACAATGGCGGTGACAACATACTGCTTCATCGGGAGCTCTCCAGAAGCTCAGAGGTTGAAGACAAAAATGTGGAGGCTCTATTCTCATTGGATCGACATTGGATGGATAGTGGAAAACCATGATTAGAAACATAGATGTGGGATGAGACGAGCGGCCGCGATGATACGTCGATCAGATGGACCACACAGACGGAATCAATGTTTTCTAAAATCTTTTCCCACATCAAAACATCATGTGGAATTTCTACGTATTATATGCCTTAGCGCAATGTCCCCCTTCAATTAATTCACTTCTACCTCTTCGGTACCGCCCCACACCGGTTCTCCTACGGGTGTGCTCTTCTCCCACTTTTCTTCCTTCAGTCGTGCTCCTAGCAGCGACACTACACGGGTTTACCACCGCACGGCACCTATGGGCTTATACATGGCCCGCATAATACTCTGCCTCATGTGAGGCTGGCCTTGAGGGCTTCCCTTGTGTGTGGTTTACCCATTGGTCCCAGATGAGCTTGAGGTGAGGACCTCGGCTGGTCTCCATGGATGGCCTTATTTTCTAGTAAAGGTATATACAAAGTAATTAGTATAAAAATAAAGTATTCCAAACCACCCTTCTTCATTCAAATCCCACACATAATTCCTTTCTCTTTTATCTTCAAACATCACCCTTATTTCATTCTTAGAACATGAATCCTAAAGATCATCAATATGTTGTTTTGATCCAACCATGGATGATGCATGGAAAATTTCTTTATTCCTAGTGAATTAAAACATAAAGCATGGCTTCTCTTTATTGTTAGGGATGTGTTCTCCATTAACACATGTCTTGGAAATTGAGGACTACATCAAAGAATCATCTCATATGTTAAATATCATTTATTTAGATTCAATGGATGAATCGTCAACACTTTATCCACTTAGTGACTATGGATAGATCTTCACTTATTTAATCATGCAATTTAGTTTTTCATGAACTTATTTATGTGCTATAAAAATATATCATCCTGATAAAATTCTTGGAACTTAGAACCAGTTCATGAATCGTCATATTTATATCCTCTTGGAGAATTGATCAAGTGTATCATTCAATGATTTCAATAAACCAAAATTCTCCAAGGATTCCCCAACTTCTTCATCAATACCTCTCATTAACATATAGAATTCTCATTGAAAACTTATTGAAAACAAATGAAACACCATGCTCAACACAACATATCATTTAAAAGTTATACACTTGTCCTGAATATCATAAAACACCCATTTTTTATATCTAAAATACAATATTAAAACATATAATAATTATTTTATTAATAAAACTCAAAAATTAAGATGGTTTTACACTACACTAATTATTTACTAAATTATTTAAACTATTATAAAATATTAATTACATTAATTATAAAAAATATAAAAATAATAGTGCATAAATTGAAAGATGATCACTCACCCTTAGAATTAAATCCTATGATATCAAAGATGTATCATGCTTCCATGATACAATTTTGGTAGCCTGGTATGAAGGGGTTGGAGGTTGAGTTATTGTCTTTTTTGAGGTTCCAAAGAGAATGAAGTTCAAGAATTTTAACCCTACTAGTCAGTTAAAACCAATGAATATTCCTAAGTTTGTATGGGAGGATATAACTACCCTTATCTTTATTACACACTTAAATATTATTTATTACATAAATTTCACTTGATACAAAATAGAAGATCAAGTGTTCTAGTGTATTTGGGGATTAGGATCATTACATAACAACATAGAACACAAAACATGCAATATCTTTATTTAAAACATCCTTTACATGACCACTACATTCCCTCGTAGTTAGCATTGCATGGGATAACCTGAGGACATGCATAAGAAAAGGGTGAGATATAAAACCCAGAAAGGGAATAAAAATTCAACAAAATTTGGAATACAATACCTATTAGTCAATTGGCATATCAATGTAGCACAGAAGAAACATAAACATAAATACATGATAAATCATGATAATCATAACATGGAAATGTGGCAACAACACTTATAATGGAATTAGCATGAGCCAAGGCTCATTGAAAATAGAGCAAGAGTAAACACTAATTGCACATGAAGCACAAGTAACCCCTCATTGAACTTGAATTATCATGAGTCAACACCCATTGCACATGATGTATAATGATACTATACTTTACCCAATGCATTGAAGCGCTATCAGGGCGCACCAATCTTAAGTATTTCATTTCATGCTTAAGTGTGCCACATGGATTCATTAAACATCATCATTTATTATATGATAAAGGAAAGTGGAATTCATACATGAAAATATATAATCAACAAGTAAATGTGCATAAAGTTAAATACCCTTGATAGAGAAATGGTCCTGGTATTCACTACACAGTGACTTTCCCTTGAAAAAATGTGGTGCAAATTTCGGCAGCATAACGGCGTGACATAAGAATTCATAAAAATGGATTATGAGAGAGAATGGGGTGTATTATCATATGTAAATGAAATGTAAAGTAAAGGGGTATGATAGATACATGTCCCAAAATTTTTAATGGAATTTAGATTCATGATACAAAGGAATTGCTTGAATGTAATTGAGGAGAGAGAAATTCCTTTCGAAATTTTGGCATAGCAACGGGTGTACATGGGAGGAATTTAATGAGAGATAAAGGTATATCTCATAATTCAAACATAAATAGGTATGTATGGGGAAAGTTAAAAACCATACCCCAACATTTATAATTTAAATTAAAAGGGCATAACCACTTAAAGAAAATTGGACAAAAATGAGAAAGGAAGAAAAACCCTTACTTGGAAGTGTGATTCCAAAGGCTTGGGAGAAGTTTGAGAGAGGATTCTTGGGTTATTGGGGTACCTTGGGGGATTATAGAGAGATGATTTCAGAGAATGGAAGAAATATAAAGTCATTGAGTGAAGAGGAAGTGGGAGATTGGGTGGGTTTATATAGGAAAGGAGAGGGAATTCTTAATTATTTCGGTTTTGGACACCTCATATTAAACTAATCAAAACCAAAAAACCATACCATGATTTTTACCCATGTTTGTTTTTCAAAAGCGATTGAAAAAGAATATATTATATGTCCAATGGTCTAAATTCTTAAAATAATTGGGTTTCTTATGTGGAGGTGAGTGTCTCTCTTAAGGAAAATAATTTAAAAAGACAAAATGTTTTACAAATCTTGAAGGGTCCACTAAAGCATTGTAAAATAAATCAAACAAACCGAAAATCACATTATTTTAATGGTAAAACATGTATTGGAAGAACATAATGTTTATAATATTTTATTACATCACTATTGGGTCATTATGATGTCATAAAACACATTATATATTTAAACAATATTTAATTTTTACCCAAAAATTTGACTGTCTCAGAAAATTATGAAACTTTCACTGTTGGATAATTTCAACATCATAATTCCAAAAATAATATAAATTTTGTATAAATAATTTTCATAATATGTTATTTTTTACTTTTAAAATAAAAACTGACATTTATCGACAATTCATGGGTTTTGACAAAAATAGATTTGATACATTAATAAAAATTACAATTACATTCATAAAATTATATGATCATTTATATTTAATAAAAAGTGACTTAATAATAATAATAATAATTTATATTATTTAATTCATAAATAAATTAATTCATCAAAATATATTTCTTAGTTGAATATTAAATAAAAATACTATTTCCGCTTTAAAAACAATTTACAAAGTGATAATAATAAAATAAAAGTATATTCCTTATTATATACAAAAATAATGTACATAGTCATAGTGCTAAGATCTTGTTACATAACCCCTTAAAACACCCGCCTAAGACCTTAGGGTTAGGATTGTGATGGTAGTAGACTCTTGGGGAGGCTCGGATAACATTGCTCGAGTGGTAATCTCTATCGAATTCCACTTCTCTCGTAGGCGATTCCACTCAAGCTTAATGTATTCAAGCTCAGATTGGGCTTGGTCAAGAGAAAAACCCAATGATGCCACCTCTTTTTCAGGCTCCGATAAATGGGCTTCGTATGGGGCAGGTCTACTGGATGAGGCCATAACTTCCATTGTCTGGGTAAATTGGATTTGTTAAAGCCCTATCACTACTAGAAAAAAAGGTTATACCAACGGTTTTAAACTGTTGGTATAGGCTGGAAAACTATTGGTATAGCCTATACCAATGGTTTTCCAAATAGTAGGGTAGTAAGCCATGAGGAAAGCCCTATACTAATGATTTTATCTAAACTTTGGGTATATCCCACTGTATTTATTGATATACCAACAGTTGTAGGCTAACCCTTGGTATATGTTTGTATAACATTTTTACCAATAGTTTCCAGAAACTGTTGGTATATATTGAATACTAAACACTATACCAACGGTTTTAAAACTGTAGGTATAGTTTCTAAATTTCTAACCAAGTATACCAACGGTTTAAAACTGTTGGTATTGTGTTTTTTCAGAACTATTATAGAAACGGTTTAAAACCGTTGGTATTGTGTTTTTCGAGAACTATTATAGCAACAGTTTAAAACCGTTGGTCTTGTGTTTTTCAGAACTATTACACAACAGCCCTCCAGTAGCCCCTCTAGTATACACCTGCATAAAAAATATCACAAAAACCACATACAGACTTAATACAGCATAAAAAATACCTAAATAGCACACAAAAAAACTCATAAAACCATCAAACTCTTCCAACCATGTCATGTACTAAAATTCCCAATTTCAATCTTCATATGAAAACAATCATCCAGTAGAGTTAATAACAGTTTCAATAACTCAAATATTATTTACATCGATTTCAATCTTCAAGTGACAACCACTCTTCCAGTAGTAATTCACCTCAACCCTACACAACCCCCCCAACCATCACATCCCCCCCACCTCCCCATCAAATTTTAATAGGTAGAATAGTCTATGAAATACTTATTAGAGTTCAATTAGAGTTTGAAATTGGCTCAAATCCCAATTTTTATTTTCTGGTCCTAGATTTGGGTATGTAATGATTTGTGATGAATTTTGCATTGAACTTGTATTTTTATTATATATGGTGAAAAGGTATTTTCTTATGAGTCTTTTCAATTATGACCCCATTAGTGAAACTACCCAACTCATGAAAAGAGTTTGCAGCTATCGTTGATGAGTGTAAATTTCAGTTGTTGTATTCACTTAAAATGATGTCCTTTTGAAACAAAAGGGAGACACTTTGATATGTACTGGCCACACCACACCTTGGATTGAGGCGATGTTGACTCGTACACATCACAAAAGTCTCGTGGATAATTTTATTAAAGAATAAACACTATCCGAATGTGTTTGGTTGGTTTTCAGTATGCCGGTTGTTTTACTTAAAAGTGTATCCATTTTAAACAAAAGAAAGACACTTTGAGTGGTACCGGCCACACCGTGCCTCAGATTGAAGCGGGGTTGACTTTTACAAGTCACAAATGATCCATGGATCCATTTCCTAAATTATCAACAGAATTCGAATGTTTTTGGTCTGTTTTTCGTATGTTAGTTATAGTTTTCACATAAAATGTTGTCCATTTCATAGAATAGTGAGACACTTTGACTGCTGTTAGCCACAACGCGCCTCCTATTGATGAAGGGTTGACTTATACACATCAAAACTGACCAATGGATCGTTTTTAAAATGTTTCAATAGAATCTGAATGCATTTGGTTGGTTTTCTATATGATAGTTGTTGTTTTCACTTAAAATGGTGTCCATTTTAAACAAAAGAGAGACATTTTGAGTGGTGTCAGCCAAAATGTGCCTCGGATTGAGGTGGGGTTGACTTGTACACTTTAAAAATGAACCATGGATTGTTTTCCTAAAATATCAACACAATCCAAAAGTGTTTGTCAGTTTTAAGTATGCCAGTTGTTGTTTTCACTTAAAATCTTGTCCAATTCAAACAAAAGAGAAACACTTTGAGTGGTGTCGGCCACACCGACCCTTAGATTGAGGCAGGGTTGACATGTACATGTCACATATGACCCATTTATCATTTTCCTAAAGATTCAACAGAATCCGAATGCCTTTGTTTAGTTTTTGGTATGTCAGTTGTTGTATTCACTTAAAATGATGTCCTTTTGAAACAAAAGAGAAACACTTTGAGTGGTGTTGGCCTCACCATGCCTCAGATTGAGGCGGGGTTGACTCGTACACATCAAAAATGACCCATGGATCGTTTTCTAAAGTATTAACACAATATAAATGTGTTTGGTCAGCTTTCCTTATGTCGGTTGTTTTTACTTAAAAGTGTATCCATTTTAAACAAACGAAAAACACTTTGAGTGGTACCGGCCACACTGGCCCTTGGATTAAGGCGGGGTTGAATTTTACACATCACATATGACCCATGGATCGTTTTCCTAAAGGTTCAACAGAATCCAAAAGAGTTTGTTCGGTTTTCTATATGCCAGTTGTTGTTTTCACTTAAAATAATGTCCATTACAAATAAAAGTGAGACACTTCGAGTGATACCGGCCACACCATGCCTCGGATTGAGGCGGGTTTGACTCGTACACATAAAATATGACCCATAGATCTTTTATATGAGGTTTCAAATGAATTCTAATTCCTTTGGTCAGTTTTTTGTATTGTCAGTTGTTGTATTCACTTAAAATGATGTCCTTTTGGAACAAAAGAGAGACACTTTGAGTGGTGTCAGCCACACTGTGCCTCAGATTGAGGTGGGTTTGACTTGTACACGTCCAAAATAACCCATGGATCATTTTCCTAAAATATAAACACAATCCGAATGCATTTATTTAGTTTTAAGTATTCCAGTTGCCGTTTTCACTTAAACTCTTGTCCATTTAAAACAAAAGATAAACACTTTGAGTGGTTATGGACACACCGGCCCTCATATTAAGGTGGGGTTGACTCGTACATGTCACAAATGACCCATGGACCATTTTCCAAAAGTTTCAAGAGAATCTGAATGCCTTTGGTCTATTTTCTGTTTGTCAGTTGTTGTATTCACTTAAAATGATGTCCTTATGAAACAAAAGAGAGAAATTTTGAGTGGTGTCGGCCACACTACACCTCGGATTGAGGAATGGTGGACTCGTACACAAAAAAAATGACCCATGGATCGTTTTTTTGCAGTATCAACACAATCTGAATGTGTTTGGTCGGTTTTTCGTATGCCAGTAGTTGTTTCCACTTAAAATCATGTCCATTTCAAATAAAAGTGAGACATTTAGAGTGGTGACAGACACACAGGACCTTAGATTGATTCGGGGTTGACTCGTACATGTCACAAATGACCCATGGATCGGTTTCCTAAATTTTCAACAGAATCTGAATGCGTTTGTTCAGTTTTCCATATGCTCGTTGTTGTTTTCACTTAAAATCATGTCATTTCAAATAAATGTGAGACACTTCGAGTGATATCGGCCACACCATGCCTCGGATTGAAGCAGGGTTTACTCATACACATCACATAATACCCATGGATCTCTTTTGTAATGTTTCAATAGAATTATAATGCATTTGTTCAGTTTTTTGTGTTGTCAGTTGTTGTATTCAATTAAATTGATGTCCTTTTAAAACAAAAGAGAGACACTTTGAGTGGGGTCGGCCACACCGCGCCTCAGATTGAGGTGGGGTTGACTTGTACACATCACAAATTACCAATGGATCATTTCCCTAAAATATCAACACAATCTGAATTCATTTGGTTGGTTTTAAGTATGTCAGCTGTTGTTTTCACTTAAAATCTTGTCCATTTCAAACAAAAGAGAAACACTTTGAGTCGTAACAACCACACCAGCCCTCGTATTGTGGGGGGGTTGACTCAAACAAATCAAATATAAACCATGGATCATTTTCCAAATGTTTAAATAGAATCCAAATGCCTTTGGTTAGTCTTCTGTATGTCAGTTTTTGTATTCACATAAAATGATGTCCTTCTGAAACAAAAGAGAGACACTTTGAGTGGTTTCTACTACACCGCACCTCGGATTGAAGTAGGGATGACTCTTACACGTCACAAATGACCCATGGAATGTTTTTCTAAAGTATCAACTCAATCAGAATGTGTTTGGTTGGTTTTCTCTATGCCGGTTGTTTTTACTTAAAAGTGTATCCATTTTAAACAAAAGAAAGACACTATGAGTGGTACCAGCCACACTGTGCCACATATTGAGGCATGTTTGACTCATAAACGTCAAAAATGACCCATGTATAATTTTCCTAAAGTATCAAGAGAATCCGAATGAATTTGGTCAGTTTTCTGTATGCTAGTTGTTGTTTTCACTTAAAATGTTGTCCATTTCAATGAAAAGTGAGACACTTTTAGTGGTGTTGGCTACACCGCAACTTGAGATTATGGTATTATAAAGATGTATATTTTATATTAGTTTTTTATAAGTGGTACTAAGTAGTTGAAACTGCTGATTGAGTGTCAAATTATCACACCCTAAACTATCATTGTGATATTTCATAGACATCGCACCTCTGTTGGAGGGATTTTATTATAAAAATATGACTTTGTTTATCAAATGAAACAATTATATTAAAGAAAACTTATTAAATATATGAAATTAAATATACTTAATAAGAATTAAGAAATAATATAAATTCAATTTAAAGCATTCTTATATTAAAGAGGCTACGAGAGGGACTCTTCACCAAGTGGTTTCTCCCAAGGGTGTCTTGTGGTGTGTAGTGTCTATCTATGCTTTTTGTGGTGCTTATGTATTGTGGGAAATGTGTATTACATGGTCAATTTAATAAATACATTAGTCAATTAGAAAATACACCCATATTAAATAGAGATATACCCACTTTTGATAGAGAATACCATCCAAATAACCAACTCGGAAATCTGAGATCAGCATTTTACATTACCAATTACAAATACATAATATATGCAACTCCAACTTATGATTTATGAACCAATAAATTAAAATGAATGAAAATCCTTAAAATGACCCATAAAATATCATATATCATCACTCTCCTTCAAACCATTAAAACATCATTAGGCTTCCATATTTGGTCAAAAATAAAGAGTTATACTGACTTCAAAAATATCCAACAAAAGATTAAAAAACCATGTTCAAAAATAAAGAGATATACAAAATTCAAAAATGTAATGGATCAATTTTCCCTTGATCACCATCACCATCACCACTATCATCATCGACCACATCCTCACCGCCATCTCTTTCCTCATCGTCATCCTCATCAATGTCCACGGGCTCATCGTCAGCCCCATCCTCTCCCTCGGCCCCATCCTCGCCCTCAGCCCGATCCTCACCCTCATCCCCTTCGTCATCCTCCCCCTCATCCTCTTTAGCATCCTCATCATCACTAGGAACTTCAACATCTCAATCGCCACTAGAACTTCTGCCTGGTACATTGGATAATGCACCCATCGACGACATAAATGTCTGACAAGTCGTGTTGGCCTCTGGTGGAAGTGATGAATATAAAGCTTTCATTAGTTTCATAAATTATTTTTTCCTCGTTTGAAATTGTAATTCCAAATCTGTGACCCTTTTATTAGACTATCTTTCATGATCCATGACCTATTCCAACTCGTTGGTACTATAATGGATATCTAGAGAGGACCAATACCTCGTCGGGACTATATTCTTACCAGGTCGGCAGTGTACTCGACCAGAGTGCTCCTCTCCCAAAACCTGATATAAATGATCATGTGGCCCTAAATTGTCAGGATCCTGCATATCAAGGGCCTCTAAAGTGGCCTGTTAAAAATATTAATAGATTATTAAATTTAAAAAGATATATTAAACTTTTAAATAAACAAATTAAACCTTATAATCTTTTCTTTTGTCGGTTCATTAACCACAGTCCCATATTTTTTCATTCTACTCGAGCAAAACAATTTTTCTCAAGGGATAAGTCCTTCAATATTCAATTTTTTCTAATGTAATGACATTGAATCAATATAAAGTTCATGTATAATTCTATATTCAATATTCAATATTCGATATATTACATAATATAAGTATGAAACAATAAAAAGGAAAAGTCCTAAGGATAAATTAAAAACAACTATATCGTACCAGTTGCCTCTCATGATCTGACATAGTCGTGTGCCCCAGAGTGTAGAGGTATTGATTTGAATCACTGTTTTTTTTCAGAAGATTCCTAAATAATTTTTAATAATAAATTAGATAATATTAATTCAAAATATTAAAACTATCATTTAAATACCTCAAATGGGATTAATACCTTAAATTTGGAAGTCGCCCAATGGGTAATCATTTTGAAATATTCCCTTATTGGGTAGTCATCCATGACAGGTAATGTCTCCAACTCCGTGCCCACTCTATGACACCTGCCAACATACAGCTCCTACTTATAAGAACTCCAAATCTCTCCTAACTCCTTTAAATGCGCCGGCCGTGCACCTTCGCCATCAGGTAAGTTATACCGAAGATGAAACCCAATAGATTAATTCATATAAATACAAAAAAATACTACAGTAAATATAGTATATTTTTACACATATTTGTGCCCACACATTATCCTTGACTTTGTGTGGCAGATGTCTCCATGAGAGAGGGATGACCGGAATGATGTCGGAGTATTTGGCTTTCATCACCAAAAAACCCCAACATTCCTGCCCAGATTTATCATTCATATGTCCATCATCATTGTATTCAACCATCAACTTTGTCTGGTGGTTCCATACCGCACGCAAGTGAGTACAGACCCTCCCCTACCTCCTATTAGTATATGAATCTGTTATTAAAGAAAAAATATCAGTAGAAGTTATAATAAAAAAATTGGTATAAAATTTTGTTAGAGTTATATAAATATACCTATGGTAGTCAGATCAATATGTGTCACTGGATGTGGAGAAGTTGAAGGAATATCATGTACAGGTTGAGTGTCCCTCAGTGTATGCTCCTCAGCCACATACCGTGTCGGATCAGGAGTCAAAGAAGGTGCAATATAATAGCTCAGAGATAATGAACCAGAAGAAAATGATGATGGCATAGACATCTGGCCAACTGGTAGTGTAAACATCGGAGGCCTAAATATCCTGTGAGTCCCTAAAGAAAAAGTATGATCAAAATGGGGCATAGAAGATACGTCTGTGGTAGGACCATATTCCAATTGGGTGTGACCAGTGGATCATATAACTCAAACACCATGAGCCCTCGTACCACTGACCTCAGTACTACGACCACTAGATTGTCTTCTAACTCTGACACCCCCCCACCTCCTACCACCTGCCTTTGTACTAGGAGAAATATTAGGCTCCTCTTCGGATATCTCTCGTCTAGGGGGTGGATCCTGAAAAAAAGTTTAACACAAAAGTAAACACGTGATATTATAAGTTATTGAAATGTATATATTTGAAATAAAATACTCACAATAGGGTTAAGTGGAGGAATGCCCATCTGTGTCATGCGACGATTATTTTCTGTCATCTTTTTCCACTGTCTCTCATCAAAGGGTTTCATTTCCTGCAATTAAAACAAATATGGAAGTAATTAGAAATAGATAACTAATGTGTAACCAAAAAAACAAAATATAGAAAAAAAATTCTAATAAAAAAACACAAATAAACAGAAGATTTATGGTGGTTTGAAGGTAAGAGATAGGATAGACACTCTGAATGATGTAGGTTAAACATGGAGGTGAGAACACAACTATATGATTCTATATATTTCACACCAGAACTTCGGGTTCACAATCAACTCTAACAATTGAGCTATTGGAGTCATCATAAGTAATAAACAGATTACTTCCAATTTCAGTAGGGATAGTGTCAACTTCATCATCACCATCATCAAAAACATGTATGGGGTTTACTATAATAATTATGAAAAATTTAGGATGACGATGATCTTTTACATAAAAAACATGTTTCGCCATTTATGTCAACACATATGGTTCATCGGTGGCAAGACTGTGAGTCATGCCAATAACTCGAAATCCACAATCATCAATAATGGTGTCTTGCCTCATCATTCAATCAAACGATTGACATTTCATCATTGTGACTCGACCATGTGAGTAATAATCCAAAATTTATATTTTCTCCATGACTCCACAATAAGATACATTTTCAGAACGAGGTTTGTTATCCGATGAACTGGAATAACAGTCTGTTGTGGCAGTTAGCATAACACCATCATACTGTGTTCTCATGTTTCTTTCTCATTCAGTGATAATAAATTTGTATCCATTGATCACAAGTGATTTACAATCACGTACCATGGTTTTAGGACCAGAATCCAAAGCTCTTATTTCCTCAAAAACAGAGTCTGTAGGAAAACTCGATAGTTGAAATATAAAAAAATAGTATACTTAATTAAATATTATGTTTATTTAGTTATTATGGAAATATTTTTACCTTTAATTTCAACCAAGCAGAAAACCCTTATCTATGCAAAGTCCCTTTCCTTCTCAAAGATAAAGAACGATGATTCCTGTATATCAATTCATTATGATATTTATAGATAAAAATAATAATAGTTTAACAAATATTTATAATCACAAGAAATAAGATAATAGATACATGTACAATTTACATACTTGATATACTCATCGAACAAATCACAATTGAACAACACTCTACGATGTGCCATCTCTTGCTCTTCAAGGTTTAATGTCGTCAATGTATATGATCCTGGAATTTCTCCTCTCTGTGGAAGTGATGGAAAATTGTGTTCAATTTGCCCATACTGTTCTTCTTCATTTGTCATTGGTCTGTTTATTCTCATAGTAAGATCAGAAAAATACATTGAGCAGAAATCCATACATTCTTGAGCCACGTAGCTGTTCACAATAGAACCTTCAGGATAATTTCTGTTCCGAACATATGATTTCAATGTGCACATGTTTCTTTTAGTTGGATACATCCAATGGAAATATTTAGGTCCTCCATGAAATATTTCTTTCAGAATATGGATAGTCAGATACAACATGCATGTAAAAAATGATGGAGGGAATATTTTCTCTAACTCACACAAAATTAATGGTGTCACTGCCAGCAGTTTTTGCAAGAAGGATTTAGACAACCTCTTATCACAAAGATCTATAAACAAATAGAAAAACTGAATAACTGAGACTCTTACACAATTGGACAAGAGATGAAGGATTGCTATTGGAATCAACTCATGCAAAAGGACGTGATAATCATGAGTCTTCAAAGATTTCTGCTTCAACTCATTTATGTTAACTCATTTTGATATATTTCTTGAATATCCATCAGGAACATTAATAGTCTCTAGCACTTCTAGAAATTTATTTTTTCAGCAGGTGACATCACATAAGAAGCACATGGAACTTTCCATTTATTTTCACTGATACAGACAGGATGCAATTCTGGTCTTATTCCCCAATCTACCAAGTCGTGTTGAGATCGTAAATCATCTTTTGTATTACCCTTGACATTTAGAAGAATCTAAAGCAACATTTCACATATATTCTTTTCAATGTGCATTATGTCTAAGCAATAATATAACAAGTTGGTTAACCAATATGACAACTCAAATAATATACTCTTCTTCTTCCAATTGTAACAGGTATCATTGGAAACATTTTTCCTCTTTCAAGATTTCATTACACCCTTCCAAAATGAATATCTGAAATCTTTCAATTCATTAAGCACATCGGTTCTAGACATACTCTTAGGTGGATCGTCAGTCTCCATGGTATTGTCAAATCTTTGACGATTGTTTCTATATGGATGGTTCATTGGCAAGAATCGTCGATGTCCCGTAAAACTAAAACTATGAAGATATTTCAGTCTTCTCGATCGATTATTATTCATACAAACAAGACATGACAATTTTCCTTTTGTGCTCCATCCAGACATCATTTCATAAGAAGAAAAATCATTGATCGTCCACATAATCACAGCACGTATCTGAAATATGTCTTCCGAACATGTATTGTATGTGGGCACACCCACATCCCAAAGAAGTTTCAACCCTTTTATTAATGGTTTCAGGTATACATTTATATCATTTCCATGGATGAGATGGGCCAGATATTAGTATAATCAAGAAAGTGAAAGGATTTTTCATACACAACCCTAGGGGACGGTTATAAATGTGTATGAAAATCAGCCATGTGTTGTGTGAAGTAAGCATCTTCTCAAATGGATTAAAATTGTGACATGAAAGACTCAGTATCACATTACGCATGTCGGCTACAAATTCAGGATATCGAGCATCAAATCTCTACCATGAAAATTCATCTGCAGGGTGAACCAACTCTTCATTATTCTTTTTTCTCTCAGTGTCATTCCATCACAGTTTTACTGATATCTTATCAGAAAAGAAAAGGTTATGTAATCTGGGGATCAATGGAAAGTTCCACATTACTTTTTCGGGAACACGAGATGGTTTTCCATCATCTTTTGGCTTCCATCGGGAGGTTCCACATAATACACAATCCTTTCTTTCACCAGTTTCCTCCCAAAATAAGATGCAATCATTCGGGCAAGCATGAATTTCTTTTGAGAATCCAAGTTCATTAACTAAATTCCATGCCATATAGTGGTTTGAGGGAATATCTACATAATCTAGAATTAAGTACTTCAAGATGGTAAGAATGTAATCAATTGAAGTATTTGAAATCCCATACATAGTTTTCCCATGATACAATCGATTAAAAATTCCAACTTTTTCATTTTACCACATTGCCGATATACTGGAGTCGTCGCAACATCATTCCATTTTTTCACCCTATCAACATCATCATTTTCATTGGACGCATCAGGTGTGCTTGTATCAAAATATTGTTGTCTTTACATCCTTTCCTTCTCATGATGCCAAATAAATGGAAACCAATAATATATCAAACTCTCCAATTTAGTCATATCATTTGGATCATCAACATTTTGAGATTACATTTTTCTCCCCATTGTGATACCACACATAATAGTTTCTTTGGAAACCATATTTGGTTCTATGATAGCTATCTACTTCACGACTCACAAAGGTCTTCCGACACAATTAGAACATGGGTAGTGTATGCGACCACTATATGAAGCCTATGTCAAATGTAAAATCTAGAAATATGTTAAAATTATTTTGAAAATCGGTTGAAATCGTGTCATTTTCATAAAACCAACTTATATCCATTCTATAAAAAATTGCAATAAGTCATTTCAAAGCAATTTAATAATATTGAAGTTCAATCAAAAAAATATTTAGGTAAATGAAAATTGTTTACTTTAAATAAAAGCATAAATGACACATTACTCTATATGAGGATCATATTAAGAAATACCATAAAATACAGTGTATATAAGAAAATAAGATACAGAATTTCTAATACCAATATTCAAGGATTTCCTAGTAAGATATTTGAAAGGGATCAAGGAATACATAATACTTAAGGGTCTTGTTGGGAGTACATGATTTTTATTCTTTAACTTCTTCAGGGAGATCAGGATGAGGTGTTGGATGAGGATCATGGGAGTGTCGGGGTTGTCCAAGGGGGTGCGGGGTGTCAGGGGGTGTGGGGTGTCTAGGGGGTGGTGGGGCCGTTCAGGGGGTCAGAGGTGTCCAGGGGGTGGGGGATGTCTAGGGGGTCGGGGTGTCCAGGTGGGCGGGCTATCCACGAGGGTGGTCAGGCTGTATAGGGGGGTAGGGGGAGTTTAGGGGTGGGTGGGCTATCCAAGGAGGTGGGAGAGGTGTCCAGGGGGTGGGTGGAGCTGTTTGGGGGGGTAAAGGGTGTCCAGGGGGGTTGCCGGGCTGCCCATAGGGGTGGCGAGGCTGTCCAGGGGGTCTAGGGTGTCCAAGGGGTGGGCGGGGTGTCCAGTGGGTGGGTGGGCTATCCACGGGGGTGGTCGAGCTGTCCATGGGGGTGGCAGCACTATCTAGTGGGGTCGGGGGTGTCAAGGGGGTGGGGGGCTTTCCTGGGGTGGGGGCATACGGGGGGATGGGGGTGTCAGGGGGTGGTGGGAGGGTGTCCGAGGGTGGGGTGGGAAGGCTGTCAACAAGGGTGGGGCTGTCTAGGGGGACCAGGTTGTCCAGGGGGTGGGCGGGATATCCACCGGGGTGGCGGGGCTGTCCAAGGGGTCGGGGTGTTCATGGGTTTGGGGGTCTTTCCAGGGGTGGGGGGTTTTCGAGGGGGTATGAGGTGTCCAGGGGGTGGGCGGTGTGTCTAGGGGTGGCGGGGGTACAGGGTGTCCAGGGGGTTGGGCGGGCTATCCCTAGGGGTGGGGGTAGTCCACGGGGGGAGGGGGTGTCTATGAGGTTGGCAAGGTAATCTAGGGGGTACTATAACTAGTTCCAAATCATGCATTGGAAAAAACAAAAAATTGACTAATAGCAGCTACTTTTTCTTTTTGAGTTTGTGCTATTTTAAATAACTTTTATATGGTTCTAAGAATGTTTTAAAAAATAACGAACAAAATTGTCATTAGCATCCAACTCATGTTAGTTCTATAAATTTAGCGGGAGCTTCAGGGAATCGTCATAGGATGTTTTTTAGTGGCATTTTTTGTTCTAGCGACGGTTTCACCTGCCAAAAAATGGAAAAGATATAGTAGTGGTTTGAACCAACGTTATATCAACACCATTCTTTTCATGTAAAACAACTACTGAAACAAAAAATGGTAAAAAAATATTGACCTTAAATAGTGGTGTTTAAACCACTACTACACAACCATTAGGCATATATAGTAGGGGTTTACAAGGTCGTTATATATCACTTTAAAAAAAACCAACTGTAGAATTTACAACCCTGGAAGATAAAAACAAAATTCAATACATATGTTTAAAATTATATCCATATACACCACACCCACCAATCAGATCATATAATATTGAAGGTTATCAACATGGTTTACTAGAATGTAAAAATTAATTCACTATTCTGGGAATACATTACATTATTTAATCAAGGAAAAACATTCAAGTGGCAATTAAATTTCTAAGACATCCTTGGAGGACATTAATTAAGGAAGAAGTGAACTCTTAAAATATCTAATGAGATGTACACAATATAAATATGGTATTAAGCTATGGGATATTAGTGGTAATGCTCAAACATGGATCCACACTTATAAAGGATTCACTAAGTATAAATATGTTTAATGAGATTTTAGAATACAATAAAAATGGGATTTGTCTTCGTACAGTTCCAAATAAACCACTTTGAAAACATTTTAATTATTTTATAAACATATATTTAAAAACCACTCGTTTATATAATGAAAATATAAATAGGTTTCATTATTTAAAAAATATAAGGTTGACATCATAAAGACATAACCAAATAGTCACTCAGTGAGTCGACGCCACCTAAACAAATTAGGCACACTTTATGAATACAATGATCTATAAGAAGAACTTAATAATAACTCACCCTAAATTCATGACCAATGGAAACCAATACATAATCACTATAAATCCATAAGAAAATATAATAGTTTAAAAACCAACACTGCATACTCTATAGAACAAAAGAAGAGGAAGCCCCATGATCCTAGGAAGATTCCACCATTATTAGGAGGAATCACTATATTAGTGGTAGTATGCCATATGTTTAGTTACAAATTATATATGATACCAAAGTCAACCCTAGTCACAGATATCCACCAATCTTGTATTAGTCATTGATTCAACATCAAATAGTGTGAATCATAAAATTTTCCAAAATCCCTAAAATAGGAAAAAAATGATGTGATCTTTCAAGATATTGAAATAAATGTAGAAATCGAAGGAAGAGGGATTCTATATTTTAATTTGGGAAGAGGATTAAAGAGTCTGACCTGGATGGCACAGTTGCAGCCGATTGGATGGAAGAACTCGGGTTACTATTCACCTATGCGGCGGGGGTTTTGGAAATTTGGGGAAATGATTTCTGTGATGTGCTGTGGGGGCCTCTAAAAATCGGGAGTATTTGAGGAGACCTTTCCCAATGGTTTTTAAAGACCATTGGGAAATCATGACTTTTCCGAACAGTTTGTAAAAACTATTGGGAAAAAATATCATTTACCAACGATTTGCTACAAACCATTGGTAAAGGGTGCAAACATTTTGGATTTCCCAACAGTTTCTTCAAAACGTTTGGAAAGCCTTCATGAAACCAAGATTTACCAATTGTTTTTAGAAACTGTTGGTAAAAAACACTTATACCAACGAGAACCATTAGTATAAAAGTGTTGGGAAAACCAAACTTTCCAGTAGTGTATATTTCTTCTAATCATGTGATCAATGTTCAACGGCAATAATATAAAAGGTCACAATTCTTACTGGTATTTTAAAATCCCAAACATAAAACAAAATAAGTGAATATTTTGTATAACCATTTCACATATTAAGAGATTTAATTAAACCAAGAGTGATTAATCTTAACAAATGTTTGGGTCGTTACAGTGGAAATATCATTGTATTTTGATCCCATTTTTTCTTGAGCATAAGGTAAATGTGATACCATCTGGTGACAATAGTTAAGTGTAATGAATACATTGTTGAAGATGTATGTGGAAGATATTTTATTCTTTTATGAGGTTTTGAGGATGATCATATCTATTAATAACATTCACCTTACTTCATTAGAGTGAAAGGTCTCATAACATGCTTTTGGTTCCAAATTTTATCATAGCATCACTTTATTTCCCAGATAGATGGTCAAGCATGATTAATTATTCATACAATATAGTATATATTTCATACATATTTCTTTGATTTTAGAGGTTAGTGGGTGAAAAATCATAACTTTATTGATTTTTATTGTAATTACATTTATCGCTCTTGGATATCAATGGATTCAGTTGAGGTGTTGTATGGGTGGAATTATATACATTCATTGTATTAGATCAAGGTCAAAGGTCCACCAATTCATAGACTACATCCAGTGTAGAGTATGTTAAAGGAGATTCATTGAATTTTTGAGTGGATTAAGGCATATAAATACCATCAAAAATCTTATATCATTTGGAGGAGTATATCTCAAGAGTTTGAAGTTAATTTTTAGGTATACTTGATTGTTTCCTCTTATTATAGGAACTGAATTTTTGTTCAGGGATGTAATATCTCTCATAAATTCATTGGAACATTTGATGTGTTAGATCTTGTCGGTAGTAAATCACATCCATCGATGTTTCTGTCATAGTTAGATTGATTCCACAATGTTTTACATCTGCTACAGCTTCATGGTATATCCATGATGATTCACATGTTATCGATTAGGGAGATATGGGCATTGATGGGGAAGTGAATATTTTGGAATGATCTATTGAGATCCAAGATCATTAGGTGAAGGTTTTTTGTGGGAATATAATTCATTTGGTTAAATTATTTATTGAGCCATGGTGTCCTGGAGGAGTATATGCTATAGAAAAATTTAAAGATGCATGCTTAGTATCCTGATTTGGTTTGATATTTTTTTCGATTATTTTTATGTAATTTATTTTCTGATAATTTATTTTGTATTTTTTACCTCTTATGTATTTTTTTTATGTTTGTGATGGATATAATCATGTTCATAGGTATATTTTTTGGTGTCCTAGTTTTTTAGGTGGCTTATTTTATTTTGTATTTTTTTGTTATCGATGAAATGAATCATTTAAGCGGTATATGTTATATCGGTATATAACTTATTTGGTCCAATAATTATTGTTTTTTGGAATGTTAGAGGTGTTGGATTTGTACACTGAACTAGATTCTGTCAAAATAAATTGATAAAAACTATATGATAGACACATTGATAATTTTATTAACATGTAATATATGGGGAACAAGGATTATGATTCTAATGTGCAATATTACAATTTTGAAAAACATAAACTTAAATCTGATAAATGCATAATTTTTCTACATTAGAATTAGTAATAGAATTTTAATTCTACAATCCATAAAAATATCTTTTATTTCTTACTATGGTATATTAATAGAGAATGAATATATTTATTCAGTACCCTATAGGGGAGATTTGAATGGAATTAAGTTAAAGACAAAAAACATTCCTAATATGGGGGAAGAGTCCGATTCATAAGAGGATATAGAAAATGAACCAAACCATATTACAAAGGATCCTTTATAGTCAATTAGAACTCAACTAGATCCAAATATATTTATTTCTCCTAAGAAATTGTAATGATATTGTTTTTAAATAGGATTAGCATACTTCATACTTAGTGTCTATGGAGAGTTATGATTTTAAAAATTAGTACATGTTCATGAAATCTATCATAGATTCAATGGAAACTAATAAAGTTTGGAAAATTATTGATCCAACTAAAGGGGTTATACCCATACAATGAAAAAAAATAAGAATATTATAGATTTGGATGGTAGAGTTTCAACCTAAAAGGACTTTTTTGTGGTAATATGTTATAAAAAGTTCATCATATTTAACATTAGTAAACCTTTTCACTTGTAGACATAATAAAATCAAAATTTATTATGCTCTCTAGAGTATAATTTTTATATTATTAAATCTTCAAAATTGATGTGAAAATGATTTTCTATGATGGGTTCCAATTATAGGGAACTAATCATATATAACCTAATAGTTTAGAGGATCCCAATAGAGTTAATATGGAATTCATGATGAGATAACCCATTTATGGGTGGATAAAAGTCCCTCAAAGTTGAAATATGTATTGATGATCTAATTAAAGATCTTTTCTTCTTCAAGAATAAAAAAATAACTTGTATATAATACTGAGATGGTGTGTGCATAACAAAATTTCATGTATTGTGTATATATATATACATATTAAATGATTAGGATTGAAAATTACATACTAATTTAAAATATTTAAAATCATAGTTGGGAAAATATTTCAGAAATATTAATAATGAAAAATTAACCCACATTATAGTTATAAATATCTTTATGGGTATAAAAAATGCATTTTTTGTCTAATTCAAAACACATATATTTTTAAATCACTAAACAGTTTAATAATAAAGAATTCAAATTATGTATCTTAACGAGTGTTACATGGAAATATTTTTATAAAGGAATAAAATCCATATAATTAGGTTGAAAATTAATCAATTAATGATATTCATTATGCCTCTCTAATTGGGCCCATCATGTATGAATTATTTTATACCTGACCTAAAATCTTATATAATTTGAGCATAATAAATGGATGCTAATAAGTTCTAGAATAAATATAATAATTCATGATAATTATCAAATTCAATTATCCAATAATAACTAATGGTGTATTATTAATCTTTAAAAGAGATGGAAAATGCATTTTAATGAATTATAAAAATGTTTTTTTATAATTTAAAAAGTTGATTCAATATCCTAATTAAAGGGTTTGTTTTTAATAAACTGCTGAGAAGTGAGCAGAAAATTTTCAATAAAAAACTATGTATTACTCTATAATAATATTATATAATATTGAAACATTATATGGGGATAATTAAGATATTTAATTAAAAAAATTCATTATTTTAATATGATCGTTCATAGCATGGAATATTCTATAGATATATATTAGCAAAAAAACTAAATTAATGAGTCTAAGAAAATATAATCTCACCAAATCTAAACACATAATTCCATAAAACAATATCATTAGTTATATTATGAAGGGGTTCATGTCAAAAATTTATTACATATATATTATTGATAAGGGTCACGAAAAGGATATACACAACATAAAATTTAGGTTCATGTAATGTTATTAGTTATGAGATGTATAAAGGAAATTATTCACATTATATAGTTCTGCTAGTATATATATTTTAAAGGTATTAATATAATGTAAAAGTTGTGAATAAATATTGCATCATTACTTTAAAATAAATAAATATTTTGAATTATTAATGACTCATGTATGATGAATTTTTAATATATGATATGAAATGATAAATAACCGTTGGAGGCAACTATATGAGTGATTTTTAATCAATTATCATAATGGAAAGTCATGGGGTGTGATGACATGTTAGGATTACTATGATTAGGAAGTCATATGGTGATGAAAATATTACTCATGAGACAAAAATTTGATTTGTTATATAGAATGATTCACTTTGAATATATCACATGCATTTATTTAAATATATATCCTTGGTATACTTTGAGAGTGTATATTTCTTAACAATCTAAAATTAGTAATCTAACAAGGATCCCCGCATGAGTAGAAGATTTTTTTTACTACTCATATTACTCCATATATGGGAATGAAATAACCAGAGGTTGTTTTGGTATGATTTTGATCATATAATGTGTTTTTTAAAAACTATTTTTCAGTTTTTCTTTTTGTATACCATATATGAATTTTATAAAATCAACTAATTAATAATATAAAATTCATATTCTTTTTAATCCATGTGGAATGAAATTTGATCATTTATTTGGATGAATTACATGATATGTATTCTTTAGTTTAGTTTAGTTTATATAGATAATTAAGAGTTGATGAGTTATATAATCTAATAATTCAATGATTCATGTATCATGGGTATTATCCATGTCCTAGAATAAAGGATTACATGAATATATATAAAAATATATATGTGAGTGAGTGTGTGTGTCTGTTTCTATATATACATATTGTTGATGGATTTCACTCCTCTATGTAAATATATGTGGTTAAATGAGATCACACCATAACCATGTTTAGCTTGGGTAATACTGATATATTTCATGATACTACTATATTCCTATGATTATGAATTAGAAATCCCTAATCATTTTCAATTATACAATGGTATATATATATCCAAACATAATTATATATAATTGAGTATTTCAAGAAATAAATAGATAATATAAAATATAACATATAATATAAGATGTCTTGACACCTAGGAGTTTAAGTATGGTTTCAAAACAAATTACATATGATGTGTGATAATTCAAATAATAAATTAAGACTTTGAGGTTTCTATTAATGTTATAAATTGTTAGAGATATAACCTAAATTATTATATTATATTTTATAATATATTTTATTTAAAGTAGTATGATATTGGAAATCCATTAATGATATACTTTAAAATATAAATATTATTGTAATATATTAGATTTATCTATTATTTTATCCAAGCTATAATTTATTCAGTTCCATAATTTATGATGATATTCTAAATATGTTTAAACCTTTTTTTATTAATGATTAAAGATATGAATTTTTAATAGTATTTGTTAAATATGGTTGTAAGATCTATAAATTTTATAACACATACCTATATTTATATGAGTGTTTAATCCTTTTAATCTTATTTAATATAAAGAGATGGGACTACATAAATGGATATGATCTACCCATTAACATTATCTATTGATTGTATTATAAAGAGACTTAATAGGTTTATCTGGATGAACTCCCATTACTCTATGATTCTTATGGTACTAAAAGAATATACATATTATATAAATCCTATATATTCGTTCCATGATTCCATAATTGGTGGATTACTTGATAAGGAATGAGTCATTTGGATGGTGTTTTTAGGTTATTCATAAAAAAAATTTATAAATTAGTTCAATATAGATATTGTAAGTTTATATTCTTCTTATCAAACATGAAATTAATACAAAACCTATCATGGTTAATAAATGGAACGGGTCTACTCAACAATACAAACTATTGATGTAATGTTTTAAGGTGAATGTAGAATAATATTTATACCCCCTTGTTTTATATTTATTAATGGTATTCTATCATATTTTTGAAAATTTTGAAACATGATATATTATATATTTTATTCAATAGATGGTGGAATATATGAGAAGGTAGTAATCCATTGATTTGTTCTTTCTATAATTCATTAAAAATAAAATAATAAGAGGATAAAATGAGAACCTCTAATTCATTTCATTTATGTTACAAATATGATTAAAATAAACCCAATTTTTAAGGATCTTTAAAAGGGTATTAGAAATTATTTTATAACATTTTTGGAATAAAAATATTTCTAAAAAATCCAACACAAGTGTGTATGGTTAATACTCAAACTCCTTTATATCTTATATTGAAGGAAGTTATGATGTTTTTCTTTTCATATTTTGGACGAACACCATAAAAACAGACCATGAGTCATACTAACCTAGAAAAATATCACCACATCACCTCTAAAACATTACCTCAAATCATAGTACGCATTCCCCCATAAATAATACCTAGTGGGAGAAACAGTACCTTGAGAACATATTTTTTCATTCTAAAATTATACATAGTTTTTGGAATAAATTATTAATAATTTTGAAATTTATATAAACTATAAACAAAAATACCCTACTCCACTATCATTATTAGAAAAAAATATATAATTAAATATAACTTAAATACAAAAAACATATCATTCTAATATATTCCATGAAAAAATTTCAAGGAAGTAAAGAAAAAAACACAATGGATCCAAACATGCCCTTATAACATTTATGTAGATATTTATTAATTAAATAAAATGAAAAAAAAATAATAGATGGTGTCAAAAAATTGTAAATACTCTATTAGAAAAAAAAATAAATGATGCCACTAATCATCATATGAGTGGTTTGTTCCTATACTTTGACACACCGATAAAGGCCCTTCACTATGAAATAAGGGGATATTAGTCTTACATATATCTTGCCCATGATATCTGTAACACATATTAAATATCCATATATACATGATTAAAAATACTTATAATAATTTCTCATAGACTCCCTAAAATTATTATATAATGAGTAGAAAAACTAATATGTGAAAACCTTGTTTAAATAATGTCCTTTCATTTTCAATTAATTTAAAAATTGTAAGTTATATTACATTATAAAAAATAAAAACAGACCCATTTTATAGAACCTACTATGTTAGAAAATATGATTAAAATATATTACATAATTTAAAGTAAATTATAACATTATTTTATATGGAAAAAGAGGCATAAAAATAAATAAAAAATAATAGTACAATGAATAAGAAAAAAATAATTATTGAAAATTAAAGTGGATAAAATCATTTTATGTCCCTCGTGAAGATAATATACACTCATTGTGACTTGTGTCATAATTCAACATAACACATTTTGGATTAATGGTTGTGAGAACCAATCCTACACATGCCCTTCCATACAACGTCTCTTTTATGAATCCCATTAAAAAGGAAATAATTCTTATAATACTCCCCTAAATTCATTTATAATCATGATTGAACACAATTTTAACAAATAAAAAGGTATTTCAATTTCCTCATATTTAAACACCATTTAAAATCCATAAAAATGTTTTAATTAAGTCAATAAAATACCCTATAAAAGATTTTAAATATTATAAAGTGAATTTCACTTAGAATAAAATCTATATCACAATTAAAACCCTATTTTATATTACAAAAGTCAACATTTGATATAATGATAACAAATTATCCCATTATTTTATCAAAAATTGATTTCTAAACATGGTTTTTATTCAAATTATGCAATGCTCAATAAGGCACATTCCAAGAAGACATCACTGATGAGTAATAAATCACAAATATTGTAGAATAGTCTTCATGTAATGTTCATTAAGACATAAAATAAAAAATAAATAAATTAAATTGGAAGGCTAGTGAAAATTTATATAAACCCCTATGGTTATAAATCTAAAATTATTGGAAAATAGAAAAGGGAAGATATAGAATATGAGAATGTAAATAATATTTTTTTCTCAAACTACATCCCTCAAAATAGAAGAGAGGGACTTAACTACTGTAATAATTTCTAAAATAAACATAAAATAACACAAGAAATTAATCTCACACAAATAAATAAATAAAGAAATAATAGATATTTTTTAGAATATAAAAAATAAATTAAACATGTATTAATTTCAAATTTTATAAATTGAATATTTTGTAAACCGTTTTATAAATCATGGAACCCTTCCAAACTATTTTTTGATATTTCACAGTTTTTGTCCATTTGATATAGTTTTTAAGCCATTCTAAAACTCCTGAAACACCTATAATTACTCTAAAATACCATTTTCAACCAAAACAATTTAAAACACAAATAGTAAGAAAATAATTAATTTTACGGTGTCTTAAAATTCACACCATATGATTTTATATTCCCAAAAGTAATTTGGATTATCCTTTACTGAAAATATTAGATAATTTTTTTACATGAGAGATTATTCCTTCTATGTAACATGTTGACTTGTCCATGTTAACATAACAGATCGATCTAAGGAATAATCTTTTCAATTAATAACTTCTCCCATTGATAAATAATATATACTAGGGTTTTAGTAAAACTAGAACCATCTTCCCTATCAGCATAATTATATATTATTAAATGTGATGGATTTAGTTGATATCTTTTCAATTGTGTGATATAAATTCCATCATGAATTTTACTAAACTAAGGTATTAATTCCAAGGGTTCGGCTACCTATCCTATATTCTCAATGATAAAATTAGGTCTAATGTATCAATATGAAATATATCTTTCATTCAAATGAAATTTTATCTTAAACAAGGGATAATAAGTAAAAAACAAGTCACCAACATTATATTCAAGAGGTCACCTACATTGTTCCATATATTAATTTTGTCATATTTTATTAGAAATAATCATCTTCTTAATAGCATTAATCTTATAAGTCTTTAATTAAATCCAAAAGAGGACATAAAATGATATCTCTCCTATAACAATACAATTACAGTGGAAAAAAAACAAGTTATCCAAAAATGTATTTAAAGGGGTCTATAATGGTAGAGGTGTAACACCGATTATTAAATGAAAACTCTATAAGAAATTGATGACCCCCCCCTGATCCTCTAAAATCAATAACACGATCCTAAAGGATTTCATCAAGACTTGGAAGTGTAATATCTGATTGGATATCCATTGGTGTATTGTAAGATACACTCAATTTTAATTTCAAACCCATAGTATCTAAGAACCCTTTTTAAAATCATGTTGTCAAATGAGGGTCCTATTCTAAAACCATATATTTATTAAACCATGTAATATTACTAATGCACTAACATATATTTTATAATAATATTTACTATTTCGAATCCCTAACATTGGTATAAAATAAGTCATCCTTATAAGATATCATATTATTAGAAAAATAAAAACATAGATTAATGATGATTTAGAAAAAAAAATTACAGATTCTATAGAAATATCCTATCATTTACATTTCAAAATAAATGAAGGATACAATATGCCCAAAGGTCATGGTGTTTTATATTAAACTATTTGAAACCAAAACACTAAAAGATAAAATCAAGCACTCCCTTATCCTGGGATACCAAAATAGGTTCATTATACCATGATCAATTACAGACATACTATGATGAGAAAATAAATATTAATAATGAGAAGTTTGGATCATGTATTCCCTGAATAAATAAGGAACTACTAGAACACTATAATTATAAAGAGATATAATAGTTTCCTTAATAAACCCATAGATGATCTTCGCACAATAAAGGATTTCATGAATTATTATTTACTCATTATTAACAAAATGAGACTATTTTATCTCATCTATTATATAAGAGGTGATATTCAACTAATATAACATTACACAATGCTTTTCTTATATCACCTCAAAATGTAACTCTATCATATGACTCATTAGTTTCCATGGATGATTAGCTTCATTAATCCCCTCAGTCTATGATTCATATCTCAATGTATAGGATACATCATTTCCATTACATGGAGAGTTTTCAATATAAAAATTTATTCTTTAATGATACTCAATCATCCTTTATATTTGTAATATTCTAGACTCAGATTCCACAAAATTGTTTGCCAAGACTGGTTGGTTACATGGCCTTAAGAACATCTCCCCAAATTCTAGAGGCTTATAAATAGCAATGACGACCTCGGGTGTGCCCATGGGGATACTATTACATTATCACTATATTGTAACGCATCATTGTAGAGACCGGAAGCTTGACGTACATGAACATTACATTAATTTTGCGGAAAACTTAATACATAACAAAAACAGACACACAAGGACCGTAATAGTTTAGTGTCTTTGGAAACTTGGAACGTAATCTTCTAATCATGGTGAAAGATCTTCAACATCTCCCATAAAGATCTTCCCCTTTTTTTCTTACCTAAAACCTTTCTCTATATCCTGGGGAAAAGAAAACATAAAAAGGGTGAGCTCAAATGCTCAGTAAGGGTAAGCATGGATAAAATAAAACATATCATATACATTTGAACTTAAAAACATGAACATAATATTTAAACGTCAAAACCTTGAGAAATGACATAAAACATGGAAGTACGTAAGGAATAGATCATAAATAAACATTAAGAATGATAAAATAGCATGGGAATAAAACATGTAATTGTGGAAACCATTAATCACATGATATGATTTCCATAGTAGCCAAGGCATTGCTGCCAAGACCATCTTAGTGGACAAAGTCCCTTTCTGAATCGAGTTCACTCCTCGTTCCAGTCATGTATTACGGAACCGGTTTAACTTGCTGTTACAGCCATGTCTATCTCTTGAGATATAAATCTTTACCCAATGCATTGGAGGGAGATATAGGTCCCACCCATCTCATAATGAAATCATTCTTTCGTGTGCCACAAAATCATAAATCATACATCATAGCATAGCCCATGAAATAAAATGGGATTCTTAAACATCATTCCATCATAACATAATCCATAAACAATTGATATTATTTCATCATAAGAAAATTGAAACCATTTAAATCATAGAGACATTTTACTTGAAACATACACATATGAAATAATGTCATCTTAGATGGAAAATAGTTTTGACAAAACACTTGAAATGAATTCTTGAGGAAAATATGCTTTCTTCATTAAAATCATTTTCTTTTCACAAAATTACATGAAATTTTAAAAGATAAGGGTTTTGTTGAAAATAATCATTTAATCTTGTTGAATAACCTTCTTGAAAATGAGGCGTTATGAAACCGTAAAAAACTGTTCATGTCGTATAAGTTTAAAATAACATTCTCCTCATACTTTTGTCCTAAAAGTCAAAATATAACTTATATGGTAACCAAAGAAAAGATTCCATTCATAAAATGTGGTAAAAAGTCAATAAAGGGTAAAAATGACTTTAAAACCCATGGAATAATGGTAAAAATTTTATGAAAGAATTTTTAGAAAACATGGTCATGGATGATAAATGTAACCCCAGTAAATACTTACGTATAAACAATCTCGGATAAAAATGAGATTCAAAATTTATCCCTTACCTTAGGTTCGATATGCTTTGTATCTTGAAACCCATGTATAATGATTTAAATAATGTTATTTACATATTAAAGAATCATATTCATTGTTATTATATCATATATTGTTCACTTATGACTTTATATTACCCATTCTTTTGTAAATTCATGTTAAAGTAGTGTTTTGGGTAAAATCGTCTCATTTGTCATTCGTGTTTTAACTTGTAATTATTCATATGATTACTTAGATCATGATTACTTATATCCAGATTGTACAACACGATTAATATATAATATATATTCAGAATATACATATATATAATATATCGATAAATGGAAAGAAATACACCGTTCATGGAGACGGTAGGCCGTACGTACGCATGAACGTTGTTTTCGTTTCCTTATTGAATTGAATGAAATTAAGTAGATGACATACATATATATATATATATATAAATCCAGTATCATTATTATGTCATATATTTCATGATTACTTATTATATATACTTTATAATAATTCATGAATGGTTAATCATTGAGAATGAATCTCATCGCATCGTGGAGACGGTAGTCCGTACGTACGCACGATCGATGATATCATTCCCATGAAAGTGGAATTATATTCAAGTGTATGTATAATATTTAAGAATCAATATCACTTTACAATAATAATATATAGTCATTATTTGCACCATTATACCCATCCAAGTAAGGTAATGCATCTCATAACTAACTCTACCACTTCTCTTTTAAATCCAACCCACCAAAATTTTTATTTCAATGTGTTATACATATATTTTTATTTCATGATGAACAAACCATCTTGAATTATGGTACACATGAAGTTATTTTTCATGAAAATATATGGGTTCGACAATCAGATATTGAAACCGAAAGACTGACCTCTCATCCAGCTTACATCCCTTAATGGACTCCCCACCATTGAGTTTTGACCGCACAGAAAGACATTCTTAATTTTATGTATTTTCTTCTTTAACCTTCTCAAAAAAATCAGAAACAAAATTATCAGGGAAAAAAACGCCAAAATTATCATCCTCTTCACAATCCAAGTGCATTTCAGCAATCACCAGTAGTAACTAGCACTGATATGAATCCTCTTCTTCAAAATTACTATAAAAATTTCTAATTATTGAATGCACTACCAAATATCTTTTACACTATTTATACATCAAGTCAAAGTAAAGCATTTAGAGATACCCTATCTAACTTATTTGTCTCATATTCAAATATTATTTTGAGAAAAAGTTTTTGAAACTCTTATGATCTAAAAAACACTGTAAATTTCTTCCAAAAGAGGTAATGATTCCATGTCTTTAAAGGATGGAATACATCAAGTGATTTCAAATCCTATTTTGGGTATTTATTTTCAGGAGATTGTAACTGATCTGATCCATATGCAACAATATGATATCTATGCATGATAAAGTAGCCTAATCTCTATTATAAAGAAACATAATACCCCATATAACCTTGAATGGTTCCAGAAAATATCAGGATCAATGCTGATGTAAGGGAAATTTTAATATTGTGAAGTGACTTTTGACATTTCTCATCCCATTGGAATGGAAATATTTTCCTCCTCCAAGCTATATTTGGTGAAACTAGTCATGAAAACAATGAAAAAAAAATCTTCAATAACCAACTAAGCCAAGGAAACTATGTATCTCAAAGATACTTTTTATCATTTTCAAAGATATTTCAACCTATATATTTTTTGGATCCATAAAAACACCTCTTTTAGAGATAACTTGTCCAAGGAAATTTACCTCTTTTATCTAAAAATAAGACTTTGAATGTTTGGAATACATAAGATGATCCCAAAAAATACCCAAAAATTTAACCAAGTATTCCTCATTCTCATCCTTTATGCTTGAATACACTAATTTTTCATCAATAAGCACTTGTATAAATGAATATGTATTCCTTGGAAATTTATGATTCATCAATTCCATAATTACAGTTGGTGTATTCATAATACTAAGAGGCATAACCACATTCACATAACGATAATATTCACTTTTGAAATATTTTTTTCGAATATCCTCTATTTGAACCTGAAATTTGGAATATCCTGATTATAATAAAATTTTAGAGAACCACCAGGCTACCCTCAATTTATCAAATAGATCATCAATACATTGAAGTGGATAACAATTCTTTATCATAATATAGTTAAATATTTTATAATCCACACATGACAAAAGAGTTTCCTTCATATTTTTCACAACCAAAACTAGTGCTACCTAGAGAGACATAGTAGGATGAATGAACCATTTTATTTCCAGCTCTTCCAACTGATCTTTCAATTACCTTAATTATTTTTGTGCCATCCAATAAGATGTAAGTTACATAGTACTTGTCCCTATCATGAGATCAATCATAAAATTAACTTCTCTTGGTGGTGGAAAACCTAATAAATTCTAAGTAAAACATCCAAAAATTGATCAAAAATTTATATAAACCCACTCTTCTCGATCTCTTCCACCAATGAAAAGGTCAAAGATTCTAACTGGTATGAGATAGTTCCAACTACAGGTGCCAACAATCCCATTCCATTTTACTTTATATTCCAGTATCCTCTAAATAGATTCATGATTCCATCATTAGATCTAAAATGAACACATAGGGTATAACAATAAGGGTTAACTTTAAACATAGTCAACCAATACATACCTAGGATTATGTAATATAAAACCATATAAAGTACAAAGAAATATCATATCAATTCCGCTCCATTAGTAGATATAGACCATAATTTTCACGAAAGGATCAACATTATATTTGACAAAGAAGAATTTGATGTTTCAAAACAGAAACATAACCTCAACATGAAACCTCAAAAGTTCAATAAATGAGAATCCATAAATTATTGATAAGCACCAATAAAAAAATATTTCATAAGGGTAGAATTTAAAATATTAATACCTATCCACATAGATGGTCTTGATTGGTTATCCACAATCACTTTCTTAGCTCCATACAACTACTTACTCAGTATTTATTACCCTCTTGATATTTCACTTCATGAGGAGTCATGGTATTCAGTGAATCACCATGGCTAGATTGGTTCTGCTTATGAGAATTATTTTTATACCATCATCTTGTCAATGCATATGGTGTTTTTGGCGCATTATATATATCCCCACACCTGACCTTGGAACTTTTCTAAAATAACAATGAAGATGACTCATCTAGTCGTAATTGTTACATTCTCTAGGTGGTGCTGGAAAATCGTTCTTCATGTGATCAAAAGAACCACAATGGAAACATCCTAACATACTCTTTGGTTTAGGAGGAAGATTAATTGATACCCCTGTGTGATTCTGAGTCTTACCACTGCTTTGGAAGTAAGTGACCCTTTGACTTTTATACCCAACATTAGAGTTCCTATGACTTTATATAGGTAACAACATGGTTCCTACACCCATATTACCTGATATATATCTTAATTTCACCATATATCTATTGACTATCTCTATATAATCAATTTTTAAAAGAAATAAAATATTCAATAAAATATTATTATGAAACCCTGATTTAATAACATGTGATTTCAGGGTATCACTTGTAGAAACATTGGGTGAAAAGTGGACTAACATCATAAATTTAAATGAATACTCTATCACTCTAAGGTTATTTTTCTCCAATCTTAAATGATTCATTATTCTTTAAACCATGAAGGTATGAGGATATTATTTCTTGTTAAACAACTTCTAAAAGTCCTCCCATGCATTTCCTTTGTCCAATTTTTCCCAAAATTATAAATCCCACCATTGGTGTGTATGATCCTCTAGCATGTATGTCACCAATATAAATTTCTGCTCAGCTAGTGTTCCATGGAAATTAGAGATTTGATTGATCATATTTAGCAACACCTTTTTTTCCGGTTTTGAGTCACACCAAAATATGGTTGGATCATGCTTTTGGAACTAAATGGAATGATCTAGATTCCTTGGTTCATCCATTCTTTTGCATCTATCAAAAGCTTAAAAAGCTTAGACAATACTCTAAATCAGTTTTTGCTTCACTGGTGGCTCAGGTGAAACCACATTTTCAATAGCTTCTTCTTATTGGGTTTTTTACACATAACAAGTTATATTTTTTATAATGAAAATAAATTCCATTTAATCTCACACTCTAGAATGTAAAGTATTATTAATTTTAAATTTTATAGATCATACATATAATAACAAGGCTTTCCAAAAATCCATAATTTTTAAATTTCGATTATTTGTCTTGTTAATTCTAACGTGATTTTGAAAATAAAACCATCTCCAAAATAGCACTGCTTTACCTTTTCAAAATTTCACATGTGAAAATATTTCCAAAAAATTTCAAAAATCAACCATTTATCACCCAAATCATAAATCATTACTCCAAGAAAAATATTCACTCATACTGGGAAGTCATTTCTATAAATTCATGTCATTATCTTGACATTGGATATACTCATGATAATGAGTTCCCAAATCCTATAAGTATATCAAAACAATATTGTACCCATAAACTTGGGAGGGAGAGGGAATTAATTTAGGGTCAAAATAAGGGGTAATGATTTTTTAAAGGGTTGATTCCAAATAAATCAAGAAAATTCAGATCTAATTTTTAACCTAGCCATATTTAGGAACATTTTTTGGAAAAAATGCACAAAAACATTCTAAAACTACTTTAAACCATCCCAAACATAACCAAAACACTTTATATATTTAAAATACATAAGTAAAGTGTTAATTATCTAATACTGGGGGTGATACAAGGACTATCCATTTAGATAAACTCTCCACATTTCATCGATACACTTCTAGGAGGCTTATTATAAATATAACAAGGGAATTAGTACAACCTGTCCATGCATTATATCTCTAAATAAAATCCCAATTAAATCCATGTTTTTAAACCCAAAGATTAAATTTATTAAAGATAGTTACCCGATAAAATTATTTTCTTTAAAATCCATACATTTCAAATGAGTTATAAATATAATATTATAAAAGAAAAGAAAACTTTCAAAAAATAAATTTATTGATATGACTATGAAACATTCATTTCATGACATAAAATAACATCTTCTTTATCAGGTATTTTGAGAACACCTACACTAACATTGAAAACCATTCACTATCTTAAAATAAAATCACCAATCAAACATTATTATGTTCTTAATTGTTTCCAAAATTATCAATAATTTCACTATAAAACAAAAAATTTCCTTTAAAATCACATTGATTTTAAAAAATATCTATATAAATCCACTTCCATTGGATAAACACTTTCTATGTCCCAAAATGGAATCAACTAATTTTTAAAACATATAACGTAATTAATAAATACACTGAAAATATACCATACCACAGTAGTGTAAAAATTAATGGGTTTTATGAGATCAGTTTCTCAATAAACAAACCAAACTAGTTTTATAACATTAACACTTCATGAAATTCAATTTCATTTCAAAACATTTCACCAATAGTATTTTTTTAAAAGAACAATATTTAAAAAATTCTCCAAAAGAGTTAAAATATTTTACAAAATAGCCACTAAAATATAATTTTAATGACAAGAAATGTAATTGAATTATTTTTAAAATGAACAACTAAAACTAGTTTAGTACCCATACATTTGATAAAAATATATTTTTCCCAAAGCAACTTTTATGACACCAAGAAAAAAAAACAAAACAGAAAATATCAAAAACAATACATTCCAATCATCAAAAAATATCATACAACCCCTCTTTGATATATCTCAATGATGTTTGAATCACTTGAAGAGAATTATGGAAATGAAATATGTATTATTAAGAAATGAATTTGGGATGTAGATCTATGAACCATTTTACTACATGATTTATCAAATTGTATTCCAACGATGCGGTATACTATCGGAGGGTATTATAACCAAAAATAAAAGATTTTAGAGGTTTGATAGTCCATGTGATATAATTTCTCTACTCTATTTATTTATCTAATTAAATATAAAAACTCAAAGAGACCCCTAAAATGAAGGATTCACTCAAATGTGACTAAAATACATTCAAAATAATCCAAACATTCATTCAAATTAGTGACTAAAATCTTATATGCCCAATGAAAATAATGTTTTATAAAAAAGGTGGTGATTATTAACATACTGATTACTTAATTACTCATTTCAAACAATACTAGCCTTAATAATACTAAGATTAATCCAAATAAAATGAGGTCTCTCTATTAACATTTTCTAATGAACCGACCATGTATACCCAAGAAACTATTCCGGAGTTAGTGTGCTATTAGTCCAAAATCATATTATTGACTTCCCCAAGATAGAAAATAGTTTGATGGAATCATTAAAACCCAATTTTTAATGATTTAACCATGAAATAACTATTAATAAACAATATAATCTACCAATAATCCTACATGGTATTCCCATACATCAAAATACCATGAATATGAAATAAATTAATATATAAAATAAACAATTTAACATCAAATAAGAATAAAATCCACAAAAAATAGAGATAATCAATATAAAATCCCCAATTAAATATCAAAGTATAAATTCATCACGGTTTTCAAATAATGAATGTAATGAGTATAAATGAAATAGGTATACAATGTGATTGATACATAAATATCCCTAAAAAGAGCCAGAACACGAACAATAGAAAAACACCTCTATGAAACCTATGGTCTCTAATTGAATCCCAACACATCCATCAAGAGACCAAAAGAATAATAAATAACACCAAATAAATAATTATCATCAAAAAATAAACATAATTTTTATATGCACATGTAAGATTATATGTTGGGTGTGAGCTAATCATACCAAGTAGGATTTCAACAAGGAGGCCATGAAATTACGTTTTTAAAACATTTCATAAATCTTGTTTGAAATACAAATTAAAAGCAGGTTTTTACATATGATAACTTTTAAATAAATCCAACTATTTTTCTTTTATCCAAAAAGAAAAAGTACACTTTTTTCATGTAAATCAAATTTCTTCTTCACTTAGTAGATTCAACACATTAAAACCATTAAATGAGGACTTTTGATTTTTAAAAATAGAATAATTTTTTTCCTCATTCCCAAAAACGTTCTCAAAATCCTAAGTATTGAGAATCCATTTTCCTTAATAATCAATCATTAAAATCCATATTTGGAAACCAATTAAAATTTAAAAATAACCATTAAATAATGATAATAAAACTCATGCACGCCCTATAATAACATGGAAACATAAAACATAATATAAACCACACCCAAATAATTAATGACACTGAATTAAAGAGTAATGTTAAACTATAATGTGTGTAGTTGTAATCCCTTTTATTGGATCATCAAGAACATAAGTGACCTGGACAAATCACTAGGTACAAAGGTGAAATGAAATAAAAAATAATAGAACATAATCAACTATCTTTCTTGTAGAGACCTGAATCTTGACGTACATGGACATTACATTACTTTTGCAGAATACTTATTACATATTAAAAACAGACACCAAAGGACCGTAATAGTTTAGTGCCTTTGGAAACTTGGAACATAATCTTCTAATATTGGTGAAAAATCCTCAACATCTCCCATAATGATCATCCCATTTTTCTTACCTAAAACCTTTCCTTATATCCTGGGGAAAAGAAAACATAAAAAGGGTGAGCTCAAATGCTCAGTAAGGGTAAGCATGGATAAAATAAAACAAATCATATAAATTTGAACTAAAAAACATGAACATAAGGTTTAAACATAAAAAGCTTGAGCAATGACATAAAACATGGAAGTACGTAAGGCATAGATCATAAAGGAACATCAATCATGATAAAATAGCAAGGGAATAAAACATGTAATTGTGGCAACCATTAAGCACATGATATGATTTCCATAGTATCCAAGGCATTACTACCAAGACCATCTTAGTGGACAAAGTCCCTTTCTGAATCGAGTTCACTCCTCGTTCCAGTCCTGTATTACGGAACCGGTTTAACTTGTTGTTCCAGCCATGTCTATCTCTTGAGATATAAATCTTTACCCAATGCATTGGCAGGAGATATAGGTCCCACCCATCTCATAATGAAATCATTCTTTCGTGTGCCACAAAATCATAAATCATACATCATAGCATAGCCCATGAAATAAAATGGGATTCTTAAACATCATGCCATCATAACATAATCCATAAACAATTGATATCATTTAATCATAAGAAAATTGAAACCATATAAATCATAGAGACTTTTTACTTGAAACATACACATATGAAATAATTTCATCTTAGATGGAAAATAGTTTTGACAAAACACTTGAAATGAATTCTTGAGGAAAATATCCTTTCTTCATTAAAATAATTTTCTTTTCAAAAAATTACATGAAATTTTAAAAGATAAGGGTTTTGTTGAAAATAATCATTTAATCTTGTAGAAGAAGCTTCTTGAAAATGAGGCGTTATGAAACCGTAAAAAACCGTTCACGCCGTATAAGTTTAAAATAACATTCTCCTCATACTTTTGTCCTAAAAGTCAAAAAATACCTTATATGGTAACCAAAGAAAAGATTCCATTCATAAAATGTGGTAAAAAGTCAATAAAGGGTAAAAATGACTTTAAAAAACCATGGAAGAATGGTAAAAATTTTATGAAAGAATTTTTATAAAACATGTTCATGGATGATAAATGTAACCCCAGTAAATACTTACGTATAAACAAACTCGGATAAAAATGAGATTCAAAATTTATCCCTTACCTTAGGTTCGATATGCTTTGTATCTTGAAACCCATGTATAATGATTTAAATAATGTTATTTACGTATTAAAGAATCATATTCATTGTTATTATATCATATATTGTTAACTTATGACTTTATATTACCCGTTCTTTTGTAAATTCATGTTAAAGTAGCGTTTTAGGTAAAATCGTCTCATTTTTCATTCGTGTTTTAACTTGTAATTATTAATATGATTACTTAGATCATGATTACTTATATCCAGAATGTAAAACATGATTTATATATAATATATATTCAGAATATACATATATATAATATATCGATAAATGGAAAGAAATACACCGTTCATGGAGACGGTAGGTCGTACGTACGCATGAATGCTGTTTTCGTTTCCTTATTGAATTGAGTGGAATTTGGTAGATGATATACATATATATATATACATAAATCCAGTATCATTATTATGTCATATATATCATGATTACTTATTATATATACTTTATAATTATTCATGAATGAATAATCATTGAGAATGAATCTCATCGCGTCGTGGAGACGGTAGTCCGTACGTACGCACGATCGATGATATCATTCCGATGAACGTGGAATTATATTCAAGTGTATGTATAATATTTAAAAATGAATATAACTTTACAGTAATCATATATAGTCATTATTTACACCATTATACCCATCCAAGTAAGGTGGTGGTGGAAAATAGATTACACCACGGCGTGGAGACGGTATTCCGTACGTACGCACGCGCGGTGATTTCATTTTCCGTAGGATGGATAAATTGTGAAATTGGGTTGTTTCATACATATAATAACATATCAGTATATGAGTGATACTGATGTTATTACTTCATAATCAAACAACTAAATAAGAAGAAGTGGAAGAAGAAATAAAGTTGAAATAATCGGTAACGATCATTACCTCTTCTTTGAAGCGCCTCTTTGAGACCTCCTCTTAGGGCACTACAATTGGTCTTTGAAGAAGACCAGGACCTCTAGGATGTTCATAGGGAAGTTTAGAAGATAATTTGGTAGGGTTTTTCCGAGGTTGGAGGCTCAAATTGGTGTGAGGAAGAGAGGGAGGAGGTGCCCTTTTATAAGGGAGGAGAGGGGCACCTTTGGAATTCTAAAAATATTAATTTATAATAAATTTAACCCCACTTAAAAACCTCCAAAAATGACTCATATTCGAATATAAGACGATATAGGGTTGTAATCTCATCAAAAAATAAAATTTAGACATGTTAGGAAATTATTTTAAACATTATCAACTTGATTTATACTTACTTAATCAATTTAATTTTATTTTTGCTAATAAAATTCTAAATTTTAAATTATAAGAAAAAATTACTTATTTGTTGTGATTTGTCCATAATTGGATACTTTATAACATTTTAGACCATATAAATTTAAATTTGTAATTTTTAATTATTTTTGTGATTTTTAAACAATTTTATAATATGTTATTTTTATAAAATAACAATTGTGTTAATTTTGACACTATTCATTTATATGAATTTAAATAAAATATATACATAAGATATGTTCAAAATAAAATCATTAATAGATTCATAAAAGGCCATATGTATCTAGAAAATTAGTGGAGCACATTAAATAGCTCATATATATTTATTTTATTTTTCTTAAAACCATTTCTTTGGTTTATCTCTTAATAAAATAATTACTACAGCATTTTTGTATAATTATTTAATATACATATTTGTTGCATAAAAATTAAAAATAAAATCCTATGATAAAGATAAATCTATTAACTTTCACAATAATACTT
Source organism: Viscum album (assembly GCA_963277665.1). Taxonomy (NCBI): domain Eukaryota; kingdom Viridiplantae; phylum Streptophyta; class Magnoliopsida; order Santalales; family Viscaceae; genus Viscum; species Viscum album. The sequence continues at coordinate 482,513,657 of OY728162.1, forward strand.
TTACTCGAATTTATCATCTTAAAATAACAATAGTTAAATTTTTATATTTATTAAATTATTAAGGTGACAACTTTGGCATCATTTAAAATAAAATAATATAAGTGTCATAATCACCTTAATAAGGATCCAAATGGTCAAAAATTCGGCCAGTTGATGATTAGGGTTTATATATAAACTAATAATAAGTTTTTTGAAGATTTATGGGCCTTTTGATATGTATTAATATTTCAATAAAAACTATATTATTGATTTTTCACTATATAAATAATTTCTGCATCATTAATATATAAGATAATAATGTAATTAAATAACTCTTAAAAATTTAAATTAAATTACCATGACAGAGAAAAACATTTTATATTTCAAATGAGAATTTATAACCGAATATATATTCTGTATAAACTTATATTAAAAATACTTTAATTATTAAAGTTGAGTGAGACATATTTCACTTTCCTTTAAATAAAATAAACTAAAGGTCATAATAACCTCCAAGTGGGTTCTAATGGATTACATTTCGACCCAAATACGACTTAAGACAAATTATAATCATCCCATTGTATTAAGACAAGTATTAGGATAATTTTATAATATTATATTTACCCTTAATTACCCAATTTACCTTTTACTATGGTAAATAAAATTTACCGTTGTTACTATTCATAAAGCCCAAAAATAAAAAGTAGTCTATTAATATAATTTGGACCCACTAATTCCATATATGGAATCCATTTTTCCAAATTAAATACACAGAAGTTGCAGAAATTAAATTAAAATTAATCCCGTTGTCAAAAAAACGGGTTTTTTTTAAAACATTGCAAAAGATTGAATTTATTTAACCTACGAATTCAACGTAAAATCAAGGCTAATGACATAAATTATATTAAATGGTAAAAATATATTATATGTATACTTTAAAACCATTCATTATTATTATTTAACCACATATGTTATTACGATTAAAAAAAATTAATTAAAATATACCGTGTTTTTACTATTCATTAAAATATGAAAGTTATGAGAATAATATAAAAAATTTATCCAAGGTAAAATTTTATATCCTGATTCCAAATAGTATTTTTATTTTGTAAAATTGAACTTATAAACATGTAAAAAACTAGATTTAAAGTGGGTGCGCCATCAAAAGGCGGCAAAACTGCATTTTTTTAAAAAATACTTATTTTACCCGAAAAATTTATTTTGTTCTTATACTATGTTCTAGAAAATGTGTAAGATGAATAATAATGTTATAAAATTCAAAATTTAGTTAATAAAATTCATAACGGCTAGTTTATAATAATATTATAATAATATATCACTGTTTAGTAAAACCCGGTATTGCGTACAACACACGCTATCGAGGAAGGTCGCGATTGCGTGTAATGCAAGCCAAGTCAGGGTTGCATGTTTTGAAAGAATCCTTCATTGTTTCATATAACATAATCCAACTATATTTCATTTATACATTGAATATATATATATATATACACACATTCAACGTTGCGTAGAATGACTACTATAAAATGAACATGAAATTGTGTGTAACACGATCCAAGAATAGTGTTGCGTATACTGCAAGCTAATACGGTGTTGTGTATAGTACAAGATAAACTTGGTGTGTTGTATAATAGAAGACATCCATGAAAGTAAAATAATATTTTTCATAAAATCTATGGGTGTTACATTCTACCCCCCTTAAAATGAATTTCACCCTCGAAATTCGTCGGGGTTATAAATAATTTACTATTCATAGAAACCCACATTATAAAAAGGAATACTAAAACATAATTTTAAAAACTAAAGTTTGAAATGGAATGATTACCCAAAGTAACTCATCATTGGGTTTCCATATATGAGAACATAGGTGAAAATATGGATATGGAAGAATAATATAACCATCATGTTCTGGTGGAGAGTGGTATAGGACATGGCTATGAAAAAACCAACAATCCCAAAACCATAAATTTGTGATGATCTAGGGTACCATCTGATTCATCTGATATAAGGGAACTAGTACAACATTTTTGGTTTTCAATATCATTTCCCTAAAGTTGAAGAATTTGAATTAGAATAAATACTTACTTTATTTTGGTACAATCTCACTGTTGTTCATGCCTTGAACAATTTCTACTTCATCTCTTAAAGAAATGAAGTTGAATTTGTCATCCGTGAAGTGTTAGCAGATCATGTGATAGAATGACGGGTCATTCCATCTATCTCAAACAAAAGGTTAGCAAAAGTTATTAAATATACATAAGTCGATCTATAGTGAGATTAATCATATATGTTTCCTAAAATGGACTTATACATCATATATCATACTGCTTAATATAATAAAACTGGTTTCTACTAACCAAGGACTTCATGTAGGCCAGTGGTATGCGATAAAGGCCAGTCGTACTTCGGTTGTGGGTTCGATTCCCATATCCTTGTCCAACGCGATGGGTTGTCGCCCGTCCTACAGGTTGTCCTTTTTCTAAAACTACATTACTATAACATCCCATCAATAATATCGAAAAAAAGTTCTATCCTTAAACAATACTAACTTATTTCCAACATAATCCATTCCAATCTTTAGGCTTATCTAAAATACTTCGGTCCAAGCTCATAGTATAAAGAAAATTATTACTTGAAATGTCACATAACAGTCACATGAATGCCATCATTTATCCCCCATATATCATAAGATATATCTTGTTGGTCAAATTACAAACATGTGAATAACTTAATCATGTATTCTCTTGAAAAATGAATACCCATTTAATCATAGTGAAAACATGAATTCTGTCAAAAGTTAACTCTTTCCACATACCAAAATCCCAAAATTTCTATATAATAAAACCATAATATCACTTAGTCCTTATATCAGTCATGAGCTCATGAATACAATAAAACATCTCATTATCTTCTTATCCCTTCATTATGTGCATATCATCTACTTTCCAAAAATACTGGTACCATTCATCACACACTTTAAAAACATAAGTAAATACAACAGTGTAACAATCCTTAGATGTCTCTTTATTCCATAGTACCATGACATTACTTATACAAAATTACACTTGATAAACATGTAATCATTCCACTACCTTCTTAAACCATTGACCGAGATTCAACAAATCTTTCATCTCACATATCATTTGTAGTCTCCTCATCATCATCAATATAAATATTACCCATATGACCATACTGATTCTCTTCATGAGACTTTCCCTTAGGGAATTGGTTTGCATAATGCCCGTACATTCCACATTTAAAACATTTAACCATTGTTGATGTCGTAGCAATACCATTATCCTCATCTATGGTGTTAACTGATCCTTTTCCCTTGCACTTACTGGCTTTATGTCCTTCTTTTACACACCCAAAGCATCTTCCAGTTCCTTTGAAACATTCTCCTTGATTCCTCTTCCCACATGATTTACATAGGGGAAATTGAACTTTCTTTCCTCTATGATCATCATGAAACTCCATCTTTCTCTTATTAGCCGATTCAGGAAATGTACAAAATTTGAGTTTATTGATAATATTTTGAGATTGTTGATTCAGCATAATAATGATGTTTGGACTTCCAAATCTAGTTTCATTTGGTTTCTCATGAAGAATATCATTCCATTGTCCGTTATATCCTCCATTATCATGAATCTTTCTGTTTCCAGCCATTTTCTAAAACCCAAAAAGAATAGTGTGAGAGGAAAAAATCATGTTATGGAGAAAAACATAGTAAAGGGGGAGTACCCTCAATATCTAACATCTTAGGTTAAATTCTATGATCATTACCGTAGTTCTAGGACTATATCCTATATGTATACTTATCCTTAGGGATATCCCAGGACATACCTTAGAAATATCTCTAGGGATCTCACTAACGTTTTCGCATCCTAGTTTCCAAAGGTTGACTAAACCTTTCCTATGATACCAACTCTAGAGACCCGAATCTTGACGTACATGAACATTACATTAATTTTGTGGAAAACTTAATACATAACAAAAACATACACACAAGGACCGTAATAGTTTAGTGTCTTTGGAAACTTGGAACATAATCATCTAATCATGGTAAATGATCTTCAACATCTCCCATAAAGATCTTCCCCTTTTTTTCTTACCTAAAACCTTTCTCTATATCCTAGGGAAAAGAAAACATAAAAAGGGTGAGCTCAAATGCTCAGTAAGGGTAAGCATGGATAAAATAAAACATACCATATACATTTGAACTTAAAAACATGAACATAATGTTTAAACATCAAAAGCATGAGAAATGACACAAAACATGGTAGTATGTAAGGCATAGATCATAAAGAAACATTAATAATGATAAAATATCATGGGAATAAAACATGTAGTTGTGGCAACCATTAAGCACATGATATGATTTCCATAGTAGCCAAGGCATTGCTGCCAAGACCATCTTAGTGGATAAAGTCCCTTTCTGAATCGAGTTCACTCCTCATTCCAGTCCTATATTACTGTACCGGTTTAACTTGTCGTTCCATCCATGTCTATCTCATTATATATAAATCTTTACCCAAAGCATTGGAGGGATATATAGGTCCCACCCATCTCATAATGAAATCATTCTTTCATGTGCCACAAAATCATAAATCATACATCATAGCATAGCCCATGAAATAAAATGGGATTCTTAAACATCATGCCATCATAACATAATCCATAAACAATTGATATCATTTCATCATAAGAAAATTGGAACCATTTAAATCATAGAGACATTTTACTTGAAACATAAACATATGAAATAATGTCACCTTAGATGGAAAATATTTTTGACAAAACACTTGAAATGAATTCTTGAGGAAAATATCCTTTCTTATTTAAAATCATTTTCTTTTCAAAAAATTCCATGAAATTTTAAAAGATAAGGGTTTTGATGAAAATAATCATTCAATCTTGTAGAGAAAGCTTCTTGAAAATGAGGCGTTATGAAACCGTAAAAATCCGTTCACGCCGTATAAGTTAAAAGTAATATTCTCCTCGTACTTTTGTCCGAAAATTCAAAAAGTACCTTATATGGTAACCAAAGGAAATATTCCATTCATACAATATGGTAAAAAGTAAATAAAGGGTAAAAATGACTTTAAACATCCATGTAATAATGGTAAAAATTTTATGAATTCATTTTTGAAAAACATGGTCATGGATGATAAACGTAACCCCAGTAAATACTTACGTATAAACAATCTCGGATAAAAATGAGATTCAAAATTTATCCCTTAGCTTAGGTCTGATATGGTTCGTATCTTAAAACCCCTATATAATGATTTAAGTAATGTTATTTACTTATTACAGAATCTTATTCATTGTTATTATATCATGTATTGTTCACTTATGACTTTATATTACCCGTTCTTTTGTAAATTCATGTTAAAGTACCATTTTGGGTAATAATCGTCTCATTTGTCGTTCGTGTTTTAACTTGTAATTATTCATATGATTACTTAGATCATGATTACTTATATCCAGAATTTAAAACATGATTTATATATAATATATATTAAGAATATACATATATATAATATATCGATAAATAGAAAGAAATACACCGTTCATTGGAGACGGTAGGCCGTACATACGCATGAACGCTGTTTTCGTTTCCTTATTGAATTGAATAGAATTATGTAGATAACATACATATATATATACATAAATCCAGTATCATTATTATGTCATATATTTCATGATTACTTATTATATATACTTTATAATTATTCATGAATGGTTAATCATTGAGAATGAATCTCATCGCGTCGTGGACACGGTAGTCCGTACGTACGCACGATCGATGATATCATTCCCATGAATGTGGAATTATATTCAACTGTATGTATAATATTTAAGAATAAATATAACTTTAAAATAATCCTATATAGTCATTATTTACACCATTATACCTATCCATGTAAGGTGGTGGTGGAAAATAGATTACACAACGGCGTGGAGACGGTATTCCGTACGTACGCTCGCGCGGTGATTTTGTTTTTCATAGGATGGATAAATTGTGAAATAGGGTTGTTTCATACTTATAATAACATATCATTATATGAGTGATACTTATGTTATTACTTCATAATGAAACAACTAAATAATAATAAGTGGAAGAAGAAATAAAGTTGAAAGAATCGGTAACGAACATTACCTCTTCTTTGAAGCGCCTCTTTGAGACCTCCTCTTTGGGCACTACAATTGGTATTTGAAGAATACCAGGGCCTCTAGGATGTTTCTAGTGAAGTGTAGAAGAGAATTTGGCAGGTTTTGGCCGAGCTGGAAGGCTCAAATTGGTGTGAGGAAGAGAGGGAGGATGTGCCCTTTTATAAGGGAGGAGAGGGGCACCTTTGGAATTCTAACAATATTAATTTATAATAAATCTAACCCCTATTAAAAACCACCAAAAATGACTCATATTCGAATATAAGACGATATAGGGTTGTAATATCATCAACAAATAAAATTTAGACATGTTAGGAAATTATTTTAAACATTATCAACTTGATTTATCCTTACTTAATCAATTTAATTTTATTTGTGCTAATAAAATTCTAAATTTTAAATTATAACAAAAAATTACTTATTTGTTGTGATTTATCCATAATTGGATAATTTATAACATTTTAGACCATATAAATTTAAATTTATAATTTTTAAATATTTTTTTGATTTTTAAAGAATTTTATGATATGTTATTTTTATAAAATAACAATAGTGTCAATTTTGACACTATTAATTTATATGAATTTAAATAAACTATATACAGAAGATATGTTCAAACTAAAAGCTTTAATAGATTCATAAAAGGAAATATGTATCTAGAAAATTAGTGGAGAACATTAAATAGTTCATATAATATTTATTTTATTTTTATTAAAACCATTTTTTTGGTTTATCTCTTAATAAAATAATTAATACAACATTTTTGTATAACTATTTAATATACTTATTTGTTGCATAAAAATTAAAAAAAATCCTATGATGAATATAAATCTATTACCTTTCACAATAATACTTTTTCTTGAATTTATCATCTTAAAATAACTATAGTAAAATTGTTATATTTATTAAATTATGAAGGTGACAACTTTGGCATCATTTAAAATAAAATAATATAAGTGTCATAATCACCTTAATAAGGATCCAAATGGTCAACAATTCGTCCAGTGGATTATTAGGGTTTATATATACACTAATAATATGTTTTTTTCAGATTTTTGGGCGTTTTGATATGTATTAATATTTCAATAAAAACCATATTATTGATTTTTCACTAAATAAATAATTTCTGCATCATTAATATATAAGATAATAAAGTAATTAAATAACTCTTAGAAATTACAAATAAATTACCATGACAGAGAAAAACATTTTATATTTCAAATTAGTATTTATAACCGAATTTATATTCTGTATAAACTTATATTAAAAATACTTTAATTATTAAAGTTGAGTGAGACATATTTCACTTTCCTTTAAATAAAATAATCTAAAGGTATTAATCACCTCCAAGTGGGTTCTAATGGATTCTATTTCGAACCAAATATGACTTAGGACAACTAATAATCATCCTATTGTTTTAAGACAAGTATTACTATAATTTTATAATAATATATTTAACCTTAATTACCCAATTTACCTTTTACTATGGTAAATAAAATTTACCGTTGTTACTATTCATAAAGCCCAAAAATAAAAAGTAGTCTATTAATATAATTTGGACCCACTGATTCCAAATATGGAATCCATTTTTCCATATTCAATACACAGAAGTTGCAGAAATTAAATTAAAATTAATCCCATTGTCGAAAGAAAACGGGTTTTTGATTAAAACATTGCAAAAGATTGAATTTATTTAACCTACGAATTCAACGTAAAATCCAGGCTAATGACATACATTATATTAAATGTTAAAAATATATTCTATTTATACTTTAAAATCGTTCAATATTATTATTTAACCACATATTTTATTATGATGAAAAAAGTTGTTTTTAATTAAAATATAGCGTGTTTTTACTATTCATTAAAATATGAAAGTTATCAGAATAATATGAAAAATTTATCCAAGGTAAAATTTTATATCCTGATTCCAAATAATAATTTTATTTTGTAAAATTGAACTTATAAAAATGTCAAAAACTATATTTAAAGTGGGTGTGCCATCAAAAGGCGGCAAAACTGTATTTTTTGAAAAATACTTATTTTACCCGAAAAATTTATTTTGTTCTTATAATATGTTCTAGAAAATGTGTAAGATGAATAACAATGTTATAAAATTCAAATTTTAGTTAATACTATTCATAACGGCTAGTTCTTAATATTATTATAATAATATATCGTTGTTTAGTAAAACCTGGTATTGCGTACAACACATGCTATCGAGGAAGGTCGTGATTGCGTGTTATGCAAGCCAAGTCTGGGTTGCGTGTTGTGAAAGAATCCTTCGTTGTTTCATATAACAGAATCCAACCATATTTTATTTATACATTTAATATATATATATATATATACACACACACTCAACATTGCGTAGAATGACTATTATAAAACGAACATGAAATTGTGTGTAACACGATCCAAGAATAGTGTTGCCTATATTGCAAGCTAATACGGTGTTGTGTATAGTACAAGATAAACTTGGTGTGTTTTATAATAGAAGAAATCAATTAAAGTAAAATAATATTTTTCATAAAATCTTGGGGTGTTACAATCACAATATCAATTACCAATAAGTATCAAAAGAAGTGTGATAATCATAGAGAAGATAAAAGAGCAAGATGGGAATATATAAAAAATTCTGGATGTATCTCATATACAATAATGAACATGTCATGAGTCTAAAAAATAGCCAAAATAGGTACATAGTATTAAAGTATAAAACATGACCCAAAATACCTAAAAGACCAAAATTTATATCTCTAAATAGAATCATGATCCTCAGCTTGGTCATGTGCTCCCATTATCCTAATCCTGTTACAAAATCAAGCATCGAATTGTGTGTGTTTTCCCCAATCACTACATGTGGCAAAATAGATTGTTTAGCCACCAAAAAGTATCCCAAAACGGATGTGAGAAATATCCATGTAGGTAACTATCCAAATATCTATACAATTATTGGTTGCGGGATATAATAATCTAAGAAGTGTGTTGGTAAGCAGATAAATAATAAAGAGATGTAAAGATGCCCATGGCATGTAACTACTAAATGAATAACACTAAAATAGCCACTCAAGGATCCATGAAAAATACAGTCAAGCTCCTCTAAGATGTAAATAATATAAAATTAATAAAAAACTAGTATGAGATTTTCATTCATCCACACATGTCATGTCAAACACAGCCTTTCTATACAACCCAAAGTGTCAAACAATCCATGACTAAGTCCTTCAACCAACCATCTCATAATTCTAATAGTTGAGCCGAATAGTCATGTATTAGAAAATTAAGGGTTTGATCCAATTTTTAGAAGCCCAAGGCATTCTCATTGAGTCCCATTATCATCATGATGGAAACTCAATTAGGCACTATTTGGTTTCCTAGGAGTATGTCATACCAATTGGTCATATGTGAGCCCAATAAACCCAGATCAAAGCGGTAGAAAGTCCCAAGGCTTCCCATGGAATCAAGAACCAATGATCATACTCTATCCAAGGCATCCTCTGCCAATTCAATATCTAAGGACTAATGTAAAGGGTAACTAAATGGAATCAAGATCCCTAGTATACCGACTGAGGCATCCACCACCATTTCAAATACATATTTTCTCATTCTTTAATCAAATCCATTTACCATTCCATACCATGAGTATGCCCACTCATATAGCCATTTCACATTCAATTACACTGCATGAGTATGTGACTCACATATCACAATTCACATTCAAGATAAATAATAAGTATAGCCACTCATTTAACAAATCCATTTACAAATTAACCATTTAAAAATTAAACATTAACATGTTATCACTTGGTAAAGGAGGAAACCCATCTCATAAACATCTCATCGAATTAAATTCATTTATTAATGGGATTCCTCTATCTTGGAAAGCATCGGCTCATCTAATGAGTGGTTTAACATGGATTAGACAAGATGAGTTTATAATTCACATCCCATGGGAGGCCATGGTTGGGGAAATAACCTCTAATTAAACACCAAGCAACCTAAGTGAATCCCTAAAAGTTACAATTCCATTTAATTTAATTAATAAAATTTGTTTTAGGGCCACTATGTAAATTTCAGCAGGTGAAATAATGAACAGTTAACAAATAAAGCACTAAAACTCCAGAAAAATATATATAACACCTATCGGGGCTCATTAGTAGAGTCCTCATTTAGTATCAGCTACTGAATTGACTGAGATCAGAAGAAAAATAAATAATTGATGAAGAATCTGAAAAAATGTAAAATCTACTAGCACCAAAATAGTATCATCAATGGGAGGATGAAGGGAAAATGGATAAAAAGGTATTGAGTACTCACTAATACAGATCGAACGAGATGAGCGGCACTTGAATCAGATATTGGATGGGGGAGTAACCTCAAATCGAATAGTTTTCACTATGGGGAGTTCTCCAAATAATGTTTTTGTACAGTGGAGTAAATGTGTGAATTTAGGTTTAAAAATAAAATAACTAGATTTGTAAATATAAAATATTCCCTAATTAAAGAGGTTTCATAGCATGAGTGCATAGTTAGTTGTAGGAGAGGGGACCAACATGGATTCCTCCCACAGTTTGATTAATTATGTAGAAACCATAAAAAACTCATTTTTAAAAATTTCACATCAATCCTCACATGCATGCGCCTCCCCTCACATGGTTTCGTCAAACCGTGTGGGTGCCTACTACTCTCCACCCAAGCCTCACACAATTTATCAGACCATGCGGCCTGAATAGCACGGTTTTCACTAACTGTGAATTAGGAATATTTTACCCTTAAACATGGGTTCTAGGGTCTAAACAAGCCCCAGACACCCCAAAACACCCAAGATCAAATTGGTTACACAAACTATACTATATTTAAACATTTAAAACAAAAGAAAAACAATATGTACCTCGTATTAAGACTTGGGTTCTTAAAATATAGAAATTTCTTATTTCATCAAGATAAAGGTTATCTAAATATTTTATGATCAATATACACTATATATTTCTAGTTAAAAATTGGCCTCTGATATTTAGGTGATTTCACTATCTCCCCCATTTTAGTATCATGAAGTGGATAGTTATTATTATAGGTATTATTTATCTCGAACCACAAGATTGAAATTTATCTCCTTACAACAAGATGTATCCTCATTCTATGTTATATGTATCGTAGTGAAAAATATAACTACAAATAATTTCATCTTTATTGTTGATGGTTTGGGGGGGTTGAATTTCTAAATCTGTAGTTGGGGTACTTTTGTGAATTATGATATTTATTGGAATCCTAGGAGGTAGAACATATCAATGAGATGTTTTAGATGTTTATCAAGGCTCTATAGGTGTAATGGGTCTTCAGTTGAGAATTAGTGTATGTTTAGGTGGCCTTGAAAAAAAAATATGTACCTGGAAGAAGTCACATCATGACGTTTTGGTCATGCCACAATGGGCTGTTGTAAGGGTTTCATTGCACCTTGACCAAGGGATTCAAAGTGTGGTGAGTTTTTTTTAAATGTTAGTAACTTTATAAAATTGTCAATTTGTGATGTTTTTAATACCATAGTAAAAGTGAGAGTTAGAAAATGAATAAATTGTACTACCCCTGTAAATATAGAGAACCATTATTTTTGGGATACTTACTAATTAAAACAATATAGTTGAGAATACTTGTCCCAGATTATTATTAGAATGGGTGACCTCTTGGTATGTTTTTTTTGGTTTAGTTAAGTAGGTAAAACACACTAAAAAACATGTGTTGACCTATAGGGACTACCATTATTCCGATATGTGACCCAATGGGTAATTCTATGTGGTGAACTGGGAGGGAAACCAAGGTATTATAGAAGACATGTGGTATCAATTCACTATATTCAAGGCCCAAGTAGGTCAAGTAATGAAAAATGGTATCAGAGTCAATACCTAGTCAAATGCTCAAAGGTATTATCTAGATTTGAGGTATGGGCTTCAAAATGATAGTTTTGAGCTTTAAAGGTGAAAGACTATACCACCCATAGAAAGGTGATATTGTTAAAATGACTAAATGTTAATACCCATGCCAATAAAGTGAACCTTTCTTTTAGAGGTAATACCTAGTTAAAACACCATAGTTAAGTGTACTTGCTATTCATTAGTGTCTGGATAGGTGACCTCCTAGGAAGTTTCTAAGGGTTTGTGTGAGGGAAAAAAGTGCTCTAAAAAACGTGAGTTGGTGTATGGGTTTAGTCATTATTCTAATACATAACCCCTTTGGGTAATAGCTTGTGGTGTGCTGGGAAGGCATATATGTTACTTTATAAGACCCATTGGGTCAGATGACTGGGTTCAGGGCCTGGGGTAGCTATGTCGTGACACTTATTAAATAACTAATTGGTGAGAGGATTTCTAAAATTAACACATTACTTAGTGAAATCTGTATATTGGAAAACTAATGGATATGATGAATTTAAAACGGGTTATAATTTTAGAAATATTACATTTAATATAATTTCTTATTAAATGTATATAGAAAATGATACTGATCTCATAAAAGCTTTTGGAATAGATAAAATGCAGCATTATTTTCAAACATAACATTGAAATAAATCCCTTGGAAAGGGGATGTTTAATGTATGAAACTTCATAGAATTTTATAAAAATTACGAATTATTCTTATACAGGAAGAAAAATTATATGTGTTAGAGTAACACCTTACTAATTAACCCACTTTTTAAGTATTTTATTGAGTGAATCAATATTCTTATGTAAATCATAGAATAATTAACTAAATAATTCATTTAGTTATTTATTTGGTTAAGGAAATAATTATTTTTTCATTATTGGTTTTATTTTGAAAATTTAAATGTATTTAATAATTTTTTTTCTCTATTTCATTAATATTTTTTGGATAAATGAACTAGGCATGTGAAGTTTAGGTTCTGATGTTCTATTATTAGTATAGTTTCGTAAAATGTCGAACTAGAATAATTTAATCAAAAAGTACAAAAAATTATCTTCAAGTATACATAAAATGTCATTGAAACCTAAATATGGTGTTAGAAAGGACATTGATTCTATGTGATGGAATCATTTTGTAAACCTGATGATGTTCATAATATCCCAGAATGTCCATTTCTGGTATCAATGTTAAAGAAAACAACTATTCTCTTTGAAGTGAATGAGATACCAAGTGTATACTTTAAGAATTTTGGGATCACACGAAAGTTCAAAATAAAGGTAATACATAATAGATCTTTTAGTATTTTTCAAATAATAAAGAAAATGGTTTCTAAGTCGCTGATTTAAAAGTAAAGTAATATATCGATATCAGATAGATCTTAGAGAAGGATGTGTAGAGTCAACTTATTTACCTTATATGATGAGAGAATTTTTTTTAAACAAATATTTACAATAATCAATATTATATATTAAAAAATATTTATGATTCATCATATTCAATAAAATACATAGGAATTTATGGTCCCTAAAGGGTCTAAGAGTGAGGTATAGCCAAAAAGGGTGTAACACCCAAATATTTTTTTCTAAATGAAACACTATGTGCTTAAATGAACCACTAAAAACTATATTAATTTTATAACCTAGAAGTTAAACTTAATTTTTTCACTTCTATGATTTGAATTTTAAAAAACGGACAATCACAGTTGCGATCAGTAAGTTATTTTGAGTTTGATAGTACAAACTTAACTTTTTTGAATAGTAAACTACCCTTATGAATAGTAGCCTACCCTTATGAATAGTTATATGAAAAAATGAATAGTAACCTCACCAATAAATGTATTTATAATAATTTATGAGAGCTGGATTAATTTTTTAATTTATTATAAGATGAGTTATATTTTTAAAATTGTTGTTTTTTGAATAAATTATTATTTTATGTAAAAAATTAAATTTTACATATTTAGAAAATTATTTTCAAAAAAATGGAGTTCATTTTTGAATTATAAACGTCAAAAAATGGTCACGGTGAATTTTTTAGATTTATCTTAAGTAAGTGAATTTTTATGATTAAGTTCTGTTTCTTTGGCATTGTTTATGATGAATGGTAGGAACAACATCTCCCCCACAATGCTTTGGTTATGTGTATATTTGAGGTCATTTTTATGGTTACGCAAAGTGTAACTATGATGGTTACACAATAAGGTAGTCATTAGGGTTAAACTGTAAGGTATATGTGAGGGTTACAAATAATAAGGTAGTCGAGAGGGTTACAATATCATCTAAGTAGTTCCCCAAGATACCTTTGTGGTTCTATTTATGTTCTATATGTTTTGTGTAAATCTCGTGGAAATATCATGTTTCACAAAGTATGTATATGATACTTTATGTGTGATAAGTATGTATTTGAAAAAATGATTTCACATGTTTATAATTTTTCATGTGATAACGGTTTATCTATTTTTTTATGAACATTACTGATATTTTTTTGCTCATATCATGTTTTTAAAATGATTTTCAGATGATTCCTTGAATGTTCAAAGGACAATTAAGGTTCTAATGCAGATAAATCTAAATATTTATTTTGTAATTAACATTTTAAACTCAGATATTATATATTTAAGTTGTTCTCTAATTCACCAGAACCTTGAATAGAAATGGTCCTCAATTTTATAATGTACTGTGCATTTTTCTTTTATCCTTTATAAAAAAATACACAACATGATTTAGTACTAAATCAGGAAGTGCGGGTTCTAGGATATATTGTTTTTATTAGAGGAAAGGTCTAAACAACTTTGAAGAATAGACGTTGTTGTTTTTTTAGAAACATTTTGGTCATAGTATTTACTTTTTAACATATCTTTAATTAATTACACATAAGAAAATATTTTTTTTTTAGTTATTAATAGGTAATTTAAGAATTATAAGTACAATAAATGAATTGTGAGGGAACAATTCATTTAAGGGGGGAGAATGTAACATCCTGTTTTTTTAAAGGAGATAGTATGTGATTAAATGATCTAATAAATATGATTTTAATTTTATAACCAAGTAGTTAAACATAATGTTGTCTCTTCTATGATTTGAATTTTTAAAAATAGACACATGCGGTTGGGATCAGTAAGTTATTTTATGTTTGATAGGACAAACATAATTTTTGGTGAATAGTAACCTACCCTTATAAATAGAAACATACCCTTGTGAATATTAATATGAACAAATGAAATGTCACATCACCAATGAATTTTTTCTAATAATTTATAAGACCTTGATTAATTTTTCAAGGTATTATAAAATGTGTTGTAGTTTTAAAATTGTTATTTTTAAAATAAATTAATATTTTATTTAAAAATTTAATTTCACATATTTAGAAAATTATTTTAAAAAAATGTAGTTCTTTTTTGAATTATACATGTCAAAAAATGGTTAGGGTGAATTTTTTGGATTTCACTGAAATACATGGATTTTTTATGAAGATTGAAATTCGGTAAAATAGCGTATATATAAAATATATATTAAATATACAATTCCTACAATCATGGAAGATGTAATCACACTTGGTTAAAACTCACATAGTCTTTTTACTATTTTACGTCACATGAATCAATAATATTCAAGGCCTGGAGAAAAATATAAAACTTATGATTAAAATAATGGAAAACCCCTCAACTCCTGCACAATAAATACCACCCAGCCCCCTATTTCTCTCACACCTATCAAACTTTGAGAATTGTAAAAATTCTACCAAATTTCATTTCCATGGTCCCAACCCACGTCCAAGACCTCTTTATCTCTCCAAAAGGACAAAACTAAAGGCCTTAAGGAGGATCTAAAGGAGAAGAGATCAAGATGTAAGAATCCTCTTTCATTTTCTTGTGTTTTCTTTTCAATTAATTTTCTTATTATATACTCCTTCCCCATTATACAAGAGGCATTAAAGATCCAAAATATTATATATTATTTTTCTATCATGTTTCTGGAAAAAATTAATCATCATTATTCCTCTCCTCTTCCTCTTAGTCGAAAAATAAACACATCGTCTGTGATGTTCTGATTTAAAAAAAATCATGGAATTTGTGTTCTCACTTTCTGTTACTTCCTTCAAAACTAGTTATAAAAAAAATTTAATGGTTGAAAAATATTTTAAAGTTTATTATATATCCTCTTTAATGTTCATTAGCGAACACATATACATAATATTAGGATATATAATCAAACTAGTTCGTGATTATCAAAGAACAACCAAAATGATCTAAACAAATATCACTAATAATTTATCTAATGATTCAGCCTCATACCATATAACCAAAATGATTTATTGAATCATTTAATTTTATAGAAACATATTTATACCATTTAATTCCACTTCTAGAGTTTCTATTCCATTCGCAATGAAATCCTTTACGAACCGACCGTGGAAATCTTGTAAAGAACGACCTGAAACAAATGAGAGAACAAAATATTATTAATTAATTTGAGGAATGATGTTATAAAATGATCATATAAGGTGTTATAAACATCAATAAATTTTTGAAAAAAAATAATAACACTCTTTTATCCATTATAAAATATTTTTAGACACGTTTCATGTAAGACAAACCCGAGGTTAGGGAATTCTTAAACAAAGTATCCATACTTTGGGTTAACCTTCTACTTCATCATTTATATGGTACTAGGATTATTTTTCTAATGAATTGTCATTTATATTTTTTTTATTGTTTTTTAAGTTTTTATACCCAAATTCATTTCATTCTACTAATTTTCTAATCAATTATATGATAATTGTATGGGATGTTTCCTTAAAAATCCTCTTTTAAATTTCTATTTTACAAAATTCATACACAATGTTATTATGAAATAATTATTGTTTTATGATTATGTTCTAGTTCATAAGAACTGTTTTGACGATTTGTGGGAGCTATATCTCCCTCTAATTCATTTGATATGTGTAATTTGTAGGTTATTATTATGGTTACTCCAAGTATAACTTTCATGGTTACATAATAAGGTAGTTGTGATGGTTATATTATAAGGTGGTTGTGAGGGTTACATATCATAAGTTAGCTGAGTGGGTTAAAATATTATGTAATTAATGAATCATGATACCTTTATGGTTATATTTTTGTTCTATATGTTTTGTGGAAATCTCATGGAAATCTCATGTTTCACAAAGTAAGTATATGATACTTTATGGGTGAGAAGTATGTCTTTGAGAAAATGATTTCATATGTCTATACGTATTCAAGTGATAATGGTTTCTATATTTATTTGATGACCCTTACTGAGATTTCTGTTCTTATACCAAGTTTCTAAAATGTTTTTGATAAGATTTCTTAGAAGTTCGAAGGATAGTTAAGGTGCTAAAGCAGATGAATCTAAATAGTTATTTTGTAATTAATTTTGTATACTCTGATTTAATGCATGTATGTTATTCTCTAATTATCCATAACCTATACCTGAAAAGGTCCTATTTTTTATATTTTTATTGTATTTTTATTTTATCCTTTATAAAAAAAATACACAACATGTTTTAGTACTAAATATGGAATTTTCGGTTCAGGGCTTTCCAAATGGGGGTGAATCATGGTGTAAAAGTATTTCCCAAATTTAACACCTTTTCCGTTACATACCATTTACCTATTATATCTTGACCTATTAACCTTAAGGGAAACTTTTTGTTCTCTTTTATTGGAAATTTACTAGATTATAATAAAAATTTATATCTCCTTAAGCAGATATTCATAATGTTTACATAGCCACTCTTTACTGTGAACGTTGAATGTAAATAATACATTATTGGTTTTTAATTGGTTCACAAATTTAGGATAGTCCATGGAGACAATTACTGAATATGTTTCAATCACAAATTCAAAAAAATATCACTTCTTTTCAATGGGTTTAGATTATCCTTATAGGTTTATAGACGACTCATTGATTCCAAAGGGTCACCCCTCAAACTTCTTTCATGTCATCTACTACTCTGGAAAGGATCATCATCTCACAATTTTTGTACTTATAGGTATATCCACTATCATCACTTGTATAGTTTAAATGAATGTGGATTAGCATCACTGAAGTCCTCTGGTTTCTCTTCATAGACCTGTCGTGATCTCTACTTGAATTACTCTATATTCAATTTCTAGGGAATGTCTTGAATTACACTTCTTTGATTCATAGTGGTGATCTATTATCCTCTTCATTTGAGAAATTATTCAATGAGATTTAACTCCTTATTCGTATTCATTATAGTCCTTCTCTCGAGAAACCTTACATAGAGATACAAATGTTCAATATCTTCATATAACCTTATTTCTCATGGGGGTTTCGATCCGCATTCATAAAACAAGTAGATCTTGTAAAATTAAATTTCCACTGATCAATGCCATTATGGGTATTCAAAACATCCCATGACTCCTCCATGATTACCATAACATCCACAGTAAAATATATAACTGAGTTTTGGTCTAAATTATCTCTTCTTTTATAGTGTAAATGATTTCTCAATTAACCAAATATCAAATCAATACAAACTCCCTTAAATTCTGGATTGAATAACAAACTAAATTCAAGGAATGTGATTGTTGTATAAATTATTAATGATTCAACCATAATCTGACTTAGAATCTCCATATTTTGTTTAACTCCATACAGAAATTCCCTCTAAAATTACTTCCTTTCAAACACCATTTCATGTTATGTTCAATCTCTAAGTGAAACTGCATTTAAAACACTTAAATATATGGCATGTTGGATATTTTTTCTTTAAATGTAGAGACCCAAATGTCGCTTCTTTTCTACGTAATAGAAACATCCTCAATGGTTATCTCCATTCCCATTTTTATTTCACCATTACTTAAATGTTTTGATCCTATTCAAAATTCCATATCCTAAGGTGTGGTGAAAAACCACTAGGCATTTTGACTGAAACATGACCACTGATATAATGTGGTACAAATTGGTTGGTCATGTTGTACATATCAATATATAAGTCATCAATATAGTGTATCCACTTAACCATGACCACTGAAACACCCATGGTTTCACTTCATCATTTTTCTTTGGTGAACTATAACTCTTACAAGGGGACGAACACAGTATGGCACCTTCTAGTTTTTCTAGTTTTGGAAACTTTAATATGAAACTCAATGTATTATAGAATGGTCTTGACCTAGAATGTGACATCCTTTCTCTAGTATTCCTTGTTAATAATTCCTAATCTCTCTAAAATGAATTATTAATAAATCTAAACAAACCACATATCTCATATACACACATTATAAAACAAATTCTATTCAATCACATGTACTTTCAATAAATAAAACACAACCCTTTAGGTTATAACAATATCCAACTTTATATTATTTTGACAAGGGAACCATTTATTTAAAAATTTATCTCCCCCTTCCCATCAATAAAATGTAATGCATGAACACCAAGTAGATTTGATATCTATATTCACTACCGATTTGGGTAAACTTGGAATTTATCTCTATTCATGTATAGGTTTCTCCATTTTCATCTCATTATCCCTTTTTCAATAGGGTTAACTCATTCTTGGTGTTTATTTATATCTTTTATCCCCATTAATATGTAAATAGAAACTCCAACTCTTCTAAAATCCACCTCTGTATTTACACACAGGAAGCTTTCCTCATGGTGTTTAAAATCTCCAATTGAGGATACAGAGGGTTTCTTAAACTATTTACATATTCCATTTTCAACACACCATAATTACTTTTACACCATCTTAGTATAGAAATTTCCTTTGAGCCAAATCTCATCACACCTACAAACACCCAATTAATTCATTGAGTGAGACTCCACTGTAGTAGTTAGGATATCGAGAAATCCTCTAAGCATACTGATCTGAAGGCTAGTTTAAGAAACATGAGTCTTTGAATACAACCTTACAGTCTTCCATATTACTCATTAATATCAATTAAATATCAAATAGTGTTTGTTTTTCATTTATCTAAATGAAATCAATGATCTATATCACTTTCTCACAAAAATGTTTATTAATAAATAGTAGATACAATGAGTATGATGATTATACCACTTTTTAAAATTGATACCAATTGTGAATTACACATTGATACTGGTTGAAACCAATGTTTTTAAAATTATTCACAAGATTCATCAATATACAGGTGAGGCTTATAAGTCTTGTATTTTTTATCACCAACTACCCTTGAGTCAAAAATCTTAACACCAATTGTCATGATCAATTCAGGGGTTCTTCTTGTTTAGAGAAATTCATTCATCCTAGTAGATTTTGGTATCATGTACATCATCAAAGCTAATACTAAATTTTAGAAAAACAAATATACGAATATGAAATTAATTCTGGATGTTAACATGTGTTCTTATTATCTGGAGTCCTGATTCCACTTGGTTTATGTCCTGATACCAATTTAAACATAAATTGATATGAATTTATAGATTTTGTATTCAGTAGGATACCAAGGGATGGATAAATTGTAACTATGACACTTCTTCATACAGTAATCAATCCCCTTTTATGTATGGGATTTTAATACGAAAATCCCTATATTTCATGCATGATTAGTCTTAATACCAAGTGATATTTGAAGAAAAACTGGATCCGCAAGTTGTATATAATTTCCAGATTTAATAAATTTTCATTCAGCTCATTCATATGATAATTTACAGAATAATCACCCCATGTTTCATATATCCCCCTTAAGACTATATATATTCAAAAAAATTATAATTTTTTTATATATATAGAGATAGGGGTACCTAAAGGTTTCTCAATTTGTGGAATGGTGCTAGTCATGTTAGACCAACCCATTGTTTTCCAGATTCCCTTTAAACGCTTCCAAATATAGGGATGCAAATTCAATCAAATATTCAAACTCTTCTTCATTACCATCAATATTCATCTTATTTAATTTTTTCCAAAGGTTTATATGTGAGATTTTTCATTATTCCTAGTCTAGGACTTTTCCATTGTTACAGAATCGATGAATGTTAAACAAATTTCTTCAAGTGTTCTCTCTAAAGTGGATATCCTTTCTAGATTCTTCCTCTATAAAATGAGTTTTCTCCTGAGATTTAGATATTTCATTTTAGAGTTTTGTGTGAGACCACTTAGGAATTCCTTGTCGTTTATTTTTATGAGTGTTATCTTAGACTCTTTTTCTTTCTTGGCCTCTTTTTAATCACATGTCCTTCTACCTTTCTCACGATCGGTACAACTCATGGATTATGTTTACAATTTTCTTTCCATACTTCCATGAAATTTGTTATGTGTGAATGGATTTTGTTTCTCAAGACAATATTTTTTGGTTATTATCATTATTATTAAACAATTTGACCTTTTTCCCTAGCTTAACCATCCTTTTCCATGGAAAAAATATTTCTCCATATGTCATAGGAGTGGAGTGTCTCCTTAGGGAATATTTACCCATCCATGCATTCTTCTAATTGAATCACCTAACCATGTGACTAAGGATAGAAAAAATATAATATCAAGAATTATAATCATACCTAATTTTATCATTTCTTGGTTGATGTGATTGAAATTCTAGGGTTATTCTTTTAATTTTGGACATTTAGGCTACAAAACATATTCTCATAATGTGCCCAATTCTTCCACAATAGTATCATTTTGGTGCAAAATTATTTTATGGATTCTATCTTCTATATATTTCATGGAACTCCTATTTTCATTTATATTTCAGATCTGGATTTCTTCTTACTATTGTGACTTACTTTATAGGGATTTTCATTTTCTCATTTGAGGTGCTTATCCTCTCTTAACGTTCTCTAATTCTCTCATATTCCTTATTCATGTTGTAAATCATCTCTTTTAATCTTTAAAAACAAATCTATTCCATATTTTAATATTTATTTAAGTTATGTTCTGAGTAGAATTATTCTTCCATGAAATTCATTCTCCATGGCCATATATTTTAATATTTCATGTTACATATATTCAAGAATGCCACCATGATCCTTTATCTTTACTGCCATTCTCTTTGTGTTTAAATTCTAAACCACTTCCTCTATCCTTTTCCACATGTTTTACAATTTCACATATTTAATCAGCATATAATATAAATCATTCGATAATTCCCATTTACCCCAATATTATTTTAAGTCGAGGATATAATTTTGGTCATTTCATGAATACCCCCATGATTAAAAACCTGATGTGGTTTTGTCTTCATTGCATCTTCTTCTCTTCTCCACAATAGAGTCCGAAATACCTCATTATTTCTCAAAAACAATTCTAGAATATGAAAAAAAACTAACTTTTTTACCTTACTTGGAGAGCCCTTTATTTTTACATAATTCTTCTTTTTCTTTCTATTATACATAAATCAATTTTTATTTAGATTATATTCATTCCCAAAATAATCTTCTAACAATAGCCACATGTATTTAGAGAATTTGAAATAACCAATCTCTTTTTGAACAAGTTATCTGAAATATTCCATTAATTCCATTTAAACAGTGGAATCAATCTCAATCATCCTTTGATCCAATTAAATGATAACTCTATATTAGCTCAGTAGATCAATTCCATCTTATAAAACATCTTAGGGAAATATAAGAGAATATTCCATGAATTTGATAACTTATTTTCCTATGTTTTTAAGTTCTTTCCATCAAACAATGGATATTTAACTATAGATACCATATGTATTCAAAATATTAGATCAATTCATATCAATAACAAATATATGAAAAATAAACCTATTTCTTTAAGGCTACTTGACGTACCTTCATGTATCTTAGAGTGAGATATGCCTTGATAGGGGTTGAATTAGGGTATAAACGTCCTACCCAAATATAACACTTTTTACATTACTTCTCACTAGACTATAAAACCATAAAATCATATCCTTAAAGAGCACTTGTTAGGCTATATTTTAATAAATTGATTTAATTACAACAACCTTAACTAGCCCTTTTACTGTATATTCATTATGTTTCTCGACCTGTTTATAGGGTGTATGTAGAAAGTAAATAATACAAAAATGTTTTTTAAAAATTTTCCCACTATGGGATAGTCTAATGATCATGCATTAAAAAATGTGTTGATACACCAAATCACTAAAATATCACTATTTTTAAATGGGGTTATGCTAGGTACTTTGTCCTTGGGGTCACTCCCCTTATATCATTAGGGATACATCACTGCTTCCTAAAGGTCACTTCCTCGAACATTATCCATGTAAATTGCTACTCTATAAAGGATCATAATCATGTGGTTTAAGGACTTGTAGTTCCCTTCATTGGAAAAACAAACATGGTTTCAAAATGTCTGAATTGGTGATTTATATTTCCTTTAGATTCTATTCATGGACTTTTGTAATCTATTCTCGAATATCTCCTTCTTCAATTTCCAAAATAATTATGGAATTCCTCTTCTTCTCTTTACAGTAGTGATCTCCTCTTATATTATTTTCAAAAATCATTCAATGAGTATCAACTACCTTTTATTCCTTCCATCCCCTCTCCTATAACACCGTATATAAAGATAGGAATGTTCAATATATTTTGGTATCTCTATCTCACCTATAAGTGTCAATCATACCTTATAAAATAATGTGATAAATTGTAGTTAAATTTAAAAAATTTAATCACCATTATAGGTCTTTAAAACATCCCAAAAATCATCCATGATTTCAATAACTTCTACAGTCAAATATCTAACAACTTTCTTGTCCAAATACTATCTTATTTTAAAACATTAATTAATTCTCAATTAATCCAGCATTGAATCGATACAAATTAAATTCAATTTTGACTCCAATCATGGCCTAAATTAAAGTACCATTATTATTTAATCAATAAATATTGGTTCAGTCATCGTCTAACTCAACATATCTAGATTGTGTGCATATCTATCAAATATTCCCTCCAATAAGACTTTCTTCCAAACACCACTTAGTGGGCTACATAATCTATAGTAAAAACACAAATTAAAATACTTAATTCCACGGCATAGTGGCCTATTTTACTTTTTTTGTTGAAATAAAGATTTTTTTTATTATGTTAAAAATAAATACTACCACCATAGTCAGCAACACACCCATTTTGGGTTCACTATTTCTCACTAGTGAAACTTGGAATAAAAACGCAATTTTCCAAAATGTGGTGATGAACAACTTGATCTTTTGAATGAAACACAACTAATTCTTTGAGTAAGTCCTCCCTTGTTAGTCCTATTATCCATATAGATCTCTATGTGTTTAATGTAACACATCCTATAGACCATGTCTCGAAAAACACCCATGACTGGGATCCATCATTTCTCTCAAGTTTACTAGAACTCTACCATGAGGATTATAATGGAATGGTCCTTTATGGGTTTACCTTTTGGGGAGAATTCAACATGAAATGCCTTGTATTATCACATGTTCTTCACCTGGAATTTAATATACATTCCCTAAGATTCCTTCTCAACAAATCCAACTCTCTCCAAGATTCTTTATCAACTAATCAAACTCAACCATGTGGATTTTCCACATGTATTATCAAACAATCCAATTCAAATACCTAGATTATCCACATGACTTGTCAATAATTCCAAAATATCCCTTTGGTTTCTAACAGGAGAAATATTGGGTTAAAATGGTTTATCCAAGATAATGTATTTTTTCTAATACAATTATTAAAATATGAGATATGTGATCACACCACCCTTAGTGGTATATTGTAAAGAATAATGTATTAATTTCATAAAATTTATCGAAATACATTGAATAAAATATATGATATGAAAACAATAATTTATTTGTTAAATATTTATAAAAAAATAAATAAGGTTTATTTTTGTGACATAAAAATTTTATGAATCTTTACATGATATTTTAAGGAGAATACAGTTTCTAAGATGACAATGGAGGTATGTTTAGTCACTATGATGCTTAATATTGGACATTAAAAGAATATTCCTGTAAAAAGTGATTATCACTTAAATATTATAAATTGTTTAGGTTATATTGTTACAATATAAATGTAAATAATTACATTAGTTACCATAATATTTCAAGGGAAAATAGTTGGAATTGGTTCCAATTGATAATGAATATAAAGCTCTTGGAAAGATCTGTAAATGGAAAACAGAAGTTATAAACATCATGATATTAGATGTTTTTGAATTAAGTAGTTTCAATATGTTCAAGTTGTTAAACATTAATAATATGATTCCTAAGTCTGACCATTTTTAAACTATACTTCATTACAAACGTTAATCACTAATTATTTTGGTGGGAGGATTATATCATATGGTCACATAGTCATGTGATAAGAATAACATAAAATGTAATGTATTTAATAAAATCCTTAAAATAAAAAAAAATCTAATATGATTATCTATCTTATATGATATATCATATTCACACCTATGTGTGATTCGTAATTATTATTAATTTAGTTTAAGAATATAAAATGTATTGTATTATAAAAAATTTATTATACACTTTATAATAGTATCATGTCGGATATATATATATATATATTCAAGTGAAATAATAATTGAACTCACAAAGTATAACTTTAATTTATCCTTAAACAATTTTTTCCATGGAGTATTATTTATTGTCATGAAATGTTAAGGTTGGTGTGGGAAGAATTCTTGAATTCAAATACAAATTATGCTCCTGAGCCATAAAAATGAGTATTTCTCAATCAGTGTCCCACTAAGTATATACCATATAGTGTTTCATCCACAATGAATTTGGTATACTATAAGGCATGGTTTATAATTAGAACTTCCACTTCTTTATATTAGTGAGATAACTAGCATGAGGACCTTCATACATTGATAATATTCTTATGAAAACATTGAGGATTCTCTAATTAGATAGTGGTTGGATATGTTATTAATCATATCATTGGACGTGGTATAACCAATATGCGATTTAAAATCTAACATGACGAGTATGATGTCTTTGACCTTGATTTAGATATAATGAGGAAGTTTTTGGTCATAAATAAGAAATACATAAGATGTGATTAACAATTTAAGTGGGGCATATGGTATTATCATCCATAATGGTGAATGACATGTGATGTATTCAATAACCCGATCATTTTATACTTGGAGAATTGAGAACGTATGAGTTGGGTATATGGGATTAATGTGCGCTATGCCCTATAGTCCCTTTATATATTTGATGAAGGAATAATATGAGAGTGTATTCTTTCATATGATGAAGCTGGTGTATATAAGTATAGAGATACATATGTCTGATAGAGACTATATCAGATTCCTTTGTATCTTAAGTAGCATCGATTATTTACTAAATTATTTCATTTTATAACATTTATATGAATTCAAGAATTCATATTTTTATCGATATTACAAATTCATATGATATCATATTTCATATTTTACTAGATGGGGAAGGAATTTGACTGTGGATGATATTCTAAAATATTTATAATTTTTCCCAAAGGATCTTTTGATAGGCATTCAAAAGGTATTTCATATGATGTGATACAGAGTAATGTTAATGATATATTTTGAAAAGTAATTTGTATGATATATAAAAGGGTTTTTTGGAAATCATTTTACAATTTAATTTATATGACATAGTATAAGGTGAAATTATAGAAAATTTATGTGATTTTAATGCAAGTGGAATAATAAAGGTGGTATGTTGTAAACTCTCATAAATATGTTGTTTTTTAATAATATCTTGTGTGATGACGTGATATATCATATGGCATGATATCATTTCTTGTAATATGTTTTATTAGTATATAATTCCTTATAATATTTGGATATTATAAGGTTTCCCACTACCTTTTCATGGTAGTGGAACATTAATAGTTAACATTAAAATTATCTTCTATTAATAGTTATTACTAATAATACATTTCCTGAAGATAAAATGTTTGATAGATTCATTAAATTGTTGGATTCTCTAATGGTACAATTACATTTACTCATGAATTATAACACATTAGTAAATGTATGGTGCCCAAGGATCATCCTTAAAGGATAATAAAAGGGACCACTAGCATCAATATAGGGGTATGAAGCTTGGCCAAGCCCCTTATAAATATCTCATCCCTAAATCCTTCTTCCTTATCCTCTATTTATAGATTGAGATAGTAGCGTGTTGTGAGAGTGATAAGGTTTATGCCTATATAGTGGGTGATTTGGTAACACCCATGAATAAACCATGGAGGTAGTATTCCTTTGATTTCTCCTTAGTGGTCTTCATTAACCACTCTTACAACCAGAGACACCCTAAGAGGGTAAGGGTGAATAAAGGAGCCAATTTTTTTAATTATTAGGATCATTTCCCAACATTGGAATGGATATGTTAACCACATTTATGTAATTCAAACATAGACCACAATAAAAGGTGTATAAATTAAAATATGGGAAAAATTAGGTTCACCAATAAGGGATGATCCAAGGAGAATATGTCAGTGATGATTTGGTTGTACAAAATCCACTATTCATCATTAGTTTTTGTGGATTATAATTTTTGATCACGTAAACTCTAGGATCGAACTGCAACCTTTATACAGAATTTAGGGATAGTACATTTCATCCCTTGGATGTCCTCTGTCCACCTATCCTTTACTGACTACATTTGATGAAGTCTCCCTAAAATTAATGACTTAAAGGCCACCACCAAATATGAATGAATCTCAATTAATAATTTCATCATTAAAGTCCAATATTGATCATATAATAAATTCATCATTTTTTTTCAGGTATTTCTTCCAAGCCCTTATATTTTCTCGGGTCTCCTTCACCCTATTCTCATCACCCTGCTTCACTTACACAAGTCCCATGACACTTCTTTTTCTACCTAGGTCCCTTTGGAAATATTTCGTGTGCTTTGGTAAATTTTGATAATTCATATTCATGAAAATCTCTTATCTTTAGCAAGACTTAATAATTATGTTCACCCTAATTTATTTTCTCTATATGTTTATAACGAGCAGTTTGTTCAAGTCCTTCCTTCTTACTCCTTCTCTTTTCTCTGCCCAGGCTCCTATTTTCATGCTACTCATTCACAAAATTCTTACTCGAGACCTATTTACTCAGTTGAGACTTGTATGATGCCAGAAACCCTTAATATTTCTCAAAATTTTCATTAACCAAAAATTAAAAAGATTTTCCAGATATTTATGGGCAAAAACCCATCTTCCCTTAACTCTAAGATCCATATTTCATGACATGTTATTTTCCTAACTCAAAAAACGCAACCCATAGCTAGTGATAAACATGGTAGAAAAAACCTGCATCAACTTTCATGTGACCATAACATAAGAAAATACACAAAAACCCAATACAAGTGTAAAACCTCAATTCCACATAGTTACTATCAAAAAATTAAACATACTAGATCAAAATCCGTGTCGTTGTTCTCAAACAATTATCAAATGTCAACCATATAATTCATCTCAAAAATCCTTCATAAACATAGTAATGGATTTACAATTAGAAAAAATTATTCTATGTCTTATATCACCTTGGATTCAATATCTACAGATGTTGAGGAATAAGGATTAGTGGTAGTCCAATATACGGTGCAAAGTATGCATGATAGTGGTTTCTTCATTTTATATATAGGTTAGTTTTGGGCTTCATTCATGGTATTATTTTTTATAGTTTCAATTTTTTATTCTTCTTAGATTAGGTATTAATTTATATTTAGAAACACAAAACTTTCTAGGTTACTTCCCACCTAGAAAGTCTTGTTAAGTCTTTAAGAAATATATATATATATATATTATTGAATAAATGATACATGTGAAATTTCATGAGATTGTTAGTTTTTCAAAATTTATTTCCATAATTTTGTAATATTACTTGGAATAGATTTTCATACCCTATTATATATAATAAAATTATAATACCAAATCTACAAAACTAGAAAATGAAGAATTGATGGGTAATTTATCTAAAGAATAGGAACAATATTCATTTAAACCATGAACTCAGAGAATATCTAGATATTAAAAAATTATTAATATCATTAGTGACATCAATCAACTAATTTAAATTATAAGTATTGTCTAGACAAAACAAAATCATCTCAAATTTTTATCTTGGTTTGAACCAAAAATATCATATTAATCTATTGGTGAATAAAACCTAAAGATAGTAAAAAATGTTATAAAAAATTGATTGGAACTAAGTATTGAATATCGTTGAAGGACATAAGAATTATTCATTTATAGGGATAAGGTGGTTCTTTCGAAAAAAAGTTTAATGAAATTATAATAATCGTTTTGAATAATAATAATATATATTTCAACGGATATAAATAGAAATAAATCAATGTTTAGGATAAAATATTTACTTCAGTAGCTACATATCAATGTATCTTAATTATACATGACATTAATGTAAATATAATACCCATTTATTTTCAATGAGTTATGATAAGATGATATTTTTATGAAACCCATTTATTTTCATGGATTAAGTTATGATAAATGAATTATGTTCTTGTGGAACACGTATGTATGGTTTTAATTTTATGATGGTTGGGAAATTTATCTCAGTTATTAAGCAAAGGATATAGTTCCATCATATACATAATTATATTAATTTAATATATATCATATTTATTCATTTAATACATTTATATAATCATTATTTAATGGTGAATATGGAAAATGAATCGCATCACATTGTGGAGACCTTACACATTATGTACGCATGAGCGATGGTATCATTCCCTTAATACTGAAATTGTAAGGAAGAGGATGGTATAATATTTTTCCAATAATAAATATTTTTTTAAAATTATAATATATATCTATTATTTCCATCATTACACCCATACAATTAAATTGGTGATGAAAAATAGATTACACCACGATGTGGAGACTTTAAGTCATATGTACGTGTTTGTGGTGCTTTTGTTTTTTGTATGATGGATAAAAGGAGTTATATGGTTGGTCTATACTCATAATAACTTCTCAGAATATATTAGATATTGTATTTATTAATTTATATTGGAAAAACACAAGAAAATCATGTATAAGAAGAAATAATATTGAAACTTATGGTAACGATGATTACAAGTTTTTCGGTGAACTTTCCATAAATTTCCTCATAGGGACACCAGGGTTGGTCTTTTGTTAAGAGAAGAACCAATAGAATGTGTCCAATGAAGTTTAGAAAATAAATTTTAATGGTATTATTGATCTTTAAATAAAAAATTAATGTGAATAAGTGATGGTGTAGGTTCCTTTTTATAATTTAGTTGAGAGAACTTTTGGAATTTTTTAAATTTTTAATTTATAATAAATTAAAAATCAAAAAAAATACCTAAAATTACCAAGGATTAGAATATAATATTATATAAGGTTGTAATATCACCAACCAATAGATTTTATAAATGTTTTGGTATTTTTTTAAACCTTATCATTTTAATTATCTCTTAGTTAACAAATTTTAATTTTAACTATGATAATAAAATTTTCAATATTGAATGATTTTAATTTTTACTTTTTTGATGTCAGTTGGAACATAAATTAATGATTTATAACATCTTATACCATAATAAAATTATTCTATTTTTTTAAATACATTTTATTATTTTCAAATTATTTAATAAAATATTATTTTTGGAAAAACATCATTAGTTTCAATTTTGATACTACTCATTACATGGAATTTTAAAAATATCAGGATGATAAGTTAACTAAGAACAAAATATTTTATTATATCCCTAATATGTCAATATCATCTTTAAAAATAATTATTACAATAATTATTTCATATTTTATTTATTTTAATATTTTTAATGACATTTATTTGATATTTAAATTAATAAAATATTTACTACATCAGCGGTGTGTAATTATTTAATACACTAATTTCCCCACTAGAAATTAAAAATCAACTACCATAAAAAATATAAATCTTCTAAATTTAATAATAATATATATATTTTATTATATATTTGGGGTAAGCCTATTTTATAAATTATATAGTATTTAAGAAATGAATGTGTAATCTTTAATTTTTTATTAAATAAAATATTATAAATATCATAATCTCATTTCAGTGGGCCAAAAAGGCAAAAATAAACTTTTATCTTGAAAATATGTTTATATATTTTGAATTATAAATTTATATTCTAACAAAACATAACTTTTTCCAACATGTGGACACATAAGGGATATTTAAGACAAAGAACGTGACATTTTTTGACTTTCTTTAATTTAAATATTATATAAGTTTTTTTCATGGAAAAGTTTCCATTAAAAATATGATTTATATCATTATGTTTTAAGGGTCGAATTAACTTCATCCTATAAATTTTTTTCATGTGCTTGGGTATCTTTATAGTCTTTATCATTTTATTTTTAACTCAAATTACTCAATTTACCCATTATCATGAGAATAAAATTTACCAAGGTCATTATTTATATTAGCCAAAAATAAAAGGGAAATATTAAATAAATTTTTATCTTATGAATATAAATTTGGTATCCATTTTTGAAAATTAAAAACATATAAGTTTCATAAATTAATCTGAAATAAAACTCGTAAAATAACATGAAAAACAATTTTTCACAAAAATTACTATCTAAATTATAAAATAATTTTATGAAAAATTCATGTATAAAATTATTTTAAAAACCACAGATGGATTATTTTAATTTAAATTTAACTAATTTAAATTTAAAACTAATACAAAACATAATTTTTCTGGGTAAATACTTTAAAATAAAATATATTTTTCAATAAAAATTAGTATTTTCACTATTTCATAAAAAAATAAATGTATTCAGAAAATTATGAACAAAAATTAAGATATTTTTGGAATGATTAATTAAAAAATGAAATTAATTTTGTAAAATCAATTTTCTATAACCTGTCAGAAATTAATTATCATTTATAAGGGGAAAAACACATTTTTAAAGAAAACATGTTTTCTTGTAGAATAATGTTACATTACTAAAAGTTGTGTGATCATTTTATAAGAACCTACCAATAAATTCATATTGAGTTAAAAAAAATTATTTATTTCATAAATTTTTTTATATTTATTTCTTCCAATTTAACAGCTATGTTAAAATTTCCATATAATATTATGCATTTCTCTTAAACTTACTGTTACATGAAAAACAAACTATTGAAGGATTAAAATTATTTAAAGATAATTGTTTATTAAAACTATATGGGTGTTATATTATACACCATTAAAATAAATTTATACATTGAAATTTTTCACTCTAATACAAATATATGAGGGTACATCTACCTCATTGCATCCTCAAGTTCCCACGTAGCCCCCTAAAATTGATGGTTTTACCATAAAATATTAAATAAGATAGTGTTCTTGTTTTTTAGAAATTTTATATATAATATAGAATATCTATCAATAGTTATTCTTAATAATATCTATATCTATTGGCATGACTTATTGAATTTAGTACATGTGAAAGATTAGATATTTACTTTCTTATGAGAGATATATATAACACATCATGAACATGGTATATATTTTATGGAATCACCAATCTATAAGCTAACTTCCCAAAATGATCAAGAATTTAAAAAGGTATAATATAATTTGGGATTATATTTCCTCTATATATAAATCTTGTTACACTCTCCTAGAGTGATGTTCATAGAAATAAATTTTCACCTGCTTCAAACTTTAGCTTTTTCATTGATTTTCAACATAATTTATTTGCTGAATCTGACCTGCTTCTATGAGTGGTTAAAAATATATAACCTTATCTACCATTTCATCAACAATATCAGGTCAAAATATATTTCTTTCTTTATCTACATTTTTCCATTTTTGAGTTTTTAACTTCTAAAAATAGAGGGATTCATAAATATTCGTCTGAATACAAGACTGAAAGCTATTTTTGTAATATAATTATTCCAAAGGTAGGCATTAATAACAAAAAACATTCAAATCTATAGAGAAATACCCCAACATGTCTTCAAGGGTTTTAATTTTCTTCTTAGACTAATTGTCAGTCTAAGGACAATAAAAATTTCTGAAACTTAACTCTATATAAAAATCATTTTAAAGACTTCTCCAAAACATTGAGGTAAACCACAGATCCCGATCAGATATAACAGAAATAAGTACTCCATAAAATCTTACAACATCCTTAATATATATTTTGTAAATATAATAAATATAGAAATATTCTACTACATAAATGAGGTGTTATGAATTTTCATGGTGAACCACTATAACCCATATAGCATTATTTTTTTTAGAAGTTTTGGGAAGCCCATCAACAAATCCATAGTTATGTTTTCCCATTTTCATTATGGTATAGGTAATGGTTATAACAACACCATATAATTATGTATCTTATCCTTAAATTTCTAACAAACCATGTACCAAAAAACATATTTTTAAATATCTTTCTTCATGTCATCCCAACAGAAATACTCTTTAAATTCCTTATACATCTTTTTACTTCTAGGATGAATATAGAATGATGGAATATAAGCCTCATCCAAAAAAACATTTTTTTTTATTATAATAGGGATAAAAACGTAGTTTCTATACATTATTATTCCATCACAATCAAAGTTGAACTCAGAAACATTTCTCACCTACTTTTTCAGCACTACATCTTCCTTTTACACCTCCTTAATATTCACTTGTATAGATAGTTGAACATTATTTTGATCCAAATAAAATTTCCCCCCATCCTTTAAAATTTCTAAATCCATCCTTCAAAAATATATAAATATTGAATCTTTGGGATCCATATAATAGATAGGCTAACATGGTCATTTTGACTTAAAGAATCTTCTACCATATTTTCTTTACTTGGGTAGTAATTTATTAAGCAGTAAAAAAATTTAATCAACTCCAAACTTATTATTTGGTTCATATTCATATTTTTCTGAGTAAAAATATTATTTTATCATTTATTATCATTATAAATTTTATATATTTCTCTGTAAAAATAATTCCTTTATATATTTAATGAAAAAATTAATGCAGCTAACTTCAAATCATGAGTTGGATTATTTTTCTTATGGATTTTCAATTTTCGGGAGGCATATGCTATCTCCATATCATTTTTCACGAGAAAACATATTTCTATCTTATTTGATACATCACTATAGACCTCAAACCATTATCCAATAAAGGGTAGTGTGATAATATGTGAAATGACTAACCTTTTTTTCAGCTCCTTGAAATTCTTTACACATTCCTCTATTCATATGAACTTTACTCCTTTTCGAGTAAACACGATGAGTGGATTAGTTAATATTTAGAAATATTTCAAAAAAAATGAAAATATCCATCCAAAACCAAGAAATATATATATATATATATATATATATATATATATAAGTTATGGTTGTTTTCCTATACCAACAATCAATAACTTCATTCTTTTCTATATCCACAAATATCCCCTCTTTGGAGATTATGTGACCCAAAAATGAAACTTTCTCAGGCCAAAATTCACACTTGGTAAATTTTTCATAAATGTCATACATTGTTAGGGTATTTAGTAAAATACTCAAGTGACCTTCAGGTTTTTCCATACTCTTTGAATATACAATAATTTCATCTATAAATTCTACCACAAACTGATAAAGATAGTCTCTAAACACTCTATTCATTAAATCCATGAATATAGAGGGGGAACTAGTACGACCAAAAGGTATCACTAAAAATTCATAATGTCAATAACCATTAAGGAATTTATTCTTGGGTATATCCTCCTTTACTCTCAATTAATGACATCTAGAAGAAAAATCAATCTTAAAAATATATTGAGCTCTGCGTAGTTGATCAAATAAGTTATCATTACTGGGGACATGAAATTTGTTCCTAATAGTGATCTTGTTAAGTTCTCGATAATCCATGTCGAGTCTCATTGATCCATATTTTTTCTTAAAAGATAGAACAAGTGCACCCCAAGGTGATGAAAAAGGGAGTATTATTCAATTGTCAAAATTATCTTGGAGTTTCTTCTTCAATTATTGAAACTGAATTGGGCAATATATAAGGAGTTTTTTGAGATATGCATAGCATTCAGTTTGAGTTATATTGAAAAGTCAACATCAATATTTTTTGGAAGACCTAGAAATTAGTTCATAAATACATCAAAAAACATCCATTCAATAAGTGTATCCTTAATGGTGAGTTTCTACCCAACCATCTAAGATAGATAACCATCATTTTTAGGAATTAAGAGCCACAATAAGGAAGTAATTTCTGTTAGAAGTTCATATTCATCTTTTCAACGATAGATGATTATAGATTCATTTTGAATATGATATGTGAATTTTATTACTTAGTAATTGACATGAACTACATAGATTAGAATCTAATATATTACAAGAATCACATTGAATTCAACTTAAGTATGGATCCCAAGATTTTCATAAATCACTTTCCCACAAACTTTAACCAAATAATAATTATAAACTTGTGATGTGACTATTGTGCATTAAGATTTTTCAAAACTAATACAAAAACAAATTGTTGACGTAATATGGTGATACCCATAGATAATTTTTTATGAATAAAGGATTGGGTGGATCTTGAATCAAATAAGACATTTGATTCTTTAGAGTGGATTGTAAGTATACCCATCACCAATTTATTTTTTTACTACACATCACATGTAATGATCACATGTGATTTTCCTTTGTTGTTATCCTTAATAGGTTTTCATTATCTATTATCTTTGATAACACTCATATTTGTAAATTTTTTAGAATAATTCCCATTTTCTACACACTTGAAGCATTGAAGAGTGGAGGATCATTATATGCATCTTTTTCTCTATTCACACCAGTATTTATCTGCTTCCCATCACTTTAGAAGTCAATTTTAAAATTGAATTATCTCCCACATTTAAAACTTTTACTAGTCCCCTTAAGAAAATTTCCTCCATATTTCTTTTCATACTTTGAGAATAAGGGAAATAATATCTTCTTTTCACTATGGTTTTTATATTTTTACTTAAATTTCATTTCTTTCTTCTTATCGAACCCATAATATTGAAGGGTAACTCCAGTATCTATATCAACCTCGAGATCACATTGAAAAATTTCCTAATAGCTATATAATTCCCTTACAGATAGTCCCCTTTGAAGCCTTGGTTTTAGACCACTGAAGAATCGATCAACCATACTCTTAGGTTGGATAATAATTCTAGAAGCATACCATGGAAGTCATATAAAATTTGACTCTTAGGAAACAACTGATTCATCATCCTTTTACTAAAGGACTATTTTGAAGAATATGAGAAAATTACTTACTGAAAGATATGTTCTTGAACTCAACACATTCCATGGAGTCAAATTCATCTCATTATCTTGTATTCTTGATACGATTCCACCATTGATCATCTTCACCTTCCAAACGATTGATTGCCAAAGTTAATTTCTCTGGTTTTGAACATTATAGAAACAAAAATATCTTTTTAGTTGAACTAATCCTTTTTTCATAAATAAGTGGATCAAAGACCCACAAAAATAAGGTGAACATTTCCTTATAAAGGACTCAACCAAATGTTTTTTACTTATTTTCTCATTTATAAGTCCATAATGATTCATAATTTAATATTTTTCTGTTATCATAGAAAAAAATCATTCAATATCCCGTAAATTTCAGTTTCATAAGAGTAAAATCATTTCATTGCATGTCACATTCAGGAGTAACACAGTTCCTTCGAGTTCCAGCCATCAACTAAATCCATCAATCATAGTTTGATTGACTCTAATCACAGTGGGGAAACCACAAAATCAAGGTAAATTATTTAAATTTTCAATATAGGACACCGTAGGTTTTATCCTAGGTTATTTATAATCATAGCCAAAACTCCAAAAAATTTTCCTATACTTAGACTTATACATAGGGTTCTTAATATTTTTTCTCATACTAGTTTCCAAAGGACAACTAAATATTACTCTGATATCAACTATGGTGCCTCATACTTTTAATACACAAATATTTTATTTAAATAGAATAATATTCATAACATAACATAAAAAACCACACTAGAAATTTATAGGTTTGGTGTCTCTAGAAACATGGAAATATAAACAACGGATTCATAAAACTTCTACATAATCTCTCACTTATTTATTTATAATTAGAACCCTTTTTGACACATCTTACTTAATACCTTTCTTCATATCCTATGGAAAATAAACATAAGAAATTGTGAGATCAGATGCTTACTAAGGGTAATCATAAATAATATCATAAGCATAAGGGCATAAGAACATGAAAAATAACATTTGAAAATTATATCATGCATATCAAGGATTGTGATATTCAGTTTTAGATTAAATCATGTATGTCGATAAGAAATGAACTATAAGGAACATAATTCAAGGGAGTATAATAAATGACATAAAATTGTAGCATTCACATAAGAATAGAAATTTTTTCATATAAGGTAAGTCCCACATCCAAAACCATCATAGTGACCAATGTCCCTTACTGAACTGAGTTCACTCATCATTCTAACCTTGTATTACAAAACCGAATTCACTCTTTTTTCATGACATATATTACTGAACTGGGGTCACTCTTTATTCTAGTCCTCTCTATATCATGAGATACCGATCTTTGATAAATTAATTGGATAGATATATAGGTCCCAATTATCACATAATGAAAACTAAACATATGTTTTCAACAAGAACATAATTCATTTATCGTATCATAAATCATGAATGGAAATGGGTATAAAAAACATTTCATCCCGGCATAACCCATAGAAAAAAATGGATTTCATAATTATCATTTCTTCATATTCATAAACCTATTACAAGAATAATAATGATAGTATTATTGATAAATATCCATAATAAATAATAATTAAAATCAAATAATGTTATCTTAAATTGGAAATAATCTTGAGAGATCACTCGAAATAATTCTTGAGGAAAATATGTTTTCTACCAGGCAATTTTAAAAGAAAACTTTTCATTGAAAATAAACCTATAATATTGTAAGGGAATCTTCAAGGAATAAAGGCCTCATGAAATTTGAAAACTCATTCAAGCCATATAAGTTAAGAAAACATTTCTTTTTTACTTTTTCTAGAAAAGACACAAATAACCTTATTTTCAAAATGACAAAAAGATTCCTTTTAATCCGTTCAGTAAAAATTCATACATTTCTAAAAATGAATTTTAACCATTGTAAAATAATACAAAAATTATTTTTGGAAAATATTATTTATGAAACATTGATATAAAAGATAAATATTCTCCACCAGATACTTATGTCTAAAGAATAATGAATAATAATGAGATTGTGCAATTCAACCATACCTTAGGTATGGTTTCCTTTGAATGTATCATAAACTCATATGTAATGGTTTAAAAAATTATTATTTTATACCAAAAACATATTCATATTTATGATATCATATATGATCCAATTATATTATATTATCACCGATTTTTTAAAAAAACATTATTATTACCCTTCGTTTGTGTGTTAACTACTTCATTTTCTTGTGCAGGTTTTGTTGTGTAAATCCTAGTAATTTTGAATATAATATACAATCTTCTTATCTAGAATGATATTAAGGTAATATATATCATATTTTTTAGTTATATACATTTATATAATTTTTATTTTTTGGTGGACATGGAAAATGAATCGCATCTTGTCGTGGAGATGGTAGGTTGTATGTACGTAAGAGCGATGATATCATTCTATTAATGGTGAAATTGTAAGGAAAAGGATGGTATATTAATTTTATTAAGTAATAATTATGATGTTATATTTGTCATATATATCTATTATTTCTATCATTGTACCCATCCAACTAAATTGCTGATGAAAAACATAGTAAACCACGGCGTGGAGACAATAAGTTGTATGTACACACACGAAGTGATTTTATTTTTCGTAGGCTGAATAAATGGTGGAATATGGTTGTTTCTTAACCCTAATAAAATCTTAGAATATAGGTGAAACTTTATTTATTACTTTATAATGGAAACAACACATGAATAGTAATTAGAAGAAGAAATTATCCTGAAAAAGTCGGTAAAGACGATTACCTCATCTCCAGCAAACTTCCTTTAGATATCCTTTTAAAGACTCTATGGTTGGTGATTTGAGAAGAATAAAACCGCTATAATTTGGATATATAAGTTTGGAATATATATTCTTAGTGTAAATTTGATCTGGAAGGCACAAATCTATGTGAATTAGTGAGTGAGGAGGTTCCCTTTTATAATTAAGGTGAGGGGCACCTGTGGAATTTCTCAAAATATTAATTAATAATAAATTAAATCTCCATAAAATTCCTAAAAAATCTCATATATTCAAATATAAATTGAAAAATGGGTTTAATTTAATCAAAAAAAACATTTTAGATAATTTTTTCATTATTTTAGACCTTATAATTTTAATTTACCCTTAATTACTCGATTATAATTTTAACTGTGATAATAACTTTTCATTATTGAAAGGTTTTAATTTTAACTTATGGGATGTTAATTGAATAATAAATGAACATTTTTTAAAATTTTAGAGCATATTGTAATTATTTTTTATTTTTTATGTTGTTTTATTATTTTTATGTAATTTAAAAATAATGTTATATGATAAAATATCTTTAGTGTCAATTTTGACACTATTAATTACATGGACTTTTAAAAATAGCATGATAACAATTTAACTTTCAAAAAAAATATTTTATTATATCCCTATGAGGTAATTTTCTTAAATAAAATTTTTTTATTACATTAATTATTTCAAATTATAATTATTTTAATTTTCCAAAAAATATTTATATGAAATTACCATTAACAAAATATTTATTGCGTTTGTGTTGTGAAATTATTTAATATGAATATTTATTTACTAAAAAAATTAAAAAAATATTATAATGAATAAATATATTATTTATTTCAAAAAATATTCAAATTTCAATATATCTTTTGGGTAAACCTATATTAAAAATGATATAGTATTTAAAACATGAATGGTTCATCTTTAAATTTTTATTAAATAAAATATTATAAATATCATAATCTCATATAAGTGTCCCAAAAGCCAAAAATAGATTTTTATCATGAAAATATGTTTATTAAATTAAAAATTAACATTTATATACGTTCATAACATACTTTTTTCCCTATGTAGACAAATAAGTGTTTTTTATTATAAAGTGACATTTTGTGACTTTTTTGTTTTAAATATTATATAAGTCATTTTCATAGAAATATGTCCATTAAACAACTAAATTTTTATCCTCATGAGTTAAGGATCTAATTATATTCATCCAATAAAAAATTTTCAAGCGGTAGGGTCATTTTATAGTCCTTATAATATTACTTTTAACCTAAATTACTTGATTTACCCTTTACCATGGTAAAATAATTTACCAAGGCTAGAACTCATTTTGAAAAAAAGGAACTATTCCCCAAAATTGGTCCATCTAAATCAAAATTTTCATGTCCAATTTTTAAAATTAAAAACACATAAGTTTCAAAATTTAATTTAAAATAAAACCAGTAAAATGGCATGAAAAATAATTTTTTGGAAAAATGCCCTTCTGACACATAAAATATTTTTACAATGATATTGTGTATAAAATATATTTCAAAAAACAATAATTGGATTATTTAAAATTAAAATGAACTAATTAAAATTAAAAAATTATCCAAAAAATAACTTTACCTTTTAAATACAAGAAAACAAAATATTCTTTTCAATAAAAATCAATATTTTCATTATTCCATAAAAAATAAATGTTTTCTGAAATTTATAAAATAATCCAAATTTTATGATAATTTTGACATGCTGAATTCCTAAATGAAATTATTTTTTAAAATTCATATTATATAAATTCTAAAAAATTAATATTTATTCATAAAAAGAATAAAAACTCATTTTTTATGAAAACTGATTTTTTTAAAGCATAAATAGATATTACTAAAAAAATGTGTCATCATTTTATAACCACTTACCAATAAATTCATTTTAAGTAGTATAGTTATACTTATTTAATATATATTTTTAATATTCATTTCCATCAATTTAGCAGCTATATTATAACCGACAAATAATATTATGAGTTCAGTTTAAACTAATGGTTGTGTTCAATGCAAGCTATTGAAAAATTAAAAAAAATAAGAGAAGTTTTTTAAAAACATATCCCGGTTTTACCTATGATCATTTGAAAAATATTATTTTAAAAATAAATTAAAGGAATAATATACCCCAAAGTTTACATATGAATATTATTTGAGGAAAAAAATTTTGTTCAAATATATGTAGATGATATCATCTTTGGATAAACTAAAAAAATATATTGTTAAAAAAATTTTAAAACATATGAAATATGAATTTGAGAAGACCAAGATGGGTAAACTAAATTTATTTCATGGATTTCAAATTTCATAACCATTATATGGAAACATTATATTAGAATAAATGTATAATGTTTACCTATTAAAAAAATATCCTAGATAATTCCTCCAGTATAAGTACCTTAGTAATTAACTCATGTCTTTTAGATGTTGATAAATCTGAAAAATTGGTAGATCAAAAACATTAAAGATGTATCAGTGGTAAACTATTATAATTAATGGAATTCTAGTTAGATATTATGTTTTAGGTATGAATATGTTCCATGTTTATAGAAAAATGGAATGAGTCCCATATAAAGTTAATAAAAGGAGTTTTCCAAGATTTAATTGGAACTTTAGACCGTGGTTTTATATCCCTATAAATGATATTTTATTTTAAAATTTTATTCAAATATTTAATATATAAGATGTGTGTTATATGAAAAAGTTCATATGGTGATTTTATTTTTTAAGAGAATATTTTTTTTTCTATTTTATCAAGAAACAACAATACATTGAACTCTCCACTACAAAAAATGAATATGTGGCAGACAAAAGTTCTTGTATGTGGTTATTGTAGATGAAATATAATATTACTAGTTCAAGTTTTTCTTACACTATTGTATCAATTATTTGTTATAACTCTAATTCCATATAAATATCTAAAAATATCGACCATCACAGTAGATTCAAACATTTTAATATTTGGCACCACTTTCTTAAAGATTACACATAGAAAAGAAATATCACTCTTGAGTTCATTGGAACGATCAGATCACTAACATTTTCATAAATTCACTAAACTCTAAGAGATTGGGCTTTATCAAAGTAATTTTAGGGATGATTAAATTCAATTCATTATACACAATCATATTATATTCTATTACATCAAACTTCACAAATCTAAAAAATATTGAGCACAACTTTATTAGAAAATTTATCTACACATCATATTCTTTAAAAAATGTATATTAATTATATTCATCTAGAATAGATCATTCTAACATACTAATTTGATATCACTTAAAATATTTCATTAATAATAATTTTATTTAAAATGTGAATGTTCTTTCTCATCATTGGAAGTAAACAGTGCAATCTTTACTATTTTAAAATATTAAGGAATATTTGTATTTAATGATTATTCATCACTTCATTCTCTGAAAAGTTGTCTCGATCTTATGAGAAATAAATCGTTGAATCTATCATCAAGAAGAAAATTTATAGTATAAAACCCTAATCCCTTTCTGTAGTATGGTATAATTTATTTATTTATTACGAAACACGTGTTTTTTACATAATTATAAGTGTTTCAGGGTTTCGGAGTGGCTCGAGATGGGTCACGGTATATCCTGTAATTATAAAATAATTAGTTGTATCCCATGCTAATTTCACATAATGTATCACACTAGGAAAATTCTATACATAGGGTAGGATCCCCATTTACCAAAAGGTTATAGTGTGACCTGATGGGTCACACTGCGAAACTTCTCATATTGGGTTTTATTGTTTTTCAGTGGGATTTTGGTTTAGGGGTCTATTAAAAATATAAAAGGTTTCCCCTTTGGTATTATCTAATGATTAAACCCCTACCATTGCCTGTTCCAACATCAAGAGGTATCTCTTCCCCTTTCATCAGAAAAATCATTTTCTAGTTGTTGCGATCAAGAGCCGGTGGAAAGTCTATCGGTTTGCTTAATTTATTTTTTTATTTCTTCCACTATCATGTAGATTCTCATAGTTTATGTGACTTTTCCACTATTTATAAGTCATTCATTATATTTTTATATTTCTATAAGTTTATACTGAATAAGTGGTTGATATTGGATGAGTGGAAATCTTTGAGTATGAGATTGGAGGTCCCTTAAATTAAATCTATATTCTCAAGCATTTCACTTATATGTATGAGTGTACATCAACCCATAATTGTTGTGTATTGGATTATAATTAATTAAATGATAATGTTATGAATTATTTTAGATAAATACATTTTTTATCATGTCCTGATTGAAAACTTAATGGTGTTCCAAGATTAATTCATTAGTCATGTTGTTGATCTTATTCTGGAATAGTTAAATTGTATTACCACATGGGTATAGAAATGTGGAATTAATAGATGAACCTAATCTTGTATTATTAGTTGAGTAAGTAAATATTTAAATGGTTGAAAAGGGATATCATTTTTTTATTGATAATGATTAAATGAAATTTCACAATCTTTTATAACCTTGAATTGGGACTTATTCTCCATTTGGTCTGAAAGTGAAATGTGGAATTATAGGTTGATGATTTCCAAATTTAAATAATCGGTTGAATGGTTCATGAAGAGGACTATAGAGGATATGTCTAAAAATAATTTTTTTCTTGAATGGGAAAGGGATGGTTCCTTGGTAAACCAGTGATTCTATATAAATCTCATGGGATTGATGTAGCACTTTATAAATAATGAATGGGATATAGAGATGGACCTCATGTGGTTCTTTTAAATGCTAATATTGTTTCATTGTTTCTTAAATAATTAAAATTTAGTAAATGGGGTTCATTGATTTAAAAGTATTTTTACTCTGCATGTAATAAATGAATTAAATGTTTGAGTGGAATGAATTAGTTGTTTGTTTGTTGGTACTTTTCTAAGAATAACTTGGATATATTCAGTAGATTCCATAAGAAATTTATTAGTGTGGAATGTTTTGTGAAATCCTTGGATTCTTGAAGTGGAATCTGATGGATGT
Organism: Viscum album; assembly: GCA_963277665.1. NCBI lineage: Eukaryota > Viridiplantae > Streptophyta > Magnoliopsida > Santalales > Viscaceae > Viscum > Viscum album. The sequence goes on from OY728162.1 coordinate 482,557,777, forward strand.
AAAGGTATGATAACACCATTTGATTCATTGAGGGATGACGTTTTGGAATTACTAGAGAAAGCCATTGGACTCTGTTGAGATTAATTATCATTAATGCCTTGCGGTGGAAACTCCTTGAATTTAGGTAATGTATATATTTCTCAAATCGTATATATTAATGTCATGGATTATTTTAGGGTATCCTTATTTAATCATTCATGATGAGATCCCTAGATTTGGTTATATATATTTGGGTGGAATGTGTCAGGTTTGAGATGTAGATTCCAATCATGCCATACTTATGATTATTAAGGAAAGTTGCATGAGATTATACTGGTAGATTGGATTAGTGTAATGCTAAGGGTCACCCCTTTTATTCCCTACGGATTTTTTTATAGGGAATTATACATTTATCCATGTGGATTTCCAAGGGTATTTTGAATATGTTTTCACTAGTATTATACCATGGATATTATTGAATTAGGATATATACTGTGATCAGAGACTCTCCATCACTAGTGGAGGTTTTAACACCCCAGGACATTATAATATTTTCATTTATAAATAAATTTATGTTTTTTTTCATTAATTATTTTTACACAACATCATGTTAAGCTTACGTTACACACAACAATGAGTTGTCTTGGATTACATGCATGGCCCAGTTTTACCGAACAATAACATATTAATAAAATATCATTATTTCATATAATATATTAACTTTTCATTAAATTTGTGGTTATGAATAGTACTAACCACATTTGGAATTTTAAATCTTCCATATAATTTTAAGACACATATTATGTATTTTCTAGACATGATATAAGAGAAAAATTAATTCTTCAAATAAAAGAAGTATTTTTCAAAAAGATTCATTTTTGTCACCTTTTAATGGAGAACCGTTTTTAAATCCCATATTTGACACTTTAATATATAAAATTTGACAAAATTAACTTATTTTTTAGAATTAGGACATAAAAATTTAGTTTGTAAAAATTTTTGGTGTTTTTATGATAATTCCCTTATTTTAATGTATAGTAAAAAATACTACATTTTAATTCAAAACTAATTTTTTATCAAATTTATTTATATCAATAGATTATACATTAAATTGGTTTTAAAGTATAATTAGATTATGTTGTTATAATTTTATCAAATGGTGTCCATTGGAAGTATTTTTATATTGAAATTTGATATAAACACATGTCAATCTTTTGATGGTTTTTACATTTAAAAACCTGCTTTCTCATTTGGACAACGGGAATTATTTTTATATAAATTTCTTCAAATTATTCATTTTTGATTTGTAAAAATGGATTCCACATTTGGAATCATAATTTCCAATTAATGTAATGAGTCCCTTATTATTTTTGGATAGTATGAATAGTATCTTTCAGAATTTTTATTTACCACGGTTAAAGGTAAATCATGTAAATTAGGGTAACAAATAATATGATAAGGATAATATAATTACCCTAAAACCTGAAAAAATCCTATTGGATGAATAAAGGTCTACCATTAATACATAATTCTCAAAATTGATTCATTTAATATTCTTTTTTCCACGAATGTGATATAATTATTATTGAAACAAAAGAAAGTGACAACATGTCACTCTCTTATATCTTATAGGTATAAAATTTTTAATCTTGTGATAAATTTGATTAAAATGAAAAAATAAGAAGTATCCATAAATATAATGAAATTATATACATCATGTTAATTTATTAAAAAATTTTAGATATTAAATTATAACCATAAATATGACACAACAGTGATACAATAATTATTTTATTAAGATAAATATCAAATAAGTGATATTGAAAATATTGCAATAAATATTATTTGAAATAATTTATGTCATTAAATTTTCTTATTAGATAATATGAAATGTTATAGGACTGTAAAATTCTTTTTTAGAAGTTATCTCTCTTATTAGATTTTATATAAATTCAATAAAATTAATAGTATAAAAATTGACATCATTGATATTTTATAAAACAAATAATGTATAAAATTATTTAAAAATACTAAAAATATTTTAAAATCCCAAAGTGATTATTATAAGTTCTAAAAGTTATGTAAGTATCTAAATATTGTAAATTTACCCCATATAAGTAAAATTAATAGCCTCTTAATAATTAAAATGTTGTTACTACAATTAAAATTAAAAGATAATAATTAAGGTTAAACCGAATAGATAAGGTTTAAAATAAAGGCAATACAGGTATAAAAATTATTATATTGTAGGATTAATAAATATCATAATATTATATTATAAATATCTCAATTTTAATCCATTTTTATGAAATAATTAATTCATATTTGTTTAATATATTAATACTTTCCAAGGGTGCCCCTCCCCTCGCCTATAAAAAGGAACGCATTCCTCTTTTTTCCTTACACTCTAAAATCCTTTTTTTTCAGCCAAAATCTACCCAAAACACTTCTTATAATCCCTACCCACATCATAAAACCCTTATTTTGGGATGAAAACTTCTTGAGGAATCCATTTGATATAAAACAAAATAAGTTACATGATTAAGAGGTGACATCTTCTCTCATGGTTTATAGTTTAATTTACATTCCCCACTCCCTATACTATTCTTATTATATGATTAAAAAAACATAAGTATCCTAAATATAATAGTATGATTTTATAGTATCATTTTGACCTAAACTTACAAAAACCTCCATTTAATGGTAAGGAAGATATTGTTTCTGTGTATGATGAACTACCGGCTCACCAAATGGTGGTTGTTCAATTTTCCGCTCCACCTCACATGGAGGCCATTATGATGGACACTATATTTATATATTATATATATTATATTTATATTGTATCCATGATTTTTTAATTTTTATTTATAACATACCTTTATACTTTTCATGTTGCGTAAATACAAAATTTTCATATGGGGACGTGTGGACTACCGCCCCCTCAAAGCGATGTGGCTCGTTCATCCCATACATGGAACATATAAAGGATTTTTGTAATAAAAATATGTAACATATATAATAAATACATGATAATGGAATTATAATATATATATTTATCATTTAATTTTAATTCCTTTAATTCAATAAATAAATAAATGCAGTGTTCATGTGTATGTATGGTCTACCGTCGCCATTAATAGAGAACTTCATTTCTAATCTCTAAATATTATGGGTTATTATAAATACCTATTTACTGAATATATAAGATGATTTATTCATGGTTTACATTCTGGAGATTATGAAACCATGATATATTTAATATGAAAAACAAATAACAAGTCAAAATGTTCATGAGAAAACTTGGCAATTAACACCATAAATAGTCAAAATAATAAAAGATTTTTGAAAAATTGGTAAAAAAATATTATAAGAAGTTAATATATTGTATTATAATAATTATTTTGGTTATGTTAATAGTTGGTAACATATTTTAAACCACTATAAAGTATGTTAAATACAACACAACAAGAGGAAGGTTAAGGTAAGGATTTTCGTCTAACTTTTTGAATCTATGAGATTAATGTCATATTCACTACATACTTCTATTATGTGTCATACCTACTGTACATTTAGATATATGATATAATGAATAAAATTATTATCATGATATTATTTTATTCATTTAATTTCATAGATTTCTGTAGATTATGATTTATATGTTTCAATGCGGTATGGGACACTTTGGAATGTTTAAAGACTATTATCCTCAAGAATGTTATTAATCTCACTTACTTTTATGATTCTAAAATTTCTCTTGAGACTATCACTTTAATTTAATAATTTTTCATTAAAAATTTAATTGAATTTCAATACTATCATACAATGGATATCTTTATTTCCTAAATAGTATATGATTATTCATATAGTGGTTACTTTGATAATTATTCGATTAATCAGGGAATTATTGACAAATCTATATTTCTCATTCAATATGGAATTTGTTAATACATAATAGTTATTTTGATTTTTCAATATTATTAATTATTTTTACAAGAAATGATGGGTGGATCCCAGAATCTATATACCTCCCTGATGCATCAACAGATTCTCGCGACACAAATAAGTTGGCCAAATTAAACGGGTTTCTATCTGTGTTTTAAACCATCTCGTGAATAGTCTTGATGGTAATAGATTTTCATGTGCCTAAGAAATTATGTCTTATAAGAAATAAATTCCGCTCATTTATTTGTAGTTATTATTTTTTTCATGAGATTTTTTTTGTTATATCTATGGATGTTGTTCATTCTAAGTTAATTGATTTGTGGTACGTGTTTCAGTTTCCTAATTTCTATATTATTTGTGACTTATCTAGTTTTGTTAACAGAAATTGTTCTTAGTTATTTACCTTTCCATATAGATTGATCCATTATTACTTTCATTTTACTTACCCTTAATTATCATTTGATCTCACCCTTATTATGTTTCTGTCCCAATTTAATGAAGAATAGAACTTGGATTAAGTTTTCCAGGATGGAGTTTATTTTAGTTATTATGCAGCATGTTTTATTTTTTCCCCAATGTATTATGGGTATCATGTATGTGCTATGATTTTCCAAGACTGCTAAACTAAACAGTCCTTTAGGATTTTATTCTTTTAAGAAATGTTAATGTACTATAATAATGCACCCGCACCAGGATTCTGGGGTCGACTTGTTACAGTTGATATCAAAGGAAATTTAGCAGGAACCTTGGAAAGAAATTTTGAAAACATAGATTCAGGATTATAACCCTAAGATATAATTTGAGGATATTTATAAATGAATATCCTGAAATTTTAGTAATGTAGAGATTATGTGGGTATTATTAGAAAATAAATCTATATATGGATACTATAAGTGGATATGGTTCTGGCACAGATGTACAGATCAGTAATAAATCTGACAAGTTGTTCCGAGCTTGACTAGGGTTAACCCAGTACATGAAAAGGGGTCTTACTGTGCACCTAGTTTGACACTCCCATGTGATTCACTTATTATTGTATATATATTATTTACCTGCCATTATTAAGGATTTAGAAGTAATTATCTCCCTAAAGTAGCCAAAGTTTATGGTTCTTGGATTTACAATGAATAAATTTATGTTATATGTTATACCATGTTTATAGTTATAGGATGTTCATAATTTTATGAGATAATATAGTATATGGAAATTCTTAGAAATCATGCCTAGCAGAAAAAATGATAACTCCAGTAGTTAAAGAAATATAGACAGTGAGAAGGATCATATCACTCAAGCTCTTAACCAAACTTTTCTAAAGGAAATAGTCTCCCATACATTACCATCATATGAAGAAATAGTAAAAAGTCTTGACAAGATAAGTAAATAATTCTCTGATTCTTATGAATTTTAATGGAAGAAGAGAATGGTAGAGAAAAATATGGATAAATGGATGAAGATAAAGAGGTATTTTATCACATGTGATAATTATGGGAAGAAACACCAAGGTACTTGCCTCAATGGAATAATAATTTGTTATAAGTGTAGAGAAAAAGAACAACAAGTTCATGAATAAAAGGGTAATAAAAGGTCTCCAATGTAAAATGATTCAACTTCAAGGAGATGGAAAATTATGTGAATAAATGTACCAATAATCAGAGTATACCCCAAATGGTGATATTGGATAATAATCTAGTTATGATACTACTACAGATAAAGAGGAATGATTAATGTGATTATTTTGTTTTTGATGAATTCTGTCATTTTAGTATAGTATCATTGATGTAATAGTTATATGAATTTTGGGAATAAATAAATATTATACTACAATAATATTTCTTTATGGATTTGAGATTGTATGGTACCAAGAAATGGGACATAGTTACTAGTTAAACTTTTTGGAAAATATATGGATAAGGGAAAGATAACCCTTAATATTTTTATGATACTAAGATAATAATGTTTTAAAAAATATATGATTGATTAGGATGATCTATTTTTGATATTATTTACTACATTGGAACATATTAATGTTTTATTTATTCCATCATTTTTGGAGTTTACGACATTTTTCGATTTAAGGAGTATATCCAAAATTTTATGTTTTATGTAAGGAATGATGAAGCATGAAAATATTCAATAAGGTCTTATGGTAATTTTGGACATGACCATATTCTAAAATAATACATGATGAAGGTATTGGCATGTTTGGTACGTGACAAAAATGGATCTGCATTATGTTGATTTAATTAATTTTGTTACCTTCCTTATAAGTTTTTGGACTTTAAGTCTGGACAGAAGTGTTTTGGATATTTCTAAAGGATGGAAATGATTAATTTTAACATTGGATATTATTTTTAGAGGTTAAAACATTTCATAATTTTATTTATGGAATGTTATAATAATATAGTTTTATGAAAAGGACAACCCACAGGTAGGGAAACCACCTGTCGCGACCTGGAAAGGCCGCAAGACTTGAACAGGCAATAGAATGGTGACAAGGGTGCATCACCTACCACTATCCTCGAGGAAGTCCATGGTTAGTATAAAATATTTTTCTTTATTTAAATGGTATAATTTTAATTTTGAAACCTTATACGATTAATATAAAAGTATTTTTCCTTATATTCATAGTATATAAAGTAAAGTAATTCTTCAACACTAGGGGAAGGATCATAAAACCAAAAATATTTTCCTAGAACATTCTCTTTGAAATGAATCAAATGGTACCTTGGATAATCGAAAATTTATATATTTCTAGTTTTTAACTTTCTCCTAATAGTGTTATCTATCACTCTCCATCATAACTTGATGGTTAAATTTTCTTTTATATCCATGTTTTCAAACATGGAAACCTGGTATGTCTTATCTTCAGTGACCTCCATACATCCCTTTATTTATTTTGAAATGGTGGTATCATTCATCCATTTTCTGATGTGGAATTTCAATAAATATATTTCTAAAATTCCAACACATAGTTTTAGATTCTTAGTTGAAATTGTGAGGATGTAATTTATCGAAGGAGGGAAGAATGTAACACCCTAAGACATTATAATATTTTAATTTATAATAAAATTTAATTTTGTAACTATATTTATTTTTACACAATACTATGTTAAGCATATGCTACGTACAAAAATGTGTTGTCTTGCATTACACACAAGGCACAGTTTTACCGAACAACAATATATAAATAAAATATTATTATTTATCATAATATATTACAAAGCCGTTAAATTTTGGGTTATAAAGAGTATTAACCACATTGGGAAATTTATATCATCTGTATAATTTCAACATTTATCTTATGAATTTTCTATATACGATATAAGAGAAATTTTAATTTTTTAGATAAAGGAATTATTTTTCAAAAAATGCAATTTCGAAGCCTTTTAATTGAGAACCCTTTTTAAATAAAATATTCTATACTTTTATATGTTAAATTTGAAAAAATAAACTTCTTATTTAGAATCAGGACATAATAGTTTTGTATGTTAAATTTTTTAGGGTTTTTCTTGATAACTTTCATATTTTAATGAATAATAAAAAAACAGAATTTTAATTCAAAACTATTTTTTCATCTAATTTATTTATATTGATATATTATCCTTTTAATTGGTTTTAAAATATAATTATATTAAGTTTTTATAATTTAATACAATGGTGTTCATTGTAATTATTTTCACATTGAAATTATATATAAACACATAACAATCTTTTTATTGTTTTTAATTTTATAATCATGTTTTCTCATTTTGACAATTGGAATTATTTTTAAATTAATTTCTTCCAATTATGTGTTTTGAATTTGGAAAAATGGGTTCCATATTTTGAATCATAAGGTCCAAATTTTTTAAATAAAACCCTTTTATTTTTTGACATGATGAATCGTATCCTTGGTAATTTTTATTTACCAGGGTTAAAGGTAAATCAGGTAAGTTAGTGTAATAAATAATATGATAAGGCTGTTAAAATTAACCTAACCCCAGCTAAAATCCTATTGAATTAATATAAGTAATACCTTAACATATAAGAATCAAAATTTATTCTTTTAATATACTTTTTCCCATTAATGGGATATAATTATTATTAAAAAAATAAAGTGACAACATATCACTCTCTTGTCTTTTATAGGTATAAATATTTCGATGTAGTGATAAACATGAAAAAAATATGAAAAAATTAGTTTACAGAAATATAATGAAATTAGCTAAATCATTTGAATTTATTTATAATTTTTAGAGATTAAATAATTACCATAAATATTGTCACAATAGTGATATAATAATATTTTATCAAGAGAAATATCAAACAAATGATATTATAAATATTAAAATAATTTATATATCAAATAATTTATGCCATCCATAATTTTTCTATAATAATATGAAATTTTATAAGTCTATTAAATTCTTTGGTTATATGTTATCTCTATTTTTAGTGTTTATTTAAATTCAATACAATGAATATTATAAAAATTGACATCATTTATATATTACAAAAATAATAATGTATTAAAATATTTAAAAATCATAAAAAATATTTTAAAATCAGAAAGTGATTATGATAAGGTTTGAAAATTCATTATGTATCCAAATATGGGAAATTTTACCCATATAATTAAAATTAATATTCTCCTAATAATTAAAATGTTGTCACCGCAATTAAAATTAAAAGAGAATAATTAATTTTAAAATGAAAAGATTACGTTTAAAATAAACACAATACATGTCTAAAAATTATTATATGAAATGATTTAAAAATATAATAACATTAAATTCGACATATCTAAATATATATCCATTCGGATCAAGAATTAATTTATATTAATTTAATATTTTAATACTTTCCAAGGGTACCTCTCCCCTCTCCTATAAAAATGCATGCATTCCTCTCTTTTCCTTAGACACTAAAATCAATTTTGTTCAGCCAATATCTACCAAAACCACTTTTTATAAGCCCTACACTCATCTTAGAAGCGTCCTTTATGGTATAAAGTCTCTCAAGGAATTATTTAGGTATAATACAAAATAAGTTACACGATTAAGAGGTAACACCTTCCCCCATACTATCTAGTTTAGTTTCCATTCTCCAATCCCTATACTTTAAATATTCTATGAATAAATTAAAACACCATTATAATAAATATAATAATATTTTTTATTATAAATTTTAAACATACACTTACACAAACTTCTTTTTAATGGTAACGTACATATTGTTTCTATGTACGACGAACTACAACCTCACCAAACGATGATTGTTCAATTTTCTACTATCACCTCACACGGTGACCATTATGATGGAAACTATAATTATATATTATATTTAAGTTGTATCTATGGTTCATTAATTTCTATTTAGAACATGCCCTTATAATTTCCATGTTGCGTAAATACAATAATTTTCTTTGAGAAAGTGTGGACTACCGCCCCCTCAAAGCGAAATGACTCGTTCATGCCATACATAGAATGTATAAAGAATAGTTGTAATAAACATATGTAAAATATATAATAAAGATATAGTACTGTAAATATAATATACATATGCATCATATATTTTTATTTCATTTAATACAACAAGGAAATAAATATAGCGTTCATGCGTACGTACGGCCCACCATCTCAATGAACGATGTACTTCATTTATAATCTCCAAATATTATGTGATTTTATAAATACCTACGTATAGAATATATAAAATAATTTATTCATGGTTTAATTTTTGTATATTATTAAACAATGATATATTTAATAATAATATCAAATAACAAGTCAAAACGTACTGGAGAAATCAAGGAAATTAACACCAGAAATAGTCAAAAGAAGGAAGGATTGTTGACAGACGGGTAATAAAATGTTATAAAAAGTTGATATATAGTATTATAAACAAAATTTAGGTTCTGGTATTAATTATTAAAATATTTTAAACCACTATACAGTAGGTTAAATACTACACAACAATAGTAAGTTTAAGGTAAGTATTTTCATCTCACTTTTTAAATCTGTGAGATTAATGTCATATTCACTACTTACTTCTTCTGTGTGTCATACCTAATAGACATTTTTATATATTATATAATGAATCCTATTATTTTCATGATATTATATGATTTATTTAATTTTATATAATTTTGGTGATTATGGTTTAAATGTTTCAATGTGTTATGGGACACATTGGACTGTTTAAAGATTATTCTCCTCACGAATGTTCTAAATCTCACTTACTTTTGTGATTGTTAACATTCTATTGAAACTATAACATTATTTTAATAATGTTTAAATGTAAATTTAATTAAATATTTTTACTCTCATAAAATTGACATTGGTATCACCAAAATGGTAAACCATTATTCATTCGGTTGAAAATTTTACAGTTATTTGATTAATTTGGGAATTATTGATAAATCCATATTTCTCATTCAATACAGTTATTTGGTTAGGAATATTAGTTTTATTTATTATTAAATATTTTTCAATGATGGGTGGAGCCTAAATTTTATATAGCTCATCGATGCATCGACAGGTTTTTATGAGATAAATAAGTTAGCCAAATTAAATGGGTTTTTATCTGTGTTTTAAAACATCTTGTGAAAGGTCTTTAAGGTAATAGGTATGTTCCTGAGACATGACATCTGATAATAAATAAATATCGCTAGTTTAGTTTCAGTTATTATTTATCCATGATATTTTGTTTTGATATTTCTATGGATGTAGTTCATTCACAATAAATTGATTTATGGAATGTGTTCTATTTTCATACTTGCCATATTATTTTGTCCTTATCTAGTTTTGTAAATAGAAAGTGTGATCATCTATTTAACTTTCCATATAGATTGATTCATTTTTAATTCTATTTTACTTACCCTTACTGACCGTTTGAGCTCACTCTTATTTTTTTCCTCTCCCCAGGTTATGAAGAAGAGAACTTTGATTAAGCTTTCTGGGATTCAGTTTAATTCAGTTATTGTATAGAATATTTAATTATGTTTTCCCAATGTATTATGGGTATCATGTATGTAATCTGAATATAAAAGACTACTAAACTAAACATTCTTTCAGTATTTTCTTCCTTTTATTAATTCCAATGTATTGTAATATATGCATCACCACCATGCTTTTGGGGTCAAAGCATTATAGTTGGTATCAATGAATTTTAGTAGTAATCTTGGAAATAAATTTAAAAAACATAGATTAGGGATCATAACCCAAAGATAGACTTCGAGGATAATTATATAAGAATATCATAGAATTTTGTTAATGAAGATATTATTTGGGTATTAATAGAAATTATATACATGTCTGAATACTACAAGTGAACGTGGTTCTCACGCAGATATACCTATGAGTAATAACTCTGACAAGGTGTTCCAAGGATGACTAGGGGTAACCTAGTACTCAAAAATGGATCTTAATACACACCATGTTTTACAATCTCATATGATTTTATTAGGATAGTTCATATTTTATTTACCTACCATTATGAAGGATTTATAAGTAATGATTTCCCTAAAATAGCCAACATTTTTGGTTCTAGTATTTAGAGTGCATAAATTTATTTTATATGCTATAACATGTTTAGAGATATAGGAAGATCTTAATTTAATGAGCTAATTTATTATATGGAAATTTTTAGAAATGTCTACTAGAAGAAGGAATGATAACTCCACCAATGCATGTGATTTAGATAGTGAGAAGGATCAAATCATTCATGATCTTAAGCCAAACTTCTCAAGGGAAATGTTCTCCTATATATTATCATCATACAGGAAAATAGTATCATGTATTAACAAGATAAGTAAAAATTTCTTCGAGACCTATGACTTTGAAGTGAATAATATTAAGGAATATAAAAATATAGATAAACGGAAGAAGGGGAATAAGGAATTTCCCACATGCGATAATTATGTGAAGAAACAAACTGGTAGTTGCGTGAATGGAATGGGAATTTGTTATAAGTGTGGAGAAAAAGGACACAAATTCCATGATTTCAAGGGTAAGAAAAGGTTTCCATTGTACAATGCTTCATCTCCAAGGAGATGGGACACTATTCAAATCAATGTCCCAATCATCAGAGTATTCCCCTAATGATGATATTGGATAATAATCATGTTATGATACTATCGCAGATGAAGAGGAATGATTAATGTGATTTTGTTTTTATTCAATAATTATGACATTTTAGTATTGTATCAATGATGTACTAGTTATATAAATTATGAAAATAAATCAGGATTGTACCGCAGTTCTATTTCATTAAGGATTAATTATTGTATGGTACCAAGAAAAGTGACACAGTTTCAAGTTAAACTTTTGGGAACATATATGGTTGAGGGAAAGATAGCCCTTAATATGTTTTTGATACTAAGAAAATTATTCAAGAATAAAGATATTATTGATTTGGATAAACTATATTGGATATTATTGACTACCTTGGAATTAATTAATGGTCTATTTATCCCATCATTGTTGGAGTTTACAATATTTTTTGGATTTAATGAGTATATCCAATATTATATGTTTTATATTAGGAATAGGGGATTATTAACATATTAAATAAGGTTTTATGGTTATTCAGGTGATTACCATATTTTAAAAGAATACATGATGAAGTTATTGGCATGTTTGGTATGTGACAAAAAGGGCTCTGCATTATGTGGATTTGATAAATTTTGTGACCTTCATTATAAATTTTTGGACTATGAATTTGGACAGAAGTATTTTTGATAAGTATAAAGTTTTGAATGGATTAAGTTGAGAATTGGATATTATTTTTTGAGGTTAAAACATTTCTTAATTTTATTTGTAGAAATTTATAATAATATGGTTTTAAGAAAAGGACAACCCATAGGTTGGGCGACCACTCATCACGTCCAATAGGGCCGCAAAACTTGGACACGCAACCAAATGATGAAAAGGGGGCATCACTAACCACTGGACTAATAGAATTCCTTGGTTAGCATAAAAAAAATCTTTATTTAAATGGTATAAGTTTATTTTTGGAACCTTATATGATTACGATAAAAATACTCTTCCTTGTGTTCATAGTCTATGAAGTAAATTAATTCTTCAACACTTGGGAAAGGTTTATAAAACCAAAAAAAATCCTAGGAATTTCTCTTTGTGATGAATCAAATGGTCCTTTGGATTATCACAAATTTATTGCTTTCTAGTTGTTATCTTTCTCTTAATAATTTTCTCTATCACTCTCTATCAGAACATGATGGTTAAATTTTATTTCATATCCATATTTTCCTACATGAAACCCGAGTATGTGTTATCTACGGTGACCATCAAACTACCTTTTATTTATTTTAAAATGGTGGTTTCAATAATCAATTTACTTATCAAGGATTTAAATAAATATATTTTTGAAAGTCCAACCCATAGTTTCTGAATCTGAGTACAAATTGCGATAACAAATTTTACTGATGGATGAGAGAATATAACACCCTGCGACTTTACAATATTTTCATTTCTAAGTTAATTTAATTTTGTTTCTTTATTTATATTTATGAAATTCCATGTTAATATTATGTGTCTCACAATAATTAGTTGTCTTGAATTACACTCAAGGCCTAGTTTTATAGAACAGTGGTATATTAATAAAATATTATTATTTAATATAATATATTACCTGGCCTTTAAATTTGAGGTTATGAATAGTATTAACAAAATTTTAATTTTATATATTCCATATAATATTAAGATTCATCTTATATATTTTCTAGACATGATATAATAGAAAATTTAATTTTTCAAATAAAAGATGTATTTTTCAAAAAATGCAGTTTTGACGACTTTTAATGGAGAACCCTTTTTAAATCAACTATTTTACACTTTTATAAGTTAAATTTGACAAAATAAACTTCTTATTTATAATAGGTATATAAAAAATTTAGTTTGTAAAATTTTTTGGTGTTTTTCCTGATAACTTTCATATTTTAATGAATACTAAAAAATACTGCATTTTAATTCAAAACTTTAGTTTCGTCAAATTTATTTATATTGATAAATTATCATTATATTAATTTTTAATGTATAATTATATTATTTTTTTATAATTTAATCCAATATTTGTCATTTGAAGTATTTTCATATGGAAAGTTTATAAAAACACATGTCAATCTTTTGAGGGTTTTTACTTTTAAAACCTAGCTTTCTAGTTTTTACAATAGGATTATTTTTAAATTAATTTTGGCCAATAATGTGTTTTGAATTTAGAAAAATGGATTCCATATTTTTAATAATAATTTCCAAATTATGTAAATATTACCATTTTATTTTTTAACATTATTAATAGTATCTTTGGAAATTTTTCTCTACCACGGTAAAAGATAAATAATTTAAATTAGCATAACAAATAATACGATAAGGATAGTAAAATCACTCTAACACTAAAAAAATCCTACTAGATGAATAAAAGTCAATCAATAACACATATGAACAAAAATTAATTCATTTAATATACTTGTGTCCATAAAAGTGATATAGTTATTATCAAAACAAAAGAAAGTGAAAACACGTCACTCTCATATCTCTTATAAGTATAAAATCTTAATGTAATGATAAACTTGATGAAACTATGAACATAAGTTTTATAAATAAATATAATGAAATTATATACATCATGTGACTTTATTTTAAATTATTAAAGATTAAATAGTTACCATAAATATTTACACAATAGTGATATAATAAGTTTTTATTAAGAGAAATATCAATTAAATTATATTATAAATATTAAAATAAATAATATATGAAATAATTTATAACATCGATGATTTTTATAGGATAATATAACATCTGAAAAGACTATTAAATTCTTTTTTTATGTTATCTCTTTTTTTATATTTTATTTAAATTCAATACAATTAATAGTATAAAAATTGACATCGTTGATATTTTACAAAAATAATAATGTATTAAATTATTCAGAAATCATAAAAAAAATTAAAATCACAAGGTGATTATGATAAAGTCTAAAATTTCATTAAGGAAAATTGACCCCATATAAGTAAAATTCATAGTTTCTTAATAATTTGTTACCACAATTAAAATTAAAATAGAAAAATTAAGTTTGAACAAAAAAATAAGGTTTAAAATAAAGGCAAAACATGTTAAAAAATTGTTTTATGAGAGTATTTAGAAATATAATCATCTTATATTATACATATATAAATTAATATTAATTATTATTAAATGATTAATTTATATTAATTAAATATTTTAATACTTTCCAAGGGTACCCCTCCCCAATCCTAAAAAAAGGCGCATATTCCTCTCTTTTCCTTACACTATCAAATCCATTTGGATCTACTAATATCTACCCAAAAATATTCCTATAATACCTACCCTCATCTTAGAATCCTATTATTGGGTATAATGTCTCCCAAGGAATCCTTTTATAATAAACCAAAAGAAGTTACCCGATTAAGAGGTAATGCCTTCTTTCTTACTTTTTAGTTTAATTTCCATTATCCACTCCCTATACTCTTATTATTATATGATTAAATAAAAACATAAGTATCATAAATATGACAGGATGTTATTATACTAATTTTTTGACCTATACATACACACCTCTATCTAATAGTAACGAACATACTATTTCTATGTACAGTGAACTACTACCTCACCAAATGATGAGAGTTCAATTTTCCGCTACCACCTCTCATGGTGGACATTATGACGAGCACTATATTTATATACGATATATATTATATTTATTTTTTCTCTATTATTCTGTAATTTTTATTTTGAACATACCTTTAAACTTTCTAGGTTGTGTAAATATGATAATTTCATTTGAGGAAGTGTGGACTACCACCCTCTCAAAGCAATATGACTTGTTCATGACATACATGGAACATATAATGGATAGTTGTAATAAAAATAAGAAACATATATACTAAATATAATATACTAATATTATAATATACATATGTATCATTTAATTTTAATTCTTTCAATACAACAAAGAAATAAATATATCGTTCATGCGTACATACGGCCTACACTCTCCCGGAATGGTGAACATCATTTCTAATATCCATATATTATGAGATATTATAAATACCGATGTAATAAATATATAAGATAATTATTTTATGGTTTAAATTTTTTAGATTATGAAACCATGATATATTTAATAAGAACAACAAATAATAACTCAAAATGTACTTGAGAAAACTAGTTAATTAACACCAGGAATAGTCAAAATAATTAAAGATTGTTGACAAATATGTAATAAAGTATTGTAAAAAAGCTTATATATGGTATTATTAGTATTAGTGTGGTTTTGGTTTTAATTAATAACATATTTTAAACCACTATAGAAGAAGTTAAATACCACACAAGAAGACGAAGGTTAAGGTAATGATTTTCATTTTAGTTTTTAAACCTGTGAGATTAATGTCATATTCACTACTTGCTTATTTTTTATGTTGTTCCTACTGGCCATTTTGATATATTATATAATTAATCCTATTATTATCATTATATTATATGATTCATTTAATTTAATATTTTTCTGGTGATTATGATTTACACATTTCAATGTGGTATGGGACACTTTGGAATGTTTAGTGATTATTCTCCTCAAGAATGTTCTTAATATCACTTCCTTTTTTGATTGTTAACTTTATCTTGAAACTATCACATTATTTTAATAATTTTAAAAACAAAATTTAATTGAATATCAATAGTCCCATACAATGGATATTAGTATTACTTAACCTTATACCATTTTTCATACCGTGGTTACTTTGACAATTATTTGATTAAATGGGGAATTATTAATAAATCTGTAATTTTCATTCAATATGGTTATTTGGTAAGGAAAATTATTTATTTTTATTATTCAATACGAGCAATTATTTGTACTATAAATGATGGGTGGACCCAGAACATTATATACCTCCTTTATGGTCAACATCTTCTCATGAAACAAAAAAGATGGCAAAATTAAACAAGTTTCAATACGTTTTTTAAACCATCTTGTGGTAGGTCTTGATGGTAATAAGTTTTCATGTTTCTGATACCTGACGTCCAATAATAAATCAACAACCCTAATTAATTTTTAGTTATTATTCTTCCATGATACTTTCTATCTACATATCTTTGGAGTTAGTTTATTCTTAGTTAATTGATATATGGAACGTGTTTCAGTTTCGTGTTTGTCGTGTTATTTGTGCCTTGTCTGATATTTTAAATGAAAAGTGTGCTCAATTATTTAACTTTCCATATGGATTGATTAATTATTTCTTCTATTGTACTTACCCATACTGATCATTGATCTCACACCTATTAGGCTTCTCTCTATAGGTTATAAAGAAAATAACATTGATTAATCATTCAAGGATGCAGTTTATATCAGTTATTGTGTAGCATGTTTTATTTTTTTTCCTAATGAAATATAGATATCATGTATGTAATATGACTTTCCAAGACTGATAAATAATATATTCCTTCTGTATTTTCCACCTTGTAGAAAAGTCAATGTAATTTAATAATGCACTAACACCAGGATTCTGGGGTTGGGGCGTTATAGAGGTGGGTATAGAATGAAAATGGGTGTCACTATGGATCCGAAGAATTGGTGGTTTTTATACTGCATATTTTTAATTTAAAAATCTATTAAATAATAAATTTATAAATTTATAAACTATAAAAATGTTTCAATTATATCAATCCAAAATGAAATTTTTTATTGATTGTCTATTTTCAATATTTTATGAGTATTAGCCTGCTCTGTTTCACTCAGACCTTGGTAAGTCCTTCATTGAACATGGGTACCTAAAAAACTATCCCCATTCAATTTTAGGTGTGGGTTTATGAATGTTCCATGTGTTTTTTGGTTTCTTGTTTGTCATTATAAATCCTATGAGTTGGGACTAAGAAAATACTTGGGAAAATTTGGGTGGACTTTCCATTATTTCATATTTTGATATTTTTGATTCTTTTGTATCTGTTCTTCTAATAATGTAGGACTACCAAACTTGTAGTATTAAATTTCATTTTGATATAGGATGTTTTATCTTCAATTTTTTTGGAACATACTTGGATGCCATTTTACTATTTTTCCAGGATTTTTTATCTGATTGGAATATTTTCATTGTTGTTTTACTCTGATATGAATGTTTAGTATCCCCAAAATACAACATTAGATCTATACTAATAGTGGATATCAACTATCATATGGGTAAACTCACCTAAGTTCATGTAGCAACCATCGATCTTGGAACAGCTCAATGGTCTGGGGTGTGGGGATTTATAAAATGGTATCATAGGTGTTTTTCTTTTATTTTACTATTTTGTATTAGTTGGAGGGAGAATAGTAGTGCTTTGATACATCGAATGGATATTTTTCTTGGGACTAGCATGCCACATTATTGTGAATTCAAGGTGTATACAGATGATATTGAGGTTTATGTTTTTCACTTTTATTATTGATCTAATTTCACCTTGAATAGCGCACTAGTTTTATAAGGTGATGGTATATGGAATTTTATATATTGGTCATGTATAGATAGAGAGGGTGGTTTCATGTATAATATCAGACACATATGATTGAAATGTTATTTTTGTGATTTTAAGTTATTGATTATCTCATAACCGAGGTAGTGATTTGGGTCATTACCTAAACTGTCTCCATCCATTTATACTGTGTTTTCAGGAATAATTTTATAGTGTCATATTATTTAACCATTAACTTAGACAGATAAAAGAAATGTTCTGTGTCTAATTGAAATTATTATTATGAGGTGTTAGATGAGAAAAAATTTCAATTTCAACATAAATAGTATATACCTCTATAACATGTAATTGATATCTTTTCTAACTGATCCTCAGATATGAAAAGCTTGGGAAAAGTTAAATGGATAAATGTAAATTATATGATTGATCACCTCTGTTATTTATTGGCATCAGCTAAATAAAATATCAAAGAAAACTTACTAATTGGTTTCATAGATAAATTTTACATGAAATTTCATTTAACTAATCCCTTTGTTTTGAAAATTTTGGTCTAATGAGAAATGGGATAGTGTAAAAAAAATTAGTCATATATGTGTGATGTGGTCCTAATGAGTGGTTGGTGGTTGTCCCTATGTAGGGGTACTTGGGGATATATATAAATCCCAATTTTTGTGGTGTCTAAATGATTTTAAGACCTTAATGTGATCATTTGGCATGGTGGATGTCATGAGACAATTAAATAGGGGTGAGTACTATTATGGGTGTTGTCGCCTATGTAAGATAACATGTGTGGGATAGGCGGGAGGGCATAATGAAATTCTTTATCATGAATCAATATTAGGAGTTACTTATGGACTTAAGTTAAACCAATTAGAGGGGGTATATGGTTTATTTTAGTGGATGTAGGTATGTGAAGTATAAGAAGATTCTTCAGTGTACAAGATCGGAAAAGAATAGGTGTCTCCTAGTATGTAGTTTCGTTCAATTATAATATTTGGTTTTTAGTTAGATAATCACTATTGTGAGATTAAGTTTTTTCTTGAGAAAAGTTTTTATAGGGGGAGGATAATTAAGATTTCTGGATCTATTAACTTCCTAGTGTGGTCTCTATTGGGTTGATCGATGAGAATCAGGGATGGTAGACCTAGAACCAACAAGGTGTAGATAAATGCTCTATTAGAAAACAAATAAATGTGTTTCCTTGGGTATGTGTGGTTTTAGGAATATGAGATTCCCTAAGAATGAAATTATAGGTTATCTAGACATGTTGAACATGAGTTGGAATGGATCTGGTGTGTATGTGAATAAGATCACCCTCAAAAGGGGTTTGGTGTGAGGCTTGTGGAAATGTCTGGTACTTTCGAATGAAAAGAATCTTCAAAACTAGAGTTCTTATATCACATATGGTTTTCAAGGGAAGTAATATTCATATTCCTAGAACTATTGAGCTATAATATATCTCTAGGAATATTGTGAGAGCGTAAATAGACCCCATTGGGTCTTCATAACGATGCTTGTTTTTTAGTGGTCATATGAATGGTTTTGGTTCGGGGACTTTCATATGGTTCAAAAAATCACTAAGGGTGATATTCTGTTGGTGATACTAATATAAAAGAGAGGCATAGAAATTGTGTTGGACTCATTAGCATATTTTTAGTGAAAGTTCGCTTCTTAGATTCCAAGAAAAAAATTATTGAATAGGTTTCTCTGGAGTGTGACACCATTGAACTTTGGTTGAATCAAAAGAGGAAAGAATTATTTGGTGATGCACTATGATGTTTTGATTATGGTTTGTTTATAACATAGTGTGTTCTTGAGATTATTAGTGAGTAATAATCCATGTTTTTAATGACAATTGATGTGGGTTTTTATGTGGTTTTTGAGAACGTAGCAGCATGAGGTCTCAGTTGATTTTTTTGGTTTTATTGCGGTAGGGGATAGAATTAAACATGGATTAGGTGAAATGAAATTTCCATTCTTGGGTTAAACCTTAAAAATAGTGTCAATGGTTTACATGGCAGATATGGGAGCATGGATCGGAAGGAGCAATGTGGTTTTGGTATTGATGAGAGCTATTTTATTAAGAGATCTATGAGAAGTAAGGGATGAGCCTAATGGTTTGGAGTACACCATTAGTCATTTAAATGTCTATCCATTATTATTGGTGGGTTTCTTTAATTAAAACTTTTGGTAATGTTTTAATGATCCAAAAGTGGGAAATGGATTAGATTTTTTGATTATGCTCAAGGTGTATAGTCTCAGACTTGTTTAGCCATCAATTTTAGTAATGGACATAATGTGGGATATAGAGATCAGAAAATGTGTATGTGATGAGGAATATGTGATGAACTTGTGGTTGGGAGTGTGGAGCCATTTATAGTGATGTATCCCTCTCATGAAATGGATTAAGGATGCACTAAACCATATGTTAGTTAGTCTCATCTATTCAATTCATGTGGTAGTGGATGGAGGACGGACCATGATGTTTGGAATTTTGTTTTGATGGACTATTTTTGAGGGTACTCCTAAGGTGGGGAGTATCAGATCAGTCATTATCCCACAATTCAATGTGTGTAAGACCAATGATTTAGTGAGAATGGTCATTGTATGGACAAGGAAACTCTAGAATGTTGACATATAGATGAATATGGGCTTAGGTATTCTTGTGGATAGTTTGAAAATATGACACTTTTATTATATAATCTTTAGTAAACATTAGAAGTGATGTTGAGGTGATTGTGATTAGGTGATGTCACTTTGGATGCAATATGATGAATTAGGAGTAAAAATTAGAATTCACCCAATTACAGGTTATTGTTGGTGAACTTATAATAGAGTTATTATGATCAGTGTTTAACTACGTATATATATGGGATAATGTTTTGGAGGTATGATTAGGTGTAAATATTGGGAAGAATATTTATAAATAGGTTAGGTCTATAGGACTTTGGTGATCAAGGGATTCCTGGTGATGTGATTGATAAGGTGATATCATCAGTTATAAATAGTCTTGGGAGTGATACTGTCAATCCTAATGAGAAATTCTAATGAGAAGTGGACTTTTACAAACTAATGGAATCGTCCTTGAAGGTGTGTTTTAGTGTTTTTGGAATTCATTAAATACACAAATTAGACAATCATAGTGGAGTTAGTTGGGATAATTGGAATTGTAGTGTGTGTTCCAATTATTTATTTGATTTGAGGAGATTTTTTTGGTGTAGTATTAGAATGACCATGACTTGTGAATGGTGTATAATTGGTTTGTATATATGTATTGAAGACTATGATATTTTGAGAATGTAGTTAATATCAAATAGGATATACTTAGAGCATGGGTCTTGAGTTTCAGTAGTTCTTGGGAGAACCTATTGGCTTTAGTGGTATTACCTTTGCAATGGTTGGAGATTAGTGAGATATGTTGAGAAGTTCATATAACGTGAAGGATACTTCAGAGTGTGTTCAGTTGGTCAAAATATGGTTGATGAGTGCATGGAGTAGTTCATGACATGGTTCAAGGGGTGAACCAATTTTTTCAATTTTTTCAAGTGGTGAATCTCATTTCATTAAATGATTCAGGGGTTGAGTCTTATGACAAAACATAGTGAAGTTTTTTTTTTGGCATTAGTGCATGAAAAGTAAAGTTTTTGATGGAGCGACTCCGGAGTTTGAGTGGGATCCATCATGTGGGTCATTGGTGCGATATTGATCTTAATGTTGGTGAATCCTTTGAGGACAATTAACTTGGTATTGTTAGAAATAGTGAATAGTCTCCTTGTGATATGAAGTTCCTCTAGGGAACATTTTATGGTAGCATGGGTGTGCCCAGGTGGAGATGTGAGAGCAGGAGATGGGTATACGGTCATTGTGGACGATGTTGGTTTCTTTTAAGGCCCGATGTTGTTTTAGAGATAATTTCAAGGATAGATTTATTTAATGTGGGGAGGTTAAAAAAACCTAAACCCTTTCTAATGTATGGATGCATATAATTTTTTTTAATGAAACACATGCATTTTACTTAATTATCAGTTTTTTCGGGGTTGGGAGGAGCTCGTGATGAGTCTCAAGGAATTAGAGATGAAATGTAGTTAGAAAACTATAGCCAGAACCATGTCTCTACATGACATCATGTATGATGATATAAAAAAATCTGTACATATAGGACGATCCACCTACCACAAAAGATCATAGTGTGACCTAATGGTTTATATCGTGACACTACCAAGAATTGGTTTTTAATGTTTTTAATTTCATTTTGGGTTTATTGGTGTTTTAACAAAAATGGGGTGGTTGCCTTTGGCAGTAGTATATGAAGACACCCCTCGCTAGGTTTTCCCCTCTTCAATAGGGATTTTTTATGGTTGTTAGTGGAATCATGTGTCATCAGTTGTGATCAATATCCAATTAAAATTTTTTCATCCACATTTTTCATTTATTCATTTTTTTACTATCATGTGTATTCTTATATTTTATGTTTTTTTTTCCAATTTCCATAGTATTTATAGTATCTTTTTATTTCTACCTTTTTATCCTTAATTAAATTCTAATATTAGATGAGTTGATGTTTATGAGTATGAGGTAGGTAGTCCCTTAAATTAAACCAATATGCTTGTCAATTTATCTTATATGTATGAGTTCTCGTCATGCTGGCATGGTTATGCATTGACATAAAATTATTTCAATGAATCTGTTGGGCCTTGTTTGGGAAAAATACCATGTTTATTATGTCATGATCCAAAAATAAAGGATCTTCTAAGAGGAACTCATCAGTTGTGTCCTCAAACTTATTTTGTATTAGTAATATTGCATCTCCTCTTAATCATAGGAATATGGAACTAAAAAATAAACATATTATTGAATTTTTAATTTAGTAATTTCCTATTTAAATATTTCAAAAGGGATTTAATATTTTACATCAAGGATAGTGAAATGAAATTTCACAATATTTGATAGCCTCGAATTGGGATATAATAATGACTTTTCTTTGATGTGAAATGTGATATAATAGGTTTATGTTGGCCTAATTTAAATAATTTGAGGAATGTACCATGAATAAAACCATAGTTGATATGTTTAAATATGATTATTTTCCCTGGACAGGAAAGGGGTGGTTACTTGGTAACCTAGTAATTCCATGTAAATTGTATGGGCTTCATATAGGCCCTAATAAATGAATAAAGGTATAATGAAATCATATTGATATGATTTTTTAATGAATATAGTTGGTATTAGAAACCTAAATAATGAAATTTTAATAAATAGAGATGTGGTGAATTAATGGGATCTTTACTTGGAATTTAAATAATTAATTAAATGTTTGAGTGGAATTAGATCCTCGTTTTGTTGTTGATTTTATAGGAATGCCTCAGATAAATTACATATATTTCATATGAAACTTATTACTATATATTTTCATGAGTGATCCTTAGATTATTGTTGAGGCTCTGATGAATATTGGGGTGTGATGACACCCTTGGATTCATTGAGGGTCGATTATATGGAATTCCTTGAGTAAACCATTGGATTTCTCATTTATTCATTTTCATTAATTCCTTATCGAAAATCCCACTTGTATTATAGTAATATTTATATTTATAAAATGTCACTGATTAATTTTATGGGTTACTATAGGGTACCGTTGTTAAATATCACAAGATGAGCTCCCCGAATTCATTTTGACCTATTTAGGTGTGATTCTTCAAGTGTGAGCCCTGGATTTCTATAAAGTATAACTTATGAATGTCAAGGATGGTTCTCTCATTTCAGAATGGTATACTGGATCATTGAAATTCCATGTTTCACTCCCATTTGATTCCCTATGGGATTTTGTTGAGACACTACCACAAAACATGCATTTATCACTGATAAAAAAGTGTTGTTTGTCTCAGTGAATGTAAAGGGAGGTCCCTTTTACCAGTTCTTAGAAAAGTGCTGTTAAATTACCCATTTATCAGTGCTTTTAAGAAATCCCTTATAAAATGGGTCCTTTATCAGTGCTTTTTTAGCGCTGATAAAAGACCCCTTTTATTAGCACTTTTTTAAAATAACTTATAAAAGTTATAAAAAGTTTAAAAAAAAATTATGTAAATGGGGTAGGTTCTTAAATAGTGCTTGAACCCCCCCCCCCCCCCTTCACTAGTGCCCCCCACCCCAGCCACCCCTACCATTAACACCGCCACCCTTTAACCACGCTATCCCTTATTCCACCCTCATGTGTGACTTTCCTCTCCCTAGATTCTAAAATGGGACATGTTACCAATGCACCTAAGCCTTTACAACTCCACCATATGGTTTTGGTCTTCACTTATTAATATATCTATTTATTTATATATATTTTTAGTTATATTTACTTGTATATTAATAAATATTTATATTAAAATATATATTTATATTAATATATATATATATATATTTAGTTTTATTATAATATATATTTAGTTATATTAATATATATATATATAGTTCTATTAATATATATGTACGTATATGAAAAAATATATATATATAATTATAGTTATATTTATATATTAATATATTTATTTGTATATAAATATATTTTTATAAGATTAGTTTTAAATATATTTATAAAATTTGCTTTTTTGTGTCTTTATAAATAAATTAATACATATATACAACACACACACATACACAGACACACAGATATATTATATTTGTATCTACAAGTATAATTATACAAATTTATATATATTTACAAATATTATATATTAATATGTATATTAATTTTTTTAAAATTTATAGATAATATATATCAGTTTGTTTAGACTTACACAGATATATATATACACAAACACAGTATATAAGTATATATATATATTCATATATGTATTTTAAATAAAATGGATATTAGTTTTTTATTTATATATGGATTATATATTGAGAAATATATTATATATGTAAATATGTTTCATTATGTATTTATAAAATTAAATTTTTATGTGTGAATATATAAAAAATATGTACATTTTGTTATATATATGAATATAAATAATAGTACATTATGAAAAATTATAACAAGCCTTGAAATCCTGAAAAACAGGTAAATTTGGGGAAACCCTCAAAACTATTAAATACAGTCAGAAAGTCAAATAAACACTAAACTCAGGGTAACAATGAAAACTTCTGATCCAAGATTCTGTTCCAGCTCCATGAGTAGTCAAATTGAATACCATAAAATGATATTTGATATTATATGTGGTTTTTTCTAAACAGAAAGGAAAATCATAAGTTACATCTATTTGAAAAAATAGTAGGCATGACAAAAGTGCTAGATATGGGGGCTTGAAAACCCAAACAAACCGCAAAGTCACTGAAATGGGAATAACTTCTGATCTGGTTTCCCGTTTCTACTCTATGACCAGTCAATCCAAATATCATGGAATTAACTACGATATAAAAGGTGTTGAATTCCATCAAAAACATGGATCGAGGGTTATTACCATTTTAAGAAAAATTTGACAGGGCCCCGGACACAGAAATAGAGTTTTGGAGGCCTTTTGATGGTTTTTTGGGTTTTATGGTCTAGTACATGATTGGAAATTTGTTCAAGTTAGATTTCTTTGTATATATCTTTGTCGCCACTGATTTAATATGTCTGAGAGACCAAACGGACACCCGGAATGAAATTTATGGTCATTTGAAGTTGGAGTTTTTTTAGAGTGGTATAACTGAAATATCTTCCGATTATTTTAAATTTTCATGGTTTTGAATGGACATTGTTCTCACCCATCTTACAAGATTTGATTTTACTGGTCTCATCACTCAAATGGAAACCTGTAGTAGAGGTTTTGGAAATTTTAGTGAGTTAAGGGTTTCTTTGGATTCTAGGTGCTAGGGGGGTTGCTCAATTTCAAACCATCGTAACTTTTGCTCTGTGTCTTCGTTTTCACTCTACCATAGATCGAATTGAAGATTGAGAAAATATATACACTATGGTGACCACTGTAACCCCTTCTGAAATTCCTCAACTCCAAAAAATGTCCTTAATCCCTCCAAATAGTCATAACTTCTACTCCAGGTGTCCGTTTTGCATATACCACATATCAAATCAATATAAAACATATTTAAAATATATATATATTATTTATATCAATATAAATATACTTATATATCAATATAATATATTTTTTTGAAATATAATTTTTTTTGAAATATACACTTTATCCACACTAGGAAAAAAGTCACTGATAAATCCCCCCTTTATCATTCCTACTAAAAAAGAAATGATAAAGGGTACTTTTAACAACACTTTAAAAAGTACCCTTTATCAGTGATTTTTCATAGCACTGATAAAGGAACCCCCTTTATCAGTGTTTTGTCTAGCATTGTAAATGGGTGGTGCTGTGAAAACCCAGTTTTTTGGTACTGATATGGAATACCTTGTTGATCCACAAAGATTCCCTAGGGTTATTTTGACAATGGTTTCCCTAGTTGTATACCTTGGAACTAGTCGATCAATGATATATAGCATGATAAACAACTTAGTGTCACTAGTCTAGGTTGGTATATATGGAAGATGGGTGTCACTGAAGAGCCTAGGCATTAGTATTTGTTTTATCAATTTTTAGTTTTTTTAAAATTTATTGACTGTTAAATTGAAAAATTGGTAATCCGTAGAAATGTTTATTTATGACACTCATTATTTTACTTTATTATCGAATGGTTATTTCAGAGAAGTCATTGGTGGTGAAATTTTGAGATGTAATCTCACCATTCTCTATTCTCCATAGAACTTGGGTACCCATGTAGCTATCCCTATTTCATTATAGGTGTATTTTTTGGAAAGAACTCTTTTTTTTATTACTTAGTTTCCTGGATGGAGCATGGGCTTTGGGATCAAACTATGACTTGATTTGATTTTGGTTGATTATCCAATCTTGTATCTCTTCATCTATTAGGTTATAATATATCTAGTCTTCTATTTATTTATGACTTCTTGACATGTAGTATTTAGTTTCATTTTTATATAGAATTCTTTATCTTGGTTATTCTTCATCACTTTTCTAGATGTCCATTTACTTATTTACATATAATTTTTATGTGGTTGTTATTATTTTCGATGTTTTTTTACTATAATATGTGGGTATATCCTACAAAAAAAATAACACATTAGACCCATATTTTAAGGTGGAATCTTCTAGCATATGGGTAGGGGTGTCTGAGGTAATGTAGAGACCACAGGTCTGGAACATCTGACTGTTACGAATAGGCTATAGTTGTGAGAGTTAATTTTATTAAAAATCAATGAAATACCATACCATAAAATAATAATTATAAATTTGGAATCAATTTAAACCATATATATGCCTTTTGGTTCAATGGTTTTGTGGCAATCCTCTATTCCATAAATATAATACACTTCTTCTCTCTTATCACATGATTAATTTTCAAATACTGGCTTCCTACTGCTCTTATTTCTTATCCGTGTTCTTCATGAACCCTTATCATCATCCTAATGGACTAATATAAATATGAAAATTCCAAATGTAATTTTCTAAATTATTAACAAGGGTTTCATAATATCCCAATATTTTAAAAGGTAAAACTATGTTTGATAGTGTTTAAGAAATACAACATCGAGCTTAAATGAAAAACAAAATATTATGATTTAAATACGACTATTATAACCTAGCCATTAATTTTGAGGGTATGACTAGGAATAACTAATTTATTGAATAAATATAAAGGCCCTACTCAATATAAATTTATTGGTAAATTCTTTAAATTAATCACATATTGTTTTAGTTTAGTTGTTTCATTCTTTAAAAATATATTTTATTCAAAAATGGTTTTTCTTTCTTTTTATGAGTGAATATTATAATTTATTTCTGGATATTTTATTTGAAAAACTGATTTTTTTAAATATAATATCAAAAATATCTAATGGTGAATTTTTCATAATTTTCAGGAAATGTTGCTTTTTTTATGAATATTGGAAAATAATGACTTTTAATAGAAAACTATATTTTATTTAAAAGTATTTATAAAGTGTGATTTTAATTTGGATTAGTTTAAAAATATAATTGGATAATTTTTATTTAAAATAATCCAAACATTGTTTTTGAAATGAATTTGAAACATGAACTTACTATAAAAACATTTTATACATAAAAAGAAAATTTTTCCAAAAAATTGATTTCTATTGAATTTTGTTGGTTTAATTTAAATTTAAATTCTGTGACTTATATGTTTTGAATTTTTCAAAATAGATTCCATATTTTAAATCATTTGGTGAAAATTTATTAAATAGTTCATTTTTTTTGGGGCAATATAAATAGTACATTAATTATTCTTGTTACCATAGTTAAAAGTAAATTGAGCAATGAAGTGTTACAAATTATATGATAAGGACTATAAGATTTCCCTAAAACTTTTACAAATTTTATTTAATTAATATATATCATCAATAATCTTCTCGAAGTAGAATATATGACCATTATAATATTTTATTTATAGAAAATTAAAAAAAATTACATTCTAGCATTTAATAAATATAACATATTTAATATAGGATTAACCATAAGAAATGATCAGTTATAAATAGTATTTTGAATGATATAATATTTATCTAAATATTTTTAAATTATTTTAAATTTTTAGTGAAGAAATAATGGCCATAAATATTTACACAATATTGACACATTAATTATTCAATTAATGGAAAAATCAAATAAATGATATTAAAAATATTAAAAGAAATATTATTTGAGATAATTAATATGATAAAATAATTTTATATAAGACCATGATATTTTAAGGTTGTATTGAAATATTTGGTTTTAATTTTAATTATTTTCTTGATGTTATTAAAATCAATGTAATGAATAGTTCTAAAAATTGATATTAATGATATTTTATAATAATTAATATTTTATTAAATGATGTAAAATTTAAAAAAATATTCATAATAATGACTTTTATATATTTTATAATATCAAAAATGGTACATTTATGGTATTTTTTTATTTATAGTAACTATATTGTCCTTAAAAGAGTAAAAAACCTTGTTATCATGGTAAGTTTTAAAAGGTTTAATGAGGGGTTAAAACCAAATGATAAGGGTAAAGATATGGATTAAACGTGTAAAATAATTATTTTATGAGATAATATCCACCCAATCATGTCCTATATTCAATATAAATCAGTTTTTATTAATTTTTATTTAAAAATTAATTTATATTTATTTAATATGTCAAGAGATTCCAAGATAGCCATCCCCTCACTTATCAAGGAGAATCTCTTATTCTCTTTTCTTCGCACATGAAGAACCATTATTTTTAGAAAATATCTGAAAAAACTTTTTATAATCCCTAAATAATTCTATAGGCCTTATGTTTTTCATAATACCAATCTTAGTGGTCTTAATGTGTCAATCAAAGGAGACTTTCAATAAAAGATGTATAGTATTTAACCGCATGTTATAGTTTTGTTTTTTCTTCCACATCCTTAAAATATTCTTCAACCATACTTATTTAATAACACTAATATATTACCTATACTAAGGTGTTGTTATGTAAATTAAACAACCTATATTAATCTCTTCTTCCATCAAATGGGAAACGAAACCATCATTTAGATGTACAGTGCTCTACTTCCTCACAAACCGATCTAATTGTTTTCCATCACTGTCTCTCAAGATAAGATATAATGATGAAGTTAAGTTATATTTATGATATTCAGGAAATATTTATGATTATTTTAAGATAATATAACATATATTTTGTTATCTTTCCATACACTAGAAAATGACAACATCATTTGTGATTACGTGTGGACTACCACCTCAACGAAGTGATTTGATTATTTTTTCATCACCACATCACATGAATGATATATATAAGTATATTTAGAGAAGTAATGTGATATTTATGATATTTTTATCATTCTTTAAATGTAATATAATTCTTACCCTCTTTCCAAAATGATTGTTGAAAAATGGAAACATTAATCATGCGTACATACGGCCTACCATCTCTACGATTTAATCCTAGTTCATTTTTCATAAAAATATTTAATAGTTGGATTTAAAAGTATAATTTATATATAAAAATGATAATTATAGAATAATTATTATTCTATATATGATTAAATGATAAACACTTTTATCATAGTGGACTTACCAAATCAATTTTGGACTTATTAAATGAGTATCATCAAAACATCTGACATGAATTTAATTAATTAAAATATTAAATATAGCATGGTAAGAGATAAAATAAAAGTAATAATAGTATTTAAAAATTTTCTTCAGAGTAAATAATTAACTGAAATTTATTATTTATGAACATAAATAATACAAGCGATGAGTCGGGATCAAGGTAGGAGGTTTTCTTTTTCAATAATCCTCCATAATGTTTCCCATTAAACACTCTTTTATTCTATATCCATATTCTATAAAAATATTTTAAAAAGGTTTTTACTATTATAATATCATTTTTTCAAGTCATTTTTTCCCATTTTCTAATTGTTACAAACTGGTTTGAAAGGAATCATTTTTTTAATTTCCAAAGAATTCACTTTGTGAATTTTTGACAAAAGCATGAAATAAATGTTTTTTTTACTTATTTGTCCTGAATGGATTGTCCCGATGTATTGAGTAACATTTTATAAGATGATTACACTAAAAAAATTCAAGGTTATTTTAAAATATAATGTTTCAATTTTTAATTAGTTATTTTTTAAATTTGTGATTTCAAAATGGAAAGGTTATTTTCATCAGGAATGTTTTTAATTATCTTTTCCTTAAAGAAAAGACCCATTTCCATATTTCTTTCTGTTTTGGTGTTGAAAATGTATTTTTAAAATAAACTGGTATATTGATATCTACAACTAATTTTCATATGGGTTCAAAGGTGTGTTCCAGTTTCTTTATGATGAAAATGTGAAAAACATTGTTTTATATGGTACGTGCGCATTATATGTGAAACAGGTGAGCTCGATATAGATTATATAATGGGTTGATCCCCATTATATATCATGGGAGAGAACTGATATATCTTATACAATTGGTATTCCTAGATATCATCGGGTGGTCCCGTTATAGCTTTGGGTCTGCCAAGATAGCACTCCAATGAATTGGGTAATCTGTCATGTCTTCTGAGGAAAGAAGGAGGGAGTTAGAATAAGGTTTATCCTATAGATTTAATTGGACTCTAGTTATTTCTGACACAGGTTTAAAAAGGACTTTAAATGTGATTCTCTATGTTTCCAAAATGATTTCTTAATTTAATTTCAATGAATTTAAATTTTTTTCTTTGTGAAAAAAAAGTGTGTTATTTTCATGTGGAATTTATTTATTTCATATTCTAAAATATCATTAAAATAAAGGTAAACTTTTAATGAGTTTTTATCTTTTTCAACAGAACAATAGTTTTCCTACTTTTATGTACCTTACAGATCTGTTTGTGCACATTCTATGTTTCAAAAAGAATCATTAGTTTTAAGAATGATAAGTGACATATATTAAGTCAAGATAATAATTGTGATGATTTTCTAGGAAAAGAAATCATATTTTTCTTTAAAGAGTTTTGTGTTATGGGTATAATTGATACTGGGTAGAACTGTACACTTGTAGTGTATCAGTTTACTATATAATATTTTTTCCTAATTCTGTAAAATTCTAAACATAAAAGTTCTTTGGGAATAAAGGAACAAGAATTTTAGTTTAAAGAATCAAGATTATGTTATTTTTAAGACTAGTTCCTTACAGGTGTTAAAAAATGCCTCTAAATTCAAATGGTTTCCCAATAACCATCCCTATTTAGTGGTAGTTTTTAACAATGATTCAAACCATCATTATGTTTTCTAATTTATTTTTTAATAAATTTTATTAGTAGATTGTTAATAAACAACCCAGTTATTCTATTTAATAACTGTTCAACAAAACCAATTTTTAATGAATTAAACTAATACTATTAAATAATTAATAAAAAATAATATATAATTATTAATTATTAATTTGTATTTAATGAATATTATTAATAATATGTAATTATAACTTAAAAATTAATGTACACTAACAATAAGACTTTCTTAATAATTACGAATAATTAATTATTAGTTACTAGTTATTAATAATTACTTTATAATTTATAAATATTAATTAATATTTGATATATAACATTTAATATTTAATATTTAATATTTAATATTTAATATTTATAAATTATTAATAAATTTTAAAAAATCTTTACTCTTAATTATGTTTTATTAGGTGATACATAATACTTATATGAAACCCATTATATATACACACACACACACATTCACTAATAGATAATTAATAATAATAATAATAATATAGAGAAATGTTAAATAATTAATAGATAATTATTCAATATTCATTATTAATAATTATTAGTATGTCGATCTACATAATTATAGAAAATTTTATTTATAAACATTGATAAATATGTAATAATTAATATTTACTAATTAAAATTTATTAATAAAAAATAAATTATTATTATTTACTAATTATTTATTGACAAGTGATAGAAAATAATTATAAAACAACACTAATATATATATATATATACACACACACACACACACATATATATATATATATATATATATATATTTGTGTGTTTGTAATTGTTATTAATAAGTAATAATTAATAAGATGTATAATAAAAAAATAATTGTAAACTATTTATTTCTAATCAGTAATTGTTTTCAATTACATGTATATAAAGAAAAATAAAAATATTATATGTATATATACATACACGTATACATACGCACAAAGATTTATATATGTATGTAACTATATATTAATGTATTTATAAATACATATGATTATATATATATATAATCATATAAAAATATATATAGATATATAGATATTAAGATATATAAAGATATCCACCTGTATTAATTAACAATTAATAATTAGCATTCATGAATTATGAATTATTAGTTAAAAATAATAAAGATATTATTTATTATTTATTTACTAATATGTAATACACAACACTTATATTATAATCGCTATATGTATATATATATAAATAATAATAATAAATCATTAATATGTAATAATTAATTAGAGTAATAATATATAATTAATATTTAATGTTTCGATATTAATTATTATAAATTATATTTGTTTCTACATGTACACATTTATATACATAAATATTGATTAATATATATGTATATCCATATAATAGATGAAGTGTCTAGACAATTGGTTTTGTGGATCTATTATATCATGGGAGGAGGGGGCTCAAATCATGGCCCCTAATTTATATAAGGTATATTGTTCCAGGGATGAGTTAGGTTGTTCTATAGGGGTGGGTGAAGTGGGTGGGATAAGTTTGTTCAAGTCTGTCTTGGGGTGGACGGTTCGGGCTTGGTCAGGTTGGACCAGTGAAAAAAAAATCGAAAAATATAAAAATATAAAAATATATATAATTGATTTTTAAAATCAATTAATTAAACAAACCACTCCCTCTAATCAATTAGTGGTGATTTAAACCACCATAAGATTTATTTCACAATGGTTTTCAAAATTCTCTATTAAATAAAAAAAACATCATGAAAAAATTATCATCACGTGTATCCACATTGGTTTTGATAAACCATTGTAAACCATTTAATAGTGGTTTAATCCACCACTAAATATTAAAAACCTACTAATAATTTTTTGTTTTTTATAGTGTCCTTGTAGAAAGAAAATGGGATTATGACCACGGAAGTGGTCTTTTTATGATTGATTGACAAAAAAATGGTATGAAGATTTTCACATCACACTGATTGGTTCTGGAGGATCATCATATGATCATGGAAGAAAATGAAAATAATATAAAGTTCTTGATCAATCATCACAGGGAAACATGAAGTTTGAAGATCCTAAAAATAAACATGTGTACCTATAATTTTTCAAGCTCCATCTCTTTCGAATCTACAGAGCTTTTTTTATGGAGATCGAAAAGAAATAACCTAATGAATCTCACCTCTATTGGTAGTACACCAGCCACAAGGATCTTTGTATCATATGAGATCACTCTCAAACACCATAGTTGTGTTGGAACCTTCTTTGCGAAGATGAATGGTGAATAGTGAAGAAGGGGGATCTTTAACTATGTATTGTAAGTATCATACTAAACCATTGAGAAGGACTCTACCATTTATATAGGTTCCCTTCATTTAATGAAGGTGGGTGAGCATTTGTTTCCATTTCATGGAGACCATCATGTATTATGATAAAACATGCTTGTTGGTGTCTTATAATAATTTGAACATTAAAAAATAGATATCCGTGTTGATAAATGAATAAACCCATTCATTTATAATCAAAAATAAAATCGGTAGAAGACATAGAAGTGAACTTGAACTTGATATCATATATCATTTATGTAGCATATAAAATGATATATATAGATCATATGATACAATATAGGCATTTTTATGTCATATCATAGGATATTACTCTTGAAATATCATAAAATATGATAGCCTTATTTTATTTTATTTCTAACAATCACCCACTTGTACAATGATCCCTTATGGACTTTTGAAAACAAAATCCCAAATCATTATGAATCCATCAAACTCTTTTGGAAATACTTTATTAAACTCTACACATTTTAGAGAAAACACATTTCACAAAATATAATCCTTATCCTATGGCCAAACTATGTGACCAATGGGCATTTGTATCGTTGAAAATTAAAATTAAATCCTAATTTCATAAATATAATAAAAGATAATCTTCTAGAGAAACAGAAATTATAATTAAGACAGAAATGTGTCTTATGTGATCTTTATCAAACATAATCATATCTCCGTATGAACATGTCCACCACAAGATTTATATTATAAATCATATTAATACATATATAATCACTTTTTATATCACATAGATTAACCACTAGACATGTAACATGTCAATATATTATAGGCCATCTCTTTCATTCCTGATTATCTTAAATAGACTGAATAGTTTGATGAATACATCATATGTTCCTTATATAAGTAGCTAATCATGACAAATGTCACTAAAATAAGATTTATTGTGAATTTACTCAATCTAATTCAATCAAGCCCCAAAATGAATTAGTTTTTAATACAACTGGAAAACTCCCATCTTGGTTGATCACCAACTAGTGACATGATCAGAAATATTCCAAACCACCCCTTGTTATGACTGGGTGCTTAAATATCAAGGTATGAAGTTTATCATTATAGTTATGTTTCCAAACTCTACTGATGAGGATTTATAATAAGCATAAACTCCTAAGTATAACAATGATTTTATGAAATCCAATGTGATATAATTTGATGGGATAGTATAAATAATAAGTATCAACTTATTATATAAGGATCTAGGCCTTCATGTCCCATCACATGGGGACATTTGGGGGATGGAGGCACTATGAGGTTATTTGAAGATAATCTTGTGGAGATTTGGGTAAAATAATAGCTAAAGGAGAACTTTTTGTGTGGAGATAATGTTTGTTGAGAAGTAGTGTCTTTTAGGGTATGGTTGAGGCCTTGTGTCATGACCCAACCTACTAGGGCCTACCTGGATAATATAAAGTTGATTTTGACACCCTAATCCCACCTCCAATAGGCTATCAGTAGTCAATAATTGATGACAAGAAATAAATTAAATTGTGAGGCATTATAATAATGTATATGTATGCATACACACAACCATATCTATGAAAAACTGTAAAGGAATAATAAAATACTGAAAAATATTGATTATAACTATTCAAGAAATAATCTCTAGATAATATATCATAGTATGAAAATATAAAGACAAAGAATAAAGGGGGAAAATATACACCCAACCAGTAATGAAATCTCAATATGAAAACAACTAAAAAGGGGGAAACAGATAGAGAACATCTCCTGATCTCCAAGTCAGACAAATGAACATTATCAATGAACCCAAGTACTACAATGATCCACCAAATTCATAATTTATTTGTCCTTAGTGTTCACAGATACAATACGTGTGGGAATAAAACTAGAAGGGTTGACTATATACATACCCTATAGGACATTCAAAAATCACCAAGCACAAAGCACCAATATAGAGTAGTCTTCTCATCTAATAAAGGGATTTAAATTAGAATATAAAACAATGACCATAATGATAACCCATATATGCTCAATAAGAATCCCTAATGAGAGAGAAAGGGGATCTCTACCTGTACAACTCAATTAAGAATGATGAGTCGACCTATAGCTCCAAAGTTATATCACTAATTTCAAACATCATGCACAACCACATAAGAATCCATGTGGATTTTCTCTCATCCCACTAATACACTCTAAAACATAGGGATATCTATACCCTAAACATGAATCCCACGTAAAATCACTATAATTTGAGTGGAGAGTC
The DNA here is from genome assembly GCA_963277665.1 of Viscum album. Lineage (NCBI taxonomy): Eukaryota > Viridiplantae > Streptophyta > Magnoliopsida > Santalales > Viscaceae > Viscum > Viscum album. The sequence continues at coordinate 482,594,542 of OY728162.1, forward strand.
CTACTCTTAACTATTTCACTTCACATGTGAGGGAGAACCAACTCCCCTAGAGGTAACACTCCACACCAGAGCTCAACAATGAGGGATTACCACTCTGTAGATAAATAACATGTTCCATGATATACTGTTTGTGAGTACCAACTCTACCATTGTATAGAGTATAGGGGACTCATTCCCTAGTACGATAGTAGAGTATCCACACCTGTATCTCACAAATGGTCTTAATCGATCACTATCATCATTCAACCATCACTTGATGAATAATTATCCTTGTAACACCTCAAATCATATCTCATATTACTCAATTAAGTCTACCAACATGTTATAAATTTAAAACTACTTAGGATAAACTACTTGAGATCCTAAATCAGAGTCCCAACGAAGGAGATACAACTAGTAGAAAATAAAGGGCTCCAACATTCCTGGAAGGGGTACACTGTGTGTACCTTGTAGTACGCATCATGTCTCTTTGAAATAGTAATTTATAATTCCTCTCCCTCTCATATGACATTTCCTCCTCCATATCCATTGTGTTCCCACCAAGGGTACATGGAGTGTAGAGTAAAGTCTTACACTCGACATGTCTTCTAGTCTAGGACTTGTACAATAAACCATGCTTATATACACTAGAAATGCCTGAGTAATTTTTAAGTACATGGTGTGTTCTTAGACACACATGTAATGTAGGGGTAAGGACCACCCTCATCATGTGATGTCTACCCAAACCCATGTACTCTCTAAAGTATAAGGCATATTCCCTTCCGTACATCGTGTTTCGGTCAACATAGGAACCTAGGAATGTACTCCAAGTACATGTTGATCCATCCACTAAGGGTACCACATCATGTGACTTATAACACAAGTCATGTAACACCATATATATTCCTAGGTGTGTACTCCTTGTACACACTGATTTGTCCGACTAAGGGGTACATTGTGTGTGGACCCATCACAAGGCATGTGATACAAACTCCCAACAAAAACCCTAGCCACATCACTAACGGGACTAAACAACATTTGTTCTTTGAACTACACACCATATAGTCATGATTTTTCTTGAATCCATGGTTCTTCATGCATAATTAATTTGTGATACCTTTGACACTTGATCCACCGTCAATCACGCACAAATATTTTTTATCTATGGATGACTATGATTGATCCATCACCAGTGTCTAGATTCCAACCACCTGATCTATTTTCAGACACCCTCCATCACTCAACCCCACCAAATGTTGAAATAAATGAATAGAATCCTTTAAAACATCACCCATTTCTCCACAACACAGATCAATTATTCTCTTGATCCTAAATCTTGACCCATTGAAATGAACCCTCATGCCAAACACAGGTTGTGTAGTGATTGATTCCTAGGTAATCATCGAACCATTAGCCAAAGGTAATGTTGACAATGAAAATTTTAATAATGATGGGAGAAATGAACAAAACATGAACATGAGTAATTATCCTTATGTATTTTTTGGGTTGATCTAGATTTATTAATGTCAGAATGACTAATGAAGTGAAATAATCAAATATCATCAATTCCTAGGTGTAAGAATATAAAACAGCACCCACAAATAAACCATCTATTTGTAAATAAATCTTATTAGATGGATTGACTCAATTTTGACATGGGATAAACAACATGGATAAAATACAAAAAAACATCCTACCTAGATTTTGGACCAATTACTAATAAATAATGATTCGACATCACTATTTTTGGCAAGATCCATGAACTTGGCAGACATAGACAATCCCAATGATACTGGTCTATTGGACCATGATCTGTATCTTCCATAAATCTCTCCATCATAGTTCATCCTCAACTCTATATTTTTATATGGTTAACCCTAGAATTTTCCAATAAATAGGATTAAATAAGGTGAGGATATAGTTTAGGAAAAATAATAAAAAATAAATTAATTTTTTAAATTATAATTCACCATGAACTGCACTTAAACCAAAATCTGAATGCTGATAAAGGTTATATCTTTCCAAGGGTAAAAACCACATTCCACATTTAATGGTGGTCTTTAATTTCCAATATGAGGATCCATTTTTGTTTCATTCTATTATATTTAAAAAAAATCATGAGTGATATAATATATTTAAATATTTTTAATTTCACCATAAGAGGGCTCTCTAAGCACTGAAATTACATGATGACTCCGTGCTAAATTAAAAAATATTTTCTAAAATATTAAAAAAATTACACTATAGAAATAGTTTCCTTAATATCTACCCAAATTCAAGTATTTTCATATTGAAAAGAGAAAACCTACTTAGAAATTTTAGGATGTTGATCTCACAACTATTTTTCCTACTCCCAATATCTCTCATAAAAATTCACATAAAAGAAACAAACATGCACCCAATAGAAAAAAAAAATTACTATTAAGGGTATTCTCCTACCAGTTCCCAAATTCCATAAGGCTCAACAAATTCCAAAAATAGGTGACTCCACCCCCAAATTCCATATCATATTGGTTGACACCAATCAATTAATTATTCACATACCTCCTCAGTTTCCACAAATACAAAACACCATGAAACTAATTTGACAGCAGACATAGTGTCATGTGGTGTGTCATCTCACTATCTAATTGTACTAACTAGAAAAAAAATATCTTATGATCCCCATAGATATCCCTCCATCCTAAAACAATCTACATTATCCTCAAAGAGGTGAAATATCTAAAAAACATGATATCTATGTAAAACTTTAGAGACAACCATCTTACATCCCTATATGACCCCATCGTCATTGGGAAGTCATCATCAACACTTGGATAAACTGAAAATTTACAGACCATCGCTATACCTAAATGTAGTCCCAAAAGAACTATCTCCCACTAGAATTGAAAAGTATAGAACTGGACCACAAGGTCTCTCATACATGGCGTTACACCAATGGTGGATTGGTAACTAATGTGACACTCAAACTCCATTGGTGGTATTTTATCCTCCCAACTATGTTCTTATCCCAACAAGAAAACCTGAATCATGGACACTAGAACTAGAACGATACATTTTACCTAGAAATATACCTTGTGTGGAATCTATATGATAATCTACAACTAATTCCCAAATTCCTCTTCTATTTTATCCATAATCCTGAAATGAAATGATCATCTATGGAATTACATTAATCTATAATAACTCATGTTTGCAAAAACATCCCAAAATATCCACTCATCTCTACTCATAAATTGCTACAAAGTTTTAAAACGTAGAAATACCTTCAATGATCACTTGGATAGAATCCTAACCTATCATTGGTCATGGAATACCCCATCAGGAAAACCCCAAAGATAGCATCCTATTTCCACATCCATCAGGGAACCTCGGCCTCTACCTATAGATAGGTGATACGATAAGAGTTAAAATCAGAAACATGCTACAAGATCCTCAACCATTGATCATAAGGCCAAAATATCTTGGTACAATCATGCCTCTCCCAGGTGTAAAACTAACGTAATGTAGCATCCTCATCATCTCCTCTCACAGTATAAATAGCATCACCATCTATCCTAAAAAAAGTGTGATGTGATGCACAAATTAAAAAAAAATCCATTAGGATCATGTCCAGTGGATATATGGTCATGAGAGACCTTGTAGTTGATATCTAGAAGTTATGCCTCCCTAAATTGATGAAGAAGTGGTAGGCTAACCACCATCGCTGGAGACAGACTACACCATCCTCACCCACAAGGTCCAATTACAAAGAATTCAAATAATTTTTCACCTCGCTTTACACAGAGAATGGAAAAATCGATGTGATAATATATGGAACCATTCTGAAGTGTCTCTCATGTCCCTCCTCAGATGTCGAACACACTCTGATTTCATGATGAATACTATTGTGAGCTGATCCAATAATCATTAATGATCTAGTTCATAAGTCACATGAACTTTACTAGGGTTTCCAATACACCAAAGGGTAACACAAATAACTCAAGGAAACTAAAGTGGCTATAATAAGACATGAACGGTGCATCCTCCTCTCAAAAATAGAGTTGGTGATAGTATTTACTAAATTCAAACTCTAAGAACCACTTCACCCCTAACCACTTGTAAAAGTGGTCATTCATTCTCGAGGTTGGATAATCCTTCATGACATTCACCCGGTTCTATTGATTTCAATCGACTCCTAACCTCAATCTCCCATCCACCTTCATTCTGAAAAACACAAGGCTGTCCAGGAGAAAACCTTGGGTTTTAAGCAGACATGTCTTTATAGATCCACCAACTACACATTTATCTATCATAGATCAATAGGTTCATCTGATAGGCTGGAATAAATATTAGTTTATCCCTCAATGCAAGTATATGAAAAAAATTCAATTAGGGTTATACTAGTAAATATTTAGGGAATATGACCTCACACCTATTCAACATCATGGGAAATTTGAAGATCATAGAATCACTTATTCCAAAGTTCATACAGGCCAAATGATAATAAATTGTTTGTATCCTCTGTCAAATGAGCTCATTCTTCCCTGTCTAAGGTCTCTCCTTACCAAAGAAGGAAAACTCTTCTCCAATAACTCAGAAAAATTATAACCTGTGCTGGTAATAGTCAACAGATCAGGGATGGTAGGAAACTGGTATATACTAATGAAAATATCATATGTTCTCACCATAAACTATGGAAAGATTCCACGTAATTATATTTATCCACACAGATTTAGGGAATAGTTTTGGTATAATATTGATCATTGATCATCCACTACATGAGCCTCCAAAAATAAGGGTTGAGTAAAAAGGCTCCACCAAAATCACTAGGCCTCAAATATAGTTTAAATACAGGGTAACATGTCACATGAATCTATCCTAAAATTATAGTGACAGTAATGAAGACACATTTCACACCTCAAACCACAATTTATTCCTTCAGGTAACAAGATCATACCACTAGAATCTATCCTTTCCATTTCCGAAAATTTCAGCACATCGATGGCCTACTCTAACACCTTAGAGAATCTAAATAACCTCAAAAATTAAATTAAATGGAAATCATCCACCAAACCTTGATCATATCTTCCTTGGGTGTCATTGAATATCATGTATAGTACAAAATTGTATCCCTTGGATGCATCATGATGGGGTAGGTACCCCTTATGTTCATTCTGGAATTTATATCTAACATCACCAACACAGGTGTCTACTGGTTCCCCAAGTCACCCTGAAGAAGTATCACCCCCATGAACATAATTAAGAGGGGTCATATCCATGTAGAACTTTCACACCACTAGTTCATGATAGTATTCTACCACCTAATAAGGGGGTATGGCTCACCATAAAAACTAGTTGGTCTCAATATTTGGAAACTATTATATGAAATAAACATGTGTACATCACCAACTGGTACCACTAGAACTAACTACTACACCACAGAGAAGTCTAGTTGTGAGAAAAACCATCGAATTGGTTGGTTTCTACATAAGTTGGAAAACCTAGATCATCGTGTCAATCTTGTCCTGTACCACCTAAGTGTATGACTCTCCATGAGACCTCAGTGATCTCTATCTTTGGAACTCGTGTAATGAACCAAAATTTTTCATACCATTATTATATCCTTTTGGATCCATCATCTACTAAACATGTGGATGATCATCAATTGATCCCACTAGAGGTGGTACCATTAACTACACAATAATTTTTAGCACTAATCTATGCTTTCATATAGGAAACACCTCATGAATGCTTCCTTAAACTGATTCCATATTTCTCAAATAATCATTTTCATGAAACTTTCTTGAATTCCTAATTGGTTTTCAACACTAAGATATCTTGAAATTTGTCATGACATATCATAGTAAAATAACATATCTAGGGAGATAACTCATGAAGGGATCTTAAAAAACTCAATCTTATATGATACATGTGTCATTGGTTCCCTACAACCGATGAATGGGCGTGCCAAGTTGAAAATCACGTATTCATAGTCCCAATGTATAGATAAGTTTCTAATTTCATCATTACAAGGTTCCCTATACTAAAATCCAAACTCAAGATACTTTTACATTACTTCCCTAAACTCCCAACCAATCCTCACCGTGGGTCCCTCTATACAACGACCTAAGGATGAACAAACTCTGATACCACTCTTTCTTGAAATGATCCATTGGGGCCCACCTAACTGATGAAAAGTTGATTATGACATCACAATCCCAATTATATTAGGCTAATGGTTGGTGACAAGTTCTGAGAAATCATAAATAATTATTGGAGGACATATCCTAATATACTAGTATGCACGCATATAACAATCTCCATGAAATTTTTTTGAGAAACATTAAAAGACTGAAACATCTATAATATAAATATAAATTATATAATATTAGAGAAATATATCATAGTATGAAAATATAAATCCAAATAATAATGGGGAAAAATAAATTCCAAACCAGTAATGAAGAACCAACCTAACAACAACTGGAAAAGTATAAAACTGGGAGATTCCAGCTTCTAATCTCTAATTATGAACATCGAATGTGGACAGTACACCCAATTGCTTCTATACTCTACCAAGTTCACCACTAATATATATTTAAAATTTATATATGTTTGAGGTTTAAGAAAACCCCATGCAGGGGTGAGTATCTATATATTGAATTGGACACCCCAAAATCACCATGAGAAAAATCATCAAGAGAGAGTAGTCAACTCAACACAATGAAGGAAACTCAATCAGAATATGAGAGAAAAACAATAATAATAACCTTGATATTATTATAAAGAATAATAAATGATAGAAAATTGGGATATCCATATCCAAAACTTAGATAACAATTATGAGTTAGCCAGTATCTTTGAAAGTCTATCACTGATTTTTGAAATCATGTAAAACTGCACAATAATTCATATTGATGGGCACGAACATCTATAATATACTTAGTATCTAAGGGATCTCTATTTCCTAACCATGTATCACTATAAAACTTTCTAGAATATAGATGGTGGGTTCCTTTCCTCCCTACTATAATCCAAAGTTGAGGGAGAACCCACTCCCGTAGAGAATCTGCTCCCCATCAGAACTTGATAATGGGGGAGTACCACCCCGTAGATTCAGGACCCCTTTCCTAATTTATTGTGGGGGAGTATAAAATCTACCAAATTTATTTTGAGTTACCCACATCACGGTGTGATTGCATAGTATCAACCAAAAAATCTCTCTAATTATCATTCCTAGTCACTGCCTTTGGTCAAACATCTCTTGATGAAATGTCACACTGGGAAAATCTCATATTATACATATTCTTCCACAATGAATTGTACCATCATATTATAAAAGAAAAAAATCTAGATAGCCTACACCTGGGCCTAAATCCAAGTCTTAAAGAAGGATATACAGAGGGTATAAGATCAAGGGCTCCAACCTTCCCTCAAGGGGTATACAGAATATACCATTGGTACACATCATGTTTTAATGAAACTATCACTTACCGTGTCTCATAATCTCACTTAAAATTTACTCCCCTAGATAAATGGTGTCCACTAGGTGTATACGGAATGTAGAGGAAATTCTAGATATTAGTGTGTCTTCAAGTCTATCTCGTGTATAATAGCATATACCCATGTAATCAGGGCGTGCTCAAGTACATAGGTGATGCTCGAGTAGTTTTTGAAGAACATGATGTGTTACCAGAAATACATGGAATGTCAGGGATGGGTTAGAACTTAGATTGTCCCATATTCCCGATAATGTGTACTCCTCGAATTACACATTGTGTTTCCCACCATAAATAGCATGTGGGACCACATAGGCTCCTAGTTATAAACTCTCTATACATGTCAATCCATCCACCAATGATTACATATTGTCTGACTTGAAACACAAGTCAAGAAACACCACATGGATTCTTGGGAATTTAATTTATATACATGTCAAGATAGCTAGCTAATGGGTATATGACTTGTGGACCCACCACATGGAGCGTGATACTTATCTCCTCGTGAAAACCCTAGCCGCTACACTAAGGGGACTCCATGATAGGGGTTATTTGAATTAAATTGTGAATACCTAGGATATTTATAGAATCCATTGTTCTTGATGAATAATCCACTCATTCTACCTCTGTCATTGGATCCACCATCAATCATGCCCAGGGGGTTTGGATCTAGGGTTGATCATTCCAGATCCAACACTGGTGGCCGAATTCTAAACACATGATCTTTATACAGACATCCTCCATCAAAATACACCATCCAACACTAAAACCCATGAAGGGTCTCCTCCAAACCATCACATAAATCACTCATATCATTTTAACGCACCTCAATCGTTCTCATGATCTTGAATCTGGACCCATAGAAATGAACCATCACACCAATGATCATCTATGCAATGATTGTTCCTGGATAATTGGTAAAGAATAATCCCAAGGGGATTATGGATGACAAACGTGTGAAGAATGATGGATGAAATCAAAAAAACATGAACATAAGGAATAAACCTCATCCATTATTTAGTTTATCCTTGGTTCATTGTATTTATAATCCTGAACCAATATAAATAATCAAATATCATCAATTTTAATTTGTATAAAGATAAAATTGAACTTAAACATCAACCATTGATCTAAGAATCAGTCTTGTTATAGGGATTGACACATCTTTATCATGTGATACACAGGAGGGATAAAATAAAAAAAATATCTTACTAATAGTTTCAATCAATCACTAAAAGATAATTATTATGGTTCACTATTGTTTGTGGATCCATGCACTCTCCAAGTGTAAATGATCCCAAAGGTTCAAATCTGTTATACCATGATCAGCTACCTCCATGAAGATCTGCTCCACAGCTCCATCTCAACTCTCTATGGTTATGTGAATAACTCTATGATTTTTTAATCTCTAGATTTAAATAGAGGGGGTATTTAGATCATGGAAAATAATAACTAGTAAATTAATAAGTTAATTTATTTAATTATTGTTCACCAATTGCTGCACATAAACCAAAAACACAACACCAACAAAGGTTATATTGCACCTCGGATAAAACACACAATCCAAATTTAATGGAGGTTTAAGATTTATGATCCAAGATTCCATTTGGTATTTATTCCTTTATTTAGGGAAAAATTCTCTTGAATGATATAATATATTTATTTATTTTTTTAATATTTACACACCAAGTCTCTTCGATCACATGAATTCCATTCTGACTTAGTGCTTATCTTTAGAAATATTCCATAAAATATTCCAACTTTTTACATACGAAGAATAGAGTCATTACACCTTACAATGTGGGGTCTTAAGAGAGTTTGATTTTTTTTGAATTTTTCTCTTAATAGGTGTTTGAGTGTGGAGAGGAGTTGTAGTGTGATGTCTTGGAGAGGCCAATTTGGATTCCTTGTGAATCTAAAATTATTTTTCACATGGTATGGAATTATGTCATAGTAGGATTGGAGGTCGGAACATTGGGGAATAGTGAAATCTCTTATAACATAGATGTTTGAGTGGATGTTTTTTGTGTCTCTATTAATTTGGTTGTAGTTATATAATGTTGAATTGGTTGAATCATATCCTTACCCCACTTAAATAGGATTTCAGTGAGATAGGTTGAGTAAATTCTGGAAGCTAGTTGGGTTGGTGATGATTGTGGCATAGCACTATCGGTTATGACATATTATTAGGTGAAAACCTAATGATTATGGTTTTCTATTCATGGTATTTTAATTATAATTATTGTTATAAATTATCAAATGCTTCGATGATCATCACTTATCTGACTTTTATCTCGACTATTGGGTGACCAAGGTGTAGTTTTTGGGAGTCTTCCAACCCCTCTTCATCATAATTAAATTTTTTTCTTGGGATATCAGTTTCTAGTGATCCTTATTTATTTCCCTCCCCATTCTTAATTTATCCTATTTTTTCAACTGAAGAAATTTTGATTGAGATATATGGATGATTTGGGTGATTTTTTTTCTAAATATTGATGTGGTGTTTTTTCAAATGTATTTTATATATTATTAATGTTCCCTTGAGTGATTATGACCTATATATCATCTTATTCTTGCTTAGAACATGTTTAAGGAATCAAAAATCCTTGATTAAGGTAGGATATACTCTTTATCTCCTTGTTTTGTGCATATGTAATATTAAAATTCTCTTTTTATACTTTGGTTGTGCAGAAAGTGATAAATAAAAAAGATAATCATCTAAAACTAATGAATTTAAATGTTAAATGTGATGAAATAAAATTTGTTTAAAATATTTCATGGATTTTTTTCATGATATTATACCTACTTGTTATTATTGCTAAAACCCCACTGTTATCGCTAAGCCTTGTGTGTGATGTGGCTGTTGTTATTTTTGAATTTCCACTATAATTGATTTTTTGAACCCAAATTTCACAAAAGATTGGACATTAATACTTGTATAATGAATCAGTTGTGTGTGAATCTAGAATTTGTGTGAAAATACTCATGTTGGAGTTGGTGAAATGTTACGTAATCCTTCATTACACCTGATATTGAATTGTGATGTTTTGTGTGAGCTATAAATATGTTTTATTCCTTATTAGTGTGTTTACTATTATTTCAATTCTTATTTGGATATTTTGGGTTTTTATAGTGATATTGGGACTATTTTAGGAGAGGAATCCATTGAGTAGTGGGGTTGTAAAAGGTTTAGTATGGTTTATATTGACGGATAAGTTGTTGTGGTTGGTTTTTAGGTATTGGTATGAGATAGTTGGGCTACTCTAATGGTTTTGTAATGAGACAATACATTTTTTGTGATAAGGATGTTCAATTATGTGGTGTGGAATTTATTTTAGTACCTTGTTAGTTATATGATGAGGCTAGAAATTATGAATGTTCTATGTCATTGGATATAATTAATCAAGTGTGGGATAGAAATAAATGTTTTTCAATTGATTAATGAATTGAATGATGATAAATTGATTATAGTGGAAAGCGAAATGGCTAAGTTAAATACTAGATGTTCTTGTGATTGGTTTGTTATTAAATATAAAACTAAATGTTTATTTAAATGAAACATCGTAAGTGAATTATAAAATATTTAATTGGTTTAAATTGAGAATAAAAGAGAATTATGGGTTTTGTGTGGCTGATTAATGTGATCAGGTTTCATTTATTGGATGAAGCAGGTTGCGATGGATTTGATATGATGATGTCATGGAGATGTGGTCTACTCTATTTTCATTTGATGTAAACCCTTAGGATAGTTAATGTGTGATATCTATTGTCCTTGTAATTTCCCTATTACTTTTATATGCACCCTATCTGCACTGATTACTACATAGAAGAACCAAAATATTTGGGGGGTTTTCCTTAATATCTAGAGTGGTGTGGAAATGGATGGTTGATTAACCCCTCTTCCCAAATCTCCCTTAAACGGTATCCCATTACTGTGGTACCAACTTGGTGACAAGTACCATTTGATGACAACACAGTTGGTGGTGGTGTTTGATGATGATAGGATGTGACATGGGGTGGGGGTTATATATAGTTTTAGGAGGGAAAGAGGTTTATGTAATTTATTTTCATGGTACCCTATTTCCCTGGTTGTGAGGTTATGGTCAGATATGTGTTAGTATAAATGTTTATGTGGCAGCCGTAGGTGATATGTATATATTATATTTTTCTGGCAGAGAACATTAGGCACTATTGTAGGTTTGAGTGGGTATGTTTATGACTAGGTACACGTAAAACATTTATTAATATGTGATCATTGGTATATATGTAAGTCCAAGGAGAATAAAACATTTGAAATTGGAGAGTGAGATAGGAAACTCGGTGGGGAAACTGATATGGGGTGCCTTTATCAATTTTCTCTTGATATTATTTCACTACCTTTTATGCATTATTATGTTAGTTTTCCTTACCAATTATTAGATGCCTAGTTGACCTATTTTGGTGTAGGTTAGTTCTTTTGTTTCTTCCCTAGAACATTAGTGTTATTTTATCACATTTTTATGAGTGGTCTTGGTTATTATTCAACTAAGTAAACATTTTATTCCTACCCTACATAAAAATAAACTAATTTTCAAGATTCTAGGAGTGTTTAAGAGACTAGACTAAACACTAATATCTTAGTGGTTAGAGTTTCTGTGGAGTTTCTTACTTAATATTTCATTGGAAACATTTTTATGTAATATATTTTATTTGAATCACATGACATGAATTTTAGGATGTTTTATATTTTCTATTTATTACATGGTTTTCATTGATTGACTTCGTATTATATATGGTCCATGCCTTATGTTGTGAGGTTAATACCTCCCATTTTATATTTTGTATGATTGGTGTTATTGGTTAACCTGAGGACTATTGGAGGTGGGATTCTAGGGTCACATATTCTCTTCATTACTGGCCTAGGAGGGGTACCAATGGATTAGGGGGTCGTGATAGAATGGTATAAAATATTTTGGTTCGGATATAGGGCCAATCATAGCATTGGGAACTTGTGAGACTTAAATGGGTTGGTAGGGAAACAGTGTCAGTCGAGCTTAGATCATTACTTAAGTAAGCAAGATTAGCTAGGACATTAGATTTTTGGGACCCTTGTGATCCAAAACACAGAACCTATGTTTTTTAAAGTTTCAAACAATGTGCTATTTTTTTGCGGGTTAAATACATTTCATATGTAAATGCATCATTTTTTTGTGTTCTTTTGATTACATGGGGTGATATTGATAATTAAAATGAAATTAAATTAATGGATCTAAATAAATTCCATGTTACCAGACTTAGAGTTCCTCTTGTTAATCCATTAAAAATGTATTATGGCCTTCACCCACATGTAGTTCGAGTATGAGAGCTTTAACAGGACAATCTAATAAATCGTCAGAGGATTGATGTCACTGACTAGGACGATTTATAAAAGAAAACATTGAATTATTTCAATTATAAGGTTATGGAAAAGTACAATGGGTTTGTTTCTGACCTAGATAGAGATCATTGGTAAGGTGATATTGAGATCAACTTTAGTTGTATTTGAGCTTGATCTGAAAATTCGGTTCCAATGGCAATTGGTCAGATGTGATGGTGGCATGTCAGTGGTGGACAATGTATCTTAGAGAGAAAAAGAGGCATAGGTTTCTCAAGATAACTTCCATAAGGAGTTCTATTTATACTTATTTTCATCAATGATTAAGGAAGAAAATAGGTAAAATATTCTCTATCTTCATTAAGGGATATTGTGTATGTGAGAGTGTATGATCAGGTTTAACTACCACAAAAGTTTTTCTATTGATATATTTCTAGAAAATGAGTGTCCAAAAATACAACTTGAGGATGTGTTTCATCCATTGATATGATATGTTGTCACTCCATTTACACTTATTATGTAATTTTATGGATACAATAATGTATATTTGATTTAACAGAGGCATTATCAATGAATCATTACTTGAGAATCAGTTTAGAAGACTCTCTCGGGGAGAAAAACTTCAAGTAGGGGATCATAGATGTTAAGGAAGTCGAGGTTCTAATCAGTCAGGATTTGATCACAGTAGTTTACTTCATGTTTTTTTTAGGATAAAAGTTCTCAAGTTTCTATTGGGGGATCTCTTGTTGTGTGTATATCTTTTGGATGTTGTGGCCATTGGTAGTCTCAGTTCCCCAACATTCAATGGGTATAGTGTAGTATTGGAATTTAGGACCATTTTTAGGATGAGTGGTAGTAGTGACAGATGCCCCCAAGATTCTATCAGTAATAGGGGCCACGAGAATATGTTTAGAAACTATTCTATATGGATTATTCCCTACCGAGAGGGGATATAGCTTGTATTTGTTAGCATCATGATAGTCCTCATCCTTAGGGGACCAGATCTGAGTTTTTTCATAGAGACTATTAGTAGTAAGGCATATGATATGTGTGTGGAAAGATGAATGTTGTAGAGGTGTCAGATGTAAAGATGCCAATGTTTTTTTTGAGGAATAGTTTTTTTATCTTCTACCTTAGTTTTTTAATTATTTAATCATAGATCTTCACACTCATTTACTTCACCCTCTTTAGTATGTACATTAAAACTAGAGCTTCGGAGGCTTTTAGTTCCCCTATTATTATACACAATATTTTTAGTTTGGGTAATGTTTTTTTATGTGTGGTGGGTTGTGGACTAATAATGGGGTAACATCAATCAATGGGTGACTTCTTCCTAATTCAAATACAGCCATATATTGACATACTTAGCATGGATTGTATATATATTATGAGTGTATTAGAAGATATTTCTAGAGGAATATATCATTTTCTAATGTAGAAGGTCAGTGACTAGTGTTAATCAGAGATTATGGTTACTAAATGTTTGGAAGACATGTGAATACTCTCTAATATTAGTTGGTGGAGTTATTAGTAGAAGCTCAGATATTGGAGTCTCCAAGATTCATTGAAAAGTTACTAGATTTCTTCTAAAATAAAGGTGTGACACTACCCTATCATCTTGATATTGAGTCTTGGAAAGAGTTATAACCAAAAACATCTCTTATAAGGATAGATCCTTATCATATGGTACCCATCGAGTTTTGAGAGTTGGGGATACAAATCAATGGTTTTTTTTGTTATGGATTTATCCATCTTTGTGTATCTCCTTTAGTTGATCCAGTGATTTTCACCAAGAATGTGGATGATAATATGAGGATGTGTGTGGAATACCATAGGTTTAACGAGGTGATTGTCAATAATTATTACCCTCTTCTAACACTAATAGAATAACCACCAATAGCGACCGCCTTGCGACCGCTTTTGGCGGTCTCAATTTCTCCATCGGTAAAAACCAATAGTGACCGCCAATGGCGGCCGCTAAAGGTCCTTTTAAAAAAATCAGGTTTCATGTCCGCGGGATAGTGTGGGTGCGACACCGGACACGCGGGGGCATGAGGGGGAACCAGAGACCTCGAGTGGTCGGCCATGGTGGATCTACGGCGGCGGAGGGAGGGGCGGGTGTGACGGCATGTGAAGGAGGGGTGGCCGGAGGGTGGTAGGGCGATGGCATGTGAGGGAGGGGTGACTGGATGGCAGTGACCGAGGGAGGTAGCGCGACGGCGGGGCGCGACGGCGGGCCGCGATGGCGGTGCGCGATGGCGGGCCGCGATGGCGGGGCGCGACGGAGGGGCACCACGGCGGCAATATTGAGGAAGAGAGCAACGATGGGGCGGGAAAAATCCCGCCCATTTATTTCCGTATTAGCGACCGCCTTTGGCGGTCGCCCGTACCCAGAGCCGCAGAAGACGATTTTTGTAGTAGTGTAAGGATAAAAAATTTATTTGATTATCTTGAGGTATCTTGATAGTTTACAAAGATCTATCTTTGATCTTGATATCAAAAAATGAGGGTAAAGGAGGAGGATATTATAAAGGCTATATTATGGAATAGGTACATAAATTTTTAGTTCATATTCATGTTATTTACTATCATGAACAAGCCAATTGTTTTCATGGGACTCATTAAATATGTTTTATGTGGGTTCCTAGACTAGATTGTGGTCTGGTTCATCAATGACAACTTTATATACTCTATGTTAGAGGAGGATCATACTAAGAACCTAAGATCAATATTGTGGGTTATCCAACACTATTAGATATATGATAATCTATCCAAGGGAAAATTTAGGATGTGATATGTTCACTTACTTGTGAATTTACTTTCTCCTTAGGGTGTGGTTGTGCACCCATCAAATATTTTGGTAGTTGTTTCTTGGGGGGAACCCAAGAACATGGTAAAGGTTTACATTTTACTTGGTCTTTTGTGATATCATCAATGTTTTGTGTCTATATTCTCTTAGATTTTATCCCCATAAATGACTCTGACCAGAATACACTCGGACTTCTTCAAGACTAATCAATCATAGGAAGGGTTTGACAACCTAAAAGAAAAGTTTATTAGTGTCTTGCTGCATTTATTTTATGAGGAGGGAGTGATATTTGAGTTATTTCAAAACACTTCCCTTCTATGCTTGGTATGAATCTTGATGAAGGAATGGGAGGCAATCTCTTATCAGAAAAGGTATTTACATCCCCATGAGAATAACTATTCCACTCATCACTTGGTGTTGGTGGTAATAGTGTTTTCCCAAAAATTGTTGCGACATTACCTAACTGGTGGGAAATGTGTGTTCTTAATGGATCAAAAGAGTATGAGGTATGTTTTTACTCAGCATGATCTGAATATACATCAATTTAGGTAGATGTAATTTCTTTAGTAATATGATTTTGAGATTGTCTATACCCTAGTAAAGGGGAATTTTTTGCGTGATGTGCTAAGTAGGAAGTCATGGATAAATGGTAGAGGATTTTTGTGTTAGTTAATAGTTTATTCTTCCTCATTAGGGTTGGTGGTGGAGTCTTGTTGGAGAGAATCTAAGGTGGGGTGATGAGATATTATTTCCTCCATAATGATTCCCTATATAGATGATCAGAGGATAGTCAGAATTAGATGTTGACTTAGAAGAGGTGGTTAGTTCTTTTAATCATGAACGATTAATTTCTCTATGATTTGTAAAGATTACATTTATTAGGGAGTCAAGGTGTGAAAAATAAGCATCATGTATTAATAAGGTAGATTTTGGGTCCTAAGACGAATCGGTAAGTGTTAGAGTCAGTGGCATGATATTTGGTTTTACGGTAGGTAAAAGTAGAGAACCAATCCCTTCAATGGTTTTTGTAGCCTTTAGATATATTTAAGTGATATTGGGATGCAATATCTATGGATTTCATCATAGGGCCACTTTTTTCGCTCTTTTCCATCATAGAGTCCAAAGAATTACCAAAGGGGAATACCATAAGGAAAAAGAAGGTCACCCTTTGAAGAAACATCAAATTTTGCAAAGGATATGTCCCAGATCCATTTGGATTAAGGCACACAAGTCACTTGTACGCCGAACTTTGGGCATGCAAGTCACTTGCGCGCCAGATATGCGGAACACAGGTCACATGCGCGCCCTATCTTTTTTTTCACCTGAGTTTCTCAGTGGCCTATAAATACCCCCTGTGGGCCCCCCATTTCAAGGATGAAAAATCCAAAACTCGGATTGAATCTCTAGTCGCCCAAGTCTCCATCTGAAGTCTACCGAACACTTCTATGGTATATCCTTACCTAGAATGGAAGATATAAAGAGGAGGAATAAGGCCTAAGTGTTGAAATTCATCAACACGTGTGCACATAAGTGTCCAGCCCTAAGGGAAGTGATGATACTTGTGTGCCACCTTTCCCTCTCAAGGTAACTTGCATGCTTCCCTTCCAAAAGCATATATGGATAATACTAATGGATTGAGTTCAAAGTCGCCCAAGAAATACCCTATGGGTTAACCGTCGCCCAAGTGCACCCATGATGCACATGTATAGTTGCACGACCAGGAAATGCACGCCCAAACAGTACTTGCTTGCCAGCCTCTTTTTGGGTGCCCATCTTTCCTATTCACCTCTTTTGTCACTAATCCTCTTCTTATTTTTAATATCTAGCCTTGAAAACCCTATTCAAAGACACTTATGTCCTGGTTTCGTTGATGGATTCCTTATGTGAAAGGAGTTCTGTGGAATATCTCTCAAAACCTCATTATTTACATATCTTTATATCACTAATGTTAGAGATTTACTTCATTCAACCTCATCCTTTAAGATGAGAAGTTCCCTAATCTGGGCATCCTCCTTAGGAGTAAGCCAAAAGTTCCCTAATTTTGAAATCCTCCTTACGAGTAATCCCCAAGTTCCCCAATATGGGAATCCTCCTTAGGTGTAAGGCCCAAGTTCTATGTTCATGGGAATCCTCCTTAGGAGTAATCCTCAATCAAAATTTCTCTTAACCTGGGCCTCCTTTTTAGGAGTAAGCCCCAGATCTCAAGTACCCTTAAACTGGGCCTCCTTTTCTAGAGTAAGCCCCAGGCTTAATTTCATTTGACATGGGCTTCCTTTTCAGGAATAAAACCCAACCATTAGTCCCTCTTTAATTTGGGCGTCCTTCTCAGGAGTAAGCCCTAAGTTAAGTCTTTAAATCTCCTTAAAGCACATATACCTTTATGGACCTTGTTCACGGTTTTATTCCTTGAAGTAACTCCTGATCCTCACATATCTTTGGTGGTCATGCATATGGAAGCCCCAAATAATTTCTTATGATTGCATCATTCGTGGAACAATCGTCAGGTTTTACTAATACCTCTTGTTTCTCACACCGAGCATGACTCACGTGAGCTTAGAGTGTAAAAGTATTTTTTAACATCTCTCTTTGGGCCATAAATCATGCATAAACCCCATACTTCTTCACTCGAACTACATGGGTTCTGATTCATTTTCTAACAAGGATATGTAGGTATCCCATCTGCGGGTATGATCCCAAATAATGACAAAGATATTTTTATATAATGTGATGAAGGATACCAATGAAAAAGAATCTCTAATAAATACGGATGATTCTCTATTATTTAAGAACCTCAAATACATATAAAAGATTCTCTAAATCTCATACATTTCAATCATTGATTGTCAGATCTAAAGGAAATATCATTTTCATACTTGGTAAAAAGTCTTCACGAACATAACTTAAATATTTAAGAGAGTCCCAGAGTAGAAAATAATTCCCCCAAAAAAGGTGTGATGAGTATGACCTCCCATCCTCTCGACAAATGAAAATTCTTAAGCCTCATCGGTCCACAACTAATGAGCACCTACCTTTGGAAAGTATGTACAAATGGATATAGAATCATTGGATGTTTCTAGTACTATGAATAAACCTGTAAGATACCGATTAGAATTTTTGAACCTTAAACAAACAAGGTCATCTCCATTTCCAGAAGAAACAAAAATGGTGCACCCGACGTGAATCCTTAACCAAGTAAAATGATGTTTTACTTATTTGTTAGGCCCTTATTTAACATAATGTGAGGGACAACAAAACAATGAATAACAGATGTGATCATCCAAAATATGTAGTGGACGAACTTATCTTTATTATTTTTGTTATATCAAATAGTAACTCTTTTCCATGATCAATCTGCATTACATAAATAACTTCTTTAAAGTTCACACTGATGAATGCCTCGGCCGCTACTCCTGTTGGATCCTCATTTGATCTGATAAAAACATCACCTACTCAACGTCTTCAATGCTGGGTTTCAAATGCATTGTTTAAGGAATACTGTCAACATGGTACCGTTACAACTCTAGAGGCCACTCGACAAGCCATCCAAGTTACCAACTCACCCTGGTTTTCCGGACAGAGATGACCAGTGGTCAAGAATCAGGTGGTGCCAACCACCATCTCAAACCGTTTCGGGTTGTTATCCCCAGAACACAGTCACCAGTCCCTCCCATATTATGGGTAGGTTAATGAGAAGGCCATTCAAGGCCTTAATTCAAAAAGACAGGAGTCCTCCCCGTGGTCTCCCAACAACAATCGCCTCCAGACTCGTGCGTTATTGCGCCCTCAACTTGACGAGGGTATCACCTTTAGGGGTTGGGCTCA
This sequence comes from Viscum album, assembly GCA_963277665.1. Lineage (NCBI taxonomy): Eukaryota > Viridiplantae > Streptophyta > Magnoliopsida > Santalales > Viscaceae > Viscum > Viscum album. Next base: position 482,613,986 of record OY728162.1, read on the forward strand.
GGTTCCTCATTCCCGAGCATGCAAGAAGAACCATCAAATGTGAAATCTGGTTAACAGGGAGCAGGTTCTTACTTCTTCCCCCTCTGTATAAGTTCATCAAGCCAGCATGATGGTAAACAACGAATGGGCATATACACCCATCTGTCCTGATATTACTGCCCAGCAGACTCATCTGGTAGTAACATGTTGATCCCTCTAGGAAATTATGAGGGAGTACTATAGGCAGGAACATACACCTATTTATGATTCATCATCCAATCATCAGGCTCGTCTGACTGCATCCAAATAAGCTCTCCAATCTAATATGGTGGCAACTGATAAATAGGAACATACACCTGTTTACAATCAACAATTCTTTCAGCAGTCTCATCTGCTAGTATTGAAGGAAAATATTCAACCATATATGAAAAAGAATACACAACAAGCACATACACCTATGAATGTTCATCAATCCTACCAACTATCTCATTTGGTAGCACCCGGAGAAGTCAGTTGGAATGTTCTGATGAAAAATTTGGAGCAGACTCAACTCTCTGCCCCCACACATGAGTATTGTCATAATTCACTAACAGGAAAAGGGGGACAGGAGAAGTAATAAAAACCTACTCAAATCCCCGAATGGATGTATATTCCTATTCTGGCATCTGAAGTCACTAAGCACATTCTGAAAATGGTGAAAGAGCAGAAGAAAATCCCTGCCCATATTTTGGATGCCTGTCAGAATATTATAACAAATTCAGCAGCATCACAGGGAAGGAATCATAAATCTATCCCTATCAGGGGAGTGACTCATCAGCATATCACTCTGTAACAGATACACACCTCTATCCTAGTCTAGGAGGGTTGTGGGGAATACTCCCCCACGTCATATGGAAAATCAAGTCAGGCACATAATCCCAATTTGAATGGAGATAATCAGCCTAACCTGACCATTTCTCTTGAGCAGGCACATACACCAACCCATAATAACAACTTTCATCAAAAAGTGGTTCCCAAAGTGAGTAAGAAGGCATCTAAGAAAAAGACCCATTCAGCACAGTCAAGAAATCAAGAACCAATCTGTAATAAGGCCTTTCTTGATGCTGGAGTTATTGAAGCCCTCAGACAATTATATGTTGCAACTCAATTTTCTACTCTATCATTTCCCAATAGTGGGAACAATAATTTATATTTTCTTCATCAGACTCTTCCACATGACAGCTTTCTTCATGACATTTCAGTCGATCTCAAAGTATCATATTCAGATGAGAGCTGCAATAACCCTCTCTATGGCCAGAAGATCAAGGAGGAAAAGGTTTCATCTTTTTTTGTAACCCACAATGGTGATCCTCCCCATAATGATGAATTTATCTATGAAAGTCTTCTCCATAGTAGTAATATGCATTTCCTAGAAAATTCTTCAAAGGAAAATGCAGTAACTAGAAATCCCTTTTATCTTGAGGCACTTGCAAACATGAAGACAGTCATGTCTGATGCTTTACTGCTACCATGTGAAATACTTTTTCAATCAGAAGATATCCTGCAGGGTAGGTCAATCTCTGAACCAACCCTTGGTCATTCATCTTCTAATTTGATTAATGAATTCTCTACCAATCTTGTTCAATCTGATGAAGCAAAAAAGAAGCACCAGCTTTGGTCTAATCAGGTAGAAGAATCTTCATCGAATGATAAGGAGGAAGTGTTGAATATGAGAAAAAAATTGAGAAAGGTTAAGTACCAGTCATGTTTTGGCCCTTGCATGACTCTCAGTATGATATTCCAGAAATGTTGACGGAAGATTGTATTCACGATATTTGTCTCAACATGTGGAAAACTCTTTGTCACTTCACAAAGAAAATATTATCTTTTGATGAATATGAAAATCATGTCAAGATAATAGAAGGGTAGCAACACCAAATTGACTTGGAATTTCTCTCAGTTTCCCGACATCCAAAGGTTGAAAAGTAGCAGAGATCCCTTCAGCATTCATACCTTGGTGCACGAAAACGATTGCGCCAGTTAATTGCCAATGCCCTATCTGGTATTCATATCAGGCGATGGGGTGTTCATGGAGCACTGTATTTCACTGTACTCTCTAGTCAATAAAGCCATCCAGAAATGGTCTCATGTAATGTTATTTCCCATGGCCAGCCACAACCAATTGGTTTTGTATGTAATCAAATGCTTTCTCAGGAACAGGACTCAACTAGTTCTTCCCAATGTTAGACATACAGAGAACAAGTTTTCAAATTAATCTTACATCAGGAAAATTATAATATCTAATAGGCTTCTCATTTAGATAATGTGCATCATCAGGTGATAATAGTGTCAAAAATCATCCAACATTCATTTGATCCAGGTGATTTGAGTGGATGTAGGTTGATGCATCCAACCAATTTTCAGACTAAAGACCGCAAAATCATTAGATCTTTTAAGAAAGTCTTAGATATATCAGTTCAAGAACCACCTCAGCTTTCTAGTCTGAGGAAAATTTTAACCCAACCCTTGGAATCAACAAATAGGATCCGAGGAGTTGAGCAAGAACAGCAGGAACAGCCCTTGTCCATCGAACTATGAACTTTTTCAAATCCTTAATCTCTTCCTCAGCGAAAGTCAGTCTTCTCTCGATTAGGGAAGAAGCTACAAGAGGAACGTAGAGCCAAATTATCAGGAGATTCCCTCCAAATTACGGTTCATCAAGAAGTTCCTGATGGATCAACTCAACAAAAGGCAATGTCTCATAATGGACATGGAAGAAGACATAATCGTAGAAATACCGATAGAAGGGATGCAATTCCTTATGCATCGATAAATGTCATCAATGTCATTGTTATTGATCCTCCATAATATGAGGCCCACTTAGAGGGATCAGATAAATAAGGTCCTACTCAAGAGGTTGTACGCACTGAAACAAATGAAGAAGGTGCGCATACACGAAATCAAAGGCTTACTCAGAATCTCGGTATTCATTCAAATAACCAACTCCCCCCTCTCTGAAAGGCGTCCAACAAGGCGAAGGGAAAAAAGTCAGGTTACATTCCATCCTTCCTCTAGAGAAGTCCAATCACTCTCACTAGAGAAAAGGTTCACACAGCAAGAGGAAGAAATTAAGGAATTAAGGAGGTTGAATGTAGAACTACTTCAGGGTAGTCTTCCTCCTAAGCGTGTTGGAGTCATTCAGTCGAGGGAATTTGTTGCATCTATTGAGATAGATCAAGAATATCCTCCTTTATTAGTACACCCTCACAGGTCTAATACTATGGGTCATGTGCAACAAAAACTAGTAGTGCTATCATCAGTAGTAGTACCAGTCACCACACCTATCCAAACTCCAATTGTTGCACCTGCTCAGGTCCAAGCTCAACTAGATGTTTCTCAAATGTTAATGACTACCATTGAGTCATTAATAGATCAGTTGGAATCTATGGAATGAAATCGTGTATAAATTGAACTAGAAAAGAGAGCTTACCATGAATGGGTATATGAAATTCCTTCCCCATCAAATTTTGCAAGTACCACATTCTGAAATTTTAATGGTTCGGGAGATCTAGAACTTCAGTTAACACATTTTTTTTCATGTCGTGATCCTATGATGGGAACTCCTCAACAATAAGAAGTAGTTAAGCTCAGGTGTTTTTCACAGTCATTACAGGGGCCTACTTTTTTCTGGTATACAAGCTTATAATCCCGGTCAATTATTGTGTGCAAAGATATCCGTCAAATATTTCATCTTCAATTCAGATCAACGTTTCCAAAGACAACAGTTTTTTATCATTTTAATTTTAAGAAAAGGGATAATGAAAGAGTTTCAGATTTCATTGCTCACTGGAAGGGATTAATATATTCTTTAAGCTTAGCAATCCCTCGAGAATAATTTTTTCCAATCTGTGTGGCAAATTTCTGTGATGAATTATGTACACCGTTGAACCCTGTGAAATAAACAGGAGGGTTTTGAGACCTCACTTCAATCGCTCAGCAGGTCGAAGACTCTCTTATGAGTACTAAGGCTAACACTAGTATAATTACCTCAATTCCAGTAAGGAGAATAGGGAAATCAGAGACTACTATAGTCACACTTAAATAGGCACCTGTACATGCTTCCACTTCAAGAACATCATCACATCGAAGGGCTCCACCTCATAAGCATCAAAAAAAGAGGCCATTTTGTCAAGATGATCAAAAATATCAAAGGCAGAAACAATTTGAGGAGTTAAAGAACAAAGTTTATTCTTTTCAAAATGAACAAGTTCCTAGTTACTTTATTTTGGATCTGGAATATAATTCGATTTAGTTACCAAGACCTAAAAGTCCAAACAAGGAAGGAGATGAAGACATTCCCAACTATATCCCATTTCATCAGATGTTGGGGAATCCCATTCATGAGTGTTTTTTCTTCAAATACCTCCTAAAAGAAATGGGGGATTCGGGATAGGTAAAACTGAAAGTTTCTTTAGCTCAGGCAGATTTTGTTACTGCTACAGATCCATAAGAAGAAGGCGAGTGGCATGAAGTCAAAAGAAAAAATGCACAGAAATATGATGATTGGATCATTAAGAAAATGATCAACCGAACTCATGCCATTATACGAACGCAATTGAATAAACTAATTGTGTCTTCTTCTATGAATGTCACAGTAAAACCCCCTTCATATGAAGGAATATCCCCAAAGAAGTAGCATGATTCGAAGAAAGAAGAGAAGTCAGAAGAAGATGAGCTCATGTCAAAGCCCAAGATGTCTTTGAATTTGGAAGATTTTATGCCATCTACTTCAAAATCACGGGCACCGCCCCCACCAAATGGCATAGCCTAAACTGGATAATCAAGCAGAGTCTTCATCAGATGAAGATTTGATCTTTGGTTCTGTTAATATTATTCACTTAATGAATCCATATGCTAATTACAGTTTTGATCTTGATGAGCTTCAGTTCGCTGTATCAAAAAGAGGAATTAGAGGGATTTCCAGAGGTCTAGGATATAGAGGAAGACGTGGATATTCCAGAATCAACTATTTCAATCCTACCCCTGTTAGAACTGTATATGCAGCAGAAACTCGTGGCAAAGCCCTTTAGTGGGCTCAACAAGAACAAGAATGTTCTTCCACACATGGAAGATTCAGTCCTGGCATAGTTATTTTGGAAGATCAGTTAGAATTTACACCTTCTTCCTCTCAGAAAATAAATAGAAATAGTCGGTCTAATCTTCCAAATCTAGGAGTATTTCTAACTCCTGACCCGATATAAGATGCATCTACTTCCAAAACATCAACTTCTAAGACACCTATGAAACATCATGTTCTTGTTGGGAAACAAAGACCTTTAGAACAAAAGTATGATGTCTTGAATCATTTGGCCCAAGTACCGGCCAAGTTATCAATTATGGATTCCTTGAATCTATCAAAGGATCTTTGAGAGGAACTCTTTGAGGCTTTGTCAAGTCCTCAAGAATTCAAAACTGAAATTGTTGCGGCTGAAGTCTACCAAGTAGAGAATGATCCTACAGAATTCCATGCAGTGATATCTTTTACAGATGAAGATGAATATGATGTTGTGCATGGAAATATTAGACCTCTGTATTTATCTGGAAAGTTCAATGATATAGATATTCGATGAGCTTTCATTGTTAATGGTTCAAGAGTCAACCTCATCCTTATTCGTACACTTCATCGATTGGGCCTCAACGAATGTGATTTATCTCCTTGTACTTTGATGTTTCAAGGATATGATAAAAATGAACAAGAATATCTGGGCGAGATTACACTCAGAACATAGTTTGGGGACCTTTTATCCAATTCAGATATCATGGTTGTTCGTTATGACACAACCTTCAACATTTTGCTCGGAAGACCTTGGCTACATCAACATGCGGACTTACCTTCATCATACCATCAATGTCTCAAATATTGTTTCAATGGTCAAATTTGGACACTTTATGCTTATAAATCCCCATTTAAAACATGTGAATCTCAATACATTGTGGAAGAATTCTATCACATGGAGGGAAAGGAGGTATCTACGACAAAGAAGGGTTTAAAGATTAATGCTCCATATGGTTTGGAAAAGATTCATGTAAACCCATTCATACATGTGAGTACAGATTATGTGTTTCCTATCAGTTAAATTGATAGGACAGACCCAAATCCAAATACTCTTATGGAAACTTCCCTAATGTCATTTATGGAAACCAAGCCAGATAGCATGGTAGAAATTACTGATTCACCAGGAAATGATGAAAGCTAAAATGGAGATGTCTTCATTTCATCCGCTAAAATCCATCCATTCTATACTTCATCAACCTAGCCAGAAGAATTTATAGTAATGTCAGAGGTGAAAGATAATGTCGATTATCAATTTATCATATCCTCTTTATTACCCAAAGAAGTCCCCTCATCATCAATAGGGTCAAAAATTGTAGCTTCTTCTTCAAGATGTTCAAATTTTAACTTCTATCCTGATCATGGAAATTCCGCTTCATCATCTACTATGAAAGTAAAAACAAAAGAAGTAACACATATTGAAGAAGAATAAGAATATCTTAGGGATGTTCCTCCAACATTTGAAGAACGTATCTCTATCATTGTGTATGAACTCAACGAAATAAATCTGGGTACAAAAGAAGATCCATGCCCCCACTTTAATTAGTGCGGCCCTGACTCTTGAAGAGCAAGAAATGTATATTTCATTTTTAAATCCAAATCAAGATATATTTTCTTGGAACTGTACAGAAATTACAGGGCTTGATCATGATGTTGCTACTCATCATTTGGGTTTTCTAGAAGAACATTGAGGATTCAAGCAAGGCGCGAGAAGAACACACGCAACTGATGCTTCCAAAATTGAAGCTGAAGTTGATAAGCTTATCAAGGCTAACTTCATCAGATAAGTTCAATATCCCAAATGGATAGCTAATATTTTACCAATGAAAAATAAGAATGGAAAAATTAGATTTTTCATTGATTTTAGAGATCTTAATCGGCATTGTCCCAAGGATGATTTTCCTGTTCCAATCACAGAACTCTTAATTGATGCAATAGCTGGCTATGAAGCACTTTCCAGCATGGATGGATATTCTGGGTATAATAAAATACCAATGGCTCTAGAAGATGAAGAATCTACAGCCTTCAGAGCCCCTCAAGGTGTGTTTTTCTATCGAGTAATACCCTTTGCCCTGAAGAATGCAGGTGTAACATATCAACATGCCATGCACCATATCTTCAAACCCTTTTAGGGAAATTTTTTGAATTTTCTGTGGAAGATTTGGTGGTTAAATCCAGGCAACGTTCTAATCACTTGGCTGATTGGGAGATCATATTCCACAAACTCTGACAACACAATTTGAAGACGAACCCCTTGAAATGTGCTTTTGGGGTAACCTACGGAAAATTTCTCATCTTTTTTGTATGACATCATGGTATCGAAGTCAATCCTGAGAAGAAAAAATAAATCCTTGGTATTTCACCTCCTCGAAATTTGAAGGAATTGAGAGGACTTCAAGGACACTTGGCCAATATTCAACATTTCATCGCCAATCTGGCATGCAAATGTTAACACTTCACCAAACTGATGAAAAAGGGAGTCACTTACTAGAGGAATGAAGAATGTCAGAAGGCATTCAATATTATCAAGAAATATCTCTTGAGTCCACCGGTATTAATGCCACCTATTGAAGGAATACCACATATCATCTATCTGATAGATTTAGAGCGATCATTGGGTGCCTTTCTTCCCCAGAAGAATGATGCTGGGAATGAGAATAGCCTTTACTATCTCAGTTGGACTATGCTTGAGGCAGATACTAGATATTCAAGTATTGAATAGTGTTTCATAGTGTTAATCTTTTCAGTTCAGAATTTGATACACTCCCTGCAACATCATAAGGTCTAATTGGTATCTTGTAATAACCCGCTCAAATTTATCCTTAGTTGTCCAATGCTTATAAGACGTCTGGTAAGGTGGGAAGTTATTCTACAGTAGTTTGATATCCAGTATGTGTCTCAAAAGGTAATAAAGGGCCAAGCTCTAGCTAATTTCCTTACTAAACACCCTTTAGTAGAAGATACATCTTTAGATAATGAACTTCCTGATGAGGAAGACTTTTCTATTCAAGATAATCTTAAAACATGGGAAATGTACTTTGATGGTGCTTCCAGAAGTCCAACAGGGAAGAAAATAGAAGATCCTAAATTCAATAAATTTGGGTTGGGAATTTTACTTATTTTCCTGGAAAAGGTATTTCTACCATATTCCTTCTTATTGCTGTAAGGTGGTACAAAAAATGAAGCAGCATATCATGCTCTCATCGTAGGATTAGAGTTGGTGCTTCAGGAACAGGTGAATCACTAAATGGTGAAAGGTGATTCAGACCTAGAAATCAAACAACTCAATGGGGATTATGCCATCAGAAAAGAAAAGTTAATCTCTTTGTATAATTACGTCTGAGAGTTAATGGCAGAATTTCCTTTAGAACCGACATTTTCTTATGTCCCACGATCATAAAATTCTCAAGCTAATGTACTGGGTAATGTAGCCACATCTCTGGTAGATCCAAATCGGGACGAAACAATCCTCAGTATTCCCCACCGTCGTACAATTTCAACTTATGTTCAAATCAGAATAGAGGAAATCAATGAAATTAGTCCCATTTCTGAACCATATAGTCATACTAATGGATGGATGACACCTATCAGTGAATACCTTCAAAATGGAACACTCCCACCTGATAGAGCTAGGAAAGAACAAGTCCAGTGACGTGTGGTCAATTTAACTGTTTATGATAGCCCAGATCATTTGAAAAAATTCTCTACAAACACGTTTTTGAGGTAATTTTCTTCAGATGTGATTATGGTGAAGAGACAATGGCTGTTATGAAAGAAGTACATGTAGGATTTTGTGGTGCCCACCAGTCTGGACATAGGATTTCTCATCAAATCCAAAGGCTTGGATACTTCTGGCCTTCAATGTTGCAAGATTGTGTTGATTTCACTAAGAAGTGTCATTATTTCCAAGTATGTTCCAAATTCATTCATCAACCCCTAGAGTTGCTTTATACATCTAAATACTCATGTCCATTTTCCACATGGGGAATAGATGTAGTAGGACCATACCCTTCAGCTACATCCAAGAAACATAAGTATATTCGTACTGCAACTAACTTCTTTTCCAAATGGGCAGAGGAAATAAATATCAAAGAAGTTTGTTCTAAAAGCATTGTTTGGTTTATCATGTCTAACATAATTACTAGATTTGGTTTCCCTCATACCATATTGACAGAAAATGTTACCTACTTCTGTTCTTCCAATATAAGGAATTTGTATCAATAATACAACATTAAATCCAACCATTCATCTCGGTATCATGCAGTGGACAATGGCCAAATAGATGCCTTCAATAAGACTCTTTCAAACATACTGCAAAAGATGGTTGAAAAAGATAATAATTCATGGCCTGATAAACTTTTTCATGCTTTATGGTCTTATCAAACCACCACTCGCACTATTACGCGGTCAACTCCATATTCATCGGTATATGGAACGGAAGTAGTCCTACCCTTTGAGATTCAATTACCTTCGCTCAGAGTAGCCATTTGTGATCAGTCATCTACAGATGAACAATCTCAAAATTGATTGGATGAATTGAAATTATTAGATGAAAAAGGATTGTGCACCCTTCACCACTTGGAAGTCTATCATAATCGAATATCATGGTCTTTCAACAAAAAAAGTTCGTCTTCATTCATTCAATAAAAGATAATTGTTATTGGTTCTCAGAACTCCAATGATACCAGGAAAGAAACCTCCCAAGCATGAGCCAAATTGGGAAGGCCTTACTCAATACATAAGGTATACTCTAATGGAGCTTATTCTTTAATCTCAATGGATGGATAACTCATCACAACTCCAACCAATGTAAGATTATTGAAGAAGTATTTTGTGTAACACAAATACATATTTGACCAACATGATGTTAAACTGTGTTGTCCTTACTGCATAACATTAAACTGCATAGTCCCCTTATTCATCCAACATGACCTTAAACTATGTTTTCCTTACTACATGACATTAAACTATGTAATCCCCTCTTTCATCTTTGATATATGATGTTAAATTATACATCCCCTCTTTTTTCCTTACTTCATGACATTAAACTACATAGTCCCTAATGTCCTTACTGCAAGACTTTAAATTGCACTGTCCCTTATATGTCCTACATGACATTAAATTGTGCATCGTTTGGGTTGTTTCTATCTCTTGTTTCTCACACCAAGTATTAATCATGTGAGCTTAGAGTAAACTTCAACCATAACACCCTCTCTGGGCTGCTAACCAAGCGTAAGTCCCAACATCATCTTTTGGTTGTCCTCAAGTACAACTTGATCACCAATTCACTCTTAATCGGACTACGTGGACTTTGATACTTGCCTTCTAGGTTGGGAACATAGGAAACCTCCTATGGTTCAAGCCCAAAACCAATATCTTCACGTCGGTTCACCTCTGTCTCATACGATATTGATCTGTGAGGGAATCATCATTGACATTGATCTGAAATCATGTCATATTTCAAGGACTACGTGCATACATGGTAATGCCTGAACCTTTAATCTTGGGTCAAACCATCATTTCACTAAAGTCCACTTTCACCCTTCACTTGTAAAAACCAAATCTATACATAGGGTATTTCAAGAACTATGTATGGCTTGATTCCTATCCTTATGTGATACATAGGAAAATTTGAGCATCCCACAATTCTAGCCCCAAGTCATCGGACCTAACCCCAAATTCCACTTTCAGCCCCTTGGCTGAAAAGTCCCCCTGTAAACACATGAATGTGGTATGAAAACCCTGGTCTTCATTAACATCAGGTTTATAAAACATGCATTGTGTATTCCTTATTATGTTCCGAGCTCTATGACACTAAACTAAGATCTCTTACATTTTCATCCAATGTGACATTAAACTATATTTCAAGAACTACATTTCACTTGATTCTCATCCTAATGAGATATGTAGTGAAGTCCAGCATTTCAATTCAAGACCCATCCACAACATGATTATGTTCAACATTGGTCTATGTATCTCCTACATGAATTGGACAATACCCATTTTCATGTGTTATACTCCTAACCTTAAAAACTTCAAGATCTCCATAACCCATTTCATGACTTCTGGTCACAAAAGGTATGATACCTGAGAATTCTTTTGCCTGACTATGAAGCACATGCCCTTAGGTGGCCTTGCATAAGTAGTCTACATAATGGACCTTTCATCCAAAAGATTCTCTTATTTTACTATGTATCCAATTCCCTTATGTAGCCCTACATAATTCAACCCCCTAACGGGGTTTTCAAATAGTGGTAACTTAATTATTGGGAGGAAAACCTTTTTTTTCATTATTTGTCTTAATGACAATATGTAGGGATCTTCAAAAATAGTCATCCTTAACATATTTTTCCCATACACTTTTTCATGATCTAAAAGTATTTAACTCTATGGTTAATATTCCCTTTCCCTATGTTTGGGTCAGACCTTCACAGGAGTGACATTCATCCAATTCTTTGACAATCTTGACTGAGAAGATCCACTCCATATTCATGTACCTCTCTCCATACAGAAGACTCTATGCTTTGGAAAATTTGAATCTCCATAAACTTTCACTGGCTTTTTAGCAATATAAAAGTAAAATTTCTGAGAGTTCTTTTGCCTGACTATGTAGCATGTTCTCTTAGGTGTCCTTGTATAAGTAGTCTACATAATGGACCTGTCAGCTAAAAGATTCTATTATTTGACTATGCATCCAATTCCCTTATGTGTCCCTACATAATCCGACCCCCTAACGGGTTTGTTAAATATTTGTAACTTCACTTTTAGGAAATACTTCCTCTAATTCCTTTTAGCCATTTTTTCATATCATTCCTCAGATTCAAAATTTCTTACGTCACGGTTTACTATTTTTCCCCTCCATACCTGAATGTGGTAATATGTTTCCAAACAAATTATCAAGTAATTGAGTCAATTTCATCCATTCGGTCAAAGCTATTCGACCTTAAACATTATCCTTTTTTATTTCTAACATGCATGACTTTAAACTACAAGATTTCTTATTTCTTGTTTTCCTCAGAGTCAAATCCTCTTTTCTCTCTAGATCCAACTCTGAGGGGGGACTTTTGTTGATGCTTTGTTCCGTCACAGAGTCCGAAGAATGACCAGATGGGAATACCTGAAGAAAAAATAAGGTCACCCTTTGAAGAAACGTCTACTTTTACAAAGGATAATACCAATAGCCATTTTGGATTAAGGTGCGCAAGTCACTTGTGCCATGAAATTTGGGCGCGCAAGTCAATTGTGCACCAGATATAAGGCGTGCAGGTCACTTGTGAGCCCTATCTTTTTTTCTCCCAAGGTCATGAATGGACTATAAATACCCCATGTGCCCCCCCCCCATTTCAAGGACGAAAAATCCAAAACTCATATTGAAGCTCTGGTCACCCAAGTCTCCATCTGAAGTCTTCTGAACACTTATAAGGTAATTTCTCACCTAGAATGGAAGATCTAAAGAAGAGGAATAAGGACTAAGTGTTGGAATTCATCAACACTTGCGTTCCTAAGTGTCCATCTCTTAAGGGAAGTGATGATACTTGCACGCCTCCTTTCCCTCTCTAGGGAACTTGCGTGACGCCCTTCTGAAAGCATATAGGGATAGTACTATGGGCTTGAGTTCAAAGTCGCCCAAGTATTACCCTATGGGTTAACCGTCTCCCAAGTGCACCCATGTCATGAAAGTATACTGGAAAGACCAGGACTTGTGCGACCAAACATGACTTGCATGCCGACCTCTTTTGGGGTGCCCCTCCTACCTATTCACCTCTTTTGTCACTAATCCCCTTATCATCTTCAAGATATAGCCTTCAAAACCCTCTTCAAATCCACTTATGGCATGGTTTCATTGTTGGATTCTTTATTTGAAAGGAGTTCTGTGGAATATCTCTCAAAACCTCGGGATTTACATAACTTTATGTCACAAAGGATAGATATTTCCTTCATTCAACCTCATCCTTTAAGATGAGAAGTTCACTAATCTGGGCATCCTCCTTAGTAGTAAGCCCCATGTTCCATACTTTGGGAATACTCCTTAGGAGTAAGCCCCAAGTTCCCCAATCTGGGCATCCTCTTTAGGAGTAAGCCCCATGTTCCTTCTTCATGGGAATCCTCTTTAGGAGTGAGCCCCAATCATAATTTCTCTTAACCTTGGCCTCATTTTCAGGAGTAAGCCCCAAATCTCAAGTACCCTTAACCTGGGCCTCCTTTTCCAGAGTAAGCCCTAGGATTAATTTCTTTTGACATGGGCTTCCTTTTCAGGAATAAAACCCAATCATTAGTCCCTCTTTAATTTGGGTGTCCTTCTCAGGAGTAAGCTCTAAGTTAAGTCTTTAAATCTCCATAAAGCACATATACCTTTATGGACCTTGTCCCGAGTTTCTTCCTTGATGTAAATCCTAATCATCATATATCTTGGGAAGTAATACTTATGTAAGCCCCACATCATTTCTTATGATTGCATCTTTCATGGGACAATCGTCCGGTTTTAATAATACCACTTGTTTCTCAAACCGAGCATGACTCACGTGAGACTAGAGTGTAAAAGTATTTTTTGACATCTCTCTTTGGGCCATCAATCATGCATAAAACCCATACGTCTTCACTCAAACTAAATGGGTTCTGATTACTTTTCTAACAAGGATACGTAGGTCGCCCATCTGCGGGTATGATCCCAACTCTGAAATAATACTTGTCCTTCTGAATGATAATAAACTTCAAGTGCCCCACTGAGTGTCTTTAAAACCAGTATGGTTATCATAATGACCATGATATTTCTATATAATGTTTTAAAGGATACCATTTAATAAGAATCTCTAATAAATAAGGATGATTCTCTATCAATGAAGAACCTCAAATACATATACAAGATTCTATAAATCTCATACATATCAATCATTGATTGTCAGATCTAAAGGAAATCTCATTTTCATACTTGGTTAATTAATAAGGATTCACGAACATAACATAAATCTATAAGAGAGTCTCATAGTAGAAAATAATTCCCCCCAAAAATGGTGTGATGAGTCTGGCCTCCCATCCTCTCGACCAATGAAAATTCTTAAGCCTCATCGGTCCAAAACTAATGAGCACCTACCTTTGGAAAGTATGTCCAAATGGATATAGAATCATTGCATGTTTCCGGTTCTACGAATAAACCCGTTAGAAACTGATTGGAATTTTTTAACTTTAAAAAAATGAGGTCATCTCCATTTCTAGAAGAAACAGCCACATTGGTAACAAGTAAGATATTATTTTGATTGGTTGATTTTGGATTGACTGATAAGGTTATCCCATTTTCTAGAGATCTGGTGTTCGCGTACCATAGATGTACTATCAAGGGGGTTCATGGAATGTGTGGTGAAGAACTATAGGGTATTGAGGAAAATCGTCTTTGATTGGGATCCTGGATTCGCCTTGTGACTCTATGAAGGATTTTAGTATTCTTTGGGATCCTAGCTATGCCTTACTCATGTTTATCCCCGGATGGATAGAAAGATGGAGCAGACCATCCAGACACCATAGGATATTTTTTTGATCTTAAATTATGGACTTCGGTGGATCATGTTTTCATAAATAAACCACGTTCAAGTTATCCTATAATGATATTTATCACTCATCCACTTGAATATATCCATTAAAGGCATTGTATGGTTATCCATGTCAAAATATATAACATCGGACTGAGGTTTGGGAGTTAGAATTCCCTGGTCCAGATTTTATATAGAGTACAATGGAAAAGATACAGAGAGTTTAAGAGTGAATATATGTGTCATGGGTCCACCAAAAGTCTTATGTTGATCTTATTCAAAGACACCTATAGTTTTAGGATTGAGACTATTTGTTCTTAAGGATTTCTCCTCACTAGGGATTGTGGAGGTATGGTAGGTGGATTAAGCTTTATCCCTAGTTTTTGTACCATTTTCAATGTTTTAGATTATTAATGAGGTGGTGTATCAATTGTAACTTCCACCATAGTTAGAAATGATATAAATTTTTTTTCACGTGTCACATATTCGATTGTATCTTCATGATGACTCCCATGTCATTAACTAGTGAGAGTTATACATTGAGGAAAATGTGACATTTTTTGAGTTTCTAGTTGAGATCAAGTATCATTAGCAGAAATTGATGTGTGGGAATATATTCCCCTGGTTTATGTGTAGTGGAGTCATGGTGAGTTAGTGGAGAGTACATGAGAGAATGAGACATAGATGTGTGCTCAGTGCATTGATTTTTTAACCATATTTTTACTTTAATTATTTCTTCCATAGTGATATAAATACTAATTTTCCATTGGATTATGAAGTATAATTTTTCCCTCTTGTGGTTTATGTTAAGTTTGTTTTTTTAGATTCTGATGAGATTAGTAAGAGGTATCTCATGGGATCAGTGTTAATACATTCCCTTTCTATTACCTTTCTATTTTTTTATTATCAAATATAATAATCATTTGAGAGGTATCTATTATAATGGTTTGGGATTTATTAGGCCATTGCATAGTGATATTTTGGAGATATAGGTATTTAGAGGAGTTCCGAGGAGAATCTAGTGGAGTTTGAGCTAAAATATCAGGTGGAGGTTGATCTTGTAGTATGGAGATGAGGGTTGCGGTGTAGTTGGGGTTATTACATTGTGGTTTATGCCTTGTGATGTAGGGTTATAAGGTATGATATTTTTGTGTTATCTTCCTCTTAAAAGGTAATTGTTGTATGGAGAAGATCTGTCTTTTGAAGTCCTAGAGAGGCTAGTTTTGGAGACCTTTTTAATCCATTGTAAATTTTGGCATGGCATGGTGTTGCAATGTAATAGGTTTGGAGGTGGGTTCCTTATGGAATTGTGAAACCCCTTGAGGAATGGAGGCTCAAGTTTCTTAGTTTTTATTCCTCTATTGATTTGGGTGTAGCAACAGCATGGTGTATGAGTTACATTATAGCCTTACCCTGAGTAGATAGCATCTGGGAAAGATCTATGGTTTGAATTGTGTATTCCAATTAAGATTGGGGTGATTATAGTGTAGCTATCTTGGTTAAACCATATTCTTAAGTAAAAATAATAATGATTATGGTGTGGGCAAAGGTTCTACATCATGGTGTTTTTATTAAACTACTGGGTATAAATTACCAAACCCCTTATAAACTCGTCAGTTAAATAATTTTTCTCTCAATTCATGGGTGTTATTGGTGTATGTTTTGGAATTATTTTTCCCATATTCATTATATTTGAAACTACATCTTTGTAGAATTGTTTTTTGGAAATACTTGGTTAGTTATCTCTTCCCCCTTTTTGGTTTATCCTATATTCTTCATCCAAATAAATTTTGGTTCTGAGATATGGCTAGTTTGGGTAATGTTATGGATGAAACATAATGATTTATTTTATTTACAGGTTTATTTTTACCTTATTTGGGTTCCCTTGAGTGATTCCATCCTGAAAATCATATTCTTTATGCTTGGGTCTTGCACAGTGAATCAGAAAACCTTATTTGTGGTAGTGGGTCCTTACTCTCTCCTAGTTTTGTGCATCCAATACATTATCATGATCTTGTTATCCTTTGGGTTGATAGTAAGGGTTGACTAAATAAGATAATCAAATAGAACTAATGAAATTAAAAAGGAAATGGTATTCACTATAATGTGTCAAATTTCTTTTTTTATTTTTAATTTTTAGATTATACCCACTGGATATTAATTTAGAAAACCTACTATTATTATTGAGATTTTTGTGTGATGTGGCTATTGTGATTTGTCAATCATAACTATAATTGATTGTCTGATCTCACCATTCATAATGTTTTAAATAAAACATATGTCTATTAATCCAGTTGTGTGTAAAACTATAAATTATATAAAATTACCAAATCTTCAGTTGGTGAAATTAAATGTAAGCCCTCTATAATGCTGAAATGGAATAAGAATGCTTTTTGTGAGCTGGAAATCTATTTTTTATCCTTTTTGGTGTTTTTTTTATTTTTTTGTTGCTTTTTGTATATTCTGTGGGTTTATGGTGATAGTGATTAACGATTTAGGAGTGGAATCCACTCATAAGTAGGGTTGTGAATGGTTTAACATTTGTTATGTGGATGTATGATTTTTATTTGTTTCTTTATAGCTATCGGTCTGTGATGTCTTGGATACTATGATGGTTCAAGCATGAGATTTGGCATTTGTGTTTTAAGAAAGAAGAAATTATATATGGTGTGGAATGTTTTATAAAAGACTGGAAGATATGAGCTGAGTGTAGTGATGATTAAAGGGCTATGGAATGGGATGTAATTAAATAAGTATGGGATAGAAATCAATGTGTGTTGATCAATTAATTAATTTAAAAATTATAAATCGGTTGAAATGGAATGAAAAATAGATAAAGTGAATATGGGGTGGGCTTCAGAATGGTTTGATATTAAATATGAAATTAAATTATTACTAAAATAGAACATGTTCAGTGAATTGTAAAATTTGTAATTGGTTTTAATTGTGACTAAAGACGGAATTTTGATCATTGTGTGGTTAATTTTTATTGTTAGGTTGCATTTAGTGGTTCCAACTGTTGGTGTTGAATGTCATGTGGTGATGTGGAATAGATGTGGGATATGCTAGTGTTGTTTGATGTGAACCCTTGGGTTGGGTATTTCATGCTATCTACAATCATTGTAATTACTTGGTACCTCTATATGTACCCCACATGTGTTGAGTGCTATTTATTAACACCAAAAAAAATTTAGGGATGCCTTCCCCAATATCCAAGATGAAGAGGTAATGGAAATCCAATTATCCCCAATTCCCTTATCTCCCTTTGGTAGTAATACAAACTGTTGGTACCTAGCTTGTGTCTACTATTGGTTGATGATGATATGGTTAGTATGGATTCCTAATGATGAGAGGAAGTGATATGATGTGGATGGAAAAGCATGATAGGGGGAGGTAATGATGTTAATTTCGTTAATGTTCATGATGCTCATCTATACTTGTTTGGTGGTTGTGATCAAGTACATGTTAGTGTGGATGATAATGTGGCAGCAGTATATGATAAGTATATTTTGTCTAATACTAACATATGTAAGGCTATACAGGAGGCTACAGTATGTAGGGTTTCAACACAACCAATATCATACTTAGTTTAATATGTAATCACTGGTATATATGGAACGAGGGTAAGAAAATGACATTTTACCTTGGGGTGGGATAGTCTAAACTCAGTGGGGAAGTGGATGCGGGGTGACTTTATCTATTTTCCATTAATATTATATTACTACCTTTGATGTGTCATTTTGTACGTGGACTTGGTGTGGTTGGGATGGCTAGTTATACTATTTAGGATCATTTTGGTTCTATTATTTATTTATTGAATCATTAGTATTATATTTTCACATTTTCCAAAGAGATATTCAATATGATCATAATGAGTATACATGTTATACTCACCCTATGTATACATAAACTATTTTTCAGGTTTCTAGGAGGGTTTTAGAGAACGATAAAGATACTACTTGCTTATAGGTCAGAGTTAGTACCTTAATTTTTCCCTTGGTATTTTTTTTATTTTTATGCTTTTATTTTCATCATATGATAAGAATGGTGAGGTGTTTTGTATTTAATATTTAAACATGGTGTTAATTGACTAGGATCATCGTATCTTTATTCCACGACATATATTATGATTATAATGCCTCTCAATTTATCTTTTATACCCTTGGTGCTAGTCACTGACACAGGTCTTATTGGAGGTGGGCATCAGGTTTCACCACTTCTCTTTACTGCCAGTGCAATATTGATAGTAGTGGGAGAGGGTCGTGACATATTATCTCATGGGTCTATTCTTAATATCATTTATAAAACTATTTATATCAATTACAAGATTATACTCACGTCATAATTAATATATCATCACAAATCATAATACTCCTTGATGATCATCAACTACAGGTAACTCAAAGACATACTTTGATGGGATATTATTATTTTATTATTCATGTAATATAAATTTAGTACACATGAATGAATTATAATTTGATATTTCCTTTATTATAAAATAATGATACATTTTATAACCATTACACCAAATCTATAATGTGTCTAATACTAAAAGATTCAACATGAAACTCATGATTTTATTTTGCTAATGGTTTTTTCAATGGATTTTCTACATTTTTCTCAATATCCATTCAAAATATCTTTACATCACCTGACTCAATGATCTCTCAAATGGGATGGTACTTGTGAAGGATGTGGTTGTTCCTTTAGTGATATAAATTTCCTTGTGCTAGGAAATATATTCATTTTTCCCATACTAAATCCCGATTTCTCCCTTGATATTAGGAACCAAACCAATTTTAATAATAAACTACGTGATCTAAATAAATTAATTAGTAGAAATTTATGTAGTTATGTAGTCTATAACAATTTTAAAGTATGATGTCGTGGATTATTTATAAATCTTCCAATTGATATATACACTATTTATACAAATCATGAAATCTTATTTTGATAATATATCATATTTCTTAACCTGTAAACTAGTATCAGTGTATCCCCTTACATTGAGTTCACCCTCTCATACAAAGGCTAAGAACAAATCCTTACTTATTTTTAAATACCCACTGATATTATTTATAGTAATCCAGTTACTCTCACTAGTATTAGATTAGTATCTTCTAGTTATTCTTAAATAATAGGTGACATCATGTTGACAACACAGCATATAATCAAAGATAGATATTATGAAAGACATATAATGAATCTTATCCATCCTTCAAAACTCTTTTTGTGGATCTTGGATATTTCTAAGATTTGAGACATTAAACAATGGAAAAGACATGTCATTTGAGTTATTAATTATAAAACACTTAAGCATTTTACCAATATATGTGTTCTGAATTAGTCCACGAAACCTCTTAGATATATATCTATAGATGTTCATATCAATTATATAGGCTATTTAACCCATGTCTCTTACTGAGAATAATTTTCCCACCAAAATCCTTAAAAAGTGTAAATCCAATATATCATATATGATAAAAAGTTTTAAATTTTCATAAACAATCAAAAATACCACCACACTCCCATTAATTCTCTTATATACATAAGAATCATCCATGTTCTTTATGAAATCAAACTTTTTGACTGAATCATAAAATTAGATATACAAACTTTGAGATTCGTTTCTCAATATATAATTAAATAGTTTTAACTTGTTGACCTAAGAAGAATCATTTAGAACTTCGACATCTAAAGGAAATATCATATAGTCGTCATGAACTAAATTTCCATTAAAGAAAGTGGTTTTGATATTCACATGAGATATATCATAATCAGAATGAGATATTATGGAAATAAATTTCTAAATATACTTTATCATCATAAAAGGGAAAAAATAATTCTTCATAGTCAATACCATAAATTTTTTGTGACCATTTTCCACCAACTGATTTATATAGGTAGAAACTCTATTGTCCTTGTAATATTTATTTTAAAAACAAATTGACTTGTTCCATATAGGTATCCAACATTTAGGAGCATCCACCAACTTTAAAATATGGTTAGTGTACTTAGATTCCATTTCAAATTTCCTGGATTTTAACAATTTCTCATATTCAAAACTCTTAATATCCTCTAGGTTAGTAGTAGGTTCATCATTTAGAGACATTATCATAACTTTTCATAATAAATTCATATCATTGAGTCTCATGAATAATTATATCATAACATAATGGTTCTTGTGTAACATGATTTCTTTCCACTTCTAGAACTCTCGGTGAAACTGACACAACATCCATCTCCGGGACACTTCATGTTTGTTGGTTTTTAACTTATATAAGTTCATATTTCCTCACATTGCCTCTATGATTGATATATTACTTATGAATTCAAACACCACATTTGGTTGTAACTACTTTGTGATCAATAGAATTATAAAAATAATATCCTTTTTTTACTGACTAAAAAATAATGAATTTTTATACTTAGGATCATGATTTTTAGAAACAAAACATTGTATTAGTTCTTCACAAACCAAAATATTCATAAAATAAAAATTTCATCATTTCTCAAAACATATCTCATATAATTTATTTATGAATACATTATATGGAATATTTTTTATTAGGAATGTGGTAGTTCTTAAATAATATCCCCAAAATGAAATAAAAATGTCACACTAACTCATCTTCAATCAAACCATTGCTAAATGGGTATAATTAATCCTCTTAAACACACCATTCCACTATAGTTTTACAAGAGGATTGAGTTTTTGAACAATTCCAAAGTCTCTTAGATGATCAGTGAGTTCCTTTCTCAAGTATTCACCACAATGATATAATAATATAATCTTAAAATCTCTATTCCATTAATTATATAATTTACTCTAAAACTCCTTGAATTTTTTAAAGGTTTCATACTTTTTTCATAAAAAAACATAATCATTCCAACTAATTTTATTGTTAAGTTTTATTAAGTACCAAAACCAATCACTTTATTGAGTACCCATTAGTCCACAAGCAACACTATATATAAGATCCAATAATCTATTATCCCTTTCACATTTTCTACTAAAAGGTGTTTTGGTCATTTATTGTAATAAATAAGATTTTCAATTATTAAACGATTCAAAATTTTATTATTCCAGTATTCTATATTTATGTAGTCTTTGAATGTGTCTATCATTTATAAGTCAACATCAACAATACCAATGGTAATTGGGGTTAGAATAAACCGCGATCTTCCTATTTGGAATGGTATAAATAGGATTATTCATATCTAGAATATATAAACAATTAAAAATATTAACAATTCCATAAAAAATTTCATTCATATATATAGAAAAACTCATATTCATAATATTGAATCAAAATCTCATCTTGTCTAAATAAGATATAGAAATAAAATTTTGGTTTATGGATGGAATATAATAATAGTTCCAAGGAAGACATTGATCATATGTGTAACCTCTAATGCAAAAAATCATTCTCTATTTCCAACACATATATCTACTTCTCCTTTCTCCAATTATCTCATATTATTAATTTTGTGTTTATCATCACAAATGTGTGATGCACACCCAATATCTAATACTCATGTGTCTGAGTTATAAAAATTGATCTCTTTAACATTAACATTTATATTCATATAATTCTTAACTTTAAGAAAAATTATCAACCTTAGGTACCAATATAGAATAGTTTTATTGTTCATGCATACGAAATATATCAAAACGATAAATATAATGAATGATATAAACTATAATGAAGACATATATATGGGTGAGTACCATGTTTTATATATCTTCATCAAGGAATGATTATAAAATTTCTCCAAATAAAAATGATGAATCCATACATCATATATATTTAATAATCCATAACCCATATTTCACTAATTTTTAGGTTGATTTGGGATTTCACCCATTAATTAGTTATTTAGGTAGGAAAAAATGCCAATCATATCATATATGACACATACATAGTTAAGTACATAACTCTTTATCCAAATCTATCTTATTGATTCACTAAAATTAATTCCACTATTATCATAATTATTAGTGTTTCCCATCTAAGTGTAACCAAAATAAAATTCTAAGAACAATTCACATAAGCACTAGGGTCTCCTTATTACTTAATTTCCTTATAAAAGATAATACATGGGAACCCATCTTTGGAATGACCCACCTATTTAGATGATTTAGATCTTTAAAAGTGTCTCTTTGGAAATAATATAACACTTAGTATTTTACCATTTTTATATTGAAGTCTCACCAATTCAACAAACACCACTTGCGTATTAAATTTAAAAAAAATATTCATATAAAATATTTATTATCTCATGTTTCATTCCTCTACATATTCAGGATTCTAATGATTAGGTTTTAAATCCCTATTCCATCCACCAAATTAATATGTTCAAACCATTTTAATTTGTAACTCTTTACTCAACCCACATTTTATATTACTCACCCCAAAATAGAATCCAAACATATTTACTCATATCCAAATGAATCTTATTCATAAGATTCCTAAATTTTTCATGTAAATTTATATAATTATATAAAATTAACAATCCCAACATGAGTATGCCAGTAGCTACAAATACCCAACCCTTTCATTTCTAGAACAAGTCATAATCCTCTAGGATAATGGGAAGTCTAACCCAATGTCCCTCTACCCAGGGAAAATTTACTAAAGAGAGATTCCAATTCATCATAAATTTATTACCTAATACTTATAAACGATATTTGACAAGTAAATTTGAGAGAATATTTTTATTTACAAACTAACGTAAAGTAGGTGAAAACTAAATCCAATTTTGTCCTTCAAAACATGTAATACATGGAATGAAAATTTATAAGAATCAATTTATAACATAAATTAAAGCATACATAACATTAAAATTTTATAAGTAACTTATAAACATGAATATTCAAATAAAATAAATAAATATATTAATATTTTATTTATTTTCAAAAAATTGGATATTAATATGAACCTTCATATTTTACTTAGGTATAAAAATATCTAACATATTTTACATAAAACATATCATTTATAAACAATTTATAAACTATTAGTAAAGAATTCAAAATATTATATTTCTTCATTTTTGACTTATATCTTATTTTATGATTGATAAAGGGGCTTTATCAATCATAAGTCTTGATAAGAAAAAATAGGACCCTTCTATGTCAAGATAAACTTAAAAGAAAAAGGTCGTGACCCTTATACATCAAGTTACCCTTACATATGAGAGATTTATTTCTATGATAAAGGCAGTGAGCCTTACATATTTAATAACCCTTTCCTAAAATATATTCACTTCCAAAATAAAGGTGGTGTCTGTTACATATGGGGAACTCAACTCTTACATATAGGTCTTTAGAACAGTAACCCTTGTGCATCTAGTTTTATTTGATTATATATGTTATTTCATCATTATAACATGTTACTCTATTTTCATTCAACTTGAGCTTCTATCATAGCCTATGATATCACCTATATCATATCTTTTGACACAAATCAAATCCCTAAGCTTTAAAAATATCATACCTTATGATATATATCAGTAAAATCGTATGACCATGCTAAAAAATCTATACATTACGATATCCTTTATCCTAAACCTAAACAGTGTGATCAAATGGTTAACATTAAATCATGTCATATCATAAATTGTGATATCTATTTTCAAATAATATGATAAACATATTATTCATTAAAATACTGATGAACTTATCGATCCATTGATGAGCGTAGCTCCTATACCACTAATGGGTTTTATAAGATCATCATATGATCCTGGAAATGAATGATACTCATAAGGTCCTTGATCTATCTTTATGAAACAATATATATTTTGAATAAAATAAATATAAACATTTATACTAGTAATGTCGAAAGCTATATATCTATTTAACTCATAAGATTTTTCTTGCGGGAGATCATCATGTGATAGCATATGGAAACTAACCTCCACATGTAGTACATCTACCACTAGGATCATCATAAACAACAAGAGGACCCACAAACACCAAAGGCATGCTAACCCCATCTCCATGAATAAAAAGGGTGAATATAAAATAACTAACAGTTTCAACTATGCCTTTTATGCGTCACAGTAATCCAATAGTTGGATCTCTACCATTATATAGGCTCCCTTCATTTAATGAAGGTGGTTGAGCATCAAATTACATCCCATGGAATCTTTCATATGTTACAATAATGCATTCCCATTGGAGTCACATAGTCATTTGAAGGTTTTGAAAATTTATGTGTATCCATAAATGAATGAAATTGTTAATCCATAAACAAAGGTAAATCATGTGGTATATTTGGTAGTGTACATGAAATTCATTAGTCATATAACCACAAATTTATCTGATATTTCTTCTCCATAATCATATTTTATAGATACTCTCATATAGTAAAAGAAAATTAATCATCAAAAATGATATATTTAGTCAAAATCTAATCAAATTTATTGATCATCTTATAGTCTAACTTCATAGAGAAAATTGGTTCATCTTCAATTTTATTTCTTAAAATCATGGGTTGTTCATCAGAAATGTGGAAATAATATGGAATTTTTATGTTTAGTTACTCAAAAGTTTCAAGATAAGTGATCTTAAAACAAAACATCATATAGTTTAAAAATAGTTTCATAAAGTATCATTTCCTTAATAAGTGGTTACTAATAGATTTATGGTGGAGGATATAAAAACCATAACTTCTTTTTTCACTTGAGATTACTTAGTTTTTTGAATTTAAATTTTTACTAGTTTCAATTAATCTTTACCTAAAATCAAAAAGTAAATATTCTTCCCTATGGGAAAATCATATCCTATATCATTTTTATTTTCCATCATAAACACTCAGAGGTAAATAAATTCAATCCCACTACTATAGAGGATCATCCCATCAATTAATACAATATTAAACACATTGTTGTAACCCGCTTACTCATCGATGATCTATAAAAAACACAAATTAAGGATAAAAATTTCATAGAAACCATCCTGATATCATCTGAGAAGTTATTTTATAACCACAAATGTTTTCTATAGAAAACTCTTCTCTTTCATGGATATATCATTTGGATTATGAGAGAACCTCCTCATTAACATATTGAATTTCAAATAATCTTTCGGACTATTCGAGGAACACATCATTCACGTAATGGAGGTGAACCCATCATGTTATCATGAGACATCTGCATCATTCACGAACCTGTGATGGATAGATCACATGGCCACAAGACACACTCCATTATTACTAACTTATTACATGTTCCATGTTGAATATAGTAGGTTTTCATTAGATATATGGGCCATATCAGGGGTGTTCATAATAAATACCCATATTTCTTTATGGTAAATATACAAAGATAGAATGTTTTAAAGGGAGAAGTATGGAAGGAGAAAAATTCTCAGATATCTCCCATTTGAGAAACTTGGATGAATTTAAAAGGAAAATCTAGAGCTTAAAAAAGTTCCCAAAAATTTGGATTCAATTGAATGAGAACCTAGAAATAGGCTTGCATGATCACATCTGTGTGCTCTCATCTTCATGATCATCACATGTTCATGTGAGAACCACATTATTCACGGAATTATGGAGGACACCTCCTGTGGTAGCATGATAACAACATCACATGAAACCTATTCCAAATTTCAATTTCACAAATCCACATCCATGATATAATTTTTGGAATCCCATCCCTGAAATAATCATGTGGCCTATATCTCACATAGAAATTTATTATATGGACATTATTCACTCTCATGAAATCATATATAATGTAGTTTCCTTCCATGTATGTTTTGCATTGAATTTACCTTCCATCAAAAGCATATGTGTGATATATCATCCCCAAATTAGTGGTACTACAAGATGTGATGTATCTTCCCATACTAATTTATTCTCATATGTTATCTAATTGGTTCATGTAAACATGATTATTAGGAAATCAATATAATATACCTTCGCTTAGATCACCTACTCAGACTATTCCAATATAAAAACTTCTACCGATTCCATATTCCAAGGTCAAAGTCTTGAAAATTATAGATTTATACCACTTACTAAGACATATGATATACATGATCAGGTAATTAGGCATGTTAGAGTGATCCTCCTTTGATCTTGAATTCCCTAGGTAAAATTTTTCTCCTGGTTTTCCTCACTAACAGATTGGGCCCTTATAGAATTTGAAATCATGTATTCCCTTAATAACAAGGTAGGATGTCATAGGGACAATGGTGATACCACCCCCAATCAATAAAACCTAATTTGGTTGAACCCAACCCAAATCTTGTTAGTTTAGATACTTGTTGGATGCCTGAGTCCATTTAGAGAGGGAGGTAGCCAGAACTTGTGTTTGACCTATGTGTACCCTTCCATCACCTGACTAGGAGTTTTACCTCATTCACTCTTCCCACCTACCAATAGAAATGAGGATGAGATGATGCTCCTCCTACTATGTTTAATCCCTAACTCTACATGCCATCACCTAATACACATATTGGTTTAGGTATTCTCGGGGAGCCCCATATGTGTAATCCCCACTCGGTCCTCCATTTTCACATCTTTCACGACACATAAATCCCCACAACATGATGTTGAACTATGTGTCCAATGTTTTATCCATTATAAATAAAACTAAATGAAAATATCCTTAACACGTGAAGTTAAACTACATTTTTTGGTCCCCCAACACAACCTTAAACAATAAAACTTGAATTATGTGGGATTTGATTCTTATTAAGCAGGATGTGTAGGATGCCTCCCAGAGGTTCAAACCAAACATCATAAACCCATCTATTTTCATTATCATGGGATAATATTATTTATAAAGTCACATATTTCCCTACGTATAAAGACATATTCTCCATGATTTCATACATCTATTTTATCAGGTCCATATTCCCCTGGATCCCTCTTCAATGGGTAATACTCTCAATGAAACTATCTCTCACCTTTATGTCTATATTTTTTCAAGGAATCACCATATTTCCTTCATTAATCTATGTTCCTGATAAAACCATTCTCTACTCTGTGGGACATATTCCTCTTATTAATCTAACACCACACCTCATAGTTTCATATTCTATGTGAAGGTAACCCACTATCATTGGACTATTTTTCCTTCAAGATCAACCAAAAATGGTCTCTCATGCATAAGTCCCACAATATCCATTATTAGGATTCTTTAAATTAATCATCCTAACTGAATGACATTAAAATGCATGGATTTTTCCTCTTTATCTAAATTTAAAAGTTAAATTATGACCCATTAAGAGAAATTTAACTATATGGGTTCAAAAGGATGTATTGGTATCCCTTATCAAGGGTCTGATCCTAACACCCAAAACATTTCCCACTTTCTTAGATTGTGATAATCTTTATAATTCCTAGCTGTATATATTTAAAATATAATACTTTAATATTAAGGATCACTTAATAAAATAAAAAATATAGATAACCTATGATATATATATATATATATATATATTAACATTGATACTTGTTAATTACTAACAACACATGTAGGGGGAACCAATGCCTAATTTCTATAAGGGAAGGATTATCTATTAGATAGACTTATATTGTTCCCCAATATCTTATAAACTCAATTATATTTTGAATCTCACAATATACTTATTTATTTTACTGATCTGATTATCTTACATGTTGAAAGATCATATTTTACATTCTGAACTCATCTGAATGAGTTGAGTTTCCATTATGATATTTTTCTAAGGAATTTATTTTACATGTTCAATATTTATCTTATAAACCAAAATAATTGTCTTATGAAAGATCAATGTAAAAAAATGTATTATAAAATAAGTCTTCAATATTACACGGATCTTGATTTATCTTATAAAAAGTAATTTCATAAATGAATTATTTTATGTGCTGAAGAAGTTAAAGATATGATAAGTCATTTTTCTTGTGAATGTTTTTTGTCTTATATCACTAGAATTATCTTATAAGAAAAGTACATCCAAGATTTTATCTTATAAAAGTTTTATATTTGCTTCTTAGATTTAGAGTATCACTTGGATATACTATACCAATGGTGTATCATTTTAAAAGTCAACTTATTCTTCTTTGTGAATTAGAAAATAATTTATCTAATTATATAAAGGTTGATTTGGAAAAAATTTCTTTTTCATAGGAATATAAATATTTAATCATGATAGAATCTTATATATTTTTCATATGTGTTCAGGCCTTATTTGTAAAGGACGGATAATTGCTAATTAAGATCCTATCACTTTATATTTCAAAAGGATTATTCATTTGACTATTGGTATTGTCAACTATTATTAATTAAAATTATGAATAAGATATATAAAATGGACACTTGTTGATTCTTGAAATATACAAAAGATAAAATACATGTCATATACAAAGGATACAAATAGTATTTCTCTAATCCATGACCATTTATTTATAAACACTATTATTGAACTTATAATATTATCCTTTGCAATCAAAAAACCAATAAAACTACTCTTTAAAGTTATTCTTCTTATCTAGATACCCCTTAATCATCTATTAGTTATTCATTTCAATCGTGTTATAAACCTATATAAACATTCATTATTCATATTTGTACTTATTTATATGATTTTTTGAGTTTTAAAAGACTTTGAATAGTACTTTTAAAGGTATAGCCTATTTTTAAGCTCTTAGACCTTTTGTAATAAGTAAAAACTGCTTTCACTCATCTAGGAATGCCCTAGAAAAAGGGATGGTATAGTGAAAATTACTAAAATAAAAGCTTAGAGTGTTAGTGGAGTATACTAATAGATCTTTGTGCCTTAAACCTGTGTAGAAACTTGTGTTCTATATTTGTCTTACTGCTTTTCATTCTCTTTCTTATTTGTGATAAGATAAGATCAAAATCATTCATTCCTTAAGAGAGGAAGGTTTTGATGTAATAAAATAATCCAATCTACCCCCTTAATGAGTCATTATGTTGCATTTATCCAACCAAAATTCATGAATATGACTTAAATATATAAGAGAGTTTAAGAGTGTGCATGAATCACCTTAAAATGTGTGATAAGGTAGATGTTATATCCTCTAGACCAATTTGAAATCTAAGGAATCACTGATGAAGAACTGATGGTCGCATACCTTTGGAATAAAGGTCATCCCTAAATCAAAATAAAATCAACTAATGGCATTGAATCACACGTCATAGTTTCCTTAAGAAACAAAAATGAAACATGCAATGTAAATCCTTTAACTGTGAAAATGATTGGCTAAACATGCTTTTTTACTTGTGATACTATATTGATGGGTTTTTCTTTTTTGTGTTTAGTGATAATTATAATACTATTAGAATAGTTTTCTATTCAATTAAAATTGATGGAACCAAATAGTTCGATAGTACTATTTAAATGGTATCATATCAAATTTAGAATTTTCATGTGAATCCATCATTAACATGAATCCTCTACAACCATTCCTTCAACAACAAGTGATGAAGGAGCAGACTTCACCTGTCACCATCTCTAACCATTTCGGATTCCCTCCTAAGGAAAAAAAGAACCACCCTTTTCTTAGTAAGGGGGATCAAGAAGTTGAATAAAGCCCCACCATAGCCCAAGAGTCACCTAGGCGGGATCCTTCCAACCGCTATTGTAACTAGTTTCAACTAGAATCAAACCCTCAATAGCCTACTGAGGATACAACCAAATAGGTCACTCTTCCTTTCTCTTAGACCTTGGTATTTTGGAGATATTTCAATAGTTAGTAAGCTTCCACTAATAGGGAACAGAATTAGGTCATATTATCCAATAATGAATTCAAACATTACAATCTGGATGCAGTTGATGAGTTGGCATATATTCTTGTTCATGCACATCAAGATTTCCATTATACTCTGGGAACATCAGAGTAATTGTATCATTAAATCTTTTAAAAATCCAGGGGGTTGGCTCATATTTCCTCTCCCACTTATGAAGTATATCATCATATCCCAATGGAAATCATAAGATAGTATCCTACTTATATACCTAATACTATAGATGAATGGGGCTATTTTCTCATCCCTATTAAATAATCCCATCAGTATATTTTGGTAGTGATCGATGTGTAGGCTCATATCTTGGATAATGCCCAGTGAAATGGTCATCATATTCTGGTACCGATAGCTGAAGCTAGTCATCAACATATCTCATGTGTAAATTAGGTACATGCACATATTTCTACCCTCTCCACTATAATGTCTCATCAACATTCCACAATATACACTCTAAAGATGGAACATATTCCTTCTCTCATTAAGTATAATCGTCAGCAGAACCAGATGAAGGATGAAAATTAGGATCGAGTTCATACCCTTATTCAAACTAAAGATTATTGGTTCATTCTAATGACCACTTCAAAGAAATTATATATTCATGTAAAATCTATAAGAACTCCACAACATATCTTGATAGTTTCATAGAAGTGGTCATATACTATACCCAACTTCAACACATGGAAGGCCATCAGCATGTCCTATTAGTGACCAGGAGGAAATCACAAATTCCAAACAATTCTAAAGGAACCCATCAAAATATCCTAATGAAAAAATGGTAGTCACCTAGGAGGGCTCCCATATGTGAAGTTTATTCTACACAACACATGACCTCAGCAGGATGACTGAAATCATCTAAGATAAAGTCTATCCCTAGGAAGGAAAAAGTATAGGAGCAATACCATATCCTTATACTGATAAATTTTAGTGTACTTGAGGTCTTAAAGACTCTTTCAATATTAGAACATTAATCTTCAAACTCATCATCAAAAGGAGGAACCAATTACAATTGTGAAAGTCCTCCCCATAATATTACTACCAGTAGCTGTGCAGTTTCTCCCAAGAGTACCCTCTATAAAGTGAATACTCATGTAAATATAATTTTTGGTCATGGGAAATATTCTCATAATGTGATTTTTGAAAATCCTCCCAAAAATTAGAAGCTCAAAATATAAGAATGTCATTCTCTTTCCCGCATGTCAATAAATTCATGTCCTAAAAGCCATCCCCATGGAATATTCTATTGGAATCCTATCTATATCCATAACATGATCCATAATGGTGGTGCTCCACATGAAAATCTTTATTGAGAACATCCTCCCTACAAAGACACCTCGGTTTGACAAGAAATTCCTTCCATTGTCTAAATTACTCTAAAAAGGGTCTTGTATCAAGAGGAACTCAAGATATGGAGTCCAACTACACCAAGTATATTACCATATATGAGTGATATCCCATATAGTCTAGAATATGATCTTATATAATGATCACTATTTTTATAACATTAAAAGAATCTAAAATTTTATATTCTAGAGAAGAACCCAAAAAATCATACTCTCCAAAATAACGACGCTTAGAAATGACTACTCCAGTTCAAGAAGGTAGAGTAATCCCTCTTAGAATTTTAAGAGACTATAATGATTATATAGAAAAAATTAAATGAAGAAAATATACCAGTTATATTATCTCCCATATAAACTTCCCAATTCGATATTCTAAAAACTTTGACAAAGGAATAAATGCATTATATTCATCTAAATCTATTGAAAACTCACCATAATTTTTAGGTGAAACACTTTTCTTATGGGAAATATGCTATCCATGTTAAGATGATGGTGGGTATCAACCACCTGATCAAATTTTCTAACCTCTCCATAGTAAGGTACCCATGTTTAGAAATATTATATTTGGATATCCGATTTAGAAACCTAAATTCTTTGGGAACTCAGTGCCAATTGATTACTGATATGCTATCTAATGACCATATCAGTGGGTGGGGAAAGCATACTGAATTAAACTATTCTATCTAGTCAAAAATTTCCCAAAGGGAGACATCATGAATCATCATTAATTCAATATAAATCTTAGACCAATGATCTACACATACCAGCTGTTATGTCTAGAAAAACATCATCATGTCCAAATACCAGAAATGATGAACTTAAAAGGAGAGAGGAATTAAAATACACTTGAATCAATCCTATAGAAATGTTGAGTAATATTGTCATATTATAAAGGAAACCCCCTTGACTATATCACTACCCACAATAGTGAGTTTTCCCTGGTAAAAAATGAATTTTTTCTTTCTCATGATCCAATAAAAGTGTGGAAAATAAAAAACTCGGTAATAGTAGCTACCGCAACTGGAATATGTGATCCACTCCAATCTATAGGGATAAATGAATTTAACACCACCACTAACCCTGGGACCATAAAATCCTTAACGGATAAAATATTTCATAATGGTGAACCCAAGTCAGCCCCATCTCATATGGCTGGGGAATTTATATCACAACATTATCTTCCCCCATGAAAATCAGTCTTCTCTCGGTTGGGTGAAAAATCACAAAGATAGACCTTCATAATGTCTCCCATTGTGTGGTCTATTTATTTATTTGGTGAAACACATGATAAGGGATTTTGGATTCCCTCAGTTTTACCCTCCACAAATCATTTTTATGGGATAATTAGAAGGATAAGGAAAAACCTCATAGGGGTCATAAGACAAAGCGGTCTACCATGAAACGGACGGCCATGGAGAATTCTCACATGACTCTTGATAAATATTCAATACATGAATATTATTCCTATAATTCAAATGATGATATTATTTTGGTTATATGATACACATCAATAAACATCATCGACAACAAATCATCTAGTAATCTGGTATATAATTATGAAATTAAAGAGTAGGATGACGAATTATTGTCAAGAAATAAGGTCCACACAAAAATTATTAAAGAAGGTGTGAGTACCTGATAGTAGATACAGGTTTAACATTTTTGATTTCCATATAATACTAAATTGTCACTTGCTTGCCAAGACACAATTAAACAAAAAGGGGAATCATGTTTTCGTATCTTACCCTTCATCAAAATAAGTTGATCCTCCTACTACAAAAGAAATATTTTTCAATATTAAGGGGAGATAAAGGAGTTAATTTGAGTCAATTATAATTTTATAATGTTAAATATTACCATTGAGTATAACCTCTAATTAGAGATTCACATTTCTCTTTTAGTCAATATCCTCCAATGTGGAGAATTTGCTATACCAATGAGAGAATAATATGGTTACCCAACCAAATTAAGGTCCAAAAGGGCTATCTATTTTGACCCACTGGTTGCATAATACTAATATTTCCCTCTGTTGGAATATAATTTATAAAAATTTCAAGTTATTAAACCCAAAATCATCTTTACTGGCCATCGTTAATAGAAACAAGAAAACTGGCCATATTGAGATCTTCCCCTACCTCCACTAAATGTTTTGATAATCCAACCATTATACTAAAAATTATTGACTCCAATGACTATATAAATGTTTGAATGGATTTCATGAAAGGACTTACAACACTAGGGAAACCCTATAGGGAATCATAACTAAGATAGGTGGACTCGATTCCTCCACCATTCAACATTGGTAATCTAAAATTCCCTGTTTTCAATATTAATATAGACCTCAAGTAACATATTACATGATTTATATCAAAATGTGGCCCCATGATGGGAACACTCATGAAATATGTGGTATCTTGGATTAGAATATTCAACTAGACAATAGAATGACAATCAATTTTTTTGGTATAGTAGCTTTCCATCTTGGACTTTCACAAATTAAGAATAACTCTATCATTTATTTCTTTACCATTTATACTCACTTATAAAAACTAGAACATTCCTAGACCTATAAAATTTTAATTAGTTCATGAATGAGTGATTTTTAGAATTCATTTTTAGATGTAAATATCTGACCTACTCCTGGAACAAAGAACTCCCATAAGATAATCTACTATAAATTTGTATTGAGAATCTATATGATAATTTGAAGAAGTCATTGATCGCAATCAAATACCCTAATTAATTTCATTATATTTTTACTATGGGAAAAAGTATTTAAGAAACCATCCATAGGACCACATCTAATTCTTAGTGATAGCCTAAAGGAAGAGGAATTAAAAATTGTAAATAATGATAATGACAATTAAGTAAGATCTTACACTAGATCTAGCTACTAAACCCACACAGTATCAAATATTACCCCTTCATAAACACCAATTATAAAAATACAATACTATTTAGTGTGGGATAACATATTATAGGTAAACAATGTATGAAGATCACAACAATAACGGTTATTCTTTCCAAAAATAGTAGTTTCCTAGGTACTTCATCACAGCTATGGAGAAATATTTCTTGAAGGTTTCATAGACCAAAAATCCCAATGAATTAGGTCTCAAAGACTAATTGAATTACTATAACTTCCCTAGAATGTTGGTTCACACTATCCATTAGTAATTTTTATTTAAACATATTCTTGAAAAGGTGATAGATTCTTGGTAAGTCTAGTTGGAAAAAAACTAAAACAAGTGTCTTGAATTCCCACCAACCCACTAGAGGAGGAGGGAGAGTGGAAATAAGTACTCACCAAGGTAACATGGATGTTTGATGATTGGAAGAACTAAAATATGGTTTAATAAGATCTTGTTATCCTTTGATAATAGTTTAAGAAACCATTTTTTGCACTAAATCCATCTATGACGATTGATCCAACATATTTAGAACCAAAATCATCCACGATCTAGTCTTCTAAGAACCAACATAATTGGGGTAACAAGAGTAAGATGTAATAAGAAGAACCTTTGTTGATGCCCAATCTAGTCCATATCTTTTAATGTTTTGTGCCTTCATCATTAAGAGGATGATAACTTCCTCGTAAAACATTATAATCCACACTTACCCATACAATAAAATCCTAATTAGTTGAAAATCACAATATAACTCTATCAACATGATTCACTTAGTAAACCACATATGTAATGACAAAGATACTTATTATCTAATTTCCTATCTCATTTTTTTGATAGAAGGATGAAGAAGAAATTGAATTCTATTGGTTCAAGGCATATGTGGTCATCATGGATCTCATCATTTAGTAAATATCCCAAAGGGATCCATATATGCTACATCTCACTAGAGATAGGCACTCCAGTGGGATCAATCAAAGCACCAATCTACCCCTGAATCAAACAAGACTCATTCAAGCCTAATTTTTCATGAAGAAATATTGGAGAATCAATTTATTACTTCTAAAAATCAAAATGTGGGAAGGAAAACTCAGTAATACCTATTGATAATGAAGATGACATCAAGTTATCATCGTTGAAGTCATCCACCATCATGGGTAGCCTCGACTCCCAAGCCTTAGACTAGGGATTTGCCTCATGAAAAGAAGTGTAGGACTGTGGTACAAAAGTATGAAATCTAGAAAAATATTATTTTTGTTCCATATAATATTTCAATTCTTAATTCCCTTCAACTTTCATGGCCTCTTCATGAAGCACTTGTTGAGGAACTTTTATTCGCTTCATATTTTGAATATGAGGTCACCACTCCTAAATTATATAATATAGAGACCAGCCCTACCAAATTTCATACAATAATCTCCTTTATAGGGAAAGATAAGGATCCAACCATACAAAGACACATCATACCCTTGTACAAATTTTTAAAAGTTTTACAACGTTGACTTCGATCGATCTCTCATTAATTATAGATCTAGAATCAATCTCGTTCCGGTCTGGATTCTCCAATGCATGGTCCATAGAAAAGATAATTTTTCTCCCTACACATTGTCAGTATAAATTTATAACAAAAGTGATTAAAAAATATTAGAAGAATCAATTTCATATCCGAGTTTGGTAACCTTGACTCTAAATTATAGTTTATGGTTTTCTTCTTGGATAGAGATTTCAATGTCCGGATAGGAAGAACCCGGATTCATTCGCATTCATAGGTTCCCTCATCATTCCACCGTATATCAATTACTCTTTCAATATACATTTGAAAGTTTTTATAGTGTCGGTACCTGTAACACCCCAAGATTTCATAGTGTGTTATTTCTTCAAAATAATTCAATAACTTGCACTACACGCAACACCGAGTTCAAGCGCACCATGACTTACCAAACAAGCCGTTCAAAAGAGGTTATGGATAGTATTAACTAAATTTTAAACTTTATATAATCCTTATAATTTTAGAATCCATATTATGAGTTTCTTAGACATAATGTAAGAACAAATTCATTTTCATTATTGCACTTTTACCAACTTTTAATAGTGAACCCTTTTTAAATACAATATTTTAAACTTTTTTGACTAAATGGGGACATCAAAAAAAATTAAAATGAAACATCCCAAGCTTCCACGGTACACTTTCCTTTGAATAGTATAGTAGCGTGTGTTGTACGCAACTTCGAGTTCTAACACACACCACAACCAATCAAACTAGCCGTTATGAATACTAATACCTACATTTTGAAATTATATATATATTATATTTTAAAATAGACTTCATTTTTGGATTCGGAATATCGAATTTAGACTAAGTTGAAATTTTGGTACTTTTCGAATAACTTTAATATTTTGATGAATAGTGAAAATTACTAAATTTTAATTAAAAACAACTTTTTAAATCAAAATAATTAATAGTGATAAATTATGAATTTGAGTGGTTTTAAAGTATATTTAAAATATATTTTTACCAATTAATATAATGTTGGTCATTGGACATAATTTCACAATTAAACCGAACATAAACAAGTATCAATCTTTTGATAGTTATTATATCTTAAAAACACGCTTTTTGTTTTGACAGCGGGAATTAATTTTTAATTAATTTCTGCCACTTCTGTGTTTTGAATTTATAAAAATGGATTCCATATTTGGAATCAGGATGTTCAAATTGTGTAAATAGGTAACTTTTATTTTTAGACATTTTGAATAATTACTGCGGTAAATATTTTGTTTACCATGGTTAAGGGTAAATCTGGTAAATAAGGGTCAAAAAATAATATTATAATAAAAACAAATTTCCCTAAAATGTGTCCTAACCTTATTGGTTGATACATTTTCGACCATGGGAATCTTTGGGTCTATTTTGGGACCCCATGGTGCCACTTTTAAGTGATAGGGACACTTTATTTTAATTACGTTAAAATGAATACAAAAATGACACAAGCATATATCTTTTAGAAAAACAATTTTTACATAGGGTTATATATGTTGGATGTTCGACTATAAATATTAATTAGAAAGATAAAACTATTTCCTACATAATAATATTTTATTTATAATTTTTATACATTAAATAAGTTAATTTCTTTATGACACAATGATGATGCAGTAATTACCATAATAGTGAAAAATTAAAATAATTGATATTATAAAAACCAAAATAAATATAATTTGATACTTTTAATGAATTACACTAATTTAATTGTATAATATGACATATTATTATTGATTTAATTTACCTTTTTCTAATTAATCATTCTGTTATAAATTTCACAAAAATCAACTATTGAATAGTGTCAAAATTAGCATAAAAGAGTTTTTAAAACAAATATTATATTATTAATTGATATTAAATTCCTCAAAATATAAGGCTTGGAAAAGAGACTTATATAATGATAGGTGTATCATTAATGGACCACTTGGGGGGTCGATTGGATATATATAGTAAGTTTATTAACTATATAATATAAAAATACAAAGCGACATGGTAAATGTCAAACTAATTAACTAAGAGTAAAAACTAAAAGATAAGGTTAATATAGTAACAGAAACCTGTCTAAATTATATTGTTTGAATGTTTTTAGACCTATCCCCACCTTAACCTTTGAATAATCAACTTTGGAGCCATTTGAAACCGAATATGAATTTATTATAAATTAATATTTCTAGATTTTCCAAAGGTGCCCCTCACCCCTCTTATAAAAGGTCACTCCCCCTTCTCATTATTTCACACCTTCAAAGCATTTTGGTTCGGCCAAACTCTGACCAAATACTCTTTGAACTTCCCTAACTACAACCTAGAGGCCTTAGTTTGATCAGAAAGCCATCCTAAAGAGCCCTTTTGATCAAATCAAAAGGAAGAACCCGAAGAAGAGGTAATGATTTCACCACCCTTTTTCAAGTTCCTTTCTTCTTCCACTTCTTCTCACTTTGTTTTTACCATTCTAAAATAATAACTCCATTATCATATATATACTGTGATGTTATTATAAATACGGTACAACCATATTCACTGTTCTATCCATCCTTTGAATAACATGTCAGTATACGTGTGTACGTACGGCTTATCGTCTCCACATCGTGGTGTAATTGTTATTCAATAAATTATTATTTGGATGGGTATAATAATGTTGTGTAACTCATGTAAATAATAAATATAACATGATAAGGATTCTTTATATATGATATACCATCCAATTATATATTATTTTCATATCAAAATAATGATATTATCGCTCGTGCGTACGTACGGACTACCGTCTCCACGAACGCGATGAGATTCATTCTCCATCGAATCCATTCAAGTATAATTATAATTTGATGATTAATAATATTATCTAAGGACTTGATATCATTCTAGATATGAATTATATACAACCTATCCATTATAATCATGGCTTACATAACAAAACATATAAAAGAAAACGAGTAAGTTAACACCCGAAACGACGATAATTCTAAGATATTATTAACAAAGCAATGTTAAAAGATCATATGTGATATCATATCAATGTATATGATTATTGAATAATTTAATAACAATTATTTCACCATTATAGAGGAGTTTAACCTACCCCAACCAAGTAGAAGTACAAGTTAAGGGTTTATTTCACAATCTCTTCATTATCCGAGGTTGTTTATACGTAATAATCTATCGGGATCTCTTTTTCATCCACATCCATGTTTCTCCAAAATGTATTTAAAAACATTTTTACCATTTACAAGAATATGGGTTAAAGTCATTTATACACTCTTTTGACTTTTATAAGAGGTTTATAAAGGAATCTTTCCGTTTTTTTCTAAACAAAGTGCTTTTTAACCTTTGGACAAAATTAAGGTAAGAATGTTTTTTTAACTTATACGGCGGGTGCGGTTATTTTCCACCGTTATAAAATCGTCGAAGTTTCCCTTATAAGCTTATAAGAATATTTTCAAAGAAAATGTTTTACTCTTAAATGATTTCAAAATGAATATTTTAAGAATTTTTTAAAGGTACTCTATATCAAGATCATAATTTTAAATGTTTTAAATATTTATCTTTTTAAATATTTTTAATTAATGTCCATGTTTTCAAAATGATTTTAAGGATTTATTTAGATGGACATGAAAGTTTTGAAATGATATTTCTTTTCAAAAGTTTCAATGTGGTATGGGACACTTTGATTAAAAAATATCTTTCAAAATTACTTCCTTTATAAATTTGTGAATTTTCAATGATTTTGAGAAAAGAGATATTTCTCTCAAATAGTTTTGATTTCAACTATGTCAACATCCTTTGATGGATTTTAAGCTTATTTGAAGTTGATTTATTATGATACAAAACTTCAATATTGTATTGAAGGTTTTGTGATATGTTTGACTGTGGATGTGCTATTTTTATACCATTCATGGTTTATGGTGAAAATATTGACATTTCGTATGCTAGTTTTAATACGAATGTTTATGTTATGTTTAAACCTTTTCATATGGGAATGCATTGGACTTAATAAGTGACGGGTGGAGCCCGCTATAGCTCCTCGATGCATCGGTAGGTCTCATGAGATAAACTAGTGTCTTGGCACAAGGCCTTGGCAAAATCTTATTTGTAGTCTTGGCACGAGGCCTTGGCTATGTGGTTATGATAGTCTGGTATTATGCATTCTATCATTATGAAAATGGTTATTGGTATTGCATGTGATTATTCTATTAGTAGAATATCCATGTGAATAAGTAAATGGAATTATTTCATTTTACTTTTTCCATACTATGTTGAAGTTCATGTTTAAAAGGCTATTGTTTTAGTTATACATTGCCTTAAATGTTTATTCTTATTTTGGAAAGTTTATGCTATATTTTTATCCTTACTGGGCATTTGATATCACCCCTTTTCTATGTTTTATTTTTCCCAGGATGTGAAGAAGTAAGTTATGAATGACATGTAGGGATATTATGAGGGGATAATAGTGTGGAATATGGAGACATTATGTTGTTGTAGTAGTTTTTCACTTTATGATGTAATATAAAACTTTATGAATATATCTAGTGTTTCCAAGGCTACTAAACCAATTGGTCTTTCGAGATTTGTTCCTTCTTGTGATCACGCCAATGTTATGTAATAATGCACCGAATCTGGGTAACTGGGGATGGGGTGTTACAGTACCAATTTTTTCCTTTAGAATATCAATACATATATGTGGGATTATTTCAAATGAATGAAAAACATCCAATTAATGATAATTTTATCTAGTTAAATACCCCCCAACAATCCATAAATATCCCTTGTCAACCCATTCTATAACATTGGTGAAGATTTTATATATCACATAAATACAATAGAGTTAATAATTCTAGGATGAGAAATATCTACTCTTTTCTTCATGATATCATCCATATCATCCCAGTCCAGCAACACAAAAGAAGGGTGTGACCCCAGTCGTAATAATAACTCTCTAGAAGATAATGTTTCCTCATTATCTCCAAGATCTAAGATCCTCACACAACAATCTATATTAGATTAATCGTCAATGTCATTTGTATAAATTTAAATTACCCCTACGTTATCCTCTAAATCTCAGGATGTCATATCCTTTATGTCACCAATAATAGTGGAGAAGAAAGAGATCATATCCAAAATTCCCATGATAATGATGCCCATGCATCATCACCCTCAGAGTTTGAAGATATATCCTTATCAATAATTGAAGATAAAAATTCCTCCAAATCATATTACAATCCCAAATATTTCTCTTCATCACCAACATTCATTAAAATCATGGTAGAGGAAGAAGAGTAAAAAAGATGAAAATGTCAAATATTCCCATCCAATATTTGAGGAAATAATTTCCACTACCATTTATAAACTTTGAAATGTTAGTCTGGGTACATAGGAAGACCCTCAACCTACATTATCCATTGATTCCATGTCTCTCCAAGAAAAATGGGAATTCATTTTTTTCATGAAGTAGCAAAGAGATTTCTTCAACTGGAATTATAGAAAAATTCCTGGACTCAGACCAAATGTGTCCAACCATCATTTGTAACTTCTTAAGGACCACCATGGATAAAATCAAGTAACTATAAGAATGAATCTAACTCATTTTTCCATGGTGTAAGACGATGTCGAGAAGATAGTCAAATCACACTTTATTCGGGAGG
This sequence comes from Viscum album, assembly GCA_963277665.1. NCBI lineage: Eukaryota > Viridiplantae > Streptophyta > Magnoliopsida > Santalales > Viscaceae > Viscum > Viscum album. The sequence goes on from OY728162.1 coordinate 482,655,783, forward strand.
TTCAGTACCTAAAATTGCTCACTAACATTGTCTCTATCAAGAATAAGAATGAGAATATTAAGGTTTTCATCAATATTTGGTATATCAATCCAAATTTAGTAAAAAATGTTTTCTCGGTTCTAATCATTGATCATTTAATTGATACAAAAATTATTTTCCAATTTCTCTCCTTTATAGATGAATATTTTTTGTTATAACTGGATTTGAATGTCTCTTTAAGAAGATGATTCTAATAATTTCAATGAACCCTAAGGTGTTTATTTATATCAATTAATTACCATTGTTTTAAATAACATTGGTTCCACATATCAACGTTCCATAAACCATATATTAAATACTTTTATGGGAAAACCATGGAAGGCTACATGGATAACCTGGTTTTCAATATCAATATAGTCTTCACCAAACTATGACAACATAACCTAATGATAAACTCCATTAAATGTGATTTCGGGATAACATAAGAAAATATTTATTAGATTCATGGTATATTTTTCAGCTCCGAGGTCAACCTTGAGAAGACTAAGTTGATCCTTAATATGTCATCTCCACAATATCTTAAAGAGTTGAAATGGATTCAAGGGTGACTCGATTACATCAGATCCATTATAGTGAACCTCACATTAAATTTTTATCCATTCACCAAGTATATGAACAGGGGATTTACCTATTGATGTGATGGATATTTTCAAGAATATTTCAATGATGTTAAGCAATACAATTTGATCTTTCTAGTATTGATGCCACCAATCAAGGTAAATCCACTCATTTTGTATATGGAAACTTTGGAGTGATCACTCTATTCCATTCTCATATATAAGAATGATATGTTAAAATAAAATGAATTTTGTTATCATAATTGAACTTTGATTAATGTTGAGACTCAATAATCTGATATAAATAAGAATTTCCTTGAATTGATCTTCATAATTTAAAATCTAATTCATTACATGTAATATCACGAGGTCTATTTAGTCTCTCTAATTAACCCACTCAAATACATCCATAAATAATATAATGTTAACTGGATGGCCAGAAAAGCGGTTGTTCATCATGTATCAATTTTTTATCTAGTTCAAACACAGAACGGTGTAAAATTGACAGTTTATGTAGACGTTTTTATAATGCATCCCACTATAGAGGGCATATCAATAGATATATAAACTAATCAATTAAGTGGTATTATCCATTCATGACACCCCTAAAACATGGGATATTGTATAGACCCAAACTTGACGTACATGGAAAATATATTTCTTTTGAGGAATACTTAATACAAGACATAAACAAATTCCCAAAGAGTGTATTACTTTTGTGTCTTTGGAAACTCGGAACATAATCTTCTAATCATGGTGAAAGATCTTCAACATCTCCCATAAAGATCATCCCCTTTTTTTCCTATTTAAAACTTTTCTTTATATCCTGGGGAAAATAAAACATAAAAAGGGTGATCTCAAATGCTAAATAAGGTTAAACATGGAAAACATAAAACAAACCCTAAACATTTGAACGCAAAAACATGAATATAGAGTTTAAACATCATAATCTTGAGCAATGACATAAATCCTGGTAGTACATAAAGAAAAAATCATAATAGAACATTAATCAGGATAAAATATCATGGGAATAAAATGTGGAATAGTAGAAAACCATTAATCATATAATATAATTTCCATATTATCCAAGTAATTTCTACCAAGACCATCATAGTGGAAAACGTCCATTACTGAACTGATTTTACTTGTTGTTCCAGCCCAGCATTACTGAACCAATATTACTTGTCATTACAACCATGTTTATCTCATGAGATATAAATATTTACCCAATTAATTGGAGGGATATATAAGGCCCTCCCATCTCATTATTAAATCATTCTTACATGTTCCAGAAAACATAAATCATTCATCATAGAAAAACCCAAAAAATAAAATGGGTTTTCTTAAACATCATTCCATCATTACATAATCCATATAAAATACTATCCTATAATTAAAAAAATAAAATCATTTTAATAATAGGTATATAAAGATAACCCTATTTGAATATTATCATCTTAGAGGGAGAATAATTTTGATAAACCACTTGAACTTAGTTCTTGAGGTAAATATCTTTTTTTTAGATACATTTTCATTTATTAAAATTCTGTGCAATTTTAAATGAAAATAATTTAGTTGAAAATAAACTAGAAATAGTGTAGAAGAATTTTCATGGAAATAATTTTTTATGAAGATGTAAAAACCTGCTCAGGCCTTATAAGTTTAAAAAAATATGCTCCTTGTACTGTTTTTATAAATGTCAAAAAGTACCTCACAGGGTAAACAAAAGAAAGATTCATTCCATACCATGTAGTAAAAGTAAAACATAGGTAAAAATGAATTTAAACATACATATAAGAATAGTAAATATTTTATGAAAACATTTTTACAAAACAAGTACATGGAAGATAAATATATCTCTAGTAAATACTTACATATAAACAATCTCAAATAAAAATAAGATTGCAAAATTATCCCTTACTTTGGGTCTGATTCCATCCATATGTGTACGAAAATCTTGTATGGTGGGTCTAAACATATTATTAACTTTTAAAAGAACCATAATAATATTTATGATATCATATATGATTCATTTATGACTTTATATTACCCGTTCATTAGTAAATTTCATGTTCAAGCAACATTTTGGGTTATAATCATTTTATTTATCGTACGTGTTTTGAATTGTTATTCTTGATATTATTACATATATCATGACTTAATTACTTCCATAATGTAAAAAATAATTTATATAATATATATTAATTATATAAATATATATATATATATTAGATAGATAAAATAAATGGAATACACAGTTCATAGATACGGTAGGTCGTACGTACGCAGGAACGTTGTTTTCGTTTCATTATTAAATTGAATGAAAGTAAGTAAATTACACACATATATATATATATACATAAATGAAGTTGTATTATTATGTCATGTATTTCATAATTATTTATTATATATATTTTATAATCATTCTATAATGGTTAATGTGGAGAAGGAATCTCATCGCTTTGTCGAGATGGTAAGACGTACGTACACACGATCAAGGATATCATTCCCATAATTGTTGAATGGTACTGAAGTGGATTTTGAATAACATATCATAATTGGTATCATATTATAATAATCATATATAGTTATTATTTCCACCATTATGCCCATCCAAGTAAGGTAGTGGTGAAAAATAGATTACACAACGTCCTAGAGATAGTACGTCGTACGTACGCACGCGCAGGGATTTAATTTTTCATAGGATGGATACCAGTTGAAAAAGGGTTTTATTGTATTTATAAAAACAAATTGGTATATGATTGATTCTGGGGATATTAATTTAACAATAAACAACTATATAATAGGAAGTATAAGAAGAAATAAATTTTAAAGAATCGGTAGAAGAGATTGCCTCTTCCTCGATGTGCCTCCCTTAAATTTCTTATTAGGGCACTAGAGTTGGTCTTTTGAGAATACCATCACCACTAGAATGTTACTAGAGAATTTTATAATAGTAATGGGAAGGTTGTATTTGAGAATGAAGGCCCAAAATGTAGTGAATATGAGAGGGAGGAGGTTCCCTTTTATAAGAGAGGAGGGGGCACTTTAGGAAACTATCAAAATATTAATTTATTATTAATTAAATTTAGATTAAAAATGTTCCAAAACTTATTTAATTCTAATATAATGTAATTTTGGTTCGCATTCGCATCATACAGTAATTTTTAGACAAGTTTTGAATATTTTTTTCCTTATCTTTTCGGTTTTACCCTTATTTTACCATTTTTAATCTTACCGTGATATCATGTTATTTATACATTGTGGGTTAATATAAATATCATATCATGTCAAACGACCCCCAAAATGTTTTTTATGACATATTTGGACTTATATTAACCATTTGAATGAATCATATATTTTTATAAATTTAATATAATTTAATAAACTATTTTATGTTTTAATTTGTGAATTGTGTCAATTTTGGACAATATTCATACCTAACTTTTTAAAACATTCATAAAAACCTGATTCCTTTGAAAATAAGGCATTAAATTGAATATAATATGTAAATATCAACCCTAAAATTCATATATGACATAAAAATAACCAAATTACATTTCTTTAATATTTATAAATTTATTTATCTGAATTTTTCATTAATAAGTTAATCACAACATTATAATTGTGTCATAAATAAATATATTTATCTCATGTCTAAAAATTGTAAATAAAATACAATGATTTAGGAAATAATTTTATATTTCCAATTAATATTTACAGACATATATTTTTTATATATAACTCTATATTAAAATCGATTTAGTAAACGATATATGTTTAGGATATAATTATCTTTACTTTAAGTTAATTCTTATAAAATGTCATTTCTGCATCCAAGTGAATCCATGGGGTACCAAAATCGACCCAAGGATTCCCATGGTCAGAAATTTATAATCCAATAGGATTATTACATGTGTTAGTGTATTTTAATATTATTAAAATTTTATTTTTACCCTTATTTAACAGATTTACACATTAACAATGGTAAATAAAATATTTACTAAAATTACTATTCATAATGCCCAAAAATAAAAGATACCTATTTACATAATTTGAAAATTATGATTATAAATATGGAAACAATTTTTTAAAATTAAAAACACATAATTTTCAATAATTAATTTAAAATTAATTCTCGTTGTCAAAACCAAAACACGGGTGTTTAAGAAGTAATAACTATCAGAAGATTGACATGTGTTTATGTGCAATTTAAAAGTGATATTACATCCAATGACCAAAAATGGATTAAATGATAAAGATATAATCCAATTACACATTAAAAAAATTAAAAATAAAATATAACAATATAAAAAAATTAGATGAAAATTCCGTTTTTAATTAAAATACAGTATTTTTCATTATTCATTAAAATTTGTATTTTATCAGAAAAATTACAAAAAATCAACAAAATTAAATTTTTAGTTCACTATTCTAATTAATAAGTTTATTTTTTCAAATTTAACTTCTAAAAGTGTCAAAAAAATATTTTTAAAATGGGTGCTCCATTAAAAGGTGGCAAAACTGCATTTTTTGAAAAATACTTATTTTATACAAAAAATTGATTTTTTCTCATATCATGTTCTAGAAAATGTGTAAGATGAATTCTAATGTTATATAAAATTAAAATGTGGTTAATAATATTCATAAAGTCTATTTTATATAAAATTTTAATAATATATCGTTGTTTAGTGAAACTCGGTGTTGTATACCACACAAGCTATCCAGAAAGGTCACTCTTGTGTGTAACGCAAGCCACGTCAGTGTTTCGTATAGTGAAAGCTTCCTTTTTTGTTGCATATAACATAATCCAAACTTAGTTCATTTATACAGTGAACAAAATCTATACTCAGTGTTGTGTGAAAAGAATTCTATCAAAAGAACTTCAAATTTTGTGCAACACAAGCCAAAAATTATGTTGCATATACTACATGCTAATACAGTGTTTCATGTAACACAATCTAATATTTTTGTAGTGAAAACATAAGACATTAAAGAAATTAAAATAAATTATCTCATAAAATCTTAGCATGTTAAATTCTACCCCCCTTAAAATTAATTTCTCCCTTGAAATTCATTGGGGTTATAAATGGTTTACCACATGAATGTTTCATTCATAAAACCCACATCGTAAAATGGAATAATAAAACATAATTTTAAAAAAAATTAGAAACATTACGGTTACCAAAATTAACTCATCTATGGGTTTCCACATAGGAGAACATAGATAGAAAGTGAAAACATGAATATGGTATAGAAATTCAACCATAAAATTATGATGGATTACGATGGAGAAAATGGGTTAGAGAAAGTTAACTACTAGAGAGCCATAAATATGTGATGATTTAACGGACCATCTGATTCATCGCATAATAAGTTACTAGGATACCATTTTTTGTTTTCAAGATCATTTTCTTAATTTGGATGAATTTGTTTTCATGAGAATAAATACTTACTTGATTTCAGTACCATTGTATGTTCCCTGAACAATTTCCACTTCATCTCTTTTTTAAATAAATAATGTTTAATTTTTCATTCTTCAAGTGTTATAGATCATATGATATAATGATAGTTCAGTCCATCTACCTTAAAAAAAGGTTAGAATAGATTATCAAATAAGCATGAGTCCACCAATAGTGAGACAATACATTAATATAACAAACATAAAATGGAAGATAACTTATACTATCCATATATGGATAACATTACAATCCTTACAAAAACTAAAAATATAAAACATTAGAAAGAGGTGAACTCAATCGACACAACATTTATCTCCTATATCTCATTTGGATGTTTATAGTTATCGAATTTCAAACAAGTGAATACCTTAATCGTGTATTATCTTTAAACAATGATAATAACATGATTTTCCATATAACCTTAGTGAAAACATAAATTCTATAAAAATTAACTCTTTCCACAAACCAAACATACCAAAAATTCTATATACTCAAACCATGATATCATTTGTACTTTTATCGTTCATGAGCTCATTAATACTATCAAATATCTCATTATCTTCTTATCCCTTAATTATGTGCATATCATGTGCTTTCCAAAAATATTTCAATCACCTTTATTGGAAACTAGTACCATATAATTATTAAAAACCATAGTAAACCCATATATAGATATTACATAACACTATAAATGAGATTCCATAACACAATTTTGGATTCCCATTACATAAACACTGAATTATTCCACTACTTCGTTGTCATACACAACCTCACCAATAGGGATCGCATGTTAATTCCCTTTGTCTTTTCCCATAAGAGGTTGTTTACTTTGTTCATCATTAACCCTTAGATTAGGGCATTTTTTAGCATAATGCCCCATTTCCTTGCACTTATATCATTGAAGTGTTGATGGTGCGTTCTCAATATTCTTTTTTCCATTCTTATCATTAGAAAAAAATCTCCCATTACTTTAGCACTCAATTGTTCAATGACCTTCTTTTCCACACTTGAATCATTTTCTATTCCCATTAATAAAATCATCACCATTCTTCTTTCCACACTTTGAGCATAAGGAAACATCCATCTTCTTTTCACCATTGTTTTGAGATTTTTCCTTGAACTCCATCTTTCATTTCTTGTCAAAAGCATGAGATGGATATGTAACACCAACTTTTAATTCTACCATGATAGCACAATAAAAAATATCTTTATATCTACTGAAGTATCTTATAACTAATTCCCTTCGAATACTTGGTTTAAGGACACTGAAGAATTGATCTACATTACTTTCGGGTTAGATTAAAAATATATAAGTCTACCTTATAAGCCTTGTAAAAGTTTCCTTGTATATACCAATAGATTCAACAACATTTTGATTAAACTCATGTAACTCATTTTCCATCATTGTTGGAAGAATACGATGGAAGTACTTATTTAAAAATAAGTTCTTGAACTCATCCCATTCCATGGATTCAATTTCATCTTGGTGCCTTGTATTTTTAATAAGATTCCACCACTGGTCTGCTTCACCTTCTAAATGGTAAACATCCAAAATTACTTTTTCATGTTCTAAACAGTGAAGGATGGAAAATATCTTTTCAATGGTACTAATCCATTATTCAGCAACAAGTGGATCAGAAGACCCACTGAAAGAAGGTGGATATTCCCTCTTGAAGGAATCAATAGTGTGTTGTTCCCTTATCTCCTCATTTGGAATTCCAGAATGATTCATAGATTGTCTAAGTATAGAAATAAGATTTTTCACTCCATATCCCATAAAATTTAGTTGTTCAGAAGGAAAATCATTGCATTGCCCAGTGCATTGATCATTAATATGGTTCCTTTGGGCTCCATTCATTGTCTAAAACCCAAAAATAAAAGTGTGAGAGGAAAAAATCATACTCGGAAAAAAAAAACTTAATCAAGGGGGAGTACTTTAAATATCTAACATCTAACATCAAATCATGGGTTATTCATGATAGATTTCATATCTCTAGAACTGTAACCTATAGTTATACTTAACATTAGGGACATCCCTAAACAAACCTTAGAAATACCTCTAGGGATCTCACTAATGTTTTTGCATCAATGTTTACAAAGGTTAACTAAAAATTTTCTCTGATACCAACTTTAGAGAACCTAAAATGATGTACATAGACATTACATTTCTTTTGTGGAATACTTAATGCATGACGCAAACAAATTCCCACAGACCATATTAGTTTAGTGTCTTTATAATCTCATAACACAATCTTCTAATCATGGTGAATGATTTTCAACATCTCCCCTAAAGATCTTCCTCTTATTTTCCTACCTAAAACATATCCATATATACTCGGGAAAATAAAACATAAAAATGGTGAGATCAAATTCTTAGAAAGCTTAAATATTGGGAACATAAAACAAACCATAAACATTTGAACATAAAAAAATATGAATATAAAGTTTAAACATCAAAATCTTGAGAAATGATATAAATTTTGGTAGTACATAAGTAAAAGATCAAAATGGAACATTAATAATGATAAAATAGAATGGGAAAAAACATAGAATTGTGGAAAACCATTAAGCACATAATATTATTTCCATTATAGCCAAGGAATTTCTGCCAAGACCAACATAGTGGATGAAGTCCATTACTGAACTGGGTTTACTTTTCGTTCCATCCTTGTATTACTGAACCAGATTTACATGTCATTACAACCATTTCTATCTCATGAGATATAAATATTTACCCAACGTATTGGATGGAGATATAATTCCACCCATCTCATAATTAAATAATTCTTACATGTTCCACAAAACATAAATAATTCATCAGAGCATAACCCACGAAACAAAATTGGTTTTCTTAAACATCATTCCATCATAACATAATCCATATAAAATATCATTCCATAATTAACACAATAAAATCATTGTAATAATTGGTATAGAAATATAACCCTATTTAAATATTATCACTAGAGATGGAAAATAATTTTGATAAACCACTTGAGCTTAGTTCTTGAGGAAAATATACTTTCGTCTTCAAAAATATTTTCTTTTCTCAAAATGAAGTGCAATTTTAAAAAAAAAATAGTTGAAAATAAAATTGAAATAGTATAGAGTAATATTCATGGAAATAACGCATCATGAAGATTTAAAAACCCATTCATGATTTATAAGAAAAAAAACATTATCCTCTTACTTTTTCCAGAAAAGTCAAAAAGTACATCATATAGTAAACAAAAGAATGATTCCTTCCATACCATGTAATAAAAGTCAAAAATGGGTAAAAATGACTTTAAACATACATATAAAAATATTAAAAAATTTATGAAAACATTTTTATAAAACATGGGCATGGACGATAAATATAACTCCAGTAAATACTTACAAATAAACAATCTCGGATAAAAATGAGATTGCAAAATTATCTCTAACCTTAGGTATGATTTCTTCCATATGTGTATGAAACTAATATATAGTGGGTTTAAATATATTATTAACTTGTAAAATAACCATAATAATATTTATGATATCATATTTTATTAACTTACGACTTTATATTACCCTTTCATTTGTAAATTCTATGATAAAGCAAACTTTTAGGTAATAATCGTTTTATTTATCGTACGTGTTTTGAATTGTTATTCTTGATATTATTACCTATATCATGAATTAATTACTTAAATAATGTAAAAAATATTTTATATTATATGTTCATTATATAAATATATATATATATAATAGATAGATAGAAGAAATCAAATATATCTTTCATTAAGACGGTAGGTCGTACGTACGCATTAATGCTGTTTTCATTTCTTTATTAAATTTAATGGAAGTAAGTAAATGAAATATATATATATATACATAAATATAGTATTATTATTATGTCATATATTTCATAATTATTTATTATATATACTTTATAATCATTCTAGAATGGTTGATGTGGGGAAGGAATATCATCGCATCATGGAGATGGTAAGTCGTATATATACACAAACGAAGATATCATTCCCATAATTATTGAATGGTTTTGAAGTGGAAAGTGTATAATATATCATAATAAGTATCATGTTAAAATAATATATAGTTATTATTTACACCATTATACCCACCCAAGTAAGGTGGTGGTGAAAAACAGATTACACCACAGCGTGGAGACGGTAAGTCGTACCCATGCATGCGATGTGATTTAGTTTTTTGTAGGATGGATAGAAGGTGAAATAGGGTTGTTTCAAATTTATAATAACATATCATTATATGAGTGATACTGATGTTATTACTTTAAAATAAAATTACAATAGAAGATGATGTAGAAGAAGAATTAAATTTGAAAGAACTGGTAGAAGATATTAACTCTTCATCGACATGCCTCCTTTAAAATTCCTCTTAGGGCACTAGAGTTTGTCTTTTGAAAAGACCAGAACCTCTAGAATGTTACTAGGTAAGTTTATAAGAGTAATTTTAAGGTTTTTTCCTATCTTTAAGGAACAAAATTGAGTAAAGTGGAGAGGGAGGAGGTGCCCTTTTATAAGAGGGGAGGAGGCACTTTAGGAAAATCTTAAAATATTAATTTATTGTTAATTCAATTTCAATTAAAAATGGTCAAAAATTATTTAATTCAAAAATAATTTGATTTTTGTTTAAATTAACATTATCAAATAATTTTTATATTTGTTTTGAATATTTTTTTTATCCTTATCTTTTTGTTTTTACCCTTATTTTACCCTTTTTAATCATTCCATGATATCATGTTATTTACACATTGTTGGTTAATGTAATTACCATATAATTTCAAAAGACCCCCAAAAAGTTATTTAAGAAATATTTGGAATTATATTAACCATTTTTCCTAATCTTATATTTTTAAGAATTTAATATCATTTAATAAACTATTTTATGTTTTAATTTATTAATTGTGTCAATTTTCGGCACTATTCATACTTGAATTTTTTAAAAATTCATAACCTGATTCCTTTGATAATATGGCATAAAATCAAATATAATATGTCAATATCATCCCAAAAATTCTTTTATGATATAAAAATAACAAAATTACATTTGTTTTAATATTTATAAATTCATTTATTTGAATCTTTTATTAATGAGATAATCACTACATCATAATTGTGTCATAAATAAATATATTTATCTAGTGTCTAAAAATTATAAATAAAAAACCATGATGTAGGAAATAACTTTATCTTTATAATTAGTATTTATAGACATAGATATAAATTATATAACCCTATATTAAAATCTATTTATTAATAGAGATATGTTTAGATTATAATTATCTTTAATTTAAATTAATTCTTATAAAATGTCATCTTCACATCCAAGTAAATCCATGGGGTCCCAAAATCCACCCAAGGATTCCCATGGATGGAAATTTTTCATCCAATAGGATTATGATATATTTTAATGTAGTTTAATATTATTATAATATTATCTTTTACCCCTATTTAAAAGATTTACCCTTTAACCATGGTAAATAAAATATTTACTGGAGTTACTATTCATAATGTCCAAAAATAAAAGGTACCTATTTAAAAGTTTGATCCTTATGATTCCAAATATGGAATCCATTTTTACAAATTCAAAACCCAGAAGTTTCATTAATTAATTTTAAATTAATTCCCATTGTCAAAATAAAAAAGTTAGTTTCTAAGAAGTAATAACTATCAGAAGATTGACATGTGTTTATTTCCAATTTAAAAGTAAAATTAATTCCAATGACAAAAATTGGATTAAATGATAAAAATATAATCCAATTACACTTTAAAATTAATTAAAAAGATAATCTAACTATACAAATAAATTAAATGAAAATGTAGTTTTGAATTAAAATGCAGTATTTTTCAATATTCATTAAATTTTGAATTTTATCAGAAAAATACCAAAAATTCAAAAAAAAAGTAAATTTTTATGTCTCTATTCCAAAGAATAAGTCTATTTTGTCAAATTTAACTTATAAAAGAGTTAAAAACGATATTTAAAATGGGTGATCCCTTAAAAGGTGATAAAACTGCATTTTTAGAAAAATAATTCATTTAGCCAAAAAATTGATTTTGTTCTCATACCATGTTCTAGAAAATGTGTAAGATGAATTATATTGTTATATAAAATTAAAAATGTGGTTAATACTTCTCATAATGGCTATTTTATATAATATTTTAATATTATGTCACTGATTAATGAAACTCGTTATTGCGTACCACGTAATCTATCGAAGAAGGTCTCTCTTGCGTGTAATGCATGCCTTGTCAGTGTTTCATGTAGTGAAATCTTACTTTGATGTTGCATATAACATAATCCAAACATAGTTCAATTAAATATTGAATAAAATCTATACTCAGTGTTGCGTGAAATTAATTCTATCAAAAGAACATGAAATTTTGTGCAATGCAAACCAAGAATAGCGGTGCGTATACTGCAACCTGATACGGTGTTTCATATAGTGCAAGTTAATATTAGTGTAGTGAACAACATAATACCTCATTTAAATTAAAATAATATATCTCATAAAATATCAGGGTGTTAAATTCTACCCCCATTAAAATTAATTTCACCCATGACATTCGTCAAGGTTATAAATGGTTTACTACATGAATGTTTTTTTCATAGAAACCACATCGTAAAAATGATTTCTAAAACTTAATTTTAAAAAAGAATTTTAGAAACATAAATTTTACCCAAAATCACTCATATCTGGGTTTCCAGATAGAAGAACATATGTGAGAAGTGAAAAAATAGATATAGAAGAGAAATATAACCATCAAGTTCTGATGGATAGTGATAGAGAACATGGTTTGGAGAAAGTTAACTACCAGAAATCCATAAATCTGTGATGATTTATGGGACCATCTGATTCATCGTAAAATGAGTTACTCTGATAATAATTTTGGTTTTCAAGATCATCTTCCTAATTTTGAAGATTTTTTTCTCCATGTGAACAAATACTAACTTGATTTCAGTACAGTTTATTGTTCCTTGAACAATTTACACTTCATCTATTTTTTAAAGAAATGAAGTTGAATTTTTCATTCTTGAAGTGTCAACAGATCATGCGATAGAATGATAGGTCATTCCATCTGTTTTGACCAAAATTTTACAAAAGGTTATCAAATAAGTATAAGTCCACCAATAGTGAGATAATACATTAATCTAACAAACATAAAATGAATAGTAACTTATAATATCCATAAATAGAAAATATTACAATCCTTCCAAAAACTAAAAATATAAAACTTTAGAAATAGGTGAACTAAATCAACATAAAAAATTTCTCCCATATATCATTTGGTGGTTCTTAGTTGTCACATTCCAAACATGTGAAGACCTTAATCATTTATTCTCTTTAAACAATGATAATAACATGAATTTTTATAGAAACTTAGTTCGAACATCCATTCATTCAAAATTAACTCCTTCCACACACCAAAAACGCATAAATTCTATATTGTCAAACCATGATATCACTTTGTACTTTTATCATTCATGAGCTCATTAATACTATCAAACATCTCCTTGTCTCCTTATCCCTTCATCATGTGCATATAATTTGATTTCCAAAAGTATTTAAATCACGTTTAATTGTTACGGGTACCATATAATTATAGAAAACCATAATAAAACAATACATAGATATTCCATAGAACTATAAATGAGACTCCATAACACTACTTTTGGAATCCCATTACATAAACACTTAATTATTCAACCACTTTGTGGTCGTACTCAACATCACCAATAGTGATAGCATGTGACTTCCCTTTGTATTTTCCCTTAAGAGGTTGCTGACTTTGATCATCAATAACCTATGGATTAGGGTATCTCTTATAATAATTCCCCATTTACATTCACTTATAACATTGAAGTGTTGATGGTGTGTTCTCTATAGTCTTTTCTCCATTAACATCATTAGAAACCTTTTTCCCATTACTTCGGCACTCAACTTCTCGATGAACTTCTTTTCCACACTTAAAACATTTGCTAGTCCTATAAAGACGATCTCCATCATTCTTATTTCCACACATTGAGCATAAGGAAAAAATCATCTTCTTTTCACGATTGTTTTGACATTTTCCCTTGAACTCCTATTTGATTTCTTGTCAAAACCATGAGATGGATATGTAACACCAACTTCTAGTTCTATATTGATATCACAATGCACAATCTCTTCATAGATACAGAAGTCTCTTATAGCTAATTACATACGAAGACTTGGTTTTAAGCCATTAAATAATCGATCAAATTTACTTTCAGGTTGGAAGATAAAGCCAGAAGTGTACTTTGCATGCCTTGTAAAATATTCCTCATATATACCAACAGATTCATCATCCATTTCATTAATCTCAATGAATTCCTTTTCCATATTTTTTGTAAGAATGTGAGGGAAGTACTTATTAAAAAATAAGTTCTTGAACTTGTCCCATTCCATTGATTCAATTTCATCTTATTGCCTAGTATTCTTAATGAGATTGTGCCACTGGTATGCTTCACCATCTGAACGATAAACAACCAAAATGACCTTTTCATGTTCCGAACAGGAAAGGATGGAGAAAATATTTTTAATTTTATTGATCCATTTTTTAGCAATAAGTGTATTAGAAGACCCACTTAAAGAAGGTGTAAGTTGCCTCTTGAAGGACTCAATAGAATGTTGTTCCCTTCTCTGCTCATTTGGAAGTCCAGAATGATTCATATCTTATGTAAATATAGAAATAAGATTTTTCACTACATCTACTATAAAATTTGGATGTTAAGAAGGAAAATCATTGAATTTAACAGTGCATTTATCATTAACATGGTTCCTTCGAGTACCATCCATTATTTAAAACCCTAAAATAAGAGAGTGAGAGGCAAGATTCATAGTAGGAAAACATCATAATCAAGGGTGAGTACTTTCAATCTCTAACAACTAACAACCAATCCTAGTTTTTTCATGAGATTTATCATATCTATAGGACTTTAACCTATAGTTATAGTTAACCTTAGGGACATCCCTAGAGATACCTTGGAAATATCTCTAGGGATCTCTCTAAAGTTTCTGCATCCTAGATTCCAAAGTTTAACTAAACCTTTGATCTGATACCAACTGTATATACCCAAAATTTATGTACAAGGAAATTACATTTAGTTTTTGGAATACTTAATACATGACATAAATAAACTCCCAAAGACTGTATTAGTTTAGTGTCTTTGGAAACTCGGAACATAATCTTCTAATCATAGTGAAAGATCTTAAACATCTCCAAAAAAGATATTCCCATTTTTTCCTACCTAAAACTTTTCATTATATCCTAGGGAAAATAAAATATAAAAATGGTGATCTAAAATTCTTATAAATGGTAAACATGAATAACATAAATCAAAACATAAAAATTTAAACATAAAAACATGAATATAAATCATAAACATCAAAATATTGAGCAACGACATAAATATTGGTAGTACATAAGGAAAAGATCATAATGGAACATTAATCATGATAAAATTTCATGGGAAAAAAACATGGAATTTTGGAAAACGATTAATCACATAGTACTATTTCCATAGTAGCCATGGCATTTCTCCCAAGACAATCATAGTGTACAATGTCCATTATTGAACTGGGTTTACTTGTCTTTCCAGCCTTTCATTACTAAACCAGATTTACTTGTCATTCCAGCCATTTCTATCTCATGAGATATAAATCTTTACCCAATGAATTTGAGGGAGATATAGGTCCCACACATCTTATAATGAAATCATTCTTACATGTTCCACGAAACATAAATCATTCCATAATTAACCCAAAAAAATCAGTGTAATAATAGGTATAGAAACATAACCCCATTTAAATATTATCATCTTAGACAGAAAATAGGTTTGATAAACCATTTTAACTTAGTTCTTGAGGAAAATATTCTTTCTTCTACAAAAACATTTTCTTTTCACAAAATGCTACACAATTTTAAAAGAAACCAATTTATTTCAAAATAAACATGAAATATTTTAGAGTAAGCTTCATGTAAATAACTATTCTTGAATATGTAAAATCCCATTCGTCCTGTATAAGTTAAAAAAACATTCTCCTCGTACTTTTTCCAAAAAAGTCAAAAAGTACCTCGTTTGGTAAACAAAAGAATTATTCCTTCCAATCCATATAGTAAAAGTAAAAAATGGATAAAAATGAATTTAATCATACATATAATAATAGTAAACATTTTATGAAATAATTATTAGAAAACATGTAAATGGAAGATAAATATATCCCTAGTAAATACTTACGTATAAACAATCTCAGATAAAAATGTGATTGCAAAATTATCCCTTACCTTAGGTATGATTTCTTCTATATATGTCTGAAACACCTGTATAGTGGATTTTAACATATTATTAACTTTTAACTGAACCATAATAATATTTATGATATCATATATGATTCATTTATGACTTTATATTACCAGTTCATTTTCAAATTCCATGTTAAAGAAACGTTTTGGGTAATAAAAACTTTAATTATAGTACATGTTTTGAATTGTTATTCTTGATATTATTACTTATATCATGGATTAATTACTTTCATAATGTAAAAAATTATTTATATATTATATATTCATTATATATATTAATATAATAAATATAAAAAACAAATGGAATACACCATTCATGGAGACGGTAGGTCGTACGTACACATGAACGTTGTTTTTTTTCCTTATTAAATTGAATGAATTTAATTACATGACATATATATATATATACATAAATCCAATCATATTATTATGTCATAAATTTCATAATTATTTATTATATAAACATTATAATCATTCTAAAATGGTTAACATGGAAAAGGAATCTCACGGTGTCGTGGAGACGGTAAGCCGTACGTAGGCACCAGCGACGAAATCATTACCGTAATTGTTGAATGGTATTGAAGTGGATAGTGTATAATATATCAGAATTAGTATAATGTTATAATAATATTATATATTTATTATTTACACAATTATACCCATCCAAGTAAGGTGGTGGTGAAAAACTGATTACACCACGGCGTGGAGACGGTAAGTCGTACGTACGCATGCACGGTGATTTCTTTTATAGTAGGATGGATAGAAGGTGAAATAGGTTTGTTTCATATATATAATAACAAATTAGTATGTTATTTATACTTCTTTTCTTAATTAAACATGAAACAACTATATAAGGGTAAGTAGATGAAGAAATAAATTTGAAAGAATCGGTGGAAGAGATTACCTCTTCCTCGACATGCCTCCTTTAAATTTCCTCATAGGGTACTAGAGTTGGCCTTTTGAGAATAACAGAACCTCTAGAATATATGTAGGGAAGTTTATAAGAGTATTTTTTAGTGGTTGGTCGATATTGAAAGCTCAAAATAGAGTAAAGAGGAGAGGGAGGAGGTCCTCTTTTATAATAGAGGAGGGGGAACTTTAGGAAACTCTCAAAATATTAATTTGTTATTAATTTAATTTAGATTAATAATGGTCCAAAACATATTTAATTATAATAGAATGTAATTATAGTTTGAATACCCATTATAAAATAATTTTTAGACAGGTTTTGAATATTTCTTTATCCACATCTTTTTTGTTTTACCCTTCTTTTACCTTTTTTAATCTTACTGTGATATCATGTTATTTACACATTTTGGGTTAATGTAACTACCATGTCATGTAAAAACACCCCCAAAAATATATTTATGAAATATTTGGACTTATATTAACCATTTTTCCTAATATTATGTTTTTATGAATTTAATATCATTTAATAAACTATTTTATGTTTTAAGTTAACAATTGTGTCAATTTTTGGCACTATTCATTCTTCGCTTTTTTTAAAAATTATAACAACCTGATTAGTTCAAAAATAAGATATTAAATAAAAGATAAAATATTAATATCATCCAGAAAATTCGTGGATGACATCAAAATAATGAAATTACATTTGTTTTAATATTCATAAATTCATTTATTTGAATCATTCATTAATGTGGTAATCACTACAGCATAATTGTGTCATAAGTAAATATATATATATATATAGTGTATAAAAATTATGAATAAACTACCATGATGTAGTAAATAATTTTATCTTTCAAATTAATATTTATATACATATAGATAAGTTATATAACCCGATATTAAAATCGATGTAGTAAAATATATATTTTTAGGTTATAATTATCTTTACTTTAAATTAATTCTTATAAAATTTCATTTTCACATTCAAGTGAATACATAGGGTCCAAAAATTGACCCAAGCATGCCCATGGTCGGAAATTTATTATCCAATAGGATTCATACATGTGTAAGGGTAGTTTAATATTATGATAATATTATTTTTTTACCCTTATTTACCAGATTTACCTTTTAACCTTGGTAAATAAACTATTTACTAGAGTTACTATTCATTATGTCCAAAAATAAGAGGTCCCTATTTACACAATTTAAACCTTCTGATTCAAAATATGGAATCCATTTTTCGAAATTTAAAACACATAATTCACATTAATTAATTTAAATTTATTTTCCATTTTCAAAACAAAAAAGCGGGTTTTTAAGAATTAATAACTATCAAAAGATTGACATGTGTTTATGTCCAATTTAAAAGTAAAATTACTTAAAATGACTAAAATTGGATTAAATGATAAAAATATAATCTAATTACACTTTAAACCCAATTAAAAATATAATCTAACTATATAAAAAAATTAGATAAAAATGCAATATTTTTTCACTGTTCATTAAAATATAATTTTATAAAAAAAACAAAAAATTCAAAAATATGTATATTTTTATTTCCTAATTCCAAATAATATGTTTATTTTGTCAAATTTAACATATAAAATTTTCAAAAACTAGAGATAAAATGCCTCTTCCATTAAAATGCGATAAAACATCATTTATTAAAAAATACTTCTTTTATCTGAAAAATGGATTTTTTTCTCATACCATGTTATATTTTTTTTGATAAATTAGTAGGAGATATTTGTTTTTTTTTTGAGAAGGTGACATGGATTGGTTTCCCAATCCATGTCAGAAGGAATTGATTAAATGAAAAGTTTACAAAGAGGTCTCGAGGTGCAATGAATTTACACCATCTGAAAAAAAGCAAACCAACATGTTATATAAAATGTGTAATATGAATGATAATGTTATATTAAATTAAAATTTTTGTTAATACTATTCATAACAGAAATTTTATATAATATTTTAATAATATATCGTTGTTTTGGGAAACTCGGTATAGCATACTACGCAAGCTATCAAGGAAGATCACTCTTGCGTGTAACGCATGCCATGTTAGTGTTGCGTATAATGAAAGCTTCCGTTGGTGTTGTGTATAAAATAATAAAAACTAATTTCATTTATACATTGAACAAAATCTATACTCATTGTTGCGTGAAATGAATTCTATCAAAAGAACTTGAAATTGTGCGTAACACAAGCCAATATTATTGTTGTGTATACTGCAAGCTAATACGATGTTGTATATAGAAAAATATAATATTGGTGTATTGTAAAACACAATACATCAAAGAATTTAAAAAGAATCTATCTAATAAAATCTCACGGTGTAACATTCTAGCACCCTTAAAATAAATTTCTCCCTCAAAATTCATCGGGGTAATAAATGGCTTACTACATGAAAGTTTCATTCATAGACACCCACATCTTAAAATGGAACACTAAAATTTAATTTTAAAAAAGAATGTCAGAAACATAACGGTTACCCATACTAACTAATCTATGGTTTCCCACATAGGATAACGTAGGTGGGAAGTGAAAACATGGATATGGAAGAGAAATCTAACCATCAGGTTCTGATGGATATCAATAGAGAACATGGTTTGGAGAAATCTAACTACCAGAAAGTCATAAATATGCGATGATTTAAGGGACCAACTGAATCATCAGATAATAATTTACTAGGATAACTTTTTTGGTTTTCAATATCCTATTCCTAAAGATGAATAATTTTTTTCCCATGAGAAGAAATACTTACTTTATTTCAGTATTATTGATCATTCCCGGAAAAATTTCCACTTCATCTCTTTTTTAAAGAAATGAAGTTGAATATTTCATTTTTGAAGTGTTAGAAGATCATGTGATAGAATGATAGTTCATTCCATCTATCTAAAAAAAATGATAGAATAGGTTATAAAATAAGAATAAGTCCACCAATAGTGAGATAATACATTAATCTAACAAAATTAAAATGGAAAATAACTTATACTATCCATAATTGGATAACATTACAATCCGTTCAAAAATTAAAATATAAAACTTTAGAAAGAGGTGAACTAAATAAAAAAACATTTAACTCCCATATCTCATTTGGTAGTTCTTAGTTGACACATTCCAATCTTGTGAATACCTTAATCGTCTATTCTATTTAAACAATGATAATAACAGGAATGTCCATAGAACCTTAGTGATCACATGTGACTTTGATTTTTCTTTTCACTTAAGAGCTTTCTGACTTTGATCATCATTAACCTTTGGATGAGGTCATTTTTCAGCATAATGCCCTATTTCCTTGCAATTAGAACATTGAATTTTTGATGGTGTGTTCTTTGTAGTCTTTTCACCATTCACATCATTAGCAACCTTTTTCCCATTACATCGGCACTCAACTACTCGATGTCCTTATTTTACACACTTAAAATATTTTATTGTCCATTTAATAAATCTACACCATACATCTTTCTACACTTTGAGCATAAGGAAACATTCAACATCTTTTCACCATTGTTTTGAGATTTTCTCTTGAACTTCGTCTTTCATTTCTTGTTAAAACCATGAGATCGATATGTAACACCAACTTCTAGTTATACCTTGATAGCACAACGCACAATATATTCATAGCTACTGAAATCCCTTATATCGAATGCCCTTTTAAGACTTGGTTTTAAGCTACTGAAGAATCGATCAACTTTACTTTTAGGTTGGATGATAAAGCCAGAACTGTACTTTGTAAGCCTTGTAAAATTTTCCTCATATATACCAACAGATTTATCATCATTTTTCTTAAGCTCAAGGAACTCCTATTCTATATTTTTTTCAATAATATGAGGGATGTAATTATTGAAAAATATGTTCTTGAACTCATCCCATTCCATGGATTCAATTTCATCTTGGTGCCTTTTATTCTTAATTAGATTCCACCATTGGTGTGCTTCACCTTATAATGTGAAAACATCCAAATTGAATTTTCATGTTACAAATAGTGAAGGATGGAAATTGTATTTTCAATGGTACTTATCCAATGTTCATAAAAAATTGGATCAGAATACCCACTTAAAGAAGGTGGATGTTTCCTCATGAAGGGCACAATAGAATGTTGTTCCCTTATCTTCTCATTTGGAAGTCCAGAATGATTTATATTTTGTGTAAGTATTTAAATAATATTTTTCACTCAATATCCCATAAAATTTGGTTGTCTAGAAGTAAGATCATTGCATTTCCTAGATCATTGATCATTAACACGGTTCCTTCAGGTTCCATCCATTGTCTAAAACCCAAAAAGAACAGTGTGAAAGGCAAAAATCATACTAGGAAAACAAATAATCAAGGGGGTTAATTTAAATCTCTAACATCTAACATCCAATACTAGGTTATTCATGATAGTTATAACATATCTAGGACATTAACCTATCGTTGTACTTAACCTTAGGGATATCCCTAGGTATACCTTATAAATATCTCTAGGGATCTCACTTAAGTTTGTGCATCCAAGTTTCCAAAGGATAACTAAACCTTTGCTCGAATACCAACTATAGAGAGCCAAATTTTATGTACATGGACCTTATATTTATTTTTAAGAATACTTAATACATGACACAAACAAATTCCCAAAGGCCGTTTTATTTTAGTGTATTTTGAAACATAGAACGCAATCTTATAATCATGGTGAAAGATCTTCAATATCTCCCATAAATATATTCCCCTCTTGTTTTCCAACCAAAAAACATTTATTTTATATCCTGGGGAAAATAAAACAAAAAAAAGGTGCGATCAAGTTCTCAGTAAGGATAATCACAGAGAACATAAAACAAACCATAAACATTTGAACGTAAAAACATGAATATAAAGTTTAAACATCAAAATTTTGAGCAATGATATAAATCTTGGTAGTACATAAGTAAAAGTTCATAATGGAAAATTAATCATGATAAAATGGATTCTGAATAAAACATGGAATTTTAGAAAACCATTAAACATTAATATGATTCCCGTAGTAGCTAAGGAATTGCTTCCAAGACCATCATAGTGGGCAAAGTCCATTATTGAATCGGGTTTACATGTCTTTCCAGCCCTGCATTACTGAACCATATTTACTTTCCATTCCATCCATGTCTATTTCATGAGATATAAATATTTACCTAATGCATTGGTGGGATATATAGGTCCCACCCATCTCATAATGAAATCATTCTTACATATGGCACAAAACATTAATCATTCTTCGTAGAATAACCCAAATAATAAAATGGGTTTTCTTAAATATCATTCCATCATAACATAATCCATATAAAATACCATTCCATCATTAAAACAGTAAAACAATTGTAATAGTAGGGATAAAAACCTAAAACTATTTAAATATTATCATCCTAGATGGAAAATAATTTTGAGAAACCACTTGAACTTAGTACTTGATGAAAATATCCTATCTTCTTCAAAAACATTTTCTTTTCTCAAAATGCTACACAATTTCAAAATAAAAGAATTTAGTTGAAAATAAATGTAAAATAGTGTAGAGGAAGCTTCAGGTAAATAAGGTATCATGAATATTTAAAAACCAATTCATGCCATATAAGATAAAAAACATTCTCCTCATACTTTTTCTAGAATAGTCAAAAAGCATCTCATATGGTAAACAAAAGAAAGATTCCTTATATACCATGTAGTAAAAGTCAAAATAGGTAAAAATGACTTTAAAAATAAAAATCATAATAGTAAAAAAATTTAGAAAACATCTACATGGAAGATAAATATATCTCTAGTAAATACTTACGTATGAACAATCTCGGATAAAAATAAGATTGCAAAATTATCCCTTACCCTAGGTTTGATTTATTCTTTATGTGTCTGAAACTCCTATATAGTGTGTTTGAACATATTATTAACTTGTAATAGAACCATAATAATATTTATTATATCATATATGATTCACTTATGACATTATATTTCCCGTTAATTTGTAAATTCCATGTTAAATCAATATTTTGGGTAATAATCGTTTTATTTATCCTACGTGTTTTGAATCGTTATTAATGATATCATTACTTATATCATGACTTAATTACTTTCAGAATGTAAAAAATTATTTATATATTAGATATTCATTATATTTATATATAATACAGACAAAAGAAATGTAATACACCGTTCATGAAGACGGTAGGTTGTACGTACGCATGAACGCAATTTTCGTTTCCCTATAAAATTGAATGGAAGTAAGTAAATGACATATATATATAAATAAATACAGAAGAATTATTATTTCAAACATTTCATAATTATTTATTATATATACTTTATAATCATTCTATAATGGTTAGTGTGGAGATGGAATCCCATCCTGACGTAGAGACGGTAATCCGTACGTACGCACGACCGACGATATCATTCCCATAATTGTTGAATGGTATTGAATTGGATAGTGTATAATATCTCAAAATTAGTATCATGTTATAATAATCATATATACTTATAATTTCCACCATTATACCCATCCAAGTATAGTGGTGGGGAAAAATAGATTACACCACAGTGTGGAGACGGTAAGCTGTACGTATGCACGCGCGGTGATTTCATTTTTCGTTGGATGGATAGAAGGTGAAATAGTGTTGTTTCATATTTATAAAAACATATTAGTATATTAGTGATACTTATTTTATTAATTTAACATGAAACGACTATATAAGAGTAAATAGAATAAGAAATAAATTTGAAACAGTCAGTAGAAGAGATTACCTCTTCCTCGACGTGACTCCATTAAATTTCCTCTTAGGGCACTAGAGATGGTATTTTGAGAGTACCAAAACCTCTAGAATGAAACTAGGTAAGTTCATAAGAGTAATGGGTAGGTTTTGGCCAAGCATGAAGGCTCAAAATAGAGGTAATATGAGAGGAAGTAGGTTCCCATTTATAAGAGAAGAGGGGGCACTTTAGGAAACTCAGAAAATATTATTTTATTATTAATTAAAATTCAGTTAAAAATGGTCCAAAACTTATTTAATTCGAAGATAATGTGATTTTGGTTCTAATACACATCATAACATAATTTTTACACACGTTTTGAATGTTTTTTTGTCATTATCTTTTTGGTTTTACCCTTATTTTACACTTTTTAATATTACTGTGATATCATGTTATTTACACATTGTGGGTTAATGTAATTATCATATCATGTCAAAATACCCCCAAAATTTTATTTATGAAATATTTGGACTTATATTAAATATTTTCCTAAATTTTATATTTTTAGGAATTTAATATCATTTAACAAACTATTTTATGATTTAAGTTATGAATTGTGTCAATTTTGAACACTATTCATACCTGACTTTTTAAAAAATTCATAACTAGATTCCCTAAAAAATAAGTCATTAAATCAAAGATAATATGTCAATATCATCCCTAAAATTCTTGGATGACATCAAAATAACCAAATTAATTTTTTTTAATATTTATAAATTTATTTATTTGATTCTTTCATTAATGAGGTAATCACTACATCATAATTGTGTCATAAATAAATATATGTATTTAGTGTATAAAAAATATAAATAAAATACCATGATGTAGGAAATAATATTATATTTCTGATTAATATTTATAGACATAGAGATTAGCTATATAACCATATATTAAAATCTATTTAATAAAAGGTATATGTTTAGGTTACTATTATCTTTACTTTAAATCGATTCTTGTAAAATGTCATTTTCACATCTAAATGAATCCATGTTGTCCCAAAATCGAACAGGGATTCCCATGGTCGGAAATGTATCATAAAATAGGATTAGAACATGTGTTAGTGTCCCGACCCATCCCCTGGCTCCAGTGTCGTGACTAACCCAAACCCACCTTCCATATGTGAGGGGTTGGAAACTAGCAATGGAAAGGTGTATCCCAAAAACAAGAATATATTTCCAATAAACCTGTACACATATCGACTAGGTACACAAATAAAGATTAAACTACAATGTAAAATTGCAGTAGTAAAAGTGTGTTCTGAAAGTAAAGGGGTTGGAATACAAGCCTAACTGAGAGAAAAACAACAACAATAGAAAAACAGAAAACTGCTCATGAGATCATCCACCAAGGATCATAATTGAAGGATAGGTACATATCATCTCCACGGCTCTCCATGCCTACTTTCACCACCATCCACCACCAGGTCCTAGCTCCCCAAGTCTCGTTTAAGTCTTCTCATCATCTGCACAAGACACAACAAGGAGCGGGAGAAGCCCGTGTAGGGGTCAGTATAACAATACCCAGTATGGACCCCAAGACCCCTGAAGGTCTCTTAGAATTACACAAAAAAAAAAGCACGAAGCATGATCTCAATCATAGTGCACAAAGGAAAGACTCGGCTCAAACCAGCTATAACTTAAGTATAGAAGTATAGATGATTAGTCGTAAGTTAGATCATCTTATTCGGTTAAGAGGCATTGTTGTTGACCCACACAGGATCAATAGGTACTAACCCCTGTTGACCCACAGAGGATCTGACCCGCTGAAGATCAATAGGTACTAACCCCCGCTGACCCACATAGGATCCGACCAGCCAAGGATCGATCAGTACTAACCTCCGCTGACCCACACAGGATCTGACCCACACAGGATCGGTATTCGCTGTCCCACACAGGATAACTGAGCGCTAACCCACACAAGATCTGACCCACATAGGATTGGTGCTAATACACACAGGATCTCTAGGTGTTGATCTATAGAGGATCGCTATGTGCTGATCCACAAAGGATCGCTAGGTGGTGAACCACACAGGATTGATATTCAATTGACCGCCAACCATAGGATTCTCCGAACCCAATGCGCTTGAGTTCTGTAGTATCTGATCATCAAGATATATGGCATACCTCAACTACTATGAATTCCCATGAAGATGTAACCCAAAGTTATATCTTCTAATAAGGTTTCTGATGCAAGAGACGGCGCATTAATCGGACGACCGATCTGTGAGTTATATGCATTTTAGTGTTGAGTGCCCTGTTGGATTCGGGTTCGATCCAACCCGTCCGTATTCCAAATTTCTAAAAAACTCAGGTGTAGTGTCTCAAAAGGACCTTCTCGTTCCAAGGATTCCAGTTCCACATATGGTTCTTCAAATGAACGTCTGGTCTGTGAGATATGTCCTTTCATGTGTAACTCGACCGAAAAGGGTCCGGGTCCGGTTCGACCTGGTCGGACCAACCTAGCATGGCCCAAACAGGCTGGGCCATTGACCCACCCAGTCCAAACCGGCTCGGCCGCTGACCAGACCGCCTCAAACTAGCGGGGCTACGGCAGGTTCGACCCACTGGGTTGTGGTCCCACCCCACCCGCCTCGGCTGGATGCCGCCCACTGGGTGAACCGGGCCGCCAGCTGGAGCGGTTCGCCAGACGTGTGGCGGACCAAAGTCTCGAACAACAAATCTGCTCTGGTGTTTTAATTGGAGGCACCACGTGGCACGCCTCTGCTTGCATCAAGACCAATGGGGTGCTTCTCCCCTTCTCCAAAGCTTTAAAGTCGCGTCCACCTCCAACGGCACGCGACGGGGCGCCGCTCTCCGCCAACATGGCCGGTCGAGGGCCGGCTGCCCGTCTGGTCCACCATGGATCCAAGTGGTGTCTCCCCCTTCTGCGGCCAGCGAGTGCCAACCGCTGCACTGGTTCTGCCCTGGAACTTCTTCCACACGGATCTGACAATGCTTTATATCTTCTTTTCCAATCCTGTTTGTTCCTATGGGCCTCCCCGGATGCCATCGTCATTGCGTGACCCTCAGATTCATGTTGTCGTCAAATTCAAAATTCATGCATGAAGAACGCAACGATAAAACAATCCGTGGAGGTTATGGGACCTGTTCTTTTGGCCCACACCCTCTTCTTGAGCATCATAACAAGAGGGTATCAAATAATAACATCACATAGATATTGATTAAACCCCATTCAAATATCTCGCAACAAACACCCCCAAATTCAAGAAGGAGAAAATGAAAACAGTGTTTTAAAATTTAATAACAACCCCAACCGAGTAAATGGAGGTGATGTCACTGTTATAGTGAGAGAAGAGTCCTCGTTGGATGGAGTCATCGGCATTCATCATTCTGAGATTTTTTCCACCCAATATTCCATCCTCTGTCGGTGGAAGTTGTCACAATACTTTGCCAGAGGTTCCCCGCTTGATGAAGTCGTGTCAAAAACCTCAACCTGGGCTCCATTTAAATATAGGGGGATGGTGAGTAATGAATCGATAGAAATAATGAGGTTCATTAATGAGTTTTTAATTAATTAACCTCTTAATTCACAATAGTGTGGTTACGTCACTAAAGATTAAATCCATTAAATGGCTTGACACCCCATCGGTCCCACTGACACCTCTTAACAGGAGGTAGGATTATAAAATAACAACTTTTATGTTATTTTATTATTTTTTAAAGTTGAAAAAACTAACTTTTTCACCCGACCTACTGCGGTAGAAATTAATTCTACCTTTATCGAATCCCGGCACTGCGGATTCTATGGTTCCCTTAGATTTCTAATCCGAACACCAGTTTAAAAGATAGAAAATTCCACCCGTGTGTTTACTAAACTTACATTAAAAAAAATTCAAAAAAATTACATTTACCCTCAACCCACGCCATTCAAGATTAGGCTCCACCTAAGGGAAACATGCCCTCATGATCTCAACGGTAATCTCTTATTTTCAATCTAAGGTACTGTTTAGATGTTAAGGAATTTATAATAAAATAATTGTCAATTAATTATTTTATTTACGGCCAAAAACTAACTTCCACAGGTGGCATGCGCCAGCCAATGAAGCATCTACCTAAGGAAAGAATACACTCATAATTTCATTGTTGGTATCATATTTTTAATCTGAGTCATCATCCGTGAGTTATAAGCATTTGAAAAAAATATATTTATTTATTTTATTTACACTTATGCCATTTTCGGGTTTTCCCACTGGAGGTCTACACTGACTAAAATTAAGTCATCCCTAGGGTAAACCCACCATTCTGAACGTCATGGTGCCCTCAAATTTCTTATTCGGGCTCTCATTTATGAGTTATTCCACTATTTCATGAAAACCACTCACATGCGCAATTTTAAAACATAACATTTTTCAATGGATCATTTCAGGCACTCCTGGCCTCGAAATCACGTGTCATCAGATTTTACGGTCTCAAAATAATTCCATATAATTAAAATATATATATTGAAATTATGGGACATTAAATTCTTCCCATATTAGGGCTTTATGTCCCTAAAATCCAAAATAAAGTAAATTAAACAAATGAGGGTACTGAGCATGAATCTGAGCCTCAGGCTCCAGTGTGCTCTCTGAGAGGTTCCCTTGTTTCCACAAAACTCACACTAGAGGGATCGACAATCCATGAAGGACTTGTTCATGTCCATCCTCTATCTCTATAGGGATCTCTGTAAAATTTTCCCCATCATAAAATTCTAACTCTCCCTAGTCGATAACGTGTGATGTATCATGCACAAATCACCTCAGCTGCGACACATGGAAAACATTATGCACCATGTGCATCTATGGGGGAAGAGCATGGTGGTTTGCCACCTCACCAACTCTGCTAAGAATTAGTAAAGGTCTGATGAACCTCGGAGATATCTTTCTGCCCCAGCCAAATCTCTACATTCCTTGTCAAGGTGAGACCCGTAGGAATACATAGTCTCCCTTATCGAACTCTAAGGGTCGCCATCTTCTGTCAGCATATGACTTATGTCTTCTCTATGCAGTCTTCATCCACTCCTGGATGATCTACACTTTCTTTATTGTAGCTTTCACCAACTCTGGACACATAAGTACTAACACCCCTGGGTCTGTCTAACATAGAGGTGATCTCCAAGGTCGCCCGTACATTACCTCAAATGAACCCATGCTGATAGTGGAGTGATAACTGTTACTGTATAAAAACTCCACCAGTGGTAGGTGGTCCTCCTAACTCTAACAGAGATCCATGACACAAGCACGAAGAATGTCCTCCATGGTCTTTATGGTCTATATGGTCTTCTTCGTCTGACCATCTATCTGGGGGTAAAATCAATTCTCAAACATGAAAGAACCTAATGCCCATCATTCATTTCATGGCATGATAAGGAATCGTGATATGAACTTCTCCACTTCTTTCTTCATCCTTGGCTACCAGTACTGATGTCGGAGGTCCCAGTACATCTTCTCCACACACAGATGTACCACTAAAGGGAATGTGTGGAATTCCATCAACACATCATCTCCTAGCATCACTACTACCATGGTGTGTCCTTTGAAGAGGATGGTGTTCTCGCCACCATCATAAAATCCATCAGGAGCATGTCCTAAGGATTTCTGATCATGTTGGGCCTCGCAGTCAACGTCACCAAGTTGTCCCTCCCTGACTCACTGAAAGTGTGGGGGAGTAAATTTCATAGACTGCAGGGAAACTCCTCCATCATTATCTATGAAGGATAACTGCAACGTAGCTAGATGCCCTATAGCCTCACTCAACAACTATAGATCATCCCTCCTACTGAGTGTGTCTTCCACCATGTTCCCCTTCCCAAGAGTATAGACTATCTCAAATTCATAGTCCTGGAGGAACTCTATCCATCGTCGTTGTCTCAGGTTCAAGTCCTTCTATGATAAGATATATTTAAGACTCATGTTATCTTAGAAGACCGTAAACTATTATCCCCATTATAATCTCATCTCCCGGAGCTCTACGGAATCCATTCGATATGCAGTTATAGATATTGGTGTCATCCTTAAGTACAAGTCAATGCTGAAGTCCCCTACCTTTGGGGAGGTAATATTTGAAAAATATTTTGAATGGATGTTCCCACACTCTTCCACAACTATTGGGAACTGAAAACTCAAAACACTTGTTGTCACGAGGGTAAGGATGGAGGATTCAAGAGTGATCGATTGTACCCCCCCCCAATGAATGAGTTTAACCCGTGTTGTCTGTGTTTCCATTTTCATCGACCAAGGAAAACTCCATTCCAATGCTATGGATATACCACATACTTTTTCCTAAAATATTCAACCTGAGCATGAACTACGGATGACCGGTCTGTACCCAAACTAACGTCGTAAGGACTCAATGCTACCCCCAATAGGTTACAACCAAAACTCTCACCCGAAGGCTCAGATCACACCATCCGCATATGTGTGATAATCATGTCTCCTCCCCAAGGTATCACCATATATAAGGGTCAAGTCAACAGTTTAACCGAAAACTCTATGTCCTGAACAAGATTCGTGATAAGAAGGAATGATTAGTACTTGTTCCTATTAATACAACAGCTAGTAGTAGACACAGATTGTACATCGAATCATTCCTAGAGCCATTGGGTCACATTCCTTGACCGCATGCAGCTACTCCCTCCCATGTTCCTCCAGCTCCATGAGAATGGTGGGGGCCACATTGGGGTTCCGGTTGTAACATATAGAAATGTATACAACCTCATGCTTCTCTCCTAGCTATTCTTATACCTCTTCGGCCCTGCAGATTCATTTGTCCTTATCGCTTTCTCTTCCCAAAACATTTTACACTCCCAAGTCTCTGAGACTGGTGTCAGTTTCTTACTTTCCCACAATAAACATTCACTGGTTGTATCTACTCATCCAAAGAACATTCAACCACAAAGTTTATCTCTATAACCCTAACATAAGTAGGAATGCACCGAGGAATAATGCAGGCTCAGATGTCCCTAAACACATCTCACTCGGAGGTCTGAGCATTGAAGCACTGTTTATAGCGTACTCATTCAGTACCAAGAATGGTCAGTATGCCTTGATGAATACTCAATTACTAACATGTCATCCTGTTGAAACTAAAGAAGCTCTTGGGAACACAAACCCCTGTGATTTCTTTTTCAAGAGACCACCTTCTCTGAGGAAGGTTCTCAATATCTGTCCACAAAAAAGTCACCTCATCATAAGATTGGGGTAATCTAAACCCTTTCATCACCCTGCTGAGCCACATAGAATGCTCACTACCATGTCCTCCATCTGATTGTATGGGGCCCCGCCTAGATGGAAACTTAGTCACCACCCCAGGTTTGTCCTTAGTCGCATGTGATTCAGGCTCGCCTTGGAACCTGAGGGGTATTGTTCACTGAAACTCATGTAAGGAATTGAGTCTATATGTCTCCTCTACCAATAGCATCGGTTGTAACTGCTGACCAATGAAAAGTGGTATCACTGGGACACCACCCAAAGGTACCAACTCGGCCAATGGTCCATGTACTGAAGCCTCATCACTCTACGGACCATCTTTATTGTCACGCACTGTAATCTTGGTGGGCTGTCTACGTAGAGACATCTTTATAGAGAATCAAGATAAACCATGGTTAAAAGGTCATACCTGGTGAGACAACTCAAATAAGATCAATAGAAAAACTTCTTCAAAACATATGAAACTAGTGTTTTTGAGTACCAAGTCAGAAAATAGAATTCAGATTCCTGGTGTGTGGATACATCGGTCGTCGCACCAACACTAGACTCCCCAAATTGAAACCTAAACTCAAGACACTTAACACTATTGATCCATTGAAAACATAGACACTTAGTTCTTTTTTTAGAACCTCCCTCTGATACTACTTTGTCACGACCCAAACCCTGGGGCACGTGTCGTGACTAAACCAAGCCCACCTTCCATAGGCTAGGGGTTAGTGACTAATACCAGAAAGGCGTATCCCTAAAATAGGAAGACATTGCATTTAAACCTATACACACAGAGACTAGGTACACAATAAAATATGAAACTACAAAGTAAAACTGCAGTATTAAAAGTGTGTAGTGAAAGTAAAGGGGCTGGAATACAACTCCAACTAAAAAAACAACTACAATCGAAAAACAGAAAATATCTCCTGAGATCGTCCATTGAGGATCCTACCTGAAGGATAGGTGTAGCTCATCTCCACAGCTCTCCACGTCAACCATCACTATCGTTCACTATTAGTTCCTAGCTGCCTGAGTCTCTATCAAGGTTTCCCTTTGTCTGCATAAGACACAACAAGGTGTGGGCGATGCCCATAAAGGGGTGAGTATAAAAATACCCAGTAGGGACCCCGATACCCATGAAGGTCTCTCGGAATTCCAAAAAGGAAAACCAAAAATCATGATCTCAATCAAAAATCACAAAGTAAAGACTCGGCTCAAACCAAGTATAACATAAGTATAGAAATACAGATGATTAGTCATAATCCATATCATCTTATTCTGTTAAGAGGCACTGCTGGTGACCCACATAGGATCGATAGGAAAAAATCCATGCTGACCCAAACAGGATCTGGCCCACCAAGGATCAATAGGTAATAACCCCCTCAGACCCGTATAGGATCTGACCCGCCTAGGATCGACAAGTACTAACCCCCACGGACCCACATAGGATCAGTATGAACTGACCTACAAAAAATCGCCGAGCGCGAACCCACATAGGATCTGACCCACAAAGGATTGGTGTTAATCCACATAGGATCGGTAGGTGCTGATCCACACAGGATCTCTAGGTACTGATCTACGTAGGATCTCTAGGTGATGATCCACATAGGATCGATATTTAATTGACACCCAGGCACAATATTCTCCGCACCCGGTGTGCTTGATTTCTGTAGTATCTTATCCTCAAGATATCTGTTGTGCCTCAAATTTCACGAAGTCCCATGAATAAGTAACCTAAATATCTGTCCTGTCATAAGAGATTTGACATAATAGATAGCATGTCAATCAGATGCCTGGTGTGTGAGTTATAGTCATTTTAGTGCCAAGGGCCCGGTTGGATTCAGGTTCGACCCAACCTGTCTGTACTCCAACTTTCTCAACAACTCATGTGGAGTATCTCCAAAGTACCGTCTCGTTACAAGGATTTCAGAACCGAAGACGGTTCCTCAAAGGACATCTAGTTTGCAAAATATGGGTTTTCAAGTGTAACTGGGCCGAAAAGGGTTCAGGTTCAGTCCCACCAGGTCGAACCGACCCAACCTGACCCTGTCTGGGCTGACCTGACCATCTTCGGGGTCACCCCGACCTAGTCTAGGTCTGACCCGGCTCGGCCAGAACTAGTTGGGACGCGGACCGGCCTGGCCCGACCCCACTGGCGGGGATGGGCTCGGCCTGCTGGGTCGCGGTCCGGTGCAGCTAACCGGGTGAACCATCCCACCAGCTGGCATGGTCTTCCAGCCGGGTGGGAGACCAAAATTCTGAACGGGAACACTGTTTGGGTGTTTTAATTGGTGGCACCACGTGGTTCTACCTCGGCTAGCAGCGGGACCCATAGGGACTGGTTTCCCTTCGTCAAGGCTTCGAAGACGAGGCCACCTCATGCGACGCCGCCTCCTTTCGTGGATATTGACCACCAGCTGTCGCCCCCGCCCTCCACCACTGGCAGGCTGGTTCTGCCCTGCCCTTCTTTCAAGGATCTCCAGCAATGCTCCGGAGCTCCGTTTCCATTCCTGGATGTTCCTACAGGCCTCTCGGGATGTCACTGTCACCGCGTTACCCTCTGATTCGTGTTACCATCAAATTCAAAATATTCCTGTGAAGAACACAATGATAAAAAAAAGTGGAAGAGAGTCTGGGCCTTGTTCATTTGGCTCGCACCCTCCACGTTACCATCATAACAAGCCAGTATCAAAAAAAACATCACATAGATATTAAATAATCCCCCTTGAATTATACCATAAAAAACACCCCCAAATTAAAGAATGAGGAAAAGGAAAGTGAGTTTCTTGAATTGAATAACAACCCCTACCTCATAAATGCAAGTGAAATCATGGTTGTGATAGGATAAGAGTCCATGATGGATGGAGTCACTAGCACTCGTTGTTCTGGGGCTATTGCCACTAAATCTTCCATCCTTCGTTGGTGGAATTTGACACATTACTCCTCCGGAGGTTCCTCGATTGATGAATCCATATCAAAAACCTCATCCCGAGCTCCATTTAATAAGAGAGGGAGGGTAAGTAATGCATCGACATAAATAATGAGGTTCGTTAATGAGTTTTTAATTAATGAACCTCTTAATTCACCATGGTGTGGTTACACAACTGAAGAGTCAATCCATTAAATGGATTGACAACCCATCAATCCCACCATCACTGTTCGACATGTGGTAAGAAAATAAAACAACCATTTTCATGATATTTTATTAATTCTTTAAAGTTGCACAAAACTAATTTCTTCACCTAGCCTACTGCGGTCAAAGTTAATCCTCCCTTAATAAAATCTCAACACTATGGATTCAATAGTGCCCCCATATATTTAATTTGAGAACCAGTTCAATAGATAGAAAACATCGTCCACGCGTTTACTGAACGTACCTTAAAAAAAGTTCAATAAAAATTAATATTCACCCTCGACCCACGCCAGTTGAGGTTAGGGTCTACCTAACAGAAACACACCCTCACGAGCTCAACGGTACTCTCATATTTTCAATCTGAGTTACTTTTAGAAGTTATGGATTTTACAATAAAATAATTTTCACCTAATTATTTTTTTAAGGAAAAAAACTAACTTCCACTGGTGGCCCGCGTTGGCCAAAGTTAGCATCTGCCTAAGGAAATCATACCCTCCCAAGTTCAGTGGTGATATCGGATTTTTAATTTGAGTCACTGTTCCGGAGTAAAAATCACCTGAAAAATAAAATAATTTTTATATAATTATTTTCTTTACAATTATTCCATTTTAGTGTTTTCTTATTGGAGGCTTTCACCGACTAAACTTAAGTCGCGCCTAGGATCAAACCATCATCCTGAATGCAACAGTGCCCAAGGATTTCTGATTTGGGCACCTGTTTAATAGTTTTTCTATTTTTACTGGAAAACCAATCACGCGTGCTATTTAAACCTTAAAATTTTTCAATGGATTATTTCTAACACTCCAGGTCTCTGAATCACGTGCCTTCAGATTTCACAATCTTGAAAAAATTTCATATAAATAGAAAAATTAAACTGAAATTCATGTACATTACAGTTAGGGTAGTTTAATATTATTATAATAATATTTTTACCCTTATTCAATAGATTTACCCTTTAACCATGGTAAATAAAATATTTACTCAAGTTACTATTCAAAATGTCCAAAAATAAAAGGTACCTATTTACATAATTTCAACCTTATAATTCCAAATATGGAAACCATTTTTCCAAAATCAAAATACAGCAGTTGCAGTAATTAATTTAAAATTAATTCCCGCTTTCAAAACCAAAAGGAGGGTTTTTAATAAGTAATAACTATCAAATGATTGACATGTATTTATGTCCAATTGAAAAGTGAAATTACTTCCAATGACCATAATTATATAAAATGATAAAAATATAATCCAATTATACTTTAAAACAATTAAAAATATATTCTAACTGTATAAATAAATTAGATGAAAATGCATTTTTGAATAAAATTGCAGTATTTTTCACTATTCATTAAAATTTGAATTTTATCAAAAAATACCAAAAATTCAACAAAAGTAAATTTTTATGTCCTGATTATAAATTATAAATTAATTTTGTCAAATTTAAATTATAAAAGTGTCAAAAACTAGATTTAAAATGGGTGCTCCATTAAAAGGTGGTGAAACAGCATTTTTTGAAAAATACTTCATTAATCCAAAAAAAAATTGATTTTGTTCTCATACCATGTTCAATAAAATGTTTAATATGAATTCTAATGTTATATAAAATTTAAAATGTGGTTAATAATATTCATAATTGCTAGTTTATATAATATTTTAATAATATATCATTGTTTAGTGAAACTCGGTATTGCATACCATGCAAGCTATTGAGGAAGGTCGCTCTTGCGTGTAACGCAAGACATGTCATTGTTTCATGTCCTGAAAGCTTCCATTGGTATTTTATATAACATAATCAAAACTTATTTCATTTATACATTGAAAAAAATCTATCCACATTATTGCATGAAATGAATTCTATCAAAAGAACATGAAATTGTGTGCAACACAAGCCAAAAATGGTGTTGCATATACTACAAGCTAATACGGTGCTGCATATAGAACAATCTAAAGTTGGTGTAGTGTACATCACAAGACATCAATGAAATTAAAAAAAAACTATCTCATAAAATCTCAGGCTGTTACATTCTACCCCCCCTTAAAATAAATTTCTCCCTCAAAAGTCATCGGGGTTATAAATGGTTTACTACATGATTGTTTCTTTCATAGAAACCCACAACATAACAAGGAATACTAAAACTTAATTTTAGAAAAGAATTTTTTAAACATAACGGTTACCCAAAGTAACTCATCTCTGGGTTTCCACGTAGGAGAACATAGGTGGGAAGTGAAAACATGGATATGGAAGAGAAATATAACCATCATGTTCTGATGGATAGTAATAGAGAACATGGTTTAGGGAAAGTTAACTACCAGAAAGCAATAAATATGCAATGATTTAATGTACCTTCTGATTAATTATATAATAAGTTACTAGGATAACATATTTGGTTTTCAATACCCTTTTCTTAATGTTGAAGATTTTTTTTCCATGAGAAGAAGAACTTACTTGATTTTGGTACCATTGAAAGTTCTCTGAACAATTTCCACTTCATATCTTTTTTAAAGAAATGAAGTTGAATCTTTTATTATTTAAGTGAAAGTATATCATGCGATAGAATGATAGTTCATTCCATCTGTCTTAAAAAAAAGTTTAGAACAAGTTATGAAATATGAATCAATCCACCTATAGTGAGATAATACATTAATCTGACAAACTTAAAACAGAAAATAACTTTTACTATCCAAAAATTGATAACATTAAAATCTGTTCAAAAACTGAAAATATAAAAATTTAGAAGTAGGTCAACTAAATCAACATAACATTTATCTCTCATATCTCATTTGGAAGTTCTTAGTTGTCACATTCAAAACATGTGAATACCTTAATAATTTATTCTATTTAAAAAATTATAATAGCATGAATTTCCATATAACATTAGTGAAAACATGAATTCTATCAAAATTAACTCTTTAAAAACTCCAAACATACCAAAAATTATATATAATCAAACCATGATATCACATTGTACATTTATCAGTCAGGAGCTCATTAATACTATCAAACATCTAATTATCTCTTTATCCCTTCATTATGTGAATATCATGTGCTTTCCAAAAATATTTCAATCACATTTAATGGCTAATGATACCATATAATTATTTAAAACCACAATAAACTAATACATATATATTCGATAACACTATAAATGAGATTTCATAACACTATTTTGGAATCACATTATATAAAAACTTAATTATTCCACCACTTCTTTGTCATACTAAATGTCACCAATAGTGATCGCATGTGACTTCCCTTTATCATTTCACTTAAGAGGTTTCTAACTTTGATCATCATTAACCTTTGGATTTGGTCATTTTTTAGAATAATTCCCCATTTCCTTGCACTTATAACATTGAAGTTTTCATGGTTCGTTCCTCCATTCACATCATTAGCAACATTTTTCCCATTACTTCAGCACTCAACTACTCGGTGTCCATATTTTACACACTTAAAACATTTTCTAGTCCCTTTAAGACAATCTCCACCATGCATATTTCCACACTTTGAACATAAGGAAACATTCAACTTCTTTTCACCATTATTTTTGAGATTTTTCCTCGAACTCCATCTTTTGTTTCTTGTCAAAACCATGAGATGGATATGTAACCCCAACTTCTAGTTATACTTTGATAGAACAAAGCACAATATCTTCATACCTAATGAAGTATCTTATAGATAATTCCCTTCGAAGACTTAGTTTTAAGCCACTGAAGAATCAGTTAACTTTACTTCCATGTTGGATGATAAATCTATAAACGTACCTTGCAAGCCTTGTAAAAATTTCCTCATATGTACCAACAGATTCAACATCTTTTTTATTAAGATCAAGGAACTCATTTTCCATATTTTTTCAAAGAATACATGGGAAGTAGTTATTGAAAAATAAGTTCTTGAACTCATCTCATTCCATGGATTCAATTTCATCTTGGTGCTTTGTATTCTTAATTAGATTCCAACACTGGTCTGCATCACCTTCTAAATGGTAAACATCCAAAATGAATTTTTCACGTTATGAATAGTGATGTATGGAAAAAAAATTTCAATGGTACTGATCCATTGTTCAGAAACAAGTGGATCCGAAGACCCACTAAAAGAAGGTGGACGTTACCCCGTGAATGACTCAATAGAATATTGTTCCCTTATCTATTCATTTGGATTTCCGGAAAGATTTATAGCTTGTTTAATTATAGAAATAAGATTTTTCACTCCATCTCCCAGAACATTTGGTATTTCAAAAGTAAAATCATTGCATTTCCAAGTGCATTGATCATTAACACTATTCCTTTGGGTTCCATCCATTGTCTAAAACCCAAAAAGAATTATGTGAGAGAGAAAAATCATACAAGGAAAAAAACATAATAAAGGTGGAGTACTATAAATCTCTAACATCTAATGCCCAATCCTAGGTTATTCGTTATCTTTATAATATATCATGGACTGTAACCTATATTTATACTTGACCTTAGGGACATCCCTAGACATACCTTAGAAATATCTCTAGGGATCTCACTAAAGTTGGTGCATCCTAGTTTCCAAAAGTAAACAAAACCTTTTCTCTGATACCAACTATAGAGACCCAAACATGACATACATGTACATTACATTTCTTTTGTATAATACTTAATAAATGACACAAAAAAATTCCCAAATATCGTATTAGTTTTGTGCCTTTCAAAACTCAGAACATAATCTTCTAATCATGGTGAAGGATCTTCATCATCTCCCATAAATATCTTCCCCTTTTTTTCCAACCAAAAACCATTCATTATATCGTAGGGAAAACAAAACATAAAAAGGTTGAGCACAAATTCTCATTAAGGGTAAACATGGAGAACATAAAACAACCCATAAACATTTGAACGAAAAAAAAACATGAATCTGAATTTTAAACATCGAATTATTGAGCAATGACATAAATCTTGGTAGTACATAAGGCAAAGATCGTAATGGAACATTAATAATGATAAAATATCATGGGAATAAAAAAATTAATTATGGAAAACCTTTAATACATAATATGATTTCCAAAGTAGCCAAGGAATCTCTTCCAAGACTATCATAGTGGATTAAGTCCATTACTTAATTGGGTTTACATTTTGTTCCTACCCTGCAC
Source organism: Viscum album (assembly GCA_963277665.1). Lineage (NCBI taxonomy): Eukaryota > Viridiplantae > Streptophyta > Magnoliopsida > Santalales > Viscaceae > Viscum > Viscum album. The sequence continues at coordinate 482,695,270 of OY728162.1, forward strand.
TACAGAACCATATTTACTCATCATTCTAGCCATTTCTATCACATGAGATATAAATCTTTACCCAATTCATTGGAGGGAGATATAGGTCCCACCTATCTCAGAATTAAATCATTCTTAGATGTGGTACAAAACATAAATCATTCATCATAGCATAACCAAAATAATAAAATGGGTTTTCATAAACATCATTCCATCATAACATAATCCATATAAAATATTATTCCATCATTATAAAAAAAAATTGTAATAATATAGATAGAAACATAACCCTATTTAAATATTATCATCTTAGATGGAAAATAATTTCGATAAACCACTTGAACATAGTTCTTGATGAAAATAACTTTTCTTCTTCAAAATCATTTTTTATTCTCAAAATGTTGTGTAATTTTAAAAGAATTGAATTTAGCTGAAAATAAACTTGAAATTTTTTATAGTAAGCTTTACGTAAATAATGTGTCAGGAATATGTAAAAACCCATTCATGCTGTATAAGTTAAAAAATATTCTCCTCGTACTTTTTTGGAAAACGTCAGAGAGTACCTCATGTGGTAAACAAAAGAATGATTCCTTCCTGTCATGTAGTAAAAGTAGAAAATGGGTAAAAATGACTTGATACAAACATGTTATAATAGTAAAAATTTTATGAAAACCTTTTTAGAAAACATCGACATGGAAGATAAATATATCTTCAGTAAATACTTACGTATAAACAGTCTTGGATAAAAATAAGAATGCAGAATCATCCCTTACCTTAGGTTTGATTTCTTCCATATGTATCTGAAACTCTTATATAGTGGATTTAAAAAAAATTATTAACTTGTAACAGAATCATAATAATATTTATGATATCATATATGATTCACTTACAGCTTTATATTTCCTGTTCATTTGTAAACTCCATGTTAAAACAACGTTTTGGGTAATAATTGTTTTATTTATCATACGTGTTTTGAATTGTTATTCTTGATATTGTTAATTATATCATGAATTACTTACTTATATAATGTAAAAAATTATTTATATAGTATATATTCATTATATAAATATATATATATATAATAGATAGATAAAAGATATGGAATACACCGTTCATAGAGATGGTAGGTCGTACGTACGCATGAAGGTTGTTTTCATTTCCTTATTAAATTGAATGGAAGTAAGTAAATGAAATATATATATGTATAAATAAATATAGTAGTATTATTATTTCATATATTTCATAATTATTTAATGTATATACTTTATACTCATTCTATAATGGTTAACGTGGAGGAGGAATCACACTGCGTCGTGGAGATGGTAACCCGTACGTATGCACGAGCGATTAAATCATTCCCATAATTGTGGAATGGTATTGAATTGGATGGTGTATAATATATAATAATTAGTATCATGTTATAATAATCATATATAGTTATTATTTCCACCATTATACCCATCCAAGTAAGGTGGTGGTGAAAAAGAGATTACGCCACGGCGTGGAGGCGGTAACCCGTACATATGCATGTGTGGTGATTTCGTATTTCATAGGATGGATAGAAGGTGAAATATAATTTTTTTAATATTTATAATTACATAATAGTATACTAGTGATACTGATGTTATTACTTTAACATTAAAAAACTATAGAATAGAATGTTGAAGAAGAAAGAAATCTGAAAGAATCTATAGAAGAGATTTCCTCTTCCTCGATGTTCCTCCTTTAAATTTCCTCTTAGGGAACTATAGTTGGTATTTTGAGAATACCATAACCTATATAATGTAACTAGAGAATTATATAAGAGTAATGGTTACGGTTTGGTGTAAGAATCCGGTTCTTATTCTTGAGGTATGGGTTTCTTCTTTTCCTTTTTTCCTTAAGTGTTTTTGAGAAAATAAGAAAAATAGGGAAAAATCACAAATTTTGTGGGTACACGCTGTGTAATTTTCCACAAGTTGTGTACTTTAGCCATGTGGGATGAGTACACATGGTGTGTAGCCATGCTAGTGATGAAAGGTGTAAAAACTGACTACACACCGTGTAGTGGGTATTTACACGCCATGTAGTCAATCGGCAGGCAAACAGTAAGGCAGTGGAAGCAGCCGCTAGTTGTGCAATAGTACATGCCATGTAATCACAAATACATGTTGTGTGCTCATGACGATAGATGAACAGTGCTGCGGTGGAATGAATCCGCCAAAGGAACAGTTAAATGAATGAAAAATACACATTGTGTACTTGAGAGTACAGGTCGTGTAGTCTGTTTTTTTCTCTTAAAATGGGCAGTAGCCTCCTCTGTTCACATAAAAGGCTTAGAACCAGAGGATATATTGGGAGGACGGTTGGAGAATTTGAGATCACCTGATCGAGCATCGGGAATCTGATTCCGCTTCTGTCGATCTCGTTGGAACCGTACGGGTAAGCCCTTCCCTCTCCTTGAGATGTTCTTACCAATTCTTTCCTGAAGGGAAGGTATTTAGTTTGAATGGGAATTTCTTTTACCTCATATCAATGTCGTTCATGGACGATTCGAGGAGCATCGTTCACGTATACCAATCAGGGGTGATTGAGGTAGGTGGCTTGGTGTTTAAATTCCAACTGTTGTGTGTTTTGTGTACTATTGTGCTATGAACCCATGTTGGGGTGTCGTATGGCTGAGGCCTTGGCTATTGAAATACCTAAAATAGCATAGGTAATTTAATGTAAGTGTAAAACTGTTGTTGGGATCACTTCTTGGATCCAGGACCACCCCATGGGGTGTGTTCCTCTGTTTAGCTGTTTGGACCAGATATCTGAGGGTATGGCATGTTTATATTGAGTATTACTTTTCCCTTAAAATGAAATTTTATATAAAATTGTTGCTTTGGGCTCAGCCCAGTTACTTAATCCTGAGGGAATGGTTACATTATATATCCTGAGGGCAAGCCTGAGGGCGTGGTTAAATTATATAGCCTGGGGGAAAGCCTGAGGGCATGGTTACATTATATATCCTGAGGGAAAGCCGGAGGGCGTGGTTACATTATATAGCCTGAGGGAAAGCCTGAGGGCATGGTTATATTAGATTATCCTGAGGTCAAGGTTCTGATTATCCTGAGGGATTAGTTTTGGTGAACTTTGAATGTTATCAAATTGAACAGTTAAATGAATATTAAAATGGAAATATAACTGGTAAATTCAGTTATTTTTTAGTACTGCTTAGTTTGTTTCATATTACAACTGCACACTTTTGTTGCACATTTTACACTGAATGTTGGGAACGGGCCTAGGGTGGATGCCTACTGGTATTTGTTTCTCACACCCTGTTTGGATCATGTCTTCGGCCCAAACAGATTATATTTCTGCAGGTGTCAATAGGGTAAAGGGTCCCTATACAGGTACTTGAGCATTGCTGAGGAGTATGAGAGAATGGGACCAAGCCGAGGCTTGTGATGCAGTTGGTTGTTCTGTTTTGTTCTGTTATACCTGTACTTTCCATTGTATCATATTTGACTATTATGTAACATGTTCTAGTTTTTTTCTTAGAACTAGATACATTTTCATCATTATCTATATAACTATCGGTTATCTTTTACTACAGTTGTTCATTTTAAATGTGTATGGTTTATTTCTTTCAATATTGTTTTATGCTATTTTTATTTTTCCGATGTGCTACACTTGAAAAATGGGGGCATAGTTTTCCCACTATCAGAACTAGGCCCTCACTGCTAGTCGACAACCTCTACAGTTTGGTGAAATGTGCTTGAAGTCGTGTGACCAACCTGGTTTGGGGCACCCATGGTGTGGCTTCCGGATCCGGGACGTTACAAAGTGGTATCAGAGGGGTTCTTTTCTTTCACATACTATTTGGAGCCTTAGTCCGAGATAGGATGAAAATGGTTGTTGGTAATAAGTTGTGCCCGAGGGTAACTAACCCGTGTACATGTAAAATCTAGTCTACCTCGTATTTTTTCAATTCTTCTGATTTTACAAGTTGTACAGTTGATTTTCTTTTCACCGTTGGGTGACGCACTTGTTATTGTGCTGTTTATATTTTATCCATGGGTTCTATTTAGTTACAACACAATGAGATGAGGGTATTCCATCACATGCATCATTTAGGAACATGCTATAAATCACATTCCATGTATAGTTCTAGGCCATGTAGGTGCATTATAAATTTCATGTTGTTCTGATAGTTGTTGTGCTAGAAAAACCACACTGTTGTGATAACTGCTTTGATAAATACCTGCTATGTGATAGGGTATTTTAGTGTGAGTCCTTGATAAAATGAATGCCAATCTTTGGTTATTGAGGAGTATGGGCCCTCATTGACTGGAATTTGGTGGATCATTGGTTGTTTACCATATTTATAACTTATATAAGATTCCAAACATTGATTCGCGGGGAGTGTGGGACCTCACAGGTCGTAATTTGGAACTTAGGAGTTGATTTAGTGTTTTTCCTGGGTTCCAGAGTGGTATCTGAGGCTTACTGTCCGTAAAAACCAGTTTACACGTCATGCAGTTCTATGGACACACACCATGTGTTCTTCTATTTAGGAAGAAAAGATAACTTTTTAAGTACATTCCATGTAGTCTCTTCTAGTGTCATAGACCGTCTGGGTGAGGACAAGAGGTAGGGTTAAACATGGGAAAAACATGTCGTGTACCGAAAGTATATGTCGTGTAGTGTTAACCCGGAGTCTACCCATGTAACTAACAAACACAGAAAGAGAAAACTTAAGACATACACTCAGTGTCCACCTTGGAACACATCGTGTAGTCTAACCTGGGGACCCGGTCGTGTAGCTAACAAACATAGGTCGGTGATACCTCTTCTTGAACAAGTCGTGTACCAGTGGTACACACCGTGTAGTCATTGCCGGTGGGAGACCGTGTGGACATAGCCATGCGGCTAGGGAAACGGGGTGGTGTACACGCTTTGTGCGGGTGTCACACGCCATTTAGAATTAGCCGAGTAGTCGGTTGTGTCACAAATGACAAGGGCAGTTGAAAATTGAAACATACATTCTATGTAGTCTTGTTCAGAAAGAAGCTGTGTGGCTTAGCCGTGTAGAAGGACCCGAGTAAGGAAAGAAAAGTCAGGTACATGCCGTGTTGTTGATATAAATGTCGTGTAGTCTTGTTTTGCAGTCTTGAATGCCTTCTTCCTCCTATTCCCTTTTTGGTTCCCTCATTTTTCAGTCATTGATAAACTTAAATCTAAGGCGTGTTTTTGACCTTGTAGAGTCATCCTGCCAAGACGACCTCGCGTTGTTCACCAAGAGAGCGGCAATGATTATACTCCAGAGATGGTAGTCCATGGGCTACCGAGGGATCCTCCAATAGAGCCAGATGAGGCGCCAGCCGTTATACCAGACACAGGTGTGGATACATAGTTCCGTGAAGGCTTCATGCGGTACATGCAGACCTTTCAGGGAGCACTGCCGGCTGCCACATCTATGGAAGAGTTGACTCGTATCTTCCAGCAGTAGCAGCTGCATATGTTTTCAGGGGACGGTGGACCACAGGCTGTAGAGTCTTCGCTGGGGTCTATGCAGACTATGTTCGAGAACCTTGAGACACCTCCAGGGTGGAGGGTCCAACTCGCTACATACAGGCTGTGTGATTCTTCCAAAAGGTGGTGGGATGTTACCACCCAGACAGAGCATCAACGAGACATGGCGTGGGAATACTTTTAGGCATTCTTCTATGACTTCTTCTTTCCTGAGATGCTACGGGTATATCGAGCTTGAGAGTTCATGAATCTTCATCCAAGGCGCTATGTCAGTGATGGATTATTATTCTCACTTCACCGAGCATCAGCATTTTTCACCCTTTTTGGTAGGTGATGAGATGTTGAGGGTCGGACGCTTTCAGGACTATCATCGATATGACATCCGATCACTAGTGATTGTTTTCAGGTAACCTATTGTACATACTATTATGAACTAGGCACAGATTATAGATAGGAACCTGCAATAAGATAGTGGTGTGGGCCAGGGCGGTTCGGCACCAGTTTCTGGTACTATTTCTACTAGTAAGAGAACAAGGCAGACAGATTTCTCTCACGATGGCAGTTCTAGCTAAAGGAATGCTTCGGGTGGCCCGATCATTTGATACCAATGTAGTAGAGTGGCGCACAAGAGATCGTAGTGTCCACATGACCTAGTGGAGTGTCGAGCTTGCGGCAAGGTGGGTCATCTGCAACGATTTTGTAGGGAATTTCTACCAATGGCTAGTGAGAGGGGTTCTGTGCAGACTCTGCGTGCGGGAGCAGGTCCAGCAGCTTCTTATCAGTCATGCAACTAGAATATGTCAGGGCATGAAGGTTGAGATGGTGGTTGTGGTTGTGGTAGCCAGACACCATGATCTCAGTTGTAGCAGAGTGGGACAGCTTAGGGTAGCAAGGCTGTGTCACAGGGCGGCAACACTGGGCAGGCATATGCAGTGCAACGGACCCAACAATAGCAGGATCTCGGACCTTCTACCATCAGAGGTACTATTATAGTAGCTTCTATTTTATCTTCAGTACTTTTCGATACAGGTGCTACACATAGCTTCATATATTTTCCCGTTGTGGAGATCCTTGGGCTCTGTGTCTCTTCTTCTTCTGATGTTATGACACTAGAAAATCCGTTGCGGACTAGAATGGATGGTGTGTGTCAATGTAAGGAGTTCCCCCTTGAGGTTGATGGGTGTCACTTTCTATGGGACCTCTATGTCTTGGAGATGAAAATCAATGATGTCATTCTCAGGATGGACTGGTTGGTTCCCTTTTGATCCTTTGTAAACTTTTATCGTCGTAGGGTGTGTTTCACGTCACCAGAGGGTGGAGAGTTTCTATACAAGGGAGAACGGGATGTTCAGGCGAGTCATGCTCGACCAGAGCATCGTGGGCGAGGTGGAGTCACAGCCCAGATTGTGAGTTTATATCTGGATGACTAGGGAACTTTCAAGATGTATTTCCCTCCAGTGGTTGATCATTTCAATGATGTCATCCCGGACAACTTTTCAGGTCTACCTCTAGAGAGAGAGGTGGATTTCACTGTTGATCTTGTGCTAGGAGCGGCACTCGTATCCATTCCACTTTATAGGATGGCTACACTGTAGTTATAGGAGCTCAAGAGACAGTTAGAGTAGTTGTAGCTAAAGGTTTTCATCCGACCCATCACTTATCCATACGGTTCTTCGGTACTTTTTGCGAAGAAGGTGGACGGTTCTCTCAGACTATGTGTGGATTATCGGAAGCTGAACCAGTTGAAGATCAAGAACTGATATCCCTTGCTGAGGATTTATGATATTTTTAATCAACTTTTAGTTGCACGAGTGTTCTCGAAGATTGAATTGAGATTAGGATATCATCAGTTGCGCGTGAGACCATCAGACATACCGCTTACAACCTTTCATAGAAGATATGGTTTTTACGAGTACTTGGTTATGCTTTTTGGACTCACGAACACGCCAGCAGTCTTCATGGCTCTGATAAATCATGTGTTCCATCCTTATCTGAATTATTTTGTGGTAGTCTTTGTGTACGAAATCTTCGTGTACTCTCACACTCGACACGACCATGCCACCCATCTTGAGAGTGCACTGAGTACACTGAGAGAGTATAAATTGTATGTTACGCTCTCAAAGTGCCACTTTTGGATGGACCAGATTCACATCATGGGTCCTATCATCTCATAGGAAGGATTTGCAGTAGACCCAAATATGGTGAGAGCAGTAGTTTCCTAGGAGCAGCCTAAGAACATGCTTGAAATACGTAGTTTCTTAGGGCTGGTTATTTACTACAAATGCTTCAACCAGGACTTCTCCCGCTTAGCAGTGTCGTTGACAGTTTTGACTAAGAAGGGTGTGAAGTTCTTTTGGACAGAATCTTGTGAGATAGCCTTTCAGGAGCTGAAGGGAAGGTTGACATTAGCACCAATCCTGGTACTCCCAGAGTAGGGGAAGAGCTATATAGTTTACTGTGATGCATCAGGTATTGGACTGGGAGCTGTGTTGATACAGGACAATTGAGTTGTTGCGTAAAAGTCTCGACAGTTGAGGCCTCATGAGAGGAATTACCTAATGCACGATCTCGAGTTGGCTACAGATGTTCTTGCATTGCGTTTTTGGAGACATCATCTCTTGGGAGAGCATTTTGTGGTTTTCACCGACAACAAAAGTCTCAAGTACATCTTCACTCAGCGTGACTTGAATTTGAGACAGCAAAGGTGGGTCGAATACCTTTAGTCCATCAACTTCCAGCTTGCCTATACACCTGGTAAAGGTAATGCAGTAGCTAATGCACTGAGCAGTAAGACTCAGATATAGGAAGTGAAGAAGGCCAGTGGTGAGTGGCAGCTTATGTATTTGTTCTCTGAGATTCATTTGGAGGTTCATGACAGTCAGGGGAAAACTTATCATTCATCTTTAGCTATGACTTTTACCCTCCTCTATAGATTGAGGATAAGACAAATATCTGATCCAGAAGGCCTAGTTCTACGGGAGTCGGTGGCAGGTGAGGACCCTCCTCCTAAGTGGATGATAGGCGATGATGAGGTACTATGTTTCCATGGACGAGTATGGGTTTCAGGGGATGTACGCGAGGAGCTGATGTGGGAGTTTCATGCTTCTCCTTGGGCAGTTCATCCCAGAGTGACCAAGATGTACCGTGACTTGAGACGTCAGTATTGCTGGGTGGGTATAAAGAGTGAAGTAGCTGGTTTTGTAATGAGATGTTCCACCTGTCAGCAGGTGAAGGTAGAGCATCAGAGGCCATCTGGGATATTACAGCAGTTACCCATTCCAGAGTGGAAATGGGATGATGTCGCGATAGACTTAGTGACTGTGTTGCAGAGGTCACCTTGAGGCAATGATATCGTGTGGGTTTTTGTGGACAGACTCACAAAGGTAGGTCACTTTTTCTGATCAAGGAGACCTTCGTAGTTGACGAGCTCGGGAAGCTGTATATCTGAGAGATCGTACGTCTTCATGGGGTCCCTCGTTCTATCATTTCAGATAGGGAAACCCATTTCACGTCTCTTTTATGGCAGAATTTTCATAGGGCATTGGGTACACAGGTGCTTCTGAGCACAGCTTACCACCCTCAGACTGATGGCCAGTCCGAGCATACGATACAGGTGCAAGAGGACATGCTTCTTTCATGCATCCTAGACTTTGGGGGATCTTGGGAGAAGTATATACACCTAGTCTAGTTTTCCAATAATAATAGTTTTCAGGAGACTATTGAGATGAAACCTTATGAGGCTTTATATGGTAGTCCATGCCGATCACCTTTGTGCTGGATGGAGGTAGGTGAGGCAACTTTACCGGGACCACGTCTCGTGCAGGAGACTTCTAAGCAGGTCCGGTTGATTCACAAGCGGATGGCTACCACACAGTCTCGTTAGAAATCTTATGTTGATCGCCGCAGATGACCCTTAGAGTTTATGGTCGGGGATCAGTTTTTCTTGCTTGTTTCACTGAGGTTGGGACACAGGCGGATTAGGAGATATGGTAAACATTCATTGAGGTATGTGGGGCCATTTGAGATTTTGGAGAGAGTCGGGCTTGTTGCCTATTGTTTTCATTTACTGCTAAGGTACCGGGCCATGCATGACGTCTTCCATGTATCTCAGTTGTGCCGCTATTATTCAGATTCGCCTCACGTCTTTCATCCCGAGGAGGTTAAGCTGCCGATCGATGCATCCTTTGAGAGGAATCTGATTCGTATTTTTGATAGGAGCATTAAGGTTCTATGAGGAGAGTCAATTCCTCTCATACGGGTGTTATGGAAGCATGGCCGAGTGAAGGACGAAACCTAGGAGCGGGAGGCCGACGTACGTGCTCTATGGCCAGAGTTGTTCTGAGGTTTATCTTCACCACCCTTGGAAGGGAAATTCGGGGATGAATTACTTTAAGGGGGAAGTTTTTAAGAACCCAGTCTTTATTCTTGAGGTATGGGTTTTTTCTTTTCCTTTTTCCTTAAGTGTTTTTGAGAAAATAAGGAAAATGGGGGAAAATAACAAATTTTCTGGGTACACTCCATATACTTTTCCACTCACCATGTACTTTGGCCGTGTGGGATGAGTACACAAGGTGTATAGCCCTACTGGTGAAGAAAGGTGTAAAAATTGACTACACACCATGTAGTGGGTATTTACACACCGTGTAGTCAGTCGATAGGCAAACCTTAAGGCGGTGGAAGTAGCCGCCAGCTGAGCGATAGTACATGCCGTGTAATCAGGAATACACGTCGTGTACTCATGTTGATATATGAACAGTTCTGCGGTGGAAAGAAGCCACCAAAGGAACAGTTAAATAAATGAAAAATACACATCATGTACTTGAGAGTAGACGCCGTGTAGTCTGTTTTTTTCTCTCAAAATGGGCAGTAGCCTCCTCTGTTCATAGAGAAGGCTTTAAACTAGAGGAGAGCTCGGGAGGACGCCCTGAGATTTAGTGATCACCCAATTGATCATCGGGAATCTGATTTCTCCTCCACCAATCTCGTTAGAACCGAATGGTTAAGCCCTTCCTTCTCCTTGATTCATACTTACCAATTCTTTCCCAAGGGGAAGTTATTTACATTTGAATGGGAATTTCTTTTACCTCAGATATACGTCGTTCTTGGATGATTCGAGGAGTGTCATTCATGTATATCGATCAGGGGCGATCTAGGTAGGTGGCTTGGTGTTTAAATTCCAACTAATGTGTGTTTTGTGTATCATTGTGCTACAAACCCACGTTGGGGTGTCCTATTGCTGAGGCCTTGGATGTTTCAATTCCTAGAATTTTATAGGTAATTTAATATAAGTGTAAAACTGCTTTTTGGGATCACTGCTTGGATCCAGGACCACCCCAGGAGGTGCATTCTTCTATTTAGCAATTTTTCCTGGATACCCGAGGGCATGCCATGTTTATATTGAGCATTACTTTTTCCTTAAAAGAAATTGTATATAAAATTGTTGCTTTGGGATCTTCCCGGATACTTAAGCCTGAGGGAGTGGTTAGATTATATAGCCTAAGGGAAATCCTGAGGGCATGGTTACATTATATAGCCTGAGGAAAATCTTGAGGGCATGGTTACATTATATTGCCCAAGGGAATGCCTAAGGGCATGGTTATATTACATTTGCCTGAGGGAAAGGTTCTGATTATCCCAAGGGATTAGTTCTAGTGAACTTTGAATATTATTAAATTGAAATGTTAAATGAATATTAAAATGGAAATATACCTAGTAAAGTTAGTTACTTTTGAGTACTGCTTAGTTTGTTGCATTTTACTACTGCACACTTTTGGTGCACATTTTACACTGATAGTTGGGAATGGGCCTATGGTGGATGCCTACTAGGATTTTTTTCTCACACCCTGTTTAGGTCATGGCTTCGGCCCAAACAGATTATAATGTTGTAGGTGTCGATAAGGGCAAGGGTCCCTATATAGGTACTTGAGTGTTGCTGATGAGTAAGAGAGCATGGGACCAAGATGAGGGTTATGAAACTGCTGGCTGTTCTATTTTGTTCTGTTGTACCTGTACTTTACATTGTATCATATTGTACTGTTATGTAACATATTTTTTTTATTTTCTTAGAACTAGATACATGTTGCATCATTATCTATATAATTTTTGGTTATGTTTTACTACAGTTATTCATTTTAAATATGTATGGTTTATTGCTTCCACTGTTGTTGTATGCTATTTTTATTTTTCCTCTGCGCTACACTTGACAAATGTGGGCATTGTTTCCCCACTATCTGACCTGGTCCCTCGTTGCTAGTTGGCAGCCTCTGGCATTTGGGGAAATGCGCTTGAGGTCATGTGACCAACCGAGTTCGGGGCACCCATGGTGTGGCTTCCGGATCTGGGAAATTACAGTTGGCCAAGCTTGAAGTCTCAAAATGGAGTTAATAGGAGAGGGAGGAGGTGCCCTTTTATAAGAGAGGAGGGGAACTTTAGGAAACTCTCAAAATATTAACTTATTATTAATTCAATTATGATTAAAAATGGTCCAAGAATTATTTAATTAGAATAAAATGTGATGTTTGTTCGAACACCCATCATTAAATAATTTTAAAACAAGTTTTGAATATTTTTTTATCCTTATCTTTTTGGTTTTATCCAAATTTTACCATTTTTAATCTTACCATGATATCATGTTATTTACACATTGTCGGTTGATGTAACTACTATATCATGTTAAATGACCCCCAAAATGTTATTTATGAAATATTTCGAATTATATAAACCATTTATCAAAATATTATATTTTTACGAATTTAATATCAATTAATAAAATATATTATGTTTTATGTTTTGAATTGTGTCAATTCTGGACACTATTCACACTTGACTTGTTTAAAAATTCATAACCTGATTCCTTCAAAAATAAGGCGTTAAATAAAATATAATACGTCAATATCATCCCAAAAAAAATTTATGACATTTAAATAAACAAATTACATTTGTTTTAATATTTATAAATTTATTTATTTGAATCTTTAATTAATGAGTTAAATCACTACATCATAATTTTTTCGTAAATAAATATATTTATCTAGTTTCTAAAAATTATAAATAAAATACCATGATGTGGGAAATAATGTTAGGTTTCTAATTAATATTTATAGACATAGATATAAGTTATATAAACCAATATTAAAATTTATTTAGTAAAAGATATATGTTGAGGTTATAATTATCTTTACTTTAAATTAATTTCTATAAAATGTCATTTTCACATCCAAGTGAATCCATGGGGTCCCAAAATCGACCAAGGACGACCATGGTCAGACATTTCTCATCCAATATTTTAATTAAATGTGTTAGGGTAGTTTAATATTATTTTTTTACCCTTATTTACCAGATTTACCCTTTAACCATGGTAAATAAAATATTTACTAATATTACTATTCATAATGTCCAAAAATAAAAGGTACCTATTTAAACATTTTGAACATTCTTATTCCCAATATGAAATAAATTTTTCCAAATTCAAAATATAGAGGTTTTAGAAATTAATTTAAAATTAATTCCCATTGTCAAAACCAAAAGGAAAATTTTTAATAATTATTAACTATCAAAAGATTGACATGTGTTTATATCCAATTTAAAAGTGAAATTACTTCAAATGACCAAAATTAGAATAAATTATAAGATTATAATCCAATTACACTTTAAACCCAATTAAAAATACAATCTAACTATATAAATAAATTATATGTAAATTCAGTTTTGAATTAAAATGCAGTATTCTTCACTACTCATTAAAATTTGAATTTTGTCATAAAAATACCAAAAATTCAAAAACAGAAAATTTTTATGTCCTAATTCCAAATAATAAGTTTATTTTGTAAAATTTTACTTATAAAATTGTCAAAAACTATATATTAATTGGGTGCTCTAATAAAAGGTGGTAAAACTGCATTTTTTGAAAAATACTTCTTTTATCCGAAAAATATATTTTTCTCACACACCATGTTCTATAAAATGTGTAAGATGGATGATAATTTTATATAAAATTCAAAATGTTGTTAATACTTTTCATAATGTCTTTTTTATATAATATTTTAATAATATATCATTGTTTAGTGAAACTTGGTCTTGTGTGCCATGCAAGCTATCGAGAAAGGTCACTCTTGCGTGTACCGCAAACCTTATCAGGGTTGTGTGTAGTGAAAGATTCCTTTTGTGTTGTGTATAACATAATCCAAACATAGTTCATTTATACATTGAACGAAATCTATACTCAGGGTTGCGGGAAATGAATTCTATCAGAATAACATGAAATTGTGTGCAACACAAGCCAAGAATAGTGTTGTGTATACTGCAAGCTAATATGGTGTCTCATATAGTGCAAGCTAATATTTGTGTAGTGTAAAACACAAGAAATCAAATAAATTTAAATAATATATCTCATAAAATCTCGGGGTGTTACAGATTTAGTACTTCACAGAACCCAATGTGGATATGTAACACCCTGAGACTTTATAAGAAATTTTTTTATGTCTTATGTTATACGCAACACCAATGGAATCTTTCATAGCACACAATACGGACTTGACTTGCATTACACGCAATCGCGACCGTCCTCGATAGCGTGTGTAGTACGCAATACCGGGTTTCACTAAACAACAATATATTATTATGAACTAGCCATTATGAATAGTATTAACTACATTTTTAATTTTATTATTCATGTTACACATTTTTTAGAACATGGTAAGAGTACAAAATAAATTTTTCGGGTAAAATAAGTATTTTTCAAAAAATGCAGTTTTGCCGCCTTTTGATGGCACACCCATATTAAATCTAGTTTTTGACATGTTTATAAGTTCAATTTGGAAAAATAAAATTCTTCTGTTGAATCAGGGTATAAAATTTTACTTTGGATAATTTTTTGATATTTTTCTGATAACTTTCACATTTTGATGAATAGTAAAAATACGCTAATTTTTAATTAAAAACAAATGTTTCATTGACATAATTTATAAGGTTAAATTATAATATTGAATGGTTTAAAAGTATAAATATAATATATTTTTACCATTTAATATAATGTATGTCATTAGCATTAATTTCACATTGAATTCATAGGTAAAAACATTTCAATCTTTGGCAATGTTTTAACTTTTAAAACCTATTTTCTTAACAACGGGATATATTTTAAATTAATTACTGTAACTTATATGTTTTTAATTTCAAAAAAAGGATTCCATATTTGGAATCAGTGGGTCCAAATTATGTTAATAGGATACTTTTTATTTTTGGGCATTATGAATAGTAACTACGGTAAATTTTATTTACCATAGTTAAAGGTAAATTGGGTAATTAAGGGTAAATATAAGATTATAAAATTACCCTAACACCTGTCAAAATCCTATTGGATGACTAAAAGTCGACCCATATCACCTAAGGGTCGGATTAGATTCATTTAATGGACTTTTGTCTATGAAAATAATTTAATTATTATTAAAACCAAAGAATGTGACAACATGTCACTTTCTTAAATCTTATAAGTATAATAATTTTAATTTAGTGATAAACTTAATGAAACTTAGAACATGAATAGTCTCCAGAAATATAATACAATTATCTACGTCATAGAAATTTATTTATAATTTTTTAGGGATTAAATAATTATCATTAATTATGACACAATAGTGATGTTGAAATTATTTTATTAATTAAAATATCAAATAAATGGTTTTAATAATATTAAAATAAATATTATATGAACTATTTAATGTGCTCCGCTACTTTTATAGATACATATGACATTTTATGAATCTATTAAAGCTTTTAGTTTGAATATATCTTCTGTATATATTTTATTTAAATTCAAATAAATGAATAGTGTCAAAATTGACACTATTGTTATTTTACAAAAATAACATATTATAAAATTGTTTAAAAATAACAAAAATATCTAAAAATTTTAAATTAAAATTTATATGGTCGAAAATTTCATAAAGTGTCCAATTATGGAAAATTCACAACACATATGTAATTTTTAATAATAATTTAAAATTTAGAATATTATTACAACAAATAAAATTAAATTGATAAGTATGGAAAAATCAAGTTGATAATGTTTAAAATAAATTCCTAACATGTCTAAATTTTATTGGTTGATGATATTACAACCCTATCTCATCTAATCTTCGGATATGAGTCATTTGGGAAGTTTTTAAGTGGGGTTGGGATTTAATATAAACTAATATTTCTTAAATTTCCAAAGGTGCCCCTCTCCTCCCTTATAGAAGGGAACCTACTCCGCCTCCTCCTCACACCAATTTGAGCCTTCAATATCAGGAAATATTTGCCCATTTCACTTCCCCACTTCCCTAGAAACATCCTACAGGTCCTTGTCTTCTTCAAAGACCAATTGTAGTCCCCTAAGAGGAGGTCTCAAAGAGGCGCTTCAAAGAAGAGGTAATGTCCATTACCGTTTCTTTCAACTTTATTTCTTCTTCCACTTATTCTTATTTAGTTGTTTCATTATAAATTAATAAAATCAGTATCACTAATATACGTATATGTTATTATAAGTATGAAACAACTCTATTTCACCATCTATCCGTCCTACGGAAAACGAAATCACCGCGCGTGCGTACGTACGGAATACCGTCTCCACGCCGTGGTGTAATCTATTTTCCCTCACCACCTTAATTGGATGGGTATAATGGTGCAAATAAATAACTATATATGATTATTATAAAGTGGTATTGATTCTGAAATAGTATACATAGACTCCAATACAATTCCACAGTCATGGGCACGATATCATCGCTCGTGCGTACGTACGGAATACAGTCTCCACGATGTGATGCGATTCGTTCTACATGATCTTCAATGAATAATGATTTTATAAATGAATTGAATGAATAAATATGATATATAGTACACTAATAAAATTCTGTAAATGAGGTATCTATAACCTAAAGAGAAGAATAATAATTTATTCGACAAAACACACATAAGAACAAAAAGTAATAAACACCCGAATAACAAGTAGTAATGAAATATTAATAATAAGAAGCTAAGAATATGACAATATATGATATCATAACAATAATTATGATTCTGGAATAAGTCAATAACATTATTTAAATCATTATATAGGAGGTTCGGACACTTACGAAGCAAATCGGACCTAAGGTAAGGGACAATCTCACAATCTCAATTTTTATCCGAGATTGTTTGTACTTAAGAATTTACTGGGGAATATTTATCATACACATCCATGTTTCCTCAATATTTAATATTAATCACATCCTCCTACAATTTGTAAATCAAATTTAACCCTTCGGTGAGTTTTTAGTAAAAGATATGAAAGGAATCTTTTTTCGTTTTTCGTACAAGGTACTTTTTGACTTATCCGACAAAAGTACAAGAAGAATGTTTTTTTTAACTTATAAGACATGAATGGATTTTTAAAACATTATTTCCAAGAATCTTCCTTTAAAAGTTTTCATGTTTATTTTTAATAAACATCTTTTAGTTTGAAATTGTATCACATGTTAAGAAAGGAAAAATGTTTTTGAAGTAGAAAGGATATTTTCCTCAAGAATGGAGTTCATGTGTTTTATCAAAATTATTTTCCATCTAAGATAATAAAGTGTTCTGTTTCTATCCCTATTATTACATTGATTTGATTATTTTGTGATGGAATTATTTTTATGAATTCTTTTATCTTATATGAATTGTTTTATGATGTCACGATGTTTAAGAATCCCATTTTTATTACATGGGTTATGCAATGATGTATGATTTATGATTTTGTGGAACACATAATAATGGTATAATTATGAGATGGGTGGGACCTATATCTCCCTCCAATGCATTGGGTAAAGATTTTATATCTCATGATATAGACATTGCTGGAACGGCAGGTTAAACTGGTTCAGTGAAACAGGACTGAAATGAGGAGTGAAGTCGGTTCAGAAATGGACTTTGTCCACTAAGATAGTCATGGCAATGAGTCTTGACTAATAAGAAATGATTCTCTATGATTATATGTGTATGCCACAAAGTTTCATGTTTTATGTTATGATTATTGGGATTACATTTCACTACCATGATTTATCCCATGTTATGAAATTATGATCTCTTTTGCAGGGTAAGATTTCCAAAATGTTATGTTCTTATGAATTTTATGTGATTGATATTTCTTTTGATTACCCTTATTGAGCATTTGAGCTCATCCTTTTGTATTTTTTCTTTCCCCGGGTCAAGAAGAAGGTTATTAAGTAATATATGAAAAAAAGGGACTATAGATATGATGAAATAAATGGGAGACAGTGTAGATGCTTTATGAACCAGTTGTTTATGTTTCCCAGTTTCTAAATACACTATACCTATACTTTCCTTTCATGGTTTTGTTATTTGTTGTAATAATTATTCTTCAATTTTGAAGTATTAACCATGTATTTAAAGTATGGGTCCCTATAGTTGGTATCAGAGGAAAGGTATAGTCAACCTTTGGAAACTAGGATGTGAAATCCTTAGTAAGAAATCTAAGGATATGTCTAAGCATAGAACACAATCTTAGTGTTTTAGGAATGGCCATGAACAACCTATGATAGGACCTTAAGTGTGAAATTTTATTCTTGATTATGTGGTTTTCCTATTATAATTAATGTTGCTCACACAATTCTTATTGGTTTTAGTCAATGGATGGAACCCAAAGGAACCGTGTTAATGCGGAATGCGACGAGCAAAGAAATGATTGTCCCACTGAGCAACTAAATGTTATGGGAGCTAGAATGAAAAATCTTGTAGCCATGCTCACACAACTTTCTCAAGCTATGAATCATGCAGGACTTCCAAATGAGCAAAGGAAGGAGTAACATTCTGTTGAATCCTTCATGAGGTAGCATCCACCTTCATTCAGTGGGACTTCTGATCCATTAGTAGATGAACAATGGATCAGTACCACTGAAAAGATATTTTTAGTTCTTCAATGTTTTGAACATGATAAATTCATCTTATCAGTGTATCGTTTGGAAGGTGATGTTGATCAATGGGGGAATCTTATTAAGAATATGATGCAAAGGGATGAAATTGTGTCCATGGAATGGGACGAGTTAAAGAACATATTTTTCAATAATTATTTCCCTCATATTCTTCGAACAAATATGGAGAAGGATTTTCTTGAACTGAAGAAAAAGGATGATGAATCTGTTGGTACCTATGAAGAAAATTTTACAAGACTTGCAAGGTACGCTTCTGGAATCATTATCCAAACTTAGAGTAAGATCGATCGATTCTTTAGTGGCTTAAAACCAAGTCTTAGAAGTGCGTTATCCATAAGGGACTTCAATAGCTATGAGGAAATTGTTCTATGTGCTCTCAAGGTTGAGATGGGGATTGGTGTAACCCATCAGTCACATGGGTTTGATAAGAAGAGGAAAATGGAATTCAAAGGAAAATATAAAGACCACACTGAAAATAAGATGAGTTTTCCCTTATTCTCAAAGTGTGGAAAGAAACATGGAGTAAATTGTCTTAAGGGGACAATCAAATTTTATAAGTGTGGAAAAGAAGGTTATCGGGCAATTGAATGTCGAAATAATGGGAAGAAGATGTCTAATGATGAAAACAAAGGAAGGGATACACAGAATGAACCTACTACACTTCAATGTTTCAAGTGCAAGGAGATGGGGAATTATTCCAATCAATGACCAAATCCAAGGGTTGATGATGATGATCGACGTCAACAAACTCTTAAGGCCAAAGACAAAGGAAAGTCACATGAAATTACTATCGGCGATGTGGAGTACGACGAAGAAGTGGTGAGAGGTAAACTTACCAACCACTATAAAGTAGAAAATGTTTTATTTGATTCTGGATCCACCCACTCTTTTATTTCTAAAGTATTTTCTAAGGTTATCACCATATTACCTCAAAAATTAGATGTTGAGTTGGTTGTGACAACTCCTAATGGCACAATAGTCTCATCAAAAGGTTACAATTCTTATCCGATTGATGTTTGTGGGAAAGTGCTTCCTTCAAATCTTGTGATCCTTCCTATAGTGGAATTTGATGTGATTCTTGGCATGGATTGCCTTTCTTTATATGGATCTCATATCAATTTCCAAAGAAGGGAAGTCACATTTCATATTCTAGATCAATCTATGATCATCTATTGATGCAAGGATGAACATAACCTTCCAGTGGAAATTTCTTCCATCTTATGGGTCTTGATTCCACTAAATGAGGTTTATTTATCTCAAATGGTTGGATATAAACTCACGATTAATAACATTCCCATTGTACGGTAATTTGATGATGTCTTTCCAGAAGAATTTCCAGGTCTTCCATCAAATCGTGAAATTGATTTTTCAATAGAACTCGTACTGGGTGCTTTTCCAATTTCAAAGACACCGTATAGAATGGACCCAATTGAGTTGCAGGAATTGAAGAAGCAAGTCCAAGAGAATCTTGATAAAGGATTCATTTGCCCTAGTGTGTCACCTTGGGGAGCACCTGTTCTGTTTGTTAAGAAGAAATATGGATCAATGAGACTCTGCATTGATTATCGATAACTTAACAAGATCACTATCAAGAAAAAATATCCTCTCCCACGCATTGATAACCTATTTGACCAACTACGTGGATATCAACAATTTTCCAAGATTGTTCTTCGTTCAGGGTATCATCAATTAAGGTTCAAAAGGGAGGATATACCAAAAATAGCTTTCCGTACAAGGTATGGACACTATGAATTTATAGTGATGCCATTTGGTCTTACTAATTCCCCTTATATCTTCATGGATCTGATGAATAGAGTCTTTAAAGACTATCTTGATCAGTTTTTTGTAGTCTTTATAGATGATATTCTTGTCTATTCAAAGAGAAAGTAAGAACATGAAGATCACTTGAGAATTGTATTAAAGACCCTAAGAAAGGAGAAGCTTTATGCCAAATTTACCAAGTGTGAATTTTGGCTTCAAAAAGTTTCATTTTTGGGTCACATAATCTCAAAAGAGGGGATATCTCTGGATCCAGCAAAACAGAGGTTATCGAAAGATGGTCGAGACCAACAACAGTAACTGAGATCCGATGTTTTCTTCGTTTGGATAGATATTATCGACATTTTGTGAAAGATTTTTCACAATTATCTAATCCAATCACCAAGGTGACTCAGAAAGGAGTTAAGTTTGTTTGGACGGAGTAATGTGAAGAGAATTTCAAGGAGTTGAAAAGAAGGTTATCCAATGCACCTGTACTCACACTTCCTTGTAGTGGAGAAAGGTTTGTGATCTACAGTGATGCATCCAAGAAGGGTCTAGGGTGTGTTCTTTTGCAAAATGATATGGTGATAGATTATTCCTCACGACAGTTGAAAATCCATGAGAAACATTACCCAACTCATGATTTTGAGTTATTTGCGGTAATCATTGCATTTAAGATTTGGAGGCATTGTCTTTATGGAGAAAGGTGTGACAGTTATACTGATCATAAAAGTTTAAAGTATATTTCCACACAAAAGGATCTGAATATGCGCCAAAGAAGATGGTTGGAGCTGATTAAGGATTATGACTGCTCAATTCATTACCACCCTGGGAAAGCAAACAAGGTGGCAGATGCATTAAGTCGACAAGACCATGCTAGCTTATCCATAATGAGGATCACAAAAGATCCAATATTTATGGATTTACAAAGGATGGATCTTGGAATTTTAATGGAAGGGGAGAAATATTATCTTTCTCAAATGAATGTTCAACCATCTATACATGTAAAGATTCAAGAGGCACATAAAGAAGATGTTGAGTTACAAAAAAAAGGTTATAAATGTTCCTGAATTCAACCTTGATTGTGATGGGATAATAAAGTTCAGGAATCAGGTTTGTGTTCCTCCCATCCTCGAATTAAAGAAGGAGCTGCTGGATGAGGCTCATAGTTCTTCATTCTCTATTCATCATGGAAGCACGAAGATGTATAGGGACCTGAAAGATTAATTCTGGTGGGATGGCATGAATAGAGATGTTGCTGAATATGTCTCTCGATGCTTGGTTTTTCAGCAAGTTAAAGCTGAGAGACAGAAGTCTAAGGGGATGTTACAACAATTACCCATGCCAGAATGGAAATGGGAAGACATCACTATGGAATTTTTCATTGGACTTCCTAAAACATCCAAAGGCAATAATTCTATCTGGGTCATAGTTGATCGTCTTACAAATTCTGCACACTTCATTGCTATTAGAGATGTTTTCTCTCTGGATCAGCTTTCCAGGATATATATAAAGGATGTGGTAAGATTTCATGGAGTACCACTTTCTATTATATCTGATCACGATCTTAGGTATACCTCAATGTTCTGGCGAAGTCTTCAGCATACTCTGGAAATAGAGTTGATTTTCAGCACTGCATATCATCCTCAGATAGACGGTTAGTCTGAGAGGAAAATTCAAACTCTAGAAGATATGTTGAGAGCTTTCTCTATATATTTAAAAGGTGGTTGGGATCAACACCTACATTTGGTGGAATTTTCTTATAATAATAGCTTTCACTCTAGTATTCAGATGGCTCCTTATGAAGCTCTCTATGGAAAGAAACGCAGGACTCCAACTTGCTGGGAAGAAGTTGGGAAAGAAAGCTATTAGGACCTGATCTTGTTGATGAAATGGATGAAAAGGTTTGATCTATTCAACAACACATAATAGAAGCTTAGATTCGACAGAAAAGTTATGCCGGCAACCGATGAAAAGACCTAGAATTTGAAGTGGGTGATAAAGTGTTCTTATGAATATCTCCCTGGAAGAGGGTCATGAGATTTGGAAAGAAGGGAAGGTTGAGCCCTAGATATATCGGTCCTTTTGAAATTCTAGATCGTGTTGGGAAGGTAGCTTTCTGATTGGCGCTTCCACCGAATCTCTCTCAAGTTCACGATGTGTTCCATGAATCTCTCCTGAGAAAGTACATACCTGATTCTTCACATGTACTCAGCTCAGAAGTTGTACCACTGGAGCAAGATCTTTCTTATGAAGAACAACCGATAGAGATTTTGGATCGTAGTGAAAAATTCCTACAGAACAAGACCACTCTCTTGGTGAAAGTTTTAAGGAGGAACCACCAATTAGAAGAAGCTACATGGGAACTTGAGGATATGATGAGGGAGAGGTATCCTCATCTGTTTGTAATGAAGTGACGAATTTTGAGGGCGAAATTCATTTTAAGGTGGGTAGAGTGTAACACCCTGAGATTTTATGAGAAATTTTTTTTATATATTATGTTATATGCAACACCAAAGGAATCTTTCACAACACACAATACGGACTTGACTTGCATTACACGCAATCGCGACCTCCCTCGATAGTGTTTGTAGTACACAATACCGGGTTTCACTAAACAACGATATATTATTATGAACTAGCTATTATGAATAGTATTAACTAAATTTTTGAATTTTATTATTCATCTTACACATTTTTTAGAACATGGTAAGAGTAAAAAATAAATTTTTCGGGTAAAATAAGTATTTTTCAAAAAATGCAGTTTTGTCACCTTTTGATGGAGCACCCACATTAAATCTAGTTTTTGACATGTTTATAAGTTCAATTTGACAAAATAAAATTCTTCTTTTGAATTAGGGTATAAAAATTTACTTTGGATAAATTTGTGATATTTTTCTGATAACTTTCACATTTTGATGAATAGTAAAAATACGTTAATTTTTAATTAAAAACAAATTTTTCATTGAGATAATTTATATGGTTAAATTATAATATTGAATGGTTTTAATGTATAAATAGAATATATTTTTATCCTTTAATATAATTTATGTCATTATCATTAATTTCACATTGAATTCATAGGTAAAAACATTTCAATCTTTGGCAATGTTTTAATTTCTAAAACTCGTTTTCTTAACAACGAGATTTATTTTAAATTAATTACTGCAACTTATATGCTTTTAATTTTGAAAAATGGATTCCATATTCGGAAACAGTGGGTCCAAATTATGTTAATAGGCTACTTTTTTATTTTTGGGCATTATGAATAGTAACTACGGTAAATTTTATTTACCATAGTTAAAGGTACATTGGGTAATTAAGGGTAAATATAAGATTATAAAATTACCCTAACACCTGCCAAAATCCTATTGGATGACTAAAAGTCGACCCGTGTCACCTAAGGGTCGGATTATATGCATTTAATAGACTGTTTTCCATGAAAATAATTTAATTATTATTAAAACCAAAGAATGTGACAACATGTCACTTTCTTAAATCTTATAAGTATAATAATTTTAATTTAGTGATAAACTTAATGAAACCTCAAACATGAATAGGATCCAGAAATCTAATACAATTATCTACATCATAGAAATTAATTTATAATTTTTAGGGATTAAATAATTATCATTAATTATGACACAATTGTGATGTTGAAATTATTTTATTAATTAAAATATCAAATAAATGGTTTTAAAAATATTAAAATAAATATTATATGAACTATTTAATGTGATACACAAATTTTCTAGATACATATGAAATTTTATGAATATATTAAATCTTCTATTTCAAACATATCTTCTGTATATATTTTATTTGAATTCAAATAAATGAATAGTGTCAAAATTGACACTATTGTTATTTTATAAAAATAACATAGTATAAAATTGTTTAAAAATCACAAAAATATTTAAAATTTATAAATTAAAATTTATATGGTATACAATGTCATAAAGTGTCAAATTATGGAAAATTCACAACACATATGTCATTATTTATAATAATTTAAAATTTAGAATATTATTACCAGATATAAAATTAAATTGATAAATAAGGATAAATCAAGTTTATAATGTTTAAAATAAATTCCTGACAGGTATAAATTTTATTGGTTGATGATATTACAACCCTATCTCATCTATTATTCGGATAGGAGTCATTTTGTAAGTTTTTAAGTGGGTTTGGGATTTAATATAAACTAATATTTCTTACATTTCCAAAGGTGCCCCTCTCCTCCCTTATAAAAGGGCACCTACTCCCTCTCCTCCTCACGCCAATTTGAGCCTTCCAGATCGTCCAATCCTTGCCAATTTCACTTCCCCGCTTCCCTAGAAATATCCTAGAGGTCCTGGTCTTCTTCAAAGACCAATTTCAGTTCCCTAAGAGGAGGTCTCAAATAGGCGCTTCAAAGAAGAGGTAATGTCTGTTACCGATTCTTTAAACTTTATTTCTTCTTCCACTTGTTCTTATTTAGTTGTTTTATTTTGAATTAATAACATCAGTATCACTCATATACTGATATGTTATTATAAGTATGAAACAACCCTATTTCACCATCTATCCATCCTACGGAAAATGAAATCACCGGGCGTGCTTACGTACGGAATACCGTCTCCATGCCGTGGTGTAATCTATTTTCCATCACCACCTTACTTGGATGGGTATAATGGTGCAAATAAATAACTATATATGATTATTATAAAGTGGTATTGATTCTGAAATAGTATACATACACTCCAATACAATTCCACGATCATGGGCACGATATCATCGCTCGTGTGTACGTACGGAATACTGTCTCCACGATGTGATGTGATTCGTTCTACATGATCTTCATTGCATAATGATTTTATAAATGAATTGAATGAATAAATATGATATATAGTACACTAATACCATTCTGGAAATGAGGTATCTATAACCTGAAGATAAGAATAAGAATTTATTCGACAAAACACGCATAAGAACAAAAATTATAAACACCTGAATAACAAGTAGTAATGAAATATTACTAATAAAAATCTAAGAATATGACCATATATGATATCATAACAATAATTATGATTCTTTAATAAGTCAATAACATTATTTAAATCATTATACAGGAGGTTCGGACACTTACGAAGCAAATCGGACCTAAGGTAAGGGACAATCTCACAATCTCAATTTTTATCCGAGATTGTTTATACTTCAGAATTTACTCGGGAATATTTATCATCCACATCCATGTTTCCTCAATATGTAATATTATTCACATCCTCCTACATTTTTTTAAACCCAATTTTACCATTCGGTGAGTTTTTAGTAAAATATATGAAAGGAATATTTTGTCGTTTTTCGTACGAGGTACTTTTTGACTTATCCGGCAAAAGTACAAGAAGAATTTTTTTTAACTTATATGGCATGAATGTATTTTTAAAACATTATTTACAAGAATCTTAATTTACAAGTTTTCATTTTTATTTTTAATCCACTTCTTTTAGTTTAAAAGTGTATGACATGTTAATAAAGGAAAAATGTTTTTGAAGTAGAAAGGATATTTTCCTCAAGAATGGAGTTCAAGTGTTTTATCAAAATTATTGTCCATCTAAGATAATATAGGGTTCTGTTTCTATCCCTATTATTACATTGATTTGATTATGTTGTTATGGAATTATTTTTATAAATTCCATTATCTTATATAAATTGTTTTATGATGTCATGATGTTTAAGAATCCCATTTTTATTACATGGGTTATGCAATGATGTATGATTTATGATTTTGTGGCACACATCAGAATAGTATCATTATGAGATGGGTGGGACCTATATCCCCCTCCAATGCATTGTGTAAAGATTTTATATTTCATGAGATAGACATTGCCGGAACGGCAGGTTAAACCGGTTCAGGGAAACAGGACTGAAACAAGGAGTGAACACGGTTCAGAAATGGACTTTGTCCACAAAGATAGTCTTGGCAATGAGTCTTGACTAATAATAAATGATTCTCTATGCTTATGTGTGTATGACACAAAGTTTCATGTTTTATGTTATGATTATTGGGATTACATTCCACTACCATGATTTATCCCATGTTATGAAATTATGATCTCTTTTTCAGGGTAATATTTCCAAAATGTTATGTTCTTATGAATTTGATGTGATTGATATTTCTTTTTTTACCCTTACTAAGAATTTGAGCTCACCCTTTTGTATGTTTTCTTTCCCCAAGTCAGGTTGAAGGGTATTAAGTAAGATATGCCAAAAAGAAACTATAGATATGATGAAATAAATGGGAGACAGTGTAGATGCTTTATGAACTAGTTGTTTATGTTTCCCAGTTTCTAAAGACATTATACCTATACGGTCCTTTCATGGTTTTGTTATATGTTTCAATAATTATGCATAAATTTTTAAGTATTAACCATGTATGTAATGTATAGGTCGCTATAGGATAAGGATGGAAAATAATAACTCAATATTGTCAACTTGGGAATTATCCTTATCTCTATAGAAAATGAAGTTTTTTCCTATTCCTTCTTCCTTTCATAAGGTTGTATCAAAAATTAAGAGTAATTACATGATCCCATTATGGGCTTTGAATTTATACTATAGAAACTAGTTTATTTCCAAAATATCATGGGCAATTAAGATTTGGGGAACAAATAGATTAATGGATAATATTTCATTATGAAAGATGAATTAATTCCCTTAATTAATTATGTATAATGGTTGATGGATGAAATTCCCTTTAATTTGACACTATCTCATGTTTCACATTCACACAATGTTGGTGTATATTCTCTATCTAATGTGGATAATTTCTTCATAGATCCATACCATGACGACACATTCATCATCATTATTCACCATAGTTTGATGTCCAAATTAATTAGAAATGATATAGAATAAATTAATGAGATCAACATCACTCATAGGAAAGGTAAGGAAATAAAATATCTAAATTATGCCTCCAATAGATGGATATAATCTATAATGTAATATCTCCAAATCATAATTTATCTATTAGATCAGGAAAAGAAAGATTAAATATGATGGTGGGAAATGAACATCATCCATTATTACCACTTAAACACTTAGAATGTCCTCCAAAAATGAGTCTTTAATGGAGTCCTCCATATATTCATTGAAGGTGAATATACCCTCATTTTTAAACTGAAGTCTACATAAGTGCCTATAGTGCTAATCAAATAGAAACCAAGCTCTCTCACCAAATTATGAGGCTTAGATAAATTTTTCCATAAGTGATAAAAATATATTCAGAGTTCACTAAAAAATGCCCTGCTTTCCAAAGACATGATAATTTTATTCATTAACCCTAAGAATTTATATAGAATAAAAAAATTCTTGGTTTTTTTCATCTATAAAATAAAGTTCATGGGGTTATATCCCACATCTTAATTCATGCAGTTAAAGTAAATTCTTAATTCGATTGAATTTTTATCAAAGTGGGATAAGGATATATCCCTCAAGGTTGTAAGGATAAAGTTTATCACTAACTTATTGAAGAAAAATATAATTACAAGATTTCAATTCCCTTTCCCAATATTGATTGATAATGGAACCAGCATATGTTCTTATAAGTTGAAAGGGTTATATCAGAATTATAGAATTTAGTCTAACCACTCATCCCACTACCATGTAGTGGAAAATAAAAGACTGATAATTTTAATAAGTCTATCTAGTATTCTTTAGAATATGGTGGATAAATTTAAGAACTCCCTACCTAGTAAACTTATGCATTCATTATGGGATTGTCACCCTATAGGATATATTGTTACAGAAGAGACCCCATATTCACTAGAATATTGTACATAGGTAGTCCTTCCCATCGAATTCTAGTTTCTGTTTCTTTTCTTCTCTTTCTAGAACTTTGTATATGATGATTTCCAGTATCAAAATGGGTTTGATGAGTTGGGTTGACTCAATGAGAAGATATTGCATGCATTGTGCAACCAGGAAGTCCATCGTAATTGAGTTTCATGAGCATTTAATAATATATTTTTCCATTATTCCTTTATCCAGGTAGAGATTGTATTTCCCAATGCATTGTCGGGTGGGAATCTTGAAAGAGAGAAAGGTATGATGGATCCTCTCATCTGGATATCTTATATATTTATGTGTTAGTTTGAGGGGTGCTCTTCCAAACTGTGTTTTTCCATCATAGTGCAACTTTATAGAAGGGGACGATGCACCATCATCCGCTGGTTTCATTATTTCATTGTCTGGAGAGGATTCGATTATTTTTTTTGTTCTTACCATGATCTTTTCTTCACATTTTAATTTTAGGACCATTCATAATTTTGGTTCATTTTTTTAAATAATCTTTCATCTACTTGTAATGGATCCCCTATTTTCATAATTTTCAAAATATGACTTCATTTTTTATTCAAAATTGGGGTATTGATAATCAACCTTTTAAAAAAATATTATTTGTAACAACCCATACTTTTATCAATGGGATTTCCCTTTTCAATCAATAATTATTACATATTTAGAAATATAATATTATATAATTCACACACACAACATGATAAAACCAACTAAATTTTATTATATTAATTTAAATATTAAATTCTGAAAATAAAAATGGTTATAATAATTTAAAGTGTAACAAAGGGACAAATAATAGAAAGTAAGATGATGATGATTATGATAGTAAAATTTAGATATGCTCGACCAACTAGAATAATCGCAGTCACAAACAAAACTACAGAAATGAAGAAGAAAATTACTAATGCAATATGAATTTTGAAAATAAAAATATATAAAATCTTTATATAAAATGGAATTGAATGAAGAATTAATGGAATCTATGTTATTTAAATAAAATAGGGATCTCATATAACTGTTACAAATTTGACCATTGGAATTGTAACATGACTCTTGGACTAGTCATTTGAATGTTATGAATAGTAACATGGAAATAAGAATAGTATTCCCACATATGGAAGTGTAAAATAATATTTAGTTATCTTATAAAATGAAAATATGATATATTTATACCATGGTACCAGTAAATAAATGTTGTAAAAATGATAAATTAAGATTTCATATTTTTATAATACCAGAATGTTTTAATTGTGCTTTAATAATAAATATAATTATTTAAAAGGAAGTTTATTTTCATAAAATTTATTTTTTTTAATTAATGTTATGTTTTATTATAATGGTATTATAATTTTGCAGGCCATAAATCATTTTTAAATGGGTCTGAAAGTTTCTCAAAACATTAAAATTGATATTTTTCAAATAAATGAGGATTTTATTTAAAAATAATATTTTTCATATTTATAAAATTATCCCCATAAAATGTATTTCATTTTATAAATCTATACATTTAAAAATGTTTCGGTTAAAAAAATTATTTTTATAAAATATTTTAATTTTTTTTGAATAGTGAAATAAGGTAAAATATGTTATTTAACATTATAAGGTAAATACATTGATTTCTTACTCATATATGATGTAAGAAATCATTATTTCAAAATTTCATGCACCATTTAATATAAATAGTCATAATAATTAATACTATTGATAGTCTTAATCCTAAATAATAAACAAATAAATATAATTTTAAAAAATACCTCATTCCTCCCATTATAAAACCACCCCATTCCTTGCAAATTATATGCCTTAGAGCTTTCCAAATTTTTAACCATTTCACTTAACAATACTCTCTCCCACATATTAGTTCTATTGGTTTCATCCTCAACCCATTTCAATGTGCCTTAAGTATTATTTCAAGGAAATGAATTTTAAGAGGTAATATTTTCAATTTACCAATTTTAAATTAAATTCTTCATCTACCTTCTCCTATTCTCCCTAATCAAACATGACAGGATGATTTCGGTATCATAGATATACTGAAATTTTATTTTTTTTAATGGAATATCAATCTTCCTCACTCCCTTCTTTAGATTCTAAAGTGAAAATATTTTTCATAATATGGTTGGTTCACCGCCTCCAAGAACAAAACACTTATTTTTTCCCCACCGCCTTCAAAGAAAGTCATAAAAAATATTATTATTGCTAAATATGTTTTTAATAAGTATAATATAACATATTTCAATTTCATTAATGTTTTAATGATCATTTAATTAAATAAAATTAATCAAATTCATTGTTGTCGGTAAATCCGCAGAAAGGAACTAATCGAATAACACTAACACTTTTATTAAAAGAATTATCACTATATGAGAACACTAAAGGATATTTGGAAAATTTTAAATTTATTTAATTATATTAATACCATTTAATTTCACAATTATATTTTTAGTCCATTTTGACATGAACTTCAATGATTATCTATAAGTGATCCAACCCTGAAACCATGAAACGAACACCCTCAAAACAATAAAATTAAACAATACATCTCGCTAAAATGGTTATAAATGAAAAAAATAAAATTATATTAAATAAAATATATATTTAAGGTTTTAAATTATGTAATTTAGGAATATAATATTATTATATAGGATTTCAAGTGAAAGTATTGAATGATTCTATAACATAAGGTAAGGGACCTCTCTGAACCACCCTATTTTCTTTAGGGTTATGTTTTCTCTATATTGCATAACTTTATCACTCTAATATTCTTATTTACTTATTTTATATTATTTATATATGTACCAAACATATATAACTAGCTTTATTCTTCTTTAAATGATGGTTTAATTCATGTTTCAAAAGGTTCCCTTCTCAACTTTTCCTGATGAGCTAACACAATTAAAGGGAACTTTTCTATTTCTTACCCCTTTTCAACTATGACTCCAAAAATAGTTTTACCCAACCCATGACTTATAAAATCACCCATATTATCATGTAACCCCATTTTAGACAAAAATAAATTATGTAAATAATTATTCTCTTTCCTTATATAAATACTTGTTACCCTTTTTCCTAAATCACAACTTAAGAGGTACCTTTCCAAATGTATTTCTCAACTATTTTTCAAGCCCTCAATTTACAATGAAATTTTTTCATGTCCTATTCTTATGAACATCTAATAATTCTTGAATGCCTTATTTAGTAGAAAATATTATGATATTACATCTGGTTATGTTATGTGACATGGTTATGCAAACCATTTCTTTACAAGGGTAATTCTTATATTTATTCCCTATGAATGATTTCATTTTTTGGAACACATAAGCATGTACATGTTATGATGGGTGTTCCCAGATAGTGATCTAATGCATTGGGTACTATTTTTATGTCATTATATGTTATATGTGAGACATTGAAGTGAACATAATCCATTATGGGACTCTATCCACCAAATGATATTGTCTCAACAGTTCTCCATTACTTATGTTTATTTCATGTTATAGGTTACTGCCACATTCCCATGATGTAATGATCTTATGATTCCTATTTAATTATATTATGATTACACATGGTTATTCATGATCATTTTTCTTTTATTATATCATGTTATGAATTTTGATTGATATGTTATGCTTATCCATCTTGTTTATTCCCTTATTGGGCTTTATATCTCACCCCTTTTTTATGTATTTTATGGGTTATCCTATGTTGTTTTGGGAGCTCAAAGTGATTAAGAATCTCATTATAGAGATTAAAATAAATAAAAATCTTTATTTTTCATATTTTTTATTTATGTACCTATTATTATAAATACATTATTACATAAGATCATTTTGTTGAATTTAATGGATATTTATGATAAAAATCATGTAATAATATGTGTAAATGTTTGGGTTCACTATAGTTGGTATCAAATGAAGGTATATTCATTTTGGGGGATTAGGAATAAAATAATTTAGTGACAATATTAGGGATAATTCTATGTATAGGATAATATCCTGAATATTTAGTGAGGTATGGAGCAAGTGTTTTCCAAGAAATTATATCCCTGTATGGATACTACAATTGGATATCAATCGGACATAGTTGTACCTAGGGGTAATAACCCCAAAAAAGGAGTATTGGGTATTAACTTGATCATTATCAGGTGAATGATTAAGAGGCCTTGTTGCATGCCTAGTTTAATGATCCTAGTTGATATAATTTGGAAAATTCATAGAATCTTTACAAACCATTATAAAGGAATTTAATAGATTGTTAGGTTAGAAAACCTAATAGAAAAAATTAAAATATATAACCTAAATTTAAACATAGAGAATCATAAGTTAGAATATATTTTTTAATTTTTTATTTATTCCTTCTATGTTCATAATTTCTATTTTTAAATAACTTTTATTTTGTGTATTATGATCCTTTTTTACTTATATTAATGGCGGTATACTAAAGGAACCATTCCAAAACCAATATGATAGGAAATCTGATGGTTTCTGTAATCATATACCTAAACTTGTGGGAGAAAGAGCTAGGAACTTTGTGGAAGTTGTAGTCCAACTTACTCATGCTAGAAACTATTACCTGAAATATATGGAATACTCTCTTTCTCCTAAGAATACACAATTTTTGGTCATGTCCTTTATGTGATAATAGAATCCATCTTCTAGTTCATCTTCTAATCCCCTCAACACAGAACAATGGATTAACTCCATTAAGAAGTTATTCTTTGTCCTCCAATGCTCTGAATAATATAATTTTTTAGTAGTTGTCTACTGTCTTGAAGGGGAAGATGATTGGTTGTAGACATTAATCAATAACACAAAGTCCAAATATGAATTTGATTCCATGGAATGACAAGGATTAAAGAAAAAAATTTCAATAAATATTTTCACTGAAATCTATTCCTTAAAATGTACATGGATTTCTTTAGACTGAAGTAAAAGTAATATTTTCCTATTGGCAGTATTATGAAAACTTCATAAGGCTTTCACGGTATAACTTTGGCTTCATCATCAACACTGAAGGTAAGGTAGACTACTTATTAATTGGATTAATACCGATTCTATATAAATATTTGGCTATTTATGACTCTGATAGTTATGAATATATTTACTTTTATACCCTTAAGATTGATATTGAGATCAATTATTTTCATTGGTCTCATGGATATGAATATAAAAAGAGTAAAATAGTGTTTTCTTAGGGAGTATCAATGGATAAGTATCACGTTTGAAATAAATACCAACTTCAAATGAGTCAAAAGAGTGGGAATATGTATCCTTAAAAGTATTTAAAGTGAACCAGTAGATGTTCTATGTTTTTAAAAGAGGGGAACTAAGATATCAATGTTAAATGGTTATGAATAATCTCACTAATGTTATACTGTAAAAAAGGTTTGGATAAACACTCAGAATGTGGTGTAGTGTTTTTACGTTAATAAAATATATGCATTATGCAAACCAAATCCCGAAGATATGGGTTTTTTGTGATTATAAATTAAAACAACATTTAAGTCATAGAGAGAATGTAAGGTTATAAGTTATCACTATTGTTGAGGTGGATCCCTAAAATGATGTAGTGATATGTATTCTAGTTATTAATTCATCAATATTGAATGCTCTTTTTTATTCCGGTTCTACACATTATTCCATATCATGCAAGTTTAGTAGAAATATTTAAACACCACCTCAAAACACGGCGTTTGAGCTATTTGTAAGGGGTGTGAATGAATAAATTTTTTCATCCCAAGAATATAAATCCTCCCAGGTTAATGTTTTTGGACTAAACCTCCAAAAATATCTTATCATGCTTAATTTAGTATAGTTTTATTTTTATTGGGCATGGATTGGATGTCTTTATATAAATACAACATCAATTATCAAAGGGGAGAGAACACTCTTCACATCTTAAACCATCCTTTAATTCTATACATGTGTAAGAAGGAGGATGATTCTTCCTTGTAATTATATGCTATATTGTTCATATTATTTTCTAATGAGAATTAATATCTACCTCAAATGATTGAGACCAACGACATAATCATGCTTGAAGACATTCCCATTCAGAGGGACTATACTGATGAATTTTTTTAATAGATTCCAATGATACTCTCTAACATAGATAATGTGTTTTCAATTTAACTTCTACATGGATCTCTGCCTATATCCAGGAATCCCAATAAAATGGTCATTATTGATTTGGAAGAAGCGAATAAGTAGTTACAAGAGACTATGGATAAGTGTTTTATATTTTCAGGTGCTTCAACATGTGGTGCATCATCTCTATTCATCACAAAAAAGTATGGGTCAATGTGCCTCTGAATTTTTTATCATGAACTCAACAAAATCTTGATAAATAACTAGTATCCCCTTCTATAGATAGACAAATTGTTTGATCAACTACAGGGCCCTAGTACTTCTCTAAGGTGAACCTTCAGTTGGGATATCACAGATTAAAAGTAAATAAGGAAGATATTTCCAAAAAAGTCATTTTGAATGAGGTTTGGGAACTATGAGTACATAGTGATTCTCTTCGGACTTAGTAATTCTCTAGAAATATTTATGGACTTAATGAATAGTGCCTTTAAAGATTACCATGAAAATTTTGTGGTAGTATTTATAGATGCTACTATGATATACATCAAAAGAAAGGAGGATCATGAGGATCATTTGAATATTATTCTAAAGAATTTTTAAAAAGATAATACATATAAAAATTATAAAAAATTTGAGTTCTAGATGGAGGAAGTATATTTCTTGGGGCATGTTATCACTAAAAAGGGGATATATTTATTCCCATTTCAGATAAAAGAAATTGAGGAATATCCTAAACTTGTATCTATTATAGAGAACCATAGTTTCCTTATACTACCTTGGTATTAAAAAATATTAGTGAAAGAAATCTAATTATATTAATACATGTCAACCAATATGAATTTTAAGGGAGTAAAATTTTTCTAGACCAATGAATATAAAGATAGATTCATGGAATTGAAAAAAAATATGGTTATCAATGCAACAGTACTCATGATACCCACATGAGGTTAACTTTTCAGGGTATACATTGAAGTTTCAAATAAGGGATTGGAAATGTACAAATTCATAATGAAAAAGTTATAACCTATGACTCAATGTCGTTGAAAGTTCATGAGAAGAACTGTCCAATGCATGATCTGGAGTTGGATGCAGTGATCTTCACATTGAAAATCCGGACTCATCGCCACTGTGGGGTGAATTGTGAAATATATATAGATCATAAGAGAATCAATTATATATACTCATATATATATGGATATTAATATTCACTTATTAAGATGGTTAGATTTGATCAAGGACTATGACTATGAATCCACTACCATCCTGGGAATGAAAATAAAGTTGCAGATACACAATGTAGAAAGGATCAAGAATCCTTATAAAAAATGAGAATTTAAAAGGATTAATTCTTCTTAGACTCTTAAAATATAGACATGGGGATAATAAAGGAGTTAAAATCATCATTCCTTTCTCAAATTATTTTTAAACGAGCCTTCTAGATAATATAATGTATAATCAAAAAGATGATGAGGAAATTTAGAAGAAGGTGGAATCTATAAGAAAATAGAAATTCTTTGAGTTATAAATTGATGAAGAAGGAGTTGTAAGATTTGGGTCACAATTATGTATTCCATAAAATCCTGATTTAAATGAGTTATTGAAGGATG
Organism: Viscum album; assembly: GCA_963277665.1. Classification (NCBI taxonomy): domain Eukaryota; kingdom Viridiplantae; phylum Streptophyta; class Magnoliopsida; order Santalales; family Viscaceae; genus Viscum; species Viscum album. Next base: position 482,730,991 of record OY728162.1, read on the forward strand.
CACCAAGATTAAACATATCCTTCCACACATGGGTAAAAAGATGTATTAATATATACAACAGTTTTATTTGTGGGAATATATGAATAAAAAGATAATAGAATATATATCAAAGTGCCAGGTATGTCATCGAGTGAAGGATGGAAGGAAAAATTCCAAAGGGATGATGACATCACTACCATAACTACATGGAAATGGGAAAACATCTCCATTGAATTATATACTTTTATTCCAATTACATCAAGAGTATTTAATGTTATATGTGTCTTGGTAGATTGTCTTACAAGGACTTCCCATTTCATTGACATTTGAGAGGACTTATTGCTCGATCAAATTAAATGAATATGTATTAGAGAAGTGGTGAGTCTACATGGAACACCAAAATTGATTGTATCTGATTGAGATCCATGATTTACCTAAGCTTTCAAGAACAGTATGCAATATGATATAAATACTGAATTGAAATTTTGGATGGATTATCACACCCAAACTGATGGCCAATCTGATTAAACTATCTATATATGGGAAGACATGTTGATAGAATGCTCAATGAGATTCAAAGGAGGATGGGATTTGCCTCTTCCTCTAGCTATGTTATTGTATAATAATAATTCACACATAACCATTAAAATATATTAATATTAATCCCATTATGGAAATAGAATCAGAACTCCTATATTCTAGGATGAAGTTGGAGAACGTGGGATTCTAGGACCTGGATTTTTTTTACGAAATGATAGAAAGGGTCAAGACCATTCAGAAGAACATCAGGGCTACTCAGAGTTGATAGAAGATTTATTATAACAATCATAGAATAGGAATATATTTTCAGGTTGGGAAAAAATACTTCCTATGTATATCTCTATAAAATAGAGTCATGAGATTTGGGAAGAATGGAAAGCTAATTCCCTGGTACATCAGCCCCTTTGAAGTTCTAGATGGAATCATAAATTTGGCCTATTGGCTATCACTCCCACAAACCCTTTCTTAAGTATATGGAGAATTCCATGTAACCCTCTTGAGTAAGTACACACCAATCCCCTCACATGTACTGAATTTATAGGTGGTATAGCTGTAAAATTATTGCTCTTTTGAGGAATATCCATATAAGACAAAAATTGTATATATAAATTTCTAGACAGTAAGACAACTCATCAGTCCAAAGTACTATGGAAACCAAATAATTATGAGGATACAACATGGGAACCAGAGGAATCCATGAAGTAGAAGTAATTTCTCCTTTTTCACCTTCTAAATATATAATTGTGTCAAATTTAGTAATATAATATTATATATTCCACAAAAACCACATGATAAAAAAATAAATGTTATTATATTAATTTAAAAATTACATTTAGATAATAAAAATGAATATAATAATTTAAATTATTTAAATGGGACAAAAAATTGAAACTAAGATAAATATAATAATAAAAATATTTTCATTTTCTTGATCCCCAAGAATACTTGCACCTGCAAACAACACTATAGAAATGAAGCAGATGATTAGTAATGAAATGTAAATTGTGAAAATAAAAATTTATATAAAATTGAAAAAAAATGGAAGTTAATGAATAATTAATTAAATATGATTTATTTATAGAAAATAGTGATCACATATGACCATTACAAATCTCGCCACAATAATAGTAACATGACTATTAGAATAGTAATATGATTTTTATAAATATTAATATAACCATTGTAATAGTATCCTAACTTAAGTAAGTGTAAATTAATATTTAGGTATCTTATAAATTGAAAATATGATATATTTATACCATGGTATAAGTAAATAAATATTTTAAAAATGATAAATTAAGTGTTCATATATTTTTAAAATAAAAAAGTTTTAATTACACTTTTATAATAAATATAATGATTTAAAAAATATTTTCATAAATTTTTTTTATTAATTAATATTATGTTTTATTATAATGATAAGATAATTTTATGAGACCATAAATACATTTTCAAAGGGTATGAAAATTGATCATAATATTAAAATTGATAATAATTCAATAAATGAGGAATTTATTTAAAAATTAAATTTCTCATAATTAGAAAATTATTTTCATAAAATATACTTCCTTTTTAGAATCAATACTATGAAAAACTATTAGGGTATTTTTTTTGATATTTTCTAAAATAGTTTAATTTTTATGAATAGTGAAGTTAAAATACGTTATTTAACATTACAAGATAAATGAATGAATTTTTGAAACATGGATTATGTAAGAACCAATTATTTCATAATCAAATGAATTGTTTACTTTATATAGTCATAATAATCAAAATATTGATATTATTGAGTGAAAATTAAAAACTAAGGAATATAATATTTAAAAAAACTCTCTCCTCCCCTTATAAATACCACCCCTCACCACCCCTTATTATAATAACTTATAATCCTTGGAGCTTGAAACAATTATTCCCATTTCCCATTCCTAACCTATCCCTCAAATCCTAGTGTTACTATCCCCATCCAAATACCATTTCAAGGAGATTTAAGTAGTATTTAAACTAGAAGACATTTAAAAGGTAATATTCTCAATTCACCACTTTTAAATTTATTTCTTTTTCTACCTTCTCCTCACTTCACTCATAAAAAATTACATCATTTATATAGTATCATAGATATAATGTAATTCAACTGTGTTAATATAATATCCATATTCTACCCTCCATTCATGATATTCTAAAATGAAAATGTTATTTACCATATGGTTAATTCACTTCCTCCACGAACAACACAATTCATTTTTCTCCACGACCTTCAAGGATGGTCAAAAAAATATTATTAGGGTTAAATAAGTTGATAATAAGTATCATATAACTTATTTCAAATTTTGGAATGTTTTAATGATAATTTAATTAAAAATAAATATAGTTCATGATGCTCGGTAAATCCGCCTAAATGAACTAACTGAATAACGTTAAAACAAATAACAAAAACTAATCATCCCTATTTTAGAACACAAAATTATATTTAAACCCATTTCAATTTATATAATAATATCATTACCATTTCATATAGCTTCTATATTTATAGTCTCATTTGAAAAGAACATCCACAATTATCCACAAGTGATCCGACCTTGAAACTTTGAAACGAACGCCCCTGGAACAACGAAATTAAATTTTATATCTCACTGACATTGTTATAAATAATACTAATAAAAATATATTAAATTAATTATAAGTGGAAATTATTAATAATTAATTAATTAATTAATCTAATTAGATTATATATTATGCTAAGTTAATGTGTAGAACGATTCTAAAACATAATATAAAGGATCACTCTGAATTACACAATTTTATTTGGGGATATGATTTCCCTCTATTAACTCACTTTATCAGCATAATATTATTATTTACTTATTCTATATTCTATATGTATATCCAAAAAATATATAACTACCTTAATTATTCATTCCTTTATGGGGAAATACATATTTTAAAAGCATCTATTCTTAATTTCTCTCGATATTCAAACCTGATTAAATGGAATTTTTATGTTTTTTAACCCTTTTCAAGTAACACCCCTTAAATGGTTTTAAACAGACCATTTTCTTAAAAAAATCAATCATTTTATCATGGAAACCCATTTCATTACATTTCATGTTTTATGGAAGTAATTATTCCTTTACCCATTTTAAAGACATGTCACCCTTTTTCCTAAAGCATCGCTTAAAAGTTACTTTTTGAATTGGATTTCAATAATATTTTTCAATCCCTTACTTAACATGGACATCATTTTTCATGTTATATGGTTATTAACACCCCATAGTTCTTGAATCCATTATTTCATGGGAACCATTATTTTATGCCATATGGTTATGCTATGTGACATGGTTATGCAACCCATTTCTTTCTATGGGTAATTTTTTTTTTCTATGCATCTTCATTGATTTAATTTTATAGCACACATAAACATGTATATTTTATGATTAGTGAAATCCTATAAAGCATAAATTATTTGGTTAATGTTTTTGTATCATGAGACTTTATGTATGGGCATAGGATTTAAATCTAATCTATGATGGGACTTTTTCCACAATTTTATGTTTCCTCGATGGTTAAAATTAACCTATGTTTTTATTATGTTATATTTACCAACCAATTTATCATGATTCTATGATCTTATGATTCCCAAAACATTATTTTATTCTTCTATATGATTATTTGTGATCCTTTCTTTTTTATGATTTTATATTATGACTTTTTATTGATATGTTATGCTTCCCCGTAATATTTATTACTTTAATGGGATTTATTGATCACCACTTTATTTAATACATTCCTGAGGTTGTCCTTTTTAGTTTTAGGTGCTCAAAGGGATATAAGATCTTGTTATGGAGATTAAAATAATGAATTTCTGTTTTTGTTTCATTTTTTTATTTTATGTACCTTATCTTCTCAATACACTATGACTCACAATCCTTTGGTTGTATTTAATGGATATTTTTGTTAAATCAAGTAATAATATGTGTAAAATCCTTGGGTATCTATATTATTATTGTTGTGGTTATTATTTATATCTATAATTTTAAATAATGTTTCTCTATTCCTACAAAAGGATTAAAACATGATTAGAAAATTTTCCCTAAAATATATGAACCATACTAAAGATACTATATTCATTAATAAATTGAAAATTAAAATATAATCACATAAAAAATACTAAACATCATTGATTATTTCTCACCATGGATGATGTACATCAGTTAAAATTTCATTAATCAATAGGATATAATTGATTGAAAAAATAACCCTCTGATTAGTCACTGAAAGTGGCTAATATTCATTGTTAAGTTCTTAATATTAATGTGTTTAAAAGTTTATAAACATCAATTTTAGTCCAATTTAGAAATTGAACTTCATTTCCCATCATTATGCAATTCATGCTTAAAATGTCAATTTGGGCCCACTCAATACTTTGCTTGTGGAAATTACAATATTCATCATTTTAATTTGAAATTTTGGCATATTATTTATCACTTTGTTTGGAACATTTTATCTTTTAGGTCCGATGGATGAATCTCAAAGGAAGATGGAGAATTTTGCGCCTGAAGGCAGAAACATGCTGGAAAAAGCATAATGGGCCTAAGGCCCATAAAACAAATGTGGGGCCCAGAAACCAAGCCCAATGAAGCTCAAATTTATACAGTAGAAAGATAAAAATATGAGGATCATTTTATTCAACTGTGTCCGGAGCTAATTCCGATGTTTTCATGATGATAAAGGGATCTGAAGTTTAGATTTAAATGGAGGACTCGTCATTAATGCACAGAACTACGTCCCACCATTTCGACTATAACTTCCAAACGGATGAGCGAAATTTCCTGAAATTTTTACAGCTCATAGAGGACAGATGGATGAAGATATTTCTCTTCAACAGCCCATCCGTATTCGGCCGTCTTCAATTCATAATTCATACGTCAATATGGTGGACGAATCTGGACAGTTTTCCGGGTCAAATTCGAAACATCAATTTACTTTTGATTATTCACCCTCCATTTGACTCTATTAATTGTTGGGAGGTGAATTAATTGTTGGGGTATGTACCTAAGGCTCATAATATGCCTATATAAGGAGCTATTGGTGAAGGGAATGAGGGTGGAAAATTTTCTTATCATCTTGGATGCTTTGTTTTCATTGTAATGTTTTGCTGTCCATTTGATGTTGTAATCGTTCTTCATTCTCATGTAAGTTATTTGAATCACATTAGTTCTCTATAAAAGTTCTTCATTTCATCTTTTTATTTTTTTTTTCTTCTTATCAATTTGATACCGTTGCTTTAAGGTGTGAATTTATTCACACCAGCACTTGTGAATTTATTCACACAACGGTGGAGTGATCGTTTCATTGTTTTATTTTTCTTCTCCAATTCTGCTTCTTTAAGTCGACTTCCCGCTTCCATTTATTTAATAGCATAAATGGAGGGCTAAACCTTTATGGGTTGGTCCTAGGTAGTTTCATGGGGAAGATTGGATGTTATTTTATGATCTAAAATTCTTTAATCATTTCATTAATTTAAGATTTCCATTTGATGATTAATTTCTTCTTCATCTTCGCCAACTTTAACAATAACACATTTCGAGTGCTAGTACGATCCAATTCCTTGGAGTGATCATTAAATTGATCCTCTAAGTGCATTGGTGATTAGCCTTGGAATTGTGAGGGATTAAATTGGTGAATGATGTTGAGAAATTATATAATTTTGTGGACACGTCTTGAATTAGTGAAACGAACGTTATAAGATAATAAATACATCCAATCTAACCCTAGTAACAACTTAGGATCAACTCATCTCCATTAATTGTTTTAGACTAAGTAAGTGTATGTTTTAATTTATTTTCTTTAAATTAATTCAGTAGTTATTCAAATAAAATCAATCCAAATAGTTGGCCACTCCATAGCCAAATCCTTCCAAAATCAGAGTGTCTCTCGGTTTCTTCTTCGGTCCCTGTGGACTCGACCCCTACTTGTACTACAATGACCGCATACCTGTAGGGTAAATTTGGGCGCAACCAAATTTTGGCGCCGTTGCCGGGGACCCAAGTATGTTTTCCTAGACACCCACCTTCTATTCTCACCTAACTTCTCTTTTCTCACCTATATTTCTCTTTTCTTTTCCCCTTTCTATTTTCGTGTGCCCAAAAAAATCCAAATCCAAATTTCATTCAACTCCAATGGAGTATCATCAACAATATCCCTTCACAAACTCATGATGGAATCAGTTTGAAAATCCAAATTGGGAATCACCAACCTTTGTTAATCAACCTTTGAATGAATACCACATACCTGATAACATGAATGAAATTTGTAATGATGAAGGTTTAAAAGATCAATTTCCATACCTATCAAGAATGATTGAAAAGATGAATAATGAGGAAGTCCATGATGTAGAAACATCTATCAATACTAATCCTGAAACAATTCTTCAAAAATTGTGTGAACAAATGGAAAAAATGAATTCAGAGGTATCAAGTTTTAGACAAGAACTACAAAGCATTGAGACTTATGAAGAACCCATTCCCACTCAGGATGTCCTTTCCACTTCACTTATAAAAGAATCTTGTTTCCCACATAACTCATGTGAATTTAGTAAACAACCCACTTTAAAATCTTGGAATAAAGAGTTGGATAATGAAGATATTTGGTCAGGTAATGTTGAAATTCAAGATAAAGAACATGAAGGAATTTTTAATGAGTCTTTAAATCAGGATGAAATTGATTTCATGAATTCACAAGAGGGAAATTTTTCTTCAGATATTGAATGTTCAGAATATTTCTACAATGATGATTTTTCAGAAACACCAATCACTGAACCATTAGGAGAAATCACAAACATCAAACCTATACCCATTTATGAAACTCATCTAGAAAATTTTGGGGTTGAATCTTCAATTCAAAGGGAACTAATTGTGTTGGGAAATTTTGAAAATGAAATTGATATTGATTCTAATTCCTTATCTATTTTTGAATGTCCTATCCAACCTGAACTTAAAATCAATGTCCTTACTTCCCCACTCAGGCATCCCATCATAGGGTACAAACAAGACCTCTCAGTTATCATTCATCCATCTCATGAAACCAATAATGTAGGAATGAACCTTGAAATCTTAGAAAATACTTTAGATAAAACACGATCAACCATTTTAGATATTCCTTGGATTTTACCAATCATTGTAGAAAATAGGATTTCACATGAATCAAATTATAAAAAAAATCAATCTGAATAAAGTTGAAGTGGACAAAAATGGGGTCCTAAAAATGATGAAAGTTGGAATTGGATAAGTTGGGGGGTACAAGTCGAGCCAACGACGTTAAACAAAAGCGCTGCATTGGAGGCAACCCATGGTTTCCTTGTTTCCAGTCATTTTGAATTATTTTATTTTTCATATAATAAATTACCATAAGCTGTTGACCTGTTCTTCTTTTATGAGTAAGGATGGGTATGAAAGGGGAGCGCCATATTCATCTGTGTCACGTGGTGTGATCTCTGAGTAATACCTTACCCAGAAAATATAAAGAAGACAATGTATCATCAGTTTATTTTGTTTTGTTTTATTTTTATGTTTTTATAGGTTTAAAAAAAATAAAAGGACATGTCGTAAACCATAATGAAAATCCATTCACCATCATCCAAGCCGCTGAGACTCAAATCCAGGATTGAAGGGAGACTATGGCATGCGCTATCATCATCAACCACCAGGTGACTTCATTCCATGATTTTCATTTTAAATTTCTTCATTGAACTCCTCTCCTACCCCCTTCTAACTTTTCTTTTCTTTAAACACTGGGGACAGTGTTATTCTAAGTTGGGGGGGGATAAAAAATGATTTTTTTTTGAATAAAAACATGCATGAAAAGAAAAATTCCATTAACCTTCAACATGATAACACACATTGCAAAATATAAAATTGGATATCAAATAAATTTTGCATGCCTTGATTCTGATTTTAATGCAAGTTCAAGTTCATGAGAATAGTTTTTGGAAAGTGCAGTTGTCTGATGTGATTTTTCAAAGTTTACATTTTCATCCTCTTAATAAAAATTCCACAATACACGTCTACTGGATCGTGGGTGTAAATTTGAGTTCTTGGGTCCCTTTTATTATAGCATAGGGTTCTGGGGTCACTTTTAGTTTAATTTGAGTATCCAAAAAAAACAAAAAAAATAATAATAATGACCACATAGAGCAATGTTTTGTCCAAATGCGTGGCGTCCGGCACTTGGGGATCGTGACTCCATAGTTGTCTTGCCCAGAGTTAGGCTTTATATCTCTATTGTAGAGAATGAAATTGACAAAATGCGTGGTGTCCGGCACTTGGGGATCGTGACTCCATAGTTGTCTTGCCCAGAGTTAGTCTTTTCATATCTATTGTGGTTTAAAAAAATTAAAAAAAATATCAAAAAAAAATGGATACTCATCTTAAGGTTTAATGTGATTCCCATCTAGCGCTTCCATTTTTTCCCCTTAAACAATAAAATGGGCCCCATATCTTTTATTACGCACAACACTTTATCATGCTTAATTGGAATTGGATGAAATGTGGCGATGAATTCGAACAAAGGAATGGGCTTGGGCTTGGGATATGCTTATGGACCTAGCTTGTTTTAAATTATTTTGATGGGTTCCATAATTTTTTTTGATATGAGGTCTTTTGAGTGAGTAATGTGTATTTAAATGTTTTTGGAAAAGGGGATTTTGATTTCATATTTGTAATTTATTTTGCTCGGGACTAGCAAAACTCAAGTTGGGGGGTGTGATTAGTCACTGAAAGTGGCTAATATTCATTGTTAAGTTCTTAATATTAATTTGTTTAAAAGTTTATAAACATCAATTTTAGTCAAATTTAGAAATTGAACTTCATTTCCCATCATTGTGCAATTCATGCTTAAAATGTCAATTTGGGCCCAATCAATAATTTGCTTGTGGAAATTACAATATTCATCATTTTAATTTGAACTTTTGGGATATGATTTATCACTTTGTTTGGAACATTTTATCTTTTAGGTACGATGGATGAATCTCAAAGGAAGATGAATAATTTTGCGCCTGAAGGCAGAAACATGCTGGAAAAAGCATAATGGGCCTAAGGCCCATCAAACAAATGTGGGGCCCAGAAACCAAGCCCAATGAAGCTCAAATTTATACAGTAGAAAGATAAAAATATGAGGATCATTTTATTCAACTGTGGCCGGATCTAATTCCGATGTTTTCATGATGATAAAGGGATCTGAAGTTGAGATTTAAATGGAGGACTCGTCATTAATGCACAGAAATCCGTCCCACCATTTCGACTATAAATTCCAAACGGCTGAGCGAACTTTCCTGAAATTTTTACAGCTCATAGAGGACAGATGGATGAAGATATATCTCTTCTACAGCCCCTCCGGATTCGGCCGGATTCAATTTCGAATTCACACGTCAATATGGTGGACGAATCTGGACAGTTTTCCGGGTCAAATTCGAAACATCAATTTCCTTTTGATTATTCACCCTCCATTTGACTCTAATAATTGTTGGGAGTTGAATTAATTGTTGGGGGATGTACCTAAGGCTCCTAATATTCCTATATAAGGAGCTATTGGTGAAGGGAATGAGGGTGGAAAATTTTCTTATCATCTTGGATGCTTTGTTTTCATTGTAATGTTTTGCTGTCCATTTGATGTTGTAATCGTTCTTCATTCTCATGTAAGTTATTTGAATCACATTAGTTCTCAATAAAAGTTCTTCATTTCATCTTTTTCTTTTTTTTTCTTCTTATCACTTTTATACCGTTGCTTTAAGGTGTGAATTTATTCACACCAGCACTTGTGAATTTATTCACACAACGGTGGAGTGATCCTTTCATTGTTTTATTTTTCTTCTCCAATTCTGCTTCTTTAAGTCGACTTCCCGCTTCCATTTATTTAATAGCATAAATGGAGGGCTAAACCCTTATGGGTTGGTCCTAGGGAGTTTCATGGGGAAGATTGGATGTTATTTTATGATCTAAAATTCTTTAATCATTTCATTAATTTAAGATTTCCATTTGATGATTAATTTCTTCTTCATCTTCGCCAACTTTAACAATAACACATTTCGAGTGCTAGTACGATCCAATTCCTTGGAGTGATCATTAAATTGATCCTCTAAGTGCATTGGTGATTAGCCTTGTAATTGTGAGGGATTAAATTGGTGAATGATGTTGAGGAATTATATAATTTTGTGGACACGTCTTGAATTAGTGAAACGAACGTTATAAGATAATAAATACATCCAATCTAACCCTAGTAACAACTTAGGATCAACTCATCTCCATTAATTGTTTTAGACTAATTAAGTGTATGTTTTAATTTATTTTCTTTAAATTAATTCAGTAGTTATTCAAATAAAATCAATCCAAATAGTTGGCCACTCCATAGCCAAATCCTTCCAAAATCAGAGTGTCTCTCGGTTTCTTCTTCGGTCCCTGTGGACTCGACCCCTACTTGTACTACAACGACCGCATACCTGTAGGGTAAATTTGGGCGCAACCAAATTTTGGCGCCGTTTCCGGGGACCCAAGTAAGTTTTCCTAGACACCCACCTTCTATTCTCACCTAACTTCTCTTTTCTCACCTATATTTCTCTTTTCTTTTCCCCTTTCTATTTTCGTGTGCCCAAAAAAATCCAAATCCAAATTTCATTCAACTCCAATGGAGTATCATCAACAATATCCCTTCACAAACTCATGATGGAATCAGTTTGAAAATCCACATCGGGAATCACCAACCTTTGTTAATCAACCTTTGAATGAATACCACATACCTGATAACATGAATGAAATTTGTAACGCTGAAGGTTTAAAAGATCAATTTCCATACCTATCAAGAATGATTGAAAAGATGAATAATGAGGAAGTCCATGATGTCGAAACATCTATCAATACTAATCCTGAAACAATTCTTCAAAAATTGTGTGAACAAATGGAAAAAATGAATTCAGAGGTATCAAGTTTTAGACAAGAACTAAAAAGCATTGAGACTTATGAAGAACCCATTCCCACTCAGGATGTCCTTTCCACTTCACTTATAGAAGAATCTTTTTTCCCACATAACTCATGTGAATTTAGTAAACAACCCACTTTAAAATCTTGGAATAAAGAGTTGGATAATGAAGAGATTTGGTCAGGTAATGTTGAAATTCAAGATAAAGAACATGAATGAATTTTTAATGAGTCTTTAAATCAGGATGAAATTGATTTCATGAATTCACAAGAGGGAAATTTTTCTTCAGATATTGAATGTTCGGAATATTTCTACAATGATGATTTTTCAGAAACACCAATCACTGAACCATTAGGAGAAATCACAAACATCAAACCCATACCCATTTATGAAACTCATCTAGAAAATTTTGGGGTTGAATCTTCAATTCAAAGGGAACCAATTGTGTTGGGAAATTTTTAAAATGAAATTGATATTGATTCTAATTCCTTATCTATTTTTGACTGTCCTATCCAACCTGAACTTAAAATCAATATCCTTACTTCCCCACTCAGGCATCCCATCATAGGGTACAAACAAGACCTCTCAGTTATCATTCATCCATCTCATGAAACCAATAATGTAGGAATGAACCTTGAAATCTTAGAAAATACTCCAGATAAAACACGATCAGCCATTTTAGATATTCCTTGGATTTTACCAATCATTGTAGAAAATAGGATTTCACATGAATCAAATTATAAAAAAATCAATCTGAATAAAGTTGAAGTGGACAAAAATGTGGTCCTAAAAATGATGAAAGTTGGAATTGGATAAGTTGGGGGGTACAAGTCGAGCCAACGACGTTAAACAAAAGCGCTGCATTAGAGGCAACCCATGGTTTCCTTTTTTCCAGTCATTTTGAATTATTTTATTTTTCATATAATAAATTACCATAAGCTGTTGACCTGTTCTTCTTTTATGAGTAAGGATGGGTATGAAAGGGGAGCGCCATATTCATCCGTGTCACGTGGTGTGATCTCTGAGTAATACCTTACCCAGAAAATATAAAGAAGACAATGTATCATCAGTTTATTTTGTTTTGTTTTATTTTTATGTTTTTATAGGTTTAAAAAAATAAAAGGACATGTCGTAAACCATAAGGAAAATCCATTCACCATCATCCAAGCCACTGAGACTCAAATCCAGGATTGAAGGGAGACTATGGAATGCGCTATCATCATCAACCACCAGGTGACTTCATTCCATGATTTTAATTTTAAATTTATTCATTGAACTCCTCTCCTACCCCCTTCTAACTTTTCTTTTCTTTAAACACTAGGGACAGTGTTATTCTAAGTTGGGGGGGGATAAAAAATGATTTTTTTTTGAATAAAAACATGCATGAAAAGAAAAATTCCATTAACCTTGAACATGATAACACACGTTGCAAAATATAAAATTGGATATCAAATAAATTTTTCATTCCTTGATTCTGATTTTAATGCAAGTTTAAGTTCATGAGAATAGTTTTTGGAAAGTGCAGTTGTCTGATGTGATTTTTCAAAGTTTACATTTTCATCCTCTTAATAAAAATGTCACAATACACGTCTACTGGATCGTGGGTGTAAATTTGAGTTCTTGGGTCCCTTTTATTATAGCATAGGGTTCTGGGGTCACTTTTAGTTTAATTTGAGTATCCAAAAAAAACAAAAAAATAATAATAATAATGACCACATAGAGAAATGTTTTGTCCAAATGCGTGGCATCTGGCACTTGGGGATCGTGACTCCATAGTTGTCTTGCCCAGAGTTAGGCTTTATATCTCTATTGTAGAGCATGAAATTGACAAAATGCGTGGCGTCCGGCACTTGGGGATCGTGACTCCATAGTTGTCTTGCCCAGAGTTAGTCTTTTCATATCTATTGTGGTTAAAAAAAAAATCAAAAAAAAATCAAAAAAAAATGGATACTCATCTTAAGGTTTAATGTGATTCCCACCTAGCGCTTCCATTTTTTCCCCTTGAACAATAAAATGGGCCCCATATCTTTTATGACACACAACACTTTATCATGCTTAATTGGAATTGGATGAAATGTGGCGATGAATTCGAACAAAGGAATGGGCTTGGGCTTGGGATATTCTTATGGACCTAGCTTGTTTTAAATGATTTTGATGGGTTCCATAATTTTTTTTGATATGAGGTCTTTTGAGTGAGTAATGTGTATTTAAATGATTTTGGAAAAGGGGATTTTGATTTCATATTTGTAATTTATTTTGCTCGGGACTAGCAAAACTCAAGTTGGGGGGTGTGATTAGTCACTGAAAGTGGCTAATATTCATTGTTAAGTTCTTAATATTAATGTGTTTAAAAGTTTATAAACATCAATTTTAGTCCAATTTAGAAATTGAACTTCATTTCCCATCATTGTGCAATTCATGCTTAAAATGTCAATTTGGGCCCAATCAATAATTTGCTTGTGGAAATTACAATATTCATCATTTTAATTTGAACTTTTGGGATATGATTTATCACTTTGTTTGTAACATTTTATCTTTTAGGTCCGATGGATGAATCTCAAAGGAAGATGGAGAATTTTGCGCCTGAAGGCAGAAACATGCTGGAAAAAGCATAATGGGCCTAAGGCCCATCAAACAAATGTGGGTCCCAGAAACCAAGCCCAATGAAGCTCAAATTTATACAGTAGAAAGATAAAAATATGAGGATCATTTTATTCAACTGTGGCCGGAGCTAATTCCGATGTTTTCATGATGATAAAGGGATCTGAAGTTGAGATTTAAATGGAGGACTCGTCATTAATGCACAGAAATCCGTCCCACCATTTCGACTATAACTTCCAAACGGCTGATCAAACTTTCCGGAAATTTTTACAGCTCATATAGGACAGATGGATGAAGATATTTCTCTTATACAGCCCCTCCATATTCGGCCGGCTACAATTTCGAATTCACACGTCAATATGGTGGACGAATCTGGACAGTTTTCCGGGTCAAATTTGAAACATCAATTTCCTTTTGATTATTCACCCTCCATTTGACTCTATTAATTGTTGGGAGGTGAATTAATTGTTGGGGGATGTACCTAAGGCTCCTAATATGCCTATATAAGGAGCTATTGGTGAAGGGAATGAGGGTGGAAAATTTTCTTATCATCTTGGATGCTTTGTTTTCATTGTAATGTTTTGCTATCCATTTGATGTTGTAATCGTTCTTCATTCTCATGTAAGTTATTTGAATCACATTAGTTCTCAATAAAAGTTCTTCATTTCATCTTTTTATTTTTTTTTCTTCTTATCACTTTGATACCGTTGCTTTAAGGTGTGAATTTATTCACACCAGCACTTGTGAATTTATTCACACAACGGTGGAGTGATCGTTTCATTGTTTTATTTTTCTTCTCCAATTCTGCTTCTTTAAGTTGACTTCCCGCTTCCATTTATTTAATAGCATAAATGGAGGGCTAAACCCTTATGGGTTGGTCCTAGGGAGTTTCATGGGGAAGATTGGATGTTATTTTATGATCTAAAATTAAATAATCATTTCATTCATTTAAGATTTCCATTTGATGATTAATTTCTTCTTCATCTTCGCCAACTTTAACAATAACACATTTCGAGTGCTAGTACGATCCAATTCCTTGGAGTGATCATTAAATTGATCTTCTAAGTGCATTGGTGATTAGCCTTGGAATTATGAGGGATTAAATTGGTGAATGATGTTGAGGAATTATATCATTTTGTGGACACGTCTTGAATTAGTGAAACGAACGTTATAAGATAATAAATACATCCAATCTAACCCTAGTAACAACTTAGGATCAACTCATCTCCATTAATTATTTTAGACTAAGTAAGTGTATGTTTTAATTTATTTTCTTTAAATTAATTCAGTAGTTATTCAAATAAAATCAATCCAAATAGTTGGCCACTCCATATCCAAATCCTTCCAAAATCAGAGTGTCTCTCGGTTTCTTCTTCGGTCCATGTGGACTCGACCCCTACTTGTACTACAACGACCGCATACCTGTAGGGTAAATTTGGGCGCAACCACCCTCCATGACTAGGAAATATCCTCGATCATCTTTAGGAATTAGGATCACTAATAGATCGATAAAAACTATAATGAGGAAGAGTGACATAAAAGTAAAAATAATTATGAAAAAACTATAACATAAAAAAAATATGTCATGTGAAGTGAGAATGAAATGGATGAATGATTTAGATAGTCTATATATAAGAATGAAATATTGTTGTTATAAATAGGGTCATTGAAAATATTGTTTATGAAAATATGGTCATTGAGGAAATGGCCATTGGTCATATATCTAATAGTTATACTATATACATTTATTTTTGTGTTGTAAATTTGAAATAAAATAACTAACAATGAAATAAAAATATGATACTAAAATATTATATATATATATATATATATTTATGTTTTAATTATAAATGTTGATTTTTTTATTATAATTAAAATAATATATTATATATATACAAATTTAAAATAAATATTTTTATCTTAATGCCATAGAAAAATTAAATTTTAGAATGTAAATAATTAATTTCAATGGTATTTGTTAAATCATATTGAGTATAAAAATAATAATTCTTTTTTGTAAATTATTTTATATTTTATCCCGATAGATTGAGTTGAACACTTCTAAAAATTTATTACATATGAAATAACATATTATCATATATTACATTATGAATTAATATGAAATAATATTAAGAACACTTAATGTTTTTAAAAAATATTTTTCAATAAAAGGAGTTTTTCTTTATACATTATATTTTCCATTAAAATAAATAAAATATAAATTTTATTATCTAAATTAGATAAATATAACTTCATTTTTGGGTTTATACAATCAAATATAGGTTATCCTGAATTTGCAAAAAAATTATTAAAAAGATTGATTTTATATGAAGAATTAAAATATATTTTTTCAAATTTCATCAATTTTATGAAATTATTAGTATATATGTAAGAATTATAAATTTACAAAACACTTTTATAATGAAAAATATATATTATATAATTTAATTTATATTTTAAAAATAATAATTTATAAACCCTTATTTTATATTTTAGAATTCAATTTATATTTTTCAAGAAATTGTTTCTAATACATTATAAATTAAGTATTATAAAATTAGGTGTTGTTACCAATAAATATTGAATCAAATAAAAATAATTTCAAATTTATAATCATTAGGTCCAAATTATATAATAAGGCCTATTTTATTTTTATTCGTAATGGATAAATTACCTAGGTAAAAATAAGTTACCTTGGTGAAAACAAAAATGGTAAAAATAAGTAACTTAAGTGGTAAAGTGACATGCATGTTAAAAATGTATTAATTGAGTGTATTATGTGTCTCTAGACTTTATATATTACCATATTTTCTCAACTTTGTATTATTTTTACTGGAGAGTGACTTTCCATTATTGAAAAGTATTGGGAATTTACAAAAATGTAACTCCTTTTAACATATAAAAGGGTATCTTCTCTCCTCACTTCCCCTCACACAAAAACCCCATTAGTTCAAAACAAAATATTAAAGAAACTATCCTGAAAACTCTTTTAAATCTTAAATAGTTTCTTTTATTCTCAAAATATCATCCCATAATGTTATACTCCACTTCACAAAGAAGATAATCCAAGTAGGGAGGTATGTGTTTATAATTGTTTCTCCCTTTTTTCTTTTTCATTATATGCTTTTCTTATTTATAAATTTTATATTAACCACATAAAGATTATAAAATAAGTATATTTATAATACTAGTATTTTATTATAATTATAGTATAATCATGAACTAACTTTCCATTTTTCTCTAAGAAAAGAAAAAACAACATTTGTGGGTGTGCAGACTACAACCTCCGAAAAATGTCATGTTTTGTTTTCTTTAACCACCATACATGAATGTTATTGATTTATAATTTAATAAATAAGTATTATATTTATATAATATTTCATATTCAAAATTATAAAACATATTATACATTTCTCTCATTCAATAGAAAATAGAATCATCAAACATGGATACTTATGGACTATCGCCTTAAAAGTATGATTGATTTCTGTTTTTCTTATCATCACCACCTTTTATAGATATCCATGAGAATGGGTTTAATAGATTAATTTGATTTTTTTGATATCATTAAGATTCTGGTATGACAAATTGTAAAACCTATTAATGATATTATCATCAAATGGTTATCGTTAATTCAATCACTTAAAATAGGTGTACTAAGAGAAAATATTTAATTCACATTATGAAATATTTTTATACACATTCTTATTCTTTTAAATGATTAATAATTATAATATTTCACATTAATAAACACTAAATTATATCATTATGATAATTTTATAATTCTATTTTAACTAAATCACCTCATAATCATCGATAATCTGGGTGTGTTCATATTTAGGTCGGTTTGTCCACATACTTTAACAATTTTATGAAATTATATCATGGATTAGTATGCAATATTATTTAATATTATAATATGATATAAATATGTAAATAATTAATTTTTTTCCAGAAAATATCCATCAATATTTAACTCATTAGTTAAGAAAAACCACTTTATATGATGAAAATCATCGAAAAATATTCATTGTTTATTTCATCTTCAAGGATAAAGGCTATAGTACTCATTAAATGAATTAAAACATAATAAATCATTATATTTCATCCATTATAGTAAATTTAATGAACCTATACTTATGATATTTTCAATAAGAATGAATATTGACACAACTCTTCTGAAACAAGTACAAACTGTCAAAATAATAAATACTTGATGTGGGAAAATAGGCAAAAAATAACATACATGTAGAAAATGATTAAAAATAAAAATTATAAAAAAAATTTGTATTAGTATGGTTATAATATGTTATATTTAGATTTGTTTGTTTTATATGAGGTTAGAGTTCATTCGACTGAGAAGGAATAAATATAAGGGGTTATTTGTCATAAATTTAATTTCTTGATACTTATTTCTCAATCTTCACCATGATACCTTTAATATGGTGTGAGTTTTTACTAATGAATGTATTTTACAATATTCATTGGGGTTTTAAGACCCATATCATGTAATTTATTTAAATTTAAATAAATTAAAAATATCCCCAAATTTAAATTAGTTTTACTTGAAGTGTTTCTTATAAGTGAAACTAACTTCGTCTTTTATTTTTGATCAGGAACATCCTTTTTATATATATAAATTCATTAGATTATTTTTAAAAAGTGATTATATATAACTTAATAATTTCTTCAGTTCATTTTTCTACTACTTTAAATTCCTTTAAAAATTATATTTTTAACATTTTATGTTTGGTCTGTTTTCATCAAAGTGTAAAAAGAATCTCTTTTTAACATTTTTTGTGTGAAAACATATTTCCCCCAAATTTTTCATTTTCAATAATACTTAATTTATAAGATATAATTTTTTTATAAAATAAAATAGTATTCTCCATTATTAATAAAATATTTTTATCAAAAATTTTAAATGTTCATGGTTGTTTCTTATTTTCCAAATACTTTTTCCTAATTCTACTCAAAATGGTTTTCATATAAATCCACATCCATTAAAATACATTATTCTTGATTAGGGATATAGTTATAATGTAACCATTCACTTTATTTCTTTGTATGTCCTATATAATTTCTTTCACTTTTAGAAAAATGATCAATCACTACATTTGTCTAATATATTCATCCACTATGTATGATATTAACTTTTCCCCTAATATTTTTCTTTTGTGAATTCCATATTTTGATTAATTTTATTAAAGGGTGTTCACCTAGATTCCATACATAGATTGATTTAGGGAAATTATTTACATAATCATATAACCTTTAACTATATAGTGTAAATATCATATGTCTTATTATCATGATCAAATTATTTTTACCAAGAAATTTACATGATTCCATTAGATACCCATTTATTTTCCATGGTTTTATCATGTTATGGTTATTGATGGAGTTATTAATGATTTTATTATGTGATTATATATATAACCCATTTTTATTCAATGGGTTCTTCATGATGTGTTGAATGAAACATATTTTCTTTATATGGGTTCTTTATCATGTGATAAGTTATTAGTTTAAAGTAAAACTCATAAGTACAAATAATGATTGATGGGGTCCTATATCACCCTACAATTAATTAGTTTAAAGTTTATATCTCATGAGATAAGAATTCACGAGTACATTTTATTTTCTCACAATAATGCTCACTAATGGTATTGATCAGAAAAATAATGTTCTATATATTAATATTTGTGGGAAATGTGAAAGATGTTTTATAGTTTTACTATTATTATTTTGATTGTGTTTATATCTCTAGGCTCATGTTTATTAACACTTGTTTCCACACACTTTTGATTCATGTCTTATATTAAACCAAGTAACATTCCATGATTTATGATCAATTAATTTTTGGCAATGAAATACCATATGTTTCTTGATTATACCCATGTGATAATCTTATATTCACTTATGATATTCGATTATTATCACTTATGTTTACCCTTACTGAACAACTAAGGTAACCCTTTTCTTATATTTCCATTTCCTTGGGTTACAATGATGATTACAACATATAAGAAGTATATGAGGTATTATATTGTGGGTCAATTAGATATAAATGTTCACAAGGGTTGTAAAATAAGTTTCTTATGTATCCATTCCACAAAGACACTAAATATTTTGTACATGGGATTTTGTGATTATTTTCAAGATGTAAAGTTTATCATATTGAAATATTGTATAGTAAATACATGCCTATCCTATAATGATATAGTTTGTATCAGAGTGGGGTTTAATTATTTTTTTAGACTATTTTAGTTATTTAATTGATTAGGATGATATAACCTCAGTGAAAACCTTTGATATAAGTCTAAGTATAGGTTGGTATCCTGATATATTGATAAGATTTTAAATTGGTGATTTTCCAATAAAATATATTTGTATGGATACTTATATGTATATGTGGTTGTGGAATAGATTCACCTAGGTGTAATCAATCCAAAAATGTTTATGGATCATTGAATTAATCATCACCTTAATTATTGTTCAGTGGTCCAAAAACTGCAAACATGGATATACAGTACCAAAGGATATATATTGGTTGATCAGATGACCTTTACAAACAACTATGAATGATTTAATTATAAGTTATATTTAGGGGCTCAGTTGAGAAGTATAATATAACTTGACCTAAATCAACCTAGGTTAAACAAATATCGATATAGGTTAAAATAAAAGAATTATAGTTCAACATGATAAAAAAGAACAAGTATTTTTAAGATTGAAATTTATTTTAAGATTACAAAAAAGAACCAATAAGAATTTCCTCAAGGGGGATGGAATATGTTTTACTTATGAAAGAAGGGGTCATGGAGTTCCAACAATTATAATAAAATGAATAATTTAGTTAACATGATTGATGAAATAGATATTATACTAAGGAACCATTAATAATTCAATGTATTATGTATAGGTAACTTGGTCATTATTAAATTCAATTCCATAATCTAAGGACTAACCAAGATGAAGAGAATCACCAACTTCTATGACTAAGAGGACAATGAAATTCCCATTCAAGAACTACACCTGAAGTGGATCTTGATATTCTAGGTACACATATCCTCTAATTAAAAATTTTAGATGTATTTCTAGAATTTTATTCTAGGAAGTCTTGTATATATAAGAGGTCTTATATGATCATTAAATCACTTTCATGCTGATTTTATTATCAAATATATCTTCTAGTGGTATAATTTTTTTATTCCAAGTCAAATATTATATGAATGTGTCTTGTATAAATCTTATTATCCTTACTTTAGATAAATTTAACATGATTTTAGTGATGAATTGGTCCTATACACATAGAGGAAAAATTATATATCCTAAGGAAAACACATTTCATATTAACCTGTGATATTATATCAATGAAATGATAATAATAAACACTCATACTAATATAAAACATCTCTATTGACACAAGTTTTTCATATACTACAGCTATAAGCCCCAACTATAGGCATGGTTTTTGGAAAACTATGGTTTTATGTCATTATTCATTGGATATATCCATGGTTTTTTAAAAAAAGTGGTTATCGGTGGGGTCTATATCAAAGGTTCTCTTAAAATATAGCTATAGATTTCTAGGGAAAAATTCCTCAGGGGAAGTTAGCCGGAAAATCTATAGCCACATTTTTGGATAAACTGTGTCTATAGGGTACCCATGTATTGGCTATAACCACAATTTTATAAAAAAAATTTCTATATAAAATACTTATACCCACAGTTTCAATGAACCATGGATATAGGGTCCCCAAGAACTAGTTATGGTCATGGTTTAATGAAACTGTGGCTATAAACCATACCTATAGTCATAGATTCAATAAAATTATGGAAATAGATTACCAATTTATTGGTTATATCCACATTTTCAACGAACTATGTCTATAGGATCTGCATTTAAGAGTGGGAAAAATATTCTCATTGGAAGGGGATGGAAATAATATTGTCATGGTTTTACTCATATAGCCATGATTTTTAAAAATATATATATATTATAATATAAATCTGTGTGTGTGTGTGTGTGTTTATATCATAGTGGATAAGTTCCTATATTCAAGTAGAGGAGGTGCAGGGTTCGAATCCTGAAAGTGTCATTTTAATTCACATATTTATAGCCATGGTTTCAATAACCATGGTTATAAATTCTATTACCATGTTGGAAAACTATGTAAATATCCCTTCCAATAGTTGTTATATCCCTTTACACTGTGGAAAACAAAGAGATATATATACAAGGATTAATAAACCATCGATATTACTTATATTTCAATGGTGAAGATCTGTAGAAATAGACCTAGTAACCATGGATATAGCCTTTATCATGGTGGAGGTCCATTACCATGGTTTTTAAAAACATGGCTATAACATTTGCTGTTAGGGTGGAAAACTTTGGTAATAGACCTTGCAACCATGGATATATCTTTGAGCTATTGTGGTGCCAATAGGATTCACAATCTGTGGGAACCCACGCTATAAGCTATATACAAGGTTATGTGTCTATAGAGACAATATTTTAACATAGATATAGGCAGAATTTCTAGTTTTTCTACAAGAAAAAAAAATTAATCTTGGTCTTGTTACCAAATTATTTAAGAATCCTATCCAAAATAATTGGATATAAAAAAATATTAGGGATAATCATATTCTATGGAAAGAGATATGTTTTGTAAGTTTTTATGGTTGGTATCTCTCTAGATATCACATCCTCACTCATCTCTATAATTTAGATTCCCTTGTCTATTTTTATTGTTATGTGATAATTAAAATTTAAGGATACAATTTATTTATGGAGGAATGTAACACCCCATTTTTAGGGCCATTATTACTATTATTATTATTATTATTTAAGTTTATAATTTTACGTTACAATTCTCTATTCTTTCAAAATGATTGAAACATGATTATAAAATGTGTCATGTAAGATATAAACCAAAAAATAACACTTTATTCATTCATAAGTGGGACATTACAACAAAACAATATAAATTACTTCACATCGTGTATTATTACTCACCATGGATAAAGTACATTCATTAAAATTTTGTAAATCAATATAATAAATTAGATAGAAAAAACTGTTTATGACTAGGAAATCTCCTGGATCATCTTCAACCTTGAGTATCACCAATTGTCAAACAAAACCTATAATGAGGAAAAAACCATTAATTGAAAAATCCTTATTCAAAATTGATAATATTAAATAAGAACTATACATTATTAAGTAAAAATAGGATGAATGAATTATTTAGTAAGTCTATATATATAAATGAAATCCATAAGTTATAAATATAATCATTGAAAATATAGTCATTTAAAAAATATTAATTAGTCATATATAAAATAGGTATACTGAAGTCATGTATTTTAAAGTAGTAAATTTAGAATAATATAACTCACAATGAAATAGAAATATGATTTTAAAATATTATAAATATATATATACATATTCTGTATAATTATTATTATTATTATTATTAAAATATGATATTATGTATCTCTAGAATTTAAATAAATATTCATATATAAATGGTGTAGAAAAATTATATTTTTGAATATAAATAATTAATTTAAATGCTAATTGTTAAAGTATATTAAGTATAAAAGTAATATTTTTTTATTAAGTATTATATGTTTTTTCAAATAAATTAAATTGAACAATTTTAAAGTATTATTATACATGAACTAACATATTAAAATATTTTAAATTATAAATTTATATACAATAATATTAAGAACACTGAATGTTAAAAAACATAATTTTTCAATAAAAATATTTTTCATTTATATTTTTTGTTTTTTCATTTTAAAAACTAAATTTTATATTTTGTAATCTAAATTAGATGAAACTAACTTCATTTTTGGATTTAAAATTTAAAATTTTTCTTATCATTTTTTTTTGGTATTTTTTTGAAATGAATTATTTTTAGGTGAATAGTGAAAATACCATTTTTACAAATAACATGAATTTTATAAAATTATTAATATATAAGTATGAATTAAAAATTCCTTAAACAATTTTATGAGATAAAATATTTATTTTATAAGCAGATTTATGATTTTTTTTAAAAAAAAATATTAACCCATATTGTGAATTTTAGAATTTAAAATATATTTTTTCAAAAAATTGGTTTCACTACATTATACATTTGGTATTTTAAATTTAATTTTTATAACTTTTAAAAATTGAATCAAAAAATAATTTAAAATTTAGAATAATTATTTATATATTATATAATAAGGAACTTTTGGTTTTTCATAAAGGATAAATTACCTAGGTAAAAACTAGTTACCGTGGTGAAAACAAAAATAGTAAAAATGAGTAACATAAAGGTAAAGGGAAAAACATGTTATAAAAATGTTTTAATTTAATTTTTTAGGTTTCTATAGAACCTATATATTCCCTTTTATACTATATATTAACTTTTTATCCATATACCTTGAGAGTGGAATTCCATTATTGAAAAGTTTTGGGTAATTACAAAAATGTCACTCTTCGCTAATAAAAGATACACTCATATCTTCACTTTATGTCACACAAAAAACCCCTTATTTTAGAAAACACTCGATCAAACACTATCCTCAAAACTCCTAGACATGATAATTATTTTTTTCACAAAATACCTTATGTTGAAGGTTTACTCCCTTTAGAAAAGGAGATAACCCAAGTAGTGATCTATGGGATTCTAACCATTTCTTCCTCTTTTATTTTCATTATATGAATTTATTCTTACTAAGATTTACTTTATCCATCTATAAATTATAATTTTAATACCATTATTATAGTGTTTTGTAATTATAATTATGGCACGAGCATGAACCACCCTTCCCTCTTTCCCAAATAAAAGAGAAAATGACATTTGCGTGTGCAAAGACAACCACCTTCACAAAATGTCATCTTTCATTTTCCATAACCAACTAACACTGATGATCATAATGTATAATTTAATAAATAAGTATTATATTTATTGAATATTTTAGATTCATAAATTATATATCATAGAATAAATTTCTCTCATTCTATGGAAAACAAAATCTTCAACTATGCATACGTGTGGACTACCACCTTCGTGGGATAATTAATTTCCATTTTTCTTTTCATCGTCAGTTTACATGGTAGGTTATGATAATAGGTTCAATTAGTAAAAAGGGTTTTTATTATACTATTATGCTTATTTTATAAGAAATTGGTAAACCTATTAATTATTTGATCAACAAACTATTATCATCAATTCAATCATTTAAAAGAAGCATACTAAGAACCAAATATTTAATTCCAATTATGTAATATTATCATATCCATTACTTATTCTTATAAATAGTATATAATAATTATATATAAATATAATAAAACCTAAATGATATCATTATTCTACTAGTTTAATGATATTGCAACTAAATCATCTCATAATCATCGATAATCATGGTATGTTCATGTTTAGGTTGGTTTTACCATATACTTGACCAATGCTATGAAATTTAGTTATGAATATATTTGAAAAGTTAATTAATTTTAAAATATTGTTTATATGTATAAATAATTATTCTTTTTTTTTTCAAAATAATCATCTATATTTGACTCATTAATTAATAATTCACCCTTTGTAAGTTGAAAACCACAAAAAAATTGTTTATTTTCGATTACATCTTCTAAGATAAAGACTAAAGTGCCCAATAAAGGAAATTAAAACATAATAAATAAATATAATTAATATATTATATTAAAATTAATTATCTTAAAATGATTATATTTTTAAGAATAAAAAATACTGATATCACCCCTATGCAACTAGTACAAACAATCAAATCTATAAACACCTGATATTGAAAAATAAGTAAATACTAACTAATATACACATAGAAAATTATTATAAATGGAAATTATAAATATTTTTTTGTATTAATATGGTTATGATATATTATATTAAGATAATTTATTTTGTTTTATAGGAGGTTAGATTGCATTCGACTAAGAAATAACAAATTTTAGGGGTTATTTGACTCAAATTTAACTTCAACAAAATTATTTCTTAATGTGCACAATGATACCCTTAATATGGTATAATTTATACCTAATAAATTTATTTTACCATATTAATTGTGTTTTAAGATTCATATAATATACTTTATATAAATTTCTATCTATTAAAAATATTCCCAACTTGAAAATTATTTTGATCAAAATGTTTCCTAAAATTAAGGGTTTCATTGCCAAAATTATTTTCAAGACAATATTTTTTTTGAAATAAAATCTATTTGTGGAACTTTTATTCTTTATAAAACCTCCAATAAATTAATTTATATATTCATTGGGTTTTATATGTTCCCTATATATTTTATTTCATTTTGACTCATATTTTACCCGAAGTATTTCTTATAAGTGAAGTAGGCCTTGTCTCTTCTTTTCGGCCAGAAGCCTCCTTTTTTCAGGTATTTATTAATGGTATGACAATGAAAATTTACTCATATATACCTAAATAAATTATTAATGTCATTTTATAATACTTTATATTCTTCAAAAAAATTAAATAAATTTTCAATGTTTTTATTAGGGTCTGTTTTCGTGAAAGTGTTAAAAGAATATTTTTTGACATTTTCTGTGTGAATCCCACTTTCCAAAATTTTTTATTTGTCTATGATCCTTTCTTCATAACATTTAATAGTTTTCTAAAATAAAATATTTTTCCTTTATTTATAAACAAAATTTATCTAATAAATTTTAAAATTGGTCATGGATGTTTCTCATTTCTAAATAAATTTTCACTAATGCTTCCTAAAATGGTTTTCATCTAAATCTAAATCCATTTACATACATTATACTTTATCAAGGATATTTTTATTTTGTAAATATAACATCCTAAAACCTATAGTATTATATCTAGTGCTAAAAAATAAAATTTATGTTTTTGGATTTCATACAAATAAATGTGACTCAATTTTTGTTAACCAAACCACAAAATATCAAAAGGAGTTATTAGATTACTTATAGACCCAAGGACCTTTTAGGTTTATATTTTTAGAAAATTTTGAAAAAAAATATTATATAAAATACACTCATGACATAAAGATATTATGTTTTCCACTATACCGAACTTTTCATATTACTTATTAAGTCTTTAAAATATCACAAAAAAAAACTTCTCATATGAAACCATTCTATACTCAAATAATTTATCATAAATCTTCATAGAATCTATAAAATGTAATATAATAATTATAATCTAAAATTATTAGTAACTATAAACATAATAATTTACAATTGAATTTCATCTATGAGAGTAATATGATCATGAGGGTATAATGAAATAATCATAATTCATGAGAAAACATAAGGGAAATCATACCCATCCATATATATATCATCAATCATGAAACTTGTAATAAATATTTAACAAGGTGAAGTTTCATTGAATCAAAAATCATGAGCCATATGATATCAATATTGATTAGGTAAACATTTCAAACCCATTTATTTTCACACATAATAAGTATAAAATACTTTTCATTAAACATAAATTCATTAACTTACCTTTAAAATCATAATATTTAAATAAAAACCAAAAGAAAATATTGATAAAACATGTAGGTAATTAGGGGAATCATTCTAATATCACTATTACATGTGGAATAACCATCACAGGTATACATTGAGTGACCATAAAAGTTACACTAGGAGTAACTATTATAGGTAAACTTGAAATAACTATCATCGTTATACTTGGAAAGAACCTCATAGTAAATTCCGAAAATCTCTTAGGAGAACCCAAATTGGTTAACTTTGTCCCTTTATCTAATGTATTGAAGATATATAATAGGATCATGTTCCATCAATTTATAACTAAACCACCCGTCATACTAAACAATTTCCAAGAACTATAACATGAATAAATTACACAGATCTTCAATTTCAATAAACTCATAGAAACTTTAATTATTAATTTAATAACTTTATTTACCCATGGAAAAAAGGGGTTCTATGACAATATATTTAAAAAAATAATAATATATACAAAGAAAAAATAAGTATGATATTATTAAAAAATATCCCCAATGGATCGTAAGTAATATAAAGGGTTTTTTGAGTTAATGAATGGAAATAAAATTAAAATATCATAAAAAAACTCTTGTGGAAAATATCCTTTTATAATGAATATAATTTTTACAATATAAAAATTCATAAAATATTGTAAAATTTGTTTTCCTTTAAAATAACCTTAGAATGTTATAAATTATTTGTCAATGAAAATAATTTTTATGGAAGTTCTCATATCTATCCATGTTGTAAACGTTAAAAATTAATGTTTTCTCAAACATTTTATTAAAGGGAGTATGAAGTGAACCATTTGGAAAATGATAATAAATTTCCTTTTTAAAAAATTTTAAATAAAGGTAAAATACCATGTGAAATATCATAAATAAAAATATTATATTTATAAAAAAAACATTTTTTAAAACATTTTAAAAAACATTAATATGGAAGAGAAAGAATTATGATCTAAAAGATGATACAAGATCGGTATTACATAAAAATGACTCTATTGACGTGTCTCAAATAAATAAGGGAGTAATTAGAAATTAAACATGTACATCAGATGAATAATTATTTTATAATAAAATATAAGTGGTTTAAGAAAATTAGATAATGTGATTTTCCCCAAAGGAACTTTGAACATAAACAATCCGGAAAGAGAAAGGATATTGTAACATAAAGAATTTTCCACTTTGGTAGATTTTAAATCATAGTCCTAATGATATAATAAATTCAAAATAAACTATAAATATTAGTAAAAAACTTATATTTGAAATATAACATGTCAGAGGGGAAGTATATACACCTCATAAAATATTATAGGTACCTAACATAAACATATGTCCCAAAGAAAGAGAATTTGAAATGAATAACCCTTATAAATATCATATCATTGAATTGAGAATTAATAAATGGAGATATAATTTTGAAAAAAATATAAATATTATAAATTCAATTTTTAATTGATAATAAACCAATTAATATATCAATTTATTCAAAATCATCACATAACAAAGTCAATGAAAATAAGATATAACCAAATGAAAAGAAATTGAGTTTAGAAGCCCTTTACCCCTGTGTAACTTTCAATTCAAAAACCCTCGGGTAAATTAATTCAAATTGATTCTAAAATTATCAATATTTATGAAGGATTCATGATATAACATGTAAAACAGAATTATATATACCATATAAATTAAATTTGGTGCAGAACATTAAAATATGTCTTAATGAAAGGAAATTGAGATGAAATCCATTAATTTTAGTCCATACTATCCATGTATATCCTTTAACTCCTACATAATAAACATATATCAATTATTTTATTTTTAAGAAAAAAAATTTAGGTTCATTAATTTATCATTAAACCATTTTTTTATTTTTATAATTTATTTTAAATTACTTAATTAGTTAAGCCCACATCGATTATTTTAAGAATGTTCGGTCCGTAATTTCAAAACAGCTTCAATGTGTTGATAATAGTAAAAGGATACAATATTTCATCATCTATAGAATAATAATCATTAAATAATAATAATTTTTATAAATCAATTACAATTTTAAAACTAACCATTAAATATAGTTATGAAAAATTAAATATGTTACAAATATGGAAATGGTTGGTTGTACGTATGTATGAGTAACGTTTCCATTTTTTAACAATCATTATAGTAATAATGTAAGTAATATTTTATATCTAAATAATGATAATAAAATAATATATATCATATTAATAATTTAAATATTCTTATATATATATATATATATCATTGAAGTGATGTGGTGATGAAAAACAAATAAAATCGCTTCGTAGAGGTGGTAGTCCACACGTTGGTGTGGACAATGCTATCATTTCTCAATTTATAGAAAATTAAGAAGGTAAATGATATATTATCTTTTAATAATGATAATAGTATCCTTAATATAACAAATTTATAGTAATTTCATCATTATAATCCATATGTGAGATATGGTGATGGGAGATGAATTGCATTCGTTCATAAGGTGGTAGTATGTTGTACGCACGAATGATGGTTTAGTTTCCCATTTGAGAGAAAAGGATATTGATATAGATTATTCCATTAACATAATAATTTCTATGTTTATTTAGTATTTTTTTTATTATGTTATCATTTTTTAAGAATATTTTAAGCAGTTTGAAGAAGAAATAATAATAAAATATGTGTTTAAAATTATACATCATCTTTGGAAAATATTATTTTCTTGACAGCTTAAGACCTATAAGATTTGTATTCTACATAAAATATGGACTCTAGAATGTGGGTAA
Source organism: Viscum album (assembly GCA_963277665.1). NCBI lineage: Eukaryota > Viridiplantae > Streptophyta > Magnoliopsida > Santalales > Viscaceae > Viscum > Viscum album. The sequence goes on from OY728162.1 coordinate 482,761,401, forward strand.
GGATATTATTAAGCTATATTGGTAGATATTGGCTGAAAAAATTGGGATCTCAAGTGTGAATAAATGAGAATAATATGTGTCCTTTTATAGGAGTGGGGTTATGCACTTTTTAGCTTCCTAAAATACTATTTTAATATAAATTAATTTGGATGTCCAAAGAGATTCAAATTTATAATATTAAAATAATATATGACTAAGAGTCTAAATAATATAATTAAAAAAATTTGGAAAATTTTTTATCAAATTTGTACCATTATCGTTGTGTTTTAACCCATGGTTAACCTTTTTCGCACTTTCTATGATAACAAGATTTTTTACACCTTGAGGGTAAATATAGTTACTATAAATGGTAAAAAGGCACAAAAATGGAACAGGTTTTGAACTTTAAACCATATAATAATAAATTAGGTAAATATAGGATTTTATTATTTTTAAATTATATATTAAAATATTATTTTCATAAAATATAAATAATGTCAATTTCAGAATTATTCATTTACTTTAACTTTAATAAAGTCTATAAAATAAATAAAATTAAAATAAAATATTTTAAAAAATAATTAACATGTTTTTTTATAAATAAAATTATTATTTCACATTAATTATTTTAAATTATAATACTTTTATTATTTTTAATATCATTTATTTTATTTTTTCCATTAATTGAATAATTACAGCATTATCGTTGTGTAAGCAAGTGTGGTAAATAATTTATGATTCAAAATAATATTTATAACTGACCATATCCTTTGGTTATACTAATGTTAAAAAATATTATAGTAATTAAAAATATGAGTGTGTTATTTTTTATATTACATAAAATATTATAAATGCTGTAATAACATAAAAATAGAAAAAAAAAATATAACATATTATTGTATGAGTATAGAAAAAATTGACTCATTTAATATCATTAAGGTAATAATTAGGTTTATTTCATAGTCATTTTTTTATTTATAACCCCTAATTACTTGATTTACCCTTTACTGTGGGAAAAAAGTTACTATGGTTACTATTCATAATAACTAAAAATAAGAAGGGAAACATTTATAAAATTTTGACCATATTATTTCAAGTATGGAATCCATTTTTCAAAATTCAAAAAATAGTAATTGGAATAATTTAATTTAAAATTAATCCCATAGAACCTAATGAAAAACAATTTTTGGAAAAATGTGCTTTTAAGCCCAAAAATGTACTAATACCAAATTTAGGTATCATAATAGTTTAAATGAATTTATTTGGATTATATATAATTATATATTAAATATTTTAATTTGAGACCAAATTTAACTCATAATGATTCTTTATAAATAAAATAAAATGAAATTTTTATAAAAAAATGTAATTTTCCACTCTTCATTGAAAAAACAAAATTTTCATAAAAAAATCAAAATTTTACCAAAAGATAATTTCGATAAACAGATTTCAAAATTATATACTTATTATAAATTAAAATTTATAAAATTTTAATAATTTAATATTATTTATTTTCTCACAAAAATCAATAAAATCCATTTTTAAAGAAAACATATCATGAAGAATAATATGGAATTAGTAAAAATTGAGTTCTTATTTCCTAAGAATTAATAAATAAATTTTTTATTTATTATAAAATTTATATTTATTTATTTCAAAATTAGTTAACGGTATTCATACATACCAATTTAATAACAAGTTTATAATGATCATATTTAAATAATAATATTTTGTGGTTTTTCTTAAGCTCAGTGTTATGTATCTCGTATGTTGTTGAACACAATCTTTATTTTAAAATATCTGGATATTACAGTAACCATCCACCTTATCTCTTTGGAAGACCTGTATAATTTCCATATCATTTAGAGTAATGACCTCTCACTACCTTTATTTTTTCTAATTATCCACTATGTATGGTCCAAAATTTTCACTCAATGCCTATACTTATTGAATACCATATTTTAGTTCATTTTATTAAATAGTGTTCATAAATAATTTATATATAGTTTAATTTGGAGAAATTATTGACATAACTATGTATCTTTTATCTATATGGTGAAAATACAATATGCATCATTATATTGATTGAATGGTATTTCTCTAGAATGTTACTTGATGTCATTGGACACTGATTTATTCTCCATGGGGTTATCATGTTAAGATTATTTATGGAATTATAAATGATCTCCTTATATGAATTCATATGAAACTCATTTTCAATCTATAGGTTCTTAATGATGTTTTGAACGAAAAGTTTTTCTTTCTATGGTTTCTTTATGATGTGATATGTTATTGGTTTAAAGTGAAACTCAAAAGTATAGAAGATGATGGTTGGGGTCCTATATTATCCTCCAATTTATTAGTTAAAAGTTTATATCTCATGAGATAAGTATTCATGAGTACATGTTAGTTTCACTTAAGGGTGGTCTTGGATGGTGTGGATTATTAAATTAATTTTCCTTGTAATGATGTTTGTGAAAAAATTGAAATATATTCTGAATTTTTAGTCCTATTCTCATCATTTTGTTAAGTTCTCATGGATAGTGTTTAACAAACAAGTTTTCACTCTATTCTAATTAATTTCTTGTGTTATTCCAAGTCATATGCTATAATTTATGAGCTATGTGTTATTGGGTATCAATTTTATTTTATATCATTGTTATACTCATATGATCATCTTATGTTAACTTATTATATTCAATTTATATCACTTATGTTTACCCTAACTGAACACCTGAGCTCATCCATTTTTTATGTTTCTATTTACCTAAGTTATGAAGATGAGTATAACTTATAATAAGGGAGATTCGCATGTAGCTTAATTATGGAGAACTGTTCACAAGGGTTATAAAATAAATTGATTATGTAGCTAGTACACAAACACACTAAATAATTCATTTTTAAAATTGTGTGATTATTTTCGACATGTAATTTTTACCTTATATAAATACTATGAAATAAAGGAAAGTCTATCCTAGATCGCAAAAGAGTTGGTATTGGTTCTCATAAATTAAATGATACTTGGGAATGGGGCTCTAAATCACAAAAAAAATGTGGGAAAGAACCCATTCCAAACATAAGATTTATTCCAATGGAAACCATTCCTTGGCCATAATAGATAGGGGATGCACCATGCTAGCTAAAAAAGCAAGACTTATAAGGAAATAATTTTCATAATTTCACATAAATTCAACTACCATCTATTTCACATGAAATTAAACATCATGTTCAATCATCCTCATTGAAATATTTTGAACTACGTAGTAAATATCTTCATAATATAAATTTAAACTATAAGGTAATACTCCTAGCCACATGATGTAAAAATGCTCTATAATTTCCTCAAAACATTATGTACAACTACATGGAAAATTTTTCATAGCCACATGATGTTAAAATGAATGACCTCTGGTTTAATATTAAAAGAACTTAAAATTATTAAATCATAGTAATTTTATATAACACCATAAAAAGATAGTTAAAAATAATAATAATCTTTATATCTTTCTGAACACAAAACACTGAGTTTTAAACGAATTGTGATATATTATTAAAATATTATTATTTAAATGTCAAAATTTTAACATACACGTTGAATTGTAAGGAATGAATATGAGTAACCAAATTATGAAATATATTTATAATTTTACAACTCAATAAAAATTTATTGACTAATTTTTAATAAATAAGCACTAAATATTTAGTAAATTCATTTTATGGATCAAAATTAAATTTCATTCAAAAATTATTTTTATTTCATTTTGTGTATTGAAATTATAATAAATTTCTAAAATTTATATAAATTTTATTTTTTAATATAAATATAATTTTTTAAATCATTATCTCATAATTTTTTATGGTGAATTTTTTGGATTTTACTAAAATGACTTATTTTTTAGTGAATAATTTAAAATTCTTATTTTTAAAATACTGTTATTTATTTTCATTAAACCAAACAGTTTAAAAGTACCATTATATTTTGGATTTGATATTAAAGTTGTATATGATCCATTTTATTCATAATAGTATTATTAATTCCGTTTGAATCATCAATATTCACAATTTTAATATATTTTAATTTTTATTCTTAAAAATGCGTTTTTTCTAAAAATTGTTTCTTTGTTACATTTTGCACATTTATATTAAAATTTATCATTATGAATAGTAACTATGATAAATATTTATCACCTCAGTGAAGGAAAAATGGGTAAAACCAGGTAAAGCCCATGAAATAAGGTCTCAACATCAACCCAAAACTTACCATTATATCAATGGGTGGAAAAATTCATACTATATACATCTATTTCACTTTTTCTATTTTACCTTTTTAAGGAAATTTATATTATTTAAAGATGAGAAAATTACAAAAAATGTCCCTCTCTTGGCTTTAATGTCTCTAATATTTTATAAGGAAAAAAGATGATAAGTTTGGCTATAAATGTTTATTTTAAAGAATAATTTTTTTTCAACATGTTTATTTATTTATAGTTATTAGTGATTGAATAATTACCTTAAATTCTTATGCAGTGCGGGTGGAGTATTTATTCAATTAAAAGAAAAATAAAATTAATTATTTTAAAAATGTCCAAAGTAATATTGTTTGGGTAAATTATTTATTTATATTAAGTCTTTACATAACTAAAAGATGTTAGGGAATTCTGAAATTTTATATTCTATTTCCATACTTACCTTGATGACTTTAAAGTCAAAGTAAATGAATAGTGTAAAAATGACATTAATGATATTTTATAAAAAATGATATATTATTGAATTATTTATAAATAATTAAAAAATGATGTAAGAAAATTAGAATAAAAATGGTCTAAAACTTAATACATTTTCCATTTATGAGAAAATTGTTAACTTATAAGTGAAATTATAAACCTTTAATATTGAAAAAGTTTTTACTGTGGTTAAGGTTAAAATTGTCTAAAAAGGGGGTTAAACCAAAAGATAAGGTTTAAAATGACACCAAAATATGTATAAGTTTCATTAACTGAGAATATTTTTATTTGATCCTATTTTTATTATAATATCTATAGATTTGGTGTCACTTTTCAAGAGAATAAATTAATTATATTTTAATCTTTTTAGTGATGTAAAGTGTTTCCTTTCCCTCCCTTATAAAAGGACACTACTCTCTTTTCTTTACACCACTTTGGTCCATATAGATTGACCAAAACCTAAAAAATTATCTTCTCAACATCCTTATCCATGAAATATAGTTGTTTTGTTCTTATAAGTCCATTCCAATTATCCTTAAGAAGGGATCTAAATGAATTCTAATGAAGAATATAAGATCATCTTTACCGAATCTTTCAAGTGTATTTATTCTTATAATTCTTATAAATTTATTATACTCATAATAAAATAATAACTCTAGTATCATTTAATATCTTATTATTATTATTATGGGATAATCATTTTTCATCTCCTTCCCACCCTACAGAAATCAAAAACATCAAGCATCTATATGTACGTTTTACTATCTCCACATAGTGGGGTAATTCGTTTTTCATAAACACTTTACCTGTATAGTTATAAATATGGAACAAAATAATAAATATTATTTTTATTAAATAATTTTTATTTTAAAATTATAATATCATATATAACTTCTTACCTTCTGTTGTAAAATGATGTCGCTCGTGTGTACGTATGGGTTACCACATCCACGAAGCTTTATGATCCCTCTTTCATGTATGATAACATGGATAGAAATAAGGATATATTTAATGAATATTTATGATATATATGATATAATAATTATTCTATAAAGACTAATTATTACTTACATTTGTTTTATTACATCTGTTGAAAATTGAAAATAATGTTCATGTATACATACGACCAACCATCTCAATGAATGGTATAATTAATTATTATGTCTATAAACAATATGAATGTCCATAAATATATATATATTGATTAATTATGATATTTAAATCATTTTTTATATTTTTTATATTATTTTACAATGACAAATGTACAAGTACTAAAACTGTAGAATCAAAATTTCCATGAAAAACAAAATAGTTAAAACCTAGAAATGATGATTTTAACAAAAAATTATTAATAAATGGTTGTTAAAATGTTAAAAGTTGAACGTGTATGATAATATAAGTTTGTATACTATTCTTTTATAAAAATGTCAAAAATTTATAATTTTTATATAGGAGTTTAAAGTGGTTTCGAAGCAAGTGGAAGTCTACGTAAGGTGTTTTTGTCTCACTATTATTTCTGTGAGACACATGTTATATTCAACACTTATTTTTTATGGGTTGTATATACTACCCATGAATGTTTTTTATAATTATTAATATGAAAATTATGGGGATATAATTATTCATCAAAGTTAATCTCTTTCAGGATGTTTTGATTCAAAAGTTAACAAAGTGATTTGTGTTTTATGTTACAATCACATTATTTAATGGGATTTTTTATAATTAATTTTTTGATGATGTAATTTTATTATATTAATCTCAAGAATAATATTAATTTTTTTATTCTATGGTTATTTAAAGATATTATATTGTTTTCTTTTATTTACCACTCTTTAAGTACTTAAGATATCGAAAGAATATCATTAAATAAATCCAATTTTATTTCTCACTTTGGTTGAAAATACTTTTTTCTTCTATGACCAAGTTTTATTTAAAAAATCACGAATGGTTTTAATATTCTCTTATAATTTTTCAAAGTACTTTTAAAACATCATTAAATTTTTAAAAAATAGTTTAAAAATAATCTTTTTTTATAGTAAGGTACTTTTTACTTTTTACCAAAAATTTGAAAAGCATCTTTATTTAAACATATAAATATTGAATTGAATTTCTTATTGTAATGATTACATAATGATATGAAACTTACTTTATAGGTTTCCAATTCTCTTTTCAAAGAAGATCGTGTCTATAATATATTAGAATTTTATAAATTTTAAAAAAGTGATTTCAAATTGAAAAGGGTATTTTCCTTAATAAATATTTCATGTGGTATTTCAAAGTAATTTTCATTAAATAATAAATAATTTTATGTAGCTTAATATTAATAAGGGATATGATTCTATGAAATAATGCTTATTCTTTCTCTGTATGTTTTATTATTATAATGATGAGACATTTATGAAAACTATTTTTACTATAGTTTATTTTATAAATAAATTTAAAATGTTTTCATGATCTAGTGGAATACATATAATGGATTATGATTATACGACTAATGGGTCCATTGTAGACCTCTGTTTCATTAGGTAAATATGTGTAACGCATGACATATAAATTTTATGTGTGGACCTTATTTTATGTTCACAATTCTATGCATAGATCTAGTTTTTATATCTATAAAATTATGTGTGGACTTATTTCACATGTCTATAAGATTATACATAGACCTGGATTTAGGGTCCATAATATTATCCAAGGACCAGGTTTAATGTCCATAAATTTAAGAAAGGGTCCAGTTTTATTTCCTTAACTTAATATGGATACCTATTTTTTCAATTAGTTAAGGATCAAGCCCCCTCAATTTAACATAAATAATTAAACCTGTTTTGACTACTGGGAAAATATAGAACCCATTACATGACACAGAGGAAAATAATAGTAAAACACACAAGATCTCAAGGTCAAACAATGGTTCTAATATTACAAAATAAATCATAAATCAAGGAAAGCGTCATAAAAAGCCTCATTTCCCCCCTCAGAATACAATTAAATAGTGAAACTAGCTAAGGTTTACATGTTTCACTCATGAAAAGATATTGCATCATGCTAGTCTAGAATAATTAGGTAGATAACCACTCCACCCCATACTAACATGTGGTATAGTTTCTGATAAAATGTCCTAGAACACCTTTCTCTCTTCCTAGAGGTCCACCCAACAAAGCATGTAAGAAACTCACTGGAAGGTCAACCCAATGCAAAAAAAAAGACTAAATACACTATTAAAAAGTGGAAGAAAAGGTGACCATCCATCCATAAAAATGATTATGGGTTTATGATGATGGGTTTCATCACACCCATCACTCAATTGAGGTTTCCTTCCCAAAGTCACCAACAAAATGAAGCACTGCCTGCTAGATGCAATGAAAAAAAGTCCAGTACTCGCAATTATATATGTAACATAATAATAAAATATCCCCATAATGTAGTGTAGATCACAAATGAACCACACTTTAAAGAACAATCAAGGAGAAACAAACGAAAATTAGGTTCCTCAGAAAGACACTTGAAATCAGCAATGCCCAATGGCCTCCAGAAAACCACCTTTGATGACTGAAATCTAAAATCCATATCTCCACCCAACCGCCATCATTATCTCACTTCATGTCGCTTAAATTACTCTCCTATTCATATAAAACTCTGAATATTATCTCCCACATGACCCTTCTTCATTTGGACACCAATTTTCCTCCTCCCAGGATCTCTCAACAAAAACATATGTGACAATTATTCCTGGTTCAAGATGAAACTAGATCAAAAGATAGGGAGTCCCCCACACCAATAATGTTGATCATCAACCAATTGAATTGACAACACCATAATTTTCAGAAACAGAGAGTAGATAAGGGATGGGACTATCAATGATGGAGAAATCCCTATGTCGATGAGCCATCAATCCCGAGCAAAGATGAGAACCAAAAAATTCAGCAACAAAGATCGAATATCCATTTATACACATCCTCTGAAGCTCTACCGATGATGTTCAACCTTCATAATCCAAAGTGATTATAGGGAGTGGAGGATAACTAGATCTCTATAAATGGATGAGAAAGAAACACTGGGAGAGTGAGTCATACATCTGGGAGAGTGTAGTTCCATCATCGTAACAAAATAAGGGAACATATTTTTACTTTCACAAGCTCATGATTTTATAAAATTATGTTTTTTCTACATTAATATGTAAATATTATTCACTAATTTTTACTAAATGATTATTTATGATTACATAATATTCTTAGTATTAACTATTATTATGATAATGACTCATTCTATAAATCAGGTTTAGGATCTATGATATATTAGTACAAAATTTTTAAATTATGATCATGCTATTATAGCCTTATATTTACCTTATGATCATGTATATTAATTGAGTCATATCTCTTATTTTTAACATTATTGATTATCTGATCTCTCACTTTATTATGTTTTTTCTTCCCTAGATTAAAAAAAAGGTGTTAAGTTAAGTATACCTATGAGGCGTTCTATGTGGGAAATGTTGAATACATTTCATGAAATAATATGAATATTTATCTAGTCTCCAAAGAGGAAAAACCTTTATAGTTATAAAATGGATCATAATTTTATGTGTTGAATATTTATCAAAAATAATACAATATTTACATATGAAATGTTGGGGCTGTTATAGTTGGTATTAGAGTAGGGTTTAGTCCTTCTTAAGATATTAGTATTAAATAACATTAGTCAAAATCCTATCAATGATTTTAAGTTTATTATAACATCATAAAATTTTATTAATATTGAGATTATGTGGTTTTCCTAGAAAAAAATCCCATTTGGATACTAAAGTGGAATTTGTTTTGGTAGAGATGCATCCATGGGTAATAACCCTAAAAAGAGTTTGTCGAGTATATCTTGGTCATCATTATGGTGCTCAGTGATTGTTCCCTTTATGTAAAACTAGTTTGAAACTCAAATTGGATATTCTGGGGTGAAATATTATTTTCCTTATGAACCATTATGAAGGTTTTATATATATGTTAACTAAGTATGGCCTAGGTTAAACCTAAGGTGTCATAGATTTAAAATAATGTGTCATGATTTAGATGTCCTATTAATTATTTTACATGATTATATGATTTATCACTAAGAATATTTTTTATCACACTATACTTTTTTATTATATTAAATGGTTGTATCCTAAAGGAATCATGTGAAAAGTTAATGTGAATGTAAATTCAATGACCATCCTCATGAGAAACCAAATGTATTTGGACCTAGGATGCAATATTCTGTTACTATTCTCACTCAAATCTCTCAAGATATGTGCAGTAAGACAAATCATAATAAACTTTTCAATTTACCATGGATGAAGTAAAATACCATTGAATAGTTTATGTGATTGGATCCACCATCTTTCTGTGGGTGTTCAAATACACTGGTTTCTAAAAAATGGATCAATTTAATGGAAAAGATATTTTCTATTCTTCAGTGCTTGGACCATGATAAGTTTTTCCTAACCATTTATCATTTAGAAGGACGATAAAATCAATGGAAAATATTACTAAGAATACAAGGAATGGGGATTAAATTGAATCAATGTAATTGTATAAGTTTAAGGTTATACTTTCCATTAATTACTTACCTTATATTCTAAATGAAAAAATAGAGAAGAAAGTCCTTGGGATTAAGTAGAAGGATGATGAATCCATTGGTATCATTGAGGAAACTTTTAAATACTTTAAAGGTCTAATTTTTTTTAATAATAATCCCTAAAAGGAAAATTGATCGATTCTTTAGTGGATTTAAATCAATTCATAAAAAGGAATTATCCATAAGGTAATTTGAAATCTATAAATAAATAATTTTATATGAATTCAAAGTGGAAAAGGAACCTAGAAACCATGATTATTGTAGGGAAAATAAATGGAAGATATAGTTTTAAGGAAGAATTAGTGGTATGTCACATAGAGGGAAGAAAAAGAATCAACCTCCTATTTTCAAAAAAATGTGGGAAGGAGCACTCTAGTGGATTCTTTAAAGGAACAAGAGTGGGAATCCTATCCAAAGAGAAAAATAATGTCAAAGAGATCTAATAATTTTAGTCAATAAAATAAATGGAGAAAGAGAGAGAGAGATCAATATAAGAAACCACTCAAACATAAATGATACAAATGCAAGGAATTTTGGGAAATAAATTCCCTAACATAAGGGAAAATGGGGATAATAAGGCACAAAAACTTCCTAAGTCAAATTATAAAGGGAAATCTTCTACAACCACAACAAATAAAGTAAATCATGATAAGTAAGGAACACTTATCCAACACACTAGAGTTGGGGATTCCATATTGATGTTTGTATGAATAAGTCTGATGGATATATTATTTTTTTACCCTTTATAAAAACTTTATGTGATTATGAGAATTTTTTATATCTCTCTAAATAGATTTTTTTAACATTTTGGAATGAGGAAATCATATTTGATATTCCGAAACATCCTATAATTTTCTATTGGAACAAGGATGAACCCAATAGAAATATTTTTGTCTAATATTGGATCTAATTTAAGAAATAAAGAGTGAATTATATTTTGGAGGAACATATAATTTTATTGTGACTTTATTTTGGTAAATGATTAGTATATTTTGGAGAATATATGATCAATGTATATACATTTTGATGTGATATATTATGATTCATTAAATATATTTCAATATAACTTTTACATTGAACATATAAGGATATGAGATCAAATCATTATAATATTTGGATTTCAATATTTTCCTGACATATTTTGGAGGATCCTTAAAATTACATATTTAATGGAATGTATTCAGTTGAACTTTGGGTTTTATTTTTGAGGTTTTAGAGATTTATGTATTTTATTTATCCATATTTAATAACTTCTGCTAAAATTTTTGGTTTTGATAATAACTTGAAATATAAGGAATTAATTATCATTATTTTATATATCTTTTGATACATTAAAATTTAGTTTTCATGATTTAGGCATGAAAATTTCAACTTGGTTATTCTTTTCTTTCAGTGAGAGATTAAGTATAAATTCATCAAAGTGAAACAAAAGGATGAAATTGTGATTATGAAATGGAAATAAATCAAGTAAGAACATTTTATCATGATCGCTATCATGATAGTAAAATAATACCATGACTATTGGGAAAGTTTATTGAAATAAAAATCTTATACATTTACCCTCATTTCCAATTAATCAATAGTCTTTTCACCCATCACTAATTTATGGTTTTGTGGTCGTTAACTCTCTTATGATAATATAATCTATCACTATCCATTATTCCTTGGAATAAATTTTTCCCCTCCATACTTATAATTAAACTTTCCACTAATGTTCTCTTTATTTGGGAACAAGATTATGTTCTATTTAATGTAACCTTTATGTTTCCCACTTTCTCTTTTCAATTTTTTTTTATAATCCGTATGTACAATATTAGGTTTCAATAAAGGTATTTTAAAATTTTAAAAGTTTGATGACCAAATGAAAATTTTGATGGAATAATTTATTTAAGGTGTGAGAATGTAACATCATGAAAATTTAGTTTTAAAAAATAATAATCTTGATATCGTTCATAACAAACAACAAAAAATATTAAGCAAATTGAGATATATTATAAAAATATTCTTATTTAAACGTGACCTTTATAATATATTCATTGAATTAGTGGTATCAATATGAGTAACCACAATATGAAATAAAAGTATTATGGTCATAATAAATACAAATTTATTGATTAAATCTTAGGAAATAAGAACTCTATTTTTAGTAATGTCATTTTATGCATCAAAAATGTATTTTGTTCAAAAATTATTTTTATTGAATTGTATTCATAGAAATTATAATTAATTTCTACCAATTTTAAAAGTTTAATTTTATAGAAAAAAATTATTTATTTTAATCATAACATTATTAATCACAAAGGGTGAAATTTTTTTATTTTCCCAAAATTATTGATTTTTCAGTGAATAGTGAAAAACTACGATTTTTCATATATTTTCATATCTTTTTAATAAGTTAAGGAATTTAAAATCCCCCTTATATTTTGGATTTTTTATAAAAGTGGCATATTTTCCATTTGATTAATAATAATCTAATTAATACCATTTGAATTAGTAGTATTCTTCATTTTGATATAAGTTATTTTTTTGTTTTTTATTAATTTTTTCTAAAAAATGTTTTTCATTGTGTTTTATGAATTTATTTTAAAATTGATTTCTTCTAATTCCGTAGATTAAATCTTGAAAATGGATATTATATTTTTAATCATGAAGTTAATGTTTTTAAAATATTACCCTTTAATTTTTTTCATTATAAATAGTAACATTGATAAATATTTATCACCTCAGTAATGGTAAAATGGGTAAAATAGAGTTAAAACCATAAGGCAAGGTCTCAAAATAAACCCAACACATGCCCTTTTTATAATGGATGGATAAAATTAGACCATAGGGATCCCAAATTTGTATATACTTTATTTTTGGGCCATATTCCCTTGATAATGAAAATTATATTATTTTAGTAAAGAAAATTATAAAATGTCACTCTCTTGATTTTAGTTTCCTTAAAATTTTTATATAAGGATAGAAAGAGTAAAATATAGGTTATAAAAAATTTTAAAAAGATTTAATTTTTTTATCAAGTAATTTATTTATAATTTTTACTAGTTGAATTATTACTTAAATGCTTATGAAACTCTGACAAAAAATTTATTTAGTTAATTGAAAAATAAAATTATTGATTTTTAAAATATTGAAAGTCATATAATTTGTGTTTGTTATTAATTTAAATGAAATTTAAAGATAAATATTATATATTCGGGTTATTTTAAAGGTTTATATTTGAATTCCATATCTCTCATGGGGAATTCAAAGTGAAAGTAAATGAATAGTGTCAAAAATGAATTAATGATATTTTTGGAAACAATTATGTTATTAAATTGTTTATAAATGATAAAAATAATTAAAGAGTTTAATTATGATTAGAATAGTTCAAAATTTTCATGAATTTTCCATTTTTGATCAAATTTTTAAATTATAATTAAAATTGTAACCCTTTAAGATTGAAAAATTGTAACGTTAATTAAAGATAAAATCAGTTAATGAAGTGATAAAACCAAATATAAGGTATAAAATGATAAACAAACCTATATAAATCATGTTTTATGATAATAGATAAAAATTATCTTATTTTTAATCAAATATAATATAATTTGGCATACTTTTTCTTGATAATAACTTAGTTATATTTTAATCTTTTTTGTAATTCCAAGTGTTTTATTTCCCTCCCTTATAAAAGGACACCCCTTACCTTCTTTGTTTTCCACAATTTTAGCCATATTGAACAAAAAACCCTAAAAAATTATCTTATTAACTTTCCTTTCCATGAAAAAATGCAAATGTTCTTCTAAAAAGTCCGTTCCAATAATTTAAAATAATGGATCTTGTGGAAGCCTACTGAAAAAGAGGTATTTGTCTTTACCAACTCTTTTAAGTTTAATTCTTCTTATACTAAATCTTAATATTTTGTACCCATATTTAAATAATGAATACAGTATCATAAATAAATTTAGATGTTATTATGATTATTATACAATCATTTTCCATCTCTTTTCCATCGTATAGAAAGAAAAAACATCACTTGTGCGTACGTATGAATTACCATCTCCACGTAGCGTGGTACTTAATTTCTAAAAACCTCATTATTTGAATGGTTATAAAGAAAAAAATAAATAATATATATTATAATTATGACATAATTATTCACTTATAATTATAATATCATATCAACTTTCTTACATTCAAATCTGTTGGAAAATGATAATGTCGTTCGTGCACACATGTGGACTACCACCTCTACAAAGTGATGTGAACAATTTTTCATGTATAACATACATAGATGGTAATAATCATAGATTTAATTAATATATGTGATATAAATTATATAATAATTATTCTATAAAGTTTAATTATTGCTAACCTTTTTTTCATTTCTTTCATCAAAAAGTGAAAACAGCATTCATGTGTATGCAAGGCCTACCGTCTCTATGAACTGTGTAATTAATATTCATATCTCAACCTTTTATATAATTATATATATATATATATATATATATTGAATATATATTATATTTACATAATATTTAAAATTATGGATATGATTTAACCAGGATCAATGAAAAAGTACTAGAACTGCAGAACTGAAACTTTAATGAAAAATGAAACAGTTAACACATAGAAATGAATATTCTAATAAAGAATTATTAATAAATGATTTTCTTAAATGATATAAGTGGGTGATATAAGATATTATAAGTATATAAATGATTATGGTATATAATCATAATAAATTTAAATTTATTTTAAAAGACTTTAGATTTCTTCTAAAGCAAGTGAAACTTGAGGTAAGGGATTTTAATCTAACATTTATTTCTTTGAGACACATGATATATACACAATTTATTTATTTAACTGATTTATATACTTCCCAAAAAAATTTTTTAATGATTTTAATGAATATTATTGGGATATAAATTTCCATATATTTTTCTATCCTTCATGGTGTTTTGATTCTAAATTTACCAAAGTAGTTGGGATTTTATGTTATGATCTCATTATTTACCAAGATTGTTTTTGATTAAGTTTCCAATGATAAAATTTTATGATCTACCTCTAAAAAATATTATTAATTTTCTTATCCTGTATTAATTTTTCGATGTTACATTTCATCATTTCATTTACCACTCTTTTACTACTCGATATTCCAAAAAACTATTATTAAGGAAATATGTCTTTATTTCTCCCTTAAATCAAAAAATCTTTCTCTATCAGGTCTATGTTTCCTAAATATATTTTCATGAATGTGTTTAATCTTATACAATAATTTTTTAGGGTCTTTTTCACCCATTTTTAAATTTTTTAAAAAGAAATTAAAATTGAATCTTATTTTCATTTTATAAATGAGGTACTTTTGACGATTTACCAAAAATATAAAAGTAAGCAATGTTCTAACATATATGGAATAAAAAAAATTACTACCATGATAACACCTCAAGGATTAAAAACATCATTTATAATTTTCCAAGGTTATTTTTAGAGAAAATGTTTTCCATAATATTTTTTAAATTTTTAAATTTTAATAATGTAATTTCAAAGTGAAAAGGTAAATTTCATCAAGAAATATTCCAAGTGACAATTTAATGGAATTTTCATTTAATGAAACATCCTTTTAGGTAACTTATGTTTCAATAAGGATATGATTCTATGATACCATCCCTATTATTTATCTAGACTATTTATTACAATGATTATTCAATGTTTATGAACCCTTTTTATTTTACACAGATTAAGTTATAATAAAAGTTTAAATAATTTCATGATATTGAGTCATAAATACGAATATAATATCATTAGGTGATGTATGGGTCTTTTATAGACCTCCATTTCATTGGATAAATATATATAACTCATGAGATAAAATATTTATTCATGAACCTGATTTCATGTTCAAAATTATATGTCTGAACCTAGTTTTAATTTCTAAAGATTATCCATTGACCTAGTTTTCATGGTCATAATATCATGAATGCATCTGGTTTTCATGTAATGATTTTGTATAGACATGGTTTTATGTCCATAAGTTTAGTAAGGGCCTTTTTTCATGTCCTTAACTTAATGAGTGGTCCTTTTTATATTTAAATATGTTCACTAAGTTATAATCTTATGTTTTTACCACATTCACATGTCTATGTTATGATCTAATGGATCACGATTGATTATTGATGATTCTATACTATTATGATTACTGGATATTATTATGATAATTCTTTAACCCATGAATCATGTTTATGATCTATGAAAGATTTTGTATAACCTTTTTAATTTATGATCATGATCTCATTCACTTATATTTGTCTTATTCTCAAGTATGATCATTGATTGATATCTCCTATGTTTACCCTTATTATGAATATGATATCACCCTTTATTATGTTTTAGCTTCCCCATGTTAAGAAGTAAGGTTTTAAGTATATTATACCTAAGAATAATTTTATGTTTAAAAGTTTAAGATCATTCATGAAATAAGAGGATTATGTATCTAGTCTCTAAAGACACTAAACCTTTATAGTTCTAGAATAGATCAAAATGTTAGATATTGAATATTATTTTAAATTAGTTTTAAATTTATGTTCAAAATTTTTGGGAAGTTATATTTTATAACAAGCTTCCTTAACATGAGAGACACATCCATATAAGTATCCTTAGTGAATGGATCACAACTTTTTCCAACCTACCATGAGGTAAATTTTCCCACATATTCACATAAGCAGTATGTTTGGATTGATTCCTAATACTTCAAGATATGAATTGGAACCTAGATCTTTAATCCTAGGACTAGCCATAAATTTTCATTACCCATAACCTCTTCACCCTATATGATAGTGAAACCCATGTATAGATTTATTTCTATAACTAAAATAAAAAATATCTTTTTCCCTACATATAATCTTGATATATTTTTGTGAATTTCCCTTCAAGAAACATGTGTGGATGGTTTTTTTTATACACATGATATATAGTGAATCCAATATCTATTATCTTAAGCCCAACCAGAAAGTAAAACAAAATACCCTTTCTCCTGTATATGAGCTAGATTTATGTAAGGGGTTTCTCTTCAAGAACTAATTTTTGATTGATTCTTATCTTCACAGGATATTCAGTGATTCCAAAATCTATTTTCATAGTCCCAACCATGAATTAAAATAGAGAAAATCCCTTTACAATTGTTTTACCGTTCCGAAAATATTTCATTTTACTAATGTTTTTGTACTATGGAGAAGCCCAATTTTTTTCCCCTACACATGAGTCTGGTCTGTAAAGATATTCCCCCAATGAAATGTGTATGAACTAAAATGATATGCCCTATATATGGTCTATATTTATGTAGACACCCCTCGTATAGATTCATCATTGAAATATATCATTAAAAATTTCCCTTCTTTTATGTATGATCAAGATCTATATAAGATCCTTTATCATGGAGTTCATTATTTGTGAACCCATGAAAAAAAATATCCCCCTATACAAGATCTTGATATGAATACAGAATACAATCAAGAACTATTTGTGGCTTAATTCCTATTATTTCAAGATATATAGTGATATCTATAAATCCTATCCTAGTCACATTCATAGATTCCAATCAAAACCCCCATTTATCTAAGTTTATAGATCCCTTTATCCAAGATGGATTTACCTTTATTGGTTTATCAGTAATATGAATCCATATTGTTAGATGCATGATCAAAATATATGAAAATCCCTAATATGAATGTCCTCATTTTATGACCTTAAACTATATAGAAACTTGATTCCTTGTTGCGTGAGGCTAAACAAAATAATATATTCTCAACCTTTTATGACTATAAACTACTCAAATCGGTCTATTATATGGCTATATTTCCCTACATGAGTGCCAAATCTATATAAAGATTCATGGAATAGGGTTTTTTTACAAATAAACATCAGTATAAAATGATCCTTTATTAATGTTATATCCTAATTTTTAGATATTTCCCTACAATATAATAACAAAATGTGCTTTGATTCTTGTAATATAATTATATGTAGAGATGTATGAATCACATATTCAATACCCATCCATTATTCACCATCCATCTCCACCACCTTCAGTGGAATCATAATATCGTAGTTATATAAAGATCAAATCTTAAATGCCTCCATCACACTCCTAGAATATCCCTTTTCATAAATCAAACAATGTTCTTTGAGTTTCTTAGATATCCACAAACCTTTCACAAATATCAATATTAAATGTCTCGACTCCAAGGGAAACCTCTATTTGAAAATTCATACATAACCCTTATATCCAAACCAAATTTTTTATTATTTTACACTTTTTTTGAAACAAATGTGATTCCATATAAGGAAAAATAGATGTGTGTTATGCATGGAAAGAGAACACAAAATTTCCAAAGACGAGACTAAGATTATTGGTATGAGGTAGCCTACATAACTCCCAATGAAGGGTATTTACTAGGATGTCTGAAACATCATTGATAAGGTCTTTGAAGTGATTATCCATCTTATATGATATCATTATATATTTCTCTAAACTAATCTTTCATTAATTAAATCATCGATCCAATATGTGGTCTTGATTATTAATCTATGCCCTTTTCTCTTCATTGGTAACAACTCAAATACTCCAATCATAAATTATATGGAACTCCTCCTTTGTCACATTGATCTGAAAAACTTCTTCAGGAATTTATTCCTTAGAGTGTAGGTAAATCTCCAAACACTCTCTTTTATCTTCTTAAATTTTCCTTGTTATACAATCATGATCTTCAAAAATCACTAGTTTTTTTACTCATTCAGTAGCTTCATATTTAGACCTCCTATTTTCCTCACATGAATCTTTCTCCCCTACCTCACTAAGAACTTAAATATCCACTTCATCACTTGTTGTTTCAACCAATTTTTTCCTATATCACCTTTCTTTGTTTTACATAAGGATATTAGTTTAATCACCCTTGGTAACTTCAAATAATCTTTGTGGGGTCTTGGTTTTTTCCCCTTTTGAACTGGGAAATTTTTGGATATCAGGTTCCCTTTCTTTCCCTTCCTTGTGCCATTTCCAACATTTGTGTGAATGTCGGGGTCCTTCTAATAATCTATCATTTTTTTAAATCTATATCTTTATCTTACTTCTTGGTTTCTTCATTGGACCTTGACCTGACATGTTGCTTCTTCCATCTTGGAATAACTGTATTCCACCCTATAGATTATATAGCTTCTTTCACATTTCCACTCAAGGTAGAAAAGAGGTTTTGAGTCTATCTCAACCTTGGAACATCTATATTGATATCCATTACTCATTCTTGGACAACTAAATCTTCTAGCCTAGTGACACCCGAAGAGAAATGGGTGGGATAGACTCATAATCCCTTATAATTCCAATCTTGGAACCAGCATGAGAGATAAAGTCATGTCCATTTTGAACATGTCAAAACCTGACAGTATCATTAAAAGAAGGAGAATCCCTCAAATGATTAATTTTTCCCCTTCAAGATCCTTCACTAGCATCTTGTTAGAACCCAAATTAAATTTCAAATTCATAAAAATATCAAACAACCTCAGCTCAAAATTCACTGGAACTTTCTCTTTCTGAAGAGGGAAAAAATACACTTCCTCCACACCCAATTTAACAACAAAGGGACCTTCATGTAATCTAAACTCACTCCGAGTAACAAGAACAACCTTTCCAAGATGATATTGGATATGGTGGAAAATAGATTATAAATTTTCCAAACGTTGACATAAAGTGAAGTAGTTTGACAATGATTCAAAGGTCACTGATTTTTTACACCAAAAATCATCCCCCACCATGATCAAAATATAATAATTGTGTTTCCTAGAAATTTTAACTTCCACATATATATGTAGGGATATGGGATGACACATTGAGTTAGTTTGGATATCCAATCATAAGAAACACTTGACCAGATTTCCAAGAATTTGAATAATGGAGGATTTTTAACAATGAAGAGGAAGACCAAGAAAACTTAACCAAAGAGTCATAGTTGGAATATCCCATTTCATTTGGAAGTAACATGACCATTGAAATAGGTAGAATCTAGAACATTTTCTTGTGCATGGAGATCTAAAACAAGAAAGTACCAGGTCCTCCTCTAATGAGAAGAGAACCATAATATGGCAGTTTTCTAGAAGTCTGATGGTTGTGCCATCCTATAATCCCCTGGAACCAAATAGGAACCTGTCAAATGCATTGACTGATGGATGAAAATTCCTGAATCAATCCCCCATGGTCTAGTTCTGGAGCACTAAATCTTCTGAGAACTCTGAGAGTGAAAACGCAAGATTAGGGCATCCAACATGCAGATTATGGACTTTTTGGAAAATATCAATTTTAGAGAAATAAGGAAGGAATTATATGTTATAGAATGGAGAGAATGAGAATTGGCCTCTAAGGGTTACCTCCCCCTCTAATGAGGGTGGTACCATATCAGTGGAAATCGCCACCTAAGTCCTCTCGAAATGACGAGCACCTGACTCTATCACCACCCATTTTCAACATAGTTTTTAAGCATCCAAAATTCCCATGACCCTAATATGGTTATGTATATGAACCCCCAATATGGATTTCCAACTAGAGGAATTTTCATCATAATGGGATGGTCTTTTAATCTATATACACCCTGTAAAGAATCAACCTGATTAGACCTAACTCATCACCAAGCCGACCCACAACACTACCCAAAACATGTTCATAACTTCCACGAGCTAGAAAAAAGATCCAGGCATAACCAAATAAATCATGGGAATGGTTTTTCTACTCAAAAATCAGTATGACCCATCTATAGGCAGGACATCCCTACCAATAACATCAGAGTCAATAGATGAATACAAATAGACACCATAAAAACATCAAACCTAAAAAACAAAACATTCCATAACAAAACATATACATGGTATCTTAAAATAAACAACACAAACTCAAAGTAAATGGTACAATTCCAAACAATCCCCAAAGTATATCCCAACAAACAACAAATACTATAAATGGATCCACATGATCCAATCCCTACAAGATCACATCTCTTACACAAAACACTGGATGATGATAATCAAGAAGATCCACCCAGGAATATGGTACCATTGAATTTAATTGGGTCCTATAAAATGAAATCTATAAATTTCCAAAGGTCCAAGAACTTTATGAGGCATTATTACTAGGGATACCATCATGAATATATTTAATTATTTTACTTATGAAAACTAATAAACTATTTTGAAAACATTTTTCAAAACTAACCCACTTTTAAATCACACAATTTTCAAATTACCCTTAGAATTCCCTTTAGTTTTACATTTCAAAAATATTATACATTCCAAAACAATTTATGATAAGGATAAAATAAATAAAGATAGCCACAAGGCATAATATTCTCAATAAAACAACAAAAATATTCATAGGTGATCAGAACATCAACAATATGTAATCACATGGAACAAAATAGGAATAATACATATCATCACATAAAAATGGCACTAATCAAATGAATAAATTATATAAACAAATCTAACATGATTAATTTTCACCTAGGGGCTCTAACTGATAGGCTTTTCATGAGTGATTAAACAATTATGCAAGATAGATATGCAATGGAATCTCTCATGGTCTTCCATAGGCCCAATATGGAAGGTCTCTTGGTCTTATTACCCAAAGGATATCTTAGTCACTTGGAAATTAAATTTCATGCTCATATATTCCTCCCTATGATGGATCACAAGAAACTTAGAGAAACTAATATTGATGTTCACATGATCATCCCTCTGAAGGCTCACATGGCCCCTTGAACAAGCCCCTCTCTGACATCCCGGTTAACCCCTGTTCTACTCCATATCAACACATCCACAAACAAGTTCCCATATCAGTCAAGCTATATGACAAGCCATTTTATAAACAATCATGCCCAATTTTATTAAAATAATTTTTCAAGTGTAAAACCAATTCTAAAACCATTTTAGAAATCCATTTAGATTCAAAAAACCTCTTTGATCAATTTTATCAACCACTTAGTGGGCATAAAAGCCACACCCGATTGAAAACCCTCACTTTGAAACTCAAATTTACAAACGAATCCATGAAACACATAAAACATGGAATTTTCACCAAGAATAAATCATTAAATTGAAAATTTAAACAAAAAAATCAATAGTTGGATAGAAATTTAAAGGTGTGTTGTGGAAAATGACCTTAAATTGAGACACCTACCTCAGATTTTGTCGAAAGATCATCTCCCTTGAGGATGACCACCTGAAAGAGGTACAACAATGCCTCACACACCTAATAGACAATAAATAAATCCTAGAAACCCATTAAATACTCTTGATTAATCTAGAACCAGCCCAAGTGTTCAACACTTCCATAAAAATGGAAGAATAACCAATGATAAGGTGAATGGAGGAAGTAATCAAGAGGAAATTGACTTACTTCAAGAAAAACACAAAGAATCCATGAAAAAATTCACCACAATCTAGGGATAAGAGATCATTGTCCAAAGAAGAGGGGATTCAATAATTGAGAAATAATAATTATCCCCCAAAGCATAAAAACCTGACAGGGGAAAATGGTAAAAATAAAATTTTTAATGAGCTATACAGGGCCACAAGATTTTAGGAAACACCTTATCCAATCATATGGGTTCCAATTAGTATATAAAATAGGATGCATGGTTCCCCTAGGGGTTTCTAATAGATTGAAAAAACTTGATCGAACTGTGAAAAAATGACAATTAGAAACTGTATCCTCATCACATGGTTAGCCACATGGTTAGACAAACCATTTAAAAATAATATACCATGTTCAATCTCCCTAAAAACTCTCAATTTGAACTCCTGGTTTCTAGTAACTACAAGAACACATCAAGCGATAAATAATACTCAAAAAACACATACTAGTGACCTAGAGTAGGGTCACAAACTTCACATTGTTCCACTTTCATCCCCTAGAAAGTCTGTAGGCTTCGCTATAAAAAAATTGGTGAGGCCACTTCTCCCTCTCCCAACCTTCCTAATACCATATCCCAAGGCTACTTACACCATTATTCTAGAGAATATGGACCAATAGGATCACCTTTCCATGGATCACCTTGCTCTAAACACCCATGACATGAACATGCTAATCCACAGTGGTGGCATCAGGCTCTAACTCCAAATCTTTCCAATCCATTATGTGAGATAGGTATCGAGGGAATATCTTTAGGTAAGAGATGTATAATACATAATGAATCAAGTTTATGCATGTTGGAAACTTGAATCGGTGATTTACCTTCCCTAGATGTTCCCTAACATGAAATGACCTGACATAATGTGGTGTCAACTTCCACTACTTTTCTAAACAACAGAGGACAAACTAAATTGATATATTTAGAAACACCAGATCACCAAATCTAAACTCCATAATCTGATGAATATGGTTATAATATACCTTATGAAGACTCTTATATATCTTTGTCCATTTTTAAATCATCTTAAATATATCAGTTGTCACCAGGATGACGCTTAGTCCAATTAAAGAACATTCATCAACAACAGTACAACCTAATAGGGATTAGAATGAATGATCGTACAGTGCCTCAAATGGGTCCATCCTAATTTAGGAATATTAACTTTTTTTATAGTAAAATTAGACCAATGATGTGTTCCTTCCCCATGAATATCCAAAATTATTAACACATACCCATATCATGTCGTTGATAGTTTGGATGGTCTACATAGACCTGCCATTCATCTATGGGTGATATGCAGTGCTCCACCTTCTCTATGTTACCAAAGATTCTTTGGGTACCTTCCAAAAATGATATGTGAAATTGTCATCCCATTCTCACACTATCACTAATGTAACACTATAAATCTAAAAACTCACAAACATATAGGCATTTTATGTCCTCTTCCTTTATCAACTCCACAATGGGAATAAAATGGGTTGATTTTGTCAGATGATAAACAATCACCCATATGGAATATTTGATACTCATATAACGAGGTATTCTAATCAATAAATTCACATAGATCTCTTTCCACTTACACATAGGCATGGTAAGTGGATGAAAAAAAACCAACTATTATTTTATGCTTAGCTTCGATTCTTTGGTTGGTCAAAATTTAGGAAAAATGGTCTACCACGAGATGTTTAATCCCAAACCAACAATATTGGCCCCTCAGTGTATAGAATATCATAGTTTCCTTGTAGTAAATTTCATGACCTTAATGATGCACCCCCTACATCACCTCCTACCTTAGGCTCAAAGAACTACCATCTACTTCTAGAATAGAAGAGAACTATTGGGAGATCGAGACTAATCACATGAGGTCTCCCCACCATTTAAGGAAGTGCTAATCAATAAGAACGTAGTGTCGAATTCCTGCTCAATCATTACACAATATATTATAGAGGTTGTAATCTTCAACCATTCAAAAAATAACTTCCATTCATCCTCCAGTAGGTCCAGACTCAAATAAAAAAATAGACACATCAAACCACACTCATCCACTGATTTTTGAATGACCTGCACTAGAAGCTTCCTAGTCAATGCATCAGTGAGCATGTTTCACTTCCCAGGCATATACACAATATGTATTTCCAAATTTTAATGGTATTTCAACCATCATATATGCTTATGGTCTAGGTCCCCCTATGTTAAAATTTACTTTAAGCAATTATAATCTGAATACACTATGAAATGCTTCCTAAAGAGGTGATGTCTTGACATCTTCATTGGGTGAATAATAGCTACCAGTTCCAAGTTTTTTATAGGATAATTCCACTCATGTGTGCATATATTCCTCAATCCATTGTCCACCACATGGTAATCATTCATCAAAACCCACCCCAACCCCATACTGGAAGCATCACAATACACTTTATAATCTCTCCCGAGATCAAATAGAATCAAAATTGGTGTGGATGTTAGATGGGTTTAAAACAACTCAAAAGCACTCTGGAACTTCTCATCCCACTCAAACATCACCCTTTAATAGTCAAATATATCAACAAATAAGCTATCAAAGAGAATTCCAAAACCAAATTCCTATAATACATGGCCACGACCAAAAATCTATGAATCTCTAACACATTCTTGTGATTTTCCAACACATTACTACTCAAAATTTCTCTAGATCCACTGAAAATCCCACCTTAGAAATCACATAGTCCAAAAACATAACCGCCTAGATCCAAAACTTGAACTTTGAAAAAAATTCATGTATATGATTCTCTCTCAAAACACATAATACAACCTAGAGATATTTAGTGTACTCCCCCTACATCATGGAATAAAACAAGATATTTTCTACAAACATGGACATGAAGGAGCATAAAAGGTGATACAAGATCTATTTCATAATTTCCATGAAGACTAAAGGAGTATTCATATTCCCAAATTAGATACCAATTCATGAAACGTATATAAAAACTTCAAAAAGACGAATTTGAAACGTCCTCTTATAATAACCTCAACTTGTGGTACCCTAATCTCATATCGATCATAAAAAACCAATGGGCCCCACTAATATATTTAAATATTTCATCAATTCTATGAAATGGTTATTTATTCTTTATTATCACCTATTTATGCTTATGTTAGTCTATCCAAAGTCAAAGGATACCATCTACCTTCCTTGAAAATAGAAATGGTGAATCCTTTTGTGACACATTGGGATGGATAAAATCCTTACCCTAATGATCCCCTAGATGAAATTTCAACTCCCTATTATTTTTTAGAGCCATCTGATAAGATGGTATAAAAATTGGCATCATCCCAAGAAGCATATTGATGCTCAACTAGACCTCTACTTTGGGTGGAAATCCTGAAAAATCCTTTGGAAGCATGTTTGGGTACCTATCTACAACTAATAGAAGTTCAACCACTAAACCCTTCTCAACAAACTCAAAGAAAAACCTAGAAAACTGGAAAGATATTAAACCTATAACCGACACAACCGGTCCATCCCTTCTTGAATGTGGATCCCACTCACCCTGAAGGATGTGAGTAATTCCATCATGAGTAAGTAACTGAGCCATAAAACGATCATAGTCGACCCAATCCTTGATGATGATCAAATAATCCATGTCGATAATAAGGAATAAAATGTCTAGGTCCAATATAATAAATACCCAAATGACTTTCATGCCAGCTACCATAACATGGAACTCCTGACACATGAAACATTGATCCTTATTCCTACCAATGGGGTTAGAAAATTCATAACATATAGAATCAAAATAGATCAAAAACCTAAAAGTTAAATCAGTTTGAGTGAAATGAAAGAATAGGAAGAACTGATATCTAATAAATATAATTCCATATAATAAGAAATAAACATTTTTCCTCTAAAAGTTACTGGACTAGAATCTGATTCCTCTAGAATAACATCTTATGCATGGATATTCTCAAGATCTGAACCAACCTATGCCTTCTTCCCCTAGTGATAATTCCCCTTTACATGAGGGTGATAAATCCAACACTTGGAAGCTTCTCATTTCACCTGAGATCCTTTTGAAAAGGTGGATCCCACACCACTCCCTCGTGAAACCAACTGACAGAAGTTCTTGACATTCTGACTACCCACACTAGTGACACATCCTTAGAGTCTCTGATAATTGAATCTTAGGGTGTATTACCTTCCAAAAATATAATAAAACAATGGTATTATGCCCTAAATAAGAGATATGAATTGGTCTTTAAGAATGGTCTACACTCTTTCCACTACTCCTATGTGACTTATCCCACTTCTATTTCTATCCTGAAAAGGAACTCTAGATACCACCCACTGAAGGAACACCACTG
Source organism: Viscum album (assembly GCA_963277665.1). Lineage (NCBI taxonomy): Eukaryota > Viridiplantae > Streptophyta > Magnoliopsida > Santalales > Viscaceae > Viscum > Viscum album. Next base: position 482,788,489 of record OY728162.1, read on the forward strand.
AGACCTATTTTTCAAGTTAAATATTCCTCTTCCATATATTCTTTATTAATCACCTTTGAATAGGTTATTATACATATAAGTATGATCATTGATATCATCTATGACCACTAGCCCATCTCAAAATCCCAAGCCTTGATGTAATCACTCGTGGGTAGATCTAGAGAGACATTAACTCACTCAAAATAATTGGTGGCATACTCCATCACAAAAAAAATAAACCTACTCCAACTTCAAAAACTAAAGTGCATTCTCTATTGTCAAGTTATTTGGGTATAACTACTGATATAATGCCACAATGAAAGTGGTCAGCATGAGATCCTCACGCTTCCTCAATATCACCATCGATTCTAAATACTTCTTACCTAGTCCTTTCGAACAATTTGTGGAAACCCCAATCTAGTGGTTTTAAGGGTATTAAAAAACTCAAATATCTACTCAAGCTGATATAAACACTCCTTGGGATCATTGGTTCCCTTACCTCCATGAAACACTAGTTGATTCTACATTGAAAACTCTGGAACATGTTCTATGATATTTGTATGTTCATGAACACCCAATTGACCCAAGTTTTGGACCATATAAATCACCAAATCCCCCAAATATCGATAAAAGTGAGTCTTTTCTTTTGAGTTACTCTCCATTTCACCCTCCCTACACCTAGATGAGGTCTTTCTGGGAGGAATTTTCTAAAAGACACAAATCACAAGATTCATCAATTACAATAAAACTTTAGAGCACATCAAAAGCACCCAAAAAAACCCCCCAACATGGGCATAAAAAGAAATTCCAAAAAATAAGGATAAAAAACATCATCAAAAATCCCATAATAGAGTTCAAAAAATAACCACAATTCTCATTCTACCCATACAAACTCAAGGTTTGACATGAAGAAGATATGGCCAAGAACTCCCTCATTCCTACATGTAAAGTCCCAATAATCCTAAATTCATTACAGCACTAAATCCTAAAAAACATCATCTCTGATTCTATTTTATGATGAACCAACCTAGGTTAACCTAACCCATTACTTAATCTATCCCACTAAATGTCCCAAATCATGTTTCTGATCACCATGGGCTGGTGACAAGCACCAAGAATAACAAACTAAATCTTTAGAATGGATTCACCATTGGTAAACTCGCATGACTCGTCCATAAAATGGAAATCAATACCACTAACATAAAATTCAATAGTATAAGAAAAAAAGATACCATACACAATGTCACACATGAAAAAAAATTCCATAACTAAACATATACACGGTTCTCAAAATAAAAACACAAACTCAAAGGAAAGATTAAAACACCAAACAAAGTCCAAATTACATTCAGATGGATAAAAAATACTAGAAACGAATTCACATGATCCAATAGCTATGATATAGTATCTCCTTCATAAAATTTTAGATGGTGGTAATCAAGAAGTGTCACCCAAGAACATAGTCCCCTTTCCATTGCCCATTTCTTAAATAATGAAATCTCTAAATTCCCAAAGGCTTAAGAATGGTGTGAGTCATGAATCCCAATATGATACCACAATGAGTTTATTTAATTATTTTACCCATTAACAATAATAAACTAGTTTGAAAGAAATTTCAAAACAAAACCACTTTGAAATCATACCATTTTTGAATAAACCTTTGAAGTCTATTTGGTTTTCCATTTAAAACAAAATAGTTTTTCCAAAGTAATTTATAATAAGGTTGAAATAAATAAACATATCCACAAGGAATATCATGCTCAATAAAACAACAAGGAATATCCAAATGTGAGAAAAAATCAACAACCTATAATAAAATGGATTAAAAAATGGAATAGTACATCTCATCATGTCAAAATTCCATTAATCAAAAGCATAAATCATATAAACCAATATTAAATAAGTGATTTTTATAAAGGGGATCTAACCAATAGGCCCATCATGATTATTTAAAAATATTATACTATATATCTAATAAATATAAGCTCTAATAGTCTTCCCTTGACCCAACATGGAAGATATCTCAATACTCCTACGAAAAGGCTCTCATGGTACCTTGAAAATAAAATTGGAGGCTTGCATGGTCTTCCCTCTGATGGATCACACAACTGCTTGAACAAACCAATATGAAATCTTCCATGGTATTCCCTCTAAAGTCTCACATGCTTCTTTAAACAAACCCCTCACTCACACCCCAGTTAACCCATGTGTTACTTTATGCCAACACATGCACAAACATGTTCCTATATCAATCAAGCTATATCACAATCCATTTCACAAACAAGAATTCACAATTTTATCAAAACACATTTTCTAAGGAAAAAACAATTCTAAAACAATTTTATAAATCTATTTTGAATCAAAAAACCCCTTTGAGACATTTTATAAAACACCTGGTTGAAATAAAATCCACACCCATTTGTAAAAACCCAAATTATACTCTAAATTGACAAACCAAACCATGAAACACATCAGTAATGGAATATTAATCAAGAATAAATCATTTAAGTGAAATTTTAATCAAAATAAACAAAAGGTGATTGTAAATTGAAAGGTATGACATGGAAAATGACCTTAAATAGAGACACATGCCTCAAATTAAGTCCAAATCTTGTCTCCCTTAATGATGACCCATATAAAGAGGTAAAACAAGGCTAGACACGCCTAAAACACTATAAATAAAACTAAAAAATCCATTAAATACTATAGATTCATCCAAAACCACCCATAGGGTTCCACACTTTCACAAAAATTTAAGAATAAGAAAAGAGAAGGAAAAGGAGAAAGTAATCAAGAGTAAATTGACTTACCATGAGAAAAACATCATTAATCCAAGAAGAAAATCACCACCAAGGAGGGGGGGATCTCCATATCCAAATAAGACGGGTTTTACATGTTGGGGAAGAAAAACAATCCCAAAATTCAAAAATTACTCATAAGGGAAAAATGGTAAAAAAGATAATTTTTAATGGGATAGACAAGGTTGTATGGTTTGGTAACACAGTTAAGAAAACCATGTACCAGCCATGAAAGTTCAACTATCCACCCATAATAGGTCAAACAGTTCCCCCTACAGTGTAGTATGGTTTGAAAAACCACGGTCTAAAAATAGAAAACCCCACTATTAAAAACTATAATCCCCTATAATGATTGGCCTCATGGTAAAACGAACTATGCACTAATTGTGCACCCGAGTTTCTATCTCTAATAAACAACTGATTCAAGATCCTAGTGCTCAAGATCTCCAATAATTCATCAATAGGTAAATATACCTCAATATAAGACACATTGGTGACACATTGGGTGTCACACACCCTCATGACATCATAGTGAAACCCATCATTTGAATATGGTCTGTAGTCATACCTTGTATACATGATCCACATCACTCCTTTTGATCTCAAAACCTCAATTTTTGATATATAACTTCAGTACTCCCTTGTTAAGAATGTGTTGGTACATTCGTATCCTTTGGAACCTATTTGGGATGTTACTTTCACACCTTTTGTCCAAACATCATAGCCTTAAATTGTATGCACAATCTCTATGATAGTCTATACTATCATTCAACCCCCCATTAATATTGGATTTCTCATTTCCCTTTATAGGTATTTTATCTATTCATTGGGACCAGACATCATAACCTTAAATTGTTAGCACCCTTCCCTGAGATAGTTTTTACAAATAATGATCATATCATTCACGTCAGGTCTCACTTGGATCATATTGTATAAACTATGTCTTCCCTTTCACTATGAGCATATCATTCACAAAAAATGAGAATATCATTCACAAACAATTATAATGTAACACCCCAAGCTTCTATGGTACACTTCTCTTTGAATAATTCAATAGCGTGTGTTGTACGCAACATCGAGTTCTAACACACACTACAACCAATCAAACTAGCCATTATGAATAGTAATACCTACTTCATTCTCCATCGTATCCATTCAAGTCTAATTCTCATTTGAAGATTAATAAAAATGTTTAAGTACTTTATATAATTCTAGATATGAGTAAGATACAATCTATCCATAACAAACATGGATTACATAAAAAACATATAAAAGGAAATGAGTAAGTTAACACCCGAAACAACGATAATACTAAGATATTATTAACAAATCAATGTTAAAATATCATATATGATATCATATTAATGTATATGATTCTTGTATAATTTAATAAAAAATATTTCACCATTATACAGGAGGTTAACCTACCCCAACCAAGGAAAATTACAAGGTAAGGGTTTATTTTGAAATCTCTTTATTATCTGAGGTTTTTTATATGTAATAATCTACTGGGACCTCTTTATCATCCACATCCATGTTTCTTAAAAATGTGTTTCAAAACATTATTACTATTTTACAAATTATGGTTTAAAGTCATTTATACCCTTGTTTTACTTTTTATTAGAAGTTTATAAAGGAATCTTTCCTTCGTTTTCCAAACAATGTCCTTTTTAACCTTTTTGACAGAATTAAGGTAAGAATGTCCTTTTTTTAACTTATACGGCAGGTGCGGCTATTTTCTGCCATTATAAAATCTTCAAAGCTTCCCTTACAAGCTTATAAGAATATTTTCTAATAAAATGTTTTATTTTATAAATATATGACTCTTAAATTATTTCAAAATATAAAGAGATATTTCTCTAAAAAGAGTTTTGATTTCATCTATGTCAACATCCTTTGATGGATTTTACACTTATTTGAAGTTGATTTATTATGATACAAAACTTATATATTGTATTGTAGGTTTTGTGATATTTTTGAATGTGGATGTGTTATTTTTATACCATTTGTGGTTTATGGATGAAGTATTTACATTTCGTATGCTAGTTTTAATATGAATGTTTATGTTATGTTTAAACCTTTTCATATGGAAATACATTGGACTTAATATGTGACATGTGGAGCCCACTATAGCTCCTCTGTAACGCCCCGACCCTAGTTACCCAGAGTCGGTGCATTATTACATAACATTGGCATGATCATGAGAAAGATCAAGTCTCGAAAGACCGATTAGTTTAGTAGCCTTGGAATAACTAGATACATCCATAAATTTTTACATTACATCATAAAAAAAACATCTTGTCTTCATATCCCCTCATACTATCCCTGCAGGTCATTCATAAATTACTTCTTCATAATCCTGGAAAAAAAAATAAAACATTGAAAGGGGTGAGCTCGGATGCTCAGTAAGGATAACATTGTAGCAGAAGCTTTCATAAATAAGCATAAACACTTAAGGCAATTTATAACTAAAACAAAAGCCTTTGAAACTTGAACTTCAGCATAAAATGGCAAAGGTAAAATGAAATAAAGCCATTTACTTACTCACATGGATATTCTACTAGTCGAATGATCACATGCAATATCAATAACCACTTTCATAATGATGGAATGCATAATTCCAGACTATCATAACCACATAGCCAAGGCCTCGTGCCAAGACTACAAATAAGATTTTGCCAAGGCCTTGTGCCAAGACACTAGTTTGTCTCATGAGACCTACCGATGCATCGAGGAGCTATAGCGGGCTCCACCCGTCACTTATTAAGTCCAATGCATTCCTCATATGAATAGGTTTAAGCATAAAATAAACATTCGTATTAAAACTAGCATACGAAATGTCAATACTTTAACCACAAACCATGAATGGTATAAAAATAGAACATCCACAGTCAAACATAACTCATTTGATACAATATGGAAGATTGTATTGTATCACATTAACCTCAATCATGAATAATGAAGGATGTTGACATAGATGAAAATAATCATCAAAACTATTTGAGAGAAATATCCCCCTTTTCTTGAAAACATTTAAAAGTCACACTATTTGTCAAGAAGCCATTTAAAAGTAGACTTTTGAATCAAAGTGTCCCATACCACTTTGAAACTTTTAAAAGGAGTTTTAATTTTAAAACTTTAATGTCCATATAAATAAATCCTTAAAACCATTTTTAAAACATGGACATTAATGAGCAAGATATAGAAGAATAAGTCTTTAAAACATTTTAAAATGGTATTTTGGTTAGAGTTTCTAACCAAAAGAGAGACACTTGAATACAAATAATTGAGGTAATAAAAACTTTGTAATATCATGAGAATAAAGGGATTCATGATATACTATGTCAAGTACATTATATACACCGCATAAAAGTGATTTGGTGTATATCAACAAAGAAGTCTCAGTTCAATGTAAATTGAGATGAAATCTCTCATAAAGGCTGTATCCTTAGGTTAAGGATAAATCAACGACATAATTATGTGTGAAAAATATAAATACACTAAATATGATTGAATATTCAGTGTAAAACAATCAAAGGATATTCACACATATTCTTGTAGAAACAACACCAATGAATTGGATATTTAACTCAACAAATGGAGATTGAGTTAAAATTACTCTTATCAAGTTCATACCGATCACTTGAGAATTTATCAATGGAGTGATTATGTGTATCAAAAGTATATCCACATAAAGGGGAGTGGAAATTAAGGCATAATCAAATGAATAGCGATTCCACACATAATCTTGGAGTAATATAATCAATGAAATATGTGTAAAGCCAAATGAGTGGAAATTGAAATCTCAAATTCCCTTATCGATTAGGTAACTTACGAAACATACACCCATGAAAGAAGTATCATAACATGATGTTGTAAATACCCATAAATTAAATTATATTACACAATGAATACAATCATGGGCAGTACACCACATGCAATCATTAAGTGGTGAACAATGGAAATCTCACGGAATTGAAAGTGAGATAAGAAAATACCTTACCACGTTAATCAACTGAGTCGCATGGCCAAAATTTAATAAACACCAAATTATTTACAGAATAACATGAATATAAAGTGAATCATGATAATATATATCAAATGGAAGTACACAATACACCACTTTCAATAATTTAGTAGCGAACAATGGAAATCTCACGGAATTGAAAGTGAGATAAGAGAATCCCTTACTTTGTACTTTTTCCTTGGTCGATGGTAGGTTTACCTCCTGTATAATGGTGAAATAATTGTTATTTAATAATACAAGAATCAGTTACTTTAATATGATATCATATAAGATCTTTTAACATTGATTTGTTAATAATATCTTAGAATTATCGTCATTTCAGGTGTTAACGGGTTCATTTTACTTTACATTCTTTGTTATGTGAGCCATATTTGTTATTAATGGGATGTATATTATTCATATCCATAATGGTATCAAGTCCTTAAAAATCATTTTTAAATCATCAAATGATAATTATACTTGAATGGATACGATGGAGAATGAATCTCATCGCGTTCGTGGAGACGGTAGTCCGTACGTACGCACGAATGCTACTTCCATTTAATTTTTATTTTAAAAGAATTGAATCCAAATGATACATAGGTATATTACTATTCCAGAAAAATATAATATTTTATATATGTTACTTAAGTTCATTAACACCATCCTTTATACGTTCCATGTGTGGAATGAACGAGTCATATCATTTTAAGGGGGCGGTAGTCCGCACTTCCTCAAATGAAATTATCGTATGTATATACAACATGAAACGAATAATGGTATGAAATAAAATGGAATTACAGAAGCTTATATATAAAATATATATCATTAATATCATATTTAATTACAGTTCCATCATAATGTCCACCATGAGAGGCGGTAAGATGTATTTGAACAATTATCGTTTCGTGAGGCGTTAGTTTTCCATCCACAGAAACATTATGTTCATCATCCATTAGATAGAGTTGTGTGTATGTGTAGTTTTAATCCTTCTTATAACAACATACTAGTATATTGAGGATACTGGTGTTGTTACAAAAGAAAGGAAATAAAAAGATTTTGGGGGTTGGAGAAGCAAAATAAATGAAAATAATTTAAGAGAAATCGTTACCTTTAATTTAGGTAACTCACTTTGGTTGGAACCAAAGGACTTCTTGAAATGCTTTCTGCCTAAGGGTAAGCTTCAAAAAGGAGGAGAGGGATTTGGGGAGCTTATTTGGGCAGAGTTTGGACGAGCCAAGTGGCTTGAGAGGTGTGAGGAATGAGTATAAGTGGTCTCCTTTTATAAGGGAGAGGAGGGTCTCTTTAGGAAAGTGTGAAAGTATTACTTTATAATATATTTTTATTCGGTTTATAATGGTCCAAAAATAATTGAGGTCAAAGATACGATGACTAATATTCTAAATAACATCAACCAATAAGAATTGGACAGGTTTTAGATAATATTTTAATCATTATAATCTTATTTATTTAAATGATTTATTAATGAGGTAAACATTGCATCATTATTGTGTCATTAATAATTTAAATTATTTGATGTCTAAAAATTATAAATAAAATATCATTATGTAGGAAATCTTTTTAGCTTTCTAATGAATATTTATAATCGAAAATCCAACATGTATAACCCTATGTAAAAATTGTTCTTTTAAAAGATGTAAGCTTATGCCATTTTTGTATTCATTTTAACTTAATTAAAATAAAGTGTCATTATCACTTACAAGTGGATCAATGGGGTCCCAAAATTGACCCAAAGATGCCCATGGTCGACCATGTATCAACCAATAGGGTTAAGACACGTTTTAGGGTAATTTAGTATTATTATAATATTATTTTTTAACCCTTATTTACCGGATTTACCCTTAACCATGGTAAATAAAATATTTACCGCAGTAATTATTCAAAATGTCTAAAAATAAAAGTTACCTATTTACACAATTTGAACATCCTGATTCCAAATATGGAATCCATTTTTCTAAATTCAAAACACAGAAGTGGCAGAAATTAATTTAAAATTAATTCCCGCTGTCAAAACAAAAAGCGTGTTTTTAAGAGATAATAACTATCAAAAGATTGACACTTGTTTATGTTCGGTTTAATTGTATAATTATGTCCAATGACCAACATTATATTAAATGGTAAAAATATATTCTAAATATACTTTAAAACCACTCAAATTAATAATTTATCACTATTAATTATTTTGATTAAAAAAGTTGTTTTTAATTAAAATTTAGTAATTTTCACTATTCATCAAAATATGAAAGTTATCCGAAAAGTACCAAAATTTCACCCTAGGCTAATTTCAATATTCCGAATCCAAAAATGAAGTTCATTTTGAAATATAAAATATATATGATTTCAAAAAGTTGGTATTACTATTCACAACGGCTAGTTTAATTAGTTGTGGTGTGTGTTAGAACTCGAGGTTACGTACAACACACGCTATCGCATTATTCAAAGAAAGTGTACCGTGGAAGCTTGGGATGTTTCATTTTAAATTTTTGATGTCCCCATTTAGTCAAAAAGTTTAAAATATTGTATTTAGAAAGGGTTCACTATTAAAAGTTGATAAAAGTGCAATACTGAAAATGAATTTGTTCTTGCATTATATCTAAGAAACTCATAATATGGATTCTAAAATTATAAGGATTATATAAAGTTTAAAATTTAGATAATACTATTCATAACCTCTTTTGAATGGCCTTTTTTCTTGTAAGTCATGGTGTGATTGAACTCAGTTTTGCGTGTAGTGCAAGTTATTGAATTATTTTGAAGAAATAACACACTATGAAATCTTGGGGTGTTAAATTCTCCCCTCCTTCAATAAATTGCGTCCTCGCAATTTGAAATTGTTCTTCGAAAATAAAAGGTTGAAAATAGAAAATATATTTGTGGGAAAACCCACATCGAAAATTGGGTTACTAAAATTTAGTCTTAATATGAGGAAAAGAGAAATGAAAGGGTCACCACCAAATTATGATCTTGATTAGGAGAACATTGGTGGCAATTAGAGACATATAATTGGAGGAAAAACGTAAATATTTATAGGTAGTGATTGAGGTCATCAATCACAAAAAAGTATAAAATTGAGGTCCTTAAACTCATCAATCTATGATGATTTGAAGTACCATCGGTTCAACAAAATATAGGGTATTGGGTAACACATTTTTGACGTTTCAAAATATCTTAGTTGAAATCCCACATCGAAAAATGAATTAATGAGGCCTCTATTTAAAATAAAGAGTGGAAAGTATGAAGATTACCGAAAATAACACATACTAGGGTTCCATGTAGGAAAATATGGATATGGAGGAGAAATCTAACCATCAATTATCTGATGGAGAGTGGTAGAGAACATGGCTATGAAAAGGCCAACAATCCCAAAGCCATAAATTAGTGATGATTTAAGGTACCTTCTAGGGAAACATTTTTGTTCTAAGTTCCTTTTATTAATGTTGAGGAATTTATTTATGAGATTGGATAAGATCATAAGGAGATATACTTACTTTATAATCAGAGTTTTATCCATTAATAAGTTTCCACCACAAACTCATCTTTCACTCTAAAAGATAATAGAATGTAATTTTTTATTTATTTATACTATTAATACAGGGTTCCAAAATAAATGAATTTATAATTCATCTACCAGATCTTTAAAAAAACAAAATTATTTAATCCAGGACATCTCATGGGCCAGTGGTAGGTGATACACCCTTGTCGCCCTTCAGTTGCGGGTTCAAGTCTCGCAGCCTTGCCGGACGCGACGGGTTGCCGCCCAACCTCCGGGTTTTCCTTTTATGGTAATCCAAAATAATCCAAACTAGAACTATCCAAAATACTTCTGTCCAAACTCACAGTCCAACATTTATAAGGAAGGTAAACATAATATAGATCCTTTTTACCCCGCAATAGCATATGAATACCTTCATCTTGTATTCTTTTAATAAACTGAAACATCTTGAATTACCATATTCCTTATTGATTAAATTCATGCTCCCCTATTCCATATAGAATGCTGGATATACTTCATTAATCCAAAAATGTTTTAAACCCCAACAATGATGGAATATACAAATCATTAATTAGTTCCAAGGTAGTCAAGAATATCCAATATAATTTATCCAAAACAATCACATATTATTCCAAAATTACTACCTCAGTATCAGAACTATATTATGATTTATCATTCTCTCAACCATATATTTTCCAAAAATTTATCCTGCTATTGAGTCACTTTTCTTTGTTCCACATAATCTCAAGTCCTTAATGAAATAGTACTGTAGTACAATCCTTATATACTCCATAATTATTATAACAAGTACATTGTTGATACAACACTCAATTGACATAATCAACATAAGAACTCTAATCATTCCTCTTCATCTGTGGTAGTATCATAACTTGGTTATTATCCAATAACATCATTTGAGGCATAGTCTGATGACTGGGACATAGGTTTGCGTAGTGTCCAAACTCCTTGCAAATGAAGCATTGTACATTTAAAACCATTTTCTTACCCTTGCAGTCACGTACTTTTTGCCCTTTTCCTCCACACTTATAACAAACTCCCATTCCTTTCAGGCAAGTTCCAGGGTGTTTCTTTCCACAGTTACCACATATGGGAAAATTCTTCTTTTCCCTCTTCCCTTTATCCATCTTTCTCTCTTCCATCCTTTTCTTCTCTTGCTTCCCTTCAAAGCCATAGGACTCAGTAAACTCTTTACATATCTTATCAACACATGATATTATTTCTTCATATGATGATAATACATGGGAGACTATTTCTCTTATAAATTCTAGCTTAAGACCATGAAATATATGATCCTTCCTTCTCTTTGAATCATGTGTATTTCTGGAGTTCTCATTCCTTCTACTGGGCGCCATTTCTATACCATGGCATAAACTAGATCAGTTTATGAATCAAAACACATAATCCCATACTTATAAAACACTTAAAATAAATTGAACTATTTATGGATATAATCCATAATCATAAAAATGTTTTCTTTGAGGAAGTATATACTCATAAACCCTTCATAATGATTTGTAAAGATAGTGAGAGTTATCCTAAGCATATCCCCCGGGAGTGTTGTAACCAAGAGTGCAGCAAGGCCCGTTGTCGTGCACCAGTTCCCGTTCGAGTCTAGCTCAAAGCGGTGTTTTCGGGTTTTACCCCTAGGTACATCTGTGCCAGAACCGCCTCTACCTGCTCGTATCTAGACGGGGATTTATTGCTCGGAAAACTCACAAAATCTCTACAATACCAAAATTCTAGGAAGTTCTTCTATACTAATCCTCAAAGTTCATCTTAGGTCTACGTGCTCTAATCAGAGTTTATCTAAATCTAGCTTCCAAGGTTTGTACTAAACTTCCTCTGATACCAACTGTAACGCCCCGACCCTAGTTACCCAGAGTCGATGCATTATTACATAACATTGGCATGATCATGAGAAAGATCAAGTCTCGAAAGACCGATTAGTTTAGTAGCCTTGGAATAACTAGATACATCCATAAATTTTTACATTACATCATAAAAAAAATATCTTGTCTTCATATCCCCTCATACTATCCCTGCAGGTCATTCATAAATTACTTCTTCATAATCCTGGAAAAAAAATAAAACATTGAAAGGGGTGAGCTCGGATGCTCAGTAAGGATAACATTGTAGCAGAAGCTTTCATAAATAAGCATAAACACTTAAGGCAATTTATAACTAAAACAAAAGCCTTTGAAACTTGAACTTCAGCATAAAATGGCAAAGGTAAAATGAAATAATGCCATTTACTTACTCACATGGATATTCTACTATTCGAATGATCACATGCAATATCAATAACCACTTTCATAATTATGGAATGCATAATGCCAGACTATCATAACCACATAGCCAAGGCCTCGTGCCAAGACTACAAATAAGATTTTGCCAAGGCCTTGTGCCAAGACACTAGTTTGTCTCATGGGACCTACCGATGCATCGAGGAGCTATAGCGGGCTCCACCCGTCACTTATTAAGTCCAATGCATTCCTCATATGAATAGGTTTAAGCATAAAATAAACATTCGTATTAAAACTAGCATACGAAATGTCAATACTTTAACCACAAACCATGAATGGTATAAAAATAGAACATCCACAGTCAAACATAACTCATTTGATACAATATGGAAGATTGTATTGTATCACATTAACCTCAATCATGAATAATGAAGGATGTTGACATAGATGAAAATAATCATCAAAACTATTTGAGAGAAATATCCCCCTTTTCTTGAAAACATTTAAAAGTCACACTATTTGTCAAGAAGCCATTTAAAAGTAGACTTTTGAATCAAAGTGTCCCATACCACTTTGAAACTTTTAAAAGGAGTTTTAATTTTAAAACTTTAATGTCCATATAAATAAATCCTTAAAACCATTTTTAAAACATGGACATTAATGAGCAAGATATAGAAGAATAAGTCTTTAAAACATTTTAAAATGGTATTTTGGTTAGAGTTTCTAACCAAAAGAGAGACACCTGAATACAAATAATTGAGGTAATAAAAACTTTGTAATATCATGAGAATAAAGGGATTCATGATATACTATGTCAAGTACATTATATACACCGCATAAAAGTGATTTGGTGTATATCAACAAAGAAGTCTCAGTTCAATGTAAATTGAGATGAAATCTCTCATAAAGGCCGTATCCTTAGGTTAAGGATAAATCAACGACATAATTATGTGTGAAAAATATAAATACACTAAATATGATTGAATATTCAGTGTAAAACAATCAAAGGATATTCACACATATTCTTGTAGAAACAACACCAACGAATTGGATATTTAACTCAACAAATGGAGATTGAGTTAAAATTACTCTTATCAAGTTCATACCGATCACTTGAGAATTTATCAATGGAGTGATTATGTGTATAAAAAGTATATCCACAGAAAGGGGAGTGGAAATTAAGGCATAATCAAATGAATAGCGATTCCACACATAATCTTGGAGTAATATAATCAATGAAATATGTGTAAAGCCAAATGAGTGGAAATTGAAATCTCAAATTCCCTTATCGATTAGGTAACTTACGAAACATACACCCATGAAAGAAGTATCATAACATGATGTTGTAAATACCCATAAATTAAATTATATTACACAATGAATACAATCATGGGCAGTACACCACATGCAATAATTAAGTGGTGAACAATGGAAATCTCACGGAATTGAAAGTGAGATAAGAAAATACCTTACCACGTTAATCAACTGAGTCGCATGGCCAAAAGTTAATAACCACCAAATGATTTACAGAATAAAATGAATATAAAGTGAATCATGATAATATATATCAAATGGAAGTACACAATACACCACTTTCAATAATTTAGTAGCGAACAATGGAAATCTCACGGAATTGAAAGTGAGATAAGAGAATCCCTTACTTTGTACTTTTTCCTTGGTCGATGGTAGGTTTACCTCCTGTATAATGGTGAAATAATTGTTATTGAATAATACAAGAATAAGTTACTTTAATATGATATCATATATGATCTTTTAACATTGATTTGTTAATAATATCTTAGAATTATCGTCATTTCAGGTGTTAACGGGTTCATTTTACTTTACATTCTTTGTTATGTGAGCCATATTTGTTATTAATTGGATGTATATTATTCATATCCAGAATGGTATCAAGTCGTTAAACATCATTTTTAAATCATCAAATGATAATTATACTTGAATGGATACGATGGAGAATGAATCTCATCGCGTTCGTGGAGACGGTAGTCCGTACGTACGCACGAATGCTACTTCCATTTAATTTTTATTTTAAAAGAATTGAATCCAAATGATACATAGGTATATTACTATTCCAGAAAAATATAATATTTTATATATGTTACTTAAGTTCATTAACACCATCCTTTATACGTTCCATGTGTGGTATGAACGAGTCATATCATTTTAAGGGGGCGGTAGTCCGCACTTCCTCAAATGAAATTATCGTATGTATATACAACATGAAACGAATAATGGTATGAAATAAAATGGAATTACAAAAGCTTATATATAAAATATATATCATTAATATCATATTTAATTACAGTTCCATCATAATGGCCACCATGAGAGGCGGTAAGATGTATTTGAACAATCATCGTTTCGTGAGGCGTTAGTTTGTCATCCACAGAAACATTATGTTCATCATCCATTAGATGGAGTTGTGTGTATGTGTAGTTTGAATCCTTCTTATAACAACATCCTAGTATATTTAGGATACTGGTGTTTTTACAAAAGAAAGGAAATAAAAAGAGTTTGGGGGTTGGAGAAGCAAAAGAAATGAAAATAATTTAAGAGAAATCGTTACCTTTAATTTAGGTAACTCACTTTGGTTGGAACCAAAGGACTTCTTGAAATGCTTTATGCCTAAGGGTAAGCTTCAAGGAGGAGGAGAGGGATGTGGGGAGCTTAGTTGGGCAGAGTTTGGACGAGCCAAGTGGCTTGAGAGGTGTGAGGAATGAGTAGAAGTGGTCTCCTTTTATAAGGGAGAGGAGGGGCTCTTTAGGAAAGTGTGAAAGTATTACTTTATAATATATTTGTATTCGGTTTATAATGGTCCAAAAATCATTGAGGTCGAAGATAAGATGACTCATATTCTAAATAACATCAACCAATAAGAATTGGACAGGTTTTAGATAATATTTTAATCATTATAATCTTATTTATTTAAATGATTTATTAATGAGGTAAACATTGCATCATTATTGTGTCATTAATAATTTAAATTATTTGATGTATAAAAATTATAAATAAAATATCATTATGTAGGAAATCTTTTTAGATTTCCAATGAATATTTATAATCGAAAATCCAACATGTATAACCCTATGTAAAAATTGTTCTTTTAAAAGATGTAATCTTATGCCATTTTTGTATTCATTTTAACTTAATTAAAATAAAGTGTCATTATCACTTACAAGTGGATCAATGGGGTCCCAAAATTGACCCAAAGATGCCCATGGTCGACCATGTATCAACCAATAGGGTTAAGACACGTTTTAGGGTAATTTAGTATTATTATAATATTATTTTTTAACCCTTATTTACCGGATTTACCCTTAACCATGGTAAATAAAATATTTACCGCAGTAATTATTCAAAATGTCTAAAAGTAAAAGTTACCTATTTACACAATTTGAACATCCTGATTCCAAATATTGAATCCATTTTTCTAAATTCAAAACACAGAAGTGGAAGAAATTAATTTAAAATTAATTCCCGCTGTCAAAACAAAAAGCGTGTTTTTAAGAGATAATAACTATCAAAAGATTGACACTTGTTTATATTCGGTTTAATTGTATAATTATGTCCAATGACCAACATTATATTAAATGGTAAAAATATATTCTAAATATACTTTAAAACCACTCAAATTAATAATTTATCACTATTAATTATTTTGATTAAAAAAGTTGTTTTTAATTAAAATTTAGTAATTTTCACTATTCATCAAAATATGAAAGTTATCCGAAAAGTACCAAAATTTCACCCTAGGCTAATTTCAATATTCCGAATCCAAAAATGAAGTTCATTTTGAAATATAAAATATATATGATTTCAAAAAGTAGGTATTACTATTCACAACGGCTAGTTTAATTAGTTGTGGTGTGTGTTAGAACTCGAGGTTGCGTACAACACACGCTATCGCATTATTCAAAGAAAGTGTACCGTGGAAGCTTGGGATGTTTCATTTTAAATTTTTGATGTCCCCATTTAGTCAAAAAGTTTAAAATATTGTATTTAAAAAGGGTTCACTATTAAAAGTTGATAAAAGTGCAATACTGAAAATGAATTTGTTCTTGCATTATATCTAAGAAACTCATAATATGGATTCTAAAATTATAAGGATTATATAAAGTTTAAAATTTAGATAATACTATTCATAACCTCTTTTGAATGGCCTTTTTTCTTGTAAGTCATGGTGTGATTGAACTCAGTGTTGCGTGTAGTGCAAGTTATTGAATTATTTTGAAGAAATAACACACTATGAAATCTTGGGGTGTTACATCCTCGATGCATCGATAGGTATCATAAGACAAAATAGTGTCTTGGCACAAGGCCTTGGAAAAATCTTATTTGTAGTCTTGGCACGAGGCCTTGGATATGTGGTTATGATAGTCTGGAATTATGCATTCCATCATTATGAAAGTGGTTATTAATATTGCATGTGATTATTCGATTAGTAGAATATCCATGTGAATAAGTAAATGAAATTATTTCATTTTATTTTTTCCATACTATGTTGAAGTTAAAGTTTAAAAGGCTTTTGTTTTTGTTATACATTGCCTTAAATGTTTATTCTTATTTATGAATGTTTCTGCTATATTTTTATCCTTACTGGGCATTTGAGCTCACCCCTTATCTATGTTTTATTTTTCCCAGGATGTGTATAAGTAATTTACAAATGACCTGTAGGGATAGTATAAGGGGATAGGAGTGTGGACTATAGAGACTATATTGTTGTAGTTTTCATTTTATGATTTAATGTAAAACATTATGAATGTATCTAGTGTTTCCAAGTCTACTAAACTAATCGGTATTTCGAGACTTGAACTTTCTTGTGATCATGCCAATGTTATGTAATAATGCACCGACTCTGGGCAACTGGGTTCGGGGAATTACAGTTGGAATCAGAGGAAGTTTAGTACAAACCTTGGAATCTAGATTTAGATAAACTCTGATTAGAGCACATAGATTTAAGATGGACTTTGAGGATTAGTATAGAATAACTTCCTAGAATTTTGGTATTGTAGAAATTTTGTGAGTTTTCCAAGAAATACATCCCTGTCTGGATACGAGCAGGTAGAGGCGGCTCTGGCACAGATGTACCTAGGGGTAAAACCTGAAAACACCGCTTTGAGCTAGACTCGAACAGGAACTGGTGCATGACAACAGGCCTTGCTGCACTCTTGGTTACGACACTCTCGAGGGATATGCTTAGGATAACTCTCATTTTTTTACAAATCATTATGAAGGGTTTATGAGTATATACTTCTTCAAAGAAACCATTTTTATGATTATGGATTATATCCATAAATAGTTCAATTTATGTTAAGTGTTTTATAAGTATGGAATTATGTATTTTGATTCATAAACGGATCTAGTTTATGCCATTTTTTAAAAATGGAGCCTAGTGGAAGAAATGGAAACCATATCAATGCACACACTCCATATAGGGATTTCCCTCCTGCTCAAGATAGTTATAGTGGATCTGGTGATGCAACTGGTGCCGATCAGCTAATCACCATATTGGGACAGCTCACTCAGGTTATGAATAATAACCTCACCCATATGGATCACCCTAATCTGAAGCATGGAGGATCAATGTTAGATCGTTTCATGAGGCAACAACCACCAATGTTCAATGGGAGTACAAATCTCTTAGTAGATGAGCAATGGATAAATTCCCTAGAGAAAATATTTCAGGCTTTGAGAGTAGTGAAAGGGAAAAAGTTGTTATGGAATTTTATCGCCTCACTGGAGATGCTGATCAATGGTGGTCATTAATACAAAACATGAAGGAAGATTATGAAGTATAAAATATGGAATGGAGGGAGTTCAAAGATCTGTTTTTATAAAAATACTTTCCTCATGACCATCGAGCATATATGGAAAGACAATTTCTGAGTCTGAGACAAAAGGAGGATGAGAATGTCGCAAAGTATGAGGATAACTTTACAAGGTTAGGAAGGTATGTTGGAGATTATATACATAACCCAAGAAGTAAGATTGAACATTTCTTTGATGGGTTAAAACCATTTCTCCGTCGATCATTAGTCTCACAATCCTTCTCGTCGTACGAAGACATTGCCTTATGTGCTATCAAGACAGAAAAGTAATTCTCTAAGTCTTATGACTTTAAAGAAAATCAAGAGAAGAAGAGATCTGTTGATCAATCTGGGAATGGAAATAAGGGGAAGAAGGGAAAAGTTGAATATCCAACCTGCAACAAATGTGGGAAGAAACACCCCGGTACTTGCTTAAAATGAACGGGAGTTTGTTACAAGTGTGGTGAAAAAGGACACCAAGCTCGTGATTGTAAGGGGAAGAATGAAGCAACATATGTCTAATGCTACAATTGTAGGGAGACGGGACAATATGCAAATGAATGTCCTAAGCTTCAGGGGAACATACCTCAGAAAAGGCCAAGGGATCAAGGCCAAGATTATGCTATCGCTACTGCTGAGGTAGAAGCTCCGAAAGACGTGGTGGCAGGTAACATAATGGTTTCATCAAGTTTAACAAATTCATTTTGTGATTCTGGATCATTCCATTGTTTCATATCTTCCCAGTTTTCAATGAAAATTAGATATTTCCAATTTGATTTAACAAGGGAGTTGTCAGTTAAAACTCATAAGGGAAGTATCATTGCAACAAAGTTTTGTGAATTAGTCCCCATTAGAGCACACAAATGTTCTTTATCCGCTAATCTCATCGTCATACCTATGATTGAGTTTGATATAATCCTCGGTATGGATTGGATTTCGGACCATGATGTGAAGATTTATTTTAAGAAGAAGGAGGTTACGATTTTTGATGATGATGATAAGGAGCACCTTATCTTTAGAGAAGAATCATCACCACCTAATTATTATCTAGATCTACCCCCAGTAGCTCAACTGAATTCAATTATTGGGGAGGAAGAGGATGAAATTTTAGTGGATGAGGAAAGGAATGTTAAAATATAGGATGTACCTATTTTGAAAGAATATGTAGATGCGTTTCTGGAAGATTTACCTGGACATCCTCCAGAATGAGAAGTTGAGTTCTCCATTGATTTAATTCCTGGATCAAGGCCCATATCGAATACCCCTTATAGAATGGCCACTGTGGGATTAGTCGAACTAAAGAAACAACTAGAGGAATTGAGTAATAAGGGATTTATTCTCCCTAGTGTTTCTCCATGGGGAGCCCCTATTCTTTTTATTAAAAAGAAAGATGGATCTATGAGGTTATGTATCGACTACAGGGAGATCAATGCTATAACAATAAAGAACAAGTATCACCTACCTCACATTGATGATTTATTTGACCAACTGCATGGAGCTCAATACTTTTCAAATATTGACCTTCGATCTAGATACCATCTGTTATGTGTAAAGAAGGAAGACATTCTGAAGACAGCATTTTGAAACAGGTACGGGCATTACGAGTTTACAGTAATTCCTTTTGGATTGACTAATACACCCACTATATTCATGGATCTGATGAATAGAGTTTTCAAGGAATATCTCGATGAATTTGTGGTGGTATGAGGAGATTTCTTTTCTTGGCCATATTGTCTCTAAAGATGGAATCTCTGTTGATCCCTCTAAGACCAAGGCAATCCAAGAATGTCTGGAACCTATGAGTATAACTGAGGTACGTAGTTTTATTGGTTTAGCAGGTTATTATCGATGTTTCGTCTAGAATTTTGCCCGGTTGGCTAACCCATTAACAAAGCTCACACGTAAAGGGGTTAAATTTGTTTGTACAAAAGAGTGTGAAGAATGTTTCAAAGAACTAAAGAGAAGATTAGTCAATGCTCCTATATTTACTCTACCACCGCGGAATTATGGGTTTGTTATTTATAGTGATGCATCGAAGAAAGGACTTTGTTGTGTCCTTATGCATAATGATAGGGTTATTACCTATGCATCACGATAGTTGAAAATTCATGACCAAACTATCCTACACATGATCTTGAGTTATCAGCTGTGATATTTGCTTTGAAGATATGGAGGCACTACCTCTATAGTGAAAAATGTGAGATTTATACTGATCACAAGAGTTTGAAGTACATTTTCTCACAAAAAGAACTCAACATGAGGCAAATGAGATGGCTTGAATTACTCAAGGATTATGATTGTACTATACACTACCACCCGGGGAAGGAAAATAATGTGGTAGATGCTTTGAGCAGAAAATATCATTGAGTTTTAAGCATGATAAGAATTGAAAGAGATCTTACTTTTATGGATCTAGTAAAGTTGGATATGGGAATCACCATGGAAGGTGAAACATCAATTCTTTTTCAAAT
Organism: Viscum album; assembly: GCA_963277665.1. Classification (NCBI taxonomy): domain Eukaryota; kingdom Viridiplantae; phylum Streptophyta; class Magnoliopsida; order Santalales; family Viscaceae; genus Viscum; species Viscum album. The sequence goes on from OY728162.1 coordinate 482,809,349, forward strand.
AGTTGCTAAACCATATTTACTAGAAAGGATAAAGAGTTCTCAGTTCGATGATGAAGAATTTCAAAAGAAGATTAAATCTGTGAATGATGGGAGATTGAGAGACTTTGTGTATAAAGAAGGAATTTTGAAATTCGGGAAGAGGCTTTGTGTTCCTGATATACCTTATCTAAAAAGAGAATTTATGGATGATGCTCATAGTTCCAATTTCTGTATACACCCTCGGAGCAACAAAATGTATAGAGATTTTAAGGAACATTTTTGGTGGGACCTGATGAAGAGGGAGATTGCTGATTTTGTGTCAAGATGTATGGTTTGTCAATAAGTGAAAGCTAGAAGGCAACAGCCTAGAAGAGTCATGCAACCTCTTCCCATACCGGATTGGAAATGGGACAACATTACGATGGACCTTGTCATGGGGCTACCAAAGACTCCTAGGAGGAATGATGCAATATGGGTTATTGTTGATCATCTTACCAAGTCAGCACATTTTCATGATATAAGAGAAGATCTATCACTGGAACGTCAAGCAAGACTATATATTGATGAAGTGGTGAGACTTCATGGAGTACCCCTATCGATTGTTTCTGATCGTGATCCCCGTTTTACTTCAAGATTCTGGAAAAGTCTTCAGAAAGCCTTGGATACTGAACTTCATTTGAGCACTGCCTACCACCCTCAAACAGATGGAAAATCAGAACAAACTATTTAAACCTTAGAATACATGTTGTGATCCTTCTCACTTGACTTTCAGGGTATGTGGGATCAATATTTACCTCTGGTAGAATTTTCTTATAACAATAGTTTCCATTCAAGTATTCAGATGACACCATATGAAGCGTTATACAGAAAGAGATGTTCCACACCAACCTGTTGGGATGACATTGGTGAAAGAAAACTTGTAGGCCTATAACTGGTGGAGGAAACGATGGAAAAGGTGGAGGTAATCCAAAACCATATAAAAGCTTCTCAAAGTAGGCAGAAGAGCTATGCTGATAATCGAAGGAAGGATTTGGAATTTCAATTCGGTGATCATGTTTTCCTGAAGGTATATCCATGGAAGGGAGTCATATGTTTTGGTAAGAAAGGTAAATTAAGTCCCAGGTACATCGAACCTTTCGAAATTCTAGAACGGATTGGGGTTGTAGCTTACCGATTGGCAATGCCGCCAAGCCTCTCCAAAGATCACGATGTGTTCCACGTATCTCTGTTGAGGAAATACATGCCTGACCCAACGCATGTACTCACCTATGAGGAATTAGAACTGGAACCCGATCTGTCTTATTGCAAAGAACCCGTCAAGATTCTTGATACGAGAGAACAAGTACTAAGAAACCAAACAACTCATCTTGTAAAAGTCTTGTGGTGAAACCATAAGATGGAAGAGTCAATGTGGGAACCTGAGGAACTTATGATGAAGAACCACCCGAGTCTTTTCATGCGTTAGTATTCTTGAAATTTTGAGGATGAAATTATTTGAAGGAGGGGAGAATGTAACACCCCAAGCTTTTATGGTACGCTTCTCTTTGAATAATGCAATAGTGTGTGTTGTACGCAACATCGAGTTCTAACACACACTACAACCAATCAAACTAGCCGTTATGAATAGTAATACCTAATTGTTAAAATTTGATAAATTTTATCTCTCAAAATGGAATTTATTTTTGGATTCAGAATATCGAATTTAGCTTAAGGTGAAATTTTGGTACTTTTCGGATAACTTTAATATTTTGATGAATAGGGAAAATTACTAAATTTTAATTAAAAACAACTTTTTTAATCAAAATAATTAATAGTGATAAATTATGAATTTGAGTGGTTTTAAAGTATATTTAGAATATATTTTTACCGTTTAATACAATTTTGGTCATTGGACATAATTTCACAATTAAACCAATCATAAACAAGTATCAATCTTTTGATAGTTATTATATCTTAAAAACACGCTTTTTCTTTTGATAGTGGGAATTAATTTTAAATTAATTTCTGCCACTTCTGTGTTTTAAATTTTGAAAAATGGATTCCATATTTAGAATCAGGATGTATAAATTGTGTAAATAGGTAACTTTTATTTTTATACATTTTGAATAATTACTTCGGTAAATATTTTATTTACCATGGTTAAAGGTAAATCCGGTAAATAAGGGTTAAAAAATAATATTATAATAATACTAAAATACCCTAAAACGTGTCTTAACCTTATTGGTGGATACATGTCCGACCATGGGCATCTTTGGGTCGATTTTGGAACCCAATGGAGCCACTTATAGTTGATAGGGACACTTTATTTTAATTAAGTTAAAATAAATACAAAAATGACATAAGCATATATCTTTTAGAAAAACAATTTTTACATAGGGTTATATATGTTTTATTTTCGACTATAAATATTTATTAGAAATATAAAAAGATTTCATACATAATGATATTTTATTTATAATTTTTTGACGTTATATAATTTAATTTATTTATGACACAATGGTGATGCAGTAATTATCTAATTAATGAAAAATTAGAATAATTGATATTATAAATACCCAAATAAATGTAATTTGAGACTTTCTATAAATAAAAATAATTTTATATGATAATATGACATGTTAGGATTGCTTTAATTAACTTTTTTAGAATTAATCATTATTTTATGGTTTTTACAAAAATCAATTATTCAATAGTGTCAAAATTGACATAAAAGAGTTTTTAAAACAAATATTATATTATTAATTGATATTAAATTCCTAAAAATATAATTTTTGAAAAATAGACTTATATAATGATAGGTGTATCATTAATGGACCACTTGGGGGTCTCTTGGAGGTATATAGTAAGTTTATTAACCATATAATATAAAAATAGAAAGAGACATTGTAAAAGTGAAACTAATTAACTAAGAGTTAATACTTAAAGATAAGGTTAATATAGTAACCCAAACCTGTCTAAATCCTATTGGTTGAGCGGTTTTCGATATATCCCCACCTTAAACTTTAAATAATAAAATTTTAATCCATTATAACCTGAATATGAATTTATTATAAAATAATATTTCTAGCTTTTCCAAAGGTGCCCCTCACCCCTCTTATAAAAGTGCACTCCTCCTTCTCATTAATTCACACCTTCAAAGCCTTTTGAATCGGTCAAACCCTGCCCAAATACTCTATAAAATTCTCTCACTTCATCCTAGAGGCCTTCCTTTAGTCATAAATCCAACCTAAGGATCCCTTTTTATCAAATCAAAAGGAAGAACCTGAAGAAGAGGTAGTGATTTCACCACCCCTTTTCAAGTTCCTTTCTTCTTACACTTCTTCTATCATTGTTATTGCCATTCTAAAATAATAACTCTAGTATATTATATATACTTTGATGTTATTATAAATATGTTACAACCATATTTCAGTATTCTATCCATCCTTTTAATGACATGACACCATACGTGCATACGTACGGCTTACCGTCTCCACGTCGTGGTGATATTGTTATTCAATAAATTATTATTTGGATGGGTATAATAATGATGTGTTATTCATGTAAATAATAAATAAAACATGATAATTATTATTTATATATGATATACCATCCAATTATATATTATTTTAATATCAAAAGAATGATATTGTCGCTCGTGCGTACGTATGGACTACCGTCTCCACAAACGCGATGAGATTCATTCTCCATCGTATCCATTCAAGTCTAATTCTCATTTGAAGATTAATAATAATGTTTAAGGACTTAATATCATTCTGGATATGAATAAGATAAAATCTATCCATAACAAACATGGCTTACATAACAAAACATATAAAAGAAAATGAGTAAGTTAACACCCGAAAGAACGATAATACTAAGATATTTTTAACAAATCAATGTTAAAAGATCATATATGATATCATATTAATGTATATGATTCTTGTATAATTTAATAACAATTATTTCACTGTTATACATAAGGTTAACCTACCCCAACCTTGGAAAAGTACAAGGTAAGGGTTTATTTCGCAATCTCTTCATTATTCGAGGTTTTTTATATGTAATAATCTACTGGGACCTCTTTATCATCCACATCCATGTTTCTTAAAACTTTGTTTCAAAACATTCTCACTATTTTACAGAATATGGTTTAAAGTAATTTATACCTTTTTTGACTTTTTATTAGAATTTTATAAAGGAATCTTTCCTTCATTTTCCAAAAAAGGTCTTTTTAAACCTTTTTGACAGAATTAAGGTAAGAAAGTCCTTTTTTAAACTTATGCGGCGAGTGTGGATATTTTCCACTGTTATAAAATATTTGAAGCTTCCCTTACAAGCTTATAAGAATATTTTCAAAGAAAATGATTTATTTTATAAATATATGACTCTTAAATTATTTCAAAATAGAAAGAGATATTTCTCTAAAAAGAGTTTTTCTTTCATCTATGTCAACTTCCTTTGATGGATTTTAAGCTTATTTGAAGTTGATTTATTATGATACAAAACTTCTATATTGTATTGAAGGTTTTGTGATATGTTTGACTGTGGATGTGTTATTTTTATACCATTTGTGGTTTATGGGTGAAGTATTTACATTTTTTATGCTAGTTTTAATACGAATGTTTATGTTATGTTTAAACCTTTTCATATGGGAATGCATTGGACTTAATATGTGATGTGTGGAGCCCGCTATAGCTCCTCAATGCATCTGTAGGTATCATGAGACAAACTAGCGTCTTGGTACAAGGCCTTGGAAAAATATTATTTGTAGTCTTGGCATGAGGCCTTGGCTATGTGGTTATGATATTCTGGCATTATGCATTCCATCATTATGAAAATGGTTATTGATATTGCATGTGATTATTCAATAAGTAGAATATCCATGTGAATAAGTAAATGGAATTATTTCCTTTTATTTTTTCCATACTATGTTTAAGTTCAAGTTTAAAAGGGTTTTGTTTTAGTTATACATTGCCTTAAATGTTTATTATTATTTATGAAAGTTTCTGCTATATTTTTATCCATACTGGGCATTCGAGCTCACCCCTTTTCTATGTTTTAGTTTTCCAAGGATGTGAAGAAGTAATTTATGAATGACCTTCAGGGATAGTATGAGGGGATAAGAGTGTGGACTATGGAGACTATATTGTTGTAGTTTTCATTTTATGATGTAATGTAAAACTTTATGAATGTATCTAGTGTTTCCAAGGATACTAAACTAATCAGTCTTTCGAGACTTGATCTTTCTTGTGATCATGCCAATGTTATGTAATAATGCACTGACTCTGGGTAACTAGGGTCGGGGCGTTACATAGAATATCATTCATTGTATAGGTTTTCTGACCATTCACTATTCTCTTTTCAAATTTGTACAACCTTAAATTCTATCACTCGTTAGTTGAGGCCGTAATGCCATACATTGTGGGTGAAAAGGACACACGACTTTTCAATTATAAAACTCATAATGGGTATCCTGAGAAAATGTAACATCCTTCCTCACTGATCCTCCCACTTTCAGGGCTTGGGAAAAATTAGAGCACAAATAGAAAAATTCAAAAATCTTATAGGACCAACGATATGGCCCAAGAAAAATCCAATTCATGATATCTGGACACATAGGTTTAGAAAAAAGTTAGATTTATGTAATATCATATCCATTTTCCCTAATTGTGTGTTCCATACTTGGTGCCATAACCAATAGGGTTCCAAAACCCTTCTTGAGTATTCCTTTTCTCTATAAACATACTTCATCTTGAAAGTGTTTGTATCCTCACAAATCTTACTAGAAATTGGTAATGATTATGTATGGCTCTAAAGGACACTTCTATTTAACTATACATACACACACACACCCAATATGTCTCTACACATGCTCCCATAATTTGGTTTATGAATCATAGGTATCTGCATCATAGGGGAGTATCCTTTAGTATATGTATGCCCATACACCATTACAATGAAACCTATTATGTGAATATGGTCAGAATTCATCCCAAGAATTAATGTTCTATCTCATCATCCTTATAATGATGTAAAAAAATTATAATTTATATTCCCTTTTTAAATGAGCAGATGAAATTATCGAAAACACATGCACTCCTTTGGTTATTTTGGTCTCTTATAAGTTATATCATGTCAGATTTAAAATACCATAAAGAATCAAAAATATTGATATTATATTTTTTATATAGCGATCATAGGATTAATATACATATATATATAGGGTTATGATAAACCCAATTGCCATAGAAAAAGGAATCGATGGCTAGGCTGATAGGATTGTACCCTATGAAACTGATTTATATGAGCTTCTGAGGAAGATAGTATTGTTGAGATTTTCCCTTTACCAAACCCAAGATTATATTTAATAACTAAATCATTAGTGAAACCATTTATGGGAGAATTTCACCATCATTCAAATCATGTCCCAAACAAATTTCGTCGAACCACCCTAGTAAAATATCACTATCACACACTTTAACATTAGGTAATTCACTAGTGTAATAAAACATTATGTATATATATCCTAATAGTATGGATTTTATATATTTTATTATAAATTAATTATTATATTTATTTCAATTATTACATTATAATGATTAAATAATAAGTTGTATAAAAATTTGATTTTGGTATGATTACACACAAATTTTATTTTTTTTATAAATATATAGTTTCAATAAAGATAATATTTTTTATGAAATAAATGATATTTTAATAAAATATTATTATAAAATAATATTTATTAAAAATAAATGATAATATAATTTTATTAATTCAAATGAAATTTTTCTAAGTGTCAAAAAACTGTTATTGTTAGAAAATCAGTATTTTTTCAATTAGTGGGTATTTTTTATTTAAAAGTGTAAATTATCATATTTATAGAATTATTTCGGGAAAATAAATATTATTTTTTTAATCAATAAATTTAAACATTCCAATGATGAGTTTTTCATGATTTTCTTAGATAGCGGAATTTTTGGGTAAAAATTAAATACAGTATAATTATACGCTATGTATTATGACAACATAAAAGTCCAACAGTAATGTAATAAATACTATAAATATTTTCCATGACCAAAATTATGTTTTCCATTTAAAATAATTTCTTTTATGTAATTTTATAAATTCTACAAACCCTTAATGAATCCTTCAAATCTAATATTGTATTTTTAAGGTTTTAAAATCAATTCTTTATAGGAATGAATTTCTTTCACAACACCAAGAGTATTATTTTAATGAGTTTGGTTCTTGAGCTCATAAAATAATGAAATCCACATATATTTCATAGATATAATGGGAAAAATCCATGGTATTCTTTTTTTTTGGATTAATATATCACATAGAATACAAACCCTAAGTTTAGAAATTAATAAAGAATTCTCCTATATTTTTCTATAAAAACTCACCAAACCTCTCATTAATCATACATAAAAATCATTGGGTAATGAATTTAATATACCTTTACCAATCTAAATCCCTCACAAGGATCCCTAAATCTCTTTAAAATCTCTTCTTATGCTTTTAGAAGGCCCCTCTCAATGTAAGGGGTCCTCTACTTATCTTCTTTATTCAATAACCTTATTTATATCATGCCTTTTGTTTTCCAATAGTTCATGTTGGTAAATGTTTTTAAAAATATATCTTACTATAGTAATTAATTAAAAGTGATGATATACCCTTTTCACTCTCATTTAACCCTTCCATGAATCTTTATGTACCCCCCTTATGCTGTCGAAATTATCCTATAATTTTCCACACCAAACCTTTGTATAGTGAATACCCATAATCATTTACACTTATTCTTATTCACCTATGTGAACCTATAATTTATTTATTGGGGAATTATACATATTTAACCCACACTCCTTAATCATGGGATTAAAATTGATGAAATATGTCCTTATGTTATAAGATATATGTGTAACGTTTATGCATGTACATGTTATTAATGTTACAGGTGGGTCCAGAATTATATATCCCTCCAATGAATTGGGTGATGTTTTTTTCAAATTAGAAATTATTTATGGGAATAGGGAGTGAAACTAATCCATTTTGTGAATCTTTCCACCATGTGATGTTTTTTTAAATATATCCTATACTTTTTTTGACATCATGTTTTAAGTTGTTCCCACATTCCCATATAGCCTTCATGTTATCATCTTACATAATGGTTCAATATTAATGTTTAATATTATCACACCTTTTATATATTGTTGATATTAATTTTTAATAGTGTGTATTAATTTCCTCATGTTATTATTTGGTTATTCCCAAACTAGGCTTTATACCGCACCCATTTCTTATGTGCTTCCCTAGGTTATCCCACATAGTTTTACAAGAGAAAAGGATTTTTAAGAGAACATTAAAGGAGTGTTAAATAATTATGGTGTATTACCATTAAAGTCAATATGTTATTTTCCAAATACACTAGGACTAACAAGATTTTATAATAGTATTATGTGTACCTTTATGTAATAAATCATGAATTAATGTGTATTAAAGATATGGGTGGTCATAGTTGATATCCAGGAAGCGTTGAGTTATCTTTTGGGATTAGGATTAGAAAAATCTAGTGAAATAATTAGAGATAAGACTAAACTTAGGATAACATACCATAATTTTGGTAAAGTATAGAGTAATTTGATTCCAAGAAAATACATCCATTATGGAGGAGAAACCATTATGGAGGAGAAAAATGACCATAATAATTTATGTTAGGAAATAGATCATGGATAACTTAGATTAAAACCTTGAAATTCATAGGTTAATAAATATATGTCATTTATAAGTTTTCCATTTAATATTCAAAGTTTACACATTTCTGTGTTTAATAGTTTAAAAATTTTCAACCCTAAATTTCCTTTATTTTAGTCAATGGCTAAAAAATAGAGGAACCAAATCAACAACCAATGTCATGAAAATGTGTTGATTACCCAAATGAGTTTTCCAACTTGATTGGAGAAGAATTTATGAAAATTATTGAATTAAATTCTCAATTACCTCAATATTTTTATAGAAACATGAATCAGGGGGGAAACTCACATCCCCCTAAGAAGGAGCAAGTGTTAATTGAGACCTTTAAGAAATAAAGGCCTCCAAATTTTAATGAATCTTCTGATCCATTAATCATGAAATAATGGATCAAATCCATTGAAAATATCCTCTATATCCTTAAATTATATAAGAAAGAGAAGGTCATGTTGGATTTTTATCATGTGTATGTAGAAGAATATCAATGGTGGACATTCATTAAAATAATTATGCATGGCCAAGAGATCAAAGTGATGGAGTAAAAGGAGTATTGGAAAATGTTTCTTGATAAATATTTTCCTTGCACTCTATAACTTAAAATAGGAAAGGATTTCCTTAACATGAAGAAAATTTGTGCTGATTCCATTAGGTCGTTTATGGAAAACTCCACAGTACTTGCATAATGTGCCGCAAACTTTTATATTTCTATAGAAAGAAAATTTGACCGCTTATTTAGTGGGATAAATCTAGTCCTACAAAAATAATTAAAGATTCGAGACTTTCAAATATAAGAGGAAATTATTTAATGTTCCCTAAAATTCAAAATGAAGATAAGTTAATATCAAGGGTCTTATAGGTCTTTAGATAAGAATCTAATATCAGATTTTAATTCTAACTGTGTGATGGAAAATTCACATGGCGGTAAGAAAGTCCAATATCCCAATTGTAAAAAGTGTGGGGAGAAGTATCTTATAAATTGACTATAGGGGACAAGGAAATTATTTCGATTTGGGAAAAAAGGTAAACTAGATAGTTATTGCCAATGAGAGATACCCACCAATGTAATAGAAGAAAGGAATACTCTATTAAACCCTTGGCCTATTGTCCAATGTTTCAACTACAAGGAAAAGGACACTATAAAAATCGATGCACTAATCCAAGGGTCATTTATAAAAATTCACAAAAAAAACATTCAGGGACTAGATATTAAGAGATATATTATTCTATCACAAATACTAAGGTGGATCCTAACAATTAAGTGGTGATAGTTATGCTAGTTATTGATTCAAGGATAGAATACAATCTATTTGATTTTGGTTTTATGCATTCCTTTATATCATACAAGTTTATTAAAACTATTCAAATACTACTGCAAAACAAGTAAGTAGAGTTATCAGTGAAGACAAAAAATGTGGGACTTATTATGTCCCAAGTATGTAACTCATGCCACATCAAAATTTATAGGCTACATTTCCCAGAAAAACTTGTAAGCTCACTTTAGTAGAATTCAATATTATTCTGGGCATGGATTATATTTCCTTGTATATACCTAATATAAATTTCCAAGAGAAGGAAATCACAGTCTATATTTCAAATCACCCACTAATTCTATATAAGTGCAAGGAGAGGATGAATATCCTTTTTCATCATCACCTCAAGACTAGATATTATTGGATTTTAAGAAATCATATCTAGATAAAATGATTAAGACTAAGGAAAAAATAAATATTAATAACATTACCATTGTAAGAGAACCCTCTGATGAGCTTCCGAAAGAATTCTCTGGTTTTCCTCCTATCTAAGAGGTTGAGTTACCAGTAAAACTTATACGCTAATATTTTACTATATCCAAGAATTTATATGTAATGTCCATTATTGAAATTGAGGAGCTAAAGAAACAACTATAGAAGAATCTTGAAAAAAGGTTTATGTCCTCAAGTGCATCACCATGGGGTGCATTGATCATTATAATTAAGAAGAAGGACGGATCAATGCAGAGCTACATTGATTATCAATAATTCAAAAAAACAAAATGAAGAAAAATTATCCTCTTCCGTATATTGATGGATTTTTTGATCAACTAAGTAGATCCCAATTAATATCTATGGTGGATCTTCAGTTGGGATATTTTCAATAAATCATAAAGAAGGAGGATATACCCAAGACTACTTTTCATATAATGTAAAGGAACTATGAGTTCATAGTGATTTCATTTGGACTCACTAATGATCCATCAATATTCATATACTTAATTAATAGAGTATTTTTGGATTACCATGAAACTTTTGTGGTATTATTTATAAAAAATATGCTTATCTAATCCAAAATAAAGGAGGAGTATTCGGTTGTTGTTCTGAAGACCTTAAAAAATATGTTTGAAAAATATAGTAAATATGAGTTCTTGATAGAGCAAGTAACATTCCTAGATCATGTAATCACCAAAAAATGTATATTTTTTTATCTTTTTAAAATATAGAAAATTAAAGGATGTCCTAGAACAACCTTTCTAATAGAGATCTATAGTTTTCATGGATTAATTGAGTGATGTCTTCAATTTTTTAGAAACCACTCATGATTTTCAATCCCACTAACTGAGATAACTCATAAGGGGGTGATTTGTTTCTAGAATTATGTATATAAAGAAATATTTAAATAGACAAAGAAAATCTAGTCACTACACTTGTAATCATGTTACCCACCAGTGGGGAATTCTTTGCGTTCTACATTGATACATCCTAAAAAAATGTGTTATGTACTCATAAAAGATGAAATATTTATAACATATGCCTCTATATAGTTAGGTATCCATGATCATTAATACCCAACCCATGATCTAGAATTGGATGTGATGAACTTTTTTATGAAGATTTAGAGACATTATCTACACAGGGAGAAGTGTGAAATATGTAAATATATTAAAAAAATCAAGTATATATTCATCCAAAAGGATCTCAATATGTGCCGAAGAGGGTGGTCAGAGATGATAAAGGACTAATATCTTGAAATCCATTACTATAATTGTAAGGAAAACAAAGTGGAAGATGATCTGAGTAGAAAGGATGATTCAACCCTATTCATGATGAGAATTGCAAGGAATGAAATCATTGTGGAAATATATAGGATCGGTAGGGGAATAATAAAAGGATATTCATCCTACCTTGATCAAATGAATACTCAATCATACATTCTTAATAGGGTCATGTAAACCCATAAAAATGATGAGGTGCTACATAAAATGTAAAGAATATTATAGAGCTAAACTTCATTAAAGATGGAGTTATAGGGATTGTCACCCAAATATGTATCCCATCAAAACCAGAGTGGGAGAAGAAACTTCTGTATAATGAACATATCTCATCCTTCTCCATTCATCTAGGAATCACTAATATGTATAAATAGTTGAATAAAAATTTCTAGTGGGGTAACATAAAGAGGGATATTGTAGAGTTTGTATCTCAATTCTTGTAATGCTAACAATTCAAAGAAGAATAAATGAATTCTAATGGTTTGATGAAACCATTTTCCACACAAATATGGAAATGGGAAAACATAATATTTTATTTATTATCGGACTCCCTAGGATCCCTAAAGGTAATAATTATATCTGGGTGGTAGTTGATATCCTTATCGAGTAAGTGTATTTATTTGATATCATGGAAAATTTCTCTCTTGACCAATATGCCGAGATATATATGAAAGAAGTGCTAAGATTGAAAAGATCCTCACTCTTTATTGTATCTGATTGATACTTTAGGTTTACCTCAAGGTTTTGGAGAATCCTTAAGAAAGTTTTGGATAAAGAAATGATCTTCAACACATCTTATCATGCTCAAATGGAGAGTCAGTCTGAAAAACTATTCAAACTCTATAAAATATGTTGAGGTCTTATTCAATATATTTTCAAGGATGTTGGGATAGGAACCTACATATAGAGTAATTCTAATATGAAAAAAATAATTCCATTATGGAAATAAAATGGAACCTTATGAGTCTCTATAAAGGAATAGGTGTCAGACTCTAATATGTTTAGAAGAAGTTAGAGTTCGAAAGATGATGGAACCTGATCTAATCAAAGAAATAATAGAGAAGGTTCAAACCATTAACCCTCATATAAAATCTATAAATATTTCATATAAAACATATATATACAATCATCTAAATACTATGATTTTGAGATCATATATAAATTTATCCTTTGTATATCACCATGGAAGAAAGTCATGATGTTTAGAAAGAAAGGAAGGATTATTCCAAGATACATCGGCTTATTTGAGATCCTTGATTGCATCGAAGCAGTAACCTATCAAATAAAACTACCACATAACCCATATCAAGTATATTTTGTATTCCTTATATCCCTCTTAAGTAAGTACCTACTAGAAAAATTACATGTATTGAATCCATTGGTGTTTTCAATAGAAAATAATCTTTCATATGATGAGAAGTCAGTGGAGAACATAGATTATAGAGACAGGGTAATGTAAAAAAATTAAACTCTCCTGGTTAAAGTGTTTTGGTTAAATGAAAGGTTTGAGGAAGTGGATGGGGAACTAGAATAGGTGATGAAATAGAAGTAACCTCATCTATTTTAGTATACGAATGAAATTTTGAGGGAGAAATTTTGAAGGGGGGAATAATTTAACAACCTGAACATTTATAAATGAAATTATATTTTTAAATGAGTGAATGAAATTATATAGAACACATTAACAAATTTTTTTATTTTTGACCATTATGAGTTATATCCTAACAGATTTAAAATATTATTAGTCATCATAATTGTTGATATTATGGTCATTATATGGCGGTCATTTCATTAACATACATATACAGGGTTACGATAAATCCAATTGACATGGACAATGGATGTGATAGCCATGAACTATAGCATCATAACCTATGTATCACATTTATAAAAGATTGTGAGGGAGATAGAATCAATGGAATTTTAACTGGGCTAAGTCCAATATGAGATTCAACAACTCAAGTATAACAAAAACCATTTACAAGATAAGTTTAAGCTCATCGAGATCTTGGTTGAAGCCATTTTCTCCAAACCACCCTAAGAAAATCTCACCATCACACACCTTACCCTAAGGTAATTAGCTAGTGTAATAAAAGGATGTGTATCTAGACCATAATAGTATAAATTTAAAAAAATATATAAATTAAAGTTTATATTTATCTTTTATTATTACTTTATAATGATTAAACAACAAGTTTTATAAAAATTATATTTTTATATAATGAAACACAAATTGTATTTATTTGGGAAACATATAGTTTCAATAAATTCACAATATTTTTATTAAATAAATTATATTCTGATAAAATAGTATTACAAAATAATATTTATTAACTATATATTATAATATAATTTTATGAATTCAAATGTTTTTTTCATAAGGCTTAGAAAACTGTTATCATAAAAACTTTGATTTTTTAATAAATGGTGATTTTTAATTTAAAAGTGTAAATTATCATATTTAGAGAATTATTTTGATAAAATAAATATTAATTTTTAAATAAACACATTAAAATTATCCAATAGTAAATTTTTCTTAATTTTTTGAGATAGAATATTTTTTGGGTAAAAATTAAATACAGTATAATTATATGGTATGTATTATAACATCATAAAAGCTGAAAAGTGTTATAATAAATACTATAGAGTAAAAAAGACCAAATTTATGGTTACTATTTAAAATAAAGTGTTTTTTATGATATTTTATTGATTTTATAAACTCTCAATGAGTCTTCCAAAACCTATATTATATTTTAAGGTTTTAAAATAAATTCTTTATAAACATGACTCACTTACACATCACCAAGGGTATTATTTTAATGAGTTAAGTTCTTAAAATTATAAAATATTTAAATAATATTCTATTTTATAGAAACCATGAGAAAAAAACATGGTATGGTTTCTTTTTTGGATTAATTTATCATATATATTTCAAAACCTAATCTTAGAAAATAATAAATAACACTCATTTATTTTACTATAAAAATCCACCCAAAATCCCATTTTACATCACTCAAAAACCTTTTAGAATGAATATATTGTGAACGTCTCTCCATATATCCCATATAAGGATCCCCAAAGCTCCAATAATCTCATACCAAGCTTTTTGTGGTTCCCTGTCAAGGTAAGGGATACTCTCTTTCTATTCTTTATTTAAGCACAATATTTATATTATGCCTTTTTTCAATTTGTCATAATGGGAACTATTTTTAAACATACCACTTACTATCTTTATGGTTTACAATTAATGATATACCAATTTCACTCTTATTTATCACGTCGATGAATCTTTAGGTACAACCATTATGAAACCATGATTTCCTTCAATTTTCTATACCAAACATTTCATAATAAATACTCATCCTAATTTTCAATCAAGAGTATTTAACTAGATGAACCAATAATTTATTAATTAGGGACTTCTATTAATATAACCCACACTCCTTAATTATTGGATTAAAATTGATGAAATATATCCATATGTTGTATGATTTATGTGACACACTAATGCATGTTCATGTTGGGAATATGATGGGTGGTTCCAGAATTATATATCCCTCAAAATGCAGTGGGTAATTTTTTTTGTCTCATGAGATGTTATATATGGTATTTGGGAGTGAAACTAAAATATTATGGGACTCTTTCCACCATGTGATGTTGTCTTGTAATTTATCATAGACTTATGCATATGTAAGGTTTTATGGTGTTTCCACATTCCGATGTTTCCTTTATGTTCTCATCTTATATCATGATTTTATATTCATTTTTATAATTATAAGATATTTTATGTGTCATTAATATGAATTTTGAAAAAAAAATATCACATTCATCATCTTATTTTTTTGATTATTCTCTTACTTGGATTTATGGCTCACCCATTTCTTATGTATGTCCCTAGGTTATCCCATGTAGTTTTAGAAGAGAAATTTATTTTTAAAAGAATATTTAAAAAGTTTAAAATAATGATATTTTATCCTCATTAAATTTATTATATTATATAATTAATTTCTCAAATACACTAGGCCTCTCAAATTTCTTGGATTATACAATGTGTACTTATATGTAATTAAACATGAATTAAGGTGTTTTAAAGATATGGGTTATAATAATCCTAAATTAAAATATCATGGGTTTTGATTTTCATGACCCACAACACAATTATTCAATTTTATTTAACACCCTCTTTTTTAGACACTTTTGCACCATACTTACCTTCAGAACAAAAATTAAACATCTTTCCCTTGAACTTTGGATCAGTCCTCATTGTCCATCCTTGACCCATATAACGTAATGGAATGATCTTCATAACCATAAAATAAATTAACCCCTTTTATGGTATTCTATGATGACATTAAACATATATCCATATCGGTTTTGTTCTGGACAGTACTTTATAGACTATTCCACTGGTCAAACTCACATGACCATAAATTAACTAAAGAAAGTGACACAAAACCTTCCAGGTTGAAAACCAGAAAAGGAGGCCTAGGTAGAAATTCAAGTATATACTTTCTAGACATGAACCTCATGTGATTAATTGAAATTTAAGAATTTTAAAATTAAAGAAAGAAAAAAACTTATTAGATAGAAGACCCATTAAAGATGTCCTAAGAAGAATCTAAGCTCATGTTTGCTAAACTTTCCCCAAATAAAGATTAGTAAAAAGTTTGAAAAAATACAAGGATCAAATATTATATAGTCTAAAATATGGTCCCATTATAATTAAATATGTTATATCTAATCTATTATTAATAAGAAAAAAATTAAATTATTCATTTGTTATCTCAACACTAGCATATCAGTCTAAATGATCCACAAGAAATTCCCAGAGACATAACATCAGGGTACTCAAAACCTTTTCTACATTTTAATTCTCATTAAAAACTCCCAAATCATGATCCTAGTCACCTTAAGTTAAATAATTTATTTAAATGGACCAACTCCAGTGTTTTGGTGATGGAAGATTTTTTTATTCCAAATCATGAGCCACACCTAGGAGGAACCCACATCCAAATAGACTAAATACAATGTTTCAGTGATGGAATTTATACCTGTATTCATATGTGATCCATGTATAGGATTAATATATTTCAAAATATACCAAATATAGTTTTATGGTGATGTAATTTATTCATATTCCCATCTGTGAGCAAGAACATGGAGGAATCCACATCCAAATATACAAACTCTAGTGTTATGGTGATAGTAGTTATTATTTTAAAATATGGTGATCTAAAACCAACTTTAAAAGTACTTTTTGAAAACCAAATCGTGTATATAGTGAGTTAGGAAATATTTATGCTTAATATAATAGTTTTAACACTTAAATATTCATTAGTTACATGGTAATGTCCTTAGATTATTTCTCATATCAATAGGTTATAGTAGTTCTCAGTTATAATGAGAACCTCAATATATTATGACTTTAATCCAAAATATATGCCTCATGGCCTAAATACATCATACTAACTGGACATGAATGATTTATGAATATCATTTTTAGGGGATAATAATCATTGATACTTATTCTCATGAATTTCTTACATGGTGATCTCATGTATAGGATGTCATGAGGACTGACCTGCCAATAGGAACACCACATGTTTCAGGTTTCAATGGTAGTTCCTATTTATGAGAAAGTGTATTAGTATATTGACTAGGGATAATTATAAATGGTTACTATTTGATCACATATTTTAATTCAATATGAAATTCATGACATTTATGTTTTTGTGAGGTAGCTTGTGTTGAGTGTGTCATTTATGGTATGGCATTGGTCGAAATCACAAGAAATATTTTTTCACTTCCAAAAGGAATTGATATCTTAGGATATATTGAACAAAATAGTAATATCATTATTAAAAATAGGTCCCTAGTTATTAATATTAATTCTATCAAGTAAATTCATGAAAAAAAATGTAAAAAAGGATGAAGAAATGAAGTGTGTGTATTACTTTATATGATATCACGAGGCAAAGAGATTATATAAGTTAGAGTGTGTTAATATGGGGTTGTAATTTCTATAACTAAATATTATATCCTTATAGGGATTAATTGGTTACAATACTTCACTCTTGGTCTATGATTATCACTCACTACTATTGAGAAAACGGCCTAGTGGGACCCAAATAAAGTTTTTTCAAAAGCTTGACTGATTCTAGTAAATTGGAGTTTAGGACATGGTGGTCCCAATGGTGAGGGTTGAGTAATGTTAGACTCTATATGATTGCAATGAAAATAAATGAATTCAGTATTATTCTTGTTTAAAATAATAATAATTGAATCTACTTATTATATTCATGAGTTAATCTATGAATTTGGTGAAAAATAGTTTTGGAATGAATATTAACTATTTAATATCCAAGGTTCGTTAAATATTTATAAGGGATATGAGTCAATTTAATGAAACATATTTTATCACATAACACATTTTAAGTGTTAAAATCATTTGATAAATCTTCCCAACATTTTCATAAAGTTGTAAGTGTTGTATTTGGCATTTTTGGGTTAGTTATAAAGGGTTAACATCCATAAGGAACTAAATAAAATTTATAGAAGTTATAAACAAAGTATTTAAGAATTTTTAAGACATAAAATGAGGTAGAGATGTATTTTCTCAAATTTTATCTCCTATACACCTCTCTATCAAGTATTATATAGAGAAATCACAAGGAATATCAAGAATTGTTTGATCAAAGTTCGAATATTGATAGTTTGATTTCCCATGATCATGAAAGCATCAAATAATCTTTTATTCTCAATGTTGGAACCTAGATTTCATAGTACAGTGATCAAACAAGATTATATAACACATTTTTATGATCTAGAGTTTTCTGGGTAGAGTTCCTTCAAGTGGAGATCATCGAGTATGTTCAAAACATGTTTCTGATCAAAATCAGGTATAGTATGATTTATTTTTATTCTTCATGATTTAATTAATTTGAATTATATTTATGGTTGAATCAAGGTAATGGTATAATTTATTTTATTACTCTATAATAATTCATACCTGAAAATTTTAATATATAGTTTATCGTGATTCAGTAAATCCCTAGATTCATTTATTGGTATTATAATGACAATTCATTTAATTAAATTGAATTAAAAATTATATTTTCATTTATTTAAAATTATTGCATCATCAAGGTCTTGATTTTTCAAACAAAACATCAATCAGAGATATGATGACCGGGTTATGTTTATCTAAATATAAAAATTAAAATTTTTATGTTCAAAATGAATTTCATGGGGTTCAAAAAAATTAAAAGGTAACATTTTGTATATTTTTTATGGGTGTCCTTCCACCCCTTGGTGTCTTGATGACAGAGAATACTACTGATATATGAATATTAGTTGGTAATGTGTAGTGATCCAAGGGAAGTGGTGGATTTATTACACAAAGGTGTAGAATAAAAATAAAGAAAAACAAAATCCTAAAATATTAAATTTGTAGGATTTCGATAATTTTTAAATGAAACTAAAAATAAAAAATGTTCCATGGTTGCACTGGGTAAGCATGAAAAAGGAATCCCCCCAATTAAGGGGGTAAGTTCCAAATCTCCATGTTATCTGAGTATCAAAAAAATTATTAAAATTATATTTACTTTAAAGTGAATATACATAATACCAATGTTTTTAAAAAACATTGTTTTATTATTCTTATAAGTGGAACCCCATGAGGGCTGACATACCCCTTCTCACATGATAGGACCTAGATAGCACCCTTACCTGGTTGGACAAACCCTAGTTAGGCTGGGTTGGGTTTTGACCAACCCATTTGGCCCTTCGGGGTTTTCCCCACAATCTAGAATCCCTCCCTAGGTGTTTAAAAATTCCCGAGAGCCCAAATATATGTATAAAAATTTCAGAAAATATTTCAAAAGATAATTTTAATTTAATTAAACAATTTTTAGGACCCTCCTACAAGGGTTTTCTAAATTTAAAATAATTTAATTTATTTCAATTCATAAAAAAATTCCCTAAAGTTTAATTTATCACAAGTTTAATTTATTTAGGTGATTTTAATGAAAATTGACTAATTATGATCCATATACTAGCCAATTATTTCCCAATTTCATTTATTTATTTATTTATTGTAATTTTTTTATTTGTAATAATTATTTAATAAATGGTGATTCGGATACCATATTTTCATAATAATTTATATAAGGTCATGTGTGTATACAATAAATATTATTGATTTATATCCCACAAACCCAAGATAACATCTCCTCCATGTGAGTATTATTGTAAGATGACAAAGATAAAATGTGCAACTTTTCATGTTGAGAATTGTTCAGACACTAGATGAGACTTTAGTACATTGTATGAAGTGAGTGTTATAACTCAGTTTATACACATCACGACTCAAGGAGTGACACCTAGGTTCTAGTTTGATCCATTGTTCTCTCAATGGATCAACCATTAGAATCATATCATGATCATGTTATTTAATTTTACCTATTCATGGTTTATTACTTTATATATGTGTAGCTTACACAGGCATTCATGTAAAATAGTAATTGAGAATGAATAAATATAATGAAAATGTGTGGTGAATGTTTTTATATTTATAGAATTGTAAATATGTTAGTGTAATAACATAGAATAATAAAGTGTAAATAGAAATAGATTACATTATTCATGAAAATCTAAAATTGATAAAAGTAACTATTAATTACATAAATGTCTTTCATCACCTAAATTTGGACAAAATTGAGTATATGAGATACCGCCAGCCCTACTTGAGGTCTACTCACGCTACTAGGGAATTAATTTGAGAGTGGTTGGTCAACTTAAGTAAAGTTTCTAGTAAATAAATTGGTATATCTAGCTAGTTGAAACTTAAGAGGTTAAGTGTTAAGCAATTAAAAGTTATCCTTTACAAGATATAGGAATCCGCTCAATAGATCGAGGGGCTACAAGTTACTATAATTAGCCATCCAAATACTACCTTAAGACTCTCTGAGTAGTGGTGTATCCATAAATAAGTCTATTATACTAGGTTTTGAGGATCATTATCACTATAATACTCAAGTGAATATGTATTCTAAATATAGTAGTTGAGGAATATTTGAATTAAATAAAATAGTGGGAGACTTTGAAGGATAAAAAATAATTAATGTCAATATTATTCAGTAATCAAAATAAAAGTATTAATCTTATTATGATTGATTTTTTAGAAAATTAAAAGCAATATCACAGATACATTTACATCAATAATGGAAAAATAGTATGTTATCACCAATAAAAATTTCCAAGAGTGGTACAAGTTATTTCACATAGTCCAACAATGTGAAAGGAAAGTATAAGTGTTGAAATCCCTACCACCTAATCAGTCCCCACAATAAGCAAGTGAGGGTGAGAAGGATGCTTATATAAGACTCATGAATGATTAATTTGTTTTTTATATCATAATTATATCATTAATTTCGAAATAGTTTCAAAAAAAACATGGATATATGGATGGTTATGCAATATGGTCTCATCTATTAGAAGTCTATGAGGATAAAGTGAATAAAAAGATCAATGATATTATAATAACACTGAAGATTTATATATTGAAATATGGAACTCAAGATATTCCTCATGTACTCAGGATGATAGAATACAATGAACCCCTAGAAAAATTAATATTCATGTAAAATAAAAAAAACTTTCAGTTCATCTCACTCTCTCATCCCTAGTAACAATTTTCTATGATTATATTGTGAATTAGAAAACAAATATAATGGATAAATCACTTTAACAACTTTTGGGATATGTTTTCAAATAATATGATAATTTAAATAAAGTTAAATCTTCAATTATTAATATGAAAAAATATAAATAAAAATAGAAAAATATAACTACAAATCCACCTACAAAAGAAACTTTGTAGCATCATGTTAAGAAACTGAAGATAAATAAGCGGAGTAGTGAAAATGAGCCTATTTTCTTTACATATGGAAAGATAGGTCACTATAATATAAATTTAAATTAATTGAATAAGAAATAATCATGATATTATAATTCATGTTCATTCAACACTAAATTTAATATTCCAATTATACTCCTTGGTTATTAGATATAATATGTTCCCCACATATTTTTTTCTAAATACATAAACCAAGGAAATCAAGAAAACTTACTATAAGTCAAGGTGAGTTCTTAAAGATGTTGAGAGAGGATGATACATACACCAGTCGAGAGAAAAAACAATTTTTATTATCATGTGAATGGTTTTTGTAAAACTGTAATTGCATTTTGAATGCTACAAGAACATTTATGAATGAATGTTTTTTATGGTAATTCATACACAACTAATAGTTTATTAATTCATGAATCATAGATAATAAATGATGAATAAATTTTAGAAATCATACCCAATTGTGTCAAGATAGATATCTATTAAGTAAAACTAAAAGTATTTATCAAAGATATACACATTATGGTATTTAGAAACATTAGAAAAAAACCTTAGGTATTATTAAGAATCCATCTTATCAAGTTTTAAACAAATAAACCATTATAAATAAATTCAATCCACAAAGATTCCTTAATTACTTAAATTACATGGTGAGAAATATTTCAAGTAGAAGAAAGGCGTAAATTCAAAAAATTCATGAGTTTCTTTTAAAGGTTTTAAGGGATGTAAAATTAAAGATATAAATATACTTGGAAATACTATTGGATCATATCATTAGGATTTTAAGAGTATATCATAATAAAAAATTCATTTATCATTAATAAATGTTGAGTGGATTCATTCTTAAAATCATATTTCCTTATACACATCAGATTCATGATGTTAGTAAAAGGAGAATCGATGATTAGTCTTACATGTATACAATGATCATTAAAAAATGTAGGGAGGATTAATTCATAAAATCTCACTTCCTTATATAAATCAAATATATGATGTAATTAGAAGTAGGATCAATTATGAGTTTTATAAATCATGAAAAATCATCCATTATATTTTTGAGACATGTTTAAAAAATAGAGACATTATCCCATAATATATGTCAATTATAAAGACAAATGGATATCATATAAAGTTATGATATGAATTAAATTCATTATGTCATAAATCTAGTGTTTATATGCAAAAGTTTTTTTAAGGCTAATTCAAAAAACAAAATTTCATCAATATTATCATAAAGTGAATTTAAATTAATTATCCTTAAGGTTGTTTAAGATATTTTATAAATCCCTCTGAAAAAAAAATTAGTCAATTGAAAGATGTTATTTCTATAATAGGGAACATATATATATTTGTGATAGTGGGATAAAGAATTACCTGGACTATGTTGAAACTAAATATGCACAAATTATTAGCATTGGAGCAAGCTCCATAAGTGCTCATGGGAGAGGAATTGTTTTAGAGATGCATACTACATATGAAATATAAAATCAAAGTGAGATTGTTTTATTGTCACCAAGTCAGGGTGATATATTATTCAATACAAATAATGAGAATTTATCTAATAAAGAAGCATTAAATGGAAATAATCTATGTTTGAGAAGTTCATATGAATTCAAAAAAAGATTCCATGTACCAAAATAAATTTAGTATTTTTTTTTATTTCTCAAATTTATATAAATTCATTGGTGGGTATTCAAGAGAAACTATACCTGGGCAGTATAAGAAACATACCAATAAGGATTGTCTGGAAATAACAATTATTCATGATTAAATCTATTAGAATTATAATTTCCGTATAAAATTCTATTATTATATAATAATACTTTCAATGAAATTATATCGAATTTTTATGAGAGGTTAGTGGGAGTGATATTATTTTCTAAGAAAAATTATGTTGATAACATATGGAAAAAATATAATATTTTTATAGTTAGT
This sequence comes from Viscum album, assembly GCA_963277665.1. NCBI lineage: Eukaryota > Viridiplantae > Streptophyta > Magnoliopsida > Santalales > Viscaceae > Viscum > Viscum album. Next base: position 482,832,931 of record OY728162.1, read on the forward strand.
AATGACTAGGTTTAAAGTAACTCTCCAAATATTGACATAAAGTAGCAAGCTAAGTTCTTGGAAATAAGATCTGTTGAGGTAGATATGATAATTCATATCTTTAATACCCCATAATTCATGATTTATTACATAAAGGTACACATAATAAAATCTCAGAATATCATGAGGCCTAGTTTATTTGTGAAATTAGGTATATAATATAATAAATTGAATGGTTATATAGCCTAATTAATTAAAATTCCTCAAACATGCTATTAAAAATCCATTTCTCTTTTAAAAATACATGGGATAACCTAAGGAAATATATACGAAAGGGTGTTCTATAAATCCTAGTAAAGGAGTAATCAAAGAATAATATGATGAAAGTAATTCATGTTAGTAAAAATTCATATCAATAATTTATGAAAGGGGTGAGAATTATAAATATGAATATTTAAACATTACAAAAGATTATAACATTAAGACAACATGGGAATGTGGAAACAGCATAAAACATGACAGAAGCATAAGTCAAGGCAAACTACAAAGACAACATCACATGGTGGATAGAGTCACATCACAGAAATGGTTCACTCCCTAATCCAATAAATAATGTCTAATGATAAAAAACAATACCCAATGCATTTGGTCTATATAATTTTTGGTCCACCCATCACATTCATATCATGTACACGCATAATTAATCAGCATAAATCATAGATCATAAGGATATATTTAATTAATTTTAATCCAGTGATTAAGGAGTGTAGGTTATATAGATGGAAGTTCCCAATCAATGAATTATAGGTACATATAAGTGAATACACTTGAATGTAAATGAGGATGGTTATTCACTACCCAAATGTTTGGAATGAAAAACATATGATATTTTTTCTAGGAAAATTGGGTTGCATAAACATTCATGTAAAGGTTAAATGAGAGTTAAAAGGTTTTCTCATCACATGGAAATCATTAGTATAGTAATAGGGTTGTTTTAAAACGTTTCAAAATATTAAAAATTGGAAAATAAAAGTTATAATACAAATAAGGTTCTAAAATAAAGAAGAGAATTAGAGGATCCATCACCTTGAGAGGGAACTTCTAAAAGCTTGGGAGGAGACGCTTAAGAGATTGGGGGATCCTAAGGAGGGATCTAGAGAGGTAAGGGTAGAGTAAATTAATGTTTCAAGGGTTTTGAGTGAATATAAATGGGAGGTTGGGTGGGGTATTATGGAAAAAGAGAAAAAAAATTCTTAATTAATTTCTTATAAGTGTGAGTAATGGCTATTATGGTGGACATGGGTGCTATGATCAATATTAGACTATCCTATGCTAAATTAAGAAGGTTTTTGAAAAGTATGTTCTTTAATATGTAAGGTAATATAGAAAATTAGTGTAAATGGGTCAAATAGAAGTCACCCAATATTGGGATGAAACTAAATGTGGATGGCTTAAGTGTTTCTAGATAGTTGAGAGGGGGGATTTATTAAGAGTAAAAGGGGGTTTGGTATTTTTGGATTCAAATACTTTTATGGATTAGGAAATTATATTTGAGTAGAGGAAAGAACAATGGTAACTCATGTTATACAGTTTCAGATTTATAATATTCATATTATAAAAGTTGAATATGGTTCTACTGTATTAGTTGGGTTCAATCAAGGAAAGGATAAATAACTGTGGGATATATCTTACTTTGTCAGGAAATGGATAATTTTTTTCAACCAGGGCATTCATGTTGATCACAGTTGGAGAAAAGGAAATTTTTCATCTGATGATTTATCTAGTATAGGGATTCTAAAAAATAAAATTATTTTATACATCATTTAGGGGTACCTAACTGATAATTGTAAGCTCATTGTCATGGGTGATTCTCTTGGACTCTATCATTTCTATCCACCTTTGGTTAGGAGTGACTTTGTTTAGCATGTTTTTTTCAAAAATAAAAAAGATAATTTTAATTAATTATATTGAAGATGAGTGGATTTTAATATTTTATAATTCCAAGAACCAAACTCATTAAAGTAATTCCCTTGGTGATGTGTAAGTATGTCATGTTTATAAATAATTGATTTTAAAAACATAAAATAATATATATATATATATATATATTTCATGATTCCTTAAGTGTTTATCAAATTAATAAAAAAAATTAAAAAAAAAATTATTCTAAAGGGAAACAAAAAATTTCTCGTGGATACTCTTTATAGTATTTATTATATCAATTTTGGGATTTTATGATATCTTAATACATGCACTATAATTATACCAGATTTAATTTTTACCAAAAAAATCGATTATCAGTGAAAATTGTAAAAAATTAACTATTGGATAATTTTTACATAATTATTTCAAAAATAATATTTATTTTATCAAAATAATTCTCTAAAAAAGGGAATTTACACTTTAAAATAAAAATCTTCATTTATTAAAAAATATTTGGTTTTTTTACAATAACAATTTTCTGACCCTTATAAATATTAAATTTGACTTTGTAAAAGTATATCATCATTTATATTTAACAAATATTTTTTCAGAAAAATATTTTATTAAAATATCATTTATTTCAACCAAAAGAGTGTCTGGATTGAAACTATATATTTTATAGAAAATATAATTTTTGTTTCATCATATCAAAAACAAATTATTATCGAACTTAATATAGAATCATTATAAAGTAGTTATAGAAGATAAATATAATCCTTATTTAATAAAGAAAATGAAATTTTATACTATTGGGTTTTAGATACATAGCCCTTTATAACGCTAGTGAATTCCCTAAGTGTACATTGTGCGATGGTGAGGTTTTTTTAGGTTGGCTCAGTGAACATGGTTTAGGTTGTGATCTCGATGATCTTGAACTTATCCCATAAACGGTTTCCCGCATGCTTTATTTATTTAATATTATATTGGAATTGGTCAAGAATAAATATCAGGGATTTTATTTCCCTCAGAAGCTCTGATAAATGGTCTTCATAGGGTAAAATTTAATTGGTTGAGGTCATAACTTCCTTTTGACAATATCAATTAGATTTATCATAACCCTATATATATATATATATATTGATCATACAATCACTATATAAAAATTATATTATAAAGGGTTATGAAACTTAATGGTATTTTAAATCTGAAAGGATATAACTTATAATGGTCCAAAATTACCAAAGCTGTGCATGTGTCTTCCATAATCTCATTCACTAATTTAAAAAGGAAATTTCATTTATAATTTTCTATTACATTACATTACTCTTAATTTATATATTTATCCCATAAAATTTCATTCACACATTAAAAAAGATAAGGGTACTAAAATTTCATAACCTCTTCTAGTTCTGAAGTCACTTCCTCAAAATTGTGGTTCCACCACAGCACTTTGACCAAAGGAGTTGTCTTGTTTGATAGAGTCATGTATCTATGATTTAAGATCTTCCCCAATTGACCCTCAAATGAAATATAATTTTTAAATGGTACCACCTCTGAATTTATTGAATGTTAGGGGTCTGGAATTTACATCCTAAAAAGGGATACATGGAACACATCATGTACTTGAGATAGGTTGAGTGGGAGTGATGGTTGATAGGCCACCGCTCTGATATGATCAAGGATCTTAAAGGGGTCCAAGTTTCCAAGGGTAATATTTCCCTTATTCCCAAACCTCATGACTTTATTCTAGGAAAATATATTATGTAACACTTTATCTTCGATATAAATCTTTAGGTCTCATCAACGATTGTCTGCATCGCTTTTTTATTGACTTTGTATAGATTTAAAATGAAACTAAACACTTTTAAGATTATCTGTAATTTTTTTAATAATATCAGGTCTTGTTAGCTTCCTCTCCCCAACTTCATCCTAGAATGTTTGAGTTTGAAACTAATTCCCATAAATAGCCTCATATGGTTCCATTTGAATGCTAGAATGGAACCTGTTATTATATCAGAACTACACTATGGGAAGGTGTTGATCCCAAAATCCTTGGAATTCCATTGAAAATTATCTCAGCATAACTTATAGAGATTTAATGTTTATTTCATACTAACTATCCATCTAAGGGTGAGAAGTAGTGTTGAGGCTCATATCTATATCCAACACTTGTGGAAGGCTTCTCCAAAATCTCAAGGTGAAGCTAGAATATCAATATAATACAATAGATAGTGGAAATCCATGAAGTATTACCACTTCCCTTATGTATACCTTCTAATATTGGTTAAGAGGAAAAAATTCCTTGATATTAATTAAATGAGATAACTTGGAGAGGTTATTGACTTCCACCTAAATGATTTTATTCCTTTCGGGGTCCTGGGGAGTCCTGTAATGAGATCTGTGATTATTGTTTCCCATTTTCATACTTGTATGACCAATGGTTTCATTATACCATTAGACTTATTTATTTTGTACTTAACTTGTTGGCATACCAATAATCGAGATAGAAACTCACTAATATCCCTCTTCAAGTTTCCCATAACATGTTTTACTTCATATCTCTATATATCTTAGTGATTCCTGTATAAATAGAGAAGGATGAGCTATGCACATCATCCAAAATTTCATTCTCCATCTTTGGATTTTATGGGACACATATTTGGGTTCCAAACGATATAATTATATGTTTAGAAAATTTTAACTCTAGAATATTCACTTCCTATTTCTATAAAACTCCATCTTCTTTCTTGGCCACATTGATCCAATCAAGAATAAATAGTTGAGTAGTCATTTGAGAATAGTATCATGAATATCCTTTCATTATTACCATTTCCATCTTTTTTATGTCCAATAATATTGGATCCCTATAAATTCTCATCATGGATAGGGCATCAGGATCCTTTCTACTCATACCATCCCCACATTTTTTCCTTCCAAGGATTGTAATGAATTTAACAATCATAATATTTGATTGGATATAACCACATTCATTTGAACATATTGATCTTCATTTGTGTGAATATAAACTTGAGGTTTTTATGATCTCTATATATTCCACAGTTCTCCCCATAGAGATAAATTTTCCAAATCTTAAGAGTGTAGATCACCACAAAAAATTCTAGATCAAGGGTTTGGTAGTTTTTCTCATGTATATTTAATTGGTGGGAGGAATATGCTATCACTTTTTCATCTTGCATGAGTACACAACCCCATACTTTTTTCGAAACATCATTGAAGATCAAAATTATTTTTCCAGTGGTGGTAAATGAGAGAATAGATGTAGTGATTATCCTCTTCTTCATCTCTATAAATATTTCTTTGCATTAATAATTCCAAAAAAAACTTCACCCCCTTCTGAGTTAACTGATCTAGTGGGATTTAAATCATTAGAATTTTCACACAATTCGATGACACTACCTAGATAATCCAAAAAAACTATGGTACTCTGTCTGAGAGGTTGTTCTGGCACATCCTTCAATTGACACTGTTTTTAAAGAATCCATAGATATCCATTTAATGGTGATATCACACCCCTGTAATGTTACTTTATCTATCCAAAGCTCATATTTATTGTACCTTCCATATATATTTTCTATATGAAAGTTTTTTATTAAAACATTCAAATGTTCTTCATCCCATCCTTTCCTTCGGAGTAGATTATACTATTTTTTATAAAGACTACCACAAATTTATTGAGGTAAATACTAAAAACTTTATTCATTAACTCTGAATATTTATATATTTTTAGTGAGTGAAAATGGCATCACTATGAACTCCTAGTTCTCACAACCTTTCTGAAAAGTAGTCTTGGGTATATTTTCCTTCTTCAACATTACTTGAAAATATCATGACCAAAGATCCACCATAGAGAAGTATCAGGCTCTATATAGCTGGTCGAATAAATCATCAATATGTGTAAGTGGATACTTATATTTATCATGGCTTTGTTGAGATCATGATAATCAATGCAGAGGATCATTGACTATTCTTTCTTCTTGACGAAGAGGATCAGTGCACCCCACAGGGAAGCTCTTTGGAATATAAACCCTTTATCTAGATTCTTCTATAGTTACTTCTTTATATCCAAAAGTTCAACAATGGCCATTCTATATGGATTATTGAATATTGGAAAATCTCTGAGAATAATTTCGATTGATAACTCAACCCCTCATCTAGGAGGAAGACCATACAACTCTTTACGAATCAAATTGATGAATTACCTTAAAATGGGAATTTTCTCATGCATTATCTTTTCCTTGGTCCCAATAATTTCATATAGATACACTTACTCAAAAATAAATAATATCTATGATTGAGATGATGATAATAAAGGATATTCATCTACCTCATTACACTTGTATATAATCATAGGGAAATTTAATATATATATTGTAATTTATTTATCTCTTCAATTTGTGTTTGATATATACAAGTAAATTCAATCCATTCCCAAAATAGTATTGAATTATACTAAAGGGAATATCACAAGGTTTTCTAGGGGAAAAATCCCACAAAATTTGATCGGGGAAGAGTTATATACATGGAATGGAAAAAATCCCAATTTTTAATTTTCATTAATAAATCAACTTCCATATTTCATAGTGTTGTTTGAATAGTTATACTAAAATCAAGTGATAGAAATGAATTCATAGAAATAAAATCAAATAGTTCATTCACTATCCTTGAATGAATAACTAGATTACCTATCACCACTTAATTGATGGGATCCACCTTAGTATCTATTGTGGAATAATCTAAAACTTTCTCTATATTCCTTAGAGGTTTTTGTTATTGGATTTCATTAATAAACCATTGATCAGTACATTTATTCACATATTGTCCTTATTATTTGAAGTTGAAACATTGGATAATAGGTTGACGGTTTACTAGAGCGTTCCTTTCTTCCATCACATTGGTGTGCTTCTACCATCATAAATCACTATATATTTTCCCCTATTTAATACACCTAAAGAATTTCCTTATACCCATATTAAAATTTATGATATTATTCTTACCACACTTTTGACAAGTGGTATTTTGTACTTTCATTCCCCCATGAAGTTTTTCCATTGCACTACCATAATTAAAATCCAATATTTTCTTCCTATATCCAGACCATATAGATTCATTGATGTCCATTTTAAATTTGAGGGAACATAACATAATTTTCACATAGCTTTCAAAGTCCCCAAAGCCAATGACTTTCATAAACTTGGCTTTATCCCACCAAAGAGTCAGTAAACATTACTTTCAGAAGAAATGAAAAATATGGAAGTGTATCGTGAAAGTATTTTAAGGTTTTCCTCATACACCCTAATGGAATCATTTACCTTTTCCTTGAGATTAATATAATATCTCTCCATTTTAATTTAGATTTTGTGAGGAAAATATTTATCAAAAACCAATTTATAGTAATATTTCAATATCATCATTTCGATTCATTCCTCATGCTTCATATTTTTTATCAATGTACACTATTGATTAACTTATATATATATAGTAAATATAAAATATGGCCAACTCTTACATAGATCATTGAAGTATGGTGAATATCATTTCAGTAAAGTTGATACATTGTTCCGTGACTAAAGGATTAGAATATTCACTAAAATTTAGTGGCATTTATCGTATAAAGGTCTCAATTCCAAATTTCTCTTTCATAAGGGGTGTGGTTTTTACCCTTGATTCATGTTTCTATTAAAAACTTGAGTTAATTGATAATTTACTTCCCTAAATTTCATGAATCATTCTCCCAAAGGTTTGGGCATCTCAATTAGTTAGTCAAAACATTTCTCATCACACTGGTTTCTAACTCAGTTCCTCCTATTTCCATCCACTGACTAAAATAAGGGAAAAGTAGGGATGAAAATTTTTAAACATTTAAACACAATAATGAGAATCCATGAACATTAAACTGATAAATCATAAATTAGTTATATTCATTAGCCGAAAAATATTTATGTTTTAATCTATGTTTTCCATGATTTAATTTCCTAATAAAAAGTCATAAAGGAATTTTTTCCCCTTAATAATGGTTCATAGTAAGTTTGTGAATTTACCAAATAATATCGCTGGGAGTTTCATACTAGGTTTTCAGCAAGGTCTATTTTTCATGCACCAGGTTACAATTGAGTCTAGCTCAATGAACCCTTTTTTAAGTTATTTCCTATAGGTACAATTGTGCTAAATCCACACACACTTGTAATATCTAGATAGGTATGTATTTTCCTGGAAACCACTTACACTATAGTTTAACAAAATTTAATAATGTATTAATGTGTTTGATATTATCCCTATGGATTTCACTAGATTTTTATAATCCAAATCCCAAAAATTATAATACATTTCTTTGATACCAATTATGACAACCCAAATATTTAATACACCTTAATTCATGATTTATTATTTAAAAGTACACATAATATAATCCTAAAAGATCATTAAGCCTTTTGTATTTAGGAAATTAGGTAAAACAATATAATAAATTTAATGGGGATACAACATCATTATTCAAAAATTCTTTTACATGCTTTTATAAATACGTTGTTTTTCTAAAACTGCATGGGATAACCTGGTGATGTACATAAGAAATAGGTGAGATATAAATCCCAAAAAGGGAATAATAAATGTATAATAAGGTGAAATTAATATATGTTTGTAAAAACTCATATAAATGATATATAAAATGGGTGATAATTATAAACATTAAGATCTAATCATGACATAAGATGATAACATGAAGGAAATATGGTAATGTGGAAACAATAAAAAACATTACATAAGCATAAGTCAAGGATAAATTCCAAGCCAACATCACATGGTGGAAAGAGTATCATTATGGGTTAGGTTCACTCTCTAAAAAAATACATAAAAGCTCATTATGAGAAAAACAATACCCAATCCATTTGTGTTCTATATAATTATGGTCCCACCCAATACATTCATATCATGTACATGAATAAATGTGCCATATAGACCATACAACATAAGAATATCATTAATCACTTTTAATAAAAAAATTAAGGAGTGTGGGTTACATATATGTAAGTCCAAAATAAATTAATTATAGGTACATATTTTTGAATACCCTTTATTTGAAATGAGGATGTGTATTTACTACACAAATGTTTGTCATGGAAAATCACAGGACAATTTTGGCACTATAATACGGGTACAAAAAGATTCAAGAAAGGGTTAAATGAGAGTGAAATGGATATATCATCACTTGTAAATAATAAGGGCAGTAATATGTATGTGTGAAAACATTTACCAACAAGAAAAATTGGAAAAAAAAGTCATAATATAAATAATGTTCTTGTATAAAAATGAGAACGAGAGGATCCCAAACCTTTAGAGGGTGCTTTAAAAAGCATGGTAGAAGCTTATTGAGAAAATAGGGGATCAATGAGAGGGATATAAAGGGGTAATTACAATTTAATATCATGATTCAAGTGTTTTTATTGAGGAGTAATGGAAATTTGGGTGTGTTTTTATTGAAAAGAGTGTAAAAATCTTTATTAATTTCTATACTTATGCTTTTTACTTTCTGTAATAAATTAATTCAAACCACAAAACATTACATGTTTTTTCAATAATTTCAACCAAATAAGAGAATATTTCATTATTTTATAATTCTAGGAACCAAACACATTAAAATAATACCCTTGGTGATGTGAAAGTGAGAAATGTTTATAAATAATTGATTTTAAAACATTAAAAAATACTATAGGTTTTGGAGGATTTCTTAAGGGTTTATAAATTTAGTAATATAATATAAAAACACATTATCATAAATGGTAAAAAAAATTGGTTCATGTATAATATTTTTAGTATTTATTACTTCACTTTTGGATTTTTTTTATTTCAAAATACATACCATATAATTATACAGTATTTAATTTTTACCCAAAAAATCCATTATCTCCGAAAATCCTGAAAAAATAACCATTGGATAATTTGAACATGCTAATTTCAAAAAAAATATTTATTTTATCAAAATAAATCTCTAAATATGATACTTTAAACTTTTAAATAAATAATCCCCATTTATTAAAAAATACTAGGTTTTTTACAATAACAATTTTATAACCCTTATAAAAATTATATTTGACTTCATAAAATTATATTATCATATATATTTGATAAATATTGTTTTAAAATAGTATTTTACTAAAATATAATTTATTTAATGAAAAAATAGAATCTTTATTGAAACTATATATTTCCCAAAAAATAAAATTTGTATTTCATCATGTCAAAATCTAATTTTTATCAATATTATTATTTATTCATTATAAGTTAATAATAAAAATAAATATAATAATTAATTTATAAAAACAAAAACCAAACTATTAGGTTCTAGATTCATAGCCCTTCATTACACTAACAAATTTATTAAGGGTAAGGTGTGTGATGGTAAGATTTTCATGTGGTGGTTCAGCAAACATCATTTGGTCGTGATCTCGATGAGCTAGAACTTATCCTATAAATGGTTTCTCTCATTCTTTAGTTGTTTAATCTCAGATTGGGATTAGTCAAGGGAAAATCCCAGTGATATTATATCCTTCCTATGATCTAATAAATGTACTTAATAGGGTATGATCCGACTGGTCAAATAGATTGATTCCTTTTTCTTTGTTAATTGGATTTATCATAACCCTATATATATACTAATCATACCATAATTATATAATAGTAATACTATCAATGGTTATGATTCTTAATGGTCTTTTAAATATGACTAGATATAACTTATAATGGTCTAAAATAACCAAAGCAGTGCATGTGTTTTATATAATTTCATTCACTCATTTAAAAATGGAGTTTCATTTATAAATGTTTGGGTTAATATAGTAGATCTATTGGGTTACTTGGATCAATAAAAAGTACATATACTAATAAGTTTGAATAATTAAAGAGATAATTGCTACCAATGTAGTATAGAAAAAATTTCTCTAAAATGATGATTATGAGACATATGAAGAGATTAAAATGGTGAGTAGAACTCAAAAATAATGGATAATGAATCTATAACATCTTTCATGTTGTGTACTAAATGAGATATACAACAATTACTTGATAAAGTACAAGTGATATCTATGTGGTACTTGGAGAGTATGGAACACTAATTAAAAGGGGGATAAAAACATGTCACCCTTTAGATCAACTCAATCTAGTACCACAGTTAAGCTGACTAACTGAGAAAAGGAAGCTTATTCAAGTTTGAGGTATCCATATTTGTAAATATAGAGCACTTTACAACTTATGATTCAGCTAAAAAGTATAAAATATATAATTATTTGTTTCAGTAATGGAATCAAACTAATAGAACTATCTAAGATATCAATATTATGATATAAGAAAAAATGTTTATACTTGGGGATATTATATCTTGATGAATTTTACTCAAGGATGAGAATTAATAGATAGAAGAGTATCCATGTAGGAAAATGTACCAGGACCAATAACTAAAGACATAAATCTATAAGATTGTGATTTTATCATGAGATATCTAATAGGTTGATCACTATCAAGTTAGATCTATTGAATGTGTGATTTTTTTAAAAGTGGGTTCCCTATACCCAAATTTAAAAGTTCTTTTTGATTACCAACTCATGCATATAAAGAGTTGCATCTGAATTCTACTTATCATAATAGTGTTGAAATTTATGCAACCAATTTTTACATGGAAATATCCTAATATTATTTTTCATATCAATAGGTTATAAAAACTCCCATCTATATTGGTAACTTCATGATATTATTGAATCAATTATAAACATTTTTTATATGGTTCAAATTCCTCATATTGGTTGGAAATAGATGATGTCTTACAATCAAGTGATAGGGGATCATAAACATGGACACTTCTTATGAAGTTTTTACTTTTTATCTCAAGTAAAGGAGATCATCAAGGTTGAACCACTAATTGGAACACCACATGTTTCATGTTTCATGGGTTGTTCCTATTTACACACGTGTATTGGTTTCTTAACATTAAATCATTATCAATGGGTACCATTTTATTGTTTACTTTGATTCGTGATTAAAATCATGACATTAATGATATATCAGGGTAGATTTTGTTGGGTGTGTCATTGATGGTATGGAATTGGTTGAATATTCAATAAAGGTTTCATTTATTCTAAAAGGAAAAGATATCTTAGGACCTATTGACTAGGATGGTATAACATTTACTAAATCCATATTCATGGTGATTAAATTTAATTATATCTAGTAAGGTCATGACTAAATAAATTAAGAGAGGATGATAACATTAATTGTGTATCCTACGTTATAACATATCACAAGAAAAAGATATTATATTCCATGGTGTGTGTTCATAAGAGGTTGTGGTTTTTATGACTAAACCTTGTTATATTTTCACTAAAATATTGATGTGTGAGATGCATGTATATTTTCATGTGATGAATTTATTTTTTAGGCAAGTGATACATGAAAATAATATATATATATATATATATTATTTCTCCAAAATGGTAAATTTATTAGTTACAATCCATTATTAATGCACTAAAGGCTTTTCATTAATTCATTTGAAAGGTTTAATGAATAATACCCAATAGACATAAATGAATATGATGAGTTATAAAGTGGGGTAATTAGGATTCTATTGTATAATAGTATGATATCCCCTCTAATTATTTTGTGATGTGTATGATCCTATGTTAAACTCTCTTCATTAATAAAATATATTTATCTCATTTGAGAAGGGACTATAACCCCTTTAAATTTTGGGTATCCTCACAAAACAATCATGGATCCATTGGTCGGGGTATCACCTTAGAGGAAATGTGATTTCATTCATTTCCCATCAAGATCTTTCTCAAACACTCTCTGTGGAAGGAATATGGAAATTTATATTGTTCAAGAATTCCAGGTACTCAGCTTTTTTGATTATTTACACATTTATTTCTTGAAGATATATTTCTGATCTTTTGGGAATTTTTCCACTATAAATAGTAATTATATAATCATATGAAACTCATTAGTGGCATCAATAATGTCCTAGACTCAGATGCCACAGAACAGTCCCCTAAGCTCGGTTGGCCACATGGCCTCAAGCGCATCTCCCAAAACTCTAGAGGCCCCCGAATAGAAGTGAGGTACCATGTTGTGTCTATTTAGAGACTATTCCCTCTTACCAGAGTGTAACACAGTAGTAAAATACATACAAATAAAATAAAAAATGTAGTATAATAGTCATACAATTTATAAGTAGTAGGAATGGATAGTAATTCCAAAATTAATATCATATAAAATGATGATCATGACATGTGACTACAAAGTAGCCTAAAAATGTAGAGAAATATCCCTTACAATACATGTAATGAAATACCAAAACTACCAAAAATTGGTATCTTCTAATAGCTTCATGTTAATTAGCTTGATCTCGTTCTCTCATTCTCCTAATCATGGCATAAAGTCAATAATAAATCTATGGTCACTGTCATTGGTCCCTACCTGCATCTATATAGTCTCTCCAGGTACCCAACAGCATCCCAAATAGGGTGTGAGATACAATCCCATTAGGTGATCACCCAAAGATCTATAGAAAATACTAGCTTTTCAAAATAAGATAATAAGGGTGCGTTGTATATCATAGTTAAGCATTAATAGAAAGTAAAGTTATGATGGAATGTTTTCTACAAAAAATGTGATACTGTGTAGCCCATCTAGTCTCCCTTGAAAACATGGGTCAGACTCTTATAACAAGGTATCATTAAAGTAAACATAAGTAAGCAGCATGGCATCTCCATACATGAAACATCTCATTTAACCCATGAACATTCTATACACCCTTTAATACCATATCAACCATGGTTGATCCATATAATTAGAAAAGTCACATTTACCACGGTCACACCATATAACCAAGAATATAATATTTACCACGTCGGATCTATATAATAAAGTGTGAGGCCCCTAGGGGATGGATACAAGGTATAGTATACCAAGTCATCATCATTGAGTCCTAGGATTATCTTAATGAAAACTCAGTTAGGATTTAATTGGGTTTAAAGGATCATGTCAACTGATCATGTCCACTGTGAGCCCAAAAAAACTAGATCAAAGGGGTGGCACGGTCCAAGGAATCCCACGTACTCAAGACCCAAGGAACAATCTCATCCAACAAATCCACTACTGTGTTTAAGACATATGGTAGAAACATACATGGTGTCTAATAGAATCATAATCCATGGTATAACAACTAAGAAACCCACTACTATTTCAATTCAATATTTCACCCATTAATTCACAATCAATTGCAATTAATTATTTTACCCCCTCATATAACAATTCACATTTAAACAATTCAAACAATTCACAAAATGCTATCACATGGAAAAGGAGGAAAACAATCTCCTTATCAATAAATTCATTTCATTTCATTCATATGATGCTTTCTCTGACTAGGAAATCTCAAAAACACACTCATTGGGTGGTTCAACAACAGGAAAAGGAAAAGGGAACACCCCATGGGTGGCCTTGGTTGGGGAAAAAACTTCATAAAGTCTCAAGAGAACTAAAGGGAATACCTAATAGATTCCATTTCATTTAATTCAATTATTTAAATAATTTTTGAGGCCACACCAAAAAGTTTAGTGGGTGGCTCTATGGAAACGAGAACTATAAATCACTAAACCACTCAGGAAAAGTATAGACCACCTACCATAGGTATGTAGTATACTACTCATCCAGTATCATCTTTTGATTCAACTCATATTGGAGTAAAAATTAAGAAGAAATAAAGAACATAAAACTAGGTCAAATTATCTTACACTTAAATAGCACAGCTGCTACCAAGAAAAAATAAGAACAAAAAAAAGGAATTGTGTACTCACTAGCTTAGATCAAACTAGACTGACAGGGCTCAATTCTGAGATCATATGGAGGATATGGATAAAAATCTATGAAATGTATATAAGGATTATCTCTCAAGATGAAGTTTCTTCCAATAGGGGAGAATAAAAATTAGTTTTAACGTTATAAACATTTTAAGGGAATTTTTATAATTTTATTAAAAAAATGAGGTTGCATGGTTTGGCCCCTTGGTTAGTCAAACTATAAACCAACCGTGCACCCACTACTGTGATAAGGGGAACCCACATGGTCACTATACACAGTTTGACTAACTATGTATAAACCATGCATTTAGGATATTCTAAAAATTGCAATTTCCTAGCATAGGAATGTGCCTCAATCTGCACAGTTTCCTGAAAATGTGTGGTCTCCTATATCCCTCTGCCCAAGCCTTTCACCATAAGTCAGACCCTGTGGAATTCCCTATAATGTTTCTAATAACAGAATGGCTGGTCCTTTTTCCAAAAATATGGGTTCCAAGCATCAAAAAATCCCCAAAACCTCTAAATACACATCTGACCTTAAAGGGTATTCACATTAGGCCATAATTAATCATTTAATCCAAAAAAATAGAGGTTCATACCACGTAAGAAAACTCCGGATCTTACAATATTCCACCCTAAAAAAAATTCAAACCTAAATTTCCCTCTCAAGGGTGGTCAAGATTCAACTAACAAAAACTCCATCCACTAAGAAAATATATTATCCTTCTTCCACCAAGTTTAATCATTTAAATAGCCATGTTTCCATACCACCCATACTAGGGGAACTAACCAGCCTCAGAGAACCTTCGTTCTCCTATCAATGATATGAATATGATGCTCCTCAAAGAATGAATCAACATGTAACTCTAACTCTTCAAGATGCAAAAAGTGTGTCATTTTTGAATCATAACGGTGCATCTGAGATACATGGAAGACATCATGCATAGATCAGTGCCTATGAGGTAACTGACACCAATAGGATACTGGCATGACTTTCTCTAGAATCTCAAGTAGCCTGACATATTACAGTGAAAGGTAACCCCATCTCATGATCCGTCTATGTCCAAACCTCAGTGATATGGGTATAAAACCTGATCCCTAACCTTAAACACTAGAGGTCAATTGTAGTTATTAGTGTAAGATTTTCGTCAATACTATTTAGTATCCATCCACTTTTTTATTAAATAGGCCTACTCAAAAGTCTCCTATAAGGTACATTGTCATAGTAATGTTTCCTCATCTACCTCTATCTAGAACAGGGGTGGTCGGTA
This sequence comes from Viscum album, assembly GCA_963277665.1. Classification (NCBI taxonomy): domain Eukaryota; kingdom Viridiplantae; phylum Streptophyta; class Magnoliopsida; order Santalales; family Viscaceae; genus Viscum; species Viscum album. The sequence continues at coordinate 482,848,973 of OY728162.1, forward strand.
GGGTCTAGTGTACAAAGGCTCAAAAGGTGACATCCGTAACATTTCCTGGTAGTTATTGTTGTAGGAGAACTCAACAAGGGGAATATGCCTCTCCCAAGAGCCCCCAAAATCCGAGAGTCATTCCCAAATCATGTCCTCAAGAACCTATATCGTACACTCTGATTGGTCATCAGTATGAGTGTGGTATGTTGTGCTTAGAAGCACCTGTATTCCCAAAACCATCTATAAACTCTGCTAGAAATGAGACATAAACAAGGGATCCCTATATGAAATGATAGTACGTAGAACCCCATGAATTCATACTATCTCATGGATATACAACCTCCCAAGATCATCCACACTGATGGTTTCCTTGATTAGAATGAAATGAGAAACCTTCATAAGACTTTCCAAAACAACTCACGTAGAATCGCTTCCTTGAGGTGACCTCGAAAAACCCATCAAAAAACCATCTCGACATAATCCCAATTCCACTCAAGAATAGGTATCTTATATAAAAGTATGTTTTGTCACTGATGTTCTACCTTCACCTATAGAAAGTAGTAACACCTCATAATAAACCAACATCCTCACATTTCATACCTAACCACCGGTAACAACAGCATAATTCTCAGTAAATCTTGGTGATGTCAGGGTGAACTACCCAAACAGTGACATCAAACTTCCAAATCAGCTCCTCATGTATGTCCACTATAACCCATAATTATCTAAGGCTATGCAGAACCTCATCCCTATGGTTTAACTAGGAGAAGGGTCAACACCTACCACACTCTCCTATAGGACTGGGCTCTCGGAATCTGATATCTACCTTATCCTCACTATATCCAGTAGGGTAGAGGTCACATCTAAGAATGAAATAAAATTATACCCATGACTATCCTGAACCTCCACATGCATCTTAGAGAACAAATTCATAAGCTTCCACTCACTATTGGAATGTTAATCTTCCTACATATGATTCATCCTGATCTATGCATTGGCCACTGTGCTACCCTTCCTAGGCATGTAGGAAAGCTAAAAGTAAAAATAATGTAGGTACTCAAACCACCCCCACTGCCTCAAATTCATATCACACTGTGTAAATATATACATGAGGATTTTTTGGCCTATGTACACTACAAAATATTATCCCAGTAAGTAATTTCTCTTACATCTTAAAGCATGGACCACTCTAGGTAACTTGAGATCATGCATCAGGTAGTTCCACTTATCTGGAATCAACTTTCGAGACCCATAAACCACAACTCTATCCCCATGCATCAGAATTAATCCCATCTGGATACCAGAAGCATCATAATAAATAATGTAGCTTCTTCCATGTTCTTGTAGAATCAAGAACAGTTCTTAAGCCAAACTCCCATTCATCTCCTGAAACCCTGTCTCATATGTATCTCACCATAAAAAATTCACAACCTTATTATTCAATTCCATCAGTGGTGGTTCTATGAATGATAAGTCTTATCATAAATTACTATAATATTAATCTATCTCTAAGAAATATCACATCTGAAATATGTTCTTTGGAAGATCCTAGAAAACTACAGCTCTCACATTCTCTAGGTATACTGATACTCCTATATCTGACATAATATGACCCAGGAAGTGAATATTATCCATCCAGAAGTTTCACTTTGATATATTATCATATAAATAATTCTCTATAAGTGTATCCAAAACGTTCTCAAGATTTTTGGCATGGTTGTGTAGATTAAGAGAATACACCAGGATATCATCCATGAAAACTACCACAAACAAATCCAGATAATGATGGAAAAATCGGTTCATATATTCCATGAAAAATTCTAATGCATTCATGATACCAAATGAAATTACCAGATACCTAAATAGATCATACCTTCTATTAATGTTTGTACAATGTATGTTTGTAGGTCAGACATGCACCTGATGGTATCTAGATCTCAAATAAATTTTCAAGAACATTTGGGCTCCGTAAATCAGATCAAATTGGTCATTTGTTTATGTCAAGGGATTCCATTTCTTAACCATTATCTGGTTTAATTTTAAGTAATCCATCCATAGCCTAAGGTTACCTTCATCATTTCTTAATAAAATGACCATCAAACCCTATAGAGAAGTATTGGGTCATATAAACCCCTTTACATCAAAATCCTCTTGCTACCTCTTAAGCTCCTACAACTCCATTGTAACTACCCTATAAGGGGGAATGGATCTCGATGTACCTCCTATAACTATCTCAATGGATAAATACACCTCTCTCAAGAGGTAAAACAGAAAAATCATTTGGGAAAAATCCCTGAAATTATCAAACAATTGAAGAAAATCTTCTTAACGCACTCTCTATTCATCCAGATACAAACTCAAAATCCGGTTTATCATCCTGCCAATCCCATGATGCAATGGTCCATCTTGTCTCACCTAGACATCTCATTCACCCCTATGAACATAAAATACTCCCTCTTGTGAAGTAAAAGTAACCCTCTGGTGATAGCAGTCAACATAGTCTTGATAATCCACTAGCCAATCCATTCTGAGTATGACGTCAAACCCAATCATTTTGAGGAAAAACATATTCCAAATGAAGTGACACCCACTAACCTCAATGGTTACTACCTTCATTTACACATATTCCTCTATTCTAGTCCACAATAGAGTTCTTAGCATCATAATTCCCTATGAAAACTGAACAACATGTCCAAGGATTCCCACCACAGGTACAGATATGAAGTTATGCACTTTTCTAGAGTCAAAATGATCAAATACAAGAGTAAAGGCTACTAAGATCATATATCTCCCCATAGATAGTTGTATTCCCTTCTCCTTAGATGTAGGCTTTACAGAATATATTTGTCTTGAACTATATCCTTGTGACATAACCCTACTACCTTGAGTAAGCCTGCTCTGCTATCTTAGTGTAACTAGTGTCTGGATACCTCATCCATGACCACCACCACCTCAACCTGATTGACTAAAATTTCTCCATCTCCTCTCCTGAGGTGGAGTCATGAAACCCACTTTCAAACATGGTGTTAGAGCTAGACCTATACAACTCACTATTGTAGGGAAGGTCCTATAGAAACATTTCACATGGCTCATCCCACTGAAAGCTTATAATTCAACTAGGACATGATCGCACTAATCCCTCATGCATCCTCATCTTCCATGATGATTATAGAAACCTTCACCACCAACACTAGAAACTTGGCTGGTACTTATCTCATGGGAAACCTTAAAACAATGCTTCCTTCCTAAAGACACTAAACCACTAGGTCAATAGACTACATTGCTATGTTCTATACCCCCATATTCCCTCAAGTTTTACTATATAATCAGTTTTTGATTCACAATTTCAATAATATAGGTCAATATGAACATGTTGACCTAAGATAGGATATCATGTCAAAGACCTTCCTAGAAGCATCCCACCCTCGATAACTCATTAGCAATGTACTTCAGGGAAAAACACTACAGCTCTATAAATCATGTCGAGTTCTTGAAAACCTTCATGGATCCCTACTTTAGATGAATGAACTCACTAGACTTCTCTTCCATCTTTTCACGAGGTAAATTATTCATTAAACCATGTTTGGAAATCAACAAAACCACATCTTATAGCCTGATAGCCTGGTTCAGAACATCCCACCAGGGATTTTCTTCTCCTCACAACATATAAGTTTTTAGATTCACTCTCTTAACAAGAGGTGTCTCTATATGATCAAAGATCGAGATATTAGTCTCAATCTATAGCTCAAAATCATATGTAATTACATCTCTCAAAAACATGGTAGGATGCTACTACAGGAACACATCTGTCAGCTCAATCATAGAGAAGATAGACTGAAGTGCTCCCGGAAAAGTCTGCATGAAGTGGGATAACCCCTCACAAAACAATACATCATCGTGTATTTCCAAAATAATAACTAGTTCCAAACTATCACTGAAGGAGGAACCACTAGTATCCCATGTCCCACTACCTCTGGAGCATGGTCATCACCACCCTCCTGGAATATGAATAGAGGTAATCAAGGTGGAATGTCTAGACAATTCTAAACACATGCCTTAGAAAAATTCAATATCATATTTCACATATAACAATATAGTATGGGCCAAAACCTTCCTACAAATAGTTCTTACCACAAAACATACTCCTAAATACAGGACTATATAAAAAAAATTCATAGACATCACCAGATACATTGCCTAAGGCCAACTCAAAAATCTGGTGGATGTCAATTCTCTATTTCACGATTTTTAATTTCTTTTAATTTTCAAATTCATTTCACATCCTTTTAAAATGGTTGAAAAAATGGTTCACCCAATTATGATCCATAAGTTCTCGTACTCTTTATGAAATGAAATATGGAATCCACCTACTCCAAACCATAACACTTTCTAGTCCATGTGACTAATGGTCCATGACTCAACCTTCCACAATTGGATGCTTAGGGTGTCTACTATAGACTAATCAAGAAAACAATACTTAGGTTATGGTAAGCACTCTATGTACCAACTATGTTTCGCAATTCCCTACACAAAATTATATAACAACAGCAGATACATCTATCATTGCACCAATCATAGCATCATGCAGGAAAAGAAATGCATCCTATATGGCATAGCATAACACATGGAATGTGAATCCTAAAAAGTTCGTAAATTAATTAATGAGATGGAATACCCTCAACTCATTGCGCTACAAAAAAATAGAACCCTTAATTATAATAATAATAACATCACAATTCAAGTGCATCATCCAATTATGGAATCAAATAAACTGTAATAGTTGGAATCTAGAAAACAACAATTTCCATTAGAGGCAATTTGGTTTTTTCCTATATGTGGGTAAGCTATTCTAAAGAACATATCATTACCAAATTCCAATTCATTTCTATCCCCTTCTATTATCTCAATATAGTAAATCCAAAAAGAAAAAACCCTTTGATATCACTTTGTAACATCCCAAACCTGGATAACACTAAAAGGTGCCCTGATCATGGTTGGCCATAAGGCCTCAGGGGAATCTCCCCAAACAACAGAGACTATCGACTATAAGTGAGATCCTAGGGTGTGTATTTGTGTATAAATTCCCCCTCTCTAGTGTGTAATGTAGTAGTATCAATCATGAAAATCAAATAGCGGAATCAATATGACTGTCAAAAAATTGATAAAAAATATGAATAGATAGAAATTCCAAAAGTAATTTTATATTAAATGATGATCATGTCAAGTGTATAAAAACAAGACAAAATATAAATACAAACAGACCATACATTACATGTAATAAATAACAAAAAATAAAATAAATTGATGTCTCTGAATAGCATTGCATGCCTCGGCTTGGTCTTGTGCTCATATACTCCTAAGCATAGAATAGAGTCAAGCATCGAATTGTGGGTGCTTGCCTCTTTCCCTACCTGCATCCATATAGTCTTCTTGGGTACCCAAGGGTGTCCCAAATCGGGTGTGAGATACAATCCCAGTAGGTTAGCACCCAAAGGTCTATAAAAAATCTAGGCTATTCAATATAAGCTAAGTAGAGTGTATTATATAGAAAAAGTAGTAATTAAAAGTAAAGTTCCAATGGAATATATACTACAAAACATGTGATACTATATATCCCATCAAGGCTCCATAAAAAACTGGTTCGGACACTAATATTAAGGAATTAGTAAAGTAAACTGAAGAAAGCACCAAAACCTCACCGTATACACAAAATCTCTTTTAAGCCATGGCCTTACCATTAAACCTATAACACCATATCAACCATGGCCGATAAATATAACAAAAAAAGTCACATTTACTATGGTTGTGTCTTATAACCAAGCATATCACATTTACCCTAGACCGACCATTTAATCTAGTTCCAGAATCATTGGTACCAAATCTAAGTTATATTTGAGCAAGGCATCCTCATCGAGTAACATGAGCATCTTGATGGAAACTTTGTTAGGCTTGAATTTGGGTCCAAGGAGCATGTCAATAAACCATTTCCACTACAACCCAAAACAAACTTGATCCAAGGGGTAGCAAGGCCCAAGTCATACCAAAAAATCAAGACCCAAGAATCAACCTCATCTAAGGCGTCCACTGCCACATTCAAGACCCAAGGGAGAAACATTCATGGCATCAAATGGAATCAGGATCCAAGTAGTAACAACCAAGGAATCCACTACTATTTTAATTCATCATTTCACCCAATATTTCACAAGAATTTACAATTCATGAGTTTACCCACTCATATAAAAATTCACATTTAAAATTTTCAAACAGTTAAAATCATTCTATCACATAGAAAAAGAGTAAAACCATCTATTAATCAATCATTTCATTTAAGTTTTTTCATATGTGGACTTTTCTAACTAGTAAAGATAAAAAAACACACCCCTTGGGTCGTTCAACAATAGGCAAAGATAAGGGGTACACCCCATTGGTGGCCTTAGTTGGGAAAACAACCTCCAATTAGTCTTAAGGGAACTAAAGGGAATGCCTAAAAGTTCCATTTCATTTAATTAAATTATTCAACTAATTTTCAAATCCACTCCAGAAAGTTTGGAGGGAGGCTATACAGCAATTAAAAATATAAAGCACCAAACCACTCAGGAAAAGTATAGACCACCTGCCATTGGTCCGTAGTAAAGTCCTCATCTAGTATTATATTCTTATTTGACTCATATCATAATAAAAACAAAGAATGGAAAAAGAACCTATAAATAGGGAAAATTAGCTTGCACCTATGTAGTGCAGCTGATAATAAGACAAATAAATAATGACACAAAAGGAATTGAGTACTCACTGGTGCATATCCAACAAGATCGACAGTGTTTGATTATGAGATCAGACAGTTAATAAAAATCAAAATCTATGAAATAGCTTCATGAAAGTGTTATAAAGATAAAGGTTTTTCCAACAAAGGATAATAGAAATTATTTTTAAAGTAATAATCATTTTAGGGTAAATTTAGTAATTTCACCCAAAAAAATGGGTCGCACGATTTGGATGCATGATTAGCTAGATTGTGTGAAAACCATGCACCCATTACTCTTCTTATGGGCACCCACATGGTCACTGCATAGGGTTTGACTAAATATGTGAAAACTATGCATTTTGGATCTGCTAAAAATTACAGGTGCCTTGCACCGACATGCACCTCCATCTGCATGGTTTCCTCAAATCGGGCGGGCCCCACTTGCCCTCTGCCCAAGCCTCGCATATTTATTCAGACCACGCTTTCTACCCTGCACAGTTTCAACTAACCGTGTGGCCTATCCTTGTTTCCAAAAAAACTAGGTTTTTCACTCCAATCAAGCCCCATACACCCCTAATACACTCACGACCACAAAGGGTATTCACATCAGGGCATAATTATGCTTTTAAACCAAAATCAAAAAGATATATTCACCTCATATGAAAACTCGGGATCTTATAGTATCAAAGACAGGTTTTATAAGTTTTTTATTTGTTTGAATAATTGGTTTTCTAAGAAATATGAAAAATGAAATTTTCATAAAACTGAAGGAGGATTTTAGACCCTTCAGAAATATGAGTTAAGGTAAATTTGATTTACCATTATGCTGGTCATCTATATAAAGGTCATACCAATAATCAAAAGGTCTATGTAAGGGTAACCTTTTTGTTACCATTATGAAAGTGTGTTGCATAAAGTTAGTACAATTACATATCAGCGTCTTTTAAAGGTAAATCAGGACCCACCCTTACATGAATTGTTCACAAAAAGGTAATATCCTATGTAACCTAATGTAGAATGAGTTCTATAAAGGTAATCTTCATGTTAATTTTACATATCATGTTAAATATAATATGTTTCAAGGTAAGTAGTGACTTACCATTACATAAAGGATTTTAGAAGACTTGTGTAAGGGTAAAGGGAGGATACCCTTGCACAGAATAAGGATTTTTTATAAGGGTGGCCAAAAATTACATTTTAAGAAAATAGTAAATGGTTTTTATGGTTTATAATACATTTATAAATCAAAATAAAAGGTATTTTCGAGATATTTTAAAATATAATGAATTTATAAATTAATTAATTAATTATAAATTGTTTATAATTAATTAAATAAATGCTTGTGGAACATTTTCCCCAAAATTTACTGGATAAAATTTAAAAATATCTTTTGAAAAATTAAATAAAATGCCTTATGATCTAGAAATAAAATGTTTATTTATAAATCATGATAGGTGATTTATAATTTGTTTATAAATTATAAAATATATGATATTTATATTATATAAAATGTTTAAATAATAGATATTTAATTATAAAATGTTTATAATTCATGAAATATCATATAAAATCCATTTAATAAAAAGTATGAAGTATTTTATTTTGATAAGAATATGAAATGTTTATATTCTTTCAAATTTATAAAATGTTTATAATTATCATTTATTTACAAATATTTCATAAATGACTAATGTTTTGCGAAATAAAAAAAGTTTTTATTTGTTTGTTTTTTTCATTAATGTTTAGTAAATTGCTTATAAAATATAAATATTATGTATGCCCATTTATATGATAAATTTATTCTAGTATAGAGCCTTTCATATCATGTTAGGTATGATATCATAAAATTTCATTTTCATCTACCTTGACCTTGGTTTTTAATTTTAATTATAGCTTGATAATAGTTGTTGGTCTTATTTTGTACATATTACGTGTTAGATTTTTCATGAATTACATTCCCTCTTAAGTAAACTATCAAAACCGAAACTTCTCATATATATATATATATATATATATATATATATATATATATATTACATCATTTTAGATGAATATTCATTACATTACCGAAAACACACCTGATGATCATGAATTTATAGTGCCTTTTGAAACTTGGAAACATAAAAAATGGGTTCATAAGAGTTCTACATAATTTCCCACTTGGTTCAACCTAAATATAACCCTTCTTAAACATATCACACATAATACATTGTAGGGTCCTGAAAAATATGCAAATGAGATTCTACCCAAATCCCCCAAAAGAATTGGGGAAAGTATGGAGAAAATTAAAAGGTCACAAGCTGAACCAGTACACAGACTGGTCCCATGAAAACACGACGTGGCCAGGTTCCGTGAAGCACCCCCTCCGCGAACCCTTGTCGTTCGCGGAATGGAGGCGGAGATCCTCTGCGGGCGCAAAGCAGGGCAAGAGCCAAACCGGTTCACCATCATGGACCGCCCCAACCTCGGATAGCGTCGACTGGCTCAAGCCGCATCTACTGTCGTTTGCATAATGGAGGCGGAACCCTACTCAGTTGCGAAGCATTCTCTGAGCTCGTTCGGTTCACGAGGGAGATACGCTCAGTGCCCACCGCGAGTCGCAGATTGACCAATCCAGTCGTAAACTGGGTTTTCGGTCATGGGCCTCCGAAAAAGGTGCCAAATGACCACAGATACATATATTTCCCCACTCTATAAAAGGAGACCGAGGGAAAATAGGGATGGGAGGTGGAAGAGATCGATCAGATTCAGGTGGAAGGATTTCAAAGGAAGACTTAGGATTTTGAAAACATCGAAGTTCCAATTTGTGAACCAGAGAATGTATGAACCTAGGAACAAACTAATAAGGAACTAAAAACGCATAATAACTTGGTGAACAAAAAACCTCAAAATAAAAAAGAAGAGAAGACCGCAAACCATGGCCCCTCTGCGGATGCACCCCCCGCGGAGTAGGGAGTTTATGCCCCTTTTTCGATATTTCGCACCACGTAACACCCTCCTACGTGGGAGAAGCCCCGACCAATGAACCTATGACTGGAATACCCCTCGGTTGCTGATTCTTGTATGGATCCCTCCGCATACCACCCTGGTACACGGGCCGAACCCGAAGCCGCGAACCACCCTGGTTCGCGGGATGTCGGCCAGGCCGCGAACCACCCTAGTTCGTGGGATGTCCAACAGTCTGTGGACCACCCTAGTTCGTGGACGGTCTCTCCAGCCGTGTTGTACCTTCCTACATGAAGGGTTCCACCACTCCTTCACGTGTGTCTCCCATCAGAGCCTTCAGAGTTCCGGTTCCCCAAGCCAGATAAGATTCTTTCAATCCATCATGATCCTTCGTAACTCCCTCATTGGACTACTCATCGGCCCCGAGTCGAGGCCTCCACCAGAGCCGCCGGATCCGTGTGGTGTAACCCTTAGGCACATCAACGCGCCGCTTTGAGTTCACATACCCACGGTAAGAGAGGGAAAAGGGGTTTCCCCGGCCCTTGGGCGGATTCCTGAAGCATTCCTGGGTTCACATTCCCACGGTAATGTGGTGTCCGACCCCGGGAGCCCCCTTTCTGCCCCTCCACTTGGTCAGGTTGGGGTACTTCCTCCCTCTTCGGGGGGTAGTAAAATACCCATCAGAAGGAATCCCCCATGCACTTCGTACTTCCCCCAGGAACAAGAGAGGTGACGGGCACAGGAGCACCTCTTTCCCTCTCCTGCTACGCATTGTCACTATGGGCATCCATCTCGGAGTAAACCCCGACTTTTTGGGCCGTTCTATGCATAAGATCCACTTCACTTCCCACGGACTCACCTTTCTTGAAGTGATCGTCTTGTCCCTTCTGCCTCTTGTTTCTCACAACAAGCATGACTCACGTGGTCTTAGAGTAAGCATCGACCATGACATCCTACTATGAGCCTCATCAGAGTGTAAGCCCCAATCCATTACTCTGGGCGGCCTCAGTGCGTAAGCCCCAATTTTTTGAACTATTAGGACTTTTATCCCTGAATCCTAGGTCGGGTACGTAGGAATCCTCCAAGAGGTTCAAGCCCGATCACCATCAGACCCTCGGGTGCACATTCACGTCTGTTCTCCGACACCCCCGAACTAACTACGAGGAATTTGATCCCTGCCTCCTGAGCAGGGTATGTAGGAATCCTCTTAGAGGTTCAATCCCACCACCCAGTTGTTCCGACAACCTTCACATCGGTTCACCACACCACTCCTAGTGCCGCATCAGTGAGTCCTGACTCATCGGGGTCATTAATCCAACGAGAGATGGTAAACCTTGGGCATAAATGATTCTGAATCCCTGCATTCATCTGACCATTTCCAACCAAGATAAATCCATGGATACTATTCTTGGTTATAAAACAAAGATTTGTGAACATATAAATACATTTTAAATCTATAAGAGAGTCCCGGAACATGCAATAATTTCCCCCCAAAAGGGTGTGATGAGCCCGACTTCCCATCCTCTCGACCAATGTCAGTTCTTAAGCATCATTGGCCAAACCACCCAGCGAACTCCTACCTTTGGAAAGAAGGTCCATGTATCATTGGATATGGAACCGTTGGGTATTTCAAAACAAAGACTGTTGTACCTGACTTTAGTAATCGAACGGGGCTCAGCCATCCGTGAGACCGACAGTCGGGCGCGTTAGTCCTCCATCTCCGCTGAAAGGGGAAACGGTTTGAAACAAAAAATGGTGAACCCGATGCGAATCTTTAACCAAGCATGATTGATTTAACCTAATCCCACCCTGTTCCCCCTTATACTCACAAGGAGGGCCAAGCAAGGTCATTAATTACACATGGGATCTTGAGATACTGCTTTGACAGGTTTTTTGTTTGTATTTATTAAAACGTTTTAGGGGTACCACACAAAACCCCCTTCGATCCAATGGAGTCACGAAGGAACTCGCAATTGCGCACTTCAGGCTACACGACAACTAGGCATCCTCAAAAATGGAGGACCCCGTAACACACCCAGCGTCTTCAACGTAGGGTCTCGGACGCGCTGATCCAAGAGTACCATGTGAACAGTACTTTCCCGACAGTGGAGGCGGCCATGAACACCCTCCAATCTGCCAGGACTCGCCGGTCGCCTACCTAGCAGTGGTCGCAAAGGCAGATCCAGACATCCCATGTAGCTATCTCCAACCATTTCGGGAGTCTATCCCCAGAACGAGATAGCGCGTACCTCCCTTATCTTAGGGAGGCAGATGAGGTCGACGCCGAGGAATTCATCCCCACCAAACGAGGGTTCCACTCCAAGGCCCTCGCCGGAAGACGTCATCATGGTCACGCCACGACTCAACATCCTCATGCTGAGGAGGATGTATCCCAGAGGATCCAGGCCCACGCTCCCCAAGTTCTGGCCCCTCAGACTGCCCGACGAGGGCGGAAAATGTACAACCCAGGACCGGTCATCACCCTAGTCCCCGAGGAGGAGCTCCGCTGCCCAGTCACAGAGACGCATCACGAATAGGCACATACACCTATTCACTCCTCCCAAGCCCACCATCCAGATATGGCGGCATCATATGAGCACGCATGCATCCCCACCGAGCTCTATCAATCCCATCGCTCACATAGGATGGCACTTACAGGGTAGGTACCTTTCCCTTCCCAGGGTCATGAAGCTCACCAACCCAATGTGGTGGCGACACAGCACCAGCAGGACCAGCTCCTAGTAGATGCTTCTGACGCCTACCATCCCGATGTGGTGGCGATCAGCAAAGTCCACCATCCATATGTGGAGGCAATTAATAGGCAGGCACGTCTCCCTACCAACAAAGGCCACCTACTCAATATGGTGGGAAACCAATATAAGCAGGGTCAGCTCCCTGTGGATGCAAGTAAAGTCCGCCATCCCGATGTGGCGGAAAACGGAGAGAGAAACTGGTGTATCCCTGTACAGGGTCAGATTCGTTCACCTGCCCCGACATAGGAGAATTGTCAATACCCACTGGCCACCAGAGGACCAGAGCAGGATATTCATATTCCGATACCGGAATGGGCCTTCATACCCGTTCCATCCAAATATGTCTCTCTGCATATCCTGGCAATGATGGAGGAGCAGGTATCGATCCCAGATCATATCTTGCAGACTTGACAGAATGTAATTTCATTAGTGGCAACAGCAAGGACTCAGGCCTGTGAGCCCACCTCCCCAATTGAGGCGACTTATCTAAGAGACGAGATAGCCGCCTCAGACCAGATCTGTATACCTGATTTTTCCCAGGAGGGTCACCGGCTATATTCCACGACGTAAGGGAAACCGGATCGAGAAGCTTCACTCGTTCCAACTGGGGGACACCCGTCCATCATGGTGGATGCTCAAGAGTAGGCATATAACCCTGCTAAAAGTCAAGATGTTCGTCGGCGTATCCCGGCAGCATCACGGGACCCAATTAGATAGGGACCCAAAGGTGAAGGCCGTTTTCAACAGCAGGTGGTCCCCGATGCCCGCAAGAAAGTGCCCCAAACACGCCAAAGGCAGCCGGAAAATAAAGAGTGGGTTCATGACTCTACTATACTGGAAGTTGGGGTTCCCAACGCCACTAAGTGCATATTGAAGGCTCGTAACCCTAACCACACATTACCATATTATGGGAGTGTTAGTAGCATTTGTGAAGGTCCTCTCCACAATGTCGCTACCAGCAACTCTGAAGGCCCTCCCCAGAGCACCCGTGGGGGCCTCCCCCACGGGCATATAACGATCGATCATGAGATCTACTCTTTTGATACGAGTCACAGAAACCCTTCATGTGACCAGAAGATCAGCAGCAAAAAGGTCTTCCACTTGCTGCGGTCCACCCTTAAGGTCCTCCCCAGGGTATACGCTACAAACACTCTCCATGTAGTGGGACCACATATTGTGATAGTAGTCCTCGCTATCATAGTCGCAACTACGGAGGCCCTCCTCGTAGTGATGTCTCATCACAACAAGAAGTCTCTCCCCTTGTCGTGGCATGCCCTGAAGGTCCTCCTCAGGGGTTACATTGCAACGACACTCCACGCAGTTGGGCATCAGATCACGATGGTAGTCCTCGCCACCCTGATAATGGAGGTCCTCCCCTTAAAGACTTAAAGCAATGAGAAGTCCCTCCCCTTGTTGTGGTACATTCGGGAGGCCCTCCCCAGGGTGTATCCCACAGATATTCTCCCTACAGCAGCTGTAATGGTAGTCCTCGCCATTGCAGCAGTTGTGATGGTAGTCCTCGCCACCACGGCCGCCATTGCGGAGGTCCTCCCCGCAATGGCCCCAAGAAACAAGAAGGTCCTCCCCTTGTCACATTGTGTCCCGAAGGTCCTCCCCAGGATGCATAATGAACGTCAATCCATGATGGTCATCCTCACCATGGTGGCAGTTGTTGTGAAGGCCCTCCCCGTAATGACGCTACGCAGCCAGAGGGTCCTCCCCTTGCTGCGACATGCCTTGGAGGTCCTCCCCAGGGTGTGCACTACAAAAGTCCTCTATGCAGTGAAGCATCATGCAGTAATGGTATTCCTCGCCATTATGACCGCCATTACGGAGGTCCTCCCCGCAATGAAATATCATATCGACAGGAAGGTCCTCCTCCTGTGGAATCAAGCACAGAAAATCCTTCGTATGCCGAGGCACTCAGAAGGACGGGATCAAGCATGTCAAATTCCCATCTAGTCATTAACGACGCCCTTCTTCGGTCAGGAGACAGTCCAGGGCTGCGTTCATCTTTTGAACCACCTCAAAATCGACCACATGAAAATTCGATACCTATCAGTCCCACTGCGTCTGACCACACTATTAGTGAGCTCCTCAGTTGGGCTGACCAGGTAGAGGAATCACTAGCAGAAGACTATGCTGACATGTTGCACATGAGGAAACGACTGGCCAGAAATGACATACCAGTCATGTTTTGGCCCACGGCCACCTCTTAGTTTGACATACCCAGAGAGTTGTCGGAAGAATGCGTGCACGGAATCGGCCATAATATATGGACAACCATTTGTCTACTGAAATCAAGCTTTATGCCCTATGATGAGTATGTAGACCATGTCAAGACGATAGGAGACCTCCTATGTCACATCGGCCGGGAGTCCCTTACTTCGGTGAGGCGACAGTGCCTCGAGAGACGTAAAGGAAACATGGAGATAGCCTGCCTCCGCGCACTAAACCAGTTGTGCCGCCTCATCGGTGATGCTCCAACAGGAGTCCATATCAGAGGATGGGGGAACATGGAGCTTTGCATTTCACTCTGCTCCCCACCCAGAAGAACCCATTCGGCATGGTGTCTTGCAACGCCATCACGTTAATACGGAAATCGAGTGGTCTCCCTATTCACGGAAGGAAAAACACCCAACATATTCAGGCCCTGAGTAAGTCCCAGAAGCATCAGGCCCAACGGGAACAAGCCATTCAAGAACTCCTGAATCAGTCCACCGAGAGCATACAACAGGCCTCTTGCCAAAGAGAGGCCAATAAGTGTTCATTGCTTTCCTCCCCAGAAGAGATTGATTCACAGGTGAACTTGGCATCAAATCCAGTTCACCCCCGAATGGAGGCACTCATGATCAGGAAGGTCATGATAGTAGCATCCACTATCGCAATCCAAGGTCAACCCCAGACTGTAGGGCTGAGGCCATTTTTAACCACAAATTCCCCCGTAGGACTAATAAAACGGGAAGAGACTCAACGTCCAAGGAATGGATCCAACCCCATCCCTCAGGGTTGGGGGAATTATTACTTATTCAACAACAACCTCCCCTACGAGAGTCAGTATTCTCTCGTCTAGGAAGGACAGTCAGAAGAGGAGGTTCCCATCCTATCTCATCATCATCATCACCTCCAAGAGTAAGGTGCACCGTAAGGTTGCATCAAATAACTCTCCGCGTCACCCTTCATCAAGAAGTCTGAAGGCAATCCCAGTTCATGAAAGGGAAGGCCAGTAATATATGCGGGAGATCCTCTTCCTATTTGGAAGATGACATCCCCTGCACCCCAAGATATGCATTCATCAATTCCATAGAGGCTAACCCCATGGGTGACACTGGAGAAGATGCAAATCCAGATGGATCGGGAGACGATGGTCCCGGTCAGGTTGTGACTCACCACGAACCATCAGGTGTGCACACCCGGAATTAGAGGGATGCCCTAAATATGGCCGTCCTTCCAGCTAACCCTACTCTGCTTACCCTATGAGCTTCCAATAAGGATAATAATAAAGGGTTGTTTACCCTTAACCTGCCTCCTTCTCTTGACAAAAATGATCCACTCACGCTCAAAGAGAGATTCGCTCGACAGGAAGAGGAGATGAAAGAATTGAGGCGGCTTAACGCCGAGCTACTCTAGAGGAACCGCCTTATTGAAAGTGAATCCCAAGAGGAGCCACATCATGCACTCCTAGTAAGTGAACCTCAAAGACCAAGGTTAGCCCCGGAAAATGAAGCATGTTCAGGGCTCCCATCCAATGAGGCGCCCGGCCTATCCAAATAACTAAACGTAGATTCAGAAGAATACCAAGACTTCCCTTCACCCAATAATCAACCAGAGCGAGTAAGCATGAACCCTACGAAGGTGTCACAAATGGAAAACGAATTGTTGGTGTCCGCCAATCCGGATCCTCAGGCAACGCCTCGAGCTACGCCTACCCAGGACTGGGCCCGAGAGGATGTAAACCAGGGTCTCAGCAACACCATTGAGGCACTGACAGCTTGATTGGAAGAAATGGAAGGTCGACGTGCTTCGATATAGCCAGAGCGAAAGCCTTACCCGGATTGGGTGAGAAACACACCACCTCCACCCAATTTTGGGAGCCCTGTATTCCTTATCTTCAATGGATCAGGCGATCCAGGACATCATCTGATGCACTATGCGTCTTATTGTGACCCTATGATGGGAACTATGGAACAGCAAGAAGCAGTGAAACTCAGATGCTTCATACGGACCTAGAAAATATCTGCCTTCGTCTGGTATATGAGTCTGCCAGCCTAGTCAATAAAAAGCTGGGAAGACCTTCGACAGCAGTTCATGTTCCACTTCAGCTCAATGTTGCCTAAGATGACGGTCAGTGACCTCATGAACTGCAAGTAGAGGGATAACGAGAGGGTCTCAGATTTCATCGCCAGATAGAAAGTTCTAACGTACTCTCTAAACTGGCCAATTCCCCAAGATGAGATGCTTTCCATATGCATCGATAATCTTCAATACGAGCTGTGAACACCGCTCATACCAGTGCATTGCACCACTAGCTTTCGCCATCTCTTGGCCATTGCCCAGAGAATCGAGGACTCCCTGCAACGGACTAATCTAAAGTCCCGAATAGCCTCACAGGCTCCTGTAAAGAGAGCAGCTAGAGATGAAGAATCCTCTCTCATGCTCATGCCAGCCCTTGTTCCTTCTCCACCGCTCAGGCCTCCACCAAATCCTCAAGGGTCCCCAGTATATCAACGGCCGCCTCCACCCAGGCAGGACGATCAAAGAGGATCGAAGCGGAACCAGTTTAAGGAACTAAGGAACAAATTATACTCGTTCTGAGAGGACCAAGTATACGGCTACTTCATCACCACCATGAATTTCAACTTCCTCCACCTCCCAGATCCGAGGAAGCCCGAAGATGTCGGCCGCGATGACAGGCCAGATTACTATCCCTACCATCGAATGTTGGGACACAATATTCGGGAATGCTTCATCTTCAAAAACCTCCTGCAAAGGATGGTGGACTCCGGGTAGGTCGAGCTAGGACCACCCCAAGCGCATGTGACATATATTTCTACCACTAAATCCGACAAAGGGGAGGGGTGGTAAGAAGTCACCAGCAAGAACGGGCAGAAGTTTGATAACTGGATGACTCGGAAGACTATCAATCGAGCCCAAGGCATACTCTGAGCTCAACTACAATAGTTGGTGTTGCCACAAACAGCCCCTGACGCCGTACAGCCGACAGTATAGGCCTCACAACACTCCACAAGCCGGTCATCCATGCGTAATCGAATAAGTAAGAAACAATCGCAAGAGGAGGAGTCTGCAATGGGTCCAAAGTTAGTCCCGACCTTGGCGGATTTTATGCCCTCGAATTTGGCACCATTGGAACCGACCCACCAGACGGCACCATCAGGGACAACCGACCAGGTTGACCTGTCAGAGGATGAAAATCCAATCTTTGGTTCCATTAATGTCATCCATATTATGGAATCGATCCCTGACGAAGGGTATGGCTATGAACCTGAGCTCCCAACGCAAGGAGACGGGACGAGGAATCGCAGAGGCAGGGGATATAAGGGAAGGCGCAGTCGCTACCGGAACCAACCCTACGGTTGGACCTCAGCCCAAACCATCAATATCACGGAAACCCATGGGAGAGCCCTTAAACGGACTCAATAGGAGAATGAATACCCCTCCACCTCTGAAAGTGGCCACTCTGCCCCCGTTATTCTGCGGTACCCATCAGAGGAGGAAGAAGTGTCTAACCGCCTGGTGCGCATAAACAGACCGGTCAGGCCGAACCCCCAAAACATGGGGACATCATTTGCATCTAACCCCGCAACTGATCCCTCTCGTCACGTACCCCAGCTCCCAAGCCACTTTCTAGAACTCTCTCTCCAGTGGAGAAGTGTCGGTCGCTAGAGAAAAAATACGACATCCTTAAGCAGCTGGCATCAGTACCAGCCAAGTTGTCAATCCTGGATGCCCTGAGTTTGTCAACCGACCTCAGGGAGGTTCTTATCGAAGCTTTTCTTAGCCCCCCGAAGTTTCAAGCCAAGGTAGCTGCTGCCGAGATTTACTGGATGGAGACTGGCCCAGCTGAATGCAATGCAGTGATTTCCTTCACCGATCCGGATGAAGATGCCATCATTCAAGGACACATCAAACCACTATATGTGTCTGGAACACTGAATGATATTGAGATCCGCAAGGTCTTTATTGACAACGGCTCTGGAGTTAACCTCATTTCCCTATGGACAGTCTGTAAGTTGGTCTATAATGAGGAAGATTTAGTACCCTCATCCACAACTCTATTGGGTTACGATAATAGAGAGCAGAAGCCAATGGGAAAAATCTTACTAAGAACCCATTTTGGTGACCTCGTGGCCTACTCGGAATTCCTGGTGCTCCGACAGAACACATCATTCAATGCCCTATTGGGATTTTCGTCGCTCCATAAGCACATGGTCGTTCCTTCATCTTACCACCAGTGTATCAAGTATTGTGTCAATGGAAAAAGTGGGACATTACATGCTGACAAGGCCCCCTTTGAGCTCTCTGAGTCATATTACATTGATACCGGATTCTACGAGCAAAAGAAGAAGAAGCCTTTGGTTGATGGTGTCGACTGGATCCCTACTCCAAATGGTCTGGAAATAGTTCCTGACGACCCCCTAAGACAGCTTGGCAGAGACTACGTACTTCCCATCAACCATGTTGAGAGAAAGGGTTCAAGTCCGAACACACACTCAGTTGTCCTCATGACTTCAGTCGTAATGGCCTGGCATAACAACGCGGAAACAACCGATGACCCTCCATTCGGGGATGAATACTCAAGCAGGGACGCCCATGATACCTCACCCTAGAACCCCCAAGAGCTCGGGCTGGAAACTCTCCCCTCGCTGGATCAAGATAACGAGGACTTGGAAGAAGAGGAAGAGGATCTCAAGAATGAACCTCCCGCATTTGAGGAAGGTATCTCCACCACTGTGGATGAGCTCAGGGAAATAAACCTGGGTACTGAGGAAGACCCAAGGCCCACCCTCATTAGTGCAGCCATGTCTACTGAGGAACACGAGGTATATACCTCCTCCTGGAGGCGACACTGGGATTTGTTTACCTGTAAGTACACTGAGATACTGGGACTCGATCCCGAAGTGGTGACGCACCGTTTTGGTCTTCCAGAAGACCACTGGAGCTATAAAAAAGCCGCCAAAAGGATGCATCCCTCACATGCTGCTAAAATAGAGGCTGAAGTTGATAATCTCATTAAAGTAGGCTTCATTCGGGAGGTTCAGTACCCCATATGGTTGGCTAACATTGTCCCTTTCAAGAAAAAGAATGGAAAAATCCACCTCTGCATTGATTTCAGAGATCTCAATCGGCATTTCCCGAAATATTATTTCCTACTCCCGAACACCGATTTATTAATTGACGCAAAGGCTAGGTATGAGGATCTATCCTTCATGGATGGCTATTCTGGGTACAATCAGATTAGGATGGCCTGAGAAAATGAAGAATCCACTGCCTTTAGAGCCCCCCAATAAGTATTCTGCTATAGGTTCATGCCCTTTGGTCTCAAGAATGTTGGCGCCACATATCAGTTAACCATGCATTGTATTTTTAAGCCATTCCTGGGGAGATTAGTCAAGTGCTACATGGATGCCTTGGTGGTCAAATCCAGACAGCGCTCAGATCACCTGTTAGACCTTGAGACCGTCTTCAAAAAACATCGAAAACATAGTCTGAAGATGAATCCATTTAAATGTGCCTTCAGGGTTACCTCAGGGAAATTCCTTCGATTTGTCGTATTCCATCGTGGCATCGAAGTCGACCCGGAAAAGACAAAGTCTATCCTCGGCCTGCCACCTCCCTGCAATCTCACCGAGTTGAGGGGATTCCAAGGGCACCTGGCCTATATCAGGGAATTCATAGCCCACCTGGCAGGAAAATGTTTGCCCTTTACCAGGCTAATGAAGAAGGGAATCACGTACCAAGGGACAGACGACTGCCAGGAGGTATTTGACAACCAGAAGAAGTACCTCTTAATCCCATCGATTCTCATGCCCCCAGTCTGAGGAAGGTCTCTCATCCTGTACGTGACTACCCTAGAACAATCGTTGGGAGCCTTCCTCGCACAAAACAATGACGTCGACAGTGAAAATAGTCTCCATCACCCTCATACGAACCATGATTGATGCTGAGACTCGATATTCAAACATCGAGAAGAGTTGTTTGGCCTTGGTCTTCATAGTTCAAAAGTTGCGACATTATTTGCAGCATCATGAAGTCCATTTGGTCTAGCGCAATACCCTGCTAAAGTACATCCTCAGCCGCCCGATGCTGACCGGGTGCCTATCTCGATGGGCAGTCATCCTACAACAGTTCGACATCCGGTTCGTACCTCAAAAGTCCATTAAAGTCCAGGCATTAGTAGATTTTCTAGTAGAGCGCCCCTCAACAGGGACCGCCACACCGGACGTCAAGCTACCCGATGAAGATATCTTCTCGGTTCAAGAGGGGTTCTTATCATGGGAGATATACTTCGACAGCGCTTCCTAGAGCCTAACCGGGAAGAGGATAGAAGACCCCAAATTTAACAAAATGGGCTTGGGGATAATACTCATTACCCCGGAAAAGGAAGTTTTTCCATATTCCTTTCTTCTATCAGAAGTATGTATGAATAATGAGGCGGAGTATCAAGCCCTCATTGCAGGCCTGGAGCTCGCACTCCAGGCACAAGTGCAACACCTTAAGGTAAAAGGTGACTCGGAACTGATCATCAAGCAAGTCAATGGTGACTATGCTATCAAAAAGAAGGAATTGATTCCCCTGTTTGACCATGACCAAGAGTTAATGGCAGAATTCTCTACAGAACCAAAATTGACCCATAATCCCTAGTCGAAAAATGCCCAGGCCGATGCATTAGCTAATGCGGAAACATCCCTGGCTGACCCAGACCAGGATGAAACAGTCATCAGTATTGCTCATCATCGAATGGTCTTGTCGTTCGTTCAGACCAAGATGGAAGAAATCAATGAATTCATTCCTTTCCCTGAGCCATATGCTCCGGCCACTGGTTGGATAACCCCCATGGAGAACTACCTTCAACGGGGAGAACTTCCATCAGATAGGGATGAACGAGAGCAAATATGGAGAAGGGCAATCAAATTTGTCCTATATAGTGGCTTGGGTCAACAGGAGGTCCTCTACAAATGAGGCCTCAACTGAATCCTCCTCAAATGCATTGATGGAGAATAAACCGTTGTCATCATGACTGAAGTGCAAGCCGGAGTGTGGGGGGAACTTCAACCGGGGACCAATCTTTCCCATCAGGTTCTAAGGCTTGGGTACTTTTGGCCCACAGTGGCATGAGATTGCGAGCGTTTTACCAGAAAATGCCACTCATGCCAGATTCATGCCATCTTCATTCCCCAGCCCCTAGAGTTACTTCATCTGGCCAAGTACTCCTGGCCATTTTCCATCTGGGGAATGGACGTCGTGGGCCCATATCCTCCCACCATAGCAAAATAGCTGAAATATATCCTCACAGCAACTGACTTCTTTTCCAAATGGGCAGAAGTTGTACCCATTAAGGAAGTCGGGGCAAGAAGCGTTGTCAGCTTCGTGAAGGCCAATATCATCACAAGATTTGGTGTCCCCTATACTGACGGATAACGGCACCAACTTCTGCTCTGTTGAATTGGAGAAGCCATACCCAGAATATGGTATCAAATCTAACCACTCATCTTGCTACCATGCGGCGGCCAACAGATAGATATAGGCTTTCAACAAGACCATATCCAACATTCTCCAGAAAATGGTGGAAAAATACAAGAAGTCATGGCCAGATAAACTCCTCCATGAATTATGGGCTTATCGAACCACAATCAGCACCGCTACTCGGGCCACTCCGTACTCATTGGTATACGGAACAGAAGCGGTCCTTCCCATTGAGCTCCAATTACCCATTCTTCATGTTGCCATTTGTGATCAATTATCCAATGATGAGCAATCAGAAAAGCAGCTAGGTGAATTGGAACAGCTATACGAGAAGCGGTTGAACACTTTGCACCATCTGGAAGTATACTAGAACCGGATCGCATGAGCCTTCAACAAAAAGGTCCGTCTTTGGTCTTTCTTGGAAGGAGAATTGGTGTTGGTCCTCTGGACCCCAATGATAACCAGAAAGAAGCCTCAAAATCTTGAGCCCAAGTTGGAGGGACCGTATGTTATACATAAGGTCTATTCCAATAGAGTGTATGCCCTGATCTCTATGGACGGACAATTTACAACTGCTCCTACAAATGAAAGATTCCCGAAGAAGTATTTCACATAATAACTAAAAGAAGTTATCGTCCGAGATTCATGACATTAAACAGCCAAGTGCCCAATGGTCCAAACTCTATGACCCTAAACTAAGATTATTTTTCCTTACCGCACAATGTTAAACTACACGGATAAAGAAATTTAAAAATGCCCATTTCCCCCATGTATAGACCAGACCTGCACGGGGTGTACTCCAAAGAGAACTAAGTACATCTTGATTCTTGCCCTTGTAGGATACGTAGCAACGCCAGGGTTCCCCATCCTGGCCCAGTCACCCCCAAATAAAAATCAAAAATGCCTTCTTCCCCCGTGTACGGACCATACCTACGCTAGGTGTATCCCTCATCCTTACCGCACGACGATAAACTACACGGATAAACTATCAAGCACCCAACGGTCCTAAATATATTACCTTAAACTAAGATTTTTTCATCCTTACCTCACGACGTTAAACTGTACGTACCATATGTTTTAAAAATTCCCACTCCCCCGTATATAGACCAAACTTAGACGGGGTGTATTGTCTTTCAGAGAACAATGTGTGGCTTGATTCCTACCTTCGCGGGATACGTAGTGACGCCAAGACTCCCCATCTCGGCCCAGCCACCTCCTGAAAAAAAAAACACAAAATAAGGAAAGATAAAAATGTCATTTCCCCCTGTGAATGGGCTAAACCTGCACAGGGTGTATTTTTACATCCTCTCTACATGACATTAAACTGCATGGTTAATGAAACTTAAAAATTCCCCCTTCCCCCGTGTACAGACCAGCCCTACACGGGGTGTACTTATTCCAAAGAGAACTACGTATATCTTGATTCTTTCCCTTTTAGGATACGTAGCAATTCCAGGGTTTCCCATCCTAGCCCATCCACCCCCAAATAAAAGTTAAAAATTCCTTATGCCCCCGTGTACGGACCACACCTGCACGGGGTGTATCCCTCGTCCTTACCACATGACGTTAAACTGCACGAATAAGAAAAAAATGCCCTATTCCCCTGTGTACGACCAGCCCCACATGGGGGGTACTTATTTCAAAGAACTACGTTCGGCTGGATTCCCGCCCTTGTAGGATACGTAGCGATGCCAGGGTTCCCCATCCTGGCCCAGCCACCCTCTGATAGGAAGTTAAAAATGCCCTCTTCCCCCCATGTATGGACCAGACCTGTACGGGATGTATTCCTTGTCCTTACCGCACGATGTTAAACTACATGGATAATAAGATTTAAAAATTATCCATTTCTCCGTGTATGGATCAGACCTGAACGGGGTGTATATATCGTCCTTACTGCATGATGTTAAACTTCACGGAAGTCGTACTTACCGCATGACATTAAACTGCACGGAAGTCATCCTCACCGCATGACGTTAAACTGCACGGACTTTGGCGTGACCCGCCCAATATATACGGAGAAACGATATAGGAATACTCCTTACACATTTGGGTGCATCCTCTCCATACATCAGACTCCACGGACCGGGTAATTATGGATCTTCATAACCATTCATGGCCATCGGAAGTAGAAAGTCATCAACTCGTGGACACCTTTGCATGACTATTCATACCATGCCCTCAGCGGCTCTACATATTGATAGCCCCTGGCCCGTCTACCAAAGGAAATATTTCCACAGGAGACACTCTTCCTAGCTCCGTATGCTTACCGGCCTCAGATCCCCCATACCATACCTCCTGATCCAGAAATTTATGGTGCAGTGGTTTACAAGTTCGTCCCCTTTTCATATCCAAATGTTTCCAGGGTATCCCTACCCAGGTAGCCTATGTATCCGCCCGAGGTTCAAATGACGACCCGTATCTACGAACATCAAGTCAGGGCTAGGCTACTTTGGCTCAACAGACAATTGTAGTGAAGATGTTTCTTGTATGCTCGGACAACATTATCCCCACGTGCCAAAATCTATACAGTGAGTTATTTCGGATCTTCATAATCATTCATGGCCATCGAAAGTGGAAATTTATCGACCCGGGGACACCTTTGTGTGACTATGCATACCATGCCCTCAGTGGCTCTGCATATTGATAGCCCCTGGCCCATCTACCAAAGGAAATATTTATGTGGGCAGTAGTCTTCCTATCTCCGTATGATTATTGGCCTCAGAGCCCCCACAACATATCTCCTGATCCGGGAAACCTCAGATTTGCAGTTTACAATCTTCATCCACCACCCTGTTCAGAGCATATTAGAGCATGGTAACTCAGTTATCCTTCGAGTGACTGCAGCAATAATCACCCAATGGTCCGAGCTCAATGACCTCTAAACTAGGAGTACTTTATCCTTACCGCAAGACGATAAACTACATGGAGTGAAGGTGCACCTCCGCGTGCAAGATAAATCAGTACAGGGATCTCTCTATGCTTTAACAGTAACTAGGGCCAAATATGCCCGACGTGTCAAGATATTTTCTTACCAAATGACAGACCTCGTGGCCTGGACAATCACGGATCCTCATAGCCACTCACAGCCGTCAGAAGTGGAAAGTTATTGACCTGTGGACACCTTTGCATGACTATGCATACCATGCCCTCAGTGGCTCTACATATTGATAGCCCCTGTCTTGTCTACCAAAGGCAAGATTTCCAAAGGCGGTACTCTTCATAGCTATGTATGCTTACCGAACTCAGAGCCCCCATATCATCTCTCCTGATCCAAGAAGCCTTGGAACCACAATTTACACCATCAACCCCTCTCCACGTCTTGGATATGCCGAGATGTTCAAGCCTAGTTGCATTATGATCAAGAGCGGCCTTCGAAACTACGTCCTTACCGCATGACGTTAAACTGCACGGAACATCTTGGTCGCCTGGTATAAAGCTACAAAGACCAAGCATTAAACATTCAGGGAAATGCCTCCAACTACAAGCATTTTCACTGGTGTAAAAATTCCCCCCGTCCTTACTGCATGACGTTAAACTACATGGAACTCTTCCTTGTCAGATGAAGTTAAACTACACTAAATTTAAAAGTGCCCTTGTCCTCGCTACACGATGGTAAATTGCACAGAATCCTTGAATAATGCTCCTCATCCTTACCGCATGACGATAAACTGCATGGCCAAAACCAGTCATGGGTTCAGTAAGGAAAGGATACTTTTCTCCATCCCTCAGTTCCCGGGTCAGACCTCCACAAACCATCGTCTCACACCAGTGTGAACAAGAATGACTTCACCCATTCTCAGGAAATTTAGCTTAGATGCTTCTCCCATATCCAGGTACCCTCTCTTCATAAACCAAACTTTGTACTCAGAAAAAGCCTAACTCTCGTAATCCACCTCTGGTGGTCCAAAATCTCAACTTCCCTGAAGTCGCTCGGCTATTGGGAGAATACAACCATTGACCCAAGGACAAC
Organism: Viscum album; assembly: GCA_963277665.1. NCBI lineage: Eukaryota > Viridiplantae > Streptophyta > Magnoliopsida > Santalales > Viscaceae > Viscum > Viscum album. Next base: position 482,875,071 of record OY728162.1, read on the forward strand.
TTTGTATGACTATGCATACCATGCCCTCAGCGGCTCTGTATATTGATCGCCCTTGGCCCATCTACCAAAGGCAAAATTCCCTTAGGCAATGCTTCTCTCCTTACGCCTCTTGGCCCCTGAGCCCTCATATCCATCTCGGGATTCAGAAACCCTCTGAGCTATAGTTTACCATCCTCTTCCACAACCCTGGCTGGATATAGAGAAACATCTCTAGTGAGATTACCAAGAACTAGGAGACATTTTTTCATTCCAGATGATTTCCTAGTTGCATGACTTTAAACTATTCCAAGATCTAATCATACATTACGCTAGGTAAATGTGTAGGACAAGAACCTTGCTTCCACACTTCTGGTTGGTACAGATGTTCTCAAAACCTTTCAGATGTCACATACCCTTTCCAAGCCACCCCTGATGGTTTTCATAATTCTCCAAGACACCCATGGTGGTTTCATCCAAACACCCATGAAGACCTTATTCTATCATAAATGGATATTCATTGACTTAAGGACACCTTTTCATGACTATGCATATCATTCCCTCAGTGGATCTGCATATTGATCACCCTTGGCCCGTCTACCAAAGGCAAGATTTCCTTAGGCGGTACTCTTCCCACCTCTGCACGCCGATATGGCACCCATGCTTTGAGACATGCCATGCATGTCGTTCAAATCTAAACACACTCCTTCCACATGTGTCTGAAGGGTACCAATACATCTTTTGATTGAACAAACCTTATTGGGGACCTCGCCCCCACCATATCTGGTCAAAGTTGTTCGACCTAAAACATCATTAATGAAAGTCTTGACAACGGGACTTTAAACCACTCACAAAAAGAGGCACAAAGCCTATTGGGTCAAAAACCTGAAAAGGGCGACCTAAGCAAAAGTCGGGACATACCCACTAGATCCACATTAAATAGGCCCATGAAAAATTTGGGTATTAAAAGAAAAGATGCAAAGTTTGTAGGGTTTTTCTACAAAACCCTAGAAATAGTAAAACTATGCTTGCTAGATCCCATGATCCAGGAAAAATTTAGAGCTCATTTATTATTTCTTGTCCCGAACTCTGATTATTCTGAGATCGGTGAATTAACATACATAGCAATCGTGTCAAATGATTTATGTCATAGGGGAAGACAAGAAGAGAGCTAAGAAAAACATTTATTTATTCCATAACAATGTTGGTGAGAAGGGCAACCACAACCCGGAGCCTCCTCTGGTGTGAAAGGTTATTAAAAGAGGTTTTCAGCGGACTCATAGAGTTGTATCAGGCGCTGGTGGGAATCCTCAATTGTTTTAGAGAGATTATACAGTAAGGTTGTTTCATCTTCTGCACCAGCCTGCAACTCTTCTGCCTCCTGGGCCACCTTTTTGCTTGCCCTCATCTCCTCCTCCATCCACCACTCCCCTTCTTCAATTATGGTGGCAACGTTGGACTCTTCCTGCTGCAGCCGTTGTATCTCATCCCTCAGCACCTCCAGGAGATAACAATGCTCAATGAATTCTCCCTGGATCCTCGCAACTACCCTAGCGTGATCATGAGCCTCTGTTAGGCAAAGTTGTCAGGTTGCGGAAAGGTAGGCTTCGAATTGGGCAGCAGAAAGGAGAGATTCAAAGCCACCCAATCTTTCCCGATTAGCAACCACCTGCTTGAATATGTCATGAATACCATGTTAGTCAAAGCCGTCAAATCCTAGCAGCATAAACAGATTGCGCAGATTCGGTAATTTTTCCGGCATCTCGGCTAGGGGTGTTTGAGAAATCAGTCTCCAAATTTTCTCTCAATCCCTTTGGTGAGCAGGTCGAAGACTGGATAGGACTTGTTGATCAGGCTCAAAGTCACTCCCGGATGAAGATACGTACTCAGGAACGAACGTCACCATGGAGAGACCCGATGCGGCTTTGCCCGCAAACTCTGGCACCACAACAACTTCACCCCTGGCAGTTGTGGTTGCAGGCACGATTAGACCCGATGATGCAATAGCCAATGCCAAAGGTCATGGTCCTAAAACCTGAAATTTAGTAAGACATGTTAGTATCCCTAATCAGAAAAGGGAATAGAAAGGATTCAATGCTAATAGATTAATGAACTTACCCCTGGTCATCAAGGCGTCATCATCCTAAAACTCTGCACCACCACGACCACTCGAAGAAGATACTACATCTTTGAGTGGCAAGGGAGTCCTGGGAACCCCCAGAGGTGCCCAGGACCTAAGGCCATGCCCGAGGCCAGCATCTCCCAAAGTTGTCCCAAAGCAGTCGCCTACAGAGACCAAGCTCGGGGAAATCACTCCCCCGGTGAACAAGATAATGGCCCGCTCTGGGTTTTCGACAACTGGACCAATGGAAGTCTCTTCCTCCATCACCACGGGATCCATTGGGTCTGAGGTGGTTAGCCCTGTCAAATCTGGAGACCCCTCAGTGATCACAGGTGCCCCATTTTCCTCTGCAATTGAAAGGGTTTTCTGATCAGCAGGAGTCTCGAATTCCAGCGGTTCCTCCTCTGACATATCTCTGACCGATGAAGGCAGGAGTAAAGCATCCATATCACTGGCACCTCCAGTAGGGCCTACCATCTCGTTGTGCCCAGGCATGGATACAGGTGATTCTACAGATGGCAAGGAGGCGGAAGGTATGACTGCTTGGGTAGCTGCAGCCAGATCCCAGAGTGGCCCTGCACCATACGCTGAAACAGCTAATGACTGGCAGAATCAGAATATGCAAGTTGGAAATTGAGCAAACGGGAAGTCATGATTACCCAACCTCCACTGTTTGATCCATTCTGATAAACGGAATGCCTATTTCCATCTCTGAATCTGCCCAGGGGACAGTTCGCCCTAAATGCTAGGAGGATCTGGAGGAGGAAAGACCCTAGCTGGGTCCGCAATGGTCGCTTCCATGAGCTCAGTCGCGCCAGGAGACCCCTCCTCGATGACCCTCGTGGGTGAAAGCGTGTGTTCACCTGTTGCGGTGCCATGAGGAGTATACTCCGGGGAGGTAATTACCCCCTGAGATTCTTCGGCACCCTGCACGAAGGGAGGAAAACTTCATAACCTTCACAGTAGAGGAGGAGGAAAGCCAGAATGGACGAGCAGGGCAACCACTTCTTCAGGGTCAAACGATTCGGGATATCTAATCATCATGGACACCCTGGTGGACCCATAGAGCCGGTTTTGGGGTGAATGCACGTATGCATCCAACTCCATCAATGAGGCGACTATTTCATCCAGATCCTCTTCCAACGACAGGTGAGGTGGATCATAGATAGTCCCAATGCCCGGATGTTCGAGAGGGCCCATCTGGAGTAACGCCCAGACCTCTTCATCTGAGCCATTGGCCCTCAGGTCATCCCAAATCCTCCATGAATCCATGAATGCTGTCGTGTTGGGAACATCTAGCCCATAGGGATCAACCTAGGAGGGTCTGGCAGTGGAAGGCAATGTTGGGGGCGTCAATGGCCTTGTCTATTTTCCAGATCTCGCTGCCGCCTTGGAGCTCTTTGGAGCTACCTGTGGGTGGGACCTCATAGTAAAAGGGGGAAATTATCTTACCTCAGCCGCAGTGGGGGAACCACCAAGATCACCACCCCCTAAGGAGTGATCTCTCTCTTCCTCCTCCTCGTCAGTCGTCGTTTGCAGCATGGCCTGGACTCAATGAGTCAACACTGCATAGCCCTGGTGTAACACCATGATATTTTATGAGAAGTATATTTTTATGTCTTATGTTATAAGCAACATCAAAGGAATATTTCACTACGCACAACACTATCTTGGCTTGTGTTATACGCAAAAGCAACCTTCCTCAATAGCGTGTGTTGTACGCAATATCGAGTTTCACTAAACAACAATATGTTATTAAAATATTATATAAACTAGCCGTTATGAATAATATTAACTAAATTTTTAATTTTATAAAATTATTATTCATCTTACACATTTTCTAGAACATGGTATGAGAACAAAATAAATATTTCGGGTAAAATAAGTATTTTTCAAAAAAATGCAGTTTTGTCGCCTTTCGATGGCGCACCCACTTTAAATATAGTTTTTGACATGTTTATAAGTTCAATTTGAAAAAATAAAATTCTTCAAAATCAGTATATAAAAATTTACCTTGGATAAATTTTTCATATTATTCTGATAACTTTCATATATTAATGAATACTAAAAACACGCTATATTTTAATTAAAAACAACTTTTTTCATCGCAATAATTTATATGGTTAAATTAAAATATTGAATGGTTTTAAAGTACAAATAGAATATATTTTTACCATTTAATATAATTTGTTTCATTACCATTAATTTTACATTGAATTCATAGGTAAAAGCATTTCAATCTTTGGCAATGTTTTAACTTTTAAAACCCATTTTCTTAACAACGGGATTAATTTTAAATTAATTAATGCAACTTCTGTGTTTTGAATTTTGAAAAATGGATTCTATATTTGAATTCTGTGGGTCCAAATTATTTTAATAGGTTACTTTTATTTTTTTATGAATAGTAACTACGGTAATTTTTATTTTCTACACTTAAAGGTAAATTGGGTAATTAAGAGTAAAAATAAGATTATAAAATTACACTAACACTTTCCAAAATACTATTGGATGAATCAAAGTCGACCCATATCACCTAAGAGTAGGACTAGATTCATTTCATGGACTTTTAAATATGAAATAATATAATTATTATTAAAACCAAAGAAAGTGACAACATGTCACTCTTTTAAATCTTATAAGTGTAATAATTTTAATTTAGTGATAAACATCATAAAAATTCGGATATAAATAGTCCATAGAAATATAATAAAATTATATACATCATATGAATTTATTTATAATTTTTAGGGATTAAATAATTATCATTAATTATGACACAATAGGTATCTTGAAATTATTTTATTGATTGAATTATCAAATAAATGATTTTAAAAGTATTAAAATAAATATTAGATGAACTATTTAATTTGCTCCAATAATTTTCTAGATAAAAATGACATGTTATGAATCTATTAAATATATTAGTTTAAACATATCTTCTGTATATATATTTTATTTAACATAAAATAAATTAATAGTTTCAAAATTGACACTATTGTTATTTTATAAAAATTACATATTATAAAATTGTTTAAAAATCATAAAAATATTTAAAATTTATAAATTAAAATTAATATGGCCGAAAATGTAATAAATTATACAATTATGTAAAATTCACAACATATAAGTAATTATTTATAATGATTTAAAATTTAGAATATTATTACCACAAATAAAATTAAATAGATTATATAAGGATAAATCAAGTTGATAATGTTTAAAATAAATTCCCAACATGTCTAAATTTTATTTGTTGATGAGATTACAACCCTATCTCATCTAATATTCGGATTTGAGTCATTTTTTTGAGGTTTTTAAGTGGGGTTGGAATTTATTATAAATTAATATTTCTTATAAATCCAAAGGTGCCCCTCTCCTCCCTTATAAAAGGGCACCTCCTCCCTCACCTCCTCACACAATTTTGAGCCTTAAATATCATAAAAAACCTGAACATTTCCCTTCTCAACTTCCTTATAAACATAATAGAGGTATTTATCTTCTTCAAAGACCAATTTTAGTGCCCTAAGAGGAGGCTTCAAAGAGGCGTGTCGAAAAAGAGGTAATATACGTTACCGATTATTTCAAATTTATTTCTTCTTCTAATTCCTCTTATTTAGTTGTTTCATTATGAAGTAATAACATCAGTATCACTCATATACTGATATTTTATTATAAATATGAAACAACCCTATTTCACCTTCTATCCATCCTATAGAAAATGAAATCATTGCGCGTGCGTACGTACGGAATACCTTCTCCATGCTGTGGTGTAATCTGTTTTCCACCACCATCGTAATTGGATGGTATAATGGTGTAAAGAGTAACTATATATGATTATTGTAAAGTGATATTCATTCTGAAATAGTATACATACACTTCAATACAATTCCATGATCATGGGAATGATATCATCGCTCGTGCATACGTACGGCCTACCGTCTCCACGATGTGATGCGACTCGTTCGACATGATCTTCATTGAATAATGATTATATAAATTAATTTAATGAATAAATATGATATATATTACATTAATACCATTCTTTAAATTAGGTATATATAACATAAAAACAGGAATAGGAATTTATTCGACAAAACATGCATAAGAACATAAAGCAATGAACACCCGAATCACAAGTAGCAATGAAATATTACTAATAAGAAGATAAGAATAAGATCATATATGAAATCATAACAATGAATATTATTCTTTAATAAGTCGATGACATTATTTAAATCACTATACAGGATGTTCATATACGTACAAGCATATCGGACCTAAGGTAAGGGAAAATCTCGCAATCTCATTTTTTATCCGAGATTGTTTATAATTCAGAATTTACTGGGGAATATTTATCATCCACATGCATTTTTCCTAAATATATAATATCATTTATATCCTCCTACAATTTTTTAAATCCAATTTTACCCATTGGTGAGTTTTTAGTAAAAGATATGAAAGGAATCTTTTGTCATTTTTAGTACGAGGTACTTTTTGAATTTTCTAGCCAAAGTACAAGAAGAATGTTTTTTTTAACTTATACGACATGAATGGATTTTTATGATTCCATAGAACATTATTTCCATGATGCTTCCTTTACAAGTTTTTAGGTTTATTTTTAATCAGCTTCTTTTAGTTTAAAATTGTATGACATGTTAAGAAAGGAAAAATGTTTTTGAAGTAGAAAGGATATTTTCCTCAAGAATGTAGTTCAAGTGTTTTATCAAAATTATTTTCCATATGAGATAATATAAGGTTCTGTTTATATCCCTATTTTTACATTTATTTGATTATGTTATGATGGAATTATTTTTTATGATGTCCTTTTATGGATTATGTTATGATGACATGATTTTTAATAATCCCATTTTTATTACATGGGTTATGTTATGCTATATGATTTATGATTTTGTGGCACACATAAGAATGGTTTCATTATGAGATGGGTGGGATCTATATCTCCCTCCAATTCATTTGGTAAAGATTTATATCTCATGATATAGACATAGCTAGAACGGCAGTTTAATCTGGTTCAGTGATACAGGACTGGAACGAGGAGTGAACTCGGTTCAGTAATGGACTTTGTCCTCTATGATAGTCTTGGCAATGAATCTTGACTAAAATGAAATGATTTTATATGATTATTTGTGTATTCTACAATGTTTAATGTTTTAAATTATGATTACTGGGATTACATTTCAATACTATTATTTATCCCATATAATGATATTATGATCTCTTTTTCAGGTTAAGATTTTAAAAATGTTATGTTCTTATGAATATGATATGATTGATATTTCTTTTGTTTACCCTTACTAAGAATTTGAGCTCAACCTTTTGTATGTTTTATTTTCCCCAGGTCAGGAAGAAGGGTACTAAGTAGAATATGCCAAAAGGGACTCTAGATATGATGAAATAAATGGGAGACAATGTAGATGCTTTATGAACTAGTTATTTATGCTTCCCAGTTTCTAAAGACACTATACCTATACGGTCCTACCATGGTTTTGTTATATGATGTAATAAGTATGATTCAATTATGAAGTAATAACAATGTATGTAAATTAGGGGTCATTATAGTTAGTATCAAAGGAATGGTATAGTCAACCTTTGGAAAGTAGGATGTGAAAGCCTTAGTAAGAACCCTAAAGATATGTATAAGCATAGAACATAATCTTAGTTTTTTAGAAATGTCCATGAATAACCTATGGTAATACCTAAAGTTTTAAAATTTATTACTGATTATGTGGTTTTCCTATTGTAATTAGTGTTTCTCACACTATTCTTCTTGGTTTTATTCAATGGATGGAATCCAAAAGAACTGTGTTAATGCTGAATGTGACGAGAAATGAAATGATTGTCCCCCTGAGCAAACAAACGTTATGGGAGATGGAATGCAAAATCTTTTAGCCATGCTCACACAACTTTCTCAAGCTATGAATCATGCTGGACTTCCAAACGAGCAAAGGAAGGAGGAACATTCTGTTGAATCCTTCATGAGGCAGCATCCACCTTCATTCAGCGGGTCCTCTGATCCATTAGTGAATGAACAATGGATCAGTACCACTGAAACAATATTTTCAGTTCTATAATATTCTGAACATGATAAAGTCATCTTAGCAGTGTATCATTTGGAAGGTGATGGTGATCAATGGTGGAATCTTATCAAGAATACGAGGCAAAGGGATGAAATTGAGTCTATGGAATGGGACGAGTTCAAAAACTTATTTTTCAATAAGTACTTCCCTCGTATTCTTCGAACAAAGATGGATAAGGAGTTTCTTGAACTAAAGCAAAAGGATGATGAATCTGTTGGTATCTACGGAGAAAATTTTACAAGGCTTACAAGGTACGCTTCTGGGATTATTATCCAAACTGAGAGTAAGATAGATCAATTCTTTAGTGGATTAAAACCAAGTCTTCGAAGGGCGTTAGCCATAAGGGACTTCAATAGATATGAGGAAATTGTTCGATGTGCTATCAAGTTTGAGAAGGATATTGGAGTAAGCCATCAGTCCTATGGGTTTGATAAGAAGAGGAAAATGGAATTCAAATGAAAATCTAAATACCACACTGAAAAGAAGATGATTTTTCCTTTATGCTCAAAGTATAGAAGGAAACATGTATGGAATTGTCTAAAAGGGACAATTAAATGTTTCAAATATAGAAAAGAGGGTCATCGGGCATTTGAATTCCTTAGTGATGGGAAAAATATGTCTAATGTTGCGAACAAAGAAAAGGATACACAGAATGCACCTCCTACACTTCAATGTTTCAAGTGCAAGGAGATGGGGCATTATGCTAATCAATGCCCAAATCCAAGGGTTGTTGATAATGATCGACTTCAACAAACTCTTAAGTCCAAAGAAAAAGGAAAGTCACATGAAATTACAATCGGCGATGTGGAGTACGATAACAAAGTGGTTAAAGGTACACTTACCATCCACTCTAAAGTAGAAAATGTTTTATTTGATTCAGGATCAACCCACTCTTTTATTTCTGAAGAATTTTCTAAGGGTATCGCCATATTACCTCAAGAATTAGATGTTGAGTTAGATGTGACAACTCCTAATGGCACAACAGTCACATAAAAAGTTTACAATTCTTTTCTGATTGAAGTTTGTGGGAAAGTGCTTAATGAAAATCTTGTGATCCTTCCTATAGTGTAATTTGATGTGATTCTTGGCATGGATTGGATTTAATTATATGGAGCTCATATCAATTTACAATGAAGGGAAGTCACATTTCATATTCCAGATCAATCTATGATTATCTATCGATGCAAGGGTGAACATGACCTTCCAGTGGAAATTTCTTCCATCTTATGGGTCTTGATTCCACTAAATGAAGGTTATTTATCTCAAATGGTTGGAAAGAAACTCACGATTAAGAATAAACCCATTGTACGAGAGTTTGAGGATGTTTTTCTGGAGGAATTTCTAGGTCTTCCACCAAATCGGGAAGTTTAGTTTTCAATAGAACTCGTACCAGGTGCTTTACCTATTTTAAAGACACCTTATAGAATGGCCCCAATTGAGTTGAAAGAATTGAATAAGAAACTCCAAGAGAATCTTGATAAGGTATTCATACGCCCTAGTGCATCACATTGGGGAGCACCTGTTCTGTTCATTAAAAAGTAAGATGGATCAATGAGACTCTGCATTGATTATCGAGAACTTTAGATCACAATCAAGAACAAATATCCTCTCCCATGCATTGAAGACTTATTTAACCAACTACGTGGAGCTCAATACTTTTCCAAGATTGATCTTAGTTCAGGGTATCATCAATTAATAGTCAAAAGGGAGGATATACCAAACACGTATTTCCATATAAGGTATGGAAACTATGAATTTATAGTGATGCCATTTGGTCTTACTAATTCCCCTACTATCATCATGGATCTGATGAATAGAGTCTTTAGAGAGTATCTTGATCAATTTGTGGTAGTTTTTATAGACGATATTCTTGTCTATTCAAAGAACAAGGAAGAACATCAAGATCACTTGAGAATTGTATTAAAGACCCTAATAAAGGAGAAGCTTTAGGAAAAATTTACCAAGTCTGAATTTTGTCTTCAAAAAGTTTCATTTTTGGGTCACATAATATCAAAACAGGGGATATCTATGGATCTAGTAGAAACAGAGGTTATCGAAAGATGGTCGAGACCAATAACAGTAACTGAGATCAGAAGTTTTCTTGGATTGGATGGATATTATCTATGTTTTGTGAAAGATTTTTCATGATTATCTAATCCACTCACCAGGTTGACTCAAAAAGGAGTTAAGTTCATTTGGATGGAGGAGTGTGAAGAGAATTTCAAGGAGTTAAAACGAAGGTTATCCAGTGCACTTGTGCTCACACTGCCTTGTAGTGGAGAAAGGTTTGTGATCTACAGTGATGCATCCAAGAAGTGATTGGGGTGTGTTCTCATGAAAAATGATATGGTGATAGCTTATGCCTCACGACAGTTGAAAATCAATTAGTAAAATTGCCCAACTCATGATTTGGAGTTATCCAGGGTAATCTTTGCATTAAAAATATGGAGGCAATATATTTATGGTGAAAGGTGTGATATTTATAATGATCATAAAAGTTTAAAGTATATTTTCACACAAAAGGAGCTGAATATGCGCCAAATAATATGGTTGGAGTTGATTAAGGACTACAACTGCTCAATTCATTATCACCCTGGGAAAAAAAACAAGGTGGCAGATGCATTAAGTCGACAAGACCATGCTATCTTATCCATGGTGAGGATCTCAAAAGATCCAATATTTATGGATTTACAAAGGATGGATCTTGGAATTATAATAGAAGGGTAAAAATCTTATCTTTTTCAAATGAATGTTCAACCATCTATGAATGTGAAGATTAAAGAGGCACAGAAAGAAGATGTAGCATTAAAAAAGAAGGTTAGAAATGTTCCTGAATTCAACCTTGATTGTGATGGGATAATAAGGTTCAGGAATCAGGTTTGTGTTCCTCCCATCCTAGAATTAAAGAAGGAGCTGCTGGATGAGGCTCATAGTTCTTCATTCTCTATTCATCCTGGAAGCACGAAGATGTATAGGGACCTGAAAGAGTACTTCTGGTGGGATGGCATGAAAAGAGATGTTGATGAATATGTCTCTCGATGTTTGGTTTGTCAGCAAGTTAAAGCTGAGAGATAGAATTCTAAGGGGATGTTACAACCATTACACATACCCGAATGGAAATTGGAAAACATCACTATGGACTTTGTCACTAGACTTCCTAAAAAATCTAAAGTAAAAAATGCTATCTGGGTTATAGTTGATTGTCTTACAAAGTCAGCACACTTCATTGCTATTAGAGAAGATTTATCTCTGGATCAGCTTGCCAGGATATATGTAAAGGAAGTGGTAAGATTTCACAGAGTACCACTTTCCTTTATATCTGATTCGGATTCGAGTTTTAACTCAAATATTTGGAAAACTCTTCATCATACTCGAGATACAGAGTTGAGTTTCAGCATTGGTTATCATCCTCAGATAGACGGTCAGTCTGAGAGGACAATTCAAACTCTAGAAGACATGTTGATAGATTGCTCTATGGATTTCAAAGGAGTTTTGGATAAACACCTACCTTTGGTGGAATTTTCTTATAATAATACCTTTCACTCTAGTATTCATATGGCTTCTTATGAAGCTCTCTATGGAAATAAATTCCAAACTCCAACTTGCTAGGATGAAGTTGGGGAAAGAAATCTATTAGGACCTGATCTTGTTGATGAGATGGCAGAAAAGGTCTGATATATTCAACAACACATAAGAGCATCTCAGAGTCTAAAAAAAGTTATGTCAATAACCGAAGAAAATTCCCAGAGTTTGAAGTGGGTGATAAAGTGTTCTTACGAATATCTCCTTGGAAAAGAGTAATCAGATTTGGAAAGAAGGGCAAGTTGAGCCCTAGGTATATCAATTTTTTTGAAATACTAGATCCTGTTGGGAAGGTAGCTTACCGATTGGAGCTTCCTCCGAATCTCTCTCAAGTTCATGATGTGTTCCATGTATCTCTCCTGAGAAATAACATACATGATCCTTCACATGTACTCAGCTCAGAAGTTGTACCACTGGAGAAAGATCTTTCTTATGAAGAACACCCGATAGAGATTCTGGATTGTAGTGAAAAGGTCCTATGGAACAAGACCACTTGCTTGGTGAAAGTTTTATGGAGGAACCACCAATTATAATAAGCTACATGGGAGCTTGAGGATACGATGAGGGAGAGGTATCCTCATCTGTTTGTTACGAAGTGATGAATTTTAAGGGCGGAATTCATTTTAAGGGCGGAATTCATTTTAAGGGGGGGTAGAATGTAACACCCTGATATTTTATGAGAATTATATTTTTTATGTCTTATGTTATATGCAACATCAAAGGAATCTTTCACTACACACAACACTAGCTTGGCTTGTGTTATACGCAAAAGCAACCTTCCTTGATAGCATGTCTTGTTCGCAATATCGAGTTTCACTAAACAAGAATATATTATTAAAATTTTATATAAACTAGCCATTATGAATAGTATTAACTAAATTTTATAACATTATTATTCATATTACACATTTTCTAGAACATGGTATGAGAACAAAATAAATATTTCGGATAAAATAAGTATTTTTCAAAAAATGCAGTTTTGCCACCTTTTGATGGCGCACCCACTTTAAATCTAGTTTTTGACGTGTTTATAAGTTCAATTTGACAAAATAAAATTCTTCCTTAGAATCAGGATATAAAAATTAACCTTGGATAAATTTTTCATATTATTATGATAACTTTCATATTTTAATGAATAGTAAAAACACGCTATATTTTAATTAAAAACAACTTTTTTCATCACAATAATTTATATGGTTAAATTATAATATTGAATGGTTTTAAATTATAAATAGAATATATTTTTACCATTTAATATAATGTATGTCATTACCATTAATTTTACATTGAATTCATAGGGAAAAACATTTCAATCTTTGGCAATGTTTTAACTTTTAAAATATGTTTTCTTATCAACGGGATTAATTTTAAATTAATTAATACAAATTCTGTGTTTTGAATTTGGAAAAATGGATTCCATATTTTAATTCGGTGGGTCCAAATTATGTTAATAGGTTACTTTTATTTTTTATGAATAGTAACTACGGTTATTTTTATTTACTACAGTTAAAGGTAAATCAGGTAATTAAGGGTAAAAATAAGATTATAAAATTACCCTAACACTTGACAAAATCTTATTGGATGAATAAAAGTCAGCCCATATCACCTAAGGGTCTAACTAGATTAATTTCATGGACAATTTACCATGAAATGATATAATTATTATTAATACCAAAGAAAGTAACAACATGTCACTCTTTTAAATCTTATAAGTGTAATAATTTTAATTTAGTGATAAACATCATCAAACTTAGGATATAAATAGTCCCTAGAAATCTAATAAAATTATCTATATCATATGAATTTATTTATAATTTTTTGGGATTAAATAATTATCATTAAGTATGACACAATAGTGATGTTAAAATTATTTTATTGATTGAATTATCAAATAAATGATTTTAAAAGTATTAAAAAAAATATTATATGAACTATTTAATGTGATCCACTAATTTTATAGATAAAAATGACATTTTATAAATCTATTAAATATATTAGTTCGAACATATCTTTTGTGTATATATTTTATTGAAATTCAAATAAATTAATAGTGTCAAAATTGACACTATTGTTATTTTATAAAAATTACATATTATCAAATTGTTTAAAAATCACAAAAAATTTAAAAATTATAAATTAAAATTAATATGGCCGAAAATGTAATAAAGTATACAATTATGGACAATTCACAACATATAATAAATTATTTATAATGATTTAAAATTTAGAATATTATTACCACAAATAAAATTAAATAGATTATATAAGGATAAATCAAGTTGATAATGTTTAAAATAAATTCCCAACTTATCTAAATTATATTGGTTGATGATATTACAACCCTTTCTCATCTAATATTCTTATTTGAGTCATTTTTTGGAGGTTTTTAAGTGGGCTTGGAATTTATTATAAACTAATATTTCTTATAATTCCAAAGGGGCCCCTCTCCTCCCTTATAAAAGGGAACCTCCTCCCTCACCTCCTCACACAATTTTGAGCCTTTAATATCGTACAAAACCTGAAAATTTCCCTTCTAAACTTCCTTAGAATAATAATAGAGGTATTTATCTTCTTCAAAGACCAATTTTAGTTCCCTAAGAGGAGGCTTCAAAGAGGCGTGTCGAAGAAGAGGTAATATACGTTACCGATTATTTCAAATTTATTTCTTCTTATAATTCCTCTTATTTAGTTGTTTCATTGTGAAGTAATAACATAAGTATCACTTATATAATGATATTTTATTATAAATATGAAACAACCTTATTTCACCTTCTATCCATCCTACAGAAAATGAAATCATTGGGCGTGCGTATGTACGGAATACCTTCTTCATGCTGTGGTGTAATCTGTTTTCCACCACCATCATAATTGGATGGTATAATGGTGTAAAGAGTAACTATATATGATTATTGTAAAGTGATATTGATTCTGAAATAGTATACATACACTTCAATACAATTCCATGATCATGGGAATGATATCATCGCTCGTGCATACGTACGGCCTACCGTCTCCACGATGTGATGCGACTCATTCTACATGATCTTCATTGAATAATGATTATATAAATTAATTTAATGAATAAATATGATATATATTATATTAATACCATTCTTTAAATGAGGTTTATATAACATAAAAAGAGGAATAGGAATTTATTCGACAAAACATGCATAAGAACATAAAGCAATGAACACCTGAATAACAAGTAGCAATGAAATATTACTAATAAGAAGATAATAATATGATCATATATGACATCATAACAATGAATATTATTCTGTAATAAGTCAATGAAATTATTTAAATAATTATACAGGATTTTCGGATACGTACAAGCATATCGGACCTAAGGTAAGGGAAAATCTCGCAATCTCATTTTTTATCCGAGATTGTTTATAATTCAGAATTTACTGGGGAATATTTATCATCCACGTACATGTTTCCTCAATATATAATATCATTTATAACCTCCTACAATTTTTTAAATCCAATTTTACCCATTGGTGAGTTTTTAGTAAAAGATATAAAAGGAATCTTTTGTCATTTTTAGTACGAGGTACTTTTTGACTTTTCCATCCAAAGTACGAGAAGAATGTTTTTTTAAATATACGGCATGAATGGATTTTTATGATTTCATAGAACATTATTTCCATGATGCTTCCTTTACAAGTTTTCAGGTTTATTTTTAATCAGCATATTTTAGTTTAAAATTGTATGACATGTTAAGAAAGGAAAAATGTTTTTGAAGTAGAAAGGATATTTTCCTCAAGAATGGAGTTCAAGTGTTTTATCAAAATTATTTTCCGTCTAAGATAATATAGGGTTATGTTTATATCCCTATTTTTACATTTAATTGATTATTTTATGATGGAATTATTTTTTATGATGTCCTTTTATGGATTATGTTATGATGACCTGATGTTTAAGAATCCCATTTTTGTAACATGGGTTATGTTATGCTATATGATTTATGATTTTGTGGCACACATAATAATGGTTTCATTATAAGATGGGTGGGACCTATATCTCCTCCAATGCATTGGGTAAAGATTTATATCTCATGAGATAGAAATGGCTAGAATGGCAGGTTAATCCGGTTCAATGATACAGGACTAGAACGGGGAGTGAACTCAGTTCAGTAATGGACTTTGTCCTCTATGATAGTCTTGGAAATGAGTATTGACTAAAATGAAATGATTTTTTATGATTATGTGTGTATAAAACAAACTTTCATGTTTTAAGTTATGATTATTGGGATTTCATTTCACTACTATGATTTATCCCATGTTATGATATTATGATCTCTTTTGCAGGTAAAGATTTTCAAAATGTTATGTTCTTATGAATATGATATGATTGATATTTCTTTTGTTTACCCTTACTAAGCATTTGAACTAACGCTTTTGTATGTTTTCTTTTCCCCAGGTTAGGATTAAGGTTACTAAGTAGGATATGCCAAAAGGGACTCTAGATATGATGAAATAAATGGGAGACAATGTAGATGATTTATGAACCAGTTGTTTATGTTTCCCAGTTTATAAAGACACTATACCTATACGGTCCTACCATGTTTTTGTTATATGTTGTAATAAGTATGATTCAATTCTGAAGTAATAACAATGTATGTAAAGTACGGGTCATTATACCTGGTGTGCGTGGATGTAGGCTTCGAGGTCCCGGAGGTATTGATCGACCCTCTCCAGGTCCGCATTATAAAGAATATCAACGGGAGCAGATATGTAACCCTGCCCATCAAATTCCACCTCTGATTCCTGAAGATAATGCCAGAGAGAATAGGGGTACTGACTGCGAAAGGATGAATGACCTTTAAATTCATCCCATTGGCCCCAGGCCGTCAGAAATAAAGCATCAGTAGGGATAACCAACCCTCTCCGGGCGGCTTCGAGGGCGTGAGAGGATACACCTCTATCCATCAAAACCTTCCCCAGAAGCACAGGACCGGTAGGGTGGTGAAGAACCTTGCCCAGTCTGGTTGAAGCGTCATCCCCCTTTCGCTTCCTCTTTCCCTTCGATGGATTAGGACTTGAGATAGTAGACACCAACATCCCTAGTTGTCCATTTGGGTATTATTGCACCCAGGAGTCGGTATAACTCTTAGATAAGAAGGGTGTAGAGTCTTCAAGTGTGGGAGTCATAACCTCGTAACCCGTATCTTCTTGGGTAAACATTAACCACAGCTGCCTAGCCACCATTAAATGGAGGTTCTCGTGTGTGCCATTGAGTGAGGGAGGACACAGTGCCTGGATGCAGCCAAATTGGCATCCGAATCTGCAAGGCGCGTACCCCTCACAGATTATATCCCCACCAATACGGGCCACCAGAATGCCCTATCGGAGAGAAAGAAGGTATCCCCGGTTAACAAACTCCTCTTATATGGTATTCCTAATTACACCGGCCGGGAAGGGATATGTATGGAAGTTGAAATAATAATAATTCGAGATCAGACTCGACAACAGACGCATATTCTAAACCATTTGTTGACCATCCTTCTCTTGGTTCGCCCACTCTTCAGGCATAAACCCACTGGTCAGTTGCAAGTATGGCCGGAATGTGGTTCCCGGAATTTGGAGAGGGTTGATGAAAGTGTAGCAGTTCTTGATATGCGCTCCCAACCAACCGTAGAGAATTTGGAAAGGGCCATATACTTTATTTGGCTGACTTCCATCAGTAATATTTCCAAGCAACCGGTAAATCCTAGCCAATACTGGGATAGCCATGTTGATGATGTGGCCAGTAGCCAGCTGTGCTGCCATGAAAAAAGTAGATACCCGCACACCACCACTCTCGCGTATGGGAAATAGCCAGCCACTCAGGAACATGGCCAAGAATGCCGCCAGACAGAGCAGCTAATCGACATCTGGGACAAGCTCCCAGCCCCAGTCGTTGAACTGGCCTTACTCTAGGATCAACCAATAGATTCCCCTCTGTTTTTGGTACTCCATTGTACGGCAGTTAGTGGGCCTGCAAGGGAGGGCCACGGACTCGCTCTCTTTAGAAAAAGCCTTGACCCAGTCACAATATGGGACAATCTGTTTCGAGGACGTATCCTTTGAATTCTTCTGGGGCCTGGTTAATGAGCTACATCACCAGGGGGATTCTTCTCTTCGTCATCCCGCACAGAAGAAGGAGGCATGAATTCATCATACATACCCCCGACGGTGGGGACCCCCAAAATCTGAAAGATGTCCCAAAGGCTAATACCCACCTCACCATGGACCAGGTGAAATGTGTTGGTGTCTGGACTCCAATGGCTCATAAGTTTCCTAGCGAGGGCTTTAGGCCGATGGGCATAGGTTTGGGACACCCAGGCAGCTCCATACAATCCTACGGATCGTAATTCTGTTTCAAACTCTGCACAGCTCTAGCGGACCCAGTAGGGCCACCCCCAATCCAGTGACTTAAATGCTCCTCTGGGCCGAAGGTCCCGATTCACTGACCAGCCATGTTGGTCGTTTACCATGGAATTATGGGCAATGCTTCGGTAACAGTGAATTTCCCCTTCTGGCTGACGTTGTTCTCCTGTCAGGGACACAGGAAGATGATTTAACACAGATCCGACAGTTGTATCCCTTAAGTTAGGCCGCCCTCTGGCGGATATCACAAATCGAGGGATAGTGGCAGTGAATATCCAGGCAGCAGGATTGTTTTCGCGAGATGGTATCAGAATTGGCGTATCAGAGAGTAAACTGAACCCGTAGGCAAGAAGGCTGTTGGAAAAGGGGTACTCCTACAGTGACTCGGAGAGATGATCGGCAAGGAAGGAGCACAATGGGGAGTGGCGGACTTCGTCCTTAACAGAGCTGGCCACATCCTTCAGGCGTTGATCTCCAATTGGGAGAGGCTCGGCAGTAGGCCTAGGTTCAGGGCAAGGGGGGACCATGTTTTCTCCTGCATTATGAAGACCAGGTAAATGGTTAGTCTGGAATAATAAAACCTAGACAAAAATACCAGTTGGGAAAGGAGTCGAGAATCCTTCGTGATAAGTTCCGCAAATCAGGCCTCATAAGGTGGTTCACGATGACTGAATCTCGCGAACCAACCCTGCGTGAAAAATGTCCATGCTACTCTATCCCGTGGAGTGTTGGACAAAAAACCGTGAACCAGATTGCTCCGCGGAATCTTAATCCCGGATTTAGATAATTAGGTTCGTAAGACTTAAGAAATTTTCAAAGTCCAGAAGATTTCAGTTCATGGACTATCAAAACCGCGGAGAAAGTTCCTCTACGGCCCGACGTGACTTAATTTTTAATTAATTAAAAGTATTGATTCGCGGTTGGGAAATTGGTCCGTGGGTGAAGGAGACCGTGAAGGAGTAATGGTTCGTGGAAGTGGTAGCTGGTTCAAGGATTAAGCGTCTCGTGAAGGAAGGATCACATGATGACAGAAAAGTAAGAGAGATCTGGTTTCACGAAGAATCTGATAAAGGATAAATGAAGGTCCCCCTATATTTATAGGCGTGGTCCCCTACCGGGTCTATTCCCCTACCGCAAACCATCCAAGTTTCAGGACCACTCTGCATCGGAATGGCCTCCTCTTCGTTCTGATCGGACCCCATTCCGATGGGGGGCATTTATAGGGTCCTGAAAAATCTTCAAAGGAGATTCTACAAAAATCCCCCAAAGAATTGGGGAAAGTATGGAGAAAATTCAAAGGAGGGAACAAGCTAAATCGGTCCGTAGACTGGTCCCATGAAAACGCAACGTGACCAGGTTCCGCGAAGCACCCCCTCCGTGAACCCTTGTCGTTCACGGAATGGAGGTGGAGATCCTCCGCAGGCACAAAGCAAGGCAAGAGTCGAACCGGTTCACCATCATGGACCACCCCAACCGCAGACCGCATTGACCGGCTCAAGTTGCATCCACTTTCATTCGCAGAATGGAGGCAGAACCCTACGCGGCTACGAAGCATTCCCCAAGCTCATTTGATTCGCGGGGGAGATACGCTTAGTGCCCACCGCGAGTCCCAGATTGACCAAGTCAGCCGTAAACCGGGTTTTTAGTCATGGGCCTCCGCAAAAGGTGTTGTGTGACCACAGATACATATCTTTCTCCACTCTATAAAAGGAGACCGAGGGGGAATATGGATGGAAGGAGGAAGAGATCGATCAGATTTGGGTGGAAGGATTTCGAAGGAAGGCTTAGGATTTCGCAAACAGTGAAGTCCCAGTTCACGAACCAGTGCAGGTATGAACCTAGGAATAAACAAATAAGGAATCGAAAATGCAGAATAACTTGGTGAACCGCGAACCTCAAAATAAAAAAGAAGAGAAGACCGTGAACCAAGACCCCTCTGTAGATGCACCCCCTCATAGAGCAGGGAGTTTATGCCCCTTTTCTGATCTGTCGCACCGCGTAGAACCCTCCTACGCGGGCGTAGCCCCGACCGATGAACCTCCGAACGGCACAGCCCTCAGTCGCCACTACTCGCATAGATACCTCCGTGTACCACCATGGTACGCGGGCCGATCCCGAAGCCGCGAACCACCCTGGTTTGCGGGATGTCGGCCAAGTCGCGAACCACCCTAGTTCGCGGGATGCCCAACAATCCGCGGACCACCCTAGTTCACGGACGGTCTCTCCATCCACGTAGTACCTTCCTACGTGAAGGGAGCCACCACTCCTTCACGTGTGTGGCCCATGAGAGCCTTTAGAGTTCTCATTCCCTGAGCCAGAAAAAATCCTTTCAATCCGGCCTGATCCTTCGTAACTCCCTCATTGGCCTACTCATCATCCCCGAGCCGAGGCCTCTACCAGAGCCATCAAATCTGTGTGGTGTAACCCTAAAGCGCATCAGCGTGCCACTTTGAGTTCACATACCCACGGTAAGTGAGGGCGAAGGGGTTTCCCCAACCCTTGGGTGGATTCCTAAAGCATTATTGGGTTCACATTCCCATGGTAATGTGGGGTCCGACCCCGGGAGCCCCCTTTCTGCCCCTCCACTTGGTTAGGCTGGGGCACTTACCCCCTCTTCGGGGGGTAGTAAAATACCCATCAGAAGGAAGCCCCCATGCACTTCTGTACTTCCCCCAGGAACAAGAGAGGCAACGAGCACAGGAGCACCTCTTTCCCTCTCCCGCTGTGTTTTATCGCAGTGGGCGTCCATCTCAGAGTAAGTAGCGACTTTATGGGCCTCTATATGCATAAGCCCCACTCCACTTCCCACGGACTCAGCTTTTGCGACGTGATCGTCTGGTCCCTTCTACCTCTTGTTTCTCACACCAATCATGAATCGTGTGGGCTTAGATTAAGCATCGACCATGACATCCTAATATGGGCCTCCTCAAACTGTAAACCCCAATCCATTACTCTGGGTGGACTCAGAGCGTAAGCCCCACTCTTGCGAACTACGAGGACTTTGATCCCTCCCTCCTAGGCAGGGTACGTAGGAAGCCTCCAAGAGGTTCAAGACCGATCACCATCGGACCCCTGGGTCCACATTCACATCGGTTCTCCGACACCCCAAAATAAATTATGAGGACTTTGATCCCTACCTCCAGAGCAGGGTACATAGGAAGCCTATCATAGGTTCAATCCCACCACCTGGTTGTTCTGAAAACCTTCACATCGGTTCACCGAACCACTCCTAGTGCCGCCTCAGTGAGTCCAGGCTCCTCGGAGTCATTAAACCAACGAGGTATGGAAAACTTCAGGCATAAATGATTCTGAATCCCTGCGTTCAACTGACCATTTCCAACCAGGAGAAATCTGTGGATACTATGCTTGGGTATAAACCAAAGATTCGTGAACATATGAATATGTCTTAAATCTATAAGAGAGTCCCAGAACAGGTAATAATTTCCCCCCAAAAGGGTGTGATGATCCCGACTTCCCATCCTCTCGACCAATGTCAGTTCTTAAGCATCGCTTGCCAAACCACCCAGTGAACACCTGCCTTTGGAAAGCAGGTCCACGTATCGTTGGATATGGAACTGTTGGGTGTTTCGAAACTAATACCGGTGTACCTGACTTTAGTAATCGAACGGGGCTCAGCCATCCGTGAGACCGACAGTCAGGGGAGTCAGTCATCCATCTCCACCGAAAGGGGAAACGGTTCGAAACATACATATCATCATAACCTATGGAAAAGAAACATATTAAAGGGTGAGCTTGGATGGTTAGTAAGGTTAAACAAGGGAGATACGTAAACATAATGTGAGCATAATGGTATGAGAACATGAGGATAACATTTGAAAAAAATAACTTTCATATCAAATATTATAATCTTGATTTATGGAATAAATATTGGTAGTTCATAAGACATGAATCTTAAGGGAATCAAAGAACATGAGGTATAAGATCATAACATTGGCATAAGACATGGAATTATGGAATACATATAAGCATTACATAGTAGTCAAGGATCATATCCAAGGCTATCATAGTGGAATGGGTTCAGTCCCTAAACCATAATAGTAATAAAGGTTCACTCCTAAGACTACAATTGTGTATAAAGTACCTTACTAAACTCATTTAACTCTCAATTATAGTCTTATTAATCTCATAAGAGATCAATCTCTACCCAATTAATTATAAGGAGATATAGGTCTCACCTATCACATAATGAAAACGATACATATGTGTTCCACAATTTCATAAACCATTCATCATATTAGAACCCATGAAAAGAAACAGGTTTAATAAATCATTAAACATATTAGAACCCATGAAAATAAATGGGTTTCAGAAACATTTCATCATATCATAATCCATGGAAAATAAATTATTTTTGTGAACATATTTTCATTATAAACATAAATCATCCATAAAAAGAATAAATATGGTATAATTGGATCATATCCCAGATGAAAATTAAGTAACATCGACATATTTCATCTTAGATAGAAAATGGTTTCAATAGAAAAATCACTTGGAACATTTCATATAGAAAATACCCATTCTTTAAAATTCCTTTTTCAAAATTAAAAATTCATTAAATATTGTTTAAATCCTTTTCCTTGAAAATGAAATTGAAACTTATAAAGGAATATTCAAATAAAATAATGGTCATGAAGGTTGTAAATTATTTTCATATAATACACATTAAAAAAATATTCATTTCACATTTTCGATAAAATATAAATGGTCCTTGTTTGGAAAAGAAAATGAAGATTCCATTTAAAACACTTTGTAAAAAGTAAAACATGGGTAAAAATTATTTAATAAATTCATTGGAGAATGTTTCAAAATTTGAAAACATTTTTATAAAACATGGATATAGAATAAAACGGGTTCTGAATAAAGATATAAATGAATATTAGTTTTTCAAAAAATGTTATTTTGGTCTCTTGAGTACATAAAAAGAGGAAAATGAAAGAAAAATATTTGTTTCCATGAAATAACTAGTGGATAAGAAAATTCATGAGTTTTTGATAAATATTTATAATATTTCATCATCAAAATAATATGCATAAATAATCCCAATGAACAATGAGATTGTAACATCAAACCTTTACCACTTTGGTATCTTTGAATTTTATGCCCCATTAAACAATATCATCAAATGAAACTTTGAATATCATGAAAATAATTAGATCCATGGTATAACATGTCAAATTGAAAGTATAAAACCTCATAGAATAATAAAGGTGATTATCATAAATTATATACCAAATAAGGAAATTCAGGAGAACAATCCTTTACCTAAAGTCCCTACATCCTTCATACATGTTTGAACCTCCCCTTCTTGAGAGAACCTCCTTAGGTTTATACCTAAAGCCTTCTTAGGATGGATTATTAACAAAGATATGGCCTATAGGATGAGGTTATAGAATTAAGTAATGTATTAGGGTAGGGATTAGACAAACTAAAAGTTTCTGGATGTGTGAAGGGGTTAGGAGAGGGTGCCCATTTATAAATGGGTAAGAGGACACACTTGGAATTTTGGAAAATAATAATGTGTACACAAATTTATCACATGCCACAAGGAACCAAAATGGGTAATTATAGAACTATAGAGGTGATAAGGTCTAAATTTATACAAAAAATGGTTTTTCTACATGTTTATAGGTCATTTTAACTCTTTTCATTTTAGTTTAACCCACCGGGACACCCATTTTGACCTTAATCACAGTAATAAATTTTTAATATTTTTATTATTCATTGAGGTAAAAAAATTCATCTAAACTCATTAGATAATATTAATTATTATGATTCCAAATATGGATTCTATTTTACCATATTTAATTCACATAATTAGAAAAATATAATTTAAAATTAAACCCACAAATGTGATAAAAAAGTGGTTTTTCAAGAACTGTATTTTTCGAGAAAATATTGATTTTATATTAACTCTATTAATAGTAATAATAATTATATTAATTTAAATTAATATCTATTAATATATAATCTATAAATTTAATTTAAATCCTTTTTCATTAGGGGTTTTTATTTGATTAAAAATTAGAAACATTATGGGCTTTAAAACAGTTTTCAGAAAAGTAATGTTTTTAAGCCCAAAAATGAACTCATACTAAAATCCAATATAATGATGATTCAAAAGTAATTAATTATATTAAATAAAAATAAATATTTCCTATGTAAATTTAAATCATATTAAAAACATAATTTTACTTTCTATTTACTTAATTTATTGAAATGAAATGACATTTTTTACAAAAATCATTATTTTTCATTATTCACCAAATAATCAATTTTTTCTTAAAAACCCAAAAATTCTACCATTAGTAAATTTTTATATTTTGGTTTCAAAAATTAATTTTATTTTTTATATTAAATTTTTAAAAATTATAAAAAATTACTTTTATTATTTTTATACAAAATGAAATAAAAACAATTTTTGAGAAAATAGTGTTTTCAAAACATATAAATACTTTACTAAAATTAAGTTCATTATTATTAGTTTGTTTTCTTTATATAATACCATTATAATTACGAGATAAAAAAAATTTCCTATTCATTTTAAAATTTTAACAGTTGTGTGTTAATGGTCTTGTTTAAATAATAATATTAATAGTTTGTCGCAGTTCATTAAAACTCAGACTTTATTGTAACTCAAGCTATTGAAAAAAATTAATTTATTGAAAAAAATCATAAAAAATCAAGGAGTTACATTATACCCCCCTAAATACTAATTTCACCAAACTAGTAGCTTGGAAACAAAACTTGGACTAGCTGGGTGGTCTTGTTTCAAAGAACTTTCTCTATTCATTCCAGAATCTACACAATTTTTCCTTATAAGAAATACCTTTCTCTAGTAGTACAACCACTATGTTGATTAAATTTTAAGTGTTAGTTATGTACTTCCTCATGAGAGATATATGGAACACATTGTAAACTTGAGAGTTGTTTAGTGGAATCATCAACTGATAGGCTACTGTCCTGATACAATCAATAATTTCAAAGTGATGGATATACCTAGGGATTTATTTTCATTTATTTCCAAATATTATTACCTTATTCCATGGAAAAATTCATAAAACGTCCTTATAACCAACTTCAAAATAAATATCAGGTCAACAATTATTAGCATAACATTTATGTCAACTTTGTTCTTCCATTATTAATATTTTTTTGACTAATTATATCATTATCTATTATTTATTTACCTATCTCAAATCCCAATTGCTTTATTTGTATAACATAATTCTAGTATGTTGGAGTTCTACATTTCTATCACATTAGGTATCCATAAGGGTCAATTTGGATGATTGAAATAAAACTATTATTGTATGAAAACTCAACTATAGGTAGCTGTTGATCCCATCCACCATTAAAACCTATAGAAAAATGTCTAAAAATAAACTCCAGGTTATTAATGTTTCTCTTAGACTGACCATTTATCCATGGATGATATGTAGTGCTGAAACTCAACTCTATATCAAGATCTTATCTAAGGATTCACTAAAACTTTGTGGTAAATCTTGGATCCTAATCAAACACAATGGAATGTGGAACTCTGTAAAACCTTACCACTTCTTTAATGTATATCCTATAAAGATGATACAGAGAGAAATATTATCTAATACAAATTAAGTGTGCTGAAATTATAAGGCGATAAACTATAACCCATAAAGAATTAAAATATTTAGATGTTTTGGGATGTCTGATAACAAAATCCATGGTGATTTTTCCCCATTTCCATTCTAGTATAGATAGTGGATGTATCATCCCCTTAGACATTTTTCTCTCAACATTAACTTCATGATATACCAAGCATTGAGATAAAAACTTTGTGATATTTCTCTTCATTTCATTCCACCATAAATACTCTTTAAAATCTCTATACATCATCATACTTATAGTATGGATAGATAATGAACAACTATGAGCTTACTTATTCAAATATTATATATAAGAAACGCATACTTCATAATTTAACCTTATCATTACATTATGATCAAGGTTAAAATAAATAATATTTCTACCCTCCATTTTTGGCTCAACATCTTCCTTCTATACCTATTTAATCTTCACTTGGATAGATGGTTGAATATTCAATTGAGGAAGATAATATTTTTCCCCTTCCTTTGGGATTTCAATATCCATCCTTTTTAAATCAAGAAATATTGGATATTGTGTGATCCTCATAATGGATAAGCTTGTATGATCCTTTTGACTCAAAGCATTGGCCATCTTGTTCTCTTTCTCAGGGTGTTAATGTATTGAGTAGTCATAATCTTTAATCATCACTAACTATATTCTATGGCGTATATTCAACTCATTTTTTGTCAATATATACTTTAAATGTTTTTTATCGGTATATATATCACACTTTTATCTATAAAAAAATTCCACCATGTTTTTAATGAAATAATTACTACAGTTAACTCCAATTCATGAGTTGGGTAATTCTTCTCATGAACCTTATATTTTCATGAGGAATAATCCATAACCATGTCATTATGCGTAATAATGAATCCTAATACCTTATAGGATGCATCATTGTATATTACAAACCCTTCTTCATTTTATGGTAATGTAAGAAAAGGTGTGCTAACTAATATTCTCTTCAGTTCTATAAAATTTTCCTTACATTTATCTATCTAGAGGAATTTGGATCCCTTCCAAGTTAACTTGGTGAGTGGATTAGATAGTTGTAATAAATTATCCAAAAACCATTGATAATATCCAGCTAAACAAATAAAAAAATATATCTCAAACACTATGGTTTTTCTAGGAAAACATTAAATAACCTCCATCTTTAATGGATATACTAATATACCCTCCATTGAATAAATGATAATATCTTATATTAAGACAACCAAAATTGATCAAGGTAATCTCTAAAGACTATATTCGTTAAATCCATGAAGATAGTGAGGTACTTAGTATAATCAAATGGAATCACTATATATTCATAAAGTCTATAACTTGTACGAAATGTTGTATTGGGTATATTTACCTTATTAACCCCGAATTGATTATATCCAAAAATAAAGATCAATCTTGGAAAATTATTGAGATCCACACAGTTGATCAAATAGATCATCAATATGGGGAAGAGGATACTTGTTCTTGATCATGATCTTGTTCAGATCCTGATAATCAATGAAGAGTCCCATTGGCCCATCTTTCTTTCGAAAAAATAGAATAGTTTCACCCCAAGGTGACACACATGTCCAAATGAATCCCTTTTCAAGGTTCTCTTAGATTCCCTTCTTCAATTCCTGTAACTCAATTGGGTCCATTTGATAGGGATTCTTTAAAATGGGTGTGGCACTCGGCATGAGTTTTATTGAGAAATTAACTTCAAATTTTAGTGAAATATGGGGAAATTATTTTGTAATGAAATAAAAAAAACTACTTCACAATAATAATATAATCAATTTTTAATTTCTCCTCAAACATATAATATAAATTCCCCTTTTAAAAATGAATAAAAACCCATATAATGGATGTGATTTCCACCAAAAGTTCATATTTGTCATCACAATGATTGAATACTGTAGGTTGGTTTGGAATATCAAACTTTAATTACCTTCCTCAAAAATTATTATGGGATTTATTTATATAAATACAATCCATTTTGAAGATAAAATCAAATTCAACTAGATTAAGAGTGAACTTTTTTGAAGGAATCACATTACCATAAATGTCAACGAGAGAGGATTCATAAACTTGATATGTGATAATTGTACGATTATAGGTTTTCACAGATAATTATAAATCTAATATTTTTTTTTGGAATCTTGATACCCTTATAAAATTATTCAAATATGAATAAATGGGTAGATCCATAGTTAAATAATACATTATCAGTTCTATAGTGGATGGTAAGTGTAACTTTAACCATGTCCTCATTGAATACCACATTAGAAATAGTAATCTTATGAGATTTCCCTTTATCACTTGATTTAATGGTTGATGACATCAATCATCATCATTAACCGTTGAATTTGGGCATTGGTTATAATAATTCCCAAAATCCTTGCATTTGAAACACTGAAGTGTGGGTGGTTCATTCCATGTGGTTTTCTCTCTATTTAGATCATTAGTTAACTTCTTATCATCACTTCAGAATTCAATTACTTTATAACATTCCTTACTACAGTTAAAACATTTACAAGTTTTATTAAGTCAATTCTATCCATGTTTACTTCAACAATTTGATAATTAAGTAAGTCTCATCTTATTTTTTCTATGTTTCCTAGAGGTTCCTTTGAATTCCATCTTTTTTTCTTATCAAAATAATGAGATTGATGGGTAACCCCAATCTCTAATTCTACCTTTATAGTAAAATGAATGATTTCATCGCAGATACTAGATTTCCTTATAGGAAACACCCTTCGTAGACTTGGTTTAAAGCCACCAAATAATCAATCAATCATACTTTAAGGTTGGATGATAATACTAGAAGCGTACCTCAAAAGTATTTCAAAATTTTACTCATAGGTATTGACAGATTAATCATCCTTATTCTTTAACTAAAGTAATTCTTTTCCATTTTCATGTCAATAATATAAGGAATGGAATTATTGATTAAAAATTTCTTAAACTCATCCCATTCAATGGAGTTAAATTCATTTTTTTGACACAAATTCTTGACAAGATACCACTATTGATCTGTTTTCCCTTCCAAATAATAGGCATCGAAAATAAATTTTTCAAGCTTTGAACACTCAAGAATAGAAAATATATTCTCAAGGGTATCAATACATTGTTCAAAAACTAGTGGATTAGTATAAACACTAAAACAATGTGAATGTTTCATCACTAAGCACTAAATATGAAATTGTTCCCTTATTTTATCATTTGAAAGTTTAGCATGATTCGAAGCATGAGAAATTTATGTGAGCATAGCGACAAGATTTTTCATTCTAGCTCCCATAACATCTGGATCCTCAAGACTATAATCCCTATATTGTATATTTAACTTAGTATTAACACAATTCCTTTAGGTTCCATCTATTTACTAAAACCAAAAATAACACTATAAGAAAAAATAATCATAGTGGGAAAACATAGACTCGTGAAAAATCATTTATAGGATGTCTAAATCAAGAAAAAAAATTTAAATCCATGAAATACAAGGTTATTCATGATCATCATCTATTTAAATCCTTCATGATAGTTTATAAATAAAATGTAAATTAACCAAAGAATATCCCCCATAATTGTCAAACCAGGTGTGCAGTAAGGCTCATTATCGTGTACTAGGTAATTCTCAAGTAAATCCAATGTGCCTTTTTTGAAGTTATTACCTCTAGATACATCTATTATAAAACCAATTACACTTTAAGTATCCAAATATGGATTTATTACTAGGAAAACCACGCTCCTTTATTTACCATATCATAGGATTTTTTCCTATACTTAGGATTAACTTAAGGGTTCTCACTAACATTTTCTCATCCTATTTCAGAAATTTTAACTAAATTTATCCTATAATATCAACTATAAATTCCAAAACCTCTAATACAAAGATATTATATCTTTTAGTTGAATATTCATCACATTACACAAACAAAAACCTGAGGATTGTAAAGGTATACTGCCTTTGGAAACATAGAAACATAAAAAACTGGTTCATAAGAGTTTTAAATTGTATCCCATTTAGTTCCTCATAACTAGAAACCTTATTAGAAATATCACACATAATACCTATCATCATAAGATAGATTAAAGAAATATAATAAATGGTGATCTAAAATGATTAGTAAGGATAAACAAGGGAGATACATAAACATAACATGAGCATAAAGGTATGAGAAAATAAGGATAACAATTTAAAATCATACCCTACATATCAAAGATCTTAATATTGAGTCATGGAAAAAATATTGGTAGTTTATACTAAATGAATAATAAGGAAATCAAAGAACATGATCCATAAGATCATAATATTTTAATAAGACATAGAAATGTGGCATACACATAAACATAAAATAAGTCATTTCCTTAGTAGTCAAGGATACTTGACAAGGCTATCGTAGTGGAATGGGTTCACTCTCTAAACTATCATAATAGTCAATGTTCACTCACAAGTATATCATTGTGGAAAAATTCACTTATTGAACTGGGTTCACTCTCCATTTTGGTAATGATTGTCTTATAAGATATTAATATTTACCCAATGAATTGGAGGTATATATAGGCCTCACCCATTAAATAATGAAAATAATACATACATATTCCCAAAGCTAATAAGATATTAATCATATTATAACCCATGAAAAGAAATGTGTTTCATAGAACATTTTATCATAGCATAACCCATGGAAAAGAAACTATTTTCATAAACATATTTTCATCATAAACATAAATCGTATAGAGAAAGAATAAAGATAGTAACATTAAATTATATCCCCAGTAAATATTAAGAAGTATTTTATCTTATATGTAAAAGGATTTTGAAAGAAAAATCACATGGAATGTTTCTTATGGAAAGTACCCTTTCTTTGAAAATCACCTTCTTAAAATTAAAAATTCCAAAAATTATTTTAAAATCCTTTTATTTGAAAATATACTTGAAAACTTATAAAGGAATATTCAAATCAAATAATTATAATGATTGTGTTAAAAAAAATTCATTCCATACATGTTAAAACAAATATTCGTTTCACATTTTTTATAAAATCCAAATGGTCCTTATTTGGAAAACAACATGAAGATTCATTTTAAAAAACTTTTTAAAAATTCAAACATGAGTAAAAATTATTTAGTAAATACTTTTGAGGAATGATAAAATATTTTTATAAAATATGGATATAGAAGGAAAATGGTTTTTGACTGAAGAGAGAAATAAAGAATATTTTTCTTAAAAACATAATTTTGGTTTATTAAGTGCATAAAGAGAGGAAAATGAAAGAAAAAAAATGTATTTTCATGAAATAATAAGAGAATAAGAAAATTCATGAAGTTATTGAGAAATATATTATAATATTTCATCATTGAAATAATAATTAAAAACAATCCTTATGAATAATGAGAATGTGACATCAAACCATTACCACTTTGGTATCTTTTGAATCATTGGTCCCATTAAATAACATCATAAAATCAAACTTTTAATATCATAAAAAGAAGGATATTCATGATATAAATTTAAAAGGGTCAGTATATACACATCATAGAATAAGATATAGGTTAGTAACATAAATTATGTCCTAAAGAAGTCAATTTGAGACAAAAATCTATTACCTTAATTATTTACCTCCTTCGTACACATTCTAACCTCATATTATTTGGATAACCTCTTTAGGTTTAGACCTAAATCCTTTTTATGATGGATTTATAACTAAAATAAGGCCTCTAAGATGATGGAATATATGTTAGGGAAGGATTTTGGATAGTCTTGACCAAACTAAAGGGTTTTGGAGGTGTATAGAGGAAGGGAGAGGGGGGCCTTTTATAAATGGGGGACAGGACAAACCTAAAATTTATGAGAAGAATAATGTTTACCCATGTTTTTCACATACCACAAGGATATAGGTCATTATAACCCAATATTTTTAGTTTAACCCCTCAGTAAACATGTTTACTACAACACATAGTGCTTTTAAAAGAACTATAAACTAGCTTTAATGGCCCGAAAAAAGAGTTGTTAATCTAAGAACCCTTAAAAGGTGGATTTTCTCAGTTCTATAAAAAGCATCAATAAATGCCCTATTTATTGGTGCTAAAAATAAATGACAAAGTACCCCTTTATCAGTGCAAAAAAAATCCTCGTTAAAGGTACCTTTTATTAGCATTTTTTAGCACAAATAATATATATATATATATATATATATATTAGTGCTCAACACACCCATTATCATCACTTTTCCCCACCTTTTTCAGATCTTTTCATCACCTTCCTCACAAGACACCTAGAACCCACACTTCTAACCCACCCACCCCCCAAGAACCCCTTTCTAATGCTTTGAACCTCCCCCCTTTTGAGTGCTTTTCCATTTCAGAGCCTCTTTTTCACCCATACGCATGCCTGGATTTGATCCTTGGACCTCTGTTTTGTAATTTGAATGTCTTTACCATTGTACCACACTTGTTTTATTTTATCTTTTCTAATATTTCCATTTATATATACATATATACATGTATATTTTTTATTCATATATCTATATAATTATTTTAAAATACATTTATAAAATATAAGTTTTTGTGTGTTTGTGATATATATATATATATATACTTATATTTATTGAAATATATTAAATATTAATATTCATTTACATATATTAAAATATTTATATATATATATAAGTATATATATCCATTTATTAATAAACACGCATATACAAATATAAACAGTATATATACATTTATATAAGTATATATATATATATATATATATTTTTATATATATTAATAATGTAAAAAAAATGGTTAGATATAATCTTAAGAAAATTGATACTAATTAATTCCATATGATTTATATAATTACTTTTTAAATAAATTTTAAAATTATGTCTATATATTGTATATTAAGATATCAATTTTATACATTGCATATATATTTATATGTATATATATTTATAAATATATATTTACAAATTTTCACATATAATTATATATTTAGATATAAATTTTTTAAAATTTTTTTTATAGATATTTATTGTAAATATATTTTTATACTATATTTAATTATAATGATAATGATTATTTATAAAAATACATTAATATATGATGTATTTACAAAACACTAATATGTAAACATACACACATATTTATACACATACTTACTCATTTATATTTTCCATATACACACACAAAATAATTACATTTATGTATTTATTTACATATATTATAATATACACATAAATTTATATTTTTTTTTTAAACACACATGTTTATATATAAATATTACTTGTATAGGTATATATATTAATTCATTTTATAATGAAAATAAAATGGGTAATTTTTAATTTTAAATAAAATGAATAATAAATATTTATTTTCATATGATTTATATATTTAAAAATATATTTCTATGTAAATATGTTTAAATATGTATATATACATGTCACGCCCTGACCTGGTAGATGCGCGACTTGCGCGCGAGTCTTAAAACTACGCTGCAAGCACGTAGCATAACCCCGTAGGCGGTCAGTACCTAGTGACACGGTTCGAGCGTGATTCTCTCAACCGTGCACTTGACGTCTCACGACCCGTACAATTATCTAACGTTTAAAATAACTACATTTTTATATAAATGAGATAAGTGAAATATTTAAAATTCAATAATAATAAAATTACTTTGTATATAATCATAATATTATTATTATTAAATGGTTGAAATTATTATTTTTTTCTAAATTGATATAAAAAGTTTCTATTTAAAATTTTATTGTTAATATTTTTATTGTTAACGAAATGAAATAAATAGTGTTAAATCGTTATTTTTATTATTATCATTATTATTGTTCTATTATTAATTTTATTATTATTATTAAGTTTGTTATTATTCTTTATATTATTATTATTAATAGTCTTTATATTATTATTATTTGTATTATTATTATTATTACATTATAATAAAATGAAAAAGAAATAAATAAACCCTAGCCTAATCCTTCACCCCCTCCCCCTTCGTTTTCCTATTCAATGCACCAGGACCCTACATCCATCCCTCTGCCTCTCGCCCCCTACAGGTCCTCGTTGGCCTTTTCCCCGGGCTCCCGGCCACCACCCTGTATCACCACTCTGTCCCTCTCCCAGTCCCAATAGCATATGTCACACCTCTCTTCCCTACTGCCCTTGCCTCGAACCTCTGATCCCTCTATGCTCGCCCCAACCTCCTCTCCCCTCGTCCCCTCACACCTTGGCCTTGCCTCTCTTCTGCTCCGACAGCAGCTGCACCCCCATCACCCTCCTTCCATACTTACGGCTGGTGTAATTGATCTATGATGAACCCAACCCCCATATTTAGTCATGTCCCTCTCTAGTGGGCACACTCCTCCTCTACCACATTGGTTTTCCTATTAATGTTTTAGGGTTTTTTTCTTTAATTTATTGAAACCATGATGCCTTAATTGTGTTTTGTGTTTTTTTCTTGCTATTTAGAGTGCGCAGTTAGTCCACAAGTGATTTTTCTTCCTCCAGTCAGAGTTTTGTCACATTCGCGCTTGGTTTGAGGTAGGTAAATTCATGTGTTTTTCTTTCCAAATCATTCCATTAATGCCTGATTTTTTTCAATCAATTTTTAAATATGTTTTTCACCTTAAATATGCTTATGACAAGTTTTATTTAGGTAGTGTATTCCTATTGATGAAATTTGTTAGAAATAGTTTTAAAATAATTATTGTGGGTTGGTATTTTCTTTTAATTTTTTGATTAAATTCCAGTTTAGCATTTAAAAGATAGAAATATATTGATTTTTATGGTATTATTACTCTTTGGTAAATTCTGGTAAACTGGTTGAGTCTCTTGATAGCATTACATAAATTGTGCAGGTGGTTTATTAAATTCTGTGGAAGTTCGCAAAACTTATTTTGGTAGGTCCTTAGTGTGTGTTTGCTTAAAAAGAGGATTTCTATTGTGTATTCAGTGTACATACTTATTGTTCTCCTTAGAAGTGTTTTTTTTATGTTTAAACGATTTATTAAAAATGTGTAAGTGATTACAAATCATGTCTTGAAATAATTATGGTGTGTGTTTGATTCGGTCATCATATGGCTTGGTGGTTATATTGAAATGTTTTAAAAAGCTTTTTATGTTTGTTTTGGGGTTTATTTATGTTTTCTAAATGATGTGGATGGTAGAACATGGTTTTAATATAATTGGTGGGTTTTGCAGAAATGGTTTTCAAATTTTATCTTTGGATTTTAGTGTGCCATTAGATGTCGGCACATCTATGAGTGAACTAGGTGCACATATCGAAGTGTCCTCCAATGAAGATGGATCTTTTAAAATGATATTCTCTATAAACCTCAGTTTCCTAAATGGATTCTTAGTTTTTAAATAATTTTGGTCGCCTTGTGTGGTTTCTAAAGAGGGTTTTAAATGGGATTTTATAGAGTTTTTCTCCAAGTGTTTTTGAAAACATGGTTTTTAATGGGTTCTTCAGGGTTTGTCCATTTGGTTTGAAACAAGTTTTGGTATGGGTTGAAATGAGTAAATGCATTTTTGGTAACTGGGAAATGTTTGAATGTGTGTTTGGGATTAAAAACCCATTTGGCTCTTTCAACTCATGGGTGATGTTCTGTTAAGTTTTCGAATGGTTTTTTTTAGAATATTGTGTGTGTCTGGTTGGAGTTTTAAATGTTTTTAGAAAAATTATTTCGACATGGATGTGATGTGATGGCCCATTTTTCACTTTCAACTTTAGTGAAATGTTTGTGTTGATTCTTTGAAAGGATAGTGTTTTGATTTTTGTATGCCCATTTAACAACTTCAATATTTTCTAAAGGGTATCAAATGGTTTTAATGATTTCATGGCATGACAACCCAATTGGAACCTTTGATGATATGATGTATATATAGTTTTGGGTCACCTCTATAGGGGGATATCCCTTATGGGTTATCTAATGGAGTGTCTATGTTTGGGGTAGGCAAGTGTGGTGATATGATTCATGTGTGTGAGGGACTCCTACTTTCATAGTATTATCATAACCACAATGGGTTATTGGGAGTCTTTTAGATGATTGAGCGATGGTTGCGGATCAACCCCGATTAGATGGGTTGGTACCCCCAAGATTGGTTGTTGGGACAGATGGTCTTTTCCACTGTATTGGTTAGTTGTATGGCAGACAGTTGGTTATATATATAAGAGCTTCACCATATTTCAGTAGTTAGTTTCTAACCAAGTACGTCCAGGGGTCTTCTAGGGATGTTTAGGATCACCCATGGTTACTTGATTATTTTTATTGCTTATTCACTTTTCGTCATACTAGTTTATTTTCATATTGCACTATTTAACTATTTTACTTTATCCCAGCTTTGGAATAATTTGTTTTGGGTTTTTTATAAAATGGAAATATGATTTTGGAAATGGAATGTCACGTGTGTTGGATTTTTAAATGGGAAAAAACATGTTTCTTATTTTAAAATGTGAAAACCTTACTTGTATATGTGTATTTCAAACTGGTGTTAATGGATAGTTTTATCAAAGGATATGTTGGATTCTGTGGTTTATATTGGAAACTCTACTAAGAATTTTTAATTATCATGCCTATTTTATCATTTCAGTTGAAGGTTCCATATGCTCAAGTTCTCTTGGATGAGTTTCTCATTGTTGGAGCAAGGTCGGACTTTGGTTGGGTGGTGACCTAGAAGGCCATGTGGAGGTATTTACAATTAATCTTCTTTATGTTGCTAGTTTTATTTTGATCGTTGCTTTATATTTATGTTTTTATCTTCTATTGATGATCCAAATCATTCCCAATAGTTAAATTTTGATGCCCAATACTAGTTGTCAGCCTGTGGGGATCGGGAACACCCCTCGGGCCATGTCGTGGACTGGCTCGGGTGACAGATTTAGGGTGCACCAAGGTTGGTTCATGAAAAAATGGTATCAAAGGAGGCCCTTTTTATTCGGGGTGTCTCTTAGATAGAGATTAGGACTTTCGGGACTTAGGAGGTAGGGAAGGGAAGGTCGTCACGAACCCTCACTCATTCCGAACCCCGAGTCTCCCGGGGTAGTCTAGGGATTGAGTCTTTGTTTCGTTCTGGTTTGTTTTAGATTGAGGGATGAAAACAGAGGTATGCTGATATTAAATCGTGATTTCACAAGGATTAATGACCCATGTGGAGTCTGAGTACATGGTTTTAGTTCCACCTAGTTGTTGATGCTTACTTGGGGCATGACCAACTACCATGTCACTAGGTTAAGCATGACTACTAATCCATCACTATAGTATTTTGATGCAAGTTGAGTTCCATCTTGGTTCTGGTTGGTGTAAGTGGGCTTTTGAAAATGAAATATGGTTTTTGAAATGAGAATGATTTATTTTAAATGGATTTAAATTCATGAAATGAGTTTTAAAACCGAAAGATCTTGGTCTAAAAATATGATGTCTGCATAGATTTGGTAGAGAAATAGTTTTGGTGCAACCTCATGTACTCTTTATGAATGTTTTCACATGTGAGGGAATGCATGGAAAGTGCATGTTGGTGCATATGGATGAAAGAGGATGAACACATGTGCAATAGTTCATGGGATTATTAGGGTGTGTACATGGAATTAAAGTAATGACCTTGTTTTTATAAAGTTATTTTAAAAGGGGGAAATGATTTTGGAAATTGAATTTGGTTTGAAAAGCCAGCTTTGTATTTATAAAGTGGCCTTGAGAGAAGGCGTTTTGGAAATCTAAAATTAAAAGGCATTTTTAAAAAGACAATTTTGGGTTTTTTTTGTGTTTGTTTGATTTTTGAGTAGGTCTTTTTGGATTAGGATGTTACTTTTAATTATACTTTGATTTGATAACAGTTTCAGCTTTGTGTTTTATATGTTGTTAAACATATTCCACGCAAAAGGGTCCCTAGGTTTTTTAATAATTCATGCCTAGTTTTTTGTCCTTCTTATACATTGCCTATCCTCCATGGTGATTGGGGTCCATTAGAGGCGGTAGAGAGAATTGAATAGGTTGAGCACGTCTTCAGGGTATTGGGAACTCTCAAAGATGTCAGAGTGCATGCTCTTTTGGGTCTATTCAAAGGTCCAGCTCTGAACTAATGGGAGTTGTTTTCCCCGGAGTCAATGAAATTTGGGATGGAATGGAATTTATTTAAATCTGTATTTTTCTGATGGTTCGTACCTGAAGAGGTGAATATGGAAAAAACGAAGATCTCATGAATATTCAACAATGCTATTGGATGGTGAAGACATATGTTGTCCATTTCAAGGAACTTGTGTATTTTTCTCTGGAGGTAGCGTCGCATGATTTGATGAAGGATTCTCTCTTCATTGAGGGTATTTGTCCAGAGATCAAGGATTGAGTTCTCCCTTCTAAATACTATCATTTATAGAAGATGGTGGATGAGGTGTTCTTGGCTGAGTTTCTCTTCAAAGCGTAGATGGTTGGAAATCCAGCGTATCCAGTTACTCGTGAAGGTTCCCCATCTGGCAAGTAGGGTGTTCCAGAGGGACCTATTTCTAAAGAGTCCTCTGTAGTGGTTCTAGATTCTAGTTTTTCATATCATTTAGTGGTGTTCCATTAGTGTGGACGTTTAGGTCACACGAAGTTGTTATGTCATACCCTTCTGAAGACGTTCCATCATTCCAGGTGTATGGGTTATCTAGAGAAGTTTTGTGGGAAGAGTCACTTAAATAAGACATTGTGATCTGATGATTCTAGTGTATGAATGTGAGGTGGGAGATACTTCATCCATCAGAGCCTTAGCCATAGATGTTGGAGTGAAGATCGTGTGCGGTCAGGAGTTTCTGGGGTTCCATGTTGGTACTAGAACATTCAAAGTCTTTCCATTCTGGTTTTTATACTCCTAATGTTTTGACGTTGTTGTAGGTTCATTGTTTCATCGTGAAATTATAATGGTCATATTCTGATTTAATCCAATAGTTCTATTGTCTAACTATGGTTTTCTAAATCATTCATTTTTCTTAAAAGTGAGTTTGGCCCTTGTCTGGGTTGATCTTGGTTTAGGTGTGTTCCTTTGGAGATGTAAGAGCCTATAGAAGAATCGATGTTTGTGGTTATGCTCAGGTTCATTACTTGGGTTAAGTTCTACTCAGGGATTTTTCTCTAGTGTTGGGGGTTTTTGGTCTAGGTTCAGAGTTCCAAGTTTCCACAGAGGTGTTGTTCGGTCATGCTATAGAAGTTAGTTTGGATCGGTTGGGAGTTCTCATGTCACCCCCCCTCCCGACGTGGTATGTTTGGGTGTTAGGTTTCCACACTGGTTGAGTTCTTGTGGTGGGGAGAACCCTCTCATGTTCTCCATTTCTCTTTTGTTGTGGTTTATTTCAGTTTCAATCGGGCATAGATTCTTGTTGTTTCTATTGTTCGGGTGGGTGACTCTGTGGGGGTAGAAAGTGTATGTGGTGGGGAGAATTGTCACGCCCCGACCTGGTTGAAGCACAACTTTCATGCAAGTTTTAAAACTACACGGCAAGCATGCAACTTAACCCTCTAGGCATTCAGTACTATGTGACATGGTTCGAGCATGATTTGATCAATCGCACGCTTGACGTCTCATGACCCGGGAAATTATCTGACATTTAAAATAAATACAGTTTTATATAAATTAGATAAGTGAAATGTTCAAAAAAAAAATAATATGTATATAATCATAATATTATTATTATTAAATGGTTTTATTTTTTTATAAATTTATATAAATAATATCTCTTTAAAATTTCATTGTTAATATTTTTATTATTAAATAAATGAAATAAATGGTGTTAAAGGGATATTTTTATTATTATTATTCTTCTTCTTCTATTATTAATGTTATTATTATTATTATTAAATTTATTATTATGTCATATTATTATTAAGTTTATTATTATTATTTATATTATTATTATTATTTATATTTTTATTATTTGTATTATTATTATTATTACATTATAATAAAACGAAAAAAAAACATAGCCTAATCCAGCACCCCCTCCGCCTTATTTTTTCTGTTCAGTGCACTAGGACCCTGCATTCGACCCTCCTCCTCTCACCCCTTGCAGGTCCCCATCGCCCTTTACCCCTAGCTATTGGCTCCCACCACGCATCATCGCTCTGGCCCTCTCCCAATCCCAACAGCCATCGCTACCCCTCTCTTCCCCGCTGCCCTCACCTAGCGCCTTTATCCCCTCCACGCTCGCCTCAAGCCACCTCTCCCCTTATCCCCTTGTGCCTCAGACCTTTCCTCTCCTCCGCTCCAGCAGCAGTCACACCCCCCTCACACTCCTTCCACACTTTTGACCCGCACAACTGTCCTCTGACAAACCCAACCCCCATCTCGGGTTGTCTCCCTCTCTGATGGGCACACTCCTCCTCCACCATGTTGGTTTGCCTACTAATTATTTAAGGGTTTTTATTTAATTTATTGAAATACTAATGCCAAAATTGTGTTTCATATTTTTTTTCTCCTTGTTTAGCATGTGGGGTTGGTCTGTGAGGGATTGTTCTTCCCCCCATCAGAGTTTTTTCACATCCACGCTTGGTTTGAGGAAGGTTAATTCCTGTGTTTTTCTTTCTGAATCATTCCATTAATGAGTTCTTTCATTCAATCGAGTTTTAAATATATTTTTCAACTTAAATATGCTTACGACTAGTTTTTTTTTGGGTAGTGTATTCCTGTTGACGAAATTTATTATAATTAGTTTTTAAATTGTGATTTTGTGTGGGTATTTTCATATATGTTGTTGATTAAATTATAGTTTATCATTTAAAAGATACAAATATAGTGATTTTTATGGTGTTATTACTCTTTTTGAAATTCTAGTAAATTGGTTGAGTCTCTTTATAGCATTCCATAAATTGTACAGGTGGTTTATTAAATTGTGTAAAAGTTTCAGAAACTAATTTGGTAGGTCCTTTGTGTGTGTTTACTTTAAAATATGATTTAAAATGTGCATTTGGTAGAAATAATTATTGTGTTACTTAGAAGTTTTTTTTATTGTTTAAATGATTTATTAAAAATGTGTAAGTGATTGTAAATCATGTCTTGAAATAATTGTGTTGTGTGTTTGATTGGGTCATCTTATGGCTTGGTGGTCATATGGAAATGTTTTAAAAATATTTCTATTGTGATGTTGGGTTTGTTTTATGTTTTATAAATGAGGTGGACAGTAGAACATAGACATGATATAATTGATTGGATTTTTAAAAATAGTTTTGAAATGTTCTCTTTAAATTTTAGTATTCCACTGGATGTCAGCACATCTATTAGTGCACTAGGTGCACACATGGAAATGTCATAAAATGAAGATGGCACTTGTAAAATGATATTCTCTATGAACCTCAGTTTCCAAAATGGATTCTTAGTTTTCAAATAATTTTGTTCCCCATGTGTGGTTTCTAAAGAGGGTTTTAAATGAGGTTTTATAGAGCGTTGTACAAGTTTTTTGGAAAACATGGTTTTTAATGGGTTCTTCAAGGTACGTCCATTTGGTTTGAAACACGTTTTGGTGTGGGTGAATAGGATTAAAGGCATTTTTGGTAACTGGGTAGTGTTTGAATGTATGTTTTGGACTTGAAGACCTTTTTGGATCTTCCAAATCATGGTTGAAGTTGTGTTAACTTTTATAATGGATTGTGTTTGGAAATTATGTGTGTCTGTTCTGAGTTTTAAATTTTTTTAGAAAAATGGTTTCGACATGGATGTAACGTGAATGCCCATTTGGTACTTTATTATTTATTGAAATGTTTGTTTTGATTCTTTGAAAAGATGGAATTTTGATTACTGTATACCCATTTAACAATATTAGTATTTTTTAAATGGTAACAAATGGTTTTAATAATTTCAAGGCATGATGCACCGGTTGACACCTTTGATGATATGATGTATATATAGTTTTTGGGAACCTCTATAGTGGGGATATCCCTTATGGATTATCATATGGAGTGTCAGTGTTTTGGGGTAGGCAAGTGCGGTGAGATGAGTCACACGTGTGAGGGCCACATAATTACATAGTATTATCATAACCACCATGGGTTCCAGAGCAACTTTTAGATGATCAAGTGATGGTTGTTGATCAACCCCGATTAGATGGATTGGTACCCCCGGGATTGGTTGTTGGGTCAGGTGGACTTTGATGCTAGTTTGGTTAGTTGTAGGGTGGCTAGTTGTTTATAGACTTAGGAGTTTCACCATATGCTGGTAGCTGGTTCCAAACTGAGTACGTCCAGGGGTATTCTAGGGATGTTTAGGATCACTCATGGTTACTTGATTATTTTCACTGCTTTTTCACTTTCTGTCATACCAGTTTATTTTCATCCTGAACTTTTTACCTATTATACTTTATCCTAGATTTGGTATACTTTATTTTGGGTTTGTTATATAAAATGACAAATTATTTTGTAAGTGGTATGTCACGTGTGATGGATTTTTAAGGTGTAAAAACATGTTTCTTATTTTAAAATGTGAAAATCATAGTTTTATATGTGTATTTCAAACTAGTGTTAATGGATGGTTTTCTAAAAGGATACATTGGATTCTGAGGTTTATATTGGAAACCCTACTGAGGATTTTTAATGCTCATGCTTATTTTAACATTTTAGTTGTAGGTTCCCTTTTCCCAGGTTCTCTTGGAAGATTTTCTCATTGTTGGAGCAAGTTTGGCATTTTTTTGGGTGGTGACTTGGAAGGTCACATGGAGGTATGTGCAGTTTATTTTCTTTACGTTCCATGTTTTATTTTGATCATCTGTTTTTATTTATTTGTTTATCTTTTTTTAATGGGAAAAATCTTTCCCAACGGTTATATTTTGATGCCTGACACTTTTTTCCATCCCATGGGGATTGGGAATGCCCCTCGGGACATGCCAAGAACTGTCTTAGGTGACCGGTCCAGGGTCTACCTGGGTTGGTTCTTGAAAATAAAATTGAATTATCATATGTAAATATAAAAAATATGCATATATTTAATTATGAATAAAACTAAAATATGAATAATATAATATTTCAAAGCATTAATCTCAATATGAATGAAATCCTTGAGAATAAATTCATTATCCATTAAAAAAAGACTAAAATACCCACTTAAACGAAGATAAAATCTCCTCGAATATGAAAAAATTAGGGTATGTCAACTAAAAATACAATTTTAAAAGCCTTATGGGACTTTTTTTTACCATACAAAACAATTATTAAGGTCCATCTAAATAAAAATAGAGTAAGTTTCTCTGAAGGATTTGATATGATATGTGATGGAGATCAAACAGACACTCGAATCAAAAGTTATGGTCGTTTGATGTTCAAATCAAGTTTTAAATTTATTTTTTATCATTAATACATTTATTTAATTTATATTATATCCTATTGTTATTAAATAACTATTAATCGATAATAATTATCAAATTAATAATTAATATTATTTTTTTAATTATTTTATAACCCATTTTTTCTAAATATCTTATATATTAAGTCTAAATGTATATTTAGTCTTCTATAAATCATATTTAATAAAATATATTATATTTATATCAATATAAATATATTTTTATATTAATATATATTTTTTAATGATATATAACTTTTTTAGGAAACATATCTTTTGTCAGTACTAGCAAAAAAGCACTGATAAAGGGTATCCTCATTAGTGCAAAAGAAAAAAGACTGATAAAGGGGGTCTTTTATCAGTGCTTTCATCTAACATAGATAAATAGTGCCCTTTATCAATAAATTTTCTAGTGATGATAAAAATTATCTTTATCAAATATTTTATCTATCATTGATAAATTCTAGCACTGGATAAACCCAAATCTATTGTAGTGGTTTTAACCTTAACCGTGGTAATTAATTTTTAAGGTTTTTACTATTCATTAAGGTCAAAAATTAAGTTTTCCTCATTAGAAAATGTAAATTATTATTATTAAAAATATGTAATCCATTTTTCCAAATTACCTTCATAGAAGCGTAAAATTGTAATTTAAAATTAAACCCCTTAATGCGATGAAAAAGTTGTTTTTCAAGAAGTGTATTTCTCAAGTAAATGATGATTTTATATTAACTCTCTAACTAATAATAATCATTATATGAATTTAAAATAATATTTATTGATATATAATATATAAATTTAATTTAAATAATTTCTCATTAGTCCTTGTTTTAATTAATAAATAAGAAGAAAAAATATGCACTTTAAAATAGTCTTAAAAAAAGTCGTGTTTTTAAACCCAAAAATAAACTTATACTAAAATAAAATATAATGTTGATTAAAAAGTAATTAAGTGGATTAAATATAACTAAATAATACTTATTTAACTTTAAATCATATTAAAAATATAATGTATCTTTCTATTTACTTAATTGATTAAAATGAAATGACATTTTTCATAAAAATGGTATATTTTACTATTCATTGAAAAATAAGTTTTTTCTAAAAAATTCCAAAAAATTTACCTAATTAGATTTTGATATGAATATTTAAAAACAATTATTTTTTAAAATATATTTTATAAAA
Source organism: Viscum album (assembly GCA_963277665.1). NCBI lineage: Eukaryota > Viridiplantae > Streptophyta > Magnoliopsida > Santalales > Viscaceae > Viscum > Viscum album. Next base: position 482,919,347 of record OY728162.1, read on the forward strand.
TTGGTAAAAATTAATTTTATTATTTTTATAAAAAATGCAATAAAAACATTTTTTGAGAAAATAATATTTTCAAAACATATAAAGAATATAAAAAAATTAAGTATTACTTTATCAGTATGTTTTATTTATATAAAACCATTATAATTAATCTTTAAATTTTTATGATTCATATTCATTCAATCAAGTTCAACTTCTAGGTAATAACAGTCGTGTTTAAATAATAATATTAATATTTTATCACGATTTTTAAAAACTCGGTGTTGCGTTTAATGCAAGATATCGAAGAAATTAAATTTATTAAAAAATAATAATAAAATATTAGGGTATTACAGAAATTATTCTCAGTTAGGGGGACTTGGGGTTAAGCCACATTCTTTCTTGGAGACTTTCATTGGTTATAAAAGTGAATGGGGTTGGATATCTATCACTCTAGGCTTACTCATGTCGAGTTTGTCAATATCATATAACTCTATAACTTTACATGAAGTGTTCATATAACTTGTGCATGTGATGCATTTTGGCATGTATGAATATAACTAACATCAATTTTTAGGTTATTAACATATACTTGTGGGTTGTGTAAATAGTTATATAATAATGTGGTGTGAACACATTAATTTGGTGGTTGGAATTGGTATTTACAAAACTAAATTTTTAGAAGCATACATACATAAAAAGGAAATAAAATATGAAAAAATAATGATAAGATGTGAAGTAATATATTTTTTTTAATACTCATATGATGTATATTAAATTGATGAGACAAAAAACCCCTCAAATAGTAAGTGTGATATTACTTCCAACGTGACACTTTCCAATACCTCAATCATCCATCTAGGTAGGTCATGCTAAAGTTGGGTGCCCTTGGATTGTCTTTTGTAAGGTAATAAAGTATTGAGTGACTCTGGATTATTTTTTTGGTTGTTTCATGTTAAATAGGAGTGCCCTTGGATCATCCTTTGTTATCTTTTTTTAGTGTTTTCTTTAGGTTACACTAGCTCAGAGAACCTAAAAGGATTTGGTTATTGGTGGAATAGATTTGAGTAAATTCATATAATAGATTTTGATAGGAGGTTATACTCAACTATTAGAGAATCATAACTGTTATGATTGGGATGATTCCCTTCTTAAATAGCTATTTTATAGGAGAAATGCTAAAGCAACACATAACTTAGTGAAATATAGATCTTGTCTCACTAAATTAATATTATGTATGGGGTACTCATTTTAGTGGGGGAAATTCATTTAAATACCTTAATGGAAAGATATAACACTTGATACTCACCCAATGATATTTATTTGTTGTAGATTATAGTATACTTCACACTATTCATATTGAGATCATTTATAGGTTTGTCCTATGAAATAGTTAAATATTGGTATCCAGGAGTGTTCTCAAAAAGAAACAATCAGATTACCCAAATGTGAATGTTATAGAAATAAATTTCCCTAACTCTAAATCATGGGTATTAGATACCTGGAGTGAATCACACATTTGTTCTACAAAACACAGATTTTATAGATAGAAGGTAATTGGTGAAGGTTAAAGAAAATATTCATGTTGGTAATTGAACACAAGTTACTACATTAGAGTTCAGTACTTTTGATAGGATTTAACTGCATGGATTGATCCAAGAATTGAAAAATTATTATTATGTTCTTTATATAAACAAGAATTTATTTTTTGTATCTTTTTTTCACTATATGGTATTTTTATTCATTATTAAATATAATATTTTTTTATATATGTATTAATAAAATCTGTTATGACATTGGGAATATAAAGAATTGTTTATATATATTCTATATATGGATAATCCTATTTATAACATTCAAAATAATAATTTTAGGGTTTATTCTAATCACTTATACCTTTACCATTATCCCCTAGGACATATAATCAAGAAATGAATTCAAATGATCCATAGACATGGATTTTTGGACTCATTTGATTATGAATCATCTGATATATGTGAATCATGTTTATTAGGGAAAATAAAAAAGTAACCATTTTAAAGAAAAGGTGATAGGTCTCGTGGGATATTGGATCTCATATATAGTGATGTATGTAGACCAATGAGTACTCTAGAAATTTGTGGTTTTAGGTACCTCATTAATTTTACCAACGACTTTAGTTTGTATGGGTATATGTTTCTAATGAAACATAAGTATGAATCTTTTAAAAATTTAAAATTGTTTTAGAATTAAGTACTAAATCAATATCTAAAAAGTATTAAAGTCCTCTGATCAGATCGGGGTGGTGAATACATAAACCAGGAATTGATAGATCGTCAGAGAGTTTTTCTTATTATTTCACAACTCACTCCTCCTAGAATACCATAATTTAATGGTGTATCTGAAAAAATGAATCATACTTTATTATACATGGTTCGATCAAGTATGAGTTTATGTGACCTACCTATATCATTTTGGGGACAATGTCAGGAGACTTTTGTATTCCTACTAAATTGTGTTCCATCTAAGGTAGACATAAATACACTATATGAAATATAGGTTGGGAAACACCCAACAATGTATTTTATAAAAATTTGGGTATGTGAAGCACTCGTGTGAATATTTTATTCTTATAGCCTTGGCCCAAAATCAGATAAATTATAATTTTTTTAATTATCCTAAAGAAATAATGGAATATTATTTTTACCACCATCCTGAATATAAAGTGTTTATGGCTCGAAATGGTATATTTATAGATAAGGAATATAGAAGTTAAGAATATAGTGGGAGGAAAGTTTAACTTAGATATATTCAATACTACCAAAGTGTTCCTGAGAAGGAAGTTCAGTCGATTATACAAATAGTTTTGTAAGAAGAACTAACTCAAGTTATACTAGAACCTCAAAGGTCTGATATGATTCATCAGGAAACAAAGAGATATAGATTTATTACGGATAATAATGATGAATTGGATTTAATAGGATATGAACCTACTTTCTACCATGAGTACATTGAGAGTTATGATTTAGATAAATGGATAGAAGTTATGGACTATTAGTTGGATTCCATGTATATTAACCAAGTTTGGAACTTAGTGGGTGCACCTAAAGTGGTTATACCCATAGGGTGAAAGTTGGTTTTATATAAAAAACTAACATGGATGGTAGATTGTCTACCTATAAACCATTCCTGGTGGAAAATGGTTATAAACAAGTTCATGGTATTGACTATGAAGATAATTTTACACATGTTGTGATGATAAAGACCATTCAGACTTTGTTAGCCATAGTAGCTAATTATGATAATGGTATGTATCAAACGGATGTCAAAAACACATTATTTAATGGTAATTTAGTCAAGGATGTGTATATGAAATAGCACAAGTGTTTTGGATTTCAAAATGATAATGTTAAGGATTTAAAGTTACAATAGTCTATTTATGGACTAAATCAATCTTCTCAGACGTGTAATATCTAGTTTGATGATGCAATCAAAGAGTTTTTTTCATCAAGAATGAATGTGATTCTTGTATGTAAAAAAAATAGAGGGAATATAGTATTATTTCTAATATTTTATATAGATTACATATTGGATATTGGAAATCATGTCCTGAAACTTCACTCTGTGAATATGTGGCTACGTAAATGTTTCTCAATGAAAGAAATGGGTGAAGCAACTTACATACTCTTTATGAGGATCTATAGAGATAGATCTAAGAAGTTGTTTGGACTAAGTAAAAACACATATATTGGTAAAGTATCAAATCATTTTAACATGGAGAACTCCAAGAAGTGATCTTTACCAATTTTGAATGTCCCCAACCTTAAGAATATTAAAGATCCTTTTAAAAAGTTATAACGGATGGATAGGATTCATTATGAGTCCACCATAAGATCTATCGTGTATGTAATGTTATGTAATCAACTTGATGTATCATATTCTTTGATAATAACAAGTATATATCATTCCAATCCTAATGATAGTCACTATATTGATTTAAATACTGTACTTATGTATTTAATAAGGTATAAGGATGCTTTCTTGTTATTTGGAGGAGGGGATGAGCTCTCTGTGAAGGGTTACACAGATGATAGTTTTGAAACTGAAAAATATGACATGGAACATCAATCTAGAATTGTTTTTTTCTTAAATGATAGGGTAGTTAGCTAGAATAGTTACAAATAGGCCACTATAACATACTCAACAATAGAGGAAGAATACATCACTACATTAGATGATTTGAAGGAAGCCATTTGGATCAATACATTCATTTCTAAACATGGAATGCTTCTTAGATTCATTGTAGAAATTGAGATATATTTTTATTAAAATGGTGTTATTTCTAAGGTTAAGGAACCCATTCTCATAAAATGAATAAACATATCCTTCAAAAATGCCATCTCATATAGGAGATCATTAATAGGGGATATGTAATGATTATTTAGGTGGATATATAGGACAATTTAGTAGATCTGGTGACAAAATAATTATCATAGAAATAAAATGAGGTCCATTTGGAAAATGTGGGTGTTAAACCCATGAGATAATTTTTCTAATGGTTATTGAAGTTCATTAGGATCATGAGAACCACTGGGAAGGGGGTGAATCAAGGAATATATTTTTAAAAATTTAAATTCTTATGAAATTAACCCCTATAACTTTTCATAGTTATTATTCTTATAAAATTTATATAACAACCTCACAATCATAAAATGTTAAAAAAGTAAAGCAAGGAATGAAAGATTTAAAAGATTCTCCTCTAGTGGGTGTGACTTCATCTGTTCCTTGGATAATCCCATTGGTCCATGAAAATTCACTATAAAATAAGAATGAATACAATAATCCATCTATTTTTAGATACCTTCTATATCTTGAAAGTTATGATTATACCAAATACCAATAGTTAAATTTTTTGTTTATATTCCTAATCCAAAACAACATGGAAAACTTTTCTGCACAACTCACTGAAGGTTTTTATGGAATTTATCCATCAGATATGTCCATCCTATATCTCTATCTAGTGTGCCATCTAACTCCTTCCAGTATTCCATACGTCCCTAACACAATTTTTCCTGTTCTATTAGCACTTTTTTTTTGAATAAAAACTCTTATGCCATATAATTTTTTCAGAATCTCTATCTAATATAAATAGTTTCTAGTATCTCTAGCTGACCCTTCTATCTAATGTCTCTGGATTTAATCTTTATCTAGTGTCTTGAAACAGAAGCCTCTTTATAATGACTTTGGCGGGTTACCTTTCTTCTTCAACTAATTATGTTGGAAACTCATACTTCTCATAAAACATAAAGATATTAGATTTATGTAAGGGTGAAGATTTTTAGATGTAATTTTACATGCATCCCTTTTTATAAGTTTTTCCATTGCGAAAAAAATGTGAGAACTTGAATTCATTTTCCCACTCAACAAAAATTTTAATTTCAAACATCCTGTACATACAAATTTCTTTGGATGCTTCACAACTATTCTAGAATCTTATTGATGATTCAGGAAAACTCCAACAACTGCAACATTCTTGAATATTCCTTAAACTTACTGTTAAAGAAATTCATAATACTTTCTCATCTCATATAGATAAAAAATCTTGATTGAATAGAATCTCATTTCCAATATAATAGACTTTTCAAATTTATGTAATGTAATTCTCTTAACCCCAGTATCCAAGATTGAGTGCCTTAATTTATTACATTATCATAAGATACATGAAATTGCATCTCAAAGAATGGAATAGTTTAGTATTATTAGTAAACTAGATACATATTTAAAATTAAAATTACATTTTGGACATAAAATTCAAAAATTATTTTTTTTATAACACCATTATTCCCCTTAGCATAACCCTGAATATAATTTATGATAAATTTCTTAGCAACATAGGGAAATTAAAACATACAAAATGAGTGAGATTAAATTCTTAGTAAGGGTTAAGTACAGCAAAAACTATCATGAATAAATGAGAATAATCAACATTTAAAGGTATATAATTGGACACACATTCTATTTAATCAATAACTGATAATTAAATGCATCGATATATGTTTTCATAGTGAAAATCTCCTTGATAATAATAAATTAATTCTTAATGAAATGATTAATTATTGGACGTCATGAATCTAGAACATGAACCACTAGAATCAAGACCTTTCATAATAAGGTTTAATATTTATAGGTAAAAACACATTTAATTTTTCCACATTATTAATCTTACGAGAATACTGATGCATTGAGGGGCTATTTATAATTCGGCCCCACCCATGTTTGCATGCCCAAAGCATTCCTCATACATTTAATAAATGATTTAAAAACAAATTTTTAATTAAAATTGTCTCATACAACATTAAAACATTTTTAATTACATAAATAAAATGGTATTCGTGATATGATATATCAATGGGCCAATATATACACCTCATAAAAGAAGGTGGGTTTATAACGTCAAAATTTGCCTCAATGAATGGAGATTGAGAAAAAGCCCCTTACAAATGAAAGGATTATGTGTATTCACTGTAAATCCACATAAAACAAGTGAAAAAAAACTTTATATAATAAAAAATAATTTCACACATATCCTGAGCATGATATAATTAATGAAATAGAAGTTTAACCAGATGAATGAAAATTGAGTTAAGAAATCTCTTACCACTTATAATCTGTCAAATCATATGCCTCGTAAAAGTAATAATTATAAAATTAAACATTCAATTCCTTGAATATAATGATATTCGTGATATTATATATAAAAGTAAATTATACAAACACTACACACAATAAATAAGTGTTGAATAAGGAATATATCTCATAGAAGTAAAAGTGACATGAGAAAATCCTTACATCATGCTTCCCTTTAGAGTAGCAATCGTTGACATCCTTTATAATGGTTTAAATAATGTCATAAACTCATTAATAAACTAGATTCATATTTTTAATACCTTATTTGATTATTTTATAACATATTATGACATGTTGATTAATAATACATCCCTATTTTTATGGTTTTGATTGTTTTTGTTTCATAGTTTAATGATCAGCTCATTTGTGTAAAATTATGGTTGTTCTTGTAAAATAGAATTAAATCACCCTAAATGGAAAGTAATAGTATTTATTAATTTCGATAAGTATTAATGGTCCCATATTTAATTGTTATTTCTTTTATTTGGATGATTAATTTGATAAAATTTTAATGATAAATAATTAGTTTTTTTTTTAGGTTTATCTGAACATCACATTCTAGTTTTATTTTATTTACTATTATGAGTATATATTAGTTCCATGACATGATATAGGATATAATCAACTTATTTAAAATATTATTTAACCATAATAATATTTTTATGAATATCCATAAAGGTAGTAATGTAAGATGAGCAAAAACATTATTCACGGAGGAGATTAACCACCATAACTTGAACAATAGTTTCATTTATTTTAATAAGAGGTGTTAATTAAAAGGTATTGATATAAGATATTCCACTAGTGACATAAAAATAAAGTATGTACGTTGTTATGTAATTATTATGCCTTAATGGATGAAATATGTGAGGATAAAGTAGAATAATAAAAATAAATTAATAGAAGTGTTTTGAGAAAATCAACTCTTGAATATCACCTCCTTAGAGGACCCCTTGAAGACCTTGGAATTTTTATTTTGGAGAGAACAAACAAACTTTTACATGTGGATAATGAGTACTAGAGGTTTTGGAAGATATCTGAGTATCATAAAGTCTTTTGGTTCGAAATGGGGTGGTGATGGGTGGTTTTTATGCTTGATGAGAGGTGGTTTAAAGTGATTATATAATAAATTGTTTATAATTAGATCCAACCACATTGAGTTGGAATTAATTTGAATGAGTTATATTTTTAACTAATGTTTTTTAGGCTCTTAAGGGTCTATAAATACCTCAAAAATCCATTAAATTTTGTAATCTCCAGGTATTTTTTGTTTTTACCTTTTAACTTTAAACCTTTTCATTATTTTACTTATATTGTGATAAATAAATTTTTTTACCATGGTAATTTTTTTATGTTGATGAATTAAAATTAACTGGCATCCAAATTTGGTACTTATGATTAAAAATATAGAATACATATTTTCCTAACTAAATTCACAAATTTTGAAAAATTATATTTAAAATTAATCTTAGAGACACAATGAAAAATTGGGTTTTTAAAGTGAAAAGTTCAAAAGTTTGAAATATTTTTATATCCAATTTCAATGTGAAATTGGTTAAAATAACCAAAATTGGTTTTATTAATGTATAATTGAACTAATTATACTTCAAAAAACAATTTAAAATATAATTTAACAATCTAAATAAATTATAAGAAAAAGTAGTTTTCAATTAAAATTCAATATTTTTCACTATTCATCAAAAAGGGAAACTTCACCAAAAAATGAAAAAAAAATTACCGTAATATAATTTCGATATTAATATTTCCAAGATGAAATTTTTTTCAAATAAAACGTATAAAAGTGTCAAAATTTATATTTAAAAAAGGTGTTCCATCAAAAGGTGGTAAAACTACATTTAGAAATAAACAGTTTTTTATGCTTAAAATTGGATTTATTCTTATCTTAATCCTATAAAACATATTTGATAAATATAAAATAATTTAATTGAATATATAAATATTAATTTCATTAATATATTTCAATAATAGTGATTAATTTAATTTATTACAAAAATATCCATTTTTGACATAAAAATAGTTTTCTATAAAAACACATCCCTTATATTCAATTGGTTCTTATTTTTATTTCTAATTAATTGGTAAAAAAATTATTAATTTTATAAACATGTATAAACTATATTTTCATAATTTATTTATACTTCTTCATTCCCTTCATTCCAATTCCAAGTTGAAAACTATCATAATTAAATAATAATATTTAATCATTTCTTTAAGCTTAGTGTTCTATGTAATTTAAGCAATCAAATAAATTGTATTTGTTTAAGAAGATAAATACCATAATTTATTAGGTTTTTACATTCTGCCCCACTTAAATAAATTTCACCCTAATAATTTGAAATTTCACTTTGAAAATCAATGGTGGACACATGAAAATTCCTTTATGGGAAGCCCACATAGTAAATAGGTTTAATAAAATATCCCCTTAATAAGAGCGAAAGGGAAATATGAAGTTCACCACAAAATTAGGCTTTTGAATAGAATAAAATTAGTGTTAAGTGAAAATTGGGACATAGGAGATAAATATAACCATCATGTTCTGATAGAGAATGATAGAGAATAAGGTCATTAGAAAGTCTACCATCACAAAATCATAAATCTGTGATGGGTTAAAGAAGCCATTAATTTCCTGGTGAAAAAATTAAATGAATGCAATTTTTCATTCCAAATTACCAAGAGGAGTTAATTTAATATCCATATGAGTACATTAGAAAAAAAAACTTACTTGATTCCTTTATATTTCATAAGCATAATCTTATCCATTGGGTGTTCTTCGATATATTTTTACTTCATCTCTTATGTTAGGAAATGGATATTCAAGTTGAGTTTTTCAAACCTAATGCACGTTAATGAATCATAAGATCCATAAGTCATTACTTCAACCGTTAAATATTTATTTAAGAAAAATGGTTAACAACTTTTATCAATAAACAATGATATCCAAAGTTCAACAAAATTCATTCCATTAGTAGATAATCTTAAGACTCATTCAAAATACATTTGTCCAAATTCAAAGACCAAAATTTTGAAGGAAGATCACTAAATCTTTATATTTTTAATATAATGTAGATCTTATTGTCACATACTAAATATAAGAATACCTTTATTACCTTAAATCCTTAATGAAAAAAATAATGCTTCTAAAAATAAGATATCAGGTTGTTGAATATATTCATTAAATCCAAACATGTAGTAAACCCAACGTAAACCATAAAATCACTAACCACTTTCATGGTCACCATAATATCCCATAAACATATATTTATCATTATTATCTCAACATAAATAACATATTAAGGTTATATTCCCCAAATTATGTGTTTTCCAAAAGATCAACTTGAAAGTGATTAAGTTTTTTTGTTACTAGTACTATTCATTATATAATTCCAAATCCTTAAAGAAGAAGTATTGTAGTATAGTCCTTATATATATCAAGATTCCTATAACTATAGAATAATTTATAAAATAATTCTTTAATACAAATAATCATGAACTTTTAATCATTATAATCCATTTTATGCTTCATCTTCTTATTCCTTAATACATCCTTCCTGTTATTTGTAGTCTCTTCATAATCATGAGTATAACCATTACGTGTATAACCATGATGATTCTATTCATGATTTTTCCCATAGGACATAGATTTTTATAATTCTCATATTTTATACAATTAAAACATTCAACCATCGATACCACCTTAAGGAGACAATTATTCCAAACATTTCATTTTTCATCAGAAATTACATGCTTTATATCCTTCTTTTCCAAACCCAAAACATATTCCCAGTCTTAAAATAAATAAAATTGGGTGTTTCTTCTCACACTCTCAACATATATAAAACTGAATCATCTTTACTTTATGGTATCCACCACCCAATATTTCAGTAAAATTTATCCTTCTCTTCTTTGGTGAGTTTGAGAGTCAGTTAGGGTGGATATTATTAATCATATATCACGCTAACTAGTTAAGAATAATCATAATATTCTTTTTTTCGATCATCAACCCTATTGGATTCTCAACAACAAATTTTCTTTAACATTCAATTTTAACCTAGTTCAATTTGGTTCCTGCTACTAACTAAAACCAAAAATACTAGTGTGAGAAACACAAATCGTATTTATATATCATATAGTCATGAAGAATCATTTATTGAATGTAGGATTAAACTAGGTTATCCCTGGTCATTACTAAATCTATAGGATATTATCTTATACTTAGACTTATCATCAAAGTCATTCTAAGGGTTATATTCTGTAATCTAGGTTTTCTTAAATCCATTCCCAGTGTTTCTAATAAACATTCTCTAATACAAACTATAAATACCTCGAACCCTGTAGCCTGGATTCAGCATCTTACTTTATTACATTGGAAAAATATACATGAAATTTCTTCCCAAAGGACCGAATATTTTAGTTTTACTGGTAAACTAGATACTTATTTGAAATTCAAATTACATTTTGGACATAAAATTGAAAAGAATGTTTTTTAGAACACCATTATTCCCCTAAGCATAACCCTTTATATCATTCATAATAAACTTCTTAGAAACCTGGGGATTTTAAAACAGATGAAATGGATGAGCTCAAATTCTTATTAATGGTTAAGAACAGTGAAAAATATCATGAATCAATGAGCATAATAAACATATAAAGGTACATAATTGAAAACACATGTCATTAAATAAATAACTGAGAATGAAGTGCATCTATAGATTTTGTCGTAGTGAAAATCTCCTGGATAATAATGGCTAAATTCTTAATAAAATGATTAATTATAGGATGACATTTATCTAGAACATGAACCACTATATTCAAGACCTTTCACAATAAAATTTAATATTTATGTGTAAAAACCATTTAATTTGGCCAAATTATTGATCTCTTGAGACTACCAATGCATCGAGGGGATATCTTCAATAGGGCCCCACCTATGACTGCATGTCTAAATCATTCCTCATATATCAATTAAACAATTTAAAAAGTGATTTTTAATTAAAAGTGTCCCATAAAAATTGGAAAATTTTAAATATCATTATTACAATGAGATTCATTATATTATATATAAAAGGGTATGTATATACACCTCATAAAAGAAGTTTGGTCTCTAACATCAAAATATGACTTAACGAATGGAGAGAGAGACAAAATTCTTTACAAGTGACTCGATTATGTGAATTCACTATAAATACACATAAAAAATTGGAAATAAAACATTATATAATAAAAATTCATTTCACACATTAACTTGGAATTATATAATAAATTAAATAGAAGTTTAACTCAATGAATTAAAACTGAGTTAAGAAATTTCTTATCACTTATAATCAGTCGAATCATATGCTAAATAAAAGTAAAAATTATTAAATGAAACATTAAATAATATGAATACAATGATATTCATGATATGATAGATCATATGGAAGTATAAATACACCACACATAAGAAACAAGTGGTGATTAATCCATATATATCATAAAAGTAAAAGTGAGATGAGAAAATCCTTACCTCATGTTTCCCTTTAGTGTAGCATCATTCAACCTCATTTATAATGGTTGAAATAATGTTATAAATTCATTAAAAAATATATTAAAATTTATAACACCTTATTTGAATATTTTATAATGTATTATGACCTTCTAATTAATAATATTTAATTTTTTTGTGGTTTTGGGTGTATTTGTTTCATGGTTTAATGATCAGATTATTTGTGTAGAATTATGGATGTTCTTATAAAATGGGATTAAAAAATAGAATGGAATAGTTTTAATGGACTTAAATAAGTATTAATGTTCTCAAATATAATTTTTATTTCTTTCATGAGGATGATTCATTTGATAAAATGTTAATGATAAATGATTAGTTTATCTTTTGCACCTTTTCAGAAAAGCGCGTACCAGTTTTGTTTTATTTACTATTATGAGTATATATTAGTTATAGAACATGAAATGTGATCTAATGAATTTATTAAAATATTATTTTACCAGAATAACTATTTTATTACCATCCATGAAGGTAGTAATTGAAAACGAATAAAAACATTATTCACGAAGGAGATTAGCCGACATTACTTGAACTATAGTTTCATTTCATTGAATAAGAGGAGGAAGTTAAAATATGTGGATATAATATATTCCATTAGCAACATAAAATCATATTATGTAAATTATTATGGAATTATTATTCCTTTATGGATGAAATATTTGAGTAGAAAGTAGAATAATAAAAGAAATTAAGAGAGGTATTTTGAGAAAATTACCTCTTGAATATCACCTCATTGGAGGACCCCTTAAGGATTTTGGATTTGATCTTTTGGTGAGAATAGAAGCACATGGACATGGGTAGAGTTAGTAGAAGAGTTTTTTTCAGATATTTTATGATATTAAAGAATTTTGGATCAAAATGGGCTGGTGAGCGGTGGTATTTATACATGATGAGAGGTGGGTTTAAGTGATTAAATAATGAATATTTCATAATTAAATCCAACCACACTGAGGTGGCCTTAATTTTAATGAATTATATTTCTAATTAATGTTTTGTTTAATTTTTAGGTTCTATAAATACATTATACACCCATTAAAAGTTTTAATTTTAAGTAGTTAATACTTTTACCATTTAACTTTAACCCTTTTCATTATTTTTCCTATACTACGGTAAATAATTTTTTTACCACAATAACTTTTCTATGTCTAAAAATGAAAATTACCTTAAAAACTAATTTTTACCTTATGATTACAAATATAGGATCCATTTTAACAAATTCAATTCACATAATAGAAAAAAAAATATTTAAAATTAATCTCACATACAGAACGATAAAGTGGGATTTTAAAGTGAAAAGTTAAAAAGTTTGAAATGTTTTTATATATAATTTCAATGTCAAATTGATTAAAATACCCTAATTTGGTTTTATTAATGTATAATTGAACTAATTATAAATTAAAAAAACTAAAAATACAATTCATCTCTATAAATAAATTATAATAAAAGGTAGTTTTAAAATAAAATTCAAAAAAATTTACTATTCATTAAAAAAAAGAAAATTCATTGAAAAATAAAAAAAATACCCAAAGAAAATTTTTATATTATGAATTAAAAATGAAATTTATTTTATAAAATAATATTTATAAAAGTTTTGAAATTTATATTTAAAATAGGTGCACCATCAAAAAGTGGAAAACTGCCTTTAGAAATATATAGCTTTTACGCTTAAAATTTGATTTATTCTTATCATAAGCCTATAAAATATATTTGATGAATTTAAAAACATTTTATTGAATATATAATATATAAATTTTATTAATATGTTTCATTAATAGTTATTAATTCAATTTTTTAATATAAAATGTCATTATGGAAAAAAAAAAGTTTTTTATAAAAACACAACCTTTATGTTCAATTAGTTCTCATTTTTTATTTATAATTAATTGGAAACCCATAAATTAATTTTATAAACATTTTCAATATATATTTTAAAATTTTAATTAATATCATTCATTCCCTATAATACAGTTGATATTTGATAACTATCATAGTTAAATAATAATATTTAATCATTTATTTAAGCTCGGTGTTCTGTGTAATGTAAGCTATAAAAGAAATTGAATTTATTTAAGAAGATACATACCATAAAATCTTGGGATGTTACATGCAATGCTTATCAAAAAATATTTTTGGTAGATGTGTGGCTAATGGATTCTTAATAACTTTACCATCCTTCTATTCTCTATCTAAATCATTTTTGTCTGATATCAATATCAACCAATTGACTCGGTCTGATGAACTAAGATTCTCTTTTACTGGTAGTATAAGAATGCTTCATATAACTAATGAAAATTAGATATATCCATCTGATGTGATATATTATATGAGTCAAATTGACTCCATTTGATCATCTTGCATAATCAAAAACTTTAAGTGTTTACAAATCTTATCTTGGTGACTCTTCATAGAATCATTCATCTGATGACATTGTACATGTTTTTTTATGTACTTCTATCAGATGAAGCCTTCTGTAACATCTCAAGTAATTATAGAATAATAATTTTTCATATCTATTAATATTTCTGAATTAGATATTTTTTTTACTTAAAAGGTAACTCTATGTCTGATAGCATACACGATACGCAACAATGGATTTCTCTGAAATCTTACATTGCACACAATATTAAGATATAAAAAAAATAACACATTATTAATATTATTATTTTAAATAGTTGTTATTGCCTCATAGTTTTATTGGAAATAATTAACATAACTAACTATATTATGTTTATATGTGTTTATTAAATGTTTTTACTTTCTCATAATCAATTTTAGAGGTTTAAAATGAGAATAAATCCAATTTTAAGCATAAAATACTCAAATATTTTTAAAAGGTAGTTTTATGGCCTTTCAATGGAGAACAAATTTTAAAGCTATATTTTGACACTTTTATATGTTATATTTGATAAAATAAACTTCTTATTTGGAATTGGAACACAGAAAATTACTTTGGTTGAAATTCTTCTATTTTTATGATAAAATTCATATTTTAATGAATAGTGAAAAATACTGCATTTTAGTTGAAAGCTATTTTTCAAGTAATTTATTTATATAGTTATGTTATCCTTTAAATTGGTTTCAAAGATTAATTGAATTAATTTTATCATTTAATACAATTTTGGTTATTGGAAGTGATTTCACATTTAAATTGGATAAAAAAACATGTCAATATTTTGATGGTTTTACTTATAAAACTCATTTTCTTATTCTGTCAATGGGATTAATTTTTAATTAAATTATATCAATTGTGTGTTTTGAATTTGGAAAAATGGATTCCATATTTTGAATCATAAGGTACAAATTATGTAAATAGGTTCCTTTTTTTGGCATTATGAATAGTAACATTATTAATTATTTGTATTTGTCACAGTTAAAGGGAAAATCATGTAAATAAGGGTAAAAATAATTTTATAATAATACAAAACAACCATACCACTTATTATAATTTTATTTTATGATACATTTCTGACCAAGACAACCCTAGGGTTCAAATTTTGGCCTTTTTAAGCCAATTGTGTGTGATTATGACATTTATAACTTTTAATTTAATGTAAAGGCAAAATTATCATAAACATGACTCTTATTACTAAAACAATTTTAATATTGGGTTATATAAGTGATCTATTCAACTATAAATAGTTATTAAAAATATAAAAATATTACATATATCATGGTATTCAATTTATAATTCTTATAAATTAAGTAATTAAATTTAATTATGATATAATGATGATGTAGTAATTGCTTTATTAATAAAATAATAAAATAAATAATATTATAAATATTAAAATAAATATTATTTTAAATAAATTATGTAATCCATGAAATTTTTAGGTCATTATGACTTTTTATAATTCTATTCAATGGTTTTTTTTTCAATTTATTTCTCTCTTTGGATTTTATCTAAATAAAATGAAATAAATAGTGTAAAAATTGACATAATTAAAATTTTATAAAAATAAGAAATTATTGAATTATTTAAAACTCATAAAAAACGTTTAAAAAAATAAAGTTACTATGTTAAAGTCTAAAGGTTCATCAAGTGTCAAATTATGATAAATTTATCCCATATAAGAAAAATATATAGCCTCATAATACTTAAAATGTTGTAACCACATTTAAAATTAAAAGACAATAATTAAGGGTAAAATGGAAAGATAAGGTTTAAAATAAAATAGATACATGTATAAAAATTATTGGATGATAGGATTTCAAACTATCCTCATATTATCTTTTAAATATCTCAAGTTGGATTCATTTCTATTAAAAATTAATTTATATTAATTTAATATTTTTAGAGTTTCTAAGGGCACCCCTCCCCTCTCCTATAAAAAATTACCCACTCTTCTCTAATATTAAAAATTCACCATTTGGTTCAAGAAATATCTACCAAAACCTCTTTATAATATCCATCCCAGCATTATTGAAGCATTATTTTAGTAAGAACACCCTTCTTAGAGGTGTTAAGGTTTTCTTTATAGGTGATCAACTGAAGAATAGGTATTATTTTCTTTAAATATTTCTATTTTATTTCTTCTTCCACCTCCTTCAAGCCTAATACAACCATGATGTGATAATAATTCTAGTATACTCAATATAATTATATTTTATTATGTTAATATAATCACTTAAATCCATATCCACTTCCATTAAATGGTAAATGAATTTATCATTTGTGCGTACGTATAAACTATCACCCCCCACAATTTGATTTAATTCATTTTTCATAACTGTCTCTTAAGACTAGTTATAATAATGTAATTAATGTTAATAGGTGATATTAATGATATATTAATCATTATATAATAATATTATATCAATTAAATTCTTACTTTCCCTCTGTATAAAAATGATAATGTCATTTGTGCGTACGTGTGAACTATCACCTCCATGAAGAGATGTGACTCATTTTTTATTTATATCACTTTTATGATATATAAGAATATTTAAATGATTAATATTATATTAATTATGTTATTATAATTTTGGAAATATAAAATAATACTTATGTTATTTCCATAATTATCAATGAAAAATGGAAAACGTTACTCATGCATACGTACGGCTTACCGCCTCCATGATTATAACATTATTAATGTTATATAACCACACTTAATGGTTTGATTTAAAGGTATAATTTATGTATAAATATGATAATAATTTCTTGAATATTATTTTTGAGATGATTTAATTATGACCACAAGGACTAGTGACATCAAAACCATGTACATTTTGGACTTAAGTACTGAATGTCGAAAAAATATCATATATGAACTTAAATAATTATGTAATTTTTATAACATGATAATAAGTGATATAAAATAAATAATAAACTTGAAAAAATTTCTCAAGAAAGTATAAATTAATCTAACATTATTATTCAGGAATATAAATATTGTACGTGATGAGTCAGAATCATGGTAAGGGACTTTGTCTCAATCTCCTTTCATTGAGCCATATTTTGGTAATATACACCAACTTATTTTATACGGTGTATATTCAAACCCTTTTACATTTAATTTCATTAAATGGTTTTCAAAAGAATTATTTTTTATAGGAATCATTTTAAAAAACAAAAAAAGGAATTTTTTTAACATATGTGGCAAAAAAGACCTTTCCTCTATCATGACCATTATTTGGTATTTGGCTTCCTCTACAACTCGTAATATTTTTCAAAGAAAATTAAATAGCATATTCCCTTTTTAAGTATTTTGGTATTGAAAATTTTTTTGATAACGGATTGATTATAGAAATATCTTTAAATGATATCCTATGATTTCAATGTGGAAATGTTATTTTCCCTTTATACTTGTTAATGTGTTTTGATTGTGTTTTGGTTCTTGGTCATTTTTTATGTATATGGGTGTTCCCATGATAAACTGAGGGTAGGTGATCCGATGATATCTCTCTAATGCATTGGGTAATGATATGTAGTTAAACGATAAGGTTTCCCCTAAGATATTTAGTAAATATACTATAAAGGGTATTCCAAACATAACCATAAAGGTTACTCCCTATATAGTTGTGAAAGATACAATGTAAGTATGGTATAGATTCCTCAAGTTACCTTTATGATTTATGATTTATATGAAGTTTGTTTACGAAACTTATGAAAAAATGACCTATACCCATGGTTTTAAACCATGGGTATAACACCAAAAACATTGGTATAGCCTATACCCACGGTTTTGGGAATCATGGCCACCTAAGGCGTCAGAATAGGTCCCCATCCTATACCCAAGGTTTTAAAAATCAGGGGTATAGATTTTTTTCCACGTAGTAAAATACTCATACCCATTTCCACATGTCAAAGGTTTTTTACCCATGGTTTTAAAACCATGGGTATTAATTGTACAAAAATGGAACCTACAGGTGTTGAACCCACGACCTCCAAGACCTACCCTTTTCAATTGACGTGTCTCACCACTAAGCTACGACACTTATGATTGTATATATCAATATTTTTCTAAATATATTAATCTGTATATGTATTATAAAAAATGATGGTTGTGGGTTTTCATCCCCAGTATTTCTCTCGAACTTTACCGCATCTAACCATCCCATCTATACCACTTGCAGTTAAATAAATCTACATTTAGTTTAATATATTATTATAGCTCGTTGTATCAGAAAAAAAATTTTGTGGGATTCGATCCCTAGACCGTCAGAAGTAACAAAGAGCACCTCACCAACCATCCTACGTAGTTTATTTGTCTAAATATTTTTAACCATTTAAATATATAAATTCAAACCATGGGTATAGGAGGGAAAACCATGGGTATAGGTTTTCTAGTTAATATTTTTTGTTTCCTATAGATTTTATTTTTCCTACCAAATCTATACCCATAGTTTTACAAAACAGTGGGTATAGGTCTTCGAAAAAAAACCTATACCCACAGTTTTCATAAAACCATTGGTATAGGCCTTGAAATAAACACTTATACCCACAGTTTTGACCCAAACCATTGGTATAGGTTTCTTCCCCCACGGTTTTGCAAAACTATGGGTATAGGTCATCAAAAAAATAAATACCCATGGTGTCACCCAAAACTATAGGTATAGTTGACCTATACCCACAGTTTATGAAAATTATGGGTATAGGTCCTTATACTATACCTATACCCATGGTTTTTCAAAACCATGGGAATAGGTCTATTTTCCAGTAGTGCGATTCTTACGCTTTTATGGGTTTATAAATATTCATGTACTAAAGTTTTCTTTCCTTTTTTATATCTCTTACTGAGATTTTTTTATTCAACCCAATTTTTTAAAATGTTTTCATAGGGTATAAGGATGGGTAAGATAAAGGAAGCAGTCAACAATATTTTTATCAATAAAAATAAATCATATTTACTTTTATAAGTTTTATTCTATGGATGAAATGGATAGTGTAGTAGTTGTATCCAATTTGTATAAATTTTAGTTTTTATATAATAGCTATGTCCTAATTCTCTAAAACTCTAAACATGAAGAGATACTCAATGTGAATTCTTGACTTAAATCAATATTATGTAATGTTTAAGGCTAGGGACTTATAGTTGGTATCAGAGGTCAGTTTAGATAACTTTAATGGTTAGGATATTATTAATAGAATATTCGTAAATGATTTTTACATTATGGAAAAATTGAAATGATATATCATTTGAAGATTACAATGTTGCTTCTTCTAAGATATGTCAATTAATAATGGTTTTCTGTAGAGGAAACAGGGAAGCAGTGCTGGGATGGCATCCAGAGGAAAATAACCTTCCAAATCAGCAACCTGAGATTGTTGGAATCGAAACTGAATGGTTTGTTGCAGTGATGGAATAGTTGAATCGGGATATAAATGGTGGTGGTATCCATACACGACATCATTCATATCAACCACAAAGGAACATGTCCCTAGTGGATCATTTCATGATTTATCATCCTCCATTATTTAGAGTATCATCTAACCTTGTACTAGTTTAAGAGTGGATTAAAGACCTAGAAAATATTTTTCATGTCATGGGGTGTTCAGAAAATCAAAATTTTGGTCTTTATATTTACCATATTTAAGGTGAAGTTTCTTAGTGGTGGTCGATGGTTAAGATTATCAGAGATAGTGAGGATCTTGATACTCTGTATTGGGATGTATTCAAAGGTATGTTTCTTGATAAATATTTTCATAAGGTATTTCATCTTAGGATGGAAAAATAATTCTTAGAATTGAGGCAAGAGGATGACTCAGTGGCGGATTATGAAGAAAAATTCACCCTACTAGAAAGGTATGATCCAAATTTCATTTGGGATCTTGATAGTAAAATAAATCATTTTTACTCAGGATTACATCCAAATTATCTAAAGGAATTGGCTTCTTATGAGTCCAAAAGTTATGAAAAACTTTTTGATTTGAAAAGAATGTTGAAATAGAGTTTGTCGATGATCATGTGTTCTTTAAAAACAAGTATAATAAGAGGTAGATATGGGAGGTCAAAGGGAAAATTATTCAAAAAAGTCTAATGGTAAGAAAATTAAGTTCATAATTTATGAAAATTGTGGTAAAAATCACACGGGGGAATTCCTTTTGAATTAAGGTAAGTTCTTCTGATGTGGTAAAATGGGGTATAAGGCTTATAACTGCACTAAAAATGTAATGGTAAGAAAAAATCTGATCTATAGTCAGTGAGATGTTTTAAATGTAATGAGATGGGTCATTATGAATACAAGTTTTCGATGAAGAATTTGAATAATGGGAAGCAGTCGAACTATAAGCATAAAGGTGTGGTGAAATATATTGCAACTACTTCAACAGATGTTTCTCTATCAAATGAAGTGGCATCAGGTAAATTGTTTATTCAAATTATGCCAATGTATTGTTTTATTCCGGGTCTACACATTCTTTCATTTTTGAGAAATTTTCTAGTAAATTGGAAATTCCGCCTCAATAAACGAATCCATAACTTATGGTAAAAACACCTTGGGAAAATTTTGAGGCAAAAATAAATTATAGGAATATTATTTTCCTTATCTATGGAAATAATCTACCTACAAACCTTATAGTTTTTCCTCTAGTAGAGTTTTATGTTATTTTAGTTATGGATTGGCTTTCTATTTACCATGCTAATGTTGAATGTAGAGAAAATATAGTTTATTTTAATAAATTCATTTAATTTGGGTATAAGAATAAACCCTTACCATTGATAACATATCAGGAAGCTGAAAAAATGTTAAAATATGGAAATGAATGTTACCAAGCATATATTGTTGAAAATAAATGAATTTCTCAGATTAATAACAAGTTAGTGGTAAATGAGAATCTTGATGTGTTCCCTAAAGAGTATTCCAGTCCTATACCTAATATGGAAGTTTAATTTACTATTTACTTAATTCCTTATGGTAATCTAATTTCAAAACCCCCTTATCGAATGACTGAGATTTAACTTATAGAGTTAAAGCAAAAATTATAGGAATTATTAGATAAAAGTTTCATTTGACCAAGCACATCACCATGGGGTTCTCTTGTCTTGTTTGTTAAAAAAGAAATATGGTTCAATGAGACTTTTCATTGATTATAGAGCCTTGGATAACATCATTGTTACAAACAATTATCCTTTGTCTCATATCGATGATTTGTTTGATCATCTCCAGGGAGCATAATATTTTTCAAAGTTTTATATTAGTTCGGGGTACCATCAGTTGAAATTAAAGGAAGTATACATTCTAAATACCACATTTCAAACTAGATATGTCCATTATGACTTTTTAGTTATGTCATTTGTGTTAACTAATGCACCTATTATATTCATGTATCCTACGAATAGAATATTCCATGAGTTCTTGGATAAGTTTTTGGTTGTGTTTATTGATGATATTTTGGTATATTATAAAATTAAATAGGAGCATGAAATTAATTTAAGGGTTTCCTTTCAAACCTTAATAGATAATAAATTTTATGATAAATTCAACAAGTTTGAGTTTTGGTTACAATAAATTTCAATCCTTGGTCACATTGTTTCTAAAGATGGCATAACTGTTGATCCTGCTAAAAATAATTATTGAAGAATAGACAAGACCCAAAAATATATTTGAGATTAGTAATTTTCTTGGTTTAGAAAGTTATTACCAGAGGTTTGTTGAAAATGTTTCATGGTTATTTATCCCACTAATTAAGTTAACTCAAAAGGGTGTTAATTTCATCTAGACAAAAGAATGTGATGACTATTTTCCGGAATTGAAAAGAATATTGGTGAATGCTCTAGTTTTGGAACTACCATATAGAAATAGTGAATTTTTTATCTATATTGATTCTTTTTTGAAATGACTCGGTTGTTTCCTAATTCAGAATGATATGCTAATTTCTTATGCTTCACATCAGTTAAAAACTCATGAGTTAAATTACCCTACACAGGATTTGGTATTAGATGATGTTTTTTTTTGCTTTAAAAATTTGGAGACACCATTTGAAGGGAGTAAAATGTGAAAAATATATACTTACCACAAAATTATAAAGTATATATTCACTCATAAATAATTGAACATGAGATAGAGAATATGGTTGTAATTAATAAATTATTATTATTGCATGATTCATTACCACCTAGAAAAACTAAACAAAGTGGCTGATGATTTAAGTCAGAAATAGAATGTTACGTTAACCATGTTACATTTAGAATATGACCCTTTGATTAATTATTTAATGAACTTTACCATGGAAGTAGTTGGTGTAGAAAATTCCTCTATTTTGTTTCTGGTTTTAGTGAAATTGTCTCTATCATACAAAGTTAATAAAGCGCAGATTGAAGATAGTGAATTGTAGAAAAAGGAACAATTAGGTAAAATGGTTAAGTTTACTGAATTTAACATTGATAAATATTGTGTTTTGAGATTTGGGAAGAGATTATGTGTGACATGTGATTCACAGTTGAAGAAATAATTGTTATGTGAAGCTCATAGTTCTCTATTTTCAGTTCATCCTGGCTGTACTAAGATGTAAAAAGATCTTTGGCAGTATTACTGGTGGGATGGAATAAAAAGAGATATTTCTGAATTTACTGTGAGGTGTATGACTTGTCAATAGGTTAAAGTAGAGTGGTAGTTACCGAAAGGGATGCATCATCCTTTTCTAGTACCAAAGTGGTTATAGGAAAATATATCGATGGATTTCGAAGTGGTATTACTAAATACTTCTCAAGGTAACAATACAATTTGGGTTATTGTTGATAGATCAACTAAATATTCTCATTTTATTCTTATCTGAGATATATTGTCTCTAGATAAACTTTCTCAATTGTATTTTAAAGAGATTGTTAGGTTACATGGGACTACCCTATCCATCGTAGCTGGTCATGATCCCAGGTTCACTTCTAACCTTTGGAAAGGCCTTCAGAGGTGATTGGGAACTGAATTAAATTTCATTATAACTTTTCATCCTCAATAATATAGGAATTCATAATGAAAAATTCAGACCTTTAATGATATGCTACATGCTTGTTCAATGGATTACTAGGGAAGTTGGTATCAATATATTTCTTTGGATGAATTTTCTTAAAATAAAATTTTTCATTCCAGCATACAGATGGAACCATTTGATGCATTATATGGAAAGCAGTGTTGAAATTAATATTTTTGGGATGAAGTAGGTGAAAGGAAGTTGATGGGACCATAATTGATAGAAGAGATGGCAGAAAAAGTTCAAAGGATTCAAAAACACATAAGGGAAACTCAGAGTAAGCAGAAAAGTTATGTGGATAACCAGAGTAAGGAACTTTCTTTTGAGGTAGGTGATCATGTCTTTCTCAAAGTTTCACCATGGAAAAGTGTAATTAATTTTTATAAGAATGGGAAACTGAGTTTGCGGTTCACTAGACCATATGAAATTCTAGAGAAAGTTGGATCAGTTACCTATAGAGTGTATTTACCTCTGATTTTATCATAGTTACACAATGTTTTTCATGTTTCAATGTTGAAAAAGTATTTATCAGATCCATCTCATGTTTTGAGTCCAGGATTATATCAGTTGGAAGAGAATATTTCTTATGAGGAACGGTCAATCCATATTTTTGACCATAGAGAGAAAGTGTTGTGAAATATAGTGATTAATCAGGTTAAGGTTTTATGAAAAAACCACATAGTTGAAGATGAAAATGGGAATCTAAAAATCTTATGAGGGAGAAATACCCCTCACTTATTTTATAAGTGAATAAGATTGTGAAGACGTAATTTCCAATATGGGGAAGGATGAAACATCCCAGGTAATTATAGAATAATACATTTTCATATCTATTAATATTTATAAATTATATATTAATTTTACTTAAAAGGGGATGTTATGTCCTATATCATACCGGATATCAAATAATGGGTTTCTCTAAAATCATATATTTCACACAAGTTTAAGATATACCAAAAATAATACATTATTAATATTATTATTTTAAATGGTATTTATCGCATAGTCGTTATATTGGTGGGAATGAATAGAACTAACTATATTAGGTTTTATACATGTTTATTAAATGTTTTTACTTTCTTCAAATAAATTTTAGAGTCTTAAAATGATAATAAATCCAATTATAAGTGTAAAATACTCTAATATTTTTAAAAGGTAGTTTTACCACCTCTTAATGGAGAACCCATTTTAAATCTATTTTTTGACACATTTATAAGTTATATTTTACAAAATAAACTTCTTATTTCTAAGTGGAACATAAAAATTTATTTTGGTTAAAATTTTTGTTTTTTTTGATAAAATTCATATTTTATTAAATAGTGAAAAATAATGCATTTTAGTTTAAAACTACATTTTCATCTAATTAATTTATACAGTTAGGAAATCATTTTAATTGGTTTTAAATTTTAATTGAATTAATTTTTTATATTTTAATACAATTTTTGTCATTGTAAGTAATTTCACATTTAAATTGGAAATAAAAACATGTCAATTTTTATGGTTTTACTTAAAAAACTCATTTTCTTATTCCATCAATGAGATTAATTTTTAATTAATTTCTGCCAATTATGTGTTTCTAATTTGGAAAAAGGATTCCATATTTAAAATTAGAATGTACAAATTATATAAATATATCACTTTTATTTTTGTACATTAC
This sequence comes from Viscum album, assembly GCA_963277665.1. Taxonomy (NCBI): domain Eukaryota; kingdom Viridiplantae; phylum Streptophyta; class Magnoliopsida; order Santalales; family Viscaceae; genus Viscum; species Viscum album. Next base: position 482,944,619 of record OY728162.1, read on the forward strand.
GAATTGTAACATTAGTTTTTATTTTTATTTACCGTGGTTAAAGGGTAAATCAAGTAAATAAAGGTAAAAATAATATTATAATAATATAAAACTACCATAACACTTGTCATAATATTATTTTATAAGATATTCCCAACCAAGAAAACCCTTGGGATTAAAATTTGGTCTTTGTAAGCCAATAGGGTGTGATTATGACATTTATAACTTTTAATTTAAAGTAAAGGAAAAATTATCATAAACATGACTCTTATTACTAAAACAATTCTTATATGGTGTTATAGAAGTGATATCTTCAAATATAAATATTAATTCGAAATATAAAAATATTACCTAAATCATGGTATTATATTTTTAATTTTTATACATTAAATAATTAAATTTAATTATAACTCAATGATGAGGAACTGATTTCTTTATTAATAAAAGAATCAAATAAATGATATTATAAATATTAAAATAAAAATTATTTTAAATAATTTATGAAATCCGAAATAATTATAGGTTTATATTATATGTTATAATTCTAATCAATGGTTTTTTCTGAATTTATCTCTATTTTTTTATTTTATTTAAATTAAATGAAATGAATAGTGTAAAAATTGACATAATTGATATTTTATAAAAATAATAAAATATTAAATTATCTAAAAATCATAAAAAACATATAAAAAAAAGTTACTATAATAAGGTCTCAAAGTTCATTAAGTTTCCATTAATGATAAATTTACCCCATATAAGTAAAATTTATATCCTCATAATATTTAAAATGTTGTTACCACTGTTAAAATTAAAAGAGAATAATTAAGGGTAAACAAAAAATATATGGTTTAAAATAATATAAATACATGTATAAAAATTATTGGATGAGAATATTTAGAAATATATTCATATTATATTTTACATATCTCATGTTGGATTCATTTGGATTAAACAATTAATTTATATTAATTTAATATTTTATGAGTTTCCAAGGGTTCCCCTACCCTCTCCTATAAAAAAGTACCCACTCTTCTCTAATAATAACACTTCAAGAACGATTTTGTTCTACCAATATCTACCCAAACCTCTTCCTAAAATCCCTCCCAACGTTATTGGGGACTTATTTTGTGCATAAAAATCTTCTTAGAGGTGTTAAGGTGCTCTTCAAAGGTGATCAACCGAATAAGAGGTATCATTTTCTTTAAGTATTTCTATTTTATTTATTCTTCCACTTACATCAAGTCTCTACCAAACATGTTGAGATTATTAATCTAGTATACTCAATATACTAAGATTTTATTACATTAATATAATCACACAAATCCATCTCCACTTCCATCAAATGTAAAATGAATTAATCGTTTGTGTGTACATGTGAACTATCACATCCACGAACCGATTTAATTAGTTTTTCATAACCGTACCTCACGAATGGTTATAATATTGTAATTAATGTTAATATGTGATATTCATGATAGATTAATCATTTTATGATAATAATATATCAATTAAATTTTTAATTTCCATGTGCATAAATATGATAATGTCATTCATGCGAACCTATAATCTATCACCTCCACAAAGCGATATAACCCTTTTTATTCATTTTATAACTTGTATGATACATATAAGTATATTTAAATGATTAATATGATATTAATGATGTTATAATCATTATAAAAATATAAAATAATACTTAAATTATTTCTATAATAATCCATGAAAAATGAAAAACATTACTCATGCGTACGTACGGCTTAACATCTCCATGATTATAACATTGTTCATTTTTTATAACCACAATTCACAGTTTGATTTAAAGGTATAATTTATGTATAAAGATGAAAATAATGTCATGAATATTATTCTGTATATTATATACTTATGACCACATAGACTATTGACATCAAAACCATGTTCATTTTGGACTCAAGTATCGAATATCGATAAAACATCTGATAGGAACTTAAATCATTATGTAATTTTTAGAACATGGTAATAAGTGATATAAAAGAAATAATAAACTTGAAAATTTTTCCCAATAAAGTATAAATTAATATACTTTTATTATTCAAGAATATAAATATTTTAAGTGATGAGTCGGACTCATGGTAAGGGACTTCGTCTCAATCTCATTTCATTGAGGTATATTTTGATAATATACACCACCTTATTTTATATAGTATATATTCAACCCCTTTGACTTTTAATTTCATTAAACGGTTTTCAAAAATAATTTTTTATAAAAATAATTTTACTAAATGAAAAAATTAATTTTTTTATTAACATATGTGGTGAAAATGACCTTTCTGCAGTTGTGACCATTATTTGGTATTTGGATTCCTCTACAAGCCATAGTGTTTTTAAAAGAAAATTAAATACCATATTTCCTTTTTAGGTATTTTGTTATTGAAAATGGTTTTGAGAATGAATTTATTATATCAATATCTTGAAATGATATCTTATGATTTCAATGTGGATAGATTATTTTACCATTATGATTTTTAATATGTTATGATTATATTATGGTTCTTGGGCATTGTTTATTTATACGGAAGGTTACATGATAAAATGGGGTTGGGTGATCCCGTGATAGCTCTCTAATGCATTGGGTAATGAGATGGTATTAAATGATATGGTTTCTCCGAAGAGACTTAAGGAATATACTATGATGGGTATTCTAAACGTAACCATGATGGTTACTCTCTATGTATCAATGAAAGCTATAATGTAAGTATGATATGGTTGCCTCAAGTTAACTTTATGATTTATGATTGATATGAAGTTTTTTTAGGATTCTTATGATTTCATGGGTTTGTAAATATTCATGAACTAACATTTTCTTTCATTATTTTATATTTCTTACTTAGATTATTGTGCTCATACCAAGTTTTTAAAATGTTTTCAGAGGGTATAAGGATATGGGTAAGAGAAAGGAAGAAGTCGAGAAAATTTTTTTCAAGAAAAATAAATCATGTTTAATTTTAAAAGTTTTATACTTTGTAATAAATATATATTGTTTTAGTTCTATCCACTTTGTATAAATTTGAGTTGTTATGTAATAGCTACGTCCTAATTTTCTAAAACTATAAACCTGAAAAGATCATCAATATGAATTCTTGATTTAACTCAAGATTATGTAATGTTTAAGGTTGGGTCCTTAGACCTTTTTTGTCTATTGATCTTACTTATATATATTTGTATTTCCTCTATCTAATATATTTTAAAATATATCTTACATACCTTCTTAGTGTTAAGGTTCATTAATTATATGGAATTGTACTTATTCCTTTAAATCACAGAGACCTCAGCAATGTCTATCTGGTGCACTTAAGTTAATGATAGCGTGACAATATGTTTTCAAATTCTTAAGACCTCTATCAAAAAATAGTTTCCCCCATTTTATGGTTGAAAAATTCCTACTTCCTCTTTTATTACAACTTCAACTTTATATACCACAACTCAAACATCAATCTTCTCCTAAATTTTTAATGCTTTACCCCTTTGGACTTCTTTCAAACTTAGGATTGGAAACAATCTCCCAAGTCTTTATGATAACTTGGGATTTGTCTTTCCATTATCATTATGCATAGTTCATATATTATCTCCACCCATTGGAATTCAGTTACCATTACACATTGGGAATACAACCCCTACAAAGTCTTCTATATTTTTTATGTACTCTTATATATTTTGTCTACATAACTTTACACAATGAGTGTGTACGTCTGATCACATCAATTTGGTGATCTAAATCCATTGATCCACATTCAGTGGCCTTCATTCATTACCTTCAGTATGGTAACCTTGATATCTACCTTTGAAATTCATCTTTGATAATGAAAATATTCATGATGTTAAGAAATTTATAAAATGGATAATCATCATCTGGATTAAGGATAGTTTACTAACAAAGTTGAGGAATCTTCCTTCACCTAATCCATCAAATAATTAAGAAAAACACTCTTAAAAAATTAGGCAACTCTTTCTCACTAGTTTTACAAAAACCATCATAAAATATATATCGACAGAAAATAAAAAACTTGTTACAAAAAAATTTCGAAGTATATTCAATCTCCCCTTTTGTATTTTTTTACAAAATTTGTGACAAATTATATAATTTTTAAAAAAAAATATGTTTCTCAACATTTCTCAACTTTTACCAAACCACAACCTTTCTCATAAATAAAATCCAAACCCCACAATGTTGGATAATGAATTTTTTTTAAATAATTCTATCCCTTAGTGATAAGTAATTTTTTGGCCAGGATAATATATTATTCCTCCTCAAGATTATCTTCTACCTCATTTTATGATAACTAAAAATTTAGATTAATAAAATAAAGAGTCATAATAATTCTTATAAAGTTGTAATTACTCTCTAATTTTGTAATCATAATCCAAATAGTGGTGTGGGTTACTTCCTTAATAACATTAGGAAGTCATTAGTGGAGGATGAACATGTAGTATTATCCTCAATTCCACAGATCTTTCCCTTTTCATTGCTTTGGGGAAAAGGTAAACAATTCGATTTTTTTTTGAAAAGTAATCAAGTATAACATCTCACCAGTAACTTTATATTTCATGAAGTGATACTATATATAAATATTAATTGATCTAAAATTTTGTGTAGGGTTTCTGGAAAGATCAAATGAACTTTTATTATGAGAAAACTTCTTTAATGGTTTACAAATATTCGCTAATAAGTCTTACAACTGAACTTTTATCCATATCATCTATCTAAAATCATGGGTGGTGGAAACATATTTTACTTTTACTATGATTAAAGTAATAGAACATCTCTTCTTTCTATTCCATCTCACAAAACATTCTCCCAAGAAAAATTTTCCTCCTAGTGTTGGATTTCAATCTCTAAAATATCCAGCCCAATCATCATCATTGTATCCAATAAAGTTCATGTCTCAAATTATTTTATACAATAGGCCATAAGATGATGTTCCTTTAATATACCTGAGTATTATTTAATCTGTTATCATATGTGATTCCTTTGGATAACTTTTATTTATTAAACACAATATCTCATCACTAAGATTTAAGATAGATAAATCTTTAAGTCAACTTCCTAAAGTTTTTCTAATTCACACATTTCCTAGCTTCATATTTACTCATCTTTACACTTACAAAGATAGGTGTAGAAACGTATTTAGATTATATCATTCCAGACTTTTATAAGAATTACTTAGCATACTTTCATTGGGATATAATTATATATCTTTCCGTATTTTGGAATTTTAATCCATAAATTAATTTTAATTATCCCATAATTGAAATTTCAATGTTTTTATTTATTTTTTAGAGAATTCTTAAAAAAAATTATTCATGTCACCTGAAAAAATTTTATCATCAATGTAAACAATGATGATAAGGTTATTTGTGCTCATTTTCTTAACGTATAGGTTTCTATCAAATTTTCGTTTAGAAAATTTAAATTTCTTTAGGAAACTTTAAACTTTAGATTACCATGCATGAGGAGTATATTTCAACCCATATAAAACATTATTTAGCTTATACACCATGGTTCCATATTTATCAAATAAGTACCCACTAGGATACTCTATATAAACTTATTCTTCAGTTTCTCCATTTAATAAATTCGACTTCACATCCATATGATAAACTTTTTAACAAAAATGTGCATTAACTTCCAAGAATATTCTTATAGTTTCCAGTCTTGAAAGAGGGGAAAATTTATTTAAAATCAACACATTCCACCTATGAGTAACCTTTTAAAATAATCCTTTATTTATTTCTTAAAATTAATCCATGTTCATTCAACTTGTTTATGAAAACACACTTTGTTCCTTTAGCATTATTTCCAGATGGTCATAGAACGAGTTACCAAGTGTTATTTTTTTCAATATGATATAACTCTTTATTCATAGATTATACACATTATTTAGCTTCAACAACCTCTAAAACTAATACCAATTCTACATATGACATATGTGATGTCCAATTATATATTATCATGTTCCTTAAGGTATAATATATATCTTTCTTATTTCCAATTATGTTTTTATATTCAACTTGTTTCTATAGAGTATTAAATTTTTGAGATTTTTTTCTATCTCACTTTCCTCATCACTAGAATGATCTAAGTCACTTTGTTCATGTTTTGGATCACATTCATCTTTAGTTTTATTATTATTCTTGGATTCCTTCAATATATATTTTGTAAAATCTTTGAAAACTTTTTTAAGGAATTAGGATTTTCAACAACTTTCACATCATAGGAATCAACAAAATTTTTCAAATGTTTACTCCAACACTTGTAACTTCTTCCATTAGTTAAATATCCTATGAAAATTCCTTCCTCTAATTTTTTATCAAACCTTCCAATATATGAATTTTTTATTTTAATAAATAAAGGACTCCCAAAAACCTTAAATTATTTCACTGAAGGTTTTTCCATATACCACATCTCATAGGGACTCATTTTAGATTCTGGCAGCAACAGAAATTATTTTTACATGAACACTATTTCTAGAATCTTCTCTTTATAAAAAATTAGAAATTTTATATTCATCCAACATATTTCTTCCTATTTCCACTAAACTTCTATTTTTCCTTTCTTCCACTCCATTTTTTTGAGGAGTTTATATATAATTTTATTGGTGATTGATTATATGTTTCATCATATATTTTTTGAAATCATTGATTGTGTACTCCTTTTCATTTTTAGTTTTTAAATTCAGTATAAAAACACTCATCTCTATTTTATATTCCCTTATAAAATATCTAAATATTTATATATCCTATAATTTATATTTTATGAATATTACGTTGGTCATCCAAGTGAATTAATCAATGAAATTAATGGATTACAAATAAACTTTAGTTGATTTATGTGTCATTGGACCCCAAATATTAGAGCGATTGACCTCAAGAGGTCTGGTGGATTGGATTTGAATTTTATTATGTCTTCCACTATACATATTTCCTTTTTGACATTGTATAAAAATAGTATCATATTTAATTTTCAGTGGTGGTAAGTTTTTTATAGAATTTACTTCAGAGACTATGCGTATAATTTTCTGGATAAGTTATTAGATTCTTTGATTCCACAATTAATTTTCATATTTATAACATAAGTAACATGAGTTACAAATATTTCCAATCTGAAAAATATTATCACTAGTTATTTATCCCTAAGTAAATAATTTTCCATATTTAAAACTTATGATGATATAAGAACCTTTCCTAAAAATAACTTCATAACCCTCATAACAAAGTTGGATAACACTTGGTATTTTGTGTTTAATCCCATCAAGACATAAAACTTTATTAGACTTTATTCTACGAGCTACAATATCAACTGTTCCAATTACTCTAATTTCTAAAGAACTATCATTTTCAATATTAACTACTCCACCTTCAATTTCTTCAAAAAAATTCAATGATTTCATATCAAATGTCATGTGTATGGAACAACCATAATCAAGAATCTAAATTTTATTCCTTTTGTTGTATTTTAGAGTTGTCTCTACAAAAAAACACTTTCCTCAAATTTCTTTTTTCCAGCTTCTTTCTCTTTCCTTTCATAGGAAACTTATTTTAGAAGAGTTTTCATACATTTATCAGAAAATTGACCCAGTTAGTCCCATCTTCCCCAAAATTCTTCATGAAAATTAAATCAATTTTTCATTGCAATATTTCTAACATCTAAATATTTTTCCTTTCTTTCTTCATGTATCTTAGGAAAGTTTCTCTATTTTCTTCCATTATTGCTCCTCATTTGATCATGTCTATGTATAGTAAGATACTTGTTGTGCAAAAAATTAAATTCCTTATTCCCATATATACCACAAAAACAAAAATATATATTGAATCTTAGTCTTCTATAAAACTAGTATCTTTACCTATATAATGTTTTTTGAGGTTCGTAACATCTTTCTATGCATTTTTTTCCCAGATTGAGGCATCTTTATTATGGAGTTTTTTTTCAAATTTTGTTGATATGATGTTTTTTACACATCCTTTCTCAATCTATTCTTTCCCAAAGTTATTTATAACACCATTTTGGTCAGAAATATCGTATTAACTTTTATGTATAGTAGGTAAATATGTCACATGTTGGAAATTTTTTCTCAATAGCTCAATATATTTCATCATTTACCTCTAAATACTTGTTTAAGATTTCACTCATTTTATTTCAGGTTCTTTCAACCTTGGAAAATTAAGATTTATTTTTACAAACCTCTTCATTATTAGTAGTAAGTTTTGTACAAAGATATTCCACCATCATTCCTTACTATAAAACATTCTGTTTTAGGTTTTTAATTTCCACAATGTATTTATCTTCTTTTTTAAGAATATTTTCATTTCTTATATTCTTTTTCACACCTTTATTCTACATAGTTATGATTTATTTATTGAGTTTTGTGTTTTTACCAATACATGCCACAAGTTCAGATATTTTTTTATATACTCTATAGGTTTCTTCACTTTTTATTCATCACTATTTGAAGAATAATTTTTCTAAAAATTTGGCATTGAAAGTTTTTAATTTATATGGATTTTCATATTCTATAGAATTATTGTCATTAGAGTTATATTTGACTTTTTTACTCAGCATACTTCTTATTTTTCTAGTGATATTTTTCTTATGTATGTTTTATTTCTTATCTTACTTAGAAGTTTTTCTCAATTTCTTCAACCAAGTATTTTCTTTAGAATCTTCTTCATATTCACCAAGTTTCTTCTTAGAAAAATTCATATAAAAGTACCCAATTTCTCTAAACTCAAAACATTTAAGTGGGATTTTGCCTCCATATTTTCCTCAACATATTCGATAATTCTTGGAGATGAGATACATTATTTTTTGCTTTCATTTTATTATCTTTCTTATATTCTTAATCAATAAGGTTTCCAATCTCAGCATCTTGTGTTTTTAGTTTTCTCATGTCTTAAAAAGTCATTCTATCCTTTATATTTTTTTGAATGTTATAGATTTTATCATATATTATAAAATAATAATATTTACTTATTCATAAAGATATAAATAATAGTAATATAACTAATAAATTTTAGATCTAAAACTAAATGGAAAGTTTCTCATGATTTTATTAACAATGGTGGAATCTTACAAGACATCTCTAAATCCTCAAATGTTATAAATAATTTAATGAACTCTAATGAAGCACTCATTAATAATTTCCTCATCTTCCATTCTGATATCTTTAGAATAATATTTCTAGATTTATCATCTACCTAAATATTTATTTTATCAGTGAATTTCATATGAGAATCTTTCTCAATGGGTAGAAATATAAGTATAGATGTATCAATTGCATCAAGGAAAAAATATTGAATATATGGAATCGTACTATTTTTTGCATCCATGGTAACTTTTTACATTGAAAGTAGGAATACCACTATTGTTAACTAAGTTTATATTTTCAATGATTAAGGATAATACATGGGAACCTTGTCTTTTATACCAATTTATTTTCTTCAGGGTCATTAGAACCACTAAGAATGCAGGGTTGGATTAGTGTTGATCTTTTTAAAAATTTAAATTATCCTTTAATTAACCCCTAAAACTTGTTATATTTATTACCCTTATACACTTTATGCAAAAACCTCATAGTCATGAAATGATAATATAGTAAATTAAGGAGCATAAGATTTAAAAGGGTTGCCCCCAGTGTGTGTGACTACATCATTTACATGGAAATTCGATATAATAGAAAAGTGAATAAAATGATCCAAATCCCATTAGAGTATTTCTATATCTAGATAGGTACGATTATATTGAATCCCATCAGTTAAAAAAGTTTTTCTTATATTCCCAATCTAAAACAAGATGAAAAAAATTTCATCACATCTCACTTAAGGTTTATCTATAATTTCTCTATTTGGTATGTCTATTCAGTATCTCCTTATTATGTGCCTTCTAACTCTATATATAATTATCTATCTGGTATACATCACAAAATTTCACCTATTCTCTAAACTCCATTTGATGAAAAAAACACATGCACCTCCCAATCTTTTAATAATCTCTGTATGAGGAAAATACTATCTAGTATCTCTAACCAACTCTACTTTCTAATGTCTATAAACTAAATATATTTTTGGGGGAACATAACTAAAACCTATATCTAATGAATCTAATGATTAACCTTTATTCTTCTCCCAATTTGGTTGGAAACTCATAATACTCAAAAAAAACATCAGTGTATTGACTTTTTTTAAAGGTAAACAGTGTTAATACGAATTGTACTTGTACCCATTTTTATAGGTTCATTAGGAAAAAGGTAGGAACTCAAATTATTTTTCCCACTCAATATAAATTCTAATTTAAAACATCCTTCTCATATGAATATTGTTGGAATATTCTCAACACATCTATATTCTTCTTGAAGCTTCATGAAAACTCCAATTATAGTAACCTTCTGCAATATTTCTTAACCTTATCATTACAAGACTTATTCAAACATCATTATCTCATCTTGATAAAAAAATTGTTTGAATAACATCACATAATCAATGTAATGGGGTTTACATAATTATTTAATGATTCTTAAAAAAATTCTAGTAGATGTGTGTTTCATGGATTCTTAAGAACTTCTATTCCAATATCTACTCTATCTAATATCAGTAACGGCCAATTTACTGGGTCTAATGAAATCATCTTCTATTTAACCAGTGCTCTTCAAATTATTCCTCTAAATGATGGAAATTATATATATCCATCTGATGTGATTTTTACAATGAGTTATCTAAACTCAATTCGAGCATCCTACCTCATCTCAAACTTCATGTGTTTATGTAATGTTCCTAACCCGAATTCCACTCAAAAGTTCCCTGATCTTGGTTGGACACATGGCCTCAACCATATCTCCCAATATACTAGAGGCTACTGACTGGAAGTGAGGTCCAAAGTGTGTTAGTGGGGAGATAATTCCCTCATCACTAGATTATAGCACAGCAAAAAGACTATATCAGATAAGTAGAAGAAGAAGTAAAACAGTCAGACAATAGATAATTGAACATGATATAAAAATCAAAGGCATATATATATATATAATAAATCTAGAGGTAATCTCATACAAATGTGATGATAAATTTCATGTTTCTAAAAAACATCAAAATTATATATACATGGCATATATACAATACATGAACAAAAGTACAAAAGGACCAAAAAATATCCAGCTAGAATCATGAACCTCAACTCAGTCATGTGCTCCCCTTCTCTTAAGAAGTAATAAAGAACCTATAGTGGGTCACTCTCCCTTATCTGTACCTGAAATCATATAGTCTTTTTGGATACCCATAGGTAGCCCGAGTAGGGCGTGAGATACAATCCCAGTAGGCAACCACCCAAATATCAAGTGTCATCCATTTAGTGAATATATAATGATAATAGTGTGTATGAAGTAATATAATATTCAAGGAAGTACTAAAATTAAAAAACTTATAAAGGTCTGAATTCCAATAAACATTCATCCTTCATCACCTACTTCGGTCTAGGTATAATATCTCTGAATAAAAATTTGGACCTTTACCATTTTATAATCATCTTCATTTTATCATTAAATCTCATTTAATCATTAAATATCATTTAATAAGTAAATATTAGAACCTGGAATATAGCCCATCATCCTCAGTAATGATATGTAATCAAGAGATGCCTAACCAGGGCATCTGTAAGGTGTAATTGAAGAGATTCTTAACCAAATCCAAGCATGTGCTTTGGATTGGAAAACGCATTATACAAACCATTCCATTAATTATTCAATTTATAACTTGACCTCATTTTTAGCATTCCCAATTTTGAATCCAGGTATCATTGCAGGTGTATCATGAACCAAGAACCACACAAGACTTTCTGAGGCATACCTCATTAGAATCCTGGTATCACTCTAGGTGTGGTATAATATCATTTCCATTCGATTCCATCCTTAGTGTTCCATTAATGGAGCCCAAGTGTCATCCATGGAATGTATGATCAACATCCCTCTAATTATGTCCTTTTAAATCCATAAGGATTCTAGGTATCACTTGGGCCTATAACAGTCATCCCCCATGAGTCTATCCTTGGCAGACCACTTGGGAGTCCAAGTGTCACTCGGGCATAAGAAAGGTTGAATCCATATGAGCCTATATATGGAGTTCATATAAGAACCCATGTGTCTCCCAATAAAGATAAAAAACATTAATTAAATCAATATCATTTAATTATTTCAAGGTCATTACCAAGAATATTTCATTTAAACATCACCTCAGAAGGTGGATCAAGACTTGTTCTAAGATTATAAGGCTTAACATCTTAATTAAATCAAATGGGCCTTTCAATATTGGATGAAAAACATGATTAAACAAAAAATTACATATAAATATCATGATACATGCCATCCGTTCCCAATTCCAATTTTCAATTCAATTCAATAAAAATTGGTCATTCATTATTAAACATCCCATGGAAAGGGGTAAAGGAATACCAAAAAGTTAATTCGAGTTCAATCCACCCATGGTGGTATAATTTATTAATAATGCACCTAAGGTGTGGTTCCAATTCAAGGTTCATGACATTTAATAAATTATCAATGGTCAAATTAATTTCATAGGTATTACCTATTCATTTTGAATAAGGATTAAAATCCATTTCAAGGACGTCACTCTATGAATTGGGTGTATAGAACAATGGAATATATATATATATATATATTCACTTTTCCATTGAAGGGAAATCATGAGACCACCTATCATAGGTTCATGAATATTTCTCATCCAGTATCAACTTCTTATTCGACTCAAATCAAGATAAAAATGAAGAACGGGTGAGAAAACTGAAAATATGGAAAATTAGATGTTTCCTAAATAACTTCATTGACATGAAGTTAAAAAATGAAATTCATTTAAGGAATTGAGATCTTACTGACACAGATCTAACAAGACAAATGATTCTTAAATCGGAGTCTTCATGGAGATTTGGTAGAAAATCCTAGAATAGGATTCAGAGAGAGCTTTACGAAAAGGAGGTGTTTTCCACCAGAGGAATAGAAAAATTAGGTATAAATTAATATATTAAATGATGGAAATTTAATAAATTCAACCAAAATATAGAGCCACAACGTTTGGCTACATGGTTGGCCAAATTATGCGCCTACCATGTGCCCTTTGATGTAGAAAGGGGCACATCGCACAGTTTGTTCGCATAGATTGAATAACCATGAACAAACCATTACTCAGTCCACTATAAAAAATGGCATACATACATACACGGCCATGTACCTCAAGTCATACGGTTTTTCTAACTATGCAGCCTATATGACTCCACTATCTATCTCTACATGGTTATAAGTAATTGTGGGACCTGCCCCGCGTGGTTTCTACTAACCGTACACCAGGTATGTTTAACCCCAAAAGATGGGTTTTAGGCTTAGAACTAGTACCAAACACACCTAAAACCTCTATGAATATAAATTGAATTTATATTAAGACATATTTAAGAATTTTAACTAAAAATTGAATGAATGTAAAAGATTATGTACCTCAAGAAAAAATTGGGCTATTAAAGACTTCCCCCTTAAAGAAATTCAACCTAGAATTTCTCTCTCAAGGGTGGTGAAGCTTCATCAGTAAAAAACTCAAGACATTGGGCTTGAACATTGATCTCCCACTCCCAGGTCTTTACCTTTACTCAGATGTGCTTCCATAGCACCCATACTAGAGGAACTGACTAGCGTCAGATATCCTTCAAGCTACAATCCACATTACCTATAGGATTCTCCTAAAAGGAAACATATACTTGTAACTCAACATCCTTGGGTTGAAAAGAAAGTGATAGGTATGATTGATAGTATCATAGCTAAGATACATGGATGATATTGTGCATGGATCAATATCTATAAGGTAATTTCAATCGATAGGCTACCAGACCAACTCCCTCCAGAATCCCAAATACCTCAACATATCACGGTAAGATTTTAACCTATCTCATGATCCTCTTTTTTCCCATCCTCGGTGTGACATATAAAAAGCATCAATTACTGACATCGGACTCTATAGTTCATATATGGTGATCGGTATATGATTTATGTAAATCCTATGAAATAGTCATCTGCTTCTGAATCAACTAAACTTTCTTTGTGGTCACTTGAACGAGATGAGGTCCGAGCATAGATGCCTCTCCTACCTCTAACCAGCATAGGGGTGGTCAGCATGGCCTACCATAAAAAGCCTCAGAAGGAACTATCTGAATAGTATCCTAAAATATATTATTGTAAGATAATTCAACTAGGGGTATATGCCTCTCCAAGGAGTCCCAAAAATCTAGGACGCATGCTTACAACATGTCCTTGAGCACCTGAATTATGTTCTCTAACAGGACATCATTATGAGGGTGGTTTTTTGTGTTAACCTATGTACCTAACACCATCTACAACCCTTTCCATAACTATAAAGCAAACCATAAATCCCTATCTGAAATTATAGTATGGGGGACCCCGTGAATTCGTAATATATCACGGATATACAACCTCCCAAACTCTTCAAGTGAAAAGGTCTCATTGATAGGTAGTAAATGAGAAACCTTTATGATATTATCAACAATAACCCATATGTAATCATTCCCTCATGGTGACCTCGATAACCCAGTCATGAAATCCATCGCAACATCGACCCACTTCCACTCAGGAATGGGTAACTATTGGAAAATTCTTGTTGGTTTCTAGTGTTTCATCTTCACCTGCTGACAAGTGGAATATATCATGAAAAAACCATCTAGATATCTTTTCATACCCGGCCACCAATATTGGAGATGTAAATCCCAATACATCTTGGTGTCATCGAGGTGCATTGCCCTAGATGAAGTATAAAAATATCGCAATAGCTCCTCATGCATATCTATTGAAAATCAAAAACAACCATGTACAAGAAAAATATCATCCTCACCTATGGTCTAACTAGGAGAAGGGTTATCACCTACAACACTCTCATAGGATGAGGCCCTCAAAATCTGATAGTTGCCTCATCCTCACTCTATCCAACAATGTAGAGGTCACAACTAAGGATGATAGAAAAGTATAACCCTAATTATTTTAAACCTCCAAGTGAATTGCATAGAATAAAGCCATAAGTTTCCACTCGCTACTAGACTATTGAACTACATGTATCTGATCCCACCTGCTCAGTGCATCAACCACTGCATTTCCTTTACCTAGTATGTAGGAAAGCTCGAATTCAAAAGACTGTAGGTATTCAACCCTCAAACACTGCCTCAGATTCAGACCATGCTCTGTAAATATATACTTGATGATTTTTTTTCTGTGTACACCACAAAATGATCTCCAATAAGTAATTTCTTCAACAATGTAATGCGTGAACAACCACAGTTAACTCAATATTGTGCATAAGGTATTTTCTCTCATGTCGACTCAACTACCAAGGTCTGTACACTATAAATTTTTTCCCTTTCATAAGAACTTATCTAACCCCAGTACCTGATGCATCATAGTACAAGGTGTAACTCCTGCCTGACTCTTGAAAAATTGGTATCAGTGATTAATTCAACCTCTATTTCATCTCCTGAAAGGCTGAATCGCATGCATCTGACCAAATAAATTTCACAACCTTCTTATTCAAGCCTATCAATGGTGATTCTAAGCATGGTAAGTTTTGTATGAAATTCTAGTAATATCCACCTAGCTCCAAGAAACTTTGTATCTCAAATAGGTTCTTGGGATTCTCCCAGAAAACTATAGCTCTTGCCTTCTCTAGGTCAACTGATACTCCGGTATCTGAGATAATGTGACCCACGAAGTGAATTTGAACCATCTAAAAGTATACCTTTGTGAGTTTTCATATAATTGATGCTCTCTTAGTGTATTCAATATGATCTCAAGATGTTTGGAATGGTCATGTTGATTAGGAGAATACACCAAAATAGCATCCAAAATACCATGAAAAATCTAGATAAGGATTGAAAACTCAGTTCAACACTTCCATGAAGAATACTAGCATCCTTATGAGACCGAATGGAACAACCAAATACTCATATAGACCATACCTACTATAAAAGGTTGTGTGAGGTATGTTTGATGGTCTAAAATGTACCTAATGATAACAGAAACTCAAATCAATTATTGAGATTACCAAAGTTCCTTAGAGATGATCAAAATGTTCACATATCTGTAGAAAATGATACCATTTCTTAACTATCAGCTGGTTCAGTTTATGGTAATCTATACATTACATGAGGGTTCCATCTACCTTTTTTGTAAAAAGTATAGGAGAACCCCATGGATAATAATTGGATCAGATAAAACCATTTTCCTCTAAATCCTCTAACTACCTATTGAGCTCTTACACCTCAATAGTAACCATCCTGTAAGGAGGAATTGATATTGGTGCAGATTTTGGCACTAGATTGATAGATAACTATACCTCACTCACTAGATGAAATCCTGAAAAATCATCCAAGAAATTATCCTTGAAATAATAAACCATTGGAAGTAAATCTTCATGATATGTTCCCTGATCATCCAGATATAAACTCACAATCTAGGTTGTCATCCCGCCCATCCCATGATTCTTGGTTTTATATTGGCTCGCATGGACATCCCATTCACCCTTGTGAATAAACTTTCCAACCTCTGGTGATGTGAAGTCCATTCGGTGATTGCATTCAACAAAATCATAAAATGGAACCAACCTATCCATTTTAAGAATTATTTCAAAACCTATCATCTTAGGGACAAAGAGATCCCATATGAAGTGACACCCCCCAATCTCAAGGGGTCGCTCCCTACACTGATGCACATTCTCTATTCTAAACCCCAAAGGAGTATCAAGCATCATAAAAACCATAAAACAACTGAACATTGGTCCAAAGGATATACACAATGGGAATAGATATAAATCTATGAGAAAACCCTATATAAAAAAGAGAAAATGTTAAAGTAGAGGATACTAGAATAATACCTCTAAATGTAGATGGCCAAAAAATTCTTCTCCTCAGATGTCAGTTTCACTGCATATATCTGATCAGATCTATGGCCATATGATACAGCCTGGAAACCCCACTTTTCGATCATTAAAAATTATAGGTATGACTACCATGGAAATAACCCCCACTTTGGCCTAATTGACCAGTTCTACTCTAGATCCCTACCCGAGAAGAAGATATTTATCCTACTCTTGAATGTGGAGTCAGTGTAGACCCTCTCCCACTGGATGATGGAGGAAAATTTTTGTAGAAGTGTTGAGGATTTCCCATCTTTCCACAGGATTGAAACTTGATTGGATATCTTGCGCACTGAAGTATCATATGTCTAAGTCTTCTATATTAGTGGAATGTCACCTTGCTACCTGAGTAACTACTCTGGATACTAATTTCAATGCATGGAATCTCCAGATGATGCTTCCTACTACCGGTCAATGTAGTGCCAAATCTAGGTGCCGAACTACCCTAGATCGTGAACCTAGCCTCTCTCAAGATATGTTTCGTGATAAGTTCATGATTCACTATTCCAAAAATGATAGTCATCTAAAAGACATTCACCTATGATAGGATGTTTTACCTAAGACCATCCATGAATCTCCTAACTCTGGATAACTCATCACCCATCGGAATAGGTGCGAAGTGCTAAAGATCTATAAAATGAGATGAATAATCCAAAACTGATAACACACCTTTCTCTAAGTGTATAAACTCTCAGGATCTATCATCCCTCAACGTATTGGGATAGAATTAATCATAAAAGGTCACATGAAAATCCCTCCAAGACATCTCTTGATGATGACCCATTTGAGTAATGACATCCCACAAAATCTTGGTGGAATCTAGTGTATGTTTAGTGAGGTTTACTCTCCTCTAAGGAGGTGTATTGAGATGGTAAAATATATATAGAATGGCCTCTATCCATGAATACACATCTTGTTGTTCACCATCCCCCAAAAACGTGGGTGGATGATGTTTTGGGAACTAACATGTCAACTCTTTTATGGTTGGGGTAGGTCACAGTGCTCTCTAAACAATCTTCATAAATCATATATAGCCTTCATGGAACTGTGCTTCAGCACCTATGTCTGGTACAACTACTAGTTCAGAAGATACCACTAAATAAGGATCCACCGGTATCCCATGGCTCACTACCTCTAAATTGTCTTCATCACCAACCACATAGATTATGACTGGAGGATTTCATGGTGGCATGCCTCGAGAAATTCCAATTGCATGCCTCAGAACAGAGCATCGTCAAAGTTGGAAGATAAAAATGCATTTTCTAAAAAGGATAGGTATAATCCTTCCTATATAAGAACATTACCCTCTTCCTTCTCCTTGATTCAGGTTTGGGCGATGTACAGACCATATGAAAACAAGAGATACTACCAACCACCCACTATTATTGTTGGGTCTAACTGAATCTCTCTACAATAAACAATTTTAGTTTCCATTTTATTCTCATATTAAATTATATCACAATTCATTTGAAATGGTTTAACAAAATAGTTCACCAAATTTTGATCCATAAGGCCCATACTCTTTATGAACCAAAATATGGAATCCACCTCATTCACACCATAACACATTCCAGCCCATGTAACTCATGGTCCATGACTCAACATGCCACAATTGGATTCTTAGGGTTTCTATTGTAACCTAATTAGTAAAACATTTCTTAGGTATGGAAAGAACTCTAAGTACCAATTGTGTTTCCTCAATCCCCTACACAAAAATCTATATCTCACAGTAGTTATATCTATCACATCACTTATAAAAACATCATGCGACAACTAATTCATCCTATATGACATGGAATAATTCAAGGTATGTTAATACTATAAGGTTAAAAAATAGATGCATGAGATAGAATACCCTCATCCCATTGGGTTGCAACAAATTAGAACCCAAAATAATATCTATAATAACATCACAATTCAAGTGCATCACCCAATAGTGGAATCAAATGAACTATAATATTCAAAATCCAGAAAACTGCAATTTCATTCAAGGAAATTTGTCTTTTTCCTATACATGGGTAAGATACACCTAGGAAAAACTCATTAACAAATTCAATTTCCTTCCTATCTTTGTCTAATGTCACCAAATGATAAACCAAAACGAAAAATTGATCTAATACCATTTTATAATATCCTAGACCCAGATTTCACTCAATATTTCCAGTGGGAAGAGTGTAAACTCATCACCAGAGTTTAGCATAGTTGAAATACTATATCAGATAATTAGTGGAAGTAGTAAAATAGTTGGTCAATAGATAATTTAATGGGAGATAAACATCCAATACAAACATATATAATAAATCCAGAAGTAATCTCATACACATGTGATGATATATGTCATGTTTCTACAAAATATCTAAGAAAGGTATATATGGAAGATGTACAATACATGTAATAAAATTATAAAAAGACCAAAAATTATATATCTCGCATCATGATCCTCATTTCTGTCATGTTATCCCCTACTCCTAAGAAGAAATCAAAACCCTATAGTAGGGAACTTTCCCTTATCCATACCTACAATCATATAGTCTGTTCAGGTACCCACCAGTAGCTCGAAAAGGGTGTGTGATAAAATCTCAAGAGGCAACCACCCAATGGTCAAGTTCCATCTAGTCAATGAATTTATAATGATAACATTGTGAATGCAGTAATATAATATGAAACTAAGTACTAAAAGTAAATAACCTGTAAAAGTTCTAGATCTTGTGGACACCCGTCCTTTTCGACCTACTTCATCCTATCTAGAATATCTCTAAATAAATAGTCATACCTATCACATTTTATAATCAAGTTCATTTAATCATTCAATTTCATTTAATAAGTAAATTTCAGAACCTAAAAAATAGCCCAGTGTCCCCAATAAAGATAGGTAATAAAGAGATGCCTAATCATGGAATCTTTAATTGGTAAGTCACTGACTGAATCCAAGCTTGTTCATTGTATTGGAATATGCATCATATAAACCATTCCATTAATTATTCAATTCAGAACTTGAGCTTGTCCTTGGCATTCCTATTTTGGAATCTAAGTATTGGTCCAGCTGTATCACGAAGAAAGAACCTTACAAGTTCATCCTAGGAATTCCTCTTGGGAATCTTGGTATTGTTCTAGGTGTGATATAACATCATTTCCATTTGAATTTTTCCTTGGTGGTCCACTAAGGGAGCCCAAGTCTCACCCATGGCATGTATGATCAACTGCCCTCTAATTCCATCCTTGGAAATCCATAAGGAGTAAAAGTATCACTATGGCATATAACAGTCACCCCCCATGATTTCATCCTCAGTAGTCCACTAGGGAATCCAAGTGTCACTTAGGCATAAGCAAGGTATAATCCATATGTGTCTGTCCATGGAGTTTGTATAAGAACCCATGTGTCACCCAATTCATATAACGAACATGCATTCAATCAATATCATTAAATTATTTCAATGTCATTACCAAAAACATTTCATTTAAACCTCACCTCAAAAAGTGTCTCAAGATATTGTCTAAGCTTAGAAGGATTATCCTATTAATTAACTCATGTGGGTCTTTCAATATAGGATGCAACACATGCTTAAACAAACAATTACATGGCAAGAGCCATATACATGTCATCCATTCCCAATTCTAATTTACAATTCAAATCAATTACAATTGACAATTCAATATTAAATATCCCATGGAAAGAGGTTAAATAACACAAAAAAAGGTAATTCAATTTCAAGCCACCCATGGTGGTCTAATTAATTAAAAAAGCACCTAAGGGGTGGTTCCAATTCAAGGTTCATTTCATTTAATCAACCATCCATGGTCTCATTAATTACATAGGTCTCACTTATTCATTTCAAACAAGGATTAAAATCCATTTCAATGTCATCACTTTGAGAATTGAGTGAACGGTACAACGATGGATATATAATCACTTTGACTTTTAAGGAAAATAAAAGGACCACATATTTTAGGTTCATAGAAGATTTCTCATCCAGTATCATCTCCTAATTGAACTCAGAATGGGAGAAAAATGAAGAATGGATGAGAACCCTAAAAATAGGGTAAATTATCTTTCACCTAAATAACTTTCTTGATTCGAGGTTAAGCGATTAAAGGAATAAGAGGAATTAAGATATCACTAATGTGGATCCAACAAGACAAGTGGTTCTTGAATTGATTCTGAATGGAGATTCAGTGGAGAATCTTAGAATATGATTCAAAGAGAGCATCTCACATAGGAGGTTGTGTCCACTAAAGAAAAATAAAAGTTAGGTTATAATTAATAGATTAAATGGAGTAAATTTCAAAAATACACCCAAAATATAGGTTCGCATGCTTTCGACACACAGTTGGACAATTCAAGTGCCAATTGTGTGACCTTTTTGTAGAAAGGGGCACATCATACGGTTTGATCGCATGCTTTGAATTACTATGTGAAAACTATGTCTCAGCCCATTGTTAAAAACTATAAACATACCCACACGACCATGAACCTCAACTCACACAGTTTCTATAAATGTATATCTTATAGGACCCCAATTTCTAGCCTCATATAGTTAGAAGTAACCATGATTCTTGACCCCACATTTTCTACTAACCATTTTCCCATCTTTCTTCACCCTAATAACTAGGTTTTAGGCTTCGAACCGGTCTTGGACACCCCTAAAACCTACATGAACTCAAATGGAATTCATAATAGGCCATATTTAAGCATCTCAACTAAGATTTGATGGAAATTAAAAGATTTTATACCTCAACAAAGAAAGGGTTTCTTATATTTTACAAAACATATCTTGATGAATCTTCATGGAATCGTCAGTCTGATGACATCGAAAATGTTTTTCCAATGATTGTCCATCTAATGAATCCTTATATATTCATTTCACATAATTAAATAATTTTGAATTTATTCTATTTAATATATTTGACAATATATTCTATGTACCTTCTCATATTGATGGTTATTCATCCAATAGACTCAAACCAATGCCTTCAAATCATAATTCCATCAGTTACATCTGTCAGGTACACTTGATCCTTTGATTATGTGACAACATTATTACAACTTCTAAAAACTTATATCACAAAATACTTTCCCCCTTTGTCTAGTTGCAGCATCCCTGCTCCATCAGGTATTATAGCTTTAACTTTGTACCATCACTTGAATATCAATCTTCTCATAGCTTTATAAATATTTCCCCCTTTCGAATTCTTTCAAACTTTCAACGAATAATGATCACCCCGATTTATTTGATAGCTTGTGACTTTTATATCTAGTAACATTATTCATTTTACATCTAGTATCTCCGCCCATTGGGATTTATTTACATTTACACATTAGGTATGCTTCCCTTATGTGTTCTTAAAAATTTTATATGTACTATTATGTAGTTTATTGATAGACCTTTATATAGTGGGTATCCTCATGGGATCACATATTTCTAGTAATATGCATCCTATGATCTGTGTCTGGTATCCTTGATTTATTACCTTTAGTCCGGTAACCTAGATATCCACCTTTGAACTTAATATTGGATCATGAAAATCTTAAATATATTAGAACTTTTTTATAATGACATTTCATCATTTAACTTATGAAAAGTTTACTAATTTAGTTAAAGAATTTTTCCTTCACCTCCTCCCACAACTCATTTAGAAAAAAAATTATTAATAACTTCAGCAACTCCTTCTCACTTATTTTAAAAAAAAATCATAAAAAATATGTTGAAAAAAAATAAGAAACATGTTACAAAAACTTATCAAAGAATCTTCTGTTTTAAATGTATCATGTTACTATAATAAAGTAAATCTTCAATTATGATTCATTCATGTGTGCTAAAATTTTATTTTAAATGAATGATTGAAATATAATATCCTCTTAAAGTAAGACTTTGATTTTTTCATAACTGATTATCATTACAGAGTATTATGGGTTGTATTGATATGATAAGGTTTTCATGAATATAATCATGCATTAATTTCAAAGAGTTGTGTACAATATATGAAGAATAAATTCATGAGGTAATAAGTAGAGACATTTTACTTGGAATGATCTGCTAAACTATATCTCATGGAATGTGATATAGTCATTTATATACTTAGGGGTGTATTCTTATTATCAATTCTTTTAACCTAGGGTCGGTGAGATACCTATCATGAGAATATCTATAATTTTATACCCTAATTAAAAAATTATACATGTTGAGTTAGTTAATATAAGGGTGGTTGGGTAGAATTTTTATCATGTCCTCAGTTCGAGCATAACCAAGATGGGATTTGTCCACTTGTATTATGAGTTAAAGAGATTTAACCCTTTATTGAATTGGATTTAAGAATGAATTATCATGATTATTTGTTTCATATATGATGTTTTCAACTACTTGGATAAGTGAAATGTGATGTACTTATGAGGTAAATGAATGAAATCTAATTTATTAATTAACTTGGTCAGTCTTTTTTAGAGAATTATGAGATGATGATAGGCCAATACTATATTGACATGTTCCATGTATCAAGGTTTATTGATGTCATATACAAAGGGATTATATAAGTATACATGTGATTTATATGATACATATTATGGTGGAAATATTCTTATAGAAATATGAGTATACTTGATGGAGATCACACCAGACCCCTTAGTGGCATGAGTAGCACTGATTCTTTTCTAGAGGCCTCTCTTTTTTGTCTCTATAAAATATATATTTCATATTTATTTTCAATGATGATAAATCCTTAATTTTCACATAGTTACGACCGTGGATAAGGATAAAATTTTGGACAAAGTGTTTATTCAAATTAAAAAGAGTTTAAGGAAAAACCATATACAAAAAAGTTTGGATAGATTCACAAAGAGTTGTAAATTTTTTTATATAAAGACCATATGGGATTTTAGTGAAAATGGGAAATTATTAGAATTGTGATAAAATATACATGCATGAGATGCATGTACACATGTATATGATGCATGAAATATATATATATATATATATATATATATATATAAGTTTATATTTAATACATGCATGTGATGCGAGTATCATTCATGAATGTGATGCACGAATAATATATATATATATATATATTATTTATTTATCCCAAATTTTCAATTCATCACTTATAATCCATTACGAAGGGATTTAAGGCTTTTCATTAATTCATTGAAAAGGTTTAATGAATTATACCCAATAGAAAAAATGAATGTGATACATTATGAAGTGGGAGCCTCAGGCTTTTGATGTATAAGAGGATGAGATCCTCTCATGTTTATGTGTGATGTGTATGAGCCACTATTAAACTCTCTTCCTTGAAAATATCTATTTATTCTATTTGAGAGGGAATTGGAACCCCTTCAGATTTCAGGTATCCTCAAAATATGATCATGGATCCATTGGTTGGTGTATTACCTTAGAGGCAAGGTGATTTCTTTCACTTCTCCTCATAATATTCCTCAAACACTCTCCTTGGAAGGAAGATTAAAACTATTGTTGTTCATGAATTCTAGGTACTCTATTTTTAGGTTATTTAAATATTGGTTTCCTCAAGATAGATTGTAGGTGCATTGGGTTTTCTTCCACTTTAAATGGTCATTAGATAACCATATGAAACTCATCAAACCTTATATCCTTAAGGGCCTTGACAGGTTTCAATATTTCACTTCTAGTCTATGAGTATCACTCACTATTATTGAGATAAATTCCTAGAGGGTCATATAAGAAAACAGATTCTTAACTTGACCAATTCTTGGGAATTAGAGTTTAAGACAAATATGTCTTTATGGTGACATATTAGTAATGTTTGAGTCTATAATATCATAAAGTAAATAAATAAATTCAATATTATTTGAGTTTATAATAATAACCATATAATTTATTTACTTATTATAGTCACAAGTTATTTATTGAATATAATGAAAAACGTGTTTCAATCAAATATTAAATATTTAAAATTCAAGGACAATTAAATATCTACAGAAATGATATTCAAGTTAATGACTCATGTTTTATCATGTAATATAGTTTATGTGTTATAATCAGGTAATAAAATATTCACAACATTTTCAGAACGTTTTAGGTGTCGTTTGTGTCATTTTTTGGATATGGTTAAAGGGTTGACTTCAATAAAGACTTAAAAGTAATTTATGGAATTTATAAATTAAGTATTTAAGAATTTTTAATACCAAAAATTGGGTAGATAAGTGTTTTATAAAATTCATTATCCTCTCCACCTCTCTCTAAAGTCCTAAATAGATAAGTTAAAGGGAATATCAAGAATCGTTTGATACATGTTCCAGGATTGATAATTTAATTTCATGTAATTGAGATGACTTTTAATAACCTTTGATTATCTATTATTTCACCATGATTTCATAAGTTGATGATTGATCAAACTTTAGGAATGTGTATATATGATCTAGAAGGTTCCTGGTTTGGTTCCTTAATGCGAGGAACGTCGATGAAGAGAAAAATGTGTTTTTGATTGAAATCAGATGAAACATGATTTCAATTTAATTTTTTATTTTTATTATTCATAATTTAATTAATTTGACCATGATCTGTAGTTTTATCCATGTATTTTTATATTATATTTTATGTTTTGACATAAATTATGAACTAAAATTTTTAAAATTCCCTTTTTTATGATTCTATAAAGCCTTGTGTTCCTTTAGTTATGCCTATACCCATTTTTGGGCTAAACCCATGAGGAATTTATTCATCCAAATGGACCAACTCTAATGTTACAATAATTGAAGTTATGCCTATACTCATATGTGAGTCACACCCAGATGGAAATTTTTCTGACTCAAGTTTTTAGAAAACATAATTGATTCAATTCATTCACAATCAATATTATAATTGTTTCAATTTATCTTCATGTTTCCTTTCAATATTTCATGGATTATTATGAAGTGATGATCAGAGTGAAATAATAATTTAATGATGGATAGTGATTGAGAAAAAAAATATTTCATTCATTATCAAAACAAGATAGAGGAATCCATAATTAGGAGTCTCTCTCATTGCATGTGGTCTGAAATATGGGATATAATATCATTAAAAAGATTTCTTAATTGTTTCTATAAGTTTTACCATTAATTTTTTAGAGTCCAGAGTAGCCTAGAATAAATTTATCAAATTTGAAACTTCCACCACTAAATTAATCCACAATTCCTCTACCGTATAATTTACATACACCCCCACATTTTTTCCTTCTTAATATACCATTGGTGATCCTCCATCACCTTTTTATAAATTACAAACACTTATTGAAATTGGGATAACTCTTGGTAAAGATAATCCACCAAGTCCTTGTCTTAAGTAACACATCTTTTCTACATGGAATCCATCACAACATGTTTAAAGATGTTTTAAATATATCTGGCTAAGATATTGGTGGACTAGTTTGAGGATTATATATTTAAAATATTCAACTGGGACATTATTACTTTTCCTCAAACAAAAATCACATCCTTCACCTTGGTTCTAGAATCATGGAAATTGTACCGATCAAAACCGAAGTTGGTAAACATCTTTTTGATATGATATTCTTGGCCCCTAAGCTCATTAAGGGGAGTCTCAAGGATTTGTTTGGAGATACTCTTCTATAACCGCCACCACAATTTCTACTGGAATGTGATCTCTATAGGATCAGTATCAAAGGTAGTTATAGATACTGATGCATAGTTTAGAACTACATCACTAAGAGAGGGTCTAATCTTCACACCTCTTGGATGCACTATCACCAAACTAATATGTATACCATTGGCTCACTCTGGTTGAGACACTTAGAAACTGACACTTTGAGTTTGTATGGACGATGGCATGGTCACTTGAATTAACAAATGAAATATATTAAGGGTATAAAAAGAAATAAAATGATCAAAGGTGTGTATAATTACTCTCATCTATCAAATCATTAACCTCCCTGATTATTGTTTCCCCGTCATTAGATGCAATAAGTAGGTCCCTTTATGGAAACTACTTCACTCATCTTCTGGATTATACCTCCATTATCATGAGAATTATATCAATTTCCATTATTGATGGAACCATATTCTCCATTATAGAATCATTCCCAAAATGAACCTTTATCCAAGGCACATTTGAATTACCACTATCAAGGGCTAAACATAAATTTTTACAAAGGTCAACACAGTTACAAGAAAAATACACATCTCAAGGGTCACTAACCTTCTTGCATAGATGCTTTGACTGAATCAAGGTTGGTTATTAATTAATTATGTATTTCTTTAATCCCCCTACTATTATAAATTATCCCTTAATGGATAGGATTGATGAACAAGGCATCTGGATCATATACCAATCCTAAACCTCTATGGAATTCAACCATTTTATCTTCTTCAGTCGTATTTTTTTTGATGGATACTCCTTCTAAAATTAAAAGATATATTTTCTCTTAGTGAGAAGGAAATTTTTGACCCAAATCCCCCATGACATCATCCCCCAATATTGGATCAGTTTGAATGAGCACTGGAATAGGAAAGTTCAGTTGTTATTGAGATTATCCTGTTGTAACTCCCACAAAATTCCTTTCTGGAAGGCTAGGTATAATGGGTCTTTGAGGATATAACACCACAGAATCTATTGAATCCATGGAATCACCTATTATCCTAGGGTCCACATGAGGGATAATTAGTGTATCACGGTCTTAAAATTTTTCTATCATCCTCAGAATATTTCTCATCTCCATATTTTTGGGTGCCTTTTCTGGAATCATGGAAGTCACATGCTTATGGGTGACTAATACCCTCAAATGTTTGGAAATTAGAAAAACATATGAACAAATAAATTTTTTTAGAAACAACTTATGGGAACATCCTAAGAGGTAGGTGAGAAGTTATAATACTCATTCTCTATTCTCGAGTAAAGATGTATTATCAGCTTTTCCTCCACCTAATAGTATCCCATAAGGATAATCCCATGAGGGGAATAATTGGTGGTGTACTAGGCAAAAATACTCCATTGATGTCATAAATTACCACCAAAATGTGCTCTACCATCTCAGAATAGCCTTCTTCCTCACCCCTTTCATGAGAAGGGGCATCCATTTTAAGAAATGTCCCTCCTTTAGTATATTATTGAGAGTATTTATTGCCTTCATCCCCCTAAAAATTTTGAAAAATGTTGAGAAACACATTAATATTGAAAATAAAATTTTATTGGAAATATATTTCACATCTCCCTCGGAATAAATGTATCACTTTTGTGCCTAAAAGTTTCCTATTTATCACCAGAACTGTAAAAAAATTCTAAAATTAATGGAGTGGATTGAGGTGTAAATTTATTCAAGATAAGTTTCTACCTCTTTAGGATTCTCTTAAAAAGAAATATGCACCATATCAATTATGTTTCCAAAACCTAGTAGGTATATCCCCTTATCCTGGAGTGACTTACGGGATTCCTTAGCATATATAATGTTTCTCCAAGTATACCACTCCTTCAAAGCATCTAAAAATGACTCCATGATAGGAATGTATAATGATGAATGTTCTACAATTTTCTACATAGTGGGATTAAAATGACTTATTTGTTTCCTCGACATCACTTATACTAGATTCTACCTTAGAAGACATCATTTTTAGGGCCTCATTGTGTCTACTTTATCCCTATAATACCCCAAATCTAGTAATTTGGTGTTGATGGTTGTATGGATACATTATCACAACATAAAAGATCATATCCTAGAGGATTGAATAGTTTAGTTATCTTGGGAGACTAGATACATACATGATTATCACATTACATTTAAAAACATGAAATAAACTATAAAATTCTAGTGATAACTTTATTATTTATTATAGTATAAAATCCTTTATAGATCCATTCTTGGTATCCTAAGGAAAGGAAAAAAATAATAAATGGTGATCTCAGATTCTCGATAAGGGAAAGTATACAGTAGAAGCTATCATAGAATAAATAAAGCATGAATAATATGGAAGAGATAAAAAATAATAAAATATGTCATATAAATAAATTTTTAAAGTGGAATACATAATGGAAGATATAACAACATAATTAATCACATTAATTAAAATAACTGGATTCATAATGATATAATGCAGAATTTCAGACATTATAATAACAATTTCAAGGCCAATTTCTCATATATCATACAAAAATAGGTAAGGTAAATGCTGAATACCTAAATTAGTTTGTCTCACGAGACCTACCAATGTATCCAAGGGCTGTAACGATCACCTTATATAACTTACTATGTCCAATAAATTCATCATATGAAATAAATGAATATAAATTAAATATGAAATCAATATAACTATCATATGGAAAACCTGTATATAAAATATTAATATTTTTCCCAGTTAATAAATAGA
This sequence comes from Viscum album, assembly GCA_963277665.1. Lineage (NCBI taxonomy): Eukaryota > Viridiplantae > Streptophyta > Magnoliopsida > Santalales > Viscaceae > Viscum > Viscum album. The sequence continues at coordinate 482,973,924 of OY728162.1, forward strand.
AAAACATGATCATAATCCATCCTGATAAATAAGGTAGATGTTATCATTATAATATATCCCCATTAAAGTATAAAAATTCCCAAATTATTTTGATATAGATGAATATACCTTTAAAATAATATTCTAGCCTTTCTTTGAAAACATGATAAAAAGAGAATTTTATTTTGATAACATTTTAAATAAAAATTTATAGGATATTGAGAAAATTATTTTATTTGAGAATAACCATATACACTTATAAGGGAATATTAAAATAAAATAATAGTTATGACTATCGGAAAATTCATTCATTTGGTAAGTTTTAAAAAAAATATTTCTTTCATGATTTTAGTAAAAAAAATACCTCATTTGGAAAAAAAAATAAGAAGATTCCTTTCAAAATATTGAAAATAAATTCATATATGATTGAAATAGGTTTAATTAATAATTTTACCATTTAAAATGACATTCTTTAAAATATTTTAAGAAATATGTAACTAGAAGAAAAAAATTGGACCAGAGAGTAAATATGGTTGATTTTTAAAATATATATATATATATATATTCTTAATCGTATTAAGTAACAAGGAGAGTAAAATGAAAGGAAAAAATATAAACTACATGTATAACTAGATTATAATAAAATAGATGGATTATAAAATAGAAATATACTATAATATCCTTTAATGGAAATTTAAATATAAACAATCCTGAAAAAAAATGAGATTATAGAATAAACCCCTACCTCAGACTTCTACTTGGTCAAATGTATTATATCCTCCAGAATAATCAATTTAAATTTATCAAATAATTTATTAAGAACCTAATTAATATGTATTTCATTTTATAATATCCTTTTATAATTATTTGGATTTCATTTATTTAATAAGTTATTTTTTATGTCGAACACATATTGTTGTTCAGTCAATTTATCCAAAATTAATTCATTATATTTATTGTAGTTAAAGGTGTTATGAAATGGTTCCATAAAATTCAGAATTTTAAAAAAAATTAAATATTTTTTTTTAATTATATATAATTTTATAATCATCAATTCATGGTGGTAATAGAAAAAAATCACATCTCTTTGTGGAGGTGGTAGTCTATATGTATGCACAAACGACATTATCATTCTCCAACATATGGAAAAGTAAGAAAGTATATGATATACCATATTTACCTAATCATAATTATTTCATAAATATAATAAATATTTATTATTTATATCTTTATAACCATTCAAGTAAATTGGTGATGAAAAATGAATTACCCAGCTACATGGACACGGTAGGTTGTATGTACGCACATGCGAGGTTTTCATTTTACATAGGATGGGAATGAGATAGAAAATTTATGTAACATTAACATAAAAACATTTAATTATGGTAAATATAATTATAAGAACATTTTAATATGGTTATTGAATAATTTTATGAGGTTTAATAATAAAGGTACTTGAAAAATCTCAACAAGAACATAGACTTATTCTTTTAGTAACCACTTTTGGATTACACCCTAATCCATATTGAAGTGGTATTTTGGTAAGATGAGGACATATAGGATATGGGGATGGATTTGAGTAAGGTATTTGGGTAGGTGTATTTGGATATAAGTGCCTCTACTACTATATATAAAACAGGATAGGGGGGTTCTCTTTTATGAGTGAGGTGGGTGGAAAACTTGTCAATACTAGAAACTTCGTTATAAAATATATGTCTTAATAATAGGATCCTAATTGTCATAGATTAAAATATTATAAGTTTACATTCTAAATAAAACAAACCAATGAGGTTTAAGAAAGTTTTTTGTGCTATATTGAAGTCTTATCCCTTTATGTTAACCCTTCTAACTCATTTTACCCTTAACCGAAGTGATAAATTTTTACCATAGTCACTATTAATTAGGAGAAAAATAAGTTAACCTTATTACCTAATATTAATTATAAATATTGAAAATATTGAATCTATTTTATAGGATAAAATTTCCAAAGTTTCTAAAAAATACTTTTAATATATGTTCATAAAACACAATGTAAATCTTTTTTAGAAAAATGTTTGTTTTAAGAACAAAAAAAAAGAAAATTCAAGTATATTGTTGATTAAAATTAATTGTAATATATTAAATAAATGGATAATTATTTTTATTTGAAACCTAAAAAAACTTAAGTTAAGATTTTAAATACTTTATTAAGAGAGAAGATCAAAAAAAAGTTTTTATTTCAACAAAAACATTTCTTAGATTTCCAAAATGCTAAGTATATATTTATAAGTTTAAAATTATATTTATATAGGAATTATATTACTTATTAAATATATATTATTTATATAACAAATTTTTCATAAACTTTAATTTATTATTATATCATTATAATGTCATAGAAGTGATAGTTTTTATAAAATAGATATTTTCACTATTCACCCAAAAATCAACTATTTCTGAAAAATATCAAATATTCACCCTAATATAATTTTGAAATGAATAATTAGAAAAGGAAATTAATTTAATAAAATTAAATTAATGAATTTTTTAGTTTAAGTTTTGATCACATTCTTTAATAAATCTATGTACATTATATTATTTTTTCTTAAGAATGAAATGATTACTTACTATAATTGAAACTCGGGTGTTACATTCTTCCCTAGTTAAAAAATTTCTTCCATGACATTTATATAATTTAATATCATGAATATATGTGGGTACTTATTTATCATAACATATTCATGTTCCCACATCTCCTCTTATATCTTATGAATTTTTGAAAGTACATTTTCCAGTCAAGTCGCCTGATTCCTTAGCAGGTGTTATCTAATGTAAAGAATATGGATAGGCTCTTCATATTATGATAAATAAAGTTCTAATTACATTTACTCAAAGGTGAGAACATGTGTTGGTTATTTCATGTACTTCCTCAATAAATATATATATAACACATCATGAACTTTATAGGGTCTATGTGTCATTTCCAAACAGTAATCCATAACTACAATTATTTCCATAATTTCAAAGGACTGAGGTACCTTGGACTTGGTTTCCATTTATTTTAAAAAATTATAACCACGTTGCATAAAAATTACATATATAAAACATGATCTCATACATGAAATTATAAATCCTTCCGTTAGTTATCAGCAAAGTACTTTTGTGTATTTTGAGAAGCCTTAATATTATTCTAAATAGTCTTCACATTCACCGTCATCTCTTCCATGAGATCTAGGCCTATAATCTTCCCTTCACCAAATTCATCCCAAAAAGTTAAGTTATGACACCTACTTCCATAAAATAATTCATATTGTTCCATTTGAATCCTTAAATGGAAGCTATTATTATATGAATATTCAACTAGAGGTAAATACTAATCCTATATAATTTAAAATTCAATTGAACAAAACCTCAAAATATCTTCTAATGTATGAATAGTCCTTCCATAAAAATCATAAGTTTTAGGATGATAGGTGATTCTCAAATGTATCTCAGCTTCAAGATCCTTGTAAAGAATATACTATAATTTTTATGTAAATTATGGGTCATGGTCAGATACAATTGAAATAAGTGCACCATGAAGTATCAAAACTTCATTAATATAGGGTTAAGGAAGGTTATCAAGAGTTATTTCTTATCTTATAGTGATTAAATGTGTTTACTTGGTAAGGTAGTAAAAAATAACCCATTTTGATACATTATTTATAGGAGTTTTTGGAAAACCAATGAATAACTCCATAGTAATATCATCTCATTTCCATATGGTAATAGGTAGAGGTTTCATAAATCCTTTAGGATATTATATCTTAGTATTTTCCTATTAAAAAACCAATAATATTGGTACATATTCTTCAATTCCTTGTTTCATATTATCCCACTAAAAAATTTTGTAATGTATTGACCCCAGAATCCAGGATCCGGTGCATTACTTTAATACATTTGAATGATTTCAAGGAATCAATTCCTGAAGGAACGATTATTTTAGTAGTCTTGGAAATAAGATACATACTTAAGTTCAACATTACAACTTGAAGAGAAAAACAACACTAATTTTTTCCATTAGAAACATCCAAGCTTCTAAGATTATTCCTGCAAGTCACTCATAACTAACTTCTTCATATCCTGTGAAAATGAAACATGAGAAAGGGGTGAGCATAGATGCTCAGTATGAGTAAGAAATGGAGCATAAATTAACATATACATTAGGCATGGCGAATAATTTAAAACACATGCCTTTACAAATAATAAACATGAACACCTTATGGTAGAAATATGAGATGAGTAAATAATACCATAATAAAACATAATCATGGGTATTCTACTAGTCAAATAACCACATGAAATATAAATAGCTAATCTCATAATGATGGAATGCATAAGGCCGGAAATTCTGAAACATTTTGTCAAAGCCTCAGCCAAGACGTCTAAAAATGATTAAGACCTCAGCCAAAACCATATATCAAAAATTGGGAAAGGCCTCAGCCAATTCCACATATAATTGTCTCATGACACCTGCTGATGCACCGAGGAGCTATAGTGGGCTCCACCCATCACTTACTAAGTACAATTCATTCCTCATATTAAAAGGTTGAAACATAACATAAAAATTTGTATTAAAACTAGAATATGAAATGTCAATATTTAAACCACAACCCATGAATGGTATAAAAATAGCACACCCACAGTCAAACATAACTCATTCAATACAATATGAATGATTTTATTATAATATATTAACCTCAATCTAGAATAATGAAGGATATTGAGATAGATTAAAATAATCTTCAAAACTATTTGAGAGAAATATCCCCCTTTTTCTTGAAAACATTTAAAATGATATTTTAGTTAGAGTTCCTAACCAAAATAGAGATACTTGAATACAAATAATTTAGGTAATAAAAACATTATAATATCATGATAATAGAGGTATTCATGATATAATATGTTAAAGTACAGTATATACACCATATAAAAGTGAATTGGCGCATAGTCAACAAAGAAGTCTCAAAGAAATGTAAATTGAGATGAAATCCCTTATAAAGACTACATCCTTAGGTAAAGGATAAATCAATGACATAATTATGTGTGAAAAATATAAATACACTCAATATGATTGTCTATTCAGTTTAAATCAATCAGAGTACATTCACGCATATTCTTGTAAAAACAACACTAATGAATTGGATGTTTAACTCAATGAATGGAGATTGAGTTAAAATTACACTTATTAAATTTATATCGATGACTTGAGAATTTATCAATGGAGTGATTATGTGTATCAAAATTATATCCACATAAAGGGGAATGGAAATTACTACACAAATAATAAATATTTATTCCACACATAATCATTGAGTCAAAAAATCAATGAAGTATGTGTAAAGCCGAATGAGTGGAAATTGAAATTTGAAATTCCCTTAACAATTTCGTAACTTAAGAAACATACATCCCATGAAAGATGGATCATAAAATGAAAATTAAAATTCCCATAAATTAAATTATATTACACCAAGAATACAATCATGGGAAATACATGCACCACACAAAAGGAAATACTGTCCAATATAGCATGAATCTCACGGAAATAAAAAGTGAGATGAAAAACCCTTACTTAGTTGTAATCAGTCGAATCGTATGACCAAAAGTTAATAACCACAAAATTAATCACATATTACCATGAATATAAAGAGAATAATTATAATATATATCAAATATTTGTGCACAATGGACCACATGAAATAAATAAGTGGCGAACAATGGAAATCTCACGGAATTAAAAGTGATATAAAAACCCCTTACCTCAAGTCTAACTTGTCTTGTATGTTCCTTATTATTCTTGAATAAAAAACTTAAGTTAATTTCTACTTGATTAAGAATATTTTTAAAGTTTATTATTTCTTTTATATCACTTATTACCTTTCTATAACAATTAGTTAATTATTTTAGTTCATATTGTATTTTTTATCGATGTTCGGAACTTGAGTAAAAAAATAGACTTGTTATAATTACAATTTTTCCATGTGGTCAAAATTCCATTATCTCCATAATGATATACATGATTTATATATCATATATATATATTATATATACAGTATATATATGTATTTATAATAGTATATAACATTTGGAGATAAGAATTGAAATGCATCGTTCATGGAGACGGTAAGTCGTACGTACGCATGAACGCTACTTTCATTTCTATTTTGTATTTTAATGGAATTAAATCATAATGATACATAGGTATATTATAATTCCAGTATAATATCATATATAATATCATTAACTATATACTTTATATATCCCACACAATTCATTAATGAGTCATATCACTTTGAGGGGGCGGTAGTCCGCACTTCCTCAAATGAAATTATCACGTTTACCCATAATGGAAAGCATAAAGGTATGATATAAATGGAAAATACCGAAGAAAAAAATAAAAAATAAACATAATATATATCATATATAAATACAGTTCCATCTTAATGGACACCATGAGAGGCGGTAGGAGATAATCGAACAATCATCATTTCGTGAGGCATTAGTTTTCCAACCATAGAAATAGTATGTTCTTCACCCATTAGATGGAGGAGTGTGTAAGTTTAGTTCAAATAATTATCATAAAAACATCATAGTATATTTAGGATACTGGTTTTGTTATAAAATAAATTAATAAAAAGAGTTTATGGGGGTTGGAGAAGTAAAATAAAACAAAATAATTTAAGAGAAACGGTTACCTTTAATTTGGGTAACTTCTTTTGGTTTGAACCAAAAGGACTTCTTGAAGTGACTTCTGCCTGAGGTAAGGCTTCTAGGTGTAAGAGAGATATCTTGAGAGATTATTTGGGCAGGGTTTTGGCAATCCAAGGGGATTGAGAGGTGTGTGGAATGGGTTATAAGTGGGGTCCTTTTATAAGGGGGGGAGGGGCTCTTTAGGAAAGTGTGAAAATATTATTTTATTATATAGTGATATTCGGTTTCTAAAGTTCAAAAACTAATTAAAGTAGAATATAAGATGACTCATGGTAGAAATAAAATCATCCAATAAGAATTGGACAAGTTTCAGATATTGTTTTAATATTAATAATCTTATTTATTAAAATCATTTACTAATGAGCTAAATACTACATCATTATTGTGTCATAAATAATTTAAATTATTTGATGTATAAAAATTATAAAAAAATACCATAATGTAGTAACTATTTTTATATTTACAATGAATATTTATAGTCAAAAATATGACTTATATAACCCCATGTAAAAATTTATTTACTAAAAGATATTTGTTTATGTAATTTTTTCCTTTCCTTTATGTTAATTAAAATAAAGTGTCATTATCATTCATAAGTGGCTCCATGGGGTCACAAAATAGACCCAAGGATTCCAATGGTCATAAATGACTCATCCAATAAGGTTAGGACAAGTTTTGAGGTAATTCTTTATTATTATAATATTCTTTTTACCTTGAATTACACTATTTACCTTTAACTGCGGTAAATAAAAGTCAAAAGTTACTATTCACCAAAAATTATTTTCATCTTATTGGACCAAATTTTACTTACTCATAACAACGATGTATCTCGTACTTTTGAAATTCAATTCACAGAAGTGGTAAAATTTCATTTAAATGAAAAAGTCGGATTTTTAACTACTACTTAGTGGTTTCACTATTAATCAAAAAATGACGTTTTTTAGAAAAATACCATAAAATCATCATAAGATATATTTGATATTCCTAATTCAAAAATGACTTCTATTTTACCAAATTAAAAACATATAAGTTGTATTAATTAATTTAAAAATAATTCTTGTTGTCAAAACAAATGGCGTGTTTTTAAGAAATAATAACTATCAAAAGATTGACACATGTTTATGTATAATTTCAAAGTGAAATTAATTCCAATGACCAACATTGTATTAAAGGGTAAAAATATAATATAATTACATATCAAAACAAATTTAAAATATAATATAACCTTATAAATAAATTACATTAAAATTCAGTTTTGAATTAAAATACTGTATTTCTCACTATTCATAAAAATGAATATTATTAGAAAAATACCAAAATTTCATCCAAATTAAATTTTTATGTCCCGATTCTAAAGAATATTTTTATTTTTTCAAATTTAATATGTAAAAGGGTCAAATATTGGATTCAAAAAGGGTTCGCTATTAAAATGTGGTAAAATTGAATTTTTTAAAAAAAATACATTTTTTATATGAAAAATTGAATTTGTTATTATAATATGTCTAAGAAACATATAATACATAGTTTAAAATTATATGGAGTATATAAAATTCAAAATCTAGTTAATACTATTCATAAACGCTTTTGAATAGCTAGTTTGGTAAGTCGTAGTGCGCTCGAACTCGGTGCTGTGTATAGCCCAAGCTATTGAATTTAAAGAAAATAACTTACTATGAAATCTTGGGGTGTTACAATTTTTCTTCAAATCTAGATATATATTGGTGATACTATGGTGTATATATAAATTTTAGTTATGATAATAATCTAATAATTCTATTTTAAAATCAAGAAGAGATGAAACACATAGCATATCTCAAAATTTTAATACGCCATCTTCATAGATGAAGTATACCAATTGTCAATCATTTGTGAATTTTATTTTATTTTGAATAATATTATTATTAATCTAAGAAATTTTTATTTTCTATAATAAGGATGGTGTGAAAATCATTTGGAATAGATGTGATGTTTTCCTTCCTTAATGATTACCATATCTATCTTTACTAAATCCATGAATATATGAACTTTTTCATTCCATTTTTTAGTAAAAAAATCTATTTTATTTCCTACTAAATTAATTATACACATTATTTACCTTCCTAGGGAGATATTTTATTGAGAAATCATAATCCTTGAGTAGTTATAGCCATTAAAGTTTCCTTATGTTGAGCTACTTCTATGAGAAGATATCTTTTAAACTTTTTTGATCCGTATATATTTCACATGTTTCATCATAAATGTAATACCACCATATCTTTAATGAAATGATTATAGATTCCAAATCAAGATCATGGGTTAGTAAATCCAATTCATGAATTGTTAACTACATTGATTCATAGTAAATAACTCTATCATTATATGTTAGGACACATCCAAATCCCTTATTTCATGCATCCCTATATATCACATATCCATCCCTTATTGATGGTAAATTCAATATCGATGTAGTGACCAACCTTGTTTTTAATAATTTACATTCTTATGATCATATAAAGTTAACCTCTTGATGTATTAAATTAGTTAAAATATAATATAATTGAGAAATATTTTGAACAAATCTTTAATAGTAATCTGCTAATCCAAGGAAAATACATACCTTGGTTATATTTATTGGTGTTTTCTATTCCAATTTATTTGTATTTATATCAATTTATATTCCATCCTTAGAGACAAAATGGCCAAGAAAAGAAACTTCATGAAGTTAGAAATCACATTTTCAAGATTTTCCATATAACTCATTTTCCCTAAGAGTCTTAAGAATGATTCTCAAATAACTCTTATGTTACTTATGACTTTAGAGTATACCATGATATCATCAATAAATACCACATGAAATAATTTATATAATACTTGAATACCATTTTTATTATATCCATAAAAAAGGGCTCATTAGTCAATCTAATGGGCATTACTATAAATTTGTAATGTCCATACAATGTAAGAAATGTTATCTTTAGAATATCCTCCTTATTTAAATGCAATTGATAATACCCATAATGAAGATAAATCTTTGAAAAATATTTAACTCCTTGAAGTTGATCAAAAAAGTCATAATTGGGGTGCATTGGTTACTTTTTATTTATAATAATAGAATTTATTTACCTATAATCAATGCACGACCTCATAAACGCGTGTTTCTTCTTAAAAAATAACAGGGAATCCACATGGTAAAACACTAGGCTTTATGAATCCATTATCACACAACTCTTGTAGTTGTTTCTTTAGTTACACTAATTCCATTGTATCCATCCTATAGAGAGTCTTAGATATAGATTTTTCATCAAGGATGAGATCAATAGAAAACTCAACCTCACATTCAATTGGATTTTCATGTAGTTCTTGAAGAAACATGTCAATGTATTATAGAACAATAGGTATATCCTATATTCTAAGGATACCTTTCTCATTCATAGGTTGTTTCTACTCTTCTTCTATAAAAATTTAATTAAGGAGAGATACTGAAGATTGATCTAGACACAACTCAAATGATGAAGTTTACCCTATAAAGAAAACATATTCTATGTCTCATTCATGAATCATGTTATCTTTCTATTAGAAATAAATTTTCACTTTATAATGTGAATATTAGTCTATAACAAAGATTATATCAAAATCAACTATAGGTACAATAACCATGTTCTCAAATAGGGTATGTCCATGCATCAAAATAGTGACTAAATGGCATATCCAAGTCGCAAAAATATTTCCATTAGGAGTCATGATTGATAACACTCTTCTTAAAGTTATAGGGAGATATCTAATTTTCTTTGAAAGTATGGAAGATATAAAAGAGTGATAATATCAAGAATCAAATGAATAATTAGCTAAATTTTAGGTTATGAACAAAGTACCTAGTTCCACAAATATAAGAACTTAAACCTCAACTACAGAGATCACATAACCTTGGCCTTTCTCCCTTATCCTTTTTTTAGGAAATCCCTTGATTATTAGGGAATTAATTTGAATAGTTCCACATCTCCTCACTATTGAAGCATTATACATTGTCAGATTCTTTCTTATCCTTTCAATAATGAGCAAGATTTCTTACTCTCCACACTTTAATAAAAATATCATTCCCATCAATCATGTTCCATGGTGTTTCCAACCATAATTATTACAAGTTTCAAATTTTATCCTTCCCTTCTTCCCTTTTTTCATATTTATTTTTTCAGAGTGCTCATCTACCCACTTCTTTTCTTATTTTCCTAAAAAAATATAATAAATAGATATTTATTTAACTATATTTATGGAACTTTATACTATATCCTCATATACTAGAAATTTCTGAGTGACCAATTCCCTTTGAAGTCTAGGATTTAACCCATAAATGAAGTGATTAATATTACTTCTTGGACTGTGTATATAATTTTCATCATGGGTTGTTAACCTTGTAAAGTTATCTTCATGTTTGGAAACATTTAAACTTTCTTTTGCCTTAAATTGAAAAATTATCTCTCTATATTAACTTATTTACCGGGAGGTAATTATTTTTCAAATAATATCTTCTTGAGAGTCTTTCCCTCAATAATATTTATATTCTATGAATCCTTAGTGTTCTAAATCAATTACCACCATTGATCAGAAACTCTGTTAAGATAATAAACTAACATGATAAATTTCAATCTTTAACTAATTTCTAAAGATATAAATGTCTTATCCATGTACTTGATATATTTCTAAACTACTAATGGATTAGTAATCAAATTTAATAATGGAGGTCGTTGTCACATGAGGTGTTCCAACATTATTGCACTATATTGGAGATCAAAAATATTCTTTATGCAAGTATATTATTATCCATGACCAGAGTCAATTTCCCCAATATATTTATAATTTTTTTAGATCCATATCCAGTATTATTTTCTTACCCAAGAGGTAAATCCCTACATCGATTACATGAATTGATACAGTTTCAATTTTTTCTCTAAGAAATATTTCTAAAAAATTGAAAAATAATGAATTAGATTATAAAATCAGAAATTTTAAATCATAGTGTATAATTCTAAATATAGAATAATACTTAACATAAATTAAAAAATTATTCATAGAAAACCTCAGAATAAGAAGTTTAATATCTTTAGTAATATCTTCAAATCAAAAAATATTTTTAAATCTTTAATAATGGTTCATAAAGAGTATGTGAATCAACTAAAGAATATCCCCCAAGAGTTCTATCTAAGTGTTTAGTCTTAGGCCCACTCATCATATACTAAGTTAAGATTTATTTGATACTCAACTATCCTTTTTCAGGATTTTTACCCCTTGGTACATCTATTACACAACTACATACACATTCTAAGATCAACATAGGGATGTAATTTCTAGAAAACCACCCATTATCCACCTTACTAAAACTTCATGATATTATCCTATACTTAGACTTATCCCCATAATCTTTCATAGGTTTATGTTCTCTAATCTACTTTTTCCTAAATCTAGTTCCCAAGGTTTATACTAAACTTTATTTGATACCAACACTAACACCCCAACTCCAATAACCCAGATTTGGATATTATCATACTACACTAGAATACGGTATAAGATATCTGTTTCGCAACAAATCGGATTGAGTGTACCAATGTGCCTGACTGTCGATCTTACGTAGGGCTGAGCTACACTCAATCTCTCAGATTGGGTATATCGGTCTTCGTTTCAGAACACCAAACGGTTCCATATCCAATGATACGTGGGACTGCTTTCCAAATGCAGGTGTTTGTTAGGTGATTTGTCCAGTGATCCTTATGAACTCACATTGTTCAAGAGGATAGGAAGTTGGGCTCATCGCACCCTTTTAGGGGGGAATTATTGCATGTTCTAGGACTCTCTTACAGATTTAAGACGGATTCATATGTTCGCGAATATTTGGTTTATACCCAAGCATAGTATCCACGGATTACTCCTGGTTGGCAATGGTCAGCTGAACGCCGGGATTCAGAATCATTTAGGCTCGAGGTTTACCATCCCTCATTGGATAAATGACTCTGAGGAGTTTGGACTCATTGAGACGGCACTGGTTTGAAGCCTCATAACTGGGTGCTCTGGAGTTTATTGTCATCCCGGGGGGGACAGATAACGACTTGATCATTTGGATCGAACACATTATGTGGGATTCCTACGTATCCTCATGAGAGCAATCGGAATCCACGAAGTTTAGTAGTGTAGTTTAACGTCATGCGGGACAAAGGATCGGCGCTTACACTCTGAGGTGGCCCATAGAGTTAGTGAACCGATGTGAAGGGGTCGGAATGACCGGGTGGTGGGCTTGAACCGCGTGGAGGCTTCCTACATACCATTCCTTAACATGGATCAAAGTCCTCGTAGTTCACAGGAGGGTGGGGTCAGGGTCGGTGCTTATTCTAATCCCACGTGAGTCATGCTCAGTGTGAGAAACAAGAGGCAGCAGAGACCCAACTATCACGTCGCAAAAGGTGTGTCCGTGGGAATCAGAGTGGGGATTATTCATAGATCATCCTAGAGAAATGAATATTGGGAATTACTCTAGGATGGAGGCATGATGGTGACAAAGCCTAGAGGGGGAGTGAAAGGGTAATGAAAACCCATGTGTCCATCTCCCATCTTGGTCCTTAGCACCGGGGAAGTATGGAGGTGCATGGGTGCAACCTCCTGCAAGAAAGGCTAGGGGCTTACCCCAAGAATGTTTCCCTGTCACTCCCATAAGAGGGGAGAATTACTCACCATTGGCATCGAAAGGAAATGCAAGTGGGGTCCCCCACTCCTGGAAAGTGGAGAGGTAGAAAGGCGACCCCCGGGCTCGGACCCCACACTACCCTGGGTTTGTGAACCCATGAATGTTTCAGGGAACCCGCTCAAGGGCCGGAGAAACCCCTTTTCCCTCACCTACCATGGGTATTTGAACTCAAATTGGCACACTGATGCACCTGGAGATTGCATCATACGGATCTGGTGGCTTCAGTAGAGGCCTTGGTTCGAGGACAATGAATAGGCCAGTGAGGGGATTGTGAAGGATCAAGCCGGATTGGAAGGATTTTATCTGACTCAGGGAATGAGAACACTGAAGGAGTTTGTGGGCCACATGGGTGTAAGAGGAGTGGTGTTATTCTCGTAGGGGGTGCTACGTGGCTGGAGAAGTCGTCCGCGTACCAGGGTGGTGCATGGACTGATAGGTGTCCCGCATACCAGGGTGGTATGTGGCTTCGAGTTCGGACCACGTACCAGGTTGGTACACGGTGGAGTTTGCACAAGTAACGGTAGGCAGGGGTGACGCTAGTCGAGGGTTTGTCAGTCAGGGCTTCGCCCGCGTCGGAGGGTGCTATGCAGTGTGTCGGATCGAAAAAGGGGCATAGACTCCCTGGTCTATGGTGAGTACATCCGCGGAGGGGCCCTGGCTCATGGTATTCCTATTTTGTTATTTTAAGTTCATGGTTCACAAATTTGTTATGCGTTTTCGGTTCCTTATTAATTTTTTTCCAGTTTCATACCTTTTCTGGTTCATGAATTGGAACTTTGCTGTTTGTGAAATCCTAAACCCTTCCTTCGAAATCCTTCCACCTGAATCTGATCGATCCTTTTCGTCTCCCCCTCGATCTCCTGGGGAAAGATATGTATCTATGGTCATGTGGCACCTTTTGCGGAGGCCCATGACTGGAAACCCAGTTTACGGATGACTTGGTCAATCCGCAACTCGCAGGGGCATTGAATGCACCTTCCCCACGAACCAAACCAGTTCGGGGAGTGCTTCGTAGCAGCGCAGGGCTCCGCCTCTATTCCGCAAATGACGGTGTACACGGTCTGGGCCGGTTGACGCAGTTCTCGACTGGGGCAGTTCGTGGCGGTGGACCGGCCTAGCGCCTGTCCTTCTTTGCGCCCGCGGAGGGTCCCTACCTCTGTTCTGCGAACGACAGCATTCCACGGAGGGGGCGGCTTGTTGAACCGGCCGCGTACCATTAATATTGGACTGGTACGTGGACCGGTTCATCTTTTTCAAACCTTTGAGTATTCTCCACATTTTTTCCCAATTCCTCCAGCGGAATTGGGTAGAATCCTCTCTTGAAATAAGGGGATTCTCATTCTCCTTTTCGGATTTTTAGGACCCTACAAATGTCCCCCATCAGAATGGGGTCCGATCGGAACGAAGAGGAGACTATTCTGATGTAGAGTGGTCCTGAAATGTGGATAGTTTGCGGTATAGGGGTGGACCCAGTAGGGGACCACACCTATAAATACGGAGGCCCCTACCATTTGTCTTTTACTGGATTCCTTGCGAATACGGAGATCTTGCTTTTCGTCTCCATGTGATTGCTCCTTCGCGAAACTCCTCGTCCACAAAACCAGCTTCCATTTTCACAAACCATTCCTCGTTCATTCCTCCCTTCACCTGCGGACCAATCTCCCATCTATGAACTAACACTTTTAATAAATTAAGAAGTAAGTTACAATGGGCCGCATAGGAACTCGCTACGCAGTTTTTATGGTCCACAAACTGAAATCTTCGAGACTTTGAAAATTTCTTAAGTATTCCAAACTTAAAAATTTAAATCCAGGATTGAGATTCTGCAGAGTAGACTGGTTCATGGTTTCCTGCCCAATGATCCGCGAACCAGAGTACCGTAGACTTCTTCCGCGTAGGGTTGGTTCACAGGATTCAGTAGTCACGAACCACCTGTTGAGTCCTCCTCTCAAACCTCATCATGAAGGCTCCTTGAAAGAGTCCTTTTCCATATATTTGGTATTTTTTTCCAGATTTTATTACTCCAGACTAACCGTTTTCCTGGGTTATATTTTGTAATGCAGGGAGAAAATATGGTTCCTCCTTGACCTGCACCTAGGTCAGCTACCGAGCCTCTTCCAATTGGTCCAGGGAGACGTCTAGCTATGATTCATAGAGCTGAGAGCATCAAAGAGGACCCTATAATACCCTAATTTTTCCTGGGCCCATTTGGTGTGGACCCAGCAGGTATGGATCATCTTTTTCTTAGGTCTCCCTTTTTAGGTTTTCGGCCTAACGGGCTTTGCGCCTCTTTTTGTAAGCGGTTTAAAGTCCCGCTGACAAAACTATAATTACTGATGTTTTAGTTCAAACATCTTTGACCAGATATGGTGGGGTGAGGGCCCCAATGAGGTTTGGTTGATTAAAATATGTCTCAATACCCTTCAGATGCGCGTGGGGGGAAACATGTTTAGATTTGAACAACATGCAGGGCATGTCTCAAGGCATGGGAGCCATATCGGTGTGCAGAGGTAGGAAAAGCATCACCTAAGGAAGACTTTCCTTTGTTAAACGGGCTAGGGGCGATCAATATGTAGAGCCTCTAAGGGCATGGTATGCATAGTCATGCAATGTCCTTAAGTTAATGACTGTCCATTTCTGATGGCCTGACGACTTCATGAAAGTCCAGCTTATGGAAACCACCATGGGTGGCTGGGAGAATTATGAAAACCACCAAGGGTGGCTCAGAAGGTGTGTGTGACGTCTAAAAGGGTTTGGTAACATCTGTATTAATCAGGATTGTGGACGCAGAGTCCCTGTCCTACGCATTTAGTTAGCGTAGAGGATGGTTGGAGATTGGCGCAGTTTAAAGTCATGCAGTTGGGACATTCTTTAAAATGGAACGGCTTCTCCTAGTTCTCGGTAATCTAGTCAGAGACGTTCCAGCATATCCAGGCAGGGTTTTAAAAGAGGATGGTAAATTGTAGCTCAGAGATTTTTTGAATCCCAGGGTGGATATGGGGGCTCTGAGGCCAAGAGGCATATGGAGAGAATCATTGCCTAAGGAAATATTGCCTTTGGTAAATGGGCCAGGGGTGATCAATATGCAGAGATGCGGATGGCATGATATGAATAGTCATGCAAAGGTGTCCTTAGGTCAATGATTGTATTCTCATGATAGCTAGGAAACTTCAGGGAAGTTGAGATTTGGGACCACTAGGGGTGGCTTACAATGGTTCGGATCCTTCTAAGTACAGAGTATGATTTATGAAAAGAGGGTTCCTGAATATGGGAGAAACATCTAGGCTAAAATTCCCAAGAATGGGTGAATTCATCCCCTCTCATGTTGGTGTGAGACAGTGGTTTGTGCAGGTCTATCTCAGGCACTGAGGGATAGAGAAAAGCCTCCATTCCTGACTGAACCCATGACAGGTTCGACCATGCAGTTTAACGTCATGTGGCAAGGATGGAAAGAATTTTAAATTTCGTTTAGTTTAACGCCATGCGATGAGGACAGGGAGCATTTTTGAAGATGTTGTGTAGTTTAACGTCATGCACCAAGGACAGAGATGCACTATAGTTTAACTTCGTGCAGTGAGGACAAGGGGCATTTTTAAACCTATGAAAATGCTTGTAGTTGGAGGCATTTCCATGGATGTTTAATGCTTGGTATTTGCAGTTCACGCCAAGTGGACAAGATATGTTCCATGCAGTTTCAATCATCATGCCGTAAGGATGTATTTGCAAAGGCCACTCTTGATTAGAATGTAACTAGGCTTGAATATCTCGGCATGTCCAAGACGTGGAGAGGGGT
This sequence comes from Viscum album, assembly GCA_963277665.1. NCBI lineage: Eukaryota > Viridiplantae > Streptophyta > Magnoliopsida > Santalales > Viscaceae > Viscum > Viscum album. The sequence continues at coordinate 482,991,134 of OY728162.1, forward strand.
TGATGGTGTAAATCGTGGTTTTGGGGCTTCTTGGATCAGGAGAGATGATATGGGGGCTCTGAGGCTGGTAAACGTACGGGGCTAGGAAGAGTGTCGCTGGAGGAAATCTTGCCTTTGGTAGACGGGCCAGGGGCTATCAATATGCAGAGCCGCTGAGGGAATGGTATTCATAGTCTTGCAAACGTGTCCACGGTTCGATAACTTTCCACTTATGATGGCCATGAATGATTGTGAGGATCCACAATTGACCATGCCACAAAGTCTGTCCTTTGGTAAGGAAATATCTGGGCATGTCAGGGATGTTCCTCCCTAGTTGTTGTTAAAACTCGATGAGTTCACCATGCCGATTTATCTTGCACATGGGGTGCACCTTTACTCCATGCAGTTTAACATCGTTCAGTGAGGATGAAGTATTATTAGTTTAACGGTCGTAGAGTTCGGACCATTGGGTGACTATTGCTACAATTACCCAGAAGGCAACTGAGTTAGGAGGCTCTGGTATACTTTGAACAAGTGTGAGGGAATGAGGGTGTAAACTGTAACTCTATGGTTTCCCGGATCAGGAAGTATGGTATGGGGGCTCGGAGTCCGATAAGCTTACGGGGCTAGGAAGAGTACCGCCTAATGAAATCTTTCCTTTGGTAGACGAGCCAGGAGATATCAATATGCAGAGTTGCTTTGGGTATTGTAAGCATAGTCATGAAAAGGTGTCCATGGGTCGATAACTTTCCACTTCTGATGGCCATGGATGATTATGAAAATCCTATATTTCTTACAGTATAGAGTTCGGCATATGGGGATAATGGTGTTCAAGCATAAAAGAAACATCTTTACCACAATTTTCCATTGATTCAAAGTAACCTAGCCCGGACATGATGTTTGTAGATGAATATCGTCATGTTAACCACGGGCGGATACATAGGCTAACTAGGTAGGGGTACCCTGGAAACATTTGGATGTGAGAGGGAAACGAACTTGTAAACCACGGCTCCATAAATTTTTGGATCGGAAGATATGATATGGGGGCCCTGAGGCCAGTAAGCATACGGAGATAAGAAGAGTACCACCTGAGGAAATATTGCCTTTGGTAGACTGGCCAGGGGCTATCAATATGCAGAGATGCTGAGGGCATGGTATTCATGGTCATGAAAACGTGTGCACAGGTTGATAACTTTCCACTTCTGATAGCCATGAATGGTTTTGAAGATCCGCAATTATCCGGGTCGTGGAGTCTGATGTATGGAGAGGATGCATCCAAATGCACAAGGAGTATTCCCATCTCATTTCTCCATATATCTTGGGTGGGTTGTGATGAAGTCCGTGTAGTTTTAATGTTGTGCGGTAAGGATGAATTCCATAGAGTTTTAACGTCATGCGGTGAGGACAAAGTCCGTGCAATTTAAACGTCCTGCGATGAGGATGAATGTGAACTGACGTGAAAAGGGGATTCCATGCAGTTTAACATCATGCGGTAAGGACGAGGGGTATATGTACCTGTTTTTTCCTTTATCGGCGGTTGGTCTAGTAGGTAAGATCTCGGCATCGCTACGTATCCTATGAGTGCAGGAATCAAGCCTCATGTAGTTCTTTTGGGGAATACACCTCATGCGGGTCTGTTCTGTATGGGGGAAAGGGGGTATTTTTAGCTTTATTTGGGGTGGCTGGGCCAAGATGTGGAATTCTAGCATCACTAAATATCATTCAAGAGTAGGAAGCAATCCGTACATAGTTCATTAAAAGATATTACACCCCGTGCAGTTTTGGTCCTTAAACAGGGGGAAAACGGGCATTTTTTTATTTCATTTGGGAGTGGCTAGGCCAGGATGGGGGACCCTAGCTTCACTACGTATCCTATAAGGACAGGAATCAAGCCGTACATAGTTCTTTGAAATCCGTGCAGTTTAACGTCGTGCGGTGAGGATGAGGAATACACCCTGTGTAGGGTAGGTCCATACATAGGGGAAAGGTCATTTTTAATATTCATTATATATGTATTTTAACGTCATGCGGTAAGGACGAGGAATACACCCTGTGCAGGGTTGGTCCGTACATGCGGGAAAGGGTATTATTAATCTTTATTCAGGGGTGGATGGGCCAGGATGGGGGACCCTGGCGTCTCTACATTACCTGCAAAGGTAGGAATCAAGTCGTATGTATTTCTCTGAAATCCATACAGCCCATGCAGGGTTTGTCCATACGTGGGGGAGGAGGGAATTTTTAACTTTATTTGGGAATAGTTGGGCCAGGATGGGGGATCCTACCATCACTACTTATCCTGCAAAGGTAGGAATCAATCCATACATAGTTCTCTAAAATCCGTGCAATTTAATGTCATGCGGGGAGGATGAAGTACTCTTAGTTTAACAGTCATAGAGTTCAGACCTTTGGGTCTTGGTAGTTTAACATCCTACAGCTCAGATGATAACTGGTTTTGATTATGCGAAATAATTCTTCAGAAATTTTGCATTTGTAGGAGCAGTATTGAATTTCCTGTCCATGGAGATCAGGGCATATGCTCTATTGGGGTAGACCTTGTGTAAAACATATGGTCCCTCCCACTTGGGATCCAGCTTTGGAGGTTTCTTTCCAGGTATCATTAGGGTCCAAAGGACCGACACCAATTCTCCTTCCAAGAAAGACCAAAGATGATCCTTTTTATTGAAGGCTCGTGCGATCCAGTTCTGATATACTTCCAGATGGTGCAAAGTGTGAAACCACTTATCATCTAGCTGTTTTAATTCACCTATCCATTTTTATGATTTCTCATCATTGGATAACTAATCACAAATGGCAACAGGGAGTGAGGGAAATTGGAGATCAATGGGAAGGAGCGCTTATGTCCCGTATACTAAGGAGTACAGAGTATCCTGAGTAGTAGTGTGGATTGTGGTTCAATAAGACCACAATGCATGGAGAAGTTTATCCAGCCATGATTTCTTGTCTTTTTCCACCATTTTTTAGAGAATGTTGGATAGGGTCTTGTTGAAAGCCTCTATCTATCTGTTGGCTGCTGCACGGTAGCGGGATGAGTGGTTAGCCTTGATACTGTATTTTTGGTAAAGTTTCTCCAATTCAGCTGAGCAGAAGTTGGTGCTGTTATCCGTCAATATGGAATGAGGTATGACAAAACTGGTGATGATATTGGCCTTCACAAAGCTAACAATGTTTTTCACCCCGACTTCCTTGAGGGGTACATATTCTGCCCATTAGAAAAATAAGTTAGTTTCTGTGAGGATATACTTCATTTGTTTGGTCATGGCAGGAGGATATAGTCCCACGACATCCATTCCCCAGATGGAAAATGGCCAGGACTACTTATCCTGATGAAGTAACTCCAGGGGTTGGTGTATGAAGTTGTCATGAATTTGGCATGAGTGGAATTTTTTGGTAAAGTGCTCGCAATCTCGTTCCATTGTGGGCCAATAGTACCCAAGCCTTTGAACCTGATGGGAAAGCTTAGACCCTGACTAGTGTGCTCCACATACTCCGGAATGCACTTCAGTCATGACGGCAGTGGTTTCTTCTCCATCAATGCATTTGAGGAGGACTCTGTCGAGGCCTCGTTTGTAGAGGACCTCATGCGGACATGTACTGCCGTATATGACAAATTTGATTTCTATTCTCCTTATTTTCTCTCGTTCATCCCGGTCTGATGGAATTTCTCCCCTTTGAAGGTAATTTGCAATGGGGGTCATCCAACCGGTGGCAGGAACATATGGCTCAGGGATAGGACTTACTTCATTTATTTCTTCCGTCTTATTCTGAACAAATAGAAAGACCATTCGATGATGGGAAATACTGATAATTGTTTCATCCCGGTCTGGGTTAGCTAGGGTTGTGGCTGTGTTAGCTAACGCATCGTCCCTGGCATTCTGAGACTGAGGAATATAGGTCAATGTTGGTTCTATGGATAATTCCGCCAATAACCCTCAGACATGGTCAAATAGGGGAATATGCTCCTTCTTTTTAATAGCATACTCACCATTGACTTGCTTGATGACCAGTTCTGAGTCACCTTTTACCTTAAGGTGTTGTACTTGTGCCTGGAGTGCGAGATCAAGGCCTGCAATGAGGGATTTATACTCCGCCTCATTGTTTTTATATCCTTCTGATAAGAGGAAGGAATATGGAAAGATTGCCTTTTCTGGGGACATGAGTATGATCCCCAAACCCACATTGTTAAATTTTGGATCCTCCATCCTCTTCCCGGTTGTGCTTCGGGATGCATCGTCAAAGTACATTTCCCATGTTGGGAACTCCTATTGAACTGAAAATATGTCTTCATTAGGTAGCTCAATGTTCAGTGCAGTGGTCCCTGTCGAGGGGTGCTCTTCTAGGAAATCTGCTAACGCCTGGCCTTTGATGGTTTTCTGAGGCACAAACCAGATGTCAAACTGTTACAGGATAACTGCCCATCGGGATAGGCGTACGGTCAGCATTGGGCGGCTGAGGATGCACTTGAGTGGGTTACTACATGAGACCAAATGGACTTCATGATGCTGCAAATAATGTCGAAATTTTTGAACTGCAAAGACAAAGGCCAAACAACTCTTCTCGATGTTTGAGTATTGAGTTTCAGCATCGATCATGGTTCTGCTGAGGTAATAGAGACTGTTTTCACTGTCGGTGTCATTTTTCTCCATGAGGAAGGCTCCCAGTGACCACTCTAGGGTCGTCACGTATAGGATAAGAGTTCTTCCTTCAACCGGGGGCATGAGCACCGCTGATCTTAGGAGCTACTTCTTTAGGTTTTCGAATGCCTCTTGGCACTCATCTATCCATTGGTACGTAACCCCCTTTTTAATTAACCTAGTAAAGGGAAAACATTTACCTGCCAGGTTGGCTATGAACTGCCTAATGTAGGCCAAGTGTCCTTAGAATCCTCTCAGCTCAGTGAGATTGTGGGGAGGTGGCAGGACAAGGATAGCCTTTGTCTTTTCAGGGTCGACTTCGATGCCACGATGGCGTACGACAAACCCAAGTAACTTCCCTGAGGTAACCCCCGAAGGCGCATTTCAAGGGATTCATCTTCAGGCTATGTTGTCTAAGTTTGTTGAAGATGGTTCCAAGGTATGATAGGTGATCTGAGCATTGTCTTGGTTTGACCACCAATTCATCCACGTAGCATTTGACAAATCTCCCCAGAAATGGTTTAAAGATACGATGCATGGCATGTTTATATGTGGTGCTAGTGTTTTTGAGACCAAAGGGAATGACCTTGTAACAGAATATTCCTTGAGGGGCTCTGAAAGAAGTGGCTTCTTCGTCTTCTCGGGCCATCCGGATCTGATTATACCCAGAATAACCATCCATGAAGGAGAGAGCCTCATACTCGGACGTTGCCTCGATTAATAACTTAGTAATCGAGACCAGGAAATCATCTTTTAGAAAACACCGATTGAGATCTCTGAAATCGATGCAGACAAGGATTTTTCCATTATTTTTCTTAACAGGGACAATATTGGCCAGCCATATGGGGTAGTGGACCTCCCGAATGAATCCTGCTTTAATGATATTATCAACTCCAACCTCTATTTTGGCAGCATTTGAGGGGTGTGTCCTTCTGGCGGCATGTTTATATCCCCAGTGGTCTTCTGGCAGACCTAAGTGGCGTGTTTCCACTTCGGGATCGAGTCCTGGAATTTCTGTGTAATTCCAGGAAAAAACATCATGGTGTTGCCTCAAGAAAGAGGTATATACCTCGTGCTCCTCAGGAGACATGGATGTACTAATTAGAATGGGTATCAGGTCTTCCTCAGTACCCAGTTTTATTTCCCTGAGATCATCCATGGTAGTGGAGATACCTTCCTCAAATGCGGGAGGTGCATCCCTGAGATCTTCCTCCTCTTCTTCCCACACATTCCCATCTTCTTGATCTGACGGGGGGGAGTTCCCAGCATGGGCTCTTGGGAGTCCAGAGGTAAGGCATCATGGGAATCCCTGCTCAAGTATTCTTCCCCAAATTTATGGTTAGCGATCGTTTCCACATTGTCATGCCCGGTCGTTATGGATGAAGTCATAAGGACAGTTGAGTGTGTATCTGATCTTGAATCCCTTCTCTCTACATGGTTGATGGGAAGTATGTATTCTCCGCTGAGCTACTTGAGGGGGTCATCAGGAACTATTTACACACCATTTGGAGTGGGGATCTAGTCAATACCATCGAGCAAAGGCTTCTTTTTCCTTTGCTCATAAAACCACGGCATCAATGTATTGTGACTCGGAGAGCTCGAAAGGGTCCTTTTCAGTGTGCAATGTCCCACTTTGTCCATTAACGCAATACTTGATACAATGGTGGTAGGATGTAGGAATGGCCATGTACTTATGGAGCCAAGGCCTTCCAATTAGGTCATTGAATGTTATGTTCTGCCAGACCACCAGGAATTCTGAGTAGGCCACAAGGTCGCCAAAATGGGTTTTCAGCTTGATTTTTCCCATTGGCTTATGTTCACTCTTATCGTAACCCAACAGAGTTGTGGCTGAGGGTACTAGGTCATCCTCACTGTAGACCAACTTGTTTTGTGTCCATATGGGAACGAGATTAACTCCAGATCCGTTGTCAATAAAGACTCTCTGGATCTTGACGTCATTTATTGTGCTGGACACATATAGTGGCATGATGTGTCCTTGCATGATGGAATCTTCATCCTAATCGGTGAAGTAAATCACCGCATCTCATTCAGCCGGAATAGTCCATGTCTGGTAAATCTCAGCAGCGGCTACCTCGGCTTGAAACTCTTGGGGGATGAGCAAGGCTTCTATCAGTGCCTCCTTGAGATCTACTGACAAACTCAGGGCATCCAGGATTGACAGTTTGGTTGGTACTGACACCAACTGCTTAAGTATATCATATTTTTTTTCCAATGGCTGACGCTTCTCCACGAGTGGGAGAATTTTAGTAGGCATCTTGGGAGATGGAGTATGTGACAAGGAGGGACCGACCGTGGGGTCGGATGTCAACAGTGTTCCCACATTCTGGGGACTTGGCCCGGCTGGTCTGTTTGTGCGCACAAGGTGGCTAGACACTTGTTCCTCCTCTGACGGGTACCGTAGAATGACGGGGCCAGAGTGGTTTCTTGTGGAGGTGGAGGGATATTCTTTCTCCTTTTGAGTCCGTTGAAGGGCTCTCCCATGGGTTTCCATGATATTAATGGTTTGGTCTGGGGTAAAACCATAAGGTTTGTTTCGGCCGCGACTGCACCTCCCCTGGTATCCCTTGCTTCTGTGATTCCTCCTCCCGGCCCATTGTGTTGGGAACTTAGGTTCGTAACTATACCCTTCATCAGGTAATGATTCCATTATATGGATGACGTTGATGGAACCAAATATTAGGTCCTCATCCAGTGACAGGTCAACCTGGTCGGTTGTCTCTGATGGTGCTGTTTGGTGGGTCGGTGCCCGTGGCGCCAAGTTCGGGGGCATAAAATCCGACAATTTCAGGGCTAACTTCAGCCTCGTTGCAGACTGCTACTCTTGATCTTGTCTCCTCCCTGCTCGATTACGCCTGGATGACTGGCTCGTGGAAGGTTCTGAGGCCGGTATTGTTAGTTGTGCGGTATTAGGGGTTGTTAGAGGCGACACTGGCTGTCGTAGTTGAGCCCGGAGTATGCCCTAAGCTTGGTTGAAAGTCTTCCTAGTCATCCAATCATCAAATTTCTGCCCCATCTTTCTGGTGAATTCCTTCCACCCCTCCCCTTTGTCATAGTCGGTGGTAAAAATGTACGTCACATGTTCTGGGGGTGGTCCCAGCTCGACCTACCCGGAGTCTACCATCCTTTACAGAAGGTCTTTGAAGATGAATCAATCTTGGATATTGTTCCCTAACATTCGATGGTAGGGACAGTAATATATCATGTCATTTTGGCTGACTTCTTCAGGCTTCCTTGGTTCTGGGAGGTGGAGCAAGTTTCAATTCATGGTGGTGATGAAGTATCTGCGGACTTGGTCCTCTCAAAACGAGTATACTTTGTGTCTCCGTTCCTCGAACTGGTTCCGCTTCGATCATCTCTGATCATCCCGCTTGGGCAGAGGGGTCGTTGATATACTAGGGGCATTTGATGACTTGGTGGGGTCATAGGCAGTGGAACAGGCGCAGGGGCTGGCTTGAGCATGATAAAGGACACTTCAGCTATAATTGTTCTCTTTATAGGGGCCTGTGAGGCTATTTGGGACTTTAGATTGGTCCGTTGTAGGGAGTCTCCAATTCTCTGGGCAATGGCAAAGAGATTTCAGAAGCCAGTAGTGAACTCCACTGGTATGAGCAATGTTCTCAGATCATCTCAAAGTTTATCTATGCATATGGCTAGTATCTCATCTTGGGGCATTGACCTGTTCAGAGAGTATGTTAGACCCTTCCATCTAGTGATGAAATCCGAGACCCTCTCTCTCTCCCTCTGTTTGCAATTCATGTGGTCACTTACCGTTTTTTTTTCAGCGTTGAGTTGAAGTGGAACAGGAACTGCTTCTGTAGGTCTTCCCAGCTTTTTATAGATTGAGCTGGTAGATTCATATATGAAGGCAGATCCTTGCAAGGTCAACACGAAGCATCTAAGTTTCACTACTTTTTTTCATTCCGGAGTCCCCATTATAGGGTCGCAATAAGACGTGTAGTGCATCAAGTGCTATTCCGGATCACCTGATCCATTGAAAATAGGGAATAAAAGCCTCCCAAAAATGGGTGGAGGAGGCGTGTTGCTCACCCAATCTGGGTAGGGCTTTTGTACTGGCTGTATCGGAGCGCGTCGACCTTCTATTGCTTCCAATCGAGCTGTCAGTGCCTCGATGGTTCTGGCGAGTCCCTAGTTTACATCCTGTTGGGCCCGGTCTTGGGTAGGTGTAGATCGAGGTATTTCTTGAGGATTAGGCTCGGCCGGAACCAAGGGTGTGTATGCTGTTTGTGACACCTTCATAGGGTTCAGACGTACTCACTCCGGTTGCTTCCTGACTGGAGAAAAGTCTTGGTATTCACCCGAATCCATGTTCAGGTAGTTGGATGGACCAAGCACCTCATTGGGTGCGGCAAACCTAGGTCTTTGAGGTGCAATTGTTGGGAGTGCAAGACGTGGATCTTCTTGGGAAGCGCTTTCAATAAGACAATTCCTATGGAGTAGCTCGACATTAAGCCATCTCAACTCATTCATTTCCTCTTCCTGTCAACCGAATCTCTCTTCAAGCATAAGTGGCTTGTTTTTATTGACAAGAGGATGCGGGTTAAGGGTAACTTGTCATTTGTTCTTATCCTTTTTGGAAGCTCACAGGGTAAGCGTAGGAGGGTTAGCTAGAAGGGCGACCATATTTAGGGCGGCCCTCTGGTTTCGGGTGTGCACACCTGGTGGTTCGTTGTGAGTCATAGCCTGACCGGAATCATCATCTCTCGATCCATCCCGATTTTCATCATCTCTGGTGTCACCCATGGGGTTAGCCTCTATGGCGTTGATGGATGCATAACGCGAGGTGGAGGAGATATCATCTTCCAAATAGAAAGAGGGTCTCTCGTGCCTTTTATTAGTCCTCTTCTTCTTGTCCGGGGATTACTTTCGGACTCCTTGATGAAGGGTTGCGCGGAGAGTTCCTTGATGCAACCTCGTGGTACGCCTCCCTCTTGAAGTGGATGGTTATTCAAAAGAAGGGATAGGTCAGGAGCCTCCACTTCTGACTGTCCTCCCTAGATGATAAAATACAAATTCTCGTGGGGGAGGTTGTTGTTGAGGTGGTAAAAATGTCCCCATACCTAAGGGATGGGGTTGGCTCTGTACCTTGGACGTTGAGTCTCTTCCCATTTTTATTGGTCTTATGGGGGAATTTGTTGTTAAAAATTCCCCCATCCCTACAGGATGGGGTTGAACCTAGATTGCGGTAGCAGCTACTGCTATCTCTACTTAACTGATCTTGCGCGTCCCCAATCAGGGGTGAACTGGATCTAGTGTCGAGTTCACCTGTGAACCAATCCCCTCCAGGGAGGCAGGAAATGACTGCTGATTGGCCTCTCTTAGGTGAGAGGCATGTTGTATGCTTTCGGTGGCCAGATTCAGGAGTTATTTAATGGATTGTACCCATCGGGCCTGACGCTTCTAGGACTTACTCAAGTCCTGTCTTTATTGGGTGTGTCGCCTTTCGCAAACAGGGAGACCACTCAATTGCTGTCTTGTCGTGATGATGTTGCAAGACATTATGTCGAATGGGTTCTTTTGGGCGGGAAGTGCAGTGAATTGCAGAGCTCTATGTTCTCCCCATTCTCTGATATGGACTCCCGTCGGAGTGTCACCAATGAGGTGGCACAACTGGTGCAGTACACGGAGCCAGGCTAACTCAATGTTTCCTCTACGCCTCTCAGGTTGCGGTTGTCACTCCGAAGGAAGATCCTCCAGGTCGATGTGGCAGAGGAGGTCTCCTATTGACTTGACATGGTCTACATACCCATCATAGGGCAGGAATCTTGATTTCATCCAGCGGAGGGTTTTCCATATATTGGAGTGGATGTCGTGTGCACATTCTTTTGAAAACATTCTGGGTATGTCGAATTGAGATGTGGTCATGGGCCAAAACATAACTGTTATATCATCCCTGGATAGTCGTTTCATCAGGTGTAACATGTCGGAATACTCCTCTACTAGTGATTCCTCTACCTGGTCAGCCCAACTGAGGCAGTCACTGATAGTGTGGTCAGACGTAGTGGGGCCAGTAGGTGTCGAATTATTATGCGGGTGATTCTAAGGTGGTTCAGAAGATGAACGTGGCCCCAAACCATATCTTTATTGAAGAAGGTTGTCGTTGGTGACTATCTGGGAATCTGACATGCTTGATTCATTCCTTCTGAGTGCCTCAGCATATGAGGGCTTTTCTGTGCTTGATTCAGCAGGGGGAGGACCTTCCTGTCGATATTATATGTCACTGCGGGGAGGACCTTCCCAATAAATTACATCATGGTGAGTATGACCATCATGGTTGGACGTTTGATGTGTATCCTGGGGAGGAACTTCAAGACACGCTGCGATAAGGGGAGGACCTTCTTGTTCCTTGGGGATATTGCGGGGAGGACCTTCGCAATGGCAACCGTGGTGGCGAGGACTACCATCACAGCTGCTGCAATGGCGAGGACTACCATCACAGCTGTCGTAGGGAGAATGTTTGTGGGGTACACCCTGGGGAGGGCTTTCAGAATGTACCACAACAAGGGGAGGGCCTTCTCGTTGATTGAAGTATCTATGGGGAGGACCTCCATTATCAGAGCGGCGAGGACTACCACTATGATCTGATGCCTAGCTGTACGGAGTGTCATTGCCATGTAACCCCTGGGGAGGACCTTCAGGGCAGGCCACGACAAGGGGAGGTCCTTCTTGTCATGATGATATGTCACTTTGGGGAGGGCCTCCATAGTTGTGACTATGATAGTGAGTACTACTATCATAATCTGTGGTCCCACTGTAGGGAGAGTGTTTGTAGTCTATACCCCGAGGAGGACCTTCAGGGTGGACCGCAGCAAGTGGAGGGCCATCTTGCTGCTCGATCCTCTGGTCACGCAGAGGGCTTGCGTGACTGGCATCATAATAGAAGCTCTCATGATTGATCATTCAATTCCAGTGGGGGACGGCCCCATAGGTGCTCTGGGGAGGACCTTCAGAGCTGCTGGTAGCTGCATTGCGGGGAGGACCTTTGCAACTTCTACTGCCACTCCCATAATATGGTAATGGGTGGTCATGGTTCTAAGCCTTCAACATGTTCTTAGCAGTGTTAAGAACCCCATCTTCCAACAGAGCAGACTCATGAACCCGTTCTTTATTTTCCGGCTTCCTTTGGCGCGTTCGGGGTGCTTTCTTGCGGGCAGCGGGGACCGTCTGTTGTTGATAATGGCCATCACCTTTGGGTCCCTGATAAAACACTATTTTATTGAATATTTTATTGATAATAAATGAAATAATTTCCTAACATTGTGTTAAATATGTTTATTTATAAAATATTTGGGATTTGATCATTCATTTGAAAATTTGGTGAAAATTCCAGTTTTACCCTTAATAGTGCATTTTAGTATTTCGGGAATAAATATTTTTATATTTATTATTTGAAATTGAAATTTTGTAACAGTGTTCATAACTTAATTATCTACAACTTTTATTCAGGACACTAGAGCTAAAGAGTTCAGTTGGTTGTTGAAATTGAGTCATGAAGTCAAAGTTGGGCCGGGCTCTCCAGAATAGAGAATCTTCTGTATTTAGGCCATAACTCCTTCATATGGGCCTGTATTGAGCCCAAATTTGGAGAGGAGATATAAGACACATATACTCATATTTGATCCTTATGGAAGGCCGGCCAATTCACGCGTTTTGGTGGTCAAATGGGCGGTACAAGTTGGCATAAAATATTTGGCCGAATTTCCACATTCACACTTGAAACCACTTGTAACCTCTCCTCCCCTCCCCTCTATAAATTGGAGTTTTTTCTCATTTGGAGGGGTTGGGACGTGAATTGGGAAGTTGAGGGCAGAGGATAAGTGGATCCACTCCAATTCTCCAACCATTTCAATAAGGGTAGCTCTTGAAGCAAGGATCCCTTCGACGAAGCCTTCTTCTTCTCCTTCATGTTGTAATGATTTTGTTTATGTAATAAACTTCTTTGTTCTTCTTTTATTTCTTCTCTTTTCTTCTGTTTTGTTTAAATTTATTCTTCTCTTAATCTTCCTAATTGGGCTGGAATTCTTGAGTAGAAGCGTTATTGGGTTATACCCATTTTAAACCTTTGCACATGCAAAACGCTTCTACGATGATTACGCCACCCATGGAAGAGTATTCTTTTAGTAATCGATCTATCTTCTACCCTCTTCATTTAATTATTTTGAATCAATGAGCTACTGTAATTCACTTAATATGATCCATGAATTGTGTTTTTAAATTGTAAGAAACTAAGCAAGCAATTGAACAATGTACACAAAAACACGAGAGGTCGGGATTTTGTGTAAATTGTGAGAGCGCGATCTTAATCGGTAATACAAGACCACACGGGATAAATTTGTAGAGTTCAAATATAATCCCTAAACACAATTCATCCTCATTTCCAGAGTGGATATGTGCCTTAATTTACCACTGACCATAAGCTAATCTTAGAACATCAATCAAAGCAGGGTGCTGCGATTGCATGTTCCGAAGTTAGCCTAAGGTTAAATTCACTTCAATCTTCGTGGTAAAGTTAATTCTCGTAGGGTTCGGGATTTAACAAATTAAGGGATCATAATTAAGTGAATATTAATTTAAATTATAATGATTAATAAATGATTGAAGAGGTAGAGTTATATCGATTACGTCTTTTAAATATTTTCTAAACAAACATCTTTTTGTTGTGTCATTTTAATCAAACTTCATTTCAAAACTAAAAACAAAAACAAAAATACAATCTTCTTCCAGCAAACATCTTCTAGATTCATAAACTATAAACAACCACCCCCATCCTTTCAAGTAGTGTTTTTATTATCTTTTATTTTACTTCTATAATACCTCTAATAATTGTTTTAATTCACTTCCTCCATTGAGAGACGACCTTGGTCAGCCACTCTGCTGCACCTAAGTACCCCAAATTACACTAATCATTTGAGGGCACCCACGACAGCGCTCTATCAAATTGGCGCCGTTGCCGGGGAGGCAAGTAATTATTTCAACCAATTAGAGGTATTTTTTTTATTTTACATTTTAATTCTCTTCCTCTCTTCTTTCTTCCGTCTTTACCCAATCTGATTTTTTTTTCTTCTTCTTCTTTTATCTCTTTCTACTTCTTTTTGGACCATCAACTCAAACTTCTAATTTTTATTTTACTATGGTCCACATTCCTTCTTTTCATATTTCATTGATTGATGACACGAACTAATCCCGAAGATCTCTTAGATCTTGACCCTAAGATTGAACGTAGCCTTAGGGCATGAATCAGACATTCTCAGTCTACGGGAAGTTTCAACATTCAACCAGTTGGAGAATTACTCCAATATCATAACATTGAAATTGGAAGCAATTCAAATTCAACCATAAAACAAGAACCAATGGCTGGAAATAATGGAAATGAACTTAATAGAACCATTCGAGAATTGGCTGCACCTGATATTAACTATCAACCAAATTGTATTGCATACCCAAATCTCGACTCGGACTTTGAATTGAAATCTGGATTAATTCACCTTCTTCCAAAGTTTCATGGCTTATCTCGTGAGGATCCCAACAAACACCTTAAGGAATTTAATGTGGTTTGCTCAACTTTAAAACCAAGAAATGTTTCTGAAGATCAAATTAAATTAAGAGCATTCCCATTCTCACTTGATGGAGCTGCAAAAGATTGGATGTATTATTTACAACCTGAAGATGTAACTTGTTGGAACGATTTGAAACGTCTTTTCTTGCAGAGATTTTTTCCAGCATCAAGGACCACATCCATTCGAAAGGAGATATCAGGGATCAAGCAAGCACAAGGGGAGTCAATGTATGAGTACTGGGAGCGATTCAAGAAGTTGTGTGCAAGCTGCCCACATCACCAAATCAGTGAGCAACTCCTCATCCAATACTTCTACGAAGGACTCACACCCATGGAGAGGAGCATGGTGGATGTTGCAGCTGGAGGAGCATTGGTGGACAAGACACCAGTATCTGCACGAGCATTGATCGACAAAATGGCCCAAAACTCTCAATAATTCGGTGATAGAGGTACACCACATGTTTGAGGAGTACATCAAGTAAGTCCTTCTTCTCTTGAAAGTCATTTGATTGATACTAAGTTAGAAGAATTGACAACTATGGTGAGGCAGATTGCATTGGCTAAAAAGACATCCCAACCCCCTCTTTCAAGGCCTTGTGGTATTTGCACTGAGACAAGCCACCCGACTGACTGTTGCCCACAACTCCAAGAAACAGAAGATTGTGCAGCAGTGTTCCCTGGGAGACCATTTCAGCAGCAACAACAACAACCATATCCCCAAAAGAAGTTTGATCCAACATACAACCAAGGGTGGAAAGATCTAGCGGACATGAGGTATGGCTCTGGACAACAACAAAGGCCCCCTTTTCAACCAAACATCCAGCATCCTCCACCTTACCAACAGGGTTTCCAACAACCCCAAAGGAGATTCGAAGCTCAAACATCAACGAGTCAGCAACAAGGGAATATCCAACACAAGGTAGACTCTAACACTGATGATCTTTTGAAACAAATTGTTCTTAATCAACAGAATGAGCTGAAGAGTCAAGGTTCGGAGCTGAGAGAGTTGAAGACTCAAATGAGTCAAATTGCCACCGCCCTCCATGAACTTGTGAGTAAGAATTCTGGAAATCTACCTTCCCAACCCACTCCAAATCCAAAGGGGAATGTTAGTGCCATCACATTGAGAAGTGGGAAGCAAATGAACGATACATCTGCACCTACCATTCCACCAGGATTCACCTCAACTTCAGAGAAGCCGCATTCCATACCAACTGATGAGCAATCCAAGGAGAAAGATAAAGGTAAGAAAAAGATTGATGATGTTCCTCCTAAACCCCTTCCTTTTCCAAACAGGGTTGTTCAAACCAAGAAGATGGCTGAAGAAGCAATGCAAAAGGAGGTTTTGGACACATTCAAGCGTGTGGAGATCAACATTCCTCTACTTGAAGCCATTAAGCAAATCCCAAGGTATGCCAAATTCTTAAAAGAACTCTGCACCAATCGAAGAGGGCTCAAGGGGAATTAGAGGATCAACCTTGGAAGGAATGTCTCGGCACTCATTACACCAACTCTAGAAATGCCAACAAAGTGCAAGGATCCTCGGACATTCACCATCCCATGCACCATAGGGGAGTTGCACTTCTCTGATGCTCTTTGTGATTTGGTAGCTTCCATAAATGTGATGCCTCACTCTTTATTCTCTTCCTTGCAGGTTGGTGAGTTGAAGCCAACAAGTGTAGTGGTGCAATTGGCGAATAGAGCTACGGCATATCCAGCAGGAGTCCTTGAGGATGTACTTGTCCGGGTAAGAGACATGATATTTCCAGCGGATTTCTATATTCTTAACATGGAGGATGATCAGGTAAGTTCTCATGCCCCCATTATCTTAGGTAGGCCCTTCCTCAAAACTGCAAAAACTATCATAAATGTCAATGAGGGTACACTTTCCATGGAATTTGGGGATGAAGTTGTGATATTTAATGTTATGGATTCCATGAAGTACCCCTCTGAGGACCATTCTGCTTTTGTTATCTCCCATTTTGAACCACCAAATAAAAACTCCATAGAATTTGATTGTCCTATGCTTAGGGAGATTATGAGTATTGGTTCTAGTTTGATGTCTAAGAATACTTCTACACCCATTTTTAAGGAACAAGACTCTGTAAGATTTGATTTTGAAATGGAATCATATTCTGATTTTGATCATGTGAACTCTGATTATGACATGGCTATTGAGTATGCTGATGGATTTGGTGCTTTATTCTCTAATTGTGATGATTTTTATTCTGATACTGATGTTCATTGTGCAGATATGTCTGTTGCATCAATTTCTCCATCCATACATCACCCACCTACATTGGAACTCAAGCCATTGCCCCCAAATCTCAAATATGCATACTTGCTCAGTGGTGATAGATTACCTGTCATAATTGCTAACAATCTCTCTTTTGAACATGAAGAAAAACTTTTGAATCTTTTGAGAGATAACATTAGGGCAATTGGTTGGACATTGGCAGACATATCAGGTATTATCCCCTCCATTTGCATGTATAGGATTCTCTTGGAGGATGGGGCTAAACCGGTGAGACAGCCACAAAGGAGACTTAATCCCACCCTCCTAGAAGTTGTTAAGAAAGAAGTTGAAAAATTACTTGAGGCGGGTATCATTTACCCTATTTCTGACTCACAATGGGTTAGCCCTGTTCAGGTTGTACCAAAGAAAACTGGTTTCACTGTTATAAAAAATGAAAATGATGAGTTAGTTCCTGTGAGAGTACAAAACAGTTGGCGAGTGTGTATCGATTATAGGAAACTAAATCAATCCACTCGTAAGGACCATTTCCCACTTCCATTCATTGACCAGATGCTTGAGAGACTAGCTGGGAAGACACACTATTGTTTCTTGGATGGATTTTCTGGCTATTTTCAGGTTCCCATTGCAGCAGAGGACCAGGAGAAGACAACATTCACCTGCCCATTCAGTACCTTTGCTTACCGGAGGATGCCATTTGGACTTTGCAACGCCCCAGGTACCTTCCAGAGATGCATGGTGAGTATTTTCTCAGATTTCATTGAGACCTGTATGGAGGTATTTATGGATGATTGTACAGTTTATGGGTCCTCATTTTATGAATGTCTCTCTAGTTTGGGTGATGTGTTGCATCGTTGTATTGAGAAGAATCTGGTCTTAAATTTTGAAAAATGTCATTTCATGGTCGAAAAGGGAATTTTCTTAGGTCATATAGTCTCACAACATGGAATTGAAGTTGATAAATCTAAGGTAGACATTATTTCATCCCTCCCATATCCTACATGTGTGTGTGATGTTCGATCATTCCTTGGGCATGCTGGATTTTATCGACGCTTCATCAGAGATTTTAGTAAGATCGCTCTACCCTTATCTCGATTGCTTCAAAAAGATATTGACTTCAATTTTGATGATTCATGCAGGGTATCATTTGATGAGCTGAAGAAGTGTCTGACCACTCCACCAATCATACAGCCCCCACGGTGGGACCTTCCATTTGAGCTTATGTGTGACGCCTCCAACTTCGCGGTTGGAGCTGTCTTATCTCAGAGGGTGGAGGGACGTTCACATGTGATCGCCTATGCATCGAGGACGCTAGATTCAGCCCAATCAAACTACACTACCACAGAAAAGGAGTTTCTTGCTGTCATATTTGCTTTAGATAAATTCCGTTCATATTTATTGGGCTCTAAAGTAGTTGTTTTTTCTGACCATGCAGCTTTGAGGTACCTCCTAAAGAAGCCAGATGCAAAGCCACGACTTATCCGTTGGATGCTCTTTCTTCAAGAATTTGATATTGAGATAAAGGAAAAGAAGGGATCAGAGAATTTGGTGGCGGACCACATGAGTAGGCTTACTCACACACTAGAGGATGACACCTTGGATCAGGTACCACTTCGGGACACTTTCCCCGATGAGCATCTCTATACCACCTCAGGTAAGCATCCTTGGTATGCTGATTTAGTTAATTACATTGTTGGCTCTGAAATCCCAGTAAATTTGAAGAAGCATCAAGTCCAAAAATTAAAAAGTGAGTCTAGGTATAATGTGTGGGATGATCCGTACCTCTGGCGCATGTGTAGTGACCAAGTCATTAGGAGGTGTGTTCCCGATCATGAGTATGAGTCTGTTTTGCATTTCTGTCATACACTTGCATGTGGTGGACACTTTGGACCCCAACGGACAGCTAGGAAAGTTTTGGACTCTGGATTATATTGGCCTAGATTATTCCATGATGCCCATGTGTTTTGTAAGTCATGCTCTCGTTGCCAACACACTGGGAACATTTCTAGGAGACATGAGATGCCCCAACAACCCATACTATTTTGTGAGATTTTTGATGTATGGGGCATCGACTTTATGGGTCCTTTTCCTAGTTCATTTGGATTTTTGTACATTTTGGTTGCTGTTGATTATGTGAGTAAATGGGTGGAGGCCAAGGCCACCAGGACTGACGATTCTCATGTTGTTGTGGACTTTGTCAAAGCACAGATTTTTTGTAGGTTTGGAGTACCAAAGGCCATCATCAGTGACCAAGGGACACACTTTTGCAATAGGAATTTTGCTTCCCTCCTTCGAAAGTATGGGGTGACACACAAAACATCAACACCATACCACCCCCAAACAAATGGCCAGGCTGAGGTTTCCAATCGTGAGTTGAAACAAATCTTGGAGAAAACCGTGCAGCCAAATAGGAAGGATTGGAGCAAGCGCTTGGATGATGCATTGTAGGCTTATAGGACAGCATACAAGACCCCCATTGGTATGTCCCCATTTCGGATTGTTTTTGGGAAAGCGTGTCATCTCCCCGTGGAAGTCGAGCATCGGGCATATTGGGCTATAAAGAAATGTAACATGGATTTGGCCCAAGCTGGAATTCAAAGGAAGTTGCAAATTCAAGAGCTTGAGGAGATTCGATTGTCATCATATGAGAACTCAAGGCTCTACAAGGAAAGATCAAAAGCAGCTCATGACAAAATGATCCAACAAAGGGAGTTTCATGTTGGAGAGAAAGTCCTTCTCTATAGTTCACGACTGAAGTTGATGCCTGGTAAGTTGCGTTCCAGATGATTAGGTCCTTATATTGTGTCTAATGTTTTTCCTTATGGTGCAGTGGAGATCACACAAGAGGACACTAGAAGGAGCTTTACAGTCAATGGGCAACGTTTGAAGAGATACATTGAGGGACATACTACTGATGCAGTGGATTTTATCACACTCCATGACCCCATCATCACTTGATCACATCAGGCTGTTCCTAACCCTTTCACTTTTATATTATTTGTCCTATTTAAAAATTCTGAATTTCATGTGCATATATCATCTCACGGGTTCACATTGAGGACAATGTAATATTTTAAGTGTGGGGGAGGGAACCTTTTAGTTTAGTAATTTCAATTGTTTTCCTGTTAAAAAAAACCAAATTTTTTTTGTGTGTTTTTCAAAATTTGTGTGTTTATTTTACAATTTTCTTTGTGTTTTTGAAACTTTTGGGCTGAAATGATTTTCATAACCATTTTTAAATCCATATCAATAAGTGAAACAATTTACCCCCTGAAACTAAGCTTAAATGAATGCTGAAATGACTTTGTTTCAAGTTCAAACATTTAGTAATTTCATGAAAAGTACGCTGAATTTTGAATCCCATGCCAATCTCACTGTCTTTATATTTGAAATCACTTTCCTGTGAGGCTTCTAAACCATTATATTCATATTCTTTACATTCACCTCACTTCTTGAGAGAACCAAACCATACTTGATTTAACCAGAATTTGATCTATTCCTGTCAAAACTTGAGGGTTTGAGGTACTTGTGTTTAAATGATTAAGGCATTTGTTTGGTATTAAAACCCCTATTTCAAAGAATCCTTTTTTATAATGGCCTACCTTGAATATTTAATCCTTGTAGCCCTTAGAATCCATGAACAGCCTGTTAGGTTAAGCCACATTACAAGCCAATTTTCCCTATCCAACCAACTCTTGAAGTGAAATTGCATAATCTATTTGAGCTTAAGTGTGGGGGAAGTTGTCTTGTGTTGTGCCACCACATTATGTGATACTTTGGGTGGAAAATTAAATTCTGAAGAGATGTGTTTGCTGATAAAGAAAGTCATTATATTGAAAGCTGTGCCTTTTCTGGAGCTTTCATGACAAGTGAAGCTGTGCCTTTTCTGGAGCTTCTAATTGAGGTGGAAAGCTGTGCCCATCTGGAGCTTTCAAGAAAATCATGTTTGAGAAGATTGACATTTTTTATGCTGAAATGATGAATGGTGTAAACCTTTCATGACTTTTCATGATGATGGAGCTGAATTGATACTATGGGGATTGAAGAGAAGACCATATTTAAGTGAAAATTAGATTAATGCAATTTTGCTTTAAAAGAGTCAAGCCCTCCTCATTCAGCCTCAGAGTTTTTCACATCTTAATCCTACCAACCGAAAGCCACAGAACAACCCTGAAAAGTCCTCATGATAAACATATGTCCTTGACTCACATCGGGTAGCGATGTAGGAATCTATCAAGCCTATGGTGACCCTTGTATGAGTTTGGATGAGAAAGACATTGCAAAAAAAATTGATATTTGAGTGATTAGAGAAAATTCAAGCGAGGTAAGTGTTTTGTGCATGGGTGGATAAATGAAGTGGAAATATATTGAATGATATAAATGGAGAACTTGAAATAAGGTTTTTTATGAGGCATGATATCTTTTGATTCTTGGTGTGAAATTGATTGATCTTAAGGATATGTGTTTTAAAATTGGTTTTGATTTGATATTGATGTTTACTTGATATGAGGTTTTGCCCAGGTGTGCAAAAGGGTAAGTGTGGGGGAGTTGATAAAACACTATTTTATTGAATATTTTATTGATAATAAATGAAATAATTTCCTCACATTGTGTTAAATATGTTTATTTATAAAATATTTGGGATTTGATCATTCATTTGAAAATTTGGTGAAAATTCCAGTTTTACCCTTAATAGTGCATTTTAGTATTTCGAGAATAAATATTTTTATATTTATTATTTGAATTTGAAATTTTTTAACAGTGTTCCTAACTTAATTATATACAAAGTTTATTCAGGACACTAGAGCTAAAGAGTTAATTTGGTTGTTGAAATTGGGTCATGAAGTCAAAGTTGGGCTGGGCTCGCCAGAATAGAGAAGCTTCTGTATTTCGGCCATAACTACTTCATATGGGCCTTTATTGAGCCCAAATTTGGAGAGGAGATAGAAAACACATTTCCTCATATTTGATCCTTCTGTAAGGCCGGCCCATTCACGCGTTTTGGTGGTCAAATGGGCGGTGAAAGTTGGAATAAAATATTTGGCCGAATTTCCACATTCACACTTGAAACCACTTGTAACCTCTCCTCCCCTCCCCTCTATAAATTGGAGTTTTTTCTCATTTGGAGGGGTTGGGACGTGCATTGGGAAGTTGAGGGCAGAGGATAAGTGGATCCACTCCAATTCTCCAACCATTTCAATAAGGGTAGCTCTTGAAGCAAGGATCCCTTCGACGAAGCCTTCTTCTTCTCCTTCTTGTTGTAATGATTTTGTTTATGTAATAAACTTCTTTGTTCTTCTTTTATTTCTTCTCTTTTCTTCTGTTTTGTTTAAATTTCTTCTTCTCTTAATCTTCCTAATTGGTCTGGAATTCTTGAGTAGAAGCGTTATTGGGTTATACCCATTTTAAACCTTTGCACATGCAAAACGCTCCTACGATGATTACGCCACCCATGGAAGAGTAGTCTTTTAGTAATCGATCTATCTTATACCCTCTTCATTTAATTATTTTGAATCAATGAGATACTGTAATTCACTTAATATGATCCATGAATTGTGTTTTTAAATTTTAAGAAACTAAGCAAGCAATTGAACAATGTACACAAAAACACGCGAGGTCGGGATTTTGTGTAAATTGTGAGAGCGCGATCTTAATCGGTAATACAAGACCACACGGGATAAATTTGTAGAGTTCAAATATAATCCCTAAACACAATTCATCCTCATTTAAAGAGTGGATATGTTCCTTAATTTACCACTGAACATAAGCTAATCTTAGAACATCAATCAAAGCAGGGTGCTGCGATTGCATGTTCCGAAGTTAGCCTAAGGTTAAATTCACTTCAATCTTCGTGGTAAAGTTAATTCTCGTAGGGTTCAGGATTTAACAAATTAAGGGATCATAATTAAGTGAATATTAATTTAAATGATAATGATTAATAAATTATTGAAGACGTAGAGTTAGATCGATTACGTCTTTTAAATATTGTCTAAACAAACATCTTTTTGTTGTGTCATTTTAATCAAACTTCATTTCAAAACTAAAAACAAAAACAAAAATACAATCTTCTTCCAGCAAACTTATTCTAGATTCATAAACTATAAACAACCACCCCCATCCTTTCAAGTAGTGTTTTTATTATCTTTTATTTTACTTCTAGAATACCTCTAATAATTGTTTTAATTCACTTCCTCCTTTGAGAGACGACCTTGGTCAGCCACTCTGCTGCACCTAATTACCCCAAATTACACTAATCATTTGAGGGCGCTCACGACAGCGCTCTATCAAATTGGCGCCGTTGCCGGGGAGGCAAGTAATTATTTCAACCAATTAGAGGTATTTATTTTATTTTACATTTTAATTCTCTTCCTCTCTTCTTTCTTCCGTCTTTACCCAATCTGATTTTTTTTTCTTCTTCTTCTTTTATCTCTTTCTACTTCTTTTTGGACCATCAACTCAAACTTCTAATTTTTATTTTACTATGGTCCACATTCCTTCTTTTCATCTTTCATTGATTGATGACATGAACTAATCCCGAATATCTCTTAGATCTTGACCCTGAGATTGAACGTAGCCTTAGGGCACGAATCAGACATTCTCAGTCTACGGGAAGTTTCAACATTCAACCAGTTGGAGAATTACTCCAATATCAGAACATTGAAATTGGAAGCAATTCAAATTCAACCATAAAACAAGAACCAATGGCTGGAAATAATGGAAATGAACTTAATAGAACCATTCGAGAATTGGCTGCACCTCATATTAACTATCAACCAAATTGTATTGCATACCCAAATCTCGACTCGGACTTTGAATTGAAATCTGGATTAATTCACCTTCTTCCAAAGTTTCATGGCTTATCTGGTGAGGATCCCAACAAACACCTTAAGGAATTTAATGTGGTTTGCTCAACTTTAAAACCAAGAAATGTTTCTGAAGATCAAATTAAATTAAGAGCATTCCCATTCTCACTTGATGGAGCTGCAAAAGATTGGATGTATTATTTACAACCCGAAGATGTAACTTGTTGGAACGATTTGAAACGTCTTTTCTTGCAGAGATTTTTTCCAGCATCAAGGACCACATCCATTCTAAAGGAGATATCAGGGATCAAGCAAGCACAAGGGGAGTCAATGTATGAGTACTGGGAGTGATTCAAGAAGTTGTGTGCAAGCTGCCCACATCACCAAATCAGTGAGCAACTCCTCATCCAATACTTCTACGAAGGACTCACACCCATGGAGAGGAGCATGGTGGATGCTGCAGCTGGAGGAGCATTGGTGGACAAGACACCAGTAGCTGCACGAGCATTGATCGACAAAATGGCCCAAAACTCTCAACAATTCGGTGATAGAGGTACACCACATGTTTGAGGAGTACATCAAGTAAGTCCTTATTCTCTTGAAAGTCATTTGATTGATACTAAGTGAGAAGAATTGACAAATATGGTGAGGCAGATTGCATTGGCTCAAAAGACATCCCAATCCCCTCCTTCAAGGCCTTGTGGTATTTGCACTGAGACAAGCCACCCGACTGACTGTTGCCCACAACTCCAAGAAACAGAAGATTGTGCAGCAGTGTTCCCTGGGAGACCATTTCAGCAGCAACAACAACAACCATATCCCCAAAAGAAGTTTGATCCAAAATACAACCAAGGGTGGAAAGATCTAGCAGACATGAGGTATGGCTCTGGACAACAACAAAGGCCCCCTTTTCAACCAAACTTCCAGCATCCTCCACCTTACCAACAGGGTTTCCAACAACCCCAAAGGAGATTCGAAGCTCAAACATCAACGAGTCAGCAAAAAGGGAATATCCAACACAAGGTAGACTCTAACACTGATGATCTTTTGAAACAAATTGTTCTTAATCAACAGAATGAGCTGAAGAGTCAAGGTTCGGAGCTGAGAGAGTTGAAGACTCAAATGAGTCAAATTGCCACCGCCCTCCATGAACTTGTGAGTAAGAATTCTGGAAATCTACCTTCCCAACCCACTCCAAATCCAAAGGGGAATGTTAGTGCCATCACATTGAGAAGTGGGAAGCAAATTAACGATACATCTGCACCTACCATTCCACCAGGATTCACCTCAACTTCAGAGAAACCGCATTCCATACCAACTGATGAGAAATCCAAGGAGAAAGATAAAGGTAAGAAAAAGATTGATGATGTTCCTCCTAAACCCCTTCCTTTTCCAAACAGGGTTGTTCAAACCAAGAAGATGGCTGAAGAAGCATTGCAAAAGGAGGTTTTGGAAACATTCAAGTGTGTGGAGATCAAAATTCCTCTACTTGAAGCCATTAAGCAAATCCCAAGGTATGCCAAATTCTTAAAAGAACTCTGCACCAATCGAAGAGGGCTCAAGGGGAATGAGAGAATCAACCTTGGAAGGAATGTCTCGGCACTCATTACACCAACTCTAGCAATGCCAACAAAGTGAAAGGATCCTGGGACATTCACCATCCCATGCACCATAGGGGAGTTGCACTTCTCTGATGCTCTTTGTGATTTGGGAGCTTCCATAAATGTGATGCCTCACTCTGTATTCTCTTCCTTGCAGGTTGGTGAGTTGAAGCCAACAAGAGTAGTGGTGCAATTGGCGAATAGAGCTACGGCATATCCAGCAGGAGTCCTTGAGGATGTACTTGTTCGGGTAAGAGACATGATCTTTCCAGCAGATTTCTATGTTCTTAACATGGAGGATGATCAGGTAAGTTCTCATGCCCCCATTATCTTAGGTAGGCCCTTCCTCAAAACTGCAAAAACTATCATAAATGTCAATGAGGGTACACTTTCCATGGAATTTGGGGATGAAGTTGTGATATTTAATGTTATGGATTCCATAAAGTACCCCTCTGAGGACCATTCTGCTTTTGTTATCTCCCATTTTGAACCACCAAATAAAAACTCCATAGAATTTGATTGTCCTATGCTTAGGGAGATTATGAGTATTGGTTCTAGTTTGATGTCTAATAATACTTCTACACCCATTTTTAAGGAACAAGACTCTCTAAGATTTGATTTTGAAATGGAATCATATTCTGATTTTGATCATGTGAACTCTGATTATGACATGGCTATTGAGTATGCTGATGGATTTGGTGCTTTATTCTCTTATTGTGATGATTTTTATTCTGATACTGATGTTCATTGTGAAGATATGTCTGTTGCATCAATTTCTCCATCCATACATCACCCACCTACATTGGAACTCAAGCCATTGCCCCCAAATCTCAAATATGCATACTTTCTCAGTGGTGATAGATTACCTGTCATAATTGCTAACAATCTCTCTTTTGAACATGAAGAAAAACTTTTGAATCTTTTGAGAGATAACATTAGGGCAATTGGTTGGACATTGGCAGACATATCAGGTATTATCCCCTCCATTTTCATGCATAGGATTCTCTTGGAGGATGGGGCTAAACCGGTGAGACAGCCACAAAGGAGACTTAATCCCACCCTCCTAGAAGTTGTTAAGAAAGAAGTTGAAAAATTACTTGAGGCGGGTATCATTTACCCTATTTCTGACTCACAATGGGTTAGCCCTATTCAGGTTGTACCAAAGAAAACTGGTTTCACTGTTATAAAAAATGAAAATGATGATTTAGTTCCTGTGAGAGTACAAAACAGTTGGCGAGTGTGTATCGATTATAGGAAACTAAATCAATCCACTCGTAAGGACCATTTCCCACTTCCATTCATCGACCAGATGCTTGAGAGACTAGCTGGGAAGACACACTATTGTTTCTTGGATGGATTTTCTGGCTATTTTCAGGTTCCCATTGCAGCAGAGGACCAGGAGAAGACAACATTCACCTGCCCATTCGGTACCTTTGCTTACCGGAGGATGCCATTTGGACTTTGCAACGCCCCAGGTACCTTCCAGAGATGCATGGTGAGTATTTTCTCAGATTTCATTGAGACCTGTATGGAGGTATTTATGGATGATTTTACAGTTTATGGGTCCTCATTTGATGAATGTCTCTCTAGTTTGGGTGATGTGTTGCATCGTTGTATTGAGAAGAATCTGGTCTTAAATTTTGAAAAATGTCATTTCATGGTCGAAAAGGGAATTGTCTTAGGTCATATAGTCTCACAACATGGAATTGAAGTTGATAAATCTAAGGTAGACATTATTTCATCCCTCCCATATCCTACATGTGTGCGTGATGTTCGATCATTCCTTGGGCATGCTGGATTTTATCGACGCTTCATCAGAGATTTTAGTAAGATCGCTCTACCCTTATCTCGATTGCTTCAAAAAGATATTGACTTCAATTTTGATGATTCATGCAGGGTATCATTTGATGAGCTGAAGAAGTGTCTGACCACTCCACCAATCATACAGCCCCCACGGTGGGACCTTCCATTTGAGCTTATGTGTGACGCCTCCAACTTCGCGGTTGGAGATGTCTTATCTCAGAGGGTGGAGGGATGTTCACATGTGATCGCCTATGCATCGAGGACGCTAGATTCAGCCCAATCAAACTACACTACCACAGAAAAGGAGTTTCTTGCTGTCATATTTGATTTAGATAAATTCCGTTCATATTTATTGGGCTCTAAAGTAGTTGTTTTTTCTGACCATGCAGCTTTGAGGTACCTCCTAAAGAAGCCAGATGCAAAGCCAAGACTTATCCGTTGGATGCTCCTTCTTCAAGAATTTGATATTGAGATAAAGGAAAAGAAGGGATCAGAGAATTTGGTGGTGGACCACATGAGTAGGCTTACTCACACACTAGAGGATGACACCTTGGATCAGGTACCACTTCGGGACACTTTCCCCGATGAGCATCTCTATACCATCTCAGGTAAGCATCCTTGGTATGCTGATTTAGTTAATTACATTGTTGGCTTTGAAATCCCAGTAAATTTGAAGAAGCATCAAGTCCAAAAATTAAAAAGTGAGTCTAGGTATTATGTGTGGGATGATCCGTACCTCTGGCGCATGTGTAGTGACCAAGTCATTAGGAGGTGTGTTCCCGATCATGAGTTTGAGTCTGTTTTGCATTTCTGTCATACACTTGCATGTGGTGGACACTTTGGACCCCAACGGACAGCTAGGAAAGTTTTGGACTCTGGATTATATTGGCCTAGATTATTCCATGATGCCCATGTGTTTTGTAAGTCATGCTCTCATTGCCAACACACTGGGAATATTTCTAGGAGACATGAGATGCCCCAACAACCCATACTATTTTGTGAGATTTTTGATGTATGGGGCATCGACTTTATGGGTCCTTTTCCTAGTTCATTTGTATTTTTGTACATTTTGGTTGCTGTTGATTATGTGAGTAAATGGGTGGAGTCCAAGGCCACCAGGACTGACGATTCTCATGTTGTTGTGGACTTTGTCAAAGCACAGATTTTTTGTAGGTTTGGAGTACCAAAGGCCATCATCAGTGACCAAGGGACACACTTTTGCAATAGGAATTTTGCTTCCCTCCTTCGAAAGTATGGGGTGACACACAAAACATCAACACCATACCACCCCCAAACAAATGGCCAGGCTGAGGTTTCCAATCGTGAGTTGAAACAAATCTTGGAGAAAACCGTGAAGCCAAATAGGAAGGATTGGAGCAAGCGCTTGGATGATGCATTGTGGGCTTATAGGATAGCATACAAGACCCCCATTGGTATGTCCCCATTTCGGATTGTTTTTGGGAAAGCATGTCATCTCCCCGTGGAAGTCGAGCATCGGGCATATTGGGCTATAAAGAAATGTAACATGGATTTGGCCCAAGCTGGAATTCAAAGGAAGTTGCAAATTCAAGAGCTTGAGGAGATTCGATTGTCATCATATGGGAATTCAAGGCTCTACAAGGAAAGATCAAAAGCAGCTCATGACAAAATGATCCACCAAAGGGAGTTTCATGTTGGAGAGAAAGTCCTTCTCTATAGTTCACGACTGAAGTTGATGCCTGGTAAGTTGCGTTCTAGATGGTTAGGTCCTTATATTGTGTCTAATGTTTTTCCTTATGGTGCAGTGGAGATCACACAAGAGGACACTAGAAGGAGCTTTACAGTCAATGGGCAACGTTTGAAGAGATACATTGAGGGACATCCTACTGATGCAGTGGATTTTATCACACTGCATGACCCCATCATCACTTGATCACATCAGGCTGTTCCTAACCCTTTCACTTTTATATTATTTGTCCTATTTAAAAATTCTGAATTTCATGTGCATATATCATCTCACGGGTTCACATTGAGGAAAAATGCAATATTTTAAGTGTGGGGGAGGGAACCTTTTAGTTTAGTAATTTCAATTGTTTTCCTGTTAAAAAAACCAAATTTTTTTTTGTGTTTTTCAAAATTTGTGTGTTTATTTTACAATTTTCTTTGTGTTTTTGAAACTTTTGGGCTGAAATGATTTTCATAACCATTTTTAAATCCATATCAATAAGTGAAACAATTTACCCCCTGAAACTAAGCTTAAATGAATGCTGAAATGACTTTGTTTCAAGTTCAAACATTTAGTAATTTCATGAAAAGTATGCTGAATTTTGAATCCCATGCCAATCTCACTGTCTTTATATTTGAAATCACTTTCCTGTGAGGCTTCTAAACCATTATATTCATATTCTTTACATTCACCTCACTTCTTGAGAGAACGAAACCATACTTGATTTAACCAGAATTTGATCTATTCCTGTCAAAACTTGAGGGTTTGAGGTACTTGTGTTGAAATGATTGAGGCATTTGTTTGGTATTAAAACCCCTATTTCAAAGAATTCTTTTTTATAATGGCCTACCATGAATATTTAATCCTTGTAGCCCTTATAATCCATGCACATCCTGTTAGGTTAAGCCACATTACAATCCAATTTTCCCTATCCAACCAACTCTTGAAGTGAAATTGCATAATCTATTTGAGCTTAAGTGTGGGGGAAGTTGTCTTGTGTTGTTCCACCACATTATGTGATACTTTGGGTGGAAAATTAAATTCTGAAGAGATGTGTTTGCTGCTAAAGAAAGTCATTATATTGAAAGTTGTGCCTTTTCTGGAGCTTTCATGATAAGTGAAGCTGTGCCTTTTCTGGAGCTTCTAATTGAGGTGGAAAGTTGTGCCCATCTGGAGCTTTCAAGAAAATCATGTTTGAGAAGATTGACATTTTTTATGCTGAAATGATGAATGGTGTAAACATTTCATGACTTTTCATGATGATGGAGCTGAATTGATACTATGGGGATTGAAGAGAAGACCATATTTAAGTGAAAATTAGATTAATGCAATTTTGCTTTAAAAGAGTCAAGCCCTCCTCATTCAGCCTCAGAGTTTTTCACATCTTAATCCTACCAACCGAAAGCCACAGAACAACCCTGAAAAGTCCTCATGATAAACATATGTCCTTAACTCACATCGGGTAGCGATGTAGGAATCTATCAAGCCTATGGTGACCCTTGTATGAGTTTGGATGAGAAAGACATTGCAAAAAAAATTGATATTTGAGTGATGAGAGAAAATTCAAGCGAGGTAAGTGTTTTGTGCATGGGTGGATAAATGAAGTGGAAATATATTGAATGATATAAATGGAGAACTTGAAATAAGGTTTTTTATGAGACATGATATCTTTTGATTCTTGGTGTGAAATTGATTGATCTTAAGGATATGTGTTTTAAAATTGGTTTTGATTTGATATTGATGTTTACTTGATATGAGGTTTTGCCCAGGTGTGCAAAAGGGTAAGTGTGGGGGAGTTGATAAAACACTATTTTATTGAATATTTTATTGATAATAAATGAAATAATTTCCTCACATTGTGTTAAATATGTTTATTTATAAAATATTTGGGATTTGATCATTCATTTGAAAATTTGGTGAAAATTCCAGTTTTACCCTTAATAGTGCATTTTAGTATTTCGAGAATAAATATTTTTATATTTATTATTTGAATTTGAAATTTTGTAAAAGTGTTCCTAACTTAATTATATACAAAGTTTATTCAGGACACTAGAGCTAAAGAGTTAAGTTGGTTGTTGAAATTGGGTCATGAAGTCAAAGTTGGGCTGGGCTCGCCAGAATAGAGAAGCTTCTGTATTTCGGCCATAACTCCTTCATATGGGCCTTTAGTGAGCCCAAATTTGTAGAGGAGATAGAAGACACATATCCGCATATTTGATCCTTCTGGAATGCCGGCCAATTCACTCGTTTTGGTGGTCAAATGGGCAGTTCAAGTTGGCATAAAATATTTGGCCGAATTTCCACATTCATACTTGAACCACTTGTAACCTCTCCTCCCCTCCCCTCTATAAATTGGAGTTTTTTCTCATTTGGAGGGGTTGGGAAGTGCATTGGGAAGTTGAGGGAAGAGGATAAGTGGATCCACTCCAATTCTCCAACCATTTCAATAAGGGTAGCTCTTGAAGCAAGGATCCCTTCGACGAAGCCTTCTTCTTCTCCTTCATGTTGTAATGATTTTGTTTATGTAATAAACTTCTTTGTTATTCTTTTATTTCTTCTATTTTCTTCTGTTTTGTTTAAATTTATTCTTCTCTTAATCTTCCTAATTGGGCTGGAATTCTTGAGTAGAAGCGTTATTGGGTTATACCCATTTTAAACCTTTGCACATGCAAAACGCTTCTACGATGATTACGCCACCCATGGAAGAGTAGTCTTTTAGTAATCGATCTATCTTCTACCCTCTTCATTTAATTATTTTGAATCAATGATCTACTGTAATTCACTTAATATGATACATGAATTGTGTTTTTAAATTGTAAGAAACTAAGCTATCAATTGAACAATGTACACAAAAACACGCGAGGTCGGGATTTTGTGTAAATTGTGAGAGCGCGATCTTAATCGGTAATACAAGACCACACGGGATAAATTTGTAGAGTTCAAATATAATCCCTAAACACAATCCATCCTCATTTCCAGAGTGGATATGTGCCTTAATTTATCACTGACCATAAGCTAATCTTAGAACATCAATCAAAGCAGGGTGCTGCGATTGCATGTTCCGAAGTTAGCCTAAGGTAAAATTCACTTCAATCTTCGTGGTAAAGTTAATTCTCGTAGGGTTCGGGATTTAAAAAATTAAGGGATCATAATTAAGTGAATATTAATTTAAATGATAATGATTAATAAATGATTGAAGAGGTAGATTTAGATCAATTACGTGTTTTAAATATTGTCTAAACAAACATCTTTTTGTTGTGTCATTTTAATCAAACTTCATTTCAAAACTAAAAACAAAAACAAAAATACAATCTTATTCCAGCAAACTTCTTCTAGATTCATAAACTATAAACAACCACCCTCATCCTTTCAAGTAGTGTTTTTATTATCTTTTATTTTACTTCTATAATACCTCTAATAATTGTTTTAATTCACTTCCTCCTTTGAGAGACGACCTTGGTCAGCCACTCTGCTGCACCTAAGTACCCCAAATTACACTAATCATTTGAGGGCGCACACGACAGTGCTCTATCAGTCCCTTTCTAATTGGGTCCTGTGATGATTCCGGGACATGCTGATGAACATCTTGACTTTTAGCAGGAATATATTCCTGCTCTGGATCATCCACTGTGATGGACGGGTGTCCCCCAGTTGGAACGAGTGAAGCTGCTCGATCCAGTTGCCCTTGTATCACGGAATATGGCCAAAGACCCTACTGGGAGGAAGAAGGGATGCAGATCTTCTCCGAGGATGCTATCTTGTCTCTTAGATGAGTCCCCCCAATTGGGGAGATGGGCTCACGGGCCTGAGTCCTTGCTGTTGCCACTGATGTAATTACATTTTGGCAAGTCTACAAGATATGATCTGGGATCGATACCATCTCCTCCATCATTTCCAGGATATGCAGAGAGACATATTTGGATGGAATGGGTATGAAGGCCCATTCCGGTATCGGAGTAGGAATATCCTACTCTGGTCCTCCAGTGGTCAGTGGGTACTGAAAATTATCCTGTTTTGGGGTAGGTGAATGAGTTTTCCCCTGTGTCGGGATATGCTGGTTTATCTCTGCATTTGATGCCACATTGGCATGGTAGACTTTACTTGCATCCACAGGGATCAGGCCCTCCATATGTTGGTTTCCCACCGTATCGATTTGGTGGCCTTTGCTGGGAGGGAGACGTGCCCACTTATTAATTGTCGCCACATCTGGATGGGGGGCTTTGTTGATCACCACCATATCAGGATGGTAGGCATCAGGAGCATCTTCTAGGAGTTGTTCCTACAGGCGTTGGGTCTCCACCACATCTGGTTGGTGGGCTTCACGACCCTGGGCAGGGAGAGGTGCCTGCCGGGTTGGTGTCGTCCTGTGTGAACGACGGGCTTGTTGGAGCTCAGCGGAGATGCGCGCCTACTCGTATGATGCCTCCATGTCTGGATGGCGTGCTTTGGAGGAGAGGACAAGTGTATGTGCCTGCTCTCAATACGTCTCTGTGATTGGGCAGTGGAGCTCCTCCTCAGGAACAAGGGTGACGACTGGTCCCTGGTTGTACATTTTTCGCCCTCGTCGGGTGGTCCGAGGGGCCATATCTTGGAGAGCATGGGCCTGGATCTTCGGGGTGACATCCTCCATAGCATGAGGATATTGAGTTGCGGCGTAACTGCGATGATGTCTTCCAACAGGGGCCTTAGGTTGGAACCCCCGTTCAGCAGGGATGAAGTCCTCAGTGTCGACCTCATCCGACTCACTAAGATAAGGGAGGTATGTATTGTCTCGTTTCAGGGATAGACTCCCAAAATGGTTTGAAACGGCAACAGGAGCCTCCTGGATCTGCTTTTGCGGCCACTTCTGGGAAGGCGATCGGTGGGTCTTGATGAATTGGAGGGCATGCATGTCCACCTCCACCATCGGGAGAGTACCGTTTAAGTGGTACTCTCAGATCAACGCATCTGAAACCCAGTGTTGAAGATGTTGAGTAGGTGACAGGGTCCTTCATTGGTGAGGATGTCCAGTTATTGTGTTGCTTGAAGCACGCGCCTGTGAGTTCCTCTATGACGCCATTGTATCGAAGGGAGTACTGAGTGGTACCTATAAAATATTTTAACAAATACAAACAGCAAACCCCGCAAAGTAGCATCTCATGATCCCATGTGTAATTAATGACCTTGCTTGGCCCTCCTTGAGATTATAAGGGGGAAAAGTGAGATTAGGTTAAATCTATCATGCTTGGTTAAAGATTCACGTTGGGTTCACCATTTTTTGTTTTGCATCGAATCGGATGGAGTGGACCAATGTGCATCACTATAAATCTTACGGAGAGCTGAGATACGATCAATCACTCGGATCGGGTATATCGGTATTTGTTTTGAAACACCCAATGGTTCCATATCCAACGATACGTGCACCTGCTTTCCAAAGGCAGGCGTTCGCTAGGTTATTTGTCCAGTGATGCTTAAGAACTCACATTGGTCGAGAGGATGGGAAGTCAGGATCATCGTACCCTTTTAGGGGGGAATTATTTCTTGTTTCGAGACTCTCTTACAGATTTAAGACGTATTCATATGTTTTCCAATCTTTGGTTTATACCCACATCTGTTCTGTGAACTACAGTGGTCCGCAGAGGGGCGGCTTGCTGAACCAGCCACGTACCGTTAATATTGGACCGGTACACGGACCGGTTCGTCATTTTCCAACCTTTGAGTATTCTCTACATTTTTTCCCAATTCCTCCAGCATAATTGGGTAGAATATTCTCCTGAATTAAGGGGATTCTCATTCTCCTTTGTGGATTTTTCAGGACCCTAAAAATGTCCCCCATCGGAATGGGGTCCAATCGGAATGAAGATGAGACTATTCCGATGTAGAGTGGTCCTGAAATGTGGATAGTTTTCGGTAGAGGGGTGGACCTCGTAGGGGACCACGCCTATAAATACGGCGGCCCCTACCCTTTGTCTTTTATAGGATTCCTTGCGAACATGGAGATCTTGCTTTTTGTCTCTGCGTGATTGCTTCTTTGCGAAAATCCTCGTCTGCGAACCAGCTTCCATTTCTGTGAACCATTCCTCGTTCACGCCTGCCTTCACCCACGGACCAATCTCCCAGCCGTGAACTAACACTTTTAATCAATTAAAAAGTAAGTTAAAATGGGCTATGTAGGGACTCGCTATGAGGTTTTGATGGTATGTGAATGGAAATCTTCAAGAATTTGAACATTTCTTAAGTCTTCTGAACTTAAACATTTAAATCCGGGATTGAGATTCTGTGGAGCAGCCTGGTTCGCGGTTTCCTAGACAATGCTCTGCAGGCCAGAGTACCGTGGACTTCTTCTGCATAGGGTTGGTTCGCGGGATGCATCCATCGCGAACAACCTTTTGAGGCCTGCTCACGGACCACATCATGAAGGCTCCTTGATGGAGTCCTTTGCCATATATTTGGTATTTTTGTCCAGATTTTATTATTCCAGACTAACATCTTTCCTGGTTTTTTTTGTAATGCAGGGAGAAAATATAGTTCCTCCTCAACCTGCACCCAGGATTGCTGCCGAGCCTCTTCCAATTGGTCTAGGGAGGCATCTAGATATGATTCATAGAGCTGAGATCATCAAATAGGACCCTATAATACCCTAATTTTTCCTTGTCCCATTTTGTGTGGACCCAGCAGGTATTGCTCGGCTTTTTATTAGGTCACCATTTTCGGGTTTTCGGCCTAACGGGCTTCGTTCCACTTTTTGTAAGCAGTTTAAAGTCCCACTGACAAGACTATCAATACTAATGTTTTTGGTCGAACTTCTTTGACCATATATGGTGGGGTGAGGGGCCCAATGAGTTTTGGTTGATTAAAAGATGTCTCAATACCCTTCAGACGCACATAGGGGGAAACATGTTTAGATTTGAATGACATGAAGGGCATGTCTCAAGGCATGGGAGTCATATAGGCATGCAGAGGTAGGAAAATCATAACCTAAGGAAGACTTGAATTTGTTAGATGGGCCAGGGGCGATCAATATGCAGATCCGTTGAGGTCATGGTATGCATAGTCATGCAAAGGTGCCCTTAAGTTAATGACTGTCCATTTCTAATGGCCTGAGGACTTTATGGAAGTTCGGCTTATGGAAACCACCATGGGTGGCTGGGAGAATTATGAAAACCACCAGGGGTGGCTCGGAAAGGTTTTGCGATGTCTGAAAGGGTTTGGGAACATCTGTATTAATCAGGAGTGTGGACGCAGGGTCCCTATCCTAGGAATTTAGTTAGTGTAGAGGATGGTTGGAGCTTCGCGCAGTTTAAAGTCATGCAGCTGGGACATTCTTTAAAATGGAACGGCTTCTCCTGGTTCTCGGTAATCTCATCAAAGAGGTTCCAGTGTATTCAGGCAGGGTTGTGAAAGAGGTTGGTAAATTGTAGCTCAGAGGGTTTCCGAATCCCAGGGTGGATATGGGGGCTCAGAGTCTAAGAGGTGTATGGAGAGAAGCATTGCCTAAGGATATCTTGCTTTTGGTAGATGGTTCAGGGGTGATCAATATGCAGAGCTCCTAATGGCATGATATGCATAGTCATGCAAATGTGTCCTTAGGTCAATGATTGTATTCTCCCGATAGTTGGGAAACTTCAGGGAAGTTGAGATTCGGGACCACCAGGGGTGGCTTACAAGGGTTAGGATCCTTATGTGTATAGAGTATAATTTATGAAAGAGGGTGCCTGAATATGGGAGAAACATATAGGCTAAACATTCCAAGAATGGGTGAAGTCATCCCCTCTCAACCTGGTGTGAAATGGTGGTTTGTGCAGGTCTATCCCGTGCACTGAGGGATAGAGGAAAGCCTCTATTCCTAACTGAACCCATGACAGGTTCGACCATGCATTTTAACATCATGTGGAAAGGACAGAGGGCATTTTAAATTCTGTGCATTTTAACACCATGCAGTGAGGAAGGGGATAATTTTTGAAGATGTTGTGCAGTTTAACGTCGTGCAGTGAGGACAGAGATGTTTTGTAGTTTAACGTCGTGCAGTGAGGATAGGGGACATTTTTAAACCTGTGAAAATGCTTGTAGTTGGAGGCATTTCCCTGGATGTTTAATGCTTGGTCTTTGCAGTTCATTCCAACAGCCAAGATATGTTCTGTGCAGTTTCAATCATCATGTGGTAAGGAGGTAGTTGCAAAGGCCACTCTTGATTAGAATGTAACTGGGCTTGAATATCTCTGCATGTCCAAGATGTGGAGTGGGGTTGATGGTGTAAATCGTGGTTCCAGGGTTTCTTGGATTAGGAGAGATGATATGGGGGCGCTGAGGCCGGTAAACATACGGGGAAAGGAAGAGTGTTTCCCGAGGAAATCTTGCCTTTGGTAGACGGGCCAGGGGATATCAATATGGATATCCACTGAGGGAATGCTATTCATAGTCATGCAAAGGTGTCCACAGGTCGATAACTTCCCACTTCTGAAAGCCATGAATGATTGTGAGGATCCGCGATTGACCGGGCCACGAAGTCTGTCCTTGGGTAAGGAAATATCTGGACATGTCAGGGATGTTTGTCCCAATTTGTTGTTAAAACTCAAAGAGTTCACTGCACTGATTTATCTTGTTCATGGGATGCACCTTTACTCCATGCAGTTTAACGTCGTGCGGTGAGGATGAAGTACTCTTAGTTTAATGGTCATAGAATTCAGACCATTGGGTAACTATTTCTACAATTACCCAGAAGGAAACTGAGTTAGGAGGCTCTGGTATACTTTGAACAAGTGTTAGGGAATGAGGGTGTAAACTATAACTCTGGGGTTTCCCATATCATGAGGTATGGTATGGGGGCTCTGAGGTCGGTAAGCGTATGGGGCTAGGATGAGTACCGCCTGAGGAAATATTTCCTTTGGTATACGGGCTAGGGGCTATCAATATGCAGAGCCACTGAGGGCATGGTATGCATAGTCATGCAAAGGTGTCCAAGGGAGGATAACTTTACACTTCCGATGTCCATGGATGATTATGAAAATCCGATATTTCTCACAGTACAGAGTTCGGCATATGGGGATAATGGTGTTCAAGCATACAAGAAACATCTTTACCACAATTGTCCATCGAGTCAAAGTAACATAGCCCTGACTTGATGTTTGTAGATGCAGATCGTCTTGTTAACCACGGGTGGATACATAGGCTAACCAGGTAGGGGTACCCTGGAAACATTTGGATGCGAGAGGGGAATGAACTTGTAAACCATTTCTCTATAAATTTTTGGATCGGGAGATATGATATGGGGGCTCTGAGGCTAGTAAGCATACAAAGATAAGAAGAGAACCGCCTAAGGAAATCATGTCTTTGGTAGATGGGCTAGGGGATATCAATATGCAGAGCCGCTGAGGGCATGGTATGCATAGTCAAGAAATGGTGCCCACATGTCAATAACTTTCCACTTCCGATGGCCATGAATGGTTATGAAGATCCGTAATTATCCGGGTCGTGGAATCTGATGTCTAGATAGGATGCATCCAAATGCGCAAGGAGTATTCCCATCTCATTTCACCATATATATTAGGTGGTTTGTAAAAAAGTCCGTGCAGTTTTAACATCATGTGGTAAAGATGAAGTTCGTGCAGTTTTAACGTCGTGCGATGGGGACGAAGTACGTGCAGTTTTAATGTTGTGTGGGGAAGACGATGGTGAACTGATGTGAAAATGGGATTCTGTGTAGTTTAACGTCATGCAGTAAGGA
The DNA here is from genome assembly GCA_963277665.1 of Viscum album. Lineage (NCBI taxonomy): Eukaryota > Viridiplantae > Streptophyta > Magnoliopsida > Santalales > Viscaceae > Viscum > Viscum album. Next base: position 483,029,229 of record OY728162.1, read on the forward strand.
CGAGTGGTATATATACCTGTGTTTTCCTTTATCGTTGGTTGGGCTAGGAGGGAAGATCCCGACATCACTACGTATCCTGCGAGGGCAGGAATCATGCCCCACGTAGTTCTTTTAGGGAATACACCCCGTGCGGGTCTGGTCTGTACTGGGGAAAGGGGTATTTTTAGATTTATTTGGGGTGGCTGGGCCAGGATGTGTAATTATGGCGTCACTACATATCCTGCGAGGGCAGGAATCAAGTCGTACGTAGTTATTTAAAAGATAATACTCCCCATGCAGTCCTGGTACTTATACGGCGGAAAAAGGGCATTTTTTTATTTCATTTGGGAGTGGATGGGCCTGGATGGGAGACCCTAGCGTCACTACGTATCCTGCAAGGGCAGTAATCAATTCATACATAGTTCTCTGAAATCTGTGTAGTTTAACATCGTGAGGTGAGGACGAGGAATACACCCCATGTAGGGTTTTTCCGTACATGGGGGGAAAGGGCATTTTTAATCTTCATTATCCATGTAGTTTAACGTCATGCGGTAAGGATTAGGAATACACCTCGTGCAAGGTTGGTCTGTACACGGGGGAAAGGGCATTTTTTATCTTCATTTTGGGGTGGCTGGGCCAGGATGGGGGGCCCTGGCGTCGCTACGTATCCTACAAAGCCAGGAATCAAGCTGTACGTAGTTCTCTAAAATCCATACACCCCATGCAGGATTGGTCAGTATAAGGGGGAAGATGGAATTTTTAAATTTATTTAGGAATGTATGGGCCAGGATGGTGGACCATGGCATCACTATATATCCTGCAAAGGTAGAAATCAAGCCGTACATAGTTCTATGAAATCCGTGTAGTTTAAAGTCATGTGGTGATGATGAAGTACTCTTAGTTTTATGGTCATGGAGTTCGGACCTTTGGGGCTTGGCAGTTTAAAGTTCTGTAGCTCGGATGATAACTGCTTTTGATTATGTGAAATACTTCTTCAGAAATTTCGCATTTGTAGGAGCGGTAGTGAATTTCCCGTCCATGGAGATCAAGGTATATGCTCTGTTGGAGTAGACCTTGTGTATAACATATGGTCCCTCCCACTTGGGCTCCAGCTTTGGAGGTTTCTTTCTAGGTATCATTGGGGTCTGGAGGACCAACACCAATTCTCCTTCCAAGAAAGACCGAAGACAAACCTTTTTATTGAAGGCTCGTGCGATCCGGTTATGATATACTTCCAAATCATGCAAAGTGTGCAACCACTTCTCATCTAGCTGTTCTAATTCACCTATCCATTTTTCTGATTGGTCATCATTGTATAACTGATCACAAATGGAAACACGGAGCGAGGGAAATTAGAGCTCAATGGGTAGGATTGCTTCTGTCCCGTATACTAATGAGTACGGAGTAGCCAGATTAGTGGTGCGGATTGTGGTTCAATAAGGCCACAATGCATTTAGAAGTTTATCCATCCATGATTTCTTGTATTTTTCCACCATTTTCTGGAGAATGTTAGACAGGGTCTTGTTGAAAGCCTCTATATGTTCGTTGGTCGCTGCATGGTAGCGGGATTAGTGGTTAGCCTTGATACCATATTATTGGTACAGTTTCTCCAATTTAGCCGAGCATAAGTTGGTGTCGTTATCCGTCAATATGGTATGAGGGACACCAAATCTGGTGATGATATTGGCCTTCACAAAGCGAACAATGTTTTTTCCCCGACTTCTTTGAGGGGTACAGCTTCTTCCCATTTGGAAGAGAAGTCGGTTGTTGTGAGGATATACATCAGTTGTTTTGCCATGGTGGGAGGATATGGTCCCACAATGTCCATTCCCCATATGGAAAATGGCCAGGAGTACTTAGCCTAAAGAAGTAACTTTGGGGGTTGGTGTATGAAGTTGGCATGAATTTGGTATGAGTGGAATTTTGCGGTAAAGTGCTCGCAATCTTGTGCCATGGTGGAGAAATAGTACCCAAGCCTTCGAACCTGATGGGAAATCTTAGACCCAGACTAGTGTGCTCCACATACACCGACATGCACTTCAGTCATGAAGGCAGCGGTTTTATCTCCATCAATGCATCTGATGAGGACTCCGTCGAGGCCTCATGTTTAGAGGACCTCTTGTTGACCCGTGTCGCCGTATAGGACTAAGTTGATTTCCCTTCACCATATTTGCTCTCGTTCATCCCTGTCTGATGGAAGTTCTCTTCGTTGAAGGTAATTTTCAATGCAGGTCATCTAGCCAGTGGTAGGATCATATGGATCAGGGATAGGACTGACTTTGTTGATTTCTTCTATCTTAGTCTAAACAAACGGCAAGACCATTCGACGATGGGAAATACTGATAATTGTTTCATCCCAGTCTGGGTTAGCTAGGGCTGTGGCCATGTTAGCTAATGCATCGACCCAGGCATTTTGAGACTGGGGAATATAGGTCAGCGTTGGTTCTGTGGAGACTTCTACCATTAACCCCCATACGTGGTCAAATAGTGGAATAATCTACTCCTTTTTAATAGTATAATCACTATTGACTTGCTTGATAACCAGTTCCGAGTCACCATTTACCTTAAGGTGTTGTACTTGTTCCTAGAGTGCGAACTCCAAGCCTGCAATGATGGCTTGATACTCTATTTCATTGTTTGTACATCCTTCTAACAGGAGGAAGGAATATGGAAAGACTGCCTTTTCTGGGGATATGAGTATGATCCCCAAACCCACCTTGTTAAATTTGGGATCCTCCATCCTCTTCTCGGTTGGGCTTCGGGATGTGCCGTCTAAGTACATTTCCAATGTTGAGAACTCCTCTTGAACTCAGAATATGTCTTCATCAGGTAGCTCAGCATCCAGTGCGGTGGTCCCTGTCGAGGGGTGCTCTGCCAGGAAATATTCTAATGCCTAGCCTTTGATGGCTTTCTAAGGCACAAATCGGATGTCAAAATGTTGCAGGATGACTTCCCATCGGGATAGGCACCCGGTCTTCATTGTACTGTTGAATATGTACTTGAGCGGGTTACTACGCGAGACCAAATGGACTTCATGATGCTACAGATAATGTCGCAATTTTTGAACTACATAGACCAAGTCCAAACAACTCTTCTTGATGTTTGAGTATCGAGTTTCAGCATCGATCATGGTTCGGCTGAGGTAATAGAGATTGTTTTCACTGCTGGTGTCATTTTTCTACACGAGGAAGGATCACAATGACCGCTCTAGGGCCGTCACATATATGATAAGAGTTCTTCCTTCAACTGGAGGCATGAGCACCAGTGGGCTTAAGAGGTACTTCTTTAGGCTATCGAATTCCTCTTGGAACTCATCTATCCATTGGTACGTAACCCCATTTTTCATTAACCTGGTAAAGGGAAAACATTTTCCCCCCAGGTTGGCTATGAACCGCCTAATATAGGCCAGGTGTCCTTGTAATCGTCTCAACTCAGTGATATTGCAGGGAGGTGGCAGTCCAAGGATAGCCTTTGTCTTTTTAGGGTCGACTTCGATGCCACGATGGCGTATGACGAAGCCAAGGAACTTCCCTGAGGTAACCCCGAAGGCTCATTTCAAGGGATTCATCTTCAGTCTATGTTATCGAAGTTTGTTAAAGACAGTTTCAAGGTCTGACAGGTGATCTGAGCACTGTCTTGATTTGACCACCAAGTCATCCATGTAGCATTCGATGAATCTCCCCATGAATGGTTTAAAGATACAATGCATGGCGCATTGATATGTGGTTCTAGTGTTCTTGAGACCAAAGGGCATGACCCTGTAACAAAGTATTCCTTGAGGGGCTCTGAAGGCAGTGGATTCTTCGTCTTCTCGGGCCATCTGGATCTGATTTTACCCAGAATAATCATCCATGAAGAAGAAAGCCTCATACCCGGCCGTTGCATCAATTAATAACTCAGTAATCGGGAACGGGAAATCGCCTTTTGGACAATACTGATTGATATCTCTGAAATCGATGCAAACGCGGATTTGTCTGTTCTTTTTCTTGATAGGGACAATGTTGTCTAACCAGATGGGGTAGTGGACCTCTCTAATGATGCCTTCTTTAATGATCTTATCGACTTTAGCCTCTATTTTGGCATCATGTGAGGGGTGCCTCCTTCTGGCAGCTTGTTTATAGCCCTGGTGGTCTTCTCGCAAACCTAAGTGGTGCGTTGCCACTTCGGGATCGAGTGCTGGAATTTCCATGTAATTCTAGGAAAAAACGTCCTGGTGTTGCCTCGGGAAAGAGGTTTATACCTCGTGCTCCTCGGGAGACATGATTGTACTAATGAGAGTGGGCATCGGGTCTTCCTCGGTACCCAGGTTTATTTCCTTGAGCTTGTCCACAGTAGTGGAGATACCTTCCTCAAATGCGGGAGGTGCATCCCTGAGATCTTCCTCCTCTTCTTCCTCCACATTCTCATATTCTTGATCCGACGGGGGGGGGGGGGGGGGGGGGGGGGAGTTCCCATCATGGGCTCTTGGGAGTCTATAGGCGAGGCATCGTGGGCGTCCCTGCTCAAGTATTCATCCCCAAATTGAGGGTTAGTGATCATTTCCTCATTGTCACGCTCGACCGTTATGGCTTAAGTCATGAGGAGAGTTGAGTGTGTGTCCGGGATTGAATCCCTTCTCTCAACATGGCTGATGGGAAGTATGTAGTCTCTACCGAGCTACTTGAGGGGGTCGTCTGGAACTATTTCTAGACCATTTGGAGCGAGGATCCAGTCAATACCATCGAGTGAAGGATTCTTTTTCTTTTTCTCACAAAACCCAGAATCAATGTAGTGTTACTCAGAGAGCTCGAAAGGGGCCTTGTCAGCATGCAATGTCCCACTTTGTCCATTGACACAATACTTGATACACTGGTGGTAGGATGAAGGAATGGCCATGTGCTTATGGAGCCAAGGACTTCTAAGCAGGGCATTGAATGTTGTGTTCTTCCAGACCACCAGGAATTCCGAGTAGGCCACAAGGTCGCCAAAATGGATTTTTAGCTTGATTTATCCCATTGGATCTGTTCACTCTTGTCGTAACCCAACAGAGTTGTGGCTGAGGGTACTAGGTCATCCTCATTGTATCCCAACTTGCGGATTTTCCATAGGGGAAGGAGATTAACTCTAGAGCCATTGTCAAAAACGACTTTCGGTATCTCGACATCATTTAGTGTGCCAGACACATATAGTGGCTTGATGTGTCCTTGCATGATGGAATCTTCATCCGGATCAGTGAAGGAAATCACCGCATTGAATTCAGCCAGACCAGTCTCTATCCGTTAAATCTTGGCAGCTACTACCTCGGCTTGAAACTCCAGAGGGCTGAGCCAGGCTTCTATCAGCGCCTCCTTGAGATCTTCTGACAAACTCAGGGCATCCAGGATTGACAGTTTGGCTGGTACTAACGCCAGCTACTTAAGGATATTGTATTTTTTATCCAATTTCCAATGGTTCTCTGCTGGTGGGATATTTTTAGTAGGCATCTTGGGAGTTGTAGTATGTGATGAGGAGGGACTAGTCGCGGGGTCGGATGTCAACGGTGTTCCCACATTCTGCGGACTCAGCTCGGTCAGTCTGTTTGTGCACACTAGGTGTCTAGACACTTGTTCCTCCTCTGACGGGTACCGCATAATTACGGGTCCAGAGTGGCCGCTTGTGGAGTTTGAGGGATATTCTTTCTCTTTTTGAGTCCGCTGAAGGGATCTCCCATGGGTTTCTGCGATATTAACGGCTTGGGCCGGGGTAAAACCATAGGGTTGGTTTCGACCATGACTGTGCCCCCCTGGTATCCCCTACTTCTATGATTCCTCCTCCCATCCCCTTATGTTGGGAACTTTGTTCGTAACCATACCCTTCGTTAGGTAACGTATCCATTATATGGTGTCGTTTGGTGGGTCAGTGCCCGGAGCACCAAGTTTGGGGGCATAAAATCGGACAGTGTCGGGGCTAACTTCGGCCTCGTTGTGGACTACTCCTCTTGCGCTTATCTCCTCCCTGCTCAATTATTCCTAGATGACTGGCTTGTGGAGGATTGTGAGGCCGGTATTGTCAGATGTGTGGCATTAGGGGTTGTTGACGGCAACACTGGCTGTCGTAGTTGAGCTCGGAGTATGCCCTGAGCTCGGTTTACAGTCTTCCTAGTCATCCAGTCATAAAATTTCTGCCCCTTCTTGCTAGTGACTTCCTTCCACCCCTCCCCTTTGTCAGAGTTGGTGGTAGAAATGTATGTCACATGTGCTGGGGGTGGTCTCAGCTCGACCTGCCCGGATTCTACCATCCTTTTCACAAGTTCTTTGAATACGAAGCATTCATGGATATTTTTTCCTAAAATTCGATTTTAGGGATAGTAATTTTTCTTATTATTATGGCCGACTTATTTGGGCTTCCTTGGCTCCGGTAGGTGGAGTAAGTTGAAATTCATGGTGGCAATGAAGTAGTCGCGGACTTGGTCCTCTCGGAATGAGTATACTTTGTGTCTCTATTCCTCAAACTGGTTCTACTTTGATCTTCTCTGATTTTCCCGCTTTGGTGGAGGCAGCCATTGATATACCTGGGGCCCTTGACAATTTGTTGGGGGCCTAGGCAGTGGAGCAGGCGCATGGTCTGGCTTGAGCACAATAGAGGACGCTTCCACTCTAACTGTTCTCTTTGCAGGGGCCTGTGAGGCTATTCAGGACTTCAGATTGGTCTACTGCAGGGAGTCATCAATTCCCTGGGCAATGGCAGAGAGATTGCGGAAGCCAGTGGTGCACTCCACTGGTATGATCAGTGTTCGTAGCTCATCTTTATGGTTGTCTATGCATATGGCCAGCATCTCATCTTGGGGCATTGGCCTGTTTAGAGAGTAGGTCAGACCCTTCCATCTGGCGATGAAATCTGAGACCCTGTCGTTCTCCCTCTGTTTTCAATTCATGAGGTCGCTGACCATTGTTTTCGGCAGTGTTGAGCTGAAGTGGAACAGGAACTACTCCCAAAGGTCTTCCCAGATTTTTATAGACTGATCTGGTAGATTCATATACCAGAAGAATTCAGATCCTTACAATGTCCGCACGAAGCATCTAAGTTTCACTACTTCTTGTTGTTCTGGAGTTCCTATTATAGGGTCTCAATAAGATGCGTAGTGCATCAAGTGCTATTCCGGATCGCCTGATCCACTGAAAATAGGGAATACAGGGCTCCCCAAATTGGGTAGAGGAGGCGTGTTGATCACCTAATCTGAGTAGGGATTTTGCTCTGGCTGTATTGGAGCGCGTCGACCTTCTATTTCTTCCAATCAAGCTGTCAGTACCTCGATGGTGCTGGTGAGTCCCTGGTTTACATCCTGCTTTGCCCGGTCTTGGGCAGGTGTATCCTGAGGCATTGATTAAGGATCCGGATCGGCCGGAACCAAGGGTGTGTATGCAGTTTGTGACACCTTCGGAGGGTTCATACGTACTCGCTCCGATTGCTTCCTGAGTGGAGGGAAGTCTTAGTATTCACCCGAATCCATGTCCAGGTAGTTGGACGGACCGGGCACCTCATTGGGTAGGGAAAACCTGGGTCTTTGAGATGCACTTGCTGGGAGTGCAAGGTGTGGGTCTTCTTGGGAAGCTATTTCAATAAGATGATTCCTCTGGAGTAGCTCGGCATTAAGCCATATCAATTCTTTCATTTCCTCTTCTTGTCAAGAGAATCTCTCTTCGAGCGTAAGTGGCTTGTTTTTTATCGATAGGAGGAGGTGGGTTAAGGGTAATCGGTCCTTTGTTCTTATACTTGTTGAAATCTTGCAAGGTAAGCGGAGGAGGGTTAGCTGGAAGGAAGGCCATATTTAGGGCGGCTCTCTGGTTCTGGGAGTGCACACCTGGTGGTTCATTGTGAGTCACTGCCTGACCGGAATCATCGTCTCCTGATCCATCTGAATTTCCATCATCTCTGGTGTCACCTGTGGGGTTAGCCTTTATGGCGTTGATGGATGCATATCGTGGGGTGGAGGAGACGTCATCTTCCAAATAGGAAGAGGATCTCATGCGCCTTTTACTGGTCCTCCCCTTCCTGTATCGTGATTTCTTTCGGACTCCTTGATGAAGGGTTATGCAGAGAGTTCCTTGATGCAACCTCATGGTACACCTCCCTCTTGAAGGGTATAGTGATTCAAAAGATGGGATAGGGTAGGAACCTCCTCTTCTGACTGTCCTCCCTAGATGAGAAAATACTGATTCTCGTGGGGGAGGTTGTTGTTGAGGTGGTAAAAATGCCCCCAGCCCTGAGGGCTAGGGTTGGATTCGTTCCTTGGACATTGAGTATCTTTCCATTTTTATTGGTCTTACGGGGGAATTTGTTGTTAAAAATGTCCCCATCTCTGTAGGCTGGGGTTGAACCTAGATTGCGGCAGCGGCGACTGCTATCGCTACTTGCCTGATCTTGCGTGCCCCCATTCGGGGGTGAACTGGATCTGGTATCGAGTTCACCTGTGAATAAATCCCCTCCGGGGTGGCAGCCAATGACCAATGATTGCCCTCTCTTAGGAAAGAGGCATGTTGTATGATTTTCGTGGCCTGATTCAGGAGTTCTTGAATGGCTTGTTCCTGTTAGGCCTGATTCTTTTGGGACTTACTCAAGTCTTGTCTTTGTTGGGTGGTTCACCTTTCACGAATAGGGAGACCACTCGATTGTTGTCTTGTTGTGATGACGTTGCAAGACATTATGCCGAACAGGTTCTTCTGGGTGGGGAGCAGAGTGAAATGCAGAGATCCATGTTCTCCCCATCCTCTGATATGGAATCCCGTCGGAGCGTCACCAATGAGGTAGCGCAAATGGTGCAGTGTACGGAGGCAGGCTAACTCAATGTTTCCTCTACGCCTCTTAGGTCGCGGTTGTCGCACCAAAGGAAGAGCCTCCAGGTCGATGTGGTGTAGGAGGTCTCCTATTGTCTTGATATGGTCTACATACCCATCGTAGGTCAGGAATCTTGATTTCAGTCGGCGGAGGGTTGTCCATATATTGGAGCGGATGTCGTGCGTACATTCTTCTGAAAACTTTCTGGGTATGTCGAATTGAGAGGTGGTCGTGGGCCAAAACATAACTGGTATATCATCTCTGGCCAGTCGTTTCCTCATTTATAACATGTTGGAAGACTCCTATCCTAGTGATTCCTCTACTTAGTTATCCCAACTGAGGCACTCACCGAAAGTGTGGTTGGAGGTAGTGGGCCGGTAGGTGTTGAATTATCATGTGGGCAATTCCGAGGTGGTTCAGAAGATGAACGTGGCCCCGTACTGTCTCTTGATTGAAGAAGGGTGTCGTTGGTGACCAGCTGGGATTCTGACATGCTTGATCCCTTCCTTCTGAGTGCCTCGGCATATGATGGCTTTTATGTGCTTGATTGGGCAGGGGTAGGACCTTCATGTCGATATGATATGTCACTATGGGGAGGACCTTCGCAATAACTGCCATCATGGTGAGGATGAAGATCATGGTTGGATGTTCGATGTGTATCCTGTGGAGGACCTTCAAGACACACTATGGCAAGGGGAGGACCTTCTTGTTTCTTGGGGCCATTGTGGGGAGGACCTTCGCAATGGCCGTCGTGGTGGCGAGGACTACCATCATAGTTGTCGTAATGGCAAGGACTACCATCACAGTTGCCGCAGGGAGAATTTCTGCAGGTTTCACCCTGGGGAGGGCCTTCAGAATGTACTGCAATGAGGGGAGGGCCTTTTCATTGCTTGATATCTCTACGGGGAGGACCTCTGTTATCAGAGCAGCGAGGACTACCACTGTGATCTGATGTCGGGCTGCGCGGAGTTTCGTTGCAATGTAACCCCAGGGGAGGACCTTTAGGGTAGGCCACGACAAGGGGAGGGCCTTCTTGTCGTGATGATACTTCACTGTGCGGAGGTCCTCCACAGTTGCGACCATGATAGCAAGGACTACTATCATAATCGGTGGTCCCACTACACGGAGAGTGTTTACAGTGTATACCCCGGGGAGGACCTTCATAGCTGCTGGTAGCGGCATTGTGGGGAGGACCTTCGCAAATACTTCTGCCACTCCCATAATATGGTAATGGGTGGGTAGGGTTCTGAGCCTTCAACATGTGCTTAGCGGCATCCGGAACCCTAGCTTCCAACAGAGCAGAGTCATGAACTCGCTCTCTTTTTTTTTCAGCTGCCTTCGGCGCGTTCGGGGCACTTTCTTGCGGGAAGCGGGGACTGTCTACTGTTGATAATGGCCTTCACCTTTGGGTCTTTTTCTAATTGGGTCCCATGATGCTGTTGGGATATGCCGACGAACATCTTGAATTTTAGCAGGGATATATGCCTGCTTTGGAGCATCCACCATGATGGACGGGTGTCCCCCAGTTGGAACGAGTGAAGCTACTCGATTTGGTTGCCCTTGTATCATGGAATATGGCTGACGAACCTCCTGGGTGGAAGTAGGGATGCAGATATTCTCTGAGGTTGCTATCTCATCTCTTCTATGAGTCGCCCCAATGGGGGATACGGGCTCATGGGCCCAAGTCCTTGTTGTTGCCGCTGATGCAATTACATTCTGGAAAGTATGCAAGTTATGATCTGGGATCGATACCTACTCCTCCATCATTTCCAGGATATGTAAAGAGACATATTTTTTTGGAATGGGTATGAAGGCCCATTCCGGTATCGGAGTAGGAATATCCTGCTCCGGTCCTTCGGTGGTCATTGGGTACTGACAATTCTCCTGTGTCGGGGCAGGTGAACGAGTCTGCCCCTGTGCCGGGATATACCGGTTTATCTCTCCGTTTTCTGCCACATCAGGATGGCAGACTTTACTTGCATCCACAGGGAGATAGACCTCCATATGTTGGTTTCCCACCGTATCGATTTGGTGGTCTTTTCTAGCAAGGATACGTGCCCTCCTATTAATTGCCACCACATCTAGATGTCGGGCTTTGTTGATCGCCACCATATTGGGATGGTAGGCATCAACAGAATCTTCTAGGAGCTGGTCCTGCAGGCGTTGGGTCGCCACCATGTCTGGTTGGTGGGCTTCACGACCACGGGCAGGGAGAGGTGCCTTCCAGGTAGGTGCCATCATGTGTGAGCGACGGGATTGATGGAGCTCGGTGGGGATGCACGCCTACTCATATGATGCTGCCATGTCTGGATGGCGGTATTTGGAGGAGCGTACAGGTGTATGTTATTCCTCACAATATTTCTCTGTGACTGGGTATCGGAGCTCCTCCTCAGGGACAAGGGTGATGACCAGTCCCTAGTTGTGTGTTTGCCACCCTCATCGGGCGGTCCAAGGGGCCGGAGCTCGGAGAGCATGGGCCTGGATCCTCGGGGTGACATCCTCCTTAGCGTGAGGAAATTGAGTCACGGCATAACTGTGACTACGTATTCCAGTGGGGGGCTTATAGCGAAACCCCTGTTCAGCGGGGATGAAGTCCTCAGTATCGACCTCATCTGCCTCCCTAAGAAAAGGGAGGTACGCATTGTCTTGTTCCGGGGATAGACTCCCGAAACTGTTTGAGACGGAAACAGGAGCCTCCTGGATCTTCTTTTGCGGTCGCTGTTGGGCAGGCGATCGGTGGGTCTTGACAGATTGGAGGGCATGTATGGCTGCCTCCACTGTTAGGAGAGTACCATTTAAGTGTTAATCTCAGATCAATGCATCTGAAACCCAGCGTTGAAGATGCTGAGTAGGTGACGGGGTCCTTCATTGGTGAGTATTTCCAGTTATTACGTTGCTTGAATCACATGCATGTGAGTTCCTCTGTGATGAAATTGGATCGAAGGGAGTTTTGAGCGGTACCTATAAAATATTTTAATAAATACAAATAGAAAACTCATCAAAGAGGAATCTCATGATCCCATGCATAATTAATGACCTTGCTTGGACCTCCTTGTGAGTATAAGGGGGCACATAGTGAGATTAGGTTAAATCTGTCATGCTTGGTTAAAGATTCACATCGGGTTCACCATTTTTTGTTTCACAACGAATCAGATGGAGTGGACCAACGTGGATGACTATCAATCTTATAGAGGGTTGAGCTACGCTCAATCGCTCGGATCGGGTATATCAGTCTTCATTTTGAAACGCCCAATGGTTCCATATCCAATGATACGTGGACCTGCTTTCCAACGGCATGCATTTGCTGGGTGATTTGGCTAGTGATGCTTAAGAACTCACATTGGTCAAGAGGATGTAAAGTCGGGCTCATCTCACCCTTTTAGGGGGGAATTATTGCCTATTCCAGGAGTCTCTTACAGATTTAAGACGTATTCATATATTCACTAATATTTGGTTTATACCCAAGCATAGTATCCACGGATTACTCCTGGATGGAAATGGTCATCTGAACGCAAGTATTAGGAATCATTTAAGCCTGAGTTTTACCGTCCATCATTGGATTAATGACTCTGAGGAGTTTGGACTCATTGAGACGGAACTAGTTTGAAGCCTCATAACAAGGCGCTCTGGAGTTTATTGTTATCTAGGGGGACAGATAAGGACTTGAGCATTTGGATCGAACTTGTGATACAGGCTTCCTGTGTATCCTCGTGATAGGAATCAAAATCCACGTAGTTTGGTAGTGCAGTTTAACATCATGTGGGATGAAGGATCGGGGCTTACACTCTGAGGTGGCTCGTAGAGTTGGTGAACCGACATAAAGGGGTTGGAACAACCGAGTGTTGGTCTTGAACCTCATGGAGGCTTCCTACGTAACCTTCCATGATATGGATCAAAGTCCTCATAGTTCACAGGAGGGTGGGGTCAGGTTCGGTGCTTACTCTAATCCCATGTGAGTCATTCTCGGTGTGAGAAACAAGAGGTAGCAGAGACCTGACTATCACGTCGCGAAAGGTGTGTTCGTGGGAAGCGCAGTGGGGCTTATGCATGGAGCAGCCCAGAGAAATAGAAATTGGGACTTACTCTAGGATGGAGGCTTGATGGTGACAAAGCCCAGCGGGAGAGGGAAAGGGTAACAAAAACCCTTGTGTCCATCTCCCCTCTTAGTCCTTGGCATCGGGGATGTATGGAGGTGCATGGGTGCTACCACATGCAAGAAAGGCTAGGGGCTTACACAAAGGAGGTTGCCCTTTCACTCCCAAAAGAGTGGAGAATTACTCACCACTGGCGTTGAAAGGAAACACAAGCGGGGTCCCCCTCTCCTGGCAAGTGGAGAGGCAGAAAGGGGACCCCCAGGGTTGGACCCCGCACTACCGTGGGTATGTCAACCCAGTAATGTTTCAGGAACCCGCTCAAGGGATGGAGCAACCCCTTTTCCCTCGCCTACCATGGGTATGTGAACTCAAAGCAACGCGCTGATGTGCCTGGAGATTGCATCATATGGATATGGTGGCTTCAGTAGAGGCCTTGGTTTGAGGATGATGAATAGGCTAGTGAGGGGGTTGCGAAGGATCAGGCCGGATTGGAAGGATTTTATCTGACTCAGGGAATGGGAACACTGAAGGAGTTGGAGGGACACATGGGCGTATGAGGAGTGGCGCCCTTCACATAGGGAGTGCTACGTGACTGGAGAAGTCGTCGGTGTACCAGGGTGGTGCCCGGACTGATAGGTGTCTCGCGTACCAGGGTGGTACACGGCTTCGGGTTCAGCCTTCATACCAGGTTGGTACGCGGCGGAGTCCGTGCAAGCAACAGTGGCCAGGGGCAACGCCGGTCGGGGGTTCATCGTTCAGGGCTTCGCCAGCGTAGTAGGGTGATACGTGGTGCATCAGATCAAAAAATGGTCATAGACTCCCTAGTCCGTGGGGAGTAGATCCGTGGAGGGACCCTGGATCACGGCCTTCTTTTTTTGTTATTTTAAGTTCACAGTTCACCAATTTTTTATGCTTTTTCAGTTCCTTATTAATTCGTTTCCAGTTTCATACCTGTTCTGGTTCGCGAATTGGAACTTCACTATTTGCGAAATCCTAAGATCCTTCCTTCTAAATCCTTCCACCCGAATCTGATCGATCCTTTTCTTATCCCCCTCGATATCCTGGGGAAAGAGATGTATCTGTGGTCATGTGGCACCTTTTTCGGAGGGAGGCCCATGACTAGAAACCCGGTTTACAGATGAATTGGTCAATCTGCAACTCATGGGGGGCATTGAATGCACCTTCACCGTGAACCAAACTAGTTCAGGGAGTTCTTCACGGACGCATAGGGCTCTGCCTCTGTTCCGCAAATGACGGCGTATGCGGTCCGGGCCGGCTGACGTGGTTCGCGGCTGGGGCGGTTCGTGATGGAGGACCGGCCTGGCGCCTGTCCTGCTTCATGCCCGCGGAGGGTCCCCACTCTGTTCTGCAAACGACAGCGGTCCGCGGAGGGGGTGTCTTTCCAAACCGGCCACGTACCGTTAATATTGGACCGGTACATGGACCATTTCATGTTTTTCCAACCTTTGATATTCTCTACATTTTTTCCCAATTCCTCCAGCAGAATTGGGTAGAATCCACTCTTGAATTAAGGTGATTCTCATTCTCCTTTACCGATTTTTCAGGACCCTACAATATCACATCCAAAATGATCAAATAGTCTAGTATACTTGGGATACTACATACATACATGATTATCAAATTAAATTTTAAAAAGTTAAATAAAACTAAAAATTCATGTGGGAACTTTATTATTTCTTCAATTTTATCTCTAAAATCATTCACGGATCCCTTCTTGGTATCTTGGGGAAACAAAAACATAATAAAGGTTGAGATCAGATGCTTAGTAATTGAAAGTGGAAGCTATCATATAATAAATAAAGCGTGAATAATATAGAAGAGATAAATAATAAACAAATATTTTATATAACTAATATCGTAAAAGGGGAATATATATATGGATGACATAACAATATAAATAATAATATGGACAACAATAACTAGTTTCTTAAGGATAGAATCCATAATGTGGAATAACATAATCTTACCGTCAAGGCATTATTCCAAGACATCATACATAAATAGGTATGTAATACACCAAATAAACAAACTAGTTTGTCTCAAGAGACTTACTGAAGCATGGAGTGGAAATAACGGGCTCCTCCTATCACTTATTATGTATAATACATTCATCATATGAAATAAATGAATAAAAATTCAATACATAATCAATATAAACATTCTTATTGAAAACTATCACACTAAATGTTAATATTTTCCATGGTCAATAAATAAAGAAATATGATCATAAGTCGTCTAGATAAATAAGGAGGATTTTATCATTACATTTTAACCCCTATAAATCATAAGAACTATCAATGTATTCTTACATAGATTAAAATATCTTTAAAAGAATATTCAATATTTTCATTCAAAACATGGTAAATATATCATTTTATTTTGATGACATTATAAATATATATATATATATAATATTTAAAAAATTATTTTCTTTGAAAATAACTAAGGAAATTTTTAAGGGAAACTTTAAATCAAATAATAGTTATAACAATAGTAAAATCCATTCATTCTAAAAATGATAAAACAAATATTCATTTCACACTTTTGGTAAAGACTCAAAAGAACCTAATTTGTAAATGGAAAGAAGATTACTTTTAAAACTTTTTAAATAAATTAAAACATTGTTTAAACTAACTTTAAATAATAATTTTATCATTTAAAATAACATTCTTGAAAACATTTTAAGAAACATAGACATGGAATAAAAAGTTCATCGACCAAAGAGGAAATAAGGTCGACTTTTCTTAAAAAAATATATATATTTTCATGAACTTATTAAGTACCAAAGAAAGGAAAATGAAATTAAAACATGTAAAGTCCATAGATAAAAATATTAAAATAAAATATAAACGTTAAAAATAGAAATATCTTATAATTTACTTCAATATAAATTAAAATATAAACAATCCCAAATAAAAATGAGCTTATATAATAAACTCTTACCTAATACTTATTCTTATTCGGTGTATTATATCCTCATTAATAATTAATTTAAATTTATTAAATAATTTAATAATAACATATTACATCTATATTTAAATTTTTAACATCCTTTTATAATCATTTTACATTCATTCATTGAATAGTTCTTGTTTATATTGAGCATTTAAGGTAGTTTGGTCAATTTCTCCAAAATTACTTTGATATATTGACCATGGTTAAAGGTGTTATGAATGGTTAAATAATATAAATATTTTTAATAATACCATGAATATTATTTTTTTCATTATATACAATTTAAGAATCATCCATGTATGGTGATAATAGAAAAACAAATCACATTTCTTTGTAGATGTGGTAGTCAACACACACATGAACGATGTTATCATTTTACAACAGATGTAAGGTTAAGAAGGTAGATGATATATTATATTTATAGAATCGTTATTTTTTTCATAAATATCACATATATTCAAAATTTCCATCTTTATATCTATACAAGTAAATTGGTTATGAAAATTGAATTATATCACTATGTAGAGATAGTAGGTCATATATACACACAAGCGATGTTTCATTTTCTATAGGATCAAAAGAAGATATAAAATGGATGTAAAAAAAATCTAAGTATAGTTAATATACTAATTTAATTATGTTAATATTATAGTTGAATATTTTTATGAGGTTTAATAAGAAAGGAACTTGAAAAGGCTCGGTAAGAATGTATACCTATACTTTTGATAACCACCTTTGGCTTGCACCTTAAACCTTATTTAAAGAGATCAATGATGTAAGACACTGGGGAGGGGCAGTTCTAGTGGGATGGTCCTACGGGTCATGTAATGGGCATGATATGCCTCTCGACCTTCGGGTCATGTATTGCGGGTCTTGTCGGGCCTTGTGCCTTGATCCTATGGGTCATGTATGGGTTCCCCTTCAACCCTTAAAATGGGGATTATCTATAATAAAAATAATAAGAAGGCCTTCGGGCCATTCGGGCTATTTTATAAGTGAGGTGGGTGGATAACTTATAAATACATGAACATTTATTATATAATATATGTCTTACTCAAGTAAGGTTGATAAAAATTTTCATAGCTTTGAATATTATAAGTTTAATTTAAAAAAACCATAAAATTAGGTTTAATAAATTCTTTTGTGTTATCTCGATTCCTTACCCCTTTATTTAAACTGTTTTAAATCATTTTACCCTTAACCAAAGTGATAAATATTTACCATGGTTATAATTCATTATGAAAAAATTTAAGTTAAACTTATTGAATATTATTATTTATTATAATTCAAAATATTTAATCCATTTTAAAATATTTATTTTCTTTAAGTGTTAAAAATTAATTTTAATATATATTCATAAAATATTACCAAATCATTTTTGGATAAATGGTTTTTTAAGAAAAAAAATGATTTTACAAAAAAAAATCAAGTATAATGTTGATTAAAATTGAATTAATTGAATTTTTAAGTCTAATTATAACTATTTATATTTTAAAACAAACCAAAAATTTAAATTAACCTTGTAAATACTTGGTTTAGAGAGGAGTAAATAAGATATTTTATTTGAACAAAAACATTTCTTAGATTTAAAAAATGTTAAGATTATATATCTAAGTTCAATATTATATTATTATATAAATTTTATTAATTATTAAATATATATTTTTTCTATAAAAAATTTTCAAAAACTTTCAAGTTATTCTTATATAATTATAATTTCATAAAAGTAATGTTTTTTGTAAAATCGTTATTTTTCACTATTCATCTAAAAAAATTCTAAAAAAATTAAAAATTCACCCTAAGATAATTTTGATGTTAGTAATTAAAAAATGAAATTAATTTCATCAAATTAAATTTATAAAAAATAATTTAAGTTTTAATCACAGTCCTGAATAAACCAATATGCATTATGCTATTATTTCTTTAGGGAAAATTCTTACTTACTATAATTGAAGCTCAGGAATTACAAGCCTTCAGCTCCTTTTCACTTTGTTTATAGAGGACCCAAAGATTTATCCACTGATTTTTCCAAGATCCAAAAAAGGATATTAATGGATCCAAGTATTGATGTAATCTGATTTGATCCCATGGTAGCATTAGACAGGAGGAAGGTCGCATATATACAAAACTCTTCTCTCATCAACATTAACCAAAACTGACACACTATCATCTGATTAATTTCAATATATACACTTTAATGTGGATTAGGTCACTTCTTGTGAATACATTTTAATTAATTCTTGAGTCTTCAAGGCATATATTCTTCAAAATTGACGTCACTATCTATCTCGACAGTCAATATTCCCTCTCAAATGGGTATAAAATATGTGTGTGCATTAGGAATACTGATAGAATTATCAATGATGGTACCATTTGAGAATACTTATGATGTTTATTAAAACCAATTTTGTCCTCATATCTTGTTCTTTATTTCTCTAAAGAGCTTTGTTAAACCCCACTAATGCTTTGGAGATACAGCTTAAATTGAGCGCCATGAATCTCTTGAATATTGTTGAACTCATATCTACCGATATAAGCTATTATCTTCCACCATAATACCTATAAGGGGACAATAATCCTAAATGGGATCATTCCCTTATATACATGACCATGTTTTTTATACAATTTCACCAGTAATGGAATTTTTTAGGAGATCCATTTATTAAGGTCTAGTTTCACCACTATCACAAAGGTATTAACTCTTAATCCAATTTTTGATTCTTGAATATAGATAAGGTTCCCACTTAGGAAAATAACCAAAAAGGATTCCATTATGACCATACAATCAACTTCATAAGTAAATTTCCACCCCCAACTATTGAATTTACCTTCTCCTTCAGTGGACCAATAGGAACCCTCATCCCTGCAAGTCTTGCGGTTTGGACAAACTCTTGGTCGCTTCATCTGTGGCTCTTCCCTAGTCATATTGATAAACTAATCTACCCATGTTACAAAAGGAACATAATCCCTTAGATTAAATTTACCTCCTAGGGTTTCTTTCTCTAATCGATGTAGCTCTTTGAAAATCAGTAGGTTCCTCTCAGCGTTGTCTCATTCAGAAGAAAGGGGAATAATTTAATCATACATTTCTCTCAATATCACATCCAAGATAATCATTTTCATGTCCCATAGACTCACTATGACCTCACTAATCATCATATTAAAGTTTTTATTATATGTAATCCATATCCTAATAATTTATGTAAAAAGATACTAATTACAAAGTTAAAGGGTTCGAGAGATCCATGTGACTTCATATAAACCTATTGCTTTAAACTCCTTCTCAAATTCATTGCAACTCTACTAAACCAAAAATATTCTCCCCCAATATAATATAAAATATCCTCCAAATTGGAATTCCCAACTCAAATAATACCCAATATTCTGATTAATAGATGATTTCTTGATAATATATGACAAGACATGATTTTTAGGCTCAGATTCACATCATTATTCTTTGAGATCTAGACTGGATTATCATAGGACATAACCTTCTAAATGTTCATCCTCCTTAATGAAATAACCTGAGGATGATATATTTACCCATATTACTTCTTGAGGCTTAATAATCCAAAGGGTTTGTGCTAGAATTAGAACATCAATTTTATATCCAAACTTGTAGAGGGGGGTCCAATCTGATAACAAGTAATCTTGAAGACCCGTACCCATAAGGTTATTGAGAAATGTATGTGATGGATGAATATGCTAGAATTGAAAAGCATTCACATAATTGACCATTTCCAACCACTTTTATATAATTTCCTAGTCCTTTTATTTTGAATTCATCTCTTTACGAATATAACTCAGTTGAGAAATACGGTCAATGTGAAAACTAGATAAGTATAAGCCACCGTGTGATAATGACGCATTCGTGTAACAATCGTATGACTATTTAATTTTTATATGGGATCTGTATACACATCACATAGATAGTGGAATGTTGTTGGTTCTTACATAGCATGATCACATGATAAAATTATGTAAAGATCTCATGTATCATGATCACATGGATAGGTCACAGAAGGATCTTATATGGCATAATCATGTAAATAAGTTTTAGGAGAGAATTATATGGATGACTTCATACGGCATAGTTATGTGTAAGATTCAATGAATAGAGAGATATCACATAATATTCCATATTTTCAAGTGAAAATAAGGGTCCCATATTAGCATATTTATAGGGGAGTACCCCCCCCCATGAGGTTCATTTTCTTTAGATTTGGATCCTCTACATGCTGAACAGGCCCAATTTCTGAGTGGGGTGAATTTTTTGACACCATCTTAGTCATATTTAATCTAAAAAAATTAAGGATGACAATATCTTGGAAACTATCATTAAATAATTTGAGAATTTATCATGAAACGATAAAATATTCCCATTATAAATACACCTCTTTCATGGATGGGTCATGTGAGGTGTGATAGAAAATTAGAGTTCGTAGACCAGGGGTGGATACATAATGTGGACCATGAGAGGCATGAATTATTCATGGAAAATAGGTAGACCCATCACAAAATTGTAACAGAGACATGTCGTATATGGACTAGTGACAGAAATATCATGCAGTCGTGATACACACTTCTCGCTCACTGACTTATTATGTGGGATACATGGCCAATAGTGTTTGATCATCAGTTAATTGTGCCTCATCATGGGTGTTTCCAATAAACACTTATTTTCCATTTTGGGAAAGATACTGAGACAAACTGAATAGAAGGGAGAGGTGTATAGGTAGAATGAATTCTTAGAAAGATCCAATTTTGGGAAACCTAGATGAATTTTACAAGTAAATCTAGAGTTAAAAAATACTTCTAATGATACTAAGTCCAAAAAAATAGGCCCACGTGATCGTATATTCATGATCACATTTTCAGTAACATCACACGGCTGCATAAGAACCACATAATTCATGGAACAAATGCAGATACCTCGTGAAGTTTTGAAATAATAGAATCATGTAAATCATATTATGTGATCTAATTACATGAATCCCCGTCCATTAGAGAATCACATGAATCCCAACCATGAAATAATCATGTGGCCACTCTATCTCTCATGAATTCATTATGTGAACTTAATTCCCTCCCACATGAGCTTGTATCATGTCGTTTCCTTACCTTGATGTCTTATGTAGACTCAAATTTCCATCAGAGGATTTTTTTTGATATATCTTCACCAAATTAGAAGTACCCCAAAATTTCTTATTCATTCCCAAACTGGTGCTTCTATTTATGTTATCTAACTGGTTTATGAAAATGTGAGGCATTGGGATATTTTAGGATCATACCTTCACTTAGGTCACTTACTCATGCCATTTCAATCCAAATGACCTTTATGCCTTCTTCTACTGGGGTCAAAGTCCAAAAAAGTCCAAATCTATACCTCTTACAAAGAAACTAGATATACATAAACAAATTTTTGGGAAAGATATAGTTCCTTTCCTTCAATCATGAATTCACCTAATAAAATATGTCACTTTATTGTCCTCCCCAGCTTATAGAACCCTTGGGGAATTTGAAAACATGTATTCCTAGGATAATGAGGGTCCCCGCCATAAGTAATTTAGTGAGACTCTCTTCAGGACATAGAACATAATATGGATGACCCCATCCCAAATGCAATTTTCTGGGGTTCTTAGTGGGTGATCGAGTCCATTCAGTGAGGGAGGTAGAAAAAACCAACATAAGACCAATATCTACCCTTCCAATCCCCTGGATAGGAGTGAACTTCCTTCATATCTCCCCACCTACCAAAAAGTGAGAATATGGGAGGATGGGCCTTTTACCAGGTGTAATCCCAAACTCTACATGCCTTCACATAATCCACTTATTGGTTTAAGTATTCTAGGGTATCCCCATGTTCATAATCCCCACTCAATCCTGTATTATTATACCTTTCATGACACAAAGTTATCCTACAACTCAAAATTAAACTGGGTGTCCAACTCCCTCATCATAGGATATAAAAATATATAAAAATGTCCCTAATGTATGATTCTAAACTCTATGGTGTAGTCTAGAAACACAACCTTAAACTTTGAAACTCAAACTACATCATATTTGATTGTTTTCAAGTAGGATATGTAGGATGCTTCCTATAGGTTCAAACCCAACATCATCAAACCATCTATTTTCACCCTCATGGGTTCATATTCCTCATGAATTCACATACAACCTTGCTCTTCAATCCATATTCCCTATGATCCTAGATGTCCCTTTCACCAGGGCCATATTACCTTTGAGATCACTTCATTGTTTCATACTCCCATTGAGACTATATTCCACATTGAGTTTTATATTCCTTTTAGGTATCACTATATTTCTTTTATTATGACATGTTTTCAATGAAACCATTCCCTTATCAGTGGGTCATATTCCAATTGGAATAACCAACCCCACACCTCATAGGTGAAAATTCCTTATGAATACAACCCATCTTTATTTGGGATATATTACCCTCAAGGTTAATAAAAAAGGTTCCCTCATGTGTAAGTCCCACATCAAAAATTTATTAAGCTCTTATAGCTAATATTCCTTACTAAAATATGTTAAACTAAATGGATGTTTTCATGCCACATAACCATAAAAGTTAATATGTTTCCCATTGAGTGGCATTGAACTATGTGAGTTATGATTACTTTCACAAGGATAAGTTGGAATCTCCTCTCAAGGGTCTAATCCCAACACCACCAACACTTACCACTTTCCTAGATAGTGAAAAAATATAGAGTATCTGGTTGTGTGAATTTAAACCATAGTAACTTAAGATTAAGAATCACTTAATAAAATAAAAAATCTATATAACCTTTGATACATCTAGATTTTTAGACTTATACATGTTAAAAACCAATTTTTGGCACAGGGGTAACCAGTCCCACATTGGGATTTGGGAAGGATTCATGAATATGACTTAAATCTATAAGAGTGTCTAGGATTAGGTAATAATTAAGTTAAAAGGGTTTAATGATCTATACCTAATTTTATCTCAGCCAATGTAAATTCTAAGGTGTCACTTGTAAATTCTTAGTGACCATATACCATTGGAAAGTAGGTCCAACCTAACTTAAAAAAATTCCCCACAAAGTTGAATTGTTCATCTGATTTTACATTATAAACACACATAAGAACTATTTTCAATAAAAAAACAATATAATTTTGTTGATAAGTTGAGAAAATTATTTCCAACTATTATATATTTAATATTGGTTTTTTTGAAATCTGGATCTCCTTTGAGGAAATGTGACCCTAACTTATCCTACAAAATGTGAGGAAGTGATTCTTGATAAGGATATCATTCTTCAAGATCTCTCTCATCTTAAGAGGTCAAATGTTCCTTATTTAACTTTTTTAAAATAAGAAAATCAAAAGAAAATGTGGTGTATATCCATCACAAGAAGTTTAAAAGATAAAAAAAAGTCTGTGTCAGTCATGGTTTTGGAGGAATTCAAAGAAGGTAATCCTTATAAACCTTTTATTCCTACCCTTCCCCAGACCACTTTTATCGATTTCATCCTATCAATACTTTTAAAACATTTCCCTTAAAATATTGAACCAACCTCCCTTTTACTAGCATGTATTATCCAACCCTCCACTTCTATCTCTCTAATGACCCTCACATACCTTACAAAAACCAACTTTTACTCCCTTGAAACCATTATAATACCATCCCTTTAATTTCTTTCTTCTTTCACCTTTGTAATGACAATTAATCCTTCCACACAATTTCTTATTCCCTTACACGTGCCTTTTATCTCTAAACCACCCTATATTCCTTCCATTTCCTCAACAAATCATCTCACACTTTTGGTATTTAAAGATTCATCTTTTAGTTTTATTCCACCCCACTCCCAACCCTCCAGTACAAGACCTATCACCTCCCTTTGGAGAAATGTTTCATCATCATCATCCTTATAATATTTTTAACATCCCAACACATTTTAAGAATAAATAATATCTTCATATGAATCCCATGAACTGACCTATCACCCCAAATCATCCTCTCATCATACCTAACCCTCCAATTCCCAATCCACCCATCATCTCACCACACTCTAACCTTGGTTTTGAAAAACCAACTCATCCACCATAGTCACCCAAATTAATCCACTTAATTATATATAAAAAATGGATAAAAATATTTATAGAATTAAATAAAATTATTTTCTAAATAGATACCTTTCTTGATATGGTCAGAACCCTCCAATCAACCCAACATTCCTCCACCTAGGTTCCTCACCCAGAGCCCCCTATAAATGAAGCACTTTCACTTGCTATCACCAACATTCAAAAGAATAGTGTATCACTCTACCTGGATCTCCAAAAACTACTCTAATATCACCTCAAATATAAGGTTTCCTTACTATATTTTTAGAATATTCTTGAAATATACATAAAGGGGTTGTAAAAAACTCTAAGGAATCCATCAAAGTCTTAAGTTGAGGATTCCCTAAGTTAAATTTTGTATATGTATTTGTTCCTTCCAATCATTTTATTTTAAAATATTCACTATACTTAAATTTTTCATATATTTCTCCTACCTTGGTTTCATTTTAATAATAATAGAGGTGGATAAATTAATCAAGATGTTAATTTCTATTTCCAATATGGTTGAAATTAGAGAAAATGGTAAGCTTTCCTTTGAAGATAAAATTTTAATTTCTGATCCTAAAATTATTTTTTGACCCTAGCTTACCATGTCTCATGCTCATAAAAATAAAATATATTTTTTCTTATTTATATGAATAACCAAAAATATTTCCTTTATTTTTATAATCACAAAACATGATTATTATTTCTAAGTTGAAATTACTTTTAAGAATTTCATAATATTTTGCAAAAATAATTTTATGTATTGGAATCATATTTGAAAATGAACTGTCCAAAATTTAAAGATTTATCAAATATGGAAGATACTAGTAATAGTATTCATTATTCTAGAGAATTGATCTAGCAAACTATCTATCAATGTTCAAAACATCATCACATTCAAAAACCAATAAATTAGGTTTCATGAAAAAGAGTACTTGTGCCATGTTAAAAATAAAATAATCCACCTAGGTAATCTCATAAATTATTTTATTTTCCAACCAATTTATATGATAAAAATATAAAAAATATATATATAATAAAAAATAAATCATATAATCTTTTACGTAATAATTAAAAAAATTAGAGGGTTAGTCAACACCAAATCCCAAAGTTACCATAAAGACTATTACGATGCTGATAAAGAATTTATGGAATTTATAGCTCCAATACACTAATGAAATTTTTTAACAATGGTCATATTAAAATGGCCATATAAAGGACAAAGTAAACCATTCTAAATAATAACTTTCTCAATTGAAACTTTAATCATTCTCTAATATTTATAATAAATTTTATTTTGAGAGTTATTATTATTTATAATACACATCTGTTTTCTCAAGAACTTCCAATCCTTTGAAGATAAAAATCACTCTATTTTAAATTTTTTGAATATTGAACCTCACATTTCAAGCTTTATTTATGTAAACTATTTATGAGTTAAAAATGGAATGAAGTCTACCACTTATATCAATCCACCACATTATTATATTCTTTTGAATTAAGGACTCTTTTCTAATAATCTATAGTAAAAGTGTGCATTTATTTTACTTAATGTTGGTCTATTGTATCTTGTTATACTAAATTCATTCCAATTTTTTTAAAATAAAATAATTATTATGCATAATAACATGGTTAAATTTTATTATTAAAATTAAGAGAAGTAGGAATTACTGATCCTAAAATCATTTATCAGGTATTTTGTCATTTTCCTTCTATTTTTATCATGATTTTAAAATGTTTTCATTTTTTCTATATCTAAAATTGTGGTTATCTATTTTATCAAAAAAACATTCATCAAATTCTTTCATCTATGGATTATTTTTAAAAAAAATCACTATTTTTCATCAAATAATAGACTATCTAAACTTTGAAAAATAAATTTTCTAGTTTCAAAATACTTTCATTTGTTAATTTTTTTTCAATTCGCATCCCTCTTACAAGTATCCATTATAGTTAAACACAAGTGGCCTTTAATAATATTCAAAATAAGAATTTCAAATTAAATTATTCATATACCAATTATTGTTCACATTATTTCCTTTTACACATAATGAAGAAATAAATGCATAGACTCAATAGAAACTGATCATTAGAATCAATTGATACATTTCATTAGCATCACTTTTTGTTAAAATGAAACATACAAAGGGAAAAACAAGTAGGGGATTGTTAGGGAGGAAAATAAAAATGCAAACCTAGTGTGTCAGTGTAGAAAACTAGATAAAATCACCTAAATATTATCTTAACTATTGTACCACAAGGCCTTGGTTACACCACACTATATTCCAAAGGCTAAAAACCAAAACATAGAGCCTCATTACAAAATGGGAAGACTATACTCTTGGTACCATTATATAAAATAACATAACAACAAAAGAATCAATATAAAACATCAGAGTAGGCATAAGGATTTACAGCTAAATTTAGAACATCAATAATAAATAATCATCAATATGTTATATTAGTAATGCACCCATACTGATCATACAACATACACATAGATAACCCACTAAACCAATCTAGTTTAGAATAAATAAATACAAATAAAATATGCTGGAGACATAACAACAAAACTAAGGTCCCATTTTGAACTTGCCTCCTAAAACTATATCCAACTACTACATCTATATCTATGATGTAACTAGATACCTAAAATCTAGAATAAGTTTTTCATGCGTACCTGAGTTTCCATGCAGGGTGTGAGCATAAAACACACTAGAGTGACACAAACATGTCCCTTATGTGTGCCATAAAATATAATGTACACATGTATGAAAAAATAAATAAAATAAAAATATATAACTTGAAAGAAATCATGTCAGGTCATCATGTACTAACTGTGCCACCATGAAACATGACCCCGCCTATTTCGGCCAATGTTGGTAATATGTAAACTTGCAACTCAACCCATCCCCATACCTCATTTCTCAAGGTAAAGACCTAAAATTGAATATTTCCCACTACCCTCTCACTTGGGGAAGGGTCTCACACCGAGTTTTGATCACATATCTAGTCACATGCCACTAACCTCCCACTCATGGTGAGGTTTCACCCAACTTATCATACTACATCATGTACCACCACCCTTTAATTTAGGGTTAGTTATCATATTTAACCTCATAATACATTTCATACCATTATCCTCTCACTTAGGGTGTGGTTTCCTACTTCACCTAATATCACATATCATCACCAAGTGTCACTGGGAACACTAAATAGAGTGATTCCCCTACCCTAAAACTTAGTTACATGGCCACCTCTAGCCCAATCTTACACTATGATCTATTAGTCCCATTTCTACATCTCATACATCTCAATAAAGAATCATCAAAGTCTCAAGGCTATTTCCTTTTCACTTTTGTGTATTTCTCAAGCCACCATGTAAACAGAGATATCTACGCTAGGTCCTCGCCACATTCTAGGTTTCTAAAATCTCATCTAGGATCATTCCAAGCCAACAAAAATCTATCTCACATTCCACAATAACTCTAGGGTCCATTCAATACCCTAGACATCATCCACTTGATTATAAGGACACTTAATATTCTAAAAACATAAACAACCTAACCATAACACTCAAATAATGATCTATACTATCATATTTCATAATTTAGTGTGGAATCATCCCAACTCAAAAATACCCAAATCAAAACCTCTTGGAACATGAATGAAGTTCATAGACATTAATTGTATATGGTTAAGTATTAAAGGGGTCACCTACCTCCAAAATAGATTGACCATCCTAAAACCAAGATTCATCCAAGACCACACTAATCCACACTAATCTTTTATACCTTATATCGTATCACAAGTATCATATAATTAATAATTAATAGTTATAATTCTTTTAATAAATTAATCCCATAAGGAATAATCATCTAAAACTCATCATGCATTATCATGACACTGAAACCACAACCAAGGAAATAAAAAAGGATCCTTACATGCATCAAGAACTCATGAACCAAAATAACCTTGAATCATCACCCATAAAATAATTAATTCAAAAATAATTTCAATAATCCCTAGAAAAATCCACTAGGTGATGTACCTATATTAGAATGGTGATAATTGAGTTAAATTCATCCTCATCAGGTATTATGTTTCCAACTGAACTATGAAGCTTCAACATATAATTTGGATTTTACCATTTTTTGGTGAGATACAACATGAACCCTAGATAATACCAACTAAAATAATAGGAATAAAAATAAAAAGAGGGATTTCCTCAATATGGTATAGAAAAATGGCCTCAAATCACCCATAAAACCAAGGGGAATCATGGGGACTTCAAAGGGGGAGAACATAGAGGGATAGGTTATACAAATAGAATCTCTTTGGTACCTATCTATCTAAATAATAGAGTGGGATGACCTTGAAATGATTGGTTTATCCCTCCTTAAAAAACTAGTTCTTGAGGTAAATTATGGTGTGACACCTTAGCCATAGTGCAACACCCCACCTCTAGGGTTGCATTGCATCATGAACCAAGGTGTTATGAAATAAAAACCTCTTACAATATCACATAGAACATCTTTGTTACAAATTATGTTGTGAAATATACTTCAAAGTGTAACACCTACCCCCATGGTAGATCCCAAAAATTTCAATAGGTGTTTCATGATATAATGCCCCTTGGTTGTGGCATGATACTCCCCCCACAAACAACCCTCCCAGTGAAACACCTTAAACTACAACCCAACACTACCCTTTATGATACATATTTGGTCATGAACCATGGTCTACACCACAATTCCATCCACCAATGAAGACTTGTGAACACACGAGCATGCATTACTGCATGGATAATGTATTCACGATACAATTGTTGTTGGATTGGGTACCCTAGAACCAAATTCTATGTAATTTATAATTACTTGTATTAATTATTTAATAAAATTCTTCTCACATCATGATTTTTTTTGGCATGACATAGGATGTGATAATTCTCTAAGAGTAATTTTCACATTGAAAGTTCATATCAGTTCCCCACTTTGATAAGGCCCCAAAAGTTCCACAACAATGTTATTAAATATATATTCTATATCCAACTGATATCATTTTATGGAACATAGATTATATAGAATATTATGGATGGAAACTCATAGGACTTTGACACACTTTTTCATTGTGTACACCCTTGGTAATTTCCAATGTATGAGACCGTTAGAACATGACCCACTAGTAGGAAATCCACATTTATATATGCCATTGGATGTTCCTATCTGCAAGAACTTGTACTGATCCTTTTAATTTAATATTATTATTAACTGATATTATATGTCACTTTGGTATATTTATGATAACTATTATGACATATGTTCATAATGATGCGGGATATATTGGGTGTGTCAGGAGTAATATTTCATTAATGAATAATTAGATAAAGGATTTTTCTATTATGTTTTTTAATATAAGTTGATATATTAGGACCTTTGATAGGAATGAAAAGGCCTAAATAAATCCATTCCCATGGTGTTCTTTGGGTAAGTTTATTTACAAAAATTCAAAGAAAGATATTTCAAGTGTATGAGCTGATGACACCAACATGAAACCTACTTGACTGGAGATATCATGAAAAATGGATTATACTGAATGGTAAGAATTCATATGAGTTTTTATGTCATTTCAAAATTAAATTCCTTCTCTATGGGTGCCTTGGCATGTTGATAGATGATAACCTTAGATGTTGGGACGCTCAACCTAATATGTAGAGACTTGAAGATTGACGTACATGAAAATTACATTAATTTTGCAGAAAACTTAATACATAACAAAAACAGACACACAAAGACCGTAATAGTTTAGTGTCTTTGGAAACTTGGAACATAATCTTCTAATCGTGGTGAAAGATCTTCAACATCTCCCATAAAGATCTTCCCCTTTTTTTCTTACCTAAAACCTTTCTCTATATCCTGAGGAAAAGAAAACATAAAAAGGGTGAGCTCAAATGCTCAGTAAGGGTAAGAATGGATAAAATAAAACATACCATATACATTTGAACTTAAAAACATGAACATAATGTTTAAACATCAAAATCTTGAGAAATGACATAAAACATGGAAGTACGTAAGGCATAGATCATAAAGAAACATTAAGAATGATAAAATAGCATGGGAATAAAACATGTAATTGTGGAAACCATTAAGCAAATGATATGATTTCCATAGTTGCCAAGGCATTGTTGCCAAGACCAACTTAGTGGACAAAGTCCCTTTCTGAATCGAGTTCACTCCTCGTTCCAGTCCTGTATTACTGAACCGGTTTAACTTTCCGTTCCAGCCATGTCTATCTCATGAGATATAAATCTTTACCCAATGAATTGGAGGGAGATATATGTCCCACCCATCTCATAATGAAATCATTCTTACTTGTGCCACAAAATATACATACATCATTCATAATAACCCAATAAATAAAATGGGTTTCATAAACATCATTCCATCATCACATAATCCATATAAAAGAAATGGATATCATTTCATAATAAGAAAAGTGAAACCATGTAAATCATAGAGACATTACACTTGAAATATACACATGTTAAAAAATGTCATCTTAGATGAAAATGGTTTTGATAAAACACTTTAAATGAATTCTTGAGGAAAATATCCTTTTTTCTTCAAAATCATTTTCTTTTCAAAAAAATTCATGCAATTTTAGAAGAAAAGGTTTTTGTTGAAAATATTCATGAAATATTTTGAAGGAAGCTTCATGAAAATAAGGCTTTATAAAACCATAAAAATCATTTCATGCCGTATAGGTAAAAAAACATTCTTATCGTACTTTTGTCAGAAAAGTCAAAAAAAGTACCTCGTAACGTAAACAAAAGAAAGATTCTTTACATACCATGTAGTAAAAGTAAAAAGTGGGTAAAAATTACTTTAAACATACATGAAACCATTTTTAGGAAACATGGACATGGATGATAACAATAACCCCAGAAAATAATTACGAATAAGCAATCTCGGATAAAAATGAGATTTGCAAAATTATTACGTACCTTAGGTCTGATATGCTTCGTACGTATCTAAAACCCATGTATAATGATTTAAATAATGTTATTTACTTATTACAGAATCATATTCATTGTTATTATATCATATATTGGTCACTTATGACTTTATATTACCCGTTCTTTTGTAAATTCATGTTAAAGTAGCGTTTTGGGTAAAATCATCTCATTTGTCGTTCGTGTTTTAACATGTAATTATTCATAGGATTACTTAGATCATGATTACTTATAAACAGAATTTAAAACATTATTTATATATAATATATATTCAGAATATACATATATATAATATATCGATAAATGGAAAGAAATACACCGTTCATGGAGACGGTAGGTCGTACGTACGCATGAAAGTTGTTTTCATTTCCTTATTGAATTGAATGGAATTAAGTAGATGGCATACATATGTATATACATAAATCCAGTATCATTATTATGTCATATATTTCATGATTACTTATTATATATACTTTATAATCATTCATGAATGGTTAATCATTGAGAATTAATCTCATCGCGTCGTGGAGACGGTAGTTTGTACGTACGCACGATCGATGATATCATTCTCATGAACGTGGAATTATATTCAAGTGTATGTATAATATTTAAGAATAAATATAACATTAAAATAATCATATATAGTCATTATTTACACCATTATACCCATCCAAGTAAGGTGGTGGTGGAAAATAGATTACACCACGGCGTGGAGACGGTATTCCGTATGTACGCATGCGCGGTGATTTCGTTTTCCGTAGGATGGATAAATTGTGAAATAGGGTTGTTTCATACTTATAATAACATATCAGTATATGAGTGATACTGATGTTATTACTTCATAATGAAACAACTAAATAAGAAGAATTGGAAGAATAAATAAAGTTGAAAGAATCGGTAACGAATATTACCTCTTCTTTGAAGCGCCTCTTTGAGACCTCCTATTAGGGCACTACAATTGGTCTTTGAAGAAGATCAGGACCTCTAGGATGTTTATAGGGAAGTTTAGAAGAGAATTTGGCTGGGGTTGGACGAGCTTGAAGGCTCAAATTGGTGTGAGGAAGAGAGGGAGGAGGTACCCTTTTATAAGGGAGGAGAGAGGCACCTTTGGAATTCTAAAAATATTAATTTATAATAAATCTAACCCCACTTTAAAACCTCCAAAAATGACTCATATTAAAATATAAGACGATATAGGGTTGTAATCTCATCAACCAATAAAATTTAGACATGTTAGAAAATTATTTTAAACATTATCAACTTGATTTATCCTTACTTAATCAATTTAATTTTATTTGTGCAAATAAAATTATAAAATTTAAATTATAACAAAAAATTACTTATTTGTTCTGATTTGTCCATAATTGGATATTTAATAACAAATTAGACCATATAAATTTAAATTTATAATTTTTAAGTATTTTTGTGATTTTTAAACAATTTTATAATATGTTATTTTTATAAAATAACAATAGTGTCAATTTTGACACTATTCATTTATATGAATTTAAATAAAATATATACAGAAGATATATTCGAACTAAAAGCTTTAATAGATTCATAAAAGTCCATATGTATCTATAAAATTAGTGTAACACATTATATAGTTCATATAATATTTATTTTATTTTTCTTAAAACCATTTCTTTGGTTTACCTCTTAATAAAATAATTACTACAACATTTTTGTATAATTATTTAATATACTTATTTGTTTCATAAAAATTAAAAATAAAATCCTATGATGAATATAAATCTATTACCTTTCACAATAATACTTTTACTAGAATTTATCATCTTAAAATCACAATAGTTAAATTGTTATATTTATTAAATTATGAAGGTGACAACTTTGGCATCATTTAAAATAAAATAATATAAGTGTCATAATCACCTCAATAAGGATCCAAATGGTCACAAATTCGGCCAGTGGATGATTAGGGTTTATATATACACTAATAATAATTTTTTTTCAGATTTTAGGGCCTTTTATATGTATTAATATTTCAATAAAAACTATATTATTGATTTTTCACTAAATAAATAATTTCTGCATCATTAATATATAAGATAATAAAGTAATTAAATAACTCTTAAAAATTATAAATAAATTACCATGACAGAGAAAAACATTTTATATTTCAAATGAGTATTTATAACCGAATTTATATTCTGTATAAACTTATATTGAAAATACTTTAATTATGAAAGTTGAGGGAGACATATTTCACTTTCCTTTAAATAAAATAAACTAAAGGTCTTAATCACCTCCAAGTGGGTTCTAATGGATTCCATTTCGACCCAAAAATGACTTAGGACAGATTATAATCATCCAATTTTATTAATACAAGTATTAGGATAATTTTATAATATTATATTTACCCTTAATTACCCAATTTACCTTTTACTATGGTAAATAAAATTTATCGTTGTTACTATTCATAAAGCCCAAAAATAAAAAGTAGTCTATTAATATAATTTGGACCCACTGATTAAAAATATTGAATCCATTTTTACAAATTCAATACACCTAATTTGCATAAATTAAATTAAAATTAATCCTGTTGTCGAAAGAAAAAGGGTTTTTGTTTAAAACATTGCAAAAGATTGAATTTATTTAACCTACGAATTTAACGTAAAATCAAGGCTAATGACATACATTATATTAAATTGTAAAAATATATTATATTTATACTTTAAAACCATTCAATATTATTATTTAACCACATAGGTTATTACAATGAAAAAAGTTGTTTTTAATTAAAATATAGTGTGTTTTTACTATTCATTAAAATATGAAAGTTATCAGAATAATATGAAAAATTTATCTAAGGTAAAATTTTATATCCTGATTCAAAATAATAATTTTATTTTGTAAAATTTAACTTATAAACATGTCAAAAACTATATTTAAAGTGGGTGCGCCATCAAAAGGCGGCAAAACTGCATTTTTTAAAAAATACTTATTTTACCCGAAAAATTTATTTTGTTCTTATACTATGTTCTAGAAAATGTGTAAGATGAATAATAATGTTATAAAATTCAAATTTTTGTTAATAATATTCATAACGGCTAGTTCATAATAATATTATAATAATATATCGTTGTTTAGTAAAACCCGGTATTGCGTACAACACACGCTATCGAGGAAGGTCGCGATTGCGTGTAATGCAAGCCAAGTCAGGGTTGCGTGTTGTGAAAGAATACTTCATTATTTCATATAACAGAATCCAAACATATTTCATTTATACATTGAATATATATATATATATACACACACTCAACATTGTGTAGAATGACTATTATAAAACGAACATGAAATTGTGTGTAACACGATCCAAAAATAGTGTTGCGTATACTGCAAGCTAATACAGTGTTGCGTATAGTACAAGCTAAACTTGGTGTGTTGTATAATAGAAGACATCAATGAAAGTAAAATAATATTTTTCATAAAATCTCAGGGTGTTACATTCTACCCCCCTTAAAATGAATTTCGCCCTCGAAATTCGTCGGTGTTATAAATCATTTACTATTCATAGAAACCCACATTGTAAAAAGGAATACTAAAACTTAATTTTAAAAACTAAAGTTTGAAATGCAATTATTACCCAAAGTAACTCATCGTTGGGTTTCCATATAAGATAACATAGGTGAAAATATGGATATGGAAGAATAATCTAACCATCAAGTTCTGATGGAGAGTGGTAGAGGACATGGCTATGAAAAAGCCAACAATCACAAAGCCATAAATTTGTGATGATCTAGGGTACCATCTGATTCATCGGATATAAGGGAACTAGTACAACATTTTTGGTTTTCAATATCATTTCCCTAAAGTTGAAGAATTTTAATTATAATAAATACTTACTTTATTTTGGTATAATCCCACTGTTGTTCGTTCCTTGAATAATTTCCACTTCATCTCTTAAAGAAATGAAGTTGAATTTTTCATTCGTGAAGTGTTAGCAGATCATGTGATAGAATTAAGGGTCATTCTATCTATCTCAAACAAAAGGTTAGCAAAAGTTTTTAAATATACACAAGTTGATCTATAGTGAGATTAATCATATATGTTTCCTAAAATGGACTTATACATAATATATCAAACAACTTAATATAATAAAACTAGTTTATACTAACCAGGGATTTCCTGTAGGCCAGTGGTATGCGATAAAGGCCAGTCGTACTTCGGTTGTGGGTTCGATTCCCACAGCCTTGTCCGACGAGATGGGCTATCGCCCGTCCTACAGGTTTTCCTTTTTCTAAAACTACATTACTATAACATCCCATCAATAATATCGAAAAAAGGTTCTATCCTTAAACAATACTAAATTATGTCCAACATAATCCATTCCAATCTTTGGGCTTATCTAAAATACTTCGGTCCAAGCTCATAGTATAAAGAAAATGATTACTTGAAATGTCACATAACAATCACATGAATTCCATCATTTATCCCCCATATATCATAAGATATATCTTGTTGGTCAAATTACAAACATGTGAATAACTTAACCATGTATTCTCTTGAAAAATTAATTCCCATTTAAGCTTAGTGAAAACATGAATGCTGTCAAAAGTTAACTCTTTCCACATACCAAAATCCCAAAATTTCTATATAATCAAACCATAATATCACTTAGTCCTTATATCAGACATGAGCTCATGAATACAATCAAACATCTCATTATCTTCTTATCCCTTCATTATGCGTATATCATCTACTTTCCAAAAATAAGGGTACCATTCAACACACACTTTCAAAACTTAAGGAAATACAATAGTGTAACAATCCATAGATGTCTCTTTATTCCATAGTACCATGAGATTACTTATACAAAATTACACTTGATAAACATGTAATCATTCCACTACCTTCTTAAACCATTGACTGAGCTTCAACAATTCTTTCATCTCACATATCATTTGTAGTCTATTCATCATCATCAACATAAATATTACCCATACGATCATACTGATTCTCTTCATGAGACTTTCCCTTAGGTCATTGGTTTTCATAATGCCTGTACATTCCACATTTAAAACATTTAACCATTGTTGATGTCGTAGCAATACCATTATCCTCATCCATGGTGTTAACTGAACCTTTTCCTTTTCACTTACTGTCTTTATGTCCTTCTTTTCAACACCCAAAGCATCTTCTAGTTCCTTTGAAACATTCTCCTTGATGCCTCTTCCCACATGATTTACATAGGAGAAATTGAACTTTCTTTCCTCTATGATCATCATGAAACTCCATCTTTCTCTTATTAGCCGAGTTAGGAAACTTACAAAATTGGAGTTTATTGATCATATTATGAGATTTCTGATTCGGCATAATAATGATGTTTGGACTTCCAAATCCAATTTCATTTGGTTGCTCATGAAGAATATCATTCCATTGTCCGTTATATCCTCCATTATCGTGAATCTTCCTGTTTCCATCCATTTTCTAAAACCCAAAAAGAATAGTGTGAGGGGAAAAAATCATGCTAGGGAAAACAACATAGTAAAGGGGGAGTACCCTCAATATCTAACATCATAGGTTAAATTATATGATCATTACCATAGTTCTAGGACTATATCCTATATGTATACTTATCCTTAGGGACATCCCTAGACATACTTTAGAAATATCTCTAGGGATCTCACTAACGTTTTCGCATCCTAGTTTCCAAAGGTTGACTAAACCTTTCCTCTGATACCAACTATAGAGACCCGAAGCTTGATGTACATGAACATTACATTAATTTTGCGGAAAACTTAATACATAACAAAAACAAACACACAAGGACCGTAATAGTTTAGTGTCTTTGGAAACTTGGAACGTAATCTTCTAATCATGGTGAAAGATCTTTAATATCTCACATAAAGATCTTCCCCTTTTTTTCTTACCTAAAACCTTTCTCTATATCCTGGGGAAAAGAAAACATAAAAAGGGTGAGATCAAATGCTCAGCAAGGGTAAGCATGGATAAAATAAAACATACCATATACATTTGAACTTAAAAACAAGAACATAATGTTTAAACATCAAAAGCTTGAGCAATGACATAAAACATGGAAGTACGTAAGGCATAGATCATAAAGAAACATTAAGAATGATAGAATAGCATGGGAATAAAACATGTAATTGTGGCAACCATTAATCCCATGATATGATTTCCATAGTATCCAAGGCATTGCTTCCAAGACCATCTTAGTGGACAAAGTCCCTTTCTGAATCGAGTTCACTCCTCGTTCCAGTCCTGTATTACTGAACCGGTTTAACTTGTTGTTCCAGCCATGTCTTTCTCATGAGATATAAATATTTACCCAATGCATTGGAGGGAGATATAGGTCCCACCCATCTCATAATTAAATCATTCCTACTTGTGCCACAAAATATACATACATCATTCATAATAACCCAATAAATAAAATGGGTTTCATAAACATCATCCCATCATCACATAATCCATATAAAAGAAATGGATATCATTTAATAATAAGAAAGGTGAAACCATTTAAATCATAGAGACATTACACTTCAAACATACACATGTGAAATAATGTCATCTTAGATGAAAATGGTTTTGATAAAACACTTTAAATTAATTCTTGAGGAAAATATCCTTTTTTCTACAAAATCATTTTCTTTTCAAAAAAATTCATGCAATTTTAGAAGAAAATGTTTTTCTTGAAAATATTCATGAAATATTTTGAAGGAAGCTTCATGAAAATAAGGCTTTATAAAACCACAAAAATCCTTTCATGCCATATAGGTAAAAAACATTCTTATCGTACTTTTGTTGGAAAAGTCAAAAAAAGTACCTCGTAACGTAAACAAAAGACAGATTCCTTACATACCATGTAGTAAAAGTAAAAAGTGGTTAAAAAGGACTTTAAACATACATGAAACCATTTTTAGGAAACATGGACATGGATGATAACAATAACCCCAGAAAATAATTACGAATAAGCAATCTCGGATAAAAATGAGATTTGCAAAATTATCCCTTACCTTAGGTCTAATATGCTTCGTACGTATCTGAAACCCCTGTATAATGATTTAAATAATGTTATTTACTTATTACAGAATCATATTAATTGTTATTATATCATATATTGTTCACTTATGCCGTTATATTACCTGTTCTTTTGTAAATTCATGTTAAAGTAGCGTTTTGGGTAAAATCGTCTCATTTGTCGTTTGTGTTTTAACTTGTAATTATTCATATGATTACTTAGATCATGATTGCTTATATCCAGATTGTACAACACGATTAATATATAATATATATTCATAATATACATATATATAATATATCGATAAATGGAAAGAAATACACCGTTCATGGAGACGGTAGGCCGTACGTACGCATGAACGTTGTTTTTGTTTCCTTATTGAATTGAATGGAATTAAGTAGATGACATACATATATATATATATAAATCCAGTATCATTATTATGTCATATATTTCATTATTACTTATTATATATACTTTATAATAATTCATGAATGGTTAATCATTGAGAATGAATCTCATCGCATCGTGGAGACGGTAGTCCGTACGTACGCACGATCGATGATATCATTCCCATGAACGTGGAATTATATTCAAGTGTATGTATAATATTTAAGAATCAATATCACTTTACAATAATAATATATAGTCATTATTTACACCATTATACCCATCCAAGTAAGGTGGTGGTGGAAAATAGATTACACCACGGCGTGGAGACGGTATTCTGTACGTATGCACGCGCGGTGATTTCGTTTTCCATAGGATGGATAAATTGTGAAATAGGGTTGTTTCATACTTATAATAACATATCAGTATATGAGTGATACTTATGTTATTACTTCATAATGAAACAACTAAATAAGAAGAAGTGGAAGAAGAAATAAAGTTGAAAGAATCGGTAACGAATATTACCTCTTCTTTGAAGCGCCTCTTTGAGACCTCCTCTTAGGGCACTACAATTGGTCTTTGAAGAATACCAGGACCTATAAGATGTTTCTAGGGAAGTGTAGAAGAGAATTTAGCAGGGTTTGTCCGAGCTTGAAGGCTCAAATTGGTGTGAGGAAGAGAGGGAGGAGGTGCCCTTTTATAAGGGAGGAGAGGGGTACCTTTGGAATTCTAAAAATATTAATTTATAATAAATCTAACCCCACTTAAAAACCTAAAAAAATGACTCATATTAGAATATGAGACGAGATAGGGTTTTGATCTCATCAACCAATAAAATTTAGACATGTTAGGTAATTATTTTAAACATTATCAACTTGATTTATCCTTACTTAATCAATTTAATTTTATTTGTGCTAATAAAATTCTAAATTTTAAATTATAACAAAAAAATACTTATTTGTTTTGATTTGTCCATAATTGGATACTTTATAACATTTTAGACCATATAAATTTAAATTTATAATTTTTAAATATTTTTGTGATTTTTAAACAATTTTATAATATATTATTTTTATAAAATTACAATAGTGTCAATTTTGACACTATTCAATTATATGAATTTAAATAAAATATATACAGAAGATATGTTCGAAATAAAAGATTTAATAGATTCATAAAAGGACATATGTATCTATAAAATTAGTGGATCACATTAAATATTTCATATAATATTTATTTTATTTTTCTTAAAACCATTTCTTTGGTTTATCTCTTAATAAAATAATTACTACAACATTTTTGTATAATTATTTAATATACTTATTTGTTGCATAAAAATTAAAAATAAAATCCTATGATGAAGATAAATCTATTACCTTTCACAATAATACTTTTACTTGAATTTATCATCTTAAAACCACAATAGTTAAACTATTATATTTATTAAATTATGAAGGTGACAACTTTGGCATCATTTAAAAAAAATAATATAAGTGTCATAATCACCTTAATAAGGATCCAAATGGTCAACTATTCGGCCAGTGGATGATTAGGGTTTATATATAAACTAATAATAAGTTTTTTGCAGAATTTAGTGCCTTTTGATATGTATTAATATTTCAATAAAAACTATATTATTGATTTTTCACTAAATAAATAATTTATGCATCATTAATATATAAGATAATAAAGTAATTAAATAACTCTTAAAAATTACAAATAAATTACCATGACAGAGAAAAACATTTTATATTTCAAATGAGTATTTATAACCGAATTTATATTCTGTATAAACTTATATTAAAAATACTTTAATTATTAAAGTTGAGTGAGACATATTTCACTTTCCTTTAAATAAAATAAACTAAAGGTCTTAATCACCTCCAAGTGGGTTCTAATGGATTCCATTTCGACCCAAATATGACTTAGGACAAATTATAATCATCCAATTGTATTAATACAAGTATTAGGATAATTTTATAATATTATATTTACCCTTAATTACTCAATTTACCTTTTACTATGGTAAATAAAATTTACCGTTGTTACTATTCATAAAGCCCAAAAATAAAAAGTAGTCTATTAATATAATTTGGACCCACTGATTCCAAATATGGAATCCATTTTTCCAAATTCAATACACGGAAGTTGCATAAATTAAATTAAAATTAATCTCGTTGTCGAAAGAAAACGGGTTTTTGTTTAAAACATTGCAAAAGATTGAATTTATTTAACCTATGAATTCAACGTAAAATCAAGGAGAATTATATAAATTATATTAAATGGTAAAAATATATTCTATTTATACTATAAAACCATTAAATATTATTATTTAACCACATATGTTATTATGATGAAAAAAGTTGTTTCTAATTAAAATATAGCGTGTTTTTACTATTCATTAAAATATGAAAGTTATCAGAATAATATGAAAAATTTATCCAAGGTAAAATTTTATATCATGATTCCAAATAATAATTTTATTTTGTAAAATTTAACTTATAAACATGTCAAAAACTAGATTTAAAGTGGGTGTGCCATCAAAAGGCGGCAAAACTGCATTTTTTGAAAAATACTTATTTTACCCGAAAAATTTATATTGTTCTTATACTATGTTCTAGAAAATGTGTAAGATGAATAATAATGTTATAAAATTCAAAATTTAGTTAATACTATTCATAACGGCTAGTTCATAATAATATTATAATAATATATCATTGTTTAGTAAAACCCGGTATTGCGTACAACACACACTATCGAGGAAGGTCGTGATTGCGTGTAATGCAAGCCAAGTCTGGGTTGCGTGTTGTGAAAGAATCCTTCGTTGTTTCATATAACAGAATACAACCATATTTCATTTATACATTGAATATATATATATATACACACACAACGTTGCGTAGAATGACTATTATAAAACGAACATGAAATTGTGTGTAACACGATCCAAGAATAGTGTTGCGTATACTGCAAGCTAATACGGTGTTGCATATAGTACAAGATAAACTTGGTGTGTTGTATAATAGAAGACATCAATGAAAGTAAAATAATATTTTTCATAAAATTTCAGGGTGTTACATTCTACCCCCCTTAAAATGAATTTCGCCCTCGAAATTCATCAGGGTTATAAATCATTTACTATTCATAGAAACCCACATTGTAAAAAGGAATACTAAAACTTAGTTTTAAAAACTAAAGTTTGAAATGAAATGATTACCCAAAGTAACTCATCATTGGGCTTCTATATAGGAGAACATAGGTGAAAATATGGATATGGAAGAATAATATAACCATCAAGTTCTGATGGAGAGTGGTAGAGGACATGGCTATGAAAAATCCAACAATCAAAAAGACATAAATTTGTGATGATCTAGGGTACCATCTGATTCATCGGATATAAGGGCACTAGTACAACATTTTTGGTTTTCAATATCATTTCCCTAAAGTTGAAAATTTTGAATTAGAATAAATACTTACTTTATTTTGGTACAATCTCACTGTTGTCCGTGCCTTGAACAATTTCCACTTCATCTCTTAAAGAAATGAAGTTGAATTTGTCATTCGTGAAGTGTTAGCAGATCATGTGATAGAATGACGGGTCATTCCATCTATCTCAAACAAAAGGTTAGAAAAAGTTATTAAATATACACAAGTCGATCTATAGTGAGATTAATCATATATGTTTCCCAAAATGGACTTATACATCATATATCATACTGCTTAATATAATAAAACTAGTTTCTACTAACCAGGGACTTCCTGTAGGCCAGTGGTATGCGATAAAGGCCAATCGTACTTTGGTTGTGGGTTCGATTCCCACAGCCTTGTCCGAAGTGATGGGTTGTCGCCCGTCCTACAGGTTGTCCTTTTTCTAAAACTACATTACTATAACATCCCATCAATAATATCGAAAAAAAAGTTCTATCCTTAAACAATACTAACTTATGTCCAACATAATCCATTCCAATCTTTAGGCTTATCTAAAATACTTCGGTCCAAGATCATAGTATAAAGAAAATGATTACTTTAAATGTCACATAACAATCACGTGAATGCCATCATTTATCCCCCATATATCATAAGATATATCTTGTTTTTCAAATTACAAACATGTGAATAACTTAATCATGTATTCTCTTGAAAAATGAATACCCATTTAACCTTAGTGAAAACATGAATACTGTCAAAAGTTAACTCTTTCCACATACCAAAATCCCAAAATTTCTATATAATCAAACCATAATATCACTTAGTCCTTATATCAGTCATGAGCTCATTAATACAATCAAACATCTCATTATCTTCTTATCCCTTCATTATGCGCATATCATCTACTTTCCAAAAATACTGGTACCATTCATCACACACTTTCAAAACTTAAGGAAATACAATAGTGTAACAATCCTTAGATGTCTCTTTATTCCATAGTAACATGATATTACTTATACAAAATTACACTTGATAAACATGTAATCATTCCACTACCTTCTTAAACCATTGACCGAGCTTCAACAATTCTTTCATCTCACATATCATTTGTAGTCTCTTCATCATCATCAACATAAATATTACCCATACGACCATAATGATTCTCTTCATGAGACTTTCCCTTAGGGCATTGGTTTGCATAATGCCCGTAAATTCCACATTTAAAACATTTAACCATTGTTGATGTCGTAGCAATACCATTATCCTCATCCATGGTGTTAACTAAACCTTTTCCTTTGCACTTACTGGCTTTATGTCCTTCTTTTCCACACCCAAAGCATCTTCCAGTTCCTTTGAAAAATTCTCCTTGATGCCTCTTCCCACATGATTTACATAGGGGAAATTGAACTTTCTTTCCTCTATGATCATCATGAAACTCCATCTTTCTCTTATTACCCGAGTCAGGAAACTTACAAAATTTAAGTTTATTGATCATATTATGAGATTGCTGATTCGGCATAATAATGATGTTTGGACTTCCAAATCCAGTTTCATTTGGTTGCTCTTGAATAATATCATTCCATTGTCTGTTATATCCTCCATTATCATGAATCTTCCTGTTTCCAGCCATTTTCTAAAAATCAAAAAGAATAGTGTGAGAGGAAAAAATCATGCTAGGGAAAACAACATAGTAAATGGGGAGTACCCTCAATATCTAACATCTTAGGTTAAATTCTATGATCATTACCGTAGTTCTAGGACTATATCCTATACGTATACTTATCCTTAGGGACATCCCAAGACATACCTTAGAAATATCTCTAGGGATCTCACTAACGTTTTCGCATCCTAGTTTCCAAAGGTTGACTAAACCTTTCCTCTGATACCAACTTTAGAGACACAAAGCTTGACGTACATGAAAATTACATTAATTTTGCGGAAAACTTAATACATAACAAAAACAGACACACAAGGACTGTAATATTTTAGTGTCTTTGGAAACTTGGAACGTAATCTTCTAATCGTGGTGAAAGATCTTCAACATCTCCCATAAAGATCTTACCCTTTTTTTCTTACCTAAAACCTTTCTCTATATCCTGGGAAAAATAAAACATAAAAAGGGTGAGCTCAAATGGTTAGTAAGGGTAAGCATGGATAAAATAAAACATACCATATACATTTGAACTTCAAAACATGAACATAATGGTTAAACATCAAAAGATTGAGCAATGACATAAAACATGGAAGTACGTAAGGCATAGATCATAAAGAAACATTAAGAATGATAAAATAGCATGGGAATAAAACATGTAATTTTGGAAACCATTAAGCACATGATATGATTTCTATAGTATCCAAGGCATTGCTGCCAAGACCATCTTAGAGGACAAAGTCCCTTTCTGAATCGAGTTCACTCCTCGTTCCAGTCCTGTATTACTGAAACGGTTTAACTTGTCATTCCAACCATGTCTATCTCATGTGATATAAATCTTTACCCAATGAATTGGAGGGAGATATAGGTCCCACCCATCTCATAATGAAATCATTCTTACTTATGCCACAAAATATACAAACATCATTCATAATAACCCAAT
This sequence comes from Viscum album, assembly GCA_963277665.1. Taxonomy (NCBI): domain Eukaryota; kingdom Viridiplantae; phylum Streptophyta; class Magnoliopsida; order Santalales; family Viscaceae; genus Viscum; species Viscum album. Next base: position 483,073,593 of record OY728162.1, read on the forward strand.
AAATAAAATGGGTTTCATAAACATCATCCCATCATCACATAATCCATATAAAAGAAATGGATATCATTTTATAATAAGAAAAGTGAAACCATGTAAATCATAGAGACATTACAATTGAAACATACACATGTGAAATAATGTCATCTTAGATGAAAATGGTTTTGATAAAACACTTTAAATGAATTCTTGAGGAAAATATCCTTTTTCTTCAAAATCATTTTCTTTTCAAAAAATTTCATTCAATTTTAGAAGAAAGGGTTTTTTTGAAAATAGTCATGAAATATTTTGAAGGAATATTCATGAAAATAAGACTTTATAAAACCATAAAAATCCTTTCATGCTGTATAGGTAAAAAAACATTCTTATCGTACTTTTGTCAGAAAAGTCAAAAAAAGTACCTCGTAACGTAAACAAAATAAAGATTACTTACATACCATGTTGTAAAAGTAAAAATTGGGTAAAAAGGACTTTAAACATACATGAAACCATTTTTAGTAAACATGGACATGGATGATAACAATAACCCCAAAAACAATTACGAATAAGCAATCTCGGATAAAAAATGAGATTTGCAAAATTATCCCTTACCTTAGGTCCGATATGCTTCATACGTATCTGAAAAATCTGTATAATGATTTAAATAATGTTATTTACTTATTACAGAATCATATTCATTGTTATTATATCATATATTGTTCACTTATGACTTTATATTACCCATTCTTTTGTAAATTCATGTTAAAGTAGCGTTTTGGGTAAAATCGTCTCATTTGTCGTTCGTGTTTTAACTTGTAATTATTCATATGATTACTTAGATCATGATTACTTATATCCAGAATGTAAAACATGATTTATATATAATATATATTCAGAATATACATATATATAATATATTGGTAAATGGAAAGAAATACACCGTTCATGGAGACGGTAGGCCATACGTACGCATGAACGCTGTTTTCGTTTCCTTATTGAATTGAATGTAATTAAGTAGATGACATACATATATATATACATAAATCCAGTATCATTATTATGTCATATATTTCATGATTACTTATTATATATACTTTATAATCATTCATGAATGGTTAATCATTGAGAATGAATCTCATCGCATCGTGGAGACGGTAGTCCGTACGTACGCACGATCGATGATATCATTCCCATGAACGTGGAATTATATTAAAGTGTATGTATAATATTTAAGAATAAATATCACTTTACAATAATCATATATAGTCATTATTTACACCATTATACCCATCCAAGTAAGGTGGTGGTGGAAAATAGATTACACCACGGCGTGGAGACGGTATTCCGTACGTACGCACGTGCGGTGATTTCGTTTTCCGTAGGATGGATAAATTGTGAAATAGGGTTGTTTCATACTTATAATAACATATCAGTATATGAGTGATACTTATTTTATTACTTCATAATGAAACAACTAAAGAAGAAGAAGTGGAATAAGAAATAAAGTTGAAAGAATCGGTAACGAATATTACCTCTTCTTTGAAGCGCCTCTTTGAGACCTCCTCTTAGGGCACTACAATTGGTCTTTGAAGAAGACCATGACCTATAGGATGTTTCTAGGGAAGTGTAGAAGATAATTTGGTAGGGTTTGTCCAATCTTGAAGGCTCAAATTGGTGTGAGGAAGAGAGGGAGGAGGTGCCCTTTTATAAGGGAGGAGAGGGGCACCTTTGGAATTCTAAAAATATTAATTTATAATAAATCTAACCCCACTTAAAAACCTACAAAAATGACTCATATTTGAATATAAGACGAGGTAGTGTTGTAATCTCATCAACCAATAAAATTTAGACATGTTAGGAAATTATTTTAAACATTATCAACTTGATTTATCCTTAATTAATCAATTTAATTTTATTTGTGCTAATAAAATTCTAATTTTTTAATTATAACAAAAAATTACTTATTTGTTGTGATTTGTCCATAATTGAATAATTTATAAACTTTTAGACCATATAAATTTAAATTTATAATTTTTAAATATTTTTGTGATTTTTAAACAAGTTTATAATATGTTATTTTTATAAAATAACAATAGTGTCAATTTTGACACTATTCATTTATATGAATTTAAATAAAATATATACAGAAGATATGTTCGAACTAAAAGCTTTAATAGATTCATAAAAGGCCATATGTATCTAAAAAATTAGTGGATCACATTAAATAGTTCATATAATATTTATTTTATTTTTCTTAAAACCATTTCTTTGGTTTATCTCTTAATAAAATAATTACTACAACATTTTTGTATAATTATTTAATATACTTATTTGTTGCATAAAAATTAAAAATAAAATCCTATGATGAAGATAAATCTATTACCTTTCACAATAATACTTTTACTTGAATTTATCATCTTAAAATCACAGTAGTTATATTGTTATATTTATTAAATTATGAAGGTGACAACTTTGGCATCATTTAAAATAAAATAATATAAGTGTCATAATCACCCTAATAAGGATCCAAATGGTCAAAAATTCGGCCAGTGGATGATTAGGGTTTATATATACACTAATAATAAGTTTTGTGCAGATTTTAGGGCCTTTTGATATGTATTAATATTTCAATAAAAACTATATTATAGATTTTTCACTAAATAAATAATTTCTGCATCATTAATATATAAGATAATAAAGTAATTAAATAACTCTTAAAAATTACAAATAAATTACCATGACAGAGAAAAAAAATTTATATTTCAAATGATTATTTATAACCGAATTTATATTCTGTATAAACTTATATTAAAAATACTTTAATTATTAAAGTTGAGTGAGACATATTTCACTTTCCTTTAAATAAAATAAACTAAAGGTCTTAATCACCTCCAAGTGGGTTCTAATGGATTCCATTTCGATCCAAATATGACTTAGGACAAATTATAATCATCCAATTTTATTAATACAAGTATTAGGATAATTTTATAATATTATATTTACCCTTAATTACCTAATTTACCTTTTACTATGGTAAATAAAATTTATCGTTGTTACTATTCATAAAGCCCAAAAATAAAAATTAGTCTATTAATATAATTTGGACCCACTGATTCCAAATATGGAATCCATTTTTCCAAATTCAATACACAGAAGTTGCAGAAATTAAATTAAAATTAATCCCGTTGTCGAAAGAAAATGGGTTTTTGTTTAAAACATTGCAAAAGATTGAATTTATTTAACCTACGAATTCAACGTAAAATCAAGCCTAATGACATACATTATATTAAATGGTAAAAATATATTCTATTTATACTTTAAAACCATTCAATATTATTATTTAACCACATATTTTATTACAATGAAAAAAGTTGTTTTTAATTAAAATATAGCATGTTTTTACTATTCATTAAAATATGAAAGTTATCAGAATAATATGAAAAATTTATCCAAGGTAAAAATTTATATCCTGATTCCAAATAATAATTTTATTTTGTAAAATTGAACTTATAAACATGTCAAAAACTAGATTTAATGTGGGTGCGCCATCAAAAGGCGGCAAAACTGCATTTTTTGAAAAATACTTATTTTACCCGAAAAATTTGTTTTGTTCTTATACTATGTTCTAGAAAATGTTTAAGATGAATAATAATGTTATAAAATTCAAAATTTAGTTAATACTATTCATAACGGCTAGTTCATAATAATATTATAATAATATATCGTTGTTTAGTAAAACCCGGTATTGCGTACAACACACGCTATCGAGGAAGGTCGCGATTGCGTGTAATGCAAGCCAATTCAGGGTTGCGTGTTGTGAAAGAATCCTTCATTGTTTCATATAACAGAATCCTACCATATTTCATTTATACATTGAATATATATATATATACACACACTCAACGTTGCGTAGAATGACTATTATAAAACGAACATGAAATTGTGTGTAACACGATCCAAGAATAGTGTTGTGTATACTGCAAGCTAATACAGTGTTGCATATAGTAAAAGCTAAACTTGGTGTGTTGTATAATAGAAGACATCAATGAAAGTAAAATAATATTTTTCATAAAATCTCGGGGTGTTACATAATACCACTGAGAAAGAGTCTTAGAGGGTCACAAACTAAGTGTATCCATGACCTCAATTAAATATAAAATATTATTTATTATTTAAAATGTTAAATAAATATAATTCTCATATGCGGTTTAATAATTATTCATTTTTTCTTGATCAGATATTTTCATTCACTAGTTATTCGAGATAATATTTTTGAGTAAAATATTTAATAAATATTTATTTTATACTTAGAGAATAAAATATTTTCTTATTTATTAGTGAATAATGTAGTGATATTTATTTATTAAATAAATAGTCATTATTCAAGCTCCGATAAATATTTTTAATGAATGACAGACTTATTTAAAAGGTATGGTGAGAAATAATATATATTAAATATTATTTTAATACATTTTAAAAAAATTTATTCAATAAATAATATTTAATTGATTTTTTTGTTTTCTCACATGTCAAGAAATAATAATATTATTATTATTGACATGGGGTTCTGAAAGGATTAAGAAATTAATAAGGACTCATATTAAATTTTTATTTTCTAACCCTTGAACTAATTAAGATCAATTATATTATTTCTAACCCTAATGCTTTCCATTTTCTTTTGGTTGTTTGTAATGACTCCTAAGAATCCAAGAAAACCCTATAGATCTCATCTCCAATAATGGTCTTAAGAATGAAGATCGATACTCCATAACCAACCCTCTCTATTTTATAGAGATCATTGAGATTCCTTCTTTGAAGTGATTATCATGACGATTATATATGAATGATTCGGGCATTAGGATCTTCCATGCTAACACTCAGAGATTCCTACGATGTCTCTCAGAGATCTATGGTGCACATGTGAATTAACATTAGAGGGAATCTACACATGATTCATCTAACACAACGAATTTTATGATCTAGATACATTGTTAAGATTAACAAAAAAATAAATAACTCATCGCAATATAATTCTTAAACTTCTTAAATTTATCATAAATCATTATGTGATTATCATACATTTGGTTCTGACGTTCTCATGTCAATTAATCTTTGATTCAAATTTATTTATCATGGAATTATTCTTCATGTGCATATTGGATTAATCATCGATTATGATAAAAAAAATGAGTTGGGAATGATCATGTCAGCGCTTCCACTATGCTCTAAATCTACAAGTGGTATCTGAGGGTTTTCATTATAATATATAATTATATAAATATAATTGATGGATTTATAAATTTATCATTAGTTTTCAATTCCTATTTAATCATTCTTTAAATATGGATCATGAGATCTCATCTTAAACCTATTCATTCTCTCAAATATAATCAAAAATTTATTAATTATGAATGAAGAACATTCAAATAACTCATCTAAAGGTTCCAAGGATTATTTCTAGATAACACAAGAATACATGGCATGTAGCCCAAAGGTACACATCATGTACCCATGTTTAATGCACCAAGACACCTTATGAATTAATTTGGATCATCATGCATTTATTTCAAATGGTGTGTAATTAATATAAACCATGTGTTGACTAGTCCATCTGGGTGCATGGTTGGCCATACTACATAGTGTGTAACAAGCGCACACGACATGCATTCCATTAGTCAAAGACTATTTGTTTTTTTATTACACAATGTGTGTAACTAGTAACCATGTAACTCATATACCACGTAATTTGTAGCCCAAGAACATTCTGTGTACTCCATTAATGTCTACAGCAAGATGACACACCCATTCCCTAGCCAAGTGTCGTGAATAAATAGTGAAGAATTATACATGATGTGTGTATGGATAGTACATGTCATGTATATTACCTAATTACACATAATTTAAAATTTATTTATTACACTACTTAATCCCTATCAACATGTGTTCTTTATTTCATTTATTTCACTTTCACATTCCATGTTACAGGTTTTATATGTATTAAATATCTAATTAATTTTTGTGTAATATTTTGAACTACATTTTGTATGAAATTCATGATATATTAATTACTCTGCATACATTAAGACATAACACTCTATGTAAATAACATGTATCTGTGTTTAATTTAGTTTACTATACATGCAATGAAATTGTGTGATAAAATTTGTAATTTATATGATGCATAAGTAAAAAAAATATGAATATCATACACACTAGGTAGTTCGGGCGGGTACTTATTGTATTACCTCAAAGGTATATTTTTTGTACTTAGTAAATTTAAAATAAATTATTTAATTTATTTAAAATAATGATGTATGAGAATATCAAGAAGGTTTTTATGAGAATTAAGATAAATTAATTGATTCGATTGTGAATTATATTATATAAGAACTATTACGAATGAAATATAGTTTATTAAATGCATTATTTTCTACACATGTGTTGATGATCATAAGCATAGACCACACCATTATATGTGATTGGTTTACTTTTAATTTATTATTAAATTAAATTGATTTCATTTGTGTTATCCCTTCTGTCATTATGTAAGGGTCTTCATAACTATGGTTTCCTTTTATATAAAACCCCTAAACCAATCATTTGGTTCCCCTCACCTGTGTGTGAGTAAAATCTTATGTAATGGATGGATATCTCAAGAAAGTGGAGGTAGTTCAAGTTTGGAGCTGAGGAAAAAATAATCAAAGAGATACATGGGAGGATATGTGGAAAGCTAAAACATGAACCAATTCATGGTTTAATGTGTTTTCCCCTATTTTGATTATTATTTTATCATCCACTAAATAAACTAAGAATTAGTAAAATATCATGATCACACCACTCTTATTATTTTATTTATTTCAATTTACATGTTTAATTTAATTATGGATATTCTTCATGATCACATGAATTAATTAATTTACAATCATGCAAGATAGAACTAAAATAAATTTCATTGTGTATAAACATTATTTAATACATAGTTAATCACTTAAGTAAATCCACTTAATATGAAAAATCATGTAATAAATATAAAATGGTAAATTTATACATAAAGATAAAATCCCTTAATTATATATATAAATTAAGTATAGTCTTCCACTTCTTATGTTAAAATATAACCATAGTTCAAATTGATTGACTGGTCAAAGTTGGGGTGCTTTTAATTATTAGTGAATTCTAACTTGAGTTTATGCTCGACATGACTTAGTTCACATCAAGGATTAACTGTCATAGTGGGACTTGGTTTAACTTATTGGAAAGGGTTGAGGAAATAGAAATCTAGTATTTAAATATTGGTGAGTCCACACAATGTATCAAGGAACTATGAGTTATTACTATTGGAAAAATTATGCCAACCAAAAACACTCCATATAACTTTCAGGCCAGAGTCTGGGTTATGAGAATGGGAATATGGATCTTTGACACTATAATTTCTAAGAAAAGTGATATTCCAAAACCAATGTTGAGGATTATAGGTTTTTTATAAAATTATGGGATATTAATAAATTTAATATTTATTATCTAATTTTATAAATCAGATAAAGTACTAAAATTCAACTCTTATTACTTATAGAAATGACAATACACAAGACTTCAACAAAATAACTATGATCCATACTTGATAGGGATAACCTTCTCACTATCACTAAATTAAAAAAATGGAAAAGGTTATTGTATGATATTATATACTATGAATGAAAATTATATGAGTAATTAAATACCATTCCTAAATAACCTGGCCAAAAGGATAGTCATGAAGAATTATCTTTGTATGATAAATATTTGAATGATGCCATATATGTCCAATGTTTCATGTTATCATCCATGACCAATGAGATTCTAAATAAATGTGTGGATATGGGTTTTTATATCATGATTTCTCTCCTTCATGATCTCTTTCAAGATAATGTGAGATTAGAGAGAGAAATAAGATCGCTAATGCCCTATTTAAATGAAATCTTAGAGAGTTAGCACCTATTGGTCCTTTTGTAGTCAAGATGATAGGATATATAGATAACTTAGACATTTTGGGAATAATAATCCTTGATGAGATGTGAACGGATCTTATACTTTCCTAAATGGATAAATAATTCCATATCTTTATTGTGAATTAAAATATGAGTAATAGAGAGAATAATTTTTTAGAACTTCTTACTCTCATTATCCAACTTGAAAAGTATATGGGGAGTGAAAATACACAATATTTATGGTGAATAAGAAAAATAAGAATAGGTAAATGGGGCCCAAGACTCATAATAAGTCTAAATATATCAACCACCATCCTTCCAAGAAGATCTAAAGACAAAAAAAAAAGGAAAAAATATAACATATGTTTTTCAAGTGGAAATCTAGGCCACTCGAAGAAGAACTGCACCTAGAAGGAAGTGGATTCTAAAGGTGCATTTGTTATCAATTTTAGTCTTTATATATCTACACATTGGGTATTAAATATAGATTTTGTTTCTCACAACTATAACCAAATATAGGAACCAAGTATATCTCAAAATATTGCTAGATGAGAGGTAGATCTTCAAGCAGCTAATAGAACATGACTCGCTACTTTGGTTGTAAGTGACAATCACCTTCTATTTCTAACTAGAATGATTTTGGTTTTAAAGAACAATTATTTTGTGAAAAGTGTTAAAAGGAACATAATATTTATTTATTTCCTTGATAAGGATGGATTTATTTTCAAATTTGGAAATAAAGAATGCCTCTTTTATAAATAAAACATTTGTTATGGTATGGAATAACTAAATAACTATGTTTATATATTAAATTATGAAAACCAGGTATTGAAAATAGATAATGAATCATGTTAACATGACTATAATAACACCCAAATGTGGCATCTCCATCTTTTTTATGTAAACTATAAGTGTTTGAAAAAGTTTTATCAAGATGGATACTTAGACTCTTTTGAGATAAAACATCTTGATAGATGTCATGATTGTTTCCAAGGAAAAATTATCAAGACACTTTTTTGTGGACAAGGTGAAAGAGCTACATAGATTTTATAATTGGTACACAATAATGTGTGCATAACTTTTTCAGTAGAATCTAGTGGTGGGTATTCTTACATTATTACTTTTAATGAGGAATTGAGAAGAAATGGATATATCTAATCACTAGAGAATAAATCTGAATCCTTTGAGAAATTCAAAGAGTTCAATTATAAAGTAGAGAATAAACATGGTAAGAAGATAAATAATATTTTATATAATCAAGATGGTGAATATATTAAACATGAGTTTATTAACTTTCTATGGTATTTTTGGATTTCATCTCATCTCACTCTACTATATACACCATAATGGAATGATTTTAGTGAAAGGAGTAATTGTACCTTGTTATACATGGTATGGTCGATGATGAGTCATGCAGATCTTTAATTTTCCTTTTGGGTATATGAATTAAAAATTATGGAATACACACTAAAATGAGTGTCAACTAAAGTAGAAAATGGAATTCCCCTCAAGTTATAGAGTGGAAAAGTATTATTTTTTCACATACATATGTATGGGGATGTGAGGAATTTTTTAATTCCACATTTGGAAACAAACTAGCACCTTGAGGCATGAAGTGTATATTTATAGGATATCCTAAGGAAACCAAAGGATATTATATATATAACCCTTAATAAAATAAAGTGATTATCATAATACAATCCATATTTATCAAGAGATAGTGCATACTCAATAAGAATAGTGGGAGAAAGATTGAATTTGATAAGTTGGTTCTCAAGATACACAAGATTTTGTATAGGAATAGATTCTATAAGTCCCCTGGAAGAAGTTATTCCTGAAACATAAGTACTTCATAGGAGTACTAGAAAATTAATAGAACTAGGAAAATTTGTATTTCTAGTCACCAAAGATGATGAATCATTATTGATTGAAAATAGTAGACCTCTCTCCAACAAAGAGGTGGTAGTGATCTCAGAAGTTACAAGATAGTAAGAACCCATGAATTCTAAGATGAATTCTATATCGTAAAACCAAGTTTAGGTCGATCCGCCAGTTAATTTAAAGTCTATTGGCTATAAATGTGTATTCAATAGAAAAATAGACATGGAATGTAAATTAAATACCAACAAATCACGACTATTAACTAAAGGGTTTAAATAGCATCAAGTAATTGAATATGATGAAACCTTTTCTCTAGTCTCCATGTTTAAATCCATCAGAATTATACTTATTATAAAATCTTACCATGATTATGAAATTTAGTAGATGGATGTAAAAACTTATTTCTTTAATAGTAACCTTTGGGAAGATGTCTATATGTCACAACCAGAAGGTTTTGTGGCTCCAAGTAATGTCAAAAATAATTGAAAGTTACAGAGATCCATTTATGGGTTAAATTAATCATCCAGGTCATGGAATGTTTAGTTCAATGAATATATAAAAGAATTTGGTTTCATTAAGAATTAGTTTTATCCAAGTATTTATAATCAGTTCAATGAGAGTCAATTCATTATCTTAGTATTATATATAGATGATATATTACTTATACTATTCTTATAGTTAGTTAAGGACTGGTTAAAAAAGTGCTTCTCCATGAAGGACTTGGGTGATGCAGCTTATTATAGGGATGAATATCAGTTGTCATATATCCAAGAGGATACATGGTTTATGTTAAGGTATATAAATTGAATAGATATTAAAGATATTTAGTATAGAATAATCTAAGAGATGATTAATTCTAGTGACACATGGTATATATCTTTCCAAGAAAATGTGTTCTCAGACATAAGAGGAGAAAGGGAGAATGAGTAATATCTCATATAATTCTATGATAAGATCAATCATGTATTTCATATTAAGTACTAGGAATGATGTTACCTATGCCTTGAGCACGGTAGGTAGATATCAAGATGATCCAGGTGAACAAAATTGGTCTACTGTTAAGGTTGTCCTTAAGTATCTAAGAATAACTAAGGATATATTCTTAGTGTATGGAGGAGATGATGATATATTCATCAGTGTTAAAACTAATTCTAGATTTAAAATATATCATAATTTTATGAAGTCGCAATAAAGATATGTATTTAGTTTCAATAGAGGAGTTGTGAGCTGGAAGAGTTCAAAGTAGTAAGTTGGTGTTGATTATATAGTGGATTCAAAGTATATAGATTCTTTTGATGTAGCCAAAGAATATATTTGGATATAAAGATTTATCCAAGGTCTTGATGCGGTACCTAGTTTTAAAGATCCTATTACATTATATTTTGATTATACTATAATGGTGGCTCTCATAAAGGAGTCAAGGTCACTCCAACCGATAAAGAACATAATCAATAAGTATCAAATATTGAGGGATTTTTATCAAAGGGATAAATTTGTAGTGAGAAGAGTTTCCAAAAAAGAAAACATGGAATACCCCTTTTATAAAGCCTTATCTCAGATAAATAATGAGTATATTCTATGAGCTAATGGACTGAAGGTTGTTAGCAATTGGGTCTTGTGAAAGTGAGAGTCTATTGGAGTTGGTTCCCTAGAACCAAATTCTATATACTTTATGATTACCCGTATTCATTTTTTTGAATATTAATAAACTTTTTATCACATCATCATTATTTTTTTCATGACTTAGTATGTGATAATTTCCTAAGAGTAATTTTTGCACTCGAAGTACATAGCAGTTCCTTACTATGATGAGAACCCGGAAGGGCCACAATGGTATTCTTAAATAAATGTTCTATAGCTGGATGATGTCATTTGATGGGATAAAAATGATATATAATATAATGGGTGGATGCTCATAATAATTTTAATCACTTTTTCATGGTATACTCCCTTAGTAATTTCCATTGTATACGATTATAAGAACATGACCCTGTCGATTGGAAATCCACATTTATATATGTCATTGGATGTTCCTATCTTAAAACATATGTATTGATAATTATAATTTAATATTATTATTAATGTATATTATAATTCACATACTTTGATGTATTTATGAAAATGGTGACAACATGTGTTCATGGAGAAATAGGACACATTGGGTGTGTTATAATTAATATTTCATAAATGAATAATGTGATAAAGGACTGTTCCCTTCAATTATTTAACAAAATTTGATATCTAAAGACCTTTTATTGGAATTAAATGCTTATATAAATTTAGGTTCATGGTATTATGTGGGAAGTTTCATTTCTATAAAGTCATAGAAATAGACATCAAACACATAGATTGATGACACCATCATGCAACCTACTTGATTGGAGATATTTTAATAAAGGGATTATATAACATAGTAAGTGTTTGTATGAGGTTGTATGTCATTGATAAATTAACTCATTTCTATATGGATGTCTTTGTGTGTTGTTAAATGTTAACCTTAGACTTTGGGAATCTTTGCCTAATGCCACTAAGAAAGTGGCCTAGAGGATCACCCACTAAGTGCATCTAAAACCTTAGTTAAATATTAAATATTATTTATTATTTAACATGTTGAATAAATATTGTTCTCATACATGGTTTAATAATTATTCATTTTTTCTTTATTTCATATATTTAGTCACTAGTTATTCAAGAGAATATTTATGAGAATAATATTTAATAATATTTATTTTCTATTTACTGAATATATAATTTATTTATTTATTAGTGAATAATGTTTTGGTGTTTATTTATTAAATAAATAGTCATTATTAAATACTTGATAAATCTTATGGAGTAATGGTGGACTGATTTTAAAGGTCTCATATGGAATAAAATATATTAAACATTATTTGAATAAATCTTAAACAACTTATTCAAGAAATAATATTTAATTAATTTACTAGTTTTGGGAATATTATGAAATAATATTATTATTATTATAGACATGGGGTTCCATAATTATTAAGAAAATAATAATGGAATGTATGCAATTATTATTTTCTAACCTTATCACAATTTAAACCTAATTATATTATTTTCAACCCTAATGCTAGCCATTTGTTTTGTTTGTGCAAAACAACTACAAAGAATCCTCTCAAGGTATAGAGAGATCCTATCTAAGAATAATCTCAAGAATAGTTATCGATCATCCTCCACCACCCATCTCAATTCTAGATATATTAAATGGAGTACTTATTTGAAGTAATTCTTGTGGAAATCTTAGACGAACGATGTAAGAGTCAGGATCTTTCATGCTAGAACTTGGATATTCCTATGGTGCTTCTCAGAGTTTTGTGGTACACATGTGGATCACTATTAGAGGGAATCTAAACATAATTATTATGATGTAAGTTACAAAATAGGTACATTTTCATATTTAACAAAAAAGAAAAAATTTGATTCATGGTAATTCTTTAAGTGAACAAATTAATGATAAATCATTATTTGATGATCCTATGTTTGGTTATGTAATTATTATTTCAATTAATCGTTGATTCAATTCTATTGGTAATGAATTTATTTATTGTGTACATCTTGGATTAATAATTGAATATGACAAAAATCCGAGTTGGGAATTCCCCTACTGGTACTTTAGTTTCACCCATAATTTTCAACTGCTGCCTCTATATAACCATCATGACACAACGCCCACTAGTTAAGGCATAACAAGACACATGTAGTAGATTTCATGCCCCACACTAGGACCAACTCCCTTAACTTTCACCCAATGCCCCTAAATACCACTAAAACACCCAAAAACATGCACAAACATCTCTTAGATATTTCCCAACTCCAAAAATTCAAATCAAAAACCATATTTTATAACACCCCTTTCCCCAGAACTCAAAATTTATATTTTCCTAAAATTCAATAAATCGTAATGACACAGTTCATTAAAAAATCCCCACCATAGGGATTCTCATCCCCAAGAAGCATCTGGATTGTTTCCCTGATTCCCAACCAACCATCGAAATATGATGTCGCTGCTCGTTCTCAATTTTGATTGGCCACAGCTCTACTATGTGCATGCTCAATCCAACCTAGTCAGATTGTCATTGGAAAGTCCTAGACTGATACTCCACTTGCATTAGTCTTTTTATCAATAGAATATATGATACCAAAACCAGTTCCTCATAATCAATCCTAATAATTATTACCTACCATTTCTCCTACATACCAACTTCCATAAAATGGGAATCATCCCACTGTGATACTATATCCCAGTCCACAAATCTAGTATAGTCCTAGAACCAAACATGATACATCAAATATCAATCCCATACATCATGAAATTTATCAACCTACCAACTACACATGACACTTCATAACCTTAACATCAACCATTTCCCATTTTACATGAGGTTTAACTCATGAAAATATCGGCATGTTACTCCCCATCAAATGATTTTTCATACTATTATCCCACTGATAAAACCATAAAAAACACTAGCATTATATAAGAACTTTCCTTATGAAATAATTTCTCATAAAATTCAAATAACCTTCACCAATGGTTTGTACTTTTGGGTCTTAAAATATCAAGTTTTCTATAAAAATTTCTCTTCAGAACCAACCTACCCTTGGTCACCACCACAAATAAATGACACATAGTAACACAAAAGGTAATTATAAACTCACCTACAGGGCCCAACATAACTCATCTCAACAATCCTTGGTCACTATTACATAATCCTAAGAGTGCACCCAATGCTACATCACTTATCTCCCAAATAAATCTTACCAATCATGGATTTACCTACCAAACTATCATATACATACTAAAATCCCTCATGTACATAAAATTATTTCTATAATAACCCAAAAAATACAAGACTATTTCTCTCTCCATGAAACCACCACCTAGATCTTCACAATTTCACCACACGAATAGTCCCAAGGTAGTTTTACCATGTTAATACCCATTCGAGATGTTCGGGACATCACTTAGAATTCTAGGAGTAGCTAACTACTGAGAATTTATTATTAATTAAAAGTTCAATATCGGATGGTTATACCTTAATAAATCATACACACCTCCTCAACCTAACTTTCATCACAATTCTCAAGATTCCCCAAAACCCTCACAGCCAAAAACTATTTGCATTTCAAGTCATGCTTCTTCAAGCAAGTCACATTATCTCAACCTAAAATTGGAGACATAATAATTGATTTCACTCAATATAAAACCCAACTCTCATTCCCATATTAGAATAATAATATAAAACCAAATTTACCATTCCTAGGGAGTACACACATCCCTTATGAAGCATCAACAGTTCTTTGATATCAAACTTAACCAAGGATATTCCTAATAAAATCTGAACACTCAATACCCCACTATTCTCAAGTTTCACTCTAACACCAGAAGCATCTTCCCATGATTCTATCAACCTAGGTCACATCCTCTCATACACCTAGAATAATAATAAAAACTCTCTCATCCATACCTCAATAAAATGAGGATTAACCAACCCATACTATCCAACTATAGTTGATCACCTAAGAATCACATCTACTAATGTACCCTGGTATTAACCTAGACAACCTCATCAAGAGACATATCAAATTTGAGCCTAGACCAAGTCATCTAATACTCAGACTTACCAAAAATAGGGCTACCATCTACCAAAAGCATAACTACAAGGATTATAACATCAAAAAACAACAGACAAAAATCATTATAGTGGTCTAAATTAATTAACTTGTCACCTATAAGTAATTTGGGAAAACACCGAATAATTTATTATTAATGTTTTAATTAATTAGAGTCTATTTTACAACCAGTTTATTAAAACTTCTCTTACCTTAAAACATTTTTCGAAACCATTTACCACTTTTGAAAATAGTTTTTCATCAATTAGAAGTTATACACATGTTTAGGTACACATATATGCCTAAAATGATGCATGAACTCATTCTCTCTTTCCACATTGTCCAAGAGTAAAATAAATAAAAATTAAGTCACATGATAACATGATTATTCAGTAAAAACATCAATCATAATAGTGGGAAAAATGAACAAAATATCCATCCTTAGTAACTTAGACCTTCAATATACATGGGTTAGATACTCCCAAGCATAAGGGCTTTCTCAAGATCTAAAAATATCCTACCTCCAAATATTAGTCCCAAATATTAAGACAGTAAAATTCAAGGCTCTAATACCAATTTGTAAACTCCTAGATAAAATCACATGAATAAAATCCTAGCTAGAGCACCATAAAGCATCAAATGTGCCTCGTCATATTTCAAAGGCTGACGATCAGTGGAGATAGTCTATACACAATATGGGGATACTATACTCTCAGTACAATCACATATAATAATATAATCATCATACATCATCACAATATGCACAAGGATTTACATTTAAAGATTAACCATTAATAATAAATAAACAACAATGTGATGTATGATAAATATACCCATGATGATCATACAACATACATAAGGATCTCCTATTGGTCTAATCAAATATACAATAAACAAAGACAAAAATATATATATTAGATATGTAACTATAAAACCTGAGCCCCTAATCAAATTTGTCTCCCAAAACACAATCAATATACTCTAACTATATATCCTATATAAAATAATACCTGAACTCTAATATAAGGTATTCATGCACACTAGAGTTCCTATGAAAGGTGAGAGTATAAAACTCAATACGGTTCCACCAATATTAACCTTTTATATGCCATCATATATAGTGTATTCATGTAGGTGAAATAAATCAAATAATAACATACAACATGAAATCAATCATGTTATGTCATAATGTTCTAACTTGGACACCATGACACTTGACCCAACCTACTTAAAACAATTAAGGTAACATATCATCTCATAATTCAACCCAAAAACATGGCCAATCACTTAGGGTAGGGACTTATAATTGAATCTAGCCCACTACCCTCTCACTTAGGGTGGGGTTTTTTACCGATTCCTAATCTCATATCTAGTCACATGCCACCATCCACTCACTCAAGGTGAGGTTTTACCCCACATATCATACCACATCACATACCAACACCCTCTAAATCAGGGTTAGGTCTCATTCCTCACCTCATATCACATGTCATACCACCACTCTCTCACTTAGGGTAAGGTATCATCATTGTTTTATAATATGGTCAGATCATGATAACAAGGAGAAACTTGGCATATATATCCCCAAGCCTATCCATCAACTAGCCACAAACACATACATCCCCACCTAGTGCTCTACTAAAGGATATATCATATGGTTTAATATAAACCTACCTAGATAACCTCACCATATATGAAATAATTATACATTATCACTACACAACCTTTATGATGATCCTAAGATATTGATCCATGTTTCCTCATAGACCAACCCTAAGTTCATACCAAGACTTTTCCAATATCAAGTCAAGTATTATTCCAATATCTAGAAAATTTATAGAGCCTATACATAACTAGTGGTGTCTCACTAGACACTCGGTCCCCTTCCAAACACTTTCCATGAACTAAAACCACACATAGACTAATCATAACCCCACTTGGGTTTACCCATCGATATCTCATTCCTTACCCTATCCATTCCCTTAAAGTCTTCCCATTAACATCCCATAATTATTCCCCATTATGAAATTTATCCCAAGGGATTACCATTCTTAAGCAATCTCATTATACTACCTAACTATCACTAAGTGCCACTAGGTATACCAAATAGAGTGATTGCACTCTCCCACAGCTCAACCACCTATACACCTCAAGACTAATGGTACGCCAAAATCTTCTAAAACCATTTATATATCCCATGCCTCGCACCCAATGAGTCTCAAGGTCCCAATAATATTTCCATATCCCATATATATAGATATCAAGACTCTACATCAATTGATATATCAACCCCAAGTCTTAACCACATGATAGGCCTATGTCCATCTTGTCTAACCTCATCCCAGGAAAAACGCAATATACCTCACATGACACAATCACTCTAGGGACTATCTAATTCCCCTACACACCTTTAATGTGACCTATATAACTCTAAATATTTCTAAACCATGTATAGAATAACCATAACACTCCAAGAAGGCTCTACCATGGAATATTTTACAATTTGAGACTCACTCCACCCCGGTCATAAATTCCCAAACCCAAACTCCATGGAACATGCCTGAAAGAAATATACATTAATTAAATATAGTTAAGTAATAAAGGGACTATGTTCCTTTAGAATAGAGTTACCATCCTCAATCCAATCCTCATACCACCCCATGCCATGATACAATACCCTATAATATATCACAAGGCTTGTACAATTAATTATTAACAATTATAATTAATTATACAAATTAATTACATAAGAAATCATCATTAAAAAATCACTGAGCATAGTTTTAGTATCAAAACCACAACCAAAGGTGTGTATTATGATCATTCCATTCCTTTTGAACTCCTAAAACCAAAGTCCCCTAGAACTGTCTCCCAAACAATCTCCAATTCAAATCCAATTGGAAAAATCCCTAGAAAAATCAACCAAGTGATGTGCCTCTATAATAATAGTGTGAAATGAGTGTAATTAATTCTATTTATTATTTCTCAGTTCACCAAACCATGAATACCTAACTTATCAGACATATTTCACCATGCCTCCAAAAATCTGACACGAACCCTAGATAAGACCAACTAAAATCAAAGGAAGAAAAAAAGGGGGATAGATTGGCTCAATCTGATGTGGTGAAATGGCCATAAATCATCAAAAAAATAAAGAGGGAATGATATATCCAAGGGGGTACATAGGGGTAGAGTTTGTCCAAATATCCTTTCCTGAGTGACCATTTGGTTAAATAAGAGAAGGGTCAACCTAGAAATGATAGGTCTACCCTCTTAAAAAATAAGACATTAGTTTCAATGTTGTGTGGCCCCTTGGTATGTAAATTTATATATATATCCAAATTAATAACCACATGATAGGACTCTTTCTGATTGTTCTAAGATCATCCCAATCCAAATACAATATATATCACATGAAATAATCACTCTAGGGACTATCGAATGCCCCTACACACCTTCTATGTGGAATCTGGAACTCTAACTATTTATAAACCATGCTTAGACTAACCATGACACTCCAATAACTCTCTACCATGGAATATTTCACAATTAGGGACTCACTATATCCCATTAACAAATTTCCAAACCTATAATCTATGGAACATGCATGAAAAGAACATACATTCATTACATATAGTTAAGCATTAAAGGGACTACCTACCTCTAGAATAGAGTTACCATCCTCAACCAAGAGATCCATGATAGATCCAAGGGGGAATATAGGGGTTTAGTTTGGCCAAATATCATCTCCCGAGTGACCATCTAGTTAAAGAAGATAAGGTTCAACCTAGAAATGATAGGTCTACCCCTTCTAAAAAATAGGATATTAGTTTCAATGTGGTGTGGCCCCTTAGGTCACAACACAACATCCCACATTTATATTTTTAATTTGGAATGACCTAATGGGTCATGACACAACACCCCTCCTTGAAATATCACACAAAAAACCCCAGTCATGCATTGTGGTGGGACCGGTACTTCACAGTGCCAGACCTCTAGCCATAGAAGTGCCAAAAAACCTAATAGGTGTCCCATAGTACCAAACCCCCATGTTTATGGTGTGAAAATTCACCCTAAAATAACCCTCATGGAAAAAACCTTATTATATATCACTACACTCCCCTTTATGGGATATATTACAGCATTTCCCAAGGTTTTTGCTGAAATACTCTACACAAAGGTAGACCTAAGAACTCTCATCCATGCATTATCATGTAACCAGAGGATAAAAAATGAAACCATGCCCTCTATACAATAATCATATTATAACCCCCATTAATTTTAGTGTTATGTGCCACCTATAGTATATTTCCTACCACATAGTGGGAAAAATCTATCTAACTTCTACTCAACATAATTAGGTACCACCAAAACACCCAAACACATACAAAAACATCTCTTAGAGATTTACCAAATTTTGTGATTTTATCCAAAATAAAATTATCCAAACAACCCCTACTTTGGAAAATAAGATTAAAATTTTCTATGAATTATCCAACCTTTAATGACACGGATCATTATAGTTAGTACATAAAAAATGCTTAGA
This sequence comes from Viscum album, assembly GCA_963277665.1. Classification (NCBI taxonomy): domain Eukaryota; kingdom Viridiplantae; phylum Streptophyta; class Magnoliopsida; order Santalales; family Viscaceae; genus Viscum; species Viscum album. The sequence continues at coordinate 483,093,597 of OY728162.1, forward strand.
ATCATTTATAAGGGAAATGACATTACTAACAAACTATGTGTTCTTAATAAAATTTCTAATGGAAGTCAGAGTCTTAGAAACAATGTTTCCCTCTCTCCAAGAATAAATAAATGATGTATCCTAAGGGAAAAGGTTTTTATATTATTGGTTGTTCTAGATGATAGACCAATGTAAAGTGTAGAGATGATTAAGGATCTCAATCTCCATGGTTGAGTCAATTTTCATGTATGATGGGTGAATTATTTTCATGGTATGATGATGGAATACAAGAAGATCCACCTCATATTTTGTAAGGATGGGGTATCCTTCATATAAGGGTTCTATTAAATCAAACAATATATACCCATATGTATTTTAAGCAACACCCCCACCTTCCATGTTACCATTAACACGTGATTTTCTAGTTTTAATATTGAAGAAAAATAAATGTGGTATTTATCTAATACAATTCCCCCTATAAATGGTTATACATAGCTTGGGAATGTAAAGAGAGGACCAAAAAAGGAAATTAAATAGGAGCATGAGGATGGTATTAGAAATATGTTTGGAAGGATCCCTACCAATTTTAGTCACTTGGATGAGTATTTTATCTTTGAAGGAGAAATAGGGACAAAAATAACCTCACTATGGTGAATCCATAGATTCTGACTGACATAAACAAATATAATTGGAAATTTAAAACCACTCAAAAAGTTGAAAAAAATATTAAACCACATAAAACAAGAGTTTACGATAATATCATTGGAAATAATGTTAGGACTCAGATACATGAGTTTACCAAAATGAAGCCAAATAGAATATGTAACATGTATTCCCATAAATAAATGATCATTGGGATCTAGAGAGGGGGTTGTACAACATCTACAAAGAGAGGTGGGGTAAATCCCCAACATTTAGATTTCATGGTCTTGGGAATCATCTATAATAAAAGACTTATATTCTTAGGTAGGTACTTGTTCCATATAAATGATCTCTAAAAGATGACTAGACCAAGTGAGTGAATAAACTAGCAAATGGAATCCATAAAAAAAGTTTCCATGTGGATTACTTATAAATAAAAGGTGAGAAGGTTCAACATAGAGATAAATGTCATTATAAATCTTCTTGAATTGATCATCCTTGACTAAATTAATTAATAGTGTAAAATTCCATGTACTTTAAAGAACCATTTTCAGAAAAAGTAATTTAGGGAAGGATAAAGGAAGACCCACCTAGTTAGATTTCCAAAATAATTCCATCCATCACCAATGATCAATATATATTTATTTTTAATGGAAGAAAATATAAGAAACACATGTTTCCATGTATAAGAGGATTTGGTACAAGGTAACATTTAAACTAAGTCAATTGGGTTCTCATATTTCTCTCATATATAATAATCCTAATTGGAATTTCCTATAACAAACTCCCATATGATCCTCTCTTGGACCTATTTCATAATATCTTCCAGATAGTAGAGATCAAAGCCACCGACTTTGTTGGGGATAGCTGACCTCTTCCCACAGATCTAATTGAGACATATTTTTGAGAGATCATCCTAGGGGAAAAGGTGAAATATCAAGTGGGTTATTAGACTTATTACAAGTAATTTTTGTGGGATAATGAGTGTAAAAGGAAATAATAGTTATAAGTAAATCATAACCTTTATTGATAATTTTAGTTAGTATAGTTATGTGTTTCTTATGAAGAATAAATTTGGAATATTTGGAATGTTTTAGGTGTTCAAAAATGAATTATAGAATCAACTTGGAAAGAGAATTAAGGTACTTTAATCATATTTTGGTGGTGAATACTTGATTCGAGAGTTTATTGATCATTTGATGGATTATAGAATTGTTTTACAAATAAATCATCCAGATACACTATGGTATAATGGTGTATCTGAAAATAGAAATTATAACATTTTAAACATTGTTATTTATGAGGATTCAATATGATCCTATAATATAAATTTTTTGTTTTTCTCTTGAAATGGTTGTTTTAACACTAAACTCTATTCTATATGTGATAATTATAAAACACCATATATGTATGGAATTGTAAAGACCCGTAAATTTCAAGGAAATTTTTTTTCTTAATTTTCTTTGGAATTTTACAAGAGCGCAGTTTCTGACAGCACCTGATTCTGAGGCCCGGTGTGCCCGGAATCATTTTCTGAAGTTTGGCTCGGGTACGTTCAGTGAACGGACGAGCGGGTTTTTCTAAACTTTTGAACCGGTGCCCGGAATCGAATTCTGAGGGCACCGATGAAATCACAGCGCCGGTATTCGCTTAGAAACTCCTCTTCCGGAGTTGTGTTTGCTCAGGTGTGGTTTTTAATTTTTGGGCTTAAAGTTAAGAAATAAAATAATTTTACGACAACTTTATTTTATTTCACTTAAGCCACATGGAAGCCACTTGAAGCCACTTAAAGACGGTTTAAACTGAGTTGATCTGGATAGGATGCTATCCAGAAATATCCTACCCCCTTGGTAGGATATTTGTAAGGTGGGGCCCGCACGAGCCCTGCCGTTTCTTTCCGCTAAGTAACGCACCCGCGAAAACCCGTCATTATGAAAGTCAACTGACACATTTTCTTAATTCTTAACAGTCCATTTAATTGGGCGGTTTATTTCGTAAATTAAATGAGTTGTTTCTTTTGTTGAATTAATTCAACGAATTGATGGGTCGTTTCTTACCCGTTTTCGTTTGTTGGAATAATAATAAAATAAGACCAACCTCTCTTTTTTTTGGGGATTACTCGTTGAGACAGAATCCTTGTATCTTCTTTCTCCTTCACGAAGAACGTGAAGAACGCGAAGAACGCCGTCATCCGCGGAAATCGACGACGCCCAAATCCGAGACGTTCTTCCCCGCCCCGATCTCCGATCACCAACCGTTTGAGGTGAGTGATTTCGGGTTCCTTCTAAAAGCTCTTTTGGGTTAAAAACGAAACACATATTTAATTATTTATAATTTAAATCTGTTGTTCTTGGTCCGTTGAGTTCGCCGACTCAACGCCAGATTCCGCGATGATGCGACGCCTTCCCGAGACGACGCGACGATCCCCCTCTTCCGCGACGAGCAATTCCGCGAAGAACGCTCACGTGTGACGACTACGAGGTAGGGAATTATTTTGGAATTACCCCTTTTTTTATATTCCCGTAAGTGTTTCTTTAAAAAGATAAAGAACTGGTTTTGTGAACAATTTTAAATTTATTAAAAATTTTGTTTCCGTTCAAATGAGGAACGCGTTTTATGAAACAATTTTATTTCATTAAAAATTGTTTCGGATATGCGTTCATGTGTTGAACTTTAATTCCTCCCGTTGTTTATCTCTAACGCGGAGGGTGCGGGCCAAACGAACACGGCCCGACAACCCTCCGCCGTTATTCGTTCTTGTGCAGATTTGACGGGCGATGACAGAACGTGCCGCAACAGATGTTTGATGATCCCGCAGTGAAGAACGAGTCCCAGGAGAAGCAACGGCGCAGACGGGAAGAAAAACGGGCCACCGGAGCGACTCCGGCAGCCCGTGGAAGCCGGCGGCGGCGCTCGCGGGACGCGGCTGAAGCCACGTCCGGCGCCAGGAGACACCCCGTGGGTGTCCCACGGGTGTCCCGCGGGTGTCACGCGGGGGCGGCGGCACCCCCCCGCGTCACCCGGGACGCGGCTTCCGCCACGTCCGGTTGGCTGGCCGACACCCCGCGGGTGTCGCGGGGGTGTCACGCGGGGCGGCGGCTCCCCCCGCGTCGGGCCGCTCGGCCGCTCGGCCAAGCCGAGCTGAACCAGCCCTGGCCGAGCCAGACCGGTCCGACCGGGTCCGACCGGGTCGGACCGGGTTCGGCCGACCCAGGGGGGGTCGGGCCGGGTCAGCCCGGGCCCGGACCCCCCGTCTTCGGACGGTCTTCGTTCAAATGCTCGTAAGTTGAGCTACGGTCTTCCAAACGACTCGCCGTCAGCGGCAACGCGATCCTTGGATCGAGACGGTCGTTTCGGTATATCGCACTCAAGGTTTCGTAACACTTTGGGTTCGGCCGGGTTGGTTCGTACACGAAACCAACCGGGCCCTCTGAGCGGAAACGCTCATATCTTGAGCCACGGACGTCCGATTGACGTGTCGTCAGCTTTGTTGTTTTCCTCTATGTGAGACGGATCTTTTGGCACACTCTGCCCGAGGTTCGGACGTAGGTGGAGTACGGTCGGGTTGGTTTTGCCTTAAAAACCAATCGGGCCCCTGGGACAAAAAAGCCAATATCTCTCAAACCGGGCGTCCGATTGACGCGCCGTCTGCGACGTTGAGTTCCTGTTGATGATACGGAACTTTTGGATACATCAACTTCGGACTTTGTGTCAGTTGATTTATCAGCCTCTCGGCTCGTGGAGCGGACCCTCCCAAACGAGCTTGCTGTGTGCGGGAACCCTAGAGCTGGTTGCGACTGCTTCTTCGACAGCGACGACTGTGCAGAGATCCTCAGTGGACTCCGACGACGACCGTGCAGAGATCCTCAGTGGACTACGGTGACGACTGTGCAGAGATCCTCAGTGGACTGCGACGACTACAGCACTCAGCGATCCTACGTGGATCAGTGCTACAGGTCCTGTGTGGGCCCGGTCCTGTGTGGGCCCGATCCTGTGTGGGTCCGATCCTGTGTGGGTCCGCGCTTAGCGGTTCTGTGTGAGCCAGCGCCTACAGGTCCTGTGTGGGCCCGATCCTGTGTGGGTCATTGCGGGGGTTAGTTACCTATCGATCCTTCGTGGGTCCGACGACTTAGATGGATCAGTGATCATCTTTATCGTCATCCGAAAAAGTATACCTGTGTGAGCTGAATCTTGTGTTACTCTCCTTTGTGGATTGTGTTGAGCTATCCTGTGTGGATTTACTGTTTACTCTCCTTTGTGGATTGTGTTGAGCTATCCTATGTGGGTATACGTTTTGCTTTCCTGTGTGGACTAGTTTGTGCTTGGGCTCGGACGTTGGAGCTGAACGGGAATTGATGACTTAGGTATATGTATGGGCATATGCCTAAGCCGTGTCAGATGTTACTTCGTGTTTGTATCTTTACTTTGTGGATTATCCTTTGTGGATTTCGGGAGACCTTCGGGGGTCTCGGGGTCCCTACTGAGTATCTTATACTCACCCCTACACGGGCTATGCCTGCACTTCGTGGTGTAGGATGTAGACGACGGACAGCGCTGATCGTGGTGGAGGCGTGCAGAGTAGGACAGTACTTGGAGGTGGACCATTGGGCGGGACGTACTCGGAGCGGTCAGGTGGACCCGAGGAGCAGTGGAGGCTATCTGTACCCACCCTTCAGGTGGGACTTCCAGAGGACGGCTCGACGCTGCGGCTTTTCCTTTAAGTTGCTGTTTTTCCCTTTTAGTTGTACTTTACAGTTGGGCTTGTATTTCCGGCCCCTTTTTACTTTCAGCACAGCTTGTACAGTTTTTACTTAGTGTTTACTTTTCCGCTTGCTTACTCTGTGGTGCTTGTTTACTTTTCAAAGGCAATGTCTTCCCTTTTTATTGGGATTTACGCCTTGGTGCTAGTCGCCAGCCCCTGGCCTATGGAAGGCGGGCTTGGGGTAGTCACGGCACGGGCCCCGAGGGCGGGTCGTGACAGGAATTGAAAACATCCAAAATTTTATTTTATAAAAATGTGGGGTTGTAAGGTTTATGTGAAGTGTAAATTTTTAAATAAAATTGGTAGTAAATCTAAGAATTTCATGTTTATTATATATCCCCAAGAAATAATGGATTATTATTTTTAAAATCCATATATTCACAAAATATTTTTGGAACAATATGGTATTTTACTTGATAATGAATATATTACTTGAGTAATTTTTAGGAGGAAGATTAAGTTAGATATTTTGAAGACTAAAAAACATGAATAGTTATATATTTTTAAAGTGAGTTGGTACCATAACATGTGATAGAAATTGAATCGACTCAGATATAAAAGAACCTCATAGTTCTAGTATGATTTATCTAAATCCTGAGATATATGGATTTTATATAGATAATAATGATGAGGTTGATTTCATATAAGATAATCCTATTAGATAAATTCAATAAGTTATAAAACACAACATAATTAAAGTCACCACATTATGGTTTATGTTATGGCATGGTTTTTGTTACATACCTTGGTGTATGGCATTAATGATATAAGATATAATACAACTACTTAACTAATAATTATTATAATATCATTACATTATAAAACATCATATAATAATTTTCTGATGATTAAGTGATTATTAAACAAGTTTAACAATCACTTAAATTTCTTATTATAATTATCATACCATGAATATAAGAGTTACATGCTAGTAAACAAAATATTCGGTTTTGTTCAACCATAACTATGATATATTATTTAGTTATGAACATAATAATAATTGTTTACTATTATTTATACTTATTAGGAGTTATGATTATATTGTAATAAATTTATATCTTGAGTATAGATTTATGGATAGTGGGAATTTATCTTAAACTTCCCACTGGACAAGAAGCTTATGCTTTATTCTAGAAATGTGGTGATTGGATACATGTCTTACTATAGTTTCTTTTGAGTAGATTCTAGTTTTTTGTGATTTTAAATATTTACATAAAGGGTTTCCTATAAATTATGCATGAGATGAATTTGTATGTGTTTAAACATAATTATTTTTTATTTTTCGGTAAGTAACGCAAATAATTAGTTGTATAAAGTGTTATATAATAAAATATTTTGAACATATTAAATTTTTTTATGGTTTAGAATAAAAAACAAAACATTCATAAGTATACATGTATATAAGGTTTTCATGAGTTTTAAAGATATTCATGAGATTTGTATGGAAATAGTGAGACTATGAAAACCCATTGAAATACTAAGTGTAAGATTCCTTCAAAACTAAACACTTATAGAGACCTCGATCATTCAATATGGGTTACCCTAACCATTAGGTGAACATTAATTATCTTTTATAAGGTAAGAAAATTATATTTGACCCTAACTATTTGGTGTTTATATATAAGATGATATTTGGGTTAAATTTAACTAAGTGTCCCAAACAATTACATTCTTAGATTAATGGAATTAGTATAATTCATGTGATGAATTAGATAATAAGTTTTCCACCTAATTATTTGATAATCATATATTATATGATTGACATAATTATATTACAAATATATTCATATACTAATAGATTATCTTGGATAAGTTAATTCATGATAAAATATGGATCTTATCTCACTGATAGATATGACATACAGGGTCACTATTTTAGTGGGAGTACATTCAACAAAATTATTTATTGAATGGATATAAAATATGAAACTTACCCTATAAATATATCATGTTATATATTATGGAATGTATCATGAATATAATTTTGAGATATTTTATAGGTTATATTTATTGTTTAACAGCTTATTATCTATGTTTGATAAGTATTTTAAAGGAGATTCATTATAATCATGGGTATTTGAGAGTTATAGAAATAAATTTCTCTAATTCTAGATCATGGGTATTGGATAAAAAATGTACATAAATTTTTTTTTTTTGATGTTCATTGAATTATAAATTATAGAGAATTGATGAGAATATAGGTAAATCTATGTGTTGGTAATGAAGAAAGAGTTTCTACATTGGAAGTATTCCCATATGATCTATATCTATCTAATATATTAATTATAGAATTGAAAAATTATTACTATATTTCATCCATAAATAGATATGTGAAATCAATATCTTGTTTTTAAAATAATGGATTTTCATTCATGATTAAGAACAAGATCTATTCTATATAAAAGAATGAAAATTTTAATGGTATTGGAAATATGGTTAATGGTTATATATTTTTTATATAGATAAAAAAATATATAAAATTTGAGATAATAAGTCTAAGGTAGTGGATTATAACACCACTTGTCTTTGGCATTATTACATTGGGGATATAAATAAGAAACAAATTCCAATACTTGATATATATAAGTTTTTAAAACCATTTGATTATGAATCATTTGATAAATTCTAATATTTTTCATTAGGAAAACTAAATAAATAACCATTTAGTGGAAAAGGATAGAGGGATAATGTACTATTGAACCTAATATATATATATATATATATATACATATATACTAATGATTATATAAGAAAATAGTGGGTATAGGTACTTTTTAATTGTTAATGGTGAATTTGGTAAGTATGGTAATTTATTTATTAGGATACATAATTTTAAAACCTATAAAACTTTAAAATATTTTAATATATATATATATATAATTAACTCATTAAAAATATTAATATGCTTTAATAATTGGGTGGTGAATACTTGAGCTAGGAGTGTATTGATCATTTGAGAGATTAAAGAACAGTTTCAGAGCTTACTCGTTTTGGGTTAACATAGTATAAAAGGGTTCATTTTTTCTAAAATGGGGTTATAGGAATTTTATTATACTAGGTGGTCCTAATACAATATAGATAGGATTTCAATGCCCTATCATAATAGGTGGCCCAAATCTTGAGGATATTTAATGGTGAGTAACCCTCTTAGATGTTGGATATATTGGTTATCTTTATTGTTGTGTAACGTTTTTGAAATATCCCTTGGAGACTAAAGTTTGAAGGGTATCATGGTTCACATAGTGTGCTAATAGACAGGCATAAACCGGATCACAATGATAGTTGTGAGTTGTTTGGTGAGGTGATAGGATAGTATGATCATTGGGAGGAAACCAATGCATGTTGAGCATTGGGAGATCGCAAAGAGGTGGAAGGTAGGCATTATCTTTGGTCAGTATCACAAGACGATTCAATTAGGAATTATCAATAAATATAAATCCAAAAAATGGTAGAAACCAGTATATAAAAGGGTTAAATATTTTCCTTCTGGGTTCCATTCAGGAGTAGACAACCACTAGGCTATCCGCTCATTGACAAAAATGTGTGTTTAAGAGAATGAGTCATACCTTATTAGACATGGTTTGATTAATAATGATTTAATATGAACTTATTATATAATTTTAATTACATTCACTTGAATCAATAATCTTTATAATAAAAAATATTTTATCTAAGGTAATTATAAATATACCTAAAGAGATATAGACTAGAAGGAATCCCAATTAGTTTTTTATGAGATTTTGGGGTGGTGAATAAAATTTATGATGTTTTACCTATAAAAAAAAGGTTTAAAATTATTGAAATTAAGTTTAGTTGGTAATACGAAATAAATGGTGGGATATTAATTATATAACCTGATTGGAAAAAATGTTTTTATATATCAATGTAGTGTTTTCCTTAGAAAGGATCACATTTCTTGAGGATTCATTGGGAGAAATGTTGAACATGTAAAAGTTAAGTTATAATAACCAAGATTAGTTTATGAGATGTATTTTGTGTTGAATCCATAAGTATTTATAGAAACTACACCAACTCATGTCACACAAGTACCATGAAGGTATGATAGTTAAGTGCCTCAATGATATAGATTTCTTATAAATAATGATGATAAAGTAATCTTCATAAAAGTTGATCCTACTAGTTATTAAGAATCCATTGTGTGTTATGGTTATAGGTAATGGTTAGAAGTCATCAAATCTAATATAGTATAGTACACAATAACCAATTTTGTAACATGGTAGATGCACTTTAAGGTTTGAGTTCCATTGGGTTCAAGTAGGTTTTATATATGAAAAATAACTTGAATGGTATTGTTTTATCATATAAATATAGATTCATAGAAAGGGAGTATTAAAAAAATCATGGTATTGACTATAAAGAGACCTTTCACCCATAGTGATGATAAATTCTATTATAAATTTTTTTTTCATATCATCTTTTTATGATTATGAGATATATAAAATAGATGTAAACCCCAATTTTATTAATTTTAATTTACACAAGGACATATATATGATATATCCTAATGCTTTTGAGGATCTAATTTGTAATTTTAATGTATGAAAAACATAATGATCCACTTGTGGTTTTAATCAAACTTCTAAGAGTTGCAACATCAAGTTTGATGATGAAATCAAAGTGTTTATATTCATCAATAACATGTATTAGTCTTGTATATATAGGAAGTTTATTTGGAGTTTTATGGTATTTTTTATACTATATACAAATAATATTCTATTTATTTGAAATGATTTATTAAATTTACATTCTGTAAATGTATGGTTTGTAAAATTATTCTTCATAAAATACTTGAGTAAATTATCTTACACATTGGGTATGAAGGTCTATAGAGATTGATTGAAGACGTTACATGGTTTTTATAATAACATTAACATTGGTAAAGTGATAAAGAGGTTTATCATGGAAATATTCAAGAATAGTTTATTAGTAGTACTACATGGTGTGAGTTTTATAAAATCTTAATATTATTATAATGAGTTAGAAAGGAAACACATGAATGAGATTCCATATACTTTGTTAATTGGATCTATTATATATATATATAATATTGTATACTTTTATCTATTTTTTCTATGTTGTGATCATATCAAGTATATACTAATCAAATCCTATTGAAATTTACTAGATTACAGTGAATAAAATCTTTATGTAATTTAGAATAACTAAGGATTTTTTCTTGGTGTTTTGAGGTGAGTAAGATATCACTAAAAGGGTTTACACTGATATTAGTTTCCAAATTTAAAATTATGATTCAATATTTAAATATGATTTTGATTTTTCTTCAATGATAGAGTTATTAGTTAAAATATTTCAAAATAACCCACTATAGAAGAATCAATAGAAGAGATAGAATACATTATAACATCAAATGTTGTGAAATAATTTTTTTGTATTAAGAAATTAATTATTAATATTAGGGTGGTTCCGAACGTATTTGGGGTAATTTATATTTACCATGAAAATAATAGGGAAATAAATCTTTTCAGAGAACTATAATCACACAAAAGGAACAAACACATCCTTCAAAATACTATCTTATTTGAGAAATAATAGAGAGTTTCGATTTAACAATATTTTTGGTGGATAAATAAAATAATATAATGGGTTCAATAAAAAATCCATTAATCTATAGGAATCATGATTAATATAATTTCTATGGATATTATATATATGGGATAATATATGTAATAGTTTTTTTCAATATAAATGTATCATGGTTTATAATAAAGGATATCTTTATATATCATCCATTCATGTGTGTTGTGTATTTTAAATGTATTATAAACATAAAAACATATTAATCCATGAAATTGAGTTATCTTTAATCAATGATCATCATGGAGTATTATTAGTTATGATAATATGTTACGATTTGCATGAGTAGAGTCTAATAAGTGATGAAAAGTATACTCATGAGGTAATAAGTGCGGATTATTATCTATATTAACCCACCAAATTATATCACATGGAATTTTGAACATATAGTTATTTATATAGCTAGAGGATTATATTTATATCAGTCCCCATTACCAGATATTATCATGTTATCTTGATTTTAAAACTTTATAATTTGGTATATTTCTTAAGTAAATATTGAGGATAATCTAACTAAGGTATGATTGGATATGTAGTTGATTGTTTAGTAGGAATATGTTAAAAAATATGGGTTTTTTCTTCTTACATAACAATTAGGAATTTTGAGACCACTATAGAATTAGATTGAGGGAATTCAAGGCCAAACTTAGTTGAGAGACTTGTGATGTGCTCAAAAATTTGGATGAATGATATGTGGTGTATTATTTAAGTATAATCAGTCTATTTTGAGTGAATTAAGAATGTATGAGTTGTTTTATATCAATGGTGGACATAGTCATATGGATATATGATTTTTTTTAAGATATCACAATAGACCAATTTATATTTTGATAAGCAATGAAATTTTCCTAGAGGTTATTTTTTCTTACAATTATAGATTAAGTGATTTATGATTTTCATCAATTCTATGAAGGACCATGGGGTTATAATATAGGCCTATTCATTTTTTTAAAAAAATATCTCTAAATATGAGACATATTATTTTATAAACACATCTAAAGTATTTTTAATGGATTTACAAAGATTTAAATGTTTTTCATAGAGTATGTGAGGATTTAGTAAAAGTGTGAGATTATTCAATTTATGCACTAAATCATAAACTACTATGTCATGGTCTTCATTATGACATGGTTTTTTTTCTATATCATTTTTTTAATTATAAATTATTTGATATATAATTTTATTACTTCTTCAATAATGATTATCATATTACTGGATTATAAACCATCATGTTATGATGTGATGGTGATTAATTTAATGTAAAAAAAGTTTAACAATCACTTAATGAATAAAGTAATTAATATAAATTGTATAATTAAGTAAATCCAAAATTTTCCTTATTTTATAAGATATAAATCAAGTAAAATAAAAGGTAATCCTTTATTAAATTATGGAGTTCGATTTAAAGGAAATTCAGATACCTCATTTCATTAAATGAGATCATTTTAAAACAAGAAGAATCTCTCTCTCATTTTCCTTCTCTCCATAACACATAGGTGCTGTTATCACATCATTGGATTTTAATATTATCCCACCAAATCATTCAATATTTATATTAGTAAATTTTATACCTATATAGTTTAGTGCATAATTATAGTCACTAAAAGGTCTCTATGAATTGCATTAATTAAGAAAGCACAATGATCAACAGTGAGGTATGAACAATTTGTTTTTTATTTTATTTATCTATTTTACTCTTGATGTATCTTGTTGTTAGGATTTTTGTTTTACTTTATAGGATTATAGGTATAAAGAGTTACCATGAATAACTACAGATCCTACCATTTATCTAGAGTTTATTGAGAGTTTTTATTTTAAGAAATTTTTAGAGGCTATGAAACCAAAAATAGACTCTTTGTACATGAATCATGTTTAGAACATTGTTGAACCATATAAAGGGTAAAACCCAAAGTATATAATTGGGTATTAAAAAATAAAACTAACATGGATGGAAGAGTGTCAACCTATAAATATCTCTTGGTGGAAAAAGGTAATAAAAAAATTTATGGTGTGAATATGAAGAAATATTTTCACCAATAGCTATGATAAATTCCTTTCAAATTTTTATTTCCATAAAATATTATCATGATTATAATATCTACCATATATATTTTAAAATAACTTTACATATTATGAATCTATTAAAGAATTTGTATATGCTACAACCTAAGGGTTTTGTGAGGTACCTCAGACCTTTACTCTTGGATCTGGTGATAAAAAAATAATTTAATATCTGGATATTACACCAAGTGAGATGACTCAAGATAAACTTACATATATTACTGGAATATAAACATTACATCTCAAAAATTATCACACAATCCCAAAACCCAAAGGTTTATTGTCTTTATAGATTAGCTATATAAAACTATTATTTCACATAATTGTGAACATTTCTCCATAAATTTCCCCATAATATACCTCCTTATGAATGTCTCATATATTATAATCATCTTCATAATTTAGAGAATGAAAAACATAATAAATAGTGATCTAAAATTCTTGGTAAGATAAAAACTTATCAATGATTCATAAATCATGATAGAAGGTCATGTAATTTCAAATGTTTAAACATATACAATGTAATAAGAGAATAGAATCAAGAGATGTGAATAATAATATAATTATACAATATATAAATGTGGTATGCACATAATAATAGGAAATTATAATATTTTTGAACATATCCCAACCTCAATTATTCCCAAACACTATCTTTTGAACATTACATAACCACAATTATGTCCATGCATAGTCTTGTGAACATAGTTGAACCACAATTTTTTCTATGTGTAGTCTTATGAACATAGCTTAACTGTAATTATTTCCATTCACAAGAAAATTACTTCATGATATATAAAAATTTAACTAATACATTGGAGGAATATATAGGACCCCATCCATCACATAATTATAATCCTTATGTATGTGTGACACACAAAATTAATCATATATCAAATCATGAAGAACCCATGGAAATAAAATGGATTTTATAACATTTATAAATGTTATCACATAAAAAGAAAATATAATTTAGAGGGTGATTCATGAAACATTACTCGAAATTAAATATATATTTTGGAGATAAATAGGAAAATCAAAATTAAATCATAAAAGGGATTTTATAAAAAAAATAACATTATCATAAAAATATGAATTCACTGGTCACTTTCAAAGTTGATTTTGAGGATCCAGCATGATAAAAAATTCCAAAATTATTTAAAAATAAATATCAATAATGGACCATTTAAACATATGATCATGGAAATGTGGAGTGGAAGATAAAACATATGTCCATAAAAAATATTTTCAATATTCTAAAAATACCTTTATTGAAACCCACATCATAAAAAGATAACAAAACTTTTATTAAGAAAGATTTAGAGGTAAATAATAAGGTCACATGATATAATACATATTTGGGTTTAAAAATAATAAATAAAACATTTTTGGAAATAAATAGTGTGGATATGGAGGAAAAATAGTCTTTAAAGATGACAGGTATTATTCTTAACAATGTTATACTTTATGAGAATCAAATCAATCAAGGAAGAAGATTTGGATTAAAAATGTAATTTTCCCCAAAATTGAAATATTTAATGTTATATTAAATAATAAATGGTAGAATGTAGTGAACTTATAATAATAGAGATTATTAAGTAACATTATAACTCAAATAAATGAAATTTGAGTTAACAAAATCCCTTAAAGCTTTGGTAACTTTTAAATTAAAAAGTAACAAATGAAGATAACATTAAATGGGTTTGTAAACCACTTAATTTTTTGTAAAATTGTTATAAAATAAATCCAAATTAAATTATATACACAATAAATAAGAATAAAAGTGTTGAAAATGGCATATGTCTCAAAGAATAGATGTTGAGGCAAGAAATCCCTTACAGAATTAGTAACACTTTAATTAAAAAAATATAAAATAAGAACTTGTGATGGATTTTAAGATCATTTAGATTTAATGAAATATATTATAAAAGTAATTTGAATGTAATTATATACACAAAAAAAATAAAACAAATGGATAATATGTAATATGTCTCAAAGGATGAAAATTAAGACGAGAAAAAACATTACCTTTACTCTCGAACCCAACAGAAGTGTTTTAACCTCCTATATAATAAAACTAAACGATTTAATAAATTATTTCATAAAATTATTTATATATATTAAATTTTACATTCTTTAATTATATTAATTCATTATAAATTCATTAGGTAGTGTTTATTTTCATCATTGGATGTTGGAAATTTCGATTGTTTTGAACATATTTCATAATAGTGATCTTGAACCTTGTTATTTGATACTAAGTCCATAATTAATAAATTATAAAATATATTTAAATCATTTTTTAATGATTTATGATTCATCATGTTCATTGTACACAAACTATAGGCATAGTTTGTGACAATAAGATCCATGATGCGCTTATTTCGGGTAATTTACCGATATCAATGGATTACTTTATAATGATCATTAATTTTTGTTTCGTGCTTTAAAAAAATATTAATGACATATATTACTTATTCATATCATATATATTCATCATATATATTATATAACCATCCATGTAAGGTAGTGATAGAAAATGAAATATGTCGTTCATGGAGGTGGTAGTCCGCACGTGACACGAGCGACATTTTTATCTTTCAAATGGTTGGGTGGAAGGTAGAAAATAATACATTTAATTTTATTTATAATAATAATTTAATTATTTTAGTATTTTTATAATATATTTTTAGGGTTAATAATAATAAATAAGGGAATAAAAAAGAAAAATGAGTGATTAGGATTTTTTACCTTACTCCCTAGGATAGCTCCTTGAGCCTTCTTAGAATGGTTTTTGGTGGGACCAATACATCTAGAACATTGGAAAGAGGTTTGGGAGTTATTTTGGTATATTTTTTTCAATATAAAATATTTTTGGTGTGATAATATGTGGGGTGGTGAAGGGATCTTTTTATAACTGGGATAGGTGACACTTTTGTAAACGTTCATAATTATATATTAAAGGCATGTCACTTTCAAATGAAAGTGTCTCCAAAAGTGGGTGATAATGGAGAGGGGATTATTATTGGTAAATGAAACTCTCATCCATACAAATAATATATAAATTTTGGGTCATTTTAGTCCCTATCACTTTAATTTAACTTTTTTCCATAATTTACCATTACCATAGTAACTTCTTTTTTTTACCACCGAAACTTATTTTCATGCCTAAAAAAATCACCTTATTAAATAATTTGGATATGATGATTCAAATTATGAAAAATATATATATAATATTAAATTAATTAAATTAATAAAAATTAATTCTAAAATAATATATTTATAATGTTAGAAAGCAGTTTTAGAAAAAAAATATGAATTAGGTTCCAAAATTCCAAACATGGGTTTTTAATTTAAACATAATATTTTTAAATGTATAATTTTACCTAATAAATACATATTTATTTGAGAAAAAGGTTTCATAAATTTTAATTCAATCTTATATCCTGATGATGTCATAAAATTCATGATATTTATAAAAATTGTATTTTGTACAACTCACCTAAAAATAATTCTTTCAAGAAAAATATCAAAATTTCCTCCAAATATAATATTTTATTATTAAGTCCAAAAATTTAGTTCAGTTTTTCATATTAAAATTCTAAAATTTTGTAATTTAGTTTTTAAATAGAATCTTGAAATATAATGAAAAATTATTTTTATAGGAAAATGACCTTTTAAAATATTAATTATTCTTATTCTTATTTCCTATCAATTAAAAAATAAATTAGTGTTAATATATTATTCATATTAATCATATAATTTATCATCATTGAACTATTATATATTTATATTCTTTAAATATAACTTTATTACTCATAAAAAGGTATTTTTTAGTAAAATACATTTTTAAGCATAAAATGAATTAATTATTATTACTTTCCTTATGATGACTATTGGATAGATGTTGATTTATTATATTATAAATATTTTCAATAAATTTAATTAAAATAACTCTTTAGTTTAAAGAAATCAAAAAATAAAAAACACTTTAAAACAATGTTATTTTAAAAAATTTCTTTTATATTAAATAATATTCACTAAATACAATTAAAATTAATTATTTATTTTCTAGAAATTTAGCTTTAATAATTCATTGATATAAAAATATTTCTTAAAATTTTATAAATAAATCATATAATAATAATATGGGATTCATAAAAATGTATATTTATTATAGTAAAATATATTAATTAAAAATTATCTTTTTATTTCATTGTTTCATTCTCATAATGTATTAATATTTATCTTTAATTGTAATACTTTATCTCAATAAAATATATCATGGTTTTTTTTCATTCAGAGTTTCATGTGAAATAATTTATTCAATAAAGAACTTATTTTAATGGATAAATAGTAAAATCTCAGGGTGTTAATTCTCCCCCTTAATTAAATTGTGACCTCGTAATTTTAAATATCACCTATGAATAAAAATAGGTAAGGGTATATAAAATTTATTCATGACTTGAGATATAATCTTTAATTGGATATCTACCTTATTATCTTAATTAAGACTAAAAAACTCATATTTTCCCTCATAATAGAAATATCCCCAAATTTGGGTTTTCCCCATAATAATTTGAGTTATATACCCATCATGATTGTGTATTAAGACCCATATAATGAAATTAATTTATCGTATAGTGTTCATAGTCAGCCTTGAATTTATGGATGATCATAGGTTAATATGAAATATAAAATGTGATATTTTTATTTCAGTAATTAATATGAAGTATATGTGGAGATATCCCTTCCATTTTCAAAATCTCATCAAATTCATCTAAAAGAAGAATATTAAGCTTTTCACATATCACTTTCCCACAAAATCTAACTTGGGATACTATAATCTTACAACTAGAAGCTTTATTCTATAATTAAAAATCAAATTTTTTGGTTTATGATTTGATGAACTTAGAAAACTTCCTAGATATAGTGGAGTGGCTATAACTAGAATCTATATTAGAGGAAGTGTACTATAATTATCATGTTATACTTTAGTGGTATTCATTGCATAAGTTTTTCCTTGTTTCCTTTACCTTATAGGTTGTTGGTGTCTATTATCCTCATTATCACTTGGCTTAGGGAATAGATTTGTATAATGCCCAAACTCCTTGCATTTGAATCATTGAATTGTTAGTAGTACTTTATTATGAACATTATTTTCCTCCATTATGTTAATCGAACTCTTAATTTTTCCTCAGTGGTGGTATGCTCAATGATTTCCATTACCACAAGTAAAACATCACCTAGTTCCTTTGGGATATATCCCTGGGTTATTTTTCCCACACTATTGACTTGTAGGGTATTCAATATTCTTTTCTCCATTATATTTTTCAAAGTTCAAGGAAACTCTATTTTTATTTTATTTGGTGGGTTTGGAAATTCAACTATGTTCAAATTATTAATCATAAATTGATATAGTTGTTTACGAATAACCATAATACTTCTCACCCTACCGACTATATCATTCATTTTTTTATTAGGACAATCACTATCTTTTTCATAGCACCCATTATTAACTCAGTTCCTCTAGGATCTATCCATTACTTTAAATAAAGTAAAGTTGAGATATGATAATACTTGAATTAATAAAATTATAAAATGAAATGATAAAATTATAATACATAGCTCATAAATGACATGCATAACTTATCTTATGATTCTCTAGGATTTAATATAGGTTATCCTTGATGGTATTACTATTATGTTCTCTAAATTATCTAGTTATACATTATATCATTAACTTTCATTAAAATCCTTTATAATTGTTTGTAAAGAGCATGTGAATCAACCAAACCATGTACATTGGGAGTGTCAGACTAGGTGCACAGTTAGGCCAACTTTTCCTACACTGAGTAAAAATAAAGTTATTACTCAACCAACCTTTTTCAAGGTTATTATCCCTAGGTGCATCTGTTCCACAACCTGTATCCACTTATTTATATACATATAGAGATGTTATTTCTAAGAAACACACACTCTTTTATTTACCAAAATTATAGGATTTTTTCATATAGTTAGGATTATCGCTAGAATTTTCACTAATGTTATTCAGTATTAATTCACAAAAATAACTAAACTAATCCAAAAAAATAACTAAATTGTGCTATGATACCAACTGATGAACACCAAACCCACACTCCCAAAGCTGGTGCTAAAAAATCATTAATTTCTAGCCTTGATACCAAGTGATATGACTCAATCCAAACTTACATATATTTACAGAATATTGAAAATTATATCTTACAAATTATTGTGAAATCCCAAAACAAAAAGGATCATTATATTTGTAGATTATATATATAAAAAAATTATTTCACATATTTTTTAATGTTTCTCTATAAATTTCACCGCATTGTACCTCTTTTTAATTGACCCATATGTTATACTCATCTTCATAACCTGGGGAATGGGAAGCATAATAAGGGGTGGACTCAAATGATCAGTAAGGGAAAAAGTTATAAAAGATTCATAAATAATGATATAAGGTTTTTTAATTTCAAATTATCAAACATATAATGTGGTAAAAGAGTGCATAATCATGAGATAATAATAAACATACATGTAGAATAACATAAGCATGTAGCATAGAAATTTAGCATGTGTATAAGAGTAGGAAATAATAATATTGTTAATATATTCTAACTACAATTATGTCCAGGAATAATATTGTGAACATGTATTAATTGAAATTATGTTCATGCATAGTCTGTGAACATATCTTAATCACAATTATGTCCATGCATAGTCTTTTGAACATAACTTAACCGCAATTATGTCCACACATAAGAATATTACCTCATGAGATATAAATCATTAACCAATGCATTAGAGGGATATATAGGACCCCACTAATCACATAATTATAATAATTATGAATTTTTTCCACACGAAATCAATCATATGTCAAATAATAAAGAACCCATGGAAAGAAAATAGTTTTTTAATGATTTCCAAATGGTATCATAAAAATTTTCCTTAAGAGTTAGATTGGTTGATACCAAGAATTTAATAACCCAAAATAATTATTTCACGAGGTAATTTATAGGTTTATTCATGAAACATTACTCTATAGGTGATATATATTTTATATATAAAGGTGAAAATGGAAGTTAAATTGTAAAAGTGACTTCAAAAAACATTTTAAACATTATTGTATGAGGAATAAGTTATGGTTCGATTTCAAAAGTTTCTTTTAGGGAACCGAAATGAAGAATAAATTAAAAAATATTTAGAAATAAATCTCAATAATGGATCCTTGATAAATGAATATTAGTTTTCCTATGGAAGCGTTGGGTGGAATATAAAATGTATGGCCATAAAAGGGGAAACCTTTTCAATATTTTAAAAATAAATTTATTTAAACCAACATCATAAAAAGATAACAAAATTCCTTTTAGAAATAGTTAAAGGTAAATAATAAGGTCGCATGGGATAATACATATTTTGGGTTTCAAAATAATAAAGAAAAATATTTGTGGAAAGAAATAATATGGAATTGGAGGTACAATAGTCTTTAAAGAAGATGAGGATTATTATTAACATCGTTATACTTTTATAAGAAATAAATTCATCAAGAAATAAGATTTGGATTAAAAATGTGATTTTACCTAGAATGAGAAGAGGTAATATCATATGAAATATGAAATTGAAATATATAGTTAACTTTAAATAATGTATTACAATTAGTAAAAATTTAACTCAAAGAAAGGAAATTTTAGTTAAAAAATCCCTTACAGATTTGGTAACTTCTGGATCAAAAATATATTAATGGAGATAACATGAAACGGGTTTGTAAACCAATTTAATTTTATTATAATTATGATAAAATAAATTCAAATGTTAGTGTATAAACAACACAAAAAAACAAGTGGTGAAAATTTCATATGTCCCAAATAAACAAAGTTGAGTTGAGAAATCCATTATGGCTTTAGTAAAACTTGAATATAAAAACCTTGAAAAGATAAATTGAAATGGATTTTAAAATAAATTTACTTTAATTAAAGGTATAATAAAAATAATTCATAGGTTAGTATATACACCACATAAAATAAATCAACCGGTGAATATAAGATATGTCTCAAAGGAATAAAATTGAGAGAAGAAAACCCCTTACCTTTAATCTCAACTTCCACATAATAACTTTAACATAATTTAAAAAAAATAAAAAAATTATAAATTATTTTAGAACATTATTAATATATATTAAATTTTATATTTTTTAATTATAATCATTCATTATACATTCTTTGGCTTGTTAATGTTTATTTTCCTCATCAGGTGTTCGTAATTTTGATTGTTTCACACATGTTTCATAATGGAAATATCAAACCCCATTATTTTATATCAATTTATAATTACTAGATTATAAAAGATATTTAAATAATTATTTTTATATTATTTACACATATATATGTTTATTTTTTGGAAACTATGGGTATGGTTCTTGATAATAGGATCCATAAAGAGCTTGTTTCCAGTAATTTACTAACACCAGTAGACTTCTTTTTAATGATCATTATATTTTAATTATTTTAGATTGATATTAATTAAATATTACACTCATTAATATCATATATATTCATAAAATATACTTTATAACCATTCATATAAGGTGGTTTTTTAAATATAAATACGTTGTTCATAGAGGCAGTAGGCTTCATGTAACACAAGCGACATTTTCATTTTTTGAACAGTTGGGAGTAAGGTAGAAAATAATAAAATTTTAGTAAAATTATAATACTGATATAATTATGTTATCATGTTTAGAATATATTTGGAAGAAGTATAATAGGAAATAGAGGAATATAAATAAAAAAATTAGTGATTTTGAGTTTTTAAATAACTCCTCAGAACAACTCCTTGAGCAATCTTAGATTGGTATTCTGGTGAGAAAAGTTCCTATAAAACATTTTAAATAGGTTTTGGTAGTTATTTTTGAAGATATTGGTTAAGATAAAAGACATTTAGTTTGAGGATAAGTGGGGTGGTGAAGGGATCCTTTTATAAGTGAAAGATGTGTCACTTTTATAAATATTCATAACTATATTAAAGGCATGTCACCTTCAAAGGAAATTAGATCTAAAAGTAGAAAATAATTGTGAGGGTATGAGTCTTGGTCTATAATTCTATCATTCAAAAAAATAAGGGATAAGTTCTGAAATATTTTTGGCCCCTTACCCTTAATTTAACTTTTTTACTTTTACAGCGGTAACTTATTTTTTTACCTCAGTAACTTTTTTATGAAGAAAAATAAAATTACCCTTATTATTTAATTTATATATTTTTATTATAAATATTAAAACCATTTTATAATATTAAATTTCTCAAAGTGATAAAAATTAATTCTAAAATAATTCATGAATAACGCATAAAAACGGTTTTAGAAAAAATATAACTTAGGTTCCAAAAGTTCAAACATAGGTTTCTAATTTAAACATATTATTTTAAAATTTATAATTTTAATAAATAAATACATATTTTTTCAAGAAAAAATTTTCATAAAATTTTTAATTCATGCTTATGTTCTAATGATTTCAAAAAATTCATGGTATTTGAAAAAATAGAAATTTGTATTATTCATCTAAAAATAAATCCTTCAAAAAAATCACAAACTTTTATCATAATATAATACTATTTTTCTGAGTCCAAAAATTAAGCTATTTTTTCAAATTCTAATTCTGAAATTTAGTAATTTGACTTTTAAATGGAAACATAAAATATAATGAAAAAATGTTTTTATAGGAAAATGACTTTTTAAAATATTAATTATTCTTGTGCTTATTTCCCATAAATTAAAAATTAAATTAGAGATGATATATTATTCATATTATAAATATTATTTATCATCATTTAACCATAATACATTTAGTGTCTTAAAATAAAAATGAAAAGAGCATAAAAATTAACTTTTTAGTAGAATACATTTTTAAGAATAAAATTAATTTATTTTTATTACTTATCTGATAATAATTATTGGATACATGTTGATTTATTTTCAAATAAATATCATCAATAATTTTCATTTAAATCATTCTCTAGTTAAAAGTAATTAAAAAATGCACAACACTTTAAAAAATGGTTCTTTTAAATAAATAATTTTATATTAAATAATTTTCACCAAATACTTTTATAATTAATTATTTATAGTATAAAAAATTAACTTTACTAATCTATTTATATTAAAATATTTATTTTAATTTTATAAATACATTATATAATAATAATATGTGATGCACGAAAATGTACATTTGTTATAATGAAGTATGTTAATTAATATTATTATTTTGTTTCATTGTTGCATTCTCATAATGCATTAATGTTTATCTTTCATTGTAATATTTTATCTTAATAAAATGTATCATGGTTTTTTAAGTTCAATTTTGTGTGTGGAATAACCTATTCAACGTAGTATTTATTTAAAGGGAAATTGATACTGAAATCTCAGGGTGTTACATTTTGAGTATCCAAATGCTGTTACAAAGGTATGAAAGTAGTAAAAAATCAATTGAAGTGAGAATCATAAATTTTGAATAGCCATTTTTAGTGTAATCATGTAGTTTAATTTAATCAAAAATGGATATGAATCTTTTTTATATAATAAATCTAGTGGGAGCATAATCTTATTTTGGTTTTTGTATGTAGATGACATGCTACTCATAAGAAATTATATCTCTAATTTTATATTTGAAAACACTTTTCTGGGAAAATGTTTCTTGATTAATTATATTAGTAAAGTTTCCTAGATACTCGGTATGAATATATATAGAGATATATCTATAATTAGTTTCTTGATTTAGGTTAGAACACATGTATTGATAAAGTGATAAAGATTTTTATCATGGTGAACTTTAAAAAGGGATTTTTAACAATGTTACATGGAATGAGTTTTATAAAGGATCGGTGTCCTTCTATGTTGATATAAAGGAAACACATCAATGATATACCTTATGCTTTATTTGTATGTTCAATCATCATTATCATGTCTAGTACTTAACTTGATTTCTCTTGTGTTTTAAGTATAACTAGTCGATACAAATTAAATCATGTTGAAAGTAACTATATTATGGTAATTAATATCCTTAATTACTTAATCAAAACTAAAGATGAATTATTGGTCATTGTACATGTGGAAGATATTATTATACAGGATTATATTGATGCTTTCTTCTAAAATGAAAATCTGGATTCAAGATATAAATTTGTAATTTTGTTCTACCACAGTGGTGGTAACATAATATAGGAGAGTTTAAGTAGGAAATTGTGGTTTATTTTATAATTGAATTAGAGTATATCATTGTATTAGATATTATAAAGGGATATATCTAGATATTTTCATTCATAAAAAACTAAGGGTAGTTCCTAGAATATCAAGAATGATGGACTTGTTTTATGGAAATAATAATTCTATTACATAGGTTTAAGAACCCCAATATCATAAAATAATTAAACATGTACTTCAAAATTACCATCTCATTAGATAATTTATTGAGTTGAGAAATGTAAATATTTAACATGTGGCTATAGAGGATATTTTAGTGAATATATTGACAAAACCATTAACATAAAAAAATCATGATGGGCATATAAAATCCTTGGGAATTAGATATGTTATGGATTGGGTATAATTTGTTTAGTTTTTTTATCCCAAAGATAGATCATGTGATGGAAATATTGGGATTCTAAAATGTATCATGGTTTTAATATTAATGGAAATTTCTAATTTATCATATTCACATGGGACACATTTATTATGGGAGAATTAAATTATAATTAAACACTAATAGGAAATATTTTTGTTGTACCTAATTTCTGTTTGTCATGGAAAGTCATGGGTTATGATAAAATAATAAGATTACCATGAGTAAGCGCTCATATAGAGATACAAAGTTCAGTCATGAAACACATATATGACTTTTTGTCAATATTTGTCAGTTAAATTAAATTGTATGGAATGTCATACATAAATTCTTTAATATACTTAGGGGTGTATGATTTATACTAATCTTAATTTCATGTGGTTAGTGATGCACATTCATATGAATCTTAATAATTTGAAACATTTTTATACTATCCTTAATGTTGAGCTAATCATAGAGTGTTTGGGTATATTATTAATCATTGGTGGGTTTTTCTTAACCAATATAGGATTTTTCTTACTCTATGATAGGCATAAAAAATCAATAATTGAATTACACTGAATAAATTCATGTATATGATTATTTGAGTGACATATGATTTGATAATCTACTTAGATGAATGAAATGTTATATATCCATTAGGATTAGTTAGTTTATTTCAGGATAATCCAAATTATATGAGTTGTACTATATGAGATAGAAATGTTCCATGTCACTAAGTTATAATTAATTTCTTGAATAAATTGATTATATAGGTACTCCTGTGATTTATGAAGATAAATATATTGGATGTATTCATATGGAGATACATGTGTTGATGGAGATAAATCCAGATCACTTTATATCTTGAGTATCATTGACACTTTTCTATAGGGATTTATTAGATTATGGTTATAAATTTCAAATTTATACTCAGTTCCAATGCTACGATAGCCCACAAGGTCACATATAAGGCTATGGAATGGGGAATGATTTTGATGTGATGTGTTTTCATAAAATGAGATACATTATTATAGTGTGGCCAAAAGGGTTCGGAAATGATCTCACAAGTTATGGTGAAATTTTCATAAAGACTATGTGAAATTAGTTTAATTGGGAAATTGAAAGTTTTATTCACATAATGTTTCATAATATGAAAAATTATGTGGCATATATCATTTTTTGCAATATGGGTTTCATAAAAGCTTATATACATGCAATATATGATATATTAAGTGTTTTTTGTTCTACATTCATAAAAATATTTCTTTCTTCATCTTATAAATCATGGGATGATGTATTTAATGAGACATGATCATCATAGATCTTAGAAATCATGTTTGATAAATGAATCACACATTACATTATATAATATAAATGTACAAAGTGTTAATTAATCATTTACAAAATTCTCAGACTCAAAGATACTTCTTTATTAATAAAGGTGTCCTATAAAAGGGATTTTTAGTATTCATTTGTGTAATAATAGTATGTTGGTCATGAAACTGATTATTCAAATCTATATTCTTCCTACTTTATTTATTGGAAGATAAATAGAGTTATTCCAAATAATTATTGAAATTATATTGTTGGTGTATTGACTTTGTAGGTTAGATCAATTTGATCATTTTTGAGTAGTTATCTCAAACCACACCAGTTGAGGCTCATGTATATAAGGTATTTTATTATTAATGTCCCTTATAGATTATTATTTTCTATCATTCAAATTATCCTAGCTATTGGGTTTTATTTTTATACTTCATTTAAACATACTTGATACCCTTAAAACCATTCAAAAATTTCATGGTGTTGGTATGTTCTTTGACTAATCACTAAAACAACTAAATAAATGTGAAAAAATACATTTTATGGAAAAACATGTTCTGAGGTTATGTTCTATGAATACAAAACCAATGTTTCCATAGTGTGTGACATTTCATGTTTGATAAAAAAATTTAAGGAAAATATAAAAAATTTGTGTTTAATTCAAGTTTTTTTATGGTTAAAACATCATGGTTAATCAAATATTCTATTATATACACTAAATGTATGGTTTTTTGTTCATGAAATATCATTTTAGAAAGTGGAAACATAATTTTTTTAAGTGTGTTTAGCATAATTTCTATTCAAACATTATAGAAAATATTTAATAGTAGAATAATGAGTTATGGATATTGTATAAATGGGATAAAAAGAGTTTTAATACAATGTGTGTGTAGAAGCCCCAAATTATACACCTAGATCTGATGCTAAAAAAATAATCTCTACATATTGGCTTTGATTCCAACTCAAGTGACCCAATTTTTACCTTCCATAATTACAACATTAAATAAATTATTAATTCAATTACATGCTCAATGACTTTTTTTTTAGAGATTTAGAGAATTATGAAAATCATTACTTCACAAAACTTATATCTTTCTCATCTAATAGACATTTTTTCCACCATAACTAGATTTTATTATTACAAAATAAGTCTTCAATATCTCCCATAAAATTATCCACACATGTTACCCTTCTTAATATATCATAAGTATTACTCTTCTTCATAATCTAGGGAGATGAAAAAATAATAAGGGTGATCTCAAATGCTCAGTAAGGGATAGTGTATGATAGAAGCTATCATAGAATAAACATGACATGAATAATATGGAAGGAATAAATAATAATTAAAAAATTTCATATAACTAATCACATGATCTCTTAATATATCATATCCATGGATGACATAGTAATGTCAATAATCATGTGGAGAATAATAAAAAATGTAATAATTGGGCCTTACTGACAGCACAGACACCCCACCCTAACATGGTCATCGGGTTATAGCATCCCTCCTTTTTATCACATAAACTTTCATTACATTATACAAAACTGAGGATCTTTAAGGTTTAGTGTCTTGGAAACCAGGAACTTAAAACATGAAAACATAAAACATTCTTCTAAAACACTTGAAAGGCTTCTCCTCATGTTCATCCTAGGTTCATTACTGCATCACATAACCTGGTAGCATACATCAAAAGAAAGGGTGAGAAGAAGGCCCAGTAAGGGAAACAAGGGAAACATTTAACATGTGAACTTGAGATACATCAACTATGTCATGAACAAGAACTTTAAGGCATGATAAAAAAATCATGTGGCATATCATAATAAAAATAACATTTTCATAACTTGAAGATGTGGCTACATCATTTAACATAGACAATCATGAACGTATCACCAAGGTCCATCCCCAAGGTGTCATTCGAAAATTACCAAGGTTATTCACCAAGGTATCGTAAAAATTGTAATCTCTAGTGGTTACATCATTACCCAATGCATTGGAGCGCTATCAGGGTGCACCCTTAAATTTGCCTTTATTATCATGTGAGCCACATATATCATCATCAAACATTTCATAAATAACCCATATAGCATAAAATAAATGGGTTTCATTTCATAATCATAACGTTTTAAAAACTTCTTTAAAGACATGATCTTTACGTCACTTTAAAACCCACAGAAAAGGAAGGTGGGTCTCATGTATGTAAATCCCAGAATTTAAAATAGAACATTTTGGTATATATGTGAATACCCCTTTAGAAAAAAGATCTTTGAGTATTCACTTAATAATATAAAAGAACTTTAGAAAAATAGAGAGAAATTTTGAGACAGAAAATTATGTAGCATAACGGCTATGTTACGAGGTTTTAGAAGACATTAAAAAGAGAGGGAAAATGGGTCAAACATTCATAAATGACCCATAAAACAGTAGATGGACAGAATAAGAAGAATACATGATCATGGTAATGAAATTTCAAGGAAATACCATTTGAAATGAAAAACATGGAAGGAAGACAAAAATTAGATTTCTCTTATGAAAGTTCGGTAGCCTAACGGCGTTACTTAAACTTCAATAAAAATGATTTGAAAAGATCAAATAGGGTATCTTATCATGTGAACATAAGAGTTCAGTATGATAGATATATAGAAAATGCCCCAACATAATTAAAAAGGAACTTGAAAGACTTGACATGAAATTAGACTTTGAAAAGAATGAAAGGGTGAAAGAATCCCCTAAAAATTCAGCAGCCTAACGGCGCCACTTAAAACTTTGAAATACTGAATTGAAGAGATCAAATGAGGTCTATCATTATATGAAAATAAGAGTCCAGTATGATAGATATAGAGATCATACCCCAACATAACAAAAAGGAACTTGAAATAATTGACATGAAAGTAGAACTTCAAAACGAGAAGGGTGAAGAACCACTTAAAAATTCGGCAGCCTAACGGCGCCACTTAAAACATCAAAATACTGAATTGAAGAGATAAAATGGGGTCTCTCATCATATGAACATAAAATTCCAGTATTATAGATATAGAGATCATACCCCAACATAACAAAAAGTAACTTGAAAGAATTGACATGAAAGTAGAACTTCAAAACGAGAAGGGTGAAGAACCACTTAAAAAATTCGGCAGCCTAACGGCGCCACTTAAAACTTCAAAATACTGAATTAAAGAGATCAAATGGGGTCTCTCATAATATGATCATAAAATATCAGTATGATAAATTTAGATATCATACCCCAACATAATAAAAAGGAACTTGAAATACTTTACATGAAAATAGATCTTGAAAAATGAGAAGGGAGAAAGAATCCGTTACAAAAATTTCGGCAGCCTAACGGCGCCACTTAAAACTTCACAAAATGAAATAATGAGAGTAAGAGGGGATCTCTCATTATATTAACATGAAAAGGGAAGTAAGAGGAGTATAAAAGAACATCCTCCAACATAAGAACATGGAGCATAAAAGGAATGACATAAAAGAGATTACTTGAAATGAAAGAGAGAGGTCGGATCCCTTACCTTAAAACGTGACTCTTGAAACTCAAAGGTTTGGACCTTGAGGGCTTGGGGGAACCTTGGGAGGACTCCTTGGGAGGTAATGAGACCAGAAATTCGTTGGGGAAGAGTGGGGAGTCGAATGGATGAGATGAGGGTTTGGTATTTATAGGGAAAGTGAGGGGACAAGGCATTAATGGCCAAGGGACACCTCACATGTGCTTTTCTCAAACCCATGTGCTCTCCCTTGGCATTTACCATGGAGTTAGGCCACATGGGCCCCCCAAAACAATAATTCATCACCCTTGTCCGGCCAACCCTTAAAATATCTCATGACATCATCATGACACAGCTATGATGTCATTAAACATACTGAAACCCTAAAACTGCATTTTTACTATTCACTGAAAATTCAACTTTCTCAGAAAAATCCCAAAATTTCACACTAACCAAATATCAATGCTCTGATTTCAAAAATGCACTCCATTTTATAAAAATAATTTTCTAAATATTTTTAAATTTATTTTTAAATAAATACACTATGCACCGAAAATTCATTTTTTCAGAAAAAACCCCAAAAATTACCATAACATAATATCGGTGCTCTGAGTTCAAAAATGAAATCCATTTTATAAAAATAATTTTCTAAATATTTTTAATTTAATTTTTAATTAAAAAACCCTATTCACCCGAAAAAACTAATACTTGAATAATAATTTATGAAACCGTTATTTAACCATTTTATTGAATCACATTACTTAATCAAGGTGCCTAGATTATATTAATACTTTCTTTAAGTGAGATTACTAATCCATTTGGACACATTACTAATCCTAATCATAAAATCACTATTCATAATTTACTATTCATCAAAAATTAAGTTGATCTTATTAGTCTCTAAATTTCGTACTAAACATAATTGTAGAAGACCATTTTTCAAAAATCATTACACATTTTTAATTATTTAAGGTTTACACAACCATTTTTAAAATATCATTTTTCTAAAATTCATCAAAAATATGCATATTATATTTATCCGGTCATTTGAAAATTCATAAACTTCATCATAAGAATAAATCCCAATTTTTATTTAAAACAAAGGATTACACAAGGCAGTTACGGTCTCCTTACATAGCCCCTTATCACACCAGCATAGGACCTAAGTGTAAGGTGTGCTAAGGTGAGAGAATCCGAGGGAGGCTCGGCCAACATCGCACGAGTAGTAATTTCTATCAGTTTGAACTTCTCGCGAAGGCGATCCCGTTCTAGCTTCACACGATGAAGTTCAGCTTGGGTTTGGTCCAGAGCAAAGCCCAGTGGTGCTACCTCCTTCCCAAGTTCTGTTAGATGGGCTTCTATCGGTCCAAGACTACTGGGTGAGGCCATCGAATCTTCCTTCTATATTAATTAACCAAGATTGCTTGTATTTAGAGACAATAGTCAAAACATTTAGTTTCCAGTGGTCATATTGACCAATGGTCAAATAACAATCAAAACCCAACAGTCTCATTTTAATTATACTCATGTTATCAAATGAAACATTTTTGTTGAGTATAAAAATAAAATAAAATAACACATAAAATTAGGAAACAAGATTTATTTAAAATTTCGGGTCGTTACAATCTTCCCCCCTTAAGAAATTGCGTCCTCGCAATTTTTTTTAAAAAATTAGGTTTTGAAATTTCATTGAAAGTCCCACATCGGAAAAGGAGTCAGTAAAACTATTACTTTAAAAGAAAGAAAGGGAAGTATGAAGGTCACCCGAGTTAGCCCACACTAGGATTCCATGTAGGAAAATATGGACATGGAGGAGAAAAAAAGGGTCATGTTCTGAGGGAGAGTGACAGAGAACATGATTAGCAGAAAGTTAACCATAAGAAAATCCCAAACTTATGATGTGTGTAAACGATCTTTGATTACCTAGTAGGAAACGTAAACCAACAACGTTTTTGTTTTACGTTCCTTTTCATAATTTTGAGGAATTCATTTACAACATAGAACAAGAACATAAGGAAATATATCTACCTTCATGTAGTGTTTCACCTTTTAATAAGTTTCTGCCAAAACTAATCTTTTCTCCCAAACGATGAGCACTCAAAACTACATGGTCTCATCAAAACACAAGAATCATCTTCTAGAGAATCACATAATCCCCAAAAGATTAACTATCTATTTCTTATATCTTTAAACATTATCAAAAACAGAAAGGGTAGGGTTAAACAACTCTTTAAAAAGGAAGAATCCCATAGGAATGGAAACTAATTTTAAATCTTCAAAGTTCCATGGTACTACCCAAAGTTCATCATAGACCATCCCATAAATAACGGTCCTTAAAATTCCCCAAAATAAAACAAACTAAGATTGAAACCCAAATACAAGAAGGATTTGATAACATAGTCTTCCAAAATAAACTTCATTGTTCATCTCCAAACAACATCAACCACTCCTAACATCTAAACTAAACATATTTTACCCAAGATAGGTTAATCATTCCCATAAGTAGCCTAAATTACTATAAGTCCACCATAAATTTATTGATTCTTCAAAATATAAGTCAACCTTACTCCTCAATGAAAATACCGTAGTAATCTATTTACCTCGATCATATAGGGTCCCTAAAATAGTGAATGTATTCCAAAATAATAATCATCTTTTAATCCCCTAATCACCTCTGTCATATTAATACGACAATCGTCGCATTTCCTATCACATTGGTTTTTGGGACATGTTCTTCCATTTCCCGCCATTAACTAAGAAAAGAAACTATAATTAGGGGCTTATTTACTTAGCTAATAATCATGAAAAGGAAACTTTAAGCATAAAAGGATAAACATGTAGAATAAAATTATATCCTAACTTGTGATCCCCTAGGTTCCAATCTAGGTTATACATGATCATATATTCTTATGTGAATCCTTATTTTGTTTTATCCTTGTTCCTTTAATAATGGTTCATACTAAGCTTATGAATTTACCAAAGCATATCCCCCGAGAGTGTCGTAACCAAGAGTGCAGCAAGGCCCGTTGTCGTGTACCAGTTCCCGTTCGAGTCTAGCTCAAAGCGGTGTTTTCGGGTTTTACCCCTATGTACATCTGTGCCAGAGCCACCTCTACCTGCTCGTATCCAGACAGGGATGTATTTGCTTAGAAACCCCTTACTCAATACTCACCAAAATACCAGGAAGATTTCCTATATTTAAACTTTTCTATAGGGTTCTTCCTAGATTTTTCATATCCTAATTTCTACAAATAACTAAACCATCCTTTGATACCAACTATAGAATCCCGCCTTTTTATCACATAAACTTTCATTACATTATACAAAACTGAGGATATTTAAGGTTTAGTGTCTTGGAAACCAGGAACTTAAAACATGAAAACATAAAACATTCTTCTAAAACACTTGAAAGGCTTCTCCTCATGTTCATCCTAGGTTCATTACTGCATCACATAACCTGGGAGCATACATCAAAAGAAAGGGTGAGCAGAAGGCCCAGTAAGGGAAACAAGGGAAACATTTAACATGTGAACTTGAGATACATCAACTATGTCATGAACAAGAACTTTAAGGCATGATAAAAAAAATCATGTGGCATATCATAATAAAAATAACATTTTCATAACTTGAAGATGTGGATACATCATTTAACATAGACAATCATGAACATATCACCAAGGTCCATCCCCAAGGTGTCATTTGAAAATTACCAAGGTTATTCACCAAGGTATCGTGAAAATTGTAATCTCTAGTGGTTACATTATTACCCAATGCATTGGAGCGCTATCAGGGCGCACCCTTAAATTTGCCTTTATTATCATGTGATCCACATATATCATCATCAAACATTTCATAAATAACCCATATAGCATAAAATAAATGGTTTTCATTTCATAATCATAACTTTTTAAAAACTTCTTTAAAGACATGATCTTTACGTCACTTTAAACCCCACAGAAAAGGAAGGTGGGTCTCATGTATGTAAATCCAAGAATTTAAAATAGAACATTTTGGTATATATGTGAATACCCCTTTAGAAAAAAGAGCTTTGAGTATTCACTTAATAATATAAAAGAACTTTAGAAAAAGAGAGAGACATTTTGAGACAGAAAATTATGTAGCATAACGGCTATGTTACGAGGTTTTAGAAGACATTAAAAAGAGAGGGAAAATGGGTCAAACATTCATAAATGACCCATAAAACAGTAGATGGACAGTATAAGAAGAATACATTATCATGGTAATGAAATTTCAAGGACATGCCATTTGAAATGAAAAACATGGAAGGAAGACAAAAATTAGATTTCTCTTATGAAAGTTCGGCAGCCTAACGGCGTTACTTAAACTTCAATAAAAATGATTTGAAAAGATCAAATAGGGTCTCTTATCATGTGAACATAAGAGTTAAGTATGATAGATATAGAGAAAATTCCCCAACATAATTAAAAAGGAACTTGAAAGACTTGACATGAAAGTAGACTTTGAAAAGAATGAGAAGGGTGAAAGAATCCCCTAAAAATTCAGCAGCCTAACGGCGCCACTTAAAACTTCGAAATACTGAATTGAAGAGATCAAATGGGGTCTCTCATCATATGAAAATAAGATTCCATTATGATAGATATAGAGATCATACCCCAACATAACAAAAAGGAACTTGAAAGAATTGACATGAAAGTAGAACTTCAAAACGAGAAGGGTGAAGAACCACTTAAAAATTCGGCAGCCTAACGGCGCCACTTAAAACATCAAAATACTGAATTGAAGAGATCAAATGGGGTCTCTCATCATATGAACATAAAATTCCAGTATGATAGATATATATATCATACCCCAACATAACAAAAAGTAACTTGAAAGAATTGACATGAAAGTAGAACTTCAAAACGAGAAGGGTGAAGAACCACTTAAAAAATTCGGCAGCCTAACGGCACCACTTAAAACTTCAAAATACTGAATTGAAGAGATAAAATGGGGTCTCTCATAATATGATCATAAAATATCATTATGATAAATTTAGAGATCATACCCCAACATAATAAAAAGTAACTTTAAATACTTTACATGAAAATAGATCTTGAAAAATGAGAAGGGAGAAAGAATCCGTTACAAATATTTCGGCAGCCTAACGGCGCCACTTAAAACTTCACAAAATGAAATAATGAGAGTAAGAGGGGATCTCTCATTATATTAAAATTAAAAGGGAAGTAATAGGAGTATAAAAGAACATCCTCCAACATAAGAACATGGAGCATAAAAGGAATGACATAAAAGAGATTACTTGAAATGAAAGAGAGAGGTCAGATCCCTTACCTTAAAATGTGACTCTTGAAACTCAAAGGTTTGGAACTTGAGGGCTTGGGGGCACCTTGGGAGGACTCCTTGGGAGGTAATGAGACCATAAATTCGTTGGGGAAGAGTGGGGAGTCGAATGGATGAGATGAGGGTTTGGTATTTATAGGGAAAGTGAGGGGACAAGGCATTAATGGCCAAGGGACACCTCACATGTGCTTTTCTCAAACCCATGTGCTCTCCCTTGGCATTTATCATGGAGTTAGGCCACATGGGCCCCCCAAAACAATAATCCATCACCCTTGGCCGTCCAACCCTTAAAATATCTCATGACATCATCATGACACAGCTATGATGTCATTAAACATAACGAAACCCTAAAACTGCATTTTTACTATTCACTGAAAATTCAACTTTCTCAGAAAAATCCCAAAATTTCACACTAACCAAATATCAATGCTCTGATTTCAAAAATGCACTCCATTTTATAAAAATAATTTTCTAAATTTTTTTAAATTTATTTTTAAATAAATACACTATTCACTGAAAATTCATTTTTTCAGAAAAAACCCCAAAAATTACCATAACATAATATCGGTGCTCTGAGTTCAAAAATGAAATCCATTTTATAAAAATAATTTTCTAAATATTTTTAATTTAATTTTTAATTAAAACACACTATTCACCTGAAAAAACTAATACTTGAATAATAATTTATGAAACCGTTATTTAACCATTTTATTGAATCACATTACTTAATCAAGGTGCCTAGATTATATTAATACTTTCTTTAAGTGAGATTACTAATCCATTTGGACACATTACTAATCCTAATCATAAAATCACTATTCATAATTTACTATTCATCAAAAATTAAGTTGATCTTATTAGTCTCTAAATTTCGTACTGAACATAATTGTAGAAGACCATTTTTCAAAAATCATTACACATTTTTAATTATTTAAGGTTTACACAACCATTTTTAAAATATCATTTTTCTAAAATTCATCAAAAATATTCATATTATATTTATCCGGTCATTTGAAAATTCATAAACTTCATCATAAGAAGAAATCCCAATTTTTATTTAAAACGAAGGATTACACAAGGCAGTTACGGTCTCCTTACATAGCCCCTTATCACACCGGTATAGGACCTAAGTGTAAGGTGTGCTAAGGTGAGATAATCCGAGGGAGGCTCGGCCAACATCGCACGAGTAGTAATTTCTATCAGTTTGAACTTCTCGCGAAGGCGATCCCGTTCTAGCTTCACACGATGAAGTTCAGCTTGGGTTTGGTCCAGAGCAAAGCCCAGTGGTGCTACCTCCTTCCCAAGTTCTGTTAGATGGGCTTCGATCGGTCCAAGACTACTGGGTGAGGCCATCGAATCTTATTTCTATATTAATTAACCAAGATTGCTTGTATTTAGAGACAATAGTCAAAACGTTTAGTTTCCAGTGGTCATATTGACCAATGGTCAAATAACAATCAAAACCCAACAGTCTCATTTTAATTATACTCATGTTATCAAATGAAACATTTTTGTTGAGTATAAAAATAAAATAAAATAACACATAAAATTAGGAAACAAGATTTATTTAAAATTTCGGGTCGTTACAGGGTCCTGGCCTGCTAGGTACCACTAGTTTCCCTGGATGGGTCATCTAATTAATGATTATCCCCACAAGCCAACACATGTTCTTTCTTGTGTGATTTGTCCTCACTCTCACACACCCTGGGAAACTTCCTAGAAGGATTCCCATCCTAATCACTACTCTAATCCATGCATACTTAACTATAGAGTTATAATAAAGTAGGATTTCAAAAATAAAGGTTCACATTATTGACAGGAGTCATATCATTTATCCATTTAACTCTTTATCATTCTAGGGTGTTACATTCACCCCCCCCCCCCCTTAGAGCACAACTTCCTCATTGTGGGACCATAACCCACAAGTCATAGGATCAAAACCTCTCTTTGATACCAAATGTAACAATTGGGCCTTACTGACAGCACAGACACCCTGTCCTAACATGGTCGTCTGGTTTTGGCCCACCAGGTACCACCAGTTGCCCCGCAGTCTGACATCATAAACATACTATCAAGGCTCATGTTAAGACATCATAAATAATTGGATAGGTATACAGTGAATACATAGGCTAGTTTGTCTCGTGATACCTAATAATGCATCAAGGGGCTATCTAATATCGGAATCCACTTGTCACTTATCAATTTCAATGAATTCATTATATAAAAAAGATTAAATATACAATACAATACTTAATCAACATAAACATATGTATTGAAAAACTAGTATGTAAAATGAAAATATTTCCCCCAGTTAATAAATAGAACAACATGATCATAAGCCATCCTAATAAATATGGTGTATAATATCATTCGAGTATATCCCCCACTAAGGCATAATAATATTTAATGAAAGTTTACATGGATGAAAATACCATTATAAATAAATTAGAATGTAACTTTGAAAATACGAAGAAATGTCCTTGGAAAATGTAAAGAATATTCCTTTTAAATGTTTTCCAATAAAGTCAAATATAGTATAAAACTAAATTTGTAAACCATTTAAAAGTAAATAAGATCTCCCATAAAACAATTTTTAAGAACATGGATATGGAGGAAAAATATTCCCAACCCAAAAAGGATAAATAAGGGTGGATTTTAAAATAAACTTTCATTATGTGGTTTTTTGTAAAAATAGAGGTAAAATAGAAAGAATACTTAAAAACCCCATAAATAACCACAATAGAGAAAAATATATGGGTTTTGGGAGAGAAATAATATCTAATTTTCCTAATTTAAATTTTTACATAAACAATCTTGAATAAAAATGAGATTATAGAATAAACCCTTGTGGATTTTATAATACTTGAATCATAACCTCTTGAAAGAGAGAACATGAAATATAACTTTAATTACCATGATTGACGATTTCATTGGGATATAATATTTCAAATAGGCATCATATACACCATATAATGGAAATAGGTGTATAATTCAAAAACATGTCTTAAAGAAGCAAGTTTGAGACGAGAAAAACTTACTTTGGATTCTCACTTGATCGGATGCATTCCAACCTATTGTATAATAAATTAATATTTATTATTCATATTTATAAGATCCATATTCATATATATCTTTCTGGATATCATTTATTAATTACTTCTTTCAACCAATTTACTCATAATTCTTTGTTAAAATATATTATTTAGGTGTTAACTGTTTCATTCCTTAGGCATGTTTTGATTTAGTGGTTATGGTCCATACACCATGCACATGATTTCATCACCTCTATAATATTATCCATGTTATATATATATATATCATATTTACACATTGAATAAATTTTTAGAACCAACCATGTAAGGGGTTATGAAAAATGCATTACATCACTTCATGGAGGTTGAAGTCTTCATGTAATCACGAGCGATGTTTTCATTTTTCAATGGATGGAATGAAAGGAAGGTAAATAATTATTCGTTTTTTAAGAAACTTAATTATGTAATATATATAATATATATTTATTAATTATATCTTTATAAACATTCATGTTAGTTGGTGATAAAAATGAAATATGTCGCTTTGTGGAGCCGGTATTTCACACGTACACACGAGTGATGTTTCCATTTTCCAATAGATGGGAGGGTAATAAGGTAAATAATATATTATCTTTAAATAATTAGAATTATTTCATAAATATAAAATATATATTCATTAATTATATCTTTATAAACATCCATGTGAGTTATTAATGAAAAATGAAATACATTATTTCATGGAGTCTATAGTCCATATGTACACATGAGAGACATTTTCATTCCCCATTAGATGGAAAGGGGATATAAAATATTTTCCATTAAATATAATAACATTTTATCATATTAAATATACTGATTTAATTATATTAGGATGGTTATAATATATTTTAAGGTGGTATAAGAATAAATAAACCTTAAAGAATCCAGTTAAGACTTATACCTCCTTCTTGGATATCTTCCTTTGGATTACACCTTAAGGATTCTTGGAATGGTATTTTGGGAATCCCAAAAACAATAGTTCATTTATAATGGTTTTTTAATTATATTTGTGAATATATTGGTCAAAATAATGGAGCTTTGGTTGTGTGTGTAAGTAATGATAGGATGTGTCGTTTTATAAGTGATAAGAGTGGCACCTTTGTAAGTATTAAGAAATTTAAAATAAAATATATGTATTTCTCTTTAAAAGAAGATCCAATTTAGTTCAATTTTAAAGATAATATAATTTTAGGTCTAAATAAACTCAACCAATTGCATTTATAAAATTTTTAGAGATATTTTAATCATTATCCCTTAGTTTATCTGCCTCATTAACTCTTTTAACATTTACCATAGTGACAAACATTTACCTTGCTAACCATTCATTATGAATAAAAAATAAATTGATATTATCAAAAAATTAAAAAATTATGATCCCAAATATTTAATATACTTTCTAATATTAATTTTTTAAAAGTGGTTAAAATTAATATTAATATAAGTTTGCAAAATGCAATGTAAATCATTTTTAGAAACATTCCTTTTTAGGAATAAAAATGATATTATACCAAAATCATGTATAATATTGATTCTCATGGAATTAATTGGATTATTTTTAATAAAATGGGACTTATTTTACTTTAAAATCAAACCAAAATCTATATTTACATTTTTAATACTTGATTAAAAGAGAAGAACCAAAATAATTTTAATTTTAATAAAAACATTACTTAGATTTCTAAAATGTAGAATAATAATTTATAATTTTAAAATTATATTTTTAAATGTACTATGTTACTTATTATATATATATAAGGTATATAAAAATGTGTCATAAACATTCAATTTATTCTTATATTATGATTATTCCATCAAAGTGATTGTGTTGGTAAAATCGGTATTTTACTCTATTCACCCAAAAGTCAACCTTTCAGAAAAAATACAAAAAATAACTCTAAGATAATTATTGTATTATGAATTAAAAAATTAAGTTCATTTAATAAAATTAAAATAATAAAATTCATAAATTTATCTTTTACATGAAACTAAAAAAATATAAAAATAAGTGATTTTATAAAAAAATGACCATTTAAGTGTTCTTTGTGTCAATTTATAACCAATTAAGTGTTAATATATTAGTTAATATATTTAAATATTACATATTCTCATAATCATATTTTAAAATTGATAAATGTATTTTATTAAAATAAATTAACAATACTTTAAAAACATTTCTTGGAAAAATATCCCTTTCTAACATTGAATAATTTTAATCATATCATATTAATTAATTATTTTCCAATCATTAAATTTTATAAATAAAAACAAAATAATGCAATTTAAGTATCATAATTGAGTAATATATTTAAATTTACTAAAGTTTTATTTTAATATGTCATGACTCATATTTGTTTGATGTTACGTGTAACATAAGTTATCGAATATAGTATTATTTAAGGGAAATTTTCATTTTGAAATCTCAAGGTGTTGCATCCCCCCCCCAAATAAATTTTATCCTCATAATTTTAATTTTTTCTTAATAAAAATGAGTATGTAATAACATAAACATAATCTCATATGTATATTTTATCATGATAAATAACTTATAAGTTCCTACTATGAGACATAGTATTTCTTAATTTAAATATTTATAAAATCATGTATGTACCATTATAAGACTCATACTTGTGAATGGGTTTCTAGAAACGTACCTTGATAACTGAGATATAGTTTCCACATAAGACTCAGTATATTTATCTTCCTCTTACTTGAGTTTGAGTAATTTTTTACCATCAAGGATGATAATATGATAAAATATACTTACTTGATTTATTTCCATTCCATAAACAGAATTTCATCCTTTGGTCATGTTTTAAGAAGTTTTCCACCTCTACTTAATCTCATATTCTAAATGATAAAAATTCATGATGAATTTTTCATGCTTGAATCACTAAAATTAACTTTTAATGGATCATAAGATCTATAAAAGGGATAGTAATTTTTTCATCTTGTCTCTATCCATTTACTAAAACCAAAAATGGTCAACACAAGTAGAGATAACACCCAAATGAAATATGACAGACCTTCATATGAATAAATAATACATTAATATAGAAAGTCACAATAATAACACCCAAATCTAAACTCAAATATAACCTTAAAACTCTTCAAAATATGATTGACCAAATTCAAAACACAAAATCAAAAATATTTGATCACATATTCTTCCAAAATAAACTTTATTTATCTCTAAACAATATTAATCAGTCATGAAGTCACATACCAAATGTTAAACCCCCAAAACCTGCAGATAGCGGAAGAAATTCTAGAACATACTTGAATTGAAACAAATACCCAAACTTGATATACCATAACATAGAATTAAAGTTATATCTAAGTCACTACAGCAGATCTCTACCTTCTAGTTCCAGTAACCTCATGGTTTTGAAAATACATCCCCTAAAGGAAAATGAGCAATAAAGGATAAACGCGTGACATAAATGGAATAAGAACGCCACATGAAATTTATGTTGTTTGGATGACAATCCTACTTCAAAGGGGAATACATTGGTATTTTTATTGAGGGATAAATTGAGTTATAAGGGAAACATATCTTTTGTTATACCTACCTATCCAAATCTACATGAGACACTTTCTGGACACCCTAGTCAAATAACCATAACAACACATATAATTAATCTTTCCACCCACAAGAACTTTATGGTGAATCCCCTTAAAGGGGAAAATGATATAATTCAAGTGATTATCAAATCATATTTTCTTCTTAGCATAATTTTATATCTAAATATATAAATTATTATTTTATTACAACTTTAACAAATTATATGAATGAATTATTAACTATTGATATTCAATGTTATGAATTGGTCGTGACATTTAGGTTGATGCATCCATAAAAGGTACCAAACCAAGATTTTCTTTATGAAATTTTATTTAAAAGGTTATAGACTATTTTGGGACTTTATGTTGTCAACCTCATGAATGAGTTTTTGAGAGGTAAGAATTCTCTTAATACTTATAATGATACTCTCATCACTTTGATTCTAGAGGTTACTAATATGAGTTCAGTTAGGAATTTTAGAATGACTAGTCTTTGTAATGTCATTTATAAAGTCCTTTTGAAGATTTCAGAAAATAGACTATGGAAAATCATACCATCTATTAGTTTAGTACCATAGTTATTTTCTTATATTTACTTGAGACATGATGTACTTAAAAGGATCAGAAAATAAATATAGTTTCTTCTAGTGATCAGTGGCATAGGGAAATTCTTTTTGTGAAAGGAATGACAATTGAGAAATTGTTAATTATTTAATGGGTTCATGCTTATAGATTTAATTAGGTGTATTTATAAAGGAAGGAACTAATAGTACTTTATGTGAGAGAAATATACATTTTTCTTGGGGTATACAACCAATTGATTTGCTGTGAGCTAAGGATCATTGGGATAATGCAGTGTTTGTAGTAAACTGGAACATAAGTGTTTCATGGTTGCGAGTGTGGTCACTAACTATGGAACATATTTGTTGGTATTATAGTTTTGTAGTGAAGGATAATTGATATAACTAGACAATGGAAGCATGGATAAGGGATATCCAATGGTGGAGAGCACAATATCAAATGCTTTTGGAAATTATTATTATTACACCTACCTTTGAAATAATGTGATGGAATCATACAACACTGATTGATTTGGGATAAATCAGGGTGTTTTATATGTATCTTTTATAAAGTGTCTTTATTGGGATCTATGTCTTTGTGAAAATTTCTAAGTGGATATTTTAAAATTATTCAAGTATTTTTAAATATTTCTTAGAGGGATGTCGCTCATTTTAAATGATTAAGATTTTTGGGTCATGAAGTTTTCTTAAATGCTTTAAAAAAAAGGAATTGTGGTTTTTTGAAAGAATGTTTGGAACTGATTGTTTTATTTTAAAAAGGGTGTGTTATTTTAAAGAGTAATTTTTATAAATGGTTGGTTTTTTAATGGGATTTAAAGTGTAATTTTTTAAATAGTTTTCAAAGGGAATTTGAACTGTAGTTTTTTCATAATCTTTTATGTTTATATTTTATAGAATTAGGAAATAAAATTACATTATATTAATATTTTGTGTATTTATTTGGTTAAATACTAATATTACCGAATCAAATAGGATGGATATGAATAAATAATGGATGGATGTCAATCGTTTGATAAGAGATAATGAAGATGGAGTGAAAGATTTCATCAAGTTTGAAAAATATCATACATATGACCCTTCTCAAATCTATTGTCTATGTTTACACTGTTGTTATTTAAGACAAGTTAGTCTAGAGGATTTAGAAGAACACTTGATCTGTCACAGAATATATCGAAGTTGTAAATGTCAGAATAAATATGGGAAAAAATAGAATGTAGCTAGTGTCTAGGATAACAATGTGTTTTATGGATCATCTGATATGATTACAAGTGTGGAAAATAAAGAAGACTGTATTGAGGACGTGATTACAAATGTGAATTATGATAAAGGCCTTATTGAGGAAATGATAAGGATAGTTGAAGATGAACTTCGTGAT
Organism: Viscum album; assembly: GCA_963277665.1. Classification (NCBI taxonomy): domain Eukaryota; kingdom Viridiplantae; phylum Streptophyta; class Magnoliopsida; order Santalales; family Viscaceae; genus Viscum; species Viscum album. Next base: position 483,137,009 of record OY728162.1, read on the forward strand.
TGTCCAAAATTGTTTGAGCATTTAAAGAGTTGTGAAAATATTACTTTATATGGTGGTTTCACTAAAAATACAACATTTTCAATCAAACTGAATCTGTATAATTCAAAAGCAGAAAATGGATGGAGTGATGCCAGTTTTACAAAATTACTTACTCTCTTGAATTATATGCTCCTAGAAGATAATGAGCTCCCGATCTGAACATACGACACCAAACGAATGCTATGTTTGATGGGTATGATCTCTAAACGAATATAGACCTTCCCAAATGACTATATACTATTTCGCAAGGACTACAAATCACTTAGAGAATTCCCAAAGTGTGGTAATTCTCGATACAAGAAAGATAAATATGGTTCTACAAAAGTTGTATGATAATTTCCAATCATTCCAAGGTTTAGGAACCTATATGGAAGTGAGGATACTATAGGGTAATTAATGTGGTACTCAAATAGAAGAAATAAAGATGAGAAACTACGTCACTTGGTAGACTTTCCTCGATGGAAGAGAATCGATCATGAGTATCCTGATTTTGGAAATGATCCAAGAAACCTTCATCTTGCGTTATCTATAGATGGAGTGAACCCTTTTGGTTTTCAAAGAAACACTCACAGCATATGGTAGGTTATGTTGGTAAATTATAACATTCCACCGTAGTTATTCATGAAATTAAAACACATCATGCTATCTATTCTTTTATCAGGACTAAAACAACCGGGTAATGATATTGATGTTTATTTGGATCCATTGATCGAGGATTTGAATTATTGTTGGATTCAGGTGTTACATTGTATTATTCTTATAGAAATGAATATTTCACATTGATATCTATGTTGTATATGATGATAAATGATTTTCCTACTTATGTAAATCTTTTAGGATATTGCATTAAGGGAATTCATGGGTGTCCTGTCTTCGAACAAGGTACACAGTCAATTAGGTTGAAACATTCATTGAGAACCGTGGTTCCAGAACATCATAGATTTCTACCCCGATGACATAAGTACTGATCTTGGATGACATCATTTGATGTAAGTTCATAATAATGTACAATACCACCTCCATTAAAAGGTGATCAACTGCTTGAGAAAGTAAAATATGTAGACACAGCTTTTGGTAAACCATTTTCAAAAAACCTTACGAAAAATGGTTGGAAGAAGAGATCAGTTTTTTTAATTACCATACTGTAATTGTATATACATTAGAAACTTTCTTGATATTATGCATGTTGAAAAAAAATTATGTGACAGTGTCATCAGCACATTACTAAATACACCTGGAAAAAAAGGATGGAATTAAGGCTATGTTGGACTTGGTTGACATGGGAATACGAAAAGAGTTGGCGCCAATTAAGGGTGAAAAATAAACTTTTCTTCCTCTAGCTGCATACACTCTTTCCAAGTAGAAGAGATATCAGTTTTTCAACTTCTTGATTGATGTAAAGGTTTCAGATAGGTATTCATCGAATATTAAGAACATAGTTTCAATGAATGATTTGAAGTTAAAGGGTCTGAAATCACATGACTACTACATTTTGATGCAAGATCTAATTCTTATAGCTTTATGTTATATTTTTTCCAAGAATGTCTGTAATACATTAACAAAGCTCTATTTCTTATTTAAAGCTATATGCAGCAAATTTATAGACCCGATGAAATTGCTGAGTATGGAAAGATAAATTACCGTCATATTATATGAATTGGAAATGTTCTTCTCGCCATCATTATTTGATATGATGGTTCATTTGATGGTTCACTTGGTGAGAGAGATTCCACTATGTGGTCCTGTACACTATAGATGGATGTACCCCATTGAATGGTATATGAATATTTTTAAAGGGTATGTCAAAAATCAAAGTTGGATAGAGGGTTTTATTGTGGAGTGATATATTATTGAGGAAGACAATAAATTCTATTCCAAATACTTGTTTGGTGTGCATATAATTGGTCTACCGAAATCTCACTGGGCGTCTTGCAGGTGAAGGAATTTTTGGAAGAGAGGTTGTCACAATCAATATTACAGATCAGGAGCAGGCCCACCTTTACATTTTTTATAACAGTTTGGAGGTTTAACCATATGTTGAAACCCACAAAGAAATTATTAGTCATTTGAATACATCAAGGGATGAAAAATGGATATCAAATACACATAATCGATAGTTTATAGGATGATTTTAGGACCATATATTTAAAGAGTCAGATGAAAATCCAGACTCAATTTTAGAATGACTTTGATGGATAGCCGAAGAACCAAGTGTGTATGTATTATCTTATAATTCTTATGTAATTAATGGTTATATATTCTATACTAATGAATATGATGAAGACAGTACCATTCATAATAGTGTATTTACACTCGTGGATGAAGTGATGCATGTTTCTGGTACTAAGGATAGTAATCCAATTTATGTGAATATGTTATACTTTGGAATCATCAAACAAATATGGGAGTTGGATTATAAAAACTTCCAAGTTCCTATTTTTCAATTCAAGTGGGTTGATAACAGGAGTGTTGTTAAAATAGATGAGTTGGGATTTGTGAAAGTTGGTTTTATTAAGGAAGGGTACAAAGAATAACCATTTTTAATGGCATCACAAGCAATACAAGTATTTTATGTTCCAGATCCCACAAACTGAAACTAGTCAATTGTTTTGTTATCCACCAAAACCACTTAAGGTTCAAATGAAAATTCAATGGAAGATGACCCTTTCATTGGGAAGTTGCAAACATTTCGTAGTAGTCCCAATGTAGACGGCATTTTTTATGTCAGAGGATACCACAATTAAGGTATTTGGATAGTCGATAGAGGGGTCAAATCCCTTTAGCCTTTAAAAAAAGAGAGTTAAATAATCAGGTTAAATATTTTTTAATATTCATCATGTTACCTTATGTTATTATTTGTTCGCTGCTACTTTTATGTAATATAAATTAAATATTAAACCACTTCTGAAGATAATGACTTCTTCACGTGATGATGCTACCAATCTTGAGGCACAACAGGTCTCCCAACCTGTTGTTGCTTACAATGCAAAGGAACAATAGGTCTCTCAACCTATTTTTGTTGCTTCTCCCAATGTAGAGGTATAACCACCATCTACACATGATGATGCTAGCACTCCAGAGGAACATATTGATGATTTTGAAACTGAGGAAATGGTAGGCAACGAAACACTGTCGTCATATAAAAAATAGGAGTGTCTTAGTTTGGAGATGTTAGAAAAAATCCTTAAGGAAAAAGAGAAAGGCATCAAATATGAGGTTGGATAGAATATGTGGGGCCAGAATGTTAACCCCAACAAGACCATGTTTAGTAGTAACATTGGAATCGTCACTTAGTAACGCATGTCAATTGATGTATAGTCATGGCATCATGTTGTCACTGGGCTTAAGACACTGATGTGGGGAGATATTACAGTAACATTATGATATCATTTCTTTAATTTACTAAAAAATAAAATAATTAAACATTAACTTACTCTTCATCAACACTTGTAGAGTATATTTATAGTGGATGACACACACAAGGACTATGTATTAAGGGTTTCTGGAAGGATTCACATAGTCTTTCACACAATTTTAACAAAATGTTATCTTAAAGATGTTGAAGGGAAAATAAACCTTCGCCCACCTTCTATTTATGCACACCTAATAACCTAAGGAGAATGGGATGTGTTTACTAGTCATCGTGAGGAGTAGTCTTTTCAGGTATATTGTGTTTGGTAATACGTTGTTTGACAATATGTGTATTCATCACTTTGATTGACAGTTTTTTATTTTTGAAATAGCAATTGGGTGCTGAAAATAAGGAATGGGTAGCAAAACCAGTGTACCCCTACCATAAAGAAAGAATGGGGTATGCTTAACTTAAAAAAAATTGGTATTTATTTTAAATCTACAGTAATACTTTTATGTGATATAAAAAAACACCATAACTATGTTCCTCTATTTATATAAAAATTGATGAATCCAAATCTAATGTCACTTCCATCCCAAGCCATGTGCTATAGAAGGAGGCACGTGTAAATAAAGATGAGATACTAATAGATAAAAACACACAAAAAGTGTGGGAAACATGTGTAAGTATGACATAATAAATATTTTTTTGATTTAAATCGATATTGCATAACAATTATTACTTATTTTTCTATATTTTATATCTGACATAGTCATAGGAATCGGAAACACCCAAACCGGATGCAGACATACACATAGTGGCCTTAAAGCAGCCAGAAAAGTATGGTCACGTCAGAGGTGTGGGTTTTGGGGTGACACCCTGAACATTTTTTGAGAAAAAAACAAGAGGAGGATCAAAGTGAATAAATCAAAATGATGAGATAAAGAATATTTATCCTTGATTAACATATGAAATTGCAGATAGAGTTCATGGAAAATATGATGGTGGGGGTAAAGAGAAGAAACAACTCAAGAACAATCAGCGTGTAAAGATCCTGCCCCACCCACCCCCCCCCCCCCACCCCCACTATCTTTGAGGTGATCCATTCCCCCTCAAAAACCTATATTAGCTAAGATAATAAATGTTCTAATAATCATTTCTATAAATTGTGAATCAGAAAGACACTGATACCTTTCCTGTACCGATATTGTACAGGGTAAAAATGACTGTGATTTATATCTATTAACACCCACCCATTACCTTGTAGCGAGGGATATGGTATTAAATATCTAGAACACCATGCTACACAACATACCACTTCCAACATGCCATGTCAAATTTTTTATTAATGTAGCCCATGGGCCGAGTTCTGTGCTACCTATTCCAATTGATGATAAATATATTCGTAAGGTTGAACAACCTCTTGGAACATTCATCGCATTGTCGTCACATCTTGTAAAAAACATATCGATAAGGATGTATTCATTTATAATTTTTTTTTCAAGATAAACCTTTAACATTTAATGAAAAAAGTTCTAAACCGATGAATTTTATTATAGACCAAGATAGGTAATGGGGTGAAAAGAAATAACAGCTCAAAATCATCCCAAGGATCAACCAACCGATCGAAACGATCTACTGAAATCACCTTAAACCCGCTCATTCTATATCTGCATTTATTATAATTACAGAATCATGTGAATATAAAGTTTAAAGATAGTGGGGTTCACACAATTCTTTTTGATGAAAATATGTACAAAGGGAAGATCCAGATTTAATTAGTGTTGAAAATATAAGTGAAATCCTAGAGTATGATTGGCTAGGTGATTGTAGAGACCCAAACATGATGTACATGGACATTAAATTTCTTTTACATAATACTTAATACATGACATAAACAAATACCCAAAGATCATATTATTTTAGTGCCTTTAGAAACTTGGAACAAAATATTTTAATCATGGTGAAAGATCTTCAACATCTCCCATAAAGATCTTCCCCTTTTTTTTACCTAAAACTTTTCTTTATATACTGGGGAAAAGAAAACATAAAAAGGGTGAGGTAAAATTCTCAGTAATGGTAAACATGGGGAACATAAAACAAACCATAAACATTTGAATGTAAAAAAACATGAATATAAAGTTTAAACATCAAAATCTTAAACAATGATATAAATCTTGGTAGTACATAAGGTAAAGATCATAATAGATCATTAATCATGATAAAATAGCATGGGAATAAAACATGTAATTGTGGAAAACCATTAATCACATAATATTATTTCTATAGTAGTCAAGGAATTACTATCAAGACCATCATAGTGGACGAAGTCCATTACTGAACTGGGTTTACTTTCCATTACAGCCCTACATTACTGAATCGGATTTACTTGTCCTTCCAGCCATGTATATATCATGTGGTATAAATCTTTACCCAATTCATTTTAGGGATATATATGTCCAACCAATCTCATAATTAAATCATTCTTACATGTTCCACAAAACATAAATCCTTCATCATAGCATAACCCAAGGAATAAAATGGGTTTTCTTAAACATCATTCCATCATATCATAATCCATATAAAAAACCATTCAATCATTAACACAATAAAATAATTGTAATAATATGGATATAAACATAACCCCATTTAAATATTATCATCTCATATTGAAAATAATTTTGATAAACCACTTGAACTTAGTTCTTGAGGAAAATATCCTTTCTTCTTCAAACACATTTTCTTTTTCTCAAAATGTTGTGCAATTATAAAAGAAAATAATTTACTTGAAAATAAACTTGAAATAGTGTAGAGTAATATTTATGTAAACAAGGCATCATGAAGATGTAAAAACTCGTTCATGCCGTATAATTTAAAAAAAATATTATCCTCGTACTTTTTTCAGAAAAGCCAAAAAGTACCTCGTATGGTAAAAAAAGAAATAATCCATTCATTCCATGTAGTAAAAGTCAAAAAATGGGTAAAAATGACTTTAAACAAACATATAATAATAGTAAACATTTTTTGAAAACATTTTTAGAAAACATGGACATGGAAGATAAATATATCCCGAGTAAATACTTACGTATAAACAATCTCAGATAAAAATGAGATTGCAAAAATATTCCTTATCTTATATCCAATTTCTTACATATATGTCCAAAAATATTGTATAGTGGGTTTAAACATATTATTAATTGTAAAATAACCATAATAATATTTATGATATCATATATGATTAACTTACGACTTTATATTACTCATTCATTTTTAAATTCCATGTTAAAGCAACGTTTTGGCTAATAATAATTTTATTTATCATACCTATTTTGAATTATTATTACTTATATCATGACTTACTTACTTCCATAATGTAAAAAATTATTTATATATTATATACTCATTATATAAATATAAATATAATAGATAGATAAAAGAAATGGAATACACCGTTCATGGAGATGGTAGGTCGTACGTACGCATGAATGTTGTTTTCGTTTCCTTATTAAAGTTAATAGAAGTAAGTAAATGAAATATATATATACATAAATATATTAGTATTATTATGTTATATATTTCATAATTATTTATTATATATACTTTATAATCATTCTAGAATGGTTAATGTGGAGAAGGAATCTCATCGCGTCATGAAGACGGTAAGTTGTATGTACGCACGAGCGACGATATTGTTCCCATAATTGTTGAATGGTATTGAATTGGATGGTGTATAATATATTAGAACTAGTATCATGTTATAAAAATAATATATAGTTATTATCTCCAACATTATACTCATCCAAGTAAGGTGGTGGTGAAAAATAGATTACACCATGATGTGGAGACGGAAATCCGTACGTATGCACACGCGGTGATTTCATTTTTCGTAGGATGGATAGAAGGTGAAATTGGGTTGTTTAATATTTATAATAACATATCAGTATATTACTGATACTTATGCTATTACTTTAACATGAAACAACTATATAAGTGGAAGTATAATCAGAAATAAATTTGAAAGAATCGGTAGAAGAGATTACCTCTTCCTCGACATGCCTCCTTTAAATTTCCTCTTAGGGCACTAGAGTTGGTCTTTTGAGAAGACCAGAACCTATAGAATTTAACTAGGTAATTTTAGAAGAGTAATTGTCTGGGTTTGGTCGATCTTGAAAGCTCAAAATGGAGTGAAGAGGAGAGGGAGGAGGTGCCTTTTTATAAGAGAGGAGGGGCACTTTAGGAAACTCTCAAAATAATAATTTAATAATAATTCAATTTCAATTAAAAATGGTCTAAAACTTATTTAATTCGAGTATAATGTGATTTTTGTTAGAATACCCATCATCCAATAATTTTTATACAATTTTTTAGTATTTTTTTATCCTTATATTTTTCATTTTACCCTTTTTAATCTTACCGTTATATCATGTTATTTACACATTGTGGGTTAATGAAATTAACATATCATGTCAAAAAACACACAAAATTTTATTTATAAAATATTTGGACTTATATTTACCATTTGGAAAAATCTTATATTTTTAGGAATTTAATATCATTTAATAAACTATTTTATGTTTTAAGTTATGAATTGTGTCAATTTTGGACACTATTCATACTTGACCTTTTTAAAAATTCATAATAACCTAATTCCTTCAAAAATAAGGCATTAAATCAAAGATAATATGTCAATATCATCCATAAAATTCGTTTATGACATCAAAATAACCAAATTACATTTGTTTTTTAATATTTATAAATTCATTTATTTGAATCTTTCATTAATGAGGTAATCACTACATCATAATTGTGTCATAAATAAATATATTTATCTAGTGTCTAAAAATTATAAATAAAATACCATTATTTAGGAAATATTTTTAGATTTATAATGAATATTTATAGACATAGATATCAGTTATATAACCCTATATTAAAATCAATTTAGTAAAAGATATATGTTTAGGTTATAATTATATTTACTTTAAATTAATTCTTATAAAATGTCATTTTCACATCCAAGTGAATCCATGGGGTCCCAAAATCGACCCAAGGATGCCCATGGTCAGAAATTTCTCATACAATAGGATTAGTACATGTGTTAGGGTAGTTTAATATTATTATAATATTATTTTTTTACCCTTATTTATCAGATTTGCCCTTTAACCGTGGTAAATAAAATATTTATTGAAGTTACTATTAATAATGTCCAAAAATAAAAGGTACCTATTTAAACAATTTGATAATTTTGATTCTAAATATTTAATCTATTTTTCAAAATTCAAAACACAGAAGTTTCAGTGATTAATTTAAAATTTATTCCTGCTGTCAAAACCAAAGAGCGGATTTTTCAAAAGTAATAACTATCAAAAGATTGACATGTGTTTATGTCCAATTTAAAAGTGAAATTACTTCCAATGACCAAAATTGTATTAAATGATAAAAATATAATACAATTTAACTTTAAAACCAATTAAAAATATAACCTAACTATTTAAATAAATTAGATAAAAATGCAGTTTTGAATTAAAATGCAGTATTTTTTGTTATTCATTAAAATTTAAATTTTATCAGAGAAATACCAAAAATTAAACAAAAGTAAATTTTTATATACCTGTTCCAAATAATAAGTTTATTTTGTCAAATTTTACTTATAAAATTTTCAAAATTATACTTAAAATGGATGCGCCATTAAAAGGTGGTAAAACTGCATTTTTTGAAAAATACTTCTTTTATCCGAAACATTGATTTTGTTATCATACCATGTTCTAGAAAATGTGTAATATGAATGATAATGTTATATAAAATTAAAAATGTGGTTAATACTATTCATAATTTCTATTTTATATAATATTTTAATAATATATCATTGTTTAGTGAAACTCGGTATTGTGTGCCACACAAGCTATCGAGGAAGGTCGCTTTTGCGTGTAACGCAAGCCATTTCAGTGTTTCATGTAGTGCAAGATTCCTTTGGTGTTTCATATAACATAATACAAACTTAGTTCATTTATACATTGAACAAAATCTATACTCAATGTTTTGTGAAATGAATTCTATCAAAAGAACTTGAAATTGTGTGCAACACAAGCCAAGAATAGTGTTGCATATACTAAAAGCTAATACGGTGTTGCATATAGCGCAAGAAAATCTTGGTATAGTGTAAAAAACAAGACATGAAATTAAAATAATCTATCTCATAAAATCTCGAGCTGTTACATTCTACCCCCCTTAAAATGAATTTCTCCCTTAAAATTCTTCAGGGTTATAAATGGTTTACTACATGAAAATTTCTTTCATAGAATCCCACATCGTAAAATGGAATACTAAAACTTAATTTTAAAAAAAAATTAGAAACATAATGGTTACCCAAAGTAACTCATCTCTGGGTTTCCACATAGGAGAACATAGGTGGGAATTGGAAACATGGATATGGAAGAGAAATCTATCCATGAAGTTCTGATGGATAGTGATAGAGAACATGGTTTGAATAAAGTTAACTACGAGAAATCCATAAATCTATGATGATTTAAGGGACCATCTGATTCATTGGATAATAAGTTACTAGGATAACATTTTTGGTTTTCAATATCCTTTTCCTAATGTTGAATATATTTTTTTCATGAGAAGAAATACTTACATGATTTCAGTACCATTGATCGTTCCCTGAACAATTTCCACTTCATCTCTTTTTTAAAGAAATGAAGTTGAATTTTTCATTATTGAAGTGTTAGCAGGTCATGCGATAGAATGATAGATCATTCCATCTATCTTAACAAAAAGGTTAGAATAGGTTATCAAATAGACATAAGTCCACCTATAGTGAGATAATATATTAATCAAACAAACTTAAAACAGAAAATAACTTATAATATCCATAAATGGATAACATTACAGTCCTTACAAAAACTAAAAATATAAAACTTTAGAAAGAGGTGAAATAAATAGACATAACATTTATCTCCCATATCTCATTTGGCAGTTCTTAGTTGTCACATTCCAAACATGTGAATACCTTAATCATGTATTCTCTTTAAACAATGATAATAACATGAATTGCCATAGAACCTTAGTGAAAACATGAATTTTGTCAAAATTAACTATTTCCAAACACCAAACATACCAAAAATTATATATACTCAAACCGTAATATCACTTTGTAATTTTATCAGTCATGAGGACATTAATACTATCAAACATCTCATTATCTCCTTATCACTTCATTATGTGCATATCATGTGCTTTCCAAAAATATTTAAATCACTTTTAATGGCTACTGGTACCATATGATTATTAGAAACCACAGTAAACCAATACATAGATATTCCATAACACTATAAATTAGATTCCATAACACTATTTTGGAATCCCATTACATAAACACTTAATTATTCCACCACTTCGTTGTGATACTCAGCATCACCAATAGTGATCTCATGTGACTTCCCTTTCTCTTTTCCCTTAAGAGGTTGCTTAATTCGATCATCATTAACCTTTGAATTATGGAATTTGTTAGCATAATTTTCATGACTCGTCCACCGAGGCCCGTGTCGTGACTACCCCAAGCCCGCCTTCCATAGGCCAGGGGTTGGAAAATAGAACCAAAAGGCATATTCCCTGAAACGGGAAGGCATTGCCTTTAAACCTGTACAAACACACGGTACGAGAACACAACAAGAAGCAACTGTGAAGTAAACTACTATAGAAAAAGTGTGTTGAAAGTAAAGGGGATGGAATACAAGCCCAACTGGAAAATTATAAGTACAACTGAAAAGTACAAAACAGTTGAAAAGGTGAAAAACAGCTCTGGGATCGTCCACCACAGATCCTACCTAAAGGGTAGGTACATGTAAAGACCTGTAAATTTCAAGGAAAATTTTTTTATTATTTTCTTTGGGATTTTACGAGTACGTAGTTTCTGACGGCACCTGATTTTGAGGCCCGGTGTTCCCAGAATTAATTTCCGAAGTTTAGCTCAGGTACGTTCAGTGAACGAACAAACGGGTTTTCCTAACTTTTGAACTGGTGCTCGGAATCGAAATCTGAGGGCACCGATGAAACCGAAGTGCTGGTAATTGCTTAGGAAGACCTTTTTTTGGAGTTACTTTTTCTCGGGAGGTGTTGTTAAATAAATGGGTTAACTGAAGAGTGAAATAAAATTTGCACTACAATTTTATTTCTATTCTAAGTAATTTTAACCTATGTGTGGAAGTTGGGGTGGGACCCACTACATCCTAACTCTACATTGTAGGATATTAGTGAGGTGGGGCCCACACGAGCCCCACCCCTTCAATTTTCCTCTAACTCTTATAATCCTCTTAATGTTGGCAACCCCCCCCCCATTTATTTTTATAACTCATCCACTCTTCCACATTAATGCATGCCAATTAAACACCTAATTAATTTGACAACACAAGTTAATTAATTAGGTGAATTCAAGTTTTGAATTTTGAAAAATTTTGGCATGAGTAATAAAATAAGGCAAAAGCCTTATTTTATTATTGTTGTATCATTGGGTGGAGATTTTGGGAGAGAATACTCAAAGTCTTGAGGATATTCATCTTCTTTGTTGGAGAACGCGAAGGACGTCAAGACCACGACGAAGAACGCTGTCACCACAAGGAGAGATCGATGGGTCTTCTCTTCTCCTCTCCACAGCTGGTGTGTGATGCCTTTCCTGAAGGACAACGATGCGATTTCCTTCGTTCTTCTTCTCGCGTCAAAGGAAGGGAGACGCCGCTCCTCCTCGGACGTTCTCCGTCAACATATACGGAGCTTCTCCTCGAGACGCCATTTTCCGCGACGCAAGTTTCTGCAAATCTTCTTCGAGGTAGGGGTGTGTTTGAATTGAGATATTTTGGTTTTCCTTCCATATTGATGTTTCTCTTTAAAACCTTTTTGCTATCAAATTAATGTGAAGGGAACCGGACCAAACTAACACGGTCCGATTCCTCCGCCGTTCTTGTCGTATGGTGTCCTCCAACCGTTCTTGAGCGGTGAATCAAGGCAAGTTTTCGAAACCGATCGGAGGCTCGAAAACATTGGAAATATCCTCGGAACATCGGGATGACCCAGGAATGTGATTTTTGTAGAGAAAAGATCATCGGAACCAAGGACGGAGGGCTCGAGAGGCGTCCTGGCCAGAGGCGTTGTTTCTGGAAAATTCCAGAATATACGGCGTGTCCTTTCAAAGCACACACCGTGTAGTAAAAACGTTCAGTGGCAGAAGTAACAGACATCATAAGAAGTGACACATGGTGTGTGACACCGGTCACACGGTGTGTACTATCCACATAGTTTGACAGAGGAGACTTCGAAGACATGGCATGTAATCCGGGAGATACACGGGCACGGGCAGAACTACACGGGCACGGCGTGTACTTCCTTTACCATGGTATAAGCGGCTTCGGTATGACTCTGAGTGTATTCTGGGAATACACAGAAACGGGGTGGAGTACATGAGAATGTACTCCACCACATGGCTAGGCATGGCCACTGTACACGGAGCTGACCCCAGAAGTCTGGACACGGCGTGTAACTATACCACACGCCGTGTATTTTACTTTTTACTTTTAAATTTTTACACGAACAGCCCTTCGACACGGGATGTGGTACACAGATAGTACCCGTGGACTTAAGACATGGAGTGTAACCATACCACACATCGTGTACTTTCTTTTCTTTACATGACCAGCCCTGTGACACGGGTTGTATCACACAGGTAGTACCCGGTGACAGATGACACGGCGTGTATCGCTTATCTACACGCCGTGTACTTTTGGAAAATGGCTTGGTCGTCTTGTTCTCTGTGACATGGGCACGTTTTTCTTGGTTTTTCCCCAGGACGTGGGATTGAACATTGGGATAAATCATCCCTGGTCTTCATGACGGTTGATGTATCCATCCCTTTGACTCGAGGAGAGGACCCTCCCAGAATCAAGTATGTTGTGCGCGGGAACCCTGGAACTGGCTGCGACTGCAATGACTTTCGTACTGGAATCCTCTATGGGTTCGACAATGACAACTGTACTGGAATCCTCCATGGTTTCGGTAGCGACGACGACCGTACTGGAATCCTCTGTGGGTTTGACGGCGATGACTACTGTTCTTGTATCATATGTGGGTCTGGCAGTACTTGACTACTTTTCTTTTATCCTATGTGGGTCTGGAAGTATTTGATTCTGTACTTGTATCCTATGTCGGTCCGACAGAGTAGCTGGTCTTGTATCCTTTGTGGGTTTGAAAGCTTAGCTGGTCTTGTATCCTATGTGGGTCTGATAGCTTAGATGAATCATTGGCTACATTTGATAATCTCTATCGTCTTACGAAGAAGTATACCTGTGTGAGCTGAGTCTTGACTTTCAATCATTATCTTCGATATGATTGTTTTTCTATCCTCTCTAGATTGAGTTGTGTTATCCTATGTGGATTGGATTGTGTTATCCTGTGTGGACTATATCGAACTTGGGCTCGGATGTTGGAGCCGAACTGGAATTGATGACTTAGGTATATGTATGGGCATAAACCTAAGTAGAGTTGGTTGTTACTTCGTGATTGTATCTTTCCTTTGTGGTTTATCCTTCGTGGATTTTGGGAGACCTTCGGGGGTCTCGGGGTACCTACTGAGTAGTGTATACTCACCCCTGCATGGGCTATTCCCGCACTACGTTGTGTTGGATGCAGACGATGGACAGCGCTCACCGAGGTGGGAGCTCGTGGAGCAGGATGGTACCTAGAGGTGGATCACTAGACGAGACGTACTCGGAGCGGACGGCTGGAGCTGGGGAGTAGAGGAGACTATTTGTACCCACCCTTCAAGTGGGATTTCCAGAGGACGGCTCGGACTCTTTGCTTTACTTTTCAATTGTTGTACTCTTTTTTTTAGTTGTACTTTACTTTCAGTTGGGTTTGTATTCTGGCCCATTTACTTTCCAGCACTCACTTTTGTACTCAGTTTACTTAGTGTTTACTCAACTTGTGTTCTCTCTGGTGTTTGTTTACTTTATAAAGGCAATGCCTTCCATTTTTATCAGTATTTATGCCTTTGGTGCTAGTCGCCAGCCCCTGGCCAATGGAAGGCGGGCTTGAGATAGTCACGGCACGGGCCCCGAGGATGGGTCGTGACAAATTGGTATCAAAGGAGTTCGGTTTTACCACAGAACTCAGGACTCTAATCTTTCTTCTATGTGAAGTAATAGAATTAAGGGTATTGAGTGTGGTTATCAGTCTAGGGAGTCCATTGTTGGTGCGGCGGCTGACGTATCCATATACCAGGACCCTGACTTCTGATTTCCGACTCAGTGCACGAAAATATTGATTGCATGTGTGTTTCAAAAGTTTTATTTGTGATTACTTTGTGTCAGCTCACCAGGTATACTGTATTGACCATGGAGCACCTGTTTCTTTTAAGGATGGCCCCACGATGGCATCCAGCTAGGGTTCTAAGCTTTGTGCGAGATGAGAGCCCATTGAGCGACGAGTCCTTGGTTTAGGGCCCTATTACAGCAGAGGCACAGGCGGTACCTCTACCCGCCGAGCCACTAATGCCACCAGCCCCAGCCATTGAGAGTGAACGTTGCCTTAGTGCACTTCACGAGTTTCAGCATCAGAGACTGAACAGGTTCTGTGGGGAGACGGACCCTCAGGCAGCCGAGGATTGGCTGGAGGCTGTTGTTTGAGTTTTCATGTTAGTAGGGACACCAGCTGACCTCATGGTGATCCTTACAGTGATTATCCTCCATGCGGCAGCAGGAAGATGGTAGAGCCTCATGATCCAGGTGAACGACAAGGCATCTCTCCTTTGGTTGAACTTCAAGAGCCTCTTTCGCTCGAAGTTTGTCCCAGCCACCCTCCGTGCGGTGCGCATTCAGGGGCTAATAAAGCTGCGGTAGGGCAGTATGACGGTAGCCCAGTTCGGCGAGATTTACCGATCTCTCGCACTATTCGACAGACACGGTACAGGACCCATTCATCCAGGACCGGACCTTCAAGCAGGGACTGAGGCATGAGATCAGGGCATCGATGATCTACCTCATCATTCCGACGTAGGCAGGAGTACTGGAGCGAGCCATTATCGTAGAGAGATTTCTTGCTGAGCCTACACCAGCAGTGAGACCAACCGCAGGGAGGCATGTAGCTGAGCCTTCTACAGCTGGTAGTCGACAGATGTCACAGGGGCCCAAGTGGACCAGACCATTAGACAGATGAACTCAGGACACTGGCTCAGAGGTGTGGGGTACACGGAGCAGATCCATTCTTAAGAGGAGCAGACAGTTCTATGCATGCGGCGGGCAGGGCCACATGGCTCGTGACTGCCCGAACAGTCGTGCAGAGGAGCAGTAGACGGTTGAGGGACCACCCAGGCAGAGGCAGAGGTTCGACTGTGGCAGTCTACAGGGAGCTGGCAGATGAGGTAGAGGAGCGGGCCGAGCAGCAGGTGGTGGGCGACGCTTTGATGCTCTACCACCACCACCACCAGGAGGTCCACCCCGACCACAGGGAGCTGGCGGATAGAGGCAGGCTCAGCTTTAGGCAGAGGAGGCCTATGACCATGGCGCACCTGATATGATTCGAGGTAATATCTGTGTCTAATCCACCCTTGCTTCAGTTTTTATAGACACAAGAGCAAATCATTCTTTCATTGTTGATGCCCTTGTTCAGAGCTCGGAGATTCCGACAGAGCTGTTGGCTCGATCCTTATGGCTAGAGACTCCTACGGGAGCAGACTCGATGATTACACACTGGTGTTGGTAGTGTGAGCTTACTCTAGGAGGCGATAGCTTCGGCTGGGATCTTATTGTAGCGGTGTCGAGGCCTTACGACATCATCTTGGGCATGGATTGGTTATCTACAGTCCATGATCAAATCGATTGTATTAGGCGCAAGGTGCGGTGCGTCTGCATCGATGGGAGCAGGTTCACCTTCACCGGCGAGAAGGGAGCCTTTGCAGCATAGGATGGACTCACACAGAGGAGAGGATAGCCGATCACACATCAGTTGGCTAGCCTCATCCTAGGAGCAGTGGACATGCAGAGTCTGATTTTTCCTGTAGTGGTGGATCAGTATGTGGATGTTTTTCCTAGAGATGTTCCAGTACTACCTCCTCGTAGAGAGGTAGACTTCTATCTTGACCTGTACCCCGGGACAGCCCTGATATCCACTCCAGTAGATCGGATGGCTCCCACTGAGCTTTGAGATCTACAGGTACATCTGGAGGACTTGCAGGTCAAGGGATTCATTAGACCCAGTGTTTCACCCTGGGCTTCCTTGATATTGTTTTCCAAGAAGGCGGACGGGAGCTTGCAACTGTGTGTCGATTATCGTCACCTGATCCAGGTGACCGTAAGGAACAAGTATCCTCTACTAAGGATTGACGACCTCTTTTATTATCTCAAGGGAGCATGGTGGTTCTCAAAGATAGACCTCAGGTCAGGCTATCATCAGCTCAGAGTTTGAGAAGAGGATGTACAGAAGACGGCTTTCAGATGTCGGTATGGCCACTATGAGTTCTTGGTTATGCCTTTCGGCGTAACCAACACTCCATCAGTGTTCATGAGTCTCATAAATAGGATCTTGCATCCTTACCTCGATCGATTTTTCGTAGTCTTCATTGATGACATATTGATTTACTCGACTACTGAGGAGGAGCACGCCTACCACTTGTGGGTTGTACTGGACACATTCCAAGAGCACCAGCTTTATGGTAAGCTCTCTAAGTGTCATTTTTGGATATGTAAGGTCCACTTCTTGGGACACGTCATCTCTAAGGTGGGATTTGCGGTGGATCCTGCAAATATTGAGGCAGTGCTAGCTTGGGAGCCACACAGGAGCATGACGGAGGTGTGGAGTTTCTTGGGTATAGCTAGGTACTATCGGAGGTTTGTGCCGGACTTCTCCAGGGTTGCAGCACCACTTTCAGCTTTGATGAAGAAGGGGAAACCCTTCCTGTGGTCAGATAGATGTCATCAGATCTTCCAGGAGCTGAGACAGAGATTGACCATCGCACCCATCTTGAGGCTACCGGAGGAGGGAGTAGGGTACGTAGTCTACTGCGATGCATCAGGGACCAGACTCGGGTGTGTCCTGGTGTAGGATCGGGAAGTGATCACCTATGGATCACGACAGTTGAGGCAGCATGAGCAAAACTACGCTACCCATGACCTGGAGTTAGTAGGAGTGGTCTTTGCTCTAAAGATGTGGCGGAACTATCTAATGGGCGAGCACTTTATAGTCTATTCTGACCACCAGAGTCCCAGGTACATCTTATCGCAGAAAGATCTGAACCTGAGACAGCGGCGATGGCTCGAGTTCCTCTAGGACAATGACTTTGAGATAGTCTATACTCCTATAAAGGGGAACGTAGTAGCTGATGCTCTCAGCAGGAGGATGGGTATTCAGCTACTTGGAGAGGCGATAGAGCAGCTAGCCGCTTTACAGATATCCTTTGTGGGTAGAGATGGGGCAGCCTTCCTTTAGTCGCTCACAGTCACGCCTCCACTTCTTCAGCGGGTAAGAGAGGCACAATGTGGGGACGTTGACTGTGAGACGTGACGTGCACAGATTTCCATAGGACAGGCACCTGATGGTTTCTCTATAGGAGGAGAGCACATCGTCCTTTTCAGGGGATGTACCATGGTACCAGCTGCTTTACAGGAGGAGGTGATGAGAGAGTTTCACACTTCCCCTTTGGCGGTACATCTAGGGGTAGTGAAGATTTACCAGGATCTTAGACAATAGCACTGGTGGCCGGGGATGAAGAAGGATGTGGCAGAGTTCGTTTCTCGATGCCTCACCTGCCAGCAGGTGAAGGCGGAGCACCAGGTACCAGCAGGCTTGGTACAGCCCTTGGAGGTCCCGGAGTGGAAGTGGGATGATATATCTATGGATTTCATGACTAGACTTCCACGTACTTCCAGAGTTCACAACTCCATTTGGGTGATTGTCGACCGACTCACCAAGTCGGCCCACTTTTTACCCATCAGAGATCAGGGCTCAGTGGAGATCATGGGATGCCTTTATGTTTAGGAGATTATATGTATTCATGGTGTTCCATCATCAATCATCTCCGATCAAGATGCTCTCTTTACTTCCTGACTTTGGAAGGGGTTGTAGGAGGCATTCAGGACGCAGCTACATCTGAGCACCGCCTTTCACCCTCAAACGGATGGTCAGATGGAGAGGACCATTCACTCTCGAGGACATGCTCTGTGCATATGTCCTCGACTTTGGTCGCAGCTCGGAGGATCACCTACCCTTGGTGGAGTTTGCATACAATAATAGCTACCACTCCACCATCGGGATGGCACCATACGAGGCATTGTACGGCCGACCTTGCAGATCACCTCTATACTGGACATACCCTGGTGAGTCAGCACTTGTGGGACCAGATATGGTCCAGGCCACGACAGAGAAGGTCCAGGTCATCCAGGAGCGGATGAGGACAGCTCAGAGCCGACAGAAGTCTTATGATGACAGGAGGTGGACACCACTAGAGTTCTAGGATGGTGACCACGTTTTCTTGCGGGTCTCACTTCGATGTGGATTACGGAGATTTGGATGGGGTGGAAAGTTATCTCCACGCTTCATCGGACCATTCCAAGTTATCATCAAGATAGGTGAGGTGGATTATCATCTGTCTCTACCACCTCAGTTGCACTGGCTGCACGACGTCTTCCACGTATCTCAGCTGAGGAGATACGTGCACGAACCGACGCACATCATAGACCATGGGGAGCTGGACATTGATGACGGGGCAACTTTTGCGGAGGTCCCAGTGGAGATCGAGGATAGATAGGAGCGGGTCCTACGTGGGCGGTTGATTCCTCTAGTGCACATCAGGTGGCAGCACGGGAACCTCTAGGAGAGCACTTAGGAGCGGGAGGCTCAGATGCAAGCTCAGTACCCTCATTTGTTCCCCTAGTTTGTGATGTATCTTTAAAGGGACGTAAAGCCCTGAGGTGGGAGTAATGTAAAGACCCATAAATTTCAAGGAAATTTTTTTTCTTATTTTCTTTGGGATTTTATGAGTACGTAGTTTCTGACGGTACCTGATTCCGAGGCCCGGTGTACCCGGAATCAATTTCCGAAGTTTAGCTCGGGTACGTTCAGTGAACGAACGAGCGGGTTTTCCTAACTTTTGAACCGGTGCTCAGAATCGAAATTCGAGGGCACTGATAAAACCGCAGTGCCATTAATTGCTTAGGAAGACCTTTTCTGGAGTTGCTTTTGCTCGGTAGGTGTTGTTAAATAAATGGGTTAACTAAAGAGTGAAATAAAATTTTCGCTACAATTTTATTTATATTCTAAGTAATTTTAACCTATGTGTAGAAGTTGGGATGGGACCCACTACATCCTAACTTCACTTGGTAGGATATTAGTGAGGTGGGGCCCACGCGAACCCCACCCCTTCAATTTTCCTCTAACTTCTCTAATCTTCTTAATGTTGGCAACCCCCCATTTATTTTTATAACTCATCCACTCTTCCATATTAATGCATGCCAATTAAACACCTAATTAATTTGACAACACAAGTTAATTAATTAGGTGAATTCAAGTTTCGAATTTTGAAAAATGTTGTCATGGGTAATAAAATAAGTCAAAAGCCTTATTTTATTATTTTTGTATCATTGGGTGGAGATTTGGGAGAGAATACTCAATGTCTTGAGGATCTTCATCTTCTTCGTTGGAGAATGCGAAGAACGTCAAGACCACGATGAAGAACTCCATCACCGCAAGGAGAGATCGATGTGTCGTCTCTTCTCCTCTCCGCAACCGGTGTGTGATGCCTTTCCCGAAGGAAGACTACGCGCTTTCCTTTGTTCTTATTCTCGCGTCAAAGGGAGACGTCGCTCCTCCCCTGATATTCTCCGTCAACATATACGAAGCCTCTCCTCGCGACGATGTTTTCCACAACACAAGCTTCTGTGAATCTTCTTCAAGGTAGGGGTGTGTTTGAATTGAGAGATTTTGGTTTTACTTTCATGTTGATGTTTCTCTCTAAAACCTTTTTGCTATCAAATTAATGCGGAGGGAACCAGACCAAACTAACACAGTCCGATTCCTCCACCGTTCTTGTTGTATGGTGTCCTCCAACCGTTCTTGAGCGGTGAATCAAGGCAAGTTTTTGGAGCTGATCGGAGGCCCGAAAACATCAAAAATGGCCTCGGAACATCGGTACGACCCAGGAACGGGAGTTTTGTAGCAAACGGGTCATCAGAACAAAGGACGAACACCTCGGGAGGCATGCTAGATAGAGGCATTGTTTCTGGAAAATTCTAGAATACACGACATGTACTTTCAAAGCACACACCGTGTAGTAAAAATGTTCAGCGGCAGAAGTAACGGACATCAGAAGAAGTGACACACAGCATGTGACACCGGTCACACGGTGTGTACTATCCACACAGTTTGACAGTGGATACTTTGAATACATGGCATGTAATCCGGGAGATACACGGGCATGGGTAGAACTACACGGCCAAGAGGCACGGCATGTACTTCCTTTACCATGGAAAAAGAGGCTTCAGTATGACTCGGTCTGTATTCTGGGAATACACGGACATGGGGTGGAGTACACGAGCATGTACTCCACCACACGGCTAGGCATGGCCAGTGTACACGGAGCCGACCCCAGAAGTCTGGACATGGCGTGTAACTATACCACACGCTGTGTATTTTACTTTTTACTTTTTACACGAATAGCCCTTCGACACGGGTTGTGGTGCATGGATAGTACCCGTGGACTTAGGACACGGAGTGTAACCATACCACACACCGTGTACTTTCTTTTCTTTACACGACCAGCCCTAGGACACGGGTCGTATCACACGGGCAGTACCCAGTGATAGATGACACGGCGTGTATCACTTATCTACACGCCATGTACTTTTGTAAAATGGCTTGGTTGTCTTGTTCTCTGTGACATGGGCACGTTTTTATTGGTTTTCCCCTAGTACATGGGATGGAACATTGGGATAAATCATCCCTGGTCTTCGTGACGGTTTATGTATCCATCCCTTTGACTCGAGGAGCGGACCCTCCCGGAATTGAGTATGTTGTGTGCGGGAACCCTAGAACTGGCTGCGACTGCAACGACGTCCGTACTGGAATCCTCTGTGGGTTCGACAATGACGACTATACTAGAATCCTTCGTGGGTTCGGCAGTGACGATGACCATACTGGAATCCTCCGTGGGTTTGACGGCGATGACTATTGTTCATGTATCCTAAGTGGGTTTGGTAGTACTTGACTACTGTTCTTGTATTCTATGTGGGTCCGGCAGTATTTGACTCTGCACTTGTATCCTATGTGGTTCCGGCAGAGTAGCTAGTCTTGTATCCTTTGTGGGTCCGACAACTTAGCTAGTCTTGTATCCTATGTGGGTCTGACATCTTAGATGAATCAGTGGCTACATCTGATCATCTCTATCGTCTTACGAAGAAGTATACCTGTGTGAGATGAGTCTTTAATTTCAATCATTATCTTTGATATGATTGTTTTTCTATCCTGTGTGGATTGAGTTGTGTTATCCTGTGTGGATTATATTGTGCTATCCTGTGTGGACTATATTGAACTTGGGCTCAGATGTTGGAGCCGAACTAGAATTGATGACTTAGGTATATGTATGGGAATATACCTAATTAGAGTTGGTTTTTACTTCGTGATTGTATCTTTCCTTTGTGGTTTATCCTTCATGGATTCTAGGAGACCTTCGGGGGTCTCAGGGTCCCTACTGAGTAGCATATACTCACCCATGCATGGGTTATGCCCACACTACGTTGTGTTGGATGCAGATGACGGATAGCGTTGATCGAGGTGGGATCTCGTGGAGCTGGATGGTACCAGGAGGTGCATCAATGGACGGGACGTACTTAGAGTGGACAGCTGAAGCCAGGGAGCAGAGGAGACTATCTGTACCCACCCTTTAGGTGGGATTTCTAGAGGATGGCTCAGACTCATTGCTTTACTTTTCAGTTACTATACTCCCTTTTTCAGTTGTACTTTATTTTCAGTTGGGTTTGTATTCTGGCCCATTTACTTTATAGCACTCACTTTTGTACTCAGTTTACTTAGTTTTTACTCAGATTTCATTCTCTTTGGTGTTTGTTTACTTTATAAAGGCAATGCCTTCCCTTTTTATCGGTATTTACGCCTTTGGTGCTAGTCGCCAGCCCCTGGCCTATGGAAGGCGGGCTTGGGGTAGTCACGAAACGGGCCCCTAGGACGGGTCGTGATAGTACAACTCACGATCAGTAGTCCCTACGTCGCGTCGCACCAAACGGTCCACCCCAAATCCTAACTTAAGGGTAGGTACATCTCATGATCAGTAGTCCCTACATCACATCACACAAAATGGTCCCCCTCAGAGAACCATCCAGTCATGACTCCCTCATCCTCGATCAATGTCATACGTCATCTACACAAGACACAACAAGGTTCAGGCGACGACTGTGCAGGGGTGAGTATAACGATACTCAGTAGGGACCCTGAGACCCCACAGGTCTCCTAAAGTTCCACAAAAAACCACAAATAAAGACATCAACTCTACTTAGGTATATGCCCATACATATACCTAAGTTATCAAAATATATTCATCTCATACATGAGGGAATTATAACACAAAGGTAACACCATGAAGGTAAAATTACCACACAGGTACCATGAAGATAGTACCATGAAGGTAAAAGACTTAGTTCAAACAGAGTCTAAGCTCAAACCAAGTATACAACTTAGAGAAACCGTATTATGATGTTGACCCACACAGGATCACTATGAATGCTGATAGCCAGCCACTGATACTCTAGGCCTAGGAACAAGTAACATTCTCAGTCACAACGTCGAACACCTCGGCTACTGGAGATCTCCTCCTCTATCGAGTACAATGGGTCTGTCATGTCACACAGAGGTGCTTCCCACTAACCTTGAACTACTAAGGTACTCCTCCCCATCGCATACCATGGGTCTGCCGGGTCACACAGAGCCGCCCTCCCCCACCGTGGCCAACTAAGGTACTCCTCCCCATCATGTACCATAGTTTCTCCCCACTGTGGCCTGCTAAGGTACTCCTCCTCATCATTTACCGTGGTTGTCGAGTCACTCCGAGTCGAAAAGTCAGCAGTCGTAAGGCCTCATCCAGTCGTAGGGTTCCGTACGTAGTGTTCTTGGGAGAACCGTTCCCCAAGACATCAGTTGTATTTCAAGAAGCACGAAGTCTCGAAATAAGTAAACTTATGATCTTCCATGTCATAAGGGTTCCAAAACAACATGCAGAGCGTCAATCGGATGCTCGGTCTGTGCGTTATTGGCATTTCAGTGCCGAGGGCCCAGTTGGATTTGGGTGTGATCCAACCTGACCATACTCCAAGTTTCTCTAAAACTCTCATGGAGTAAGTCAAAAGGACCATCTCTCTCCAAGGGTCCTGATGTCGTAGACGGTTCATCAAACAGACGTCCGGTTTAGAAGTTAAGGCCTGTTTTGTGTAACTGGTCGGTACGGGGTCCGAGTTCGGTCCGCTTCGGTCGGACCGGCCCGACCCGGTTTGGCATGGGCCGACCCAGATCTTCTTGGGTCAACCCGTCCCGAATCAGGTCCAACCTGACCTGGTTCTACCAGCCTGTTAGGCATGGACCAACCCGGCTGGGTGGCGGGTCAACCCGCTAAGTTGCGGGTCGGTCCGCTGGACCGACCCGGCGGCGAGGGCCGCCAGAGATACCTGGACACGGCACGTCCGGGTAGGGCTGACGTGGTGTAGGGCCACATTAGCAGTTCAACTCACAGGTATTAACCCGACGTGGCACCACGTGGCGTGGCGGGTCCCCCTTATCGCGGTCGACGGGCCACGGGTCCCCGGTGCCACGGCCGACAGGCCACGGGTCCCCCATGTCGTGGCTGACGAACCGCAGCTCTGCCACTGGCACACGCCCCATCTACCAGCCTCCAGTCAAACCAGTGACCCCCTACTTCTGCTGCAGTCGTCACAGGTCGTGACCTTGCTACCGAGTGGGCGCACCGCTGTGGGCGCGCCCCACCTCCGCTCCACCGGCTATGTCGTGGTCGGTCGGTGCACCGGCTGCCTTCCTCCAGTCACGGCGGCCGATGAGTCACGGCCCTCCTTGTTCATAAGTAGCGCGCGATGGCACGCCGCACCTCCTCCGCTGCCGACCGGTGTCACCCACTCTGATGACCGTCGCGGCTTTGTGTCGCGGCCTCTTCTTGCGGTGTGCGTCGACGCGCTATCCACCACGTAGCCGGTTGGTGTCATTGCGTTGTCATTCTTCCATGGAGGCACAAGGATGTAGAAAATATATCGGAGGGTTCAGTCTAGGTTTGTTAGGCTCGCGCCCTCCGCGTTAGCTCGTAACATGTGGTGGTTAAGGGTTTAATAAACAATTGAATTAAACAACAAGATAAACCCCACAAGATTCCCTGAAACAACCTCCTGCAAAGACGAATGAATCGCGGGTCAACTCATTAGTTGGTTGACCCATGTTCTTTGTGTTATTCAAGAATGGGGAAGAAGAAAATCATGTAGAATACATAAACGAAGAAACCCCCTACCTCGAATCATCGGAGAAACATTCGCGCTTGAATGTGGGTCGGTGTTCTTCATTCCCATGATAGGCTTCCAACGACGTTGCTCGTATGTCGTCCTCCGGTTTTCAGTTTGGTGTCACCCATCACCTTCCGCTAGGATCGGCTCCATCTTCTAAGGGTCCATCATCGCAGTGCTCCTTCATCACTTCGTTGCTTGGCGAAGCTGTGTTGGTACCTCCCCCCAAGCTCCATATATATAGGATAGGGGGAGGGTAAGTAACGAAATTGGAGTTTAATGGGGCGCATCAATTAGGAAGCTTCCTAATTCCCCAATAACGTCGTTACTTAGGATTGGAAGGTAAATCCATTTATTGGCTTGACACATTGCTGGACCCGTCCCTTTTTACTTGTTCATTGGAGGATATGAAATAAAATAACAAATTTATTTTATTTCATTTCTTTAAAAAAAAGTTTCAAAACTTAACTTTTTCTATGGACCAACTGTGGTCAAATTAAAGCCTCTCTTAAGCAAATACTAGTGTTGTAGATTCAACGGTTCCCTCGTATTTTCAATCTGAGCAATGGTTCAAAAGTTAGAAAATGCCGCTCAAGCGTTTATTAAACATACCCAAAAAAAAGTTCAGAAAATTAATTACGTTCACCCTTGACCCACACCGGTCAAGGTTAGGATCTTTTTAGGGAGAACACACTCCAACGAACTCAATGGTACTTTCATATTTTCAATCTGAGTTACTATTTAGAAGTTATGTATTTTACAATAAAATAATTGTCACTTAATTATTTTATTTATGGACAAAAACTAACTTTCACTGGTGGCCAGCGCCGGTCAATGTTAGTATCATCCTAAGAAAAGAATATCCTCACGACTTCAGTAGTGGTCTCAGTTTTTCAATCCAAGTTACCGTTTGTGATTTATAATCATTTGAAAAATAAAATAACTTTATTTAATTATTTTATATATGGTTATTCCATTTTCGAGTTTTCTCACAGGAGGCATGTGCCGACTAAACTTAAGTCATGCCTAGGGTAAGCCCACCATCCTGATCACAACAGTGCCCTCAAATTTCTGATCCGGGAAACCATTTAAGAGTTATTCCACTTTTTCATGAAAATTGTTTACGTGCGCTAATTAAAGCTTAATAAAACTTCGATGGATCATTCCGGGCACTCCAGGCCTCAGAATCACGTGTCGTCAGATTTCGCACTCTCAAAATAATAATTCCATATAATTAAAAATATACATATATATAGAAATTCCAGGACATTAAATTCTCCCCACCTTAGGGATTTACATCCCAGAAATCCAAAATAAAGGCAAATCTAACAAATGAGGGTACTGAGCACGAATTCGAGCCTCCTGCTCCCATGTTCTATCTTAGAGGTCCCAGTGCTACCATCGAGCTTGCACCAGAGGGATCGATCATCCACAAAGTACTCGCTCATGTCGATCCTCTATCTTCACCAAGAAATCCGTAAAAGTCACCCCATCGTCAAAGTTCAACTCGCCCTAGTTGATAACGTTTAATGGATCATGCACGCATCTTCTCAGCTGTGACGCATGGAAAACATTATGCACCCAGTGCATTTATGGGGAAAGAGATAGACGGAACATCACCTCTCCCACTCTGTTGAGAATCTAGAAAGGTCTGATGAACCTCAGAGATAACTTGATTCCCCTTCCAAATCTCCACTAACCTCATCGAAGTGATACTCATAGGAAGACATGGTCTCCCTACTCTTGTAGATATCCTACTTCTTCCGGCTCTATGTAGTCTACACTTGCTGAAAAGAGAGTCATCGTGATACAAACTCTGCTCTGCTTCTTTCATCCCTGGACACCAATACTGATGCCAGAGGTTCTGGAACATCTTTGCCACTCCAGGATGTACTGTTAATGGGGATGTATGGAACTCCCTCAACACCTCCTCCTGAAGCGTCACTGGTACCATGGTGAGTACTCTAAAGAGGACGACATGCTCCCTACCTTCAGGAAATCCTTCAGAAGACCATCCTAAGGATATCTAAGCACGTCGAGCCCCACAGTCAACATCCCAAAGTTGTGCCACCTGAATTCACTGAAGAATTGGAGTGACAATCATAGACTGGAGGTAAGTTGTTCTATATTTATCCACGAAGGATATCCACAGCGTGACTAGCTTCTCTAACGCCTCACTCAATAGTTGTATACCATAGCTCCTGCCAAGTGTGTCTGCTACCACGTTCCCCTTCCCAGGAGTATAGACTATCTCAAAGTCATAGTCTTGGAGGAACTCTAGTCATCACCACTATCCCAAGTTCAGGTCCTTCTGTGGGAAGTTATAGCTGAGACTCTTGTGATCAGAGTAAATATTAAATCATTCACTATCAAGTAGTTCCACCACATCTTCAGTACAAAGACCACTACTGCTAACTCCAGATCATGGGTAGAGTAATTCTGCTCATTTTGTCACAAATGCTATGAGCCGTAGGCAATCACTGCCCACTCCTGCATCAGTAAACAACCTATTCTGGTCCCTGATGGATCGTAATTGACTACATACCCAACTCCCTCTTCTGGTAGCTTCAAGATGGGAGGCACTCGTCAATCTCTATCTCATCTTCTGAAGGCTCTGCTGACACTTCTCCGTCCATAAGAAACGATCCCCCTTCTTCATAAAAGCTGACAAGGGTGCCTCTACCCTGGAGAAGTCTAGTTCAAAAATCTGGTAGTACTCTTCCAAAGAAGAAGTCCCTCTCCCTTTGGGGAGGTAATCCTAGAAACATCTTTTGAAAAGATGTCCCCACACTCTTCCACTCCTGTTGAGAACTAAAAACTAAAAACTTCAGATACCATGAGGGTAAGGCTGGATGACTCAAGAGTGATTGGTTGCACCCTCCTATGCATGATTCTATCCTGTTCTGCATGGTTTTCATTTTTCACCAACCAAGGAAAACCCCATTCAAACATTGTAGATAAACCACAGCCCTTTTTTCCTAATATATTCAATCCGAGTATGAATGGTGGATGTACAATCCATACCCAAACTAACATCGTAAGGCCTCAACGCTGCCACCAAGAGGTTCTAACTAAAACTATCACTTAAGGGTTAGATCACACCATCGGCGTAAGTGTGATTATCAAGTCTCCTCCCAAAGGTATCTCCAGACATGAGGTCAAGTCAACGGCTTAACCAGAAACTCTAGGTATTGAACAAGATTTGTGGAAAGGATGAATGATTTATACCTATGTCTATTAATACAACAGCTAGTAGTAGACACAGACTGTACCTCGAATCATTCCTAGAGACCTTGGGTCACACTCCTTGACCACATGCAGCTACTCCCTTCCTTTTTCCTCTAGCTCCCTAAGCCTAGTGGAGGCCAAATTAGGGTGGTGGTTGTAACATGTCGAAATGTATATCATCTCATGTTGCTCTCTTAGATTCACTTCCATGGCTGATGCCCTACAGATTCATCTTTCCCTATCACTTCCTCTCCTTGAAACATTTTACACACCCGAGTCTCTAAGACTAGTGCCAGTTTCCTTCTTTCACACTATTAACATTCACTGGTTATATTCGCTCATCCAAAGAACATTCAACCACAAAGGTTCTCTCTAGCACCCTAACATAAGTTGGAATGCATATAGGAATAGTGTTGGCTCGGATGTCCCTAAACACACCTCGCTCAGAGGTCTGAGCATTGAAGCACTTACTGTACTATATTCATCAAGTAGTTGGGATGGTCAGTATGCCTCGATGAATACTCAGCTACCGACATGTCATCCTACCGAAGATGTAGAAGCTCTAGGGAACTCTCATCCCTTAGATATTTATGGAAAGAGACCCACTTCTCTGAGGAATATTCTCAAGATTTTCCACAGAAAATTCACCTCTTTGCAAGATCAGGGTAACCTAAACCCTATCATCATCCAGTTGAGCCACGTAGAAGTATCTCTACCAGGACCGCCATCTGATCGAATGGTGCCCTAGCTAGGTGGAAACTCGACCACCTCCTCAAGTCAGTCCTTAGACGCCTGTGAGTTGGTCTCTCCTCAGAACCTGATGGGTATCTAATGTTGAAACACGTGTAAGGAACTAAGCCTACAAGTATCCTCTACCAGTACTACCAGTCGTAACTGCCAACCAACGGGCAGTGATATAGCTGGCATATTACCCGAAGGTACCATCTCGGGCAACAGTCCATGTACCGAAGCTTCCTCACCCTAAATACCATCCTCATGCTCACGCACTAGAAAATACTAGTAGCTAAGATCACCATCTACTCTACTGGTGTCTCAACTAGGAGAAAAAATCTAGCCACAGCCTTCATCCAGTCCTCAGCCGCATGCGGGTTCGTCTCGCCTCAAAACCTCAAAGGCCTCTGCCGCTGAAACTCGTGCAACATGCTCAGTCAGCATTCACCCTCTACTGGTGGGGCTGGTGGAAATAGCTATCCAACGGGTATTGGTGCTGCTGGTACACCACCCGAATGTGCTAATGTCCTAAGAGGGCCCTGCACCAAGGCATCATCGCTCGGTGGGCTTTCATCGCATACTCCCTTGGGAGTCCTAGATGGTTGTCTATGTGGCGACATCCTGATAAGGAACAGGTGTGCCACGATCATTAAGTTATACCTAGTGATCTGAATCCAAATAAATCACAAGAAAAACTTTTCAAAAACACATACAATCAGTGTTTTCATGCGCTGACTCAGAAATCAAAATTTAGAGTCTTGGTGTATGGATACATCGTTTGCCGCACCAACATTGGATTCTCCAAACTGAAAACCACACTCATAACACTTAACACTATTGCCACACTAAAAAGATCAGAGTCATAGTTCTCTCGTAGAACCGAAATCCTCTAATACCACTTTTTCACAACCCGTCCCCCAGGGCCCATGTCGTGACTACCCCAAACCCACCTTCCATAGGCCAAGGGTTGGCGACTAGCACCAAAATGCATATTCCCTAAAATAGGAAGGCATTTCCTTTAAACCTATACAAACACACAGTCCGAGAATACAAAAAGAAGCAACTATGAAGTAAACTGTTATAGCAAAAGTGTACTGAAAGTAAAGGGGCTGGAATACAAGACCAACTGGAAAAGTACAAGTACAACTAAAAATTACAAAACATCTAAAAAGGTGAAAAGCAGCTCATAGATCGTCCACCACAGATCCAACCTAAAGGGTAGGTATAGCTCACGATCAGTAGTCCCTGCGTTGTGTCACACCAAATGGTCCACCCCGAATCCTACCAGAAGGGTAGGTACAGCTCACGATCAGTAGTCCCTGCATCATGTCACACAAAATGGTCCCCCTCCGAGCATAGTCCATTCCTAGATCCCTCATCCTTGGTCAATGTTGTACATTGTATGCACAAGACACAATAAGGTGTGGGAGAAGCCCATGCAGGGGTGAGTATAACGATACTCAGCAGGGACCCTGAGACCCCGTAGGTCTCCTAAAGTTCCACAAAGGAAAAACCACAAAGAAATGCATCAAATATACTTAGGTATATGCCCATAGATATACCTAAGTTATCAAGATATACTCATCTCATACATGTAGGAAGTATACCACAAAGGTAACACCATGAAGGTAAAATTACCACATAGGTAACACCATGAAGATAGTACCACAAAGGTAAAAGACTTAGTTCAAATAGAGTCTCAGCTCAAACCAGGTATACAACTCAGAGGAACAGTATTATGATGCTGACCCACACAGGACCGCTATGAATGTTGATAGCCAGCCACAGATACTCTAGGCCTAGGAACAAGTAACATTCCCAGTCACAACGTCGAACACCTTGGCTGCTGGAGAACTCCTCCTCTATCGAGTACAGTGGGTCTGCCGCGTCACACAGAGGCACTTCCCACTAACCTTGAACTACTAAGGTACTCCTACCCATCGTGTACCATGGGTCTTTCGGGTCACACAGAGCTGCCCTCCCCCACCGTGGCCTGCTATGGTACTCCTCCCTATCGGGTACCACGGCTGCTCCCCACTATGGCCTGCTGAGGTACTCCTCACTATCGCGTACCATGGGCATCGAGTCACTCCAAGTCGAAAATTCAGTAGTCGTCAGGTCTTAACTAGTCACAGGGTTCCATACGTAGTGTGCTTGTGAGAACCGCTCCCCAAGCCATCAGTCTTATTTCAACCAGAACAAAGTCTCACAAGAAGTAACCCGATTATTTTCCATGTCACAAGGGTTCCAACGCAACTGGCAGCGCATCAATCATACGCCCGGTGTGTGCGTTATTGGCATTTTAGTGCCAAGGGCCCGGTTGGATTCAGGTGCGATCCAATCCTATTGTACTCCAAGTTTCTCCAAAACTCTCATGGAGTGTGTCAAAAGGACCATCTATCTCCAAGGATCCTCACACTGCAGACGATTCGTCAAACGGATGTCTGGTTTAGAAGTTAAGGCATGTTTTGTGTAAATTGTCAGTACTAGGTCCGGGTTCGGTCTGCCTCGGTTAGACTGGCCCAACCCGGTTCGGCATGGGCCGACCCGGATCATCCTAGGTCGACCCAGCCTGACTTGGGTCCGACCTGACCCTGGTCTATGTAACACCCCGATATTTTATGATAAATATTCTTTTTAATTTCTTTGACGTCTTGTGTTGTACGCTTCACCAAGATTAGCTTGTTCTATATACAACACCGTATTAGCTTGTGGTATACACAACACTATTCTTAGCTTGTGTTGCACACAATTTCAAATTATTTCGAATAAAATTCATTTTACACAACACTGAGTATAGATTTTGATCTATTTATAAATGAACTATGTTTTGATTATGTTATATACAACACCAAAAGATTTTTTCACTACATGCAACCCTGACTTGGCTTGCATTACACGCAAAAGAGACCTTCCTCGATAGCGTGTGTTGTACGCAATACTGAGTTTCACTAAACAACGATATATTATTATAATATTATTATGAACTAGCCGTTATGAATAGTAGTAACTAAATTTTAAATTTTATAACATTATAATTCATCTTACACATTTTATAGAACATGGTATGAGAACAAAATAAATTTTTTGGGTAAAATAAGTATTTTTCAAAAAATGCAGTTTTGCCACCTTTTGATGGCACACCCATTTTAAATCTAATTTTTGAAAATTTTATAAGTTCAATTTGACAAAATAAACTAACTAATTTCAATAAGGATATAAAAATTTAGTTTGGATAATTTTTTAATATTCTATATTTTGATGAATAGTAAAAATACGCTAAATTTTAATTAAAAAAAACTTTTTTCATCGAAATAATTTATATGGTTAAAATATATTATTGAATGGTTTTAAAGTATAAATTGAATATATTTTTACTATTTAATATAATGTATGTCATTAGTATTAATTTTCCATTGAATTCATATGTAAAAACATTTCAATCTTTTGCAATTTTTAACTTTTAAAACTCGTTTTCTCAACAACAGGATTAATTTTAAATTAATTGCTGCAACTTATGTATTTTGAATTTTGAAAAATGGATTAAATATTTTAAATCAATGGGTCCAAATTATTTTAATATTATACTTTTTTATTTTTGGACATTATGAATAGCAACTACGGTAAATTTTATTTACCACAGTTAAAGGTAAATCAGGTAATTGAGGGAAAAAATAATAATATAAAATTATCCTAACACTTGTCTTAATATAATTGGATGATTATATTTTGTCCTAAACATACTTGGGTAGAAATTAAATCTATTGGAACCCACTTGGATGTGATTAAGACCTTTAATTTATTTTATTTAAAGGAAAATGAAATATGTCTCACTCAAACTTTAATTATTAAATTATTTTTAATATAAGGTTATACAGAATATAAATTTTATTATAAATACTCATTTGAAAGATAAATTTTTTTTATTTATCATGGTAATTTATTTTTAATTTTTAAGAAATATTTAATTACCTTAATAGCTTATACATTAATTATGGACAAATTATTTATTTAGTAAAAAATCAATAATATAGTTTTTATTAAAGTAATAATACCCATAAAAATTCCCAAACACTTGACCAAGACTTATTGGTAGAGTATATCTATACCATAAGTATCCAAGGGTCGACTTGGGGACCATTTTGATCCTTATAAAAGAGATTATGACATTTATATTATTTTATTTTTAATAATGTCAAAGTTGTCACCTTCATAATTTAATAACTTTAACAATTTAAATGTTGTGTCTTTTAGATGATAAATTCGGGTAAAAGTATTATTATGAAAGATATTGGATTTATCTTAATCATAAGATTTTATTTTTAATTTTTATACAAAAAATTTTATATTAAATAATTATACAAAAATATTGTGGTAATTATTTTATTAAGAGAAATATCAAATAAATTGTTTTAAAAATATGAAAATAAATATTACTGAACTAATTAATATGCTCCATGAATTTTCTATATGAATATGACATGATATGAATCTATTAAATATTTTGGGTCTAAAATATCTTTTCTGTGTATTTTATTTAAATTCAAATAAATGAATAGTGTCAAAATTGACACTATTGGTATTTTATAAAAATAACATATTATTAAATTATTTAAAAATAATAAAAAAAATATTTAAAAATTGAAAATTGAAACTTATATGGTCTAAAATGTTAAAAATTATTCAATTATGGGAAATTCACAACATATAAGTATGTATTTATAACAATTTAAAATTTAGAATATTATTACCACTAATAAAATTAAATAGATTAAATACGGATAAATAAAAATGATAAGGTTTAAAATAAAATCGAAACAAGTATAAATTTTATTTGTTGATGATATTATAAACCTATATCATATAATCTTATAATTTGAGTCATTTTTGGATGTTTTTAAGTGGGGTTTGAGTTTATTATAAATTAATATTTTTGAGGTTTCCAAAAGTGACCCTCTCCTCCCTTATAAAAGGGCACCTCCTCCCTCTCCTCTTCAGAACATTTTGAGACTTAAAGCTAGGCCAAAATTGTACATTTCTATTCTACACTTCCCTAGAAACCTACTAGATGTCCTGGTCTTCTTCAAAGACCAACTTTAGTGCCCTAAGAGGAGGTTAAGAAGAGGCGCGTCGAGGAAGAGGTAATATCCTTTACCGATTCTTTCAAATTTATTTCTTCTTATACTTCCTCTTCTTTATTTGTTTCATTATAAATTTATAACATTATTATCACTCATATAATGATATTTTATTATAAATATTAAACATCCCTATTTCACCTTCTATCCATTCTATGAAAAACAAAATCACAGTGCGTGCGTACGTACAGCTTATCGTCTTCATACCGTGGTGTAATTTGTTTTTCTAACACCAAATTACTTGGATGGGTATAATGGTGGAAATAATAACTATATATGATTATTATAACATTATTTATTATAGATATGTTTCATGTATAATGTCCCTATTATTTACATGTTTTGATGTTGTTTATGATGAAATTATATCCATTGTTTTATATGGATTATGTTATGATGGGATGATGTTTATGAAACCCATTTTATTCGTTGAGTTATGATGAATGATTTGTGTTTATATTTTGGAACACTAAAGAATGATTTTATTATGAGATGTGTGGGCCCTATATCTCCCTCCAATGCATTGGGTAAAGATTTATATCTCATGAGATAGACATGGCTGGAAAGACAAGTGAATCTGGTTCAGTAATACAAGGCTGGAACGGCAAGTAAACCTGGTTCAGTAATGGACTTTGTCAATTATGATGGTCTTGGAAGCAATGCCTTGGATACTATAGAAATCATATCGTGTGCTTAATGGTTTTCCACAATTCCATGTTTTATTCCCATGCTATTTTTTCATGATTAATGTTCCTTTATGATCTATGCCTTATGTACTACCAAGATTTATGTCATCGCTCAAGATTTTGATGTTTTATGTTCATGTTTTTATGTTAAAATTTTTATGGATTGTTTTATGTTCTCCATGTTAACCCTTACTGAGAATTTGAGCTGACCCTTTTTTATGTTTTCTTTTCCCCAGGATATAAAGGAAGGTTTTAGGTAGAAAAAAAAGGGGAAGATCTTTATAGAAGATGTTAAAGATCTTTCACCAAGATTAGTAGATTATGTTCCGAGTTTCCAAAGACACTAAACTAAAACGGTCTTTGGAAACTATGATGGGAAAAGTTTAGTGAGATCCCTAGATATATTTCTAAGGTATGTCTAGTGATGTCCCTAAGGTTAAATATAATTATAGGTTATAGTTATAGTATTATGATAACGATCATGAATAACCTAGGATAAAACCTATGATGTTAGAGATTGAAGGTACTCCCCCTTTATTATGTTATTTTCTGAGAATGATTTTTGCCTCTCAAGCTATTCTTTTTGAGTTTTAGAAAATAGCTGGAAACAGGAAGATTCGTGTTAATGGAGAATATGATGGACAATGGAATGATATTCTTCAAGAGAAACCAAATGAAACGGTATTTGGAAGGAGAAACATCCTTATTATTCCTAATCAGCAATCTCATAATATGATCAATAATCTCAACTTTGGTAAGTTTCCTAACTCAGATAATAATAGAAATATGGAGTTTCATGATGATCATAGAGGAAAGAGAGTTTAATTTCTCTCATGTAAATCATGTGGGAAGAGGAATCAAGGATAATGTTTCAAAGGAACGGGAAGATGCTTTGGGTGTGGAAAAGAAGGAAACAAAGCCAGTAATTGCAAAGGAAAAGGTTCATTTAACACAATGGACAAGGATAATGGTATTTCTAAGACATCAACAATGGTTAAATGTTTTAAATGTGGAATGTACGGGCATTATGAAAACTAATGCCCTAAGGGAAAATCTCATGAAGAGAATCAGCATGGTTGTATGGGTAGTATTTATGTTGATGATGATGAAGAGACGAAAAATGATATATGAGATGAAATAAGTGTTGAGGAATAAGCTCGGTCAATGTTTTAAAAAGGTAGTGGAATGATAGCATGTTTATCAAGAATAATGTATGGTACTATGGAATAAAGAAAAATATAAGGATTGTTACACTATTGTTTTTTTGAGTATTTGAAAGTACCGATAACCATGAAAAGTGATTGAAATATTGATGGAAAGCAGATGATATGTGAATAATGAAGAGATAAGAAGAAAATAATATGTTTGATAGTATTCATGAGCTCTTGATTGATAAAAGGACAAAGTGATATCATGGTTTGAGTATATATAATTTTTTCAATTTTGGTATGTGGAAAGAGTTAACTTTTAACAGAATTCATTGAGATTCTATGGTAATTCAAGTTTCAATAGAATACATGATTAAGGTATTCACGTGTTTAGAATGTGACCAACAAGATATATCTTATGATATATAGGGGATAAATGATGGTATTCACATGCTTGGTAGATGACCTCTCTAGTAATCTTTTTCTTTATACTATGAAATTTGACAGAAGTATTTTGGATAAGCCTAAAGATTGGAATAGATTAAGTTAAACATAATATAGTATTGTTTAAGGCTGGAACCTTTTTTTATATTATTTTTGGAATGTTATAATAGTGTAGTTTTAGAAAAAGGACAACCTCCGGGATTGGTGAAAACTCATCGTGTTGGACAAGGTTGTGGGAATCGAACCCACAACCGAAGTGCGATAAGCCTTTATCACCTACCACTGGCCTACAGGAAGTCCTTGGTTAGTAGGAACTAGTTTTATTTTATTAAGATGTATGATAAATGAAGTATAAGTCCATTTTTGGAACCATATATGATTAATCTCACCATAAATGGACTTATGTATATTTAATAATTTTTGATAACCTTATGTTTGAAACAGATAGAATGAACTATCATTCTATTGCATGATCTTCTAACACTTCACGAATGAAAAATTCAACTTCATTTCTTTAAGAGATGAAGTGGAAATTGTTCAAGACACGAACAATGGTGAGATTGTACCAAAATCAAGTTTGTATTTCTTTTAATTCAAAAAAAATAATCAACCTTAGGGAAATGATCTTGGAAACCAAAAAATTTGTTCTAGTACCCTCATATCCGATGAATTATATAGTGCCTCAGATCATCACAAATTTATGGCTTTGTGATTGTTGACTTTTTTATAGCCATGTTCTCTACCACTCTCCATCAGAACTTGATGGTTAGATTTCTCTTCCATATCCATGTTTTCACCTTTGTTCTCCTACGTGGAAACCCAGTGATGGGTAAATTTGGGTAATCGTTATGTTTCTTACATTACTTTTAAAAATTAATTTTTAGTATTACTTTTTACAATGTGGGTTTCTATGAAAGAAACTTTCAAGTAGTAAACCATTTATAACCCCGACGAATTTCGAGGGCGAAGTTCATTTTAAGGGGAGTAGAATGTAACACCCCGAGATTTTATGAGAAATATTCTTTTTAATATTTTGATGTCTTGTATTGTACGCTTCACCAAGATTATATTTTTCTATACACAACACTGTATTAGCTTTTAGTATACGCAACACTATTCTTAGCTTGTGTTGAACACAATTTCAAGTTCTTTCGAATAAAATTCATTTTACACAACACCAAGTATAGAATTTTATCTATGTATAAATGAACTATGTTTTGATTATTTTATATACAACACCAAAAGAATCTTTCAATACACGCAACTCTGACTTGGCTTGCATTACATGCAAAAGCGACCTTCCTCGATAGCGTGTGTTGTACGCAATACCGAGTTCACTAAACAACGATATATTGTTATAATATTATTATGAACTAGTCATTATGAATAGTAGTAACTACATTTTGAATTTTATAACATTATAATTCATCTTACACATTTTATAGAACATGTTATGAGAAAAAAATAAATTTTTCAGGTAAAATAAGTATTTTTCAAAAAATACAGTTTTGCCGCCTTTTGATGGCGCACCCATTTTAAATATAATTTTTGAAAAGTTTTTAAGTTCAATTTGAAAAAATAAACTTATTAATTTCAATAAGGATATAAAAATTTACTTTGGATAATTTTTTTATATTTTTCTGTTAACTTTCATATTTTGATGAATAGTAAAAATACGCTATATTTTAATTAAAAACAACTTTTTTCATTGAAATAATTTATATGGTTAAAATATATTATTTAATAATTTTAAATTATAAATAGAATATATTTTTACCATTTAATATAATGGATGTCATTAGAATTAATTTTACATTGAATTCATATGTAAAAACATTTCAATCTTTTGCAATGTTTTAACTTTTAAAACCCGTTTTCTCAACAACGGGATTAATTTTAAATTAATTACTGCAACTTCTGTGTTTTTAATTTTGAAAATTGGATTCCATATTTAGAATAAGTGAGTCCAAATTATGTTAATAGGCTAATTTTTTATTTTTGGGCATTCTGAATAGTAACTACGGTAAATTTTATTTACCACAGTTAAAGGTAAATCGGGTAATTAAGGGTAAAAATAATATTATAAAATTATCCTAATACTTTTATTAATATAATTAGATGATTATATTTCATCCTAAACATACTTGGGTCGAAATTTAATCTATTGGAACCCACTTGGATGTGATTAAGACCTTTAAATTATTTTATTTAAAGGAAAATGAAATATGTCTCACTCAAACTTTAATATTTAAATTATTTTTAATATAAGGTTATACAGAATATAAATTCGATTATAAATACTCATTTGAAATCTAAAATTTTTTTCTTTATCATGGTAATTTATTTTTAATTTTTAAGAAATATTTAATTACCTTAATAGCTTATGCATTAATGATGGAGAAATTATTTATTTTGTGAAAAATCAATAATATAGTTTTTATTAAAGTAATAATAACCATCAAAAGACCCAAACACTTGACCAAAACTTATTTTTCGAGTATATATATACCATAAGTATCTAAGGGTCGACTTGGGGACCATTTTGATCCGTATAAAAGATATTAGGACATTTATATTATTTTATTTTCAACAATGTCAAAGTTGTCACTTTCATAATTTAATAACTATAACAATTTAAATGTTGTGTTTTTTAGATGATAAATTCAGGTAAAAGTATTATAATGAAATCTATTGGATTTATCTTCATCATAGGATTTTATTTTTAATTTTTATGCAACAAATAAGTATATTAAATAATTATACAAAAATGTTGTAGTAATTATTTTATTAAGAGAAATATCAAATAAATTATTTTAAAAATATTAAAATAAATATTACTGAACTAATTAATGTGCTCCATGAATTCTCAAGATTAATATGACATATTATAAATCTATTAAATATTTTTTTCAAACATATCGTCTGTGTGGATTTTATTTAATTTCAAATAAATGAATATTGTCAAAATTGACACTATTGGTATTTTATAAAAATAACATATTATTAAATTATTTAAAAATCACAAAAAAAATTAAAAATTACAAATTGAAAATTATATGGTCGAAAATGTTAAAAAATATTCAATTATGGGAAATTCACAACATATAATTATGTATTTATAACAATTTAAAATTTATAATATTATTACCACTAATAAAATTAAATAGATTAAATAAGGATAAATCAAAATGATAAGGTTTAAAATGAAATCAAAACATGTATAAATTTTATTGGTTTATGATATTACAACCCTATATCATCTAATATTTGAATTTGAGTCATTTTTGGAGGTTTTTAAGTGGGGTTTGAGTTTATTATAAATTAATATTTTTGAGATTTCCAAAAGT
This sequence comes from Viscum album, assembly GCA_963277665.1. Lineage (NCBI taxonomy): Eukaryota > Viridiplantae > Streptophyta > Magnoliopsida > Santalales > Viscaceae > Viscum > Viscum album. Next base: position 483,176,668 of record OY728162.1, read on the forward strand.
GCCCCTCTCCTCCCTTATAAAAGGGCACCTCCTCCCTCTCCTCTTCATAACATTTTGATCCTTCAAGCTAGTCCAAACCCTATCCATTTCTATTCTCCACTTAACTAGAAATCTACTAGAGGTCCTGGTCTTCTTCAAAGACCAACTTTAATGCCCTAAGAGGAGGTTAAGAAGAGGCGCGTCGAGGAAGAGGTAATATCCTTTACCGATTCTTTCAAATTTATTTCTTCTTCTACTTCATCTTATTTATATGTTTCATTATAAAGTAATAAAATAATTGTCACTCATATAATTATATATTATTATAAATATGAAACATCCCTATTTCACCTTCTATCCATTCTATGAAAAACGAAATCACCGCGCGTGCGCACGTACGGGTTACCGTCTCTACGCCGTGGTGCAATCTATTTTTCCAAAACCACCTTACTTGGATGGGTATAATGGTGGAAATAATAACTATATATGATTATTATAAGATGATACTAATTCTGAGATATTATATCATCCACTCCAATTCCATTCGATAATTATGGGAACGACATCATCGCTCGTGCGTACGTACGGATTACCATCTCCATGACGCGATGAGATTCATTCTCCATGTTTACCATTCAATAATGATTATAAAGTATATATAATAAATAATCATGAAATATATGACATAATAATGATACTGGATTTATGTATATGTCATTTACTTACATCCATTAAATTTAATAAGGAAATGAAAACTGCGTTCATGCATACGTACAGCCTACCGTCTCCATGAACGGTGTATTTCATTCCATTTATTAATCTATTATACATATTTATATTATGAATATATATTATATATAAATCATGTTTTAAATTCTGGAATTATGTAATCATGATCTAAGTAGTCATATGAATAATTACAAGTCAAAACACGTACGATATATGAAATGATTTTACCCAAAACGATGCATTAACATGGAATTGACAAATGAACGAGTAATATAAAGTTGTAAGTAAATCATATATAATATCTTAAAAATTATTATGGTTCTGTTACAAGTTAATAATATGTTTAAACCCACTATACAGGAGTTTCAGACACATATGGAAGAAATTGGACCTACGGTAAGGGATAATTATTCCAATCTCGTTCTTATTCGAGATTGTTTATTTGTAAGTATTTACGGGGGTTATATTTATCATCCATGTCCATGTTTTCCAAAAAAATGTTTTCATGTATTTTTAAATTCATTTTTACCCATTTTTGACTTTTACTACATGGAATGATATTCTTCAAGAGAAACCAAATGAAATGGGATTTGGAAGGAGAAACATATTTATTATGCCTAATCAGAAATCTCATAATATGATCAATAATCTCAACTTTGGTATGTTTCCTGACTCAGCTAATAAGAGAAATATGGAGTTTCATGATGATCATAGAGGAAAGAAAGTTCAATTTCCCCCATGTAAATCATGTGGGAAGAGGAATCAAGGAGAATGTTTCAAAGGAATGGGAAGCTTCTTTGGGTGTGGAAAAGAAGGAAACAAAGCCAGTAATTTCAAAGGAAAAGGTTCAGTTAACACAATGGACAAGGATAATGGTATTGCTAATACATCAAGGGGGGCCTCTGAGCAGCGGTGTCCTCCCTACTCTCGCGCTCTAGGTTTTCTCTTCTGCCTCAACCCGGAGGGGGGAGGCTCATGAACGCGGCTCCGGTGACACCTCCCCCGTCCCTCTGTTCTTTTTCTTTCTATTTACTCTCCTAGGTTAGTGCTCAGTGGTCTTCGCGACGCAGGTGAACCGGTATGATGCTTTGAGGTTGGAGCTCGGAAGGTGCTTTTGTGGCATTTCCATCATCGGTGTTTCCCGTCCCTCTTGATGGATTCTTACGATTCCAGTGGTGGGTTCCATTTTGACTCCAGTGATGATTATTCTGCTGTTCAGATTTTTCCAGATCCAAGCTCAGAGTGGCGGTTTTTTGTCAGATCGGCCCGGATCTCCTCACCGATGACGCTACCTCGACACGGGGTTGGGCCTCCCAGTACTGGGTGATGGTAGTTTGGCTCCGCGTTCTATGGTATGATTTCCACTTAAGTTTTCTGGTGCAGTTGTGATGTTGGAGGAGGTCTCATGGTGGTGGTGGGGTTCGTCTATGTTGGTTCTGGCGACGGGCCTTTGAAGGGATGTTGCTGCTTCTACATTGGTCTGCTTTCTGGGCATTGAAGCTGATTCTTGTTTTTTTTCTGATGTCTGCTACTGTGTATGAGTGAATGGTGGTGATCTATGGAGGAGGTTCCGGTGACGACGCTTCTGATGGTCTCGCCGGTGACCTACAGTGGTGGATGTTAAACATTGATGGGTTTCTCACCGGTAGTAGGATTACGCTGCAGGGGTGTGGATCAAGGTGGCATTCTGCCCGAGACGCCTTGGTACTTGTGTTTGAAATGTTGGAATAGTTTTTGAATTTTGAATTTGGATAGTTGAATAAGTGGCTGGGGTTTTTGGTTGTAATTTGGATCAGTTGCTATTTGGTTACCGGTAACCCATAAACCGGTTTTGAGAAAATGAAAAAAAATGATTTCCAGCTAATACATCGACAACGGTTAAATGTTTTAAATGTGTAATGTACGGGCATTATGCAAACCAATTCTCTAAGGGAAAATCTCAGGAAGAGAATCAGCATGGTCGTATGGGTAGTATTTATATTGATGATGATGAAGAGAATACAAATGATATATGAGATGAAAGAAGTGTTGAGGAATAAGGTCGGTCAATGATTTAAGAAGGTAGTGTAATGATAACATGTTTATCAAGAATAATGTATGGAACTATGGAATAAAGAAAAATCTAAGGATTGTTACACTATTTTTTTGAGTATTTTAAAGTATTGGTAACCATGAAAAGTGATTGAAATATTTTTGGAAAGCAGATGATATGTGAATAATGAAGGGATAAGGAGAAAATAATATGTTTGATAGTATTCATGAGCTTGTGATTGATAAAAGAAAAAAAGTGATATCATGGTTTGATTATATATAATTTTTGGGATTTTGGTATGTGGAAAGAGTTAACTTTTGAAATAATTCATTGCGATTCTATGGTAATTAAAGTTTCAAGAGAATACATGATTAAGGTATTCAGATGTTTGGAATGTGACCAACAAGATATATCTTATGATATATAGGGGATAAATGATGGTATTGACATGCTTGGTAGATGACCTCTCTAGTAATCTTTTTCTTTATACTATGAAATTGGATAGAAGTATTTTCGATAAACCTAAAGATTGGAATAGATAAAGTTGGACATCAGATAGTATTGTTTAAGGCTAGAAACTTTTTTCGATATTATTTCTGGAATGTTATAATAGTTTAGTTTTAGAAAAAGGGAAACCTACAGGATAGGAAACAACCCATCGCATTGGACAAGGTTGTAGGAATCGAACCCACAACCGAAGTGCGACAAGCCTTTATCGCCTACCACTGGCCTATAAGAAGTCCCTAGTTAGTAGAAACTAGTTTTATTTTATTAAACGGTATGATAGATGGAGTATAAGTCCATTTTTGGAACCATATACGATTAATCTCCCCATAAATGGACTTATGTATATTTAATAACTTTTGATAACCTTATGTTTGAGATAGATGGAATGACCTATCATTCTATCACATGATATTCTAACACTTCACGAATGACAAATTCAACTTCATTTCTTTAAGAGATGAAGTGAAAATTGTTCAAGGCATGAACAATGGTGAGATTGTACCAAAATCAAGTATATATTTCTTTTAATTCAAAAAAAATCTTCAACATTAGGGAAATGATCTTGGAATCCAAAAATGTTGTTCTAGTACCCTCATATCCGATAAATCATATTGTACCTTGGATCATCACAAATTTATGTCTTTGTGATTGTTGGATTTTTCATAGTCATGTTCTCTACCACTCTCCATCAGAACTTGATGGTTAGATTTCTCTTCCATACCCATGTTTTCACCTTTGTTATCCTATGTGGAAACCCAAGGATAATTAAATTTGGGTAATATTTATGTTTCTTAATTTACTTTTAAAAATTAAGTTTTAGTATTCCTTTTTACAATGTTGGTTTCTATGAAAGAAACTTTCAAGTAGTAAACCATTTATAACCCCGATGAATTTCAAGGGAGAAATTCATTTTAAGGGGATAGAATGTAACACCCTTAGATTTTATGAGAAATATTCTTTTTAATTTCTTTGATTTCTTGTGTTGTACGCTTCACCAAGATTAGCTTGTTCTATACGCAACACCGTATTATCTTGTAGTATACGCAACACTATTCTTAGCTTGTGTTGCACGCAATTTCAAGTTCTTTCGAATAAAATTCATTTTACACAACACCTAGTATATATTTTGATCTATTTATAAATGAACTATGTTTTGATTATGTTATATACAACACCAAAATAATCTTTCACTACACACAACCCTAACTTGGCTTCCATTACACACAAAAGCGACCTTCCTCGATAGCGTGTGTTGTACGCAATACCGAGTTCACTAAACAACAATATATTGTTATAATATTATTATGAACTAGCCATTATGAATAGTAGTAAATAAATTTTGAATTTTATAACATTATAATTCATCTTACACATTTTATAGAACGTGGTATGAGAACAAAATAAGTTTTTCGGGTAAAATAAGTATTTTTCAAAAAATGCAGTTTTGCCGCCTTTTGATGGCGCACCCATTTTAAATCTAATTTTTGACAATTTTATAAGTTAAATTTGAAAAAATAAACTTATTAATTTCAATAAGGATATAAAAATTTACTTTGGATAATATTTTTATATTTTTCTGTTAACTTTCATATTTTGATGAATAGTAAAAATACGCTAAATTTTAATTGAAAACAACTTTTTTCATCGAAATAATTTATATGGTTAAAACATATTATTTAATGGTTAAATATAATATATTTTTAACATTTAATATAATTTATGTCATTAGCATTAATTTTACATTGAATTCCTATGTAAAAACATTTCAATCTTTTGCAATATTTTAACTTTTAAAACCCATTTTCTCAACAACGGGATTAATTTCAAATTAATTACTACAACTTCTGTATTTTGAATTTTGAAAAATGGATTCCATATTTGGAATAATTGGGTCCAAATTATGTTAATATGCTACTTTTTTATTATTGGGCATTAAGAATAGTAACTACGGTAAATTTTATTTACCACAGTTAAAGGTAAATCAGATGGTTAATGGTAAAAATAATATTATAAAATTATTCTAACACTTTTCCTAATATAATTTGATGATTATATTTCTTCCTAAATATACTTGGGTCGAAATGGAATCTATTGTAACCCACTTGGATGTGATTAAGACCTTTAATTTATTTTATTTAAAGTAAAATGAAATATGTCTCACTCAAACTTTAATTATTAAATTATTTTTAATATAAGGTTATACAGAATATAAATTAGATTATAAATACTCATTTGAAATATAAAATGTTTTTCTTTATCATGGAAATTTATTTGTAATTTTTAAGAAATATTTAATTACCTTAATAGCTTATACATTAATGATGCAGAAATTATTTATTTAGTGAAAAATCAATAATGTAGTTTTTATTAAAGTAATAATGCCCATAAAAAGGACCAAACACTTGACTAAAACTTATTGGTAGAGTATATATATATCATAAGTATCTAAGGGTATACTTGGGGGCCATTTTGAGCCGTATAAAATAGATTATGACATTTATATTATTTTATTTTTAATAATGTCAAAGTTGACACCTTTATAATTTAATAAAATTAACAATTTAAATGTTGTGTTTTTTAGATGATAAATTTGGATAAAAGTATTATAATTAAATATATTGGATTTATCTTCATCATGGGATTTTATTTTTAATTTTTATGGAAAAATAAGTATATTAAATAATTATACGAAAATGTTGTGGTAATTATTTTATTAAGAGAAATATCAAATAATTTGTTTTAAAAATATTAAAGTAAATATTACTGAACTAATTTATGTGATCCATGAATTTTTTAGATTAATATTACATGTTAGTAATCTATTAAATATTTTTCTTCGAACATATCCTCTGTGTGGATTTTATTTAAATTCAAATAAATGAATAGTGTCAAAATTGACACTATTGGTATTTTATAAAAATAACATATTATTAAATTATTTAAAAATCACAAAAATGTTTAAAAATTACAAATTTAACATTATATGGTATAAAATGTTATAAATTATTCAATTATGGGAAATTCACAACATATAAGTATGTATTTATAACAATTTAAAATTTAGAATATTATTACCACTAATAAAATTAAATAAATTAAATAAGGATAAATCAAAATGATAAGGTTTAAAATAAAATCAAAACATGTATAAATTTTATTTTTTGATGATATTACAACCCTATATCATCTAATATTTTAATTTGAGTCATTTTTGGAGGTTTTTAAGTGGGTTTTGAGTTTATTATAAATTAATTTTTTTGAGGTTTCTAAAAGTACCCCTCTCCTCCCTTATAAAAGGGCACCTCCTACCTCTCCTCTTAAAAACATTTTGAGCCTTCAATATCATCCAAACCCTATCCATTTCTCTTTTCCAATTCCCTAGAAACCTACTAGAGGTCATTTTCTTCTTCAAAGACCAACTTTAGTGCCCTAAGAGGAGGTTAAGAAGAGGCGCGTCGAGGAAGAGGTAATATCCTTTACCGATTCTTTCAAATTGATTTCTTCTTATACTTCCTATTCTTTATATGTATCATTATAAAGTAATAACATCAGTATCCCTCATATAATGATATGTTATTATTTATATGAAACATCCCTATTTCATCTTCTATCCATTCTATGAAAAATGAAATTATTGCGCGTGCGTACGTACAGCTTACCATCTCCACGCCATGGTGTAATCTATTTTTCCAACACCACCTTACTTAGAAGGGTATAATGGTGGAAATAATAATTGTATATGATTATTATAACATGATACTAATTTTGAGATATTATATCATCCACTCCAATTCCATTCAATAATAATTGGAACGATATCCTCGCTCGTGAGTACGTACGGATTATCATCTCCACGACGCGATGAGATTCATTCTCCATGTTAACCATTCAAGAATGATTATAAAGTATATATAATAAATAATCATGAAATATATGACATAATAATGATATTGGATTTATGTATATGTCATTTACTTACTTTCATTCAATTTAGTAAGGAAACAAAAACAGCGTTCATGCGTACGTATGGCCTACCGTCTCCATAAACGGTGTATTTCATTCCATTTATTGATCTATTATATATATTTATATTCTGAATACATATTATATATAAATAATGTTTTAAATTATGGAATTAATTAATCATTATCTAAGTAATCATATGAATAATTACAAGTCAAAACATGTATGATAAATTAAACGATTTTACCCAAAACGCTGCTTTAACATGGAATTGACAAATGAATGGGTAATATAAAGTCGTAAGTGAATAATATACAATATCTTAAAAATTATTATGGTTTTGTTACAAGTTAATAATATGTTTAAACCCATTATACAGGAGTTTCGGACACATGTGGAAGAAATTGGACCTACGGTAAGGGATAATTATTCCAATCTCATTTTTATCTGAGATTGTTTTTTTGTAAGTATTTAATAGGGTTATATTTATCATCCATGTCCATGTTTTCCAAAAAAATGTTTCCATGTATGTTTAAATTCATTTTTACCCATTTTTTACTTTTACTACATGGTATGTAAGGAATCTTTCTTTGTTTACCATATGAGGTACTTTTGACTTTTTCAACAAAAGTACAAGGAGAATGTTTTTTTAACTTATACGGCATGATCAAATTGTTACGGTTTCATAATGACTTATTTCCATGAAGCTTCCTCTACAAGATTTCATGATTGTTTTCAACAAAATTCTTTTCTTTCTAAATTTCATGACTTTTTGAGAAAAAATAATGATTTGAAAGAAGAAAGGATATTTTCCTCAAGAATTCATTTCAAGTGTTTTATCAAAACTATTTTCCATATAAGATGACATTCTTTAATATGGATATGTTTCATGTATAATGTCCCTATTATTTACATGTTTTGATGTTGTTTATGATGAAATTATATCCATTGTTTTATATGGATTATGTTATGATGGGATGATGTTTATGAAACCCATTTTATTCGTTGGGTTTTGATAAATCATTTATGTTTATTTTGTGGCATGCGAAAGAATAATTTCATTATGAGATGGGTGGGACCTATATCTCCCTCCAATGCATTGGGTAAGGATTTATATCTCATGATATAGATAAGGCTGGAACGACAAGTGAATATGGTTAAGTAATACAGGGCTGGAACGGAAAGTAAACCAAGTTCAGTAATGGACTTTGTCCACTATGATGGTCTTGGCAGCAATGTCTTGGATACTATGGAAATTATATCATGTGCTTAATGGTTTTCCACAATTCCATGTTTTATTCCCATGCTATTTTTTCATGACTAATGTTCCTTTATGATCTATGCATTATTTACTGCTAAGATTTATGTCATTGCTCAAGATTTTGATGTTTGATGTTCATGTTTTTACTTTAAAATGTTTATGGATTATTTTATGTTCTCCATGTTAACCCTTACTGAGCATTTGATCTCACCCTTCTTTATGTTTTCTTTTCCCCAGGATATTAAGGAAGGTTTTAGGTAGAAAAAAAGGGGGAATATCTTTATGGGAGATGTTGAAGATCTTTCACCAAGATTAGCAAATTATGTTCCGAGTTTCCAAAGTCACTAAACTAATACGGTCTTTGGGCGTCTGATTTTTATCATGTTTTAAGTATTCTGCAAAATTAATGTAATGTCAATGTACGTCAAGCTTGGGTTGTTATAGTCTACCCGGCCTGCTGGGCCCAGCCCGACCTGGCTGGACCGCGGGTTAGGCCGCTGAGCCGTGAGTCGGCCCGCTGAGCGGCGGGTCGGTCCGCTAGACCGACCCAGCGGTGCCACCAGCCTAGCGACGTGGGCCGCGAAAGATACCTAGATGCACCGCATCTGGGTAGGGCTGACGTGGCATAGGGCCACGTCAGTGGGTCAACCTGCATGGGTCGACTCGACGCGGCACCGCGTGGCGCCACGTGTCCCCCGTGCTGCGGCCGATGGGTCGTGGCTCTGCTGCTGAGCGCGCTACTAGCGCGCACCCCATCCACCAGCCACCGGTCATACCAGCGGCCCCCTAATCCTGCCACGGCCATTGTAGGTCGTGGTCGTGCTGCCACTTGAGCGCACCGCCGGGGGCGCACCCCACCTCCGCTCTGTCGGCTCCGTCCCAGTCGGCCGGTGCACCGGTCGCTGTGGCTGACAAGCCATGGCCCTCCTTGTTCATCGACGGTGTGCGACAGCGCGCCGCACCTCCTTCGCAGTTGGCCGGTTTCGGCCACTCCGATGACTGTCGCGGCTTTATGTCATGGTCACTTTTTGTGGCATGCATCGACGCGCTATCTACCACGTAGTCGGTCGGTGTTGTCGCGCTATCGGTCTTCCATGGAGGCACAAGGATGTAGCAAATATAGCGGAGGGTTCGGGCTGGGTTCGTTAGGCCCGCGCCCTCCTCATTAGCTCGTAACATGTGGGGTTAAGAGTTTGATAAACAATTGAATTAAACAACAAGATTCCCCGCAACAACCTCCCGCAAAGACGAATGAATCGCGGGTCAACTTGTTAGTCGGCTAACCCACATTCTTCATGTTAGTCAAGAATGGGGAAGAAGAAAATTATATAGAAGGCATAAACAAATAAACCCCCTACCTCGAATCGTCAAAGAAACGTTTGTGCTTGAAGGTGGGTCGGTGTTCTTCATTCCCGCAACAGGCTTCCAATGATGATATTCGTATATCGTCCTTCGGTTTGCGGTTCGGTGTCACCCGTCACCTTCCGCTGGGATCAGCTCCATCTTCTAAGGGTCCGGCGTCGTGGTGCTCCTTCATCACTTCGTTTCTTGGCGAAGCTATGTCGATACCTCCCCCAAGCTCCATATATATAAGAGAGGGGGAGGGTGAGTAATGACGTTGGAGTTTAATGGGGCTCATCAATTAGGAAGCTTCCTAATTCCCCAACGATGTCGTTACTTAGGGTTGGCAGGTCAATCCATTTATTGTCTTAACACATAGTTGGCCCCACCCCTTTTTACTTGTCTGTTGGAAGATATGACATAAAATAACAAATTTATTTTATTTAACTTCTTTAAAAAAATCGCAAAACTTAACTTTTTCTTCGGACCTACTATGGTCAAAGTAAAGCATCCCTTAAGTGAATCTCAGCGCTGCGGATTCAATGGTGCCCTCGAATTTTCAATCCGAGCAACGGTTCAAAAGTTAGAAAATGCCACTCATTCATTTACTGAACGTACCTGAAAAAAAGTTCATAAAATTAATTACATTCACCCTCAAGTTGTGTTGGTTGAGGTTAGGCTTTTCTGATGGAGAACACGCCCCAACGAACTCAACGGTACTTTCATATTTTCAATCTGAGTTACTGTTTAGAAGTTATGCATTTTACAATAATATAATTGTCACTTAATTATTTTATTTATGGCCAAAAACTAACTTTCATTGGTGGCCTGTTCCAGCCAATGTTAGTATCAGCCTTAGAAAAGCATACCCTCATGAGTTCAGTGGTGGTCTCAGATTTTCAATCTGAGTTACCATTCGTGAGTTATAAGGATTTGAAAAATAAAATAACTTTATTTAATTATTTTATTTACAGTTATACCATTTTCAGGTTTTCTCATAGGAGGCATGCGCCAACTAAAGTTAAGTCACGACTTGGTTAAACCCACCATCCTAATCACAACAATGCCCTCGGATTTCTAATTCGTGCAACCATTTAAGAGTTATTCCACTTTTTCAAGAAAACTGCTTACGCGTGCTAATTAAAGCTTAACAATACTTCAACGGATCATTCCGAACACTTTGGGCCTTGGAATCACATGCCTTCAGATTTCATGGTCTCGAAATAATAATTACAAATAATTAAAAAAATATACGGAAATTATAGGACATTAAAATAATGCCCCATTTCCTTGCACTTATAACATTGAAGTGTTGATGGTGCGTTCTCTGTAGTCTTTTCTCCATTCACATCATTAGCAACCTTTTTTCCATTACTTCGTCACTCAACTACTCGATGACCTTCTTTTCCACACTTGAAACATTTTCTAGTACCTTTAAGACAATCTCCACCATGATTCTTTCCACACTTTGAGCATAAGAAAATATTCATCTTCTTTTGAGCATTGTTTTGAGATTTTCCCTTGAACTCCATCTTTTGTTTCTTGTCAAAACCATGAGTTGGATATGTAACTCCAACTTCTAGTTCTATCTTGATAGCACAATAAAAATTTTCTTCATAACTACAGAAGTATCTTATAGCTAATTCCCTTAAAAGACTTGGTTTTAAGAAACTGAAGAATCGATCAACTTTACTTTCAATTTGGATGATAAAGCTAGAAGCATACCTTGCAAGCCTTGTAAAATTTTCCATGTATGTACCAATAGATTCATCATAATTTTTCTTAAGATCAATGAACTCCTTTTAAATCTTTGTTTGAAGAATATGAGGGAAGTAATTATTGAAAAATAAGTTCTTGAACTCTTCCTATTCCATGGATTCAATTTCATCTTGGTGCCTTGTATTCTTAATTAGATTCCACCACTGGTCTGATTCACCTTTTAAATGGTAAACAGCCAAAATGAATTTTTCATGTTCTGAATAGTGAAGGATGGAAAATATCTTTTCAATGGTACTGATCCATTGTTCAGTAACAAGTGGATCATAAGACCCCCTGAAAGAAGGTGGACGTTGCCTCTTGAAGGACTCAATAGAATGTTGTTCCCCTCTCTACTCATTTGGAAGTCCAGAATGATTCATAGCTTGTATAAGTATAGAAATAATATTTTTCACTCCATATCCAATAATATTTGGTTTTTCATAAGTATAATCATTTCATTTCCCAGTGCATTGATCATTAACACGGTTCCTTCGGGTTTCAGCCATTGTCTAAAACCTAAAAAAACAGTGTGAGAGGCAAAAATCATACTAGGAAAACAACATAATCAAGGGGGGGTACTTTCAATCTCTAACATCTAACATCAAATCCTAGGTTATTCATGATTGTTATCATATCTTTAGTACTGTAACCTATAGTTATACTTAACCTTAGAGACATCCCTAGACATACCTTATAAATATCTCTAGAGATCTCACTAAAGTTTTCACATCCTAGTTTCCAAAGGTTAACTAAACCTTTGCTCTAATACCAACTATAGAGACCCAAACATAACGTACATGTACATTAAATTTATTTTGCATAATACTTAATACATGACACAAACAAATTCCCAAAGACCATATTAGTTTAGTGTCTTTCAAAACTCAGAACATAATCTTCTAATCATGGTGAAAGATCTTCAACATCTCCCATAAAGATCTTCCCCTTTTGTTTTCCTGCCTAAAAAGTTTCTTTATATCCTGTGGAAAAGAAAATATAAAAATGGTAAGCTCAAATTATCCATAAGGGTAAACATGGATAATATAAAACAAACCATAAACATTTGAACGTAAAAAAACATGAATATAAAGTTTAAACATCAAAATCTTGAGCAATGACATAAATCTTGGTAGTACATAAGGAAAAGATCATAATGGAACATTAATCATGACAAAATGGCATGGGAATAAAACATGGAATTATGGAAAAACATTAAGTGCATAATATTATTTCCATAGTATCCAAGGAATTACTGCCAAGACCATCATAGTAGACGAAGTCCATTACTGAACCGGGTTTACTTGTCATTCCAGCCCTACATTACTGAACCGGATTTACTTTTTGTTCCATCCATGTCTATATCATGAGATATAAATCTTTACCCAATTCATTAGAGGGAGATATAGTTCCCACTCATCTCATAATAAAATCATTCTTACATGTTCCACAAAACATAAATCATTCATCATAGCATAACCCAAGAAATAAAATGGGTTTTCTTAAACATCATTCCAACATAACATAATCCATATAAAATATCATTCCATAATTAGCACAATAAAATCATTGTAATAATAGGGATATAAACATAACCATATTTAAATATTATCATCATAGATGGAAAATAATTTTGATAAACCACTTGAACTTAGTTCTTGAGGAAAATATCATTTTTTTCTTCAAAAACATTTTCTTTTCTCAAAATGTTGTGCAATTTTAAAAGAAAATAATTTAGTTGCAAATAAACTTGAAATATTGTAGAGGAAGATTCATATAAATAAGATTCCATAAATATGTAAAAACCCATTCATTACATATAAGTTAAAAAAACATTATCCTCGTACTTTTTCTAAAAAAGTCAAAAAGTGCCTCGTATGGTAAACAAAAGAAAGATTCCTTCCATACCATGTAGTAAAAATCAAAAATTGGTAAAAATGACTTTAAACATACATATAAGAATATTAAACATTTTATAAAAACATTTTTAGAAAACATGGACATGGAAGATAAATATACCCCCAATAAATACTTATGTATAAACAATCTCAGATAAAAATGAGATTGCAAAATTATCCCTTACCTTAGGTCTAATTTCTTCCATATGTGTCCGAAACTCTTGTATAGTGGGTTTAAACATATTATTAACTTATAAAATAATCATAATAATATTTATGATATCATATATGATTCACTTACGACTTTATATTACCCATTCATTTGTAAATTCCATGTTAAAGCAACGTTTTTTGTAATAATCGTTTTATTTATCGTACGTGTTTTGATTTTTTATTCTTGATATTATTACTTATATCATGACTTACTTACTTAAAGAATGTAAAACATTATTTATATATTATATATTCATTATATAAATATATATACATAATATATAGATAAAAGAAATGGAATACACCATTCATGGAGACGGTAGGCCGTACATACGCATGAATGTTGTTTTCGTTTACTTATTAAATTGAATGGAAGTAAGTAAATTACATATATATATACATAAATATAGTAATATTATTATTTCATATATTTCATAATTATTTATTATATATAATTTATAATCATTCTAGAATGGTTAACGTGGAGAAGGAATCTCATCTCGTCGTGGAGACGGTAAGTCGTATGTACGCACGAGCGACGATATCGTTCCCATAATTGTTGAATGGTATTGAAGTGGATGGTGTATAATATCTTAGAATTAGTATCATGTTATAATAATCGTATATAGTTATTATTTCCACCATTATACCCATCCAAGTAAGGTGGTGGTGAAAAATAGATTACACCACGGCGTGGAGACGGTAGGTCGTACGTACGCACGCGCAGTGATTTCATTTTTCGTAGGATGGATAGATGATGAAATATAGTTGTTTAATATTTATAATAACATATAATTATATGAGTGATACTTATGTTATTACTTTAACATGAAACAACTATAGAAGAGTAAGTATAAGAAGAAATAAATTTGAAAGAATCGGTAGAAGAGATGACCTCTTCCTCGATGTGCCTCCTTTAAATTTCCTCTTAGGGCACTAGAGTTGGCCTTTGGAGAAGATAATCACCTCTAGAATGTAACTAGGGAAGTTTATAAGAGTAATGGGCAGGGTTTTTCCAGTCTTTAAGGCTCAAAATGGAGTGAATAGGAGATGGAGGAGGTGCCCTTTTATAAGAGATGAGGGGGCACTTTAGGAAACTCTCAAAATATTAATTTATTATTAATTCAATTTCGATTAAAAATAGTCCAAAACTTATTTAATTAAAATATAATGTGATTTTGGTTTGAATACCCATCATCCAATAATTTTTATACAAGTTTTGAATATTTTTTTTATCTTTAACATTTTTTACCCTTATTTTACCCTTTTTAATCTTACAGTGATATCTTGTTATTTACACATTGTGGATTAATGTAAATACCATATCATGTCAAAAGACCCCCAAAAAGTTATTTATGAAATATTTGGACTTATATTAACCATTTGGATGAATCTTATATTTTTATGAATTTAATATCATTTAATAAACTATTTTATGTTTTAAGTTATGAATTGTGTCAATTTTGGACACTATTCATACTTGACTTTTTATAAAATTCATAACAACCTGATTCCTTCAAAAATAAGGCATTAAATCAAATATAATATGTTAATATTATCCAAAAAATTCATGGATGACATCAAAATAACTAAATTACATATGTTTTAATATTTATAAATTTATTTATTTGAATCTTTCATTAATGAGGTAATCACTACATCATAATTGTATCATAAATAAATATATTTATCTAGTGTCTAAAAATTATAAATAAAATACCATGATGTATAAAATCTTTTTAGATTTATAATGAATATTTATAAATATATATCAGTTATATAAGACTATATTAAAATTGATTTAGTAAAAGATATACGTTTAGGTTATAATTATATTTACTTTAAATTAATTCTTATAAAATGTCATTTTTCACATCCAATTGAATCCATGGGGTCCCAAAATCTACCCAAGGATTACCATGGTTGGAAATTTATCATAAAATAGGATTAGGATATGTTTTAGGGTAGTTTAATATTATTATAATATTATTATTTTTACCCTTATTTACCATATTTACCCTTTAACCATGATAAATAAAATATTTACTGAAGTTATTATTCATAATGTCCCAAAATAAAAGGTGTATATTTACACAATTTTAACCCTTTGATTCCAAATATTGAATAAATTTTTATAAATTCAAAATACAGAAGTTGCAGTAATTAATTTAAAATTAAGTCCCTTTGTCAAAACCAAAAAGTGGGTTTTTAAGAAGTAATAACTATCAAAAGATTGAGATGTGTTTACATCCAATTTAAAAGTGAAATTACTTCCAATGAACAACATTGGATTAAATAATAAAAATATAATACAATTGAACTTTAAAACATATTGAAAATATAATCTAACTATATAAATAAATTTGATGAAAATGCAGTTTTAAATTAAAATGCAGTATTTTTCACTATTCATTAAAATTTAAATTTTATCAAAAAAATACTAAAAATTCAACAAAAGTAAATTTTTATGTCCTGATTCTAAATAATAAGTTTATTTTGTCAAATTTAACTTATAAAAGTGTCAAAAACTAGATTTAAAATGGGTGCGCCATTAAAATGCGGTAAAACTGTATTTTTTGAAAAATACTTCTTTTATCTGAAAAAAATGATTTTTTGATCATAACATGTTCTAGAAAATATGTAAGATGAATGTTAATCTTATATAAAATTCAAAATGTGGTTAATAATATTAATAACGGCTAGTTTATATAATATTTTAATAATATATCGTTGTTTAGTGAAACTCAGTATTGTGTACCATGCAAGCTATCGAGGAAGGTCACTCTTGCATGTAACGCAAGTCATGTAAGTGTTGCGTGTAGTGAAAGCTTTCTTTGGTGTTGTGTATAACATAATCCAAACTTAGTTCATTTATACATTGAATAAAATCTATACTCAGTGTTGCGTGAAATGAATTCTATCAAAAGAACTTGAAATTGTGTGCAACACAAGCCAAGAATAGTGTTGCCTATAATGAAAGTTAATACGGTGTTGCATATAGTGCAAGATAATCTTGGTGTATTGTACAACAAAAGACATCAAAGAAATTAAAATAATCTATCTTATAAAATCTTAGGGTGTTGCAACAGCTCAGTTGTAAATGTATACATGAGGTATGTTTTCATGATTTGATTTTCCAAAAACTGATATACTATGATAATTATGACTAAATACATTTCATATTTTTCACAGATGTATATATAAAAAACAATTGAAGGGATTTCCCCATGAACAAAAATTTGGACTCATTAGCCCTCACGTCACCTATACAGAAAAAAAAAGAAAAAAAAATCCAAGAAAGAAGGTGAAATAGTGGCAGGCCTACTCAAATTGTTTAACAGAAAAAATACGGATGACAGACTCTTCTTAATACTAATGATGCAGGGGTAAAACTCTACAATTTAATCATATCAAATATATTTTAATTTATTTCATTACTTATTCCTTTTTGTATTTTTAGGCAGTATTAGATGCTCATTGCGGTCAATTTGGATACTCCAAATATTTATTTCCTGGATTCAATGCATGGATATCCAACAAAACAACCACACCTGATGGAATTTATCAATTTGTAATACACTACATCCAACATTTTAGAACTAAACATCTAATTATATAATTTATATTATCTTTTAATGAGTATTCTATTATGATTGGGCGGTGTGTGAATATCGTCTACATCATGGAATAAGGCCAGGGGAAAAGGATGAGGAACATCACAAGTACTATGATTGGATATAAATCATGGTATATATAATAATATTTTACTATCCAAACACATATAAAAAATTACTTATTTTTCTCAATATTTATGCAGTGTCCGAAACAAACAAATGATAAAGACTGTGGTTATTATGTTTGTAAATTTATGAAAGAGATCATATTCCATGAACAAATCAGCATCCCTGAAGAGGTATTTTTGAAGATAATCACTATTTAATTTAAAATATTTATTAATCCTCTATGTATTTGTATTTTTCAGTACTACCGTGATTTTTTAAAAGAAAATTATTCACAAGATGAGATAGATTTTTTTAGAAATGAATGGACAACATACCTGATGGAAGAATGTACACAAATTGCATGAAGATGTGACCGATATGATGCGAAGTGTCTATTTTTATTTAAAATTGTCAGTATTTTTAGTAAAAAGAGCAAGTTTCGTACTGAAAATTGAGAAAACTCGTTAGGATTATTTTGATACTTTAGTACAATGATCCATAAGTCATTTTTGATGTGTAGGATTCAACCGCTCCTAAATTTGATGCATGGTGTGACCGTTATGACTTTAAGTGTGTATTTTTATATTAAATTAACAATAAATTTAGAAAAAATAACAAGTGACATACTGAAAACTGATCAAAAAAATTTTTATTATTTTTATACCTTAGTACAATGATCCATCAGTCATTTTTGACGTGTAGGAATCAACCACACCTCAATTCGACAAACTGTGTGACTGATATGACTAAAAGTGTCTGTTATCAGTTTAAAATTGACATTTTAGCTCAAAAGGTGTCACTCACCAAAAACAAATAAAACTCACTCTTATTTTATTTATAATTTAGTACAACAATTCATAAGTTCTTTTTGATGTGTATGAAGCAGTCTCATCTCAAACTGACGCACGATGTGGCTGGTATGACTCAAAATGTGTGTTTCTAGTTTGAAATGATATTTTAGTAAAAAACAACAGACATACTAAAAACTGAGAAAACTCATTCATATTATTTTGATACATTAGTAAAATGATCTATAAGTCAGTTGTGATATGCATGAATCAACCGAAACTCAATCCGACGCACGGTGCGACCGGTATGACTCAAAGTGTTTCTTTTTATTTAAAATTGACATTAATTTTAGTAAAAATACACAAATGACATACTAAAAACCGAGAAAAAATTATTCGGATTGTTTTGATAATTTAGGAAAACAATCCATGAATCATTTGTGATGTTTATGAATCAACTCCACCTCAATACAACGAACAATGTGACCGATATAAATCCAAATGTGCATTTTTATTTAAAAATTTACATTAATTTAAGTAAAAAAGAACAACTGACATACTAAAAACCAAGAAAATACATTTATATTATTTTGATACTTTAGAAAAATGATCCATAAGTCATTTTTAACGTGTAGGAATCAACCGCACCTCAATCCGACACACGGTGTGACCGGTATGACTAAAAATGTCTGTTATTAGTTTAAAATTTACATTTTAGCTCAAAACGTGTCACTCAATAAAAACCAAACAAACGCTTTCTAATTATCTTCATAATTTAGGATAGTGACTCTTAAGTCTTTTTTGATGTGTATGAAGTAGTCTCACATCAAATCGACGTACGATGTGACCGGTATGACTCAAAAAGTGTGTTTCCAGTTTGAAATGATATTTTAGTAAAAAAACAAACTGACATACTAAAAACTGAGAAAATGCATTTGGATTGTTTTGATACTTTGGAACGATGATCCATGAGTTATTTTTGATGTGTAGGAATCAACCACACCTTAATCCAATGAACGATGTGACCGGTATAAATCCAAATGTGTTTTTATTTAAAATTGACATTAATTTAAGTAAAAATGAACAAGTGACATACTGAAAACCTAGAAAACACATTCGGATTGTTTTGATACTTTAAGAAAATGATCCATGAGTAATTTTTTATGTGTATGAATCAATATCACCTCAATATGATGCACTATGTGACCAGTATGACTAAAAATTTCTGTTATCAGTTTAAAATTGACATTTTATCTCAAAACGTTTCACTCACTGAAAACCAAGAAAACATCATTTAATTGTCTTCATAATTTAAGAGAGCGATTTGTAAGTCCTTTGTGACGTGTATGAACCAGTCTCACCTCAACCTGATGCATGATGTGATCAGTATGACTCAAAATGTGTGTTTCCAGTTTGAAATGATATTTTAGTAAAAAAACAAAAATGTCATATTAAAAACCGATCAAACCTATTTGGATTGTTTTGATACTTTAAGACAATGATCCATGATTCATTGCTGACATGTAAGAATCAACCACACCTTAATCTGATGAACTATGTGATTAGTATAACTCCAAATATGTCATTTAAATTTGATATTAATTTTAGTAAAAAAATAAGGGACATACTCAAAACCAAGAAAAATCATTTGGATTGTTTTGATATTTTAGTACAACAATTCATAACTCATTTGTGATGTGTAGGAATCAACCCCACCTCAATACAACACACAGTGTGACCTGTATAACTCCAAATGTGTCTTTTTTATTAAAAAATGACATTTTATTAATGTATTCTTTCATATTAATGTTTAATTTATTTCTTTATAGTATTACTAACATAATATTTGTTTTCTTATATAGGTGGAACCTTTTTCTTGAGTTTGGATGATTTTTTCGGCAACTAATATCATGAGCAGACATTTTTGAGAGGGGTTCACGAATGTCAAAAGATGAAACATTAATGTTTTTAAATGTTTTTTAGATAATTGTAAATGTAATTATATAAAACATTATCTGAAATGTATATAACATTGTTTGAAAAACTCTTGTGTGTACTGCTTTGTTCATGTGTGCACTGTTGTGTGCACTGCTTTGTTCTTGTGTGCATTGTGCAGGTTTTGTTTTATGTAGGTGGTGTGTGTGTGCTATTTATATGTGCAGGTGTTGTTGGTGGGTGTGATGTTATATAAACAGCACATCACAGGCAGTGTAATGGCCCGGACCCTCTTGGTCCATTACTCTGCCAATTTTATGGTGTTTGGGATGCCCTGGACCCATCAGTAAGTCTGGATTCGAAGGGCGGCATATTGGTGGCAGGATGTCATCGTGGTGTCACCCATCGTTGAGTCACTGATCGGTGCTATAGGGGCTTGTTGAGGTTTCCTTCCCTAGTTTTTTCTGTAACACCACTTTTGAATCTTTTTAACTTTTTAAAGTGGTTTAAATCCATTTTTAGACCCATAATCAATGTTTTAAATCCCTTAGGAGTGGGGCGACCCTCAACGGACCCATTTTTGTCTCTTTAAATGAATTCCTTTAACACACAACTATTATCACCACCTCTCCGATGAGAATTATTAAATAAAAATTAATTCCATCATGTGTAACTATCCAACCACGTAGTGAAACCACGATCCGCCTTTAAAGCTGTTCAAAATTCTTATCCCGTAACTCTAGTATCTCTCCTTTTTATCCCACTGGGTTTCATTCTTCTTATTCTTTTCTGGTTTATTCTTATCCTCGGTGCGTTTGGAGTCCCCCCTTTCAGAGGCAAGTGGTGCACCTGTGTTGGAGCTTTTCTAGTCACTCTTGGAGTCCTCGGAGTTCCTCCCATGCAAGTCGTGGATCCCCAGTTCTTGGAGGGTGGAGAGAAACTTTGATCGTTGATCATCCAAGTAAGGTTTTTCCTTAGCCTCTCTTAATTATGTATCATGCGGGGTGGGTATGATAATGTTTCCTACGGGGATGGATGAAACCAAACCTTAACAAAGATAATAAATGTATTTAAAGAATGAAAGGGTGTGTTTGAAAATTTTGTTGTACTCTTTTATCTTTTCCTATATGTTGTGAATTGAATGGGATTATGTCCACTAAAAAACGTGTCCATTGGTGGTCCTTTCTTGCACACTAATGAACCTCTGTTTTCTGGATGATCATGTGATTGAATGGCAGTAACACGGAAACTAGTTAATCATGTAAACTCAGTTGATTAAATGGATTCCCAAGGAATAAGAATCCTTGTGTGGTCACCCCAGTTAACCAAATTGAAAGACAGAACTAAACAAATGGCATATTCAAATTTGAAAGCTCCCTTGCTTTGTTCTAGTGATGTTTACGGTTGGTGTTTGTGAGGTGACGTGGATGGGGATGGGATCCTCTATTGAGCAGTCGTTGGTTTGTGAACCTAAGGCTGTGTGGGGCCTTATGTTGGGGCTTGGTTTGGTTCTAGTACTTTGAGGGATATCACGGATCCCTTTTGTTGTTGTGACTTTACAAGAGAACCAGGTGTGAATGTTTAAATTGCTGCTTGGTTGTTTTTCCTTCCTTGGCTTGTGGCTATTCCTTTTAGTTGCTCAGTAGCAAAGAATTATCTAAATGGAATCACTTGAATAGGAAAATAAAAATGAAGGGAAATTGTTTTCTGGGAATGAGTTGTGACGTGGTTGTGGCTGTGGTGCTTCTTATGAATGAATAGTATCGAGGGTGTTTGTATATGGGCTAGTTTTGGAAACCCAAGGCTCGAGTGAGTGCTTGTTACCTATATGTATAATTTAGTTTTTATGTTTCTTATTTGCGTCTCACCCTTGTTGATCACTTCATGTTGAACACCCCTATTTCATGGGGGAGGGTGTTTTCCCAACACTCTTATGAGTGGCTGGTTATTAGCTCCTTTCTTCTCCCTTTCCTGAGTAGCCCAATATTCTTTGGGCTGGCTGTGACGGCCTGAGGTCCATTATAGCCCAAGATTCTTTGGTCAGGGTACGTCGTGGTGGTTGGCCCCGGTGTGTGCAAGCAGGTTGTTTCCCAAGTGTCTTCAGGATGAGTCTCATGTGTATTTAGGCGTGGCGGTAGTTGTTATGGACCAGGTGTGTGCAGGCGTGGTTACATTTGGTTTTTGTGGCCCAGGTGTTTGTGAACGGGATGTGTGGTTGCGGCCCAGGTGTTTGTGGGAAGGATGTGTGGTTGTGGTAGCCCAGGTGTGTGCAGGTAGGGTATGGCAGTGGGACAGCGGTGAGAATGGTGGGAGAGGTCTGATGCATATGATGTCTTTAATAACCAGTGGGAAAGTGGTGTGGGGTACCAAAATATCGATGTGTTATTACTATTACTTTACTTGAATTATGTTATTTGGGGAGTGTTCCTTGGTGAGGTTTGGGTGGATAGTTCCCTTATTAGGTGCTTGGTTATCTCATTTTCTCACAGGGCATTAGAATGTCTCCCCACTTGTGCATGAGAGCTTTTGGTTTTCCTTTTTGATTATACATGTATACTTACCCTACATATATAAAACTGCTTTCAAGTTTCTAGGAGGACTTCAAGGACCATGTGGGGCCATACTAGTTCGGACGTTGGGATAGTTGTTGTTGATATTCTTATTTTCCTTGGTATTTACCTTTGGAGTTTTCTTGTATTGTATCACTTATTATTTAAACATGCATATGAGAATGGATTTTTTGGGCTTTACTTTTACTTCCAGTTTTGGTGTTGTTTGGGACTTACTGTCTTATCTCCCAATCCTACTAAATAAAAAAAGGTAATTCCTTCCTTTTTGTGTGTGATTTTATACCCTTGGTGATAGTCGCCACTCCAGGACCTATTGAAGGCGGGTCTCGGGGGTCATTATCTCTCCTTCAACTTGAAGAAGGGTCTAGCAATCTGTTGTCCCTTCCCTCATCTTGGTGAAGGCGGGTCATGACAGAATGGTATCAGAGGCAAGAGGTTGAGAGATAGGATATAACTTAGGGTTAGGCATAATGAGGATTTCATGGGATGGTAGGGAAATAGTGTTAGGAAACCTTGGTGTGTGAAATAGGCCAGGGAAGACTGGCTAGGACATGGGATTTTAGGGCCCTCCGTGTTCCGATGCAAGGACTCGGGACCTACCGAATGACCGAGTGAGGCTACACTGATTTCAGGGTAGAAACCCTAGGAATGGTACATGCATCATAATTACTTGTGTTCTTGTGTGTTCTGGGTGTTCTAGGAAATTTAAAATAAATAAAAGATCCAAGAAAAATTTAAAAATCAATATTCTACACTACTTAGGCTTAGGAATTCCTTGTTTACCTTACACTTATGGAAACCAGACGACGACCACGAGTAGTGTGGGAAATCAAAGCCCAGGAGGCTGATTTGCCTAATCGACAGAGGGATGATCGAGAGTAGGAGGACGACCAATGGTAGAGGACGCTTCTTTCCTTTCAGTGGCAGACCCTTGGGAAGTAAGAGGGTAACATCTCATACAAGGAGACAGAGAGCTGGATCGAGGAGCTGGTGATAGCTTTCAGCTTGATTCGGGCTCCGACGGAGTATTGGGTTCCTCTGGTTGTAAGACAGATGTGGGGAGCAGCATGTCAGTGGTGGACACTCTACCTTAGGGAGAAGAGGGAGGCTGAGGTTGCGTGGATTGACTTCGAGAGAGAGTTCAAGGTAGAATTCCTCACTTCCACGATGAAGGCGGAGAAGAGGTAAGAGCTACTCTCCCTCTAGCAGAGGAGCATGTCAGTGAGGGAGTTGGGGATCAAGTTTAAGGATCTCCTTCGTTTTTCTCTAGACCTTTTTCCGGATGAGGAGTTCGAGCGAGACATATAGAGGAGGCACTCTGACCTTCTCTTCAGTATGTTGTTACTCCCTTCACCCTATCGACGTACTTGGAGGTCCAAAATAAGGCTGAAGTGGTGGAGATAATGCACACGCTAGGAGGTGTTCCCTGATAAGGGATCTAGTTAGGATTGTCAAAGGGAAAGGCTGTCAGTAGCAGACCTCCAGCATCAGGGCCTTCTAAGTTCGGCCAGTGGGGAGCAAGCCCTAGAAGTTCAAGTTCTGATCTCCCGGTCCTTGCCATTTCTTTTTAGACCTAGGAATGAGATGCTTTATCTATGTAAGTAGTGGGAACCTTCGGAATCCATGCTCGGACCGAGTGCAGCACAATGGGGGTGGAAAGGTTCAGCACCCACCTCGGCAGCAGCAGTTTCCAGCCAGGCCCTTTCAGCAGCTGCAGTAGAGACAGCGACCTCCCGCTCCTCTGAGATCAGACGTTGCAGGAGGAGACCGACCTCAGGGTGCTCCTCAGGGACCTCGACTAGGGCATGGTCTGGGAGGCGACCGATAGCTGAGGGGTAGAGGAGCTAGGCGTGGGAAGTTACACACCATAGAGGCAGCAGTTCTAGTAGGGCCAGAGGTCATTCGAGGTACAACCTGTCTGTTCAGCACTCTTGTTTATACCTTGTTTGATTCAAGAGCCTCGCACTCCTTTGTTGAACCTGGTCTAGCTCATGCCTTGGTCCTAGACGTAGAGAGACTCTCCAAGCCCCTGGTGCTGAGTACGCCAGTTGGGGGTTATACCAGCCTGTTTGATGTTTGTCGAGGATGCAGACGGATGTTAGGGCCGCATCAGTCTAGTGGGGATCTCCTTCTGCTGTAAATGCAACCATATGATGTCATCCTAGGAATCGAATGGTTGTTTTCCATGCATGATATTATTGATTGATTCCGGAGAAGAGTCATGTTCTCCGATAAGGATGGCCAGCGTGTGGCTTTTATTGGAGAACGGAGTTGTCAGGTGGGGAGACGGCATGTGGAGCCTCTTCTTTCTAAGTTGGTTGAGATTTCAGCAAAATTAGTGGATGCTGAGATGATGGATGTTCCGGGATTTTTCATAGGGTTCCTAGACGTTTTTCCCCAAGGAGGTTGTGACTCTACCCCCTCAACGTGATGTTGATTTTGGGATAGACTTACAGCCTGGTGCCCATCTGATTTCGATGGATCCTTATCGGATGGCACCTTATGAGTTACGGGAGTTGTGGATTTAGATTGATGAGCTGATGAAGAAGGTTTTTGTCCAACCTAGCGTGTCTCCATGGGGTCCTCCAGTCTTTTTCGTGAAGAAGGCAGACGGTGGTCTCAGGCTATGCAGACTACCGGAGACTAAATCAGGTAACGCTCAAGAACCGTTACCATATCCCAATGATATACAATTTCTTTGATCAGCTTAGGGGTGCAGTTTGGTTCTCTAAGATCGATCTCCAGTCTGGGTATCACCAGTTAAGGGTGAAGGACAGTGATATCCTGAAGATTGCTTTCAGATGAAGGTATGGGCACTTTGAGTTTTTAGTCATTCCATTCAGTGTTATGAACGCACCTGTTGTGTTCATGGGGCTCATGAACTCTATTTTCCATGAGTTTCTAGACCAGTTTTTCATTGTGTTCATCAATAACATTTTGATCTACTCAAGATCAGAGGAGGAACATACTAAGCACCTCAATATGGTCTTGGAAATCCTTCGACGTCACTAGCTCTATGGGAAATTGTCCAAGTGTAAGTTCATGACATGAGAAGTGCATTTCCTTGGACACATGGTGTCTTGGCAAGGGGTAGTAGTTGATTTTTAAAAGGTTAAAGTAGTTGTTTCTTGGGAAGCACCCAATAATGTAATGAAGGTTCGTAGTTTTCTGGGTTTGGCAGGCTATTATCGGAGGTTTGTACCCGATTTCTCTCAATTTGCAGCTCCTCTGATAGCTTTGACCAGAAAGGACTAGGACTTCATGTGGAGTGAGCAGTGTTAGGCAGCTTTCAGCTATCTGAAGGAAAGGTTGGTTAGTGCTCTAGTGCTCAGGTTTCTAGAGGAAGGGGTGTTGTATGAGGTGTTTTGTGATGCTTCTGGACTTGGAATGAGGTGTGTGTTGATGCAGCAGTGGTGAGTGATATCTTATGGGTATAGGTAGTTACATCCTCATGAGCGTAATTATTCCACACATAACCTAGAGCTTGCAGAAGTAGTGTTCGTGTTGAAGTTGTGGCGGCATTACCTCATCGGGGAGCACTTTGTGGTATTCACGGATCACAAGAGTTTGAGGCATATATTTACCTAGTGGGACCTGAACTTGTGAAAATCAAGGTGGGTGGAGTTTCTTCAGGACTATAACTTCAAGATCTCGTACACTGAAGGTAAGGGTAACGTTGTGGCTGATGCCTTGATCAAGAAGTCACTGAGGGATGTTGTTCAGGAATCTGTGGATGCTTGGAAGGAAATGGAGGAGTCGGTTGCCCTACACCTAGATGTAAGGGTGGATGATGGTAGAGGTTGTCTGTTTCAGATGACAGTGCAGTCCTCTCTGTTGCGGAAGGTGGAGGAATCTCAGTGGGGAGACTTAGAGAGTGAAGTGATGCACGATCAGGTTGACCAAGGCAATGCTCCGGAAGGGTGGTCAGAGGATGATCAGAATCGGATGCTTTTCCGAGGGAAGTTGTTTGTCCTAGAGATGATGCATGATGGAGTCTGCCATGAGTTCTATAACTCACTCGTAGTGGTACACCCAGGAGTTTCCAAGATGTACTGTGTCCTGAGGGAACAGTTTTGGTGGCTCAGGTTGAAATGGGCAGTGGCGAAGTTTGTGGCAAGGTGTCTGGTGTGTCAGCAGGTAAAGGCTGAACACCGCGTCCCAGGAGGTTTTTTGTAGCCTTTAGATGTCCCCGAGTGTAAGTGGAAGGACATCTCGATGGATTTAGTCATAGGACTACCCAGGGTTCAAGGAGGATGTGATGTTATCTGGGTAGTGGTAGACCGGCTGACGAAATCAGCACACTTCCTGGCGATCAAGGAGTCGAGTACGATGGATGCCTTATCACAGAGATACATGGATGAGGTGGTGTAGTTTCATGGAATTCCAAGGTCCATAGTCTCAGATAGGGATGCATGGTTTACCTCACAAGTCTATAGGGGATTGCAGCATGCTTTTGGAACTTAGTTACGTCTTAGCACTACTTTCCACCCCCAAACAGATGGGCAGATAGAGCGGACCATCCAGACGTTGGAGGATATGCTTCAGGCTTGTGTTTTGGACTTCGGGGGATCATGGGAATGACATTTTCCCTTAGTATAATTTTCCTACAATAATCCTCCAATGGCCCAAAGGCCTTCATTTTTTTTTGATTTTGATAATCCACCTTTCAAGGGGTGAGGTGGAACCCTTACAAGGCCCGTAGGCGTAAGTATTACATGGCCCGTAGGCCTTAGAGGAATTCAATGACCATAGGCTTCAAACATTACATACAAACCATACTAACTACTTAGAACTTCTCCTCCCCAGTATCTTCATCGTTAAATCATCTCTCCACCTTTGCATGGTTGTTCAGTTAGGCTTTCCCGTGCATGCACAGGCTTGTCCTGATGGAAGGTGTCATACCCTATCATTCTTGCAATCTGTTTAGATTTTGCACTGGTGAAAGCTCCTTGCTCATCCTCCTTCTGAAGCTTGTTCCTTGTAGGTTTTCTGGTTTTTATCTACACTTAAGGTGGCCCGAAGGCCTTGAGGTGACCTGAAGGCCTTACTGACTCGAAGGCCTAGGTGGCCCGAAGGTCTTAAGGGACTCGGGGACCAAATTGGTGGCTCGAATGCGCAAACAGGGGAATATTCCTAGCTGCTACAATACCAAATAGTGCCTGTTACAGCTCCCGCTATAGTACCTGCTACAGTACTGCACAGTTCCTGCTATAGTACCCCATAGGTGGTGTAGAGCACGACGGAGAAGGTTCAGCTTATACGAGAGAGGATGAAGGTAGCTCAGGACCGGCAAAAGTCGTATGTCGATCATAGGAGGAGGCCCTTGGAGTTCGAGTTTGGAGACCATATGTTCTTAAAGGTTTCCCCTCGACATGGGCAGCGAAGGTTCAGCAAGGGGAGTAAGCTCTCTCCTAGGTTTGTCGGACCCTTCAAGGTGTTGCGACGGGTTGGCGAAGTGGCTTATCAGCTAGTGCTACCACCATCGCTACTGAGAGTGCACAACATCTTCCATGTGTCTCAGCTCCGACGGTACCTACACGATGATTCACACGTCCTTGACTGGAGAGAGTTGGATATAGGGGACGATTCTACGATCGTGGAGCGACCAGTAAGGATCGAGGATCAAAAGGAGAAAGTGCTTTGTGGAAGAACCATCCCTTTGGTTTATGTGTTGTGGAGGCACGGTGGCCTCAAGGGGAGTACCTGGGAATGAGAGGCACAGATGCGCACCCAGTACCCAGAGCTGTTTTGAGTGTTGTTCTGTCTTGTTTTGTACTTTTTTGTGATGTAGTGGTTGACCCTGTTAACTATGAAATGTGTTGTTTTCCCTTGTTCTCTGAATATGTGCTAAGAGTCCTGACTGTGGTAAGGGGAGGACCTGATCCCTAATCAAGACGCATTAAGGTGGATATGATTAAACCCGTGTGGGTGAGTCAATGTCGCTCAAAGCAGATAGTATCTTGACATGGGGGAAGGGACTCCCTGAACCATATGACTAGACGGTATGACATTTACATGTTTGTGTGGTTGCTTGAGAGAGAGGTGTTCCTAGATGTCTAGATTGGTTGGTCGTGATAGGTATCTTCAGTGTTTGTTTGGACCACTCTCGTTACATCGGGTTTAGTTCGATTCTTGAGGAAAAGAATAGTTTGAGAGGTATCTAATGTAATGGCTCGTACCCTCCTGGTCCATTACTCGGCCAATTTTCTGGTGTTTGGGATGCCCTGGACCCATCAGTAAGTCCGGATCCGAAGGGCGGCATATCGTTGGCAGGATGTCATTGTGGTGTCATTGATCGGTGTGTTACTGATCGGTGCCACAGGGGCTTGTCGGGGTTTCCTTCCCCAGTTTTTCCTGTAACGCCACTTTTGAATCCTTTAAACTTTTTAAAGTGGTTTAAAGCCATTTTTAGCTCCATAATCAATGTTTTAGATCCCTTAAGAGTGGGGCGACCCTCGACGGACCCGTTTTTGTCTCTTTAAATGAAGTCCTTTAACACGCAGTTGTTATCACCACCTCTCCGGTGAGAATTATTAAATAACAATTAATTCTATCATGTGTAACTATCCAACCGCATGGTGAAACCACGATCCGCCTTTAAAGTCGTTCAAAATTCTTATCCCGTAACTCCAGTATATCACCTTTTTATCACACTAGGTTTCTTTCTTTCTTCTTCTTGGATGGTTTCTTCTTCTCCTCGATGCGTTTGGAGTCCCCCCTTTCTGAGGCAAGTGGTGTGCCTGTGCTGTAGCTTTTTTGGTCACTCTTGGAGTCATCGGAGTTCCTCCCCTACAAGTTGTGCATCCCCAGTTCTTGGAGGGTGGAGAGAAACTTCGATCGTTATCATCCAAGTAGGGTTTTTCCTTCGTCTCTCTTAACTGTGTATCATGCGGGGTGAGTATGATAATGTTTCATATAGGGATGGATGAAACCAAACCTTAACGAAGATAATAAATGGATTTAAAGAATGAAGGGGTGTGTTTGAAAATGTTGTTGTACTCTTTTATCTTTTCCTATATGTTGTGAATTGAATGGGCTTATGTCCACTAAAAATCATGGTCGTTGGTGGTCCTTTCTTGCGCACTAATGAACCTTTGTTTTCTGGATGATCATGTGATTGAATGGCAGTAACATGGAAACTGGTTAATCATGTAAACTCAATTGATTAAATGGATGCCCAATGAATAAGAATCCTTGTGTGGTCACCCCGGTTAACCAAATGGAAAGACGGAACTAAATGAATGGCATGTTCAAATTTGAAAACTCCCTTGCTCTGTTCTGGTGATGTTTACGGTTGATGCTTGTGAGGTGACGTGGATGGGGATGGGATCCCCTATTGAGCAGTCGTTGGTTTGTGGACCTAAGGTCGTGTGGGGCCGTATGTTGGGGCTTGGTTTGGTTCTAGTACTTTGTGGGATCTCACAGATCCCTTTTGTTGTTGTGACCTTATAAGAGAACCGGGTGTGAATGCTTAAATTGTTGCTTGGCTGTTTTTCCTTCCTTGGCTTGTGGTTATGCCTTTTAGTTGCCCGGTAGTGAATAATTATCTAAATGGAATCACTTGAATAGGAAAACAAGAATGGGTTCAAAGGGGAATTATTTTTTGGGAATGAGTTGTGACATGGTTGTGGCTGTGGTGCTTCTTATGAATGAATAGTAATGAGGGTGTTTGCATATGGGCTGGTTTTGGAACCCCTAGGCTCGGATTAGTGCTTGTTACCTATATGTATAATTTAGTTTTTAAGTTTCTTATTCGCGCCCCACCCATGTTGAGCACTTCGTGCCGAACACCCCCATTTCATGGGGGAGGGTGTTTTTCCCAACACTCATATGAGTGACTGATTATTAGCTCATTTCTGCTCCCTTTCCCGAGTAGCCCAAGATTCTTCGGGCAGGCTGTGACGGCCTGAGGTCCATTATAGCCTAAGATTCTTCGGGTAGGGTACATTGTGGTGGTTGACCCAGGTGTGTGCGGGCAGGTTGTTTCCCAAGTGTTTTCGGGATGAGACTCAGGTGTCTTTAGGCGTAGCGGTAGTTGTTCTGGCCCAGGTGTGTGCGGGCGTGGTTACGTTTGGTTGTTGTGGCCCATGTGTTTGCGGGCGGGATGTGTGGTTGTGGCCGAGGTGTTTGTGGGTGGGATGTGTGGTTGTAGTAGCCCAGGAGTGTGCGGGCGGGGTATGACAGTGGGACTGCGGTGAGAATGTCGGGAGAGGTCTGATGCGTAGGATGTCTTCAATAACTAGTGGGAAAGTGGTGCGGGGTACCCAAATATCGATGTGTTATTACTATTACTTTACTTTACTTGTATTATTTGGGGAGTGTGTCTTGATGAGGTATGGGTGGATAGTTCCCTTATTAGGTGCTTGGTTATCTCCTTTTCTCACAGGGCATTAGAATGTATCCCCACTTGTGCATGAGAGTTTTTGGTTTTCCTTACTGAGTATACCTGTATACTCACCCTACGTATATAAAACTGCTTTCAGGTTTCCCGGAGGATTTCGAGGACTGTGCGAGACCGTACTAGTTCGGACGTTGGGACAGTTGTTGCTGTTTTTCTTTTCTTTGGTATTTACCTTTGGAGTTTTCTTGTATTGTTGCACTTATTATTTAAATATGCATATGAGAATGGATTGTTTGGGCTTTACTTTTACTTGCTGTTTTGGTGTTGTTTGGGACTTACTATCTTATCTCCTGATCCTACTAAATAAAAAAGGGGTAATGCCTTCCTTTTTGGGTGTGATTTTATACCCTTGGTGCTAGTCGTCACTCCGGAACTTATTGAAGGCGGGTCTCGGGGGTTATTATCTCTCTTTCAACTTGAAAAATGAAGGGTCTGACAATCTGTTGTTCATTCCCTCATCTTAGTGAAGGCGGGTCGTGACAGGCAGCTAGGCCTTTATCAGCGTTATTTTGAGCGCTGATAAAGGCCCCTTTATAAGCGCTATTTCGAGCGCTGATAAATGACCCTTTTAATAGCGCTAAAAGTAGCGCTGATAAAATGTGTCCTTTATCCGGGCTAAAAGAACGCTGATAAAGGGGGTCCTTTATGAGCGCTTTTTTTTAACGCGGATAAAAGACATCATTTATCAGCACTGTTAACAGTGTTTTCTAACGCTGATAAAAGCACTATCTGTAGTAGTGTGGTCTGTGAATAGTATTCACTGTTATTGAGATAAATGCCTAGAGGTTCACACACTAAGAGTATTCAAAAGTGTGACCTATTCTGATGAATAGGACTTTCAGACATGGTGGGCTCCATCTCTTGGGTTCGAGTGATGTCTGAGGATATACGATCACAAAGCAATAAATAAATTCATTATTATTCAAGTATAAAATAATTAGAGTTGGATTTATTTATTGAATGTATTTACAAGTGTTAAAGTAAATACATGAAAAAATATTATACGAACAAATATTATTATTTAAGATTCGTTTAATATGTTTAGGAATATCGAGTCGAGTTAATGAATTGTTTTTATCACGTAATATATTTATTCTATTACAAGTGATTAAAATATAAATGATATTTGTGACCCAGTAAAACAGTCATACGATGTCGTTTATACCTTATATAGTGGGAAATATATATTTAATGGTCGGGGAGCCAATTCCGGGTATTATATATATTTCACTATACAAGGAAGAAAGACTATTATGTGATTCAATATTCATCGCACAATGGATGAGAGCTTTTATCTCTTCTTTCGTTTTTTTGAGAGAGAAGTAGACATTCCAAGCCTTCGATCAAAGTTCTGTTTCACAGATCGATGGATCATTGCTGCGGTGATCGTCGGGATGTCGAAAACGTCGTCGAATCTCCGCGCTAGTACCCGAAATTTGAAGAATGATATTCTCATGAACTTTCGAAATGTGTGTGGACGATTTAGAGGTAATCGGGTTCGGTTCCTTCGAGCAACGATCGCTGACGACAATCAGATGTCGAGCACGGCTTCAAATCGAAAGAGGTAATTTTTTATTTAATTTTTTGTGCTTAAAACCTTCACATGAGATCCTTGGGATTTCGTACCAGGCAGTGCTTCACCAGTGATGATGTGATTACATCGATCGTCGGAGAAAAATTTTAATTCCATCAACTTTCGCACTGCGCATCCTGATACGTTCAATTGATATTAGGAAGATCACATGATTTTTTAACCCAATAAAAAATTAAATTTATAATAAATTAATGCGGATTACATCACAATGATCTCAATGTCAAAGACCACGATCTCATCTGATATCAGGTGATTGAGACTTACCATCCCAAAATCAAAAGTAGGATCTTCGTCATTCTGATGGTTATCTCGGAAGAATGTTTATATATATATATATATATATATATATGAGCTTTTTTATTTTTCTGATGAAACCTCTTGTTCAGGGGAAAAAATCGTCTCAGATTTTTGTTGAACATGAGGGTCAGGTTGGCCAACCTGAGACGATTAAATCCCTTGTTGAGCCGGTAATGCGGTGGCCAGGTGACTCATAATTCCACACATTTGGAATTGTGCGGTTTTTCAAATACCTAAATGATTAGACTTGAAAAATTAGCAAAGGACAATTTGGTTGTTTGTCATCGGGTCAGCAAAGACCCAAACAATAAAAATAAAAAATGCAGGGACAAAGAAGGCGGCCTGCTGTCTTATTCAGTCTATATTAAAAAAAAAAACTTTTTATATTAAATAAAATAATAGTAGTTTCCCGTGGAAGCTAAAAAAAAAAAGCCAGAAGGTCTGCCGCCTTTTCCCCTAGCCGCGCCGTCGCGCTGCCCGCCGGCCGGCCTTCCTTCGCACCGCCGCGCCTCGGCTACCCTGGACGCCGCCGT
This sequence comes from Viscum album, assembly GCA_963277665.1. NCBI lineage: Eukaryota > Viridiplantae > Streptophyta > Magnoliopsida > Santalales > Viscaceae > Viscum > Viscum album. Next base: position 483,210,186 of record OY728162.1, read on the forward strand.
CCCCGGCCCATCCAACCTCACCCATCTCGCAGACCGCCGCCGCCGCTCCCTCGTCGTGCGGCTCGGCCTCGCCATCCGACCCCGCCGCGCTAGGTCGTGTCCGGCAGTCTGCCGCCGAGTCTCGCCCCACCGGCGACCTACACCGCCGCCTGGCGCCGCCCCTCACATCGGCTGCCTTCCCTGGCGCCGCTGCGTCGACACCCGCGGATCAGGCTTCCGCTTGGCCAGACCGGCCGCCGCCGACTCCCAACCCATCCCGCACTCTTTAGCCTTGCCGGCCTCCCCCGGGTGATGCCCGTTTTGCCGGCCAGATCCACCACGGCTGCCCGCCACCTGCAGACCGACCCGCAGCCAAGTCGGGGCGGGTCAGGTCATGTCGGACACGTCTGGTTTATTGTCCTCACATAAAATTTATTGCATATTTTATTTTTAATTACACGTTTAATATTGTCGGACACGTCTGGTTTATTGGCCATTAATGTAATCTTGAAAGTTAATTTATTTATGCAATTGCGTGTAATGCATGCAATGTTTGTAATTATTTACTTTTTTTTGACAAAGAAAGAAAGATAAATTAAACACGAGGAAAAGGAGTTACACGATCGAATATCCACGAAGGGAAGCAATCAAGTCATAGATGATTCTCTCCCGACAAACAGTAAGTAGCAAGATGATGAGTTGCTTCATTCCCCTCTCTTCTGATGAAAGAAAAGGAGCAAGACAAAAAGTTGCACCCGAGCGACTGGATTTTCCTGATGATGAAGTCATACGATTAGAGGTCGAAACCATCTGTGTTGATGATGTTAATGACGTTGAAGCAGTCAGATTCAATATGTATAGCAGCCCGTCCATGATCAATTGCAAGGGTTAAACCAGCAAGGACAACCTGGACTTCAGCAACAACGGGGTTCCCAGAAGGTGTGGTTCGAGTCCTGTTTGGCACCGATGGTCCTACCACAATGATCTCGGACCATCACTCTGATTCCAACCATACCATTCTTGGGTAGAGAAGCATCGACATTGATCTTGAGGGTCCCTTTCGGAGGGGGATTCCATTTTAGATTCATCCGTTCGAGGCACAGAGAAACCATTCTGGTCAGGGTCTTGATTCCATCCAATGATCCAGGAGAGTGCTTGTTCGATCCAAAAACCACATGGTTTCACAGTACGATTGAAGATGAAATCATTCCGTCTAACCCAAATAATCCAAGCCACAACACACAGCGAGACGACCTTATCCGCAGTGAAAGTGGAAGACTGCATCCAAAGTGATGGGAGATCCGGCGTTGCATCCAGCAAAAGCTCTGAATGAGATCCCCATGTAAACCAAACCTCCATAGCCCCTGGGCGTTGAATAATAACATGCATGAGGGATTCCATAACATCTGTACAAAAGGGGCAAACCTGGTTATTCGTAACGTGGCGATGAGAGAGGAAGTTCAGGGTAGGAAGAATCCCAGTGTAAATTTGCCACCAAAAGTAGCGGATCTTTGGGGGGATATCCAATTGCCAGAGAATTTTCCAGATCCCCTCCATTTCTTCAATGTGGTCATCAAGAGTAAGTCTGTATCCTGACTTCACAGAATAGGAGCCTAAGCTATCCTTGCTCTAGAAGAGACAATCTTGTCCCGCATCAATTACACAGGGAATGCTGAGAATAATCTTTCTATCCCGTTCATTAAACCAAGAGTAAATTTTATCCAGACACCAACCAGTACCAGATTCATTGAACAAGCAGCGGACAATGGCATCCTCATATCCAGGAACAACCGGGGAAGAAGCCAGCATACAATCTTTATCAATCAACCAAGGGTCATTCCAAATGTTGACAGTTGATCCATCCCCAATCCTCCAGCCCACCCATTTTTCATGTAATTTTCGTGATCCCCAAATGCTTCTCTATAGGAAGCTGGGACGGGGGCCAAGAGAGGAATTCCATAAACCAGAGTGAGGGAAATATTTTGCATGATGGATCCGCGTGCAGAGGGAGGATGGTTGAGTCAGAAGGCGCCAACCCTACTTAGCCAAGAGAGCATCATTAAACAGTCTGAGGTCCCGAAAACCTATGCCGCCACCCGCTTTAGGAGAGCATAGTGACTTCCAGGCAATCCAATGAATTTTATTTCTCTCATTAATGTTTCCCCACCAGAAGTTGGCAATGCGGGAGTGAATTTGATCTACAATCGTACCAGGAAGCTTGAACAGTGACATGATATAACTTGGGATAGCTTGGAGGGTTGTATTAATGAGAGTTTCTTTCCCCGCTTTTGATATTCTTTTTGGAGACCACCATTGAATTTTTTTCTCGATCATGTCCATAGTAGATGAGAAGATTTCTTTTTTTGATTGACCTACCAAGGTGGAGAGCCCAATGTATTTATTATGCTTGTTGGCCATCTGAATTCCGGCAGTGAGACAAAGCTCTGTTCTCTTGTTTGGTGGGACACCGGAGTTGAAGGAAACTTCTGATTTGGCTTGATTAATCGCTTGTCCAGAGGCCCTCTCATAAAGGCGGATCACATTGCAGATAGAAAGACATTCATCGTGTGTGGCTCTAGAGAAAATAAGGCAGTCATCCGCAAAAAAGAGGTGAGAAATCGGCAGGCCAATCTAGCACACCTTTGCCCCATGTATCGAGTTAGAGGAAGCTGCCATAGAAATGAGGTTGGAAAAGACATCACCCACAAGGATGAAGAGAGGGGGAGAGAGATGATGAGAACCATGTTAAAGGCACCAAGTCGATTGCGTGAGAGGAAGAGTTGGATTTGCAAGGCCCAATGACGCGAGAGATATTAAAGAGGCTCAATGCTACAATGAGCGCACATCTTGCTTCATTAAAGGCTCAATGGATCTTGCCTTGCATGGATGGAGAAAATGGGCCTATAATATCATTTATTCAAGCCCAAAATTGATGTTTAAAGTTTGTCCCACATGGTTGCACGAATTTGGATGCCTTTCCCACATGGAGGATTCTAGAAATGACATCTTTGGACAACAAAGTCAAATCTGGTGGGCAATGGAATCAAAGTCAAATCTGTCGGGATATAGTTGGAAAGTTGTGTGCTACTTTTCCAAAATTCTTTGGTAGACTTTATCTTTTTGAATTTAAGGGAACAAAGTCGTTTAAACTTAATGACTTTAAGGTATTAGACCTTTGACTATTGTACCACCCCCTTGGATATAAATAGCCACCCCATGACACTTGTATGACATTTAAGATTTAATTGAGAGCTTATGCTTTGTTTCTCTCCATTGTGTGAGGATTGTTTCGAATTTCTCCCTTGCTCTTGTGCATTCTTACCTTGTCAATCTGCACGTTAGATTGGTGATCAAAGATCACAAAGCCCCCAATTCTGTGCCTCAACCCAAGTGCGTTGTTGTGTGGATTGACTATCACATCCCTCCCTTGAGTGTGTTGTCTAAGTAGTAGGTCACACTCCTTATAGCGTTGATTGACTACTTGCATCCGCTATCCATATCTATCATCCGCCACTTAGCCCCGAACCGTATCCTTCATCTGCCACCCTACGCCGTGAAGATCGAGCCACCCCATGCGTCTCACATCAGTTGGTATGAGAGCTCTGGTTGACACAGTAGACATCTATCCCTTCATTTACATTACTTTTACCCCTTACCCTCCTTATCTTTCCATATTATTCACCCTTTCAAAAAAAAATCTCTTTTCTTGAAAGCTTCCCGAATTGGCCTAGTTTGTGCAAGCTTGGATTATTATAAATTGAGCCAAATTTTCATTCATCTTCTTTGTACGTTTGATTCGCTATATGTGATTTGTATCAGGAAAAAAAATCAAAAAAAAAAAAAAAATTAAATTCTCTCAACTCTTCATTTGGTGCTTTTCAAAATTAAGTGCATCCTTTATTTGAGAGATTTCAAAAAAAAAATTGTCTTACTCTCCGTTCAATCATCTTGTGCTTTAAAACTCCAAGCACAATACTTTTTGGAGAGATTTGACCAAAAAAAGAGCAGATACAATTACTTCTTTGTGCTTTACATTATTAGCACTTTCTATTTCTGTACATCACTTTCTCCATCATTTTACTTCATCCCCATATTATTTATATTGTTATTAATTTTTCTTATCTTGCACAATCGAGAAAAACCCCCATACCAAAACTTTCTATCCTTTTCCACCCTTTTAACCAATTTTTCTACCCTCTTTTCACCCTTTACCCTTTACCACTCAAGCAGGTTGTGTTAAACCATCCCCCGACACAATCTTGATTGGGGAAGGATTGGTGGCACATGATCATCCCAAACAAGGTATTATATCTTATAAGATCTTGGAATTTGAATTGAGCGTTGAGAGTGTAGATAAATAATCAAAAAAAAAAAATCTTGTGTGTGTAAGTGTGTGCATCTTGTTGTGTGTATGTGTGTGTGTGTGTGTCTTGTGTGTGTGAGTGTGTATATCTTGCGTGTGTGAGTGTGTATCCTTGTGTGTGTGAGTGTGTATATCTTGTGTGTGTGTGTGTAATTCTCGCGTGTGTCAGTGAGTGTGTATCATTGTGTGTGTTCCCCCTAGTGTGTGTTTGTGTTTGCGTAACTTATCATGGCAGAAGATTGTGGGAAGAAAATTGCTCATGATAGCAATGAAGGAAGTCGAAGTAGATCTCCCGCACCTAAAGCTACACAACTCCAAATGAAAGATTTGGTGAGACACTTTGAGAAACTTCTTGATAGAAAGTTGGAAGTGCTACATGAGAGGATTGATGAATTGAAGAATAAACCAAGTCCAAGGATGATCCATGATAACCCACGATGCGCTCCGGCACCACGTCATCCCCACATCATGGAGGAGGAGATGGTGAACTTCGATGATGATCTTGATGATGTCCCACAAAAGAGGAGGTTGTACCAACAACCTATATGAGGACAAAGGAGACAACATGATGATTACATACTTGGCGGGATCAAGGTGAAGGTCCCCTCTTTTCAAGGAAAAAGCGATCCAGAAGCATACTTGGAGTCGGAGATGCGGATTGAGCAAGTATTTTTATGCCAAGAATTTTCCGAGGAGAAAAAGGTCAAACTTTCTTCCCTTGAATTTTCTGATTATGCTTTAATTGGGTGGGATCAAATGCAAAAGGAGAGGACCAGATATGGTGGACGTCCCATCAACACTTGGGAAGACATGAAGTTTGCCATGTAGAAGCGGGTTGTTCCCACACATTACCATAGATATCTCTACAACAAACTTCAACACCTCACCCAAGGGAGTAATAGCGTAAAAGACTACTACAAGGAGATGCAAATTTCCATGATTCGAGCAAACATCGAGGAGGATCCGTAAGCAACCATGGCACAATTTTTACATGGGCTCAATCGGGAGATTGCGGATCAAGTGGAGATGTACCACCATGTAGAGATACAAGATATGATCCACCAAGCCACCAAGATTGAACAAAAAATCAAAAGGAGGAGCAACATGCGAAAACCCACTACTCCTTTCACACCATGGAGAAATTTGAGGAAGGAGATTGGAGGACCATCAAAGGAAAAAGAGGTAGTTGACCGAAAAAGTGACAATGTAATTATTCCACCTAAGAAACCTATTTTTGAGGCTAACCAAACTAGAAATCGAGATGTTGGTTGTTACAAATGTCAAGGAAGGGGTCACATTTCTAGTGAGTTCCCAAACTGGTGCACCATGACCATCAACAAGTATGGAGAATGGGAGAACGATGGAGAGAACTCAGAAGAGGAGGAGCAAGAATCTCCAGAAACTGATAATAAAGAATTTGTAGAAGATGGTGAGATTCTTGTCACTAGGAGAGTTTTAAGTGAACAAATGATTATTGGAGAGAAGGAGAAATGAGAGAATATTTTCCATACATGATGAAAGATCAATGGGAAGGTATACAATGTTATTATTGATGGGGGAAGTTGTAGAAATGTAGAAAGCACCGAGTTGGTGGATAAGTTGGGACTCCCTACTTTGAGACATCAAAATCTATACCGGCTTCAGTGGTTGAATGATTACGGGGAGCTAAAGTTCACCAAGTAAGTGAAGATACTGTTCACCATCGAGAAGTACAAAGATGAGGTTTTGTGCGATGTTGTTCCTATGAAGGATTTTCATTTGTTTTTGGGACGACCATAACAGTATGATTGGCATGTTACTCATGAAAGTTTCTTGAATCATCACTCTTTTGTACTTCGAGGGGAACCTATAACCCTCAACCCCATGTCCCCCAAACAAATTCTGGAAGATCACATTTTGAGAGAAAAGAAAAAAATGAGGGATGAAGAAAAAAAGAGTGAAAATGAAAAAGGAGAGAATGAGGGAAAGAGATAAAATAAGAGAAGAAAAGAAATGGAGAGCAAAGAAAAATCAAGCGGGAAAAAGAATTTGAGAGAATAGAAAAGTGTGATGTTGGAAAAAAAATAGTGAGGCTAAGGAAGCTTTTTTTTCACAGCAAACCCTCATAGTACTCATGTACAAAGAGGTGTTTCTAAATACTACCGAATTAACCCCTTTGACAAATGTTGTTGAGTCCTTGTTGTAGGAGTATGGTGTTGTCTTTCTTGAAGATGTGACACTAGGTTTTCCACCCATTATAGGTATTGAGAATCAAATTGATCTCATACCAGGAGCATCACTACCAAATTGCCCTGCATATCGCACCAACCTGGAAGAGACAAAAGAAATTCAAAGTCAAGTTCAAGATCTTTTGGATGTGGGATATGTTAGAGAGAGCCTTAGTCCTTGTGCGGTATCAGTGCTTCTAGTACCAAATAAAGATGGAACATGGAGAATGTGCATTGACTGCAGAGACATCAATAACATCACAGTCAGGTATCGTCATCCTATACCTAGGTTAGATGATATGCTAGATGAATTAAATGGTTCAACTATTTTCTCAAAAATTGATTTAAGAAGTGGCTACCATCAAATTAGGATAAAATAAGGAAATGAGTGGAAAGATACATTTAAGACAAAACATAGACTTTATGAATGGTTAGTCATGCCCTTTGGTCTCACCAATGCACCTAGCACATTTATGAGATTAATGAATCATGTTTTACGTGCATACATTGGAAAATTTGTGGTAGTTTACTTTGATGATATTCTAGTGTATAGTTGACTTTTCATGAACATGTAGATCACTTAATAAAATTCCTAGAGGTGTTAAGGAAAGAAAACTTGTTTGGAAACATTAATAAGTGTGAATTTTGCCTCGATAAGATTGTTTTCATTAGATTTTTTTGTGAGCGGGAATAGAGTTGAAGTGGACGCAGAGAAGTTCAAATCAATACAAGAATGGCCAACTACAACATCTGTTGGAAATGTAAGAAGTTTTCATGGACTTGCTAGTTTTTATAGGAGATTTGTGAATGACTTTAGCACATTATAAGCACCGTTGAATGAATTGACAAAGAAGAATGTTCCTTTCAAATGGGGGACAGCTCAAGAGAAGGTTTTCCACACTCTCAAGGATCAACTCACCCATGCCCCTCTACTTGCACTCCCAAACTTTGGTAAGACCTTTGAGATTGAATGCGATGCAAGTGGAATTAGTATTGGTGGAGTACTCATGCAGGAAGGTAAGCATATTACTTATTTTAGTGAGAAGTTAAATAGACCAACTCTAAACAATGATACATATGATAAAGAGTTGTATGCATTGTTTAGAGTACTAGAGACATGGCAACACTATCTTTGGCCTAAAGAATTTGTGATCCATTCTAATCATGAGGTTCTTAAATACCTTAGGAGCCAACATAAACTAAATATGAGACATTCTAGATGGATAGAATTCATTGAATCATTTCCATATGTCATCAAGCATAAAAAGGGTAAATAAAATACTGTGGCCGATCCACTTTCGTATAGATATTCTCTTTTATCCTTGATGGATTCAAAACTCCTTGGTTTTGAATACATTAAGGATTTATATGCCACTGATAGTGATTTTAGAGAACCTTATGAACATTGTAAACCTGGAGTTAGTTGGGAAAAGTTCTATTTACATGATGTATTCTTATTTTGGATTGATAAGATTTGCATTCCCAATTTCTCTATCCATTTACTTTTACTGAATGAGTCATATTCGAGTGGGTTAATGGGACATTTTGGTGTTTCAAAAACTCTAAGTGTTATTAGTGAGCATTTTAATTGGCCTAGGATATCTAGAGATATTGAGAAATTTGTGGGAAAGTGCATTGTCTTCCATAAATCCAAATCAAAATTGAACCCACATGGACTATATATTCATCTCCCAATCTCCAACACCCCTTAGGAGGATATATCAATGGAATTTATTGTGGGGTTACCATGAACCAAGAGGGGGAGAGATTCCATTTTTGTTGTGGTGTATTGGTTTTCAAAAATGGAACATTTTATTCCTTGTCAAAAAATAGATGATTCCACTAACATTGAAAAAATTTTCTTTCAAAAAGTAGTCAACTCAATGGAATTCCAAGGATGATTGTGCTGGATTGAGACACAAAATTTCTTAGTTACTTTTGGAAGACCTTGTGAAGAAAACTGGGAAAAAATTTACTATTTTCCACTACGTGTCATCTGCAAATCGATGGGAAAATAGAGGTGGTGAATCAGACACTATCATCCCTTCTGCGAACAATTGTCAAGAAGAATATCAAGAATTAGGAGGAGTGTCTGCCACATGTGGAATTCACATATAACAGGGCCAAGAACTCCACTACTCAATATTCTCCATTTGAAATTGTTTACGGTTTTAACCCTCTTTCCCTTGTTGATCTAGTTCCTTTTCCTTTACAGAAAGCAACTAATATAGATGTGAAATGGTGTGTAGAATTCATCAAACAACTCCATGAAAAGGCAAGGAAAAACATCGATCGGATGACCCAAAAATATGTTGATCATACAAACAAGGCTCACAAACAAGTGTTGTTCGAGCCTGGGGACTTGGTCTGGATTTATATGCAAAAGGAGAGATTTACTGATAGAGGAAATCAAAACTCATTCCATGAGGAGATATACCATTCCAAGTGCTCGAGAAGATTAATAACAATGATTACAAGATAGATTTTCTAGGTGAGTATGGTGTAAGTTCCATTTTCAATGTTTCTGATCTTTCTTCTTTTTTGGGTGCAGAGGTTGAAGAGTCAAGGACGACTCATTTTCAAGAGGGGGAGGATGATGAGAACCATGTTAAAGGCACCAAGTCAATTGCGCAAAAGGAAGAGTTGGATTTGAAAGGCCTAATGACGTGAGGGAGATTAAAGAGGCTCAATGCTACAATGGGCCCGCATCTTGCTTCATTAAAGGCCCAATGAATCTTGCCTTGCATGGATGGAGAAAATGGGCCTATAATATCACTTATTCAATCCCAAAATTGACGTTTAAAGATTATCCCACATGGTTTCACAAATTTGGATGCTTTCCCACATGGAGGATTCTAAAAATGGAATCTTTGAACAACAAAGTCAAATCCGATGGGTTATGCACTCAAACTAAAATCCAGCGGGCTATAGTTGGAAGGTTGTGTGCTACTTTTCGAAAAGTCTTTGGTAGAATTTATCTTTTTGAATTTAAAGTAACAAAGTAGTTTAGACTTTATGACTTTAGGGTATTATACCCTTGACTATTGTACCATCCACTTGGATATAAATAGCCACCCCCATGACACTTGTATGGAATTCAAGATTTAATTGAGAGCTTATGCTTTGTTTCTCTCCATTTTGTGAGGATTTTTTCAAAATTTTCCCTTGCTCTTGTTCATTCTTTCCTTGTCAATCTACAAGTTAGATTGGTGATCCAAGATCACAAAACCCCCAATTCCATGCCTCAACCCAAGTGCATTGTTGTGTGGATTGGCTATCACATTCCTCCCTTGATTGTATTGTATAAGTATTAGGTCACGCTCCTTATAGCATTGATTGACTACTTCCATCTGCTATCCATACCCATCATCCTCCACTTAGCCCTGAACCGTATCCTTCATCCGCCGCCCTACGCCGTGAAGATCAGGCCACCCCGTGCGTCTCACATCAGAGGGTCTCCCTATCGAAGGCCATGGGTGGGGGTGAATCCTTGTGAAAGTCCACCATTGATATTGATCCTGAAAGAAACATAAGAAACAAAATGCATGATCATATCAATCCATTTTTAACAAAACCCCATTTTAGTTATGAAAAATTGGAGGAAATGTGATTCTAATATGTCATATGCTTTAGTCATATCCAATTTCCAGGCCACAGTCCCCCTTTTCTCCATTGAGATGTTTTCATTGAGTGGAACACTTCATTAGCCACAATAGCATTATCCGTGATTAGCCTTTTCACAATGAAGGAACTTTGATTTTCAGAGATAATGGAAGGTAACCACATGTGCAGACAATTGACTAAAATTTTTGAGAAAATTTTATAGGCTACATTGCATAAGCTAATTGGCCTAAAGTCTGAATCTAATAGGGTTTTCTTCATCTTTGGAATGAGGGTAATAATGGTCTTGTTAAGAGAGAAAAGATTGGTTTTCCCTGCCCAGATATCTTTCACGAGAGAAGAGACGTTAGGACCAACAATGTTCCAGTATTTCATAAATAAAAGAGCCTGAAAACCACCTGGACCTAGGGATTTTGTGGAATGGATATGATTTAGGGCCCGTATGATCACATTGTTAGAAAAATATTTTTTGAGCTGATGATTCATTGCATCAGAAATCACAGGTTTGATACATGCTTCCACCTCATCCTAAATGGTGGACTCCCCTGCAGTATATAGATTCTTAGAAAAGCAGAAGATAATATCATGGATTCCTTCAATATTGGATGTCATTCTTCCATTAGGATATGAAAGACAATAAATAGTGTTTTTTCGAATCCTAGAAGAATCCTTCTAATAGAAGTAGCGTGTATTGGCATCCCCTTATTTAATATGGGCTTCTCGCGCACATATATCCTAGAAGATCTCCTTAATACGAAGGGTCGCATCTAACTTGCCTTAGAGAAAGTTGATTCTGGAGAAAACATCATCAGTCGGTGGTCGTGCGAAGAGGGAATTTATTTGTCTCTCTAATGTGTCACAATGCTTTTTAGGACGACAAAATTTAGTGTTGCTCTAGTAACTCATCTTAGACACCGTCTGTTGGAGGTTAGAACTGATGTCTGAATTTCCACTCATCTAGCATGATCGGACAACCTCTTCGCATTTCCAATATTTGGAACATAATATTTAAAATCTAAAAGGTTTCTTATATTTTTGATTGATAATTATGTGAGAGAAATCAATAACAATAGGGTGGTGGTCTAAGGAATTCGGTGCTAGGTGAGAGATATGAAACATTCTGAACATATTGGTCCATTATTCTGAGCCCAAAAATCTATCCAGACACTCTTCAATGCATGTTCTTTACGAGTTCCCTCAAAACTAGGTAAAGGGACTACCTGTAAAGCCAAGGTCAGATAGATCCACCTTGGAGATTGCATCCCGAAAGCCAGTCATCACAATCGAGGACCAAAAAACTCCCCTCCTTTTTCATTTCAAAACATGTTCTCATTGAAGTCACCGCCAAATAGGATAAGGCCAGATATTATTTATCGTAGCGAGCAAAGAAAATACCATGATTTCCACTTCTCATTTTGTGAATGTCATCCATAAAAACCCAAAAAAGTCCATGATGGAGAGAGGACAACATAGATATATGTAGCCACATGATCCGAAGAGTAAGAGGCGATTCAGACGTCAAGGCAATCCTTCCATAGAAGACATAGCCCCCCCCCCGAGTTTCCTTGGCGGGGGTAGGGAATCAACTATGAAATCCACTTTTGTGTGAAATACCAGTGCTGTCCTTGCTTTCCAACATGGTTTCGAATAGGAAAACCACATTGGGGTGACTTTTAGCACCATGACACTGGAGTATTCAAACATGGGTTTCTAAACCCACAACAGTTCCATTATAGTATGATCATTATGATAGGAAAGGATGGTTAATTCCAACCTCCACCTCTTATAATTCGAGCAAGGTTCCATCTTCAATGACCTTCCACCTCTCAGGGTACCTTTCATTATCTGATGGTTCCTTAGAACTTATTTTTGATCCACTTGTTTCCATTAATCCAACATCACATCTATACTTGGATCTTGCCTCCCTCTTCCACATACGTAGCATTTTAGGCTGAGGTACTATGGTGGGGATGAAGGCCGCATTTGGCTGAGCAACCTATTGGGTTGGAAAATCCTTAGGAGCACTCAGGATACAAGACAGTAATATATTAGATCGGGGTTCAAGCCGTAATATGGGTCTGAGATAACTCAATTATTTTATCCCAAAGTCACGGTTGATTATTGAGAATAAATTTATCAATCAATATAAAATGTTCAAGACCATTCACTCAATTTATTCAACTTATGCATTTATTATTATTTAGTGATTTTGCAAGTTTAAGTGATCAAATGAAATAATAAACTAAATGCATGGATTAAAATAATTAAATATGCAATGAATGTTTTCTATTTTTATATGGTCAGTTGTGAGTATGATCACATAGTACACACATATTTCCTAGAAAATGATTTCATTTATCAAAAACTAATAAAAACCCCTCAAAGTAATATTAAGTCAAATGTTTTCTGTCATTTGAATTTGAAAAAACCAGTTGTACGAGGTGATCATCATCCCTAGTTGAGAGTTAATACTATAACTGGAGAGTTCTTATGAGATAAATGTGTTACTTAATTGGAGATGACAGTAAATAAGTAGCCACAACTAGATTTCTACATCTTTAGAGGAAAACTATTGAGTAAATCAATTTAATGATTTTAAAAATTAAAACTTCACTCAATAATTCAAGGAGTCGCAAGTTAATGCGGTTAGTCAGTCAAACATCTACCTTAAAACTCTTCAATTAGTGGTGTAGTCATAACTTAGACTATGAGAAGTGTTTTCAATGATCTTTTCCATTATAATACTCAAACGACTGAGTATTTCGAACATAGTAGTGAGATCTACTAGAGTTCGATAAAATATTGGAAGACATTTAATTATTTAATTAATAAGTAATGTCTAACTGGTAATCAAAATAAAAATACTTATCTATTAGTGTTTAATTTTGTAGATGAATGAAAAATAATACCAAATATACACTATGATAACTAATGAATAAAGAACATGTCCTATCCGGAACGAGTTTCCAAAGAGCAGTATAGGTGTTTGCACAAAGTACTACGATATCCGAAATTCAAGGCGCTGGTGTCCCCAATACCTGTTAAGACACCTAAGGAGGCGAGGGTGAGAAAAATTATTACAGGAGACTCATATATAATGTATTTGATGTTTACATCATAATTCTATCATCAATTTCTGATATGAGTTGTGAATATAACATCATGACATGTATGATTTTATATGTTGTCTCATCCCCAAGAATCTTGTGAGGATAAAGTGAAGCAAGAGGAGGTGATGATTACAATCAATACATGTAAATATGAAAGATATGATCTTTCAATACATCCCATTATTTATTCTATATTTATCTCACACAGTTTCCAGCTTTGTTTAATATTACAAAATGAAAGCTTTATTTAATATTACAAAATGAACAGTACGAAGAAAATGTTTTATTATTTTTTTGGTAAGGTTCGCCAAGCAATAAAAACCTTAAAGAAATATCAATCTTTAGTTCTTATGGTGAACATGTTAAAAGACAAGGCGAAAAGGACAATGAAAAGTGTGAAGCCAAATAAACCTTCACAAAATCCTTCAAATAATAGAGGAAAGACATTATACAAGTGGTTATTTGCTTCGCATGTCATGAGATAAATCTAAGGAAGTTTAAATACTATGAACCGAATTGATGAAGAAAGTAGTCACTTCTCTTCAGGTATATTCATTAATTATATGTTATGTTTTTTTCATATTTATTGGGTATTAAATACAATATGCCTATCACATATGTGTATTTAAATATATTAACCAAGAAAAGAAACGTTATGATAAGTAAGATAATTTCTCCAAGCATCTGAGAAAGAGTGATTCTTAAGTCAGTAATGAGAAATACACAACTTTTATTTTCCAAGGTTAATAATTCTTATTAAAATTTAGTTTAGTATTACCAAAAACATTTATCTTGTGTCCTTTGGACACAAGGAGACATTAGTCCAGTTTTGGAATGAATGTTGTGTGTGGTGTCAAATACCCAACTAATAGTTCAGTAATGCTTGAATCATTGGAAATAATTGATGAATATAAAATGTAAGACTCAATAATACCCAATTGTAGCAAGATAATTATTTGTCCAGTGAAACTAAAAGCATTTATACTACTTGGAGTTAAAGACCTTAGGTATTATAGACATTTGTACTCATTTAGTTTTGGACAAATAAACCTTTATAAACAAATCCAGGCCACAAAGCTTTCAAAATTAGTTCATCTAGAGAGCGTGAACTATTTCAAGGTTAAACTAGTGGTAAATATACTTTATAATATTCCTTGAAGTGTTTATTAAGGATTGTGAAAATGAATTATGATATATGTGTGGTTAGAGGATATGACTTGTTTCAGGCCCTCATGCCGAATAATATCTTGACCAAACATTTATCAATCATTATAATATAGTGTGGAGTGATTCCAAAATGAATATTACCTTATCCACATCAAAGTTATGATACTAATAAGTGTAGGATCATAAGATCTACTCAAATTACAATACTTATAGGGGTGGTGGGGGGGGGGGGGGTGAATTGTAGTTTAAAAAACTTAGTTTAAAATAATTAAACTAACTAAAACCCAAAGCCTCTTTAAGTAGTTTATCGGACTCGACCCTCAGTCCGATTAACAAAGTCATAGAATTAGAACCTGGTTATGGTCTGATTAAATCAAAGTGAAAATCATAATCACTAAGATCTGATTTATCATAGAACAAGAATCATAATCATGATGGATACAATTAATTCAAATGTATTATTATTATTGTAATGAGATTAATATAGATAAACTCTTCAAATGAAATTGCTCTATCTTTCCTTACAAAGGAAAACCCTCGATATGATGATCGAAATGGATATGTCTTCCTATCCCTGAAATCCCTCAATACAATGATCAGATTCTCTGTTTAACTAGCCCTAGTAGTCCTTGATTTGATGGATTAGATTATCTGTCTTCCTATCCCTATAATTCCTTGATCATTATGATGATTGGATGAAAGTAACAATTACAAAGATTCCAAAGGAGATAACCTGACAAGGTTTCCTTAAAGAATATTACTCTCTAAAGAAATAAAAAGATTAAGATTGAGTTGTTCACACTGAGTATTATTCTAAAAATTAGATATAGAATGTAATTGACCATACAACAACTAAAAACTCTTAAAATGGCTCGGTATTTATAGACACCCTCCCAATGGTCATATTTTCCAAGTTTGTTGCAATGGTTTCAGACACTTGGAACTTGACAACTCATGAAAACCTAGTATAACTGAATGCCCAACATCATATTGGTAAACACCATTACAGTGTTTAAGATTTTACTTACATTAGAAATAAGACTTCCTAATATGATTATAAACTTCACTCAATCCAGTGGACTTCCTTAACATTGTCATTACGATAATCCTTATGAGTATTAGTCTGATGTTATTGGTACTAGTATCAGTCCGATTGTTAATACTTTGCCAGTACAATATACATGATAGAAAGCCTAACTTCTGGTTCTGATAAAGGTGAATCTGATTAATCATACATATACTCATTACAATAATTGCAATGAAGAATGTAATGTTTATATTCGTAATACTTTAGAACTTATTCCATGTATAGTAAAAGGTAATGTTTTCTACAAAAACATTCTAAAACACTTTGGACATAAAAATTTAGGAAACATATTTTTTAGAAAGTTTTTTGTGATTTCTAAAAAAAGGGAATAGAAAAGTAAGAAGTATAACTTCTAACTAAAAAATATCCCCCTTTTTTGAAATCATAAACCCCAAAAATTAAATAAAAAAAATAACTTTGAAAAACTTATAGTCCTTATTATTTAATAACTTCATATTCATAGTTAAACCTTAAACCTTAACTCCCATTGAGTTTGTAACTCTTATAAATATGATTGTGAATATGATGGAGTATTAGAAAAAATCTTCTTTAAGAAATATTCTCCCCCTTAGGAAGTATTTTGACCCTAAGGATCATATTCTCCCTTTTAAAAAAATACCCCCTCTGTATAAAAAATTCTCTTTTATAAAATTTTCACTTCGTTTAAGGATTTCTCCACCTTTATTTAAAATCACCCCTTTTTGATTTAAAAAAAAGGGAAAATTATGATATTTCCTAAAATTTTAGAGAAGAAAAAATATACGAAATGATATAAAGAATTAACTAATCATCCATATAAAATATGAATGAACATTCAACCAATCGTAATTGGAAAACTTTCAAACAATTTGTATTTGGATGAAAAAGTAATTCATTCATAGACAAACATTCAAATGTTTTTCATAACAAATACAATGAGAGTTAAAAAGAAAAGGAGTCAATATTTCTTCATCAAAGTCCCAACAAAGGATTTAATCTTTTTGAACTCTTTTCAATACTTCTATAGATTATTAACCTTTTCTTCCAAATAACTAATCTTCTTAACTTCCTCTGAGAGTTTATTATTTTACTCTTTGAAAAATAAAAGTTTGTATTCTATAGATTAGAGTATGGTTATCTCAAGATCCATGTCTTGGATTTTATTTTTCAAAGAATTAACTTCATCGGTACGATTATTAGTTGCATCTCAACATTATTCTGAAAACTTTCCCCTTTCATTCATGTGAGAAGATAAATCATTAATTTTTTTTTTCTGATTCTACCAAATGTCCCTTTATAACATCAAACTGATCATTATATATTTTGATTTCAGTATCCAATTGATGATACCATTTCACCATATGATTACAAGCCTTTCTACGAGTCTAAGAACTTTCTTGAAAAACTTTCACATTGGCTTTAGTCTGAATTACTTTCTCAGTTAAAACCTTGATTGATTATGATTTTTCATTAAGACTTTCTTGAATCAACTGAATACTTGCTTCAAGATTTGGAAAATACATAATTCTTCCTTCAATCCTTTTTAAAACATGAATAGTATAGTCAATTTATTCTAAATAAATTATTACAGATGAATTCAGTTGTTCTTGCTAGACCTTAGGAGGTTTGATTTGGCTTGGTTTGACTTCTATTTGATTCCCTTTATTTCTTTATTTGGAACTTCTTTTTAATTTTCTTAGAAACTATATTGTCATCAGAGATTTACAAGATATATATATATTTGGTGTTAAATTTTTAATCAACCTTTGTCTTTGAATTCTAATCTTATTCCTCTTTTTAGATGATAAATCTACCTCTCCTTCTGATGAAGATGAATTTTCTTCAAAACTACCATATTTATCTTCTTTATCAACTTTAAAGGGTAAGTTTGATGAGGATGAAGATGATGAATCCGATGGTTTTTTATCTAAATAAGTGTTTTCAATGTCATATTCTTCTTTATTCTCATCCCCTTCCTCTTATAATTCTTATTCAACCTCTTCATATTCACTTTGTTCTTCTTCTTCATCTCTTTATTTACCTTTAACTTCTTCATTTTTTACCTAATCAAGTTCTTTTTCTAATTGTATTTGAGTTCTCAAATCTTCTTTTCATACTGGTTCTGATTTTGATTGTTTCTCTAGGACTATTTCCTTATCCACAACTTTCTCTTTTCATTTGTCTATTATGGAAGGAATCACCTCATGTATAACTACAGTTTCCTCAAATACTAACTATGATATTGGGTTAAATTGATCTATTTGAGAAGTTGGTAGATTATTCTTCTCATATTCCCTTTTCATACCTTTTAACAAACTTTCACAAAGAATGGATTCTATCAAATTTTTCTTTTGGTTCTTCTTTTTGGAGTGTTCTTCTAATGTATCAACAACATGTATTCTTAAAGGCTTGGACTCATCAAGGTCAAGTACAATATGAGGATCTCTTGGTTTATTTTCTTATTTCTTTTTCACCCACTCCTCATACACTTCATGAGGAACTTTCTATTGTTTCTTTTTATTATTTTATGGGGAGGTCTCAACATTCATTTTCTTTTTATTATCACCCTTATCTGGTTTCTTTGATGGTTTTTCCTTCAATGAAGCTCCATCAACCTTCTCAATAAATTTCTTTATCTTGGCATCAAAAAAAAAATCTCATCATATTCATTGTATCATCACTGATGAATGATATATTTTACCTTATTGGATTGATTTATTGGTAATCTTGAAAAAATTCATACATTCAAAAACCAATTTACTTAAGAAGTCCGAAAACATGATGATATTTGACTTGATTATGCCTGATTTGATATTATCCATGATTAATAAAATGAACTTCACCAAATATATCTTCCTCATGTTTACTAGAAATTACAATACAAAAACATCAGAAACTTTTAATGTATCATGATCTCCCTTCCTTAGTATGAGAAACCCTTTCATCCATAAAGAAATAATACAGTTGTTTGATTTCAGATGGGAAATCTTTCTGAATTTTTTCATAATGATCAAACAAAAAATTTTCTACCTTCTTTTTATTAAATGATCCATGATTATTTGGAAGCTAATGTGAAGGAAAATAATATTCCTCTTATAAGGGTACTCCTACCAAACTCATATATTTCTTATAAGATAACTTGTACCACTTCCCATACACAGAACAAGAAAATTTTTCTATTCCATCTTCCTTGAAAAACTTAATGGAGGCATAAAAATCATAGACAATATCTGTTTAATAAAGATCAAAACCCTTATATAGTTTATCCACACAAAATGATTTCCAACCTTGAAAATTAATGATATTTCTCAAATTAGAATCATATTTTTCATAAAAATATATTTTGACTAACCTCTCCCTAAAAAAAACCATTTCTTGTACACTTCAGTAGATTCCATGAGATCAAGACTTGGACTGATGAATGAGACAAAAAGAAAATATTTCAGACTGAGCAACTCGATGGGGTCAACAACTTGGGAGAAAAAACATGGAACAACCGATGTGGGACAAGGGGCCACCCTCCTTTATATAGGAATTAGGTGTGACAATTATACTTCCTTAGGAAATACAATAGTTGATATGCCATCAATTGGATCTGATGGTTGATATTGATCTGAATAATGATTTAAATAATTTTGAACTCTCAAGTTTTTTAAAACATTTATCGGATTGAGAATAAATCGTATTAGGAAAATTTGTTACATTTTTTTAAAAAAACAAAGTTTTTATGAAAAACCTAAAAGTATAACAACAATAATTAAAGTATTAATGTAATTAAATAGTTTGAAAACTAAAAATAATTGAGAACTAAATTTTGGAGTGAAGAGTTCCATCAGTATTAATAAACTGTTCTTTATTTTTGTAAAATAAATTGATTACGATAGTTTTATATTATATTAGATACTTGGGGGGTACAATTAAAATAAAACACACACACACACATACTGCACACAATAGAAAAGAAAGGTAGGTCATAACCCCCCCAAGGGATAACCCATCCAACCAGCTTTTTTATTCCATATATGATTTTTTTGAAGGTCCATTGGGCATAAAGCCCATTACATAGCCTTTAGGCCCGCCATTAGATGGTCCAAAGACCCCATTATGATAGTTTTAATTATGAATCATTTAATACAAATGTTTTTGATAGAAAACCTAATTATAATAGTTTTTAAATAAAACTAATTATGATGCTTTTATTTAAGAAATATAATAGCAATAGTTTCATTTGAAAAACTTAGCAATATTTTTTTTGAATCTAAAAACTTTGTAACAAAACTTTAGTTCGGAAATTTTTTATAATATATTTGGAGTCTAATGATCTTTTTTAGGATTATGACTCCAAAAATTTTATAAAGGAATATGAGTCCAGAAAACTCATTACGATTAAAGTTTTAAGAAAAATTAAATTTTTAGAAAAAATAAATATTTTAAGAAAAACTTAATTTTTTGAAAAACATAAAACATATGTACCCCTATAAAAATGAGTATATTAATATAAGGAGATAGGTTAACAAGAATTATATATGAATGATTAATTTACATTGATAATTCCTAGATTCTATTTGATATATTCAAATCTATTGGAACTAAGAGGTTTATTAAAAAATGTCAGCAAGTTGATCTTACGTTCCGATGAATTTTAAAACTATATCTCCTTTAAGCGTGTGATCCCTAACGAAATGGTGTATTATATCTATGTTCATAGCACATGAGTGATGTTCTGATTTTTTACTTATGTAAATGTAACTTGTGTTTTTATAAAGTATTTGAGTTTTAGTAAAACTCATGCCATAGTCAGTGAGTGTCTGTTGCATCCACAACACTTGAGCACAACAACTTCCACCCACCACATATTATGATTTAACAATGGAAAGTGATATTGAGTGTTATTTCTTACATAACCAAGAAACTAATTATTCCTCTAATAAATGAAAAGTTCCAGATGTTCTTTTCTTATCCATTCCACAACCAAAAAATTCAGCATCCAAAAATATTTTTAGTTCCAAAACATTTCCATAAGAATAAAAAAGTCCTAAATCCATAGTTCCCTTATGATAACAAAAAATTTGTTTTACATCTTTTATATGGGATTCCTTTAGATTTTATTGATATCTTACACATAAACATACAAAAAAATTAAATATGGATGACTAGAATTTAAGTAAATTAGAATTCCTATCATACCTCTAAAACTTTTCTGATCAACTAGTTTACCTACCTCATCAAGATCTAAAGTATTTGAGGTACCAATGTGAGTAATAATATTTTTTGTATTTTTATATCAAAATTTCTTAAGAATATATTTTATATACTTATGTTGATAAATAAAAGATCCTTCTGGCTTTTCTGAAATTTGAAAACCAAGAAAATATGTTAACTCTACCATCATTCTCATTTCAAATTCAGATTTCACGAGATCCAAAAAGTAATTTTTTAAATATTTTTGAGTTGATCCAAAAATAATATCATCAACATAA
This sequence comes from Viscum album, assembly GCA_963277665.1. Classification (NCBI taxonomy): domain Eukaryota; kingdom Viridiplantae; phylum Streptophyta; class Magnoliopsida; order Santalales; family Viscaceae; genus Viscum; species Viscum album. Next base: position 483,231,179 of record OY728162.1, read on the forward strand.
ATTTTTACAGTCATAATGTTTTTATTATCTTATTTTATAAGAATTTTTGGATCCCTAACTCTCGTAACAAAATTGTTTTGTAAAAAAATCCTATTAATATATTATACCAAGATCTAGGGGATTGTTTAAATCTATATAAAACTTTGGTAAGTTTATAAATGTATGCAGGATGTTTTTTGTTTTCAAAATAAAGAGATTGTTCAACATAAACTTCTTTTAGAACATATCTATTAAGAAAAGCACACTTCACATCCATTTGAAAAATTTTGAAATTAAAGAATGCTGCAAAAGGTATAAGTATTCAATTAGATTTAAGTATTGATACTAGTGCACAAGTTTATTCATAATCTATGTCGTCTTGTTGATTATAACCATAAGAAACATGTCTAGTTTTATTTCTAACAATTATACCATTCTCATCACACTTATTCTGAAAACCCATTTTACTTAAATTCTAGAAGTTTCTAAAGGTCATTCAACTAAAGTCCAGACTTTGTTCTTGTAACACCCTGAAATTATAAAGTAATAACCTTGTATTTGATAACGTATAAGGCACGCGACACCAAGAACTTAAGGGAGGATAATATCCCGAGACTCTACTATATATTTACTATTTTAAATAAATTCAATACATGATATATATTGTAATGCACGCAACACTGAGATATCTTGTGTTACACACAAGAGACACCTCCCCCAATAGTTTGCATTACACATAAGAGCAACCTTCCTCAATAGCTCACGTTACACGCAAGACCAAGTTTCACCAAATAACACTGTCTTATTAAAATATTATTATTTAATATAATATGATATAACCTAACCGTTATGTTATCAGTTATAAATATTATTACTTAACTTATGAAAATTTATGGCTTATATAAATATAAAATGAATTCATGGGTTACCAATTAATTAGAAATGAAAATAAGAATCAATTGGATATAAAAAGAAATATATTGATTTTTATGTTTCCAAGGAGTTTTATCTTAGTAAACACAATTAATTACAATTAGTGAATGATTTTAATGAAACGTATAAGTTATATATTAAATTAAGTTTTTTTATATTTATCCATTAAGTTTTATGTGCATAAGATAAGAACAAACCCTATTTCACACATAAAAACCTATATTTTCATAAAAACATTGTTATCGCCTTTTAATGGAGAACCTATTTTAAATCAAAATTTTAATAAATTTATAAGTCCTATTTTAAAATATAATTGTATTATTTGGAAGCGGGTCATCAAAATTTAGTTTGGTTTAATTTTTGATATTTTTCTAATAAAATTCATATTTTAATGAATAGTGAGAAATACTACGTTTTAAGTCAAAACTTCTTTTTTGTCTAATTTATTTATACTGTTAGAAGATCCTTTTAATAGTTTTTAATGTATATTTAGATTATTTTTTTATAATTTAATCAAATGTTGTTCATTATAATCAATTTCAAATTGAAATTAGATATAAAAACTTTTCAAACTTTTGAACATTTCACTTTAAAAACCCACTTTTTCATTTTGTCAGTGGAATTAATTTTAAATATAATTTTCCAAATTATGTAAATTTTAATCAGGTAAAATGGATTAAATATTTGGAATCATAATTTACAAATTATTTTATAAGGTCAATTTCATTTTTAGGTATAAAAAATTTACCATGGTAAAAAAATTATTCACCGTTGTATAGGTAAAATTGTGACAAGTGTTAAAGTTAAAAGGTAAAAGATTAACATACCTAAAAATTGAAACATTTAATGGTTAATTGAGGCGTTTCTTGAACCTAAAAAGTATAAAAAACATTAAATTAATGTCTAATTCATTCAAATTAATTCCACCTCAATGTGGTTATCCTTTAATATAAACTAATCAATAAATTAATCACTTGATCCCACCTCTCCTCAAGTATAAATACCACCCCTCACCTCCCCATTTAGACAAAAAAAGTCTTATAGCTCCTAAAATCTCTTGAAACTCCTCTCCTCCTCACTATCCCCATGTCCAATTGTTTTTTTCTCACCAAAAGACCAAATCCAAGGTTCTTAAGGGTCTTTCAAGGAGGAGATATTAAAGAGGTAATTTTCTCAAAGTACCTCTCTTAATTTCTTTTATTTTTCTACTTTCTCATAAATTAATTCATGCATCAATGAATGATAAATAAAAAATCATGTATATACTGTAATTTTATATTTCCAATTGAATATCTCACATAAATTTCATTTCTCACCACCCCTTATTTAAAGAATTGAAATTGTTGTCCAAGTTATGCGAGTTAATCACCTTCGTGAATAATGTTTTTGTTCTTTTTACATTATCGCCTTCATGGATGGTATTAAAACTATTTTTATGGTCAAATAATATTGTAATATGTATATTATAACCTATTTAATATTATGTAAATGTTATATTAAACATATCTTTATTCAATCCATATTGTCGTTATACGATAACTTCATTTGGGGACGTGTAGACTACCGCCTCCTCAAAGCGATGTGATTCACTCACACTATACATGGAATGCATAAAGGATGGTTCTAATTAAATATATGAGACATATAAAACATCTATATTATATTCATGAAATAATAATCTTTCTATAAATAATATATATATATATATATATCATTTTATTTATTAGCCTTTCATACACTTAAAAAGTGATAGCGTCGTTCGTGGACATAAGGACTACCGCCTCCTCGACACGATGTGATTATTTTTACATCACAGAATTATATATATAAGTATACATGATTAAATAATATTGTATTTATGAAATAATGATCATTCTATAAATATATATTGATACATAACTTCTTTCCATAATGATCATTGAAAAATGGGAACGTTACTCATGTGTACGCACGGTCTACCATCTCCATGAATGTAATGTTGGTTATTTTTTCATAACCAGATTCAATTATTGATTTTAAAATTATAATTGGTGTATAAATATGACAATTATTTCATGTTTATTATTCTGGATATTTTATATAATGACCCCTTTGACCATATTTGACCAAAAATAGTTGTGTCGACACAAAAACCAAATTTAGTCAAAACACCCGATGCAAACTTAATTAGTTACGTAGTTGTAAAAAAATGGAAATAAGTGAAATAAAAGTATTTATAAACATGAATTTTTTTTGAATAAATTATTTAATTAAAATAAGTTTATTATACAGGAAGATAAAGGACATTCACTTGAAAGGAAACTCAAGGTAAAGGATTCTTGTCTCATTTTCATTCCGTGAGGTATACTTAATTGTTGTGCACCTAATTTATTATATATGGTGTACATACCACCATATTGACATATAATATCATAAATTATATTATCTTCATGGTATTTAAATGTTTTATTTAAGGATTATTACCTTTGGGTTTTCCAATTCATTTGTTACTACATTAGTAAGGGGTTTTAGTCTTAATTTAGGCTCTATTGAGACTTAATTGCTATTATGCACCTAGTTTCTTTTATATGGTGTATGTACTACCCTTTTACATGATATATGATGGATATACTCACTCTCATGATATAATAACTTTAATTTAATATTATTCCTTCATGAGGGTAATAATTTAAAATGTTTCAAAGTGGTATGTGACACTTTGGAATGTTTAAAGATTATTTATCTCAAGACTAATACTAATGATATTTCAATGGAATTTTTATTCAGGAAAATTATATAACCATTTTTAAATAAACCCTTTTATACTTCTTTGGTTATTCATTACCATTTTCAAGTATTAGTACCATTATTCCACTCTTTGGTACTCAAAATGTTTTAGAAAATTATTTTAAGAAAACCCAACTTCATTTCTCTCTCTAGTCAGAGAACCTATTTATTTTAGAAACCATGTTTTATTAAAATATTTTGTAAAATGTTTTAACCTTTTAAAAATGATTTGGTAAATAAATTTTTACCCTTTTTGTATTTTACTCATGTTTTCAAAGGAATCTTCTTGTCACTTTTCCGACAAGGCATTTTTCAAACCTTTTTACCGTAAAAAAGGAATATTCTTTTTACCTCGTATGACATGTATAGATTTATCCACCATAATTTCTTTGAAGACTTATTTTCAAGTTTAAAAGATTTATTTTTAAAGGAAATATTTTTAAAATTGATTTTCAATGAAAAATATTTTCAAAAGTTTTTTTTCAAAAGAAAACGATATTTCCTTAAGAATATTTTTAAAAGTTATATTTTATTTCATAAACAACAACAACCTTATATTTTACCCCATTTAGGATTTATTGTATCAATACCATCCTTATTATTCCTTTAGATGGTTTATTTGTCCAAGTATAGTGTTCACATTCACTTCCTCGATTTATTTGTTAGTCATCTTGAAATATTTAATCTCGTATGATCATCAAACATTGAACTTATCCTAATTATACATTTCATTTTTTATGGATATTAATATTGACTAAACCATATACCATTTTACATAAGGTGCCTACTTTGATAGTTATTTAATTAATTGAGTAATTATTGATAAATACATATTTCTTATTCAATACGGTTATTTGATAAGGCATATTAATTATTATGATTATTCATAATGAGGAATGATTTGTACTGGAAATGATGGGAGAATCCTAGAATTTATATAGCTCCTCAATGCATCGAAAGGTTCTCATGAGAAAAATAATTTCACAAATGGGTTTCTAACCTTAGTTTTAAACCGTCTTGTGAAAGGTCTAGATGATAATAGGTTTTCATGTTCCTCATACATGACATCCAAAAATTAAGTATTTCCCTTATATTAGATTCAGTTATAATTCATTTATAAGATTTGGTGTCAACATATCTATAGATACATTTCATTTCAGTTCATTTATTAAATGGTATGTTTTTCAGTTCTTACCTTTCCATAATGATTTTTTCAGTTCATAGTGATTTTTTCTTATTTAATTATTTTAATGGCATGTATTTCCAGTTATTACCTTTGTATATTGTTTATTCAGTTCCATCTCAGTTTGTTGATTACATGATATGTGTGTTCGGTTATTTACCATGCCATAATTATTATTCTCATTGATTCATCTTTGCTTCCACTATAATTTTATCTTACTGAGAATTTGAGATCACCTTTATTATATTTCTTTCCCTAGGAATCCAAGAAGCGTACTATGAAATATATACAAGGTTTTACTAGATGTATTAGAGTTATCCTTGAAGATGTTTATTTATAAAGAAGATTTTTTTTTTATAATTAGTGTTTTCATTTGTAATACAATACTCATTTATGTATTTGGTTTTCTAAGACTACTAAACTGAATGGTCCTTTGGGGCTTGATTCCTTGTAATCATTCCAATGTAATTGATAGAAGAAACCAACTCCGGGCTATCTGGGGTCGGGTTGCTATAGTTGGTATTAGAGGAAGTTTAGTAGAAACCTTGGAAACTAGATTTAGGAAATCATAGATCAGGTAAAATAACCATAAGATAGAATTTGAGGATAATTATAGATCAAAACCCTAGAATTTTGGTAATCTATAGATTATGTAGGTATTCCTAGAAATACATCCCTATATAGATACTACAAGTGGATATGGTTCTGGCATAGATGTACCTAGGAGTAACAACTCCGACAAGGTGTTTCAGGCCTGACTCGGGGTAACTTGGTACACGACAATGGACCATACTATGCACCTGGTTTGACACTCCTAGGGGTTGTGCTTAGGGTAAATCAAATTTTATTTAAAAACCATTATGAATAATTTGAATAGATAATGAAAATGAATTACCTAGGTTAAACCTATGGAGTTTTAGATTAAAGATAAGGTTTCATGATTTATAAACCCAACAAATGATATTATGGTTAAACATTAGATGAAATAAGGACCAATTTTCATGAAGTTTTTTTTGGATTCAATAATTAAATTTTAGAATTATTTTACCAGTAGTATTTTGACTATAAGAATCATGAAACATCTAAGGACAATGCTTGATTTTAGAAGCATATGTTTTAATGGAAAAATGTTATTTGATTAATAATGCCTTTATATTTATATAGATGCAATTTTAATTATAATGATAACATTTATAGTTTATATGATCAGTAATGACATTGTAATAATAGTCAAATAAGATTATGTGACTTTGTAAAAAAATGGTCATATTAAAAACCTTAGTTAAGTGTCTATTTAATGATTAAATTTCAAGGATGTCCATCATATTTCTTTTGGAAATTATATAAATTTGTTTTTAGAAAAGGACAAACTATAATTTGGGTGACAACCAATCAAATCCAGAAAGGACACGAGTCTTGAACCCATGACTGAAATATGATAAGGGTTTCACTCCAACCACTGACCTACATAATGACCTTGTTAAATTTTCATTATTTTTAGTTAAAAAATTTAACAAAAAATGTTAATGATGAACCAATAGTATCACTTTTTAGGATTAGTGATTAATATATTAACCATATTGAATTTGGAAGATAGTAATAGACAAATAGTTAGACTTGTCACTGTTTTATAGGCCTTATGATCCTTTAAAAGTTTCTTTTAGTAGTTAAAGAATAAAAAAAATTCATTATTGGTAATTAATTTTTGGGAGTAAAGTGATGAATTAGAATTTGATCGAAGCACAACCAAAAGTTAGGATTATTCATATAAAATTGAATCCTATAAAGTAAGAATATTTCATTATATTTTTGGTCAGTAAATTAATTACCTAACATTAGGAAAATTACTTAGAAATAATTTTTTCCTAATACCTTAATTTCTATTGAACCGATGGTCTATTAAATCATTGCAGACTTATAGATTTGAGGTCCTAAAATTTCTATTTATCAATCACTTGTTTGTGATTGATGACCTCATTCAATCCCTATAAATATTTATGCTTTTCCTCCAACTACATATCTATACTTTACACTAATTTTCTCCCACTTAGAGACCTAGTTACATGGTAATCCATGTGACCTTTGTACTTTCCATTCTCTCTTTTATAGAGGATGACTTATGAAACCTTATCACGATATGGGATTTCAAACATAGGAAGTATCAAATAATATATCACCATAATTGAGTTTAAATTTAGAGGAAGTAATTTAATTAAGGTGGGGAGAATGTAACACCCCAAAATTCTAAATAACATTATATTTGATAGCATGTAAGGCACACAACACCAAGTACTTAAGGGAAAATAATATCCCCAGACTCTACTATATATGTACTATTTTAAATAAATTCAATGCATGATATATATTATAATTCATGCAACACTAAGATATCTTATGCTAAACTCAAGAGATACCTCCCTTGATAGCTTGTGTTACAGACAAGATGGACCATCCTCGATAGTTTGCGTTACATACAAGATCGAGTTTCACTAAATATCATTGTCTTATTAAAATATTATTATTTAATATAATATGATATAACCTAACTGTTATGTTATCAGTTATGAATATTATTAACTAACTTATGAAAATTTATGGCTTATATAAATATAAAATGAATTCACCGGTTACCAATTAATGAGAAATGAAAATAAGAATCAATTTGATATAAAAAGAAATATATTTATTTTTATGTTTCCAATGAATTTTATCTTAGTGAACATAATTAATTAAAATTAGTGAATGATTTTAATGAAAAATATATTTTATATATTCAATCAATTTCTTTATATTTATCCATTAGGTTTTATATTTATAAGATAAGAACAAACCCTTTTTCACACATAAAAATCTATATTTTCATAAAAATAGTGTTACTGCCTTTTAATGGAGAACCTATTTTAAATCCATTTTTTAAAAAATTTATAAGTTATATTTGAAAAAATAATTATCTTATTTTGAAGATGGAAATAAAAATTTACTTTGGTTTAATTTTTAGTATTTTTCTGATAAAATTCATTTTTTAATGAATAGTGAAAAATACTGTGTTTTAAGTGAAAACTGTTTTTTCATCTAATTTATTTATATTGTTATAAGATTATTTTAATAGGTTTTAAAGTATATTTAAATTATTTTTTATCATTTAATACAATTTTGTTCATTGGAATCAATTTAAAATTGTAATTAGATACAAAAACATTTCAAACTTTTGAACATTTCACTTTAAAAACCCTTTTTTTCATTTTGTCAGTGGAATTAATTTAAAATATATTTTTCCAAATTATCTAAATTGAATTAGGTAAAATGGGTTCCATATTTATAATCATAAGTTCAAAATTAGTTTGTAATGTCAATTTTATTTTTAGGTATAAAAAATTTACCTTGGTAAAAAAATTATTTACCGTTGTATAGGTAAAATTGTGACAATGGTTAAAGTTAAAAGGTAAAAGATTAACATACCTAAAAATTATAACATTTAATGGTTGGTTGAGTTGTGGATAGAACATAAACATAATAAAAATAATTAAATGAAATTATAATTTATTGAAATTAATTCCACCTCAATGTGGTCAGCTTTTAATATAAATGATTCAATAAATTAATCACTTGAACCCACCTATCCTCAAGTATAAATACCACCACTCATCTCCCCATTTCAACCCAAAAAGCCCTTTAGCTCCTAAAATCTCTGAAAAAACCTATCCTCTTAACTATACCAATGTCCATGTGCTTATGGTATCACCAAAAGACCAAATCCAAGGTCCTTAAGGGTCTTTCAAGGAGGGGATATTCAAGAGGTAATTTTCTCAAAGTACCTCTCTTATTTTTTTTTCTTTTTCTACTTTATCCTCACCTCATTCATACATAAATGAATGATAAATCCAAAATCATATATATACTGAATTTTTATGTTTCTAATTTAATATCTCATATCCATTTCATTTATCACCTCCTCTTATTCAAAGAAATGAAATCGTTGTCCAAGTTATGTCGGTTAATCGCCTTCGTGAATAATGTTTTTGTTCGTTTTCCATCACCGCCTTCATGATTGGTATTAAAACTTTTTTTATGGTAAAAATATTTTAATATGTATATTATAACCTATTTAATATTCTATAAATGTTATATTAAATATACATTCATTCTTTCCATATTGTGGTTATCCAATAACTTCGTTTGGGGATGTGTGGACTACCGTCCCCTCAAAGCGATGCAATTCGATCACACTATACATGGAATGTATAATGGATGGTTATAATTAAACATATATGACATAAAAAAAATCTATATGATATTAATAAAATAATTATATTTATATAAATAATATATATATATATATATATATCATTTTCTTTTTTAGCCTTTCACACACTTAAAAAGTGATAACGTCATTCGTGGATGTGAGGACTACCGCCTCCTCGACACGATGTGATTCCTTTTACATAAAAAAATTATATATATAAGTATATATGATTAAATAATATGGTATTTATGAAATAATGACCATTATTTAAAGATATAATAGTACATAACTTCTTTCTATAATGATCATTGAAAAATGGGAATGTTACTCATGCGTATGTACGGTTTACCATCTCCATGAATGTAACATTGGTTAATTTTTCATAACCATATTCAATGATTGATTTTAAAATTATAATTTGTGTATAAATAAGATAATTATTTCATGGTTGTTATTATGGAGATTTTATGTAATGACCCCTTTGACCATAGTTGACCAACAATAGTTGTGTTGTCACATAAACCAAATTTGGTCAAAACACCCGACACAAACTTAATTGGTTAAGTAGTTATAAAAAACATGGTAATAAGTGAAATAAAATTAATTATAAACATGAATAAGGTTCTAAAGAAAGTATAAAATTAACAAAAGTTTATTATACAGGAAGATAAAGGACGTTCAATCGAAAGGAAACTCAAGGAAAAGGATTCTTGTCTCATTTTCATTCCATGAGGTATACTTAATTGTTGTGCACCTAATTTCGTATATATGGTGTACATACTACCACATTGACATATAATAGCATGAATTATATTATCTTAATGGTATTTAAATGTTTTATTTAAGTATTATTACCTTTGGGTTTTCCAATTCATTTGTTACTACATTAGTAAGGGGTTTTTGTCTCAATTTACGTTCCATTGAGTCTTAATTATTGTTATGCACCTAGTTTATTTTATATGGTGTATGTAATTAAATTTTACATGATATATCATGAATTTACTTACTATCATGATATTTTAATTTAATATTATTCCATCATGAGGGTTATAATTTAAAATGTTTCAAAGTGGTATGAGAATGTTTAAAGATTATTTACCTCAAGAAAAATCCTAATGATATTTCAATGGAATTTCCATTCAAGGAAATTATATAATCATTGTTCAATAAAAACTTTCATCCTTATCTAGTTATTCATGACCATTTTAAATTATTAATACCATTATTTAACTCTTTAGTACTCAAAATGTTTTAGAAAATTATTTTAAGAAAACCCAACTTCATTTCTATCTTTAGTCTGAGAACCTATTTTCTTTTAAAAAACACATTTTATAAAAATGTTCTCAAAAGTATTTTAAACTTTTAAAAAAGATTTAACAAAGAAAATTTTACCCTTTTTTTCTTTTACTCATGTTTTAAAGGAATCTTCTTTCCACTTTTCTGATAAGGCATTTTTCAGATATTTTTACCATACAAAAGGAATATTCTTTTTACCTCGTACGACATGTATATATTTATCTGTCCTTATTTATTTAATGCCTTATTTTCAAGTTTAAAAGGTTTATTTTTAAAGGAATTTTTTTAAAAGGTATTTTCAATGAAAAATATTTTCAACAGTTTTTTTCAAAAGCAAAGGATATTTTCCTCAATAATATTTTTAAAAGTTATTCTTTTATTACATCAGTGACAACAACCCTCTATTTTACCCCACTTGGGATTTATTGTATTGATACCATCCTTACTATTCCATTGGATAGTTTATTGGACAAGGGTAGTATTTACATTTACTTATTTGATTTAATTGTTAGTCTTATTGAAATATTTAATCTCATATGATCATCAACTATTGAATTCCCCCCAATTATCCATTTTATTTTTCATGGATATTACTATTGCCTAAACTGTATACCATTTAACATACTATGGCTACTTTGATAGTTATTTTATTAATTGAGGAATTATTGATAAATGTGTATTTATCATTCAATATATTTATTTTATAAGGAATATTAGTTATTATGATTATTTATTATGAGGTTTCCTTTGGACTAGCAGTGGTGGGAGGAGCTTGGACTTTATATAGCTCATTGATGCATCGACATGTTCTCATGAGAAAAATAATTTCTCAAATGGGTTTCTACCCTTAGTTTTAAACCATCTTGTGAAAGGTCTTGATGGTAATAGGTTTTGATGTGCCTCATATATGAAATCCAACAATTAAGCATTTCCCTCATATTAGATTCAGTTATTATTCATCCATGAGATTTTGTGTTGACATATCTAGGGATATATTTCATTTCAGTTCATTTATTAAATGACACATGTTTCGGTTTATTACTTTGATATAGTGATTTTTACTTATCTAGTTATTTGAATGGAATGTATTTTTAGTTATTACCTTTCCATATTGTTTATTCAATTTTATCTTAGTTTGTTGATTTTATGGTATATGTGTTTAGTTATTTACCATGACATAATTATTATTCTCATTGATTCATGATTGTTTACTCTATACTTTTATCTTACTAAGAATTTGAGCTCAAACTTATTATGTTTATTTCCCCATGAATCCAAGAAGAGTGCTATGAAATATATATAGGGTTTTACTATATGAATTAGATTTATCTTTGAATCTGTTTATTTAGAAAGAAGAAAAAATTCTTGTAATTAGTTTTTTCATTTATAATTAAATAATCATTTATGTATCTAGTTTTCCAAGATCACTAAACTAAATAGTCATTCGAGGCTTTATTCCTTGAAATAATGCTAATTTAATTGATAATAGACACCGACTTCGGGCTATCTGAGGTCGGGTCACTAAAGTTACTCTTAAATTCATTGAGCTTATCTTGTATACCATTAATATAATCCTCATCACCTAAAACCTCATTAGGATTATTATGTTTAAATTGGGATAATAAATATAGATGTTCAATTTCATTCATTAAGGAAATTATGGTCCTAATTGGTTGATCTATATCAACAATGATATTATCACTATGATGATTCCTGAGAAACAACTGACTTCTTGGGTTTTGAAAATTTTGTTCTTCAATAATAGGTAGAAAATATTCCTTAGGAATAACTTCAAAAACAATTTATTGAGTTATATAATTATGAGAAGAACTTTATAAAAAAGGTATAAAATTAGTTTTATAAATCACATCCAAGGATATTGGTTGAGGTTGTTTGAAAAAAAGGGTTTGTTTCATCAAATTTAACATGCACTGTTTCCTCAACAGTACAAGAATTTTTATTAAAAAATATATAATCCTTTGAAGTAGGGGAATAAACTAAAAATTTCACTACATCAGATTTGGGTAAAACTTTATATAGGTTATCTTTTATATTCAAGATGAATACTTTTCAACCAAATAATTTGAAGTAAGAAACTTTTAGTTTTATACCCATCCATAACTCATAAAAAGTTTTATTAATAAAAGGTCAAATTAAAACTGGATTTATAATATATTAGGTAGTACTAACTGTATCAGCCCAAAAATATTTAGTAATTGGTTATTCACTCAACATGGTTATATTTATTTCTTGAATAATGATATTTATTCTTTATACTACACAATTTTTCTAGGGAGTTTTAGGAGCTATAAAGTTATGTTCAACACCTTTCTTACTATAAAAAGTTTCAAAATTAGAATTTAAAAATTCTCTACCATGATCACTAATACTAGTTATCAAGGGAAGGTTTTTCACATTTTTTAACTTTGGATACAAAATTTTTAAAATAAAAAAAGATTTAGATTTTTTATAAGAAAATAAACCCATACGTATCTAGTGTAATCATTAACTAAGACACATATATATTATTTTCCACCAATACTTCTAGTTTGTATAGGACCAAATAATTCCATGTGCACTGACTATAAAGTGTAAAAAGTTGTGACTTCACTAATAGATTTAAAACTTGAATTATGTTTCTTACCATACTAACAATGGTCATAGACTTTTTATAAATAAAACCTAAGCGCTGATAGATCCTTAACAAGTCATTTATTAGTCAACTTAGATAAGTTTCTTAGATTACATTGTTCTAAAATTATATTCCATAATAAATATTGATCTTACATTGCACTAATTCAAGGTAAGTTGTGGCTCATAAGGTCTTCTAAGTTAAGTGCATGGACATTCTCATACCGATTGGCAGAAAGAATAAATTCATCCATGGAACTATGTACTAAACATTTATCATTCCTAAAGTTAACATGATGGCCTTCATTATATAATTAAATTATGCTTATAAGTTTGTGATTAATAACTTTAACAAACAAAACATTTTAAATAATATCTTTTCCAAGAAGAACAATATTACTACCTATACCAATAATCTCTCCTTGAGAATTATCTCTGAAAGTTACTTTTACCCATTTTATTTTGATAATCTTATGGAAGAAGTCTTTGTTTCCAGTCATGTGTTTAGAACACCCACTATCCATGCACCATGTATATTTTTGTTGGTAATTTATTTATTTTCCTGAAAACAAAAATATCATCTTTTTGGAACCCAAACCTTATTGGGTTCGGTAACGTAAGAAAAACTTTAGGAATCCACATTTGTTTAGAAAAATAGGCTTTGAGAAATCCTATAGATTGAACTTTGTTTAATGATTTTTTTTCAATGACCACTACTTTAACACTTGGTGCAAAAGGTTTATTTTTACGAACAAAGAAATTGTTACTAAAGATAGGTTTTCTATATGTATAACCCATTCTAGAACCATTACCATGAGGATATATTTGTTTATACATTTTATCAAAACTTTCTTTTACAGTGGTAAAGTTTGATAAAAGTTTTATCAAACTAGAGATTTTAGATTTTAGTTTTAAAACTAAATATTTAGCCTAATTAGTATTAGTTTTAGAATTAAGTTTAGTTTCTAAAACATTTTTCTTAGAAACTATTTTTTAAAAATATTTTGAAATTGTAACACCCCAAGACTTTACAATATTTTCCTTTTAGAATAATTTTAATTTTTATTCTTAGATTTATTTATACAAAACACCAAGTTAATCATATGTTAAACACAACATAACATTTATCTTACTCTATATAGAACACTGAGGTTATCCTACGTTACACATAAGACCGAATTTCCTCGATGGCTTGCGTAACATGCAAGACCGAGTTTTACCAAACAATAATATATTATTAAAATTATTATTATTTAATATAATAAGATACAACCTATCTGTTAAATTGATGGGTTTTAATATGATTAAATAAATTATGAAAATATATGGTTGAATTCATTGGTTAAAAATTAATTAGAAATGAATATAAGAATCAATTGAATATAAAGGGAATGTTTTTATAAAAAACCATTTTTATGATCATGAAGTCATTTTATCATAATAAATTAAATTAATCACAATTAGTGAGTGATATTAATAATATATATATATATATATATTATAAATTCAATAAAATATTTTTTTCATTAATCCAATATATTTGATAAGTAAAAGACAAGAATAAACCCAATATTATGCATAAAAACCTATATTTTTATAAAGATAATTTTGCTGCCTTTTAATGGCGTATCAATGTTAATTCTGAATTTTAAAAAATTTATGAATTTAATATGAAAAAATAAACTTTATTTTTAAAATTTAAATATCAAAATTAGTTTATGGTGATTTTTTTATATTTTTCTGTGAAATCTCATTTTTTAATGAATAGTGAGAAATACTGTATTTTAATTCAAAATTGTTATTTCGTATAATTTATTTATAAGGATAAATTACATTTTTTGTTAGTTTTAAATCTAAATTAGATCAATTTTACATCTATTTATCCAATTTATGTCACTTTAGTCAATTTCACATTGAAATTGGATATAAAAACTTAGCAAAGTTTTGAACGTTTTTACTTTAAAAACCCGCATTGTCTTCCCGTATGCTGGATTAATTTTAAATTAATTTCTACCCTTATGTGATTAGAATTTGAAAAAATGGATTAAATATTTAGAATAAAAATAATTTATAATTTATAATAATTTCAACTTAGTTTTTTATAAAAAATATTAGTGAATGTGATTAAAATTAATGACAACGATTAAGAGAAAAATTAGCTTAACAAAGGACTAAACCTTAAACATAAGGCCCAAAATGACCTAGAAACTTTTAAAAAATACATTAGATAGACATATTTAGAAAATATGTTCTATTTTATTGAATTTGGATCATTATTGGATCCACTTTTCATAGGAAAAATGTGGGTGGAATTCCCTTTTCAAAAATTTACAAGAATGCCACCCCCTCCACTATAAAAAGATACTCACCCTCCCACTTACACAAAACTTTAAATACAATTTGTCTCAAAAAATATCTACCAAAATATATCATATAAATAACTCCCATAAACCTAGAATCCTTACCTTGGTCATAAATTCATCCAAGGAAGCTCTTTGGAACAAACTAAAAGGAGTTACCCAAATAAGAGGTAACATCCTTCCTCAAGCTCTTTTGTTTTATTTTCATTATCCACCCCATAAAATATTATTATTAAATTATTAAATAATTAAATAAGTATCCTAAATATACTTATATGTTTTTATATTAATATTTATACCTAAAATTACACAAAATTCCTTCAAATGGGCAACAAACTTACCGTTCGTGTGTCCGGTGAACTACTGCTTCACGAAACGATGTCGTTCATTTTTACTTTACCACCTTTCATGGTTGGGAATTATGATGAACATAATATATATGATATTTATAATAAATTTATGATTTTTTAATTTTTATATATAAAATACCTTTATTCTTTCCATTTTTTGGGAATACGATAACATCGTTTGTGGAAGTGTGGACTACCGCCTCTTCAAAGCACTGTGATTCTTTCACACGATACTTAGAATGTATAAAGAATGGGTTTAATTAAACATATGTGACATAAATTAAATAAATATATATTATATTAATGACATAATTACATTTATATAAATATAATATACCATTTTATTTATTACCATTTTCACACGCTAAAAAGTGACAACGTTGGTCGTGGATGTGTGTACTACCGCCTCCTTGACATAATGTGATTCCTTTTACATAAAAAAAATTATATATATAAGTATATATGATTAAATAAAATTTTATTTATTATATAATTATAATTATGTAAATATATAATGTTACTTACCTTTTTTCCATAACGATCATTGAAAAATGAGAGCATTACTTATGCATACGTACGACCTACCGTCTCCATGATTGTAACATTTGTTCATTTTTCATAAAAATAATTCATGATTGATTTTAAAACTATAATTTATGTATAAATGTTATAATTATTTCATGATTATGATTATTTATATTTTTTATACAATTACCCCTTTGACCATAGTTTACCTACCAATTTCATTTTTGACACATAAACCAAATATAGTCAAAACACCTGATGTAAACTTAATTGTTTAAGTAGTTGTTTAAAAAAATTTAATAACTGAAATAAAAGAATTATAAAAATGAAAAACATTATGAAAAAAGTAAATAATTAAAATAAGTTTATTATTTAGGAATATAAATACACACGTGACAAGTCATACTCAAGATTATGGATTTTATCTCAATTTTCATTCCATAGAGACTTATTTATTTCTATGCACCAATTTGCTTTTATATGGTGTATATATTACCATTTGACAAGATATATCATGAATATCCTTATTGTCATGATATTATAAGTTTCATTTATTTTTATTCCTTTATGGGGATTATGATTCAAATGTTTCAAAGTGGCATGGAACACTTTGAAATGTTTAAAGATTATTTTCCTCAAGAATGCTATTAATGGTTATCTTTTTAATCTCACTTCCTTCTATGATTGATAAATTTATCTTGAAACAATCAATTTATTGTAATAAAATTTCATTGTAAATTTCATTGAATATCCATATTCTCATATAATGGATATTATTATTTCATAAATCACATGTCATTTTTACATACAATATTCACTTTGACAGTTATTTAATTAACTGAGTAATTATTGATAGATCTGAATTCTTTATTCAATATATATATATTTGATAAGGAATATTGTTTGTTTATTGATTAATTGATATGAGGAATTATTTGGATAGGAAATTATGTATGGGTCCCATACTTTATATATCCCCTTGATACATCAACAGGTTCTCATAAGACAAATAAGTTGTCCAAATTAAATGGATTTTACCTATAGTTTTAAACTATCTTGTGAAAGGTATTAATGGTTTAGGTTTTCATGTACCTCATACATGACATCCAATAATTAAGAATTTACTTTATAGATATTTCAATTATTATTATTATTATCCATGTGATTTTAATATGATAAAATCTATGGATGCATTTAAATTTCAGTTCATTGATTTAATGACATGTGTTTTTAGTTTCTTACCTTTCCATATTGATTATAACTTATCTAGTTATTTGGATGGTAGATGTTATCAATTATTTACCTTTCCATGTTGATTTATTCTCATCAATTCATTATTTATTCCACTTTACTTTCCCTTTCTGATCATTTGAGCTCATCCTTATTATGTTTCCTTTCCCTAGGTTATAAAGAGAAATCCTTTAAATGAGTTTCAAGGATGCTAAGATTTTAATTATTTTATGCTTTATTTTATTTTCCCAATGTATTGTGGGTTTCACGCATGTAATATAGTTTTACAAAAATCCTAAACTATTTGGTCCCTTGGGATTTGAATATTGTACCTATGATAATGTAAGAAAATAATGCACCTGCTCTGGGATTTTGGGGTCGGGGCATTATAGTTAGTATCAGAGCAAGTTTAGTAGAAACCTTGGACACTAGATTTATAAAATTTAGATTAGGTAATGTAACCCTAAGATAGAATTCGAGGATAAGTATAAAAGAAAATCCTATAATTTTGGTAAGGTAGATATTATGTGGGTCTTCTTAGAAATACATCCATGTATGGATACTACAAGTGTACGTTGTTCTGGAAGAGATGTACCTAGGGGTAACAACTCCGAAAAGGTGTGTTGGGCCTAACTCTAGCATAACCTAATACACTAAAACAAGCCTCATTGCACACCTGGTTTGACACTCTCAGGGGATATGATTAGGTTAATTCACATTTTCTTTACAAAACATTAAGAAGGATTTAAAAGTAAAAATGTACCTATGGAAAACATGTTTATGATTATTAGATTATATATGAATAAAATTTTAAATTTTCATTAAGTATTTACTAGTTTTTGGATTATACATTATGTTTTATAATGATATGAACTAATTTAGTGTATTTTATCATTTAGAAATGGTGCCTAGCAGAAGGAACATGAACCTTACCAATGTACATGATCCAAAGAGTAAGAAGGATAATATCCTTTATGGCCTTAGACCAATATTTCAAAGGGAAATTGAAGAAACTTTGTGATGAATTGTTTTAAAAAAGTTTTTGTATTTATTGAAAACTAACCTTTTTGTATAAGAATTTTTTTTTGTTTTTTAGGAATTGGAAACAGTCTATTATAATGAGATAATCGGACTAACCAACATCAGTTTCAGATCATCAGATCTATCTACATTGTATTCAAATCATCATATCCAAAATAATTAGAGGCATAAATTGTTGTTTTATAGAAGTTTACCTTTTTCATAATCATAGAAATAAAGAAGTTTTTGAGTGGCGAATTCATATTGTTGTTGAAGAGTTTTGAAATAATATCACGAATTTAGGAGCTAGAAAATTTGTGTACTTTCTAAATGAAATCAGAAGATTCTTTTATGATCAATAAGTTATCACAAATCATGAAAACTTTCATGATAAAATCTTTGAAGAAATGATGGATATGTTTAAAGAAATTCAAAATTACAGAGTGAATAATTCCATCGCAATGAGAAATTATATTGTAATGAGAATTTCATCATAATGGGGATTCCATAATTATGAAGAAATCCATAGAAGTTAGAATTTTTCAGAAGATCAGATATAGAATTCAAAATGTGTGAATATGTTGAAGTTTGAATAATTTCAAAGTTAAAGTATGGTGATTCCATCGTAATGGGAATTTCATTGTAATGGGATTTCCATCATAATGGTAAAATCCATTATAATGGGATTTTCATTGTAATGGGAATTCCATCGTAATGATATGAAGTGGAAATAGGAATCGTATTGAGCTAAATAGGAAACAAAAATCATAATGAGTTGAAGAGGAAAAAAATCATAATGAGATGAGAAATAAACATAAATCATAATGAGCTAAAAAGGAAATAGATCATAGTGAGAAGAGAAGGAAACATAATTGTAATTATATGATTAAAAATAATACTAAAAAATAAAATTCTATATTTTTTATGAATATTTGAATAGGTCAAACTTGAATTTAAAGTTTGTGTAAATTTTAGAGAAATACAAGGAGGATTAAATAAGTCAAAGTTGAAATTTAAATGCGAGAGATCTTTAAAGTTTTTGAAATTTGAGGAAGTGAGGAAAGTTTTCAAGTTTCCTACTTTTGTTTTCTAAGTTTCTTATAAATACTTTCTCATATAATTCATTAATTTGTAACTTTAATGTAAGCAGAAAATTCAGAGTACTGAAGAAATAAAGTGAGAGTTATTATTGGACAGAAATATCATGAGGAGGATCAGGCATCTGAATGTTTGTTTATTAAATTGAGAAAGATTGTATTGATAATATCATATTGAGTTGATTTTATTGAGAAGATCGTATTGATTTAATCATACTGAGAAATATCATATTGATAATTTTAGTAGAGTTTGAGTTTTGTAGATTAAGAATGAGATCATTGTATTGAGTCCATTGTATTAATATAATCAAATCCATACTCATCATATTGAGAGAATCAGATCCAGACTCATCATATTGATAGAATCGGATCCAGAATCATCATATTAAGAGAATCATATCAAGACTCATTGAATTGAGAAAATCAGATCCATCCAAATCGGACTAAGGATTCAGACTAAGCAACTGTGGAGTAGTTTCAACAAAGTCTTTATTCTTTTATTTGGATCAATTTTTTTATAACGAAACATTGTAAGCTGATGGGAGTCGGTATAATATTTACTATCAGGATATATAAGGTTTCTAACAGGAGTTTATACAAGTTTTATTCACTTATTCATAATAGTATATTTCTATATACCCATGGGGGTGGCTATGGAAATGATGTAGGTTCTCACACTAGGGACGAAAATTGTAAATCTTGTGTGATTTACTTGATTTCATACTTTTTCATGCATGAGTATTTACTAAAATTTGATAAGGAAATAAATATTAACAGGTTGCAGGGGTTAATTTTTGAAAAATAATGAAACTTATAAAAAGTGAACAACTGATTCAACCCCCCCTTCTCAGTTGTTATTTGATCCTTTGGAACTTCAAAAATAATTTCCCAATAATTCTCATCATATGAGGAAATATTATCATGTGAAAATGATATGGGTAAATAATTCTCTAAGTCCTATGGATTTGAATAAAATTAAGAAAAGAATAGGATGATAGGTCATAGGATGTATAAAGGGAAGAAGAGAAAGAAGTATTTTCCCATATGTGATAATTTTGAAAATAAACACCCCAATACTTGCTTGAAGAGAATTGGAGTTTGTTATAAGTGTGGAGAAAAATTATACCAAGTTCATGATTTCTAGGGAAAGAAAAAAAATTCTAATGTGAAGTGCTTCCACTACAAGGAGATGGGACACTACAAAAATCAATGTCTCATGCATCAAAGGAATATACCCCAAAAGAGGCTAATGGATCATGGTTAAGATTATGCCACTACCACAGATGAAGAGGAATGATTAATTTTCTTATGTTTAGATTCAATAATTAGGTCATCTGAGTAATTTATCAATGATGTACTAGTTATAAGAATTATGGAATATATGAGGATTACACTATAATACTATTTTGTTAAGTATTTGAGATCATATACTGAATGGTACCAAGAAAAGTTATTCAGTAAAAAGAAAAACATTTTGGAAAACACATGGTTGAGGGAAAGATAACCCTTATTATATTTCTAATGTAAATATAATTATGTTTGGATAAATAAATGTTTGGTTTGGATAACATAAATTAGATAAGTGATGACTACCTTGGAACTGAGTAATAATTTATTGAAAAAGTGATTTATGATATCATTGATGGAGTCTACATCATTTTCAGATTTAATTAATATATCAAATAATCTATGTTCTATTTAAGGAATAAGAATCATTCATTTTTTTAATAAAGTATTATGGTAATTCAAGTTATTATAATATTTCAAGAGAACACATGAAAAATGTATTCACATGTTTGGTATGTGATGATTAAAGAGCTACTTCATGTTGATTGAAGGATAATGATAAGTTCATTTTGGAAATCCAATGACCTTCCTCCCAAAGTGTTGGATCATAATATTTTGGAAAATTTAACCATTTATGAAATGGTTTAAGATGATCTTTGGATGAGGTTTTAGAGGTTAACATATTAATTCATCATATGATGAAATATGTGCTAAGAAATGAAGTTAAAATGGTTCAAGAAACAACTAAAGGATAATATTGGTTTTATAAAATAGAAACACATATTTACTTATATTCTTATAGAGTGAACGAATTCCTCAACTATAGGGAAAATGGTCTTGAAATAAAAATGTTTCCCTATCATCATCATTTTTGATGATATCAATGACCTTTTTCATAATAGAGGTTTAGGGATTTGTGTTCATAAAATTTTAGATGAACATGTTCTATATCACTCTCCATCATAACTTTATTGTTAGATTTTTCTTCGATAACAATGTTTCCATTTCCCACCTATGTTCTCCTATTAGGGAACCTAGTTACGTGACCATTGTACTTCCCATTTTCTCTTATTAAGAAGATGTTTTATTAACCCTATTCAAGATGTGGGGTTTTAAATAATAGTTTATTCTAAAATACTAATCACTTGATTTCCTAGATCAAATTTTAATTGTGAGGATTCAATTTATTTAAGGAGGAGAGAATGTAACACCCCAAGAATTTACGATATTTTCCTTTTAGAATAAATTTATTTTTTGTTCCTAGACTGATTTATATGAAACACCAAGTTAATCTTAGGTTAAATGCAACATAAAGTTTATATTTATCTACATGTAACACCAAGTTTAGCTTGTGTTACATGCAATACTGACTTTCCACAATGGCTTGCGTAACACACAAAACCAAGTTTTACCAAACAATAATATATTATTAAAAATATTATTATTTAATATAACAAGATAAAACCTAGCTGTTAAATTTATGGTTATGAATAGTATTAAATAACTGATGAAAATATATTGTTGAATTAATTGGTTAAAAATTAATTATAAATGAATATAAGAACCAATTGAATATTAAGGGAATGTTTTTATAAAAAATTATTTATATGCTTATAAAGTAGTTTTATTCTAATAAATTAAATTAATTACAATTAGAGAGTGATAATAATATAATATATATATTATATATTAAATCAAATATATTTTACATTCATCCAATATATTTGATAAGCAAAAGATAAGAATAAACCCAATATTGCACATAAAACTTATATTTTTATAAAGGCAATTTTGTCGCCTTTTAATGGCGCACCTACATTAAATCTAAATTTTGAAACTTTTATGAATTTAATATGAAAAAATAAACTACATTTTTGAAATGTAAAAATCAAAATTATTTTAGTGTGATTTTTTTATATTTTTCTATGAAGTTTCATTTTTTTATGAATAGTGAAAAATGATGAATTTTAATTCAAAACTACTCTTTTGTCTAATTTATTTATAAGGATAAATTAAATTTCTGACTAGTTTTAAATATTAATTAGATAAATATTAAATATATTTATTCAATTTATATCATTTTAATCAGTTTAAAATTGAAATTAGATATAAAAACTTAGTAAACTTTTGAACATTTTTACTTTAAAAACCCGTATTGTCGTCCTGTCTGCAGGATTAATTTTAAATTAATTTCTGCCAATTATATGATTAGAATTTTGAAAAATTGATTCAATATTTGTAATAATAATAATTTATAATATCTAATTATTTAAACTTAGTTTTTTACCAAAAACATTAGTGAAAGTGATTAAAATTAATAACAACAATTAAGAGAAAAATTAGCATAACAAAGGACTAAACCTTAAACTTAAGCCCAAAAATAACCTATAAATTTTTCTAAAAGAAATTTTATGGCCATATTTAGGCCCTATAATCCATTTTATATATTTTTTACCATTATTGGATCCACTTTTCATCGAAAAAATGTGGGTGGAATTCCCTTTTCAAAAATTTACAAGAATACCACTCCTCCTCTACTATAAAAGGCACTCACCCCTCCCACTTCCTCAAAAATTTAAATCCAATTTTTATCAAAAAATATATTCCCAAATAGATCCTAAAAATACCTCCACTCAACCTAGAGTCCTCACATTAGGAATAAATCCATCTAATTAATCCCTTTGGGGCAAACCAAAAGGAGTTACATGAATTAGAGGTAACATCCTTACTCAAGCTCTTTTGTTTTATTTTCATTCTCCACCCCCAAAAATATTATTATTCCATGATTAAATAAAAAAATAAGTATAATAAATATACTTAAATGTTTTTATATTAATATTTACACCTATACATACACACACTTCCATCAAATGGGTAATGAACTTACTGTCCGTGTGTCCGATGAACTACCGCTTCACAAAATGATGTCATTCATTTTTCTTTTACCACCTTTCATGGTTGGGAATTATGATGGACACACTATTTATATATGATATATATATATATATTATATTTATAATTTATTTATTATTCTTTAATTTTTATATATAACATACCATTATGATTTCCATTTTATGGGAATACGATAACATCATTTTTGAAAATGCGGACTACCGCCTCCTCAAAGCAATGTGATTTGTTCACGTGATACATGCAATGTATGAAGGATGATTTTAATTAAACACATGTGACATAAATTAAATCTATATGATATTCATGAAATAATTACCTTTCTTTAAATATAATATATCATTTTATTTATTACCCTTTTCACACACTAAAAAGTGATAACATCAGTTGTGGACGTGTGGACTATCGCCTCCTCGACATGATGTGATTCCTTTTACATCACAAGAACTATATATATATAAGTAAATATGATTAAATAAAATTTTATTTAATATATAATTATCATTATATAAATTTATAATGTTACCTACCTTCTTTCTATAACAATCATTAAAAAATGAGAATGTTACTCATGCGTACGTATGACCTACCATCTCCATGATTGTAACATTAGTTAATTTTTCATAACCATATTTAATAATTGGTTATAAAAGTATAATTTATGTATAAATATGATAATTATGACATGATTATTATTCTTCATATGTTTATATAATGTCCCCCTTTTTATAGTTTTCTTACCAATGTCATTTTTGACACATAAACCAAATATAGTCAAAACACCCGATGTAAAATTAATTGTTTAAGTAGTTGTTTAAAATATTATAATAAGTGAAATAAAAGTAATTATAAACATGAAAAAGTATCTGAAGAAATTAAATAATTAACATAAGTTAATTATTCAGGAGTATAAAGACACATGTGACAAGTTGGACCCAAGGTAAGGGATTTTGTATCAATTTACATTCCATTGAGACTTATTTGTTATTATGCACTAATTCACTATTATATGATGTATGTACTTCCATTTGAAATGTTATATCATGAATCTTTTTATTATGATGATATTATAATTTTCATTTAATGTTATTCCTTTATAGAGATTATGATTTAAATGTTTCAAATTGGTATGGGACACTTTGGAATGTTTAAAGATTATTTTCCTTAAGAATGTTCTTAATGGTTATCTTTGCAATCTCACTTCTATTTGTGATCGTTAACTTCCTCTTGAAATAATAACTTTTCCGTAATAATATTTCATTTGTAATTCCTTGAATATCTATATTCTCATACAATGGATATTATTATTGACTAAACCGCATATCATTTTTACATATGGTGTTCACTTTGACAGTTATTTGATTAACTAGGGAATTATTGATAAATCTATATTGTTTATTCAATATGGATATTTTATAAGGAATATTTTTTATTTATTGATTACTTTATATGATTAATTATTTGGAAAGGCAATTATGGGTGGGTCCTAGACTTTATATAGCCCCTCAATGCATCGAAAGGTTCTCATGAGACAAATAAGTTGTCTAATTTAAACGGGTTTCTACTTGTAGTTTTAAACTATCTTGTGAAAGGTCTTAACAGCATAGGTTTTCATTTGACTCAGACATGATTCCCAATAATTAATCATTTATTTCATAGATGTTTTAGTTATTATTGTTATTATCCATGAGATTTTCATATGATAAAATCTATGAATTCATTTCATTCTCTTTTTATTGATTTAATAGCACGTGTCTTTATTTTATTACCTTTCCATATTGATTATGAATTATCTAGTTATTTGAATGGTATGTGTTATCAGTTATTTATCTTGACATGTTGATTTATTTTCATCAATTCACTATTTATTCCATTTTACTTTCCCTTACTGAGCATTTGATCTCACCCTTATTATGTTTTCTTTACCTAGGTTTTAAAGAGGAATCCTTTGAATGAGTTTCAAGGATGCTGAGATTTTACTTATATTATGCTTTATTTTCTTTTCCCAATGTATTTTGGGCATCATGTATGTAATCTGGTTTTCCAAAGTTGCTAAACTATTTTATCCCTTAGTATTTAAATCTTGTATCTATGCCAATGTAAAAAATAATACACCAGTTTCGGGCTTCTGGGGTCAGGGTGTTATAGAAATAGTTTATTTCTCAGAAATAGTCTCATCATGATCTTTCAAATGATATGGTATTTCATTTTTCAAAACATTTATCTTTGAATCAGGCATAGAAAGTTTTTCCTTAGCATTATCAAGTTTTTTTTCAATTTTTACAATTTTTATTCTTAAGAAATTTATAAAAATGTACAACTTCATCATAAGAAAGAATAAAATTATCGTTTCCTAAGGAAGATTATTCATTAGAAGATATGGAATCCTTATCATTGGGATAATTATCAGTTAAAGAGATGTTGGAAAGGTTCTCATCTATTCATACCTTAGACATGAAACATTGATTAACTTTAGATAAATTGGCATAAATACCTATGTTCCATTGACTATTACTTTCATTATCTAAATTAATCTCAAAAGACTCCATTATCACTCCATGTGTCATTAACTTTCATCATGTTCTTACCTTTATATTTATAATAATTTTTGCATTACTTTTTGAATTATTTTATTTTCAATCTTTCTTCTTCATCTTTGGACAATCTGGTCTGATATACCCAGCTTTCATACATTCATAACAAGTGACTTCATCTTTCTCATCACTTCTATCCTTATGACCTTTTGTGTTTCAATATTGAAAATATTTCTTGTCAACTATCTTATTCATCCTTCTATCCAAATTTTCTAATCCATTCTTAGAATGTTCATATACACTTGAATTAGATTGAACAACCATTTTATTCTTTCTTAATGAATTAACAAACTTTTTAATAGATTTCACTTTAGAAGGTAAGGTAGTTATTGAAGCAAAGGAAAAACCACCATTTTTATTTTTCTGTTTCTCATCATCGCTCTTGAGTATACCCTCATACTGCATAAGTGTACAAAAAAGATCTTCCAGAGTAAGATTATTTAACTTTCTAATCTCATCAGCTTCCATTCTCTTTGATTTCCACTAATTGAGCATGATGTCAATTATCTTTTCCACAAGGATCTCATTATCAATACCTTTCTCACCAATAGATTATAAACTATTTATAATATTTATGAATCTATGATGAATCTTTACAACAGATTCACCTGGTAAGAAGTCATAGACCTGGTAGTTTGTTCTTAATATAGATCTCTGAGTCTTAACAAATTTAGATGTACCAAAATGTGTTATCCCAAGCTTTTTCCATATACCATTAGCAGCTTCACAAGAAGAAATCTAACTATAAATACTTCTTGTTAGAGAACATAACAAATTATTTCTTACTCTGTAGTTTGAATGATATTATTGTTTCTCTTGGTGAGTAAAAGAAATTAATTCCTTATCTAGAATCTAATAATCTCCAGTGAGCATAAAAAAATTGTCAAATCCTATGTTGGTAACAAAGGTTTTTATCCTATCCCTCTAGTAATCATAATCAGAACCATAAAAAATAGGTGGTCTGTTAGGATTTAGAATGTCTATAGATCCAATATTCATTCCTGTCATCTTTAAAACAATAGAAAAAAAATTTCCAAAAAAAATTATTAGAGTATAATAGTTTATAAACAAAAATTTTGTAACAAAAATTCAAAAACTTTAAATAGTAAATAAAGTAAAAACTTGGAAGGTATTTGAGTAGTAGAATCCTTCTTGAATACCAATTGTAGGATAATAATATTTTCTCAAATAACTATACTTACAAGAGGGGGGGGGGGGTGAATTGTAGTTTACAAACTTAGTTTAAAATAATTAAACAAACCAAAACCCAAATCCTCTTTAAGTAGATTATGGGACTCATCCCTTAGTCCAATTAACAAAGTCAGAGAATCAGAACCTAGTTATAGTCTTATTAAATTAGAGTGAAAATTGTAATCACTATGGATCCAATTTATCATTGTACAAGAATTGTAATCATGATAGATACAATTAATTCAAATGTATTTTTATTATCATAATCAGATTAATACAGATAAAACAAATATAATAGAAATATGAATATGATGATTCAATTTCTATTAAATTGTAGTGGAATTAAAAACTTGTAAACAAAAATTGATACAATAGAAGACAAAAGAAAGAATGAATTTCAATATATTAAAAAGATAACTCTTTTAACCTTAAGATAAAGGTAGTTTATAACACAAACTAAATTTATACACTATTTTATACTTATGACAAAGTATGCCTTTCCTTACTAAGGAAATCCCTCGATACAATGATCAAAATGGCTCTTTCTACTATCCCCATAAGCCCTTAATATGATGATCAACTTTGTATTACTATCCCTGTAAGCCCTTAATCTTATGGATCAAATTATCTATCTTCCTATCCCAAAAATCCATTGATCATTACGATGATCAAAGATAAGTTACTATTACAAAAGTTCTTTAGGAGACAACCTAACAATGTTTCCTTAAGAATACTACTCTCTAAAGAAATAAAAATATTAAGAACAATATTTTCACACTAAGTATTCTTCTGAAAAATTCGAGAGCGAATGTAATCAACCAGATAGAAGCTAAAAACTCTTCAAATGACCTGATTTTTATAGTCATCCCTACAAGTATCATATTTTCCATGTTTGTTACAATGGCTTCAAACACCTAATACTTGACATCTCATGACAACCTAACATAACTAAATATCCAACTTCATATTGGTAAAAACCATCATAGTGTTTAAGATGTTCATTACATTATAAATAAGTCTTCCAAATAAAATTATAAACTTTAGTAGTTCAATGGAATTCCATACTATTGTCATTACGATAATCCTTATGAGTATTAGTATGATGTTATCGGTACTAGTATCAGCACGATTTTTAATACTTTTTCAATACCATAGACATGAAAAAAATTATAGTTTTTGGTTCTAATAACCGTGGGTCTGTTTAGTTAGACACATACTCATTATGATAATTGTAATAAAAAATGTAAAGTTTATACCTGTAATACTTTTTAAATTATTCTAAGTATGGTAAAATATAATGTTTTCTACAAAAACATTCCAAAAAACTTAAGACATAAAAATTAAGTAAAACATGTTTTTAATAAAGAGTTTTTGATTTTAAAAACTAAAGGAATTGAAAATTAAGAAGTATAAATTATGACTTAATAATCCCCCCTTTATATTCAATTTTTTTATTGATGCAAGTCTGTTTATATCCTTAACAAACACCTTTCATCTAGACATAATGTTGTTATGAAATAATGGATTTCCATCATACTATAACTCATACGATTTCCATTTTTCATGATAGTTAGAATATAATTATGGGATAACACTTCTAGTTTTGATGCATGTCTCGAAAAATAATGAAAGTATCTATAGTGAATATAAGTCACAACATTGATGCTCCTTTACTTACATCATGACTCTGATGTGTATAAGGAAATGTGCATTTAGTAATTACTCCATGCTACATTTTTTAATCAATGTTAACATGTAAGTAACATCATTTATCCTCCTTATTAGCACCATAAATTTGATTTGTATAAGGTAATGTGCATTTAAGAATTACTCCATGCTACATTATGATGATCAATGAATGCTTGGTCAAGATATTCTTCGGTACACCAGCCCAAAGCAGCCCATGTCTTTTGGACACACATATACCATAATTCACTTTCAAATTACTTAATAAAAACTTCAAGGAGTCTTATGAAGTATATTTACCACTAGATTAACATTTAAATAGTTTATGTTCACTAGCTAAACTAATTCTGAAAGTTTTGTAGCTTAACTTTATTTATAAAGGTTTCTTTGTTGAAAACTAAGTACATTACTATATCAATGATACCTAAGGTATTTCACTTTAAAGAGTATAAAACCATACTTGGTATATCCTTTAAAACTACTTAGTTTTTATTGACAAATTATTATCTTTCCACAACTAGGTATATAAGTCTTACATTTTATATTCATCTCATATTTGCAATGATTCATGTATTACTGAACTACTGGTTGATTATTAAACACCAAAAAACAACATTCATTACTGAACTTGAATAATGTATCCTTGTGTCTAGAGGACATATGAGATAATTTTTTTGGTAATAATTAATAAAAGTTCAACTAGAATCAATCAACATGGAAATATAGAAGTTGTGTGCTCCTCACCACTGACTTAGGAACCACTGTTTATCATCCACTTGAAAAACACACCTTAATTCTAGTAACGTTTCTATACTTGGTTATTGTATTTTGATACACATATGTGACAAGAATATTTTATTTAATACCAAATAATTATGATAGAAACATTGCCTTCAATTTATGAATATATCTGAAGAAGAAGCAATTACTTGCTTCTTTAATTCAGTTCATTGTGTTGAAAATTTTATAGAGTTATTTCATGATATATGAAACAAATAATTTCATTTTTAATACCTATTTTATTTGAATGACATTGTGAATGTGCCTTTGGTGTCACTCTTTCCATTGTCCTTTTCACCTTGTCTTTCAACTTGTTCATTATAAGAACTAAATATTAAAATTTCTTTAATGTTCTTATTTATTAGAGAAACTTACTTAAAATGTAACAAATCATTTTTCTCTATAATATTCATTTTGTAATCTTAAAAAAAAACTGAAGTAAATGGGTGAAAATGATATGAGAAATGAATCCATTGAAATATCACAATCCATCTTTCAATTTAAACATATCTAGTGTAGGCATCACCTATTCATATTCGTGCTTCAATTTCTCTTCGTAAAATTTTTGAAGATGTGACAACATGTAATATCATCCATGTTCTGATGTCGTATCCAAAACTTACATCATAAGTTGATGATAAAATTATGAAATAACCATCATATGTGTCAAACATTAGTCTCCTATATGTTTTTATACCCACGCTTCCTGAGGTGCCTTAGAAGGCATTGGGGACACCGACACCTTGAATTTCTGATATCATAGTACTTTGAACAAGAATCTGGGCTATTCTTGAAAATTCATGCTAGTTTGGATATTTAATTTTTCCTATATTATCATAGTGTTCTTGTGGCATTAATTTCCATTTTCTACAAAAAATAAAAGCCAACATATTTTATTTTTATCTTGATTACCGATTTAGACATTATTGATTAATTAATTAAATCATCAAATGTATCCCTCTATTTTATCAAATTCTAGAAACCCTATATACTAGAATCTAAATACTATGTTGATTTAGTATTCTAGTGGAAAATATACTTGAAACCTACCCTCATAGTCTACAAGCTTCAGCTACACCACTACTCAGAGAGTTCAAGGTAGTCGTTTTACTGGCCAACCGCATTAACTCATGGATTCGTGATCTGTCGAGTAAAGTACTAGATTTTAAAATAAAAAATTTTATTTACTTAATTATTTCCTCTAAATTTTAAATAATCTACCTTTTTATACTTATTGGTTGCCAAATTTAGCTATTTCAACCCATTTATAACACCCTGTTGCCTTTCTATCAGACATGTTTTAACCTTTGTTTTGTGTTTCCTCTTTCATTGGTTGATTAGTTCTGAGAAGGAATTGGGTAGGATACCTAAATGGAGAAGTTAAATATTTTTTAGAATTTTCAGCATGAAACCTATAGTTTTACAGTCTTTTAGGCATTTAAACTCTGTTTAATGGGGTTACAAGGTGTGTAATCATCACCTAGAAGATGCTGTGAAATGAGTACAAAATGTGCAAGGTTACATGCCGTGTATAGATTACAAGCCATGAAAATATTAAAATTAATATTTTTAATAAAATCTAATCATATTTTTTGGATTATTTTAGACTGGAAGATTACACAACACGTAATTGGGTTGCACACCATGTAAAATCCCAAGTGTTGGCTTTAAGAAGGTGGCTCGGCTGAAACTCTTATTTCTCTTATCTTGGTTTCCTTAATATCAACCAATAGAATCTTCCTAAGTGATTTTGGATTCCTCATCATCCTATGGATCATCCATTCGGCGATTGATGGATCTAAACTTCATGTTGTTAAATCTTGATTCTTGGTTGAGTTCCTAGATAACATGCAGCTCCGTTCTTGTTGGAGAGTCTTGTTTTAGGTGTTTCTTTCCATGATTATAGGTATTTGGTTCCATTTAATCTTGGATAATTGATTTAAAATTTAATTTATTATTGTTTAAAATTACTTTAAATTGATTTTTGAAAACCAGATTCGATAAAAATTGGGATTGAAATTGTTTTGGCATGGATTTTTTGGGAAAAACCCTAAATTCTAATGGAATTGGAAATTGGTATATATTTTGAAATTGATGGATTTTTGAATTTATTTTGAGAAAAAATGGATTAAATTAAATTTATAAAAAACAATTAATGGTTTTGGTTTGAAAAGGAATGAAATAATGAAAAACCTATGTGTTGGGTTTTGAAATGAAATTGGAATATTGAAACTAACAATGGGGAAATAGTATTTTTAAATGGTTTGAAATGATTTCCCCATTTTTGATTTATTGATTGATTGAGAACATGTGATCCTGGGTAGTTAGTGGGTTATTTAGGACAAGCATTCTAGGATGGTAATTCCATGGAACATATTGATGTTGACAACTCAAACAAAAACCTAGTTTAGAAGATCTTATCCCTGATGGGATCTTGATGAGTCCTTTTCAGTGTGAGTCTAATGGATTTCTGTACACATATTATCCATGATCCCTAATATGATATGTATAAGGAATCTATAATTAAAAACTATCATATCATAGGTCAGATGACCGTATTTCTTATTGTGATGATTTTGATTAATAATTCCAATGTTTTTGAAACTTCTTTACTCATGCCTAGTGATTTATATAAACTGTTTTATATAAAATGTTTATTTAATCCATTTTTGAATTTTTTTCCATAAATTTGAAATGAAAAGCATGTTTTTTAATATGAAATTGTATCGCTATGCCCTATTTTATTGAAATTGAAAGCATGTTTTGGTTAATTATTATGACATCTAATTATGGAACCCTTGGTTAGACACTACTGATCTTTTTATCTCACACCCTACCTTTTCCTTTAGGAATTTGTAGATTTTCTCCCATAAGGTCTGGGTAAAGGGAAGGTGCCTCTTGGAGGAGGTTGTTATTATTGATCTCTTGGGGATTGGAGTGACATTACCTTTGGGATGTCTTAGTTATCTTGTCTACTTTGATTACTTTTATGATGTACTATTTGGGTTTTGATATACCTATTTGGTTTCTGGTACTAACTCCTTGAGGAGTTTTGGGATTACTAATATGTATCATTATCTTCCACTATTTTTGTGGAAATGAAGGTACTGATCATGTAGAGGAATCCCCATAAGATTGTATTTTAAAAAAATTTCACCGAAGATCGACATGAGCTCAGCATCTTCAGTGAAACATTTCCTAATAACCACCTGAAGATCCTGCATGAGGAATTTTAAGCACAAAATAATAACCATAAAATAAATGGTTTGATCTGAATATGTACTCAACATCTGCTCATCATTGGATAATTCTACTCAAATAATCTGAAACCAAATTCTTCTATATCATCCACATGCACTTCAAGAAACTACAAGAGTGCTAATTGTTGAAATTCGAGTGCTATAATGGAGATCCATAGATGCCTTTGATGCTCCAATGATCACTGCATCACCTTTCTTGTGATGAATGAGAGGGATCTCTATCCATTTACTTGGATTAAGATCTTCTCTCTCTAGAAATCAGGAGAGGAGAGAGAATCTCTCAAAGAGATTTCCATGAATAGTGGAATTGTCAAGATCTCCTCCTCCTATATATAGCATGTTAATAAATTACCCGGAAATGGAACCCCAACCATTGAATAATTTTACACACTATATAAATCATATTATGACTTCTATACCAAGTCATAAATATTATTATCACTTTCTTATAATAAATATATATTATGTGATAATACCTAATCCATTAACTCAACTCGATGTTCTTAAACATATTAAATGAACCTTGAATATTTTAAACTAATATTTATTCAATTAATATTTTACATGTATTTAATTTAAAACTTATAAATAAATTTAATAAATAAATTAAATTCCAATTATTATTAACTTAAATAATATAAATTTATTTATTACTTGGTGACTGCATATCCTTAGACAAAACCCGAACCCTAGTGGTGGGGCCCACCATGTAAAATATACCTATTCAGCTGAATATGGAAGATTATTGAATATGCTATTGTGTGTGACCCTCTAGGCCCTTATCTTGATAGTAGTGAATAAAATCCATAGACTAAGAGTAG
Source organism: Viscum album (assembly GCA_963277665.1). Taxonomy (NCBI): domain Eukaryota; kingdom Viridiplantae; phylum Streptophyta; class Magnoliopsida; order Santalales; family Viscaceae; genus Viscum; species Viscum album. Next base: position 483,265,321 of record OY728162.1, read on the forward strand.
AGTCTAGAAACCCATAAAGGACCCTAAAGAGATAAGGATAGTCATAGAAATGAAAAAAAACCTATAAATATGCATTTTTTTTAATATAGTCTCTTTGTATTTAATATATCATAAAAAATGACACACACCCATGTCATAGTCCTTTTCTTGATTTATTATTTGTTAATCTAATCAGATGGATTTACCCTTGGCTACCATGGCCATGGTCTTATGAAGGTTCTACAATCCTGATCAACCAAGCCCAAGATATATTACTTCTTTAACTTGGAAGTGACAAATCCTTTCTTGAAAATTCAACCAATGTTATACCACCAATGACACACCCAATACAAGCCACCTTTCCACAATTTCATTATCATGGTTTTTGACTTGCATCAAATTACATGATCAAATGAAACACAATGGTAATGATCTCAATTCTGGAGACCAATACACATGTACATAGATAGGAATAACTAATGACACCCAAAATATGTGGTGTTCCCATTGGAAGGTCTGTCCTCATGATCTCAATACTAGAGATCACCAAGTGTGAAATTCATGAGAAGAAGTATCAATGCTTATGATCCCCCAACACCTGATAGTCGGACATCTACTATGTCCAACACCTGATAGTTGGACATCTACTATGTCTATATGATATATGTTTAAGATTAATGTCATAGTATCTAAAGGTTATCATTATATCCTGGGATATGATATAACCTTTTGATATGAAAATTACTCTATAGGCATTACCATTAAATAGTGGATGCAGAAATATCTACACTATAATGGTAAGTATACATCATGTATATCTAACTTTACACATGATATGGTTATCAAAATTACTACATAGTTGGGTCTAGGGAACCCACTATTACAACACTCTAACTTTGTAATAGCCATCCTCATTTCATTAGCTTGAGAGGGTGGTGATAGGATACTTGTCCTTAAGCGACATCCCCAAGATGAAAAAGGTTGACAATAAATGCCAAAGGGTTTCAAATGAAAGTGGGGGATGATTTACCCTTTAATAACTAAATATATTAACCCAACAAACCATTACCAAACAACTCACTATATGATGCATGAATAAATTAAAGAAAACTCAACCACTTCATTTATATCAAAACCACACCAAAGTGCACTACAACGAAAGACAAAGAAACTATCAAAGTAAATAGAAGAAGATAACAACAAGGAAATATAAGACAACCATAAGAATCCTTGCTTCATAATCTCTATGCTCCAACATCACCAAACATCTCAAGTATCATAAGGTGGTTCTAAAGACGTGTGATACTATACCTTTTCCCATGTCCTGAAAGATAGAATCTGCAAAATCACCAAAGTGACAAAGCATGGGTGAGTATAAAACTCGGCAGGGTTTCCCCAATGACTTCCCTACTCATTCTACTAGGATATAAAAGTTATCAACATTTATATAAATTTTTTTCTAAAATAGTTTATAACTAAATATAAACAAGTTCCAAAACCATTTATAACCAAATGTGCATAGGTTCTATTTTAACCAGTTTTCTAGAAAGTCACATTTCCATAAAAATAACCAAACGAGGTTTTAAAACCATTTCTCAATATCATTTTGTCATAACCATTATATTATTCACCATACATCCACACATGCATGCTTATTTGACAGTTCCATATTCATGAGCGGTATCTTGTCTAATTACCTTGTGTCCCATTAACACACGCCCCCAATCTAGGGTCAGAAACCTTGTACCCCACTGGTACACATCCCTTATTCAGGGGCACATCAAACTTGAACTCACCCAACACCCCAATTTATGCCAAAACCATTCCAAATAAACCAATTCAAACCATTTAAATAAAGCTGTTCTTTTATTGAAAACCATTAAACAAACCAATTACAATAAACCATTCCATTTAAAAAAAATTACTTTTATTAAAAACACTTTAATCAAATCCAATTACCACAATTACAAAAAAATACCATTTTAAAATATTCATTTTAAAATCAAGAATCAATCACTTTATTCAAGAACACCAATTTTCTAGATTTCCCCAAACAATCACTGAAGAGGGTTTCTAAAAATTGCAAAGAAAAAAATTAATAATCTAATCCACAAAAGGTAATCAATTTGAAATCATTCCAATCAATTATACTAAGAGGAGTCAAGAGTGAATCCACCTACCTCAATAGTTTTTATGAAAACTAAAAATGGACGAAGAACACTCAAGAAACTGGGTAATAATTCCATGAAACTGCCTTAGATCTCTTCCACTATCAACAAAGAGAAAAAATGTCAAAATATTTGGAATCAAAAAAATTAGATATACCCATAAAGATCATATATATGAGAAATTGAGAGGATATGAGAAGTATATCTAAGTATATCTAAGAAAACATGACAAGAATGAAGAATAATGATGACATACCTCAAGAAATCAGCTTCTAAATGCCAAAGAAAGGATCAATATTGATTAACATTTTCTTTGGAGAGGCTATCCTACCTTCAATGAAGAATAATACCAAGTTAGGGATACATAGGAGAAAAAATAAAGGAGTTAGAGTGAAAAACATATGAGATCCACTTTTTTAGGATCTCACTTTAACCCTGCGCACATTTTAGTCGCACAGTTAGACAAACCATGCACTAACCGTGTGTTAGATATTGCCTAGGAAAACCCTTGCACGACCTCCTTGCATATCCTCCTTAATCGTACACCCATTATATCAAAGATACTATCTAACATATGAAACTCTGTACATTTTCTCCTAGGATTCCACACGGTTTAGACAAACCATGCACATCTCATGCGCTTCCCCGTTAGACCCAAAACATTCTAAAAAATATTCCAACCCTCCAAACTATCACCCTTTCACTTTAAAAACATGAAATCCATAAATAAAGGGTTATTTACTAGAAACTAGGGGTTATATATTCTCCCCACCATTGGCCTTTACATCCTTAGAAAGTAGAAAACCATTCTTTCCCTGAAAGAGTTCTGGCCATTTCTCTTTCATTTCCTTCTCACGTTTCCAAGTCTCTTTATGAATCTGACCATGTTTACATAAAACCCACACTAGACCGATGCTTTTCCCATGAAAGACTTTCTCTTTCCTGTCTAAAATCCACATCGGGATATGTACCAACAAAGTATCCAGTTCTAGGTCAACGTGATCTCATCAGATCACATGGTCAGGATCAGGTTGATAATTTTTCAACTAAGACACATGTAATACATTATGCATCAAAGTAAATCATGGTGGTAATTCCAAACAATATTCCACCTCACCATCCCATTCTAGTATCTCTAAAGGACTATGTATCAGGGAGATAACATTCCCTACTTCCCAAAATGAAAATATCCAATCCTTAGAGAGATCCTTAAGAGCACATGATCATTCACCATGAACAACAATAGTATTCGATGATGATCCACATAAGATATCTGATGACTCTGAGTCGTCTCCATCCATTTCCTGATCAAGTGAATTTTCTCCATGGTTTCTTAGACAAGGATCATCCCAATTAGTGAAGTCTCACCTATTTCCACCCAATAAATTGGATAATGATAAGGATGACCATACAATGCTTCAAAAGGATCCATATGTATTGAGGCCTGATAGATTTTATTATATGAGAACTACATTAGGGGTATATGATATTCCCATGAGCCTCCAAAATCCATTACACAAGCCCACAACATGTCTTCCAATGTCTGTATCGTCCGTTCAGAATGCCTGTATATCTGAGGATGATACGCTATACTTATAGTCAACTAAGTTCCAAAGGATTTCTCTAAAGATTTCCAAAAATGAGATGTGAACCTTAGATATCTATCTAAGACCATTGAAATTGGTGTTTCGTGTCTCTTTACTACTTCTTGGATATAGATTTTGAATATATAATCCACTGTATGAGTTTCACGAATAAGGATGAAATGATCCGACTTGGTGATCCGATCCACTATCACCCATATGAAATCGTATTTCCCAACCATTCTTGGGAGACCTATAATAAAATCCACAGATTTCTACTCCCATTTCCATAATATAATAGGTAAAGACTGTAATATACCCATTTTCCTTTGATTCTCTTATTTAATGTATTTACAAGTTAAGAACCATGAAACAAACTCCACCACTTTCCTTTTCATGCTGCTCCACCAAAAAAATACCTTAAATGCCTTATAAATATTCTGCATTCTTAGATGAACAGACCATCTCGAATAGTGGTCAGCATGAAGAAGTTTATTTTGAAAATCCATAGGCACAACCATCCAATTTATGAACCAAAAAATTGAACTCCCATAAATTTTTTATCCCTCAATAGTCTCCCCACCATTGAGTTTTAAACTCATTACCAGGAATTCCGCATAGGATATTTGTGCTTATTTGACCATCTTTACCAAATAAAGACTAATATAAAATGAAAAGAAAACCACAAAATCACCTCAGTCTTCACATTCAACATGCATATTGGCTAAGACCGACCTCAACTTCCATTCATCTGAAGCTTCTTTTTCCAACTGAGCATATGAATTTATTCTTAATGCATCAGTCACCGAATTACCTTTTCTTGGTGTATACATCAAGTAAAAGTAGAACATATGGAGATACTCCATCAATCTCATTTTCCTTATATTCAAATCCTATTATGATAAAATATGTTTCAAGATATTATGATCCATGGACATGATAAATTTATCACCAAAGAGATAGTGACGCCATGTCTTTAAAGCGTGGACGACCGAAACTAACTTCAAATCATGTGTTGGGTAATTCTTCTCATGAAATATCAATTGCCTTGAACTGTAAGCAACCACATGGTCTCCTTGCATGAGAACACATCCCAACCCAGATTCTGAAGCATCACAATAAACCACATACCCTTGTTTTGATTCCGAAAAGATCAAGATAGGTGCTGATGTAAGACTAACCTTTAGCTCTTGAAAATACTTATAAAATTCATCACTCTATTGTAATGGAACATTATTCTTTGTCAAAACTATCATTGGTTAGGCTAGTCATGAAAAGTCACTCACAAATCATTAGTAATAACCAGCTAGACCAAGAAAACTTAGTGTCTCAAAGACATTCTTCATCAGTTTCCAAGAGATAAAAACTCCTATCTTCTCTGGATCCACAGAAACACCTTTTTCAGAAATTACATGGCCAATAAAGTGTATCTCTTGTATCCAAAAACCACACTTTGATAGTTTTGTATTTAATCGGTGATTTTTCAAGATTACCAAAACTGTCTCCAAGCATTGATCATGTTCATCCCTTGTCCTTTAATACACAAATATGTCATCCAAAAACACCACAACAAAAGAATACAGATATTGTTGGAATATCCAATTCATCAAAGCTATAAAGACCACTGGTGAATTCTTAAGACTAAAAGGCATTACGACATATTCATAATGGTTATATCTGATTCTAAAATCTATTTTTGGAATTTACTCCTTCTGAACTCGTAATTGGTGATATCCTAATCGTAAATCAATCTTAGAGAACCACTGATCTCTCCTTAATTGATCAAACAGATCATCAATGCGCAGTAGTGGATACTAATTCTTTATCATAACTTTTTTAATCTTACGATAATCAATGCATAGAATTAAAGTTTCATATGCTTTCTTCATGAACACGACTGGTGCTATCCATGGAGACATGCTCGACTGAATTAAACCTTTTATTTCCATATATTCAAACAACACTTTCAGCCCCCTTAACTCTATTGGTTATATTAAATAAGACATAATAGAAATAGGATTGGTCTTTGGGAGGAGATCAATCATAAAATATACTTCCCTTATAGGTGGTAACCCTGAGGATTTATTGGAAAAAACATCTATAAATTGATCCAAAACTATTGGAAAGCTGATATCCTCAATCTCTTCTATCAATGCCAAGGTCAACTCCACCGACTAGAAAGATATTGTTCCCACTACTAGTGCCAACAAGATTGTTTCACCTGCCTTTACAACCCTTTCTCCTTTAAAGAGATGCTCGATGCCATCCTCAATTGTGAAACTAACCATTATACTAAAATAGTCGATATGAGCCTTGAACATTGTCAACCAATCCATACCCAAGATTACATCATAGACATCCATATCCAGCACTATGAAGTCCAATTTCATATCATCTCCATCAACAATTATAGAATATGCTCTACACAGGAAGGCTCTACATTTTATTTTCCCAAGAGAAGTTTAAAGTTGTAACACAGAGGGCATCATCTAGAGTTTTAAACTTAGAAAATCAACAGTATGAGAAGAAATTAAGGAATTTGATGCAGCTGTGTCAAACAAAACTAGCATAAGGGTAGAATTAAATAGAATCATACCTATCACCATAGACAGTTCAGCTGGACCATATACAATCATCCTCTTAGCTCCATATAATTGCTTCGTCACTGCATTGTGTTCTTTATTGCCTGGCTATGATTTACTGTAACATCCCAGGTAAATAATGAATAAAACATTTTCGTATTTATTAATATTTATGAATTAAATATTAATTTTACTTTAAAGGGGTTTCTATGTTCGATAGCATACCCGATACGCAACAAAGAGTTTCTTTGAAATCTTACGTTACACACTAGTAATAAAATAATATTATTTTAAATGGTAGTTAACACATAGCCGTTATATTGGAGGTAATGAATAGAAATAACTAAAATATGATTATATATGTTTTTTAAATGTTTCTACATTTATCCAATAAAAGATAAAGGCTTAAAATATGAAAATAATTCAATTTTAGGCATATATACTCTAACATTCACAAAAGGTCGACTTATCGCCTTTTGATGGAGAACCGTCTATAAATATAGTTTTGGTCACTCTTATACATTCTATTGGACCAAATAAAATTCTTCTTTAGAATCAGGACATCAAAATATACTTTGTGTAAATTTTTGGTATTTTTCCGATAAAGTTCATTTTTTAATGAATAGTGAAAAATGATGTATTTTAATTCAAAACCACTTTTTAATCTAATTTATTTATATGATTAGATTATCTTTTGAATTGGTTTTAAAGTGAAATTAGAATATATTTTTACCTTTTAATCAAATAGTGGTCGCTGGAATTAATTTCACTTTGAAATCGGACTTAAACTAGTGTCAATCTTTTGATACTTTTTGTTTCATAAAAACACGCTATTTGCTCTGACAGCGGGAATTAATTATTAAATTAATTAATGAACCATATATGTTTTTAATTTTGTAAAATAGACTTCATTTTTTAATTTGGAATATCAAATATAGCTTAGGGTGAAGTTTTGGAATTTTTCTGAAAAATTTCATTTTTTGATGAATAGTGAAACCACTAAGTGGTACTTAAAAACTGATTTTTCATTTAAATGAAATTTTACCACCTCTGTGTTTTGAATTTCAAAAATCCGACATACATGATTCTCATTAAGAAGTAAAATGTGGTTCAATGGGATTAAAATAATTTTTTTGGTGAATAGTAACTTTTAAGTTTATTAATCGCGATTAGAGGTAATTAGTGTAGTTTAAGGTAAAAATAATGTTTTAATAATACGAAATGAACTTGAAACATGTCCTACCCTTATTGGATGTGTCATGGCCGACCAATAAAATCCATGGGTCAACTTGGGGACCCCATGGAGCCACTTTGGTAGGAAAATGACATTAATACCTTTTTATTTAAAGTTAAAATTAAAATGTCACAAACATGTGTTGTTTTACTAAAACAATTTTTACATGGGGTTATACAAGTCATATTTTTTACTATAAATATTAATTAGAAATCTAAAAAGTTTTCCTAAATCATGATAGTTTTTTTATAATTTTTAGACATTAAATAAATTAAATTATTTATGACACCATGATGATGCAGCGATTACCTCATTATTTTTCGATTTAAATAAAATGAAAATAAAATGTAAAATATAAGAACTACACTTGTCAAAAACCTATTGGATGGGTATATTTCGAACCATTATCACCTTATCCTTGAATTATATCAATTTGGGACCTTTTAAATCCGAAACTCATTTTAAAATAAAGTAACATTTCTTTACTTTCCAAGAATGCCCCTCCTCTCCTCTTATAAAAGGCCCCCACCTCTACCACCTTACCCACACTTCCAAAGACTTTGGCTCAGCAAAAACCTACCCATTTTGTCTCTCCACATCCCTCTATAACTCCTAGAAGCCTCACTTTGGTCAGAAGTCTTCCCAAGGAAGCCTTTGATCTCAAATCAAAAAGAGTTACCCATTTTAAAGGTAGCATTTTCTCTTGTGTTCTTTGGTTTTATTTTGCTTCTCCAACCCCCTAAACTCTTTTTATTCATTTATTTTGTAACAAATACAGTATATTAAATATAATAGGATGTTTTTATAAGAATAATTCGAGCTAAACTTACACACACCTACATCTAATGGTTAAAGAACATACTGTTTCTGTGGTTGGCGAATTTCTGCCTCACAAAACGATGATTGTTCAATCTTCTTTTAACACCTTTAATGGTGGACATTAAGATGTCACTCTATTTATATATTATATATATTATGTTTATGTTTTACTTATGCTTCTGTATTTTTCATTTGTGGTATACCTTTATGGCTTCCATTATGGGTATACGCAATATCTTCATTTTAGGAAGTGCGGACTACCGCCCCCTCAAAGTGATTTAATTCGTTAATGCCATATGTGGGACGTATAAAGGATGGATTTAAAGTTATTATATATGATTTTATAATGGAATTATAATATACCTTTATATAATCATTATTTCATTCCATTAAAGTGTGTGATAGAAATGAAAGTAGCGTTCATGCGTACGTACGGCTTACCGTCTCCATGAACGGTGCATTTCATTTCTTATCTGCAAATGTAATGTACTATTATAAGTACATATACATAATGGATATATATGATGTATGTTAAATAATAATTATTAATATAATTCTGGAATTAAAATATACATATCTCTCACTTAGTTTTAATTCCATTAATATGACATAGAAATGAAAGTTGCGTTCATGCGTACGTACGACTTACCGTCTCCATGAATGGTGCATTTCATTTCTTACCTATAAATGATTATGTAATATTATAAATACATGTATATGATGGATATATATGATATATATGATATCCAAATCATGAATATCATTCTGTATATAATGAATATTTGACCACACGAACAACATGTAATTGTAAGAAGTCCACTTTCGACTTAAGAACCAAATATCGACAAAACAAACATTATTAACATAAATGATTACATAATGTTTATAAAATGGAAATAAGTGATATAAAAGGAATAATTAACTTGAAAAATTTTCTTAAGCAATTAGAAATTAACTCAAGTTTATTATTCAAGACGTTAAATAACGATCGAGTCAAGTCGGACCCGAGGTAAGGGACTTCGTCTCAATCTCATTTCATTGAGGCATATTTAGTTTTATAAACAACTTTCTTTTATACAGTGTATAAAACCCTTTGACTTTTAATTTTATACAAAAGGAATCTTTTTCTACGAAGCGTTTTACAAAATGACAAAAAGGAATGTTTCTTTTAACGTACGCGGTGACAACGACCTTTTCCGCCGCCGCAAGTATTATTTGGTGTTTGGATTCCTCAACAAGTCGTAATGTTTTTAAAATGAAATAAATACCATATACTCTTTTATGTATTTTGGTATTGAAAATGGTTTTTATAATGGATTTTTTATGTCAATATATGTAAGTGATATATTGTGATCAAAGTGTGGAAATGTTTTCTTTCCATTATATTTGTTTTATGTCTTATGATTTTATAATGGTACTTGGACATTTGATGGGTGGTTACATGATAAACCATATGATGGGTGCTGCTATGAATAATAGGACGGGTGGTTACATTATAAACTCCAATGCATTGGGTATGGAAGTCGGCCGTATGGCTATTCCATTAAGTGATATGTGTGGAAGTCGACCGTATGGTTATTCCATTTAAGTATGTTTATATCCCAAGTTACCTTTATATGTTATGTGATCTTTATATGGATTTTATGGTAATATTTTGGTTACAAAAGGGTAAGTAATGATCTTTTATTCAGTGAAGAGTTTTTACTACTTCATAAAGGTGAAAAGTATTACTTTTATAAAGTATACATGGTTTACTTGTTGTTTTGATAAACTAACAGTTTTCATTCTTTGTGTATCCCTTACTGAGCTTTTTATGCTCACCCCAAGTTTTTTTTGAAATGTTTATCACAGGAATTAATATGGAATAGGGTCAAGGATGGGATCAAGGTAAAGTCATGCTATCTAAAACATGGAACGAGACATGTTTCTCTTTAAGAGTTTTTATTTTGTGGAAACTTAGTAGAAGTTTCTACTTTGTAACCTTTTGAGATGTAATAGTTATGTCCTAATTCTCTAAAACTATAAACCTGAAAAGATTCTCAATGTGAATTATTCATTTAATTCAATATTAAGTAATGTTTAAGAACGAGGCCTTATATTTGGTATCAGAGGTCGGTTTAGACAACTTTAGGAGTTAGAAAAGTGTTAAATTATAAGTTAATTTATGGTATGATTGAAATGATATAGCATTTAAAGATTACCATGTTGCTTCGCCTAAGGTATTTCAGTGTTAAGAATGGTTTTTCATAGAGGAAACATAGAAGGTTTTTTGTGAAGGCATACTGAGGGAAATGACCTTCCAAATCAGCATACTGAGATGGTCAGAATCAAAATTGAGCAGTTTACTATAGTGATGGCTTAGTTGAATCAGGTGATAAATGGTGGTTGTGTTATTGATGATATTTTGGTGTTTTCTAAAAGTAAAGAGGAGCATGAAATTCATTTAAGGGTTATCTTGAAAACCTTAAAAGAAAAGAAACTGTATGGAAAATTCATCAAGTGTGAGTTTTGGTTACAACAAATTTCTTTCCTTGGTCACATTGTTTCAAAAGATGGCATAATTGTTGATCCTGCTAAAACAAAGGTTGTTGAAGAATGGCCAAGACCCACAAATGTAACCGAGATCCACAGTTTTCTTGGTTTGGAAGGTTACTACCGAAGGTTTGTTGAAAATTTTTCACGGTTATCTAGTCCAATGACTAAGCTAACTCGGAAGGGTGTTAAGTTTATCTGGACAAAAGAATGTGATGATTGTTTTCAGGAGTTGAAAATAAGATTGGTGAATGCTCCAGTTTTGGCACTTCCTTCCAGAAATGGTGAGTTTGTTATCTACATTGATTCTTTATTGAAAGGACTTGGCTGTGTCCTTATACAGAATGATCAGGTAATTGCATATGCTTCACGTCAGTTAAAAACTCATGAGGTAAATTACCCTACACATGATTTGGAATTAGCTGCTATTGTTTTTGCTCTAAAAATTTGGAGGCATCATTTTTATGGAGTAAAGTGTGAAATATATACTGATCACAAAAGTTTAAATTATATATTCACTCAGAAAGAATTGAACATGAGACAAATAAGATGGATGGAATTAATCAAGGATTATGATTGTATAATTCATTACCATCCAGGAAAAGAAAATAAAGTGGCTGATGCTTTGAGTCGAAAAAGTAATGCTTCATTAACAATGTTGAGTTTGGAACATGATCCTTTGGTTAAGGATTTTATGAACTTTGGCATAAAAGTTTTTGGTGCAGGATGTTATTCTATTTTGTTTCAGGTATCAGTGAAATCTTCTCTATCAGACAGAATCAAGCAAGCACAGAAGCAAGACAGTGAGTTGCAGAAAAAGGTAGAGCTGGTTCAGAAGGGTAAGTTACCTGAATTCAACATTGATAATGATTGTGTTTTGAGGTTTGGGAAGAGATTATGTGTGCCTAGTGATTCACAGTTGAAGAATGAGTTGTTATGTGAGGATCATAGTTCTCCGTTTTCAGTTCATCCTGGAAGTACTAAGATGTACAAAGATCTGTGGAAGTATTACTGGTGGGATGGAATGAAAAGAGATGTTGCTGATTTTACTTTGAAGTGTTTGACTTGTCAGCAGGTTAAAGTAGAGCGGAAGTTACCGAAAGGGATGCTTTAGCCATTATCAGTGCCAGAGTGGAAATGGGAAAATATATCCATGGACTTTGTTGTGGGATTACCGAGGACATCTCGAGGTAATAATGCAATCTAGGTTATTGTTGATCGATTGACTAAATCTGCTCATTTCCTTCCTATTCGAGATACATTCTCTCTAGATCAACTTTTCCATTTGTATCTTAAAGAGATAGTCAGGTTACATGGAGTTACCCTCTCCATTGTGTCTGATCGTGATCCCAGGTTTACTTCTAACTTTTGGAAGGGCCTTCAGAAGTCGTTGGGTACTGAATTAAATTTTAGTACAACATTTCATCCGCAATCAGATGGGCAGTCAGAACGAAAAATTCAGACATTGGAGGATATGCTACGTGCTTGTTCGATGGATTATCAAGGAAGTTGGGACCAACATCTTTCTGTGGTTGAGTTTTCTTATAATAACAGTTTTCATTCCAGTATACAGATGGCACTGTTTGAGGCATTATATGGGAAGTAGTGTCGAACTCCAGCTTTTTGGGATGAAGTGGGTGAAAGGAAGCTGATGGGACCAGAATTGGTAGAAGAGATGGCAGAAAAAGTTCAGTTGATTCAGAAACACATGAGAACAGATCAGAGCAGACAGAAAAGTTATGCGGATAACCGGAGGAAGGATCTATCTTTAGAGGTAGGTGATCATGTTTTTCTCAAAGTTTCACCGTGGAAAAGTGTGATGCGATTTGGTAAGAAAGGAAAGCTGAGTCCAAGGTTCATTGGACCATATGAAATTCTGGAGAGAGTTGGATCAGTTTCATACAGAGTGGCTTTACCTCTAATTTTATCTCAGGTACACAATGTTTTTCATGTTTCGATGTTGAGAAAGTATATTCCAGATTCATCTCATGTTTTGAGCCCAGAGGTAGTTCAGTTGGAAGAGAATATCTCTTATAAAGAACAACCAGTCCAGATTCTTGACCGAAGAGAGAAAGTGTTTCAAAATAAGGTAATTCCCCAGGTAAAAGTTTTGTGGAAAAACCATATGGTTGAAGAGGCAACATGGGAATCTGAAAATGCTATGAGGGATAAATACCCCCACTTATTTTGATAAGTGAATACAATTGCGAGGACACAATTCCCAAAAGGGGGGAAGGATGTAACATCCTAGGTAAATAATGAATAAAACATTTTCATATTTATTAATATTTACGAATTAAATATTAATTTTACTTTAAAGGGGTTGCTATGTTCGATAGCATACCCGATATGCAATAAAGAGTTTCTTTGAAATCTTACGTTGCACACTAGTAATAAAATAATATTATTTTAAATGGTAGTTAACACATAGCCGTTATATTAGAGAGAATGAATAGAAATAACTAAAATATGATTATATATGTTTTTTTAAATGTTTCTACATTTATCCAATAACAGATAAAGGCTTAAAATATGAAAATAATTCAATTTTAGGCATATATACTCTAACATTCACAAATGGTCGACTTATCGCCTTTTGATGGCGAACCGTCTATAAATATAGTTTTGGTCACTCTTATAAATTCTATTGGACCAAATAAAATTCTTCTTTAGAATTAGGACATCAAAATTTACTTTGTGTAAATTTTTGGTATTTTTCCGATAAAGTTCATTTTTTAATGAATAGTGAAAAATGATGTATTTTAATTCAAAACCTCTTTTTAATATAATTTATATATATGATTAGATTATCTTTTGAATTGGTTTTAAAGTGAAATTAGAATATATTTTTACCATTTAATCCAATAGTGGTCGCTGGAATTAATTTCACTTTGAAATCGGACTTAAACTAGTGTCAATCTTTTGATACTTTTTGTTTCATAAAAACACGCTATTTCCTCTGACAGCAGGAATTAATTATTAAATTAATTAATGCAAATTATATGTTTTTAATTTTGTAAAATAGACTTCATTTTTGAATTCGGAATATCAAATATATCTTAGGGTGAAGTTTTCATATTTTTATGAAAAACTTCATTTTTTTGATGAATAGTGAAACCACTAAGTGGTACTTAAAAAAACTGATTTTTCGTTTAAATGAAATTTTACCACCTCTGTGTTTTGAATTTAAAAAATCCGACATACATGGTTGTCATTAAGATGTAAAATTTGGTTCAATGGGATTAAAATAATTTTTTGGTGAATAGTAACTTTTAAGTTTATTAATCGCGATTAGAGGTAATTAGTGTAGTTTAAGGTAAAAATAATGTTTTAATAATATGAAATGAACTTTACACATATCCAACCCTTATTGGATGTGTTATGGCCGACCAAGAAAATACATGGGTCAACTTGGGGACCCCATGGAGCCACTTTGGTAGGAAAATGACATTAATACCTTTTTATTTAAAGTTAAAATTAAAATGTCACAAACATGTGTTGTTTTACTAAAAATTTTTTTACATGGGGTTATACAAGTCAGATTTTTGACTATAAATATTCATTAGAAAGCTTAAACGTTTTCCTACATCATGATAGTTTTTTTATAATTTTTAGACATTAAATAAATTAAATTATTTATGACACCATGATGATGCAGCGATTACCTCATTATTTATCGATTTAAATAAAATGAAAATATAATGTAAAATCTAAGAACTAAACTTGTCAAAAACCTATTAGATGGGTATATTTAGAACCCTTATCACCTTATACTAGAATTATATCAATGTGGGACCTTTTAAATCCGAAACTCATTTTAAAATAAATTAACATTTCTTTACTTTCCAAGAGTGCCCCTCCTCTCCTCTTATAAAAGGCCTCCACCTCTACCACCTTACCCACACTTTCAAAGCCTTTGGATCGGCCAAAACCTGCCCATTTTGTCTCTCCAAATCCCTCTATAACTCCTAGAATCCTCACTTTGGGCAGAAGTGTTCCCAAGGAAGCCTTTGAGCTCAAATCAAAAAGAGTTACCCATTTTAAAGGTAGTGTTTTCTCTTGTGTTCTTTTGTTTTATTTTGCTAATACAACCCCCTAAAATATTTTTATTAATTTCTTTTGTAACAAATCCAGTATATTAAATATACTAGGATGTTGTTATAAGAATAATTCAAGCTACACTTACACACACCTACATCTAATGGTTAAAGAACATACTGTTTCTGTGGTTGGCGAATTTCTGCCTCACGAAACGATGATTGTTAAATCTTCTTTTAACACCTTTAATGGTGGCCATTAATATGTCAATATATTTATATATGATATATATTATGTTTATTTTTTACTTATTCTTCTGTATTTTTCATTTGTGGTATACCTTTATGGCTTCCATTATGGGTATACGCGATATCTTCATTTTAGGAAGTACAGACTACCACCCCCTCAAAGTGATTTGATTCGTTAATGCCATATGTGGGAGGTATAAAGGATGGATTTAAAGTTATTATATATGATTTTATACTGGAATTATAATATACCTTTATATCATTATTATTTCATTCCATTAAAGTGTGTGATAGAAATGAATGTAGCGCTCATACGTACGTACGACTTACCGTCTCCATGAACGGTGCATTTCATTTCTTATCCCCAAAATGTAATGTACTATTATAAGTACATATACATAATGGATATATATGATTTATGTTACATATAAATGATTAATATAATTCTGGAATTAAAATATACATATCTCTCATTTAGTTTTAATTCCATTAATATGACATAGAAATGAAAGTAGCGTTCATGCGTACGTACGGCTTACCGTCTCCATGAACGGTGCATTTCATTTATTACCTCTAAATGATTATGTAATATTATAAATACATGTATATTCTGGATATATATTATATATATGATATCCAAATCATAAATATCATTCTGGATATAATGAATATTTGACCACATGAATAACATGTAATTGTAAGAAGTCCACTTTCGACTTAAGAACCAAATATCGACAAAACAAACATTATTAACATAAATGATTACATAATGTTTATAACATGGAAATAAGTGATATAAAAGGAATAATGAACTTGAAAAAGGTTCTTAAGAAATTATAAATTAACTCAATTTTATTATTCAGGACGTTAAAGAACGATCGAGTCAAGTCGGACCTGAGGTAAGGGACTTCATCTCAATCTCCTTTCATTGAGGCATATTTCTTTTTATAAACAACTTTATTTTATACAGTGTATAAACCCCTTTGACTTTTAATTTTATACAAAAGTAATCTTTTTCTACGAAGCATTTTACAAAATAACAAAAATGAATGTTTCTTTTAACGTACGCGGTGACAATGAACTTTTCCGCCGCCACGAGTATTATTTGATCTTTGGCTTCCTCAACAAGACGTAATGTTTTTAAAATGAAATAAATACCGTATAATCTTTTATGTATTTTGGTATTGAAAATGGTTTTTATAATGGATTTGTTATGTCAATATATTTAAGTGATATATTGTGATCAAAGTGCGGAAATGTTTTCTTTCCATTTTATTTGTTTTATGTATTATGATTTTATAATGGTACTTGGACATTTGAAGGGTGGTTATGTGATAAACCATATGATGGGTGGTGCCGTGAATAACAGGACGGGTGGTTACGTTATAACCTCCAATGCATTGGGTATGGAAGTCGGCCGTATAGCTATTCCATTAAGTGATATGTGTGGAAGTCGACCGTATGGTTATTCCATTTAAGTATGTTTATGTCCCAAGTTACCTTTATATGTTATGTGATCTTTATATGAGTTTTATGGTAATATTTTGGTTAGAAAAGGGTAAGTAATGATCTTTTACTCAGTGAAGAGTTTTTAATACTTCATAAAGGTGAAAAGTATTACTTTGATAAAGTATACATGGTTTACTTGTTGTTTTGATAAACTAACAGTTTTCATTCTTTGTGTATCCCTTACTGAGATTTTTATGCTCACCCCAAGTTTTTTTTGAAATGTTTTTCACAAGAATTAATGTGAAATAGGGTCAAGGATGGGATCAAGGGAAAGTCATGCTATCTAAAACATGGAACCAGACATGTTTATTTTTAAGAGTTTTTATTTTGTGGAAACTTAGTAGAAGTTTCTACTTTGTAACCTTTTGAGATGTAATAGTTATGTCCTAATTCTCTAAAACTCTAAACCTGAAAAGATCCTCAATGTGAATTATTCATTTAATTCAATATTAAGTAAGGTTTAAGGCCGGGGCCTTATATTTACCCTATTGAGGATTCATGGTATTCCTAGAATTACCATGGATAGATCTAATCTGTTCATGAGACTGATTTTGTTACCCTCATCCTGTCAAGGAATACGATTCTTGTGACACTTGAGAAGTGTCTCGGGCACCTAACCTCAGAGAACTATGACAATAACACTAAATATTACCCATATACTTGTAGTTATTTCATACTCTAGGTTGTGCCGCACACTCTCTATTTATGTGGTCAAGAAAACTAAATTGGAAACAACCCTCTTTGCTCTTGGTTCATGGAGGAAAGTTCACTAATCCAACCATCTGATTTTGAGTCTCACTCGCACCTTAGAAATGGGTTTCCAACTTCCTCGTGCTCCTAGAATTTTAGTTCCCACCATTTCTTGTAGGTATCATCATACTTCCTCCTCCCATAACTCTTGAGATATCACATTCATCAACTGTCTCTCTTTTCACCATTTCTTTATAATCTATAATACAAAGCACCACAATATTTGATCAAATCTTCTGCCTTATCCCTGATTCGAAGATTCACGCCTTCAAAGATTCACTAGCCGCAACCTTTGGTGAAAAACACACTATATTCATGAATTTAGCCACATATTCTGTGATAGAGATATTTTATTTCTTCAGGCAGAAGAAATCTATCATTCTCTGGATCTTGAATGTGTGATGATAGAATTTTTTATTGAAAAATTCTTCAAAATCCTCCCAACTCAGGCCTTGATCCAGTTTGGAATGTATCACTAGTTCCCACCACTAGTGTGCATGATCCTCAAAAATATACATTGCTAGTTTTACTTTCAACTCTACTAGTGTGTTGATGAAATTGGAGATATGATTCATCCTATTCAGCCACACCTCTGCCCCTTCTGGTTTAGAATCACCCTGGAAAATGGGTGGATTCTGCTTCATGAACTGGATGGAATAATCCACATTTCTTGGATCATAACTTCGGTTCCCTATATCCATAGCTTGGAATTCTTGGAAGATAATCTAAAATAGCTCTTGGTACACCTGTGGCTCAAGTGCAACTACATTTTCCGCAGCTTCTTCTGGTTGGTTTCTATGATTACTACTAGGTTCCATTTTCTAAACAAACAACAAACTATATAAGTCTCACTCTCTAGTAACTGATGGATTAACATTTCAAATTCTATCACATTAACTATCACAAAATTTCTTTCCAAAATCATCCTTTTCCATATTCAATCTTTCTTGAAAAATCCATTCTTTCTTTTGAAAATAAAACCATTTTCAAAATACATCAACCATGATTTTTAAAAGTCTTTTATTTGATTTTTTTTGTATTTTCCAAAAATTTACACCTTTAAAAAAAATCATAAATCATTACTCTAAATGATATATGAAATCCTAGTGGGAAGTCATTCCTCTACAATTCATGTCATGCTCATATCATTGGCTAAACCAATGACAATGAGGTTCCATATCCTATAAATGTCTCCAAAAAACTTATGTACCCAACTCCCTGGTAACTTAAAGTTCATCATAAAAGGTTAGGTACATATTTTTATGCTCTACATTTCAAGTATTTAAAATCCTACTCCTTTCTAAGATTCTAACCCAAGGAATAGATAATAATGAATTCAACTCTAAGATCAAGAAAATGAAGACTACTTTTTAGGAAAGGGCCGAACAAGCTGATACCATTTCTAACATCCCACCCCATTTCATTGGATTGAGAGGATGGTGATATGCTACTTAGCCTTAAGTGACATCCCCAAGATTCCAAAGGCTATAAATAAATGTATAATAGTTTCAATTGTCAGTGGGGGATGATTTACCCTTTAAGAACTAAATCCATCAACCCAACAAACCATAACCAAACAACTCACTATAAGATGTATGAATAGATGAAAGAAAACTCAACCACTTCATTTATATCAAAACCACACCAAAGTGTACTACAACGGAAGAAAAAGAAACTATCAAAGTAAACAATGGAAGACAATGATAAGAAACTCCAATATAACTACATGACTCTATTCTTCACAAGCTCTATGATCTAACATCACCAAAAATCCCAAGTATCATGAGGTGGTTCTAAAGACATGTGATAATTTACCTTTTCCCATGTCCAAGGAGATAACATCTACAAAATCACTAAAGTTCCAAAGTAGGGGTTAGTATAAAAATCAGTAGGTTTTTTCCAATGACTTCCCTACTCACACCACTAGAATTGAAAAGTTAGCAACATTTATATAAAATAGTTTATATAAAACAATTTTCCAAATAGTTTATAACTAAATATAAACAAGTTCTAAAACCATTTATAACCAAATGTACACAAGTTATATTTTAACCAATTTTCTAGAAAGTCACATTTCCAGAAAAATAACCAAATGATGCTTTAAAACCATTTCTCAATATCATTTTGGCATAACCATTCTATTATTCAACACACACCCATACGTGCATTCTTGTTTGATATTTCCATACCCAGGAGAAGTCTCTCATCCAATTACCTTGTGTCCCACTGATCACGCCCCCTGATTTAGGGTCACTCACATTGTACCCAACTGGTACATATCCCTTATTCAGGGGCACATCAAACATGAACTCACCCAACACCCCAATGTATGTCAAAACCATTCCAAATAAATCAATTCAAACCATTTCAATAAAACCATTCTTCTATTGAAAACCATTAAACAAATCAATTCCAATCAACCATTCCATTTCAAAAAAATCATTCCTTTTATTTAAAACACTTTAATCAAATCAAATAACCACAATTCTAGAAAAATCCCATTTTAAAATATTCATTTTAAAATCAAGAATCAATCACTTTATTCAAGACCACCAATTTTACAGATTTCCCAAAACCATCACTGAAGATGGTTTCTAAAAATCATAAAGAAAAAAATTCACAATAAAATCCACACAAGGTAATCAATTTGAAATCATAAAAATCAGTTCTACTAAGAGGAGTCGATATTGAAGCCACCTACCTCAAAGGTTTTGATGAAAACTGAAAATGGATAAAGAACACTCAAGAAACTAGGTAAGAATTCCATAAAACCACCTTAGATCTCTTATATTATCAACAAAGAGACCAAATATCAACATATTTGGCATCCAAAAAATTATATCTACCCATAACGAGCAAATACCTAAGAAACTGAGAGGAGAGGATAAGTAGATCTAAGAAAACATGACAAGAAAAAAGAAGAACGATGACATAACACAAGAAATCAGCTTCTAAATGCCAACGAATGGATCCAGATTGATTCCAATATTCTTGGGAGTGGTTATCCAACCTTCAATGGAGAATAATCCCGAGTTAGGGCCACATAGAAGCAAAAACAAGGGAGTTAGAGTCAAAAAATGCATGAGATTCACTTTTTTAGGATCTCACTTTAACCCTGTTCATGGTTTAGTCACATGGTTAGACAAACCATGCATTAGCTACTACTTTGGAAAACCCTTGCATGACCTCATCACACGACCTCCTTAACCATGCACCCACTATGCTGAAACTACTATCCAACATCTGAAACTTTTCAAAATTTCTCCTAGTATTCCGCACAGTTTAGACAAACTGTGCGTATCCTGTGTGCTTCCCCTTTAGCCCCAAAAACTTTCCACAAGATCTCCCAACCCTCCCAACTATCATCCTTACACTTTAGAAACATGAAAATCATAAAGAAAGGGATACACACTAGAAATCGGGGGTACTACATACTTTCACTATAGAAAACTTGCTAACTAACCATGTTAGCTCTCACATGATTCAGATCATGTTTCTATTGAGTAACGACTTTAGTTTCTGGTCCTTCCACGTTTCTACCGCATGTAAATTATACCACATGCAACCTCACCTCCTTGAGTAAAAGTTCTCAAGAGATTGTATCCCCAAGTATATCCCTTTTTTCCACTATCGTAACTTTACATCTTACCTAGTGAGAGTATCAAAATTTACATTATGATAATACATTACTTACTAGGTGTGTTTCCAAGAACTATAAAAAATCGTTGCATTTAAATTCTTCTTAGATGCCTCAGAAGCTACAATGTAATAAATGTTTGTAGGTATGGCTACCACGAGATTATATGAGCTTGTCTCGCTCAACACCTTATTCAAACTGTGATATTATATCACATAGATCTAAGGAAGACTAGTTTTTGTCCCCTAAAAACTAGTATTCTTTCTTCTCCACTTACTAGGTACATATCTTTTGTACTTGATGAAGTATAACCAGATAGTTATAACTGCTTCCCTAGCAGTTCTCTTGGATATAACTGATATATTCCTAATATAAAGTATATCTCGGTAATATCAGTTCTTGTACATATCTTGACATATGTGATTGATCCATCGTATAATCATATGGATTTAAACTCACCATGTTAATCTCCTTCAATGTCCCAGACATGTCTACCTGGAGAGATATATGTCATGTAACACTAGCAATAATTATTACTCGAATTGTTCCAAAATATATTTTTCAATACTATATCACTATATGTACAATTGAATAGGTTCAAGAAATATTTAGATCTACCTTAGTAGATTCGATTCCCTATAACTTAGGTTGATACTTTAAGTCAACCACTATAGAATATATTTTATTCTGGTCTTAACTAAATGTTAGACCAATATATGTTTTCTATATGTTACCGAACATATTTTACCTGGAAAATAATGGAGATTCAACCAACCTATGGTAAATGAATGTCAATGATTCATTCCAAATGAATATTCCATGAACCTATTGCTTACATAAATACTAAACTAGATTTTAGTAACTAGAAACCTTTATTAGCATTCTACGATGTGACCATCCATTTCTAGTTGCATCATATAGACACCTTCCACGATTGGTAGTCATGACACCCAATGCTCAATAAAATGATCGTAGATATTAGCTGTGACAAGTAAAATTCTGATGTCTTTAGGAATGACTACTTGGTATAACCAATCAAGCCTTATTGGTACTACACTTGTACCACCCATGTATAATCTCAATTGAATACCCACCATAGTATTCAAAATAACAATCCCCTTTGCACTTTGATATAAGGAATCCATTATTGAATTTTAAGTGTTCTTTTCAATCTTAGTTTATTTCCATATATAGATTACTTGTACGCATTATTATCCACAATGAATAATGTACCACCGACCATAGTGAATTTAAAACCATCACCATGGTTTTATCCTTCCTATGTAGTATGTTTCTTTGGAACATTCCTGTTCCACATGTACTTGTAGAACTAGTTCCTATGAAAATTACTTGTGCATCTCTAGAATTGACTAAACCCAAGTCAATCTAGATCCCACTATCTCAAAAGATATGTAAACCCCTTATATAGAAATTTAGTCAATCACTTGACTAACATTTATCTATTTTATAGATTTATGTAATATCCTAAGAAACTGTTATGATAATTACATTAGTTTCACTTTGTGTTTTTCTTGATGTAAGTTTGTTTATATCCTAACAAACTCTTTGCATACAAAAACATTTACTTATGACATAAGGGATCATACTATGACTCATATGATATCCATTTTTCATTATAGTTGACATATGGTTATGGGATATCACCATTATTTGCAAAGAACATCATTAAATATGATGGAAGTTTCTGCAAGTTGCAACATTGATACTCCTTACATCATAACTCCGATGTATAAAATGTGCATTTAGGAATTTATTCACATCACATTTTGTTGATAAATGATTACATGTAATACTTCATCATCAATACTTATTATTAATATCATTTTCGTGATGTAGATAAGGTAATGTGCATTTAAGAATTACTCCACACTGCATTATATTTATTGATGATTTCTTGGTCAAGATATTCTTTGGTATGCCAACCCTAAGATACTCATATCCTTTGACCATGAATATACTTCACTTTATATTCCTTAAACTCTTAAAGTAATCTAATGAAGTATATTTACCACTAGATTACCTTTGGAATAGTTCACGCTCTCTTGTTGAAATAATTCCAAATGTTTTGTGGATTAGCTTTATTTCTAAAGGGTTCTTTGTCAAAAACTAAGTATATACATCGATAATACCTAAGGTGTTTAGTTTGGCGGAGTCCAGATACCATAATATGTATATCCTGTATGCGTGATTTTAGTTTTTATTGAAAAATATCTATCTTTCCACAACTGGGTAAAAGTCTTACATTTTATATTCATCATGTATTGCCTATGATTCAAGTATCACTGAACTATTTTTTGAGTATGAGACACCAAAAACAACATCCATTATTGAACTTGGAATAATGTATCCTTATTTATGAAGAACACATGAGATAAATTTTTTGGTTATAATCAATAATAGTTTGACTTAAATCATAAACTTGGCATTTAGAAGCTATGTGTTTCTCACCATTTTCTTAGGAATCACCCTTTCTCAGCCACTTGGAGAATACAATTGAATTCTAGTAATGTTTCTATAATGATTTGGTTACCATATTTTAATACAGATATGTTATTGTAATATTTAATTTTGTACCCAATAAGTATAACTAAAACATTACATTTATGTGATGAATATTCTTGAAGAATCGGTAACTTGATTATTTAATTCTGTTTAAACTTTTATTATTAAATTTCATGATATGCAATAAAAATAACCTCCTATTAATTAACCAACCTCTTTTATTTGAAGGAATTCATAAAGGATCCTTTTGTGTTTACTTTCCATTGGACTTTTCTCCCTGTCTTTCAATTTGTTCTCCATAAAAATTAAAGATGAATCCGTCTTTTAAATTATTATTTACCTGGAAAACCTTACCTTAATAGGTAATAAAGCATTTACTCAATATTTTTCAACTTGTAACCTAAAATGAGACTGGAGTAAATGAGTGAAAATTATATGATAAAGGTATACATTGAAATATTATGATCTATATTTAAATTTACACATGTCTAGTGTAATCATCACCTTATTCATATCTTGCTTCACTTTATCCTCACAAAATTCTCAGAGATGATACTGCATGTTATATCATTCATGTCCTGATGTAGCAGCCTCAACTAACATCAGAAATTGATTATAGAATTATGAAATAACCACCATATTCTCTACACATAAGTCTCATATAATAAATTTTACACCATCGCTTTCTGATATGGCATAACAGGTATTGGGGACATCGAAACCCGAAATTTCCAATATCATAGTATCCTGCGCAAGTACCTGTACTACTCTTAAAAACTTGTGCTAGTTTGGAAATTTATTTTTTCCAATAAATATCGTAGTATTAATTTGGGTATTACTTGAAATTTTCTATATAAATAAAATTTAGAATATTTTTACTTTTAATCTTGATTACCGATTTAGAAATTTTGATTAATTAATTAAATCATTAAATGTCTCCCACTATTTTATCGAATTCAAGGAACCCTCTATACTAGAATAAAAATAATTTTTTGATTGAGAATTCTAGTGGAAAGGATCCCTAAACCTACCCTCATAGTTAACAAGCTATGCCTAGACCACTACTTGAAGGGTTCAAGGTAGGCATTTGACTGGCCAACCACATTAACTTACGGTTCCTTGATCTATTGAGTAAAGTCCCAACTTCTAAAATAATGAATTGATTTACTCAATGCTTGCCTATAAATTTATATAAAGTTAGATATGGATAATTCTTAATACCACTTTAGTTAATTCAACCCACTATTCTCATAATAACTCCTCGCTAGTAAGAGGCACCCCCAGCTATGGCTGACTGAGCACCCCGAACACCCGATTTTTTCCAAATTTGAATGATGGAAGGTGGTTACAACTTAATATTTATTTGAGGGTTTTATATTTTTATGTTATGAAAAAAATAATTTTCTATATAATTATCATTTACTATGAGATCTCACACACAACTGACCATACAATAAATATAAATTATTCATTGCATCACATATTCATTTTATCTATGCATGCTTGTTTATTATTCTATGTGATCACGTGTAAACTACATATTCAAAAAATAATAATCCATGCAAGAATAAAATGATGATGTGATAATGATATGATACTAATGGTTGATCCATTGAGTGAATAATGGATCAACCAAGACCCTAGGGGCAAATACCTTAAGCCATGTCACTTGCGACTCGAATTATAGCAACTGCCCATCCAATGCATTAAACTCATGTCTAGTGCATCGCCATAGCTTGGTAAAAAGTACATCACTGATCATTTTCATCAGTATACAATAATACTCTAACACATGTAAGGGAGTCTTAGGAGTATAAAATACCACTTTGAAAAAGGACTTGCAGACCCTTATACATATAATGAAACTTAGACGACACACAGATCACCATTTATTAAACTACTTATTATAAACCATTACAAAAATAAATTAAAAAAATAAACATTCATCATACATAAAATGGCCATACAATGGCTCGTGATTAGTTTAATACACTTTAAACTTTCATATTAAAATAAATGCAAAAATAAAATTAAACTTGCATTAAAAATATTTTCTGAGGGCATTTTATTGAATTAAAATTCACTGTTATTTTGATTCAATAATTTTCATCATTTGTTTTGGTTATTAATTTAATTTTAAAACCAACATTAAATCAATAAATACATTTAATTTAATAATTAATTAAATTAATTTAACAAAAAATTTAAAATTTAAACCAAAAATTAATATTTAATTAATTTAATTTATAACCAAAATTAAATTAATTAATTTTATGATTATTTAAAATTAAAATGGCCCCAAAAACCCCATCTAAAGCCTGTGAGGGTCAGACTGAACCCACACATGCCCATTCCAGGCTATGCAAACACCGTATAAGGGTGTTCTAGGCCAGGCCAGTCCACCCAAACCCGTTTTAGGTTGGGTAAACCCACCTTGGACACTTTCTAAGGTGACCCGGTGCTATTCAGAGGGTACTAATGAGTACCTTGGGCAGGAGGGGAGGTGGTTGGCCAGTACCCATTTGACCGTGGAAGGTAGGAGGAAATAACTGAGGGTGTCTGACTACTTAGCTCACTAGAAAAGAAGGGGGTTCATGATCCATGAGATATGGGAGTCATCCAGGATGGATGGAGCATCGTCTGACCCTTACTATCGAATGTGGTCGATGGTCTTTGTGGGAGGAGGTGACAATGAACTGCGGAGAAGCCACGATAGTGGAATTCAGTTTGGACAAATTCAACTACATCACAAGGTGGTCAAACAGTCATGAAAACAGAGGGAAGATGTAGTTGGATATGCTAGAGTGGACTGAGGTTGATTGTGGTTGGCGAGAATGGCAACAAGGCAATGCCAAGATAGAGGTGTTGTATGGAGTACCTACAATATTTTGATTTCAATATTGCCTATACCTTGGGGAAAGGGAATTTCATTGCTGATGTGTTGAGTAGGAAACTTCTGACCCAGTCCATGAAAGAATCATTAGAAGAGTAGAACTTGATGACTCTTTTTGCATAGTTGCATATTGGAGTTTAAAAAATAGGGTTTAAGGTTATCTTGGACATTATTTAGTTGACCTATGCTTTTCTCAAGATTGAAATTTAGAAACAATAGATTGATGATGAATTCTGTAGCATTAGATACTCTATTTATGGTGGGGTGACCATTATTGAGTGGTCATTCTCCACAGATGGTATTATATGTTTTTAGAATAAGGCTGTCATATCATTACCTATGAAAAAGATGTGATGGGGTATTTATATATTTTCTAGTGGGTTGTGCACCCAGGAACCAAAAAGATGTTTTATGATATGCAGTGATGAATCTAGTGGCTGGGTATGAGATGAGACATCAATAATTTTGTTTCTCATTTCTATACTTTCCAACAGGTCAAGGATGAGCATCAAAGACCTTTGGGTTTGCTTCATCTACCTAAAATACCAACTTGTAAGTGAGATTATATCTCTAAGGACTTTGTGGTTGGGTTTCTATGTACCCAGAGAAAGAAGAATGTGATATTTATTGTAATCAATAGGTTAACCAAATCGGATCAATTTATACCCATTTGAGATAAAAATAAAGTTGAGTATCTTATTAATCTATATATGAGAGAGACTGTTTGTTTTCATGAAGTTCCATATCATATAGTCTCTCATATGGATCCATATTTTACTTCTCTCTTTTGGATAGGCCTTCAGGAGGCACTAGAATCTTAAGCTCATTTGAGTATGACATACCATTTGCAGATGGATGGACAGATAGAGAGTTATATAAATATTATTGAGGATATGTTTTGTGCTCATTTCCTTGATTTTGGTGGAGCTTAGAATGACCATTAAGATTGGTTGAGTATGTTTACAAAAATAGTTACCAGTCTATGATTAGAATGGATCCAATTAAGGCCTTTCATGGTCTTCCTTATAAATATCCATTTTTCTTGTCAGGTATTGGTGAAAGTTCCTTGGTTAGTCTGATCTTGGTCCAAGAGACAACAAAAAAGAGTCATTCAATTTGTTAGAGGATGTTAATGATACAAAAATGGTATAAATATTACACTGATCTTCATCATATAACTTTGGAGTTTTTAGCTGGTGACTCGATGTTCATGAAAGTTTCACCATGTTTAGGGCATTGACATCTTGGGAGGCAAGTAAAGCTTTCTTGTCATTTTTGGGTCCTTTTGAGGTTGTCGAGAAGGTGGGGAAAGTGAATTATCATTTAGAACTTCCACTACAGTTGACATCAATACATAATGTGTTCCATATATCGTAGCTATGAAAGTATCTTTCTAATCCATGTTCTAAGATGGAGTGATCTTGATGATGATCCTGATTTATCTGTGACTAAGTATCCTATGACGATAGTTGATTCCGAGACTAAGGTACTTCTTGGGAGGATGATACCTTTGGTATGAGTGCTTTTGAAGAACTGTTCTGATACACATTAGATGTGGGAGAATGAGGCATTGGTGAGAGAGCATTAGCATCAACTTTTTGATATGGAATCTTCTTGACATGCCTTATGGGAGTGGAAATTTTTTATGGTGGAGAGGTTGTAACACCCCATTACATTTCTATAAGGCAAGTTTTAACATTTTCTTTGGTTTTCCTATTTAATTGGTTGAGTAGTGCTAAGAAGGAATTAGAGAGGATACCTTTAATGGTGAAGTCAGGGATTTTTTAAAATTTTCCGCATGAAACCTATAGTTTTATAGTATGTTGGGGATTTACACACCATTTAATAGGGTTTCATGACATGTAATCATCACATGGAATATTTCGTTAAATGAGTACACAATGTGAAATGTTACATATAGTGTACGACTTACATGCTGTGAAAGTATTAAAAATCAGATTTTAATAAAAGGTGATGGGTTTTTTGGCGTATATGAGACTTGATGATTACACGACGTGCAACTGGGGTACATGATGTGTAAAATTCTGAGTGTTGGATTTAAGCAGGCAGCTTAGCTGAAGCTCTCATTTACCTTCTCCAGGTTTCCTTACTCTCAACCTAGAGACGCTTTTTAGGTGATTTTCGAGTCCTCATCTTCCACTGGATCATATGTTCGATGATTTATCGTCGCATTGGTTGTAGTGCATATCTCTTGGTAAGCAGTCGCCATGTATCTTCTGTATCTCTCTCTTTCCTCCATGGATTTTGATAGATAATCTTGGGATTGATGGATCTAAACTTTTTTGTTGATTATTGATTCTAGGTTGAGTTCCTAGGTCTTCCGCACCTTCCTTATTATTGGTGAGTCCTATTGTGGGTGTTGCTTTCTATGATCAAAGGTATGTGGTTCCATTTAAGCTAGGAAAATCTATTTAACCTTGAATTGCTTGATATTTGAAATTTATTTCAATTGATTTATGAAAACCCAATTCGATGGGAATTGGGATTGAAATTTCTTTTTCATGGAATATTGGGAAAAACCCCTAAATTCTAATGGAATTGGAAATTGGGGCGTATTTTGAAATTTATGGATTTGTGAATTGATTTTGAGAAAAAATGTATTAAATTGAATTGATAAAAACCTATGATTGGTTTTGGTTTGAAAAGGAATGAAATGATGAAAAAACTATGTTTTGGGTTTCGAAATGAAATTGGCA
This sequence comes from Viscum album, assembly GCA_963277665.1. Classification (NCBI taxonomy): domain Eukaryota; kingdom Viridiplantae; phylum Streptophyta; class Magnoliopsida; order Santalales; family Viscaceae; genus Viscum; species Viscum album. The sequence continues at coordinate 483,294,533 of OY728162.1, forward strand.
TATTGAAACTAAAAATGGGGAAATTTTATTTTAAAATGATTTGAAATGAATTTCCCATTGTTGATTGATTGATTTGTGGAGAAAAAGTGAGTCTGGGTAGTTAGTGGGTTATTTGGAACAAGTATTCTAGGATGTAATTCCATGGAAACATATTGATGATCACTATAATAAAAACCTATTCTAGCAGGCCTTATCCTTGATGAGATTTTGATGAGTCCTATTTGGCATGAGTCCAAGGTATATGTGTACACATATTAGCTGTGATCACTGATATGATATGTGTGAGGACTCCATAACTAGAAACTATCACACCATAGGGAATATGACCATGTTGTTTGTTGTGTTGATTTTGATTAATAATGCTAATGTTTGTGAAACTACTTTACTCATGCCTAGTGATTTATATAAAATGTTTATTTAAGACATGTTTGAAATGTTTTCCATAAATCTAAAATGAAAAACACGTTTTTTAAATATAAAATTGTATCTCCATTCCCCGTTTTATGGAAATTGAAAACATGTTTTGGTTAACTATTATGAAATATTATTATGGAACACTTGGTGAGACCCTACTGGGGTTTTTACCTCACATCCTACCATTTCTTTTGGGTGTTTGTAGATTTTATCCTTCCAGGTCTGAGTAAAGGGAAGATGGATCTTAGAGGAGGTGGTTATTCTTGATCCCTCGGGGCTTAGAGTGATGTGAACTTTGGGATGTCTAAGTTATCTTGTCAGCTTTGAGTACTTTGATGATGTACTATTTGGGTTTTGATATACCTGTTTGATTTCTGGTACTATCGCCTTGAGGATTTTTGGTCATACTAAAATGTATCTTTATCTTTTGCTATTTTTGTGGCATAAACCATTCCCTCCTTTAACTTGTACAATTCCAGGTGCTATTTTCCTACTCATGGGGATCTGGAACACCATTTGGGTTTTGTCATTGTCGGCTCAGTTATCAGGGTACCAAGGTATTCAGGCTGGTTTGTGACACCATCACTCTCATAATAACTCCTCGGTAATAGGAAACACCCTCATCTTTGGTTGAAGAGCACCTTGAACACCTATTTTTTTTTGAAATTCAAACGATGAAAGATGTTTATGACTTAATATTTATATGAGGATTTTTGATTTTTTTCTCAATGAACATAATCCATTTCTATTAATCTGTTCATTCTATATTGTTGTGCTCACAACTGAACATTAATAGAAAAAATATTCATCACAACTTTATACATTTTACTATTTATTATTTTATGTGTTTCCCACTGTCATGAAAATGTATAAAATAATAAACAAATGCATAAAAAAAAATAAAAATACCCAACTGGTCTTGTGCATCTAATAATGGTTGATCCATTTAATTTAATGGGTTAACCATGACCTAGGGGAATCATACCTAGTTCGTGTCTTGACACATGATGCAACTCACCTTATCCAGTGTTTCCACTTCTCATCTAGATTTCACATTAACTGGATGTGGTCCGCAACTTACACTATCCTCATCATAGTATAAAAATACTTGCACACAAGTGAGGGGGTCTCAGGAGGTGCACTATACATATAAAAACACTGATGTTCATACATTCCCTTATATATATTGAATAAAAATGGCAATATTCATACCATCAATTAAACTAATTAATTATTTACAATAATCCCACACGGATAATGAATAATTAAATAAAATAAACCAAACATGCAAGGTTCAGTCAATGCTCAAGACCAGTCAGTGTGTAAAACTAGAAGCATGATAAAATTAAATGAAATAAATTTAAGTACAAGTTATTAAATTAAATTAATTATTTAAATTCAAATAATTTAATTATATTTGGTCTCGATATTAATTTAATTTTAATACCAAAAACCTAATTAATTAATTTATTAACTTAATATCAAAATTAAATTAATTTTTCCAGAGTATTAAAATTATATTTTTAAATAAAAGATAATTATTAATTAATTTAATTTAATATGAAAATTAAATTAATTAAATAAATTAGTTATTGATTATATAAATTTATCCCAAGCCCCGAAACCCTACCCAAACCCATTACAAATTGAGCCAACCCCACATAAGCCCATTCCAGGCCGAGAAAAACATGTGGAGTGGTGTTATAGGCTAGGAATACCTACGCTAACCCATTCGAATTTAAGAAGACCCGCCCAGGTCTGTTGCAGGGTGTGTCTGGTCCAACCAAACTTGAGGGAGGCCATGATAGGGGTTACCTGATGCCGTTTGGTAGTGGCTCGGTCGGCAAGGGGGTTATATGACAACGAGTATATCAGGGCATGTCAGCACAACGGTAGGCTAGATCTGGTAGGGGTTTAATGACAACCTCAAACCAGGTGGTAATAGATTCAAGTGGTGCAATTGAGCATGGTATAATAGGGGGTTCATGGCCCGACAGCAGGGTTCGCCGATGGTGGGGACCGTGGGTGGTGGTGTGGTGCATCCACAGGGTCCGACGATGCGGGGGTGCAGGGGTGAGACCTATCTATGTCTGGACAAAGGAGGACGAATACTAAGGGTAGTGTTTCTGGTTGGATGGAACACCTGTGAGGAGGAGGTGGTGGTCACGACAGTCAGGGCTCAGTGACGAGCAACATTCAACTAGGATCAACAGGGCGGGACAAGGTAGAGCTTTGAAAGTTAGGCCTCTGAGAGTGATGGTGGTGGGGATCAGGTGGTGACCATGGGGAGAGGAGGGGGTGGGGGAGCTGGGGGAGTTGGCTCCTTGTGGGTGTTCTCTGAAAAAGGAGACTATGGACCAGAAATAATCCAGGGGGGTCGGTCGGTGCGTTCAGCCTTGGGTAGGAAAATTTAGGGTAGGGGGCCAATTTTTTTTATTTTAATGGGGCAGGGGATAGATTATTTAGGGATATGGGTTTCTTTAGTGCCACTTGAAGTGGTGCTATTCAAAGAATTGAATAGCGCCACTTCAAGTGGCGCTATAGTTTTTTTTGTTTTTTTGAATTTATTATATTTATTATGTTACATTTAATATAATTAGATAATTTTAAATAATTGTAAATAATTTAGATAAATAAATAAATTTATAATAAATATTTATACATTATAATTTATTTATAACAAATATTTATTATAATAAATATTTATACATTGTAAATAATTATATATAATTTAGATAAATAAATTTATTATTTACAATTATAATTTATTTACAATAAATATTTATTATTATAAATATAATTACTTAAATAAATACAATAATTTTAACGAATATAATTAAAAAAATAAATACAATAAATACATAATTATATTTTTTATAATATATATATAATTATAATAAATTATATTTATTATAATAAATTTATTTATTTATATTTATTATAAATATAATACATACATTAATTATAATATATTTATTATAATTATATATTTATTATATTTATAATTATAAAAATAATAATTATAATAAATATATAATTATAAAAAATATATAATAGTAATAAATATATAAATATAATAAATATACAATTATAATAATTATAGAATTATAAATATAATAAATACAAAAAATATAATAATCATATAATTATAATAAATATTAATTATAATAAATATTTAATTTTAATAAATGTATAATAAAATAAATATATAAATATAATAAATATAAAATTATAATAAGTATATAATTACAAATATAACAAATCCATAATTATAATTAATATATAATTATTATTAAATATATAAATTTATTATATTTATAAATTATAAATATATAATTGTAAATAAATAAATTATTAATAAATTATAAATCTTTTATAAATATATACATTTTTTATATTTATAGATTATTAATATAGAACTGTAAATAAATAAATTATACATTATTAATATATAATTGTTAATAAATTATAATTATTATAAATTATTTTAATTTTAAATTATTATAATTGAAAATAAATTATAATTGTAAATAAATTATAAATGTAAATATATTTTACATATAATTGTAAACAAATTATAATTGTAAATATATTTTACATATAATTGTAAACAAATTATAATTGTAAATATAATTTACATATAATTAATAAATAAATTATTATTCATAAATATATATTTAAGATTATATTTATAAATAAAAAAATATATATTTACAACAAAAAAACTACATTATATATATATATATATATATATATATATATAAATCTAAGGAATTGTGATTACGTATTTATAAATATAATTTTAAATATATAATTTTAAATAAGAATTTATTTATATAAATATATATTTACAATAATTAATTATTAATTATTAATTATACAATAATTATAAATATTGATTTTATAAATATAATAAATATCTAATTATATATTATTATAATACATTTATTATAAATATCTAATTATAATATTATACATTTATTTTATAAATATTATAATAAATTTATTTTATAATGTAATATTATAATGCATTTATTATACATTTATTATACATTTATTTATATTTATATTTATAATAAATATTTATAATAAATATCTAATAAATATTATAATATTTATTATAATAAATATACATTTATTGTACATTTATTATAAATATTATAATGTTATAATGTTATAATATTTATTATAATAAATATCTAATAAATGTATAATAAATACTATTATAATAAATATTATAATAAATGCATAATAAATGTATAATAAACGTACAATAAATATTATTATAATAAATATACATTTATAATATTTATTATAATAGATATTATTAAAATATTTATTATAATAAATATATAATAAATGTATAATAAGTATTATTATAATAAATATTATAATAAATGTATAATAAATTTACACCAAATGTATAATAAATATTTATAATACATTTATTTATTATAATAAACCAACATTTATTTTATAATAATTTAAAATTAAAATAATTTATAATAATTATAATTTATTTACAATTATGATTTATTTACAATTATATATTTATTGTACTTATTTTAGTAATTATATTTATGATAGTAAATAAATTTATTATAAATAAATTTATTATATACATATATATTACATTTATTATATTTATTACATTTATCATAAATATATATATTTATTACATTTATTATAATTATATAATTATTATATTTTTTATTTATTATATTAATATATTTATTATTATTATTATTATATATTTATCATAATTATATATTTATTATAATTATAAATTTATTATAACTATATAATTCTATTCATGATAATTATAATATTATAAGGAATATAAAATTATAAAAAATATATCATTATAATAAATGTATAATTATAGATATAATAAATATATAATTATAAATATTATTATATATTTATTGTATTTATTTTATTATACATTTATTATAATTAAATATTTATTATAATTAATATTTACTATAATTATATAATTATTATATTTTTGTATTTATTATATTTATATTTCTCTAATTATTATAATTGTATATTTATTATATTTATATATTTAGTACTATTATATATTTATCATAATTATATATTTATTATAGTTATTATTTTTATCATTATAAATTTATTATAATTCCATAATTTTAATTATAATATTACATAATTATAAATATAATAAATATAAAATTATAATAAATGTATAATTATAAATAGAATAAATATATAATTATAATAAATATATTATAATTAATGTATGTGTTATATTTATAATAAATATAAATAAATAAATTTATTATAAAAAATATAATTTATTATAATTTATTTATTCATGTATTTATTATAAATAAATAAATTTCTTATATTTATAAATATATAATTATATATATATGTATATATATATAAATAAACGGGGGTTGGGGGTGGAGTGGGGTCAATGCACCACTTGAAGTGGCGCTGAACAAACCCATTTTCCTAATATTATAAAACCCTACCATATAAAACTAAAAAAAAAACCTACCCTCCTAAAATACCCCCTTGGGTAAGAGCAGCCAGGAAGGGGGCTCTAGGGTGTAAGATGGTGGAGGGAGGTGCGGCTTCCAACTTCCTATAGAAGGTAGGAGGAGATAGGGTGGGGACCCTTTGGCTTCAATTGGGAAAAATAATAATCGAAATCCACATTTTTTCCTTTTTTTCTTTTTTTGTGGAAAAACAAAACACTCATGGATTTATCATGCCGCCACTATGAAAATTATTCTATTTTTTTATCATAGGTTATTGTAATAGCATTTTTATACTAAAAAAATAAATAATAATTATTATAATATTATAAATTTTAACAACGATGTGGAAAACTGCCACCAGATGGATATTTTTTTGGTGATTGGAATCCGATCAGGTCTTGGCTAGATGTTCGGGGTGAAGGAAATGATGGGAAAAATTAAGAACATGATCATATAAATATATATCACATTATTGAATTTTTTAAACTAGAAAACTACAAGTGATCTATATTAAAATTTTTGGATGACTATAACTTGGACATTTGAAATCGGATCGACACATGGTCTATTCTATTGGGACCAAATTTAAATCCTCTACTTAATTTAATTCATATTAATTTTATCTTGACTCAGAAAATTCACGAGATCTCTCTAATACCAATTTTTGGTACTGAGGTGTGCAACTGAACCCGATAGACAATGGTTTTAAAAATTTCATCACCGGTGTGATGAAAAATATTGTCTTTAGCGATTCGAGCACTACTAGAGCTATGAATATCTTGTGTGAATTTAATAAGAACAAAAATTAAACTGAAAAAATACCTTGTTTGAAAAAAAATAATGCATGGCTACAACTCATCACCAGTGACCGTTAGTTGAAGGATACTAAGTTTAATTCCTCTATATCATCCAAACATGCTCTAAGAATCCGTATGCTCTTTATTCTTCAAATTCTAGGTGCTTATGCAGAGCTTCGATGAATCATCCGGTGTCGTGATGATCAACTCGACCCTGTGCCTTTGATCCATCGAAGGTGTTCTTGGATCGATCGCATGGAGAGAGACTTTCTCTCTCTGTAAAGTGGGTGGAGAGAGAGGATCTCATTCCATTGTAATGAAAAACACATATAATTGATCTTATCTCATGCTTATATAGTGGGAGATTCAAATACCTGAAAATGGTTCCCTGTCCCTCGGAAATAATACACCCACTAAACAAGAAATAAGTAAATAATTATGATGAACTAACCACGTCATAAATATTATTTATATTTTTTCATATAATTATAATATATATTAAATATATTACCTGATAAAATGGAGTCTTTTAACTCGACTTTTAATTCTCGCTAATATCAAACGAACCTTGAATATTCAATAATATCCATTTGTATAATATTTTTCCTATACTCACTAAACAACCCATGAATAACTTTAATAAATAAATTCAAACCAATTATTCTATACTTTAATAATAATGAATTTATTTATTCATTAATGATCATTTACTTGGACAACTGTCAGACCCCGTTGTGGGGACCACCATATCCAATATACCTATTCATTATAATATGCTAGATTCTTGAATACGCTATTATGCATGACCCTCTACGCCCTTATCTCAATAGTAATTAATATTCATAGACTAAGAATGAACTCTATCATCCCATAAAATCCCATAAAGAGATAAAGAATAATCATAGAAACGAAAACCATGCTACAAACACACACTATTTAATATAATATCTTTGTATTTAGATATATCATAAACCATGATGAGCACTTGTGTCATCACCCTTTCTTGATTTATTATTTATTTTATCTAGCTGGATGGAATTACCTTCGACCACCTTGGACAAGGATTTATTAAGGTACTACCATCCTAATCAACCGTAACTGAGATATTACTTCCTCAACTCGGAAGTGAAAAATTCTATCCTAACCATTCAACCAATGTAATACCACCAATGATGCACCAAACACAAAATACCTTGACACATATTAATTTTCATGGTTTTTTAATTGCATCAAAGTACGTGATCAAATAACACACATTGATAATGATCTCAAGTAAGGAGGATAATAAACATTTATGTAGATAGGAACAACCAATGACACCTTAAACATGTGGTGTTCCTATTGATAGTTCTGTCCTCATGATCACACCTACCAAAAATCATAAAGTGAAAACTTCATGAGAAGAAGTACAAATTATTATGATCCCCCAACACATGACAGTTATACATCAACTATGTCTAGTTAGTATAATTCATCTAGACCATAAGACATATATTTAATATTAATGTCATAATATCTCGAGTTTCTCATTATAGTCTGGGAAATGCTATAACCTTTTGATATGAAAATTAATATATGGACATTACCATTTAAATAGTGTATGCATAAATGTATACAATATAATGGTATGTGCATATCATGCATAACTCATAATATCCATGATATGGTAATCGAAAAGTACTATTTATTTGGGTCTAGAAAACCCACTATTACAACAAGAGGTTGGGATCATCACACTCTTTTGGGGGGAATTATTTCCTACTCTGGGAATATCTTATAGATTTAAGATATGTTTGTGAATATCATCCAAATCATGATATGATATTGGTTACCATAATAAAATGATTGGATGTTAAATCATTTTACATGTAAAGCGGGTTCTATTAATGAGACCATCTGTATGTATCAAAGGTTCTCTATATATTTCTATTCATTGCTTAGAAATGGGTAGATTATTGTGTTTTAAATCCATATAACAATCCACTGATGGGTATGGATAGATAATTAGTACCTATAAGGGTTATTGCCCCAGAGTTCACCAATATTTGAATTCCTTTGGGACTTACATTAAGGTGGATGCCCATATATGGAGAGATTTTCATTATTTCATTGAATTAGGATTACACACCAAGTTTTCTATGATTAGGTGAATTTTACGATGCTAGTGATATGATCATTGCAAGTTACTAATCCCATGAAAGTCATGATCTGTGTGACAAATAGGGGATTACAAGTAATTAGACTCATTGCATTTGGATATGGGACAAATGTACTTGTGTGAACTTGATGACGTTTTTTATATGGATATCAAACCTTAGGAATATGTCCTTCGTACCCTATTTATAGTAGAAATCAGGGTCCTCATAGTTTAATTAGCTTCTAAATATACTAATGGATGATGAAGAATGATATATCTACATGGGGTGAGTTTTATGAACTATATTAAATAGAATATTTGGGAATTACAATGAATTGGATGCCCATGCATCATCCCACTTTCTATTTTCTGATGGACACGGATGATTGAATCATATGAGAGATTGGGTCCCTTAAGCTAGAGTGTTTGGTATATGGAGGGGCTTACACTAAGATGGATTCCCATAAGAAGATATTCGACCCTTACCCTCTAACAGATAGAGGGTGGGGATCACTCATTATGAGGATATCATAATGAGTTCATATCTCTAGTACATTATGGAAAATTACTATATGAAGGGGGAATTATCATCCAAAGACTCATAGTTTGGTGTTTAAAAAGATATAGGGAACATGATAGTGTATTCCTCCTAGACAAGGCTAACATGTCTGGGGGTGTCGACCTGACATGTCCAAGGCATCTTCTTAAAATGTCCAGAGGTGTTTTCATGACATGTAAAGGGGTCATTTCATGATCAAAGATGAAATGTATAAGGGATTTTTAATGATAAAGCTGATATATCTGGAGGGCATCGCGTGAACCAACTGACATGTCTGGAGGACTTTTCATGGTCTAACTGACATTTTCGAAGGACTTCACCTGATCTTTCTTGTAACACCCTGACCCCAGTTACCCAAAGTCAGTACATTATTACGTAACATTGGAATGATACAAGGAAATCATGTCCCTAAAGACCAGACCGATCAGTTTAGTATCCTTGGAAGTACTAGATACATTCATAAGTTTTACATTACATTATAAAATTAAAAACAACAAAAACATTGTCTCTATTGACCACATTCATATCCCATAGACTATCCCTACAGGTCAGTTATAATATACTTCTTCGCATCCTGGGTAAAATAAAATATATAAAGGGGTGAGATCAGATGGTTAGTAAGGATAACAATATATTTGAAACTTTCATAAATAAGCATAAACATTTTAAGGCAATTCATAAGAATAAAACCTAAACCTTTTAAACATAAAATTCAGGATAATATGGAAATGAAAAATCAAATAATTCCATTTACTTATTCACATGGATATTCTACTAGTCGAATAATCACATGAAATATCAATATCCAAATTCATAATGATGGAATGCATATTGTCGGACATCATAACCACATAGTCAAGGCCTCATGCCAAGACTAGAAATAAGATTTTGTCATGGCCTTGTGCCAAGAAACTATTTTGTCTCATGAGACCTACCAATGAATCGAGGAACTATAGTGGGATTCACCTATCACTTATTAAGTCCAATGAATTCCTCATATGAAAAGGTTTAAACATAACACAATCATTCATATTAAAACTAGCAGATGAAATGTCAATACTTTATCCGTAAACCATGAATGATATAAAAATAACACATCCACAGTCAAACATATCACAAAACCTTCAATACAATATGGAATATTTTTATCATAATAAATCAACTTCAAACAAGTTTAAAATCCATCAAAGGATGTTGACATAAATGAAATGAAAACTATTTGAAAGAAATAACTCTTTCTATTTTGAAACCATTTAAAAGTCACATAATTATAAAATAAAACATTTATTTTGAAAACATTATTATAATCTTGTAAGGGAAGATTAAAAGGTGTTATAATGGAAGAGAATAACCACAACCACCATATAAGTTAGAAAAATCATTCATACATTAATTTTTCAAAAAGGTCATAAAGTATCTTGTTTGGAAAATGACATAAAGATTCATTTCAAAACATTTTATAAAAATTCAAACAAGGGTATAAATGACTTTAAACCATATTCAAGTAAATAGTAAAAATGTTTTTAAATAAATTTTTAGGAAACACGAATGTGGATTCTAAAGAGGTCCCAGTAGATACTTACTCATAAAAAACCTCGGATAAGTAAAGAGATTGTGAAATTAACACTTACATTGTACTTTTCCTTAGTCGATGGTATATTAGCCTTCTGTATAATAGTGTTGAAACTCCTTAAAAAGATTCAAAGAGTACAGAGGAAACATCAAAAAATACTCCCAAGCTCTACGCAATGTAGTAACATCCAGCAACTTCGCGAGCGAGCTATGTGGCCATGCTTCGTGAGAGAGCTCTGCGGCCCAGCTTCGCGAGAGAGCTACGCAGCCAAGCTTTGTAAGACAACTATGCATCCGAACTATGTGTGAGAAGATTTGGGATGCCTTTATGCAGAGCACCTGTGCGGTGGAGCAATGTGGCATACCTGCATGACCAAAGTTTCTTCGGCCATGCCCATCCGTGCCTATAAATTGGACCCTTGCACTCCCCATTTTCAGACTAAAAAAAAGTGAAAGACTCTCTGAAGCTCCCATTGCATAGATCTTTCACCTAAACTCTCAAATTGTCTCACTTAGTTCTATAAACTAAAAAATAATGGATAATTAAAAGGGATAGGCATGTTTTGAAGTTCTTAAAATTCTTCAGTCCTAATCTATACCTACGCGGTGTAACTGTGAGCCACACCTGTGCGGTTCACCTGCGTGCTGTACTTGCACACCATACCTGCGCGACAGAGCAACGCGGGGCACCTATGTGGCATACCTGCATGAGGTACCTACGCGACCAACTTAAGTACCCTTCTTAAAATCCATCCATGTCAGGGTATCTCCTTCTTTGGTTCCCTTTTCTGAAAGGGACTAAGTTGAAACCTCCCCCAAAACCTCCTGACTTCTCAGACCTTTGGGTAAGGCACATAAGTGTGTCTCCAATTTGGGTTTGTATTTCTGCAGTCAGAGGTTTCCCACATTTATTTCAGAATGGGGTTAAGATTCATGGGATGTTTGTGGATTTTTATATCTGCAATCATATGGACTTTTCTCCTAGAAACAATGTTGGGAAGTTCCCGGTTTGGAAGATGGTGGGCTTCCAGCCTCGCCCTTTTCAAAGAGGTGACCAGGGACCTTAGTTCTCTAGTAGGGATGGTACACTTCGCACTTTCCATTCCGCACAAGTATAGATGAAGTCTCCCTCCCCTACCAGAAACAATTTTATGGAAACCATCTTGGTATAAGCCCCTCACCTTTACCCCTTCTTTATTACATTGGACCCTTGTCCAATGTAAATAGAACAGAGGAAGGCTCATCGCCTCTCCCTCTTCCACAGTCGACGCACCCTATTCCATCAGCGGAGGAGGAAAAGTATGAAGTTTCATTGTTGAATCTTTCACATCCTCTTGTTTCTCACACCGAGTATGACTCACGTGGGCTTAGAGATACATGATGGTTACAACATATAGACAAACACACCAAATGAACTACGAGAACACCGATTCCTATTCAAGCCAGGATACATAGGAAGCCCTTTTAGGGCCCAATCTCACTAGATATCCTCCTCAAGAATCCAACCTTAATTCCCCCAATTTGGGCATCCTCCTTGGGAAATAAGTCCCAAATTCAATCCTCAAATCATCAAGGAATCCTTTTCAGGAAGTAATCCCAAAATCATCTCTCTCAGTGGACCATACTCTCCTATGAGGTTTATCGAACTACGTGGGCTTTGATTCCCATCCACATGAGATACGTAGGAATCCTCCTTGTGGTTAAAACCCAACACTTCAAATCAACTCTATTCTCTTTGGGCCATATTCCCAACAGGGTATGATCCTACTTGGAAACTCATATCCTTACCAAGATGCTTGGGCTGCTTCAGCATAAGTCCCGTACTAAGTTTCAACTAAGCGCCTTCCACTTAGAGGTCCTTATCACGTGACCTTAAAAGGTATGATGTGTCCTATTATGCGGCACTGAACTATGAGGGTTCTGATTCCTTTCACAAGGATACGCAGGTAGCTCATTTTATGATCACGATCCCAAGATTAAAACAAAACTCCATCTCCCTGGATGACAATAAATTCTAGAGTGCCCCACTGAGTGGATTAAAAACCAGTATCATCATAACAATGATTAAAAGAATCTCTAATCAGTATATTAGTGGATACCATTAATGGAAAACATTGAATACATACAGATGTTTCTATTAATGAAGAACCTTGAATGCATAATGATGATTCCAAATTTTACACATGTTAATAAGTGATTACAAATTAGAAGGGATACTTATGATATACTTGGTAAATTAATAAGGATTCATGAAAATATTTTAATCTTACAAAGAGAGTCCTAGAGTAGAAAATAATTCCCCCCAAAAGGGTGTGATGAGTCTGACCTCCCATCCTCTCGACCAATGCACATTCTTAAGTATCGTAAAGTTCAAAACTTAACAAACGTATGCCTTTGGAAAGCAGGTCCTCTTCGGATAAAAAACTATCGGAGGTTTCTAGTTCCATGAATAAATCCAATGGAAACCGCCTTGAAATAGTTATTATTAAATCTAGAACGCACGTTTCAAGGACCTATGAAACCAAAATGGTGAACCCGACGTGAATCCTTTACCAGGTTAATAATGTTACCCACATGTTAGGCCCCTATCAATTGATAAAGGAAGGCCAGACAAAGGAATTAATCATGAATGTATCTATCTGACAAGACGTCACTTTTATATAACTTGTTGTTATTCTCAGTTTACCACAGAATTCCATTCATTCCAAAGAATGGATTTCTCAAAGACAACATCTGTGAACTTCCCGACTACTGCTCAAGTTGGATCTCCATCCATGGGATTGACGTTATCACCAACCCAACATCTTCAATGTTGGGTCTCCAATGTGCTGATAAAGGAATATCGCCAACATGGTAAAATTCCGACTTTGGAGGCTGCTCGAAAGGCCCTCCAGGTCAACAATAATCCTCGATCATCTGGCCAACAACGACCAATGATCAAGAAGAAAACAGTGCCAACCACTATTTCAAACCATTTCAATTCTTTATCCTTGGAACGAGATAATAAATCTTTCCCATACTATAGGGAGGTAGCTGAAGAGGTCACTAAAGGCCTCACTTAAAGAATACAAGAGTCCTTCTTGAGGACTCCCACTAGCAATTGCCGCCAGAATTATGCGGTAGTATATTGCCAACATTATGGGGATGTTGCCTCTGGATGTTTGGCCCAGTTCTCTCAGACTCAGGCACACAAGACAAACCGCTAGGGACAATGTCCAGTTAATAGAAATAAGGTTCTCACCTCTAAATCCCCCAGAGAATTCCATCGATAAAACTTGATGAAAAACAACTAGCATGCACATACACCCATTCGTCCTAATTTTGTTGCTCAGAAGTCTCATCTGACAGAAAACTGCCAATCCCACAAGATAAACCCAGTGGAGTACCGTGAATAGGAACATACACCTGTTTACAAGTTATCATCCACTCAGAAGGCTCGTCTGACTGCATTTAAAGAGACCCACCAATCTAATATGGTGGAAACTGGTAAGCAGGAACATACACCTATTTACAATCACCAATTCTGTCAGCAGTCTCGTCTACCAGTATTGAAGGAAACCCATCAACCATACTTGAAAGAGAATATCCACCATGCACATACACCTTCCAATGTTCACTAAGTCTTCCAACAATCTCGTTTGGTAGCACCCGAAGAAGTCAGTTGGAAATATTTGACGACAAATTTGGAGCAGACTCAACTCTCTGCCCCTATGAATAAGTACTATAAATATCTTTTGATAGGAAAAGGAGGGCAGAAGTAGGAACATACACCTACTCCAGATACGGAATGGACATATATTCCTGTTTTGGCCACTGAATTCACTAAACACATCTTTTCAATGGTGAAAGGGTAGACTCATATCCCTGCCCATATTCTGGAAGCACGTTAGGATATTTTAACAACTACTTCAGCAGTATTAGGGGAACATACACATAAATCTATCCCCACACATGGGATGACACAATAGCATGCCATCCCAGAGTAGATAGACACCTCTTTTCCAGTCCATGAGGGTCATGGGGCATACTCCCCCATATCATACGTACAACAAGATCGGGAACATACACCCTTTCCAATTGGAGGTAACCGGTCTGTTCCAGTAAAAAATCCAAGACATGCACATATTCCTACCCATGATAACCACTTTTCACAGAAAGTGGCCCCAACTAAGTATAATAGAACATCCAAGAAGAAATCTCACCAAATACCATTTTAAAATCAAGAGTCACGCTATAATTTAACTCCTTTTAATGCTGGAGTTCTTGAAGCCCTTAAACATTTATATGTGCTTCTCAAGATCCTACCCTCCCATTACCAAATTTTGGGAGTGGTATTTGTAATTCTGAAGCTTCTCATCAGAAACTTCATCATGAAAACTTGATTCATGAAAATTCGGTCAATCCAGAGTGCCTATCTTTGGATGAGAGCCACGGAAACCCTCCGTGTGGCCAGAATACCAAGGAGTAAGAAGATTTATCCCTTGATGTAATCCACCATGGCGATCCTCCCCATGATGGATTTCACTACGAAATTCCTCTCCGCAGTAGTATTTAGCATTGTCAAAACAATTATATAATTGACAATGTAGTAACAAGAAAGCACTCCTATCTCGAGGCACTTGCAAACGCAAGGACAGTAAAGTCTGATGCCTTGTAATTTATGGGTGAAACACTTTCTCAGTCAAAAGACATCTTAAGGGAATGGTCATTCTCCAAACCAAACTTGGGTCATTTATCCTCAAATGTAGAGCATCCACTTTGGTCAGACCAAGTGGAGAAACCACTAGTAGAAGACGATGAAGATGTGTTGAACATGAGGAAACAATTAGCTAAAGGAGAAATACCAGTCATGTTCTTGCCTCAAAAAATTATTAGTTTGATATTCCATAATTGATGACAGAAGATTGTATTCATGACATTCATCTCAACTTATGGAAAACTCTTCATCATTTGAAAACCAAGTTCTTACCATATGATGAATATCAAAATCATATAAAGGTAATAGAAGGGTTGCAGTTCCAAATTGATTTGGCATCCCTTTCAGTTTCCCAACATCCAAGGGTTGAAAAACAACATAGAACCCTTCAATGTGCATGTCTCAATGCTCTAAATAGGCTACTCCAATTAATTTATAATTCCCTATCTAATGTTCGCATCAGAGGATGGGGTGAATATGGGGCATTGCATTTCATTGCATTCCAAAATCTGAAAAGTCTGCCAAAAGTGGTTTCATGCAATGTTATTGCCCACAACCGGCCCCAATCAATAGGTTTTGTATGTAATCAAATGTATGCCTAAGAACATGCCTCAACCAGTTCTCATCATAATTAGGCTCAAAGAAAAGTAGTTATTGAGATACTTTTACATCAAGCCTCTGAGAATCTTGAGCAGGCATCTTGTTTAGAGGATGTGAGGCATCAGAGGATGCAAATGTCTAAAATAGGACAATGATATTCTAAAATAGGTGGTGTAAATGATGATCAGATAATGAACCCAGCTAATATCCAAACCAAAAACTGCAAAATCAGAAGATCTGTTGCATGGATTTCAGCTATAGCAGTTCAAGAATCACACGAGCTTGCGAGGCTGGGGGCTCATATAAATCAATCTTTGAATTCATTAAACAATGTTCAAAGATTTGGAGAATAAGAACAAGAAAAACCCCAACCTATAAGGCTGGGGGATTTTTCACATTTCCAATCCCCTCCTCAGCTGAAGTCAGTTTTCTACCGATTAGGGAAGAAGCCACAAGGAAAGCATATAACTGAATTATCCAATGATTCCCTTCACATTACTATCTGCCAAGCAGTTCCAGGGAATTCCTTATATAGGAAAACAGACTCTCATAGAAGACACAAAGGGCGGAAATCTAGAAGAAGAAATGACCGAATGCCGTCAATGAATTATGAATCAGTAAATGTAATCAATACCATTGTAGAAGATCCTCCAGAAAATAAGTCCAGTTTAAGGGAATTAGATGATGAAGTTCTTATACACAATGTAGTACATACTGAGGAAAATAAAGAAGGTGTGCATACCTGAAATCAAAGGCTTACCCATAATATAGGTATGCCTTCAAATAACCAACTACTTCCATACTCCAGAAAGGCACATGACAAGGAAAATGGTAAAAGTTAGGTTACATCCCACCCTACCTCTAGAGAAGGCCAATCACTCTCATTAGAGGAAAGGGTCGCATAGCAAGAAGAAGAAATTAAGGAATTAAGGAGGTTAAATGCAAGACTAATTCAAGTTAGTCTTCCTCCTAAGCATGTTGGATTTAATCAATCAAGGGAATTTGTTGCAGCTACTGGGATGGTTCGAGAATATCCCCCTTTACAAGTACACCCTCACAGGTCCAATCCTATGGGTCATACGTGACAACAACTGGCAATACTACCATCAGTAGCAGTACCAGTCACCACACCCGTCCAAACTCCAGTTATTGCACCTGCTCAGGTCCAAGATCAACTAGAGGTTTCTCAAAAATTAATGACTACCATTGAGTCATTAACATCTTAGTTGGAAGCTATGGAAGGTCGATGTGCACAGGTTCAACTGGAAAAGAGAGCTTACCCTGAATGGGTGGATGCAATTCCCCTCCCAACAAATTTTGTGAATACCAGATTCCCAATTTTTAATGGTTCGGGAGATCCAAAACAACACTTAACACATTTTTTTCTCATTGTGATCCTATGATGGGAAATCCTCAACAACAAGAAGCAGTTAAGCTCAGGTGTTTTGTGCAGTCATTACAAGGACCTGTTTTGTCTGGTATACAAGTTTTCAATCTCAATCAATTACTGGGTGGGAAGATCTCTGTCAAAGGTTCCTTCTTCAATTTAGCTCAACATTACCAAAGACGACAGTTTTTTATCTTAAAAATTGTAAACAAAGGGATAATGAAAGAGTTTTAGATTTCATTGCTCGTTGGAAGGGATTAACATATTCCTTAAGTTTAGCACTCCCTCAAGAAGAGTTGCTGCCAATCTATGTGGAAAATCTGCGTGATGAATTACGCACATCGTTGATCCCTGTGAAATACACAGGAGGGTTTCAAGACCTTACTTAAATCACTCAGCAGATAGAATAATCTCTTATAAATACTAAGTCTAAAACTTGTGTAATTCCATTAGTTCTGAGAAGGAGAATAGGGAAAGTCGAGACTGCTATAGTTACACTTAAACAAGCACATGTACCTGCTTTCACTTCAAAACCTTCATCATATCGAAGGGTTCCACCTCTTGAACGTCAAAAAAATGGATGCCTTGTCAAGATGATAAAAAAGATCAAAGGCAGAAACAATTTGAGGATTTAAAGAACAAAGTTTATTCTTTCCAAAATGAACAAGTTCCTGGTTACTTCATCTCGGCTCTGGAAAACAATCTGGTTCAGTTGCCGAGGCCCAAAATGCCGAACAAGTAAGGAGATGAAGACCTCCCCAACTATTGTATGTTTCATCAGATTTTGGGTCATCCCATTCAGGAGTGTTTTGTCTTCAAAGACCTCCTGAAAAGGATGGTGGACTATGGAAAAGTAAAACTAAAAGGTTCTTCATCCCAGGTAGCATGTGTTACTTCTACTGATCTAGAGGAAGAGGACGAGTGGCACAAAGTCAAAAGTAAAAATGCACAGAAATATGATGATTGGATGGTCAGGAAAACGATCAACCAAACTCATTTCATTTTATAAACACAATTGAATCAAAAAATTGTGACTTCTTCTATTTCTTCCATAGAAAAACCCCCTTCATCAGAAGAAAAATCCTCAAAGAAGCAGTGTAATTTGAAGAAAGAAGAGCAGTCAAAAGAATACGATCTCGTGTCAAAGCCTAAGTTGTCTTTGACTCTAGTATATTTTATTCCATCTAATTCAAAATAATGGGCACCACCTCACCAAATGGCACATCCTAAACTGGTTCATCAGGTAGAATCTTCATCAGATGAAGAATTGATCTTTGGTTTTGTTATCATGATTAATTTAACGGATCCCTATGCCAATGACAGTTTCAATCATGATGAGCCTAAGTTCCCTATATCTAATAGAGGAGTTTGAGGAAGAGACAGAGGTCTAGGATACAGGGGAATATGTGGATATTCTTGAAGCCACTATTTCAATCCTAACCCTGCTAGAACTGTATATGTGGTAGAAACTCGTGGAAAATCCCTTTAGCGGGCTCAACAGGAACATGAAAGTTCTTCCACGCATGGAAGATTTGGTCCTAACACAGTTATTTTGGAGGACCGATTAGAGGTTACAACTTCTTCCTCTCAGAAAATAGATAGACCTAGTCAGTCTAATCTACCAAAGCTAGGAGTGTTTCTAACTCTTACCCCGATACGGGATGCATCTACTACCAAAACATCAACTTCCAAGGCACCTACAAAACCACATTTTGATGATGGGAAACACATAACTTTGGAACAAAAGTATGATGTCTTGAAACATTTGGCCCAATTATTGGCCAAGTTCTCAATTATGGAATCCTTGAATCTATCAAAAGATCTTCAGGAGTCGCCTATTGAGGCTTTTTCAAGTCCTTAAGAATTGGAAACTGAAATTGCTACGGTTGAGGTCTACCATATATATAATGATCCTATAGAATGCCATGCAGTGATATCTTTTACAGATGAAGATGAAGATGATGTTGTACATGGACATATCATACCTTTGTATCTATCTGTAAAATTCAATGATATAGACATCTGACGAGCTTTCATTGATAATGTATCAGGAGTCAATCTCATTCCTATTCATACACTTTGTCTATTGGGACTCACCGAATCTGATTTATCTCCTTCTACTTTGATGTTGCAAGGATATGATAAGAATGAACAAGAACCTCTGGGTGAAATTACACTCAGAATTCAGTTTAGAGACCTTGTGTCTAATTCAGATTTCATGGTTGTTCTTCAGGACACAGCCTTCAACATTTTTCTTGGAAGACCTTGGCTATATCAATATGTGGTCGTGCCTTCGTCATACCATCAATGTATCAAATATTGTTTCAATGGTCAAATTGGGACATTGTATTGTGACAAGGCCCCATTCAAAACATGTGAATCTCAATACATTGAGGGAGAATTTTATCACATGTAGGGAAAGGAAAAATACACGGCAAAGAAGGTCACCAAAATTAATGCTCCAAATGGTTTGGAAAAGATTCCAGTAAACCCATTCATACATATGAGTACAAATTATGTGTTGCCTATCAGCCAAATTGACAAGATAGACCTAAATCCAGACACTCTTATAGAAACTTCCATAATGTCAATTATGGATACCAAACTAGACAGCTTGGGAGAAATTGTTGATTTTCTAAGTAGTGATGAAAGCTTAAATGGAGATGTCATCATTTCATCCACTAAAATCAAGAAATTCTATACTTCATCAACTAGTCCAGAAGAAGGTATAATAATACCAGAGGAAAACAATGATGTCAATTATCAATCCATCATCTCCTCTTTATCACCCCAGGAAGACCCTTCATCATCAATAGGGTCAGAAATGGAAGCCTCTTCTTCAAGATGTTCAAATTTTAACTTCTCCCCTAACCATGTAAATTCTACTTCATCATTTACTATGCAAGTAAAAAAAGAAGAATTAACACATATTGAAGAAGAAGAGGAAGATCTCAGGGATGCTCCTCCAGCATTTGAAGAGGGTATCTCTACTACTGTGGATGAACTCAGAGAAATAAATTTGGGTACAAAAGAAAATCCACACCCCACTTTAATTAGTGCAGCCAAGACTCCTGAATAACAAGAAATGTATACTTCATTTCTAAAGAAAAATTGAGATGTATTTTCTTGGAATTATACAAAAATTCCAGGTCTTGATCCCGATGTTACCATTAATTATTTGGGTTTTCCAGAAGAACATCAAGGATTCAAGTAAGTAGCAAGAAGAACACACCCAACTTATGCCTCCAAAATCGAAGCTAAAGTTGATAAGATTATCAAGGATAACTTCATTAGAGAAGTTCAATATACCAAATGGTTGGCTAATACTGTACCTATGAAAAAGATGAATGGAAAAATTAGAGTTTGTATTGAATTCAGAGATCTTAACAGGCAATGTCCTAAAGATGATTTTCCAGTCCCGATTACAAAACTTCTAATTGATGCAACAGCTGGGTGTGAAGCACCTTCCTTCATGGATGGATATTTTGGGTATAATAAAATATGAATGGCTCCAGAGGATGAAGAGTCTACAGCCTTCAAAGCCCCTTATGGTGTGTTTTTCTATCATGCAATTCCATTTGGCTTGAATAATGAAGGTGCAACATATCAACGTGCCATGCATCATATCTTGAAACCCTTCTTAGGGAAATTTTCTGAATGTTATGTGGATGATTTGGTGGTCAAATATAGACAATGTTCTAATCACTTGGCTGATTTTGAAACCATATTCAATATACTTCGGCAATATAGTTTGAATATGAACCCATTGAAATGTGCTTTTAGGGTAACCTCAAGAAAATTACTTGGTTTTGTTGTACTCCATCGTGGTATTGAAGTTGATCCTGAGAAAACAAAATCAATACTTGGTATGTCACCTCCTCAAAATTTGAAATAATTAAGAGGACTTCAAGGAAACTTGGCCTATATTCGGCGCTTTATCGCCAATTTTGCAGGAAAATGTTTACCCTTCACTAGATTAATGAAGAAGGGAGTTACCTACCAATGGACCGAATATTGCCAAGAGGAATTTGATACCCTTAAGAAATATCTCTCGAGTCCACCGGTATTAATGCCGCCTGTTGAAGGAAGACCACTTATTCTCTATGTGACAGATTTAGAGCGATCACTAGGTGCCTTCATCTCCCAAAAGAATGATGCTGGGAGTGAAAATGGCCTTTACTATCTCAGTCGCACTATGCTTAATGCGTAAACTTGGTATTCAAGTATTGAAAAGTGCTGCCTGGAATTAATCTTTGTAGTTCAAAAATTGAGGCATTATCTACAACATCATGAGGTCTAATTGGTATCTCGTAATAACCCACTTAAATTTATCCTCAGTCGTGCTATGCTTACAGGACGTCTAGCACAGTGGGAGGTTATTTTGCAGTAGTTTGATATCCAGTTTGTGCCTCAAAAGGCAATAAAGGGTTAATCCCTGGCTGATTTTCTTACTGAGCATCCATCTGCGGAAGATACATCATTTAATACTGTACTTCCTGATGAAGAGGTCTTCTCTATTCAAGATAATTCCCAGACATGGGAAATGTATTTTGATGGTGCTTCTAGAAGGCCAATGAGAGAGAGAATGGAAAATCCTAAACTCAACAAGGTTAGATTAGGAATAATCCTTATTTCCCCAGAAAAGGCATTATTGCCTTATTCTTTTCTATTATCGGAAGGTAGTACCAATAATGAGGCAGAATATCAAGCTCTCATCACAGGCTTGGAATTATCCCTTTAGGTGAGAATAGACCATTTAATGGTAAAAGGTGATTCAAAATTTGTAATCAAACAAATCAATGGGGAATACTCTATTAGAAAAGAAGAGTTAATACCTTTGTGTGATTACGTCAGAGAATTAATGGATGAATTTCTCTTAGAGCCAACATTGTCCTATGTACCATGATCACGAAATGCCCAAAAATATGTACTAGCTAATGTAACTATAGCCTTGGTAGATCCAAATCAAGATGAGACAGTTATCAGCATAACCCATCACCGCATGGTTTCACCTTTTGTTCAAACCATGAGGGAGAAAATCAATGAAATTTCCCCTATTTTTGAACCTTATGGTCATACCATGGGATGGAGTACATCCATCATTGAATATATTCAAAATGGGATACTTACACTAAATAGGGATGAGAAGGAGTAGATCTGGTGACGAGTGGATAATTTTACTCTTTATGATGGTTTAAACCACTGAAATATCCTTTATAAGTAGGGATTTGATGGGATTATCTTCAAATGTATTGATGGAGAGGAAAATGCGACTGTCATGAAAGAATTTCATTTAGGAGCTTATGGTGCCCACCAATCTGGGCTAAGATTCTCCGATCAGATACGAAATCTTGGATACTTTTGGCCTTCAATGACACATGATTGTACAAACTTCAAAAAAAATGTCATCCCTATCAAGTGCATGCCAACTTCATTCATCAACCCCCAGAGTTACTATATAGAGCTAAATACTCTTGGCCATTTTCCACATGGGGAATGGATGCAGTAGGGCCTTATCCTCCAGCCATGGCTAAGAAGTTCAAGTATATTCTCACTGCTACTGATTTGTTCTCTAAGTGAGCTGAGGCAATACCTCTCAAGGAAGTTGGAGCTAAAAACATCATTAGTTTTTTCAAAACTAATATCATCACCAGATTTGGCATCCCTCATACTATTTTGATGGAAATGGCACCAATTTTTGTTCTGTTGAAGTAAAAAAATTATATCAGGAATATAATATCAAATCCAACCATTCATCTCACTATCATGTGGCAGACAATTGACATATATAGGATTTCAAAAAAACCCTATCAAATATACTCCAGAAGATGGTGGATAAAGATAAGAAATCATGGCCTGATAAACTTTTTAATGATTTATGGGCTTATCAGACAACTATCCGTACTTCCACCCAAGCAACTCCTTTTCATTGGTATATGGAATTGAAGAGGTTTTACCAATTTAAATTCAATTGCCTTCACTAAGAGTTTCAATCTGTGGTCAATTATCTATAGATAAAAGGTCTCAGAAAAGGTTCAATGAGTTGGAAAGATTAAATGAGAAAAGATAGTATACTTTTCACCATCTAAAAGTATATCAGAACAAAATTGTGCGAGCTTTTAATAAGAAAGTTCGTCTTCGTTCATTCTTTCAAGGAGAATTGGTATTGGTCCTTAGAACTCCAATGATACTTGGAAAGAAACCTCCAAAACTTGATCCAAAGTGGGAAGGACCTTATTCCATACATAAGGTTTATTAAAATGGAGCATATTCCTTAATCTCAATGGATGGAGATCTCATCACAACCCCAACCAATGCAAGATTTTTGAAGAAATACTTCGTATAGTTTTTCATAAATAGTCCTCACTTCAATACTTTACACTACATGGTACCACGCCCTTATTGCAAGAATTAAAACTAAATATCCCCCATATCCAAGTTTCAAGACATTAAACTGCATAATAACCATAAGCATCAATGATGCATGAAGTTAAAGTGCATAACATTGTCATCCTTGTCACATGACATTAAATTGCATGACACCATTTAACATTTTCTCTATAAAATGCTAAAAGCTTCCATAAGCAAGCATCATTGACATCATCATTACTACTTATTAGTACATGAGTCCCTCTCTTTCCTATGTCGGAGTCAGATCTGTATAAAGACTATGTTTCAAGAACTACGTACATCTTGATTCTCATTTTTCCAATGAGATATGTAGAGAGGCCTAAATCTCCAATTTTGTGCCCAGCCATGATAAAAACAACAATAACAAAACCCCTTTATTTCTTGTATGAGAATAAAATCTACATAGGAAATGTTTTAAGAACTATGCATGAATTTATTCTTTATCCAGCAAGACACATAATGACATTTAGGTTTTATCCCTTAATCCAGTTATAATGTGTCTTTTCTTTCATATTGGTTCATTCTCGTCCTTACCCCATGATGTTAAACTACATGGAAATTTAACACCCCTATTTCTCACTTGGATCGCCTTTATATTATAAAAGAAACCCTTACTGATCCTTGTATCTCACATCGAGCATAGCTCATGTGGGCTTAGAAATTGGGTAAATAGATTCTTTATATAAATTGGATGTTTTCAATTTCTTATGGGGTTATCATTTTCCTTACTTCATGACGTGAAACTATATATTATAATGTCCTTACTGCATGACGTAAAACTGCATAGTATAATGTCCTTACTACATGACCTGAAACTGCATAGTATAATGTCCTCACTATATGACTTAAAACTGCACAGTACCATATTCATTCAAAGTAAACAAAGAAAGCCTCCATTTTACATATGAGTCAGATCTATGTAAAGTACATAAAATTTATGGTGAATATTGATTCAAATATTTCTCATATACATTGGGCATAAAACCCTTCCATATCTCACACTCTTAATCTTGAATTTTTATTTCATATTTTCATAATCTTTCTTACGGTTTCTGGTAACAAGGTTTTCGATATCTGAGAGATCTTTTGTCTAACTATGCAGCACGTGCCCTTAGGGAGCCTTCCATAAGTTGCCTACATAATAGGCCTGTCAGTCAAAAGATGCCACTATTTGACTATGCAGCATGTGCCCCAGTTGGCCCTGCATAATACATCCCCCATAACGAGTTTATCAAATAATGGTAACATCATTCTTGGTTATATTATCTTTGTCCCCTTTAATCTTTGATGAAAATATACATGAATCTGTATTTTAAAATAGTCATTGAAGTATACTTGTCCCATTATCTTTCTCACAATCTAAAAGTATTCAAGACCATGGTTTACACATTTCCCTCATCATGTGATCGATACACTATGAAATAATCTTGAAATCACTTGGCCACATGTTATATATTGTTTCCATTTCTGGTCCTAGTTGTATGTACTAAAACTACAGACACAATATCTTTTACATTTGGGTCAGATCATTGTAAAAGTCTTATTACTCTGATTCTTTAGATATCTTGATTAGAAATACCCTTTCCATATTTAGGTACCTTTCTCCATACACCAGACTCTATGATTTGGAAAATATGAATCTCCATAAACTTTCTTCGACTTTTAGCAATAGAACATCAAACTTCTGAGATCTCTTTTTCCTGACTATGTAGAACATGCCCTTAGGCGGCCTTGCATAAGTTGCCTACATATCAGGCCTGTCAGTCAAAATATGCCACTATTTGGCTATGCAGCATATGCCTTAGTTGGCCCTGCATAATGTAGCCCCCCATAATGGGTTTGTCAACTAATGGTAACTTTGTTCTTGGAAAAGTCACACATTATGGTGATACAAGATTTAAGATTTGGTATCCATAAACAAAATCATGGCCCAATATTCCCCTTGGAAATATTTAAAGAATGTTAAAGCAATTCTTAGCCACAGAGTTTTTTTTGGGATCTAATTCAAAATTTACGGTCAAATCTATTCGACCCTAAATATTAGCACTTTATAGTCCAATATGCATGACTTTAAAACTGCCAGTAACAAAAGACGAGTCCCAGCTCACTAAATATACATTTTTTGTATGATTTAGGTAATATTGAGAAACTAAAAGTCAAAATATACAAAATTTGTGGGTTTATCCATGTAACCCTAGCAATAATCAAATTATACTCCTTAAATCCCTCGGCTTAATAAGAAAATTTTAAAAACCTCATTCTTGTTATTATAATAATGATTGTTTAACATAAAGCAATCCTTATCATCATTTACCTTTTATATTGTAATCATGAAAGAATAACATGAATGAAGGAATGTATATGATTGGAAACAAAATTTCTTTCATTCATGTGGAAATGGAGGGCCATCCACAAACCGGAGACTCTCTATCATGTTTTAAAATAAACATTCAACATGACTTTTCATTTGTTGAACCGCTTCATAAGCTCTATCAGTTTCCTGTTGAAGTTAAGATAATTGAGCAACTCCAGCCTCCTCTGCCTGATGAAGTGCTTCCTTAGCTGTTGAAATGGAAGTTATTCCCTCCAATTGGGTTTCTCCTAATGTTTGATTCAATTTCTCAAGATTGTTATGAACAACATCCAATTGATGTTTAAGAGATAATAACTCCTTCGTGGATTCTTTGATTTTTTGGATAATCTCAAGTGATTTCTTATTATGATTTTCCTCCGCCTCAACCACTGTAGCTTGAAATCCCTTAATATTGACGAGTCATTTAGCCTCTTAAAAATCTTTTCACAACTTATGCTCCTAATCCCGTCGGCAGATAGTCTCTTTCATGGCATCGTAGACCGGATGATAATTGAACCCACCAAATCCCAACACACAGAATAATGCTGGGAGTTTTGGAAAATGGGATGATAATTCATCTAAAGTATTTTCGGCAATTATGTTCCAGATCTACCGCCATGTATTCTTATGTGCGATGCCAAGAGCATATTGTATCTCTAAATCTGAATCTGAGTCACTACCATGAGGTAAAATGTACTCTAGAAATTGGTTGCTTAAAGAATTGTTTCGTTCTGCTTCTCTTGGAATGGTAGAAGCTTCACCCTTTGATCTAGGAGCTGATAAACCTAAATAATAAATCAAGTTCATTATTAGTTTCGAATGGAGGAAACAAATATGACTCAGACGACTGACTATATTTACCCAACATTAAGTCAGCTACTTGATTGGATTCATCCCTTTTTCTTCAACTTTATTCTTTACATCAAAATTCACCTTATGCAGTGATGAATGTCTGAAGGTCACACATAATTCGTTTTTGGCCTGGTTGACCATGGAAGAGGTTTGAAACCTTCCGATTTAAGATCTTCTTCAGAACTTTCTTCCTTAAAAAATTTGATAGGTGGAATAGGAATCTCTATTTGATGGCAGCGACTGGATCACCTTGGCGTTGGAGGTATTACTTCTTTAGTCTTGGTCTTGCTGGTGTACTTCCTACGAAGATGCTTTGAGGGCTCTGAAACCTCTAAAATTTCTATATCATCTCTATCCTTAGACTTCTTGCCATGATTTCCACATGCAACAGTCGTTGTAGCCACCACTCGATATACTCATTTTTTCAGAGCCCCTTGAGGATATGAAGAAACCCAAGCTTTGTCATACCCAGCTTCCAATCTAATTGATGCATCTGGTGGGGGTAATGTAATTTATAGTTTGGATACCTCTGAAGCTATGAGAATCTATAATTGTCATGATACCATTGGCTGCTTCTCATGTCTGACGTATGTAGGTGGAAAGGTTCTTGATTGTTGAAGACACCTAAACTGACGATCAAACCTATAGGGCACATAAGCCTCGCAGATAATTTCACCATCAATTCTGGTTGATAGTACACCATCCCTAAATTCCATTATATAAGATCTCAACTCATAATAATTTTTTTACCATCATCAATAAATGTTCCAGTTCATGGATTACCAAATGGAAAGAATTTGAATTCTCCTGAGACATTCAATACCTTTAGTACTTCATTAGGTCTTATGTTCAAAGGCTTAATACCTATAACATTCTGTAAAAATGGGTTGAATCGACCATTTGGAACTCTGACTGAGTTCCATACTGAGTATGAAGAAAAATGTGCTGCAATCCAGTGCCACAACACTTGAAATGGACCTGCAATTCTAAATGGAGCCTTTCCATTGTATAAATGTAGCAGGAGATGGAAAAGTCTTGCCAAAACAGGGGTTGCTATCCCAATATACTTCCCCTCTACCAATTTAGCTGCAATAATAAAAGTACTTGATCTTACACCCCCACCAAATTCATGGACTGAAAGCAAATAAACACTTATCCACATAGAAAGGAAGGCAGCTAAGCGTACTTTTTCATCTATATCAGGTTTGACTTTATAACCCCAATTCTTGTAATCGCCTCTTTCCAGTGTAGTCCAATATGTGCATGAACTGCCTCGGTTATTGACAGAAGGACAAATAGTAGGATGTCCACAGGTTGGACCTTTCTCTGTTGTTGTTTCTAATAAAGTTTCCATCTACACTCTAGTATGAATATCTTTCTTATCCTTGGGTAAATTCTTCACTATCTTAAATAATTCATGGGACAACAATGGTAATCTGGTAACATCACCCCATGTTGAAGTAGGTGGGATGAATTCAACATACATTTCCCCAAGAATAGAAATTCTATCTATTTGGTAAACGTCCCAGAGACTAATACCAAATTCACCATGCATCTAATGAAAGGAATTCGTTTGTGGACTCCATCAGATTAGTAATTCAGTAATGAATTCATTTTTGTAAACATAAGTTTGCCCCATCTAGACAGATTCATAAATATGAATGTCTGATAACTCTTTTTCGAATTCTATACAAGTTTGACATACCCAGAATGCCCACATCCACTTAGATTTTACACCCCCTCCATAACGAAGGTCCCATTCTCCTTTCCAAACATTTGATTGATCTATTTGAGAAGCCCGAAAAGTGGAATCATAACAATGTGGTCTTGGATCTACAACATGATCATTCATGTCTGGAGTGAAACCACTGTGATGAAGGATACAACCAATTGGGACCATGACTTCTTTTATTGGAACCCCCTTTCACTAATATTCATGTTGTTACAGTTGGAATACTGAAGAAACCAAATCTTTGGAAAGTACTTATTAACAGATGGAAAATGGGTGTCTTGCAAAATCCCATTCCTGTACAGAGGTAAGTAAGTACTTTGTGGATAGTCATGTTGTTACGGAATTAGACCCTTCCATACCCCAGGAAGAGTACTCTCAACAGTGTCATAATAATCTCACCCGACGATCCTCATAATTTAATTTTGACGAACCTTAGATTCTTCAGTATGGATCATCAAATGAGTCATTATTTCATACAAAAAAGAATTATCAAAACTTTCAAAGTCAAATTTTAAATAATAAAGTGATTTTTTTTGGAAAAGAACACTGTTCGCGTAGGTCCTTCGACATGGTCCTTTGCATAGGTCCTTCGACAAGCTCCTTCGATGAGTTCACTCACGTAGTTCCTTCGACAAATATCCTAGTGAAACTCTATCAGGGAGGTCCTCTTGGGCATAACTAAAATCGCATAAACAATTTTACCTTGAATAAATTTCAAGAGAATTACGCAAGATCACAACATGATGCAGCTAAGCGAACGAGCTACGCAATGAGAGCTCTAAATTTCAGAGAAAGTGCAAGTGAAGAAAAAAAACTCAAAAGGTTGAGACCTATTTATAAGAAAATAGAAGACCTACCCATCATGATTGCGCGCCGTAGCTGCACGACAGACCCGCGCAACATTTCTACATGAGATTTTTGCGTGGCACAATTGTTCTATTCATTAATCCATCATAATATTTTTCCTATACTTTCACCTTAGGACTTGACTCTCTTTCTATATTTAGGATCCAATCCTGAGGGGGGGATTTTGTTGACACTCATTAAAATGATTCAAAGAGTACAAAGGAAACATCAACAAATACTGCCAATCTCTACGCAATGTAGTAACATCCAGCAACTTCACGAGCGAGCTACGCAGCCATGATTCACAAGAGACTTCCGTGGCCCAGCTTCACGAGAGATCTATGAGGCCGAGCTTTGCGAAATAGATACACACCCGAACTACGTGAGAGAATATTTGGTATGCCTCTACGTGGAGAACCTGCACGGTGGAGATATGCAACATAGCTGCACGACCAAATTTTCTTCGGAAAATCCCATCTGTGCCTATAAATAGGACCCTTGGGCTCCCCATTTTGGGACTTAAAAAAAGTGAAAGACTCTCTGAAGCTCCCATGGCGTAGTTCTTTCGCCTAAAATCTCAAATTTTCTCAGGTAGATCTCTAAACTAAAAAAGAAGGGATAATTAAAAGGGATAGGCATGTTTTGAAGTTCTTCACATTCTTCAGTCCTAATCTATACCTACACGGTATAACTGCACGCCACACCTTTGCGGTTCACCTGCGCGCCATACTTGAATACCGTACCTGCATGACAGAGCAACGCGGGGAACCTACATGGCATACCTGCGCGAGGTACCTACGTGACTAACTTAAGTACTCTTCTTAAAATCCATCCATGGTAGGGTATCTCCTTCTTTGGTTCCCTTGTCTGAAAGGGACTAAATTGAAACCTCCCCCAAAACCTCCTAACTTCTCAGATCTTTGGGTAAGGCACATCAGTGTGTCTTCAATTTGGGTTTGTATTTCCGCAGTCAGAGGTTTCCCACATTTGTTTCACAATGGGGTTAAGATTCATGGGATGTTTGTGGATTTGTATATCTATAGTCACATGGAATTTTCTCCCAAAAACAGTGTTGGAAATTTCCCAGTTTGGAAAATGGTGGGCTTCTATCCTCACCCTTTCAAAATAGGTGACCCGGGACCTCAGTTCTCTAGTAGGGAAGGTACACTTCGCACTTGCCATTCTGCACAAGTATAGAAGAAGTCTCCCTCCCCTATCATAACCAATTTCTGGGCAGCCATCTTGGAATAATCCCCTCACCTTCACCCCTTCTTCCTTACATTGGACCCCTATCAAATGTAAATAGAATAGAGGAAGGCTCATCGCCTCACCCTCTTCCACGGTCGACGCGCCCTCTTCCATCAACGAAGGAGGAAAAGTATGAAGTTTCATTGTTGAATCTTTCACATCCTCTTGTTTCTCACACCAAGCATGACTCACATGAGCTTAGAGATATGTGATGGTTACAACATGTATACAAACACATCAAATGAACTATGAGAACTCTGATTCCTATTCAATCCAGGATATGTAGGAATCCCTTTCTGGGCCCGAGCTCACTGGATATCCTCCTCAAAAATCCAGCCTTAATTCCCCCAATTTGGGCATCCTCCTTGGGAAATAAGCCCCAAATTCAATCCTCAAATCGTCAAGGCATACTTTTCAGGATGTATGCCCAAACTCATCTCTCTCAGAGGACCATAATCTCCTATGAGGTTTATCGAACTACATGGGATTTGATTCCCATACATATGGGATACGTAGGAAGACTCCTTGAGGTTGAAACCCAACAATTCAAATCAACCCTGTTCTCTTTGGGCCATATTCCCAACAAGGTCTGATCCTACTTGGAAACTCATATCCTTACCAAGATCCTTGTGCTGCTTCAGCATAAGTCCCAAACTAAGTTTCAGCTAAGCACCTTTTGCTTATAGGTCCTTATCACATGACCTTAAAAGGTATGACGTGTCCTATTAAGTAGCACCGAACTACAAGGGTTTTGATTCCTTTCACAAGGATACGTAGGTAGCTCATTTAATGAGCACGATCCCAAGATTAAAACAAACCTTCGTCTTCCTGGATGACAATAAATTCTAGAGTGCCCCACTGAGTGGCTTAAAAACCGGTATCATCATAACAATGATTAAAATAATCTCTAATCAGCATATTAGAGGATACCATTAATATAAAACCTCAAATACATACAGATGTTTCCATTAATGAAGAACCTTGAATACATAATTATGATTCCAAATTTTACACATGTTAATAAGTGATTACATATTCCAAAGGATACTTATGATATACTTGGTAAATTAATAAGGATTCATGAAAATATTTTAATCTTACAAAGAGAGTCCTGGAGTAGACAATAATTCCCCCCATAAGGGTGTGATGAGTCAGAACTCCCATCCTCTCGACCAATGCACGTTCTTAAGTATCGTAAATTTCAAAACACAACAAACGCATGCCTTTGTAAAGAAGGTCCTCTTTGGATAAAATACTATTGGAGGTTTTCGGTTCCATGAATAAATCCAATGGAAATCGCCTGGAAACAACGATTCTTAAATCTAGAATCACGTTTCAAGGACCTAAAAAACAAATAGTTAAAATATTGTTATTAAATTATAAAATAACTATATACATAAATATGATATCATATATGATCATCTAATATTTCTTTGTTCTGAATATCTCAGTAGTATCATCGTTTTGAGTGTTAACTGATTCCTTTTCCTTTATATGCTTGGTTACATAAGCCATGTTTGTTATGGATAGGATGTATTTGATTCATATCCAGAATTATATTAAGTTCTTAAACATTATTTCTAATCATAAAATGAAAATTATTCTTGAATGATTACAATGGGGAATGAATCTCATCGCGTTCGTGGAGACGGTAATCCGTACGAACGCACGAGCGACAATATCATTATGTTGATGGTGAAATCATATGTAATTGGATGATATATCATATATAAAGAATAATTAACATGTCATATTTATTATTTACATCAATTATACTCATTATTATACCCATCCAAATATTGAAGTGTTTGAATAACAAACTACACCACGACGTGGAGACGGTAATCCGTACGTACGCATGTATGGTGATTTTGTCATTATAGGATGGATAAAATAAAGAATATGGTTGTACCATATTTATAATAACATCATAGTATGTAAAAGGTACTATAGTTATTATTTTTTTATGGAAACAACAAAGAAATAGGAAGTGTAAGAAGAAAAGATCATGAAAGAGGGTGGTGAAATTATTACCTCTTCTTCAGGTGCTTCCTTTTGATTTGATCACAAGGGCTCCTTAGGTTGGATTTATGATCAATGTAATGACTCTAGGTTGAATTGAAGGAAGTTTTTAGGATATATTGGAAGGGGTTGGATGATCCAAATGGCTTTGGATGTGTGATTTTTAGATAAGGGGAAGTGCCCTTTTATAAGACATGTGAGGGTCACTTTAGGAAAAGCTTGAAATATTATTTTATAATAAAATAATTTTCGGTTTCTAATGTATCTATAAGAATTTACTTCTAGGATAAGGTGGGTTTGGGTAGAAATACTCTCAACCAATAGGTTTTATACAGGGTTAGGTCACCATATTAACCTTATCTTTTAGATTTAACTATTGGTTAAATAGTTTAACATTTACCATGTCTCCTTGTATTTTTATATTATATGGTTAATAAACTTACTATAAAATTCCAAGAGAAACCCAAGTAGTTAATTAATGACATATCTATTATTATATAAGTCCTTTTCCAAGCCTTATATTTTTAGGACTATTATATCTTTTAATAATATAGTATTTGTTTTAAAAACTCATTTATGCCAATTTTGAAAATATTTGGTATTTTGTTTTTTTGAAAGTCATAACAGCATGATTAATTCGAACTAAATTAATTTAATCAACTCTAATATGTCATATTCACCTATAAACTTCGTGGATGACAAAAAAACTTCAAATTATATTTATTTTAATATTTATAATATCATTTATTTGATTCTTTCATTAATAAGGAAAATAATGCATCATTATTGTATCATATATAAATATATTTATTTTATGTATAAAAATTATAAATATAATATAATGATGTATAAAATATTTTTATCTTTATAATGACTATTTATAGTCGAATAGATCAATTAAATAACCTCATATGAATTTTTTTTACTAAAAGATATTTTCTTTTGTTATTTTTGTCTTTACTTTAGATTATTTAATATAAAATGTCATTATCACTCCCAAGTGGCTCAATGGGGTCCCCAAATAGACCCAAGGATTCCCATGGTTAGACATGTATAATAAAATATTGTTAGGACATGTGTTAGGGTAATTTAATATTATTATAATATTATTTTTTTACAATTATTTACTGGATTTACCATTTAACCATGGGAAATAAAATATTTACCGAAGTAATTATTCATAATGTCTAAAAATAAAAGTTACATATTTACACAATTTGTACCTCCTGATTCAAAATATAGAATCCATTTTTCCAAATTCAAAACACAGAAGTGGCAGAAATTAAATTAAAATTAATTCTCGCTGTGAAAACAAAAAGCATGTTTTTAAGAAATAATAACTATCAAAAGATTGAGACTTGTTTATGTCGAGTTTAAATGTGAAATTACATCCAATGAACTAAATTATATTAAATGATAAAATTATAATCTAATGACACATTAAAACCACTCAAATGTATACTTTAACACTATACATTATTTCTATTAAAAAAGTTGTTTTTAATTAAAATTTAGTATTTTTCACTATTCATTGAAATATGAAAGTTATCAAAAAATACCAAAAATTTATCCTAAGATAATTTTGATATTTAAAATCAAAAAATGAAATTAATTTTAAAAAAATAAATTTATAGAATTTCAAAAAGTGGGTATTACTATTCATAACGACTCGTTTGATTAGTCGTGGCGTGTTAGAACTTGAAGTTGCGTACAACACAAGCTATTGTATTATTAAAAGAGAAGCGTACCGTGGAAGATTGGGGTGTTACATTCTCCCCTCCTTCAATAAATTAAATCCTCACAATTTTAAATTGTTCTTAGAAAATAAAAGGTTGAAAATAGAAAATACCTTTGTGGAAAACCCACATCAGAAATAGGGTTAACAAAATTTAGTTTTAATAAGAGGGAAAGTGAAATGAGAAAGTCACCACCAAATTAGGGTTTTGAATAGAAGAACATTGGTAGAAATTATAGACACGTAATTAGAGGAAAAATTTAAATATTTATAGGGAGTGATTGAGGTTATCAATCACAAACAAGTGTAAAATTGAGGGTCTCAAAGCCATCAATCTATGATGATTTAAAATATCATCAGTTAAACAAAACATAAGGTATTAGGATAACACATTTTTGATTTTAATATCCCATACCTAAAGTTTAAGAATTAATTTCTTAATAGAATAATAGAAATATATATATATATATATACACTTGACAAGTAGAGTTTAATCCTTCAACTAATTTCTACCACAAACTCATATTTCATTCCAAAGGATAATAAAACTCAAAAATATTCAATTTATACTAATTGTATATGGTTCCAAATATTAAAATATACTATTTAAATGAATAAAACTATTTTTTAATAACCAGGGACTTTCTTTAGGCTAGTGGTAGGTGATAAAGCCTTGTCACACTTTGGTTGTGGGTTCGATTCCTGCAGCTTTTTCCGATGCGACAGGTTATCGCCCGAACTGCAGGTTGTCCTTTTCCTAAAACTATAGTGCTATAATATTACAAAAATAATCTTAAGAAATATTTTAACATTAAACAATACTATACAAAGTTCAACTTAATCCATTCCAACCTTTATAGTTATCCAAAATTCTTCTGTCCAGACTCTCTCTAAAAGGTCTCTAAATTCCAAAATCAATTGTGACATCAGATTCCACAAACAAAGTAAAGTTTATATTATTGTCACATAATAAAAACATGATTAGCTTAATCATATTAAAAACTTAATGAAAAAACAAGTACTGCAGTACAATCCTTATATATATCACATTATTATTATAACCAGAATATAATTCTTGAATCGAAAAACACAAATACATTAATTATTCTACTTAAACTATAGTAACAGAATAAGCTTATCCTTGATCCCTTTGACTTTTATGAGGTAAGTATACTTGAAGATTAGGACATTAATTTTCATAATTCCCCATTTCTCTACAATTGTAGCATTCAACATTGAAAGCCTCTTTCTTTCCCTTGCAATCACAAGACTGGTGACCTTTTTATCCACATTTGTAACAAACTCCCATTCCTTTTAGGCAAGTACCGAGGTGTTTCTTACCAAAATTGTCACATAATGGAAAATCCTTATTTCCCCTTTTCCATTTATCTGCCTATTTATCCACCATTCTCTTCTTCTCTTACTTTACTTTATTGTCATAAGATTTAGAGAATTCATTTTCTATCTTGATAGCACACGAGACTATATCTTCATACATTGAGAAAGATTGTGGGACTAATGCTCTACGGAGAAATGGTTTTAACCCATCAAAGAATTGATAAATCTTACCCCTTGGGTTACATATATAATATGATGTGTGCCTTGATTACCTTGTAAATTTAGCCTCATACTTTGCGACATTCTCATCCTCCTTTTGCCCCAGACTCAGAAATTGTCTTTCCATATCCACTCGATGGTCATGAGGAAATTAATTTTCTAAGAAAATCTCTTTAAACTCCCTCCATTCCATGTTTTATACTTATTCATCTTCCTTTGTGTTTTAGATTAATGACCACCATTGATCTGCATCTCTCATGAGGTGATAAACCGCCATGACAACTTTTTTCCCTTTTGCTACTACCCAAAGCATGAAATATTTTTTCTAAGGAACTTATCCATTTCTCAGATACCAATGGATTTTTAATCCTATTGAATGTTGGTGGTTTTTGCCTCAGGAATCGGTCTAACATTGATCCTCCATGTTTTGGATAAGGGTGCTCCATACATGTAAGGTTATTATTCATAACCTGAGTGAGTTGTCCCAGTATGATGATAAGCTAATCAGCACCGGTTGCATCACTATCTCCACTATAATTATCTTAAGAAGGTAAATCCATACATGTATTACGTGCATTGATACCATTTCCATTCCTTCCACTAGGTGC
This sequence comes from Viscum album, assembly GCA_963277665.1. Classification (NCBI taxonomy): domain Eukaryota; kingdom Viridiplantae; phylum Streptophyta; class Magnoliopsida; order Santalales; family Viscaceae; genus Viscum; species Viscum album. Next base: position 483,331,572 of record OY728162.1, read on the forward strand.
TATTTCTAAACAATGACATACACTAGATTAATTTATGAATCGCAACACATAATTCCAAACTTGTAAAAACACTTAACATAAATTGAACAGTTTATGGATATAATCCATAATCATAAAAATGTTTTATTTGAGGAGGTATATACTCATAAATCCTTCATAATGTTTTGTAAATAAAATGATAATTATCCTAATAATATCCCCTGGGAGTGTCGTAACCAAGAGTGCAGCAAGGCCTGTTGTCGTGCACCAGTTCCCGTTTAAGTCTAGATCAAAGCGGTGTTTTTGGGTTTTACCCCTAGGTACATCTATGCTAGATCCACCTCTACCTGATCGTATCCAAACAAGGATGTATTGCTTGGAAAATACACAAAATCTATACATTACAAAATTTTAGGAAGTTCTTCAATACTGATCCTCAAAGTCTATCTTAGGGTAATGTTCTCTAATCAGAGTTTTTATAAATCTAGTTTCCAAGGTTTGTACTAAACTTCCTATGATACCTACTACAATGACCCAACCCTAGTTACCCAGAGTTGGTTCATTTTTACATAACATTGGCATGATACAAGGAACTCATGACCTGAAATACTGATTAGTTTAATAGCCTTGGAAGTACTAGATACATTCATAAGTTTTACATTACATTATAAAATAAAAAAAAACAACAACATTTTATCCATTGAACACATTCATATCCCATAGACTATCCCTGTAGGTTAGTCATAATATAATTCTTCACATCCTGGGAAAAATAAAACATATAAAGGGGTGATCTCAAATGCTCAGTAAGTATAAAAACATAGCATAAACTTTCATAAATAAGCATAAACATTTTAAGGAAATGTATAAGACTAAAATATAAGAATTTTAAACATAAAATTCAGCATAATATGGAAATTATAGATCAAATAACTCCATTTATTTATTCACATGGATATTCTACTAGTCGAATAATCACATGAATAATCAATAGCCAAATTCATAATAATGGAATGCATAATACTAGACATCATAACCACATAGTCAAGGCCTCGTGCCAAGACTACAAATAAGATTTTTTCAAGGACTTGTACCAAGACACTAGTTTGTATCATGAGACCAACCGATGTATCGAGGAGATATAGCAGGATCCACCCATCACTTACTAAGTCCAATTCATTCCTCATATAAAAAGTTTTAAACATAACATAAACATTCATATTAAAACTCACATAAGAAATGTAAATACTTTATCCATAAACCATGAATGGTATAAAAATAACACATCCACATTCAAACATATAACAAAACCTTCAATACAATATGTAAGATTTGTTTCATAATAAATCAACTTCATACAAGTTTAAAATCCATCAAAGGATGTTGACATAGATGAAATGAAAACTATTTGAAAGAAATACCTCTTTATTTTTTGAAACCATTTAAAAGTCACATAATTATAAAAGAAAAAATTTATTTTGAAAATATTCTTATAATCTTGTAAGGGAAGCTTCAAAGGTTTTATAACAGCATAGAATAACCGCACTCATTGTATAAGTTAAAAAAACATTCTTACCTTAATTTTTCGAAAAGGTCATAAAGTACCTTGTTTGGAAAATGACAGAAAGATTACTTTCAAAAAATTTTATAAAAATTCAAACAAGGGTATAGATGATTTTAACCCATAGTCTAGTAAATAGTAAAAATAATTTCAAATACATTTTTAAGAAACATGTATGTGGATTATAAAGAGGTCCCAGTAGATACTTTTATATAAACAACCTCGGATAAGTAAAGAGATTGTGAAATTACCCCTTACCTTGTACTTTTCCTTAGTTGATGGTATGTTAACCTCCTATATAATAGTTAAAAAATTGTTATTAAATTATAAAAGAACTATATACATAAATATGATATCATATATGATCCTCTAATATTTCTTTGTTATTAATATCTCAGTAGTATCATCATTTCAGGTGTTAACTGATTCCTTTTCCTTTATATGCTTGGTTACGTAAGCCATGTTTTTTATATATAGGATGTATTTTATTAATATAAAGATTTATATTAAGTTCTTAAACATTATTTTTAATCATAAAATGAAAATTATTGTTGAATGATTATGATGGGGAATGAATCTTATCGCGTTTGTGGAGACGGTAATCTGTACGTACACACGAGCAAAAATATCCTTATATTGATGGTGAAATCATATGTAATTAGATGGTATATCATATTTAAAGAATCATTAACATGTAATATTTATTATTTACATCAATTATACTCATTATTATACCCATCCAAATAATGAATTGTTTAAATAACAAACTACACCACGACGTGGAGACGGTAAGCCGTACGCACACACGCATGGTGACTTTGTCATTATAGGATGGATAGAATAACGAATATGGTTTTACCATATTTATTATAACATCACAGTATTTAGAAGGTACTGGATTTATTAATTTAGTATGGAAACAACAAAGAAAGAGGAAGTGGAAGAAGAAAAGAACTTGAAAGAGGGTGGTGACATTATTTCCTCTTCTTCTGGTGCTTCCTTTTGATTTGATCAAAAGAGCTCCTTAGGTTAGATTTCTGATCAAATTAAGGAATCTAGGTTGAAGTGAAAAAAGTTGGGAGGATATTTGGGCAGGGTTTGGCCGACCCAAATGGCTTTTGAGGTGTGATTTTGAGAGAAGGGGAAGTTCCCCTTTATAAGAGAGGCAAGGGTTACTTTAAGAAAAGCTTGAAATATTATATTATAATAAAATAATTTTCGGTTTATAATGGCTTTAAAAGGATTTATTTAGAGTCTAAGGGTGTGTATGTTCTAAATTATCTCAACCAATAGGTTTTAGACCGGTTTAGATCACCATTTTGACCTTATCTTTTAGATTTAACTCTTGGTTAAATAGTTTAACATTTACCATGTCTTCTAGTATTTTTATATTATATGGTTAATAGAATTACTATAAAATACCAAGTGAACTCCAAGTGGTTAATTAATGAAATATATATTATTGTATAATTCCTTTTTTTACCTTATATTTTTAGGACTATTATATCATTTAATAATATAGTATTTGTTTTAAAAACTCATTTATGTCAATTTTGACACTATTTGGTATTTTGTTTTTGTGAAAGTCATAACGACATGATTACTTTGAACTAAATTAATTTAATCAACTCTAGAATGTCATATTCACCTATAAAATTCGTGGATGACATTAAAACTTTCAAATTATATTTATTTTTATATTTATAATACCATTTATTTGATTTTTTTCATTAATAAGGAAAATAATGCATCATTACTATGTCATATATAAATATAATTATTTTATGTCTAAAAATTATAAATAAAATATCATGATGTAGGAAATTTTTTTATATTTCTAATTAATATTTATAGTTTAATATATCAATTATATAACCTTATATAAAAATTGTTTTACTAAAAGATATTTTCTTTTGTTATTTTTGTCTTTACTTTAAATTATTTAATATAAAATGTCATTATCACTCCCATGTGGCTCCATGGGGTCCCAAAATCAACCCAAGGATTCACATGGTCAGAAATTTATCTTCCAATAGGGTCAGGATATATTTTAGGGTAATTTAATATTATTATAATAATATTTTTTTACCCTTATTTACTGGATTTACCATTTAACCATGGTAAATAAAATATTTACCGAAGTAATTATTCATAATGTCTAAAAGTAAAAGTTACCTATTTACACAATTTGGACCTCCTGATTTTAAATATGGAATCCATTTTTCCAAATTAAAAACACATAATTGGAAGAAATTAATTTAAAATTAATTCTCGCTGTCAAAACAAAAAGCGTGTCTTTAAGAAATAATAACTATCAAAAGATTGACACTTGTTTATGTCCAGTTTAAATGTGAAATTAATCCAATGACCTAAATTATATTAAATGATACAAATATAATCTAATGAAACATTAAAACCACTCAAATGTATAATTTAACACTATAAATTATTTCTATTAAAAAAATTGTTTTTATTTAAAATATAGTTTTTTTCACTATTCATAAAAATATGAAAGTTATTAGAAAATACCAAAAATTTATCCTAAGATAATTTTGATATTCTGAATAAAAAAATTAAGTCCATTTTAAAAAATACAATTTATATAATTTCAAAAAGTGGGTATTATTATTCATAACGGCTAGTTTGATTATTCATGGTGTGTTAGAACTCAAAATTGCGTACAGTGCAATCTATTGTATTATTCAAAGAGAAGCGTACTATGGAAGCTTGGGGTGTTACACGTATGACATGTATAGAGGGTGTCGTATGAATTATTTGACATATCTAGAGTTCATTTCCTGATATTGATGACATTTCTGGAGGATTTTAAATGAACCTTATGAAATTTCTAGAGGACTTCACATAAACTAATTAACACGTCCAAGAGGATATTGTGTGATCTTCTTGACATTTCTGAAAGGTTGTCGCATGATTTTCCTAACATGTATGATCACCTTCACATAACTAATGAATGGGTCACAAGAGGTTCATAACCCCCTTCTCATGAAAATTATCATATCCATATTTGCATAAGGCTTATTTCTTCTTCTTCAAACTTTTTATCGCATAAATGCCTCAATGTTCATCAGGAACTGGACTATTGAGTCCTCATACAACTAATTTGACACGTGAAAAATCCATCAAGTGATATGGATGACATGCCGAAAGTCCTCCGCATGACCAATGGAGTTATCAGATGAGGCATATATACATATCGTGCAATCCCTTAAGTTGTTCCCTAGGTTTACCTGGTGGAAGATTCTAGAGATTGTGCAGTTCTATGCTCTAAGAAGTCCTCTATTAGCTCTGTGATCCGATGTGTGCGTTTTCTATGTCGGGGGTGGGGGTAATTTATAGGCATCGTCTCCCCCAATCTACACCACTTTGAAAGGATCTTAAATCACATATATGGGCTTGAGTAGGTGGAGAAAACATCACATAATGTGTTTCATGTGAACCCACTGCGGTTCATCCACAATGTCATCTTTATGTCACATGATTAATAACGACTGCGAGATTACTCCATCATTTCCATATTAAGATAAACCATGAATTATCTATGGGATTTCACATAATCAACTAAACATGTCAAAGGGTGTTTTCAAGATCATGCTGACATGTCTAGGTCCCTTCATGAGATCATGATGACATGTCCCTAGGCCCTTCACATGATCAATGGACTGACCACATAGACAACATCAAACCTTCACATGAAAATCAGTGTAACCCCCTTCACATGAAGCATCCAAATTTTATAGATTTTTATTTTAAAAATCTATTTGATGATTTCCTAGTATCTTTTGATCAACATGTCACATGACTGGGGGAGCTCATTTGGAAGCCTTCATATGATCATCTGTGCTTGTTTGGTAGTCTTCATGAGATTAGGAGGGCTAGTCGAAGGGGCTTCACATGATCATTAACAAATCACATGAAGGGAATGAACCATTCAAATGATGTGGTTAGGGTCACGTGATTCGTATGTCCTAGGTACCGAATCGTGATGTAGTTATGTTTCTCCTTTATTCCCTTTGCGGAGAAAATAATACCTATGCTTCGAGTATTTCTCTGATCCTAAAATTTCCAATGCTTGTTTAATATGAATCAAAAAATTCCCCCATAAAAAGTGAGGTCCAAAGGAATAAGGACTTAGTTCCAAGTAAGTAAATTCCTACCTGAGTCCCGTGGGATTCCGATGGTCGGTGTTCCTAGCAGTTTTTGGTCTTTCGTTATTCCATTCTCATTCCATGGGGTGCCCGATAAATAGTGGAGTGAGGGGCCATTCATTTAACTAGTGATTCATAGCTCTATATCTCTTTCACTTTCTGATATTACTTGATCTCTTTGCAAGGACACTTCATGTAATACCATCACGAGAACCGTTCGTGTGACTTAACCATGTGATTTACTTATCCTGACGACTCGTGAAATAATCCATGAACTAATAAATGGTAATTTGTTCAGGAAATGTTGTATGTCCTTGGATATGGGGATTTCTTGTGTTCTTCATGCATATGCTAAGGTTAAATTATTATCACATGATATTTATGAAATTCACATGAAATCCATTCAGTTACGCGATCACAAGTCTTAAAATAGATCATGAAATCACGTGGTGTTACATGGGTCACATGATCCACGAGACCTATAAGAGGTCATCCGATCCTGAATCCTTATATGGATCATGAGATTCACATTATTCCACCTGAGATATGAAATTTATTTACTCCTTTTGGAAATATTACTTTCCCATATAATGTATTCTTCTCACTCTGTACAAATGGATTTTATTTCTCAAATTTTTTCTAATATAGTCAACTGAAGAGCCATGATTTCCAAGAATCACAATACCGACCCCTAGTATTGGATATTCTCTGACAATGAGGTTTTAAATGGACTTATTCTGAATGAACTTAAAAACTAACCTCTATCACACAAACTACTTTTATATGGATTAAAACTCTTGGATGACACTACGATTCCTTTTCCTGATTACATCCATCAATATTTCCAGCTATCATCCTCTCTTGACTGTATTTAAAAGACTATTTCTAAGGACAGTTAGTTAATCATGGCATCTTTATAGGGGAAAAACTATACATTGATCAATTCCACTTTAGGTCTGAATGGTCATGATCTCGCTCATAAACCAATTTATTAGAGCTACTCAAACATAATCGTCTCCTCTATGGACAAGTCAAAAGGTGAATAGAATTAAAAGTGGGATTTGCACCCCGATGATAAGTTCTCTGATTAATGGGTATGGCTATTCTAGGTTTGGAAACATTGTTTATAATTCTCTAATAAATTTCATGCTATCCATATTTATGTGGTGACATGGGTCTCTCAGTTCTTCATGTACCATAAATCAGAAATCTTTAGAGAGCTGATTAGCCACTGATGTCCAGAAATTGTCTCTTTTCATCTGACCCATGTAAATGTGTAAAAGTGGACATCATCCAATGGGATATTTATTATCTTGGGGGAATACATCCTCTCAGTGAGATGTATGATGAATTCCTTCATTTTTAGATGTTTTGGATGACCCTAAAAAAATCCAACCTTGTCATGAAATATGATCGCAATTACGAATGAGAAGTTAAAGAAGGAGCTAAACCTTCATTCGATCATTTATTTCCAAGATTGGATGAATATATTACTTTATCATAGTGAGACTCTTCCAACCAACATATGAACTCATTTATTTCCTTCTCAGCAAGTTCAAAAAAATGCAGACTCTTATTGGGCTATTTTGGAAGCTAGGGAGTATACCTCATGGGGATACCGAGTGAGACTGAAGGTGTCCTAACATCTTTAGTTTTTGGGATATTTATCCATGTTTATAAATTAATGGAATTTCCCAGTTGGGGATGAATGATTGGGAATTTTAGTTTTCACATTGGTGATGAAAGAACAACTGGAAGAAGGAAGACACCTCAACTTAGCTATGCCAACCCTTTCTTGCCTCTTTCACCTCCTTGGCTATGTTTAACAAGGAAATTTACCCTCTGAAATTAGTAGCCCTTTTAAATTTTTATTTTTTTGGATATGAGAGAATTTTTGATGTTACAAATATCAGAACACTACTGAAATTCCTCATTACCTACTTCATCCCAGGCTGTTAAACATATTTGGGGTTTTGGTGATGCCATTAGGTGCTAATGAGGTTACTAATATATGTTGAATCATCATAATCATTTCAATTTCATGCCAAACCTTGCACCTAATGGGATGATTATTGACAATGGTAGTGGTTATATTTCCAATATATAATATAAATTTTCACTTTGGTATGGGGTTCTTACAACTCATGTAGAAGATATAATCATTTGTGATCTATATACCCACTACTATTTTTCTTATCAGTTTTTCTTCACTAAAAGGGTTTCTCATATTCCATTAGCTGGTGTGTAGGGAGAATAACATCCCATAATTATTCACCAATTACAGATTATATTGGCATATGAAGATACAAATTTTGAAATTATTCTTCCACTTACCAATGCCCCTATTTTCCTATCTGAGGAATATGTCTAAGATTGGGTGGATGCTTACCCATTTGGCATACTGAATTGATTAGTTAATTAAGTATATAAGCCTTGTGATTTTTAAATCCCATTTTTTATGGTAGTGATGGAGTTGATTTAAGAATCAAGGGATCCACTAAAGAAACACTCTCACCATAGTGACATGTATCCCATCAACAGTACAAGGTCTGCTGAGGAATCTATCCCTTCGATGCTAGAGAAAGCTAATGAACCGATTGGGGGAGAAACACTTGAGACTTCTTCTCTTTCTTCCTCACCATCTTCTCATCCGACCCTTCCTTAAATGAACCTGATACTTGAATACATGCCACCATCCGTTCTACCTTCTGATGTGCCTTAGATGGTTGTCAAGATTTGGATATAATGAATGATAATTTTGAATAAAATCCATTCCTAGATTATGAGTACTCCCTTGGAGAACATTAATAACCAAAAGGATAACCTTCAACAGCTCTTTCATGATTTGGGAGCCATTGGATTTGATTATTGACAATTTTATGATATCATGCTATAGTATGAAAACCCTTGTCTTTAATACACTTTATTTCATGACTTACTAGATAAAAAAACCCTCATAACAACCCAAAAGATTGATAATCCTTGTGTATTTGAGATATTAGGTACATATCACATCAACTTAATACATGGATACAACATCATTATTGAAAATTTACTTAACATGCTTCTAAAATTCTATAGCTTTTAAAACTACATGAGATAACCTGAGGACAAGAATAAGAAAAAGGTGAGATATAAATCCCAGTAAGGGAATACAAAAATAATAACATGATTAAAGTATTACATTTTAGTCAATATACATTTCAATGGGACATAAAAGGGGTGAAAATAATAATCTTGAACAATGAGGCATTATAAAACATGATAACATAAAGGAAATAAGGGAATATGAAAACAATATTAAACATGAAATCATAAACATAGGTCAAGGATAAATGACAAGACATCATAACATGGTGGAAAAATTTTCATAGAGGATTGGTTTTACTCCCTAATATCATACATGACTTCTCATGGGACTAAAATATTACCCAATTCATTGGAGTTCTATATAAATCTAGGCACACCCATTGCTTCCATATCATATACATGCATAAGTGTTCCACATAGATCATTCAAAATTGGATAATTCATCAGATTTAATCCCATAATTAAGGAGATTCAAATAAATATATGGAATTACCTGATCAAAGAAGGATAGATATGTATAGGTGAATACCCTTGAGTGGAAATTATGACGGTATTCACAATACTTAGGTTTGGCATGAAAAAATCATAGGATAATTTTGAGGACATAACAAGGATACATAATGAATCATTGGAGGGATTAATGAGAGTAAAAGGGGTATATCATAACTTTAAAATCATAATATAATTATCAGGGATATATAAGAACATAATACAACATGAAAATTTTTTAATTAAAAAGAATAAGACAAAAATAGTGCTTGACTAAAAGTTTGGCATAAAAAATCACAGGATAATTTTGGCAGTATAAAGGGGGTACATAATGAACCATGGAAGGGATTAATGATAATTAATGGAGTATATTTTCAATTTTAAATTATAAGGGAATTAATAGGTATGTGTAAAATCATATCCCATCTATAGGAATTGGAATACAAATGGTATTACATAAAGAAAGTGTTTGAATAAGGAGGAGAAAGAGAAGATCCTTTACTTCCAGTATGGTAACAACTTAGGTAAAGGTCACAATGGGAGGGGATAGATGATATAAAATTATTAGAACATAAATTTTACAACAAAGTGATTTTTACAGAGTTATTAAAACATAACTAATTGATATTCAAAAGGATAACCACAAAGAAGGTGTTTGAATGGAAAAAAGAGAGGGAAATCCCTTACCTTGAGAGGGTGTTTCCAAAAGACTGGGAGGAGATTCTTAAGAGATTGGGGAACATCAGGAGGGATATAGAGAGGTAATGGTAGAGTATAGTTTCGATCTAATGTTTTTTAATGAATATGAATGAGATATTGGGAGATTTTATATAAGAACGGAGATGAGAGTTCTTTATTATTTTCCAAACTTAGGTTTTGGAATCTATAAAATAAAGTAATCAAAACCACAAGACATAACATGGTTTCTCCCATGTTTTATAAAAAATATGAGTGATTTTAATTATTTTATAATACCATGAACTGAAAACATTAGAATAATACCCTTGCTTATGTGGAAGTGAGTCATGTTTACAAAGAATTGATTTTAAAACCTAAAAATATAATATATGTTTTGGAGGATTCATAAAGGGTTTATGAAATTAATAAAATAAAATAAAAAATATTATTTTAACATGGAAATATATATTTGGTATTTTATACCTTTTATGAAACATATTACAACTCTTTTGGGTCATTATGATGTCATAATATACTAAATATATTTATACCGTATTTAATTTTTACCCAAAAATTCGAATATCTTAGAAAATTATGAAAAATTCACCATTAGATAATTTTGAAATTATGATTACAAAAAAAATAATTATTTAATAAAAATAATTCTATAAATAATATAAATTACCCTTTTAAATTAAAATCACCATTTATTAAAGAAATGGGTTTTTGACAATAAAAGTTTTCTAAGTCTATTAAAAATTCATTTTTTACTTCATAAGATTATATTATCATTTATATTTAATTTATAATATTTAATAATAATATTTTATTAAAACATAATTTATTTAAAAAATTCATGAATTTATCAAAAGGAAATTCTTAATTGAAATTTCATATTACCAAAACAATACAATTCAAGTTTTTTCATATTAAAATCTATTTTTTATCAAAATCATTACTTAATCATTTATAAGGTAAAACCAATAAAGAAATAAGTATAATAATTATTTTATTTAAAATAAAATATAAATATTTATAATATTAGGGTTTAGATACATAACCCCTTATTACACCAGTGAACACCCTAATGGTAAGGTGCATGATAGTGAGATTATCATGGGGTGGTTCAATGAACATGGTTTGGGTTTTGATCTTGATGAGCTTAAACTTCTCCCATAAATGGGTTTTCTTATTATTTAGTTGTTGAATATCTTCTTAGGATTTGTCAATGGAAAATAACATAGATTCTATATCCCTCTAAATCTCTAATAAGTGGGCTTCATAGGGTACGATCCTACTGGTCGAGGTCATCACTTCGTTTTTCTGTCAATAGGACCTTATCAAAACCATTAATATATACAATCATATGACCACTTTTCAATGTCTATATTATCAATAGTTATGATGCTTAATGGTATTTTGAATCTGATAAGATATAACTTGTAATGGTCCAATATGACTAATGTAGTGCATGTGTTTTCTATAACCGCATTACATAAATAATCCATTTATTCATTTTAAAGGGGAATTTCATTTATAAATGTTTGGGTCATTACATTATTCCATCCTTAAAAAATTTCACCCTCAAAATTTTCATCACATAATTTAAAGAAAATGAGGGTACTTCTATTTCATAACCTCTTCTGGTTCCCTTGTCAGTTCCTCAAACTTATTATTTCATCAGAACACTTTGACCAAGTGTGTTGTCTTGTTTCATAGAACTTTTCCTCTAAAATATAAGATCTTCACTGGCTACTCCTCTTATAAAAGATCGTTTTATAATGAAACCACCTATGTATTCAGTACATGTGAGCGGTCTGGTATGTACTTTATTAAGAGGGATATATGGAACATGTCATTTACTTGAGATAGGTTAGATGAGAGTTCTAGTCAATAGGCCACCACTCTGATGTGATCAAGGATCTTGAAGGGGCTAATGTATCTTGGACCAAGATTTACCTTTTTCCCAAACCTAATGAATTTATTCCATTGATATATATGAAGGAATACTTTATCATTGACCTCAAACTATAGGTCTCATCAACAATTGTCTGCATAGATTTTCTATCAATTTTGTGTGGATTTCATATGACGTTGAATGGTTTGAATGTCATGAACCAGTCCGAGTCGACCCTGAACCGGTCACCCAGGCCAACCCATGACAAGTCCCGAGAGGCGTTCCCGATCCTCCCAGGATGGAGACAATCACCACGGGAATCAATAGATTACACAAGGGAACAATTTCTCCCATATATGAATATTCAAACAAATAGCAGAAAGAAATGGACATCCCAAAATACATTTATATAAAAATTGAACTGAACATTATTTGTACACGAAACTAAAAGTAAAACTAAGCCAACAACTCAACTGACCAAACCTGATAACCAACTAACTCCATGTGACCCCACTGGTCACTCTCCAACCAAATGATCACACATCTCCCAAGGCAATCGAACTCAATCTGAAACCTGTACACGGGCTAAAAAACAAAAGTAGACTATAGGCGTGAGTATTAAAACTCAGTAGGTTAGCCCGATATTATATACCCAATGCACATACTTTAAAATAAAATAAACATCAATTTCAAGTTTTAATTAAAAATATAAAGTTATTCCTTACAAATGAGGTCCCATGCTATAAAAAAAATTACCAGACAAAAACTTTCATGTTTTATAAACAAGAATGCAAGTAAAAACTTTCAAAGTGGTGCAACTTAAAAATGAAAATAGTTTTCAAGAGGGATGATTTAAAGAATTTTAACTTTTAAATAAATCACAAACACTACTGAATTTACCAACCAAATACACCATATGCCGATGGTGAGTACAAAAGATCCAATGATCACAAGTCACGGGAACACCCCTAGGCACTAGTCAGTTGTGAGCCCCATGTACCTCGTATCTCGGTGAAAGTAACCATAATAAATATCCATTATCGTGCACACAAGACACTATTAGGGAGCATAAACATAACCTAGTGGTCCCCCAACATCATCATCATCATAGTTTAGTTAGTGTTGTCATCGTCAAACTTGCTACGTAAAATAGAGGCCAAACCCTACAGGATCACTAGCATACTAGTACACGTCCACCCACCTAGATACCTGGGATTACCTTTAGTTATCAATCAAGTTACACATATTATAAAATACACATTTCACATAAAAATTCTATTCCCAAACCAAAAACATACAAAAAGACCACAAAATTTCTTCACATTTCTTTCACGAATCAACAAACCGCTAAATATTTTCATAAAACAATTTCAAGGAGTTTATTGAGGATTTGCACATAAAACTCATTCAAAAAAACTCTTTCAATTATAATCCCACATAAAAACCATACCAAAATATATTTGGAATCCCTAAAAACATTTAATAAAATCATTTCATGTACCATAAAACAATACCAATTGCACAACTTCGTATATACAAGTAAAACACACCTTCATTTTTAGGAAAGGTCAAATGGGCCTTTAAAATTTTTCTCAAAACTAACATTTGAAAAAGTTATGCATTTAAATTTTATTAAGGAGATGTGTAAAACTGTTTATAGAATAAAACCAAATTCATAAATCCCTTAAAACACTTAGGTGACATATTCAAAACACAACCAATTTTATAAGAATGTGAAACGGTCCATTTTCTGGCAACTCGGGCCAAAACATGTTGTAAACAAAAAAAAAACATTTGTTTGTAAAACCAAATACAAATTTGGAAGCCATAAAATCATCCCAAAATAATTTTCTTACATGCTTCCATTATATTTATAAATCCAAACATATTATTTTAAATTGCACTAGACATATAAAATCCAACTGGGCAATTTACCGAACACATGACATGCACTCTTTAAAAAAACAACATATGTTAAGCACTTAAAAAGGGATAAAACACCATTTTCATGCCATAAAGTTCTTCAAGATATTGATAAATATTAAAAATACCATAAACCAAGTGCGAAAGCTCATGGAATAATTTATCAAACAAGAGGAGTGAACATTTATACCAAAACAACTATATTTTTAACAAAATAAGTCATAAAACATAATTTGCACATAAAACATTTAGAAACAGAGTTTTAAAGCAGTACATGCCATATAAATAAAGTTATAATAGAATTAAAATGATGATTCTTAAATGATAATGGTTTGTGCAGGGGATATCCTACCTCAAATCCTTAGCGTAATGGAAACGCACACCCGAAATCACCCGTCTTGGGTTTATAAACCCTAAAACTCTGAATACCAGACCTAAATGAATATAAAATCTATAAAAAAACATGGGATAACGGAACTATATGTAGATCATTAATAGGGGAGATTATAAAACCAAGAAATATTTTAATTAGGAAGAAGATGGAGGATAAAGGAGATGGAATCTCACCTTTTCCACAAGAAAACTCTTCATATTCCAATAGATCTGCACCCATAGAGAAAAGGTAATGGGATAAAACTTCATGGAGAGTCTATTAAGGTCTATAAGAACCAGGTAAAGAAGATTGTTTTTTGAAAAATAGCATGAATTGAATGAGTTATGTATAAAACTATTTACCTTATCAATTCTGGGAGATTTGAGGTAACCTGAGAAATATCGCCCTAATACGCGACCCATATGAGCTCCAAAGATGGTAAATAGATAATTGGGGTGATGATAGGGGTATTTTATTCGAGGGGGAGGTGGAATAACTGAAAATATAAAAAATTTAATTAGATATAAAAGGAACAAATATTGTTTTTTAAAACAGGAAATGGGCCCATGGGCTAGCCCAATACCTGAATAAGTAACCCCAATTCACCATGCTTATGAATTTCTATGGGGTCCAAAAGAATAAGGAAGTTTTAATATGTCAGTATAGGATAAGTGAAAAGTGGAATGGGTGAAAAATGATGAAAAAATGAGTTATAAAATAAACAAATTCGGTTTTTTAAAACTGGAAATGGGCTCACGGTTGGCCCACATCATGAAGTAACCACCCTTTCTTCAAAAACTATTAAAAAAGAAATGGGGAACCCAAGTTAGGGTGATTATACATATATGAAACTTAAAAACTCAAGGTTCATCTCACAAAATACCCACTAAAAGTATCAGGATTTCCAATGGACCAGATCAATACAAAGAAAAAAAACCAGGTGTGACAATTCTCCCCACCATTAAAGCTTTCCACCCCCGGAAAGCCATAACACTTTTCGGATAAAAAATCAACACCTAAGGATTACCTATCAACATTATCCAGCCTATCAAGAAAAGGAAATATCATCAACCATAAATGGATGTTAATCCTCTAGCTAAAAAAAACACACTACCACTTCTGGAAAATCATTGGAAATATCAAGCCACGACCTCCACAACCAAGACACGAACCCGATTGTTGGGCCTTCTTCCAATGAACCCAACCATCACCCAAACCAAAGATAAATCACAAAAACTAAATATTCCAGGGGAGTCCAGAATGTACTCCACACCATTAAAAATAACTAGAACTAGAAATGTTATTAGGATGAAAATCCATAGGACCCATTGTGAGCCTCCCCACTATTAGAAACCAACTAGCAACGAACAGACAAGAATTCAACATGAGCTAGAATTGGGCCTCACTCATACAAGCCCAACAAAACTCTCCTACAAAAACCTACAATACTGAGTTAATAGGGTTACAACATGGATATCTAAACCACCCACTCCCGAACGGAGGGGACAAGAACTAGGCCAAGACTTTCAGCACGGATCTGGACCCCCACCACTCGAAGAGGGGAGGGAAGGGGGCCAAATAATTAGGCCATTGAAACAAAAAAAGAAAGAAAGTAAATACCCAACACTCTCCACCCAAAAATAGGTAACACCAAGACTACACCTAATTTTCATAGGAGGTCCACAAAGGGACATTGATTGAAAACCCACATTAATAAAGGCATAATCATATACACAACGTGAGGGGTAATTCCACCACCCTTGTTGTGACAAAGGGAAATTCAAAGTAATGAGGAACCACAATAGATACATAGAAACTGCCCTACCAAAATGGTTGATACAGGAGCCTGGTCAAGCTCCCCATACCTCTGGATATTTCCTGACTACGTGAAAAGCTTCACTCCAAGGACTATGGCTGGAGCCCTGATTCTTGAAGCATCTGCTGCACCGCAGTCAGGGTTCTAAGGATTACACCGCTCAAATAAAAAACTCACATGCTCAACAAAACACCTTCATCTAAATAGGAACTCATAGATTCATATCAAAATTCTGTCTCACTCCGAACGAGGGGCAGAACAGACAAGGAATACGATGAAACACATCAATATCACCGAACACAACTACTATGTCCAAAAGAATTATCACGACCTAGAATCACTTTTAATCGATCCCAAATAGATCTTTATTCCAACAAATAGGTTCAAGCATCATAAAAATATGCGTATTTAACATTTGAAATGAATCCTTAGGTTTATCAGCAGGAATTATTTCCAACGGAGAACTATCCATGGCCACATCACAACATCAAACACATATTTAGGAACCCAATGAACATTACTCCAAAACCGAGCCACCAACAAGATATCATCTCAAGATAAAACAATAGTATGAATTATAGATCACAAGGAAGCTTACTGAATAAAAAAATCTTCTAATACATAGAAAAATCAAGCCACAAAACCATTGGTTTAAAAAAAGGCCACAATTTTTCAGCTCAAAACACTTTTGAAAAACAAACTAACTTGGTGGGTTTCCACATTCACCAATAATGTTTCATCAAGTCTCACCCACATGCACATTTACATGCCACCCCATGAACCCAACCACCATGCCATATAGGCCATCCTTCTAGATATCAATAAAACCATGCATGTGAGCACCCATGAAAACACCAAAGGCTAAAACAAAACAATATCATTCCAAAAATCATTTACCTTCAAAAGGAACACCAACCACCAAGTCAAAAACCCATTTCATATTTCACAAAAAAAAACAACAATTCATTAAGAACCATTTGCTTAAAAACCTACCCCTTTTCATTTTTAACATCTTTTAAAATAACCAAGCCACTCCAAACAAACCCTTCCCATTTTTTTAAAATTCATAAAGGTATATTTTCATAATAAGAGGTCCATTGATACCAATACCCTTTTTAGGAAAACACCAACAAATCAAAACCAATTTCCAAAACTAATTTATCCAATTCAAAAAGCTTTTTAACATCCCAAAATACACCATTTAAAACAAAGATTCAGAATCACCTTAAAATGATTCACAATTTCAAAACATTTTATTCTAACAAACCACAAATTTAGATTATGGATAATCCAATCCCGTTAAATCTTCCCACTTCCCTCCAATTTTTTTTCACGAAAACACAACCTTTTAATAATTTTCTTATATTTAATATTTTAAAACCCCCTTTTCACTTTTTAAAATCCAATCCTTCCTTTAAAACCCATTTCCACAATTCTCACACAAGGATTTACAAAAAAAATTCAGAATTCAAGAAAAGTTCAAGAGACCCAAAAAAGGGAACTAGTGTCGGTGGGTGACTTGACTATATGGTTGGTGGCCATATGTCAAAAACAACACCAACACAGAGAGACTTATTTGGACCATTCCCCAGCTTCACATGGATTTCCAGGCCCTGAGAGCCCACGGAGGCCATTAGTCAGACTCCCCTTGTCATATACCAACACCAAAAAATCAACAAGAACAAAGGACACTAATAAAATCGGACTTCCCATAGAAACCCGAGGATTAGAATGAGAAAGAGTTCGCAACGCTCTTCCTGTACTTACCCCTCAAGTCCCAACAATCCTAATCCATCTACCTTGACATACCCAAAATAATAAGGGCTCTCTAAAAAGAAAGGTCTGCTAAGAGGTGACCTCATCTGATACCATTTTGTCACGAACCAGTCTGAGTCGACCCTGAACCGGTCACCCAGGCCAGCCCGCGACAAGTCCCGAGAGGCATTCCTGATCCTCCCGAGATGGAGAAAAGTACCAAGGGAATTAATAGAGTACACAAGGGAATTATTTCTCCCATATATGAACAATAAAGAAAACAGTGGAAAGAAATGGACAACCCAAAATACATTTATAGAAAAATTGAACTGAACATTATTTTTACAAGAAACTGAAATTACAACTAAACCAACAACTCAACTGACCAAACCTGATAACCAAGTAACTCCATGTGACCCCAATGGTCACTCTCTAAAAAAATGATCACACATCACCCAAGGTGATGGAACTCAAGCTGAAACCTGCACAAGGGCTAAAAAAAACCAAAGTAGACTATATGCGTGAATATTAAAACTTAGTAGGTTAGCCTGATATTCTATTCCCAATGCACATACTTTAAAATAAAAGAAACATCAATTTCAGGTTTTAAATAAAAATATAAAGTTACGGCTTACAAATGAGGTCCCATGCTATAAAAAAAATTACCAGACAAAAACTTGCATGTTTTTTAAACAAGCATGCAAGTAACAACTTTCAAAGTAGTGAAACTTCAAAATGAAAATAGTTTTCAAGAGGGATGATTTAAAGAATTTTAAATTTTAAATAAATCACACACACTACTGAATTTTCCAACCAAACACACCGTATGATGACGGTGAGTACAAAATATCCAATGAGCACAAGTCACAGGAACACACCTAGGCACTAGTTAGTTGTGAGCCCCAGGTACCTCATATCTCGGTAAAAGTAACCATAATAAATATCCGTTGTCGTGAACACGAGCCACTAGTAGGGAGCATACCCATAACCTAGTGGTCCCCCAACATCATCATCATAATCATCATAGTTTAGTTAGTGTTGTCATCATCAAACTTGCTACGTCAAACAGGGGCCAAACCCCAGAGGATCACTAGCATACTAGTACACGTCCGCCCACTTAGATACCCAGGATTCCCTTTAGTGCTAAATCCAGTTACACATATTATAAAATACACCTTTCAAATAAAAATTCCATTCCCAAACCATAAACATACAAACATACCACAAACTTTCTTCACATTTCTTTCACAAATCAACAAACCTCTAAATATTTTCGTAAAACAATTTCAAGGAGTGTATTGAGGCTTTGCACATAAAACTCATTCAAAAACACTCTTTAAATTATAAAACCACATAAAAACATAATAAAACATATTTGTAATCCCTAAAAACATTTAATAAAATCATTTCATGGACCATAAAACAATCCCAATTGCACAACTTGGTATATACAAATAAAACACTCCTATATTTTTAGGAAAGGCCAAATGGGCCTTTAAAAATTTTCTCAAAACTAACATTTGACAAAGATATGCATTTAAATTTTATTAAGTAGGTGTGTAAAAACCATTTAATGAATAAAATCACATTCATAAATCCCATAAAACACTCAGGTGACATATTCAAAACACAACCAATTTTATAAGAATGTGAAACGAGCCATTTTCTGGCAACTCAGGCCAAAACATGTTGTAAACAAAAAACCATTTGTTTGTCAAACCAAATAAAAATTTAAAATCCATAAAATTATCCCAAAATAATTTTCTTACATGTTTCCAATATATTTATAAATCCAAACAAATTATTTTAAATTGCACTGTACACATAAAATTCAACCGGGAAATTTACCGAACACATGACATGCACTCTTTAAAAAAAACTGTAACGCCCCGACCCCAGTTACCCAGAGTCGGTGCATTATTACATAACATTGGCATGATCATAAGAAGGATCAAATATCGAAAGACCGATTGGTTTAGTAGCCTTGGAAAATGCCAGATATATTCATAAGTTTTACATTACATTATAAAATGAAAAACTACTACAACAACATAATGTCTCAATAGAACACACTATTATCCCCTCATAAAATCCCTGCAGGTCATTCATAACTTACTTCTTCACATCCTGGGAAAAATAAAACATAAAAAAGGGGTGAGCTCAAATGCCCAGTAAGGATAACAATATAGCGGAAAGAATAAACATTTAAGGCAATGTATAACTAAAACAAAAGCCTTTTAAATATGAACTTTCAACATGGTATGGAATAAATAAAATGAAATAATGCCATTTAATTATTCACATGGATATTCTACTAATCGAATAATCACATGCAAAAATCAATAACCACTTTCATAATGTTGGAATGCATAATGCCAGACTATCATAACCACATAGCCAAGGCCTCGTGCCAAGACTACAAATAAGATTTTGTCAAGGCCTTGTGCCAAGACACTAGTTTGTCTCATGAGACCTACCGATGCATCGAGGAGCTATAGCGGGCTCCACCCGTCACTTATTAAGTCAAATGCATTCCCATATGAAAAGGTTTAAACATAACATAAACATTCGTATTAAAACTAGCATACGAAATGTCAATAATTTCACCATAAACTATGAATGGTATAAAAATAGCACATCCACAGTCAAACATATCACAAAACCTTCAATACAATATAGAAGTTTTGTATCATAATAAATCAACTTCAAATAATCTTAAAATCCATCAAAGGATGTTGACATAGATGAAATCAAAATTATTTTTAAAGAAGTATCTCCTTTTATTTTGAAATCATTTAAGATCCATATAAAATAAAACATTTTCTTTGAAAATATTCTTATAAGCTTGTATGGAAAGCTTCGACGATTTTATAACGGCGGAAAATAACCGCACCCGCCGTATAAGTTAAAAAAAACATTCTTACCTCAATTCTGTCGAAAAGGTTAAAAAGGACCTTGTTTTGAAAACGACGGAAAGATTCCTTTATAAACCTCTTATAAAAAGTCAAACAAGGGTATAAATGACTTAAACCCATATTCTTGTAAATAGTAAAAATGTTTTGAAATACATTTTTAAGAAACATGGATGTGGATGATAAAGAGATCCCAGTAGATTATTACGTATAAACAACCTCGGATAATGAAGAGATTGTGAAATAACCCTTACCTTGTACTTTTCCTTGGTTGGGGTAGGTTAACCTCCTGTATAATAGTGAAATAATTGTTACTAAATTATACAAGAATCATATACATTAATATGATATCATATATGATCTTTTAATATTGATTTGATAATAATATCTTAGTATTATCGCTGTTTCGGGTGTGAACTTACTTGTTTGCTTTTGTATGTTTTGTTACGTAAGACATGTTTGTAAAGGATAAGTTGTATATTATTCCAATCCAGAATGGTATCAAGTCCTTAAACATCATTTTTAAATCATCAAATGATAATTATACTTGAATGGATACGATGGAAAATGAATCTCATCGCGTTCGTGGAGACGGTAGTCCGTACGTACGCACGAACGCTACTTCCTTTTAATTTTTATTTTAAAAGAATCGAATACAAATGATACATAGGTATATTACTATTCCAGTATAATATAATATTTTATATATGTTACTTAAGTTCATTAACACCATCCTTTATACGTTCCATGTGTGGTATGAACAAGTCATATCATTTTAAGGGGGCGGTAGTCCGCACTTCCTCAAATGAAATTATCGTATGTATATACAACATGAAACGAATAATGGTATGAAATAAAATGGAATTACAGAAGCTTATATATAAAATATATATCATTAACATCATATTTAATTACAGTGCCATCATAATGGCCACCATGAGAGGCGGTAAGATGTATTTGAACAATCATCGTTTCGTGAGGCGTTAGTTTGCCATCCACAGAAACATTATGTTCATCATCCATTAGATGGAGTTGTGTGTATGTGTAGTTTGAATCCTTATTATAACAACATCCTAGTATATTGAGGATACTGGTGTTGTTACAAAAGAAAGGAAATAAAAAGAGTTTGGGGGTTGAAGAAGCAAAATAAATGAAAATAATTTAAGAGAAATCGTTACCTTTAATTTAGGTAACTCACTTTGGTTGGAACCAAAGGACTTGTTGAAATGCTTTCTGCCTAAGGGTAAGCTTCAAGGAGGAGGAGAGGGATGTGGGGAGCTTAGTTGGGCAGAGTTTGGACGAGCCAAGTGGCTTGAGAGGTGTGAGGAATGAGTAGAAGTGGTCTCCTTTTATAAGGGGGAGGAGGGGCTCTTTAGGAAAGAGTGAAAGTATTACTTTATAATATAATTATATTCGGTTTATAATGGTCCAAAAATCATTGAGGTCGAATATAAGATGACTCATATTCTAAATAACATCAACCAATAAGAATTGGACAGGTTTTAGATAATATTTTAATCATTATAATCTTATTTATTTAAATGATTTATTAATGAGGTATACATTGCATCATTATTGTGTCATTAATAATTTAAATTATTTGATGTCTAAAAATTATAAATAAAATATCATTATGTAGGAAATCTTTTTATCTTTCTAATGAATATTTATAATCGAAAATTCAACATGTATAACCCTATGTAAAAATTGTTCTTCTAAAAGATGTAAGCTTATGCCATTTTTATTTTTATTTTAACTTTATTAATATAATGTGTCCCTACCACATACAAGTGGATCCAAGGGGTCCCCAAATTGACCCAAGGATGCCCATGGTCGGGTATGTGTCCACCAATAAGGTTAGGACACGTTTTAGGGTAATTTTGTATTATTATAATATTATTTTTTAACCCTTATTTACCGGATTTACCCTTTAACCATGGTAAATAAAATATTTACCACAGTAACTATTCAAAATGTCTAAAAATAAAAGTTACCTATTTACACAATTTGAACATCCTGATTCCAAATATGGAATCCATTTTCCTAAATTCAAAACAGAGAAGTGGCAGAAATTAATTTAAAATTAATTCCCGCTGTCAAAACAAAAAACGTGTTTTTAAGAGGTAATAACTATCAAAAGATTGACACTTGTTTATGTTCGGTTTAATTGTAAAATTATGTCCAATGACCAACATTATATTAAATGGTAAAAATATATTCTAAATATACTTTAAAACCACTCAAATTCACAATTTATCACTATTAATTATTTTGATTAAAAAAGTTGTTTTTAATTAAAATTTAGTAATTTTCACTATTCATCAAAATATAAAAGTTATCCGAAAAGTACCAAAATTTCACCCTAGGCTAATTTTGATATTCCGAATCTAAAAATGAAGTCCATTTTGAAATATAAAATATATATGATTTCAAAAAGTAGGTATTACTATTCACAACGGCTAGTTTAATTAGTTGTGGTGTGTGTTAGAACTCGAGGTTGCGTACAACACACGCTATCGCATTATTCGAAGGGAAACGTACCGTAGAAGCTTGGGGTGTTACATTCTCCCCTCCTTCAAATAATTGCGTCCTCGCAATTTCTAGGGTATTACTGCATAAAAAGACTCGGGTGGTTTTTCATCATAAGTTCCTCGGGTTCCCACGTTGCCTCTTCCATCTTATGATTTCTCCACAAAACTTTTACCAGACGCGTCGTCCGGTTTCTCAGTACTTGTTCTCTCGTATCAAGAATCTTGACGGGCTCTTCGCAATAAGACAGATCGGGTTCCAGTTCTAATTCCTCATAGGTGAGTACATGCGTTGGGTCAGGCATGTATTTTCTCAACAGAGATACGTGGAACACATCGTGAACTTTGGAGAGACTTGGCGGCATT
This sequence comes from Viscum album, assembly GCA_963277665.1. Classification (NCBI taxonomy): domain Eukaryota; kingdom Viridiplantae; phylum Streptophyta; class Magnoliopsida; order Santalales; family Viscaceae; genus Viscum; species Viscum album. The sequence continues at coordinate 483,355,105 of OY728162.1, forward strand.
GCCAATCGGTAAGCTACAGCCCCAATTCGTTCTAGAATTTCGAAAGGTCCGATGTACCTGGGACTCAATTTACCTTTCTTACCAAAATGTATGACTCCCTTCCATGGAGATACCTTTAGGAAAACATGATCACCGACTTGAAATTCCAAATCCTTCCTTCGATTATCGGCATAGCTCTTCTGCCTACTTTGAGCTGCTTTGATGTGATTTTGGATTACTTTCACCTTTTCCACCGTTTCCTCCACCAGTTCTAGGCCTACAAGTTTTCTTTCACCAACGTCATCCCAACAGGTTGGTGTACGACATCTCTTTCCGTATAACGCTTCATATGGTGCCATCTGAATACTCGAATGGAAGCTATTGTTATAGGAAAATTATACCAGAGGTAAATATTGATCCCACATACCCTGAAAGTCAAGTGAGCAAGATCTCAACATGTCTTCTAAGGTTTGAATAGTCCGTTCTGATTGTCCGTCTGTCTGAGGGTGGTAAGCAGTGCTCAAATGAAGTTCAGTATCCAGGGATTTCTGAAGACTTTTCCAAAATCTTGAAGTAAAACGGGGGTCACGATCAGAAACAATCGATAGGGGTACTCCATGAAGTCTCACAACTTCATTAATATATAGTCTTGCTAGACGTTCCAGGGGTAGATCTTCTCTTATAGCAAGAAAATGTGCTGACTTGGTAAGACGATCAACAATCACCCATATTGCATCATTCCTTCTAGGAGTCTTTGGTAGCCCCATGACAAAGTCCATCGTAACATTGTCCCATTTCCACTCTGGTATGGGAAGAGGTTGCATGACTCCTCCAGGCTGTTGCCTTCCAGCTTTCACTTGTTGACAAACCATACATCTTGACACAAAATCAGCAATCTCCCTCTTCATGTTGTCCCACCAAAAATGTTCCTTCAAATCTCTATACATTTTGGTGCTCCCAGGGTGTATAGAGAAATTGGAACTATGAGCATCATCCAGCAATTCCCTTTTTAGATCAGGTATATTGGGAACACAAAGTCTCTTCCTGAATTTCAAAATTCCATCTTCATACACAAAGTCTCTCAATCTCCCATCATTCAAAGCTTTAATTTTCTTCTGAAATTCTTCATCATCGTTCTGAGAACTCTTAATCCTTTCTAGTAAATATGGTTTGGCAACCATTTGAAAAAGCATTGATGTTTCACCTTCCCTGGTTATTCCCATGTCCATCTTCACTAGATCCATGAAAATTGGATCCCTTTCAATTCTCATCATGTTCAGAACTCCATGGTCTTTTCTGCTCAAAGCATCTGCTACTTTGTTTGCTTTCCCCGGGTGGTAGTGTATCGTGCAATCATAATCCTTGAGTAATTCAAGCCATCTCCTTTGCCTCATGTTGAGTTCTTTTTGTGAGAAAATATACTTCAAACTCTTGTGATCAGTATAAATCTCACATTTTTCACCATAGAGGTAGTGCCTCCATATCTTCAAAGCAAAGATCACTGCTGCTAACTCGAGATCATGAGTAGGATAGTTTTGTTCATAAATTTTCAACTGTCGTGATGCATAGGCAATAAATCTATCATTTTGCATAAGGACACAGCCAAGTCCTTTCTTCGATGCATCACTATAAATAACGAACCCATCATTCCCCGATGGTAAAGTCAATATAGGAGCATTGACTAATCTTCTCTTCAGTTCTTCGAAACATTCTTCACACTCTTTTGTCCAAACAAATTTAACCCCTTTACGTGTGAGCTTCGTTAATGGGTTAGCCAATCGGGCAAAATTCTGGACGAAACGTCGATAATAACCTGCCAAACCAATAAAACTGCGTACCTCAGTTATACTCGTAGGTGCTGGCCATTCTTGGATTGCTTTGGTCTTAGAAGGATCAACAGAGATTCCATCTTTAGAGACAATATGGCCAAGAAAAGAAATCTCCTGAAGCCAGAATTCGCACTTGCTAAACTTCCCATATAATTCATGCCTCCTCAGAGTCTTCAAGATAATGCGCAAGTGATTTTCATGATCTTCGTAGGTTTTGGAGTATACCAAGATATCATCAATAAATACCACCAAAAATTCATCGAGATACTCCTTGAAAACTCTATTCATCAGATCCATGAACACAGAGGGTGCATTAGTCAATCCAAACGGCATTACAGTAAACTCGTAATGCCCGTACCTGGTTCGAAATGCTGTCTTCGGAATGTCTTCCTTCTTCACACACAACTGATGGTATCCAGATCGAAGGTCAATCTTTGAAAAGTATTGAGCTCCATGCAGTTGGTCAAATAAATCATCAATACGAGGTAGGGGATACTTGTTCTTTATTGTTATAGCATTGATCTCCCTGTAGTCGATACATAACCTCATAGATCCATCTTTCTTTTTAACAAAAAGAACAGGGGCTCCCCATGGAGAAACACTAGGGCGAATAAATCCCTTATTAATCAATTCCTCTAGTTGTTTCTTTAGTTCGACTAACTCTACAGTGGCCATTCTATAAGGGGTCTTCGATATAGGCCTTGATCCGGGAATCAAATCAATAGAAAACTCAACTTCTCGTTCTGGAGGATGTCCAGGTAAATCTTCTAGAAATACATCTACAAATTCTTTCACAACAGGTACATCCTCTATTTGAACATTCCTTTCCTCACCGACAATTATTTCATTCTCTTCCTCCCCAATAATTGAATTAAGTTGAGCTGTTGGGGGTGGATCTAAATAAGAATTAGGTGGTGACGATTCTGCTCTAAAAATAAGGTGCTCCTTATCATTATCATCAAGAATCGTAACCTCTTTCTTCTTACAATAAATCTTCGCATCATAGTCCGAAAGCCAGTCCATACCGAGGATTATATCAAACTCAATCATAGGTATGACGATGAAATCAGCAGATAAAGAAAATTTATGTGCTCTAATGGGGACTGATTCACAAAACTTTGTTGCAACGATACTTCCCTTAGGAGTTTTAACAGAAAACTCCCTTATTAAATCAAATTGGAAATATCTAATTTTCTTAGCAAACTGGGAAGATATGAAACAATGCGATGATCCAGAATCAAATAATGCATTTGCTAAACTTGAGGAAACCATTAAATTACCTGCCACCACGTCTTTCGGAGCTTCTACCTCAGCAGTAGTGATAGCATAAGCCTGGCCTTGATCCCTTGGCCTTTTCTGAGGTAAGTTCTCCTGATGCTTAGGGAATGCATTTGTATAATGCCCCATCTCCCTGCAATTGTATCACTGAACGTTGGTAGCTTCCTTCTTCCCCTTGCAATCATGAGCTTGGTGGCCTTTTTCACCACACTTGTAACAGACTCCCATTCCCTTCAAGCAAGTACCAGGATGTTTCTTCCCGCATTTACCACAAGATGGATATTCAACCTTTCCCTTCTTCCCCTTATTTCCATTCCCAGATTGATCAGCAGGTCTCTTCTTCTCTTGCTTTGCTTTAAAGTCATAAGACTTAGAGAATTCCTTTTCGGTCTTGATAGCACATGAGACAATGTCTTCATACGATGAAAAGGATTGTGAGACTAATGCTCGACGGAGAAATGGTTTTAACCCATCAAAGAAATGATCAATCTTACTTCTTGGGTTGCGAATATAATCTCCAGCATACCTCGCTAACCTTGTAAAGTTAGCCTCATACTTTGTGACATTATCATCCTCCTTTTGTCTCAGACTCAGAAATTGCCTTTCCATATCTGCTCGATGGTCGCGAGGAAAGTATTTTTCTAAAAACAGATCTTTGAACTCCCTCCATTCCATGTTTGATACTTCATCATCTTCCTTCATGTTTTGAATCAATGACCACCATTGATCAGCATCTCCAGTGAGGCGGTAAACTGCCATGGTAACTTTTTCCCTTTCACTACTCCCCAAAGCCTGAAATATTTTCTCTAGGGAAAATATCCATTGCTCAGCTACTAAGGGATTTGTACTCCCATTGAACGTTGGTGGTTGTTGTCTCATGAATCGATCTAACATTGATCCTCCACGCTGCGGATCAGGGTGCTCCATACGGGTAAGGTTATTATTCATAACCTGAGTAAGTTGTCCCAGTACGGTGATTAGCTGATCAGCACCAGTTGCATCACCAGCCCCACTATAATTATCTTGAGCAGGAGGGCAATCCCTACATGGAGTGCGTGCATTGATACGGTTTCCATTTCTTCCACTAGGCGCCATTTCTAAACAATGGCATAAACTAGATCAGATTATGAATCAAAATACATAATCCCATACTTATAAAACACTAAACATAAATTGAACTATCTATGGATATAATCCATAATCATAAATATGTTTTCTTTGAGGAAGTATATACTCATAAACCCTTCATAATGATTTGTAAAGAAAGTGAGAGTTATCCTAAGCATATCCCCCGGGAGTGTCGTAACCAAGAGTGCAGCAAGGCCCGTTGTCGTGCACCAGTTCCCGTTCGAGTCTAGCTCAAAGCGGTGTTTTCGGGTTTTACCCCTAGGTACATCTGTGCCAGAGCCGCCTCTACCTGCTCGTATCCAGACAGGGATGTATTGCTCGGAAAACTCACAAAATCTCTACAATACCAAAATTCTAGGACGTTCTTCTACACTAATCCTCAAAGTTCATCTTAGGTCTACGTGCTCTAATCAGAGTTTATCTAAATCTAGCTTCCAAGGTTTGTACTAAACTTCCTCTGATACCAACTGTAACGCCCCGACCCCAGTTACCCAGAGTCGGTGCATTATTACATAACATTGGCATGATCATAAGAAGGATCAAATCTCGAAAGACCGATTGGTTTAGTAGCCTTGGAAAATGCCAGATATATTCATAAGTTTTACATTACATTATAAAATGAAAAACTACTACAACAACATAATGTCTCAATAGACCAAACTATTATCCCCTCATAAAATCCCTGCAGGTCATTCATAACTTACTTCTTCACATCCTGGGAAAAATAAAACATAAAAAAGGGGTGAGCTCAAATGCCCAGTAAGGATAACAATATAGCGGAAAGAATAAACATTTAAGGCAATGTATAACTAAAACAAAAGCCTTTTAAATATGAACTTTCAACATGGTATGACATAAATAAAATGAAATAATGCCATTTAATTATTCACATGGATATTCTACTAATCGAATAATCACATGCAAAAATCAATAACCACTTTCATAATGTTGGAATGCATAATGCCAGACTATCATAACCACATAGCCAAGGCCTCGTGCCAAGACTACAAATAAGATTTTGTCAAGGCCTTGTGCCAAGACACTAGTTTGTCTCATGAGACCTACCGATGCATCGAGGAGCTATAGCGGGCTCCACCCGTCACTTATTAAGTCCAATGCATTCCCATATGAAAAGGTTTAAACATAACATAAACATTCGTATTAAAACTAGCATACGAAATGTCAATAATTTCACCATAAACTATGAATGGTATAAAAATAGCACATCCACAGTCAAACATATCACAAAACCTTCAATACAATATAGAAGTTATGTATCATAATAAAAACTTCAAATAATCTTAAAATCCATCAAAGGATGTTGACATAGATGAAATCAAAATTATTTTTAAAGAAGTATCTCCTTTTATTTTGAAATCATTTAAGATCCATATAAAATAAAACATTTTCTTTGAAAATATTCTTATAAGCTTGTATGGAAAGCTTCGACGATTTTATAACGGCGGAAAATAACCGCACCCGCCGTATAAGTTAAAAAAAACATTCTTACCTCAATTCTGTCGAAAAGGTTAAAAAGGACCTTGTTTTGAAAACGACGGAAAGATTCCTTTATAAACCTCTTATAAAAAGTCAAACAAGGGTATAAATGACTTAAACCCATATTCTTGTAAATAGTAAAAATGTTTTGAAATACATTTTTAAGAAACATGGATGTGGATGATAAAGAGATCCCAGTAGATTATTACGTATAAACAACCTCGGATAATGAAGAGATTGTGAAATAACCCTTACCTTGTACTTTTCCTTGGTTGTGGTAGGTTAACCTCCTGTATAATAGTGAAATAATTGTTACTAAATTATACAAGAATCATATACATTAATATGATATCATATATGATCTTTTAATATTGATTTGACAATAATATCTTAGTATTATCGCTGTTTCGGGTGTGAACTTACTTGTTTGCTTTTGTATGTTTTGTTACGTAAGACATGTTTGTAAAGGATAAGTTGTATATTATTCCAATCCAGAATGGTATCAAGTCCTTAAACATCATTTTTAAATCATCAAATGATAATTATACTTGAATGGATACGATGGAAAATGAATCTCATCGCGTTCGTGGAGACGGTAGTCCGTACGTACGCACGAACGCTACTTCCTTTTAATTTTTATTTTAAAAGAATCGAATACAAATGATACATAGGTATATTACTATTCCAGTATAATATAATATTTTATATATGTTACTTAAGTTCATTAACACCATCCTTTATACGTTCCATGTGTGGTATGAACAAGTCATATCATTTTAAGGGGGCGGTAGTCCGCACTTCCTCAAATGAAATTATCGTATGTATATACAACATGAAACGAATAATGGTATGAAATAAAATGGAATTACAGAAGCTTATATATAAAATATATATCATTAAAATCATATTTAATTACAGTGCCATCATAATGGCCACCATGAGAGGCGGTAAGATGTATTTGAACAATCATCGTTTCGTGAGGCGTTAGTTTGCCATCCACAGAAACATTATGTTCATCATCCATTAGATGGAGTTGTGTGTATGTGTAGTTTGAATCCTTCTTATAACAACATCCTAGTATATTGAGGATACTGGTGTTGTTACAAAAGAAAGGAAATAAAAAGAGTTTGGGGGTTGAAGAAGCAAAATAAATGAAAATAATTTAAGAGAAATCGTTACCTTTAATTTAGGTAACTCACTTTGGTTGGAACCAAAGGACTTGTTGAAATGCTTTCTGCCTAAGGGGAAGCTTCAAGGAGGAGGAGAGGGATGTGGGGAGCTTAGTTGGGCAGAGTTTGGACGAGCCAAGTGGCTTGAGAGGTGTGAGGAATGAGTAGAAGTGGTCTCCTTTTATAAGGGGGAGGAGGGGCTCTTTAGGAAAGAGTGAAAGTATTACTTTATAATATAATTATATTCGGTTTATAATGGTCCAAAAATCATTGAGGTCGAAGATAAGATGACTCATATTCTAAATAACATCAACCAATAAGAATTGGACAGGTTTTAGATAATATTTTAATCATTATAATCTTATTTATTTAAATGATTTATTAATGAGGTAAACATTTCATCATTATTGTGTCATTAATAATTTATATTATTTGATGTCTAAAAATTATAAATAAAATATCATTATGTAGGAAATATTTTTAGATTTATAATGAATATTTATAATCGAAAATTCAACATGTATAACCCTATGTAAAAATTGTTCTTCTAAAAGATGTAAGCTTATGCCATTTTTATTTTTATTTTAACTTTATTAATATAATGTGTCCCTACCACATACAAGTGGATCCAAGGGGTCCCCAAATTGACCCAAGGATGCCCATGGTCGGGTATGTGTCCACCAATAAGGTTAGGACACGTTTTAGGGTAATTTTTTATTATTATAATATTATTTTTTAACCCTTATTTACCGGATTTACCCTTTAACCATGGTAAATAAAATATTTACCACAGTAACTATTCAAAATGTATAAAAATAAAAGTTACCTATTTACACAATTTGAACATCCTGATTCCAAATATGGAATCCATTTTCCTAAATTCAAAACACAGAAGTGGCAGAAATTAATTTTAAATTAATTCCCGCTGTCAAAACAAAAAGCGTGTTTTTAAGAGGTAATAACTATCAAAAGATTGACACTTGTTTATGTTCGGTTTAATTGTAAAATTATGTCCAATGACCAACATTATATTAAATGGTAAAAATATATTCTAAATATACTTTAAAACCACTCAAATTCACAATTTATCACTATTAATTATTTTGATTAAAAAAGTTGTTTTTAATTAAAATTTAGTAATTTTCACTATTCATCAAAATATAAAAGTTATCCGAAAAGTACCAAAATTTCACCCTAGGCTAATTTTGATATTCCGAATCTAAAAATGAAGTCCATTTTGAAATATAAAATATATATGATTTCAAAAAGTAGGTATTACTATTCACAACGGCTAGTTTAATTAGTTGTGGTGTGTGTTAGAACTCGAGGTTGCGTACAACACACGCTATCGCATTATTCGAAGGGAAACGTACCGTAGAAGCTTGGGGTGTTACAAAAACAACATATGTTAAGCACTTAAAAAGGGATAAAACACCATTTTCATGCCATAAAATTTTTCAAGATACTTATAAATATTCAAAATACCATAAACCAAGTGCGAAATCTCATGTAATAATTTATCAAATAAGAGGAGTGCACATTTATACCAAAACAACTATATTTTTAACAAAATAAGTCATAAAACATAATTTGCACACAAAAAATTTAGAACAAAAGTTTCATAGCAGAAAATATCATATAAATAAGGTTATAAAATAATTAAAATGATTAATCTTAAATGATAAAGGTTTGTGCAAGGGATATCCTACCTCAAATCCTTGGCGTAATGGAAATGCACACCTGAAATCACCTGTCTTGGGTTTATAAACCCTAAAACTACGAAAAACAGACCTAAATGAATATAAAATCCATCAAAAACCATGGGATAACATAAAAACAGGTCTATCATGACTATGGGAGATTATAAAACCAAGAAATATTTAAAGGATGAAGAAGATGGAGGATAAAGGAGATGGAATCTCACCTTTTCCATAAGAAAACTCTTAGTATTCCAATAGATATTCACCCCTAGAGAAAATGGAATGGGATGAAAATCTATGGAGAGTCTCTTAAGGTCTGGAAGAACCAGTTAAAGAAGATTTTTTTGAAAAATATCACGATTTTAATGAGTTATGTATAAAACGATTTACCTTATCAATTCTGGGAGATTTGAGGTAACCTGAGAACTTTCTCCCTAATCCGTGACACATATGAGTTACAAAGAGGGTAAATTGATAATGGGGGTGAGTATAGGGGTATGGGATTAGAGGGGGAGGTTAAATCACCAAAAAATATTAAAAATTTAATCATATATAAAAGAAACAAATATTGTTGTTTAAAATAGGAAATGGGTCCATGGGCTGGCCCAATACTTAAATAAGTAACCACGATTCACCATGCTTATGAATTTATATGGGGTCAAAAAGGATAAACAAGTTTTAATATGTCAGTATAGGACAAGTGGGAAGTGTAATGGGTGAAAAATGATGAAAAAAAGGAGTTATAGAAGAAACAAATTCGGTTTTTTTAAAACTGGAAATGGGCTCACGGTTGGCCCACATCATGAAGTAACCACCCTTTCTTCAAAAAATCATAAACAAGCAATTGGAAACACAAATTAGGGTGATTGGATATATATGAAACTTCAAAAATCAAGATTCATCTCACCAAATACCCACGAAAAGGATCGGGATTTCCAATGGACCAGATCAGTACAAAGAAAAAAAACCGGGTGTGACATTGAACCTTCTCTATCATATCTTGGATAATATTAGATCCCACCATCTTATGACCACCAACTTCATCCCATCATCTCAGAGTATGACACCTATTACAGTAAAGAGCCTCATAAGGTGCCATTTGAATACTAGAATGGAAACTGTTGTTAAATGAAAACTCTACTAGGGAAGGTGATGGTCCCAACATCCTTAGAAATCCATTGAACATGATATCAGCATATCTTCTAGATTTTTAATGGTCCTTTCATATTGACCATATTTATGAGGGTGATAAATAGTGCTGAAACTCCATTTTGTATTCAATTATTGCTTAAGGCATCTCCAAAATCTCAAGGTAAACCCTAGATCTCAATCAGATACATTAGAGAATGAAACTCCAGGCAGTATTAACACTTATATTATGTATATCTTGGAGATTTGGTCAATATAGAAATATTACTTGATGGAAGTGAAATGTGATGACTTATTAAGACAATTTACCACCACCGAGATGAAATTATTATCTTTAGGTGTCCTAGGGATCCCTATGATGTAACCCCTGGTTATGCTTTCCCATTTCCATACTGTTATGGGTAATGCTTTCATCATACCCTTACACTTATTTCATCCCTCCTTGACTTTTTTTCATACCAAGCATCAAGATAAGAATTTTGAAATATATCTCTTTATGATAACCCAAAATTTTCTTCTTCAAATATCCATACATATTAGTGATTCTTGGATGAATAGAGAAGGATGAGATATGTGCATCATCAAAAAGTTCCCTCTTTAGTTCTGGATTTGATGGGACACTTATTTGAGTTATGAACCTTATAACTCCATATTCAACAAAGTTTAAATTTTTAATATTCACTACCATATTTTGTAGTGATTCATCATCTTTATGAGCCTCATTTATCCTATCAAGAAGGTATGGATGATCAGTTATTTGAGTAAGGTAGGATGATGATCCTTTTATTATTCTCCTATCCATATTTTTCATGTACAAGAATATTAGATCCCTTACAATCTTTAACATGGATAGAGTTGTGAGATCCTTTACACTCAAATAATATTACCCTTTGTTTGATTTACCAGGATGGTAATACAAAGATAATCCAGGAAAACAATGGATTTCCATCATAGAGGTCTGTCTTGGCCACCCTTCAAGAATTTCCATATGTGACGGATCCACATATGTCCCTTTTTTGGTAATGAAATTCCCTAGGAATGTTACTTGGTCCAAACAAAACTCAAATTTACTATAATTTTTATACTTATTTTCTTTTTGTAAGGTCCTCAGTAAAATATTATAATTCTCATAATGTTCCTACTTTCTTTTGGTGTAAATAAGAATGTCATCAATAAAGGATACCAAAAATCTTTCAGGTAATCCCTAAATAATCCATTCATCAAATCCATTAATATTTATGGATCATTTGTGAGTCTAAATATCATCACTATGAACTCATAGTTCTCATACATTGTATGAAAATCAGTCATGGGTATATCCTTCTTCTTCACCTTTACTTTGTAATATCCTGACCAAATATCTATCTTAGATAAATACTAATATCCACATAACTAATCGAATAATTCATAAATTCATTGAAGATAATACCTTTTCTTTATCATGATATTATTGATCTCATGATAATAAATGTAGAGGTGTATTGAACCATCATTCTTCTCGATGAAAAGGACTGCCACACCCCCCAGTGAAGTATTTGGGAGAATAAACCCCTCATCCAGATTCTCCTGTAGTTGCTTCTTAAACTCCTCAAGTTATACTAAAACCATTCTATATAGATTTTTGGATACTAGAAAATCTCTAGATATAAGCTCAATTGAAAATTCAACCTCTCATCTAAGAGGATGACCAAAATTTTTTTTCGGAAACACATCAGTGTATTCACTCACAATTGACATGTCTTCAAGGATTATCTTTTCCTTAGCCTCAATCATTTGAGCTAGATACTTTTTCTTGTAGGGTAGTAATATCCATACTTGAGATGATGATTCAAATGGATATTCATCCTCATACTTTAACTTATATAGATTCAGTGGTCTATTTGTGATACGGAGTGTGATTTCATTCTCTTAAAAATTTATGTTGGATATATATAAGGAAAGTCAATCTATTCCAAAAATAACATCATTTTCCGCTAAAGGAAGTATGAAAAGGTTCACTGGGAAGTTCAAACCATCATTTTTTATAGGGGATGAGTTATATTATAGAGACCCAAGCTTGAAGTACATGTAAATTACATTTATTTTTCATAATACTTAATACATGACACAAACAGATTCCCAAAGACTGTATTAGTTTAGTTTCTTTGGAAACTCAGAACGTAATCTTCTAATTATGGTGAAAGATCTTAAACATCTACCATAAAGATATTAACCTTTTGTTTTCCTATTTAAAACCTTTATTTATATATTGGGGAAAATAAAACATAAAAAGGATGATCTCAAATGCTCAGTAAGGATAAACATGGATAATATAAAACAAACCATATACATTTGAACGTAAAAACATGAACATAAAGTTTAAACATCAAAATCTTCAGTTATGAAATAAATCTTGGCTGTACATAATACATAGAACATAAAGGAACATTAATAATTATAGAAAAGTATTGTCATAAAACATGTAATTGTGGAAAACTAATAAGCACATAATATGATTTCCATAGTAGCCAAGGCATTGCTTCCAAGACCATCATAGTGGACAAATTCCATTACTGAACTGGGTTTACTTACTATTGTAACCATGTATTACTGAACCAGATTTACTTACCGTTCCAGTCATGTCTATCTCAGGAGATATAAATCTTTACCCAATGCATTGGAGGGAGATATAGGTCCCACCCATCTCATGATGAAATCATTTTTACATATTCCACAAAACATAAAAACATTCACCATAGCATGACCCATGAAATAAAATGGGTTTCTTAAACATCATTTCATCATAACAGAACCCAAATAAGATAAATGGATTTCATAAAAATAGTTCCATCATAAACATAATCCAAGTAATAATAGGGATAGAAACATAAAACTATGTCATCTTAGATTGAAAATAATTTTGATAAAACACTTGAGCTTAATTCTTGAGGAAAATATCCTTTCTTCTTTAAGAACATTTTCTTTTCTCAAAATATCGTGTAATTTTAAAAGAAAAGGATTTAGTTAAAAATAGTCTTGAAATATTGTATAGTAAGATTCATGGAAATAAGGTGTCATAAAACCATAAAAACCTATTTATGCAGTATAAGTTAAAAAAACATTCTCCTCATACTTTTATTAGAAAAGTCAAAAAGTACCTCGTATAGTAAACAAAAGAAATATTCCTTCCGTACCATATAGTACAAGTAAAAAATGGGTAAAAATGAATTTATACATATAAGAAAAATATTTTTATAAAACATGGACATGTATGATAAATATATCCTCAATAAATACTTATGTATAAACAATATCAGATAAAAAAATGAGATTGCAAAATTATTCCTTACCTAAGGTCTGATACTCTCCATACAAGTAGAAAAATCCTGTATAATGTTGTTAAATATATTATTAACTTATATCAGAATCCTAATAATATTTATTATATCATATATTATTCTTTTATGACTTTATATTACCTGTTTATTAGCAATTCCAAGTTAATGCAACATTTTGGGTAATATCGCTTTGTTTATCGTACATGTTTTGACTTGTTATTCTTTATCATATTACTTAGATCATGATTTAATTACTTCCAGGATTTATAATATTATTTATATATCATATATATTCATAATATAAATATCAATAATAGATATATATATAAAATGTAATACACCATTCATGGAGACGGTAGGCCGTACGTACGCATGAACGTTGTTTCCGTTTTCTTATCGTATTGAATGGAAGTAAGTGAATGGAATATATGTAAAAAAATATATATATATATATATAATTAAAGTAGAGTTATTATGTCATATATTTTATAATTATGACTAATATATATATATATATATACAATTGTTTTATAATAATTCTTGGATGGTTAAAGTAGAGAATGAATCTCATCGCATCGTGGAGACGGTAGACCGTACGTACGCACGAGCGATAATATCATTCTATTGATGGTTAAATGGTATGTAATTGGATGGTATATTAATTATAAATAATCATTATCGTGTTATGTTTATTATTTAAAATCATTATACTCACCATTATATTCATCCTAATAAAGTATTTTTGAATAAAAAAATTCACCACGACGTGGAGACGGTAAGCCGTACGTACGCACATATGGTGATATTGTTATTTATAATATGGATAAAAGGAGGTATAAGGTTGGCCCATAAATATAATAACATATAATAATGTATAATATACTGGATTTATTACTTTAGTATGGAATCAAAACAGAAAGAGAAAGTAGAAGATGAAAAGAACTTTGAAAGAAGGGATAAAACGATTACCCATTCTTCAGGTGTTTCCTTTTGATTGGAAAAAATGGCTCCTTAAAATTCCTCTATTCCCAATTTTAAGCCTCTAATATTAATTTAGAGAGTTTTTAGAAGAAATGGGAAGGTTTTGGCCGAACCAAAAGGCTTTAGAGGTGTGAGTTAAAGAGTAAGGGATGTTCCCTTTTATAAGAGGGATGAGGGGAACTTTATAAAAAACTTGAAATATTAATTTATTATAAAAATATTTTTGGTTTAAAATATATCCAAATTAGGTGAAAAGAAAAATTCGAATCCAAGTGAAAAGACAAATTCGAATAAATTAGGTGAAAAGACAAATTCGAATTAAAATGCAGTATTTTTCATTATTCATTAAAATTTGAATTTTATCAGAAAAATACCAAAAATTAAAAAAAGTAAATTTTTTATGTCCCGTTTCCATATAATAAGTTTATTTTGGTAAAATTAACTTATAAAATGTCAAAAAATATATTTAAAATGGGTGCACTATCAAAAGGAGATAAAACTGCATTTTTTGAAAAATAGTTATTTTATCCGAAAAATTTATTTTGTTCTCATATCACATTTTAGAAAATGTGTAAGATGAATTATAATGTTATATAAAATTCAAAATGTGGTTAATACTATTCATAATGGATAGTTTATATCCCATTATATAATAATATTTTAATAATATATCGTTGTTTAGTGAAACTCGATATCACGTACAACACAAGCTAGCGAGGAAGGTCGCTCTTGCGTGTAACACAAGCCAAGTCAGTGTTGGGTGTAGTGAAAGATTTATTTGGGGTTTTGTATAACATAATACAAACTTAGTTCATTTTTACATTGAACAAAATCTATACTTAGTGTTGAATTCTATCAAAATAACTTGAAATTGTGTGTAACACAAGCCAAGAATAGTATTGCATATACTGCAAGCTAATACGGTGTTGTGTATTACGCAATCTAATATTGGTGTAGCCTACAAAACATAGAATAAAAGAAATTAAAAAGAATATATCTCATTAAATCTCAGGGTGTTACATATATACTTGGGATTCAATAATTTCCCCATTTTCTGTTTTTACCAATAACTCTACTTCTATGATTTATGGTGGTGTTTGAATAGTTCTAATAAACTTGAAAGATATGAAATACTGCGTAGAACCTGATATGGTAAGGAAACCTCTCACTATTTTTTTATGGTTATAATCATAGAGTTTGGGATGATAATTTTAAAAATATTAAACACATAAATAGGTAACCATTATTATTAAGGGGATGACTCATAAATAACATTTATTCCATAACCTATGAATTTCTGGGCTTCAATCTAAGTTATCCATAATTTATTTCACAATATAAAATCTTATAGATATTTTTATTCATATAATAATGGTTCATAAAGAGCCTATGTATTTTCCAAATCATATCCCTTAGGGGTGTCAAGCCAAGTGTCCAGTAAGACCCATTTTCATGCACCAGGTGATGATCAAGTCCATCACAATGTGCTCTTTTCAGGATTATTACCCGTAGGAACATCTATACGAGTTCCACATCCACTTGTAGTATCCAAAAAAAGATGAATTTTCATGGAAATCACTTATAATATACTTTACAAAAATTTAGTGATGTATTCTTATGTTTATTATTATATTTAAGTATTTCCTTAATGTTTTCAAATCCTAATCCCAAAATAACTAGACTTTACTTTGAAACCAACTATGTCAACCATTATCTTTAATGCACTTTATTTCATGATTTATTACATAAAATAATATTTAGCACAAAATAGAATATTGATAAGCCTAGTGTATTTGTGAGATTAGGTACATATCAAATCAAATTGATATATGGATACAATAACATTAATGAAAATTTATTTAACATGATTTTAAAATTCCATAGCTTTTAAAACATCATGTGACAACATGGGGAAATACATAAGAAATAGTGAACTATAAAGCACAATAAGGGAATAAATAAATCATAACATGATTAAAGTATTACATGTTAGTCAATATGAATTTCAGTGTTATATAAAAGGGGTGATAATCATAATCTTGAAATATGAGGCATAATACAACATGACAGAATATAGGTAACATGGGAATATAACAACAACATTAAGCTTGGAATCATAAACATAGGCCAAGAATAACTAACACTACATCATAATATGGTGTAAAAAGGCTCATAACGACTTATTTTAACCCACTAATCCAATAAATGATGTTTCATGAGACTAAAATACTATCTAATGCATTGGAGTGCTATATAATCCTGGTTTCACTTTCATATCATGTACATGAATTAGTGTGCCACACAAATTATTCAACATATGATCATATTTCATCAAATTTAAACCCATGATTAAGGAGTGTGGAATAAATATATGTAAGTCCCATATAAAATAAGGATATGAATTTCTAGGTGAATAACCTTGAGTAGAAATGACAATGGTATTCACAATACAAAAGTTTGGCATGTAAAAATTGATGGATAATTTTGGTTGCATAACGGGGTTACATAATGAATCCTAGGAGGGATTAATGAGATCGAAATATGTCTCTAATAAATTTGAAACCACAAGGTAATTAATATGGATATGTAAGAACATAATCTAACATGACCAATTGAGAATTAAAAGGCATAATAAAAAAAGTGTGTTTAAATAAAAGCGTGGCATGGAAAAATCACTGGATAATTTCAATAGCATAACAGGGGTACATAATGAATCATTAGAGGGTTTAATGAGAGTGAAAGGAGTCCATAATAAATTTTAAAAAATAATTTAAGTGAGATGAATGTGTAAAATCATATCCCATAAATTGGGATTGGAATACAAAAGACATTATATAAAGAAAGTGATTGAATAAAGAAGAGAATGAGATGATCCCTTACTTTTAGCATGGTAATGACTTAGATAATGGTAATAATGAAAAGTGATAAAAGATTTTTCGTTATTATAACAAAATTTTTATAGTAAAGGGATGTTTGTAAAGACATGAAAACATAAAAAATTGAGATTCAAAAGGCTCATTACAAAGAAGGTGATTGAATGGAAAAAAGAGAGATAGAGATCCCTTACTTTGAGAGGGTGTTTCCAAAAGCTTGGGAGAAGCTTATTGAGAGATTGGGTTCACCTTGGGAGAGTTATATATAATAAATGAAATATTATAATCATGATCCAATGGTTTTTAGTTAAGAGTAATGGGATCTTATGTGAGTTTATATAGGAAAATAGAGGGGAGTTATTTATTATTTTCCAAACATAGGTTTTGGAATCTATACAATAATGTAATAAAAACCACAAGACTTCCCATGTTTTATACCAAATAGAGGTGGTTTTAATTATTTTATAAGTACATGAATATATCATATTAAAATAATTTCCTTGGTGATGTAGAAGTGAGTCATGTTTACAATGAATTGATTTTAAAACATTAAAATATAATATAGGTTTTGGAAGATTCATAAAGGGTTTATAAAATTAATAAAATTACCTAACAAAATTATTTTAAATGATAAAAATATAGTTGGTCGTTGATACCTTTAATGGAACATATTAAATCACTTTTAGGCCATTATTATGTCATAATACACATAGTATATTTATATCGTATTTAATTTTTACCTGAAAATTCGTCCGTCTTAGAAAATTATAAAAAATTAATCATTGGATAATTTCAACATTATTATTTCAAAAATAATATTTATTTAATCAAAATAATTCTATAAATATGAGAAATTACACTTTTAAATTAAAATCCTAGTTTTTAAAAAAAATACTAATTTTTTTGACAATAACAATTTTCTAACCTTTATAAAAACTACATATCTACTTCATAAAACTTTATTACCATTTATATTTAATTTATACCATTTAATAATGCTATTTTATTAAAATATCAATTATTTCAAAAATTCATGAATTTCTCAAAAATAATTTTTTAATTGAAATTTTATATTACCCAAAAATACAATTTGAGTTTTTTCGTATTAAAGTATAATTTTTATAAAACTCATTACTTAATCATTTATAAGGTAAAAAAAATAAGGAAATAAATATAATCATTATTTTATTGAAAATAAAATATATTCATACTTTTAGGGTTGAGATACATAAAACCCCTCATTACACCAGAAAATTCCCTAAGGGTAAGGAGCACGATAATGATATTTTCTTGGGGGTGGTTTTCCAAATAAGATTTGGATCATGATCTCAATGAACTTTAACTTCTCCTATAAATGGTTTCTCTCGTGCTTTATTTGTTGAATCAAAGGTTGGACTTGGTCAAGGGAAAATCCTAGAGATTTTATCTCCCTCATATGATCTAATAAATGGAAATCATAGTGTATGATCCTACTAGTCGAGACCATCACTTATTTTTTCTATGTAAATAGGACCTTATCATAACCCTTAATATATACCAATCATATGATCACTATTCAATGACTACATTATCAATGGTTGTGATGCTTAATGGAATTTTTAATATAATAGGATATAACTTATAATAGTCCAATATAACCAAAGTAGTGCATTTGTTTTCTATAACCATATTACATAAATAAGGAATTTATTTATTTGAAAAGGGAATTTAATTGATAAAAGTTTGGGTTTTTACATAAAGATTGTCCTAGATTGATAAAAATTATCCAAAAACAAGTGGGAATTGTGTGGTTTTGATTAAAATACTTATCTAGTTGAATTAATAAGGGAATATCTAGAGGCTCTTTTATAGAGATATCGGCTCTCAATTTCATGCTCATGTGGATGACTTTACTCTAAAGATAACAGAACACGAAGTGATCATAGATCATATAAGGTCCTATATTTTGATGGCATCATCCTTATTAGCGGTCACTCAGAAAGTAGGTGAAGATATTTACTCTATGATTGAGACTCATATTCATCTTTAAAAGGTGGAGGAGGTGATTGAATGACACTTCAAAATTCCATTGACACCTCCCACCAAACTCTAACTGATTTAGAAAACTAAGCTGACCAGATTTTATCATGATATAGATATGAATGGTATTTTTATAGAACCTTATAGAGACTTAGAAATGTGGATATCCCTCCATACTATACACATTATCAATGAAAAAATCTTCTAGAAATTACATGTCATTGTTAGTATTTCTTTCATTCATCATGTGTAAGAAGTTTCATTAAGTCGATATAATATAGATCATTAAAGATATACATCCTTTGTATAGTACCAAGTAAACCCAAACACCTGAATTTTTAAAATTTAATCATAAAATAACACTCTTTTTAATTTCCCATGAATGATTATTGACATAAGAATCCTTCTGATGTATCTACATTAGTTATTATAAGATTACCTGGTTCTAAAGGAGAATTTGGGTAAACATGTACCAGAGATAAATTGATTCATTTTTTTATTAAGTTAGTGGATTTAGTGAGAATATATTTATTTTCCCTAAGGACCGATAATGATACCTATAATATTTTTATCTTTTATAGTATATTTCCTTAACTTTTTCCTAAGTTTCATATAGTTACAAATTAGCAGGAATGAACTCAATTTCTTCTTAGGAAAACCTTTATGGGTTTTCAACCTAATAGGTTTTATACCTTTTCCTTTTCATAAGTTCTCAATATTGTCCAGATCACACAAAGTGTGTGTCTAGTAAGTATAGAATTTAATTTTTCATAGGGTTCCCTTTAGGGGTTCTCATCCTAAAAAGCATTGGGTCTTTAAATTAGATGTTCAAGGACTTATTAATTAGACTTATGAGGTGCTATAATTTTAGGTTGAACATGTTAAACCTTCTCCTACTGTAGTTTAGGTTATTCTATCTCCGAGCATTTTTTACAGTAGTTTAAGGTATTTTATCTCATATCTTCTATTTCCGTAGTTTATGGTCTTCTAGATCATACCATATATTGCTATAATTTAGGGTCTTCTATCTTGGACTATCTATTACGGTATTTTATTTTCTTCTAGACCAGACTGTGTGTTTTTTTAGTTTATTGTCTTCTATCTCAGACCATCTGTTTCTATAGTTTATGGTCTTTTATATCATACCATTTTTATATTAGTTTAGGGTCTTTTATATCAAACCATTTATTTTTGGTTGTGAAGGATGGGTATTCATGTAGGGTTCAGGAACCTAAAATCCTTGATGAGATTATAAAGAATGAGTATCTATGAAGGGTTTTGATAACTTTTATTCTTATTTTATATTTTGAATAATGAATTTTCATGAAGGTTTTTAACACCCTGTATTATTTTAGAAATTATAAAGGATGGGTATCAATGATGGGTTGCGATACCCTGTATCCTTGTCGAGATCTAGTTTGATGTATGGTGGCATAATATTAGGGATGCCAAATCCACTTGAAAAGTTGAAACATGGTTTGTGTAAATCATATGTACTGAAGATTGAATTGGTGAATATAGAATGGGGAAAACATACCTGGGATGATTTAAAAACACTATAAGGTGTCAAGTTCTATCAAGATGTTTCTAGGACTCATGAGGATTAGATATACTTTACTATAAGGAGGAGACAACTCTAGTTAATGGGTTAAAGGACATTATACATGGGCCCATAGGTCTTACATGCATGGTAAATCAGAGGGGTCCCCAATATTTTCTAAGGTCCATGAAACATTTTTGAAGATTCAAATATTTAGATGATAAAGTGGGATATGGAGAAAAGAGCTACTCCAAGAAGGCTTCTAGCACCTTAGGATAGTTTAGTTTATGGTTGGGAATCTTGGGCCTTATATTGTGTGGTTTTGAGTCATGTGATAAGGTCCACCAAAAGGTTTTATAATGGAGTACCACATTATTTCTTTGAGAAAGGGTACAATACATGGTGGCATAATGTTGAGGATGTTGAATCCACTTTAATAGTCCGATCATGGGAATTATAAATCATGGTCTAGGAATATATGATTAAACTGAAAATGGGGTCTAGTGGATACAAGTCAACCATTGTTAATGGTATAAAATAGCATAACACATATCTAGGATAATAGCTCATGGATTTAAGGAGGGAATTTCCATTGGGAGTAGAACAACTACTAGATGCAAGCTCTGAGGCATTGTCTTATTCAACACGAATCCTAATGGCACCCCTTCAGAGTAGCCAATCCCTATTACCAATACACTATAGGGACGAACTAAGAGAAATAAATCAAGGTAATGAGGTTATAGGAGGAGTGTATAAACTCAAGGAATTGGAAAGTGTTAGATAATAATTCAAATATATTAAGGTAGTTTATAGAAAATGTAATACTAAATAAGGGTTTTAGCACCCTAAATTTTTTGCTACTAAGTAATGAAAACGTTATCATGGTGAGGGGATATGATAAATCATTACTAAATTTTTTTCATAGACCAGACAGGTCTAGAGAGTGTATATTTTATTTTACTAGGTATATAATATTGTCCCTAAAAGATTTGTTCATTTTTTATTTACACTTTAACTTTTTCCTAAACTCTAAAGGTGAAGAGTTTAGCGAGTGGAGACTTAAATTTTTCTCAGAACCCCCTTTGTGGGTTTTTAGTTTGATAAGTTTTATGTCTCTTTCATTATTAATTTAGGGTCTTTCAATTTGGACCATCAAAGGCTAAATTTTAAGCTTATAAAACTCTGAATGAAGTGAGTATGGTTTAAGGTCATGATGCACATGGACATAGAATTTGGGGAGTGTTTACAAAATAGCCTAATTAGGATTCCCAAGGACTGGAATACTCCATCATCCTTTTGAGCAGGATATGAGAATGTTGTAAATCATGGATAAAGGTTCTCAGGTCACGAGTAATGGTGTGGGACAATCATGTTGAGGATGATCAAGAATCACTCTATAGCGGTGAGATCCACTGCGATGATGTCAAGGCACACAAGGATTAGAGGTACTTTATCGTAAGGAGGAGATTCCTCTAGTTGATGGGTCAAGAGAAACTATAGATGAACCTATAGGGATTACATGCATAGTCAATTATAAGGACCCCTACTCATCTACATGGTCCATTAAAGGTTTATGGAAATCTGAGACACCTAATACATGAAGTACAGTTTACAAATTGAGGTGCTGATAAAGATGAAGGAAGCACCCCATACTTTGGTTAACCTAGGTCAGGATCTTATGGTCTTTTAATGAGGAGTGATGATGAGATATGGTCTATATAATTTAATTTCATGAAGTGTTGACACATCTATCATGTAGTTTAACATCATGCGACAAGTATATCTCCCTTGTAGTTTCGACATCATGCGGTAAGGATGTAAGAACTAGCATGAAATTGTGCAAGATATCCTTGAGGATTATTTGGACTGGTCAGGGGAATTTATATGTGGGAGGAATATTTTATCCTTTCATAGGATTACTAGTGGGTAATTATATGTTGGATCCCTTCCCGCATAGATATATCTCAATTGAAGGAAATCTGTACATATATCTGATTCATATGTAGGAAAATAAAGTCTATATGAATCAACCTTCCTTAACTACAGTCATATGAAATTTATATATATGGTCTTCCCTGGGTTTCTATGTGAATTTTTAAGGGAAATAATCACCCCATAGTTAGGTCTTTTAAGGAGATCCCTCTGAGATAGGACTCACATGCAGGGGAGAGGGTCATTTTTTTCTTCCCTTAGTGAGCCTCAACATCATGTTCAACTAAGAGGTTCTCTACCCAGATTAGGACCATATGTAAGGAAATTAAATATCCATATTTTATTTTGGTATGGAGGTGAAAGATTCACCCCTAGAATAGATTCATGGATAGGAAAACCTAATCTAAGAAATTTTAGTTCTTACAGGATGGTCAATATGTCATTTAGTTTAATTTCGTGTGACTAGGACATCATTATGTATTTTAACATCATAAAACTAGGATGTATCACCAAGAGGAGTGACTAAATCAAGGAAATTGGGTATTCATAAAAGATTCATACCAAAGGATGAAGGTGGAGAAGAATATGATATTATAATCTGGCTTTGACAATGAGTATGATTCATAGATGTGTAATATTGAGAGTATCTAAATCCTCTACAATAGTTGGGTTATGGGCTATGTAAATCATAAAATAAGAATATATAAGTCCACTAGAGGTGAAAACTGGTGGGTACAAGTCAACCATTGATAATGTTTGAAACCCATATACCACATATTCGGGATAATAAATCCTGCATTTAAGGGGTCCATTCCTATGGGACTAAAACACCCACTAGGAAAAATATTTGAGGCATTGTATTATTCACCATAGAATCCTAGTGGTGTCTCTTTGGATTAACCAGTCCCTGTTACTAGTTTTATACATGGGTAACTAGGAGAAGGGTAGCCTAAGGTCCATAGGGTTCCAAGAGAAGAATACCAACTCAAGGAATTGGTTGGTATCAACTTAGGTATCGGAGATATGATTTTTTTCATAGAGAACATAATATTCAATAAGGGTTCGAGCACCCTAAAGGCTATGAAAAAATGTATTGAACACATTTTAAGGAGAAGGGATAAAAAATGAGATTCTTGAGTACAAAATCATTAGAGGGGATGATCTGTTCAATGTGATGACCTCTTATCAAGAAGTTTAACATCATGCAGTAATGATGTTTTCATGAAATTTAATTTCATGCCATTAGGACATTGTCATGTAGTTTAACATCATGTGACTAGGACATATCACTGAGAGGAGTGACTAACTTAGGTAAATTGTATCTTCATAGAATATGCATACCCTAGATGAAGGGGGTACATGAATATGATATTATAATCTTACTTTGACAATGGGTATGATGCATACCATTGAGAGTATCTAAATCCTCTTGAATAGTTGGGTTATGGTAAGTGTAAATCATAAACCAAGAATATATGAGTTGACTGGAGGTGGTAACTGGTGGGTATATGTCAACCATTGATAATGGTGGAAACTCATATCCCATGAAGTAGGGACAATAACTTCTAAATTTAAGGGGGACCTCTCCTCTGAGATTAAAACACTAACTAGGCACAAACTTTGAGGCATTGTGTTATTCACCATCAAATACCAGTGGAATCCCTTTGGATTAACCATTCCCAATTACATGTTTGTTAAAGGGGAGAACAAGGAGAATGGGAGCCCAAGGTCCATGGGGTTCCAAGAGAATAATATAAACTTGAGGAATTGGTTGGTTTCAACTCAAGTATCAAAGATATGAAGTTGGTTTATGGAGAACATAAGATTCAATAAGGGTTTGAACATTCTAAAGGATACATGCATATGTATTGAACACATTTTGATGTGAAGGGATAAAACATATGATTATTGAGTACACAATCATCAGAGGGGATGATCTGTTCAATTTGAAGACCTCTTGTCATGATGTTTAACATAGTGCGATAAGGAAGTTGTTGTGCAGTTTAATATCATTAAACTAGGGCGAAGTTCCATATCTTTGGATATAACACACCTTGATCATGCTGGTCAGAGCGGATTTCCAGGTTCCTTAAGCTCACATGATTCATGTTCTATTTGAGAATCAGGAGACAATTGGATAGTCTATTGATTCGTGTGAGAGTGTGTGATAGGGAATATGTAGGGGTATTCACATATTGGTATGAGAGGGAATACCAACACAAATTTGGTTCTCACCGAGGAGAATAGCTGGGAGTGGTGAGAATTTAGGGATAGGCCTAAAAATGGGGGATCCATAAATCTCTACGTATCCCATAGTATATGAGTCAATCCACACATAGTTCTTTGAAAGAAAGATCCCTACATAGATCATGCTCATGTGTGGGAAAGAGGCATTTCATCTTCGTGTCATGGTTTTACCCAGGATTGGAATCTTAGGCGTAACTACATATCATATGGTAATAGTAATCAAGTCACACATAGTTATTACAAAGAAATTACTCACACTGCATGAGTTTCTATATGGGGATAGGGAATTTTTATCATATTATGGCTGAGACCAAGATTTGGGATCTGGGAATCACTACGCATCTTGTAATAATTGGAATCAAGACCCATATAGTTATGAGGAATTTCCCTGCATAGGTCCGGACCATATACATGGAGGGGTTAATTTTTATATATGTTGTAGATGGGAGATGATTTGATATCCGTGCATCACTACATATCCTATGATAATCAAGAATCGAGACACACATAGTTATTGAATGGAAAATTCCATGTACAAGTCTGACCCATATGCAGGGATAGAGATATTTTTATATATGTTGTGGTTAGTCCCTGATTTGAGATATGGTCATCATAATGTATCCCATGATAATTAGAAATTAAGCCACATGTAGTTCTTTAATGGAAAATTTTCTATTCAGGTTTGACCCAAACATAGAAAGGGGGACATTTTTCCATTTTTATTGTGGATGAACTCAAGATTTGGGATCCGGGCATCACTATATATCATGTGGTAATAGGAATTAAGGCACATGTAGTTCTTGAATAGAAAATTACCTATTCAGGTCTGAACCATATGCAAGGATGGGGTATTTCTTCCATTTATATTGCGGTAGGGCCCTATATTGGAGATAAATGAATCACTATTCATCCTGTGGGAATAGGAATCAAGCCACACATATTTCTTAAATGGAAAATTCCATGAACAAGTTTAACCCATATGCAAGAAGGGGGTATTTTAGCTTTGCATTTACATAGATATGTCTCCTACATAAAAGGTGAATGTAAGACTCACAAGATGACCCAATGTCGTCAGTTTAATGTCATTCGATAAGGAAATCTTCCATACATTTTTAACTTCTTATTGTGAGTGAAGAACTGGGGTGTGCAGTTGAAGCTAGTGGACCAGGGATTTAAAAAATTTCATCATCAAGATGATGGAACCTGTTGTATCCAGTGATCTGAGACCTAGTACAGTCTGCAGATCTCATATAAATTAAACAGAGCACAAAATAAAGTTAAAAAAATAAATTTTGATGATTTAAAGCTTCTATAAATATTTTCCTTTCACTGGCGATTACTGTTTGAGGGATCCAAATAAGAATCCCTCTAGATCGTCCACACATGCTTCAAAAAAACCATAGGACTATTGATCATTGAATTCCAGGTTCTAGCGTAGAGATATAACAAAACCTTCAATGTCCTGAAGATCACCACATCAACGTGACTTTGATGTAAGGATATGAGCTTGATATGATCACATAGATCGAGAGATTCACTCTCTATATAGAAGGATAAGAGATATAGGATCTATAAATATTATAGTGAATAGTCGTTCTGTGAGAGCCTCCCTCACCTATTTATAGTGGATTCTCAAATACCTAGAAATGGTTCCTAGAACTTCTTATATTTGACATATAATAATTATAATATATATTAAATATATTTCAAGATAAAATCGATCCATTAACTCAACTTGAAATTTTTGCTAATATTAAACGAACCTAGGATATTCAAATAATTTTCATTCAAATAATATTACTGCTCATATTTTCTTAATTTGTAAATACGTTTAATAAATAAATTCAACCCAATTATTATTTACTTGAACAATAATGAATTTATTTATTATTTAGTGTTTGATGATTTGGTAAACACTCAGACCCCATAGTGGGTCCCACCATGTTTGATACACCTATTCACCAAAATAAGGTAGATTCTTGAATATGCTATTGTGTCTCATTCTATAGACCCTTATCTCAATAGTATTAAATAGTATCCCTAGAACAAGAATGGATTTTAGAAACACATAAAGTAACCTAAGGAGATAAGTAATAGTCATAGCAATGACTACCTACCTACAAACACATACTATGTACTATAATCTCTTTTTCTTTAAATATATCATAAAGCAGGTTTCACATTTGTGTTATCATACTTTCTTGATTTATTATTTATTAATGTAAATGGAAATATTTACCCTCAACTACCATGTACAAGGACTTATAAAGGTACTACCATCTTGATCAAGTAGGCCCGAGATATATTACTTCAACTAAGAAGTGAAAAATTATATCTTGATCATTCAACCAATGCCATACCACCAATGATTCACCCAACACAAGATACCTCACCATGATTTCATTATCATGGTTTATTATTTGCATCAAAGTACTTGATAAAATGACACACATTGATAATGATCTCAAGTTAGGATACCAATACACATGTCTGTAGATAGGAACAAACAATGAAACTTGAAACATTTTGTGTTCATATTGGAAGGTCTTTCCTCATGATCTCAACTACTAAAGACCACCAAGTGAAAAATTCATATAAAGAAGGCTAAATTCTTATGATCCCCCAACACCTGATAGTCACACTTCAACTATATCCAGTAAACATAATGTATCTAGACCATATGTCCTTTGTTTAAGATTAATGTCATAATATCTCATGGTTCTCATTATAGCATGGGATCTATTATAACCTTTTGACATTATAATTAATCTATAAACATTACCATTTAATAGTGGATTCATAAATTTATACACTATAATGGTAAGTAAACATCATGAATATCTCACTATATACATGGTATGGTAATCAAAAGTAGTATTCGAGTTGGGTCTAGGCCACCCACTATTAAAACACTACCACTTTCACTAGATACAACTTGATAACCATACTTGATAGCTCTCACATGATTAAGATAATGTTACTGATGAGTAAAAATGTTAGCTGATGGGTCTTCCATGTTTCTACCTCATGGCTATTCTTCTATATGTGACCTCATCTCCTTGAGTAAAACTGTTCAAGAGGTAGTATCCACAATTAAATCATTTTCCCCCTATCAAAACTATACAACTTGGGTAGTACTAGAAATAAAATTATCTTAATGAGATACATGATTGATCCATCGTAGAAGCATATGGAATGAAACTTACTACATTAATATCCTTCTATGAATATGCATGTCAAATTGGAGAGATTTAATCCATGTGAAATTGGTAAAAATTCTATCTTTAATTGTTCCAGCTTGTATTTTTCAATACCATGTCACTAAATGTATGATTTACTAAGTCCAAGAAGTTGTTAGATCTACCTTAATAGACCATGTTACCTAGAACCTAGGTTGACACTTTTTGTCAATCACTAGATTATTTAATTATTCTATTCTTAACTAACTACAATACAAATAGATATTTTCCATATGTTATCAAACATATTTTACTTGGAAAACAATGGTGCGCCCACTAACCTTAGGTAGGCACATGAAAAAAGTTCATTCCAAATAAATATTATATGATAATATTGCTTACATAAATCCTAAACTATATTTAAGTAACTTACAACCTTTATTGTCATTTGTTGATATCACTGTCCCTTTCTGGTTGTGTCGTATAGACCACTTCCATGGTAAGTGGTCTTTACATCCAATTTTCAATAACATGATCATATAAGTTAACTATGAATAGTAAAATTCTAATGGATTTAGGCATAATGACTTGGTATGACCAATCGAGCCTTATTGGTACCACACTTGTACCATTCATGTATCATATCACTTGAATACCCACTGGAGTATTCACAATAATAATCCCATTTTCACTTTGATACATGGAATCCATTATTGAATTTTAATTGATCTTGTTAATCATAACAGATTTCCATATACTGCCTACTTGTAGGAATTATTATTCTCAATGAATAGTTTATCACCGACCATTGTGAATATAAAATAATCACTATGGTTTATCCTTTTTATGTAGTATGTGTCTCTAGAACATTCCTCTTCCATGAGGTCTTGTGGGATTTGTTCCTATGTCAACTATTTGTGCATCTCTAGCATTGAATAAACCCAATTCAATCTGGCTCCCACTATCTCAAATAGAAATATATACCCTTATATAGAAATATAGTCTATAAATTGACTACATCTTTACATCATAGGGATTTTCATAATATCCTAAGAAACTTTTAGGATAATTACTTTAGATTAACTTTGTGTTTTTCTTGATTCAAGTTTGTTTAAATCCTTAACAAAAACTTTGCATTGAAACACATGTTCTTATGAAAATGGATTCCCATCATAATATAACTCTTATGATATGCATTAGTCATGATAGTCATCATATAGTTATGGGATAATGTCATTATTTATTATGCATGTCTTGAAACAAAATGGAAGTTTCTACAATGAGTTTTAACATTGATGCTCCTTTAACATACTTTATGGATTTGATGTGTAAAAGGAAATGTACATTTGGGAACTGCTCCATGCTACATTTTTTTGATCAATGTTAACATGTAAGGCTTATAATTGATCCTCCTTATTAACATAAATGTTGTGATGTAGATAAGGTAATGCATATTTAGAAATTACACCACACTATATTTTAATGATTGATGCACGCTTGGTCAATATATTCTTCGACATTACAACCCAAAACAACTCATATCATCTACTCATGATTATATCATAATTCATTTTCATATTCCTTAATTACTTAAATGAGTATTATAAAGTGTATTTACCACTAGATTACCCTTGTAATAATTCACACTTTCTAGCTGAACTAATTCTAAAAGCCTTGTGGCTTACCTTTATCTCTAAAGGTTTATTTGTCCAAAACTAAATATGTATATACGTCAATAATACCTAAGGTGTTTGGCTCCAATGAGATACCATAATGGTTACATACTTTCCACCCACTTTTAGTTTTACTTGAAAAATAATTATCTTGCCACAACTGGGTATATAAGTGTTATATTTTATAGTCATCACGTATTGCCTATGATTCATGTATCACAGAACTATTGGTTGATTATGAAGCACCAAAAATATAATTCATTCCCAAACATGGAATAATGTCTCCTAGTTTCTAAAGGACACATGCGATAAATGTTTTGGTTATACTCAATAAAAATTATACTAGAATAAATCACTTGGAAATTATAGGTTGTGTGCTTCTCGCCGATGACTTAGGAATCACCCTTTCTCAGTCGCATGGAGAATAAACCTTACTTCTTATAATGTTTCTATACTTACTTGGTTAATGTATCTCAATACACATGTGTAAAAAACAAATTGTATTTAATACCCAAGAAGTATGATCGAAACATTACATTTTGTATTGATGAATATAGCCGAAGAAGAAGCGATCAATTTCTTCTTTAAATTAGTTTATTGCGACTAAACTTCTATATAGATATATTTCATGATATGAAAATAAAATAACATCCAATTTATTACCTATTTCCTTGAAGGACACTATGTATGTTCATTTGGAATTTCTCCTTCCATTATCATTATCACCTTGTATTTCAATTTTTTCTCCATAAGAACTAAATATTTTCCTTTCCTTAATATTCTTATTTACTTGGATAACCTCACCTAAAAATGTATTGAAGAGTTTACTCAACAATATTTATTTTATAACCTAAAATGAGACTAGAGTAATTGGGTGAAAATGATATGAGAAGGGGATCCATTGAAAGATCATGATCCATCTTTCAATTTACACATATCTAGTGTAATAATCACTCATTCATATATCGTTTCACTTTATCATTACAACCTTCTTAGAGATGAGAATAAATGTGAAATCATCCTTGTCCTGATGTGGTATCCACAACTATCATCAGATGTTGATGATAACATTATGATATAACCATCATATTCTATATACATGAGTCTTATATAATCATTTTTACCCCCACGCTTCTTGAGGTAGCTTAACAGGTATTGGGGACACCAACACCTTGAATTTCCAATTTCGTAGTATTGTGAAGAATCACTTGTACTACACTTGGGAATTAACGATTGTTTAGAAATTTTCTTTTTCCATGATTATCATAGTATATCTTGTGATATTACTTTCCATTTTCTACAAAAATAAAATTTAGTAGATTGTACTTTTATCTTTATTACCGATTTGGACATTATTGATTAATTAATTACATCATTAAATGCCTCTCACTCTTTTTTCAAATTCTAGGAACCCT
This sequence comes from Viscum album, assembly GCA_963277665.1. Taxonomy (NCBI): domain Eukaryota; kingdom Viridiplantae; phylum Streptophyta; class Magnoliopsida; order Santalales; family Viscaceae; genus Viscum; species Viscum album. Next base: position 483,386,010 of record OY728162.1, read on the forward strand.
CTTTACTAGAATAAAGATACTCTTTTTCTTAAGTATTTTAGTGGAAAAGATCATTTAACTTCCCCTCATAGTCTACAATATTTGGATACACTACTACTCAGAGAGTTCAAGGTAGGTGTTTGACTAACCAACTGTGTTAACTCACAATTCCTTAATCTATTGAGTGAATTCCTAGATTCTAAAAGCATAAACTTGATTTTATAAATTATTTCCTGTAAAGTTGAATAAATATAGATATGGATACTTCTTTGATGTCAAATTAAGTTAAGTCAACCCATCACTCTCATAATAACTCTTCGGTAGTAAGATGCACCCTCAACTTTAGCTAATGAGTGCCCCAAAAACCCGGTTTTGTTCAAATTGAAATGACGGAAGGCATTTAATGACTTAATATTTATTTAAGAGTTTTATGTTTTTATCGATGAATGTAATCCATTTCTATTAATCTTGTTCATTCTATATTGTCGCACTTACCACTAAATATGAATAGAAAAACATCAATCACTTATTTATGAATTTTATTGTTTATTATTTAATGTATTTTACAACTTTCATAAAATGTATAAAATAATAAATAAATGCATAACAGAAAGAAACTATCAGACTGGTCTTGAGCATCTAAAACTGGTTGATCCATTTTAACTCAATGGACCAACCACGACCAAGGGGTGACATACCTGAGTCACAACTTGACTCATGATGTAGCTCATTCTTGTATAGTATAAACACCACTTGTATGAATTTCACTTGGATTTTTTGGGATACACATCTCATCTAGAGTGCCATTTTATTTTGGTAGTGTCCACATCGCACATCTACTTCATCCAATGTACAAATATAGTCGCACGTAGGCGAGGGGGACTAGGGGCGCAAAAATAAAATAGATAAATTTGAACTCCCAATCCCTTATACATATTGACTAAAAAAATAAGATCATGCAAATACCATAAAAAATAATTAATTATTGAAAATCATCACACATAGTTAAATAATTAATTAAATAAATAAACTAGACATACACAGGTCATTCAATTTCTCAAGACCAGTCATAGGGTAAAATAAATGCGCTATCAAAACTAAATTCCAATAAATTAAAGTATGAGGGTATTGAATTAAATTAAATGAATTTATTAAATTAAAACAATTTAAATATATTCAGTCTCATAATTAATTTAATTTTAATACCAAAAATTAAATTAATTAATTAGTTCTATCAGGTATTGAAATATTAGTTTCTAAACAAAAAATTATTTTTTAATTAATTTAATTTAATACTAAAATTAAATTAATTTATTAAATTAATTTAGATTAACTCAATCCCCAAAACCTCCCATAGGGCCCATGCCAAACTCACGCAGGCTGATTCCAAGCCATTCCAAGCCCGTGTAAGGCTATTTTGGACCAAATATTTCTACCCAAACCTTTCAAGTTGGGTGGACCTGCCACGAACCCATCAGGGGGGAAAACCAAGTTGTGCAAAGGGTTAACTCTCCACTATGACTTCGCACACATAGGTACCTGATGGGATCTGGACTGACTGTCAGTGCGATGTTCTTCAGGGAAAACTGTCACACACCAGTAACCAAGATTTGGATTTCACTAGAAATTGGAGGCAATGGTACTATGCATGTGACCTAATGGATGATAGGTCTGGGGTTTGGGATCTTGGTCCCACTAGAGGCGAAACTTGGATGATTGGAGGTAGTGGCTTCTGCGGCGACAAGGCAGGCCCCCCAAAGTTACCTCACATTGGCCGATCGGAAGCTAGAAGAGAGATCCATGGGGTCACGTCGGCTTCCAGATATGGTGTTCCAATGATAGAGAGGCCACAAAGTGTGCCTGAGTGACACAGTGGAGCTGCGACATCCAGTGAGGTTAAGGCAGATGCAAAAGGTTGTGGAAATCAGTGCCCGGGGGAGGAGAGTTGTGAGAGGGCCAACATGGAGCTACGCAATAGTCTGGTCAGGAGAGTTCATGATGAGGATGCAGATTTTTTGAGGAGGAAGGATCCAGTGTGTCCGTGGTTGATGGTGGTAAGCGACCTCAATGATGGAGCACATATTTCTCAGTTGAAGAGGAGGAGGTAAACACTTGGAGGTAGAGTGATAGTCTGCTATGGTGATGGTCTAGTGATGGTGAAGGGGTTAGTCGGTGGGTGGAGAGGGTGCCTGCATGGGGAGGGAGACGCCGATGGGGGCACCCAGGTCCTTGGTTCCACTACTCGAGGGAGATCCGACAGGAGGGGGGCCAACAGGCTTGACTCACCACCCCTATCTTTCACTTTTTTTCCTCTTTGGCATGGAGCTAATATTTTCAAAAAAAATCCTCTATCCCATTTCCTTCCTAAAGTTGATTTCTGCGGGATTTGTTTTTTTATTTGGCTGTGAAAATAGTACTATCACCCCAACTTGTCAGCATTTGTTTTATTTTTATTCTTAAAACATATCCAATTATAATAACATAATTATTATATATTATAATATATTAAAATTTACACAATAGTTCTGGATTTCACTAGACAACTAAAAAACACTCTTCCATCCACTGCGTTCTGGACAAAGTAGGAGGCGACACCAGAATTTATTTCCACCAATGCATAACAAAAAAAACATAATATGTTCTTTTAATTTTAATACCAATAAAACTCCCACAAAAAATCCATACAATTATTTTATGGATGGTCAAAACTTGGCCATCAGAAATCAGATCATTGCACGGTCTAAAACATTAGAACCAAAATTAAACCCTCTAATTAATTTTCATGTAACTTAATTTTAATGTAACTTAATTTTTTCTTAGATTAGGTAATTTACACAATCTATCTAATACCAATTGAAGGTATTAGGGCACACAACAGAAGCTGGTGTTCCATATATTTAAAAGTTTTCATCGCCGAGATGACATAACTTGTTGTCTCTAGTGATCTGAGCCCCCATATGGTCTAGGTATCACACATAAATTAAACAGAATAGAAAATAAAATAAAAAATATACATTTTTTTTTGATCTGAAGCCTCACTCAACATCTAATTTTTACTAACGATCACTACTTGAAATATCCAAATCAGAATCCCTCTAGATCATCCACACATGCTTCAAAAAAATACCACAAGAGCGTCGACCATTTAATTTAGGGTGCTAGTGTGGAAATCTAACAAAGTATTCAATGTCCTGATGATCACCACATCGACATGAATTCGATGAAAGGAAATGATCTATATCTGATCACTTGGATCAAGTGCTTCTCTCTGTACAAAGTGGGAGAGGAGAGAAAGGCTCTGGAAATCTCATAGTGAATAGTCATTGTGCGAGAGCTTCCATCACCTATTTATAGTAATGGTCAAATACCTGGAAATATTTCCTTGGACCCTGTATATTTAATGTCCAATAATTATGAAAAACTAAACTATTTTATAAATATTATTTATATTTAAAAAAAACCTATAATCTATATTAAATATATTATGTGATAAAATCAATTAACTCGACTCAAAATTCCCGCTAATATTAAACGAAACTAGAACATAAAAATAACAGTCATTTGAATAATGTTATTCCTCGTATTTACTTAAAATTTAAATACGTTTAATAAATAAATTCAACCCAATTATTTTTTACTTTAATAATAATGAATTTATTTATTCTTCAGTGATCGATGACTTAGAACAATCTCGGACCCCATGGTGGGTCCACCATGTCTGATATACCTATTCACCAGATTTGGAAAGTTTATTGAATATGCTATTGTGTGTGACCCTCTAGGTCCATATCTCGATAGCAGTGAATAGTATCTATAGACCAAGAGTGGAGTCTAGAAACCCATAAATTCCTATAAATTTCCCTAAATAGATAATAAATAGTCCCAAAAACAACAACTAACCCATGAACATGTATGGTGTACTGTAATCACTTTGTCTTTAAATATATCATAAATCAGGATGCACACTTATGTCATAGTCCTTTCTTTATTTGTTATTTATTGATATAACTGGATGGATTTACCCGCGTCTACCTTGTCCAAGGACTTATGAAGGTACTACTATCCAGATCAACTAGACCCAAGATATATTACTTCCTTAACTCAGAAGAATTTTTTTTTTATCTTGATCATTCAACTAATTCCATACCATCAACGACCCACCCAACACAAGCTACCTCACCACAATTTCATTATCATGTTTCTTTCCTTGCATCAGAGAACACAATAAAATGGAACACATTGATAGTGATCTCAATTTAGGAGACTAATACACATGTCCATATATTGGAAAAACCAATGACACCTGAAACATGTGGTATTACTATTAGAAGGTCTTTCCTCACGATGTCAACTACTAAAGATTACTAAGTGAGAAATTTATGAGAAAAAGTATCAATTATTGTTACCCCCCAACACCTGATAGTCAGACATTAACTGTGTCTAGTCATCATGATGTATCTAGACCATATGAACTTTGTTTAAGATTAATTTCATATTATCTTGAGGTTCTCATTATTGTCTGAGATCTACTATAACCTTTTGATATGATAATTAATCTATGACTATTACCATTTAATAGTGGAGGTAGAAATGTCTACACTATAATGGTAAGTAAACATCATAAAAATATCACTGTATAATGATATGGTAATCAAAAGTATTATTTAAGTTGGATCTAGGGCACCAACTATTACAACAGTGAAGATGTATTCTATGAAGTTTAACATCATATGGTAAGCATGTATTATATGTAGTTTAACACCAAATGGTAAGGAATTATTTCATGCAGTTTAACATCATATGGTAAGGATGTGGGATTCCATGCATTTTAACATCTTGCTTATGGGGACTGTTCTTATAGCTCTATTATGAAAATTATTTATTGAGATAACTCATGATAGAGGGGTCCGTAATGAACTCCCCCTATATTGTGGCCATTACATAAGATCCAATGGAATAAACCTTATGTATTATGTAAGGTCCTTCCCACCCGAGTTATAGATTTGGAGGTTTCTTTCTTGATATCATTGAGGTTTTGAGAACTAATACTAGTTCTACAAGGAGGAATGAGTGGAGTCATACTTTTTATTAAAGGACCACGAAATGTTATTATGATGAAATGTGAGGTTGTACAGTGTACACAACCTTTTCTCATCGAGTCTCTCAAACTCATCCAAATACCTTTGTGATTGATCAACATATAAGAGTTGTCTGCAGATAACTATTTAGAGTGAGGGAAACATAACTTCTATGGGAAAAAATTCCTCTATCCTATAAACCAATGAATATGGGTTCACTTGTTTGGTAGTGTGTGTAGTGGTATAGTCGGCCCATAAAGAATGAATGGGCTTATCTGGATAGGACTTGTTGTCCTTATCCACCATCTTCTAGATTATATTTGATAGAGCCTTTTTTAAGGCATCTATCTATCAATTTTTTACTCTATGATACTGGGATGAATGGTTGGAATTTATGTTGGACTCTCGGTACAAATTCTTCAATTTAGAAGAACTGAAGTTGGTGTCATTTTCTATTAGTATCGTGAGAGGGACATTGAATATGGTAATGATATTAGACTTTACAAAATTGATGATATTCTTCATCTCAACATCCTTGAGTGGTATGATCTCAAACCATTTGGAAAATAATTTATTAGTAGTAAGAATGTTCTTAAACTTCATATCTTTATCTAGGTGATATGGTCCCACAATGTCCATTCCCCATATGGAAAACTACTAAGAATAATTAGCTTTATATTGAAAATTTGGGGGTTAATGGATGAAATATACATGAATATGGAATGCATGACATTTATTGGTGAATTACACATAGACTAGAATCATTGTTTTCTAGTTGTAACCAAGCCTCCTAATTTTGTGGGAGAGTCTCATTCCAGATTGGTGAGCACCACAGGATCCTGCATGGACTTCTTTCATAACAAAATGAATCTATCATTCTACAATGCATTTGAGGAGGACTCCATTGAAGCCTCATTTATAGAAGTGTTTCTTCTCATTGGAACCATCCTAAAGGGTGAAGTTTGATTCTTGACATCAAATCTATTCCATTTTTACTTGATCTGAAGGGAGGGACCCATTTAGAAGGAAATATATTATTGGATCCATCCATATAGGGGTGGATATCATCTCATCACACTCTAGTACAATGTTGATCTGATCCATTTATTCCACATCACATATGATGATTGGTGATACCACACTTCGATGAATGATGTAGAAAACCACTTAGTCCTGATCAAGATTGTCCATGACCATGGATACATTAGCTAGAGAATTTGAACAAGCATTTTCTGATCGATGGACATGATGCAATTTTGGTTCAAAAGAAATTTTTTCCATCAATACTCTAACATAATTGAGAAAAGGTTCTAATTATTTATTCTTAATTATATACTCATAATTTATTTGTTTGATCACTAGATCAAACTCCCCTTTGATATTTAGGTAGGCTATCTATAGCTATAGGTCTATATCCAAGTCGTCAATGAGGACTTGGTATTGTAACTCATTATTAGCACAACCTTTAGATAATGAGAAAGAGTAGAGAAAAATTGATTTGTCTGATGAAACAAATACAATCCCTAGACCAACCCAGTTGAGCTTCATGTTTTCTATCCTCTATCCCATAGGACTTTAGGAGGCACCATCAAAATACATCTCTGACATTCAAGGAGTGTCATGGGAATAAAAACCTCTTATTTTACAAGTTCAGTGTCTAGTGGTGTGCTTTCTGAGGTAGGATGTGCCGCAAGGAAATCAACCAAGGCCTTCCCATTAATTAAATTTTGTGACATGAAATGGATTCCATACTATTGTAGGATAACATCCCATAAATCCAAATTCCCAGTCAACATATGGAGGCCAAGGATACACTTGAGTGGGTATATATGAGATACTGAGTGGACTTCATGATGATTCAAGTAATTACTTATCTTTTTCACAACAATTATGAGTGAGAGGTAGTTCTCCTCAATATCAGAATACTTGGTCTCATTACCTAGCATAGTTTTAATGAGATATTAGAGATTTTTATCATTACCCATATCATTTTATAATTGAGGATAACACCAAGAGATCATTACATGATATCCACATATAGGATAAGTGGATTTACCTTAACCAGTGCCATCAAGACTGGTGAGTGAAATATTCATTACTTGATATTATTGAAAGCTTATTGCCAGTCCTCATCACATTGGTAGGTGAATCCCTTCTTCATTAACTTAGTAAATGGGAGGGATTTTCTAGCTAAATTGGCTATAAAATTGTGAATATAATTGAGGTTCCCATGAATCCCCTTAGTTCTTTAAGATTCTTAGGGGGTGGAATTTATAGGATTTCAGTAGTATTTTCTATATTGACATCTATACCTCAGTTTCATACCACAAATTCAAGGAATTTACCTAACATTATTATGAAAGCACACTTTAAAGGATTATTCTTCAAACTGTAATGATGCAACTTACTGAAAATTATTTGAATATTTTTGAGTTTATAACATCACTGTTGATATTTAACCACAAAGTCATCTACATAACATTGCATGATTAATCATAATATGGGTTTAACGATATGGTGTATAGTGTGTTGGTAAGTAGCGCCATCATTCATTAATTCTAAGGGCATGACCTGGTAGTGAAATATTCCCAAAGGTGTTATGAAGGAAGTCTGTTCTTTATTTTAGGGGTCATATTTATATGATTATACCATGAATACCCATCCATTAAGAAAAGGTATTGGAATAAAACATTTTAATTGATCAAAAGTTCCATGATTAACAATGAAGAATTGTCCTTTAGGTAGTTTCGATTAAATTCTCTAAAATAAATTTAGACCATGATCTTCCAATTCTTTTTCTTGATGGGTATGATGTTAGCAAGCCATTTTGGGTACTACACATCTCATAAAAAGTTGTATTTGATCAATTTTTAAAATTCTAATTAAAAATTAGTAGCATGATAGGGGTGTATTCTCCCAGCTTCTTACTTGATACCTCAATAGTCATCAGGTAGGCCTAGGTGATGATTAGCCACATCAGGGTTTTTCCCATACATCTCTCTATAACTTTAAGTTAACATGTATCAATTATTATTTAAAAATGAGATGTACATCTCTCGTTTCTCAAGAGGAATGGTGATACTAATCAATATAGGCTATTGATCTTTTTCTATTACCAAATTCACTCATCTAATATCATCAACGGTGGGGGAGATCCCTTCCTAAAACATGAGAGGGGAATTCCTGAGGTCATCCTCTTCTTCCATCTCTGTGTCTGTGGAGGAATTTTTATACATGGTTAGTAATCTGGGCGAATATTTGTCATTTTTGAGTGAAGAGAATCCACGATAAGATACATAGACATCCTGAACTATCAAAGTCATTGCAGAGAGATTTTGGGGATGTTTCTTTCCTTTATGTTTCCATCGAGGGTAAGAGATGTATGGAAATACTGAGTTGTAGAGAATATCTTGGGGGCATATTTGATAACTGATAAAGTAAAAAGATAATTTCCAAATCCTGATGGATAATTATTCTAACTTCCTTTTTTAATCTATTTTAGTTGACAAAATTTCTATCACATGGATATGAGCTAGTTATTTTTTTGGTTCACCATAGCTTGCTGGGATTGGATCTGCTGCCTCAACAAGGTTTATGGGAAACAAATGATCACTATAAAGAATGATATAGGGATTCATAGGGGCTATAACTAATCCATTAGTAGTGAAAAACTACACATCATCATCCACAACTATTTATTTTACTTCCCTCTTATAAATTTTTTCCTCAACATATATGGTTTTGCAAGAATCGAAGGGGGTGCTATCACAATGTAGTATTCCAACCTTTCCGTTGATGGGGTATTTCAAGCATTGATGAAATATTGAAGGTACTACCACATGGATATGGATCTAAGGTATTCCAATTTAGAAATTATATGTTGTATCTTTCTGGATAACCATGAACTCAAAAATATACGTGGGATCTATAAAATGACCCTTGAGCTTGATTTTCTCAAGAGAAAATCAAGATGAGGTTGATCTCGGGACCATTTTCAACCAAATCCCTTCAGATATTTACAATATCGAGTTTTATTGAAACATGAAAGGGTCTGATATGTCCCTAGATAACCTCTTCTTGATCATGTTCTATAAATGAGATGGTGGCATGAAATTATGATGGAATAGTATCCACTTGGTAAACCTCAGATACAAAAAATTATTTCTCAAAATACCATGGGAATTTGAGGGCCTCAATGAGTGCCTTGTCAAGTTCTTTTGAAATTTATAGAGAATGAATTATTGAGAGTTTGAATGGGAAAACCATTAACTGTTTCCGAATGTCATATTTTTTTCCCATAGTTCTGCACTTCCCAAGGTGGGGTTTCTTCCTACTATATGAAACATGACGTGAGGTGTTTGAGGTACAAATGCATGGTACTTGAGTAGAGGTTGAGGGAGTATCTGCTTGAAGTGGCATAGGCCGCATTGAGCTTGCCCCTTTTATGGGACGATCAGACAATCGCACCCCTTATGGTCGGTAGTGTAAAATGACTGGTATTGAAAAACTATTGGAGGGATCTATAGAATCTCTTTGTTTTTTGGGATTTCTAAAATTCTTGACCATGGGTATCGACCATGTATATGGATTATGCAAGGATGTGATCAGAATACTAGATTTGGCCACACCTGCACCGCCCCCTATACCATCAGCTCCTATGTCCTCAGCCTCCAGCTCCATCTTCAAGCATGGGGAACTCATACTCTGAGTTATATTCTTCATTGGAGAATTGATATGTTAAGTGAACTAAATTAACATAACAAAAAACTATATCTTCATCTAATGGGGGTTCCACTTGGTGGGGTAGTTCCTGTTCACCTGATGTTGAAATAAATAAATATACAAGAGTTAAAGTTAATTTTGGAGTTGTATATGACTATTTTTCTTCTGTATTTTTCTATGTTTGAAGATTAAATCTTCCTTCTTGAGTTATATTTAATTTTTCTTCCCTAGTTCCTAGGATCATTAATAGGATATGATGATGCACTCTCAGGACGACAAGATCTTGGTACTATCTTTCAAGTCATCCAATTAGATAACTTATATCCATGCCTAGATAAAACATATTATCTATCACCCTATTCTTCTAGTAGGGTGATGGTTATACACAACAACTATGTTGGGTCCTTATCCTGCATCACCTATCCAGAATCAACCATGATATGGAGGACTTCTTTGAAGATAAAGAATTCATAGATGGTGCGGCCCCGTCTCATATAGAAAGGGAAGTAGTCAGGCAGGTCAGTGAGGTTGACCTCATTGGGTTTCTTGGGTTCCAGTAGCTGGAGGATGTTATTATCTATGCCAATGAGTAAATATCTAGGAACCTACTCATTTTGGAAGGAATACAATTCTTTCTTCCTTTCCTTAAATTACAGGCGACCCTGATCACATTTTGGTTCTAGTTGAGGGTAATTTTATTGCTTCTGTCACTCAATGGGAGGTGATGGACAATTTGGTGCTTACCTGGGTTCTTGAACATGCACTGCTACTGGTTTGAGGGTAACAATAGAAGTCTATGACTTTCCAAGCCTTTTCCCCTATGTCGTGGGCATGGGATGAGATTTATCTGAGGCCCATTGGATGAAATATTCTAAGAGTTGTTCCATATCCGTGAACTCATATAATATGAATGGATACTCTATCAAGATCAAAGATGTTTTTATATGAAACTGAAGATTCTTAGTACAAAGTTCTATAAATTTCTTTTACAAGAGAGGGATACTGAGTGAATATGTTAAACCTTTCCATATGGTTATGAAGTAAAAAAACTTCTCATTTTTTCATTGTTTGAAATTTTTGAGGCCGAAAATCATCATTTTCATTGATGTGGAGTTGAACTAATAAATGAATTAATGAATAAGGTCTTCCCATCCCATGATGGACCTCATTAGAATCTTGCTGTACTAAAAGATGGGTGGACCTACTAGAGTCTATAAAAAGCATCTCAGCTTGGTTTCCAGTTTCTAATCATGAGGGATCATCATCGGGCCACACTGGGACATGAAGTGTATGAGATGATATTCTAGTTCTATCATGCCATAAAAGGATGAGAAGATAATATTTTCAAATTTTTGTGGGGGAAAAGTTTCATCCACCCATTCAGGATATGGATTTTTTTTGTGTTGTAAGGGTGCACACCATCTTTTCATGGATTCTATTTGAGTAGCTAGGGATTTAATGATGTTGATGAGTCTTGAAGGTACCACTGTATACACCACCTCTCATTTATAAGAAGAGATCAAGGCTTAATATGGTGGACCCATTTTAATATCCCAATAATTCTTGATCTGTTCCATTACTGAATGATCACCCTGACAGGGGAGAGGATGTCACCATAATAGAGGAAAGTGGAAATCATCCTCAACTTCCTCATCTATCTATACTCATTTCCTAGATGTAGATCCAAATTGACACTCAAATTCAACTATTTTAGGCATATTATCTCTCTCATGATGTATATGAATACGTATATTCATTTTTGTTTAAAGACAATGCCCTATAGGAATGTTTCCTCTGATTAGTTCCCCATTAATCTTTCTGAGATTCTATATCTCACTCTCAAATTATGTCAGTCATTCCTCTATGGAGGGAATTTTAGATCTTATGGGTGGTGAGTGGGATGTAACCACAAATTTCCCTTTATCCTTGATAGAGTTCCGCTTAGGAGGTGGAAATTCATCATTTGGAGGTGCCAAGTTCTGGCTCGTTCTCTGGTTCCACATACGTGCAACCTCAGTTTGTGAATCCAAATCACCTACCTATCAAGGAATAATTTCTATATTGCATCCCTCTATGTTTAAATCTAGGTCCACACCATTTTTTGGGTTGATGGTAATGACGTTTAATGAGGTGTATCAGGAAATGGTAGCGACCCCATCACTCTCCACACAATAGGGAAGTTCTTTACCACTTACTCCTCATTTGAGGGTTGAATTAGGGTCATTTTTAAGACCCCTGGTCATATTATACTAGTTTGTATTACAAACCTAATGGGGTTTGACCACCTTTTCCATATATTCCCCATGTATCGATATGTTAATAGTAACCTTAGGGGTGTTTTCGGTCATACATTCTGAGCAGGACCGAAATGAAAGTGGTGCATCTTACAGTCATAGGAATGGATAGGACATAGGATATCGATATTTTTCTCCAAACTTGGAGAAGACTGACTCCTTTTTGCGTGATGAAAATGATAAAAATTTCCCCAACCCTATGGTATGGGGATGATCTGGGGCCACTATTGTCACTTTATGATCCTCTTGACAAGGAATCTAGCTAGGGATCTAATGACTCTAATTGAGGATCTAGAATCACCGCAAATTTTTGTAAGTCCATCTTGATGTGTGATGAACTTGGTGGTGGAGATTGAGATAAAAATTCACTCATACCCAAGGTATAGGGTTGGTTCATAGTCACCGCCAATATTTTCAGGACCCCCTTAGGGTTTTATGACCCTAGGGGAGAATGTGGTGGTAAAAATACCCCCATCCCTATGGGACGAGTTTTCTACTAGATAAATTCTATAGCGGTTTCTATTAAAATCTATTTTATTTGGAGTAATTGTACTTATGCATGAGATTGGTGCAATGGAAGCTTTTGATGGGAGTCACTTCTTACATGAAGTTGTTGGATAGTACAAAAATTCAGCTTCCATGTTTGAGATGTGTTACCATTTTGTTGAGAGGCCCAACTTAGGAGTCTACTTGAGTTACTCTCTATCTGTTGATAATGTCTTTACACCTTCAAAGTGGAGGAGTTTTTTTTGTATTGACTAATAGCCTAAACATTACCTAGTCCCTTGATTTCTCTTGCAGATATAACATTATAGGATTCCATATCTAGGGAGATTATCTATTTTGGGGACATAGTGAAGTGAATTGATCTATAATTTCCCCATCCCTAGATGTGTTCATTTGATGGTGGTTTAACAATTAGTCTATGATGATTCATTATGATACAGAGAAAACACTCGACATGAATTTTTCTTGGTCTTCTAATCCTATGTTCCATTCTACATAGAATGAAACCATCTCCAGTTGACAATAGAGTGTATTTATAATCTAGTGGTTACCCTTATATCCTTGACAAGGGATGTGTCTAGCCTTCAACCACTAATGAGTCACCCACATTTTCTAGAATAAGGCATCCAATCATTATCTATCTTATATTGGATTTCATAGTCGGAAGTGGCGATGGGTTGGGATGTTTTTGGGAGGTTGTTTCCAGTTATCTATCTATATATATCCATATTATCCTCTTCTTCATCAGGGTTTTATGTCTCCACTTGGACAGACCAAAGATGTTTCTTCTATGGTATTCTGCTAACCATGGTGAGGTGATAATGATAGTTTATAGGGAACTATATATGGTTAAACCCAGTGTTTCGAGTACCTATATATACAAAGGTGTCTAGGAAAGGGTAGGGTTTCCTTATCCAAGATAAATATTACCATGGGGAGGTTTTCCATGATATACATTAGGAGTAGAGTCCCTATGATCCATATTTGCACTACTATGAGGACTATTGAGGTATTGATCACCTTATAATTTGGTTGAAGAGTTGAAGGGCCCTTGAGGTATTGCAGATAGTCATCATAAAACCTCATGGACATTGGCATTGAGTAGATCAAGGATATGAGCCTCATTCTAGGTCATGGATAGAATATACCGACCTAAATTTTGGAGTTAAGCAGAGATATGAGCCTACTGCATGACAGTCGATGGAATATGTTGATTATCATCCAGTGTTATGGGGATATGATCCCACTACTGAGAAGCCTCTAGAGTATACCGGTGATCTTCTATATAATCTTTGGGGATATGAGCCTACCCGTGAGTGGTTTCCAGAATATATCGATTAATACTGGATGAAGAAAGGGTATGATCCTAGTTTAAATATTCATTCCCTATCATAATATGCTGAAAAGACTCTAGAACGGGAGAGTGGAATGAGAATCCTCCTATATAGCCCCCAAAGGATGTTGGCGCAGTCATTCATCGACAAAAGAAGGGATATGATTATGTGTTTCATAAGCAATGAGAATATTTTGTGTAGCTTCATCGGTAGGGATATGAGCCTTCCCTAAGGTTATTTCTATCTTATAATGACAAACCTTAGTTGGAGTGGGGGTATAAGCCTGATCCTATGCTTTTGGAGTATTCCACTGACTTTCTTTGACATGAATGTTTGCCCATCCTAAGGTATGTTCCAAACTAGGTTGGTGAGCCCCAGTTAGAACAAGAATATGAGCCAGTCCTATACCTCATCCTTTATGAGAATATGATGATAATCCTCCTAGATGGAAGAAAGAATGTTCACTTTCTTCAGATTAGACACCTATTCATACTAATCATGGTGATATAATTCTCTAACTATTGGGATAATGATATGTGACTATCTATATATCTGTATTAGTGTCAGAATATGTTGATAGATATCTTCTTCTATTTATAGGATTCAATGACACTTCAGCAAAGTGTGTGAAGGAATGTAGGCCTAAACATCCTCAGTCACCAGGATATACTAGCATATTTTTTTAATTGAAGCAGGGATATAAGCCCACTCCTATCCTCCTTGTGACATCGGAATATGCTGATGGGATTCATGTGTGGGGGAAGGGATATGTGCCTCCCTTATGATTTCTACATGAAGATGCATGCAGACTTGATCTGAGTGAGCAGGGATATGAATTTGATAATTGGTCACTATCAAAATTTTCCATCTGGATTCATTATTAGAATTAGGGATATGATCTCACTCCCATTTATCCACAAGTTTCTTCACTTCTAAATAGCTCATTGGTACCGATGAATGAGTGTCTAGGGTGGAAATTTTTTGGGTGGTTCCATCAACAGATTACTGCGAGGGAATTGGTGGGATGAAGCTGGTGACATCGGTTGACATGATCCCTCATAGGAAGCTCCTGAACTAGGATAGAGACGTAGTTGACTTCTTAGTCCACCTTCCTAAGGTAAAGAAAGTTATGATTTTCATGCTCTAAGGATAAGATTCTGAAGTGATTGGTGTGGCTATAGGTTCCATCGGTTTCATTGTAACTTTACTTGAGTGAGAAAAACTTATTGGATTCATTGTCTGCAGACCTCTATGTGCCACCTCAAGGTTTGAGATTTTCCCATGTCGGTGGTAATTCCATACCATTGTGTTCACCACACGAAGCTGAAGGGTTCAGGTGGGTGATGTTGTTTTGAAACCTATAAAGGTTACTACCATAGATGAGGTTCCAAAACATTTGATTGATGAAGACATGGTGTTAGGTCAAGGTGGTGTTTCTGAGAGAAGATTTCATAGTCATAAATACAACAAGGAACAAGGTCACTGATTAGTGCATCATCAAAAGTATGAAACATGATTAATTATCTATGAATGTGTACAAAAAAATTTTTATTCTTGTTTTTGGTTCAACCATTTTTCTTATATGGAATTTGAATGATGAGAATGACTTATTTCATGGTAACCACGATATATTATTAAAGGATTTCACATAGGTCATACTATTTTTTTTGTGTAGGCGACACAAAACAAAATGGATTGAATCATGGTCAACATATCATTTTTATTATTTTAGATATTCACATCAGGTTCACAATTTTTGTTTCCGTTAAAGGTGGAGAGGAATAATGGATCAATGGGAACTAGACAATCTATCTATTTTAACCTGTGAAAAGGATAACAAAATTTAAAGGATATCATATCAGTTTATTATTTCTATATTTACATCGATTTTACAATCTTTGCTTCTGATGAAAATTAGGGGCCGAAAATTGATTGTGGTGTGTGTGTGTGGGGGGGGGGGGGTGGAGGGGTGATTGAGTATAGTTGTATAATCATTCACATTGGGTTTACCATTTTCATCTCTCTTGAAAACTCCCAATGGATCCCACATCCACAATAAACCATGGGCCTACTTTTTAAAGGAACATGGTCGCTTGGGGTTTCAAACCCAATGACACTTAGGAACTCACATTGGTTGTGAATAAGAGAAGTTGGGATCATTACACCATTTTGGGGGTAATTAGTTCCTACTCCCAGTCTCTCTTATAGATTTAAGCTATGTTCATGAATCTCTTCCAAATCATGGTATAGGATTAGTTACCCTAATAAAATGACTGGGTGTTGAATCCTTTTACATGTAAAGGGGGTTATATTAATGAGACTATCTACATGTATTATAGCTTATCCATATTTTTCTCATTATTTATTAGAAATGGCTATCTTATTTTGTTTTGAATCCATATAACCAAGAACTTTGGAGTTTACTGCTATCTAGTAAGGCAATTGGTGTTTTGAGGATCAGATTGAAGCACCAAGAGGCATTCTACGTATCATGTGAGAACAAGAATAAAAAACCACATAGTTTTCTTAGGTCCAAGATGTTAAGTTTAATTCCATGATTAAAGTACATATATGAAGTCACTTAGGCATCGAGTATAGTGCTTGAGCCTTTGGAAGAGTCCTACGTATCCTGCTTATAACATTGTTTCACTTGGATTTCAAACCCCATAATGGTTTTCTATTTTCATAAAATTTCAAATGGGTTAATTCATGGAATTGGAAACACCTAATGGTTATATATTCATAGGGACCTACTTTCAAAAGGAAGGCACTCATCAAATATTTTTACCCGTGATTCTTAAGAACTCGCATTAGTCAAGTGGATGGGTTGTTGGGCTCATCATGCCCTTTTAGGGGGAATTATTGCCTACTCTGAGACTATCTTATATATTTAAGTTATGTTTATGAATCCTTCATTAATTCCCAAGTATGATGTGAGTTATCCCAATATTATAAATAAATTATTAGCATGTGTGGAATTCAGAATCATCTATATGTATTTGAGGTTCTTTATCAATGGAGATATCTGTATGTATTTGAGGTTCTCCATTGATAATATCCTCTTATATACTACTTATAGATCATTTGGTCATTATTATGATGATGCTGGTTTTATATCCACACTATGAGGCACTTTGGAATTTATTGTCATCCAGGTAGAAGAATGTCACTCTTGAGTGTATAGTCATCCAGGTAGATGAAGGTCACTTTGAAATTTATCATCATACAAGGAGAAAGGATTTGTTTGATGTTTGGATCAAACCCATAAATGGGTTTCCTACATGTCCTTTTGAAAGGAATAAAAACCCACATAGTTTGGTGCCGCTTAATTGGGCATATCATACCTTTTAAGGTCATGTTATGGGGAACCAATCATACAATTTAACATCATGTGAAATGGACGTATATGCAGAAGGTTTCTACTCAAAGTTTAGTGTAGGGATTCCATTGAAACATCCCAAGGAACATGGAAGTGATATGAGTTTTTGAGTTGAATTTTACCCTTCTGGGGATATGTCCTAGAAGAATAGGGTTAGTTTGGGTGTTGGGTTTGAGCCTCAGGGAGGCTTCCTACGTATCCCATTTGTATGGGAATAAAATCTCATGTAGTTCGTTGGTGAGGACCCACATATATGAAGGTCCTCAATGGTATGTATCATAGGGAAGTATAGCTCTTTGAGATGATAGGTTGGGGGTTACTACTGAGAAGGATATACCCCATCAGGGACCATGAGGTATTTTTTAACTCATGGTGATTTGAGGGATTAACTCAGAGTTTATTCTTGAAGAGGATACCCAAATTAAGGGGATTATGATTGGGGATATTTATAAGGAGTATTCCCATTGAGCTAAGACCCTAAGTGTATTTCCTACATATCATAGTTAATAAGAATTAGAGTTATCATATTTCAATCCTCCATATGGATTGTGTGGGTGTCGTGATCATCACTAACCTCTAAGACCACACGAGTTATGATCAGTGTGAGAAAAAAGTGGAAGCAAAATATTTGAAAAACCACAAACTTTTTCTCCTTCACTGGTGGAAGAGGCCATGGATATGAAGGAAGAGGATGGGGATACAGAGGAAGAGGCTGAGGCTATAGAGGAAGAGGATGGGGCTATGAAACTTCCCTCTTTTCACTTTACATGGGATGAGAGTCCAAGTTAAGTAAGGAATGAAGGTGAAGGATGCAGAGGTGGAGAGGAACAAGATTGAAACCTCCCATAGGAAAGGCTAGGGGATTACACAATGATGGATGCCTTGAAATTGGTTACACGGGGGGAGGAGGATCTCATTCCATGTATAATAGAAAAGTAAGTGAGATCCTTATCCTCCCTACTGGGAACCGGAGGATCTAGATCTCAGAGATGAGAAGGGATGGATAGAGTCCTATCCCAAAAATTCGAGACTTGGAACTCCTCAACACTATCCCTGGTGTAAGGTTCCTCATGACCATAGGGATACATACTGGCATGCACCCTGAGAATCCCGACCGGACAACCGAACAAGTGTGGGGAACCTCTGACCATAGTAATAAAAACCCAAATGGAGGACACACTAGTGTGCCACTCATCAAGGTTGTGAAAATATGGGGGCCTCAGTGGAGGTTTGATATCATTCCCTTTCAGATAAGGGAACCAAGGATAGAGGATCCCTACCATAGGTGTCTTTGAAATATGGCTCAAAGTGTGACTTGTTTAGGTCCCAGTCATAGGTTTTCAGTGTAGGTATTCCGTGTAAGTTGTCCGTACAAGGCCTAGGGGTAATTGATTATATATCGAGTAGGGGTATAGGCCTGCGTGCGCTGGATATGCATCAATTAATAGGCCACCAGGGTGACAAAACTTGGATGAGGATTTTGCTAAGACACCATGGGTCTCCTTCAGTGTTCCTAAAATGGTCTCAAGTAGGTCCCTGATTTGGGAGAGGGACTTCATGCAGTTGGTTTCTAATTTGGTGAGAATGGTCCTCGTGTAGGTGTCTTATGTATTTAGACCTTTAGTGGAATTTATCTTTCTTATCCTATTAATTTGATCCTCTCTCATGTTTTTAGAGAGATAACTGAGAAATTTTGGGAGACTTGGGTGAATGGGATGCACAATGAGATATCCATGGTTTCTTTTGATTTTTTAGTTGCTCAAATTAGGAGCCCATGGGTACCATTTATAGGTAAGCAGGGGACCTGGTCGAAGGAATTTTTCAACTTAAGTCCACCACATAGATTCTTAGTATAACTATCCTGTGTAGGGTTGGAACTATTGCTGGACTATGTAGGTCCTCATAATATCTATACCACGTAGGGAGGATGATCCTTCTGGGATGTACTATAAAGAGCTATGCAGTCCTATTGGTGCACATGTGTTATGCGCATAGGTCCATTGGTATATGTTTCTTGGATTCCCTTAATATTCTTTGGTACTTTAGCGTATTCAAGATTCTGTTCAAGATCCTTTTACCCTCCTTTATCAAAAGGTAGTGTAAACAAAACCCCCCTCAGGATTGGATTCACAATTAAGGGATAGGGTCTATTTCTGTGGTAAAAATAATGGGGAAAATATTATGAAGTATAAAATGATGGATTACGTAGCTGGATTGTGCATCTTCTCTACATAGATCCCCCACATAGGTTCTCTGCATTGATTCTCCATATAGGATGTTGAGAATAGGTCGGTGATGCATATAAATACTCCATTGCCTTTGACATTTTACTCACCCAGAATTTCCAATTTTCACTCTCGTCACACATCTTCTTCATCCAGTTTCATCATGTTGTGCTTCCACGAATGTTTCCAAAGGATTTTTTCAAGGTAAAACTACCTCAGTGATGGGGCTACATGGAGTAACCTCATTGAAAGAGATGTGCAGATTCATCTCGTTTAAAAGACTATGCAGAGTCATCTCATCGAGGAACCTTCACGGGGACTTTCCTTTTCCAAATTATTGAAATCTTATAAGTTAAAATTTTAGCTTTCTTAAGTCAATACTTCAACTTTAAATAGATAATTTGTTGCCTTCTTACAAGTTTTCAAATAGATACTTTTATGACCTCAACTGAGGAAGCTACGATGTGTTAAACTAAAATGATGAAAGCTGCCAGACCATATTATTATGACGTTTTTGAGATTACCCTTACCAATTTGGAAAAGTGTTTGACTCAATATAAACATGAGTATCCATGAAGGGACTAACTTCCTCTATACAGGCATGGTCTTCTGAAGGACACTCATATTCCTACATTTCATAAATACTTTCCAGAAACTTGGTTTGTGAAACATATCAATGCTCCCTATGCCAACATCTCTACGAAGGGTGTTCTCATCAAGGAAGGAAGAGCCCATATTGGATGAATTTTACATCAAAGTGTCTGAAGTATTGAATTTAAGAAACATATCATAGATCCAAAACCTCATTGTTATGATTCAACC
The DNA here is from genome assembly GCA_963277665.1 of Viscum album. Classification (NCBI taxonomy): domain Eukaryota; kingdom Viridiplantae; phylum Streptophyta; class Magnoliopsida; order Santalales; family Viscaceae; genus Viscum; species Viscum album. Next base: position 483,406,350 of record OY728162.1, read on the forward strand.
TTTCATGATTCGAATACAAGTCAAACTCATGGATGGAAAGAAAATTGGGATCTCTGCTATGGAGGGGGAGTCAGGACTGAGTGAATGTAGGAATTACAGGTCTGCCAAAATTGTGCGGAGTTTAGAAAAGAGATGCACGATGTCCATATTTATAAGGATATTTGGGTAGGACATACCTATATTTATAGGAATCCTAATATTATTCCTGAATTATTATGCCGATGGAGTCTGAAAAAAAATTCTTTTCACTTGATGCATGGTGAGGACGACATCATTTTGTGGGATGTCTACCAAATATTTGTGGATCCCATTCATGGAGAAATGTATGATGATTTTATCCCACCAAATATTGCATGGGATTATACTAAGAGGATTCCTTCTTTGGTCTATGAGATATTAAAAATAGTGAAGAAGTTGTAGAAAAACAAAGATCCTAATCCCAGGGATGATGTCCATGCAGAAGCATGGATGAGGGATTTTTTAAAACTAGCAAAGGATACGGGTCTTACTTTCATGCGCCATACTATTTTCCCAAATTCCAATAATCAAGGTGCTCCCGGTACATTTTGTCCCATATTAGAGAAGGGTGAGTACAAACATTGGAGTTATAAGGTTAACACCAATATTAATGTGAAGGTTCACCTGGTTGGTTTCCTTGACATGTGGCTAAACATTTATATGCTCCCAGTTTGTGAGTATGGTGGTGGTGTGAGGCCAGGTAATTTTTTTATTGTAGAAAAATTAGTTGAGGGAAAACATATTGGGTTGGATACCCACCATCTCAGGCGTTTGTCGATAATGGTAAGGAAAATAATTACGAGCTGACGGTATACATGATAGAATTCAGGGACAACGTGTTGGTAGCCCATATTGACAATGAGATTATCTATAAGGATTAAATTCCATATAAATTTGATTTCCAATTTAAATGTCTTCAATAATAAAGCACCTTCCCCCTATGTTATGCATGAGAAGCATTAAATGGTAGCTTGAAAATTATGGATCTTGATGTCTTTAGAGGTATCTAAAATGTTAATCATGCTACCTATATGAGGGGAATCTATTGGACTGGAGGCCAAATATTCTAAGGACTGGGTTTCTTCATACCCTCATGTGGAATTGAAAAAGGGCCCATATCGAGTAGAGGCCATGACAACTTCTAGTCATGGTATGCACAATAAGAAGGACAAAACAAAAGTTGATGTGGAGGCTCTAGAGCCTTCAAAAAATTCTCTTATAGAGTTCACCAAGAAAGTTAAGACTGAGGCGATAACACCTCCAGTGCCAAGGTAGTCTAGTCACTATCATTAGGAGGAATTCACCTCCTCATCCCCTCATTATTCTTAAAGAGAACGTAGACCTGAAGTGGCTTTCCAATCGGAAGGTGTGAATCTTCTCAAGAGTTAGCCGCATTAAAGCTGAACTATGTGCGACCCTTAGAAATCTATTATTAGGAAATTATGACTTGCGATATCAAGGATTCATGGGGGTTTCTCCAATATGGACTTTGAATTATAGAATTGGGTGATATTAAAGCACCCTCTAATTATCATCCTGACAATAATTTGGCTGAGGTAACATAGTACATCAAGGAACTTGAGGATTTCATATATATAACTGATGATCAAGCATCAGCCTCAAAGAGAGTATCTAACATGCTATATCAATGAGTACTTTAAGGGGTAATTATTCATCTTGGGGAGGAATGTGAAATTTACATTAACACTACTGATGTATTTCTCTTTTCTCCTTTATTTTTTATGATCTTTTATCCTTCATAATTAATCTTGAGGGGATTTTTTTTGCATCTTAACATAGGATAAAGAGGAGTAGCAACAAAGGTGCCTGAGTCACCAAAGTACGGGCCTACATGCACCCCTATCAAGGTGGTGGATGAGGCCATTAGGTCCCCAAAACTCTCTATAGGTGGGTATACCATGATAGAGGTGATGACAATGAAAATTCATCATCCATTACATTAGGTCTCCATTTCCAATAAGAGGAGTTCAGTCTCTTCTCTATCTCATGAGAGGAAGTGAAGGAGAGCATTAAAGTTGGTCTAAAGAATACGTCACAATGAGTATTCGTGATGATATCCGGTATTAAAACTTTCTTTAAACACCTTCCTGACCATGTTTAAATTTGTACAAGACCCACATTTCTTTCCTCTCTTAAGGGATCTGGTACAGGTCCTTCAAGGATTGATAAGGATACTTTGGGGGAGGTACAAATTCATACTGATGAATCTATCCCCTTGATAGATAAAGTGTCAAAGGGCAAGGCTATATATATTACCACTTGTACAGAGAGGGAATAAGGTCATGGTAACATCAGATGCACTTATTTTTGGGTTCCATATGATGTTTCTAGCATTCCTCTTCTCATAATATTTCAGATCTATTTCCTACACCAAAGGACCCCACAATAATCAATATTGATACCACTGTTTCCCTAGAAGGGATAAAAGAGTATACTGGGAAGTTGGAGGAAGGTTTCGATGTTGATCCTGACTCTGCAAGACCCAAAAATGTCATTTTGGTTAATGATATGATGGAGAAGAATGTCAAAAGATCCAATACGGGTCCTGATAAACATTTCATGGATACCATAAATAGTGAGGATGCTATAATATACAATGATATATATTTTGAAATGATGGATGATATTAATCCATACATTGATATTCCAAGTTCCATCAAGGAGTTTGGAGACTTTCAAAAGGAACTGGAATGACATGAGTTTCCTCATTCCTTCATTTTCCATTCATAGTTGTTCTTCCTTTATTTTATATTTCACATCAATGTTCAAACCATGAATATTTTTCTATAGAGAACATTGAAAAATCCCTTTAAGAGAAGGGAATCCAAATCCATCCTACCCCCACTATAGAAGAGGTACTAATTGACAATACCAAATTGGGAGATACTTCAGAACCTCTTGTCATGGTGTATGAACAAGATCAGAAGAGTATCCCTCTCCAATAAGTATTCAATCAAACCACTGAAGTTGGGAATACTGGGGAGGAATATACTAAAAATTACAACTTATTACAGGATGTCACTAACTATCTTGATCATGATTCATTCTTGATACTCCTTCAAAGATAAAAATAATTTCTATTCATCATTTATGATTATCAACTTCTGTGGATAGGTCCGAGGGTGAAACTTCTGCATTAGCTTGACCAGCAATGGAAGGAGAGGTAGCTGTTGTCTCAGAGGGAGTGGAACAAGTCATTTCTTTGACTTCTTTGATTTTAGAATAAGTCCTACCCATGACAGTGGCTTCAATTCAGATTTAGATCTATAGGATTCTCTTAGTGTCATGCATGGCGGGACTTGGTGGACCATGTAGAAAATGATATCTGAGATGTATCTAGAAGAACTACCTCTACATTTTGGATGACTTCCAGCTCTGTTTGGCATAATGGTATTTGGTGATTTTAATTATCATCTAATTTACAATGTTGTGAAATAGACCATTCACTAGCAGGAGAAAGAGTATAAACTTTGACAAGACCTTATAAAGGAAAAAATACTCACCAACATTGATGGTTTTCAATTTGTAGTATCCCAAAAAGAAGCTATCCATAACAAAAATTTGGTGGCATTCAAACAGAAAATTAAATAGAATACATTTGAAGTGTCGCACCTTCATAAATAATTAGATGATGCTCAAGATGGACTCAAATAACTCTACCAATCATTATAAGAATCCCAATTGGAAGGGGTAACTACCATTGAGGTTTTTATAGAATCGCTCAATCAGGTTGAGGTGACTAAAGTTGGTTGGATGGATGAGCTTCAACAAGTGGATGATAGGGCTCAGGAGGCTGTTCAACAAATGAAGAGTTATGTTGAAGGCCTTTTGTATTATATGATAGAGAGACTCTATTTTTTGGATGTTCCTCTAATTTTTATCCATAAATGAAAATAATTTTTTGTTTCCAATCATATATGTCTTCATCCATGATTTCCTCCTATAATCATGACTTCAAATATAATTTTCATAGCATTACATCTTCATATTAGTTAATCATAATTACAATGATATGGATAGGGGATCTTTAACTTTTACCTAGACCAAGGGGGTCTAGTGAGAGTAGTTCGACTATTTCTAGGGTCATATGGAAAATTTGAAAAACTTTTCTTGTTTAGTGTCATCAACCTAATTTTTTACTAAGCTCAATATGAAGGAGACTTAGCAGGTGAATCTTGGATTTTAATTAGGACACACTTTTTGGGTTTTTGTCCTAACAAGATTTGTTCCTTTTAACTTTTTATCACTCGATATTTCCAAGACTATATAGAGCGTCTGTATAGCGATCTGTGACAGGAATTTTTTCTAGATTTCCCTTTGTGGGTTTTCAACCTGGTGAGTATTGTGTCTTTTTTTTGTGGGTAGTTTAAGGTCATGCATGACGGACTAAAAGTTTAGTTTATTAGGTCAAATAGCTTTGACCATCAATTTTGAAATTATAACCCAAACAAGGCATGAAGGCTAAGAATGTTCTGATATTATTCTGTTACTTCCAAGGGAAATCTTGAAATTATTTTGTGATTTATGAATCTAAAAGATGGTATCTGAGAATAGAGAAGGTTCCTCCTAAGAAAGAAGTTACCACTAATTGGAAAAACCATTATGGGGGTTGTTTTATGAAGGACCTACTGAGGCACATACTGCATGGTCAAGTAGAAACATCATTAGGATGGCATAATCGTTATGGGGGTGTCTTGTGTAAGTCCATTTGGGGAATGTACTGTATAGTCAAGTAAAGGAGTTCCCAGGAATTTTGAAATTCTATTTCTCTTGGGTGAAGGAATTTTATGGAGATTCAGATTTCTCAAGAACAAAAGGGTTAGTTTTTTCAAGGTAAGATGTATGAAAATGATGGGAATATATGTTTTGGAACATGCCATGAATGATAAATCACTACCATATGAATTTTATGTGTGAAGGAGGGTACACGTTTCTAGCTAACTGATGTAAGGGGAAGAAAGATCCTTTTCTAAAAAAAGATGAAGTTATTGTGTAGTTTAATTTCATGTGACTAAGACATTATGCTGTGCAGTTTAAAGTCATGTATCAAGGACATCATGTCATGTAGTTTAAATTCATACAACAAGGAAATTAATCTGTTCAACTTAAAATCATGCAACAAGGACATTATGGGGGATATAATTTAAGGACTTTAGATTTGACCAAATATTTGATGATTCTATGATTCTTGTTAATTTGTCTAGAAATTTTCTATTATATTCAGGTATGGAAGGATAAAATTATAATCTATAATTTGGGGGTTCCCAGATCTGAAGGATGGTATGGGAAAAAGGTCTTATAATTTTAGAGGAGGTCTCACCTAAGAACAAAGTTACCACTAGCTAAAGAACCCTTATGGGGGCTGATTTACGCAAGGACAATTTGGGAATGTAATATATGGTCAATTAGTGACATACTTAGGATGACATGACCATTATGGGGGAAACTTATGCAAGACCAACTGGGGCGCGTACTGTATAGTCAGGTAACAGAGCTCTCAATAATTCTTACATTCTATTGTTAAAAGATGATGGAAGTTTATAGATATTTGGATCTTCCCAAGAACAAAGTTTGGTTTGTGGAGAAATTAAATAAATACAAAAGGGGTATTTCATGTTAGAATTTCCAATGATTTGGAGAAATAGATGCTCTACAGAGGTCTGACTTAAGCGTAGGAAGTAATGTACCTTCAGTTTTAGGTCATACGACTAGGACCATAAGATTATGGAAATTGTGGATAATATGTGGTCAAATGGACCAAGACTACTCTAGTATTCTTTGAACGTATGATGGGGGAGATGGAAACCATGATTTTGGAGACTTTTAGGGTGATAGAATGGAAATGGGACAAATATGTAGAGGATGAACGCTGATTTTAAATTTCAGATTCCAGCATACCATCATCAAAAGCTCAAAGGGTCAGAAGAGGCTTCTCCTAAGAAAGAAGTTAACACTGGTTGAAAAAAAAAATTATGAGGGCAACATTATGCAAGGAAAACTAGGGTATATACTGCATATCGAAACAGTTTCATACTTTGGCTAACAAACCCATTATGGGGGAAACTTATGCAAGTACAACTGGGGCGCATACTGCATGGTCAGGAAAAAGAGATCTCAGGTATCAGAAATTATACCATTAAACATAGAGGAAATGTTATGGATATCTAAAAGTATTCAAGATTAGGATTATGACATGTGAAATGGGAATTTTTCAATATATAGAGGAATAATTGGACTAATACTGGACATGAGTTTGGAGTCCCTTGTACAGATTTGTCAAATATATAGAATGGGGACATATCTTGTTTCCTTGGTGGGTTCTCTAAGGAGAGGACCCAAAATAAAATATCCTGCATAGATTTTTTTTAAATTTTATACAGGAGAGGGGGAATTTTCTTTTACCATATGACTGGGGCTAGGGATTAAGTTCTAGGCTTCACTATGTATCTTAATGGGATGATAATCAAGCCACACGTAGTTCTAGAGGTACGATGTATTTTAAAATCATGCGGGAAGGACATTATTCTATGGAGTTTAAATTCATACAGTAAGGAAATTAGTGATTCTAATGTGAAAATGAATATTATGGGTGAGCTAGGGTGTATAGCCCAAGAATCACTACGTATCTTGTTGGAGCAAGAATCAATCCATATGTAGTTCTAACAGATAAAGGTTCACGTGTAAAGTGTAAAATCATATTGGATCTCCCCATGTAGATCTAACTCGTACATGGCAGAGTAGGGTATTTTTCTATGTTATGTTGTGGCTGGGTTTAGGATTGAAGACCTGGGATTCACTACGTATCTCATATAGATGAGAATCAAGCCACACATAGTTCTTTGAGGGACAATGCAGTTTACCATCTTGCGGTAAGGATGTTTGGTGTTCCTTTTAAGGTCTTTTAGTTAGGGACATTATAGCCTCAATGTGAATAAATACACCTTACTTATGTAGAGAAATATTTTACCAAACTCCTAATCCCACGTGAGATGTGATCGGTGTGAGAAACAAGGAGTGGTAAAAGTTTCTTCTACAACACAAAGGTAACACAAGTGAAGGATCAGGGCATTTCAATTATGTGGTGTCTGAGCTAGGAGACAAGATCTGGGAATTTCTACATATCTCATTGGGATGATAATCAATCCATACATATTTATTTATATTCCTTGTATTTTAACATCATTCGGTAAGGACAATATCACCGATGTGAAAGGATGAGGACATTGAAGTTGAACCAAGGTGCATGACCCGAACATCTCTATGTATCTCACTGGGATGAGAATCAAGACTCACATTGTCCTTGATATGATCTCTATGTAGATTTGATTCATGTACATGAATTAAAGGGGATTTATGATTTAATTGTGGCTAGACCCTAGATTGGAGATCTGGGCATCACTATGTATCTCGATAGGATGATAATCAATCAACACATAGTTCTTGAGGGTTTTCCCCACACCAATTAGAATTTTATGTGGGGAAGGGGAATTTTTATAACTTCTAGACTGATGGTTGGGCCTAAATCATGAATTCTAGGTATCACTAAGCATCTAATTGCAATGATAATTAAGGCATAAGTCTCAAAAAATGTTCCCTATGTAGATATGGTTCGTGCATGGGGAAAAAGAAGGGGGATTTTCTTTTCCAAAATTGTGGCTGGACCTAGAATTAGAGATCTATGCATTAATACATATCTCAATGGGATGAGAATAAATCCACACCTAATTCTTGGAAATTGTCCCTATGTTGGTTTGATTCATGCACAAAGGGGGTGAATAGAATTTTCAAACATTACAGCTGGACTTGATATAGGAGATCTGGGTGTCACTGTGTATCTTGTTGTGGAAATAATCAAGCCACATATAGTTCTTTATAAAGTTCATCACTGGTTTGATCCATACATAGGGAGTGGTTTTTTTTTTAAAATTGTAGTGGGATCGAGGATTGGATATCTAGGTGTCACTACATATCTGAATGGGATAAGGATCAAGCCACACATAGTTCTTATAAAGGTTCCCCACACCAACTAAGGTTTGATGTGAGGTATATGGATTTAATATTTTTCAGATATTTTCCAAAATAATGGTTGAGATCAAGACAAAAAATGGTATGATAATCAATCCATAAGTTGTGGAGTAATTCCCAGTATAGATTTGGTCCATACACAAGGAAAATGGAAATTGTTTCTTTATGGTTGTTTCTAGGCCTAAGATTGGGGATCTGAGCATCACTATATATTTCATTGGAATGAGAATCAAGACACACCTAGTTCTTGGTGAATTGTGCAGTTTATCGTCATGCAGTGAGGACGTGAGGTCACCTCACATGAAAGAAACATTGTGGTTGGACCACGGGATAATACCCAGGTGTCACTACATATCTTGCAGAGGAAATAATCAATCCACACATAGTTATTCATAGTTATTTCCCATTCATGTCTTATCCAAACACAAGGAGAAATGGGGACCAGGTTCCACTTGGGAGTGGAAATGATGTGAGTGAGTTTTACGCATGGAAGCTACTCATATTTTGAGGGAGCACAAAGAGTGTTTACTTGTGGTATTTTGGAGATTTCTCAACATAAAATAAGAAAGATGTTAACCATACAATTTAATGTCATATAGTAAGGAAAACTTGTACTATGCTTTTTAGCATCTTATATCTTGGACCACATGTCGTGCAATTTATCATCATGAAACAAGGATGATGATGCTATGCAGTTTATCATCATGTAACATGGGCGAAAATGGTGCTATGTATTTTAACATCCTACAACTAAGACAAAATTTGTGTGAATAAACAAAGTACTTGTTTAGTAACCTTGCATTGGTCAGAGTTGTAGTGAGTTCTCTACCCATTGAGATCAAGGTATAATATCCATTAGAGTGGAACTTATGTTTGGAGTAATGTCCCTCCCACTTTGGCTCAAGATTCATAGGATTATTTCCTGGTATCATCAGAGTCATAAGGACCAATAACAATTCTCATTGGAGGAATGAATGAAGTTGAAACTTCTTGTTAAAGGCCTGTGATATCTGGTTCTGATACACCTCCAAGTGATGTAAGGTGTAAAATTTCTTTTCATCTAGTCACTCCAGATCATACAGTCATTTCTAGGATTTATCATCTTCGGATAGCAGGTCACAACTAGAAATACAGATAGATGGAAACTGAACCTCAATGGGAAAGATTGATTCTGTTCCATACACCAATGAGTATGGGGTTGCCTATGTTTTAGTACGAGTTGTAGTCTGATATGACTATAATGTATGAAAGAGCTTGTCATGAAAAGATTTCTTATATTTATCCACTATCTTCTAGAGTATGTTCGATAGGGTCTTTTTAAAAACCTCTATCTATCCATTGGTCACTTCATGATAGTGGTATGGATGGTTGGATTTGATATTATATTCGTGATATAGTTTTTTCACCTTAGCAGAACAAAAAATAACGCCATTGTCCATTAATATAGTATGAGGGGCACCAAATATAGTAATGATATTATGTTTGAAAAATCTAACAATTCTTTTGGATCCAATTTCTTTGAGAGGTATTTCCTCATCCCATTTGGAGAAGAAATCAGTAGCAGTAAGGATATACTTGAACTGCTTAGCAGTTGCTGGAGGATATGATCCAACAATATCCATTCCTCATGTGTAAAATGTGCAAGAAAATTTAGCTATAAGTAGAAACTCCAGAGGTTGATGGAATAAGTTGGAATGCACTTTATAGAGATGGAACATATTAGTGAATTATTTTAAATCCTACGTCATCTAAGGCCAAAAGTATCTAAGCCTTTAGATTTTATTAGAAAGCCTATACCCTAATTGGTGATCACCACAGGCTCCTGCTTGTACTTCTTTCATAACATCAACAACCTCTTCTCCATCAACACATCTAAGAAGGAATACATCAATGTCTTTCTTGTAGAGGGATTTCTTGTTATTTGGGCCATTATAAAGTGAAATTATCCACTCTTCATCAGATCTGATCTCTTCCAACCCTATCTGGTGGATGTATTCCATCTTGGTGATATTGTAGGATGAGTTTCATCCATCATGTAGTAGGACCATATGGCTCTGAGATGAGAATAATTTCATTGATATCTACTACTCTGATAATTTTTTTTGAAACCATTCAATGATGGGTAATGTTGATAAATATTTCTTCCTGATTTGGATCTGCCAAAGCTATAACAACCTTTTCTAATGCATCTACCTGAGCATTCTATGATCGCGAGATGTGAGTCAATATTGGATCTAAGGATAATTATGCCATCAAACCTCAGACATAATCACATAGGGGAATTAGATTATATTTTCTAATGGCATAATCCCCATTTATTTTCTTGATTATCAATTTTGAATCACCCTTCACCTCTAAGTGGTTCACCAGTACTTGGAGTTTCAATTCTAGGCCTGCAATGAGAGCCTGATATTCTGCCTCATTGTTGGTACCACCTTCTGATAACAATAAAGAATATGGAAACACTACCTTCTCTGGGGATATAAGCACAATTACTAACCCAACTTTTTTGAGATTTGGGCCTTACATTATTTTTCCCATTGGACTCCTAGAAGCACCGTCATAATACATTTCCCATGTTCAAGGGTTATCCTGAATAGAGAAGATTTCTTTATCAGGTAGTTCAGTATTTAAGGATGTCTCTTCTATATATGGGTGCTCAGTGAGGAATTCTTCTAAGACTTGGCCTTTCACTTCTTTCTAAGGCATAAACTATATATCAAACTACTATAGGATAAATTACCACCATGTTAGATGTCCTATCAACATAGGAAAACAGAGGATAAATTTGAGCGGGTTATTGTGAGAAACCAAGTGGATATCATGGTGCTATAGGTAGTGCCTCGGCTTCTAAACTACAAATATCAATGCCAAGAATCTCTTCTCAATATCTGAATATCAAGTCTCTACATCTATCATAATTCAACTAAGATAATAAAGGTTGTTTTCATTACCAGAATCATTCTTTTTATGAGGAAGTCACCCAATGATTTCTCAAAGGATATCATATAAATAATGAGTGGATTTCCTTCAAAAGGTGGCATCAATACCAGTGGGCTCAAGATGTATTTATTAATGGAATCAAATTATTCTTGGCATTAATTAGTCCACTGATAAGTGACCCCATTATTCATCAATTTTGTGATGGGTAAACACTTTCCTTCAAGGTTGGATATGAAGCACTGAATGTAGGTCAAGTGTACTTGAATCCCTCTTAACTCTTTAAATTTTTAAGGAGGTGAAATGACAAGGGTATCTTTAGTCTTATTATGATAAAATTCGATGCCATGATGGAATACAATGAAGTTAAGAAATTCTCTCAGGTTATCCCAAAAGAACATTTCAATGGGTTCATCTTCAGATTATGTTGTCCAAGCTTGTTGAAGATAGTTTATAGGCCATCCAAGTGATAATAGCATTTCTAGGATTTGACCACTATATCATGATTTTTGTATTAAAAAAACTTTCTCAATAAGGGTTTGAATATGTGATGCATAACACGTTGGTATGTAGTACCGATATTCTTCAGGCCAAAGGGAATTACCCGATAACAGAATACACCTTGAGGTTCTCTAAAGGCTATGGATTATTCATCATCTGGGGACATCTAGATTTTATTGTACCCAAAGTATCCGTCCTTGAAGGATATGGATTAGTATCTAGCTTTTACATCAATAAAGAGTTCTGTGATTGGAACCATGAAGTCATCTTTGGGACAATACCGGTTGAGATCTCTGAAATCGATGTAAACTCTAATTTTCACATTCTTCTTTTTTACAGGGATAATGTTGGATAGAAATTTAGAGTATTGTACCTCTCATAAGAATTCATAATTGATGAGATTTTCCACTTAAACCTCAATCTTGGAGGCATGATCCATGTATATCCTCCTGACTGATTTCTTGTATTCTCTGTGATCTTCTAGTAAACCCAAATGACGAGTGACCACCTTAGGGTCAAGGTCTGGCATCCCTATGTAATTCCAGGAAAACACATCCTGATGCTACTTTAGTAAGGATGTGTATTCCTATTGTTCTTCGAGAGTCAATGATGCACTAATTAGAGTGAGGAAAAAAAATCTTATTTTGTACATTGATTTATTTATTTGAGTTCATCCACGGTAGTAGAGATGCCTTCCTCAATTACTGGAGGGGAATCCTTGAGATGTTCTTCTTATTTATCTTCCTCATACTCCACTATTTGTGATTTTTCATGGGGATCAAATGATAAAAAACTCCTTAGAGGGATGATGGGGGGGATCACCATTTGGGCATCCATAGTTTGAGGCAATTATTTCGAGATCAATTGCTGGAATGCAGCCTTCTTGGAGTACTGAAGGGGAAATAAGGGACTACAAATGAGTCTCTTCAATTTATCCAATATTCATGACATATTATTCTAGTTCAACTAGTATAACTGGGATTTTTTGAAGTTCAAGGGTTAGAATGAAGATATTTTCATTCAATATTTCATTATCATTTAGAGAGTTGATAACTTCTTCAGTTCCATCAGTATCAACTGTTGTGATTGAAATTACGGAAGCTGCTGAATGAGAATGTAAATTCTGGACCACCATTTCAATTTGATAAATAGGTATCACATAATCTGCATTGAGCTAATTTAAAGGGTTATCTAGGATCTTTTCAAATCCATTTGGGGTATTTATTCAGGTGGAATCTTTAGCCATTGATTACTTCCCTTCATTGTGATAGAACCTTGCATCGATGTATTGTGTTTCATAGGATTTTAATGGGGCCTTTTCACCATACAATGTCCCAATTTGAGAATTGATATAATATTTGAGACATTGGTTGTATGAATAAGGAACTACCAAATACTGATGTAGCCAAGGTCTTCCCAGTATAACATTGAAATTTGTGTCTTGTCGGACCACCATTAATTCATAGTTGTATACAAGATCTAAAAATTGAATTCTGAGTGTGATCTCACCAAGAGGTTCTTAATCATTCTTGTCCTAACCCTATAACATCATAGTGGTGGGATACAAGTGAGATTCATTGATACCCATTTTATGAAGTGTTCAAACTTGGATGAGGTTGAATCATGAGCCATTGTCAATAAAGGATCATCAAATATCAATGTCATTTAGCATGCTAGATATATAAAATGGTTTTAAATTTCCTTGTATAGAAACATCCTCATCTTGGTCAGTGAAGGAAATGACCACATTACATTCTGCAGGATCATTCCCTGCATGATATAATTTAGAAGTAGTGACCTAAACTTCAAATTCCTAAGGTCTTAAAAATGCCTCAATGAGTGATTCTCGGAGGTCTTTTGATAGATTTAGATCATCTAGGATTGATAAATTAGCTGAAACTTGGTCTAATTGTTTCAAGACATCGTATTTTTATTCCAAAGGTATACAATTTCTAGAATGAAGATTATCTTTTTCACAAACTTTAGGAGATGATATTCTTGATGTGGATGAGCCTTTTCTTGGGGAAGGAGATGGAAGTGCTCCTGTTTTTGGTGGATTAAGAGACCTAGGTCTGCCTACCTACTGAGGAGGTGGTGGTGTATCCTCTAATGAACCATCAAAGATAATCATGTAAGATCAGACCCTGTCATGTGTGGAGTAATAAAACCTTTTTTTCCTAATAATTTCATTGGATATCTCTCCCATGGGTTTTGTTTGTGTTGACGGTTTGAGTGGGGTTTTTGTTGAAGTAGTGGCTTCTAGCATGACCAAATCTTCCCCGGTATTCTCAAAATTGATGACCTCTTCCCCCAGTTCCCCAATAAAGTGTATGGAAATCAATTTCATAATTATAATCATCATTTGATTAGGGATATTTTAAGTGAATAACATTAACGAAACCAAATATCAACTCCTCATCTGATGAAGATTCTTCCTGGGGGGTCGATTCCTGTTGTATTGTTTGGTAGGGTAGTGCTCGTGCTTTTGATATGGTCGACAAGAAGTCTAATAAGGTCACAAAAAACTTTGTCCTTGACATGGGATAATCTTCTTCAATTTATTCCTTATCCTTATGTCCATGTCTCTTACTTGAAGATTGGTCTTTAGAGGATGAAGATTTTGATGAAGTTGAATTTGCTGTAGTGGAAGCGGTCAAAGGCATAGTTGGCTATTTCAACTATGTTTGTATAATGACATGAGTTTGATTTATTGTTTTTCTGACCATATAGTCATCAAACTTCTGCACACTCTTTCTTTTAACTTCTTTCCACTCACCTTCCTCCTACATATTGGTAACAGAAATTTATGGAACCTTGGCTGGTGAATTTCTCAGTTTCACTTTCCCAAAATACACCATATTTTATAGGAGGTACTTAAAAATAAAACAATTATGGATGAGATTCCCAAACATTTAATGGAAAGGGAAATAGTTTGGGAGATTCACATCACACTCTTTGTTAGTCTTCTTGGGCTTTGAAAATCAGACTAAGTTGTTTTCTAAATCCTAGATAAAGTAGCCATGGACTTGGTCATTTAGAAAGGAATAAACCTTGTTTTCAAGCTCCTCAAACTATTTCTGACTCTGATCTCTTTGATCATCCTAATGAGGTGGTCATCACTATTGATGCTAAGGATTTGGATTCTTATGGTATGATGTAGGATTTTAGGTAGGAGTAGGTACATGGTACTTCTTAAGTGTAACTATAGAGGAATCTATGTTTCTTGTTATCATTCCCTAAGTTGATGGGATTACTCGAGACTTGGATTTGGTCTCTATGATCAAGTTTTCCAACTGTTGAGAAATTGTGGCCAGATATTGAAACCCTCCTATGTATTTAATAGGGATCAACGATGTGCATAACATTTCGTGGAGGTTTTATACAAATATAGGAAAAAACTATTCTTGAGGGAGAGATAGTTTCAAGGGGTAAGTCAATCATTTACACTGAGAAATAAAATATGAGACTCTTTCATTCTCCCTTTGTTTTTAATTTGTAAGATCAAAGGTTGTTGTCTTCTATAGAATTGAGATAAATTGGAAGAGAAACTTCTAAAAAATATCTTACCATAATGTGATTGGTTGGGCCTACAAACTCGTATTCCATAAAAAGACTAGCCCCTAAATGATTTCACGAAGCATATGAGGTCTACTACTTCTTATTTCTTAGTGGTCCCTATCATGGAATCACAACAAGTGGTTAAATTCATCAAGTACTTCTTTGGATCTCCCAAGCTGTTGAAAATCAGAAATATAAGATTCTCAAAGTTTGGAGGGGAGGGGTCAGATCCACCCATTCCGGGTAAGACTTATTTTTTTGGCTATTCTGGAACATTACATCCTTACATTGATTCTAATCAAGTTTTTATTGAATCAATGGTGTTTATAATCATTCAAGGAATATATGATTGAGCGGGGACCTGAATAGGTGAGGCTGATGGAGCTTGAACGGGTGTAGTGACTGGCAGGACCACTGGTGGAAGCACTAATGGTATCTACCATGGTTAACCAATAGGGGAAGGCCTATAAGGATATGCCTGACCTTATTCTAGCTATGTACCTAATGGATGGAATTATTGATATGCTATTGTGGGATTCAACTATATTGGTTGTTGATGTCCCATGTTGAACAGACGTTCCTTTTCTGCTTCATTTGTCACGAAAAACCCTCTTTGATGAGGTGCACCAAATAGAAGTAAAAGTTTAGGGTCTTATTTCAGATAATATCTATCCGGAATACTGCCTCAGAGTAACTCTAGATTGAATGTTCTCAACTCTCTTATTTCATCCTTTTCCTGAGGAAATATTTCCTCTATTGAAAAGAGATTGGCCTTCTATAGGGGGAAGGTGAGAAATGGTATAACCCTTAGCCTTTCCCTTATTTGGTTCCTTTAGAGTAGGTAGAGGTGGATTATTTGAGGGGATACCCAAATTTTGGGTGAGCCTCTGGTTTTTGGTACACACACCTTCTGCATTCGTTTCGTTGTAGACCGTCTAATGAATAAGAACTTATTCTTAAGAATTATTTGAATTGATATTATGTTTTGGAAGGTCTTAAATGATGGAATTGATGAAATTAACAAATGAGTAGTGCATCACACGCATTAAGTTTTAATTTCTATGAGATCTCCGTCTTTTTCACCTTCCATGAGACCCTGTCCTCTTCTTTTTTGGTTCTTTGGGGGCTATTTGATGGATAGTGACCTGAAGGTCATTCCCAAAGAGTTCAGTCAAGCGATTTACAAGTGATTACACTGGATCACGAGATGAGATAAATTGAGAGGATTCACTCTATGAAATCTTCCCTGATCAGAAAAAAAATGATTCCCATTGAGGATGGGATTGTTTAGGTGAAAAATTCCACAGCTTTGAGGGTTGGGGCTGTTCTTGTTCCACCTTCACAACCCTTTGGGCTTGGTTGACTGATCCTGAGGGTTGGGTTAAAAAATAACCCAACTCTGTGGGCGTGGGTTATTCTTGAACTGTTGTGGATGATATTACCGTAGCTTCTCTTCTAATTTTACAAATTCTGGTCCGAATGTTGGCTGGGTTCATTATTCGGCACTCACATAAATCACCTGTTTTAGAAGATCGTTGAGATATTTTGGGAAGTTTCTTAATCTGATGGATGAAATCATCTAAGTGGGAAACCTACTAAATTTTATCAAATGCTTGATGCAAGAGTATCTCGACAGATTTCTCTCTTCTGGCCTGATGTTGGTGCGAGTTGGTTAATGCCTGTTCTTATTGATCATATCTCCAGTAATGAACAGATTCCATTTTCGGTATCTAGCATGGGTAAATGACATTGCATGATGCCACATTTTGTGGGATTTGTTTACTTGGGAGAACAGTGAAATGAAATGCTCCATAAACATCCCATCCTTAGATGTGAACACTAGATGAGGTGTTTTCTATCAGCTTTCACAACCTCATTAATGCATCAAGGAATGTGCGTTGAAGGGATACCAACTGTTTCTCAATATTTGGATGTTGGGATGCCAAGATAGATGCTAAGTCAATATGGTGTTGTAACCCTTCTATTACCCTGATGTAATTTTGATACTCATCATAGGGTAATACCTTTTATTTTGGGTAATGAAGAGTATTCCATATGTTGAGGAGGATGTCATGCATACAATCTTCCACCAACAGATATGGAATGCTATATTTAGAGGTGGATAAAGGCAAGAACATGAATGTCATGTCATCTTTGGATGGTTTTTTCCTTATTTTTAGCATATATTCTTCTTCTTCTTTCTACAATAGGTTCCTTGACCTCATCCGACTAGAGTCGACTCTTACTGATTGTTTTATCACAAGAAATGGGATTGGTTGGGGTTTCATTTTCTATACTAGAAGGAAAATGACCTAAGGAAGGTTTAGATAAAGGCCGTCACCTTAGGTTTTCTTCCAGTTGATAAAGGATTTTATCTGCTAGTGACAAGGCATCATACATGATGGGTATTGTATTTGAAAATTCCTCATGATAAGAGGTATTTCTCATCACTACATTTTCAATTGAAGAATTATTTTGAAAATGTGAATCAATACTATGTAGAGAACATTCACAGTGATCACCATCATGGGGGGACCATCATAGTGGATTATAGCATGAGGAAGACCCTCTTTCTCCTTGTTCTCTTGGACACATGGAGGGTTACCATATCTATCATCAAGAGATAGGCTCTCAAGATCTACTGAATTTTTTCTATAAAGAAAACCTTCATGGTGAAGTGTACGATGAGGACCTTCAGTATTGTTGATGTTGCTCCCGTAATTTGGTAACTGGAGGGTAGGATCTTGAGATGGAATGGATAAAAGAATGAGGGATTCATGAAATCCAATGTCAAGCAAAGCCTGCTCATAGATCAACTCTTTATTCTCAAACTATACTTAATAATACTTCTTCTTGGGCATCTTCTTACTAGCAGTTGGGACCACCTGTGGGTAGAAGTGGTCATCATGGGCAGGTGTTCGTTCCTGCCTTGAATTGGCCAATGGAATAGTCCAATTACCTCTGATTGGAATGAGTGTATGTTCCCAATCCCACTATTTGTATATTATGGTGGAGTTTTCCCTCTGAACCTCC
Source organism: Viscum album (assembly GCA_963277665.1). NCBI lineage: Eukaryota > Viridiplantae > Streptophyta > Magnoliopsida > Santalales > Viscaceae > Viscum > Viscum album. Next base: position 483,424,446 of record OY728162.1, read on the forward strand.
TAGACAAGATCATAGGTATGTGTCTGCACCAGGGTGTTATGCTGATGACTCACCCCATTTGTGGAGAGAGTTATGTGTCTATCCCTTAGGCACTACTATCTTATCCGTGATGATATCCTAGAAAGTTTGTAGGATGTGGGTAGGTATTTGTGTCTGTCCTTTTACCATTACAAAGATATGATTGGAAACTTCAGCAATCAGAATGAGGATATATGTCTATTCTGTATCTGGAGTAGGTGTTTGTGCCTACTCCTATCCTCCCTTTCTTATTAGAGGGTACTGACAGTACTCATAGGTAGAGAGTTGAGTTTACCCTATGCTTATCATCAGTACTTTCTAAATGAATTCTCCATATGCTTCTAGATGATGCTGTTGGCAGGCTTGATAAGTGATGGTAGGTGTGTGTACTTACTCACTGTTTACCACCAAACATGGTCGACAAACTTCTTCGAGTGCTACTAGACAAGTCCACTGGCATAATTGGAGGGTACATGCTTGTGTATATTCTTACATAGAGGTTTCCACTATATTTGGTTAGTGGGATTCTTTGAATGGAACTAGGAAAGTCTACTGGCTGGCTTAATGAAGGCAGACAAGTGTATATGCCCGCTCACTATTTGCCACCAAACTAGGCTGGTGTGATTCTATGAAGGGGGAAAAGGTGTGGACCTACTACCTATTTACCAATTGTTATTCTCAGTGGTCCATCTTGAATTCCCAAGTCTGAGGGACCTGGTCCGAACAACTGATTGTGAAGAACCCCTATATCTTTGATGATGACATTCATGACGACATTCGTGATGATGACATTGGTGACGATGATTGTTGGTAGGATACCTAGAGAAGAACCCCTATATGTTTGGGATGAGGATGTAGGTGGACTCCAAATCCACATCCCTAAAATATGGGAGGGAATGGTTGTTGTGTTCTAGGGATAATCTCCCTAAATGATTGAAGACGGTAGCCGACTCCATCTACTTGAGGACCACCGGTCATCGTTGAACAAACTGTTGGTGGTGCTGGTTGAGCTGTAGGGCCTTCTAGACAGCTTCTAAGGTCAGGATCGTACCATTATAATGGTACTCTCAGACCAGTGAGTTCAATAACTAGTGTTGAATATTTTTAGTCGATGATGACTTCATTTGCACAGATGAAGATCCAGCCCGAGTAGATTCCAGGGAATTCATTGGTGAAAAATTAAAGGAATCCATTGGATAAAAGGGAGTTCTTGGAAGGAAGTGCATGGGGATATATAGTATACATGATAAAGAAAATCTTGTTAAAGTAACGTATTTTTGGATGAACACATGCGTGATTGATTTCCCTATCCATATCTTATTTCCTTTGAGAATGGAAGGGGCCTAACAGGCTGGTGACACTATCATCTTAGTTAAGTATTTATGTGGTTCACTATTTTTTGTTTCCCTCGTATTTCATACCCCAAAATGGTTTTATATTTCCAAATGGTTTCCAATGGGTTAATTCATGGAACTGGAAACTCCCAATGGTTTTATATCCATAGGGGTCTATTTTCCAAAGGAAGGCACTCGTTAGAGATTTTGAAACATGATTCTTAAGAAGTTACATTGGTTGAGAGGATGGGAGGTAGGGCTCATCACACCCTTTTGGAAAGAATTATGTTCTACTTAGAGACTCTCTTATAGATTTAAGATATGTTCATGAATCCTTTATTATTTCCCAAGTATGATGCGAGTTATCCCAATATTAGAAATCAATTATTATCATGTGTTGAAATCATAATCATCTGTATGTATTCAAGGTTCTTCAGAAATGGAGATATCTATATGTATTTGAGGTTATCCATTTATGGAATCCTCTTATATACTACATAGATATTGTTTGGTTGTTATTATGACGATGTTGGTTTTCTAGCCACAAAGTGATGAACTTTAGTGTTTATTGTCATCCAGGTAGAATAATGTCACTTTGGATTTTATAGTCATCTAGTAGATGAAGGTCACTCTGAAATTTATCATCATCTATGGAGATGATATTTTTTTGATGTTGGGATCAATCCCATAAATGGGATTCCTATGTATTCTTGTGAAAGGAATCAGAAACCTCATAGTTTGGTGCTGCTTGATGGGGACACATCATACCTTTTAAGGTCATGTGATGAGGACCCAACCATATAGTTTAACGTCATGTGGCAAGGATGTCTAGGTACAAGGTTCATAGTCAAAGTCTAGTTCAAGACTTATGCCAAAACTAACCAAGGAACCTGGAAGGGATATGAGTTTCCAAGTCGAATTATACCCTATTGAGGATATGAACCAGAAGAATAGGGTTAGTTTGGGGTGTTGGGTTTGAACCTAAGGTAGGATTCCTACATATCCCATTTGGATGGGAATAAAATCCCACATATTTCATTAGCGAGGACCCTCACCTATGTAGGTATTCATGGGTACGTCTCATAGGGATGTATATCACATTGAGATGACAGGTTGGGGGTTACTCCTGAGAAAGAATTTCCCCATGAAGGGACCATGAGGGATGTTTTAACTCATGGTTATTTTATGGCTTATCTCTAGGTTGACTCATGAGTAGGATACCTAGATTAAGGGGATTATGATTGGAGATTCTTCCTAAAGAGGATTCCTATTGATCACAGACCCTAAGTGGGTTTCCTATGTATCCTGGTTAACAAGATTTAGAGTTCTCATAGTTCAATCCTTTAGGTGGATTGTGTGGGCATTGTGATGATCACTAACCTCTAAGACCATGTGATTCATGATCGGTGTGAGAAGAAAGAGGAAGTAGAAGATTTGAAAAACCACACACTTTTCCTCCTTCACTGGTTGAATAGGTTATGGATATGGTGGAAGAGGATAGGGCTATGGAGGAAGAGGCTGGGGCTATAGTAGAAGAGGCCAAGGCAGAACACTTCCCTCTCTTCACTTTACATTGGACAAGAGTCTAATATAAGAAAGGAATGAAGGTGAAGAACATAGAGGTGAATAGGAGAAGGACTGAACCTCCCATAAGAAAGGCTAGGGGATTACACCAGGATGTATTCCCTGAAATTGGTTCCACACTGGGAGGAGGATCTCATTCCATGTTGAATGGAAAATAAAGTGTGATCTTTATCCTCCCTACTAGGAACTAGATTCTCCAAGTCTTAGAGATGAGAAGGCATGTACATAGTTCTATCCTCAGAATATAATATGGGGAACTCCTCAACACTATCCTTTGGGTAAGGTTCCTCATGACCATAGGGATACATACCCACATGCACCCTGAGAATCCTGACCGGGAAACTGGAAAAGTGCGGGGAACCTTTAACCATAGGAATACAAACCCAAATTGAGGACACTCTGGTGTTCCAATCACCAAGGTATTGTAAATATAAGGGCCTTGGTAGAGGTTTAATATCAGTCCATTTTATACAAGGTAACCAAGGAGAGAGGATCCCTTCCATAAGTGGCTTTGAAATAGGGCTAAAAGGGTGACTTGTGTAGGTCATGAGAGTAGGTGGTCAGTGTAGGTATGCCATGCAGGTGGGTCACACAGGGCCTATGAGGAACTAAAAGTGAATCACATAGGGGTATATGCCTACACGATCTGAATATGCTTAAATAATAGGCTATTGGGGTGAAAACACTTGGATAAGGATTTTGGAAAGACACCATGGGTCTCTTCCAGTGTTCCTAAAAGGGTCTCACATAGGTCCCTAATTAGGGAGAGGGACCTTGTGTAGGTGGTTTCTTCATAGGGTAGAATGGTCCTTGTGTAGGTGTATTTTGTCTTTATACCCTAAGGGGACTTTAAAATTTCTTATCCCCTTAATTATAACTTCTCTCATGTTTTTAGAGAGCTACCTGATAAAATTTGGGAGACCTAGGCAAAGGGGCTACGCAATGAGAGCTCTAGGGTTTCTTCTGATATTTCAGTTGTTCAAATGAGGAGAACAAGGGTCCTATTTATAGGAAAGTAGGGGACTTGGTCGAAGGAATTTTTCAACATAGGTCCACCATGTAGGTCCTTAGTGTAGCTTTCCCACTAAGGGTTGAAGTGATTGTTGGGTGGCGTAGGTCCTTAGCGTAGCCATGTTGTGAATTTCTTCGGTGTAGGGGGATGCGCCTTCTTGGATATACTGATAGGAGTCGCATTGTCCTATTGGTGTGTTGGTTTTATGAGTGTAGGTCCATTGGGATAGGTCTCTTAGCTTCTCTTAAGATCCTTTAATACTTTGAAATATTCAAGATTCTCTTCATGATCATTTTCCCACCTTTATCAAAAGGGAGTGTCAACAAACAAGAATCAGAGTCTTCATTGTTTGGTCTACCCTCAACCCACTGATGAGTAGGGAAAGATAATTAGTACCCATGAGGTTTATTTCCCAAGAGTCTACTAATTTAGTAAATCCTTCAGGAGTGACACCAAGGTAGACATCCATGTATAGAGGCATTTTCATCATGTCATTTAACGAGGATTACACAATAAGGTTTCCCTAATTAGGAAAATTTTATGATGCAATTTATATGATCATTGAAAATCCCTAAGCCCAAATGGGTCATGATCGATGTGAGAAACATTTGATAATAAGTAATCAAACTCACTTCATATGGATATGAGACTTATCCACTCGGGATTCCCTGATGGAGTGTTTTATATAGTTTTAGAACCTTTGGAGGGAGTCCTATATACCCTCCTTGTAGTAGGAATCAAATTACTTGTAGTTTAATTAGATTCTAAATCCACTGATGGATGATTAATAATGATAGATCCATAGGGGAGGGTCTAATGAACTAGAGTAAATGAAATATTAGGGGCTTATATTGAAGTGGATTCAGATGTATGACCCCATTTACTATCCAATGTTGGAAAAGTAATGATGATAGAATCATAGGAGTGTTTTGGTAACATGAACTTGAGTGTTTGTGATATGGAGTGGATTATACCAAGGTTGATGCCCATTATAATATATCCAACCTTACCCTCTAACAAATAGAGGGTGGGGATCATGAGTGGCATTAGGATCTCATAGTGAGTGCATAACCCTATTACAATATAGAAACATCCCATATGAAATCAGAATTATCATCCAAATACTCATAGTTTGGGTTTCACATGATTCGAGGGAAAATGCCCGAGTATTCCAAATGGATAAGGTTGACATGTCTGGGGGTGTCAGCCTGACATGTACATGGAGTCTACCTAACATGTCTATAGGTGTATTATTGACATGTACATGGGTCTTTGTATGATCAAATCCAACATGTTTGAGGGTTTTCATGTGATCAAGATGACATATACAGATGACTTCCCATAAACTAGCTGACATGTCCAGAGGACTTTTCATGATCTAGATGACATGTCTAGAGGACTTTGTATGATCTTCCTAACATGTCCATAGGGAATTAGATGACTTGGATGCCATATCCAGATGATGTCACATGATCTGTTATACATATAAAGATGACTTCTTGTGAACTAGATGACATGTCCAAAGGAATTATAATAAATGATATGAAATGTCAAAGAGTCCATTGTATGATCATCTTGATGTGTATAAAAGTTCATTGCATGATTTTCATGAAATTTCTAGGAACCATCACGTGACTAATGAATGTGTCACATGAGGTGCATCACCCCCTTCATATGAAAATCAACATATTTGTCTTCATGTAAGGATTTTTTATTCTTTAGAATTTTATATCATAAATGACTCAATGTTCATCAGGCATTGACCTACTAAGGCCTCTCACGAACAATTTAACACATAGAAATTACTTCAAATGATCTGGATGGCATGTAGGAAGTCCTTTTGGTGACCAATGGAATGATCATGTGAGGCATATAGACATAACAAAAAACCCCTTAAGTCATTCCCTGGGTTTACCTGGTGGAAGACTCTTGTGATTTCATAGTTATCTACTCTGAGATGTCTGCTCTCACCTCTATGCTCCTATGTGTGTTTTTTCAGTGTCGGTGTATGTGTGTGTTTTAGGGGGGGGGGGATTTATAGGCATCTCCACCACGGATATATTCAGATTCACATAATTCTTAAGTTTTTTATATGGTCTTGAGTCTGTGGAGGGATCATCACATGATGAATTTTGTGTGAATCTGCTATGGGTCATCCATGAGGTCATCTTCATGTTTCATTATAAATAGTGACTATGAGATTAATCCTTCATTGGCACATTTATGGAACCCAAAAATAATCCAAGGGATTTCACATAATCATCTAGACATGTCAAAGGGACTTTTCAAAACCATATGACATGTCTCAAGATCTTTGTGAGATCAGGTTGGCATGTTCCTATGGAATTCATATGATCAATGGACTAACCCCACAGACAACATCACCCCTTTGCATGAAAATCATTATAACTCCCTCAAATGTATCTTTTTTTCATTTTTTATTTTATAAATGGATTGGTTGATTGTCATACATCAGTTGATCAACATGTCACATGATTGGGTGAACTCATCTAGCAACCTTTTCATGATCATTAATGCTTCTCTAGAAGCCTTCATGATATGAGGAGGTTTAGTTAGAGGGTATTTTTATGATAATTAATGAATAACATGAATTAAAAGACCAATTAATGTGATTTCCTTAGAGTAATGTGATTTTTATGACCTAGGTGTATAATCACCATGTAACCATACTACTCCCTTATTATATTTGCAGGGAAAATAATACTTATGCTTTGGGTATTTCTCTCATCATAAAATTACTGATGCTCATTTATGGGAATCGAAAACCATGTTTGATTTTGATCACATGTATTAGTTTTCTACCACTATATTCTCATGATGATATGATATTATTTCTTTGTATTTTATACCATATTATGTGTGTTACCATTACCTTGGAGGTTTTTCTTGGTACTCAGAATTGGTGGACCGTTGCTATATGATTATCTCTTAAAGGGGGAATTCTGTTTGCTTGTGAAAAAGGAGATGATGGGATTGAGTACAGGGTAGGGGTATGTTGGCATGAAGGCCTGAGTTGAGGTAGAAACATTAGGGGCATGATGGGTTGAAGGCCTGGACTGAGGCATAGACGTGGTATGCCAGTCTGTAGGCCTGACCCATGATGGAGCTGGGATGTGGTATCTTAGAACCCTGATATGACTCGATGCCTTGAGACCACTGAGATACATGATTACAATCCATGTGTGTTTTTCCTAGACATTTGATACATTCTATGATTATACTTCTAGAATGGAGTTGAAGGTAGATATGACTAGTGGTTTGTGGTGTCTTGGTTAGCGCATAACTGCTCAATATACGATTGTATGTTTTTATGGTTGCTCTAACTTTTATTATTACTATTACATATATATGTTATAATTGTGAAAATTTATTAAGTATTCATTGGTGGTATCCTACTAAGTTTTATTACTCACACACTGTATGATAATCTCAGTGAACACACATATTTCATGTATAGGGATCTAGGAAAGGGAAAGAGACCCATGGTGGATGTTTGATCTGTGGAGCATGGAGTTAGTGGAGAGACCGAGACATACTATGGAGGATTACCTCTGTTTGATTTATTTATTTAATTTCACTTATTATACTCTGGTTCAACTTTCCACACTGGGATCCCATTTATTTATTTTATGACATGTGTGAAATCTGATATATTATTCTCCAATGTGTTACTTTGATTATTATAGTATTTTTTTAAAGGGTGTGATTTTGATGGTATAGTCTCCCCACTAATGATGTTCAGACCCTCATTTTTAGTTGGTATCCTATTGTGTTTGGGGAGGTGTGCGTGGGGTCTTGTGACTCTCTGACTCAGATCTTTTGGTTCTGGTCGGATCATTACAAAATGGTATTAGAGCACAACTTTTATTGACAAAATTTCGATATAGTAGAAAGGAGATGAACTGTGTTAGACTTGTTTTTGGAAGTTTCCATGTTCCCAACTATCACATGTGTTATAAACCTATTATTTACCATTGAAATGATTTCTGTTATTCTTTTATGATATTTGGGTGTGTTTATACATCATGAATAGACATATAGGATCACATTCCACACACATATATATATATATATATATTGTGTGATACATACTAGTTATTTAATTTAATTCCTTGATGTGTGATATCTATTTGGGATATAATTATATTCATGTTCGAGTGATATATCTATTTTCCCATACTATTTTGATATATCTATGCTGAAATTAGTTAGGTAAATGTGAGTATGTTGTTATATTTTTTTATAAATATATGACTGTGACTAACTTACATGGATAGAGACCTTGGTTAGTGTTGGGGGGGATATACCTTGGGTTATGGGTAAACTCCTAATAGAACCTTTGTGTGATCCCATACACCGATTTGGATATTTCATAATGACTTCATATGTTCTAAATGTTTCCTTTATGTTTTAAATAATTCCTCCTTGTCATAGAATTATGGGACTACTTGTGAAGTGGGGAAAAAAATGTTCCCATAAGGGAGGATGTTCCTGATCTACCATCAAATATGCAGGAGTATGCAACTGAGCATGCTCCCAAACATGCTCTATTTATAAGGCCTCAGCCTTAAACCTTACTTAATCTTGAGTTATTACAAGATTACACATTGAGGATCTTTTCAGGTTTAGAGTTTTAGAGAATTAGATATTGAAACTTGTATTACATTCCACCTTTAAACAAAGTGGTTACATAAAAGACAGGATTCATTCTTCCCAACAACGGAAACATATTTAAAATAAAACTTGGATTCTTTCTTGACACATCCTTGACTCTATCATCTTATCATGTAACTTTCCCGTGACCTGTGAAAAACATTTCAAAAAATTGGGATGAGCATAAAAAACTCAGTAAGGGTTATAAAAATATGGAAAGGAAACATGAGTTCATATATGCATAAGAATGAAATCATACTTTACCTATAAAACAAAGGCACTTTCATACCTCATCAAACCATGAATAAATCCTAGAAATCATAAGACAAAAAGGTAACTTGAGGCATTCATAACATTCTTACGTAGGGAGTAACCCTCTTGGTTACGTTTGGAATACCCATCACAGTATATTCCCTAAATCTTTTCGGAGAAACCTTAACGTTTCACTCCTTCGCGTTACCCAATGCATTGGAGAGCTATATCGGGATCACCCGCCCTTAGTTTATCACGGAACCACCCGTTTTCATAACAATGCCCAAGAACCATAACATAAATGTATCACATAAAACATGCATAAAGGAAACATAAAATTTCCACATTTCAATCACAATATAACATTTTAGTATATTGAAATAATGAATCCATTCAAAAAGAAACCATTTCCAAAACCATTTAAAACATTTAATAAAGAGATTTTTGAATCAAAGTGTCCCATAACACCTTGAAGCTTAAAATTTTAAACCATTAATATCCATATAAATAAATCCTTAAAACCATTTTGAAAACATGGATATTAATAAGAACAAACAATTAAAACATTTAAAATGATATTTTGGTTAAAGGGGTTTTACCAAAATTAGAGACACTTGAAAACAATAATTGAGGAATAACATTCAGTCAGAACTTTATAATATCATGAGAATAAATGGATTAATGATATAATACTCCAAAGGATAGTATATACACCATATAAGAGTGAATTGGTGCATAACAACAATGAACCCTCAATAGAAATGTCAAATGTGATGAAATCCCTTATAGAGAAGGTATCCTTAAATTAAGGACAAATCAATCTCAAAAATATGTGTGAAAAATATAAGTACACCCAATATAAGTGGATATTAAGTGTAAAACAATAAAAGTTCATTCACACATATTCAATGGATGACATATTCAATGACTACATGTTGAACCCAAAGAAATCGAAATTGGGTTAAAAAGTTCCCTTGACAGCCTAACGGCATCACATCAAAATGAGTTGATGAGAGATAAAAAGTGTATCTCATCACTTGGACATAAAATTTACATCAATAAGGATATATGATAACATATTCCAACATAAAAATATGTAAATTAAAAGACCCAACAAAAGAAGTCTTTTAAAAAAAAGGAGGGTGAAAGGTTCCCTTACCGACTTGGGTATCTTCAAAACATACACCCCATGAAAGAAAGACAATAGATCATTGATGTAAATACTCATAAACTAAAGTATATTACACAAATAGTAGAATAACGGGAAGTACATACACCACTCAATGGAATTTGTGGCAAATGTAGCATAAATCTCACGGGAATAAAAGTGAGATGAAAAATCCCTTATGAAAACTCGGTAGCCTAACGACGCCACTTAAAACTTCCAAAAATGGATTGATGAGATCAAATAGGGTATCTCATCACATTACAACAAAATTTATAGCAAGAGGAATATGAAATAACATCCCCCATCATAACAAATAGGAGCTTAAAAGAAGTGACATAAAGGAGAGTACTTAAAAAGAAAGAGAGAGGTTAGATCTCTTACGAAAATTCAGCAGCCTAACGACGCCACTCAAAACTTACAAAAAGGATTGATGAGAGAGAATAGGGTCACTCATCACATGAACATAAAAATTACAGTAAGTGTAATATATAATAACATCCCAATAACAAGAAATATGATCTTTAGAGGGATGACATAAAAGAGTGTACTTAAAAAGAAAGAGAGGAGTAATATCCCATACCTCGGGTCCGAGTTGACTCGATCGTTATTTAATCTCCTGAATAATAAACTTGAGTTAATTTATACTTAAGAAACTTTTTCAAGTTCATTATTCATTTTATATCACTTATTACCATGTCATAAACATTATGTAATCATTTAAGTTAATAATATTTGTTTTGCCGATATTTGGTTCTTAAGTCGAAAGTGGACTTCTTACAATTACATGTTGTTCGTGTGGCCAAATGTTTATTATATCCAGAATTGTATTCATGATGTAGATATCATATATGTCATATATATCCAGTAAATGCATGCATTTATAACATTACATAATCATTTATAGGTAAGAAATGAAATGCACCGTTCATGGAGACGGTAAGCCGTACGTACGCAGGAACGCTACTTTCATTTCTATTTCGTATTTTATAGAATGGAATAATAATGATATAAAGGTATATTATAATTAAAGTATAATATCATATATAATATCATAGTTCTATCCTTTATACGTCCCACATATGGTATTTAACGAATCAAATCACTTTGAGGGGGCGGTAGTCCGCACTTCCTTAAATGAAGATATCGCGTTTACCCATAATGGAAACCATAAAGGTATGCCCAAAATGAAAAAAAACAGAAGATTAAGGAAAACATAAACATATTATATATCATATATAAAAATAGTGACATCATAATGGCCACCTTTGAAGGTGTTAAATGAGTATTGAACAATCATCGTTTCGGGAGGCAGAGTTTCACCATCCACGGAAACCGTATGTTCTTTAACCATTTGATGTAGTTGTGTGAGAGTTTAGCTCGAATAAATCTTATAACAACATCCTAGTATATTTAAGATACTGGTGTTGTTACAAAATAAGTAAATAAAAAGAGTTTAGGGGGTTGGATAAGCAAAAACAAACAAATGAACATGAGAGAATGAATTACCTTTAAAAGTGTAACTCCTTTTGATTTGAGCCTAAAGGCTTCCTTTGAAAGGATTATTCCCAAAGGGAATCCTCTAAGATGAGGAGAGGGATGTGGATAGAGTACATGGGCAGGGGTTGGCCGATCCAAAGGCTTGAGGAGTGTGTGAAATGAGGTAGAGGTGGGGGCCTTTTATAAGAGGAGAGGAGGGGCACTTTTGGAAAGTAAGAAATATTACTTTATTTGAAAATGTGTTTCGGTTTTAAAAGGTCCAACATTGATATAATTCGCGGATAAGGTGATAAGGGTTCTAAATCCACCCATATAATAAGTTTTTGACATGTGTAGGTCATAGAGTTTAAATTATCTTCTCATTTTATTTAAATCGTCAGATAATGATGTCATCACTGCATCATTATGATGTCATAAATAATTTAATTTATTTAATGTCTAAAAATTATAAACAAATTACTATGATGTAGGAAATCATTTTATCTTTCCAATGACTATTTATAATAAAAAATCTGACTTGTATAACCCCACTTAAAAATTGTTTTAGTAAAACATATCATGTTTGTGTCATTTTTACTTTTACATTAAATAAAAAGTTATTTATGTCATTTCCCAACCAAAGTGGCTCCATGGGGTCCCCAAGTTGACCCATGGCTTTTCTTGGTCGTCCATTACACATCCAATGAGGTTAGGACATGTGTCAAGTTCATTTCGTTTTATTAAAACATTATTTTTACCTTAAACTACACTAATTACCTCTAATCGCGATTAAAAACTTAATAAGTTACTATTCACCAAAAAAATATTTTTATCTCATTGAACCAAATTTTACTTCTTAATGACAACCATGTATGTCGGATTTTTGAAATTCAAAACACAGAAGTGGTAAAATTTCATTTAAACGAAAAATCAGTTTAATGTAAGTACCACTTAGTGGTTTCACTATTCATCAAAATTGAAGTTTTTCAGAAAAATACCAAAAATTCACCCTAAGATATATTTGATATTAAGAATTAATAAATGAAGTCCATTTTACAAAATTCACAACATATAAGTTGCATTAATTAATTTAATAATTAATTCCCGCTGTCAGAGCAAAAAGCGTGTTTTTATGAAACAATAAGCATCAAAAGATTGACACTAGTGTAAGTCCGATTTCAAAGTGAAATTAATTCCAACGACCACTATTGTATTTAATGGTAAAAATATTTTATAATTTCACTTTAAAACCAATTCAAAAGATAATCTAATCATATAAATAAATTATATTAAAAAGAGGTTTTGAAATAAAAACAACATTTTACACTATTCATTAAAAAATGAAATTTATCGGAAAAATACCAAAAATTTACACAAAGTAAAATTTGATGTCCCGATTCTAAAGAAAAGTTTTATTTGGTCAAAAAGAATGTATAAGAGTGATCAAAACTATTTTTAATGACAGTTCTCCATCAAAAGGCCATAAGTGAACCTTTAGTGAAAATTAGGGTATAAAAGCCTAAAATTGAATTCTTTCCGTATTTTAAGCCTTTGGATAAATGTAAAAACATTTAAAAAACATATATAATCATATTTTAGTTATTTCTATCCATTCCCGCCAATACAACGTCTACATGTTAACTACCATTTAAAATAATATTATTTTATTATTAGAGTGCAACGTAAGATTCCCAAGAAACTCGTTGTTGCGTGTTGGGTACGCCATCGAGCATAGCGTCCCCTTTAAAGTCATATTAATATTTTACTCATAAATATGGATAAATTTGAAAATGACATATTCTTTATTTACCTGCGGTGTTACATCCTTCCCCCCTTTTGGGAATTGCGTCCTCGCAATTTTAAAATTGCGCTTGGAAACATCCTTGAAAGTCCCACATCGGAACAAGAGTCGGTAAAACAGTCACTTTAAAATAAAGAAAGATAAGTACAGAGGTCACCCAAGTTAATCCACACTAGGATTCCATGTAGAAAAACACGTACATGGAAGAAAAAGCAAAGGGTCATGTTCTTGAGGGAGAGTGATAGTAAACATGTCTAGGAGAAAGTTAACAATGAGAAAATCACACACTTGTGATGGGTTAAACGATATTCAATTCCCCAATAGGAAAAGCGAATAGACAACATTTTTGTTTTAAGTAACTTTTTATTGAGGAATTTATTCATAAGGAAACATAATCACTTATCATGTTGACTTTCAACTTTTACTAGATTCCTTAATCAAACTCATATTTTTTCCAAAAGATGAGTATTTAGGGAGACTTGTTCGTATTAAGAGTACTATAATCAACTTCTAGAGAATCACCTAATCCACAAAAGAGAACTATATACATCCCATGTCTTTAGGCTTTAACCAAAACCAAAACCAAAAAGGTTAGTACAAGGTCAGATAATCCAGAAAAGGATAACCCATTAAAAAGAAAATCTATTCTTAATCTCCAAAATTTGTCCAACAAAACCCAAAGTTCAACGAGGACCATCCGATAAACAATTTGTCCATAAAATTCTTCAAATTAAACCAATATAAGATTGAAACCCAAATATTTGAAGGATTTAGTCACATAGTCTTCCAAGTTAAATCGTAACATTTATCTCCAAACAACATTAGTTGCTCCTAAAGTCTCGTATTGAAAAGTAATTAACCTAATCACATATCCTCTATGATAGGTTAATCATTTTCATAAATAACCCAAAATCAAATTACTCTTAATAAAAGGAATCAGTCAAACTAACCAGGGACTTCACATAGTCCAGTGGTAGGCGATAAATACCAGTTGCACTTTGATTGTGGGTTCGATTCCCGCAGCTTTGTCCGACGCGACGGGTTGTCACACGGTCTGCGTGTTGTCCTTTTTCCAAAACTATATAATTCTTTAAACATTCCCCAAAACGAGATAAAATCTTCAAAAATAATCATATCATAATTTAACCTCAATTTTATCTCATACCTCTCACTTCAGTCATAAAATCTAGTAACCCATAATTACCTCAAAAGTAAGGATCATAAAAACCCAAATGGTTCTTTATAACTATGTCCACAAAAGAAATGATAACTATTACTTAAATAAAATTTGCCTATATTAAACATCAGGTTTACACATAATATAAAAAGTCTTCTAATGTAACCCCATCATCAAAAGAGACTTAATACTCTTAAGAATTTCACCATAACTCTTGAAGCCCTTATATGTTGACATCTTACTCATTCAACATTCTTCATGATCCATTATCCATTCCTTTCCAACTTATTCCGAAATACCTCTTTCCTACAAACAAAATCAGGAATCATATCCTAAGATTCCAAAATAGGAAAACAATAGACATGAAATAGTACATACCTTTGATTGGTCATTGTCAGTTTCTTCATCCTCAATCGGAATGGCATTAGGTATTGGTAAACGAATATTGGTACACTCTTGGTGACCCCATTCACGAAACTTCTTCATAGGACATGTGTTTGCATAATGACCATGCACACCACATTTAAAACATTCAATTGATCCCTCAGAAAGAACTTCTTTCCCTTTCCTCGAGTCAACTGGATGCTTCCTTTTTCCATGGCAGGTTCTTGCTTTATGACCTTCATTTCCACATCTATAGCATATTTCTGTCCCTTTGAAACATTTTCCTAGTTGTCTCTTTCCACATCTTTGGCACATAGGTTTTTGAACACACTTACCTTTATTATTATTACCTGTACATCCGTAGGGATTTGTTTCTTGCATATATGATGCCTTAGAGAAATCTCCAAGGTTTAGGTGGTCAATCATGACTCCAGATAGTTGGTTGAGGATAATCACAAGATTTCTCATTGCAGCTCCCATATCATTCAGTTGCTTGCTCAAAAAACTGTCACAGTTTCCTTCACATCTACTGTTACTTTGGTGCCTGCTAGAGCTAGCCATTTACTAAAACCAAAAAGGTCAGTGTGAGTATATCAACAAAACCATCTTGTACTAATGAGTAAGATAAACACTAAGATATACTTACTCATTCACTTTATCTAAAACTAGGACTCTTTCTAAAATCCTAACCATTATGGTAATGTCACTTATGCTTAAAGAATACCCTAACCTCTAAAGTTATCTAAACCGACCTTTGATACCAACTATAAGGACCCAGCCTTAAACCTTACTTAATCTTGAGTTATTACAAGATTACACATTGAGAATCTTTTCAGGTTTATAGTTTTAGAGAATTAGATCTTGAAACTTGCATTACATTCCACCTTTAAACAAAGTGGTTACATAAAAGACATGATTCATTCTTCCCAACAACAGAAACATATTTAAAATAAAACTTGGATTCTTTCTTGACACATCCTTGACTCTATCATCTTATCATGTACCTTTCCCTTGACCTGTGAAAAACATTTCAAAAACTTGGGATGAGCATAAAAAACTCATTAAGGGTTATAAAAATATGGAAAGGAAACATGAGTTCATATATGCATAAGAATGAAATCATACTTTACCCATAAAACAAAGGCACTTTCATACCTCATCAAACCATGAATAAATCATAGAAATCATAAGACAAAAAGGTAACTTGAGGAATTCATAACATTCTTACGTAGGGAGTAACCCTCTTGGTTACGTTTGGAATACCCATCACAGTATATTCCCTAAATCTCTTCGGATAAACCTTAACGTTTCACTCCTTCGCGTTACCCAATGCATTGGAGAGCTATATCGGGCTCACCCGCCCTTAGTTTATCACGGAACCACCCATTTTCATAATAATGCCCAAGAACCATAACATAAATGTATCACATAAAACATGCATAAAGGAAACATAAAATTTCCACATTTCAATCACAATATAACATTTTAGTATATTGAAATAATGAATCCATTCAAAAAGAAACCATTTTCAAAACCATTTAAAACATTTAATAAAGAGATTTTTGAATCAAAGTGTCCCATACCACCTTGAAGCTTAAAATTTTAAACCACTAATATCCATATAAATAAATCCTTAATTTTTTTTTGAAAACATGGATATTAATAAGAACAAACAATTAAAACATTTAAAATGATATTTTTGTTAAAGGGGTTTTACCAAAATTAGAGACACTTGAAAACAATAATTGAGGAATAAAATTCAGTCAGAACTTTATAATATCATGAGAATAAATGGATTAATGATATAATACTCCAAAGGAAAGTATATACACCATATAAGAGTGAATTGGTGCATAACAACAATGAACCCTCAATAGAAATGTCAAATGTGATGAAATCCCTTATAGAGAAGGTATCCTTAAATTAAGGACAAATCAATCTCAAAAATATGTGTGAAAAATATAAGTACACCCAATATAAGTGGATATTAATTATAAAACAATAAAAGTTCATTCACACATATTCAATTGATGACATATTCAATGACTACATGTTGAACCCAAAGAAATCGAAATTGGGTTAAAAAGTTCCCTTGACAGCCTAACGACATCACATCAAAATGAGTTGATGAGAGATAAAAAGTCTATCTCATCACTTGGACATAAAATTTACATCAATAAGGATATATTAGAACATATCCCAACATAACAATATGTAAATTAAAAGACCCAACAAAAGAAGTCTTTAAAAAAAGGAGGGTGAAAGGTTCCCTTACCGACTTGGGTATCTTCAAAACATACACCCCATGAAAGAAGGACAATAGATCATTGATGTAAATACTCATAAACTAAAGTATATTACACAAATAGTAGAATAACGGGAAGTACATACACCACTCAATGGAATTTGTGGCAAATGTATCATAAATCTCACGGGAATAAAAGTGAGATGAAAAATCCCTTATGAAAACTCGGCAGCCTAACGACGCGACTTAAAACTTCCAAAAATGGATTGATGAGATCAAATAGGGTATCTCATCACATTACAACAAAATTTATATCAAGAGGAATATGAAATAACATCCCCCATCATAACAAATAGGAGATTAAAAGAAGTGACATAAAGGGGAGTACTTAAAAAGAAAGAGAGAGGTTAGATCTCTTACGAAAATTCGGCAGCCTAACGACGCCACTCAAAACTTCCAAAAAGGATTGATGAGAGAGAATAGGGTCTCTCATCACATGAACATAAAAATTACAGTAAGTGTAATATATAATAACATCCCAATAACAAGAAAGATGATCTTTAGAGGGAATGACATAAAAGAGTGTACTTAAAAAGAAAGAGAGGAGTAATATCCCTTACCTCGGGTCCGACTTGACTCGATCGTTCTTTAATCTCCTGAATAATAAACTTGAGTTAATTTATACTTCCTTAAGAACCTTTTTCAAGTTCATTATTCCTTTTATATCGCTTATTATCATGTCATAAACATTATGTAATCATTTAAGTTAATAATATTTGTTTTGCCGATATTTGGTTCTTAAGTCGAAAGTGGACTTCTTACAATTACATGTTGTTCGTGTGGCCAAATGTTTATTATATCCAGAATTGTATTCACGATGTAGATATCATATATGTCATATATATCCAGTAAATTCATGCATTTATAACATTACATAATCATTTATAGGTAAGAAATGAAATGCACCGTTCACGGAGACGGTAAGCCGTACGTACGCATGAACGCTACTTTCATTTCTATTTCATATTTTATAGAATGGAATAATAATGATATAAAGGTATATTATAATTGCAGTATAATATCATATATAATATCATAGTTCTATCCTTTATACATCCCACATATGGTATTTAACGAATTAAATCACTTTGAGGGGGCGGTAGTCCGCACTTCCTTAAATGAAGATATCGCGTTTACCCATAATGGAAACCATAAAGGTATGCCCAAAATGAAAAAAACAGAAGATTAAAGAAAACATAAACATATTATATATCTTATATAGAAATAGTGACATCATAATGGCCACCTTTTAAGGTGTTAATTGACTATTGAACAATCATCGTTTCGGGAGGCAGAGTTTCACCATCCACGGAAACCGTATGTTCTTTAACCATTTAATGTAGTTTTGTGAGAGTGTAGCTCAAATAAATCTTATAAAAACATCCTAGTATATTTACGATACTAGTGTTGTTACAAAATAAGTAAATAAAAAGAGTTTAGGGGGTTGGAGAAGCAAAATAAAACAAATGAACATGAGAGAATGAATTACCTTTAAAAGTGTAACTCTTTTTGATTTGAGCCTAAAGGCTTCCTTTGAAAGGATTCTGACCAAAGGGAATCCTCTAGGATGATTAGAGGGATGTGGATAGAGTAAATGGGTAGGGGTTGGCCGAGCCAAAGGCTTTAGGAGTGTGTGAAATGAGGTAGAGGTGGGGGCCTTTTATAAGAGGAGAGGAGGGGCACTTTTGGAAAGTAAGAAATATTACTTTATTTGAAAATGTGTTTCGGTTTTAAAAGGTACCACATTGATATAATTCGTGGATAAGGTGATAAGGGTTCGCAATACACCCATCCAATAAGTTTTTGACATGTGTAGGTCATAGAGTTTACATTATCTTCTCATTTTATTTAAATCGTCAGATAATGATGTCATCGCTGCATCATTATGATGTCATAAATAATTTAATTTATTTAATGTCTAAAAATTATAAAAAAATTACTATGATGTAGGAAATCTTTTTATCTTTCCAATGACTATTTATAATAAAAAATCTGACTTGTATAACCCTACTTAAAAATTGTTTTAGTAAAACATATCATGTTTGTGTCATTTTTACTTTTACATTAAATAAAAAGTTATTTATGTCATTTCCCAACCAAAGTGGCTCTATGGGGTCCCCAAGTTTACCCATGGCTTGTCTTGGTCTGCCATTACACATCCAATGAGGTTAGGACATGTGTCAAGTTCATTTCATTTTATTAAAACATTATTTTTACCTTAAACTACACTAATTACCTCTAATCGCGATTAAAAACTTAATAAGTTACTATTCACCAAAAAAATATTTTTATCTCATTGAACCAAATTTTACTTCTTAATGACAACCATGTATGTCGGATTTCTGAAATTCAAAACACAGAAGTGGTAAAATTTCATTTAAACGAAAAATCAGTTTAATGTAAGTACCACATAGTGGTTTCACTATTCATCAAAAATTGAAGTTTTTCAGAAAAATACCAAAAATTCACCCTAAGATATATTTGATATTCTGAATTCATAAATGAAGTCCATTTTACAAAATTCACAACATATAAGTTGCATTAATTAATTTAATAATTAATTCCCGCTGTCAGAGCAAAAAGCGTGTTTTTATGAAACAATAAGTATCAAAAGATTGACACTAGTTTAAGTCCGATTTCAAAGTGAAATTCATTCCAACGACCACTATTGGATTTAATGGTAAAAATATTTTCTAATTTAACTTTAAAACCAATTCAAAAGATAATCTAATCATATAAATAAATTAGATTAAAAAGAGGTTTTGAAATAAAAACAACATTTTACACTATTCATTAAAAAAATGAACTTTAACGGAAAAATACCAAAAATTTACACAAAGTAAAATTTGATGTCCCGATTCTAAAGAAAAGTTTTATTTGGTCCAAAAGAATGTATAAGAGTGATCAAAACTATTTTTAATGACAGTTCTCCATCAAAAGGCCATAAGTGAACCTTTAGTGAAAATTAGGGTATAAAAGCCTAAAATTGAATTCTTTCCGTATTTTAAGCCTTTGGATAAATGTAAAAACATTTAAAAAACATATATAATCATATTTTAGTTATTTCTATCCATTCCCTCCAATACAACGTCTACATGTTAACTACTATTTAAAATAATATTATTTTATTATTAGAGTGCAACGTAAGATTCCCAAGAAACTCGTTGTTGCGTGTTGGGTACGCCATCGAGCATAGCGTCCCCTTTAAAGTCATATTAATATTTTACTCATAAATATGGATAAATTTGAAAATTTCATATTCTTTATTTACCTGGGGTGTTACATCCTTCCCCCCTTTTGGGAATTGCGTCCTCGCAATTTTAAAATTGCACTTGGAAACATCCTTGAAAGTCCCACATCGGAACAAGAGTCGGTAAAACAGTCACTTTAAAATAAAGAAAGATAAGTACATAGGTCACCCGAGTTAACCCATACTAGGATTCCATGTAGAAAAACACGGACATGGAAGAAAAAGCAAAGGGTCATGTTCTTGAGGGAGAGTGATAGTAAACATGTCTAGGAGAAAGTTAACAATGAGAAAATCAAACACTTGTGATGGGTTAAACGGTATTCAATTCCCCAATAGGAAAAGCTAATAGACAACATTTTTGTTTTAAGTTACTTTTTATTGAGGAATTTATTCATAAGGAAACATAATCACTTATCATGTTGAATTTCAACTTTTACTAGATTCCTTAATCAAACTCATATTTTTTCCAAAAGACGAGTATTTAGGGAGACTTGTTCGCATTAAGAGTACTATAATAAACTTCTAGAGAATCATCTAATCCACAAAAGAGAAATATATACATCCCATGTCTTTAGGCTTTAACCAAAACCAAAACCAAAACCAAAAAGGTTAGTACAAGGTCAGATAATCCAGAAAAGGATAACCCATTAAAAAGAAAATCTATTCTTAATCTCCAAAATTTGTCCAACAAAACCCAAAGTTCAACGAGGACCATCCGATAAACAATTTGTCCATAAAATTCTTAAAATTAAACCAATATAAGATTGAAACCCAAATATTTGAAGGATTTAGTCACATAGTCTTCCAAGTTAAATCGTAACATTTATCTCCAAACAACATTAGTTGCTCCTAAAGTCTCGTATTGAAAAGTAATTAACCTAATCACATATCCTCTATGATAGGTTAATCATTTTCATAAATAACCCAAAATCAACTTACTCTTAAAAAAAGGAATCAGTCAAACTAACCAGGGACTTCACATAGTCCAGTGGTAGGCGATAAATACCAGTTGCACTTTGATTGTGGGTTCGATTCCCGCAGCTTTGTCCGACACGACGGGTTGTCACACGGTCTGCGTGTTGTCCTTTTTCCAAAACTATATAATTCTTAAAACATTCCCCAAAACGAGATAAAATCTTCAAAAATAATCATATCATAATTTAACCTCAATTTTATCTCATGCCTCTCACTTCAGTCATAAAATATAGTAACCCATAATTACCTCAAAAGTAAGGATCATAAAAACCCAAATGGTTCTTTATAACTATGTCCACAAAAGAAAAGATAACTATTACTTGAATAAAATTTGCCTATATTAAACATCAGGTTTACACATAATATAAAAAGTTTTCTAATGTAACCCCATCATCAAAAGAGACTTAATACTCTTAAGAATTTCACCATAACTCTTGAAGCCCTTATATTTTGACATCTTACTCATTCAACATTCCTCATGATCCATTATCCATTCCTTTCAAACTTATTCCTAAATACCTCTTTCCTACAAAAAAAATCATGAATCATATCCTAAGATTCCAAAATAGGAAAACAATAGTCATGAAATAGTACATACCTTTGATTGGTCATTGTCAGTTTCTTCATCCTCAATCGGAATGGCATTAGGTATTGGTAAACGAATATTGGTACGCTCTTGGTGACCCCATTCACGAAACTTCTTCATAGGAAATGTGTTTGCATAATGACCATGCACACCACATTTAAAACATTCAATTGATCCCTCAGAAAGAACTTCTTTCCCTTTCCTCGAGTCAACTGGATGCTTCCTTTTTCCATGGCAGGTTCTTGATTTATGACCTTTATTTCCACATCTATAGCATATTTCCGTCCCTTTGAAACATTTTCCTAGGTGTCTCTTTCCACATCTTTGGCACATAGGTTTTTGAACACACTTACCTTTATGATTATTACCTGTACATCTGTAGGGATTTGTTTCTTGCATATATGATGCCTTAGAGAAATCTCCAAGGTTTAGGTGGTCAATAATGACTCCAGATAGTTGGTTGAGGATAATCACAAGAGTTCTCATTGCAGCTCCCATATCATTCAGTTGCTTGCTCAAAAAACTGTCACAGTTTCCTTCACATCCACTGTTACTTTGGTGCCTGCTAGATCCAGCCATTTACTAAAACGAAAAAGGTCAGTGTGAGTATATCAACAAAACCATCATGTACTAATGAGTAAGAGAAACACTAAGATATACTTACTCATTCACTTTATCTAAAACTAGGACTCTTTCTGAAATCCTAACCATTATGGTAAGGTCACTTATGCTTAAAGAATACCCTAACCTCTAAAGTTATCTAAACCGACCTTTGATACCAACTATAAGGCCCCGGACTTAATCCTTACTTAATCTTGAGTTATTACAAGATTACACATTGAGGATCTTTTCAGGTTTAGAGTTTTAGAGAATTAGATCTTGAAACTTGCATTACATTCCACCTTTAAACAAAGTGGTTACATAAAAGACAAGATTCATTCTTCCCAACAACGGAAACATATTTAAAATAAAACTTGGATTCTTTCTTGACACATCCTTGACTCTATCATCTTATCATGTACCTTTCCCGTGACCTGTGAAAAACATTTCAAAAACTTGGGATGAGCATAAAAAACTCAGTAAGGGTTATATAAATATGGAAAATAAACATGAGTTCATATATGCATAAGAATGAAATCATACTATACCCATAAAACAAAGGCACTTTCATACCTCATCAAACCATGAATAAATCATAGAAATCATAAGACAAAGAGGTAACTTGAGGCATTCATAACATTCTTACGTAGGGAGCAACCCTCTTGGTTACGTTTGGAATACCCATCACAGTATATTCCCTAAATCTCTTCGGAGAAACCTTAATGTTTCACTTCTTCACGTTACCCAATGCATTGGAGAGCTATATCGGGCTCACCCGCCCTTAGTTTATCACAGAACCACCCGTTTTCATAACAATTCCCAAGAACCATAACATAAATGTATCACATAAAACATGCATAAAGGAAACATAACATTTCCACATTTCAATCACAATATAACATTTTAGTATATTGAAATAATTAATCCATTCAAAAAGAAACCATTTCCAAAACCATTTAAAACATTTAATAAAGATATTTTTGAATCAAAGTGTCCCATACCACCTTGAAGCTTAAAGTTTTAAACCATTAATATCCATATAAATAAATCCTTAAAACCATTTTGAAAACATGGATATTAATAAGAACAAACAATTAAAACATTTAAAATGATATTTTGGTTAAAGGGGTTTTACAAAAATTAGAGACACTTGAAAACAATAATTGAGGAATAACATTCAGTCAGAACTTTATAATATCATGAGAATAAATGGATTCATGATATAATACTCCAAAGGACAGTATATACACCATATAAGATTGAATTGGTGAATAACAACAATGAACCCTCAATAGAAATGTCAAATGTGATGAAATCCATTATAGAGAAGGTATCCTTAAATTAAGGACAAATCAATCTCAAAAATATGTGCGACAAATATAAGTACACCCAATATAAGTGGATATTAAGTGTAAAACAATAAAAGGTCATTAACACATATTCAATGGATGACATATTCAATGACTACATATTGAACCCAAAGAAATCGAAATTGGGTTAAAAAGTTCCCTTGACAGCCTAACGACATCACATCAAAATGAGTTGATGAGAGATAAAAAGTGTATCTCATCACTTGGAAATAAAATTTACATCAATAAGGATATATGATAACTTATCCCAACATAACAATATGTAAATTAAAAGACCCAACAAAATAAGTCTTTTAAAAAAAGGAGGGTGAAAGGTTCCCTTACCGACTTGGGTATCTTCAAAACATACACCCCATGAAAGAAGGACAATAGATCATTGATGTAAATACTCATAAACTAAATTATATTACACAAAGAGTAGAATAACGGGCAGTACATACACCACTCAATGGAATTTGTGGCAAATGTAGCATAAATCTCACGGGAATAAAAGTGAGATGAAAAATCCCTTATGAAAACTCGGCAGCCTAACGACGCCACTTAAAACATCCAAAAATGGATTGATGAGATCAAATAGGTTATCTAATCAAATTAAAACAAAATTTATAGCAATAGGAATATGAAATAACATCCCCCATCATAACAAATAGGAGCTTAAAAGAAGTGACATAAAGTGGAGTACTTAAAAAGAAAGAGAGAGGTTAGATCTCTTACGAAAATTCAGCAGCCTAACGACGCCACTCAAAACTTCCAAAAAGGATTGATGAGAGAGAATAGGGTCTCTCATCACATGAACATAAAAATTACAGTAAGTGTAATATATAATAACATCCCAATAACAATAAAGATGATCTTTAGAGGGAATGACATAAAAGAGTGTACTTAAAAAGAAAGAGAGGAGTAATATCCCTTACCTCGGGTCCGACTTGACTCGATCGTTATTTAATCTCCTGAATAATAAACTTGAGTTAATTTATACTTCCTTAAGAACCTTTTTCAAGTTCATTATTCCTTTTATATCACTTATTACAATGTCATAAACATTATGTAATCATTTAAGTTAATAATATTTGTTTTGCCGATATTTGGTTCTTAAGTCGAAAGTGGACTTCTTACAATTACATGTTGTTCGTGTGGCCAAATGTTTATTATATCCAGAATTGTATTCATGATGTAGATATCATATATGTCATATATATCCAGTAAATTCATGCATTTATAACATTACATAATCATTTAGAGGTAAGAAATGAAATGCACCGTTCATGGAGACGGTAAGCCGTACGTACGCATGAACGCTACTTTCATTTCTATTTCGTATTTTATAGAATGGAATAATAATGATATAAAGCTATATTATAATTACAGTATAATATCATATATAATATCATAGTTCTATCCTTTATACGTCCCACATATGGTATTTAACGAATCAAATCACTTTGAGGGGGCGGTAGTCCGCACTTCCTTAAATTAAGATATCGCGTTTACCCATAATGGAAACCATAAAGGTATGCCCAAAATGAAAAAAAACAGAAGCTTAAGGAAAACATAAACATATTATATATCATATATAAAAATAGTGACATCATTATGGCCATTTTTTAAGGTGTTAAATGAGTATTGAACAATCATCGTTTCGGGAGGCAGAATTTCGCCATCCACGGAAACCGTATGTTCTTTAACCATTTGATGTAGTTGTGTGAGAGTGTAGCTCGAATAAATATTATAAAAACATCCTAGTATATTTAAGATACTGGTGTTGTTACAAAATAAGTAAATAAAAAGAGTTTATGGGGTTGGAGAATCAAAATAAAACAAATGAACATGAGAGAATGAATTACCTTTAAAAATGTAACTCCTTTTGATTTGAGCCTAAAGGCTTCCTTTGAAAGGATTCTGCCCAAAGGGAATACTCTAGGATGAGGAGAGGGATGTTTATAGAGTAAATGGGAAGGGGTTGGCCGAGTCAAAGGCTTGAGGAGTGTGTGAAATGAGGTAGAGGTGGGAGCCTTTTATAAGAGGAGAGGAGGGGCACTTTTGAAAAGTAAGAAATATTACTTTATTTGAAAATGTGTTTCGGTTTTAAAAGGTCCCACATTGATATAATTCGTGGATAAGGTGATAATGGTTCTAAATCCACCCATACAATAAGTTTTTGACATGTTTAGGTCATAGAGTTTACATTATATTCTCATTTTATTTAAATCGTCAGATAATGATGTCATCACTGCATCATTATGATGTCATAAATAATTTAATTTATTTAATGTCTAAAAATTATAAAAAAATTACTATGATGTAGGAAATCTTTTTATCTTTCCAATGACTATTTATAATAAAAAATCTGACTTGTATAACCCCACTTAAAAATTGTTTTAGTAAAACATATCATGTTTGTGTCATTTTTACTTTTACATTAAATAAAAAGTTATTTATGTCATTTCCCAACCAAAGTGGCTCCATGGGGTCCCCAAGTTGACTCATGGCTTGTCTTGGTCGTCCATTACACATCCAATGAGGTTATGACATGTGTCAAGTTTATTTCATTTTATTAAAACATTATTTTTACCTTAAACTACACTAATTACCTCTAATCGCGATTAAAAACTTAATAAGTTACTATTCACCAAAAAAATATTTTTATCTCATTGAACCACATTTTACTTATTAATGAAAACCATGTATGTTGGATTTTTGAAATTCAAAACACAGAAGTGGTAAAATTTCATTTAAACGAAAAATCAGTTTAATGTAAGTACCACTTAGTGGTTTCACTATTCATCAAAAATTGAAGTTTTTCAGAAAAATACCAAAAATTCACCCTAAGATATATTTGATATTCCGAATTCATAAATGAAGTCCATTTTACAAAATTCACAACATATAAGTTTCATTAATTAATTTAATAATTAATTCCCGCTGTCAGAGCAAAAAACGTGTTTTTATGAAACAATAAGTATCAAAAGATTGACACTAGTTTAAGTACGATTTCAAAGTGAAATTAATTCCAACAACCACTATTGGATTTAATGGTAAAAATATTTTCTAATTTCACTTTAAAACCAATTCAAAAGATAATCTAATCATATAAATAAATTAGATTAAAAAGAGGTTTTGAAATAAAAACAACATTTTACACTATTCATTAAAAAAATGAACTTTATCAGAAAAATACCAAAAATTTACACAAAGTAAAATTTGATGTACCGATTATAAAGAAAAGTTTTATTTGGTCCAAAAGAATGTATAAGAGTGATCAAAACTATTTTTAATGACAGTTCTCCATCAAAAGGCCATAAGTGAACCTTTAGTGAAAATTAGGGTATAAAAGCCTAAAATTGAATTCTTTCCGTATTTTAAGCCTTTGGATAAATGTAAAAACATTTAAAAAACATATATAATCATATTTTAGTTATTTCTATCCATTCCCGCCAATACAACGTCTACATGTTAGCTACCATTTAAAATAATATTATTTTATTATTAGAGTGCAACGTAAGATTCCCAAGAAACTCGTTGTTGCGTGTTGGGTACGCCATCGAGCATAGCGTCCCCTTTAAAGTCATATTAATATTTTACTCATAAATATGGATAAATTTGAAAATGTCATATTCTTTATTTACCTGGGGTGTTACACTATTGTTTAGGTAACATGTATTCTTCATCCAAAACTGTTTCGTTTAGTGCATGTCCTAGGGTAGGAGTTCATAACTATGGTCTAATATGTTATGAAATTAAACTCTATTATTCTATATCCTTTCAGGGAACTAGAGGCCTTCCGGATACTGTGGAATTATTTGAATCATTATGGGAATATTTTGACCTATTAAAGAATATGAAAGATCAATAGGTTAAACTAGTGAATTTCTTGCTTCCAAAGTTTCCATTTGTGTTTATCTGCACAAGGTGTTTCTATAATTTAATTACTAATGAAGTTGACTTTTGAGATAATTTCCCTAGATACACCATTTGGAATGAAATTGGACCATCCTCATATATTCCTAGAGTTTCTTATAGTTATTTCTATTCAAGGACATCTATGGAACTTCATGATTCTAGATATGACGTGATATAATTATTGTTCTAGATTGGTTGACCATCTTCAGAAGGGAGAGAATCACATGATGATTAGTTAATGTGAACTGGGAGTAGGTAGAGTTGGTCTAAACTTGAGTTAGATCGGGATGACCACAAAAAAATTGCGAGTTTGTATCTTTCAGTGGGATCAGTGGAATCCCCATCATCTTTTCCTCCCATTATAGATCTAGGACATCCATCTGATAGAGTAGTTAACTTTGAGATAGATCTTGTACCAAGTGTGTAGTCCATTTTCATGCCCTCTAATTTTATAACATTTATTGAGTTAGAGGAACTCAAGTTACATCTGAAGGACTTGGATAAAAAGGGATTTATCAGGTCGAGTACTTCACCACGGGTGCACCTGTTTTGTTTTCCAAGAAGGAGGATGGTAGTATTGGAATATGCATAGATTATTGGGAGTTGAATTAGGTGATTATTAATAGAATATATCCCTTGAACAAGATCAATGATATCGTTAATCATTTATGGAGATTCTGATGGTCTCCATGATTGACCTTTGACTGGGTTATCACCGGTTGTGGGTTAGAGAGGAGGACATCCTAAAGATGATTTTTTGAAGTACGTATGGGATATATGAGTGCTTGGTGAAGTATTTTTTATTTATGAATATGAAAAAAGTGTTCATTACTCTCATGAACAATGTCATCCACCCATATCTTGACTCATTCAATAAAAAATTCGTTAACAACATCCTCATATACTATTTGACTATAGAGTTTCATGCTAGGAATATTAAGATAATCCTAAGTACACTTAAAGAACTTCTGCATCATTCCAATCTATTGATGTGTAAATTTTGTATTTTAGAGGTGAAATTCATGGTACATGTGGTGTATGAGATAGGTATATCCATGAACCTAGAGAAATTGGTGGTAATGATGTCTTGGAAGCATCCCTATAACTTGTTTGAGATCAGCATATTTTTGGTTTTAGCTGAATACTACTAACCTTTTATGCATGAATTTTCTTATTTATAATCACCCATGACCGCACTGATGAAAATAGGAGTGAAATTATAGTGGATGGGATAATTTGAATAGATTTTTCTTATGATGAGGAGTGGGATGACTATAGTTCAAGTGAAAATAATTCCCAATCCATGGATTGGTTTATCTATATACCATGATAAATTAGGTGTTGGTTTTGGAGTAGTAATGATACAGTGGGAGTGGGTAGTAGTTTGTGGGTCACTTTAGTCGTGACCCCATGAGTGAAAATATCATACTCATGGCTTAGAGCAGACAATTTTAGTCCATGGTTTTAAGTGTTGTCTACACTATCTCTTTGGTGAAATATTTTTTATCTACACTAACCATAAGATCCTCCATCATATCATCATATAATAGGACCTAAAATTGAGGTAGAGGCACTGGGTAGAGTATCTATATATGTTCAACATTTATATATATTATGCACTATAAACAGGTAATTTCGTAGAAGATTATATTAGCTGTAAGATGTAGGTGTCTCAGGAGCTTTGTGAAAGTCCTTAAGAAGAAAATTACCGCCAAATGAGATTGTTGTCTGACTAATGGTTGGATGATTCTGAGGATCATATATTGATGATGTGTGCACTATTTGTGGTCATATTTTCTTTAGTGGGTCAGGTGAAGGATGCAAAATATTCAGACACAGAGTGTGCTGTGATGTAGGAGCAACTAGATGGAGGTGACCTGATACCTCGGTGGTCATTGGATAATGATGATGTGATACTTGTACATGAGTGAGTTGTAGCCCCTGTTTCTATTAGTAAAGAGCTGATGAGGTAATTATATACCTCTAAGTGGTTGGTTTATCCTATATAAAAAAAGATATACCATGAGTTCAAACAATATTTATGGTGGTCATGGATGAAGGGAGACATTTCTTGTTTTGTTTCTTGATGCCTTACCCACCTAAGGATAAAGGACGATCACCTTGTCCTTGTGTCTTTCTCCATACAATTTCCATGTACATTTGGATGTGGGATGATATCATGATAGACTTTTTGATGGGTTTACCTAGCATTCTAAGAATTCATGATGTTATCTGGGTGATTGTTGATCAGATAATGAAAGTTATTCATTTCTTACCCATCTATGTATCACTTTGTAGATGATATGATAAAACTATATGTTCATGAGATAGTAATATTTCATGTAGTTACCTTGAGTATTTTATCTGGTAGAGACACAAATTTTACATTACTCTTTGGTAGGGCTGTAGAAGTCCTTAGTTACATAACTGAGATTGAGCACAGTGCGCCATCCCTAGATAGATATATAGTCATAATGGGTAATACATATACTGAAGGTTACACTTCTAGATTACATCATAGAATTTGATGGAGTGTAGGATGATCATCTAGACTTGATTTATTTTTCATACAAAATAGTTACTAGACTTAAATTTAGATGAAACTTTATGATACTCTTTACGGGATTCCATTTCATTCACATATTTGTTAATATAAGGATGGGGAGGTAGTAGTTATGGGGCTCATTATGTTTTAAGAGACCTCCAAAAGAGTGCATTTGATTCAAAATAGGACGATCACATCTTAGATCCTATAGAAGTCATATAGTAACTATTGGGTGAGGCCTTTGGAGTATGTTGCAGGTGATCTAGTTTTTCTAAGAGTGACTCCTTGCTTAGGACACCAACATTTGAGGAAGAAAGGGAAGCTAGAACAACACTATGTTGGAACATTTGAGATCACTGATTTGGTTGGGACAGTGGAAAGACATCTAGATATTCCTTATCATTTTTTGTGGTATGAAAGACTTGTTTAATGTGTCTCAAATCTGGAGGTACATTCCCAATTCTGTGCATGTCATCGTCTTGAAGTATTTTGAGTTGGATCTGGATACATCATACATGGATCACCTAGTGTAGATCATAGATTGGAGTGAGAAAGTCTTTTGAGGGAAGAGAACACAACTTTTATGGATTCTATGATGGCATGGACGGATCTAGGAGGAAATGTGGTAGTGAGAGTCTAAAGTTTGTGCTCAGTGACCTGAGTTGTTTGATAAAGTATGCTAGAGACACTTCCTGGGGACGAGATGTCCTTAGAGGGGGATACTTTTTATATCATCATTTTTAACCCATTTTTGTTTTAATTCATAAGTCTTTTTGTGTGAAAATTTAAAATTTTCATTTAAATTCTTACCCATACGTATGAAATAGGGCCTATGTAAAGGTAAAAACCTACTACCTATATGAATGGTGTTTTTAAGAGTTTTTTATGGGTAATAGGGTGTTTAAAAAATCTATTTAAAGGTTAGAGGAATTTTATCTTTGTTTCATAAAAGTAAATAAACTGCATAAGGGTAACTTCTTGTCTACAAAGATTCCATAAGGGTAATTCCATCTCTATATAATGGTAACTTTTGAGTTTTAAAAGATGCTTAGGGGTATGTCTGAGTTATATAAGGGTAGTTCCCTCGATATGTAAAGGTAAATCCAAATTTCTAAATAGTATATAAGGGTATTCATGATGTTGTGACCTACGTTAGGGTAAAACCTAGTTACCCTTATGCATTACCCTATTTTTGTGTGGGGGTAGTATTTTTTTCCTATTTTTTACATTTCCTTCTTCCAGGTCAACCCTATATCATGTATTTTCAATTTAAAAATCCTAAAATCATGGGATAAAAATTCCATCGACTCATTTAAGGTCATAGATACTATTATGAAGTTTTTGAATATTCTGTAATTAAGAAGAAATTAAGAGAAAAATTGAATTCCCTTTTTTTTTTGGAGATCATTTTGAGTTTGATAATCCCATAAATTTTATATTATGAGATCTAAAATCCTGATTTGATCAAACCATATTATTCATAAAATTTATAGGTGTGGAAAAACTCTTTCTATATCTCCTATTTTATTGAGAGAAGTATTTTAAAAAAGGTAAATTACACGTATCCCTTTCCTAATTTAGTTTATAAAAAAGTTAATATAATATTACAAAAAAATTATGAATAATTCTTAAACTATAATAACACAAAAATATCAAAGAATAATAATAAAAAATTACCAAGTGGTTATATCATATTATTATAGAGAGACAAAATATTATAACATGTTTATAATTACTCTTTGAGAAAAAATGGTTAGCATATGATATGATTTAAACGATGGTTTGAAAATTATCTAGAAGAGAGAAACTATTATCACATGTGGTGTTTTTATTTATTATGGAAATAAAATATTTTGAATCAGTTCTAGGAGTGTGCTCTGCTTGAGACAAAGGCAATGATGGACTTGATCATAGGGTAGGGAATTATGTCTTGGAGGCATGAAATGAGGCAGTGACATTGGGGAATGATGACTCGAAGGGCTGACCTGAGGCAATGATATTAGGGACATGACGACCTGGAGAAATTTCTAAAGGCACAAATGGGGTATGATGGCATGGGGGCTTGACGTATGATGGATCCAAAACACAATGACTTGGAGGACTGATTCGACTTGATTCCTTGAGACTGTTGAGAGACATGATTATGATACTTGTAACTTTTTCCTATTCATTTGATACATTCTACAATTATCCTTTTGACATAAAGCTAAAGTAGGTACAACTAGGGGTTTGTGGTGCTCGATGCGTGATTGTATGTTTGTTAGGCTTACTTTTACATTTCTTATTATCACGACATACACCTATTATACATGTGAACATTTATTATGGGAACATTTTTGGTGTCCTAATAAATTTTATTCTTCACACCTTATATATATATTTCAGTGCACATGTAGATTTCATGTATAGGGATCTAATCAAGGGAAATGGGACAATGGTGGTTGGTTGAGGTACGAAGCATAGAGTTAGTGGCATGACTAGGATGTACTCCGTAGGATTAACACAATTTTATTTATTTACTGTATTACTGGAATCCTACAAGTTTTTCTTTCCACACAGAGTGCATTTTTATTTATTGTATGACATGTGTGTTATCTGATATTTTATTCTTTCAAATGTTACTATGATTATTATGTTATTTTTATTATATTTCTGTGTATGGGTTTGATACTGAGGATATAGTCTCCCCACTGATGGTGTTCAAACCCTTACTATTAGTTGACATCCTCATGCATATGGGGAGGCATGGATGAGATCATTTGAAAATATGTATAGGACTCAGTGGTTCAGATCATATAATTACAAATACATGATGTGCATGATGATGAATGACATGATAGAAATAATTTAATCGAAGATTAATTGAAATATTAACAAAAAAACCAAAGATAAGATCCTTACATGTAATTTATTATTAATTTATAGATATATTTAGAATTACTTTGATCTTGTAATTATTTCTTCATAAATTAATTAGTGTATTATTTTTTTCATATCATCTTTTATTAGGGGAATAAAGGGTATATTCCCTCTAGAAGTGATCCAAACATGCTTTGCGAACCTCTAATCATCATCGTAGAATTCTTGGCGTGCTAGCATGGATAAATTTAATGCTTGAGATGATCAGTGTTGATCATAACTAAATCCTTTAAGAGGAGAATAATTCATTATAGTGGAGGAGAAATGATTTTAATTATTCCGAGTGTTCAAGGGATATATCTCTCTAGGACTTGAGAGAATCCTATCTAGAAATAATTTTTTAAAATGAAAGAATGTGGCTAACACTTTCAAAAAATGTCATAACCAGGTTTATATAGTGCTAGAGTTTGAATATAAATAATTGTACAAGGACCCTTATTATTTCTATAATTCTTAGTAAACACTGTTTTTAAATAATAATAATAATAATATTTACTTGCCCTGAGATAAGCTCATGGAAAAAATAAATATTATTTTCTTGAATAAATAAATTAATATCAATTAAAATAATATTTAATATGATATTTCTCACATGACCATAAAACTTGGTCCACTAATCATCTTCAATATTTTTTGGTCATTTAATAATGAATATTTATTTAATTAAATAAATACCACTATATTATTCTGTAATAAATATATAAGTACTATATTAACTGAATTGGTGAATAAATATTTATTAAATATTCATGTAACTAAATAAATAAATATATTTTTTTCTTCGTGAATAAACCAAAATAAATAAATATTTTATATTAAAGTAATTAAATAAATAATTACCTAGTGAATTAATATTTATTAAATGTTCAAATCATATATATACTCTCTTGAATTACTTGTGATTGAATATTTATGGTCAAACCAACATGAATTATTATTAAATAAAATATGATAAAAATATTTATCCAACATGTTAAATTTATATGAAATTTAAATGAGGTTCCGAATGAACTTAATGTGTGACCCTCAAGACCCCTTTCTCAGTGGCATTAGGCTATGCTGCCTAAAGTCCAAGGTTAGTAATTAAAAATATATAAAGTCACCCATATAGAAATAAGTTAGTGTTCTAATGACATATAACCACCTAAAAACATACACAATGTAATATAATCCCTTTATCTCGATATCCCTAATTAAACATGTTTTATGCTAGTATCATTAACATATGTTATCGATGTTTCTTTCTTTGACTTTCCAAAAATGAACTTACCGACACCTCCACCATAAACATGAGCTTAATCAGACAATTCATTTCCCATCAAAGGTTTTGGGGTATCAACTTCCATTAAATAATAAAAGAGATACATCATTTCTCACATTATTCATTAATACAAAATCACTTACAACGTACCCTACATATCCTACATCACCACGAGAATATGTTGTTAGTATTTTTATCAATAAATAAAATTACATAACTCATGAAATGTGTTAGTGATAATATTAATGTCCAAATATCATTATACACATTCTCAACTAAGAATATCCAATGAATCATATAGATATGAATTTTCTATTGGTGGTTCATGTTCTCCTAATCTCAAGTAATAAAGATCACCAAGGATGTACAATATGAGAAAGTATCTCAAAGTCCTATGAGTCTCTTCTCTTGAAATACCATATCATTTGTGCCCCATAAAATGATATCATACAACTATAGAACTTATATTTAAGAATAATATTGTGACACTTATAGGTTATTATCATAGTGGGAAACTACTATGATATTTTAGTGAATAAAATAACTTTAGTACATTATCACATAATATGTCATGAATAAGAAGAATCATGATGTGATAATAAATTTTATTAAAATTAAAATACATGACT
Source organism: Viscum album (assembly GCA_963277665.1). NCBI lineage: Eukaryota > Viridiplantae > Streptophyta > Magnoliopsida > Santalales > Viscaceae > Viscum > Viscum album. The sequence continues at coordinate 483,459,666 of OY728162.1, forward strand.
ATAAGTAATCATAATATACTTAGAAGTTAGTTTTGGGGCACTAACTCCAACAGAATCCCACTTTCACTAGATCCATATACTAACAAACTTTAGTACACTTTATATCACATGATGTTCATGCTTCTAATGAGATAAATCTTTAATCAAGGGTTCCATTATGTTTTCTTCCATGGAAACTCCCCTTATAAAGGATTCACCCCTTTTAGAAAAATCCCTCAAGAGGTAATATTTTCTAGAGTATGTGATTCATTCATTAATGTGATATGCAATTCTTTGTGAGATCCACAACTAAAATATTATCAAAATACAATGTTATAAGATCTTTACTATTAGGTACCACATCAAGCACTTAGATGAATTTGTGAATCCAAACTACTTCTTTGGCTACATCAAAATCCACTATATAATCAGATTCCACTATAGAATCAGAGACAAATGGCTACTTTGAGCTCTTCAAGTTCATAGCTCCTCCATTTATATGAATTCAGATCATTCATATATTTTTGGAAACTAGCATCAATAGATCCTCTGATGACTAGTTCCCCATATCCTCCATAAACTATGAATATATACTTGGCACACCTCATATAATTAATGATAACCTTAAAAATAATAAATTCCATTCTCCTAGATCAACTTCATATCTACCTACCATGATTAAAGTGTAGGAAACATAAAGCCAAGTTTATAACATGAAATACATGATAGATCCTATCATAAATGCATATGAGATCCTAATCATTATCTCTCTATCAATCTCTCTCCTATTATTCCCGATGATACATTGACACATGCCTGTTATAGGGTGTGGAAAAAACAATTATTTCCTATGTTAAAATAGAGTGAAGTGGCCAGAAAATGAGGAGCCGATGCTCGTTCTCTCTTGACGATTAGGGTTTTGGAAGAAGCGACGCGATGGCGGACTGTTTTCTTCTCCCTGGGAGATTCAACTACCACGCTCATGCATCAGGAATGTTTTGAGCCGTTCCTAGAAAACCAGGATCGAATATCCCCGAGGTCAGTAAAGCTTGTAGGTCTTTTTCCCAGTTCAAGAGTTCGTTTGCGAGCATTAGAAAAAGGGGATCTGTGGCTCATGTCAAGGCAGATTCTACTGCAGTTGCGGAGCATATGCTATTGGGAGAACACTCTATTATTGGAATATTTATTCTTCTGAAAGGAAGTATTCCTTGGAAAATTGATTACCTTCGGCAAAAACTTTCTGATTTTTGGGGTTTTGAAGATTGGCAATGTATTTCTCTTGGAAAGGGTTATTACCACTTAATTTTCCCCTCTGTGGATTTCAAGCTCAGATCCTGGAGCTTCGACTCAATTTCTTTTAGGCCAGGTGCTTTCCACATTTGGGAATGGGACAAGAGTTTCAACCCTTCTGAATTAGGTAACACCTCAGCTCAGGTATGGATAAATTTTTTTGGTCTTAACTGGATTTTATGGCATCCTAGAATTATTTATGATATTTCTCTTACCATTGGAGTTCCTATTAGAATGGATAGAGAAACCGAAATGGCTAGATTCAGTCATTATGCTAGATGCCTTATTGAGATTGATCTCTGATGAACTCTTGTTGATAGGGTTTATCATTCCACGGATGATGAGGAATTAGAGCTGAAAATTGAGTTTGAGAGGGTTACAAAATTCTTTCAAGCCTGTAAGGTTCTAGGTCATGATGATACTTCATGTAGGAAGTCTATAATGTGCAGCATATGCTCTCTTAGAGGGCATGACTCTAAGTCGTGTGGAAATGTTGAAAGAATAAAGCCCAACCCTGTTATTCTGGACCAACAGAATGAAGACATTTTACCTAATAGTTCTATCAATAAGGATGTCCCAAGAGTTGAATTTACAAACTCTTTGAATTTTAATAAGACCAGTAATCCAACTAAGAAGTCCTGGGTTGAGATTGTGGAACAGGGAGAACCCCCTTCACCCCTGCATGCTAGGGATGGGAATATGAAAGATGATCGAACCGTTTTGGATTTGGAATCTCCTTCTCATATTTATGTTGGTTCTGGAAATCTGGGCTCATTGCAGACTACCACGGATGTGGTTAGCATTAATATGGGACAACAAGGGTACTCTCAGCAGGGTCTTCAAACTGAGTCTGATTCTGAAAAAAAAAACAGATTGTAACTTTGGCTACATCTCAGACTTTGACACCTAAAGATAGCAAAGATACTAATGATAAAATGAAGGCAAATATGGAATGTGTCTCTGATAATAAGAGGTCTCTGATTGCAGGATGCTCGGAGCTCCAAGTTGGGGAAGGGTCAGAGAAGATTTCTAATATTGTTACTTCGATGGAAAAAATGCATACTATACAATGCAGGGATGTTGATCCCACTGATACTCCATTAAAATATTTTATTGTTTCTTCTAATACTGATATTGTTTCTCCTGTTATAGGAGATTTTTATCCTTCAGCAGGGGCTGTAATCATGCCTCCTTCGGGGGGAGTTTCTTCTGATTCTCCGATTGCCAAGATGCAGGTTCCTGTTTCAGCAAGGAATGAAGATGACAAAACTGAAGCAGAGGACTGCCAGTGGAAACAAGCATGAACAAGAGGCCAAAATAAAAAGCAAAGAAAGGAGGAAATGAAGAAAAAGGAAGATGATCAAACCGCCAGCTCTGATGAAGACATTGAAACTCTATTGAAGCGAGCTCAGGAGATTTCAGACCGCTACTCTAGAGGAAGAGGTTGGGGACGTCTCAACACTAAAATGTGGAATGAGATGAGATCCCAAGAGTGAAAAATTGGTGACAAGATAAGGAAAAATATGGGTCTCCAATAATGTATGTCTTTACACTATTTCCATGTATTTCGCCCCTTCGACCTTTTTTATAAATAAATTTATGGGGCTTGTCCCCTTATCTTTAAAAAAATGTAGTAAAGTGGCCAACCTAGGTTGTCTATGAAGAGGAGCGCACAAAATAAATGTTTGTCACTTTAAATTAGAGAAATAAGTGCAGGTTGTTTTTGAAATTATTTGATTTTAAAAATAAATAAAGAAATTAAAATAAAATTTGAACACAAATTCATAAAGAGAGTGATGGGGTCATGGTGGGATCACCTTTTTCAATGTCTTCATGATTATAAAAATCATTCCCCCTATCTTCATATTTAATGATAAAATAAATACTCCTCCTAGAGTTTTCAATCACCCTTGTTTAGAGGAAGTAATGGAAACCACTCCTGTGTGCATGAAAATTAGTAAACCATTCCCAAAATTCTAAGGAAAGTCCCAATTGGAAATTGTTTCTTCATATAAATATAGAAAAAATTCACTTATTACACACACATTCCAATTATTGTAGATATTAACCACCTAACACAATCTTATCGATTGAGACAAACATCACTAGGTGGAGAGAGATTAAAGAAGTTCAACCAAATATGCAAACAACGAATGACAAAAAAACACTAAATTCAATTACATTACATGAATTAGACACTAATGAAAATATAAATAATTCTGTAGAAAAAGTTATTTTTAAATTAAAGTACTACACTTTGACATTACTGAAGGAAAACTACCCCTTCCGCAATCACTCAATATTTTTACCCCTCCATGTGCAGGGTAATAAAGATGAATCCAAAATAAGATAGTATTATGAAACTAATAAAAGAGAAAATAGAAATTACAAAATACTTCAAGGTAAAAATTCTCCATGACATCCCATATTTCTATTTCTTCAACACATTTTAATGTAAGTGGATACAAATATTTATAGGGTTAAGGTGTTGAAAATTTTATCATTAGTTTCTCTCTATAGAAAGATTAAGATTATTTCACATATTAAATGGATGATTATCAAGATGATTTCTTAATAAAATTTGTTTCTATATCTCTTTTTTATGTTCCCTCAAAATCTTAGCTTTTTAGACAAGTTCAAAAAATGCTATTCCTAAATTATACAAGAATATTCTTTCTAGATGAATAAACTCTTCAAATTTATAAACTTTAGAGGAATAAATTGATGCCTTAATGAGAAAAAGTTTCAATGAAATTTAATGTGAAAATGATTCATCGAGTCCTATTTAAAATAAAACTATAATAAACTCATTTTAAGGTCTTTATCATGAGTTATGTCTCAATTACTGAGGTGGGGTCCATTTTTTCATCCAAAATGATTTTTCAAATTGATTGATTTTTTTAGGCCTATGGATTTTGAATTAAATATAGGTTCAACATAATAAGTTCAAGCCAAAAACAGAATCATACAAAAAAATAATCACTCCAATTAGATAAATATTTTAAAATTTATGCTCAAAATATAGAAGTGACAAAAAACTGTTAAAATTCCAGAATGAATAAATTTCCACATTTTAGCTAAGAATTCAGAATAAAATAAAAAAAATGATGGAAATAAGCTCAAATTATTAGATTTGAAGGGATTATATCATTGAAATACACATGAAAAATAATGAAAATATTATCCCCATAAATTCTCCAACTATTATCACTTATAATCCCTGGAAAGTAAGCCTCAAAATCGAATCAAAGAAAATTCAAAACACATACCCATGAGATCCACTGATTTCAAAACTAGAAACAAAAGATATCATGCCTCATAAAAACTATTATTTCAAGTTATCCATTAAGATCATTCAATATATTTCACCTTCATTTCTTCTCATATGCACACAAAACACCCACCTCACATGAATTTTATCTCATCTCACAATGGTCAAATTTCAACAAGGCTTTTCTCATCCAAACCTGTGAAAGAGTCACCATAGGATTGATAGATTCCTAAATCTTCACCTAATGTGAGTCAATTATATGTGTTTATCATAAAGACTTTCATGTTTATTTAGTGGATTTCAGTTGGTTGGATTTATATGTCAAAAATTAAAAGGCTGAATGAGGAGGTCTTGGCCTGTTTTTAAATAAAATCGTATGATTGTAATTTTTAATCAAGTATGGTCTCATCCTCACTCCCATTAGTAGAAAATAATCTCTAGAGAATCATTTAAAATCACATGGAAATTATACACCATCAAAATTTCAACATTAAGAAAAACATTTCTCTTCTCCTTTTTATTGAAAACTCATGATAGACACACCTTTTATTCTCCTTTAGATGATCTAGAAAGGCACAAATTGTTTTATCATGAAAGCTCTAGAAAGTCACACATTTCTACAAAATAAATTTTTTAGTAATAAAAACATATCCTAATAATTTTAATTTTGATCCAAAGTTTCTCCAAATGATGTATCACACCACAAGACAACTTCCCCACACTAAAGTTCAACTAGATCATGAAATTTCACTTCAAAATTACATTGGGTAGATAGAATCATATTGTAATGTGGGTAACCCAATAGTCTGTTCATATATTCTAAGGTTTATAAGGATTAAATATACAAGGAAGGTATGAATAAAAAAGATTTTACTGAAAAAGGGGATTTAAACCCAAAGAAATACCTCAATCATTTATAACAAAATTACCTCAAAACCTAAAGTTTTAAGAGGAATACATAAAATTTTGATTAAAGGAATAATGGTTTAGATCTATCAAGAAGTTAGGTGAGTATAATGAATATGAAAAAAATGTTTTCAAAACAACATAGGAAAGTGATTTCAAAGATAAATACTATGAGATGTGGCATGGGATTCAAAAATTAGAGGACTTTACATGAAATTACAAAATATTTTTACTTGAAACAAAGTTATTTTAAGCATTAATTTAAGAATAGTTTCATGTAATAAATTATTTACATCATTTAAATGGTTTTTAAAAATATAAAATATAATAATTTCATCTCAAAAGTATAAAAAACACCAAAAAATTGAAAAAGAAACACACCAAAATTTGAAACAGACACATTTTTTTGAAAAATAGGAAAAAAATGAAAATCATAAACTATAAAGTTTCTCTATGACACACTTAAATGATGTAGTGTCCACAATGAATTCAAGTAAATGTTATGTGTTAGAATATTTTAAATTTAATCATAGTAAGTAAGAAAGTGTAAAGGATATGTACAACATGTTGGATTTTTTCAGTAAAAATGTTGGAGGAGTGTGATTTCCTACATTGGATCTGATAGCATGGTCCAATAAAATTTCTTCAGCCCATGTCCATTAATAATAAATGGATATTTATCTTCATGATTCATAATCCACAAAACTCAAAAATTATATACATAAGTAACTATAAATAAACATTCCCATTTAGAATAATATTTACCTAGTATCATCTTGTGTCTTGAGTTGAATAAGAGCTATATGTCTCCATGATGGAAGTATTTTGGTTGGACCATATTTTCATGATCCACTCTTATTCTCTCTTTTTAAATATTTTAATTTTCAAAATCTTCCATTATAATTTCCTCCAAATCATGTAACTATAATATTTTCTTTTTCCTGGAACTTTCAATATCCAAATTCATCTTTCACACAACCCAATACACCTAATTCTCTAATTCTATAGTTAGATGAAAATTTTTCACATAAATCAATTTATATAGACTCATTCCTATGATTTTTATAGTATTTAATATAATACCATAATGTGTCTTCCATACTTTGGCTCTAATCCTTCCTCTCCAGTTGAACAGTCCTTTCCAAAGTTCATTTGACTTCCCTGTTGTACACATTTACTTGACCATTAGTCTATAAATGACAGGGAGTTTATATTTTATGATTCACCATATGGTTCTTTAAAAATTAATCCATTATCTTATTAAAAAAGTGAGTCCCCTGATCACTGAGGATGGATCTTGACACTCTAAACCTATAAAATATCTTAGCCTTGAGAAAATCAAAAACTATTTTAGTATCATCAATCCTGGTGAATTTTGCTTCCAGATTTTTGGAATCATAATCAACTATAGTTGAGATATAATAGTTTCTAAATGAAATTGGTAAAGGGAACATAAAATATATTCCCCATAATTAAAAAAAATCACAAAAATTAAGTGTCTTTTCAGGTATTTATTATCTCTTTGAAATATTTCCAGAAAACTGATATTTTTTCACACCTTTTTCAAAATTCATGATCATATTTAAAAAGGATGGTGAAAAAAATTCTAGATTGAAAAACCTTAATTTAAGTACTTTGAGGTCCAATGTATAATCCAGAATATAAATTGTGACAAAATTAAAAAATAGCATCAATTTCACTTTCAGGAAACTATCTTCTTATCTCTTGGTCATTGAAAATATTCCAAAGAAATGGATCATCACAGATGTAATATCTAGATTCAAATATCATTTTTTTAATTTTGTGGGAATTTAAATTATATGGTACCTAAGAAGTTGTGAGATAATTGACCATCCAAACATACCAAGTCACTTCTCCTTCAATAAAGTATAATTTCTCTCTTTAAAGGTGATTATTCAGTGGTTCTTTTTATGGAATTTCAACTTCAATAGTGTTGGGTAAACTACTTAAGTAATCATAAACTTGGTTCTATACTCCCTTATTGTCTTTTATTTATATGTTTTGCTCCAATAGTAGTAAAATCCATCTCACTAGTCTCAATTAAGCTTCATCCTTCTTCATTATGGACTTAAGAGCTACATGATCAGAAAACATAGTGAGTTTAATCACAAGTAGATATGAACTAAATCTTTATAAAGAAAATAAAACAGATAAAAACTATTTTTAATTGGTTGTGTAATTGAATTGGTCCATATATAATTTTCTTAAAGCATACACAATGGATTTTTTCCTTCCCTAAATTCATTGAGGAAGTACTCCTCCAACTTCTTGGTTGGAAACATCACCAAGTAGATCGAATGGTTCTTCCAAATTTATTGGCTACATCACTGATGGTGTAAAAAATATCCCCTTTAAACCATAAAAGGATTACCTAAATTCACCATTGAAATAAAAATAATAATCTTTTAAAAAGTAATCTATAGAGATGGATAGAAATATTACTGAGATCTTTGATAAACCTTCTATAGAATCCTGCATGTCCTAAAAATGATCTAACATGTTTCACACAAGTTGGGTAAGGCAATGAACTTATCACTTAAACTTTTGATTTATCCACTTCAGTGCCTTTTTTTAAATGAAATTCCCAAGGAAAATTCCTCCCTCAAGATTTCAAATAGAAATTTCAAAATTTAAAATAATATCATTTTCAAAATATTTTTTCAAAATGTTTTCCATATTTCCAGAACAATAGTCAAAAGAATTTTCAAAAACTATGAAATCATCCAAGAAAAACACTAGGAAATATTCAATGTGATCAAAAAATATACTTACCATGCAAATCATAAATATAACCAGAGTATTATATAATCCAAATGGGATTATTTCATAAGAAAATATACCAAAGTAATAAGTTAATATAGACTTATCTAAATCCTTGGGAGAAATAGGTACTTGCAAATAACCTTAAAATCCATCCAAAAAGCAATAATCAGTTCTAATTTCCAATCTATCTAACATATTATCATTGAAGGTGATGTGGAAATTATCTTTCTAAGTAACATGATTTAACTTCCTAAAATCTATGTACACTCTCCATATATTTTGAATTCCAATAAGGATTAATTAAATCATTTAATTCCTCAATATGGTTAGGCCAGTTTATTTGGAACTACATGAATGGGGATAACCCATTATGAATATGAAATGGGATAGATGATTAAATATTCTAGGATATTATCAATCTCCTTATTCACAGCCACCATCAATGTGGGATTCAACCTCCATTGGGTCCATCTAATTGGTTTGGAATATCCCTCATGAAGAACTCCATTTGAGTATATTTTTGGGTTTATTCATGTAATATCACTTAATATACACTCTATTTCTTTATAGTTCTATATCAAAAGAACAATCAAATATTTTTATTGGGTTTGAGATAGATTATTAGAAATTATTGTTGGTATTTTCTTTTCCTCCATTAGGTATACATATTTCAAATCAATAGGGAGTGGTTTTAATTCTTGATCTGGGGGTTTCTTAAGGGATAATATTAAATTGAGGTTCCCCTCTTCCAAAGTTTGTAACTACTCCACATAATAAATCACATCATCTTATTCATCATTGAAAAAATTATAAAATAAATCAGATTTTACCTCTTCTTCCCACATGAAAATAGAATCTCCAGTATTTTGGTCATAGACAAGTTTAGTGATATTTTCAATAAAAATATTTCCTCATAAGGATAATAATTCTAGAAACATACCTGATTCTTCAATTTTATTAGTACCAATTTCCTGGGAGAGTGAAAAGAGTGAGCGATCATCTAATGGGTACCTCATGGATCCAAAAATATTAAACTTGATATTTATATCTCCAAACTACATGGTTAGTGTCCCTTTATCAACCTTGATGACAGTTTTGGACATATTTAAGAGAGGTCTCCCCAAAATTATGGTTGAATGTTATGGGTTTCTATCTAATTCCATATTCATCACATAGAAGTCAGTTAGGAATAAGTGATCTTTGACTTTTGCAAATACATCCACCAGAACTTATACTGGAAAAATTATGGAGCTATTTTCACGATGGGCCACCACTCTTATGGGTTTTAAGTCTCCCATATACAAATAAGTGTATAATTAGTGACTTAATACATAGATTGTGGCACCTAGATAACATAAATCACTATATAAATTTAAATATCCAATGGTGAGTGGAATGGAAAACATCCTCAGATCTTGAAATTTGGTTGGAAACTGTGGTGTGATAAGGGCCAAGATTCCTCTTCCCAAGTTTATCCTCTAATTAAATTGAAATATCCTATTCTTGGTGTAAATACCATTCAAAAATTTATCATACCTTGTAGTTTTTTGAGTTCTTCAAGAAGGGGTATATTAATTTCCTCTTTCTAGTAGGTGTCCAAAATTTCATTTTGAAGCGCTTATTCCTGTAGTCACATATATTTTATGATACTTGATGGAAATGGTGGTAATAAGTCTTTATTATTCCTTTAATTTATTTTAAATGATGTTTTTTGTATCATCTTACTCGTCCTATCCTTATCCTCTTCTTTCTTTTCTTCTTCTCGATGCATCTTCATAGAATTTTTAGAATTCCAAACTTCAGTCTCCCTCAGCCCAGGTGTTCTTATTTCAGGTTCAAGGGCAGCTGGTGGAGGGAGTTCTTTTAATATTCTTTGTTATTATCATGATGAAATTATCCTTTGGTTTTGGCATCTTTTTTATGGTATTTTTTGGGTTTTGGATAGGATTTCCCAAATACTTCCCACTATGTTTTCCAGCTTACCAAACTTATCCTCTAGGCCCTAAAACATATATTGTAGATGTTTTATAGGAGGTTTTGTGATGGTGGATGGTTTATTATAGTCTATTTGGAAAGTGGGTGGTTGGTGGAAAGAATTTTGGTTATAATTTTTTTTTAAATTACGATGGGTTTTGGAATTGTTACTCGAATGGGAATTGGTTTTGGAACTGATTTTGGTATGGGGGTCTTAGTTGATTATAGTTATTTAAAAATACTTATTGGAAATGGTTAGGCTCTCTATATACTTGATTTTTTGGAACTATATATGATGAAATATTTCTACATAAATTTCCATTCCCTTTATTTCCACACACTGGTCAATGAAATGATCAGATGACGAGCACAAACCATATATCTTAGCTGGGTTTTGTTGTTCACTCACTTATTTCAGGGCCATATTTCTCACAAAATTAGTTATATATTCAATCTTAGTTTCTAATAAGGGATATGGATGATAAGTTGTTACCTCATGAATAACTCTTGTTCCAATACCTCATTTACTAGACTATTATGAGTTCTGTGAAATCTTCTCAATCAATCCCTTGGCCTCTTCTGGAGACTTTTCAATCAATACACCTCAAGATGATGCATCCTAAAGGTTTCTATAATTATAAAATAAGACTTTATAAAATATAAGATGAAAGTGATGATCTTAAATTTCCTAATGTGGTCATCTAACACACTTCTTATTAAAACATTCATAGTACTCATAAAATGTTTCACCAAATGATAGTCTGATGACATTGATTTCCTTTTTGATGGCTATGATCCTAGAGTTGGAGAAGGATCTTTGCATGAATAATCTCACTAATTAATTAAAATCATTCCCATCTTCTGGTTTTATTCTTTAAAACCATTATTTGAAATATCCTTCCAGTGAAAATGGGAATGCCTACTACTTTACTTACTTTTCAGTTACCCCTCAGTGTTTGAAAGTAAAGGAGACATACGTGAAATATTTAATATATTTGTTTGGTTCTTTTATTATAAAGTACTAAATTATTTAAAGTAAATATATCATGTTAGTTTTTATATAAAAATATTTTTTTGACAATGGCATGACAAGTTTATTTTTTTATTAAGTAATTGTGGTGCACAAAGGCCTCTAAGGGTTTGGTTCTGATTTATAGCCATGATGATAGGCTCAGAGTGAACACTTAAAGTTTAAATAGATTCTAAAAGATAAATTTTAATAAATTCAGATTTAAAATTAAAGTTTCTAAGTATATTAAAAAATTTAATTTAAATTCTAGGATTTAGGGTTAAAGGGTCAGTGTTAGTGGTTCTAGTCATGTAGTTTAAAAAATACGATTTTTGGTACCACCTCCCCGACAACGGTGCCAAGTTTTGACATGTGACTATCATTTGGAATGTAAAAAAAATATCTCCTATGTTAAAATAGAGTAAAGTGGTCAAAGTAGGTTATCTTCGAAGAATAATGTGCAGTAATCATATTTGTCACTTTGAATTAGAGAAATAATTGGAGGTTGTTTTTGAAATTATTTTATTTTAAAAATAAGGAAAGAAATTAAAATAAAGTTTGAACATAAATTCATAAATAGAGTGATTGGATTAGGTTCAGATAAACTTTCTAAATATAATCATGGTAATAAAAATCATTCCCCCTCTATTCCTATTTAATAATAAATGAAATACTTCTCGATCGAGTTTTCAATCACCCTTTGTTGAAGGAGGAAATGGAAACCAGTCCTATGTGAATGAAAATCAATAAATCATTCCCAAACTACTATGGAAAGTCCAAATAAGTAAATTTTTACCCTTATAAATATCTAAAAAATTGAATTATTCTACACACATGACAATGATCATAAACACTCACCACCTAACACATTCTACTCGATCTAGACAGATTGCATTAGGTAGAGGAAGATTAAAGAACTTAAACCATAGATACAAACAAAAAATGGCACAAAAAATCTAAATAAAATCAAATTAAATAAATTATAAAACATTTAAAAAATAAATAATTTAATAGAAAAAGAGAGTTTTAAATTAAATACAAGTATCTGAATTTACAAAAGGGAATAACCCCCTTCCCCTATCACTCAAGATTTTTACCCCTCCATGTGAAGGGTAATAGAGTTGAATGAGGAAGAAGAGAGAATTATGAAACTAATAATAGAGAAAATAAAAAATACACAGTACTTCAAGGTTTTAATTCTCTCACACAACCCCTCTTTCTCCTTCTTCGACACCTTTTAATGGAAGTGGATACACATACCTATAGGGTTGATGGGTGGAAAATTTTCCTTCCAGTTTCTATCCACTTAAAGTTTGAGATTATTTCATATATTAAATGGAATATTATCAGGAAGGTGAGTTCATAAAAGTTGTTTCTATCACTCTTGGTTAGTCTTCCAAAATATAAGCTTCTTTGTATAAGTTGAAAAAAATTTATTTCTAAATTAAACATTCATATTTTTTATGGATTAAGAGAATCTTAAAATTCCTTCACTTTATATCATTAAATGTCTACATTAATGAGAAAACTACTACATGAAATTTAATTTGAAAACGAGTCCTTGAGTTTTATTTCAAATCCAGCTGGAAAAATCTCATTTTGAGGTATTTATCCTAAGTTATGTCTCAATTATTGAGGTGGGGTCTATTTTTTGATCTAGAGTTATTTTTCAAATTGATTGATTTTTATAGGCCTGTGGATTTAAAATTAACTCTGGGTATAGAAGAAGAAGTTTAATACCATGAAAATATTAAGTCTACAAAAATAATCATTTTAATTGGATCAATATTGTGAAATTTATTCTTGAAATATAGAATTGACATAAAACCGTTAAAATTATAGAATTAATAAATTATCACATTTTAGCCTAAAAATCAACAAAAATCCACGAATGATGCAAATCAGATCAAATTGTTATCTTTGAAGTGATTATATCATTGAAATATATATGAAAAATAATACAAATATTATCTCTATCAACCCCTTACTTGGACACCTAGAAAACCAAGCCTTAAAATCAAATCAAAGAAAATTAAAAAACACATACCCATTAGATCCACCAATTTGAAAAAAAGAATCAAAAGATATCATGCCTCATCTAAAACCATTATTTAAAGTTCTATATTTATATCATTAAATATATTTCCCCTCTATTTATCATCACATTCACATAAAACACCAACCTCACATGTATTTTCTCTCATCTCACAATTGTCAATTTTCATCAAGGATTTTCTCATAAAAACACATGAATGTGTCACCATAGTCTTGATAAATTCCTACATATACACTCTATGCGAGTTAAGGAAATGTGTTTATAAATAGTACTTTTCCGGGTTTTTCTATGGATTTTAATTAGAAGGATTTATATGTCTAAAATTATGAGGCTGAATGAGAGGGCTTGGATATTTTTGAATAAAAATTGAATGGTTCTAATTTTAACTCAAGTATGGTCTCATCCTCACACATCCTTAGTAGATAATTAGATCCTAATCATATTTGAAAATCACCTAGACATCCCAGAACATCAAAATTTCAATAGTAGCTATAACATTTGTTTTATCTTTTTTTACTGAAAACTCTAGAAAGGCACAAACTTCTTTCTCCTTTGTAAGATCTATAAAGGAAAAACTAATTTTATCATGAAACATATATAAAGGAACATCTTTCAACAGAATGTTTTTTCTGTAGAAAAAACATCTATTAAGAATTTTATTTTCCACCCAATTTTTCACCAAATTAGATATCACACCACAATAAAAATTCCTCCACACTTATGTTAAACTAGATCATGAAATTTCACATCAAGAGAAGGTTAGATAGAGAAAATTAGACTGTAATATGGTTTAATAATAGGATGTTGATGGATTCTAAAACATATAATGATTCAATTCACATGTAAGGCTATACAATTTTATTGAAAATGGGGGATTTAAAACAAAATTACTACCTCAGTCATTTAAAACACAAGTACATCAAACCCTCAAGTTTTTGATAGGAATAAATCGAATTATGGATAAAAAATCATGGTTTGATTCTCTCAAGAAGTGAGGTGAGTGTAAAGAATATAAAAAAATGGTTCATATGAATCAAAACAAGTTGATTTCAAAGATAAAGGTAGTGAAATATGGTATGGATTTAAAAATCAGAGTACTTTTCATAAATTTCCCAAATATATAAACTTGAAAAAATTCATTTTTAGTATTAATTTAATATAAATGTTATGGAATAAATTGTTTCAATCATTGAAATTGGTTTTAAAAATGTAAAATATAATCATTTAATCTCATAATCTTATAAAACAACCAAAAACTTAAAGAGAAACCCAAAAAAATTTGAAAAAGACACAATTTTGTTTTAAAAAAGGGACAAAATGAAAATACAATAATAAAAAGGTTTCCTCCCCTGCACTTAAATTATGAAGTGTTCACAATGAATTCATTTCAATTTTACACGTATGCATATTTTAAATTAAATAATAATTAGTAAGAAAGTTTAGAGGAGAGTTATGACCTGATGGATTTTATTTTCAAACATATTGGAGGAGTGTAATCTCCTATATTGGAATTGGTGGCATGGTACCATGGAATTTCTTTACACCATTTCCATTAATAGTTAATGGATCATACTATCCATACTTCTGAATCTATATATAACCAAAATGATATACATTAGTTACAATAAATGGACCTTCCCATATGGAATGAAATATTCCTGGCATTATCTTGAGTCTTGAGTTTCATAACAATATTGTGTCTCCAGGATGTAAGTCTTTTGGTCGGATTAGATTATCACGAGCCACTCTTTATCTATCTTTTTAAACAATATATTTTTAAAAATATTCCCTTATAATTTCTTCAAGATCCTAAAACTAAAATATTTTATATTTCCCAGCTCTTTCAAGATCCAAATTAATCTTTCTCATAGCCCAATATTCCTTATGCTCAAATTCCATAAGAACATGATAGATTTTCCCATCAATAAAACTATAAGGACTCATTAATATCAAGGTTTTGTGGGTTTTACTATAATACCATAATTTTTCTTCCAATATTTTTCTCCAATCCTTCATATTCAATTTAACAAACTTTTCCAAAATTCCTTTGATTTTTGTTTTGGGCACCTTAACTTGACCATTATTCTATGGATGATAGAGAATTGATGTTTGATGATGCACCCCATACTTATGTGAATTGGTCACTACTAAAAATAGATATCATTTAGTAGAAAAATATATTTTTAAATTAAATTACAAGACTCCGACATTAAAAAAGGGAAACTCCCCCTTCCCTGATCACTCAAGATTTTTACCCCTCCATATGAAGGGTAATAAAGTTAAATGGGGAAGAAGAGAGAATTATAAAACTGATAAAAGAGAAAATAGAAAATCCAAAACAATTCAAGGTTACAATTCTCTAGATCATCCCCTCTTTCTCCTTCTTAAACACATTTTAATGGAAGTGGATACACATATTTATAGGGTTGAGGGGTGGAAAAGTTTCTCTCTAGTTTCTGTCTATAGAAATATTGATATTATTTCTCATAGTAAATGGACAATTATTGTGAAGTTTTATTCATAAAAGTTGTTCTATGACTCTTTTCTATTTTTCCTTAGCATATAATCTTTTTTAGAATATTTTAAAAAAATGTATTCCCAAATTATACAATAATATTCTTTCTGGTCAAAGTGACTCTTCAACTTTCTCCACTTTGGAGCCTTAAATGGATACCTTAATGAGAAAATTTCTCCATGAAATTTAATTTTAAAATTATTTTTCTAGAAATGTTTCAAATAAAACAAGAATAGCCTCATCTTAAGGTCTTAATCCTGATTTATGTCTCAATTATTAAGGTGGTGTCCATTTTAGCAGCTAGAATGATTTTTCAACTTGATTGATTTTTCTTGGTCTAGGGATTTTGAATTAGTTATGGGTCCATAAGAGGAAGTTGAATCCCACAAATTAAACCTAAAAAAATATAATCAATACAATTGGATAAATATTTTAAAATTTATGCTCAAAATATAGAAGTGACAAAAACTGTTAAAATTTGAGAATTAATAAATTTTTATATTTTAGACCAAAATTCACCAAAAATCCAAAAAATGATGCAAATAAACACAAATTATTAAATTATAAGGGATTATATCATTAAAGTATACATGAAAAAATGAAAATATTATCTCTATCAATTCCCCCACACTTATCACTTATCCTGCTGGACAAGTAAACCTCAAAATCAAATTAAAGAAAATTCAAAAAACATACCCATGAGATCCACCAATTTCACAACAAGAAAAAAAAAGATATAATGACTAATTAAAAAACATTATTTAAAGTTATATATTTAGACTATTAAATATATTTACCCTTTATTTCTCATCCCATGCACACAAAACACCCACCTGACATGAATTATCTCTCATCTCACAAATATAAAATTTTAAAAAATATTTTCTCATCCAAACCCATGAAAGAGTCACCATAATATTGATATATTTCAACATATCCACCTAATTTGAGTCAAGGGTATGTTTTTATCATGATAAATATTTAGGGTTGTTCAATGGATTTTGTTTGGTTGGATTTATATTTCAAATTTTTTAAGGCTGAATGAGGAGGGCTTGGATCGTTTTGAATAAAAGTTTCATGATTCTAATTTTTACTTAAGTATAGTCTCCTCCTCACACCCTTTAGCAACAAATAATCTCCAAACCATCATTTAAAATCACATGGAAATCATAGACCATTTAAATTTTTGTAGTCAAAAAAATATTTATCTTCTCCTTTTTTAATTGAAATCTCATGATAGACACACCTTTCTTTCTCCTTTTGATGCTCTAGAAAGTTATAAATTCTTTTATCAGAAAAGATCTAGAAAGTAAAAACTTTTAATATAATGAATTTTTTAAAATAAATAAAATCTCTTAAGAATTTTATTTTCCACAAAAATTTGCACTAAATTATTTAGCACACTATAATCAGCTTCCCCACACTTAAGTTCAATGATATCATGCAATTTCACTTAAAAATCATGTTGGGTAGAGAGAATCATATTTTAATGTGACTAACATAATAGTATATTCATGGGTTCTAAGGGATACACAGATTAAATGTACAATTAAGGTTATAATGGAGAGGTTTTAATTGAAAAATGGGGATTTAAAACCAAAGAAATTCCTCAATCATTTAAAACAAAATACCTCAAACCCGAAAGTTTTTACAAGAATAAATAAAATTGTGGTTAAATTAATCATGGTTTTGTTCTCTCAATAAGTGAATTGAGTGTAAATAATATGAAAAAAATGGTTTATAAGCCTTATAAAAAAGTGATTTCAAAGATAAAGATAGCGAGACATGGCATGAGACTCAAAAATTGTAGTACTTTACAAGAAATTCCCAAATATTTGAACTTGAAACAAAGTCATTTTCAACTTTCATTTATGACCAGTTTCAATGAATAAATTGTTTAAATCACGGAAATGGGATTCAAAAATAGAATAGATAATAATTTAATCTCAAAATCATCGAAAACACCCCAAAAAATTATGAGGATACTCATATAAATTTGAAACAAACAACATTTTTTGAAAAATAGAAATACAAACAAAAAAAATGAAAAATCCTAAACTAAGAAGGTCACCTACCCCACAATTAAATTATGTAGTGGCCACAATGTATTCAAGTAAATTTTACTTGTAATAATATTTGAAATTTAATAACTACAAGTAATAAATTTTAAAGATTTTGTACAACCAGATGAATTTTGTTGATAAAAAGTTTGGAGGAGTGTGATTTCATCCACTAGCTTTGATGGAATGGTCCCATAGAATTTATTCAGACTATGTCCATTAACAGTGAAAGTATCATACTGTTCTTCCTTCATAATATACATAACACCAAAAGGATATACATGAGCCACACTTGTTATCTATTTTTAAATCCTAGAATTATCAAAATCGTCCCTTCTAATTTTCTCGATCTCTTGCAACTATAATATTCTCTCTTTCCCCGTGCTTCAAGATCCAAATACATCTGTCCCACATCACAGTGTGCCTTATGCTCTAATTCCATAGGCATATGATATATTTTCCCATAAATAAACCTATATAGACTCATTCATATCAGGGTTTTATAGGCTATCTTATAATACCATAACATGTCTTACATGCTTTGGCTCCAATCCTTCCTGTTTGGTTTAACAGTCTTTTCCAAAATTCCTTTGACTTCCCAATTAGACACTTTAACTCGACCATTAGTCTATAAATGATAGGGAGTTTATGTTTTATGATGCAAACCATACTTCTTCTACAAATAATCCATTATATTATTGAAAAAGTGATTACCTTGATCACTGATGGTGTATTCGGGCACTCCAAACCTTCAAAATATGTCATTTATGAGAAAATCAAAAACAACTTTAGTATCATCAGTCCTAGTTGATTTTTCTTCCACCCATTTGGAAACATAAACAACTTTAATAAATATATAATAATTTCAAAATTACATTGGGAAAGAGACTATTAAATATATTCCCCAGACTTCAAAAATCTCACAAATATTAAGTGGATTTTCCGGTATTTCTTATCTCTTTGAAATATTTCCAGAAAACTAAAATTTTTCATACCTTTTGAAAAATTCAGGATCATATTTAAAAAGGGTGTTCTAATAAATTATATATTTAAAAACTTTCCTTATTATCCTCTTTGGTCTAATGTTTCCTCCACATGCTAAAGTGTGACAAAATTCAAAGAAAGAATCAATTTTACTTTCAAAAAACCATCTTCTTATCACTTGGTCATTTAAAATGTTCCAAAGAAATGGATCATCCCAGATGTAATATGTCGATTCGGATTTTAGTTTTTTAATTTTGTGTGGATTTAAATGACATGGTACCTAAGATGTTATTAGATAATTGAACATTTAAATATACCAATGAACTTATCCTTCAATCAAGTATAACTGCTATCCAGAAGGTGATTATTCAGTGGTTCATTATCTTCAATTTTAGCTTTAAATGTGTTGGGAAGCCTACTTAAGTGATCAACCACGTGGTTATCAGATCCATTCTTGTCTTTTATTTCTATGTTGAACTCCTACAGTATAAACATACATATCACTAGTCTCAGTTTAGCTTCATCCTTCTTCAACAAGTACCTAAGAGCTACATGATCAGAAAATACAATGACTTTAGTCCCAAGAATATTTGACATAAATATTTTTAAAGAAAATTTAACAACTAAAAACTCTTTGTAAGAGGTTTTTTAATTTAATTGGGCTGCATTTATGGTTATCAAGGAATTTTCAATGACTTTTTCCCATAATCAATTCATTGAGAAAGGACTGCTCCAACTGCTTGGTTGGAATCATCACAAAGTTGATCAAATGGTTCTTTCCAATTTAGTGTCTACATCACTGGTGGTGTATAAAATATCTCCTTCAACTCATCAAAGGAATACTTACATGCACCATTGGAATAAAAATAATCATCTTTGAAAAAGTAATCTAGAGAGAGGGAGAGAAGTATTATTGAAATATTTGATAAACCTCTTGTAGAATCCTATATGTCTTAAAAATGATATAACACGTTTCACATAAGTCAGGTATGGAAATGGATTTATCACTTATATTTTTGATTTATCCACATTTATTCCTTTTTTTAAATTACATTCCTAAGGATAATTCCTCTCTAAACCTTGAAATTTCACTTTTCAAAATCTAAAACAAGATTCTTTTCAATACATGTTTTCAAGAATTTTCTAGATTTCTCAAGAAATGGTCAAAATAATTTGAAAAAGTTTTGAAATCATCTAAGAAAACCTCCTATAAAAATTCATTGTGATCAAAAAATATACTTACCATACACGTATAAAATTTAATTAGATCATTACATAATCCAAATGAAATTATTTTGTATGGAAAAGTTCCTAAGGGACATGTAAAGATAGTCTTCACTAGATCCTTGGGAGAAATAGGTACCTTAAAATAACATAAAAATATATCCAAAAAGAAATAATGAGTTCTCTATACCAATATCTCTAACATATAGTCAATGAATTGGATGGGGAAATGATCTTTCTAAGTGACCTGATTCAATTTCATAAAACCTATTCAAACACTCCTACTATTTTGAATTCTCACCAGGATTAATTCATTATTTTCATTCTTCATAGTGGTTAGGATAGGTTTTTGGAGATACTTAAATGGGGATAACCCATTTTAAATTTTAAATGGGAGAAATATTGTCTACCTATAGGATCTTCTCAATCTCCTTCATCATAAATTTCATCAAAATGGGATTTAGCCTCCTTTAGGGATGTCTAATAGGTTTTTAATCCCCCTCAAGAAGAATTCTATGTGAATTTTTTTTGGATTTATTACTATGATATCACCTAATATCCACCATATTTATTATAAATTATATCTCAAAAGATCATTAAAAGGTTGTTATTAGGTTTCAAATAGATTATTAGAAATCAGTACTGGTAATTTCTCTCCCTTCATAAGGTACACATATTTCAAATATGTGGGGAGTGGTTTGGTTCCAAATTTGGGGGATTCTAAAGGGATGAAATTAAATTGAGTTTCCCCACTTATAAAATTTATACCTCCTGTAATAAATCATATCATCTTCTTCATCTTTTAACAAATCATTAAATAAATTATATTTTACCTCTTAATTCCTCATGAAATCAAAATATTCTATGTTTTGGGAATCCACATGTTTAGTGATATTTTAAATGAAAAAAAATTCTTTCATAAGGTTAGGAATTAAGGTCACATATTTGATCATTCAATTGGTTCAATACCAACTTCCTAGGAGTGTACAAAGAGTTAGTTATCATCTGATGGGTGCATCATGGATTCAAAAATATTGAAGTGGATAGTACTATCTCCAAACTCCATAGAGAGTGTCTCTTTATAGACATTGATGATGATTTTGGATGAATTTAAGATTTTTACCCAAAATTATGGGATATAATGATGTGTTCCTATATTCTTCCATATTCATAGTAAAGAATTCAACTAAGAATAAGAGATCTTTGAATTTTATAAGGAAATCCTTGAAAAATACTGCAGAGAAAATGGTGGATCTTTTTTCATGATGAACCACCAATAATGTGTATTTAAATTATGTTATATGAAAATGAGTGTATACTGAGTGAGGTAATACATTAATTGAAGAACCTATATGACATAAATAATTAGATTAATTTAAATATCCAATGGTGCATGAAATAGAAAACGTACATAGATCTTGAAATTTAGTTTGAAAATGTGGTTTGATTAGGGATGAGACACCTCTTCCAAAGTTAATCATATAATTCCCCTTAATTCTCCTCTTATTGGTGCAATGATCCTTAAAAAATTTATCATACCTTGTAAATTTGTTGAGTTCTTCAGCCAAGGGGATATTAATTTCCACTTTTCGGAATGTGTCTATAATTTCTTTTCAAAGAGATTCTTCCTGCAATCTATTTGATTATATAATCCTTGGGGGAAATGGTGGGGGTAAGTGTTTATTCTCCCTTATATATATCTTTTTAGTGATTTTTCTTTTCTATTACTCCTTATTCTATCCCTATCCTCCTATTTATTTTCTTCTTCCCAGTTCATTTTTACAAAACATTTCAGAATTCCCAACTTCATTCTCCCTCAGCCTAGGTTGCCTTGTTTTAGGTTCAAGGGTGGATGGTGGAAAGAGTTATTTTAAACCTTTTGTTTTTATAATGATTAAATTATCCTTTGGGTTTGGTAAAGTTTGTTCTTATAGATTTCTTGTGTTTTTTTACAATATTTCCACATGACTACCCATTGTATTTACCATCTTATCAAAATTATCCTCTAGGCCCTAAACCTTGGATTGTAGCTATTGCACAGAAGGTTGTGTTTTAGTAGAATGTTTATTTTAGGATATTTTTAACATGGATGTTCAATGGTAATAAGGCCTATTATAATATTTATTTTTTTGAAATGGTGGTGGGTTATGGAATTATTACTGGAACGGGGGTTGGTTTTGGAACTAATTTTGGTATGGGAGTATAGATTGATTTTTATGATTTACAAATCTATATTGGAATTTGTTAGAGTATCTACATATTTTATTTTTTTGGAACCACCTTAGATAAAAGGATTCTTTAAGACTTTATATTATCTATATTTATGCACACTAGTCAGTGAAATGATCCATCGATGGGCATAAATCAAAAACCTTAGCTGGTGTTTGTTGTTCAATCAATTATTTTAGGTCTATTTGTCTCACCAAACTTGTTAGATATTTAATAATAGTTTATAATAAGGTTTATTTATGAGGAGTTCTTACCTGTTGAATACCTCTTATACCAAACTATTTCGAGTTCTGTGAAATCTTCTCAATCAAGCTGTTGGAATATTCTAGAGAGTTGTCAATCAATATGCCTTCAGATGATGTATACAGAACATTTATTTAATTTTCTAGTAACCCTTGATAAAATAAGACAAAAAAGTGATTCTACTCGATTTACTAATGTGGGAAGCTCACACATAGCTTCTTAAATATTTCCCATTACTCATAAAGGGTTTCTATAGATGAATTTCTGATGGAATGCATCTCTTTTTTGATGGATGTTCACTTGGAGGAGGGGAAGAATGTTTTTATGGAGTATGTCAATAATTAATTCTTATCATTCACATACCCTTGATGTATTCTATATGACCATTATTTTTAATTCCCTTACAATGAAAATGGGAATTCCCTTCACTTTACCTGCTGCTCAGCAACTCCTAAGGGTTTGAAAGTAGAGAAGACACACATGAACTATTTTATATGTTTTCTTGGGTCTAATCCTAAAAATACATGAAATTTTAGAATAAATGTTATCAATTTAGGTTTCAAATCATTATAATTTTGTAACTATGGCCTAGAAAGTTGATTTTTTTGATTAAAGAATTGTGGTAAATAGAGGTCTCTAAGTATTTGGTTCTGATTTCTAGCCATTATGAAAGGATCAAAGTGAGAACTTTAGGTTTAAATCAATTATTCAATATAAATTTACTCAAATTTATATTGTAAATTAATTTTTATAATTATATTCGATATGATTATTTCAATTTCAGGATCTAGGGGGAAGAGTCAGTGTTAGTGGTTCTAGTCATGCAATTTGAAAAATTAGATTGCCACCTCCACGAAAATAGTGCAAAGTTTTGACATGTTCCTATCATGGTATTTGGAAAAAAAATTATTTCCTATGTTAAAATGGAGTGAATAGGTCAACCTTAGCTGTATCTAGAGAGGAATAAACAGTAATCACGTTTGTCACTTAAAATTAGAGAAAGAAGTGGAGGTTATTTTTGAAATTATTTGTTTTCTAAAAAGAAAGAAAGTAATTGAAATAAATTTTTAACCAAACTTAATTAAGGGAGTGATGGGGTCAGGGTTGGATCACCTTTTTCAATTCCTTCATGGTCATAAAAATCACCCATATCTTCCTATTTAATAATAAATGAAAGAAACCTCAATCGAGTTTTCAATCACCCTTGGTTAAGGGAACTAATAGAAACCACTCCGGTGTGCATGAAAATAATTAAACCATTCCTAAAATACTAAGGAAATTATAGATTAGGAATTTTTCATCCTTATAAATCTAGAAACAATTCACTTATTCCACACCCATGCCAAAGATCATAGACGGTCACCACCTAACACAATCTGTTTGATCGATATAAACTAAATTAGGTAGAGGGAGTTTAAATAACTTCAACCAAAGATGAAAACAAAGAAAGAAACAAAAAAACTAAATAAATCACATTAAGTGAATTTTGAACTACTTAAAATAGAAATAATTCAATATAAAGAGAGATTTTTATATTAAAGTACTAGACTCTGACATTATAAAATGAAAATTCCCTCATTGCTGATCACTAAATATTTTTACCCCTCTATGTTAAGGGTAATAATAGTTGAATTGAGAATAATAGATCATTATGAAAATAATAAAATAGAAAATATAAAATAAATATCAATTAAAAGTTACAATTATTCCTAAAATCCCCTCCTTATAATTCTTCAATACCTTTGAATGGAAGTGGATAAACATATTTATAGGTTTGAGGGGTGGAAAATTTTACCTATTGTTTATTTCCACCAAAAGTTTGATATTATTTTAAATTGTAAATTGCCTATTATTTGTAATGTTTCTTCTTAAAATATGTTTGCATATCTATTTTAAATTCTACCTCAAAATCTCATCTTATTTTGGTAATTTTCAAAAAAATTCTTCCTAAATTACTCAATCGTATTTTTTCTAGATGAAGTGACTATTAAAATTCCTATAATTTAGGGAAATAAATGACTGATTTAATGAGAAAAATTCTCTATGAAATTTAATTTAAATATTATTCTTCAGTTACTCTTACAAATACAGTTGTAATCATCTCATTTGGAGGCATTTATCCTAAGTTATGTATCAATTACTGAGGTGGGGTCCATTCTATTATCCAGAATGATTTTTGAAATTGATTGTTTTTTATGGGCCTATGGATTTTAGTTTAGATCTAGTTCCATAAAAAGAAGTTGAATCCCATGAACAAAGGAATCCTAAAAAAATAATCACTCCAATTGGATCAATATTGTAAAAGTTATGCTCGAAATATAGAAGTGACGAAAAACTGTTAAAATTGCAGAATTAAGAAATTTTCACGTTTTATACCGAAATTCATAAAAAAATCACAAAATGATGTGAATAAGTTGAAAATTTTAAATTTAAATGGATTATATAATTTAAATAAATATTAAAAATAATAAAAATATTATCTCTATCACACATTTTCTTAGATATATGTATACCATGTGACATTGGAACCAATCCTCTCTCAGATTATTACACATTAAATTTATTTTGTATATGGTCATTTTATGTAATTTCACTTAGTCCAAATAGCCTTTTGGATCTATCATGAACAATCTTGATTCCAAGGATATATGGTACTTAACCAAATTAATTCATGGAGAAGTACCCATTTAACCAATCCTTAACTGACTGTAAGATTAGTAAGATGATTCCAATAAGTAATATGTCATCAAAATATAGTATTAGGAATATGCTCAAAATCCCACTGGACCACTTGAAAAAACATGGATCACATTCATTCTTTATGAAACTAAATTCTCTTATGACTTCATCAAGTTGAATTTTCTATGAACTAGATACTTGATTTAACCCTTTAGGCCGTGTCATATAGAAATATTCATAAATGTTATTGTTAAGGAATATTTTTTAACATTCGTCCATCAAATATCATAGTCATGGAATGTTGATATGGAAAGTAGAATTATTATGTATTTGAACATAAAAACTAGAGAAAATATTTCATTATAATCAATTACCTAACAATTTTTAAACCCTTTATCCATTAGATGTTCTTTTACTTTACCATACATTTCTAGTTTTCTCTTGAATACCCATTGGCACCAAATATGATTTACACCAAATAATGGATGGATAAGATCACAAACTTAGTTATGATACATGGAATATATCTCAAAATTAATGGCGTATTTCCATCTTACAGCTTCTGAGATATTACTACCATCTTATAGGAAAGAGGATCATTTTTTTAAACTAATAATGAGTCACCATCTTTAGTGACTAGAAAACCATTTCATTCTGGTTCTCTAACCTCTAAGTTTCTCCAATAAAATAATTATATTTAGTAAAAATATCTTCCACAGGGACTCATGGAATCGGTTCTTACACTAAATCTTTTGTATCTTGAGAATCAATATTATTGAATTCAATATTTCTCCCACTATTATTCTTGAGGATATGATCACTCTCACGAAAAATGTCTTGTCTTATGGCGATCAACTTCTTGTATGAGGGTTTATATAGTTAGTATCCCCTTGTTTCCTTGATATACCCTATAATGATACACTTCATGCCTTAGGGTTTTGTTTTGTTTCTAGAGTTGGCCTTAACAAATGCCTCATAACCCCACACATGACTATTTGAAAACAAATATTTCTTCCTATAAATTAAATAATATGGTATCTCATATTCCAAATTAGTTTATACTTAGTTTATAATTTGTGTTGGAACATGTGATGAATATCCTCATAAAGATAGTGTAAAATTTTCATAACTCATCATCGAACTTACCATGTCAAGAATGGAACAGTTCTTCCTTTCACTAACACCATTACACTATGGTGTATATGGAGGATTCTGTTGAGATATAATCACACACACCCACACAATGTTAATGAATTCTTGGTTAAGATACCCACCACCTAAATCAAATCAAATATTTTTTATATTCTTACGAAGTTGATTCTCTAATTCATTCATGAACTCTTTTAATTTATCAAAGGATTTATACTTATACCACATTAAGTATACCTATACATGTCAACTAAATTCACCAGTAAAAGTAATTAAGTAAGAATAACCTACTCTAAATTTTATTGGGAAAGTTCTACACACATTAGTATGTACAAATTCTAGAATCTATGTAGCACTTTAACCTTTTCCATTAAAAGTGGCTTTGTCATTTTATGTCCCAAACCGACCCATGCCGGGGCTTGATCCGCAACTACCCCAAGACCACCTCCATAGGCTAGGGGGTAGTGACAAACACTGAAGTCACAAAAAACTCAAGGAGACTTTTTCATGAGTACCTGTACACACTCACACAACTAATCAATGAAGAATTGAACAGGGAAAGGATTAAAAGACCCTACAATGATGTAAATAAACCAAACTTGAATAGACCACTAAATAGTATGAATATAGTAATGTAAACCGAAAGTTAAATGGGAAAAAAATACATGCCTAACTAGAAAAGTGTCCAAAACTAACAGAAAACTAGAAAAATAAAATAGCTGGAAGAGCCCTACTTTGGGAATCCCAAGCTATGACCACTGTATGCAGTTTAAGAACATGTATCCCTAATATCCTTTGAATTTCTGATCAAACCTGCCCATCATCTACATAAGGCATGATATGTATGGGAAAATCCCATGTAGAGGTGAGTATAAACATACCTAGTTGGACACCTCAAGAAGGTGAAGTGGGAGTAGTAAGAGATACAATGAAGATGAAATTAGTAGATAGAATAAATGAAAATAAAAGTTTGGAGCTCAACCCAAAAAGAGAGCAAAGTAAACTCATATAAAACACAAGGATCATAAAATGGTAAGAAGGTTAACTTTTTGTTGAGTCTTGGCTATATATAGTAAGAGAGAAGACTCATCCAACCATTAGAATGTAGACATGGAAAGAACCTGGCACACCCTAGATGTATTCACCTCTCCTGGAAGGAGAGTAACCAAAAACCAAGGAGTGGGTACTAAAATGGGATATATATATATATATATATATATACTTAGTCAAAAGAAACCCAAACAAAAGAGGGGGATCTCCATATCACAA
The DNA here is from genome assembly GCA_963277665.1 of Viscum album. Taxonomy (NCBI): domain Eukaryota; kingdom Viridiplantae; phylum Streptophyta; class Magnoliopsida; order Santalales; family Viscaceae; genus Viscum; species Viscum album. Next base: position 483,487,287 of record OY728162.1, read on the forward strand.
ATCGGCCCAAGAAGAGGAGTTTCCAACAGTTCCAGAAGTATCCATCAATGATGCACAACATCTCATGCATCTACCTAGGAGGCACAAGTCAAAGGGGATCAAATCACCACACCTTGATACTATCCACTTTGGGTAGCTTTGGCTTTCCTGTATGGTTTTAGGTCGCACCACAAGGATTCATCTCAGTTGGTAAATCACCCTCTTCCTCGTGAGTCAAAAGGTAAGTTAAACCATGTCTTGTTACCATGCTGTATAGCCAAGGGTCTTCTCTGGTAGTTACTAGGGAATGATATTACCTAGACACTACTGGTAGGTAATCTGGGTGAGTCATCAGGGAAATGCCACTTCCTAGCCCTCCTGGAGGGTTATGCTAGGAAAGTCATCGGGGAACACTTCTACCTATCCCAACTGGAGGGTATGCCCGAAACGTCAGTGAACTCAACTTACTAGATCCTATTGGAGGGTAACTCAGAAATACCATCAAGTAACTCCATTGCCCAGTATTAGTGGAGGGTAATCCTAGAACTACAATCAGGGAGCATGACAGCCCATCCCAACTGGAGGGTCAGCCTGGTACAACTCTGGGTAAACCTATCTGATCACTGCCATGGATTATATTCAAACACATCAAAAGGATCTTCCACTAATATTCATTTAATGCTTCTAAATTTAATTAGATCTGGAATAAGTCTCCACACATCCAAACATATCACATCATTGCAATCCTTGTGATAAAACACACAAGATCGACTATTCATTCACCCCGATCAGACATCCAATGAAAAAGTTGTATTTCACCGCATTACTCTCAAATGGAATCTATTGGAACCCACAACTTGACCCTAAAATAACTATATAGATCACACTTTTGTGATACTCATGAAAAAACACATGGGTTTGGCTATTCATTCGTCCAAAATGGACACCTGGTGAAAAAGTCACATTTCACCACAAATTCCCAAACAAAAAACCTCATGGGGTTGAAAAATTTATTTTATTTTAAGCACATAAAATATTTATCGAAGAGTCCGCCTCAATATCAGGGTTGCGACACTAATGATGGCGCATCGATTGGACGTTCTGTTTAGAAGATAATTTCCAAACAAGATTTCTTAATAATAATAATAATATTATTATTATTAAACATAGGAATTTTGTGCAATAAATCCATGAAACCAAAACCTAAAATTCTCAAACTGGCTATAAAAGGACCATCTTGATGATAAAAATTCATGGTCATAGATAGTGAATCAAATGGATTCTCAGATTAGGAGAAAATGGTGTTTGAAGCTGCCTTCGCCCTACCGAATCGGTCCGACCTGTTCTGGCCGGTTTGCCCTGCCTGGGCTAGCCCACTCCAAATGGACTGAATTGTCTCTCTGTCCCAAATCCCAATTATGTAGACTAACCTACATCATCATCTCGATGTCCGTATCAAGTCCAAGCCTACCGGTTCAGCCTAGTGGCCAGCTGCTGCCTCGGCCCTGCAGACCTCAGCTCTTCCGCCTCATCAATGCGGTAGCCCCACATTTCCCAGCGTCTGGTTTCCTCCTTGGTACCCTGCCCATCTCAAATTATCTACCTACTACCTTAAATCCTCCTCCCATCCATGAACTCCACTCTCTACCCCAGCGCCCTGCGCCTCTGCCTTCCACCCAGCCTCGTTCTGCGAGCCCGACTCCATGGCTCCTGGCCACCTCACAGCCCACCACCGCTGGCGTGCTACCTCACCACAACTGTGCCACCATCTCCCTCTACAGAAAACTGTAACAACTTTGGTGGTTGTAAAATTGAAATGAGGAAAAATTTGGGATCCTTGGGTTTAGAGCATCACAATACCAACCTCCACTCGACGATCCATCGATGTTTCTACATAGAAAAAATTAAAGGCAAAGAACACAACAAAAAAGGGGATTCAAAATAGGGATTGGATGATGAACATGTTCATTTTTACATATCCTTGATGTTAAAAACAAATAATTTGATGAATAATTAAATAATAAATCAATAATTGAAATTGTGGTGTGAAAATCAACAAGAATCCTACCTCAATTGATCCATTTATCGCTGTCGATGCATTTGCCTCGCTTTGATGGCAATTCACAAAAGACCTATTAGTAGTGTTTTCTTGATTAATAGAAGGATAGGGATAGATAGATAAATATATAATTAGGGAATAACCCTAATTCTAATCTCTTCAGTTTTTATTTATAGAAAAACACAGAAATCTCCGCTAACTGTCGCAAAATCCAAAACTTCTGTTCCCTCTTATTTTATATCCTGCCTAGGGTAAACACCATGTTATAGACCCAACCATAGGTTTGGATTTCTAATTTAGGCTATCATTTAAGAGTTATCCAACTTCCTTTTCCTGTATAGTATAAAACATACTTAATATTTTTATGAATTTAATTTTGAGCATTACATGCCTCGAAATTTCACATCGTCTCAGTTCATAGCTTTGGACATATACATAAAAATATTTCAAAGTCTTACAAGGTGAAAACCAGGCCTCTATATCATTCCCTCCTTCAATATTTTCATCCCTAAAAAGTAAAATTTGGAAAATAACATGGGATACTAGGCCTGCATCTGGATTGCCCGTCCCCAGGAACTCTCTTGCATGTTTATGTGCTTCCACAAAATGTGAAGCAAAGGGATGGTCCCTCCACATAAGGTCCACTCCTATTGATCCTATATCTCCATCAAGTTCTCTAAAAAATTAGATCCCTATTCAATTTCTAGCTCTCCCTAGTTGACGAAGTGATTAGGATCATGTACGTATCGCTTCAGCTGCAACACGTGGAAGATGCTGTGCACCAACTCTAGCTTTTGGGGTAGGGATAAGTGGTAAGAAACCTCTCCTACCCTCCACATGATCATGAATGGCCAGATGAACCTCAAGGATAGCTTTCCACCTTGGCCAAACCTCGTCATTTTGCGTCATGGGGATAATCTCAAGAAGACATGGTCTCCCTACTCAAACTGAAAGGGCCTACAATGGCAATCTACATATGATTTCTATCTACTATGGGCTGTCTTCATCATTTCATGTATGACCTGAACTTTCTCTACCATCCCCTACACCAACTCTGGGGCCATAAGGGAATACTCAAAAACCTATTACAAGATAAAATGCGACTTGAAGGGTCTTCTGTATAGGGCCTAAAAAGGTTCCATATCAATGATAGAGTGGTAGCTATTGTTGTACACAAACTCTACCAAAAGCAGGTGATCTTACCAACTCCAGCCAAAATCTAACATTCATGATCTCATCATATCCTCCAACACTGGGATAGTGTGATCGGTCTGAACATCATTGTAGGGGTGAAAGTTTGTACTCATCTATAGCTTGGTCCCGAATTCCTCCTGCAGGCCTCTCCAAAATTGTGATGTAAATTGCACGTTACGATCCTAGAAAATCATCGAGGGTATCCTGTGAAGGTGAACAATATCCCATACATACAACTGTCCCAAACTATCCTCCTAATTCTATTCGTTTATAGTAAATAAGTGTGCTGAATTAGTGAGTCAGTCCACTATCACCCAGATGGCATCATAGAAATTCATTGTTCATAGAATCCTTGTGACGAAGTCTATGGGTATGCTGTCTAATTTCCACTATGAGATCTCAAGAGGCTGCAACAAACCCGCCAGAACATGATTCTTAGCCTTTAACTTTTTATAGGTGAGGAATCATGATACACTCATCCATTATTCATCTCAATACGGACCACCAAAACTACCGCTGAAGATCACTGTACGTCTTCCCCACACTGGGATGTAGAGCTAAGGGAGAAGTGTGGAACACCCGCATCACCTCCTTCTGCATCACGACTGGAAGCACTATCTTTGCCTAAAACAATATCTCATGATTCCCTGCTTCAGAATATCCATCTGGTGCATCACTTGTGGATATTGATGACACAAAACCTCACAGGCGATGTCTCCTAGTTGGTAATCTTTCACATGATCAAGGAGAATAGGAGTCAGCACCATCGACTGTAGGAAAATAATGCCCTCCTACTCCAATAGGGTTAGTTATAGGGAAGATAAATTCTTAGAAGATTCCCACACAAGGTGAGACCATGACTTCCTACTAACAGAATCTACTAAAACATTTCCCTTTCCTAGAGTATATACTATATTAAAGTTATAGTCCTACAGGAACTCCAACTAGCATTTCTACCTGAGGTTGAGATCTCTTTGGGTGAAGATGTACCTAAGGCTCTGGTGGTCTGAGTAACAAAAAAATTACTCTCCTAGAAGGTAGTACCTCTACATCCTTAAGGTGAAAACTACTGCTACTAGCTCTAGGTCATGAGTTTCATAGATCTTCTCATGGGGTCTCAACTTCCTCGAACCTTATTAGATGAATGGCTATTGTTTCATTAGTACGCAACCAAGCCCATCTCCTAAGGCATCACAATACATTACAAACTCAATGCCTTCTTCTAGCAGTATCAAAACAAGATTGCTCATCAGCCTCTACGTCAAATCCCCGAAGGCTTTCTTGTACTAATTAGACTAGGTAAATGACTGTCCCTTCCATGTTAGAGAGGTCAATGGGGCTACGATCTTCGAGAAGTCTACCCCAAATCTCCTATAGTACCCCACAAATCTAATAAATCTCCGCACTTATGACACATTATAGGGTGTCTCCCAATAAATAACTACATATATTTTCATTGAATCCTCAACTAAATCTTATTTAGAAATGACATGCCCCAGAATGTGAACCTCCTGCATCCAGAACAAGCACTTTGAGAGTTTTCCATAAAGATGGTGCTCTCAAAGCAAGTCAAGGGACATCCTTAAGTCCTCTGTGTTTTTTTCCTCTGATGTAGAGTAGAAGAGTTTGTATTCAATGAAGACAAAAACAAACTATTCCAAGGATGGAAGATCTGGTTCATGATAACCATAAAGGGAGTATGGGCATTTTTCACATCAAAGGGCATCACCAAGAACTTCTAGTACCCATAGCGACATGGAAAAGCCAACTTCAGAATTTCAGCCACACGAACTCACAACTGGTGGTAGTCAGACCAGAGATCAATCTTAGAGATCCATCTCACATCTCATAACTATTCAAATAGGTAGTCGATCCTCATTAAGTGGTATGTTTTCTTTATCATGTACTAGTTCATGTGATGAAAATCCAGAAAAAGCTGTAAGATCCCATATGCCTTCTTCAGAAACATAACTAGAGATACCCAAGGCAACACACTGGGCCTAATGAAACACTTCTCATGAAGGTCCTCCAACTATAATTTCACGACCCCCTCCCACCAAAGATGCCCCTCCTGAGCTGGCAATGGTGAAAGGGAGATAATGACCCCCGAGTCCCGCCTCCAGTAGGCCCCGGGTTGGCGACTAGCACCAAGGGTATGAGTTTTCACAAATATGGGAGGCATTACCCTTTTTATTATTTTGGATCGGGAAATAGGACAAGTCAACCACCAAAAAGGGAAAAGAACAAGTGTATATAAATAAACTGAAACCAAGCCCACATGCATGTTTAAACAATTTTTATAACAAGGTACAAGTACAAGGAAGCTCAAAAGTACAATGCCAAAGAAAACAAGAGAACAACAACAGCAACAACTCCAACTGCCCGACTAGTAGGGTCCCGCACGACCCTGGTAGTCCTCCTGGAAACCTGAATGTAAACGTAGGGTGAGCATACAATTATACTCAGTAGGGAAACCTAAAGCTCTCGTGCACAAGTGGGGAGACACCCTAAGGTCCCGTGAGAAAACAGAAGAACCAGAAACTAACAAGGAAAAACTATCCACCCAGCCTCACTGGTCACACTCACCAAGTAACACAAACAAGTTTAGTATATATATAGAACAAAAGTATTGGGTACCCCACACCATTTCCCACTTAATTAGATGCTGCTCTTCCTAACGGAAAATGTCCTGACGCTACCACACTCTTCCTGCCCGCACACACCTGGGCCAAACCACGCATCCCGCCCGCACACACCTGGGCCTCACAACCACGCATCTCGCCCGCACACACCTGGGCCTCACAACCACGCATCTCGCCCGCACACACCTGGGCCACAACCACTAACCCGCCCGCAGACACCTGGGCCTCATCCCGAAGGTTCTTGGGAACGGTAAGCCTGCCCGAAGAGTCTTGGGCTAAAGGTCGCCTCAAGCCATCACAGCCTCCGAGACCTACCCGAAGAGTCTTGGGTGTAAGGTCACCTCAAGCCATCATATCCTATGGAAAAAGGAGCAGGAAGGAGCTAGTAATTAAGGTGGAACACCCTCTCCCATAAAATGGGAGTGTTCGGCACTAGGTGCTTGACATGGGTGTGGTGCAACAAAACACAAAGATACAATTATATATATACATATACCAAACACACAGCCCAACCTATGGCTTGTTAAAAAGAGAAACTGAGCATGTGCCTCGGCACTGCTACCACGAAGCATGCATCAACAACCAAACAATCATCCCCCAACCCCATTTAGGTTTTCATGTTTCATGCAATGGTTTAACAAATTATTACTACTGGGCAACTAACATCCAGACAAAACCTTTCACAAACATATCCCTGCCATCTACAACCAAGGTTAGGTAAAACTCAAGCAACCACATGCCATTTCATTTACAAGATATTATCACAACCATACAAAATTCCATCATTCATTTATTTCAAAGTTCCACACATAAAACCCTTTCCACACACAAAACATTTCCGCATTTGAAAACACCTTTTACTTCAAAACACTTTTCATAATCAAAACACTTTTCATAAATAAAGGCATTTTCCACAAAACAACCAAACCACCAACATGTTCATTATTCCAACTTTGTTCAATCGGGGTGATCACACAAGGTTTTCATTCTCATTTAATCAGCCAGTCTTTACGTGCTTATCCATTTTCCATGTTTTAACAAAACCAACCACAAACAATTCAGATATCAATTGCGCATGCAAAGGCCACCAACGGCCTTGATTTTCAGTAGGCAAAGGCCTTTCAATCCAAAATCACAATCAGAAGATAAAGAAACTGGAAGGCAATAGAAATAGCACAAAACCCCAAACCCTTCTTTATCCGGTTATTATCTTTATTTAAAGTTCAACTGCATCCCATGGAACAAAAGAGAAATATCCCACCCCGCATGTTGCACCAAATAGAGAGACGAAGGTAAACCCCTACCTCAAAAGGTCCTGATCACGTCGCATCCGACGACGTCCTTCGGTGTCCTCCGCCTTCGCCAAACCCGACAAACGCCTCCTAGGATGGAAGCTGGAGAAGGAAGTCCAGAAGGAAAGGTGACAAGTCCAGGCTTAGAAGCTTCGTCTCGTCGCTACGATCCTGTGGCCACTGACGGATCGTAATTCGGAGCTCGGACAAAGAAGTTAGAGGAGGAATACTTCTCGATCGTCCAAGAGCGTCGTCGTGCGAAGAAGAAGCGATTCGTCTGGAAATAATCCGCACCCCTTTCTTATATAGCCAACGAATAGGTAAAACAGTATGCAGCGTGTATTGATGAATACACAGTGTGACTGTACACCCGTTACGTGTTTTGACTGGTCAACACATGACACGCCACGCGGTTTCCACGCGTTCTAAAAAAAACATTAATTTTATTAATATGTGTGTTTCGTTGACCCGAGACATAACTCATAAAAAGGTATCCATCACTGGTCTTAAAATGACCGTCTTAATTATAGGATTACACTGCCGCTGACGGTTCGTCATTCCGACACCATATGAAGAAGTTATAGACTTTTTAAGTTTTGATCACCCAAAATAATAATAATATTATTATATTTATTAAAAAAAAAGAGGATATATGTCTCTCTCCAATCAAAATTTTCAATTCACTCACGCCCAACACATTCACTTCCCATACGCCTCACATGGGATTTTGATTATTTTGTTTATTTATTTATTTTCATTTATTATCTCATTTAATCTTTTTTATCTTATTCTTTTTTTTCTTTCTCTCTCCAATCTCCTTTCTTCTCAAAATTTCATCACGCACCAAACAAAAGTGGCGCCTCATTATTTTTCATTTATTATTATTTATTAAACTATTAATAGAATAATATATAAAATGTATAATTATAAAAGGGGAAAGTGGAATTAACGCATCCCCTCCCCATGCATTTCATTAGCATTCATTTTATTTCTTTTCATTTATCATTATTATAATATATTAATTATTATATAAATTATGTAAAGATACATGGGGCCATGTGCCTCATCCTTATGCCCATAACATATCATTTATTATAGAAATTTTATTAAACATTATATAAAACATATCATTAATATCACCACAATATAGGGGTGGAAAGATACTTTTACGGTAACGCAATCACGCTGCAAGATTTGTGTGCCCCCATTTAATTCCAATTAATTTAAAAAGGTTTACTTTATTAAATTAAAACCATTTAATTTAATTATCCTGATATATATACATATACATATATATATATACATATTTACGTCATCGTTATTATTATTATCTTACATAATAATAACTCACATTTAATATTATTAATGCACCACCTCGCTTCCTCTATGCATCTACATTTATTTGTTTGCAATAAATACCATGACTCATTTCATTAATTTCTCATTATTATTAATATTATGAATAATATTAATAAAACAAGACCCATTTTTATTATTCAAATTTAATTTCAACAATTACTCAATTAATAATAAACCGCATGTTTCATTTATCAACGTCTAATGGGTCACACACCTTCCCACTTCACACCATTAATTATAACATCCATTAAATCATTTTATCATGATTATTCTCTTTTTAGTTTAATTAATCACACAATTTATGTCATCATCATTATTATTTAACATATTTTTACGTTATCACCGGTATTAAAAATTATCATTATATCGCATATCGTATTGACCAAATCGATTTCGACAAAGGAAGGGACTGAAGGGGTCCGGGCCATTACATCAGATACCTCTCAAAACATTCTCGTCCTCGAGAATTAAAAACTGACCCAGAAGAAGGAAAGGATCTGAAGAAGCACTCCACAAGATACCTCTCAGGGCTCTCGTCATGACAAGGAACCAACCAACAACTCTATGAGTTAGGAATTCCCTCTCCTATGTCAAGATACTATCCGCTTTAGGCGGCACTGACTCGCCTGCACGGGTTTAATCGCATCCTCATTAATGCGTCTTGATTAAGGATCAGGTTTTTCCTTTCCCATATATTAGGTTTTTTTTCCAACTTACACTGCACCCAACAACGCACAACCCACACACTGCCCGGACACATGGCTTGAGGAATTCCTTCTGCCATGTTGAGATATTATCCGCTTTAGGCGGCAATGACTCGCCTACACGGGTTAAATCACATCCACATTAATGCGTCTCGATTAGGGATTAGGTCTTCTCCTCCCCACATGATAGGGCTCTTCACGTACATTTAAAGAAAAGCGGGAAACAACATAGCATTATAGACTCATGAAAAACAAGGTCGAGGCCCAAAGCATATGCGAGAATGAGTTTCAACAATTGAGTGTGATGCTCCTGGATTTAAACAAAACATAAACGAGAGCATTTAAGTAAAACATGAAACATCTCTCTCGATCTTTCGCCTTGCTGGGGTTGCCACTTCTGTTGCGTGAAATTGTCCGCGTCCCACTCCTCTGCATTTCTGTTAACGTTCAAGTTCCATAGATGTACAGTAAACAAGGATCGCCTAAGCCCAAGTAGTAAGGAAAAACTCAAAGTTTTAATTATCATTTTATTTCAATTTCTTTCCCAGAACACCCAAATCAAGTAAAACACAAACATGATGATGCATGTACCTTCACTAGGGTCTCTACCCTGCAATCAATATAGTCTCACTTGGTCGTTCGGTAGGCTCAGAGTCCTTGAATCGGATCACGGGGGGCCCTAAAATCTCGTGTCCTAGCCGGTCTTCCCTGGCCTATGTCACGCACCAAGATTAACGAACACTGTTGCCCTACCATCCCATGCAATCCTCACTGTGCCTAACTCCAGACTCCATCCTATCTCTCAACCATCAGCCTCTGATACCATTCTGTCACGACCCCCTCCCACCAAAGATGCCCCTCCTGAGCTGGCAATGGTGAAAGGGAGATAATGACCCCCGAGTCCCGCCTCCAGTAGGCCTCGGGTTGGCGACTAGCACCAAGGGTATGAGTTTTCACAAATATGGGAGGCATTACCCTTTTTATTATTTTGGATCGGGAAATAGGACAAGTCAACCACCAAAAAGGGAAAAGAACAAGTGTATATAAATAAACCCAAACCAAGCCCACATGCATGTTTAAACAATTTTTATAACAAGGTACAAGTACAAGGAAGCTCAAAAGTACAATGCCAAAGAAAAAAAGAGAACAACAACTGCAACAACTCCAACTGCCCGACTAGTAGGGTCCCGCACGGCCCTGGTAGTCCTCATGGAAACCTGAAAGTAAACGTAGGGTGAGCATATAAGTATACTCAGTAGAGAAACCTAAAGCTCTCATGCACAAGTGGGGAGACACCCTAAGGTCCCGTGAGAAAACAGAAGAACCAGAAACTAACAAGGAAAAACTATCCACCCAGCCTCACTGGTCACACTCACCAAGTAACACAAACAATTTTAGTATATATATAGAACAAAAGTATTGGGTACCCCGCACCATTTCCCACTTAATTAGATGCTGCTCTTCCTAACGACAAACGTCCTGACGCTACCACACTCTTCCCGCCCGCACACACCTGGGCCAAACCACACATCCCGCCCGCACACACCTGGGCCTCACAACCACGCATCTCGCCCGCACACACCTGGGCCTCACAACCACGCATCTCCCCCGCACACACCTGGGCCACAACCACTAACCCGCCCGCAGAAACCTGGGCCTCATCCCGAAGGTTCTTGGGAACGGTAAGCCTGCCCGAAGAGTCTTGGGCTAAAGGTCGCCTCAAGCCATCACAGCCTCCGAGACCTACCCGAAGAGTCTTGGGTGTAAGGTCACCTCAAGCCATCATAGCCTATAGAAGAAGGAGCAGGAAGGAGCTAGTAATTAAGGGGGAACACCCTCTCCCATAAATTGGGAGTGTTCGACACTAGGTGCTTGACATGGGTGTGGTGCGACAAAACACAAAGATACAATTATATATATACATATACCAAACACACAGCCCAACCAATGGCTTCTTAAAAAGAGAAACTGAGCATGTGCCTCGGCACTGCTACCACGAAGCATGCATCAACAACCAAACAATCATCCCCCAACCCCATTTAGGTTTTCATGTTTCATGCAATGGTTTAACAAATTATTACTACTGGGCAACTAACATCCAGACAAAACCTTTCACAAACATATCCCTACCATCCACAACCAAGGTTAGGTAAAACGCAAGCAACCACATGCCATTTCATTTACAAGAGATTATCACAACCATACAACATTCCATCATTCATTTATTTCAAAGTTCCACACATAAAACCCTTTCCACACACAAAACATTTCCGCATTTGAAAACACCTTTTACTTAAAAACACTTTTCATAATCAAAACACTTTTCATAAATAAAGGCATTTTCCACAAAACAACCAAACCACCAACATGTTCATTATTCCAACTTTGTTCAATCGGGGTGATCACACAAGGTTTTCATTCTCATTTAATCAGCCAGTCTTTACGTGCTTATCCATTTTCCATGTTTTAACAAAACCAACCACAAACAATTTAGATATCAATTGCGCACGCAAAGGCCACCAACGACCTTGATTTTCAGTAGGCAAAGGCCTTTCAATCCAAAATCACAATCAGAAGATAAAGAAACTGGAAGGCAATAGAAACAGCACAAAACCCCAAACCCTTCTTTATCCGGTTATTATCTTTATTTAAAGTTCAACTGCATCCCATGGAACAAAAGAGAAATATCCCACCCCGCATGTTGCACCAAATAGAGAGACGAAGGTAAACCCCTACCTCAAAAGGTCCCGATCACGTCGCATCCGACGACGTCCTTCGGTGTCCTCCGCCTTCGCCAAACCCGACAAACACCTCCTAGGATGGAAGCTGGAGAAGGAAGGCCGGAAGGAAAGGTGACAAGTCCAGGCTTAGAAGCTTCGTCTCATCGCTACGATCCTGTGGCCACTGACGGATCGTAATTCGGAGCTCGGACAAAGAAGTTAGAGGAGGAATACTTCTCGATCGTCCAAGAGCGTCGTCGTGCGAAGAAGAAGCGATTCGTCTGGAAATAATCCGCGCCCCTTTCTTATATAGCCAACGAATAGGTAAAACAGTATGCAGCGTGTATTGATGAATACACGGTGTGACTGTACACCCGTTAGGTGTTTTGACTGGTCAACACATGACACGTCACGCGGTTTCCACGCGTTCTAAAAAAAACGTTAATTTTATTAATATGTGTGTTTCGTTGACCTGAGACATAACTCATAAAATGGTATCCATCACTGGTCTTAAAATGACCGTCTTAATTACAGGATTACACTGCCGCTGACGGTTCGTCATTCCGACACCATATGAAGAAGTTATAGACTTTTTAAGTTTTGATCACCCAAAATAATAATAATATTATTATATTTATTAAAAAAAGAGAGGATATATGTCTCTCTCCAATCAAAATTTTCAATTCACTCACGCCCAACACATTCACTTCCCATGCGCCTCACATGGGATTTTGATTATTTTGTTTATTTATTTATTTTCATTTATTATCTCATTTAATCTTTTTTATCTTATTCTTTTTTTTCTTTCTCTCTCCAATCTCCTTTCTTCTCAAAATTTCATCACGCACCAAACAAAAGTGGCGCCTCATTATTTTTCATTTATTATTATTTATTAAACTATTAATAGAATAATATATAAAATGTATAATTATAAAAGGGGAAAGTGGAATTAACGCATCCCCTCCCCATGCATTTCATTAGCATTCATTTTATTTCTTTTCATTTATCTTTATTATAATATATTAATTATTATATAAATTATGTAAAGATACATGGGGCCATGTGCCTCATCCTTATGCCCATAACATATCATTTATTATAGAAATTTTATTAAACATTATATAAAACATATCATTAATATCACCACAATATAGGGGTGGAAAGATACTTTTACGGTAACGCAATCACGCTGCAAGATTTGTGTGCCCCCATTTAATTCCAATTAATTTAAAAAGGTTTACTTTATTAAATTAAAACCATTTAATTTAATTATCCCGATATATATACATATACATATATATATACATATTTACGTCATCGTTATTATTATTATCTTACATAATAATAACTCACATTTAATATTATTAATGCACCACCTCGCTTCCTCTATGCATCTTCATTTATTTGTTTGCAATAAATACCATGACTCATTTCATTAATTTATCATTATTATTAATATTATGAATAATATTAATAACACAACACCGATTTTTATTATTCAAATTTAATTTCAACAATTACTCAATTAATAATAAACGCATGTTTCATTTATCAACGTCTAATGGGTCACACACCTTCCCACTTCACACCATTAATTATAACATCCATTAAATCATTTTATCATGATTATTATCTTTTTAGTTTAATTAATCACACAATTTATGTCATCATCATTATTATTTAACATATTTTTACGTTATCACCGGTATTAAAAATTATCATTATAACGCACATCGTGTTGACCAAATCGATTTCGACAAAGGAAGGGACCGAAGGGGTCCGGGCCATTACATATAATCATAGCCCCTAGAGATCAGTGGATTCCATCCGATATGCTGAAGAAGATATCCAGGAAGTCCATGGTTTCAATTCAATGAAAAAATCCAACTCCCACCTCAGAGGGAGTCCCGGTTCATCTTTTAAGAATACATCAATTTAGTCCTCTACAACTGAAGGAACCCATATTCCTAAAGAGTCTGATACACCAAGGGTTATACTCAGAAACTGATGGGTATAATGCTATAGCCTCCCACTCACATCAGCTTTCTACTCTACTATGAGGTCTCTTTCACTATGAAAGGAGAATCTCATCCCATCAGTATGTAATCATATGACTAGTCTACAGTGAAAGTTGATTTGGGATTGAACCATGAAATAAAAATACATGTCCAATATGGCATCATAGGGTTCCATTTTGATGACCAGAGGGTCCCATGTGTACCTCTCTCCTCTAAGTGATAGTTCACGCCCCTGATAGATGAAAGACATAGAATAAGCACTCCCAATAGGATCCTCAAGGAAAATCTATTATGCTAGCGCCTCTACTAGGTGCTCTAACTCCCATTCTAGGAGTAATGAGATAAAAGAGTAACTAGAGCCTGTGTCTACTAATACTAAAGTAAGAGTAGAATAGACATAGATCATACCTTGGATCATCTCATGTGCTATAGAATCATAGACATCCAATGCATGAAACTATCCATGGCCTCATCCTCTAGCTCACTAGGCCTGAAATGGGCCGTACAATGGTGGTTTTGGGAGAACCTCATAGTGTCATCCACCACATACAACTCCTCATGCTCCTCTTCCAGCACCGCCTACCTAGGGACCATCCTGTCTATGCCTGGGGGATCCCTGATCACAGTGATACCTCTGCCATGGTGGTCCACCCAATATCTTTCTGGGATTCTCAGTATGCCTGGTTAGGAAGTCCCATGCTATGTGACCTCACTTATCACAAGCATAGAGCTATCCCTCTATGGGATACCCCAGTGCTCTGTGCTTCCCCTGAGCCATACGAACACACCCCTAAGTCTTCTCATGAAAGGGTCTCCTATCTCGAGATCTCTGGCGTGTGCCTACTACAAAAGATGACTCAGCCCTATCACACCTACTGTGAGATCCAACTATCTAGTGTCCATTTTCCAGGAATATCTCTTTCATAAGTGTCTGCTCCAGAACCCTGGCATAGGTGGGGAAGCACAAGGGGACCACAATGGCTTAGATATCTCTTTAGAGTCCCTACTCAAACTTGTGTGATCAAAAGTATCCATATCTGATCATGTCAAGAGAGTAATATGCAAGTTCTATGAACCTTGTCACATTTTTTCTGCTATTATTCATCCATATTGTAATGCCATAAGCTTCTTAATCGAAACGGAGTGTAATAAGGAGGGCTAATAATCCTCACAGAACAACTGCTGGAAGTCATCCCATGAGATTGCAAAATCCTTGTGTATCTGAGTAACTAAAACCCACCAATGACCCGCTTCTACATGGAAAATAATGGTGTCTAGAACAATCATATAATCTTTTAATGTTCAGAAAATCCTAAAAGCATGGATCACAAACTCTAGCCAATCCTCTACTGCTTTTGGATTTGGCTCACTACAGAACCTCAGCGGTCTCTAGTGCTAGAACTCACAGAGCATGCTAATCCTACTCTCTTTGTTAGCTTACTCTTTTGGGACTATCTATTACTCAACTGGTGGAGGTCCTACAACTTTTCTACCTAGAGGAAGGGGATCACATGACCGACCCTTAACAGAGTCATCTTCACTCACAAGTTCATCATAAAAAACTAGAGCTAGTATCCCGGCTGACAGTCATCGTAGAGGCATCCTAAAAGTCATCAAGGAATACCACATTCATATGACTATATATATATCGATAAAAAAATAGGTATTTGAATCAATAATGATTGTAAAATAATCAATCCAATATGATTCATATACCATTATTTCCTGTTATAAGTGTCTCATCGTACTGAGTTGACAAGTGGGTAATCAGGTTCTTGGTGAATTGATACATCATCCACTCGCACCATCACTGGACTCCCTAAACTAAGAGACACTTTCAATATAAATCGACACTATTGCCTTAAACCCAACCGATAATTTTAATAGGAAACATTCAATCAGTGTCCCAAGGAATGAACTTCCTCTGATACTAATTTTTCATGACCCAAGCCATGTTGGGGATTGAGCTGCAACTACCCCAAGCCCACCTCCATAGGCTAGGGGGTGATGATAAGCATCAAAGGCACAATAAACTCAAGGAGGCCTTTTCCAAAGTACTCATACACATGCACAAATCTACTCAATGCATTATTGCAAAGGGAATGGAGTAAAAGATGCTACAGTGCTGTAAATAAACCAAACATGCATGGACCACTAAAAAGTATGAAAAAAGTAATGTAAACTGAAAGGTAAATGGGTAAAAATACATTCCCAAATAGAAAAGTTTCCCAACCTGATAAAAAAAAGGAAAAGTACAATAGTTGGAAGATTCTTGCTTTTGGAATCCCAAGCTACGACCACCATACGCAGTCTAAGAACCTATTTCCCCGATCTCCTTTGAATTCCTAATCAAACCTTTCTATCATCTATATAAGGTAAAATATGTGAGGGAAAATCACATGAAGGAGTGAGTATAAACATACCTAGTAGGATACCCTAAAAAGGTGAAGGGGGAGTAGTAAGAGATACACTGAAGAGGAAATTAGTAGATAAAACAAAGTATAGTAAAAGAGTAAAGATCAACCCAACAAGAGAGTGAAGTAAAATCATCCAAAAAAAATGGAAATAGAAATTGTTAGAAGGTGAACTTCTGGTCAAGTATTCACTACCAATAGTAGGAGAATAGACTCATCCAACCATAACAAGAAAGACATGAAAAACATGTGATATGCCCCATGTGTCTTCGCCTCCCCTGGAGGGAGAGTAACTGAAACCTAAGGAGTGGGTAATAAAATGATATATATATATATAATCATTAAAAATAATCCCAAATGAAGGAGTAAGGGGATCTTCATATCACTGCTCATCCTAAGAAGAGGAGTCACCAAGAGTTCCTAAAGTATCCATCAATAATGCCCAACATCTAATGAATCTACCCAAGAGGCATTAGTAAAATGGGTTCAAATCACCAAACCTTGATACTATATACTTTGGGAGGCTCTAACATTCCTGCATAGTTTTGGGTCGCATCACAAGGATGTGTCTGTCATGACCCGCCTTCACCAAGATGAGGGAACAGACAATAATTTCAAGACTCTTCCTTCTTCAAGTTGAAGATGAGATAATGACCCCCCGAGACCCACCTTCAATAGGTACTGGAATAGATACTAGCACCAAGGGTATAGAATCACACACAAAATGGAAGGAATTACCATTTTTATCTATTAGGATCAATAGATAAGATAGTAAATCCCAACAACACCAACTGGAGGTAAAAGTAAATCCAAAAGAAAACCATTTCTATATGAAAGTCCATAAGTAAATGCTACAAAAGTACAACAAAACCCCAAAGGATAGGTACCAAAGAAAAGAAAAACAGCAACAACAACTATCCCAAGGTCTGAACTAGTAAGGTTCTTCATGATCCTAGAAGTCCTTTTGGAAACCTGAAAATAGTTTATATACGTAGGGTGAGTATACAGGAATACTCAGTAGGTAAAAACCAAAAGCTCTCGTGCACAAGTGGGGAGATATTCTAATGCCCGTGAAGAAAGGAGGTAACCAGATAACCTAGAAATGAAACTATCTACACCAAACCTCACCAAGGAACACTCCTGAAATAATGCAAGTCAAGTAATGTAATAGTAATAACACATTGATGTTTGGGTACCTCGTGCCACTTTCCTACTGGTTATTGAAGACAGCCTACACATTAGACCTTTCCCGCCATTCTCACCACAGTCCCACTGCCATACCCCACCCACACA
This sequence comes from Viscum album, assembly GCA_963277665.1. Lineage (NCBI taxonomy): Eukaryota > Viridiplantae > Streptophyta > Magnoliopsida > Santalales > Viscaceae > Viscum > Viscum album. The sequence continues at coordinate 483,504,961 of OY728162.1, forward strand.
CACCTAGGCTATAACCACACATCCCACCTGCAAAAACCTAGGCCAAAAAAACCACACATAACCATTCCTGTAAAAACCTAGGCCAGAACAACTACCGCCACGCCCGATGACACCTGGGCCTCATCCCAAAGACGCTTGGGAAACAGCCTGCCCGCACACACATGGGCCAAACACCAAAACTACCCCACCTGAAGAATCTTGGGCTAAAATGGACCTCAGGTCATCACAACCTACCTGAAGGATCTTGGGATTCTCGGGAAAGGGAGAAGAAAAGGAGCTAATAACCAGCCACTCATAAGAGTGTTGAAAAAAAACCTCCCCCATGAAATAGGGGTGTTCGGCACAAAGTTATCAACTTGGGTGGGGCGCAAATAAGAACTATAAGAACTAAATATACATATAGGTAAACAAGCACTCTTCCCAACCTAGGGGTTTCCAAAACCATCTCAAGTACAAACACCCACGTTACTATTCATTCATGAGAAGCACCACACGCACAACCATGTCACAACTCATTCCCGAAAACAATTTCCCATCGAACCCATCATCGTTTTCATATTCAAGTGATTCCATTTAAGTAATTATCCACTACTGGGAAACTAATAGGTATATCCATAAGCCAAGGAAAATAAAACAACCAAACATCAATTTAAGTATTCACACCCAGTTATCTTGTAAAGGCACAACAAAAAAAGTGAACTGTGAGATCCCTCGAAGTACTCGAACCAAACCAAGACCCTGCATACATCCCCACATGGCCTTATATCCACAAACCAAAAATTTCACCTCAATAGGGGACCACATACCCCTCCATATTCTATCACGAGAAACAAGCAGAAAAATCACAAATACTTCCAAGATGGAGTAGGGGGGTTCTGGATTCAAGCACACCTTTCATTAAGTTCCTTCTTTCTATTTGATAACTAGGGTGATCACACAAGGATTGTTGTTCACTGGGAATCCATTTAATTATCCTAGTTTACGTGATTAACCAATTTCTATGTTACATCTATTTGATCATCACAAAAGACAGGGGTTCATTAGTGTGCAAATAAAGACCACCAACAACCATGATTTTTAGTGGAAACAATACTGTATAATTCACAACATATAAAGGAAGATAAAAGGGTACAACATCATCCTCGAACACAACCCCAAATTCTTTACAAGTCTGTTTATTATCTTCATTAGGGGTTGGTTTCATCCATCCCCATAGAAACAATAGCATATCCGCCCCACATGATACACAGTAAAGAGAGAAAAAGGAAAAACCCTAATTGGATGATCAACGATTGATGTTTTTCTCCTGGATCCAACAAGTGGGATGCATGAATTTTAGGGGAGGAACTCGAATGAATCCAAAAATGAGCAGGAAAGGTTCCAACATAGACTCACCTCTCTCCTCAAGAAGGGGGTCTCCAAATGCACCCAGGAGAAGAAGGAAAAGAGATCAACCTAGAAGAAAATAATTAACATGTGATAAAAAGATGAGATCCTAGCATTACGTGATATCAAGATATTGACCGGCTTTAAAGGAGGATCATGGTTTCACCATGTGGTTGGGTAGTTACACATGATGGAATTAATTTTTATTTAATAATTCTCATTGGAGAGGTGGCCGTAACAGCTGTGAGTTAATTGATTTCATTTAAACGGAGGAAAACTCGTAACAGGGACAAACAGTCTAGGTCCATTGAGGGTCGCCTCACTCTTTGGAATTTAAACATTGTTTATGGGGACAAAAACGACCTTGAACCACTTTTAAAAGGTTAAAAAGGCTTAAAAGTAGCATTATGAGAAAAACCGGGGGAGAAAAACCCAACAAGACCATCTCGAACCGATTAGCGACACACCGATCAGTGTCACACCAATTGGTGTCACCGATGGTTGACACCGCGATTACCTCCTGCCACCGACATGCCGCCCTTCAGATCTAGACCTGATGGGTCCAGGGTATGCCAAACACTAGAAATTTGGAAATTTCATGTACCAGGAGGGTTTGGGCCATTACATTAGATACCTCTCAAAATTATTCTCTCCCTCAAGAATACATGACTAAACCAAACAAACCCTCAAGAAGATACCTCTCAGGGACAAACCACCCCAATATCCATATGAATACCAGGGGTCACATCGCCCCAAAACACGGATTGGGGAGTTCTTTCTTCCATATTGAGATATTATCCACTTTGAGTGACACTGACTTTCCCACATAGGTTTAATCACACCCACCTTAATGCGTCTTGATTAGGGATCAGGTCCTACCTTCCCCATAGATCTGGTCTTTTCTTAAACATTCACAAGGTACATAAACATAACATCTCATAAACCAAAAAGGTCATCATTTCATCACAACATGCCAAAAAAAAAGAACAACAAGGAAGGCTCAGAACAAAAACTCAAAACAGCTTTGGGTACTGGGTGCGCATTGGAGATTCTCACTCCCAAGTACTCTCTTGGAGGCCACCGTGCCTCCACAACACACGAACCAAAGGGATGTTTTTTCCATGAAGCACTTTATCCTTTTGATCTTTGATCCTCACTGGTTGCTCCATGAACATAGCATCATCCCCTATATCTAACTCTCCCTGGTCAATGACATGGGAGTCATCTTGTAGATATCGACGATGATGGGAGACGTAGAAAACTTCATGGATCCTTTCCAACTGAGGTGGAAATGCCAGCTGATATTCCACCTCACCAACTTGCCGCAACAGTTCGAAAGGCCCGATGAACCTAGGGGAGATCTTTCTCCCCTTTTCGGACCTTCCCTGCCCATGTCAAGGGGAAACCTTCAAGAACACGTGGTCTCCAACCTCGAAATCCAAGGGACTCCTCCTATGATCGACATATGACTTCTTCCAGTCCTGGATGCCTTCATCTTCTCACACACAAGATAAACCCTATCTGTTGTGATATGCACTACCTATGGGCCAAGAACACCTGCCTACCCAACCTCGGTCCATCACACTGGTGAACGACATGGCCTCCTGTACAAGGCTTCAAATGGTTCCATGCCAATAGTAGAGTGATAACTATTATTGTAGGAAAAATATACTAAGTGAAAATGTCATTCCCATAATCCTCCGAAGTCCAAAACACATGCCTGTAGAATATCCTCCAATGTCTGGATGGTTCGCTCATTTTTCCCATATTTCTGGGGGTAGAAAGCAGTGCTAAGATGTAGCTGGGTGCCAAAAGAATACTGAAATCCCCTACAAACTCTTGAGGTAAACCATGCATCCCTATCCTAGAATATGGACTGCATAACTCCCTGAAACCGCACCACCTCATCAACGTATCTTCATCCTAAGGTATGCACTGCACTCGACTCCTTGATCACCATAAAGTGACCTGATTTTGTTAGCTAGTCTACCACTACCCAGATAGCATCACAACCTCCTTGAAACCTAGGTAGTCCTATAATGAAATCCATCGAGATGTCATCCCACTTACACTCAGAGACATCTAAAGGCTACAACAAACCTCATGGGATAGGATGTTCAACCTTCACCTGCTGACACACTAGGAACCTTACCACGAACTCCGCCACTTCCCGTTTCAACCTGCACCACCAAAACTCTTCCCTCAGGCCTCGATACATCTTGGAAACTCCAGGGTGTACCGCTACTAGTGAGTTATGGAACTCACGGAGAACTCCCTCACACATCATCTCTGGGAAAAACAAATTACCTTAGAAAAGCATCTGATTCTGACCATCCTCCAACCACCCTTCTAGAGCATTTCCTTGGTTAAATCGATTGCTCATCACTTCACTCTTGATGTCTCCCCATTAAGACTCCTCCACCTTCCATAATAGAGAGGACCAAACTATCATCTAAAACAGAAAACCTTTACCACCATCTGCCCTTTCATCCAGGTGTAGGGCATCCAACTCCTCCATTACCTTCCAAGCGTCCACATATTCCTGAACAGATTCCCTCCGTGAATTCTTGCTCGATGCATCAGCCACAATGTTCTCCTTTCCTAAGGTGTAGGAAATATCAAAGTCATAGTCTTGAAGAAAGTCTTTCCACCTCTACTATCACAAGTTTAGGTCCCACTGGGAGAAGATATACCTCAAGCTCTTGTGATTGGTGAAAACCACAAACCGCTCCCCAATTAGGTAATGCCACTACAACTTCAATGAGAACACTACTACTGCAATCACTTGGTCATGGATGGCGTAGTTATTATCATGAGAACGCAACTTCCAAGACCCATAGGATATCACTCCCTACTGCTACATCAGCACACACCCCAAGGAAAATCTAGAAGCATCACACAAATTCCTCATACAACACCCCTTCCTATGGAAACCTGATAACTAGAGAAATAACCAACCTTTCCTTCAGATAACTAAATGTTACATGACATTGATCACTCCATATGAAGGCATGGTTTTTTCTGGTCAAAGCTTTCAAAGGAGTTGCAACTCCAGAGTAGTCGGGTACGAACCTTAGATAATAGCCTACCAGATCTAGAAAGCCACAAACCTCTGTCACATTCCTGGGAGCTTCCAAAGAAAAAACCGCTTCAAACTTTGATGGATCAACCGCTACCCCTTGCTAAGAAACCACGTGTCCAAGGAAATGCACTTCTCATGTCATGAACTTACACTTGGACAATTTACTATAGAGCTGGTGATGTTGAAGGACTTCCAAGACCATACTGAGGTGCTTAGTATGTTCCTTCTTTGATCTTGAGTAGATCAAAATTTCATTGATGATAACAATGATGAACTGGTCTAGAAACTCACAGAAAACAGAGTCTATTAGCCCCATAAACACAACGGGTGCATTCATAACATTGAACGACATGACTAAGAACCCAAAGTGACCATACCTACACCTAAAATAAGTCTTCGGAATATCATTGTCCTTCACCCTTAGCTGGTGATCCCTAGACCACAAATCAATCTTAGAGAACCAACATGCTCCCCTCAACTGGTCAAAGAGATCGTCTATCCTTGATAGAGGGTAACAATTATTGACCGTTACCTGATTCAGTCTCTGGTAGTCTATGCATAGCCTCATACCACCATCTTCCTTCTTAATGAACAATATTAGATCACCCCATGGTCACATGCTAGGTCGGACGAAACCCTTCGTCATCAAATCGTCAATCTAAATCCGCAAACCCCACAACTCGGAAGGTGCCATTAGATAAGAAGCCATCGAAACCGGATGGGCACCGAGTTTCAAGTCTATCCCAAACTCAACATCACGTCAAGGGGGTAGATTCACCACTTCTTCAGGGAAGACTTCCATGAACTCATTGACGATCCTCGAGACTTCCACCCTCTCTGTATCTTCCAACTCCACTGATAGCTCATATGACAAGGAAAGGAGGGGCTCCACTCACTAGATGATTTCCTGGAAACCCTGCTCGCCAGTGAAAGTCACATGCTGGCCATCCTCATCGGAGAACATGACTCTTCTTCAGAAACAGTTGATAGTAGCATGTACAGAAAACAGCCAGTTGATTCCTAGGATGACATTATATGGCTATATCTGCAACAGTAGAAGATCCCTACTAGACATATGTGGCCCTATCATCAGTCTACACCCTCGACAAACATAAAACAAGTCATCTTGACCTACTATTGGTGATTATCACTCAAATTTACCCAAGAGAAGAAGGTAAGACGGTCCTTGTAGTTTATCTTGGATTATCGAATCCACGGAGACCAAAGAAGAAACCTATAGACACGTACATTCTATGGACTGTTTTCGGCTATGAAGTGGCCAACTTGGATTGATTTTGGATGGGTTTTAATGATATCTAATTGATTTAAGTGAATTAAATTTAAAATAATGAGTTGATCCTAGGTTATCGCTCGGGGTGGATTGGATGTATTTCCTTTTTAATGATTTCAATTTCTTGAATTTGAGATGGGTTCATTTAAGGAGATAAAACAACATCATCACTTACTGGTTTAATGCCTACACCCTTTAATACTAATCACCTATACACTTGAAGGATCAATGTTTTGAGCACTTCAAGGTAAAGGTTCGTATTAGCACTTGAAGTGTGTGGCCTTAAATTCAACAAGGACGATGGAGTTTAAAAATCATCAAACAAAAATCCCAATTAAAGAAGTGATTATACATTAATTTGGTGATAAATAACATCCAATACAGCCCCTTGCTACTCCCTTAGATCAACCCATAAGTGGGTTAGCCCTCCATTGATCCCATGGGTTCAATGGAAGCGGAAAGTAGACTCATGAGGGAGGAAATGGAGAAGTAAAGAAAACAACAAAAATAAAATGATCACTCCACCGTTGTGTGAATAATTTCACAAGGGTTGGTGTGAATAAATTCACACCTTGATCCAACAGTATCAAAGTGATATGAAGAACAACAGAATAATAGTAGAAGAAGAACTTTTATTAAGAAACTAAAGTGAATTGAACAACTTACATGTGAAAGACAAATTTGAGGCAACAAAAATGCAGCATAACATTACAATTGAACAAAGCATCCAAGATTTTCAACTCTTTCACCACCACTGCCTTAAATAGGAATTTTGAGAGCCTTTGGTAGAGCCTCCAACAGTACAAAGCATCTCAATTAATTTTGGTAGGCCATAGGTGGTGGAAAGCTTGTGGAATTTGAACTTTTCCACATTTGACCCGAGGTGGCAGCCATCTTTCCTTCACCGAACAGACGCGTCTGGAAGACCTTCTAGACGTCCGAATCAGGGTGGTCCATATAAGAATAAAATGGATCTACAGATGTCGTCTAACCGCCTATAAAATATGGGCCCATTTGGAGTTGTGTATTCCGAGATATGATCAAATTAGTGGACTGTTTTTCTGGGCCGCAGAATCTGGCCCAGAATTTTATCTCTAAATTGGGCCGCCTAAATGACCAACATGGAAGCCGAATTAGCATTAACTCCTGAAGAGTTATTTGTTTCTATAAATTTCTTCTATCATCCCACGAAATTTTGGATTAATTGGGCCTGTATGTTAGGCCCCACAATCTCATCAGTGGTCTGATTTCCAATCTGCCTTCTCCAGAATTGCTTCCTTTCATTTCCAAATATCTCCATCATCCTCCATGAATTCTCCACTGATCCCTGAATAAAACATGTTCATATTTAAGTGTATATAAATTTCCAAAAATATCAAATTAAAATATGTATAATTATATGAATCATTGTGTACTTCAAATTATGTTAAAAAATGTACCACATAATAGTGCATTTTAAGAAGGTATTACAATCATAACGTGAAATGATGTTCAAAGTGTAAAATGCACTAAAATGGTGTTTATGAATAACAAAGAACATGAATATTATGTATATTATCAATGAATATTAGCCTCATTTAGTGGCTAATCAATTGGTGTACTCAACACCAGGGCACTGGAAGTCTGTCAGCATCTAAACCCAGAGTACGAGCCCAACCGGGTGCAAAAAATTAGTGAAAATCTCCTTTATCAAACAAGGAATATTCAAGAGTACTAAACACGATAATTGTACCTCAAACGAATTCTTGCCTTGCTAGAACTGCTGCCTCTATGGCGTGTAACTACCAAGTCCTAGCTCCTCTGCCTCTCGGCTGTCGCCCGCCTCCTCAACCACGCCCTGGTTGAGGTCCATGAGGGGAACCCTGGGTTCAGCCTCCTTCTTCCACATCTTCTCTTGAAGGAGCGAGAGGTACCTGTACCTACTGCTGCTGCTGAAAGGGCCTGGCTGGAAACTGTTGCTGCTAAGGTGGGAACTAAACTTGCCCACAACCACTGTACTGAACTCTATCTGGGAACTGATTCCGAAGGTTCCTATGGCTTCCACAGATGAAGAACCTCTGTCCTAGGCCCATGAGGAATGGGAAAGGATTGGGGGATCGAAACTGAAACTGTTGGGGCCTACTCCCCATTGGTCGAAACCTAGAAGGCCCTGACATTGGAGGCATGCTACTGAAGGCCTTACCATTTGATGAGCCCAACTGGCTCCCCTCTCATGACACACCTCCCAGCGTGTGCATCCTTTCTACCACATCATCTTTCTTCTGGACCTCCAAGTACGTCATTAGGGTTAATGGAGTAACATCTTACTGAAGAGAAGGACAAAGTGCCTCCTCTAGATGTCTCGCCTGAGACTCCTCATTCAGAAAATAATACAGAGAAAAATGAAGGAGATCCTTGAACTTGATTCAGTAACTCCAAAACTAACTTGATCCCCTACTGGAGGGAGAGCATCTCCGACCTCTTCTCATCCTTCATCGTGGATGAGAGGAATTCCTCCCAGAATTCACCCTCAAAGTCAGTCCAGAAAACTTCAGCCTCCCTCTTCTACCCAAGGTAGAGAATCCACCACTGATGCACTGCTCCCCACATCTGGCTTACAACCAAAGGAACCCATTACTGTTTCGGAGCCCGAATCAAGATGAAAGCTATCACCAGCTCCTTGAGCCAGCTCTCCATCTCCATGTTTGAGGTGCTACCCTCGTACTTCCTGAGGGTCTGCCACTGAAAGGAACAAATCATCCTCTTCCACTGATCATCATCCTCCTCTCGGTCAGTCCTCTGCTGATCATCCAAGCCAACCTCTTGGGCCTCGATCACCCGCACTACTTGTGGTCGTCGTCCAGGTTCCATAGCTTCAAGGTAAACAAGGAATGCCTAATCCCGAGTAGTGTAAGGGATTGATTTTAAATTTTCTTAGATATATTATTCATTTTAAATCCCCAAAATCCCCAAAAAACACAAGAACACAAGTCATTATGATGAATGTACCTTTACTAGGGTCTCTACCCTCCAATCAGTGTAGCCTCACTTGGTTGTTTGGTAGGCCCAGATTCCTTGCATCAGATCATGGGGGCCCTAAAATCCCATGTCTTAGCCGGTCTTCCCTGGACTATTTCACACACCAAGATTTCCTAACACTATTTCCCTACCATCCCATGAAATCCTCACTGTGCCTAACCCCAAGCTCCATCCTATCTCTCAACCACTCCATCCTCTATTACCATTCTGTCATGACCCGCCTCACCAAGATGAGGGAAGGGACAACAGATTGCCAGACCCTTCCTTCTTCAAGTTGAAGAAGATATAATGACCCCTGAGACTCGCCTTCAATAGGTCCCAGAGAGGTGACTAGCACCAAGGCTATAGAATCACACACAAAATGGAAGGCATTACCCTTTTTATTTTGTAGGATCGGGAGATAAGATATTAAATCACAACAACACCAACTAGTGGTAAAAGTAAATCCAAAAGCAAACCATTTCCATATGCATGTCCAAAAGTAAATGCTACAAAAGTACAAGAAAACCACAAAGGATAGGTACCAAAGAAAAGAAAAATAGAAACAACAACTGTCCCAAGGTTCGAACTAGTACGATCCTGCACAATCCTCAAATTCCTCCTGGAATCCATATTTTTTTATATATGTAGGGTTGGTATACAAGAATACTCAGTAGGGAAAAACCAAAATCCCTCATGCACAAGTGGGGAGGCATTCTTATGCCTGTGAGAAAAGGAGATAAAAAAATCACCTAGCAATGAAACTATCCACCGCAAACATCACCAAGGAACACTCCCCAAATAACTCAAGTCAAGTAATGTAATAGTAATAACACATTGATGTTTGGGTACCCCGTTCCACTTTCCCACTGGTTATTGAAGACATCCTACACATCAAACCTCTCCCGCCATTCTCACTGCAGTCCCACTACCATACCTTGCCCCCACACACCAGGGCTATAACAACACATCCCACCCACAAACACATGGGCCACAAAAACAACATGTAACCCTGCCCACAAACACCTAGTCCAGAAGAACTACCGCCACGCCCGAAGACACCTGTGCCTCATCCCAAAGATGCTTGGGAAACAACCTACCCACACACACCTGGTCCAAACACCACAACTACCCCACATAAATAATCTTGGGCTAAAATGGACCTTAGGCCATTATAGGCCGCCTAAAGGATCTTGGGCTTCTCAGGAAGGGGAACAAAAAAGGAGCTAATAACCATCCACTCATAGGAGTGTTGGGGAAAACACCCTCCCCCATGAAATGGTGGTGTTCGACACAAAGTTCTCAACTTGGGCGGGGTACAAATAAGAAACATAAGAATGAAATTATACATATAGGTAAACAAGCACTCATCCCCACCTAGGGTTTTCCAGAACCATCTCAAGTACAAACATCTTTGTTACTATTCATTCATGAGAAGCACCACACTCACAACCATGTCACAACTCATTCCCGGAACCAATTTCCCATCGAAACCACTATTGTTTTCATATTCATGTGTTTCCATTTAAGTAATTATCCACTACTGGGAAACAAAAAGGCATATCCACAAGACAAGGAAAGTAAAATAGCCAAAAAACAATTTAAGCATTCACACTCGGTTGTCCATTAAAGTCACAAATAAAAAAGGGATCCGTGAGATCCCTCTAACTACTGGAACCAAACCAAGACCCAACATACAGACCCACACAAACTTAGAACCACAAACCAACAACTTCACCTCAATAGGGGACCCCATTCCCCTCCATATTCTGTCACGATAAACATGCACAACAATCACACAAACTACCAAGACAGAGCAGGGGGGTTCCAGATTCCATCACACCTTTCATTAAGTTCCTTATTTCTTTTTGGTTAACCGGGGTGATCACACAAGGATTTTGGTTCACTGGGCATCCATTTAATCGGTCGAGTTTACGTGATTGGACAATTTCCATGTTACAACCATTCAATCATCATAGAAGACAAGGGTTCATTAGTGCACAATGAAGGACTACCAACGACCATGATTTTCAGTGGAGATAAGCCCGTATAATTCACAACATATAAAAAATGATAAAATATTACAACATCATCATCGAACACACCCCTTCCTTATTTAAAGGCCTGTTTATTATCTTCATTAGGTTTTGGTTTCATCCATCCCTGTAGGAACAATATCATACCCACCATGCATGATAAAAAGTAAAGGGAGACAAATGAAAAACGATACCTAGATTATCAATGATCGATGTTTTTCTCCTGGAACCAACCAGTGGGATGCATGAATTGCAGGGGAGGAACTCGAAGGACTCCATGAATGATCAGGAAAGGCTCCAGGACAGGCACACCACTCACCTCAGGAAGAGGGACTCCAAACGCACAAAGGAGTGACAAACACCAGAAATTTTCCATTATAGTGTAATTCCACTGCCCAAACACTACTGGAGATTAATCCCGATGAGTCTTTAGTAAAATGCCACTACTCAGCCCGACTGGAGGGTTACACCTGGAAAGTCATCGGGGAAGGCCACTTCCCAGCCTAGCTGGAGGGTAATCCTAAAATTTCAAGGCCTAAAATTCCTAGATCATACTAGAGGGTACCTCAAAAATATTATCGGGGAACCATACTATCCAGTCCTGCTGGAGGGTATGCCCAGAACTGCAATCAGGGTACGTCACTACCCAGCCTAGTTGGAGGGTAATCCCAGTACTACTATGGGTAAACCTTTCTGATCACTACCATGGATTCTCTTAAAACACATCAAAAGGATATTATAATGATATTCATTTCATTATTACACATTTAATGAGATCCTGAATATGGGTATGCACATCCTAATAGATCACATCATTGTGATCCTTATAAAAAACACGCAAGATCGACTATTTATTTACCCCAATAAAATATCTGATGAAAAATTCATATGTAACCACATTAATCTCGAATTTAATCTCATGGGGACCACTACTTGACATAAAAATAATTATAATAATTGCACCACTTCAATCCTCACAAAAAAACACAAGGGATTGACTATTCATTCATAAAAAATAGACACCTGATGAAAAAGTCACATTTCACTACCAACACCCAAACCAAAAATCTCATGGGGCATGCACCTTTATTTTGATTTAGCTTCCTGAAATTATTATTGAGAAGTACGCCTCAATTTCAGGGTTTGGACCCCACTGACAGCACATCAATTAGACATTACCTTTAAAAGATATTTTTGAAACAAGATTTATTAATAATAATAATATTAAACTTAGACATTTCATGAAACCAAGATATGAAACCAAAACCTAAAACTCGTAAACTAGACTTTAAAGGTCCATCTTAATGATAGAAATACATGGCCATAGATGGTTCATCAAATAGATTCCTGAAATAGGAGAAAATGGCTTTTGCAGCTGCCTTGGCCTGACCGGATCGATCCGACCTGTTCTGGATAATCTACTTTTCCTAGGTTGACTTACTCCAGCTAGACTATCTCATCTTTACATCCTACATTCTTGTCCAAGAGGCCTTCTCTCAGCTCAACCTACCACTTCAGCTTAGCGTCCTGCTACCGCCTCGACCCTACTGACCTCGACTCCTCGGCCTGGTCAATGCGGAAACCCTGCGTTTCCCTGCACCCTATCACCTCCTTGGTCCCCATATTCTTCAGCTTGTCTGCCTTCCTCCTCAGATACTCTTCCTGTAAATGACCTACAATCCCCACCCTGACACCCCGCGCCTCTGCCTTCTGCCTAGCCACACTCCACCAGCCCGACTCCATGAATCCCGACCGCCTCACCGCCCACCACTGCTGGCCTACAGCCTCACCGGAGCTGCAATTCCATCTCCTTACACATACCACCAGAACCTATCTAGTGGTTTGAAAAATGAAACAAGGACAGATTTAGGATCCTTGGGTCGAGAGCTTCACAGTTCCAACCTCCACACGACGATCCATCGGTGTTTCAATGTTGCAAAAATTAAACACGAAAAATGGCGAATAACATGATAAAAAGGGCATTCAAAATGATGATCAGATGATGGACGTGTTCGTTTTTCCATTTCCTTGATGTTCAAAATAATGAATTTTATGATGAATTTAATAATAAATCAAGAATTAAAATTGGGGTGCAAAAATCAACAAGAATCCTACCATGATTGATCTCTTTATCACTGTTGACACATTAGCCTCACTTCGGTGGTGATTCACCAAAGATCTGTTGGTGGTTTGTTCTTGATTCATTGGAGGATGGAGGGAGAGAGATAATTAGGTTCTATCTTTAATTGTAATCTCTTATGTTTTTATTTATAGAAAAACACTGAAAGCTCCACCAAAAGTTGCAGAATCTGAATCTTCCGTGCCCTCTTATTTTATGTCCCATTAAGGGTAAACACCACATTTCAGACTCAACTGTGGAATCATATTTCTTATCTGAGCTACCGTTTAAGATTTATACCACTTCCTTATTGAAAATAGTATAAAATAAACTTAATATTTTTATAAATTTAATTCCAGGCACACCAGGCCTCAAAATTACACGTCGTGTCAACACCTAGCTCTATAAATATATATAGAAATATTTCAAAGTCTTAGAAGGAAAATACTAGGTCTCTACATTTTACCTTATAAATAAGAATGAAAAATGTCAAGTGTTTTTATCTCAAAAGAGTCTAAGTATCTATATTGATAAATCATTTTCAAACACTTCTCATTTATATGACCAAGATAGCGATTCCACAACTGAGTATGGAATGAGTCATACAAACTTTATTCATTATTAATTTCTAATACTTGGTTTTTTTAATTAAATATATATATACCATTATTTAAATGATCTATATCATAATATATGCTGAATTTATAAAATAAAGATTATTTATTTCAAAACATGAAAATAAAAACATATCTATCTTTGAAGGATACAAAAATTATGTTCTTGGTAATAGTTGGTACATAATAAAAATCATAAAAACAAAATCATCCCATTTAGAAATAGAAGGTAGTAGTCTCTAATGGCTAGAGTAGTTAGCCTCACTCCATTGACAACCCACAAATCCACCCTCCTTAGTTAATATTTCAAAATATATTTGATTTCTATATTTTAATATAGATGTGATCACCACAAGATATATCTAGTACCCAATGAGTAGAAATAAAATTATTTCTCTATTTAATGAATATACCTGAAGATTCCCCTTTATTCTTTAGCTGGGTGCAATTATTCTTCCAATGGCCAAGTTTTCCACATGAAAAACATATTGTATCCTTTTCATTTACAATTCTATGAATCTTCCTTTTTTGGAAGGACGGTTCTTGGGGGCCTTATACTTACGATGATTCTTGATCCCCTTTTATTTTTTTATTCATTTTCTTATTCACCATGAGGACCAATGTTTTTTCATTCCCCATGTATTTATCATCTTTGCGAATAAGAGTAAGGAGTTCTGAAAGAATCTTCTCATTATTTCTCATATTAAAATTAATAATAAAAGTAATGAAACATTTAAGTTGTGTGGATAAAAAGAGATCTATGTGAAATTAATTAGATATTGTAAACCCCAAGATGTTTAAGTTCTCAATGTAGCCAATTATCTTGACCATATGAGGCCCAACTATCAATGAATCTCCAACATTTTACATGAACAACACATTCAAGATCATATATCTCTCTTGTATTTTATTCTCCTAATAAAGATCATGAAGGTGCGACATGATGCTACATAAATTTATATCCTTATATTGATATAAAATATCACTAGATGTGGATGATAACATGAAACATTGGACATCTATGGAATCATCTAAATGTTTTAAATATAGAGATAATTCTTACTCACTGGACTCTTTGCTAGGTGTCTCAGGAAGAGGGTTTTCTATAACATATAATTTTCTTTAATAGAATAGAATAACACAAAGATGATTAAAAAATTCTTATAAATTTAAGTTGGTGAGAATGTTATGCTTCTATAACATGGGTCACAGTGATATAGTAAAAGTCACATGAGTTTCCATTTCTATAATAAATAAGAGAAAAATTTCAGTACTTTATCTTTATTATAGATTAGTATATAAATTTAATTTAATTTTATTAATATCCCACAATTTTTTTGAATCCAAATAACCCTCACCATTAGTTTTAGAATATCCTTCCAAATAGATATCCTAGTGGAAAGGATCCATATTCCTCTTGTCATAACTTAGATGGAGGTTTGACAAGCTACATGAAGGTATTTAGGTAGACGTAACCTTCCAAATGCATTAACTCAAAGCTTATTGATCCATTAAGTAGTCTCCCCAATCCTAAAACCCTAGATCATGATTTCATTTACACTTTTCCTACAAGTTTCACCAAGTCTCTCAAAGTTGATCAACCCTTAATACAAGCTATGTTATGTCGACCCAAAACTCAAGATAGAGGATCCTTGATAATTGAAAGCTCCAAAATGAAGGTTGGTCAAGAAATTTGAACTGTATTTTAATTTATACCCATGAAGTGGAGGGTTATAACAACTTAATATTTTATTTTAGGCATTTTTATCTTTATGTGTAAACTATCCATTTTATCTTATCATACGCTTGTAAATATCAAGTGGATTTTACTTATGTGATTAACCATGCCTAGATAAAGTTTATACATATTATAATATTTGTTTTACTCCTATATTTCACGATTTTTAATTAATTTATTTAATGATTTAAACATCCATAAATAATTAATCATGCAACTAATAGAAATAAAATTAATAGTATAATGGCCATGCGTTTCTCTAATGATTGGTTTATCTAGGTGATTATATACCAAAAGTTGATTATAGGGAATAAACTCTATGAAACAACCATGATTTGAGTTGAGAAATTCCACTAATGCTCCTTTGTACCTTATGGATTGATTTCACCTTGGCTCCGAACTTGAATTGCATCCAGTCACTTGAGAGATCTATTCATTATATAATTTTAATCACACATTTGAGAGTAATAAAAAGATTATTTAAATAAGTTTTCATAAATGAAACCATGTGAATACAAACCCTTACATAGTGATAAGAGATTAATGTCTCATAGGTCGTTATTTAATTTATTAAATTATTACAAAAACTATGAATTAATAAATTAAATAAACCAATCACACCTACAGGTTGGTATAGTTTTGTTCATCCACATATATGTAACAAATATGAAAAATTAAACTAGCTATCATTCACTTAAATTCATTCGTTATTATTAAGATAAACATGCTTGAATTAATTAAATTTACTAATTAATCCCTTATATCATAATTACCATCCAAAGTATCTTGAAGATACTGATTATAAATGAAATATGAAAATTAAATGACTTGAAAAATATTTATAGATAATTATATTGAATAAATTTATCATTTATTAATTGTACAAACCTTATTACATAGTCAACACCGTAGATTCCAAAAATTTAATTAAGTTTTTAATGATGTATTTAGTTATTCTTTATGAAATTTAATTATGTTCTTTACTTGGCGACTACACGGTGTGTACTAAAAAGCGACACACCATGTTTATTGATTGACGTGTATCCAGGATAAAATTCCTAGAGACTCAGCATAAATATCAGTCAGTTTACATGGTGTTTACTAATAAGATACACATAATGTGTTCCTCTTGTTGTTTTTCCTTATAACATCCATGTGGACTTGATGTGTTATTTAAATTCAATAATTAATGATTCAATTGGCATGTATGTTAGCTAAAAATCATGTCTCTCATTAATGATAAAACCTATTAGTCTTATGGAGCATATGCTTTGTATTTTATCACACTATTAGCAAGAATTTAACTATTAAACCATGTAGAACACATGATGTGTACTCCGGTTACACGTCATGTGGTTCAACAGATCATGTTCCAGACTAGATTGGTTATCACATGATGTCAATTAAATGCTCTGTGTGTTATTATTTTTTGGGACTTTGTGTATCTGAAAACACATATAGGTGTTGTGAACTTAGATACAGGACATGTACTTTTGATCATACACCACAGATCCCTATCTACCGACCATAATCCATAGCACTTCTCAATGAAAACTTCAATTATTCTTTATCTATTCTTAATCTATTTAAAATTATATGAAGCTTTAATGAAGAAAATTAATATGTAAAAAATATGTCGATTAAACTTATAGATTTAAAGAATGAATAAACTGGAAGTGAAAACTAAAAATAATTACATATAATCAATCAATGAATAATAATTAATTATAAATTATTATATAACCCCTTTGGTATCACTTGAAGGTTCTAGGTGTAGTGAAAGTGCTGGTGGAGTCATGACCAATACATATTTGTGTCGTAATCAATGATTAATCTATGATGTACATGATTAAAAACATTAGGATCAATGGAATTGAATCAATGTTTAATTAACATATTAATCTTAGAACCAAAGGTTGGATCATCACATATAATTTATAATTAATTTATAGAAATATTTAGAATTACCTTGATCTTGTAATCCTTTCATCATTGATTAATCTGTAGACCACGCTTGTTATACTATTGTTGCGATGGAGGAATCAAGGGTAGACTCCCTTTGGTATTGATCCACACATGCTTCATGAACCTCTGATTGTCACCATATAAATTTTTGGGTGCTAGCGCAAATGAATATAATTATTGTGTTGATTGATGTTGATGAAAACAAAATCCTTAAAACGAATAAGATTTCATTTTAATGAAGGAGGAGAAATTATCTTCATTCCTTAGAGATTTCCATGGAGTGATATCTCTAGAGTTTTAGAAAAACCTCTCTAGAATTCACTGTGCACAATGAAATAATACATCCCTCACTTGCACAAAATGAAATAACATGATTTATAAAGTTCTACAGTTTTTAAATAAATATTTACTTAATAACTCTTATTATTTTATTAATTACTAGAGAAAAAATTTCTAAATAACAATAAAAAAATATTATTTACTTGATATTCACTAAACTCATGGATAAAATAAAAAATATTTTCTTAAATAGATAAATTATTATATATTAATATAATATTTAATATGAAATTTATTTCTAGATAATAAAACATAGTCTGCGAATCCTCTTCAATATTTATCAATCCTTGAATAATCACTAAATACTACTATATTATTCACTACTAAAAATATAAATATTATATTCACTGAAATAATGAATAAATATTTATTAAATATTCATGTAACTAAATAAATAAACATTTTGTTATATTGTGAATAAAACAAAAAAATATTTTATATTCACGTAATTAAATAAATAATTACCCAATGAATCAATATTTATTAAATATTCAATTCACATATATAATATCTTTAATAATTAGTGATTGAATATTTTTGATAAAACCAACATGAATAATTATTATTATGTTAGGAAAGTGTCAAAGTCATATGATTCTCCATCAGTGATAACATATATCATGCGTGTCCTGTTAAATGATATCATTCATCTATATAACATATATATAATAATACCATCATGGCACTTCTATTTTCTCATCATTGTGGGTAGCTGTTATTACCTTTCAACGTAACAAGTACCGTTAGGACATTATTACATACCATGTCATGCAGAAGAACAATCCTGTTGTGATAATAAATTTTATTAATATTCTAATACAAGACTATAAGTAATCACAAAGTATATAGAATTTGGTTTTAGGGAGCCAAATTAAAAAATTTTCAATTTTAATCATATGATGGGAATATCTGAATTTAAATTATTTTTATTCTGATTTTATTGAATATGAATTTCGAATTTATTATTCTTGTTTTAATATTGTAGAATAAAAACTTATATTTATTTATTTAAAGGATATGAGATTACATTGGAGGAATTATTTTTTGAGGAGTACTTGGATGATCTAATTCCCAATCTACCCAGTTTTCCAGAGGTTTTTCATAATCGAAATCCATATCCAGCTGAAATAATTGACGGGGAAAACTAAATTCTATAATTATTTGAATTATGTACTTCTGAAACTTAAATACTAATTAATAAATCTAATTTTGGAAGAACTTAATCCTAACCACTTAAATATGTTTTAGAGGTTTTTATATTTGTAAATTTCTTAGAATAAATTGTTTAACTTAATAAGAGTAAATTTCACATTAAAGATTAGTTAGTGTTACTCTTTGTTTTATACAAGGGAAGTGATATAGATCAAGAAAACAAAGAATAACCTTATTCTAAATACAATGAATAGAATTCACACACTTATAATTATACATAAACCAAAAAGGAAAATATATAAACTAATTTAGAATTTAAATTTGAAAATCCAAACCAAATTACACCCTATTTGGAAGATTTTTTTCCCAATAAATAGAGGGCGTAGAAACATCACCTTGATAAGGGGACCCTAGAATAAAAAAAATTATATGGAAGCACACCAAAACCAATAATTTGTGGTTGTTCCTACTTCAAAAACCAATCCTGTCATTGGATTGGGGTTGACCACTAGTACCATCCGACGATGTGTTGTCAAAATAACAATACCATTTTAAGGGGTTAAACATGAAATTTATTACCTTTCCTTTAGATTTTAATTTTCTATTTTTTAGTTCTATTTAATAACTATTTTTTAGTTTTAAATATAGGTATTAATCTGAAAAAAACTATATCCATTTTCTAGTGATCAATTTCTATATTTTTTTACTTTTAAAATAAACATCTTGGTTTTATTTTTTTCTTTATTATTTTCAGTTTTATTTTATTTCTTAAACTTATTTATAGGTTGAAAAAAGGGGATGCTAATCTAAACTAAAAGAACACTATAAGAGGCTATTGTCCCTACTCCAAGAAATAACTCAAGATATTTCTTTCCACAATAAAATTTATATTCATTTTTTTTATAGTAAAATGAAATGATTAATTGTGAATTAAATAAGGTAAATATAAGTAAATTTGTGTGGAGGAAGTATGAGTGTCTTTAGTTTTGTTATTTTATGTTTTTTTAATTTGTTTGTGTTTATTTTTTCTTTTGTGTCTTGAGATAAATTGCACATATTTTCATTGTTAATTCATTGAGAAATTAGTGTAAAAACAATGATTTAATATTTACTTCAAATTCATATCTCCCATATTTTTTCATTCCCATATTTGAAGTTGATAATTAAATTAGTTTTAGTCACTTATGAAATCCATGATTTTGATCAATATCCACAATAAAATTCATAGTACCAAGAGGTTTATAATTTTATTATTTTTATATATCTCTTATACTTGAGTGAACTTGAACCATGAGTAATAATATAGAACATACTGTAGTTATTTCCCAAAACTATAATATTAAAGGTGTGTTTTCATGATAAATATATTCTTTATCTTCAAATACCATACTATTTCCATTTTTCCATCTTTTAAATTTTTTCCATTTTAAGCCTTAGAGACCATTAATAGATAATTTTGGAGCCACTTTACAAACTAAAATCCCTTCATAACTTTCACTTGAGTAAAATAAAATATAGAAAATAATAAGAAGGCTGTGTTTTCTACCATGGAACATAATTAAAGAAAAAAAATCATAGTAAAATTTTAAGCCTAGTGACTTGACCCCACGACACGACCATTCCCCCAACCCCTTACCACCCCACTACCAATGATGTGGTTAAATATAGACAGTTAAAATTAGGTAGGTGAGATAAAATTAAATTTAAATTTCTTAAAGTGTGAGATAAAAAAAATCCAGATAGGTAGGTGAGATTCATTATGGGTGGATCATTTGTTTGGATTACTTTGCTGAGTGGTGAAATAAATGGGAATGAACTTAAAATAAGTATGATGAATAATATTTTAAAATTGAAATGATAGGTTTTATCACTGAATTTGAGTTTAAACATGGTACTGAGTTAAATGTTTCCTGAGTATAAAATATAGGGGTGGGAGATCAGTAACATGTTGTTTTTTGACTATTTTATATGAATTTCATTTATTCTATGTTGATAAAATGATATTTTTCATGTTTAAATTGTTTTCATATGAATAATATAAATTGGCCACATTTTCTATACTTTAATATCAAAATACATTGGTAATTTAAATGTTTACAATTGAATATATTTTCCAGAATTATTTGTGTAATAATTTATCAAAAAATTTAAATAAATTTGTGTCTGATTTTTAGAAATAATTAATCCATAAATTCATGTTTTCTTTAATTTTTTTATTGATTTTCTGGAATTAAATGTTCAACCTAGAATGTATTTTAAAATTTCTTTTGATTTTAAATTTTGAAAATACACATAGAAGTTAATTATCAAGGTGTTGAATGAAATATATTTTTGTTTTTAAATATAAAAATACATGTGTTATTATGGAAATGAATTTTTAAATATGAATGTGCTTACAAATGTATTTCATATAGTGAAATTAAATGCATTATTAGGGAATTTTTTTATTAGTCATTTTTATAGAAATTTCGATTGACACATTTGAATCCCACTAAAATGAATCCATTTTACATATATAATGGGATTGAATCAGTTTCAACTCTGTCACATGATCGGTTTGGGTGGTCATTCAGAAGACATTCATAGGTGGATCCTACCATGTGAAGTTTTCTAATTTATGAATCACAAGATCAAATTTTCTTATATCCATCATATTTACCTTAAAATATGATATGACATAAAAAATTAATTAAATTAAAAACTAGAAAATACAGTCTTCATAAAAACCCTCACATCACTAAATACATCACACATACCACTTATGACCTGTATATTTTGTTTTCGAATACCAATATTGTTAATGGGACAAAATCCATGAAACACTTTATTTAGTTTAACTGACCAAAATAGATAAAAATCTAAAGGATAGGTAGAAGTGTTGGAAACAATTATAGTAATTTGAATTTAATCGAAACTCTACCTTGTAAAAAGGAAAATTATTTGTGCATCAAATAGGAGGCATGAAGAGTGAAAGGGAGAGAAGAGACCGGGTGATTGTAACACCAAAAATTTAAGTACGCATTACTCTTTAAATAAATACCATTTGTTTTATATTATCCAATACATATAACAATGAACTAAAATGAAGTATGATATATATATATATATATATATATATTATTAAGATAAAATATTACAATGTAATATAAACATTAATAAATTATTATAATGAAATATGAAGCATAATTTTGAAAACTACAAGAGGAATAACATTGCAAGTAAATAAAAAAGGCCACAAACCCGAAATCACTGTCCATATGGTTTTCATTGAAGATCACACCTTCAATTATAACTATGGAAAGAAGAAAAATATATATAACTAATATAGACATTTTGAGAATGTAGTAAACGAATTGGAATAATTATTCTAGAGATTTATTTAATATTATATATAGGAATGTAATATGATCATTATATATATGGTCATTAGAAATATACCCATCAGATATATGGTCCTTGTATATACTGGTATCCAATAGCCACATTGGATTTGTGTAATTTTTAGTAAAAAGTTTCAAGTAATATAATTAAAAAGTAACAAATAATTTGAATAGAAATAAAATTAATTAATAAAAATATTCTATTAAAAATATATATATTTTATTTGTTACATATTGTTACTAGTATTATTTTTAAAAAGAATGATTAGATGTATAGTTTGGGGATTATCTGAGTTGTAAAGTTACCTTGTAATTCTGCATAAGACCATATTTCAAATCATGATAGCCTCCAAAGGTGGATTATCTTAGATATTTATAAAATTAAAAAGGGACCCCACATTGTGGGTATGGGTAGAGTGGCTACAAAAAATTAGATTGTTATGGTGCAACTAGGTGGATGGTATAATATGATAGGTAGGTAGCGCATTGTGACAACACGTAGGTGTCTCCATGTGGGAAACTTGAAAGAATAATGAGTGCATTAATGGTAGGGGTTTACATTCATTCGGGTGGCCCAAAATCTATCCAGACCTGTCTTGAAGACCATTTGGATTTGGTCTAAAAAAATCCCAAACCAGGTCGGTCTTAGGCTGAGGGGTTGGTCGGGCTAGGCTCAATCCAAAATATTTAGGCCCAACACAGCCAAAATTCTATCCCATAGGGGTTTCCAATAGTCCCAACTAGATGGACCACCATGTAATCCCAAATGCGGCTCAGAGAAAACCCAAAAAACTATGGGAAAACTTGTGGTAGGGGAGATTCATTCTCCCTAACCTTGTCTTCCAAGGCTACGTATGGACCAACCAGTCCAGTCATTGCTCCTAATATATATATATATATATATATGACATATTTAATTATATATATATTTTATGAAAAATATTACAATCATAATTTTTAAAAAATATTATTTTCTTTACTTGGATACTAAAGGCCCGATTGCCTAGGCCCATAGCCTGACCTCGCAAGTTCGGTTCGAGCCTTCTTCAACTGGGGTACTTTCACACCCTTATTTTTCACCTATAAATCAGATCTACTCCCACTAATGTTTCTGATATGCGGTAGAGGGGTGCCCTTCCACTTGATGTTCAACATAGTGAGACTTTTCAGATGACACAACATGACTTCATAGGTGGTGTAGTGGGGTTCCACGTCGGCATCGCCATGTGGGAACCTTGAAATAAAGATGGGTAAATGAGAACCTATTAATCAAACATCTTACCATAAAGATTTTCTATCTGGGATGGATGGGTTCCTTTCCACAATGAGATTGATGGAATCATGAAACATCATTTATTAGAAGTGGGGACATGACTCTCATACTGGTGAAACAATGTTATGAGTTCTAGCACAAGGGGGGGGGATATTGGTGACAGAGTGATAGAGACTACCTGTTCATGCTTTTAGGTCATCTACATCAAGGGCCATTAGGCCACACTCAGTTGGGCCTTAGGTCTATCATGAATTAGTCTTTCAGGCCTCTCCGTGTAATAAAATAGTTGTGGTGGGTGCTTGTTATTCCTTATGGGGAGAGATAAAACTTGACTCACTAGGGTTCCTGAGTGTGTATGTATTTGAAGGTTTTAATCTTCTCAACCTAATGTAAATAAAAATAATTATTTTAAATGTTTAAATAACTAAAAAAATATTATAATACCAATGAATTAATTAATATTAAATAATTAGAGGATGAATAAATAATTTTAATATGATATGATTAAAATAATGTAATGCTAAAAAGGATATTTATTCAGATGGGGTTTTGATTAGTGGTAACAAACCAATGATACTACATGAAGAACATGAGTTAAAACTTGGGTGCAGGTGAATTACCAAGGTACTGTTGCAATATTATAACATTGTTATAATGTGGGTACTATAGTAGGTACTATAGCAGGTTTCTGCAGCAGTACTACTATTTATATAAAATGGGATTTTAGGCCCTATGTATGAGAATTTGGGCCTCTAAGTCTTATAGAATGTCATAGTCCTTCAGGACACTAGGCCTACAGGTTATCCTTAGCCCTTGGGCCCACATTGGAGAAGCTTCTCACAAATGGAATGCACGTCAGGGGAAAAAACTCAAACATAATAAGTTAGATGGAATTAGGTGGGTTATCTATGGTGGTTACTGATCAATAATGATCAACATTAAAGAGTATCCATAAAATTCCTTTGCATGGGATAATGATTCTAAACTAAAAACCCAACATCATGTGTGGCATACTGGTGAAAATAGTTAACAAGAAGACAAGAAAAGTCTGTTACAATGTGAGTCTTTGATATTCTAAGTAGGCATTTTGGACATAGTGTAAGTATTCTGGCCATGTATCATCCATTTTGTGTGTGTTTATAGTCCTTTGGGTCATATAAGGGTTCCCTTTCAACCTAGTTAAATTTTTTTATTTTGATAATTATAAAATTCAAGGCCTTCGGGTTAGGGGCTAAAAAGGATATTTATTAGGAAAGAATTATTTTTTATGTGTTTTGTATTTTTATCTTGATAAAATAAATTGATCTATTTTAAAGGATTATTATAATAAAATCGATCAATTTATAAATAAATTGATCACCACTCAATTAATTAGTAATTAATGTGAAAAATTATTAAGAACACTTAATTTTTTAAAAGTAATTTTTCTATAAAAATGTTTATCTATATATATTTTTTCATTTAAAATTTAAATTTATCATATTTTGAAATTGAATTATATTAAATGGAGTTTAAAATTTTAATTATAATATTGAAATTAGGTAAAAAGGTAATTTTTTTAAGGCATCGAAAAAAGTTATAAAGGTAAAAATTGAGTTACTATTGGACACTAATGAGAATTGGTGTTTCTATATGTTGTGTGTTGGATTCATTGTCAACCCTACCATTTTCAATCTAGGAATTCTAAAGTGTTGGATTCCATGTTACCATTAACATGGTGTGAGTAATCACATTGTATTTTCTATTCCCCCTGACCACAATTACATGATATAATGATGTTCTCAATAACATAAAAATGACATAATGCATGGAGAACTACGTGTGACCAAAATTTTGATCATGGTAATATAGAGAGATAGTTTTAAGATATCCATGTAAGAGGAGAACCCAAATTGGGATTAATCTTGGAAATATAATGACAAGTTCAATGAACTTAAATACCTTTATATATTCATGAAGGTATAATTCTGAAAGAGTGTGAGAGTGTGTTGGAATTTTTCATTGGAAAATAGAGCAATGAAAGAAGGCTGACATAGATTAGAAATTACTTAAACGTGGTGTTTCTAAGTCACCTCATGAAAAAATGGGAATTTGTGGATTTTTAAACAAAGTAGAAATGTTTCAAAAAATTTATAAAGAGTTTAAAAAAGTTTCACAAAATTGAAGATTTGAGATGAACTCATCAAAAAATGGAAAAGGAATGAATTTCATGAAAGTGTTTCGTAAAGAGAAAAAGTTGCATGAACAAGCACAAAGTTTCACAATAACGGTGTTTTGAATTTTTCTTGTTCATATTTGGTAACGGAAAGGTTTTCATGAAATTTTTAAGAGTTCATAAAGGTAGAGTTGCTGATATTGATAGAGATTTTGGAACCCTAACAGTACATATGAAGTTACATGATAAAGGTAGAATATAATCATTGAAGTTTAGAAAACTAGGAAAGGTGTGTGCAAGGAGTGTGTCTTTAAAGGTAGTTGTGTGAAGGTCTAGGAGCGTTTATAAATAGGGGGTTACCCCCCATTTAATTAATCCTATCCTTTTTGAGATCTGAAAGATCCGATTTATGAAATATTTATGCGTAGCTATTTATTACATGAAGTAGTAACTCGAAAATCATTTTCATAAAGAAATTAAATTGTTTCTATACTGACCACGTGAGATTCATGAAAGAATAAATGTCTCAAAAAAGTTGTTAGATTAAACAAACAATGAAATTTGTGAAATATTGTGTAGTTTTTCAACATAACAAAAGTTGCAAGAAAGTGGATTGTTTTGTGATATATGTGTAGTTTCAAAAATTTCACAAGTTTTGTGATAGTACACAAGTTTCATGGAAAATTGAAGATTTTCAAAAAAGTGGATATTGAGAAATCACATCAAGATAATAATACATAGAGTGATTTGAACTTATTTTAGACCTTTCTAAAGGAGATATTCCTTGATGACTAATTCAATAGGGAAAGTGAAGATGCTATGGTGATGTTCACAATCAGGCTGTGATAGAGTAGTGCGAATATGAACAAGCTCTAGTTAGTGAAACATAAACCAAATAGTGAAGTTGTGCATTGGATTGAGAGAAAAAAGTATTATCTATTGAAGGTGAGATAAAATGGAGAGGATAAAGGGAGTCACCCTTAAGAGATAGTGATCTAAACCTAAGTCTTTTAAGGTTAAGACCCTAGGAATAAGAGTGAACTAGCCAAAACCCACCACTAAAAGACAATTAACAGATTTTGGTACATCAAAAAAATGTCGGTTTGTGATTCTTGGAAGTAATTTAGTATGGGTAAACTAAGTAAAATTATTGTGTCTTGAGTGATTTCTTTTCTTATATTCAATCGAATGATAATAAGTATATGTGGATTGAGTGGTCATTGATCTTATTGGAATAAGGATAAGATAAGAACACCAGTTGATCAGATCATCACTTAACTGATGAAAAAATGAGTGGCCCTCCTAACAAGTGAGGTCAATATAAAATAGGATAATGAGAGTTTCATGGGTATGTGGGGAAACTTAAATATGTTTCATACCCTAATTCACCCTATCAGGTAATCTATCACTAAATTCCCATATAGGTCCAAAAACTGGTATCAAAGTAAAGGGTTATATTATTAGATTTTCTTTGATCTAAATTTATTCGATCAGTTTTTAGAGTTTAAATATTTTTAGCTCATACTACATAGGAAAAATAAATAATATAAAGAATATGTAGAACAATAAAATAACTCCATATAATGGAACAGTCTTTGAGAAGTGTGTGATCCTGATAAAGAAACCCAAAAACTCATAAATAGGAGGTATATATGAATCTGATTATTTATCTAATTATTCATATAATGATGCTAAATGACTATCCAAGGACCCTAAAATTACAAGTGTTGTCTGAACTACTGATGATGATGAAATATCAAGATATCCAAAGGTTGAATCTATCCATATATTAGAGGATCAAAACTAGTGGATAAAGGAAGAAAATTTAGTGTTGAGAAAGAAGAATGAATCTCAAGGGATTCGGGTTGAAGCACTAAAAAATGAGGATAACAAACTAAAAATAATTAATTATAAACTAATTGAAATCATTACAGATCATTGGGAGAAGAATTATGGTCAGGCCAAGGAGTTAATGTAATTTTATTCCAAAGTAAAATAGTGTAAATATGGTTCCAAATAAAGGATCCTTGAATCAGATGAGGTTCAAAAATTGATGGAAAAAAAGAATAATTTTTTTTGTAGACATGGTAGAGTGGGTTGAGGAAAACCAAATGCAAGGGAATTAAATGAGGCATTGAATGGTGATAATGTGAATATAGGTGAAAAAATGAAGAGTCAAAGTGACTTACTTGAAGATCATGTACATGAAGTGAAGAATAAAATAACTAAAAAGAAGGGGATGAAAGATAGTAATATATATCTCAAAATACAACTGGAAGAGAGGTTAAAATTTGGAAATGAAGGAAGATACTCCAACTATGATAAAGATAGATGAATACTCAAAGAGGGATCCATTAGGGAAGAAAACATATGAGTTGGATCTATTTTCTATCAAAGGGGATAATCGTGATGCTTTCCTAAGTGTGATTTCAAAATGTATCATGAGTCAAGAGAAGAAAAGAACTCTAAGTGTTCCTAATAAATAAGTAGAAAATAGTTTTAAGAGGTGTTAGAAATACAATTTTGAACAAAATGGTTCTTGGAAATAAAAGAAGAATATTTGAAAAAACGAAGGACTCCAAAAGTCACTCAAGTGAAATAGAATCTTGAAAGAAGACATGGGTTATGAAAGTTGACAAATTAGTCAGAGATTAATAAAGATGAAAGAATATATGGAGAAAAAGGGTCTCATCAGTGACATGTGAGGAGGAAATTATTGGTAATATTACCCAAGGAATAATGGTTTGCAATTTTGGTGATAAAGAAAAGTAAATTCCTTAGACAGAAGAGGTGAAGTCCAAAGAAAACTTCCAAAATGAAGTTTTTTAAGTGAAATCACTCAAAAGAGTGCTTCTTGCAAGGTATTGTAGAATATTATCATAAATAATGATCAGGAAAAATAAGTGGTTGATGAGGTGATGACATTACATTTTTCAAATATAAAAATGGGAAAAGGAAACTGTAACAGAGAAGGGTTGGTCTACCAAGAATAACCTCTTTACACAAATTGATGAATTGAAACATCACCACTTCTTATGTGTTTAAATTATATTAATTATTATTTAAGTGTTTCATATTTTGGTTGATATACGATCCGTGGGAAAATTGCATCATAATATGAAAAGTGGTGTTTTTATGTCAGCTAGAGTTCCAACTGATTCAAATCTATATTAACAGATTTTTTTTTGTATCTAGAATAATAATGAATGAGAATAAATGAATCAGAGTAGTAACAAGGAGAAAAAAATTAATATCAGGAGTTAGAAGACAATATTTCAATTTATTTCAAGTGGTATCAATATCTTTGAATCATTGATGTCAAGAGTACTTTATCTCCCTAACTTCAGTCCTTGACGATAGAAAAATTGGGAAGCAAAAACAAAATGAGATCTCATGTTTTATTTATTTTTGAAATAACATGTGATATAATCTAACTATTCTTAGTATATTAGAGTCTTTTATTGATGAATAAGTCTCATTCTAAATTTATTTTTTATATTCAGTGATAAATATGACAAAGATAAGGGTATTTTTAGAATAAAATATGATATATGGTGTCCCCAACAAGTAAGGAAAGACACCCTATGGATGGGAGAATAAATTAGTAACCAAGTATACTACAAGAGGTGGTCTAAAATGATAAACAAATGAGGCATCAATTCAACATTTTTTTATCAAAAAATATTCAATGAATGGTATCATCCATAATTTTGGAATATTTTATTGTTGTTATTAGTTTCAATAATTTATATCTGTTTGGTGCTTATACATGAAGAATATATCTAGAATAATTCCTTGAAAAAAGATGAAATTCTTTAGGTACTTGAGATGTTTGGAAGTGAGTGAGTGCAATGGACAATGATGGTGTTATTAAGATTATATATTTTCTCCTACATTGAGTCTCAACTCAGTAGGCTTGCAGGTTTTTTGATGGCTCTTTTCTAAGTGCTATGTTCACCTAATGAAAAAATTATGGAAATATTTTATAGCTAAAAAGATGTTTTTGAGATGGATAGTTTTATCAAACTAGTAGTCATAGGTGAAAAAATGATGTGGGAGAATAAGTGATTTTTTGGGTATAACCAGTGAACCTAAGAAAAGGAGGAGTTTCATATTATAGGGTTAGAATCAATTCTCCTTATTGAATACAAGGATCATGTTGAAAAATGTACATAAGTATAAATACCCCAATTCACATCATTAACAAAGGAGATGAAATTCAATCGAATAATTCATGGTATCAATGGAACCAAATTAGGGAAGATTATATTGTCTAAAATCAAGAAGACATGGGTAGAATATCAATAATAATAAAAGTGAAAGCTTTGTTTAAAAAGGTAATAATTTATAGAGATTTTTTATTCAATTCATATGGTACTATGTATACTTTTGATTTGATGTCAAAGGGGATGGAGGATCATGAATCCACCCTGAGAAGAAAGGATCATGAATCCATGTGCAGTTTTTTTTCGGTAAAGAAAGGATCATGAATCCATGTGTGTTTCTACCTTGCAATTCATAGGGGGTATAGGAAGTGAAGGATTTAAATATAATGATTCTGAATATATTCCTTCAATGAAGTTAAATCATCAAAGGGGTTCCTAACGAAATAAGTTTCCCTATGGGGTAGAATAAGTGGTCTTTTTATGTGCTTTATATTATGAAATAGTTGATATAAATCACCGACAACAATAAATAATTTATTTGATATTCATGGATAGTTGATATAGATAATATTTTATCAGGTGGAATTGATATAGAAAAAAATATTCATGAAAGTTTTTTCAACAAAAAAAATACATATATTTATAGAAACTAATGAGAATAAGTGTTTCCATGTTTTTTGTATTGAATTTATTATCAACCCTATCATTTCAAATCTTGGCATGTTGAAGTATTGAATGTTGTGTTTCCATTGACAAGGTGTGATGGAGAAAATTGGATTTTATATTCACCATTTCTATAATTGTATTAGATAAATGATGTCCTCATTAAATGGAAAATGGGAGATTTCATAAAGAACTATGTGAGCCCAAAATTTCGATCATGATAAAATGGAGAGACGAGTTGAAGTTATCCATGGAAGAGGAGCACCCATACAAGGATGTATCATGAAATGTTCATGTAGAAGTTCCAGGTCTATAAATACCATGATATTTTCATGAAGGAATATCTATGAATGTGTGTAAGTGCATATGGGAATTTTTCATAGGAAAAAAAGTAAAAGGAAGAAGGATCACATACACTATAAGTTGCATTAACATGGTGTTTTCAAGTCACCTCATTAAAAAATTAAAAAGGAAGGATTTTTTACCAATTGGAAAAGATTCACAAAAGGCTGAAGGAGTTTCATGAAGTTTCATGAAATTGAAGATTCCAGACAGCCTTATAAAAAAAATGACATGAAGTTCACAAAAACATTATTGAAGAGGAAAGGTTACATGAACATTGAAAAGGTTCACAAAAGTTGTTTTTTAAAGTTTCCTTTTTCATATGAGGAAAAGGAAATGTTTTTGCGAAAGTGTGAATAATTCATGAAGCTGGAGTTTCATGAAGTATATATAGTTTTAAAAACCCTATAAATATGGAGTTATGTGGTAAAGGTGATTTAAAATTGTCAAAGTTTAGAGAACTAGGAAAGTTGCATGCAAGAAGGGTGGTTCCCAAGGTAGTTGAATGAAGGAAAAAAATGTCTATAAATATGGGCTATCCCCCTAAATTAAAAAATATAAACTTGTTAAATATATTAAGGTTTTGATTTAAAAAATGGTTTCATGATTATATTTCTTATGTGAAGTAGTAACAGAAACATTAGTTGCAAGAAGAAAGTAACCTTTGTCCCTAATGACCAAGTGAGATTCATGAATGAGTAAATGTATCATGAAAATTGAGATATTTTTAAAGTAGTGAAGGTTTCTCTTATGAGTGATGTTTTATATCATATAGAAATTTTCATGAAAATTGAGAGTTTCATGTCACAGGGGTAGTTTCGTGAATTTTTAAAGTTGTGCGAAAGTGAAAGAGTTTGACACAAAAGCGAAAAGTTGTGTGAAAGTGAATATTGGAAAACTTGTAACCAGATTTAGAAAAGAATTATGGATATAGAAATTTCTTATAGTTTTAGACTCAGTGTCTGATGAAATTTCCACAAAAGTATTATGGATTGAAAGTCTTAGCCAATTATTTAGATTTAGACACCAGAGTCTAAGGAAATTTCTCATACTTATCCAAATTTCACTCCATGGCTACCACCATGCTCATTTCTATCTGACGAATCCAAACAAAAGACAACCAAAAGATATCAATCCATTTATGATAGAAATTAAATAAATTAAATAAATATATAATTTGACCATTTAAACAATAATAAAAAATATAATAAATTGATACTTCATTTCCAAAACACCTTAGAATTCACAGAATTAGTAAATGTGATAGAATAAAATTATTTACATATTAACAAAATATATTGAATTTATTAACTAAGAAAATTCCCCCACACATAATCCTTATACTTCTAGAAAATTTATCTTCAAAAATTTTACCCAATCAAAATACAAAACACTAGCCAATGTGAGTTCCTTTTTCAACACCATGTTACTCAATATTATGATGAATCCTTAGTTTTCTTAATTCTATTTTCATCATGAAGTACATTCAAGTAATTTCATGTTTTTTCATCTTCTCATGCTCATTTATACCTACATTCTTGGAATTATTTCACTCCACATGAAAATATGAATTTAAAGAAATTTTTTTCTCATTCTAAGATAATTAATGGGTCACCTTAGTCTTGTTGAATTAATACATCTCCACCCAATGAATCAAGTATTTGGGCATATCATGGGGATTTGTTAAGTTTTTTTTTGTGGATAAGAGTTTGTTGATTCTGTTGTGATAAAATTATGAATCATAGTAGGTGGTTTGGCTATATTTTGAAGTATAATTCTTGTTTTATAGTTTCATAAAATAATAAAATCTTCATTCACTTCCTATTTCATTGATCATCTCTAAACCATTGGACTTTTAAATGATGGTTCAAAACTTTGGAAATTTAGTAATATTAAGCATCTATTATACTTGTTTTATTTAATAAATGATTCTTCTCTAGTTTTACATAGATTTTTACTCATAGGAATAGAGGCACTTAATATTTTTGAGCAGGTGTGTGAAATTTGTTATCCCAATTTTGGAAGATATTGTTATTTAATTCCCTTTAACTTCAATGATTTCCATGGACTTTATTCAAATAGATTTAACAATTCTTTCAAGATGCACTTACAAAACAACTCATAAGTAGTAGATTATAATGTCTATAAAACTCTAGTTTATATTATTTGGTTCCCTCACTAACACTTTAATTAAACTAAGGTCAAATATTAAATTGGAGTGAAAGGTCGATAGAGACTGTTTTATTCAAATTTTTCTACCTATTATGGTCATTCATGGATATTTATGGAAGAAGGGTTAAGTTTCAAGGTAGACTATAAATTAAAGTTCATTATAAAATGGAATTTTAAAATCAAAATAACTCCACAATAATGTAAAAAACATGGTCCTCATTGCTATAATTTTTTTAATAGATTACTCCACAAGTTTTGGTTATTGAAATATGGATTGGTTCTCCCAAGAAATGAGATCATTTTAAGAAGATGTCAAAATTATACTATAAGCCTCTCAGATAATTGATTTTAAATATAGGGAAATATGTCATGACATGAGATTCGAAAATTAGTGGTATTTTAAAGAATTTCCTTTAATTATAATTTGAAAACAACTCCATTATAACATTAATCTAAGTTAAGATAATAATTCAAATTGGTTTCTCATCATTGGAATTAGTTCAATATTTACAATGGTCTTCAATTTGAGCTTAGTAGGTTTAAAAACACACTAAAAATAAAAAATAAATAGAAAAAATAATTTTGAAGACAAAAAAATCAGAAAAATAATTTTTTTTGAATATCCTAAACTGAAAAGGTTCCTCTCCACACACTTAAATGATGTAGTGTCCTCGATGAATTCTAATAAATCTAGTGGTTGATTTTTTTTCTTTAAACAAAAAAATAAATCAAGTGTTAAGTAAAGTTACAACCTAATTGTTTCTTATTGGTAGATAGGTTAGAGTAGTGTGATCTTTTCCCCTGGTGTTGTTGGAAGGCCCCTATAACTTTTTTAGCATGTTCCCACGCATTAATAGTAAATAGGTTATTATATATTGTTTAATGCTTTGAAAAAAACCAAAGGGTATACATTAGTGACTATAAATGGACCTTCCCATTTGGAATTACATTTACCTAGAATAATTTTGAGTCTTGAATGGTAAAGTAACACTTGTTCACTTGGATGGAATTATTTCTAATGAATTGACTTGTCATGATTCACTTTAGTTATTTCCTTATAAACCCTTGAGTTCACAAATTCATCTTCTATTTTCCTTAACCACTTATAACTATAGTTTTATTTAATTCCTATCTCTAATTAGATTTATATTCATCTCTATAAAGTTTTAGTAAGTTTTGATTTATAGCTCCACGAGAAATTGGAATCTTTTTAAGTCCCCATGGAACCCTGTGGGGGGGGGGGGGGGTAATCATAGAGAAACTATTTTAAAATTTCTCCACATTTTTTTTACTTTTTTATTCTTTGGATATTATTCTCACATGGGTAAGAACTGTTTTTAATATATTTATTTACTCTCAACCTCACTAAAACCTCAAATGTATGTAGGAAAGTAATGTATGTAGGGAAACACTGATTTTTACTTCGTTCACCCACATTAGGAAACTAAAAAGAGCATGGAATCGATAGTGTGTTGATGAACCAATTAATCACTAAACTCACTTTTTTTGGTGGATACACTATGGTTTTGGTCACTCCATGCCTGGGATCAGTACCCTACATTGTTTTTGGGTTGGCTCACTACCACCCTTGAATAAATGCCTTTTCTCCTTCTTTGTGAACTGCTATAGGGAGGAACACATATAGTTTATAGACATATAAGACTATCTTTAATCAATATAAATTTCTTAGATGGGTGAGTCCTCAGTTATTTTTAGGTTTTCTATTGATCTCTATGACTCCTTCTTCAAATTTTAATCCATGAACTTATCCATGGGCTTATTTTTTTTCTTCCATTTAGAATAAGTCTAAAACACCAACTTTCCAGTATAGTGAATACAATTACTTATACTTATTCTTTACTACACTGCAAAAATCTCCTTCTTCTTCTTCTTCTTTAGAATATATATATTCAAAATTTTTAATGTTCCTCATATTCTTTGACATACATTACTTTAATAATATCCTGTTAAGATCCTCTCCTTCTACCGACTGATATGTCGATAACATTCAACAATCTATCTCTCTCTCTCACTCAATTCATGGATATGTAGTAAAATTTACCTATAGTGTCCCTTTATTCTTCTAAATATTATTATTTTTATATAAGACTACCCCTCATACGAAAATCACTTTCCATATTTAACAAAGAAACCTCCCTTTTCACTTACTCATGATAGGCTGAAATGTTACATTTTCGATGAAATCACTTTAGTATTTTCTGTGGTAGTGAAATTATGTATTAAAAATATGTATAATTAGTATTTTTCTAATATTTATAATTGGATAATGTATTTAAAAATAAATTCCATTCCATGTAATATGCCACAACTACCTCCACCTCACCAACAACATCTTCTACTTGGCCTGTTATGTTGAAAAACCAGATCTATTGAATCTTTGATCTCCAAAAACTCATGAACCTTTAAAAATAAAAGATTTACCAATTTAAAAATACCCATGTGGATTTGTTTTTCCATTCACACAAAAATTTCTTCATGTCACACCTTTCTCCTCTATAGTGTGATATCTAAATTAAAGAAATATATTTAAAAATACTCCTTTGATTTTAGATTGATTCATGAATCCCATATTAATTATAGTAATGTTTATATCATTCAATAATGGTTCTAGTATCATATAATTTTATAATAAAATCTTTAGGTATATACCAGATAAAATAGTTATTTATTATAGTATAACATCCATAGAAAATGCTTCCAGAAAATTTCAAGAAAATCAATGTCCCTGATGACAAATTCAACATCCTATAATAACACATACATAACTTGATCACACATATTAAGAGTATTAGTGAATCATATGTTGAAGGAAATAAATCATTCACACATTCACAATGGCATATATGCAAAAGGTCCATGACTCATCCACAATTCCTAAAATGGATTATACATACCTGGAAAATGACTCGTATACCAAGCATGACATAACAATTTTCATCAAATAAAATAAACATATATACTTCATTGACTCATACACACTTTTGGAATGAATTTAATTCAATCCAAATGACTCATACTTACCTATAGGACTCTTAATGTGATGACTCATATATTGTTGTTTTTGGTAAATTTTCCACATAAAACTTAAACTGATTTTCCAAAAATCATTTCTGAATTACTTAAAAGCCTCATAAACCTTAATGAAACATATTATGAACTACTTTGAGGCTATAAAATTATTATTTAGTCATTATGAGATTCATTTATTCATGTTATGTCGTCCACATGTCTTCTATAAATAACCAATTTCATGACATAGAATGCATGAATCCATAACTATTCTACAGGGCTCACCAATTTTATTACTTTGTTAAATAACCAATAAAATATATATTATTAATAAACTATGCATCCAAACTTCACCTACATTAATTTTTGAAAAATCCAACTCAAACCTATATGGAGGCCAACACAACTCTTCCCATAAATCAACCTATATAGCCTCATTCTAATTGGGGTTTTGTAAGCTATATTTTAATACCATAAGACGTTTTAAAACAATTGGCTCTAAGAATTTATATTTTCCCTGAACATTTCCTCTAGAATTCCCTTAATTTCTATGTTTGAAACTTCAGCATTACCATTAGTTCTTGGATAATAGTGTGTTGATGTCTTGTGATGTACTCCAAAATTCCTCATCAAATTCCTATAATCCTATTGTATAAATGAGTACCTTAGTCATTAATGATTTCCATTAGGACTCTAAAACTATAGAAAAATTTATCCTTAAAAAAATAAAAAATAATGTTAACATCATCATTTTTGGTAGATTTATCTTCCACCAATTTTGAAAAAAAGTCAACTTTTAATAATATGTAAGAGTTCTCAAAAGAAATGAGTAAAGGTACCATGAAGCATGTTCCAAAAAATTCAAATATTTCACAAAAGATTATTGTTTTTTGAGACATTTCTTTCCTCTTAGAGACATTTCTAGAAAACTAACATTGCTCAATTTTTTTTTCAAAACTCATGGGAATATTGAAATAGCACGGGTCAATATATTCTTAATTATAAAACTTTCCTAGTATCCATTTGAATTCCAATGTGGCCTCGACAAGATAAGGTGTTAAAAAAAATTCAAGAACAAATTATATGTCAATTTTAGGTAAGCATATTTTTATCATTTGATCATTATATATTTTCCAATTATATATGGATCTTCCCAAATATAAAATTTTGATTAAGATTTGATCCTAAGAAATTATAGAGGGTTTAATTGAGATGAGACTTGAGAAGATACCCAAATGTGACTGTACCATCAAACCAAGTTACCAATCCTTAAACCTAATATAACTAATCTACAGGAGTTAAGTCATTTAATGAATCTTTATCTGGAATTTCCACTTCATCTATATTATGAAAGCTACTTTCACCTAGTTCTCAACTCTCTTATTGTCTTTGATCTCTAAATTATTTTTTTTAGCAACAAAATCCATCTCAAAAGTATAACCTTAGCATCTCCCTTTTCACTAAGTATCTAAGAGATGCATGATATAAAAATACTATCTTTCGTTATAAGTAAGTGTGATATGATTTTATCAAAGGGAAAAAGAACTACTAAGAATTATTTTTCGATGGTCTTGGAGTGGGTCCAGGTAACATCATAAGTGAATTATCTAAATTAATTTAAGTTTTACTTTAATACTTTAAGACAACACTTCCCCAACAACATGGTTTTAAGAATCACAAAGAAGTTCAAAGGGTTTCTCCCAAGTGGGTGGTTTCATCATTGAAGGTGTGATAAAATTACTCTTTATTACATAACAAATATTCCATAAAATTATCATAAAAATGGAAGGAATAATCCTTTAAGATTAACATATAAATGGAAAGATCAATCTTATCAAAATATTTTATAAACCTCCTATAAAATCCTACATTTATTAGAAAAAATATAACATGATTCACATAGGTTGGATAATAAAATTCATTCGTTAATTCAATTTTAGATTTACCCACCTCAATACATTTTTATTAAATACAGAACCCAAGTAATATCCCTATTTACACCATGAAATACACTTAAAAAAAATTCAAAACATGGTTATTTCTAATGTAGGTTTTCAGAACTTCATCTAAAATGTTCAAATAATGTTAAAATTAGTATCCAAAAATCTGTGTAGTCATTAAAAAATACTTCCAAACAGTATTTAATATGATAAATATACTCACCATGAATATCTAGAATATACAAGGTTTATTATACAAAACAAATGTAATAATTATATAGGAAATGTTACCATAGGGATATATAAATCTTTTCCTATTATGATCTTCCATTGTAATAAGAACCTGAAAGTAACATGAAAATCCATCCCAAAAACAACAATGATTATTTCATTCTTATCTTTCTAATATATTTTCAATAAATGGAATGTGAAAACTATCTATTCTAGTGATTTGATTCAACTACCTATAATATGTACACACTCTCCAACTATTATGAATTCTAATAGAAATTAATTCATTTTTTAATTCTTCACTATGGTTAGTCTAGTTTTTTTAGGAACTATCTGAATGGGTTTGAACCATTTTGAGTCATATATGAGTTATATTATTCCTATTTATAATAGTTTTCTATTTATTTCTTGACTATAACTATCATGGTATTATTGAGTTATCTTTGGGATTTCCTAACAAGTTTTTAGTTTTCTTCAAGTGGAATTATGTGCGTACAGATGTTGGGATTTAATCATGGTATATCTCATAAATTCCAGCCTATTAATTTTTATATTTTAGATTAAAATTTCAATTAAACTTTATTATTTATTGGAGGATAGGTTGTTAGAAAATATTATTGAAAACTAATTCCCTTATATAAGGTTAACATACTTGAGTTTAGTTGGTAATGTTTTCAATTCTAGTTTTGGGGTCTGCTCTAAAGATGAAATTAGACTTTGTTTTCTCACATATAAAGTTTTAATTTCTTACAAAAAATATGACATACCATCTTCTTCATTAATAAAAAAAACAATCAAACCCATCAATGAATTCAGGTATTACCTCTTATTTCAAATCAAAGATAGATTTCTCAAGTTTTTACAAATCATTCTTTACATAACTTTCAAACATCAATCATTTTTCTAAATCTAAAATTTTATTCAACATACCAGGTTCTTCACTTTTCTCAATCTCATCAATATGGAACATTTTAAGGGGTGTATAATCCTCCTGAGGGTTATTCATAGAGTCAAAGATGTTGAAATGGAAAATTATCACACCAAAATCAATAGTTAGTGTTCACTCATTCACATTGATGATGGTTTTAGATATCCTAACTAAAGTCCCACCCAATATTATGGGTGACTATATTATGGACCTATAATCATCCATGTTCAGTACATAAAATTCATCTTGAAACATTAGGTTTTGGACTCTAACTGAAACATCTTTGAGGAATCCTACTAGAAATACAGTGGACCTATTTTAAAGTTTTAACACTACTTTTATGGGATTACATTATCCCATATGAAAATAAAAAAATATAGAATGATTAATTACATTTGTAAAAGAACCTGGATCACACAATGATATCATTAAAATTCAAGGATCCAATGGTTCATGGGATCAAAATTTTCCATTCATCCTGACACTTAGTGGTCAGTTGTGGGGTGATCAATGTTGAAACACTCCATCCCAAAATTATCCTCTAATTCCTTTATAATATACTATATTTAGTGAAATATTACTTAAGAAATATGGAATAATTTGGAATCTTCTTAAGAGAATTTGGGGGGTGGATGTTCATTTATACTTTTAAGAATGTTACAAGAACTTCCCATTAAATTTCCTCCACTTGTATCATTCTTGATTGGATCATCCATGATGATAATGTTAGTGTAAGATCATTCTTCTCTCTTTTATATTTCTACAAGAACATCCTGTGTGTATTTTTTTTGTTCCCAAACTTTCTTTCCTTCACTTTTCTTATTCTTAACAAGAATTATTCTTAGGGGACAATGCAGATTTTTCAGATTCATTTTCTTCAATACTCGTTTGGTTCTACATGGATTTAGGTGTGGCCATGGGGTGAATCTCAATTCCACTTCTAGTTATTACTAGGATCATACTACCCTTAATATTAGTAGTTGATTGAGCTAGTAATTGTCCTGAGTATTTAGACAATATATCTACAGGACTTCCAATCTAGTTCCTTAATTATTTTACTTCATTCCTCCACTCCACAAATTGTAATTGTTTTTTGCTACTGTAGGGGTTGTATACTTGTAAAAGGTTATTCAATTTTTTTTTCACAGTAATGAGTGTTGTTGGTAAGTTGGTTGACTAAATTTTCATTTTTATGGTTTTTTTGAATGGAGGTTTGTATGGTTGTTGGAATGAGGTCCTAATATAGTTTGGTTGAATCCCATATCCATAGTAGACTTGGAAAGGTTTTCTCAATTAGGAATATGGAAGTTTAAATTTTCTTTTTCTTCAATATACTGTACAAATTTTAGTTCCTTTAACCTCATCACACTGATCAGTATAATGATATGGAGAAGAACACAAACCACATACCTTTATTTTTTATTGATGTTAAATTGATTATTTCATGCATAGTTGCCTAACCAAGTGGTTATTTCCTTTAATTTAAATTCTGGTAATGGGGATGAGTAAGAATATATCACCTCATATCTGCCTCTTTTTCCAAATTCCTAGGAATTTTGAGTTATTTTCTCAATAATTCCTTTAGACTACATGATTTTAAATAAGTTATCATCTGAGGATGAATCTAGAAAATTCATATCACTATCAAGAATGCCTTGTTAGAAAAATACTTAGAATTAATGCTATTTAATATCTTAGTGATTAAAACTAGAACGAATCTTCATAAATATCTCATTATACTCATAGAGAGTCTCTCTTGAAGCTTGTTTAATGAAATATATTTTCTTTATGATTCATTTTCTTCTGTATGTAGGGAATAATATTTGTATAAAACTCCTTTAATGGTCCTCCCAATTAATTATTTCACCAGGATTAAAACTATAAAACCACTCCATTACTACTCCTTCCAATGATAATGGAAAACCAATCCACTTAACTTTACTGTATTCCACTCCATTAGTCTTGAGTGTTGAGTTGACTCGGTTGAAACCCTTAATATACTTGTTAGGGTCCTCACCTATAAGATTGTGAAATATGGAAAATAATAATACTAGTAATTTTTCTAGTTTATAATTGGTTTCTAAAGTTGTCATATAAATTTTTTTATTAGGATTTAAAAGTTTGGTTCACAAACTCCCCCTTAAGTTCTAGTTATGATTTAATGTAATTGTGGAAGGATAATAGTGAATACTTTGGATTTTACTAGTCTTTGTTAAGGAAATTTCTTCAATATAATCTTGTCAATTTAATTATATATGTTCTAAGCAGGATTCTATTAATATTGGTACCAAGAGATAAGATTATAATAATATTAGGTCTGGTGATACAATTTAAAAGATAGTATTTTGACACCACCACCGTAGAAATGATGCTATTTTTTTTAAAAACCTATAACATGGATTGAAAAATATATTTATGTATTGGGCTAGTGTCTTCTATATTGTAAATCTAGGGATATATCTGAAAAGGGGTGCTAAAAAACCATTTATCACATTTTTGTTAGAAAAATTGGTTATTTGGATTGATTTTGAAAACAAATAAAAACAAATAAAACAAGAAGATTAAAATAAAGTTATGAAAAAATGATGGGTCTAGGGATCGTTATCTAATTATAAAACTGTCATGGTCTTAAAATAGCATATTATTATTGTGATTATTTTTAATTGATGAATGAGAGGTTCCATAATTTATTCACCTCTCAGCGTCAATGGAATGTATGTGGTGAGGCTTAACTTGAAATAAATATATTTTTCTAACCTTTCTAGATGTGTGTAGAATAGTATCAAGGAAACAAAAAGATTAAACCACTTATAGATTTCTTAGGAAATACCCAGTCATGATTTGTGTTTTCTAAGAATCCCAAGAGTGATCTATTTTCTTCAAACATGTTCCAAAAATCTCTAATAACTTCACTATACAAACTTATCTATTCAATCATATATATAATAAACTAACTAGTTAAAGATAAATGATCATTGAACAAAGAAAACATTAAATGAATATAAATAAATTAAATATAATTTCATTAAAAATTATAAAACTCTAGTGTAAAATGACACCAATTAGTTGATAAAGGATATTCTATTCATTCAAATTTGAAACTCAAACCTTACAATTGAATTTTATTCCATTCCAAGATCACCCAATGTCTTTACCACTCCCTTTAAGAGATAACTATACTGAAAAGAGGATAAGAAATAAATACATAAAAGTAAAGTATAGAAAATAAAATTGGATAACTTTGATTATAATATCAGAATAACACATTGAGAGATAGAGAGATAGAACCCTAATCCCAATGCCTTCCTCTCTTCTTGTATATTCCTTATTTCCTCCTTTTTCCTATCAAATCATCCAAGATATTTTATTTATCTAATTTTTAAATATTTCATTATTATTTAAATTATACCTTGAAAACAATGATCTGATCTTATAAAAAATCCAAAAATTCTCTCTTTTATTTTGATTTAATTTTCGGTAATATGTTATGATTGATCATATTTATTATAATCCATGTGTCTGACTCTGATTGGTTTTCATGATTGCTGATGTGGAAATGACGATCATTATGACAACCCTGCTTTTCTATTACAAATTAAACACGATTTATTACATAAAACTACACTTGATACAACAAAGAAGATCAAGAGGTTTAGTGTCTTTGGGGATTAAGATCATTACATAAACACTTAAAACATTAAATACAACATCTTTATTGAAAAATTCCTTTCCATGACCACTATATTCCTTCGTACTTAGCATTGCATGGGATAACCGGAGGACATTCATAAGAAAAGGGTGAGCTATAAAGCCCAGTAAGGGAGTACACATGGAATAACATGAGGAGTACAATACATGTTAGACAATAGGAAAATCAATATATCATAAAAGAAACATGAACATAAAGTCATGATAAAGCATGATAATCATAACATGGAAATGTGGCAACAACACTTAACATGGAATTAGCATGAGCCAAAGCTCATTACACATAAAGCATGAGTAAAACCTCATTGCACAGGAAGCACGAGTAAACCCTCATTGCAATTGAATTACAATGAGTATACACTCATTGCACATGACATATCATGATAATATACTTTACCCAATGAATTGGAGCGCTATAAGGGCGCACCCTTCTTAAACATTTCATTTCATGCATAAGTGTGCCACATGGATCATAAAACATGGATTCATAAAACATATTAATTTTTTCCACGATAAAGGAATGTGAAATTCATACATGAAACTTTACAATCAATAAGTAAATGTGCATAAAGGTGAATACCCTTGATGGAGAAATGGGCATGGTATTCACTACACAATGGCCATTGGCTTAGAAAATCGGTGCTATTTCGGCAGCATAACGACGTGACGTAAGAATTCATAAAAAAAGGTTGATGAGAGGGAAAGGGGTTAATTATCACATTTACATTTAATGGAAAGCAATGAGGTCATATATATACATGTACCAACAATTGTAATGTAATCATGATACAAGAGCATTGCTTGAATGTAAAAAAAGAGAGAGGAGTTCCTTTCGGAATTTCGGCATAGTAACGGGTGTTCATGGGAGGAATTTAATGAGAGATAAAGGGGTCTCCCATAATTAAAACAATAAGAGTTACGTATGGGGGAGGTGTGAAACCATACCCCAACATTCATAATTTAAATTAAAAGTGCAATACAACTTAAAGAAAATTGACAAAAATGAGAAAGGAAGAAAAAAACCCTTACTTGGAAGTGTGCTTCCAAAGGCTAGAGAGGGGATTGTGAGAGGATTATTGGGAGCTTGGGGAACCTTGGGAGGATTCTAGAGAGAGTTGGGCAGAGGTTGGACGAAATAAAAGGGATTTGAGTGAGGAGGAAGTGGGAGCTTGGGTGGGTTTATATAGGAAAGGTGAGGGAATTCTTTATTATTTAGGTTTGGGTCTCCTTACATTAAATTAATTCAAACCACAAACCATCCCATGGTTTTTGCCCATGGTTTTTGGCAAAGGGAAGAGGAAAAAAATATTTTATAAGGCCCAAGTCCTAACTTCTTAATATAATAAGGTTGCTTATGCGTAGGTGAGTCACACTCCCATGGAAATTAATTTAAAAAGGCAAAGTGTTGAATATGTCTTGAGGGGTCCATTAATGCTTTGAAAAGTAAGTAAAACAAACCCAAAATCACATTATTTTAATGATAAAACATATATTGGCCGAACATAAGGATTATGGTATTTTATTACATCACCATTGGGTAATTATGATGTCATAAAACACATTATATATTTAAACGGTATTTAATTTTTACCCAAAAATTTAACAGTCTCAGAAAATTATGAAAAATTTACCATTGGATAATTTCGATGTCCTGATTCCAGAAATGACATTTATTTTATCTAAAAAAATTTCTAAATATTTTAATTTTCACTTTTAAAATAAAACCCGACATTTATCGAAAATTCACGGGTTTTGATAAAAATGGCTTTCAAACCTTAATAAAAAATTTTAATTGCATTCATAAAATTATAAGATCATTTATATTTAATAAAAAAATAATTTAATAATAATAATATTATTTTATTAAAATATTATTTAATTCAAAAATCCCTTAATTTAATAAAATAGATTTCTTAATTAAATAATAACTAAAAACACCATTTGTACTTTAAAAACTATTTACAATGTATCAAAAATGACTAGAAATTATATTAATTATTATATACAAAATAATTTACATGAACATTGTACTACTTATTTGTTATATAACCCCTTAAAACAGCTGCATAAGACCTAAGGG
Source organism: Viscum album (assembly GCA_963277665.1). Taxonomy (NCBI): domain Eukaryota; kingdom Viridiplantae; phylum Streptophyta; class Magnoliopsida; order Santalales; family Viscaceae; genus Viscum; species Viscum album. The sequence goes on from OY728162.1 coordinate 483,549,748, forward strand.
TATGGTGTGCGATGGTGACAGACTCTTGGGGTGGCTCGGATAACATCGCTCGAGTTGTAATCTCTATCAACTTACAATTTTCCCGTAGATGGTCCCGTTTGAGCTTGACATGGTGAAGCTCAGATTGGGCTTGGACAAGGGTGAAGCCCAAGGATGCCACCTCTTTTTTGAGCTCCGACAAATGGGCTTCGTATGAAGCAATTCTACTGGATGAGGCCATCGCTTCTTTTGTCCGAGTAAATTGAATTTTTTAAGGTCCTATATTTATACTAATCATGTGATCACTGTTCAACGACTATATTAACAACAATCATAATTCTTAACATAAAAACAAAGAAGTTGACATCTTATAAAAACATTTTTCATAAAGATACATTTAACTGGATCAAGAGGTATTTTCCATTTATGAAACTTTGGGTTGTTACAATATTCCCCCCTTAAGAAATTTCGCCCTCGAAATTTTCCTTTTCCCACACTAAAACAAATGTGGGTAACTCAGCTTCATCATATCCTCCGATTCCCAAGTCGCTTCTTCAAACTTGTGGTTTCTCCACAACACCTTCACGAGGGGCATTGTCTTATTTCGTAGAACTTTTTCTCTATGATCTAATATCTTCACTGGTTGCTCCTCATAAGAAAGATCGTCTTCCAATTGTACCACCTCAAAAGAGAGTACATGTGAAGGGTCCAGTATGTACTTCCTTAAGAGGGATACATGAAATACATCATGTACTTTGGCCATAGTAGGTGGAAGTGCTAGTCGATAGGCCACAACCCCAACACGATCAAGAACCTCGAAGGGGCCGATGTACCTTGGACTTAACTTCCCTTTATTTCCAAACCTCATGAACTTTTCCATGGAGATATGCGTAGAAACACCATGTCTCCAACTTTAAATTCAAGGTCTCGTCGACGATTATATACATAACTCTTCTGTCGACTCTGGACTGCCTTGATATGCTGCTGAATGGTTTTCACCTTCTCCACCATTTCTTCGACCATTTATAGTCCAAGCAGCTTACGTTCACCGACCTCATCCCAACATGCTGGTGTTCTGCACCTTTTCCCATACAGGGCTTCATATGGTGCCATTTGGATGCTCGAGTGGAAACTGTTATTATAAGAGAACTCAATCAGAGGAATATGTTGATCTCATCCTCCTTTAAAGTCCATTGAGCATGATCTCAACATATCCTCAAGTGTTTGGATAGTCCGCTCAGATTGGCCATCAGTTTCAGGTTGATAGGCCATACTGAAGTTCAGTTCAGTATTCAGAGCATGTTGAAGACTCTTCCAAAACATAGAGGTGAATCTTGGATCTCGGTCAGACATAATAGATAGTGGTACACCATGCAACCTTACCACTTCCCTGATATATATCTGTTCCAGTTAATCCAATGAGAAATCCTCTCGAATAGAAATGAAGTGTGCAGTCTTTGTAAGATGATCCACAACAACCTAGATTGCATTGTTTCCTTTGGATGTCCTTGGAAGTCCGGTGACAAAGTCCATGGTGATGTTCTCCCATTTCCATTCTAGTATGGGCAATGATTGCATCATCCCCTTAGACTTCTGCCTCTCTGCCTTCACTTGCTGACACACAAGGCACATTGATGTATATTCCGCGATCTCCTTCTTCATATTATCCCACCAAAAGTTTTCTCAGAGATCTTGATACATCTTTGTGCTCCCTGGGTGAATAGAGAAATTTGAACTATGTGCATCAACCAAAAGTTCCTTCTTCAGCTCCAGACTTGATGGAACATATAGTCTTTTCCCAAACCGCACAATTCCTTCTTCATTAACATTAACCCTTGAGGATTTCCCTTTTTTGATAGCTTCCACTTTTTCCTAAATTCCCACATCATCCTTTTGAGTATCCTTTAACCTTTCCAAAAGATATGGTTGAGCAATCATTTGTGAAAGGATTGATGATGTTCCCTTCTCTATTATTCCCATGTCTATCTTCATCAGGTCTAAGAAGATTGGATCCTTCTCAATTCTCATCATTGATAGAATCGCTGATCCTTTCTACTTAGGGCATCTGCCACCTTGTTTTCTTTCCCAGGGTGGTAATGTATTGAACATTCATAATCCTTGATGAGCTCTATCCATCTTCTCTGGCGCATATTAAACTCTTTCTGTGTGAATATATATTTAAGACTCCTGTGGTCAGTATATATCTCACATTTCTCTCTATAGAGATAATGCCGCCATATTTTTTCAAGTCAAAGATCACAGCCTCCAACTCCAGATCATGTGTTGGATAGTTTCTCTCATGGATTTTCAACTGCCTTGAGGCATAGGATATCACTTTATCATTCTGCATCAGCACACAACCTATTTCCTTCTTTGAAGCATCACTGAATACCACAAAAATTTCCCCACTTGTGGGTAAAGTGAGCACGGGCGCAGTGATAATCCTCCTTTTCAACTCCTTGAAGCATTTTTCGCATTCATTACTCCAATAAAACTTTACTCCCTTATGAGTTAGCTTGGTAAGAGGGTTGTAAAACCGTGAGAAATTTATCACAAATCGTCGATAATATCTTGCTAACCCCAAGAAGCTACGGATATCCGATGCCGATGTTGGACTCGACCATCCCTCAATTGCATCTGTTTTGGAGGGGTCCACAGATATCCCATTTCTTGTGATGATATGACCCAAGAATGAGACCTCCTTCAACCAGAACTCACACTTACTGTACTTTTCATAGAGCTTCTCCTTGCGCAAAGTCTCTAGTACAGTTTTTAAATGCTCCTCATGATCCTCCTTGGTTTTAGAGTATATTAGAATATCATTTATAAAGACTACCACAAATTTGTCAAGTTAATCTCTAAAGACTCTATTAATCAAGTCCATGAATATTTCTGGAGAATTGGTGAGTCCGAATATAGCATCCCGCCTTTTTATCACATAAACTTTCATTACATTTTACAAAACCGAGGATCTTTAAGGTTTAGTGTCTTGGAAACCATGAACTTAAAACATGAAATAACAAAAAAAACATTCTTCTTAAACACTTGAAAGGCTTCTCCTTATGTTCATCCTAGGTTCATTACTGTATCTCAGAACCTGGGGACATACATCAAAGGAAAGGGTGAGCAAAAGGCCCAGTAAGGAAAACAAGAGAAACATTTTACATGTGAACTGGAGATACTTCAATAAGGTCATGAAAAGAACATTAAGGCATGAGAAAGAAATCATGAGATATATCAAAATAAAAGTAACATTTTTCATAACTTGAAAATGTGGCTACATCATTTAACATAGACAATCATGAACATATCACCAAGGTCCATCCCCAAGGTGTCATTTGAAAATTACCAAGGTTATTCACCAAGGTATCGTGAAAATTGTAATCTCTAGTGGTTACATCATTACCCAATGCATTGGAGCGCTATCAGGGCGCACCCTTAAATTTGAATTTATTATCATGTGAGCCACATATATCATCATAAATCATTTAATAAATAACCCATATAGCATAAAATAAATGGGTTTCATTTCATAATCACAACGTTTTAAAAACTACTTTAAAGACATGATCTTTACGTCACCTTAAACCCACGGAAAGGGAAAGATGGTTTCATTTATGTAATAACCAGAATTTAAATTAGAACATTTTGATATATATGTGAATACCCCTGTATAAATAAGAGCTTTGAGTATTCACTTTATAACATAAAATAATTTTTAGAAAAGAGAGAGAGGCATTTTGAGACGAAAATTCTGCAGCATAACGGCTATGTTACAAGGTTTTAGAAAACATTGAGAAGAGAGGGGACATGGGTCAAAAATTCATAAATGTCCCATCAAACCGTAGAGGGACAAAATATAAGGGATTTAAGAACATGGTAATGAAATTTGAAAATATACCATAGGAAATGAAGAACATGAAAGGAAGAAAAAAAAGATTTCTCTTGTGAGAATTCGGCAGCCTAACGGCGTCACTTAAACTTCAACAAAATTGAATTGACAAGGTCAAATAGGGTCTCTAATCATATGAACATAAGAGTCCAGTATGATAGATATAGAGTTCATACCCCAACATAATAGAAAGTAACTTGAAAGAATTGACATGAGAGTAGAACTTCAAAACGAGAATGGTGAAGAACCACTTAAAAATTCGGCAGCCTAACGGCGCCACTTAAACTTCAACAAAATACTGAATTGAAGAGATCAAATGGGGTCTCTCATCATATGAACATAAGAGTCCAGTATGATAGATATAGAGATCATACCCCAACATAACAAAAAGGAACTTGAAAGATTTGACATGAAAGTAGAACTTCAAAACGAGAAGGGTGAAGAACCACTTAAAAATTCGGCAGCCTAACAGCGCCACTTAAACTTCAACAAAATACTGAATTGAAGAGATCAAATGGGGTATCTCATCATATGAACATAAGAGTATAGTATGATAGATATATAGATCATACCCCAACATAACAAAAAGGAACTTGAAAGAATTGACATGAAAGTAAAACTTCAAAACGAGAAGGGTGAAGAACCACTTAAAAATTCGGCAGCCTAACGGCGCCACTTAAAACTTCAAAATACTGAATTGAAGATATCAAATGGGGTATCTAATCATATGATCATAAAAGATCAGTATGATAAATTTAGAGATCATACCCCAACATAATAGAAAGGAACTTGAAATAATTGACATGAAAGTAGAACTTCAAAACGAGAATGGTGAAGAACCACTTAAAAATTCGGCAGCCTAACGGCGCCACTTAAAACTTCAAAATACTGAATTGAAGAGATCAAATGGGGTCTCTCATCATATGATCATAAAAGATCAGTATGATAAATTTAGAGATCATACCCCAACATAATAAAAAGGAACTTGAAAGACTTGACATGAAAGTAGAACTTTGAAAAAGAGAAGGGTGAAAGAATCCCTTAAAAATTCGGCAGCCTAACGGCGCCACTTAAAACTTCATAAAAAGAAATAATGAGAGTAAGAGGGGATATCTCATTATATGAACATAAAAAGGGCAGTAAGAGGAGTATAAAAGAACATCCTCCAACATAAGAACATGGAGCATAAAAGGAATGACATAAAAGAGATCACTTGAAAAGAAAGAGAGGGGTCGGATCCCTTACCTTAAAAAGTAACTCTTAAACCTCAAAGGATGGGACCTTGAGGGCTGGGGGGAACCTTGGGAGGACTCCTTGGGAGGTAATGAGACCAGAACTTAGTTGGGGATGAGTGGGGAGTCGAATGGATGAGAGTAGGGCTTGGTATTTATAGGGAAAGTGAGGGGATAAGGCATTAATGGCCAAGGGACACCTCAAAAGTGGTTTTCTCAAAAGCATGGGCCCTCCCATGGTAATTCCCATAAAGTTAGGCCATATGGGGACCCCCACACAATAATGCATCACCCTTGTCCGGCCAACCCTTAAAAAAATCTCATGACATCATCATGACACAGTTATGATGTCATTAAACATACCGAAACCCTAAAATTGTATTTTCACTATTCACTGAAAATTCAACTTTCTCAGAAAGGTCCCAAAATTTCACCTTAATCAAATATCAATGCTCTGATTTCAAAAATGAACTCCATTTTATACAAATAATTTTCTAAATATTTTTAATTTATTTTTTAAATAAATACACTATTCACAGAAAATTCATTTTTTTCAGAAAAAACCACAAAATTTACCATAACATAATATCGGTGCTCTGAGTTCAAAAATGAAATCCATTTTATAAAAATAATTTTCTAAATATTTTTAATTTAATTTTTAATTAAAAAACACTATTCACTCGAAAAAACTAATACTTGAATAATAATTTATGAAACCGTTATTTAACCATTTTATTGAATCACATTACTTAATCAAGGTGCCTAGATTATTTTAAAACTTTATTTAAGTGAGATTACTAATCCATTTGGTCATATTACTAATCCTAATCATAAAATCACTATTCATAATTTACTATTCATCAAAAATCAAGTTGATCTTATTAGACTCCAAATTTTGTACTGAACATAATTGTAGAAGACCATTTTTTGAAAATCATTACACATTTTTAATTATTTAAGGTTTACATAAACATTTTTGAAATATCCTTTTTCTAAAATTCATCAAAAATGTGCATACTATATTTATCCGGTCATTTGAAAATTCATAAACTTCATCATAAGAAGAAATCCCAATTTTTATTTAAAACAAAGGATTACACACGGCAGTTACGGTCTCCTTACATATCCCCTTATCACACCAGCATAGGACCTAAGTGTAAGGTGTGCTAAGGTGAGAGAGTCCAAGGGAGGCTCAGCCAACATTGCCCGAGTAGTAATTTCTATCAGTTTGAACTTCTCGCGAAGGCGATTCCGTTCTAGCTTCACATGATGAAGTTCGGCTTGGGTTTGGTCCAGAGCAAAGCCCAATGGTGCTACCTCCTTCCCAAGTTCTGTTAGATGGGCTTCGATTGGTCCAAGACTACTAGGTGAGGCCATCAAATCTTCTTTCTATAATAATTAACCAAGATTACTTGTATTTAGAGACAATAATCAAAACATTTTGTTCACAACAGTCATATTGACCGATGGTCATATAACAGTCAGAACCCAATGGTCTCATTTTAATTATAATCATGTTTATCAAATAAAACATTTTTGTTGAGTATAAAAATAAAATAAAATAACACATGAAATTAGGAAACAAGATTTATTCAAAATTTCGGGCCGTTACACCGAAAGGCATTACTATGAATTCAAAGTGCCCATACCTTGTACGGAAAGTAGTATTGGGGACATCTTCCTTATTAACCCTTACTTGATAATATCCCAACCGCAAATCCACCTTGGAGAAGTATTTTGCTCCACACAGCTGATCAAACAAGTCATTTATTCTTGGGAGAGGATACTTGTTCTTTATCGTGATTTTGTTAATTTCATGATAATCGATGGAAAGCCGCATTGACCCATCCTTCTTCTTGATGAAGAGGACTGGTGCACCCCATGGTGAAGCACTTGGGCATATAAACCCTTTATCAAGATTCTCCTGTAGTTATTTATTCAGCTCTTCAAGCTCTACAACAACCATTCTATATGGAGTCTTGGATATTGGTAGCGCCCCAGGTATAAGTTCAATTGAGAACTCAACATCTCTTCTTGGAGGAAGACCAGGCAGTTCCTCAGGAAACACTTCAGCGAATTTCCTCACAATGGGCATTTCTTGAAGGATGGTTTCTTCCTTGGACTCAATCATCTGATCCAGATATACGTGCTCATAAGGTTGTAATATCCATGATTGAGATGATAGAGCTAAAGGAGATTCATCTTCCTCCTGACACTTTTAATGAATCGGGGGTCGATTCTCCATATGGAATGTGATTTCCCTCTCCCGACAATTTATGTTGGCTATATATAAGGAAAGACAATCCATGCCAAGAATTGCATCAAATTCCACCAGAGGGAGTACGACAAGGTTCTCCGGGAAATTCAATCCACATATTATAACAGGGGAGGACTTATACTCATGGGATGCAATGATTGCCCCATTTTCCGTACTCACCGACATCTTTACTTCCATGATTTTTGGTGGTGCCGAGATTGTTCTACTAAACTTTGGAGATATAAAAGAATGCATAGAACCTGAATCAAAAAGTACATTTGGTATTCTTGAATGAATAACTAGCGTACCTATCACCACTTCGTTGTTGGGGTTCACTTCGGTAGAAGTGATGGCAAAATCTCTTCCTTGCTGTCTTGGAGGTTGTTGGTTGCCTCCGATAACCCTTGGACTAAGGCACTGATTTGAAAAATGACCTAGTTCTTTGTATTTGTAGCATTGAACAACACGTTGAGGTTCGAACGGAGCGTTCCTCTCCTCTGTCACAACCGCGGGTCCTTCTTGCCGACAGTTAACAGCTAGGTGCCCTTCTCTTCCACACCTGAAGCATTTTCTCGTCCCCTTAAGGCAATTTCCAGGGTTCTTCTTTCCGCACTTTTGGCAAGTGGGGTGCTGGATTTTCTTAGCACCGTTGGATTTATCCATCGGATCACCAGAATTGAATTCCACCTTACGCTTCTTGTCCCCATGATACCCCTGTGATTCCCCGATCTCCATTTCGACCTTTAGGGCACATCAAATAATTTCCTCATAGCTGTCGAAGTCATGGATCACTGATTCTTTCCGCAAGCTAGGCTTCAGCACACCAAAGAAGCGGTCGACCTTGCATTCGGGGGTAACGACAAAGCTGGAAGCGTATCGTTCAAGCCTTGTGAAGTTTTCCTCGTACACTCCAATAGATTCTTCATCTTTTTTCTTGAGGGAAAGGAAGTTCCTTTCCGTCTTAAGCGAGAGGGTTCGCGGAAAATATTTATCAAAAAACATTTTCTGGAAATCCTTCCATTCCAATGCCTCGATCTCTTCCTCAGGCTTCGTATTTTTGATCAACGTCCACCATTGATCAGCTTCAACCTCCATACGATAAGCCGCCAGGATAAACTTCTCTTGTTCAGAACATTGGAGGATGGAGAATATCTTTTCAATGGAGTTGATCCATTGTTCAGCGATCGTGGGATCAGATGATCCACTAAAAGTAGGAGGCCTTTGTCTCATGAAGATCTAGATAGTGACTTGTTTTTTCTTAGGGGGGTTGAACATTCTCTTGACCCGTGTTTCTACTCAATACTTGAGTTATCTGAGAGAGAAGCGTGATAAAGTTCACGATTCCTACTCCCATTGGATTTAGCATCTCATTAGTACAGTCATCACACTGATCTTCACAACGGTTGTTAGCCCGAGTCCTCCTATTACTAATCATTGGATGGAATAAGAGGAAAGTTAGGGGTAAAAAATAAAGGGTAATCCAAAGACAAAAGTTTATGAATCATAAATAAACTTTTATTTCCTTAACTCATGAGTCTATAGGCTTCAATATAGGATTTTCATGATCTACTTTCTAACATATATTCTTAGGGTCATTTTTCCCTTAATAAGGGTTCATACTAAGATTGTGAATTTATCAAAACATATCCCCTGGGAGTGTCGTAACCAAGAGTGCAGCAAGGCCCGTTGTTGTGCACCAGTTCTCGTTCGAGTCTAGCTCAAAGCTGTGTTTTCGGGTTTTACCCCTAGGATACATCTGTGCCAGAGCCGCCTCTACCTGCTCGTATCGAGACAGTGATGTATTTGTTTGATAAACCACTTACTTAGTATTTACCAAAACTTAGGGATGTTTTTATTATACTTAGTATTCTATCTTAGGCTTTACTAGGGTTTCCTAATCCGAAAAAATAACTAAACCTATCCTCTGATACCAACTCTGACAACCCTGCTTTTCTATTACAACTTAAACTTGATTTATTACATAAAACTTCACTTGATACAACAAAGAAGATAAAGAGGATTAGTGTCTTTGGGGCTTAGGATCATTACATAAAAACTTAAAACATGAAATACAACATCTTTATTGAAAACTTCCTTTTCATGACCACTAAATTCCTTCGTACTTAGCATTGCATGGGATAACCTGAGAACATGCATAAGAAAAGGGTGAGCTATAAAGCCCAGTAAGGGAGTACACGTGGAATAACATGAGGAGTAAAATACATGTTAGACAATAGTCATATCAATAGAGCATAAAATAAACATGAACATAAAGGCATGATAAAGCATGATAATCATAACATGGAAATGTGGCAACAACACTTAACATGGAATTAGCATGAGCCAAGGCTCATTGCACATAAAGCATGAGTAAACCCTCATTGCACATGAAGCACGAGTAAAACCTCATTGCACTTGAATTAAAATGAGTAAACACTCATTGCACATGATGTATCATGATACTATACTTTACCCAATGCATTGGAGCTCTATAAGGGCACACCCTTATTAAACATTTCATTTCATTCATAAGTGTGCCACATGGATCATAAAACATGGATTCATAAAACATATTCATTTATTCCATGATAAAGGAATGTGGAATTCATACATGAAACATTACAATCAATAAGTAAATGTGCATAAAGGTGAATACCCTTGATGGAGAAATGGGCATGGTATTCACTACACAATGACATTGGCTTAGAAAATCGGTGCGATTTCGGTAGCATAACGGCATGATGTAAGAATTCATAAAAAAAGGTTGATGAGAGATAAAGGGGTTTCTCATAATATTTACATTTAATTGACAGTAATAAGGTCATATAGATACATGTCCCAACAATTGTAATGTAATCATGATACACGAGCATTGCTTGAATGTAAAAAAAAGAGAGGAGTTCCTTTCGGAATTTTGGCATAGTAATGGGTGTACATGGTAGGCATTTAATGAGAGATAAAGGGGTATCCCATAATTCAAACAATAAGAAGGAATTATGGGGGAGGTGCGAAACCATACCCCAACATTCATAATTGAAATTAAAAGGGAAATACAACTTAAAGAAAATTTTCAAAAATGAGAAAGGAAGAAAAAAACCCTTACTTGGAAGTGTGCTTCCAAAGGCTAGAGAGAGGATTGTGAGAGGCTTCTTGGGAGATTGGGGCACCTTGGGAGGATTCTAGAGAGAGTTGGGAAGAGGTTGGACGAATTCCAAGGGCTTTGAGTGAGGAGGAAGTGGGATCTTGGGAGGGTTTATATAGGAAAGGTGAGGGAATTCTTTATTATTTAGGTTTGGGTCCCCTTACATTAAATTAATCCAAACCACAAACCATCCCATGGTTTTTGCCCATGGTTTTTGGAAAAGGGAAGAAGAAAAAAATATTTTATAAGGCCCAAGTCTGAACTTCTTAAAATAATAAGGTTTCTTATGTGGAGGTGAGTCACACTCCCATGGAAATTAATTTAAAAAGGAAAAGTGTTGAATATGTCTTGAGGGGTCCATTAATGCTTTGAAAAGTAAGTCAAACAAACCCAAAATCACATTATTTTAATTATAAAACATATATTGTTCGAACATAAGGATTATGGTATTTTATTACATTACCATTGGGTCATTATGATGTCATAAAACACATTATATATTTAAACGGTATTTAATTTTTACCCAAAAATTTGACTATCTCAGAAAATTATGAAAAATTTACCGTTGGATAATTTCGAAGTCCTGATTCCCAAAATGAAATTTATTTTATCTAAAAAAATTTCTAAATATGTTAATTTTCACTTTTATAATAAAAACTGACATTTATCGAAAATTCATGGGTTTTGACAAAAATGACTTTCAAACCTTAATAATTTTTTTAAATTTCATTCATAAAATTATAAGATCATTTATATTTAATAAAAACTTAATTTAATAAAAATATTATTATTTTATTAAAATATTATTTAATTAAAAAATCCCTTAATTTAATAAAATAGGTTTCTTAATTAAATAATAACTAAAAACACCATTTGTACTTTAAATACTATTTACAATGTATCAAAAATGACTAGAAATTATATTCATTATTATATACAAAAATAATGTACATGAACATAGTACTACTTATTTGTTACATAAATCCTTAAAACAGCTGTGTAAGACCTAAGGGTAAGGTGTGCGATGGTGACAGACTCTTGGGGTGGCTCAGATAACATCGCTCGAGTGGTAATCTCTATCAACTTCCATTTTTCCCGTATACGGTCCCGTTCGAGCTTGACATGGTGAAGCTCAGCTTGTGCTTGGTCAAGGGAGAATCCCAAGGATGCCACCTTTTTTCCGAGCTCTGACAAATGGGCTTCGTATGGAGCAATTCTACTGGATGAGGCCATCGCTTCTTTTTTCTAAGTAAATTGGATTCGTTAAGGTCCTATATTTATACTAATCATGTGATCACTGTTCAACGGCTATATTAACAATGGTCATAATTATTAACATAAAACCAAATAAGTTGACATCTTATAAAAACATTTTTCATAAAGAGATATTTAACTGGATCAAGAGGGATTTTCCATTAATGAAACTTTGGGTCGTTACAATCATTGACTTGAAGCACAAGTGAACCTTATTAACTCCCCTAAAATAACATTCTTATTCAATTTTTTTCAAAGGCATAAAGCTTATGAAGTCCCTTGATAAGTCTTATTAAGTTTGAAAAAATTCTTACAAACTTTATAAAATACTTACAAAGTCTTAGAAAAAAGTCTTATGCACCCATGAAAAATTTCAAGCCTTTTATATAAATTAAGCCTTATGAACTTTTACTATTTTATTTTTTGGAAAATGATGATATTTTAATAAGAATTTATAAGTTTTATGATTTATAAGAAAGTGTTATTGGACTTGGAAAAGTATTATGATTCAGGCCTCAAAGTCTTATGTTTTTGTCCTCAACATATTATGGATTTGGAAAAGACTTAAATTTACAACCTTAAAGACTTATAAAATTTCTATAAAAGTATTATGGATTAAAATAATTATCTATTCCTTCAACTACATCTACTAAAGTTTTATGGAATTTCAAAGTCTTAGACAAGTTTTACTCCATGACTATAACCAGATTCATTTCCCTTCAAAACATCAAACCAAAGGAAAACAAAAATCGAGCCATCCATTTATTCTAGAAATTAAATAAATCAATTAAATCCACAATTTGGATATTTTAAACAATATTAATAACATTTAATGAATTGACACTTTAATTCGAAAAGTCCTTATAACTCATTGAATTAACAATTTAGAGTTAATTAAATGAATTGAATATGAATAAAATATAATGAATTTATTAACTCTATCACACACATATGTATGGGTTTTCACTATGTTATGGGAGAAATGGGAGTTATATGTCCCTCTAAGGAAGGGTAAAAATTTAAATCTCATGAGATGATTTGGGATGAGAATTAAATCCAAACCCCAAAGAGACTCTACCAACTATATGATAGGTGGACCTGTAATTATAAATCCCTATAAGTCATTGGGTAAATAATTATATCTAATGAGATGTAATGTCATGGATTATAGAGTAATATTAACCCACTATGGGACTCTTTCTACTATGTGATGATAATATAGACAGTGAGGCTCGACATAAAGAATTATTTTCTATGATTATGTATATGCCACATTCTTATTCATTTATTATGTTTTTAGGGATCATGATTATTGATTCATGTTTCCACACTCCTATTAGTCATGTGTTATGTTATTGAAAAATATTTTTGTTACAAATCATGATTTTTTATATTTTTTATTGGGTATGATTCTATTATGCTATGTCTATCCACCTTGATTATATTATCATACCCACATGCTCATCTTATGCTCATTTATGATCTTCAATTGTTTTATCTCATACTTCCACTTACTGACCATTTGAGAAAACCCTTTTTATGTGTCTATTAACTAGGTTATATAGAATAAAATTATGTATGATATGACTAATATACTATAATGGGAGAAGACTATTTTCGAGAGATGTTGTAAAATAAGTTGCATATGTATATAATATTAATAAAAACTAAACCTATAGGTTCTGGGGTGTGATTTTTTTGTGAGATATAATAATTATTTATATAAAATGATTTAATATTAATGTATGTTATGTTTGGGTAATATTAGTTTGTATAAGAGTGCGGTTTAGTTATTTTTAAGGATTAAGATATGAAGAATAAGAGGTTATAATCTTCAATAACCTATGATGTACCAAAAGTGATGTACGATGAACCTAAAGTATCATAGGTTGAAATGAACGTTTCATAATTTATGACATATTAGGATTGGTTTTCTTTATCATATGATTGCTTAATCTGATAATTATTTCTTGATACTCACAATAACATTTTTTTCAATGGTTGGAATTAGGGGGAATTGAGTTAAAAATGTGTGTGATGGATAGTGAAAGGATTTTCCCATTGAGAAACTAAATGGGATGCATGTTGGAGTGAAAAATATTATGTCTATACTCACCCAACTCTCTCAATCTATAAAAAATAACATGAATCATGATAAACTCCAAAACATGCTAAGGAAGTAATAACTATCCACTGATTCCTTCCTGTGACAACATCTACCCTTCTTTAGTGGTTCTTTTGGTCCAACAATTTCCATGAAGTGGATCAACACAATATAAAATATATTTTTTGTTATTTAGTTCTTGAAGTATGAAAAGTTTGTTTTTAGTTGTTTATCTTTTAAAAGATAAAGATGATCAATGATGGATCGTCATTAAGAATATTAGGTAAGATAAAGAATAGATTAAATGAAATGGGATGATTTTAAGAATATATTTTTCAATAAATATTTTCCTTAAACTCAATTCATTAATATAGAGAGATAATTCCTTAAGTTCAAGAAAATTAAGGATGAATCCATTCGTACCTATGATTTAAAATTCACAAGGCTTGAAAGTTATGCTTATGGTTTTATCATTTACCCTGAAAGAAAAATATATTATTTATTTATTGGATTAAAACCAAGTTTCCAAAAGGGATTAATTATAAGGTACTTTGGTAGATATGGGGAAATTGTTCGATGTGCTCTCAATGTATAAATAGATATTTAATACTCAAATTATCCTAATAGTTTTGGGTAAAAGAAGTTAAAAAACTGAGTTTTAAGGAAATTAAAATGATGAACCCATGTAGGAGAGAGAAATAATATTTTGAAATGTTTAAAATGTGGGAAGAATCATGGAAGAAATATCAAAAAAGGTACATATAAAGGCTTTAAGTGTACAAGATAAGGCCATCAAGAAGATGGATTTAAAAGTGATATAAAGTGGCAAAAAAATGAAATGGATGACAAGAAATCTCATCCTAATGCACTAGACACACTTCTTTATATCTATAAATTTTTATAATGGAATAAAATAATCACCCCAGTGACTAGATATTTAATTATCTATGAAAAATACTAGTAGTGTGATTATTGAATCCATAATATACAACTCTTATTTGATATAATTTTATTGGAAATTGTTTCCTAAAAAATTTATTCGTTCCCCTTTAGTCAAATTTGACGTGATGTTGGGAATATATTGTCTCACTCAACATATATCCCATAAAAATTACTAATATAGGGAAATAACATTTCATATCCCAAATGAAAGTGCAATCATCTATTGATGTAAAGATCATTATGAATGATAAAGTACCATTCATAGGACAATATTATAATGAATTTCAACTTGAAAATAAATATTTAATTTTGATATCATGAATTTATGACTTGGGTGTGTTACAATAGTTGAATAATGGGGATTTAATAAAACATTGGCCAAATTTGGCATGATCTGGGAGTTTTAGAGGAAAAATGGTGGCATTCAGGGACTTTTATACAACACACAATTTCTATTAAAACTCAAGAAATTTGAACCCCATTCCAAGAACTATGTAAGGCATAATTTCAAAAGATAAATCCATTCACATGGTATCCACATGTTTAACCAAACCATAAAGGATCTCCCCATAACCATGTATGACACAAATTGATGAGGAAGTGTAACTTCTAGTTTCTGCATAGTTAATATGACTGTGTGGAGAATCCATACACCTCAATAAAGGAAAGAACTTCAGGAACACAATTTTCACATAGATTAAGTAACCGCTTGATTCAACCATTCACCTTAAATATGGGTGAATTTAAAGAACCATAGGGTTTGAAAATGTTTTAATAAACCTTCCACCTAAACCATTCACCTAAGATAGATTAGACAACCACTTCTCACCTACCTCCCCACCCTCCCTTTGATCCAGTATTATAACCCATATCCCCTTATATACATTGAGGCTCGAGTAATTAAGGGCATGAAAGACTATTTAGAAGAGAAGAGTCATCCAAGAGATAATTCAGTCCCTTGAATGAGCTAGAATTATAGGAGAGGAAGGAATCTCTAGATTTTGTTCTTCTATTTTTCTTTATTCATGATATAGCCATGAAAAAGTATTGTAAGTATTTTGTTTTTATTATTATATCCTATATGTTTATATAAAATCCCCCTTTTTGGGGGTTATGGGTGGAAATAAATTTTGTGTGTGGGAAAATGAGTTTTTGTTGTTTTGTGTTACCCCAAAAAGGGTATTTTGAGAGAGATTCCCTAGGGGTGGGTGAATCAAGGTATGAAACTAATTTATGTTTATCAACTTTAACATATAAATCTCACTACCCTAATTAAATTTGACCTCAATTTTAATAGGTTTAATATTGTGTTATATTTTCAATGTTGATTTGATAAATGATGAGGTTATCTTAGAATTGGTCATATTATATCGGTGAATGAAGAACCAACATAAAATAATTATTTTCTTATAAAATTCAAGTAAAGAAAGAATGCAAGACACAATTTTTTTTACTTAGTTCACCCACACTAGTATAATTCTTGGAGAATAGAAAACCAATGTTCTGAATCCCCATAATCTGTTAAATATATTTTAGTGGAGGGTTTAGGCTAGGTTACTCCTATGCCTGAGGCCACTCCACCTATATGATTTAGGGTTGATACACTTCCACCAAAGGTCCACTCACTTTTTCCTTTCCCTTTTCTTAGTACTCCAGGAGGGAAACTATATGGAACACATTCTAATACAAGACTTATCTATCTATTTGTTTTTGTACACATAGGTGGAAATTGATATTCACACTTGTCTTTCACAAACTAAATGTAAAATTACCATTGTATTAGCTGTGCTTTCCCAGATAAATTAGTCTTCACAGAATAAATTCTTCCTTTGGAAATGTATATAATTATTATGAATTAATCTTTATATTGTTCACATATTATAAATTTCCAAAACCCACTTTCATGAAACTCTTCACTTTCACACAACTAATCACTTTAGCACTACTCATCACTTTTGTAAAACTCTTTCTTTCATGAAACTCTTAATTTTATAAAAATTACTCTAGTATTAATGCATGACCTTGTAAGTACCAATGAAATAACCTTTTAAAGTTATTCCTTTTCATGCAAGAACCCCTCACACAAAACAAAGGTTTGTGAAACAAATTTTTTGTGTGAAACTCGATGGCTCAAGAAAGTCACTCATAGAACTCATTGGTTCACATAACTCTATTCACAAAACGTGACTTTTACAAATTCAGAACATTATTTTCTTAATAAAATTCATTCTCTAATTCTAAATTTCTATTTCTTCAGGGGATTGTGTATTTATAGTAGAATATCAAACCTTCATGCAACTTTGAACTTATCATTCACACAAATAAACTTTTATTGAACTCTCACTCACATTATTTATTAATGAAACTTTGTTGTTCACAAATATACCTTTGTGTGGAGCCTTCATTGATGATTCTTACACAAAACTCTATATTTCATAATAATTATTCATTTTGTTGAAAATGATGTGGCTCAATTTCATTATTTTCATGAACTATGCCTTCCATGAGTCTTCCAATATTTCCAAAAAACTTTCCTTCTCCAAATTTCCTTATATAAGCTCTAAGTCACTATGGTTATGCAAATTTTCACATGTTTACAAAACTTTATGTTTTTTCTTATAAACATTCCATGGAAAAAATCCATCATTTTTTCAGATTTTATACACAAATTCTTAGGGGCACACAAAAAATTTTAGACCCACTTCTTCATGAATATATAAAGTTATTCCTAATTCTGGAAATCCATCATGAACTTTGGATGATGCATCTCTATCTTAAAGATTCTATTTCTTGGAAAAGTCCTCACATGTTATTGCTGATCATATTTGTTTCATGGGAAGGTATTAAATAATAGGACAACCCAAAACATAATAGTGGATTCTCTTGAAATATTTTTCAGTTAACTTTATCTCTCTTTCTTATAGAATAGTCATGATAGATATTCAGATCTTCCAACAGCCTTCATGAAATCTTCTTTTTCAGTACTCCCTTATAGGATCACTAATTACTATATAGGATGTTATATTTTACATTATCAAGAAACCCGATGTTTCATACAACTATTTCTGTTGTGAATAATAAATCCAATAAGATCCATCTTACCATGTCATGATTATTAATGAATCCAACTTGGTTACACCAATTATCATTGGATGCCAAAAATCACCTCATTTGGATTTATAGAAAATACTATCATGAATCCAAATATTCATTCTTAATACCAACTGATGAATGATACCAACCATTTAATGAATTGAATACCTCTCAAGAATCCATGCTCACGATCACCCATTTTACCCAAATGGAGTAAAACCCCTTTATCAAATATAAAAAAATCTTCATTTTTGATTTGTATTCATTGATAGAACAACTTCAACTCATTATATTTAGTGCCTTCACTTACTAGTCCCCCATTATAGGGTCATAATAGAACATATATTCATGATACTTCCTTCTACCACTTTGACATAAATTTCAATGTACACCTTATACTATATATAATGAATGTAAAATATATGGAAAACTATTTACTTGGGAAACAAGGGGTTTACATTTAATAATGTTAAAATTCTCCCCTTTTCTTCTTGATGTAACACAATACAAGATCCCCTCCTTTTATAACATTGATACAATGAATTTTTTCATTGAATTTCATATCCATTATAAATTATGTGCATAGGTGTGTTGATCGTCTCCCCCCTTTTCTCCATAGTCCTTGAATATGAAAAAGGTAGACCAATATCCCCTTATGATATGAAAATTCTAAACACCAACTATTTAGGCCCACTTGTTAGACAAAAAACTTATTCTATCCTCATGCATCATTTTTCATATGTGACTATAGGGTTTAGTAGTCTTTAATGATAAAAAATCCTTCAACTTTAGCTAAATTATTAATGATTTTTAGTGGTTGGACTTACCAATTGGATAAGAGCCATCAAGAATACCTCTAATCATGTTGAGTTGAAACTTTTGTAGGAAATAAGTTATAAAGCCAATAACACTATTTATATCCATTTAAATCACTTACTTTGATACACATATGAAACATTAATAGTTACCCTACTTTATATTTTTCCTTGAAAACTCAATAACATTCTCTCAAATTCATTAGTGAATAAACCATGAAAAACCTAGTGTGTCAGTTTTACCATGTTTATTATTTAAATATCAACTCAAGACAAAAAATGATATCAATTGTTGAAACCAATACCAATTTTCACATTTATGAACTATTAAAATGGATTTCCTTTCTCACCCATTGCGAGTCTTTCCTTGGTTGTTGGGGACAAGATCTATCATATCTTTAATTCAAAACTCCCTTGAATTTGTTAGCTTCCTCACAAAATATAGAATTTATATTCAAAATGAGATATATTTATCCATAAAAAAATTTAATAACCTGACAATAGTCAAATTATATCAAAAGTTAGGTCAAAATTGTAAAATCATATGTCTCATTTTGTTGATACTTATCCATTATCCCGTATTTAATATTTTCTTCCATAAAAATCAGGTGCTCTTAAAAACAACGCTTCAAAAGGCCATTGATACCACCTATAAACAATTTAAATATAAAATTTGAACTCTAAATGACAATTAGTAAAACTAATTATTAATACTTTGATGATTATTTTTTCTCATGTATTTCCTTTCCATATTTAAAATTTTTTCCACTTCCACTACTTCAATTATTAGTTTTAATTCTAGAGCATTCCATAACATCACTTTAAATATTTTGATAAAACTTCTCTATGAACCATATCTCCCCCAAAACCTGAAATTCTTTAAAAATTGTTATAATTTTTTATATGGGTATATGGTACTTTCCACTTCCTTAATTTAAGTAATGAGTTTGGAATTTGTGGACCAACCTGTCCCTATCATGGTTTCCTTTTACCCTTGTATGATTTAAGGAAAATAATTCCAAAAGTCCATCAATTTAATCTTATTTATGATCATTATCTATAGTAATATTTTTCAGTGCCTTGTAAGTGGATCTACATTGAGTTATTACACTTACAAAAACTTCATTTCAGATTTTTTCTTTGGACTTCTTCTTTCTTAACTCGCAACTTTTTTTCTTCATGGTCCGAATCACAAAATTTTCTTCCTTAGGCACTTTTACTGATAAGAATCTCCTAATATGTCCCTAATTGGAACTTCATACCCCCAAAACCCTTATCAACATTTTTATCTATAAATGATTAATTACATTTCACAACCCATGACTTATTTTGGGATGCTTATTTCAAATAAGTGGATTTTTTATCCCTCTTAGTTTTCCAAATCTTTCTCTAGTATTTTTAGGACATCATTTTTTTAACTATTAATTTCAATGTCCATTCTAAACCATTTCTCCCTTTATTGGGAAATATTGTGGTATATGTTTTCAAAACCACTCTTGCATTCCTCATTTTTACCCTCAGTGATAGAAAATAGAGCCACCTCAGATTTCTTCTTCCTTGGTGTATTTTATTTATAAACTAATATTCATTTCTCATAGATGGGTAAAAATCATTATTTTCACTTAATTATTTTTCCATTCACTCCATGAGATATCTTGTGATTATATTTATGCTGGTACTTGGTTTAACTATCTTTGAGTTTCACTATTTCCCTATAATGTGGTAAATTTGTTTTCCAACTGAGATGCCTAGACTTTCACTCCCAGATTTGTTGATAAAATTACATACTTTATAACTCGATTTGATAATGAGGTTACCCAAGATAAATATAT
The DNA here is from genome assembly GCA_963277665.1 of Viscum album. NCBI lineage: Eukaryota > Viridiplantae > Streptophyta > Magnoliopsida > Santalales > Viscaceae > Viscum > Viscum album. The sequence continues at coordinate 483,570,290 of OY728162.1, forward strand.
ATATATTTTAATAATTTAAAATTTACATTTCACAATAATCACCTAATCAAAAGAACCAAAAGGTTTTGTGTATTTAGATATTAGAAATAAAAAAAATTATTTAATAAAAATTAAAAATATTTCTCTAGAATCATACCATGATAAAAATCCTTCAAGAAATATAATATTTTATTTTTTCATTCATTATTTGGGAAATGGATACAATAAGAAATGGGTGATCTAAAATTCCTAGTAAGGGAAAAACTTATCAAAATTTCATTAAGGGTTATATCATCTGCATGTGATAAAACTTGAGCATGTGTGAAATATATGATTAAAAGAACATAAAATAATAAGATTTGTCTATAAGGTATAATAGAAGGAGATTTAATATAAAAAATTATCAGACATATACCATGGAATAAGAGTGTATAATAATGATACAATAATCACGATCCTTATATTATAATATAAAAACATAATGTAAAAAATCAATTTTTTTTTGAAATTAAGCAGAACAAGGAACTATGGAACAAATTGAAGCAAAAAAATCATAACATAGTAGATAATTAATTCAATTCCTTATCACCAATAAAATATTTATTCATAAATACACATCCTTATCTAACATAACAAAGTGGATTAGGAATTCACATCCCTATTTCCCATAACATAGTGGTCTAAGAATTCACATCCCCATCTCCTAAATCATCTCATGAGATATAAAACCTTTTCAAATGTATTAAAGGGATATATATTACCCCACCCATTAATTTAAATACATATATTTGCTTTATTAAATCCATAATATATCATATATTTAATAAAAAATGGTAGTAAAATGAGTTTTGTAACATTTCTAAATTGCATAAAATAAAATGAATTAAAAAATTAGATTGGTTGATACAAAAAATTCAATCACAAAATATGAGTATTTCACAAGGGAATTTAGAGGGTTATTCATGAATCATTACTCCAATGGAGATAAATTTTATTTAGGTGAAGAGGAAAATAGAAGAGAAATCATAAAAAGTGTTTTTATAAAATATTTTTAACATTATCAGAGAAATAAAGCTCCGTGTCACTTTTTAAATATATTTTTCAAGAAGTTAGCATGATTTTTTTTCAAACATTATTTATAAAGAAATATAAATAACAGATCTTGAAAAAAATATAAAGGTTTTTCTGGAGTAAATATGGAGTGAATGATAAAACATATGATCATTGAAGGAAAACCTTTAATATTTTAGAACACCTTTGTTAAGACCCATGATGTAAAAATAAATAAATATTATTTTAGAAGAGAGTTAATAATAATTTTTAATATAATAAGATATAATACATATTTTATTTTAAAATTAATAATGGAATTTAATTGTGTAAACAAATAATATGGATATTAAACAAAAATAGTCTTTAAAGAGGATGATAATTATTCTTACAAATTTTATACTTCTATGTGAAATAAATTCATCAAAGAATAATATTTGAATTAAAAATTTCATTTTCCCTAGAGCGAATGTTAAATCTCCGTATACTAAAACTTTGACATGAAATAAAACAAACCTAAAAGAAATAAGTTCAAGAATCAAACTTATAACACAATGAAATGTAGTCGAGTTAACAAAAAACCATACAAATTTTATAACATTTGAATCAAAATCCCTTAAAAAATAGAACATTGGATGGATGTGTAAATACATTGAATTTCATGAAAGTTATAAAGATAGAATTCATAGGAAAATATTGTTTTATCTCGATCTATTAGACCATTTCATGATTGTGAGGGGATTGATATAGTTTCATAATCAATCATATTTGTAGGGTTTATCTGTAGAAAAACCAAACGACTCCCAAATCATTAATAAGATACAATCCTTATTTACAAAGGCATATGATAATTGGGGTTCTTATCAACAATTCTTATGACCTCACATTGGATGAGATAATGAGAGGTTGGTCTCATTACACACATTTGTGAGGAATTGTTTCATACTGTGGAACTTTCTTATAGATCTATGATATGTTCACAAATCTTTCCCAAATCCTAGTATGAGACTATTTATCCTAAAAAAATGATTATGTGTCTAATCCCTTTACATAGAGGGGGTTATTCTAATGAAATATTCTATATTCGTCAGAGGTTCTCTATATTGTTTCCCATTATTTCTTTATAATGAGAGAATACTTGTACTTTGAAGTTGTAGATGGGGTACCCCAGTGTTTACTACCATTCAAGTTGGAGATTTTGTTTTGGAATTGGGATTAAACCTCTATAAGGAATCCAATGTACCTTATTTAAAAAAGAATAAAATACCATATAGTTCATATAGTACCATGTCCTACAGTTTAACTTCATAAAAAAGGATGTATATAAGGTAATTTAATCATTATATATAGATCTAGATACTTTGGAAGACATCCTATGTATCCCATTAATAAGAAGCATTAGAGTCCTCATAGTTCAGTATTATGGGCATTGACTTTGTGAAGGGTGTGACAATAAAAGGTAGAGTGGGGATTATATTGACATGGTATCTCTGAGCTACCACATCACTAGTATGAACCTTTGAGTGAAGATAATATGTAATCATACTTATATTTAAACAAGGTCCCTCATTGGGGCATTAGAATCATACTAATAAAACAATAGTCATTGATCTCTAAACCCATGTGAGTCATGATTGATGTGAGAAACAAGAGGTAGTGGATGATTAGAGATATTTCATGAGAGTATAAGATTCATTTTGTGTGTGGATTATACACTGGGGATGCCAGGATGTTTGGATAGGGTCTTACACATGGAGGTCATCCTGATGTTTTCTTTTTCATGATTATGAACTTTAAAAGTAACGAAAAATATAATCATGGCTTACAACTTATGAGGATTCCAATAATGGGGGTTTTTATTATCGTACCGGTATAATCATTGTAAGTCCCTATCTCTACCCGATTCATGTTCGATTTTGGAAACAAGGGATAATAAGGGATCAAACACACTCTATATATGTGCAAGACTTCACATTGAGGAATCCATAAGGGAATATGGTCATAAGATCAAGAGGGATACAACTCCATAGGTTGAAGTCACCATAGTAAAAAGGATACATAGTGTTTGGAAATAGTGATGAAAGTAGGTATGGTATGGAGATTGGGACTTAAAAAGGAATCCTATATATATTTTTTGTATAGGAATAAGAGTCCTCATAGTTCAAAAGTTCTTTAATTGCTGATGGGTAGGGAAGAATGATTACACATAATGGGATTACCAACCATTAATTTAATAATCCTAGGGACTTGTACCAAGATGAATGACCATGTTTGGAGGCATTTTTATCATGTTTTTGAAATAATCACTATAAATATCTCATCCCATGTTGTTCACAGTCAGTATGAGTATCAGGAGACGATATAAGATTAATCATATCTCAGTGGATACGATATCTAATTTTTATGGGTTTTACATACTAAGGATTCCAAAATATATATCTAATTACTAGTCCTGTGGGGAATATGGATCATATCTCAAAATATACTTTTCCCATTAGTGGGAAAGGAGTTATGGTTGGTCCTATACGAATCTTGGGCCCATGATTTAGGGATTCATGGAGTAAATTTGAAGAAATATAACCTGTTTTGGAGAAGAAGAACTTAAAGGAACTTATGTGACACCCCCAGAGAATCATATAGCCATGCGCTCCACATGAAGGAAGGGAGATCATGCACTCCATGTGATCCATTTCGAGTCATGTGTTTACGTGAAAAATTTGGATTATGTTCTTAGTGTGATCTATTTAGAGTCACACAAATGATCATAGGTGCGAGGACCTATGCGTTTCATGAAGGTTATGAGGCCTTGAAGACACGTGAAGTCATTGGTCAAGAAATCGCATAAATATGGGGTAGTTAAGTGATTCGTGTGAAGGTAAGGAGGTCTTGAACTTAACGTGATCCCTTTGGAATAACAAAAATGGGAAATAATAAGTGGGCATGAAATCACATGACTGATAAGAGTCTATGTGATCATATGTCCTGGTCACATGACTAAGAGTCTATGTCATGATTATATTCCCATCGCTTTATCGATGAGTTTTCTTGTGATCATATTCCTATCTAATTATCAAAATGTCATATCAAAACTAACCCTCATGTAAATCCTTCATGTTTTATTTACTTTAATTTACTCATTGGACTTTGTTAATAAGAAGACCCTTTGAAATCATGTGATCACTTCTCTCTAGAAATTTCACTCTGATATCTCTGTCCCCTATGTTCTTCTTGGGGGGGGGGGGTTATATGAATAACCTCCCTTGTATTTATACCTCTTTATAAAGTGATCAAGACTAAAAATTTGGATTAAGTCAGTATAAATACCATCCTCACGAGTCTGAAAAATCTCATACACTTCACGTGAACAAGACGAATGTCATTAGTGACATCCTCCTCTCATCACATTATAAACACCAAAGATGTATTTGGTAAATCATTACTAGCCTCCTAAATATTGTAATAATTTCTCATAACCATATTTTCCTGGCATTTATCATGATACATTGGGTGGGTGTTGCCTAATGTTCAATAAATACATGTTCTAAGTCTTCATGTGATCAAGACAACATGTCCAAGGTCTTTTGCATGATCAAGCTGACATGGACAAGGGAATTCACGTGACCAGGTTGAAATGTACAAGGGCCTTCACATGATTAGGATGACATGTCCTAGGGTCTCTGTATGATCAATATGGAATGTCTTAGTTCCTTCACATGATCAGGATGATATGTCTAAGGGACTTTTCATGATTAGTACAACATGTCCCTAGGTAGTCACATGATCAATGAGCTAATCACATGAACCATGTAATATATTCACATGTAAAATAATGTAACTTCCATCCTGTAAGGATACCTTTATTTAAATCCTTTATCACATGGATTCCATGGAATGTTTCATCCAGTTAGCCACCATGTTGTATCATGGTCAAGACGACATGTCCAAGGGTATTTTAATGATCAGGTCGACATGTTAAGGGGATTTATGTGATTAATGAGTTCATCATATGAACCTTGTAATCCTTTCACATGAATTAATTATCATTGATTTTTTCACATTACTTCAAAGGGGGTGCCACATGATCATTCATGGATCATGTGTTGGCATGAACTCCCATAGAGTCTTATTTTCTTATTTTCTCTTTTATGGAAAGATTATACTCATATGTTGGATATATATTCAACACCAAATTGAAAATTTTTAGTTAGTGAGAGTCAAAAAATACACCCCTTAGAAGAAAATTCAAGGGAAGGAACAAGAAATAGTTTTTTAGGAAGTAAATTCCCACCTGAACCACTTGGTCTTCTGCCACTTGGTCTCCCACTCATCTATTGGTCTTCTAAGAGACCTTTGGTATTCCATGAGATACACTATAAATAGGATGATAAATGTTCATCCATTTCACTTATAACTCAGAAGTTTTACATAAATCCCAATTTTTTTATTTCTATGTGATTAATTCATGAGACCGTGTCACGTAATCCCACAAAAATAACTATTTATGTGATCTGATAATATAAAAACTTTTTTTTGACAACTCATAAAACCAATCATAAACTAATAAATAGTAATTTACTTAAACCATATTTCTCATCCTTGGACACGGGGTTACTCACATGATATTATTGGGTGTCACATGACCCCATAAAATTTTATGTGATTTGTGTGAATTTACGCTGGCCACAAGATTTTGAGATTCAAATGAGATCATGATATTAGGAGAATTACCATGGGTCATTTGATCACGTGACTCAGAACGAATCACAAGATCCACATTATGCCATCCAAGTCACACATTTTTTATCTTGTCCACCCCTCTATTAGATCCGAAAATCTAATAATAAGTCCAAATTTATATTTTTATCATTTTTAAAATGTATTCAAAAAGGGATATTATAGTAGTAGTGTCTCGCTATAATTCTATGGTCACTAGTGCAGATGTTCATCAGTGATTCATTATCTATTCATCTTAGAATAAGTTAACAATCCTGATGTGGACCAATATTTTGGAGTATCATTCCTTAGAATGATGACCTCCCTATGGATATGGTCTCAAGAATTATTCTTCCCTTATATCACTAAAATCAGAGATCATACCCCCTTATTGAATTTGGAACACCCACAATAACTTTAGATAAAATGTTTCCCACAAGAGTGACTTTATCTATGAGGATAAAAACTATGATGGGTATATTTTAAAGTTCATTCCAATAGAATTGAATGGATTTCTTAATGGATCTGAGCCTGAAATCCATATGTATCATTCAATAATGTGGAATTCTGTCTCATCTTAGAAGTTTGGATGGCTTCTCGGTTAGGATCTCTAATTGGGGGGAAGATTTGGAATGGACTAGGGTTGACCTTTATGGGTGAAGTGTACTACCAACAAATTTACTGTTGAGATGAAACCAATTTTCTTGAATGAGGATACCTATATTTTTAAAACCATCACTTACTATAACAAGGTTGTGATGGTGGAGCAAGTTCGTTGGTGGAGTCTGAATAAAAATAGATTTAACCTCATGCATAGTGAAGTTAGCATCATCTTTTGGGATGTTGAGTTAATATGTGGTGACCTAATTTTGGGAGACATGTACGATGATTTTCTCCCTCTGTCATATACCGTGGATGATTGAGAGATAACCCATTCTATTGAAAAGGAGCTAATCAAATTTTCTAAAAAGGACATTGGGAAGTCACCATTTCTGGTGGTAGACATACCGTTCAAGATATGGGATGAATTATTTTTCATGAAGGCCCGTTATGAGCCTCTATAAAAGAAGAAAAAGTATTTTCCATAATGAAATTTTGATGGGGTGGAAGTTACCTATTTTACAACACTTAAAGAAGGATTTTTCAATAGCGAGGGTTGGTAGGTTGTATCTGAAGTCAGTTAGATCATCCAGTTTTCTAGCATTCTCACAATGCACCTGATTTTGTACCTTATCCCAACCTAGAATAAGGGTGGATTTTGGGTTTCAACCTTTATGATTTTGGAAACCATTATAGGGGGAGGTCATATCAGTATGTCCATCCTAGAACTAGACAAGTTATATAGATTAATGAATTATATCCATAAGTGTAACCCCTTTAAAGAATCTTTAGCCCATTACAAGTACTATGGGGTTGGATAGGGTCACATATATATGCATTTTAGTGTCTAAGAACCCAGAATATTCTCTAAAATTTATTGAAGTCCTTTTTTCAATGTTTCATTGGAGTTTATCTCACAAAGTTGAATGGATATAAAAAAAGGATCTCACTGAATCATTATGATCAGTTCACTCTCATGTTGTATGAGGCACCCACCTATAACATAACGAATAATGTAAATGGTGACCTTGAAGAAAAATTACATTTTATCATAAGTTATTATGGAGTTATCTCTACTCATATTAGAAAAATGATCATGTATTATTGGTACATTCCCTATTGGTTTGGCTAACAATTTCAATTCAATCAGATGAGATACACTGATCCTCCCCAAATTTGGTTTGAAAATATTCTATGGTGGATATTATGGTTAATGTTTACCATGTAGGAGGATCAAAATAAAAAACTTTCCTTTGACTGATATCAAGGTCGGTATCTCAAAATCCTATGTTTATGTCTGGATTCATTCGCATCCAAATGGGAAACTGACCATAATGGTAGAAACTTTCAGTAAGTTTACACCAATTATTAGAAGTAAAATCAATTTTAGGTCTAAAAAATATCCTTTGTCTAGTTGGAATGTAGTTTTAGATATTCCCTATAAAAGGTAAATCATATGGAGTTGTCTTTGTCCTTGAGTAGAGTGTTAACCAATGCGACTATGATGAGCGGGGCTCCTATAAGTGGAACCTTGGCCATACTAGAGTTTCTCATCTTATATCAGCAATGGGATGATATGAGGATGAAAAACTCAGCCACTATGTCCTAGGGTTTTCTGTATTATACATAGTTATGTATGGAAGGATTTTTAATCTTACCGATCCTGTAGGCATATCCTTATAACATTCATCTACTGAGGTAGTGGCACTCATTTAAGATCTTGATTTAGAAACTCACAATATGAAGGGGAAAATTTATTATTCACCTTGGGAATGGAAAATAATTGTTACCAACACAATGGTGGTTTCTATGGACATAGAAGACCAGTACAATTTCGGTAAATATGTAAAGATAAGTTCATTGTCCCCATGAAATGCTTAAATTGTACTTAAATATATCATAATATCTCCTTATACTCTTGAGTATTGAATGAATCTAGAGATGTCCAGTCACCCCTCTCTCTAGTATATTCTCTTGGGGGGACAGAGGATAAGAATGACTCAGGTGATGATCAGGAAGATTAGAATAAGGGTTCCCTTAGTCAGATGGATCTAATGAGGTTAGAGATCACCGACACTAATACAGAATGATCCACAACTCCTTTATTTATATCCTCAGTACCTTCAATGTATCCTGCTTTTATATATCCTTCCTCAGAGTGGATAAGGAATATGAAGTGGTCCAAATCATTGAAGTACTCCCAACTATGATCAACAAGTTACATTTTCACTATGTAGACTCATTTTATTTTATTTCTTTATAGGATTCTTTTGTATCTTATTCTTACCTACCCAATTATACAGTCCCTCACTGAGTTCTCTTGGAAGTGGAGGAACCTTAAATTGGGGGGAAAGACACGCCTTTCATTCCTCCAGTGGAACCTTCTTCATTAAGCACAACTCAACGAAAGGTAGATGTGGTTGGGTTCCAGGAAATATAGGACCCAACATCTACTAATGATAAATTATTTATAATTCCTTTTGACTTGTAAAATGTTACTACACTCATATGAGAGTCCAACATTGATAGCTACTCTTCCATTGACTTGGATGTGATGGTGGAATCACTGGGTGAGGGTAATAGTTTTTTCTAAAAGATGAATGCACAACCCAATCTATATCATGTCATCCATTTTTTGGTCACACTTACTTATATTCAAGTAAAGTTGTAAAGTATTCCAATAGACAAAAAATCATTGATACCTCTAGGTCTTTCAATTTAATAAGGAATTATATCTTCTCATGAATATGGAACTGAGACAATATATGCTTCTGGTTGGAAGAATGAGATGAGTATATTTTTAGCACTTATTTTGACCATTGACTATCTAGAAATATTGTGTTACTTATATAATGGTTAAAAATCTCTTATATTCTTCATAATAGTCATATTTCCTGATATATTAGGGGAATTTGATCCTCATACATTGGTATCCATCCCAACAGGGATGACTAGAACAAAGACCAGCTTTGTACCAAGCCTACCAAAGGATGTGATCATGATTTCCTTACATAGTGAATTACTCTCAAAATATATTTCTATTTTGGACTAATCATTATTATAGGCTTGTATAATTCATAATTTCATCATTAGTTTTGGTTACATGCATGGGGGTATATATGGGGTTTAATCACTGAGGGGTACTTTGAGGAGCTAGAGGGCCGATTGGGTCATCTCAAGTACATGTTCACCACCCACATCCATGGGGGGTTTGACAATTTAAATATTTATGGAATGTTAAATTATATAGTTTATTTTATATATCACAGAAGAACCCTTCAGGTGAGGGTGTCAGGGGAGGCTTCCACATATCCAGCCAAACAATGTCAATATGAGACTTTAAATAGGGATTCCTAGTGTGTGGCAGAGGTAGCTGCTCATCAGGATGTGGTAAATAATGGGAAGACTAAGATCTACAGGATCAAAAAAGGGAAGTACCACCTATAATATTTTTTAAAAGATATATAGAAAATACTATCAAATAAATAAGGTATTTCTAATGTGGTGGACGATGATAGTATTGATGTTGTTTCTAGGGTGAAGGCATTATTACATGATACATATGTGGAGACTGAATGAGTTAATTAATTGAACCAATCTATAATTTCCATAGATTAGAAGATAGTGGAGTTAAGGGAGACCTTTGAATAGATATTTTAATTATATTCTTCTTTCAATACCCCCCTTATTTTATATGAAGGATTATGGGAGAGACTTCAGGTAATGTATATTACTTCCTTCCTTTGCACAATTATTAATGAATGGATCCTTATATTTTTTCAAGTTTCTATATAATCTTCCAAGTTTCATAATATATATGATAATTTGGTAACTATATATCATAAAAATCATTAGACACATCCATAAAACCCATAAAACTGAGAAAACCCAAAATCCAAACTCATATGGTTTAATCGTAATGGAATTCTTTTGAGACTGAATCACGGGCGAAAACAAAATAAACACCATTATTGATACTTAAGTTCTTCCCTTTTTGGATTATCTAGTTTAAAGGTATAAAACAAGGTGTATGTTTCTTAGAGAGATATATAGTGATCGAATTCTTGACTTGGTCAATGGACCTAGAGAGTATAGATTGATTTTCTCAAGGGTTAGATAATGGACCCTATTAGCTTTGTATCTCTTGTCTATAGCCCTAAATGTTTCCCAATCCATTGAGGGAAGGGATTACCAGACATGGGATCCTATTTTTATTAGACTAACCTTTTTGGGTTTTATCATGAAAAGTTTTATGATTTTTCCATTTTTTCAGTGCTCAATGTTTTGTAGACTACACAATGTGCATGTCCACTTAGCAGAGAATTGAATTTTTTCTAGGGTTCCCTTTACAGTTTTTCAACTCAATGAACAGTATGAATTTTCTAGTTGTATGTTTAGGGTCATTTATGTTAGACTGATGGGGTGCAATAATTTTATGATGAAAAACATAGATCTTATTTTTCAGTAGTTTAGGGTCATATAGCTTGAACCTTCTTTTGTTGTAGTTTTGATTCACATAGATTGAACCTTATTTTTATACAGTTAAGGGACTTATATATTAGACCATATTTTTTTGTAGTTTAGGTTCATATAGTTAGAAATTATTTATCTATAGTTTAATTTAATATTGACCAAACCTTATTTTTCTTTATTTTAGGTTCATATATCTTGGTACTTATTTTTTTTAGTTTAGGGTCATATATCTCAGACCTTCTTTTGATGTAGTTTATAGTTGTATAGTTCAATCCTCCTTTTGTTGGACTTCAGGTTCACATAGATCAAAAATAATTTTTCTTGGTTTAGGGTCATATAACATAGAACTTATTTTTCTATATTTTATGTTCATATTGTTTAGTCCTTCTTTTTCTGAAGTTTAGGGTTGTAAAGCTGGCACCTTATTTTTCTAAAGTTTAGGGTCATATATCTCGGACATTATTTGAATTTAGATGCTGAATACATGGAGGATGTATATTCATGAAGGGTTCTAGCACTCTAAATTCTATTTGAGATTCTAAATAATGAATATTAATGAAGGGTTATAACATCCAAAATTCTTACAGAAGTTAAGAAGGATTGATATTCTTGAAGGGTTTTGACACCATGCATACTTGCTTCGAAGGTCCTTGATAGATGGTGACATATTCTAAGGATGAAAAACCCACTTGGATATTTGGATTATGGGTTGTGTAAATCATATGCCAAAGAGTTTTAACCAACATTGGTGAGATGGGGTATACACTCCATGGATGACCACAAAACACTCTGAGGTATTGAGTTCTACTGCAATGTTTCTAGGGATTATGTGGATTGGAGGTCCTTTCCTGTATAAAATAAATGCCTATAGTTGAGAGGTAAAGTGTCCTTATAAATGATACCATATGAGATTACATTCATGGTCAGGAAAAGGTGTCTCCATTCCTTTCTAAGGGTTATGGATGGTTTATGAAGATTCAAATGCTCAGACGATGAATTGGGACATAAATAAAAGGCTATTCAAGAAGTGTTCCAGAACCCTGGGGGTAGTTTGGTTGTTTGTCATGAAGATCGGTCCCTATTCCATGTGGTCTAAGATCACGTGATAGGGACCACAAAAAGGGATGAGAATTAGGTACCAGATTCCTTATTTGAGAATGGGTATAATATATCATAATATATTGTCAGGTATGTCAAATCCACTTTAATATTTTGGGTCACAATATTGGTAAATCATGGCCTGAGAACACCTGAGTCGATGAGAAATGAAGACTGGTGGGTAAAAGTAGGAACTGGTATCACACACAACTAGGGAAATAAATCATATATTTAATGGAGACATTTATTACAAGACTAATACATCCACTAAGTAAAATCTCTAAGGTATTGTGTTATTAACTAGTGAATCCTAGTGAGGTCATTTTAGAGTAGTCATTCCCTAATACCAAAACACTATAAGGAAGAACCAATAGGAATGACCATGTAAGAATACAATTTTTCTATGAGGTATAGATCCTTTAATTTTTTGGTCTAACTCTTTAGTTTTGACCAAATATGGATGCCTAGTGAGGGTATAGAGAAAATGAGGGTGTCTTGAGATTGTTTGGATCCCAGAACCCCATACGTTGGTATAAATCACGGAGGTACATAGTTATTAGAAACTGTGCGGGCCAATACACATAATTTATCCAAACCATGCATGGTGTTTCAGTGTGTAGTAGTGGGATGCACAATTTTCCCTAATTTTGTGATCTAGGGTTCATTCCCACATGACCTAGGGTGAACACTCATGCGGAGGCTCCATAATTTTTAGTAGAGAAAAAAACATGTTTTTCACACTGTTTCCCAAACTATGCACATGAACCATGTGACACCATTCAGTGTATAGTAGGTCACACAAAATTGTCTCCCATTTTGTTCAACCATGTAGCCAAACTATATGACCCCTTTATTTTGGGTAAAATTACCTTTTCACCCTCAAAATCTTATAATCTGAAGAACCTCCTCATATTTACTCATTCCAGTGGACAACAACTGCCATTTGCTCCTAGATGAGATCCCAAGCCTCTTCTCCTTAGCTATGATGCCATTTCATCATCTGATCTCCAATTCAAGATTAGATAATATTATTAGATTCCTCTCAGTAATTTCTTAATTCCTTGGGCTTGTTTCGTCATTTTTTTCTCTCTCGATGATTCTATTTTGATTCAGGATCATATGTCCTATTTTCAGGGCATGTGTCCATTATTTAGTTTTCTTATGATCCATGCCAAATTAAGGGCTGATACTGGATGAGGCATCCACTATGGTTATAAGTCTTGTGTTATATGAATTTTTCCTAAAATTATTTCTTTTTTTATAAATTTACTTCACTTTCTCTATACTAGTTTGACCAGACATTTCTTCTAAAATTCACTTTTGTATTTATAATAGTTTGTCTTTCATTCAAAAGACCTATTTATATGTTTTCTTCATACTGTTGGAGTTTTATACCTCAATTCCATCAAACAAATAAGGTTGAATCCCATGCTATTCCATGTTTCCCCTTTTTGACACCATCCAGGTGTGTTTCCACTAGGCCTTGTTAAGTTAAGTGTTATGTTATAATTAATCAAGTATTTAAACTGCTAAATGTAAAGCATATTTATACATATCACATGTAATAGTTGATTATTAATTTTTTTGATATTGGTTTCATTTCATATACCCATTTTCATGTTAACTAAAGGTTTGTAATGGACCTATTAATTGAATATGTAAAGGAATTGATAGTGGTTGAATGCTCTTGATACACCTTATCATGATTATTCTGTGGTAATGGAATGAAACTATTAAATGAATATGTAAATGGATTGATATTGGTTTGATGTACCCAATAAACCTTAGAATGATTATTTAATGGTAATAGAGGGAAAATATTTAAATAATTTAATGTAATGAGTATTACATGGCCCCAGAATACATATGGTATAAGTAGAATGAGTATAAGCTGCCTATTTTCTTTGGACCATTTTCCATATTTAGAGCCTTGGATTCCTGAGGGAATTTCATGAGAACTCAAAGGATAATATTTTTATTCCTTAAGATGATTTATATTAGATAAAACCATTGTGGAATATAGTCATTGTCTTATTATGTGAAGTCCTTAGTGATGTACCAACGATTCACTTGAAACTTCTCTAGATATTAGAATTCCGGGGATACACTCACTGGATTCATATTAATGTTTTGAGACATGAAAAACCATGGATTCAACACAATTGGATAAGTCATTATTAACCTAATATTACCATGGATGAGCTCTATGGACTCGATTAGACTCATTTATAGTGGAATTCCTTGGGCGATCCCCTTGGTTACGCTCAGACCATTTACTTCTAGAATACATGAGTTACTACTATGAGTTGACTAACCCCTGAGGTCAAGGATACATTGGTTTCAACATGGATCCTAATTAAGTGGTCATATGTTAAGACACAAGTAGAGGATCAATGTGGTATAAGTTATTTATTTTAATTTCTTTACTTTATTGTATACTTGCACACCCTATAGTTTATATTCATAGACTAGATTTTATAGATACTATTGGTAGTTTACTGCTGATTTTTATCACACAACCTATCCAAGACACCATTGGTTCCTGATATGATTATATAAACATAGATATGGACAAGGGGAAGCATCCAGACTTAGACATCTGACTTGATTTCTTTCTTTAGGATGAGAGATTGGTAGAATATGACCGAGCCAGTGCATATGATGATTGGATAGTTTTTGGTATTTCATTATTTTATGAAAAATGTATTTTAATATCTACCTACTTCCATGTATAACTATTTTCCTATTTTTTAGAGAAATTCCATCATTATAATTTCATATTTGATATAATTTCCAGTTATTGAGATGGATATTTACTATATAGATGTTTATGTTTACTTCCATTTCTAGTTTTTTTTGTTTATTATACTACCTATACTGTCTATTAATTTTACTTATGTTCTCTACTCTGACCAGAGGGCATAGTATCCAGACTTTCGCACGTTAGGACCTCACTTCTAGTCATCATCCTTCAGCATACAAGGAGGTATGCTTGAGGACATGTAGCCGACTAGGTTCAATTAATCAGGAGTGAGCGTGGTCTAGGATGTCATAAAGTGGTATCCAGGGTGTTTATTTTCTTGCGTTTCTATTTTGGGAAGGCAGAAAGGAGATTAGGAAAAAGTTGGAACTTGGTCATAATCCATTCCTGGGAGTAGCTAACCCACGTTCGGGGTAAATAACAAGTATTTTGGGAATGGGATTTTTTTCTTTTTTTCCCTCTTATTACAGTTCATATAATTTCACCATTGGGTGATGCACATAAATTGTGTTCTTTAATATGACTTATATAAATTCTTCCTTGGCCTAATAGGATAAGTAACATTGTTACATGCATCATTATAGGAACCTAGAATTCACATGCTATGCATATTCTATTCTATATAGGCACATTTCATTATTTTCATTGCCTTTATTTCCTATGATTATTGAGTGATACATGATTGTTATATATTCTTATGCTACTATATTTTTCGGAAGGAAAATAAAATTGTTTTTTTAAAATGTCAACATAAATATAAAAAGCGTTTTCCTTTATAGATTGACGTTGTAATATTAAATGTATATTTTTAATATTTATAAGCTATGTATCCCTAGTTACATTAGCTGGGCTTGGCTTCGATTCAGTGACTACCCGTTACAATTTATGAAGTGTATGGGCCCTTGTTAATTGGAATGGGTAATTAATTGAGTATATCCTTCATATTTAACCCTTTATGTTATGAGCCCGAATTGTATAGTGGTATATTGGAATTAAATGGGTGTCAATTTCGTCTATAAATTACATGGGCCTTTGTTAGATGGGAATGAAAATCCATTTAATTAAGCCTTTTTCTATATACAAAAATGAATTACAATCTTAAAATGTAAACTCTGTCTTATAAATGAATTGGTTTATAGTAAACAGATAGGTTAAATATGATATAAATAGTGTTTAACACATTGAATTGTAATATCCCCTCTATATACTCGAACCTCTGAAAATTAAAACTTGAACACTTACTAATACCCTAGACTTCTTAGTGGGTAGTTGGGGTAGCTTACCTTGGGAACTGATCCCTATTATTGCAATATTATTCTGATAGTGTTTATAATTACTTTAAAATCCTTTTCTATGGTGTGTGCTTGAAATTATTAGAGTTATTCCACCACAAAATCCTCTAGTGGTGTTTCATGAGGGAGATGATGACCATGCTTTGGAGATGGTGAGCCCTGAGCTGCCAGTGATACCTCAAGTAGTAAAACCTGAGGCACCACCTACTATTCTATAACTGGGAACTGAAACTCATCTTCATGATGGTTTTCTATGTTTGATGTAGTATATACAGGGTGAACCATGATCTGTACCTACTATGTTTGATTTGACTTGTGAATTCTAGCAGCAACATCCTCCCATCTTCTCAGGGGATGGTGGTCCACATGATGCTGAATATTGGTTATATTCCATTATTTCTATTCTTTAGTATCTAGAGACACATCTAAGGATGGGGGTTAAGTTTTCCTCTTACATTCAATGTGATTCCTCCAAGAGCTAGTGGGAAGTGTTTACTCAGGATGGTTGTCAGGGTATGGTTTGGGAAAAATTCTAGACTACCTTGTTTGATTACTTTTTTTCTCAGATGCTAAGAGTTTACTAGGCTAGAGAGTTCATGCACCTAGAGTAGGGTGCTATGTCTGTCATGAACTATTCAAATTGTTTTATGGAGTTTAAATAATTTTTATTTCTTATATCCAGTGATGATCTATCGCAGGATAGGCCGAGGAGGCATTCATGTTCATTGTAGCCATAATTCTAATTATTAGCATAAGTAGAGTGGACTTGATTAAGGTAGTCTAACTATAACTCATGTTTAGGGGTCGGACCTGTTGCATGCTTTAAAACTGATACCTGAGGATCAGAGTGTAATATTTTCTACTACATGAGTTACAATTCTTGTATCCTTTACTACGGTATCTACTTTATTTGATATAGGACCATCTCACTCCTTTATCTCTTTATAAACTTTGGAAATTAGTTGGATAGAAATTTAGTACTTCTATGGGGTATTAACCCTTGACACATTATTAGGTGTACTATCAGAGGGTATATTCTAATGAAAATACTATCCCCTTGAGGTAGAAAATCACCATTTATTACAAGACATATTTTTCACTTAGATGATGATATTATATTCCATTCTTGGGATGGACTAGTTGGTTCCCTATCACTCCTATGTCGACTGCTATCATCATAGGGTATCATTTACATCACCATCACGTGAAAACTATCTTCAAAAGGGAGATTTCAATGTTTATTCTAGTACAGATGGACAAGAGCATCATGGAATGAGAGGAGTGACAACCTATATTGCTAGCCTTTATATGGAGGAGTTGTGTTTTCATCAAAATTACTTCCCTCCGATAATGGATCATTTTAGGGATTTATTTTCGGATGATTTATCCAAATTACCTCCTAATAGATAGGTACAATTTAAAATTGAGCTTGTTCCAAGAGAAAAACTAGTATCTATTCATCCATATAAGATAACACCTACTGAGATCCAAGAGCTCAAGATGTAGTTGGAGGATTTAGAATCTATGGGTTTTATCTTAACCAGTACTTCTTCTTGGGGTTCACCTATGATTTTCACCAAAATGGAAGATGAGATTCTCAGGTAATGTATATATTACCAATGGTTTAACTTGTTTATGTTAAATAAAAAATATCTATTTCCTCAAATTTTTGATCTCTTTGACTAGATCTGAAGTGATAGAGTGTTCTCGAAGATCGACCTGAGATCAAGATATCATTAGGTATGAGTCATGTATTTGGATATACCACATACAGATCTCTAATGTTGGTATGGCCTATATGGGAAACTTTTTATGTCGTTTGGTCTTAAAAATGTGCCCTCTGTTTTTATGGCATTCATGAATAGGTTTTTCCACCCCAATCTAAATTCCTTTTTCATGGTTTTCTTGGATGACATCGTGGTGTATTATCATACTCATAGAGACAATGATAAAACACTTGTGATTATTTTGAATACTTTGAGAGAGAATTGGTTATATGATAATATCTCAAAGTTCCAATTCTATATTGAAAAAGTTAAATTCTATGGTCATATTATCTTATAATCAAGAGTATCAGTTGACCTAGAGAAGGTGAGTGTTGTAGTTTCATAGGACAATTCCAAGAAAATGTTTCATATAATGTGTTTCTTGGGACTGGTTGGGTATTTCAGAAGTTTTATATTTGACTTATCATGCCTTGATTTCCTTATTAATGTTCTTACTAATGAGGGTGTGATGTTCTTATGGTCTGAAGCGTGTGAGAATTCATTTTAGGAGATGAAATGAAGTCCTATTTCGACACTGATTTTGATTCTTCTAGATCCTAGAAGATGATATACAGTGTTCCATGATGTATCAAACATTGAGTTGCATGTAGTAATGATGTAGGAGGATAGAGTCAATGTTTATGAGACTCACTAGTTGAGACCTCATGATAATAATTATCTAACACATGACCTTAATATAGAATAATTAATTCATGTTTTGTGTTATTGGAGACAATATCTAATGGGTGATCTCTTTATGGTGTATACATTCCAAAAGAGTCTCAAATATATATCTACACACTATGTCTTGAATCTTAAACAGTGAAGATGGTTCAAATACCTTCATTTTTTTTACTTTGAGCTTGCCTGTAAGTTTGGAAATGGAAATGAAGTATCAAATATACTGATCTAGAATACATAGGCATAAGAAGTTTAAGGAACCTATGATGAATAGAAATTGATGGCCATTCTTTCTGATATGCATATATAGTTTCACAAGAGTCACAAGAATAATTTTATAGTAGCCCTATAAATTACCTCTTCACTTTTTGATATGTCGAATAGAAGGTATTTTTCAAACCTAGAGGGGTTTGTCCTATGAGAGAGTATCTCAGGTGATGGCATGCCTCCTGATAGTTTGGTTGATGGAGATGACATATTTTGTATTCAAGGGCATATTTGGGTTCCTACGGATATGGGATATTAACTGATGTGAGAGTCCCACACTTCTCAGTGGGAAGTTCATCTAGGCATCTCCAATATGTATTGTGATATGCATCGCTAGTATTAGTGTCTTGGGATTAAATTTCAGATAATAGATTTTATCACTAAGTATTCCTCCTTTTTGTAGGTGAAGGTGGATCACCAGTGGCTTGCTGGATTATTACATCCATTACCTCTCAAGAAATTAAATGGTAAGATATCTCTATGGATTTTTTTTAGTTTGATTACCAAGGTATCCTCAAGATAGAGACATAGTTTGGGTAATTATGGAAGAATTGAGAAAGGTATCCCACCTATTTCTTATATAGAATACTTTCTCATTTGATGATATGGGAAGACTATATGTTTGTGAGATGATACAGATACATGGGGTCCCTTATAATATTGTTTTTGTTAGGGATTATCATTTCACATAAAGTTTCTGGTAGTGTTTATAGAGATCTATGTATATATAGGTTCTTTTGAGCATAACATTTTTCCCTTAGACTGATGGGAAGTTGGAACGATGATACAGGTTTTGGAGGACATGCTTTGATCATGTGTCCATAATTTTGGCATCTCATGGAGAAAAAATATCGCTATCATTGAGTTTGCCTATAATAATATATTTTAGGTGATGATTTTGATGTCTCCATATGATGACTTATATGGTAGGCCATGTCATTCACCCTTGTACTGGTTAGAGGTAGGAGAAGTAGTTCAACTAGTCCCTTTTCACATATAGGAGACTTTTTAGAAGGTATAGTTAACAAAAAAAATGTATTTCTAATGCTATGTCTAGACATAAATCTTATGTTATTCATTTTCGATAACATCTTGAGTTTGAGGTTGGGGATCATGTGTTCTTGCGTGTATCACCTAAACATGGGAATAGACAGATACAAAGGCAAGGGAAGCTATCACTATATTTTTACAGGACTTCTCGATATCTTGGATATAGTCGATCTGGTAGCTTATTAGTTACTATTACCCTAGAGGTACCATTCAATTCACAACATCTTCCACATTTTACATATTCACTATTAAAATACTAACCCATCATATACTTTTGATCCTGAGGATGTTGAGTCAGATGCCATTTCTTCTTTTGAGGAGTATCCCATACACATCCTTGATCATAGAATTAAGGATATTGGAGGCTATTCTGTCCCTTTTTTTGGTGATATAGAAGCATAGACATGTATAGGATGAGACTTATGATCCAGAAGCCTATGTATGTGATCAATGCATGGAGTTATTCTCAAACATCATTTTACCACCCTTGGATGGGAAACTTGGGGACGAGTCCCTTTAAGGGGGAAGAATGTAAGAGAATAATTTTTCTTTGAATTACTAATCTTTTAATTTTTTATTCGAAATCTTTGGTTTTGAATTAATATAGATTTATTGTGACTTTATGGAGGAAATGAGGGTGACTATGTATTTTTTGTAGGCTAGAATCTCATCCATTGGAAGAAAGAAATGTGATGAACAATTATTGGAAACTCTGATTCCCATTCTATAAGATTTCTTATAATAATGTGGGGAATTTTAGTGGGCCCCACAGTTTCTCTAATCTTGCAAACTAGGGAGAATGCCTATGCAGAGGCCCTGCAATTTTTAGTCATGGAAAACCCACTATTTGAACATGGTTTCTCAAATCATGTGTATGAATCATGAAAAACCCCTATGGACAATACATAACATAAATTGGCACATGGTTTGGCCAACTATGTAGATAAACCAAGATACCACTATATTTTAGGAATAATTACCTTTTCACCCTTAAAATCATATAATTTTAACACCCTCCTCCTATTTACCCATTCAAGTGAACAACAACTCCCATTTCTTCCTAGATTTTATCCCAAGCCTCTTATCATAGGATTTGATTCCATTTTCTCTCCTGATATTTGATTCAAGATCTAATAATCTCATTGGATTCGAACCATTAAGTGATTTAGTCCTTAGGATCATTTATTTATTTGTGTCTCCGGATGATGTTGTTTAAATGTAGGCTCATATGATTTATTTTTACAAGGAACAAGCTCCAGAGGAGGATTCAGAGAAGGCACATTCACCAGAGCATAGCTATTGAGTTTGGAAGAATGAGAGGGTGTGAAACTTTCCATCGATACCTGACCTATGTATCCTTTTACAAGAATTCTATCCAAGAAACCATGCAAAGGTGGAGAGTTGATCATAATCTAGACCCCATGGATGGGATGTTTCAATTTTTCATAGTCTGGGATATTTCATTTAAGATGTTTGGGTCTTGTAATGTCACTAAGCCTTTGGTAAATGTAATGTTAAGGTTCTAATTCAACCCTTAAAATGGGTATTGTGAAATAATGAATTATAAATGAAGGCCTTTGGGCCATTCAGGAAGGTACTCAGAGGGGGTGGGGGTGAATCAATGATGTCTTTTTCTTTTAAATTTCCTCACTTTAGAAACAACCTTCACCTCCTATTAAATATTTCTTTATTTTCCAAAAAAAATAAAACACACAACCATAAGAATACAATAGTTTACAAGGTTTACTACTCAACAAGAGTATCTAGTACTTGGTATGGTTTGGAAAGAATATATTACCACATTATCTACTAGAAATTAGTGCATTTATGTGGAATAAAAAACATAATATATTCCCTTACACTCATGTATCACTATGTTCAATAGAGCATTTAATGTGATTCAAGTAGCATGAAATGATGTAACAATTTTTTTTGTAACAAACATGTTACGGTTCTTCTTGATCAACTTTCACAATATGATCATTAAAAACAATTATTCACTTTCATACCTAGAAGTTGGAAAGAACTTTCAGGACTTCATTCTGATACTCATTCGAATTTATTAGTCTGATTCCCAAGTCCCACTACTCAATATAGAAATATAACTTTTCCAAAATACCTCTTGAAACAAATCTGAACTTATCTCTTATTCGGTCAAAAAATACCAATCTGGTTTCCCAAAATGAAAACTTTGACTACAATCATCTATCTTCTCCTTTCTTTCTTATGTATAGAAAACCTCTTCAAGAAAACAGAAACCAAAAACTTCTTCTTACTTAAAATGCAGATATTCTTTATCCTCTTTCATGAATACTAAAATTCATAGAATACACAAAGTATTCTCCTCTTTATGTAGACATACTGAAATGGTATAAGAGGGATTATGAAAAGGTTTTCCTAATTCACCAAATTTCTCCAATCTTTAATCTTCCTTAAATATCAGATCTATATTTGACTTCTTCAATACCTTTTTGAATCTTAAAATCTCCATGATTTTTGGATCTCTCTTTTAATTTTTCAAAACCTTTTCCAATATTCAAATATCCTTGATTTTTGGATCTCTCTTTGACTTCTTCAATGCTATAGATTTTTTAATAAATATTTAGTATGATTCTGAATCCAATTCGAAATACTAAATAATATTTATTCATTTTGATAAATTCATTTCGTCACTATAACATTATTGACCCATTTTAAAACAAATCATTACTCAAGATATTTTATTATGTTACTCTACAACACCTGAAAGACCATCTGTCCATTCTGATTTCCTCATTATAATGGAAGCATATGTTCAACAGCAGTTTCTTCATTATGTTTCTCTACACCAAATATACGAATAAAAACATATGTATTATCATTACAATTATTATAACCAATAATAATTATAATATATTCATTATGATAGAGATAATATATTCTTTAAAACTTCTACAATCACTTCTAATTATTTTTTTCTAAATATCATATCAATAACCTTTCATCACTCAACTTCTTTCTATTTTATGATTATGATAATTATCTACTTCATTCTCCTAATATTTAAATATTTTAGATTTTGGTTTGATTGAAAACCATCACCTTGGGTTTCTCTCATTACGATCAAGAAAAAATTCCTAACCTTCAAACAAATCTGAATTCGATGATCTGAGACTATAAATCTTTTAGTTCAGTAACTTCCTTCTTCCAAGAACTTTTTCTTATAAGCATGACTTTTTCATGACTTTGATTATGTTGAAGACCAGATTTAGCATCTTCTAACTTATAATGGAAATTATTGAAACTTCCCATTATTAAAACAACATCTTGCTTTCCTACTCATCCTGAATGTGATTGGCCTAAATATGACTGGCAACACATTTTCTTCTCATTTCTTTTATCAAGATTGCAACAAAGGTTTTAAAACTTATGTTTTTTGGGAAATAAAAAATAGAAAAGCATCACCATATTTATATTTGATCCATACTAAATCCTATTCTCTTCCTCAATATGTTTTTTCTTTAATCACATACCCAAAGTGAGTCTGATAAATATTATCTTCCAAAAAACATCTTCCCATTAAAATGGATTTTCTTGAGATTTGTGAGTCCGATTTCCTTAATACGATTGTGAGTCTAATAAAAAATATTCAAAAAGTAAGGTTATTTTTCTTATTTGATAAAAAATACAACATACTTGTAAAACAAACTTCTTATAAATTCTAAAAACCTTCTCCATCCAACTCGGTCCTAACAATAACCTCCTTTGGATTTTTTTGTCGACCAAGGTTAATAAATCACTGAACATTGTTGCCTCAAGAAATATATTACTTATCAAAAATTATAAGGCTACATGAGAGAACTCATTA
Organism: Viscum album; assembly: GCA_963277665.1. Classification (NCBI taxonomy): domain Eukaryota; kingdom Viridiplantae; phylum Streptophyta; class Magnoliopsida; order Santalales; family Viscaceae; genus Viscum; species Viscum album. The sequence continues at coordinate 483,593,867 of OY728162.1, forward strand.
TAGAAAATATAAATAATTGACAGGAAGACCATGCTATCCAAAAGTAGTGACTCTTGGAAAACTTCCTCTACTTTCTTCCTCAGACTTTCTTCCTCATATTTATTCCTCAGTTTTCTTCCTCAACATTCTTCCTTAGCCTTGTCTCAACTAATTCAACTTCCCTGGAAGGATTTTTTTCCCATAACCAATCTAATTAAATATTATAATACGTCACACACTTACATGCTAGTTTCACAACTTACCCAAAAATCCTCTATTATGCATGATTTATTATATAAGGATAGATTTATGAAATAATTATCCCCACTCAAAACACTATCAAAGATAAGATGAGATAGGGAAAAAATACACGTACCAAAAAAATTATGAGAAATAGGTTGTATTCCCATTCTCAACCTCAATTTATAAAATGGTTCCTTTGGTAATGGTTTTGTTAATATGTCAGTAACTTGTTCTGATATAGAAACATACTCTAACTTCAATTCATTATTATCCACATGATATTTGATGAAGTGGTAATTTATATTAATATTTTTTGAATGATAATGTTGTAACAATTTCCTTGTAAGGTTGATTTCCTTTTAATTATCACATCCCTACAACTAGGTTAACTTTACTTTAACAAGTAAGTATTGAAACTGTGTTCTCGTCCACAAAAGTTGGGTAGAATCTTGAGTGGAAACAATATAATCATACTCATCTATGTTAAGAGTTAATGAATTTTTATTTTTTGTATTAGAACTAACACAAATTTTGAATAGAAAGAAAAGTCCACTAGAAGTGAATATTGTATGATCAACATCTCTTTCCAAATCAGCATCTAAATACCCAAACAAGTTAATACTTTTTGTGCTATAATACATGATTCTAAATTTTTTTGTTCATTTGATATATCTGATTTTTTTCACCAAGTAAATGTGATTATTTATTATCACTATGAAATATTGTACATAGTATTTTTGAGAAAGAAAAATGTGTTTTTTATTTTGTAAGATTTTTTACCCAAAAAAGTATATCATTTCTCCCAACAAGGACATCTCAAACAATTTTTTCATTTCTTCAACAAATATTTCACAAGATCCTTCATCATTTCCAGAAAAGATAATGTCCTAAACATAAAAAATTATGATGAAGGAAAACTCATGAGTCTCCTTGGTATAAATATTTCTATCAAATCTTATTTTATTTAAACTCATATTCCACTAGAAAGTATCCAATTTGGAATACCATACTATTGGAGCCTATTTTAGCCCATACAAGTCTTTTTTAACTTACATAGATACATTTAATCTTTCCTATAAACAAATCCAAAAGTTCATTCAAGTTAATCTTCCTCATTAAGATCCTCATTTAGATATATAAACTTCACATCCATTTGAAAAATTTCATAACTTCATCATGAAGAAATATCCATAATGATTATGATTATTTCTACCCTTTACATCAGAGAAATCAACACGTTTAATATATGAGTAACCTTGTCATACTAATATTTCTTTGTTCCTTATAACTCCACCTTCTTTATTCAGCTAAATCTTTAAAACCCACTTTTTAACAATAACATTTTCATTTTCTGACGTGGGTGTGAGTTCCAAAGTATCATTATTTTCTATCTGATCAATATATTTATTCATATCCTGAACCCATTCTAGATTCTCAAAATCTTAATTCACATCTTTCAACTCATCTTTTGAATATAAAGAAGCATGTGTAACAATTTTGAAGTTCTTATTGTTTGAACCTTCTGATTTTGATCACTAATAATGTTCTGAGCCTACACTAGCTTCCTTAGCCTAGGATGATTTATTTTATTTTCATCCAAATAGAATTATATAGTTGACTCCTATTCTCCTTCTTGAGTAGGATTACCACTATCAACATCCTTATCAGAATTGTTAACAAAATTACTTATCCTACTCAAATTCCTTATCAACATAAGTCAGTTTTTATTTCTTAAACATTTAAACAACTTTCACATCAATAGGATCAACAAATATTACTATCTCTTTGTTGAAACATCTATATCCTCTTTCTTTTGGATATTAACCTAGAGAAATTACATCTTCAAATCTCTGGTCCTTCTTTCCAAGGTTTACCCCCTTCTTCTTTATGATGCATAGACTCCCAAAAACTCTTAATTGTTTTAAACTTGTAGTTTTTCCATAAAACATTTCACATGGATTCATATATGTACTTTTCATTTAGAAACCTTGGTTTTGGATATATATAATAATACCCTTGTATTTCTTCCAAAAGTAAAGATAATGACCATGTTCTTGTAACAGAGTTCTCCCCATTTCCACAAAAATTATGTTCTTCCTTTCAACAACCCCATTTTTTTAGGAGTATATGATAAAATGAACTTATGAAAAATTCCATTCTTCTTAAGATAAATTTAAAATTCATCATTTTTGTATTCAACACTATTATCAGTTCTCAAATTATTCAATGAATACTCACATTCTTTCTCAAATTTCCTCCAGAAACATTTAATTTTTTTAGAGAATCTGAATTATGTTTCATATACATAACACAAGTAATCTGAGTAAATTCATAAATGAAAGTGATGAAGTACTTATCCCCATTATTTAATAGTTTACTCATTATCTTAAAGATTTTGAAATGAATACGTTCAATGGTTTTTTGAACAATCTCAACTTTCTTATGCACTGCGACATTAATTTTTCCTTTTTGACAAATAATGAAACACAAATCTCTTATTCTTGACATATCAAGAATATCTTAGACACCGTATTACTTTTATAGGTTGATCATGTTTCTTTTACACGTGTTGTAGCTTTTTTTCCACAAATTATTTTATTTCACCAGACCCAAGTAACAAGAGTTTTATATTTCACCAACTTAGAACATGTTTCCTTTTGTATATTGGATGCTTGTAACTATCTTTCCAAATTCCACAATTTTCAAAAGAAAAAACCATGTTTTATGAAGATAATTTTTTAAAAATTATTAAACAGTTGTGAAACAATTGACTGGTTGTGTTTCATCCCATAAACATATAAATCTTTCTTAGATTTCATCTTTTTATTCCGAATGATGGATGATCTAACACCTTTGATTCTTAGAGATTAATCATTTTCAAATGTCACCATTCCTTCTTTGAAGTATTTAAAATTATTATAAAACATTAATTCTCCTTTAATATTAGAAGAACACCCACTCTTAAGAATCCAAATTCACTAAGCTTTTATATTTTTCAAAGCAGTTTCAACAACAAGATCTTTTTATTTTCCATTAGATTTTTTTACCTATGGATTCTGAAAATTGTTAAGAATATTTTGTTTTTCCAGTGAAAAAACAAGACAATATATAGTAATATGTCTAGGTTATTCACATCTATCAAAAATATTTTCCAGGTGTTGGAACTTATTCTTAAATTTTTCACCATCCTTCTCAGGTTTCTTCTTCAATTCCATCTTTAACTTACTCTTTTGAGAGGATTGACTCCACCTCAAGCATATCCTTCCATAATCTATGGAAGAGTAGTAATGTTTTTGGTTGAACCAAAACATATTTACCATATGTTTGAATTTACCACAATACCAAAAATATCCATAGAAAGAGTATTTACCTCTGAGAATTTTGGATTGACTAGTGTTATGAGTATGTTTCTCAGCAACCTTCTTAACTAAACATTGTTGACCAACAACTATTCTATTTTAAATTAGAATATTATTTTTTAGATCAGTTTTCTTTTCAGCCTTATCGTGACCTGAAGTAATAAGATATTTTTATACACATAATTTTTCAGAACTTCTAACTTCATTAATTTTTTGATCTTGGTCACATACATAACCTTTTTATCCTTCTTTTCTTCAAAAATATTTCAATATTTTTTCCTCTCAGAAAAAACTCCATATTTTTTCTCAAAATTTGAATGTAACCTTTGTTGATCCTTCCTAGGTTCCTCCTTACAAGATCAATGACCAACTTTAAATATAGTGTTTTTGAAACTTATATCCCTCTTCTAATCTTTATAAAGTTTTTATTTGATATGTTTTAACTTTTCTTATTTTTACTTCATCTTTACATCCAGATGTTCATTATGATTCTTTTATTTCTCAAGATATTTCTTCAAATAATCAATCTATTTCAACATCTTGAATATCTCATTAGGAAATCCTTCTTTAATGTTTGATGAAGAATTTTCATTTTTCAGCTTCTTGATTTCTTTTTCAGAACTTATAATCATCCTATGATATTCTTTCAATTATTCTTTAAGATGAAACTTTAAATGGGTTTCATTTTCTTCAAAACTGCAACTTTTAAATTCTTCTTAATTTACTATATTATTAAAATTATTCTCTCTAACATTTTCAATATATTTTTCATATTCTATTTCACTATTTTATTTTTCTTCATATTTAGACAAAAATATTATTCTTTTATATTTGAAGAACTTTTTATCCTTCCATTTGGAAAAATATTTAGCCCAATCACCCTATTTCTTACATGAAATTCTTGGACTTATTTCTTCTTCATCACCATCCTATTATTTATTTCTTCAAGGAAAATTTTCCACAATCTTCCGGTACCCCTTATTTCTTTGTCTGTATGGTTACTGGTACCCCTTAAACTGGCTTTTTAGAAAATGGAAAAAAATGGATTTGGCGGTTCCCAACAGATCCACATTTAAAACTCTTTAAGGAACATTTCCATTTATGTTTACCTGTACCTATTCTTATCTTTTTTGAAAACAAGGATAAAATTTAATCAAGGTTTTTACATACCTTATTTTTGGATTTAGAGTCAGAAACATCCTCCTCCTCAAGAAACTTCTTAGACATTTGTTTCTTTGCATATTTGAAATACATTTCTCTATCAACATTTTTTACTTCATAACTTTTTCCCTTATCATTTCATAAGTAATGAGAGTACTTTGAAGATTATCTAGAGATTGAGTTTCGAGATCTCTATCATCCAATGAGTAAACTTTGGAATAAAACATTTTGGGATGGATTATAAATATCTTTTCAACAACTATAGAGTCTTAAAACTTTTCACCAAGATACATGATAGTGATGATTATGTCATTCACCCTGGTAAAGAATTTACCAACATATTTTTATTCACCTATCTTGATATATTCATACTTCAATATACAGATTTGAAATTTTTCATTCTTTACTTTTTTATTGCCTATATAAATGTTTTTTGAAAATATCCCAAATACCTTTGGAAGTTGAAACACCTTTCAATATTTAAAAATATCTTTCAAAAAGTGATGAGAGGAAAGATTTTTTAGCTCTTCCATCATTCTCAGGATCCTTCTTTTCGATATGTGTAATAGGAACCTTATAATATATAGAAGGAAATACATTTATTATAGCTTCAAGAACATAGTACCAAATATTCATAAGATAAGGAATCATTATATATTTCTAGACATGATAGTTCATTATATTGAAGATATGAATCCCCTTACTGTTCACAAAATTCAGATTCTCCATCACAACTTCTCTTCAAAACTTCAGTAAAGAGTAAAAAAAGGGAACCTTCCCTATGATACAAATTGAGATTACCCATCCAGGATTCAAGTATCATTGAGAGGGGGAGGGGTGAATTAGTGGTTTTTTTCTTTTAAGTCTCCTAACATTAAAAAAACATTCACCTCCTGTTAAAGGTTTCTTTATATGTAGAAAACAAATCAAACACACGACCATAGGAATATAAGAATTTACAAGGTTCACTATAAAAATGAGTATCTAGTCCTTTGTATTGTTCATAAATAATCCAATAATACAAAATACACTAGAAAAAAACCATTTATATAGAATACAACAAGTAGTATATTCCATTACACCCATGTAACACTATGTTCAATAGAATAATGCATGTGATTCAAGTAGCATGAAATGATGTACTAAAATTTTTGTAATAAATATGTGAAGATTTTTTTTGATCAACTTCCACAAATATGATCTTTCAAAACAATTCTTCACTTTTTTACCTAGTAGCTGTTAAGAAATTCTTTGAATTCATAATGATAGTCAGTCTATTTTCCCAGTTTGATTTCCAAGTCTGATTGCTCAATATAGAAATATAACTTTGTCATAGAATACAGAAAGTATGATCCTCATTTTATAGACATGAAGAAATGTTTTAAACATAATTTTAAAAATGATTTCACACTACAACAAATTTACCCAATCTTTAGTCTTCCTTAAATATGAGATCTCTCTTTGAATTCTTCAAAACGTTTTTGTATCTTCAAATATAATTGGGTTTTAGATCACTCTTGTACTTCTTGACCGCCTTTTTGAATATTAGAATCTCCTTGATTTTTAGATCTTTCTTTGACTTCTTCAATTCTTCAGAATTTGTAAAAAAATATTTAGTCCAATTTTGATTTCGATTCTGTTTGACGAATACAATTTATTCCCTACGATAAAGGCATTTAGACACTCTGATTATCTTAACCGTTAAAAAAAATAGAAATGACGATATTTCATTATATTGATCTGAAATACTTGAAAGAATGTCTTCACATTCCAATTTACTCACTATAATGTAATCATATTTTCTACAATATTTTCTTCATCACATTTCTCTACACCAAATTTAAGAAATAAAACATATGTCTTCTCATTATGATTCTTGGAACCAAATATCATTCTGATTTCTTTAGTGATATCGAGAAAACGAATTTTTTCAAACTTCTTCAACTGATTCTACTTCTTCTTTTCAAAATATGAAACCAAATATCTTTCAGTGCTCAACTTCTTTCTCTTTTCAGATTATGGTACTTATTAATTTCATTCTTTAAAGATTTAAATATTTTGGATTTTGGTCTGACTAAAAACCAGCACCTTCAATTTCTCTCATCATGATCAATTAAACCTTCCTAATCATCAAAAAATTATGAATCCATTGATCATAGTTAATAAATATTTTACTTCAACAATTTCCTTCTTGTGAAAAAGTTTTCTTATATGCATGACTTCCTTCATGACTTTAATTATGTTGAAGATCATCTTTGGCATCATTTGAATTATAATGGAAAGTACTATAACTTCCCGTTCTTTAATCGACATACTCCTTTCCTACTCGACCTGAATATGATTAGCCTGAATATGGTTGGTAATACTTTTTTTACCCCATTATTGTATCAATCTTACATCACAAGTTTTACAACTTACTTATGATTTTCAATAAATACAAAGCACAAATGCTTCGTCAAATTTCTATTGGATCCATGATGAAACATATTATCTTCTCTTTTATGATTTCTCTGTAATTAAAGAACCAAAGTGATTTCAATAAATATTTTATTCTAGAAAACATCTTCCCATTAATATGTACTTTCTGGAGATTTGTGAGTCCAATTTCCTTAATACGATTGTGAGTCCGATACAAAATATTTACAAATTAGGGTTATTTTTTATTTAACCATAAAAGAAAACATACTTATAAAACAAAATTTTTCTAAATTCCAAAAACCATATCTAGGAAACTTGGTCCCAATATAGCACGCAAACCATACTATGCCTTATTACCTCATTTTGACACTATTCAGGTGTGTTTCTTTTTGGTCTTATTATGGTAAGTGTTCCGTTATAATTAAATGAATCTCTAAACTACTAAATGGAAAGTATATTTTTACATATCACTTGGCAAGTTAATTATTAATTAAATTTATATTGGTTTCATGTCCTCTACCCATTTTTATGTTAAAGAAAGGTATGGAATGAAACTATTAAATGAATATATAAATATATTGATATTGGTTTCATGTTCCTGATACACATTGTATCAATTATTTAAAGTGATTATAATGAAACTATTAAATGAATTTTTAAATTAATTGATATTATTTTCATGTCTCTGATGTATGTCATCATGATTGTTAAAAGTTAATGGAATAAAACTATTTAAATAATTTAATGACATGAGTATTACAAGGCCCTAGAATACATATGATATAAATGGAATGAGTATAAAGTGCCTATTTTCTTTAAACCTTTTTTTAATCTTTATAGGAATGGTCAGACTTGAGCCGTCCTAGGATTCTTGAAGAAATGCCATAAGCACTCATAGGACTCCTTTCCTATTCATTGAGAAAATTTACATGGGAGACACCCACTATGAAATCTTTTAATTGTATTATTATTTTAATTCCTTGGCGATGTACCAATGATTCACTTGACACTTATCTAGTTATTAGAATTCCTTTGGTACAATCCTTGGATTCAGATTTATGTCTTCAGACATACAGTTCCATGGATTCTCCCCATTGGGTCTAGTAATTCTTAGCTCAAAATTATCATAGACTAGCTCCATGGATTCTGTTAGACTCATTTATAGTGTAATTAATTTTCTAATCACCTTGGATTACACTCAGACCCATTATTTCTAGAATGTATGAGATATTACTATGAGGTGGAAAAACCCCTAAGGTCAAGGATGCCTTAGTTTCACCTTGGATCCTCCATCATTATAATTATAATCTATCCCAGTACCATTGATACTTTCACATGACATATCTATATAAACTGGAACATAATTAATTAAATAGTCACATGTTTAGACACTAGCTAAAGAAAAAAGCAGGTATGCGTTATTTATTTCTACTATTTTACTTTATTATATACCTTCACAGTGAACAATGTATATCAAAAAACTAGATTGTATAGATGCTTTGGGTGGTGACCTAATGGGGTTTATCTCATACCCTATCCAAGAAACTGTTGGTACTCTATAAGATTATATGATCATAGGTATGGAAAAGGGGAAGCATCCTACCTTGAACACCTATCTTTATTGATTTCTTTAGGATGTGATATTGGTAGTAGATGACCAAGATAGTGCTCATGATTCTTGAACAATTTTTTTCTTTTTTTCTTTCATAAAATATGTATTTTACTATCTACCTGCTACCATGTATACCTATTTTCCTTTTTTATGAGACATTCCATCATCTTAATTTTGTATTTTATATAGTTTCTAGTTATTTTTATTATTATTTATTACATGGATGATTATGATTAATTTCGTTTCTAGTTTTATTTATTTATTATACTTCTAATGTTGTTTATTCATTTATATTACCACAGTTATCTACTATGACTAGAGGGAATAGTCTCCCGACTTTCATACAATAGGCCCTTGCTATTAGTTGAAAACCAAGGGGTATGTTTTTTTTATTTCCATCATGAGGTTTATCTATTGATTATCCCATATTAAACTCAATTGTCTACTTTTTATCTCCAGTCCCACGTGACCACTTAGAAACTTCAATATCCATTCATACCTTAAGGGAATAACATACAATCTCCTCATTGTTTTCTAAGTCTCAAATATCCAATGATCTTTGTATTCTTGACTTTATTCCACTAAAGAAGTGATCCACATTTCTTTCATTATACGTGAAAAATCCAGAGTCATATTGTGAAATCCTTATAAAGTTTTCCTCATACACTCTGCTAAACTCATATTATTTCTTCTTTAGTCTGAAGAACTCCCTAATCATATTAATATGGAGAGTTTAGGGAAAATATTTATTAAATGATACTTTCTTGAATTCTCCCTAATCCATGGAATCAATTTACTCCATGGACTTTGTCTTTTTTATTAGTTCCCCACACTAACTAGCTTCCCCATCAAATTGATAGAACTATAGTAAGACTTTAAATTCTTTTGAGTATTGAAGGACAAATAGTATCTTGTCAATGGAGTTAATCCATTTTTCTATGATAACGGGATCATAATATCCTGTAAATATAGGAATTTTTAACATAAAATATTCAACCGTAACTTGATCTTTCTTAGAAGAAGGATGGAGTTTCACAAGATTAAAGTTATTATTCATAAATGGAGTGAGTTTTTCTAGCACTCTCATTAATCTTTGAACTCCCATTCCAATCATATTTGTAATTTCATTAGGAAAATAATCAAATTACACATCACATTGATTTTTTGGGATGGGTTCTCCTATTTCTATCTATTAATTAAAAGAATGGAAGTACAATTAGGGTGGCATTAATACTTAATAAATAAGTATATAAAAAGGAAGCATTAAACATAGATTTATAAATTTAAAAATGAAAAGTATATCATAACTTTTGATTCCTTACATTTCAATTTAGGTTATCCATGGTGATAAAGTAATACCTAGGGTTCTTATTAAAGTTTTCTAGTCCTAATATCCATAAAATAACTAGGTCATTCTCGGATATGAATTATAGTGACCCCATGCTTTTACACATGTATTACACGATTTTAAGAATAATTATCCATCATATACAAACCAAGGATTGTAAATTATGTGTCTTTGGAAGATCTGGTACATAATTAAAAAACATGAAACCAAAATATTTTTTTTTCATAATGAGATCCTAACTTCATTCGATCTCCTACAACTGCATGGGATAAACTGGGGAATACATAGAGAAAAGGGATTAGCTAAAGCCCAAGAAGTGAATAAACATGGGAATATAGAAGAACACATGAGTTAGAATTCATAACATGATAACATAAAATTCATGGCACATGAATAATAATATGTAAGAATAGAACATAGAACATGGAATCATATGATCCTGGTAACATAGATATGTGGTAGAAATATACAACATGACATAAACATGAGTCTAGGTTAACTAATAAGACTATATCACATGGTGGATAGAGCCCCATAATGGATTAGGTTTAATCCATAATCACAAACATGAAGTATCATGAGACTAAACATTACCCAAATAATTGGTTTGATATCTAGGTGCACCCATCATAAAATGGTTTGGCATTTGTTTTCCACTTGAATAATCAAACATAGGGAATAAACATAAGGGTTAATCATGGAAAGAAATGTGTATCATAATAATTTAATAATGCATAACCAAAGGGAATATCATTATTTTGTTTATGAAATAATTCATTTATATAATAAATGTACATTGATAAGGTAAAATAGGCATATATCATTAAGTAAAAACATTTAAAAAGAGTGTTTTAGAAACATTAAAATTGAGCCACCTTAGTGTAGTTTAAGGGTAAACACTAAAGATTCTTTAAACCAAAAAAGGAATAATTGTTTATATAAAACCAAAAATAAAAATAGATATTTTTTCATGATAAAATGAGGGATATTGTAAAAATAGTGTTGGATTAAAATAGTTCATGGAGTGTACTTTAAAATGGGTATGAAATGGAGAATTTCCCTTTAATCGGGCTTTATTTTTTAGAGAAATTGAGAAGGGAACACATTAAAACATGTATTTCACCATTAAAGAAGGATACATTGATCTGGATACATAGGTTTGTTATGTATTCAAAGAATTTATAAGAATTTTATAATAATAATAAAGAGATAAATTTGTGTAAATAAAGAGAAAGCATAATACAACGGTAATTGGGAGGTTCGAAGAGATCCCTTACCTTATGTCTAAAAGTATTCTTCACTTACACTTAATGTACTAGATAATCAGGTTAGACCCATTAATTAATTAATTTCGAGCCTCTTCTACATGTATTTGATTTATTATAATTTTATAAAGTTAATTTATGGCCATTTTGATGAGTTATAATGTTTAATTTCATTTTTCCAAGAGCATTTGTTTCACGGTTTTGTGGTCGTTTCCCTCGAATTTAATTATAAGAGTAATTTTAAAATAGAAGAAAAACTCTAGAAGTGGAATTATATGATAATTTTGTACGTAAATAGTTATAAATGGTACCATATATAATTTTTTTTCTTGGTATGAGGATGATTAATTAAATAGAACATTAATGATGACCGATTAGTTTATTCTAGTAGTTGTTATGACCATCATGAACTAGTGTTGTTTTATTTAATATTATGATTATTTACTGGTTCCAGAACATGTAAAAAAATAAAATTTACATATTATAATCCCATTTAACCATAATAATTATTTCATTACCATCCATGAAGGCGGTAATTAAAAACAAAAACTCATCATCCATGAAGGCAGTAAATCGACACATCATGAAAGATGTTTTCATTTTCAGAATATAAGGATAATATAATAGATTTGATGATGAATATTCCATTAAAAATAATAAAATTATAGTATATTTCTTATAATAGAGTTATCACATCAGTATGGATAGTGGAAGAAAGGATGATACAAAATAAAGAAGAAATTTTAATGAGAAAGGTGGAGGATTTTACCTCTTGTATATCGCCTCCTTGAGAACCTCCTTAATGTAGTTTGGTTTGGTCTTTTGTTAAGATTAGAATATCATGGACACGGGGAAGAGTCTTGGGAAGGAAATTGAATATAATTTTGATAATATTAATGTTGTTGGAGGTGTGAGGAAAAGGGGTGATCAAGAGTGGTATTTATAGGGGAGGAATGGGGTGTTTTTGATTATTTTATTTATTTGTTTATTATTTTGGATCAAGAATATAAAATGTGCTTATTTTTATGAATAAATAAATTAAATTTTTTAGAATATTTCTAACCAATGGTTTATTACCTCATACATACATCATCCATGAATAAATAATTCATGTATTTTTTAAAGAGCGTAAATAACTGAATTTCACTATTCACAAAAATTCAAATATGTTAGAAAAATCCCAAAATATGACCCTAGACAATTTTCAATCTGAAAATTTCAAAAATTAACTCCATTTTATGAGAATAAATTTAAAACTATGAGAAATTTAGTTTTTAAATAAAATCTTAATTTTTTTGAAAAATACCAATTTTAATATTATAATCGATTTTTATGACCCTTTGAAATATTAACTAAGGTCTCATAAAACGATCATATAATTTTAATAAAAAATATTAATTTATTAATCTATTTAATGAAATTAAATTTTTATTTAAATCATTACATTAAATAAAAAATTTTAAATAAACATTTGTGTTTCAAAAAAATATGAACACTTGTTTTATAATATTTAAAAAATTTATTGACTTATTCCATGATATAAATAAATCATATTCTCATTTATAGGATTCATAAATTTTATTTACACTTTAATAGGTATGTTTATTATCCCAATGTCTAGATTACTATTCCTAATGGTGACATTACTATTCCAATGGTCATGTTACTATTCCACTCATATATGGTCCTTAATTTATATAAATACTATTTATTTCATTCTTCATTTTTTTGAAGAATGTTTTTATTGGGATATCTATGTGATATATATGCTTTATGTTCCATGAAATAATTATAAGAAGAGAAATTTCATTGGTAAAATTCTCGATCATTACATTGGTTGAGAGATGGGATGGAGTTTCACATTATGCACTATGAGGATTTCATGGGTTGGTAGGGAAATAATTCCAGTTGATCCTAATGCATGACATTGGTCAGGGTGACTGGTTAGTAGATGGGATTTTAGCCCCCTTGTGATCCTATGCAAGGACTCGACCTTGTTGAATGACCAAGTGAGTTATAATTGTTTGATGGGTAGTGACATAGGATAGGTACATGCATCAGATTGACTGTGTTAATGTATTATTTGGATGATTATGGGGAGCTAAAATGAATGAATTTAAAAATATTTGATAAAATTACATGCTACTAGGCATATGATTCCTCTTTACTTTTTTGGGAATGGATCCTAGTTATTGTCCATGAGTGGATCATGCAGTTGAGGTTCAGAAGGTTGATCCAGTTTATCTTTAGAGGATAAACCTAATAGAGGTGGATGAATCATGGTAGAGGGATTTGTGTGATTTTAAGAAATAGGGCTAGGGAATGTATACAGGGAGCATCTTTGACCTGGAGACAGAGCACTAGTTAGAGGAGTTCAATATCACTTTCAATTTATGTCATGGTTGGGATGAGTTCTGGGTTCTATTAGTATTTATTAAGTTATAGGGAGATATGCATCAGTGGTATATGTTGTATATTGGTGATAAAATGAGGTAGATATTTTTTGGCCGGACTTTTAGAAGGAGTTTTGTTCAGAATTCCTATCATCAATGACAAAGGAAATGAAGTGTCATGAGTTTATATACCTTCAATAGGGGAGAATGAGTGTGTGGTAGTTGGAGACCAAGTTCAAGGAAATATTTTACTCACCCTAGAAATATTTTAGGACGAGGAGGTCAAAGCATGACATCTAAAGGTGTATTTTCCCCCAGTGATCGGGTATGTTGTCACCCCATCTATGCTTTCTACATAACCGGAGGTGTAGAAGAAGGATGAGGTTATTGAGTGGATATTTTCTATATTAAGTAATCCTTGATAGGCTGGAAAACATGATTTATTTATGAGTAGAGATTCAGGTATTAGGCCCTTAGCTTTAGGCTATCAGGGTTTCGACCACTAGGGAACTAACCATTGCTGGTCCTTTATAGTTCTTCTGGGGTAGGTGGATTTTGAGAATCTATCAAGGGATTATTATTTTCATGATATGTTTTCAGGGGACATGTAAACCTATAGGATTAGTCTTCTACTACTCAATGTTTCCCATTATATATGGGAATTTATTCCCCTTTTCAAAATAAGTAATGATGTATTCTAAAGAAGTTTCAACCGGAGGGACAAATGATGCTTATTCAAAAGTTTAGGGAAAATGGTGTTGGTAGGGGTATTCCTTACGATGGTCCAAAAAAATAGATATCAAGTAGATAGAATGTTCATGGAGGACAATAATAGCGAGTTATAGGATTTAGTCATGATCTGATGCACGTGTTGGATGTAGAGGTGCAATTATGGCAAGAGGCTGTTAGAGGTACAATCAATTTATTATATACTCTTGTTTATGTTTTTTTTGATTCATGAGCCTCTTAATCCTTTGTTTCTCCTAATTTTTTCCACAACTTAGGACTAAATATTAATATAGTTACAGTTCCCCGGGTGATATACACACCATTTGGAGGTCAATATTCTTTGTTTGATGTGTGTTGGGGATATTTAATGGTGATGGGGAAGTGCCAGTCAGGGAGATATTTCTTCTTACTATTGATACAACTATAAAATTCTATCCTTTACATGGATTAGATACATTACTTGTGTGAAATAATTGATTGATATCATATGTGAGTTTCATTTTTCAATTTGGATTTCCATTTAGTAGCATTCATTAATAAGAAAGGTTATCATATGGGTTGCTAGAAAATGGATCCATTATCTCAGTTGGAGGAGCTGTCAGAGGATTATTAGGTAGAGGATGTTCCCAAGGTTTTTTAGGAGTTCATATATGATTTTATGGTTGTGGTTATAAAAATAACACATGATTTGGTAGTGATTTCATGATAGAGTTGAAACCAGGATAATCTATGATTTCGATGGCTCCTTATCGAGTGATACCTATGGAGGTGCATGAGTTGAGGTTTTAGGTGGATGACCTGATGCAGAGGGGTTTCATAAGACCTAATTTGTGTCCTTGGGGTTCTCCAATGTTTTTCTATATAAAGGAGGAAATTAATATGAGGTTTTTTATATAAAATAATTTGTTAAATCAAGATCTCTTCAATTAGTAGTAGGGAGCCAATTGGTTTTTGATGGTCGAATTGTGGTTTGGTTATCACCAGATGAGTGAAAGATGTGGACATCTTTAAGATTTCCTTCAAGTGTATATATAAGAACTTATAGTTCATGTAAATGTTTTTTGGTGTCATGAATTCCCCAATCATGTCCATAGGCCTCATAAACTCCATATTCCATGAGATTCTGGATTGGTTCTTCACGTGTTCATCGATGATATATTAATATACTCAAAGTTAGAGGTGTGGCATGCTGAACATATCATAGATATATTACAGTTCCTTTGACACCACCAGATATATGTAAAGGAATATATGTGCATGTTTTGGATCCAAGAGGTGAATTTCATTGGGAATGTGGAATCTCAGAAGGGTTTGGAGATATACTCATCAAAGATCTAGGTAGTTGTTTCTTAGGAAGCACCTAAGAACATAGTAGAGGTTAGTAGTTTTCATTGACTTTATATATATTATTGGTCATTCGTGTCTAATTTATATTAGGTTACATCAATGTTGATATCTTTTCATAGTTAGGACCATGGATTTGTGTGGACCTATTAGTGACAATAAGTGTTCGGTTACTATAAGGTGAGGTTAGTTAGTTCTCCAATTCATCAGTTACCTAAGGAGAAGTGATATTTGAGGTCTTATATGTTGATTAATATATAGGATTAGGATGAATATTTATTTAACATAGAGTGGTGATCTATTATGTGTCTTGATAGTTACATATCCATAAGAATAACTATTCTATCCATGATCCTAATCCAGTGGTATATGTGTTTTCACTGAGGGTGTGGTGGAATTACCTCATTAGTGAGTGTTTTTTGGTTTTCAAAAATCATAAGATCCTGAAATATGTTTTCTATCGATGGAATTTGAATCTGTTTCTGTGGAGGTTATTGGAGTTTCTCCAGGATTAATATTTTGAGATCTATTATACCCTGGGAAAGGGGAATGTGTTTGCTGATCCATTGATTCAGAACTCTGGAGGGGATATGTTTCAGAAGCCTTCTAATATTTAAAAAGGTATGGAGGAGCTTGAAGTGATCTATATTGACATGGGTAAAAGTAGTGTCTAAGGTTTCCTTCACCATATGATTACTGATTCATCCTTTATGTAGAAGTTGGAGGAGTCTCAGTGGGGAGAGTCAATGGAATAGGTTATATTAGACTGTGTTTTGTATGATGATGCTCTTGATGGATGTTCAGTGGATGCCTTAAACCATATGTTATTTCAGGTGAATTTGTTTCTTCCATTTGTGATGCACGAGGGAGTTCTCCATGGGTTTCATGGATCACATTAAGAACTGGATCCTCATGTGACAAAGATGTATCATGGCTTGAGAAGATAGCTTTGGTGGGCTAGTATGAAGTATTCAGTGGTTGATTTTATAGCTAAGTGTTTAGTTTGATAGTAGGTGAATTTCGAATACCATGTTCACATAGTTATGTTATAGTCCTTGGATATTCTTGTAATGACTTAGAAAATGTTATTATCTAAATAAAATTACTATTTCCTCTCAATAAACTTTTCATTATTAACATATTTTATAATAGCTTCACATAGAAAAACTGTTGAATTTTAGAAGAACATCACATATCAAGCATATATATGGATGAATACAATGATGAAAAATAAATGGATATATACTTAGGAGAATAAAAAATGCACTAAAATAAATCCCATAGGTTTTAATTCCCATAATAATACCCTTAACATAAATATCATAAAATAAAGAAAATAATTATTAGAATAATTAACACTATCAAAGGATGTGTAAGAACTTTTGTAAGTGAAGTAGTAAATAACAGAGAGAGATTGGTGGTTTATTTATAGTAAAATATTTCCATTTAGTGTTTGGACCATTTTTCAATATGGATGATGGGATTTATTACCATTAATTAGTAATACAATTGATTATTATTATTGTTGGTGTAATAAAGCGACGGTTTGAATTATTTTATGATTTTATTTTTGAGACTATAAAAAAATATTTAATTTCCGTTTAATGTTTTCATAATAAAGTTATACTTTTTAAATAATTTTTTTTCATGGAATTATCATATAAAACACTTTTATATGATAATATAAATTAGTGATATCTGAAATAATATTTATAATGACCAAACTCTTTACTATATCATAAAAAATGTTACTTTTTAATAAATAATATATTTTTATCTAAAAGTAAAATTATAATGTTTAGAGAACTATTTTGATAAAATATATTTCATTTTTGGACTCATCACATCAAAATTATCTAAGGGTGGTTTTATGACAAAGTTGTTTTTTGTGAAAAAGTGAAAATTACCATTTTATGTGCACTGTGATTTTATGACATCATAATTTTATGAAAATGATTCAAATATTTAAGAAAACTTTTATTTAGTCGAAATTAAAATTGATAATAATAAAACATAAATTAAAACTATTTTTTATTTATACATCTATACTTTTTATTTTGGAACATAAAATTAGATTTTTGAGATAAAGATTATTTATAATTTGAGTTCATTAAATTGGTTGGTTGGAAGGTGATTTTAAAAATGGGAATGATTTAAAAGTATAACTTCCATCACCGAATCAGAAATAATCCATGAAAGTTAGTATAATTCATTTCACCCACAAGTGGATGGCTTATATAATAAAATAACTAATATTTTAACCCTTAAAATTACCCCTATTCAAGTATAACTACCCCTATTACTTCATCAATATTCATACAGAAGACTTTGATAATTAATTATCTCTTAGTATTCATATCAATATTCTATCCAATGTGGTTATATGGTTTTAATTATCCTCTCTCTAGTTTTAAGAATCAGCCACCCTAGGTAATGGATATCTTCCTCTACTTTTTTTATTCGAGTATTTATTTCATATAAGGTTTTTTATTTCCATTTATTATGTTTTCAAGGGTATATGAAAGCTCCTAGTATGGTATATGTGATGTATATTTAATTATATTTTTTTCCTTTTCTTCTCATTAAACTTCTTCCAAGATTCCTTTTTTATACTTGTTATGCTGGAGAAATAAACCATTGATTTTCCATGCTATATTCTTATATCATGAATACCCAAATCTATTTTATTTAAAGGGAATTATTTTTTTGTGTCATTAAAAAACTAATTGGGTATTTCCATTTATAAAAAAAATACTCTCTACTCATGGTTTAACAATTATATATGCTTATGATTCTTCATCGATGTGCCACAAATAATGTTATACAGATGAAGGGTTCACCCTGATAGCACTCTAATGCATTGGGAAAAGAAGTAATCTCTTGAGATGAAAAGTTCATTATAAATTGGAATCATGAATTGGTAATTTTAATGATACCTTGGTCCAAATACTTGGTTATATGTTTTAGGAAAACTTGGTGCTGATCCTTGGTGATATTCTTTTGAATGTATCATTGTTATGTTTTCTCCATATTTCCATGTTATGCATCATTTTAATTGTGTGGGTACTTAGATTATGCCTCAAGTTATTATGTCAATGGTATTATGTTATGCTTCATGTTTAAAAAATGGTGTCTTATTACAATTTTTATCTGTGACTTGGAATTATTCTCACCCCTTTTATTTGATAAATTTCTCAAAGAACTATTATGTAAGGAGATGATATAGGATGGGATAATAAGAAATAATTTCATAAGGATTATAATTTTTTTTATGTTTCACTTACCACGTATTCCTTGTAATATATACCTAGTTTCGAATATAATAAACCTAAAAATTTCCTTCCAAGTTTTTTAAAAAATATTTTTTCCAGGAATTATGGTTAAAATCTTATAAGAAAAAGGTCGATTTATATAATTGGTATCAGAGGATGGTTTAGTTTTTTATGGAAATTAGGACTATAAAACATTATTATGATCCCTAGGGATTGGTATCAATATAGAAAAACATCCTAAAAATTTGGTGATGTATAAATGGGAGTGGTTTCCAAGATATGCATTCCCTTTCTAAATACTATAACTTTTTGTGGCTCTAGCACAGTTTTACCTAAGTGTAATCACCATGAAAAGGGAAAATTGGGTTTTTATATGATCATCTCCTCTGAAAAAGAGGCCTTGCTACACACGTGGATTAAAACTCTCAAGGGATATTCTTTAGTTATCATAATCTTGTTAGGAATGAACACGAAAGGATGTAAATGAAATGATTCTTTTACTTTTAAAAGAAAGATAATATTAAAGTATATGATCCTAAAATCCCAATTTTAGAACAATTTTTTTATTAAACTCTCATTTTAAATTTATTATCACAATGATTGTTAAAATTAACCACCTTATTTTGAAAAAATATGTCAAATTTTTAGGGAGAAATTTCATGGGAGGAGGGGGGGGGGGAGGATGTAACAACCCATAAAAAATTAATCTCTTAGTAAAATAACTCTTTACTCTCAATAAATTTTTATAATTATAATGTTTTAAAATATTCTCACTTAAAAATACTATTTCATTTCATAATAAAATTACACATCATGCATAGTTATATAATAATTCATTGAGAAATGGTAAATGGATATACACTTAGAAGAATAGTAAATTCACTAAAACAAATTCCATAGGTTTGAATTCAGTTAAGAAGTTCACCCCTAATATAAAGAATGTAAAAATAAAGAGAAGTGTTAGGAAAATAATTGAAATTACACAAAGATGTGTAAGAACCATTGTAAGTGAAGTTGCAAATAATGAAGATAGAATTATGAAGTATTTAAATGGAATTATGGCTGTTCGATGTTAGGAACATTGTCGAATACAGTCAATGTGAATTATAACCATTGATAAATAAGATGTGTGGTCATTATTATTATTGAAAAAATAAAGTGACTATTGTGATTATTTTATGATTTGATTTTTTTAAAAAATAAAAAATATTTCTTTTCCAATAAAATTACATTTTATGGTAAATTTATAAGTTTTAAACATAATTGTTTTTCATGTAATTATATTATAAAAACTTTTATATGATAATATAAATCAATGAAGTCCTAAGTAATTTTTATAACGATTAGAAAATTTATTATGTCATAAAAACTATTAATTTCTAATAAATAAGGGATTTTTTTCAAGTTTATTTATAATAGTTAGACAAATATTTTGATAAAATAAATTACATTTTTGTATTCAACACATCAACATTATCTTAGTGTGATTTTTTAGAAGTTTTTTGAAATAGTTTATTTTTTTGGTGAATAAGTGAAAATTATCATTTGACGGGAACTATGATTTTATGGGATCATTATTATGTGAAAATGATTCAAAAATTTACATAACATTTTATTAAATAAAAATTATATTTATAATATTAAAAAATAATTTAAAAATATTTTTTTATTTATAAATTTATACTTTTCATTTGGAAACCAATATTTAGATTTTTGAGATAAAAATTATTTTAGAGTTTTGTTCATTAAATGGGTTTATTAGAAGGTAAATTTATAAATGGGAAAGATTTAAACATCCAACCACCCTCACCCACTCATTAATAATCGATAAATTTGGTTATAATTTATTTCACCCACAAGTGGTTGGTGTATATAATAAACTAACCTGTATTTTATCCATTAAAACTACCCCTCCCCTAGTGTAAATACCCCCATTCCCTTATCAATTTTCACACCAAAGCCTTTGACTAATAATTCTATATCAATATTCTTCACAGGAGTCTCTCCAAGTTGATTCTATGTTTCTAAGGATACTCTCTCTAGCTTTAAGAATCATCCTCCTAAGGTAGGGGATCACATCATCCACTTTTTTAAATTCAAGTACTTATTTCATATACGTATTTTGATTTCCAATTTATTATGTTGTAAAGTGTTTATAAACACTACCATTATTGTATATATGATTCATTTTTAATGGAATATTTTTCTTTCCCTCTCATTAAACTTTTTCCAATATTCCTTTTGTATACCTATTACACTACTAAAATAAACCATTGATTTTTCAAGAAATAATTTCATGTAATAAATACCCAACCATATTTTCATTCATGGGTATTCATTTTGATGCATCATTAAACTATTGATTATGGAAATAAATTTATGAAACCAAAATTCATTACTTGTGGGATATAAGTGAAATTTATTTATGATTCCTGATCGATGTGAACACATAATGTTAGAAATATGAATGGTGCACCTTGATAGCGCTATAATGCTTTGGGTAAAGAAGTAATATATAGAGATGAAATGTTCATGATACATTTTCATTATTCCTCATTAATGTTTTATGATACCTTGGTCAAAATAGTAATTAAAATGTTTTATGACACCTTAGTGTCGAACCTTCATGATATACTTATGAATGTGTCATGTTTATGTTGTCACCACATTTCTATGTTATACCTCAACTTAATTGTTAATGTAATTATTTTATGCCTCAAGTTATTATATACATGATCTTATATTATGTTTTATGTTTCACCTAATATGTCCTCTTATATTGTTTATCCCTTTCTAGGATTTATGCTCACCCCTTTCATTTTGATAAATGTCCTCAGGAATTTCTATGTAGTGAGATGATATAAGATGGTATAATAGGGAATCCTTTGAAGAGGATTTTAAATTTATTTATGTTTTCTTTTATATACCATGTATGCCTTATAATATGTACGTAGTTTCCATGACACTAAACCAAAAATGGGCATTCAAAGTTATGTATATGGGATATCGATGGATTGAATCACCAGGTTTACCTAGGATCATGGGGTATTTGAATCATTTTGGGTGATTGTGGATTGGTTGATGAAGTTGGATCATTTTTTAGTGATCCATGATTCAAGTGTTGTAGATATATTATTAGGGAAGTATGTGGATATTGTGGTTAGGATTCATTGGGTAATAAACATATTCAATATCCTAATTTTTCCATATACTTATTTAGGGGATTATAACATGATTTTGGCACCAAAATATTCCTTAACACTTATTTTCACCCTCAGACAGATGGGAAGAAGGAGCGAACCATCCAGATGATGGAGGATATGTTGAGATATTGTGTCATGGAATTTGGAAGATCAAAGGTAAGTCACCTTAATCTAGTTTAGTTTGTATAAAACAATGATGATCACTCATCAATTTGCATGGATCTATTTTAGGTGCTGTATGGGAGGCCATTTAGTTATCTGTTATGATGGATGAAGGTTGGGTAGTCAATGGTTCATAGTCCTAATGTTGTGAAAATAATGACTAAGAATATCCAGTTGGTCTGGGAGTAGGTGTGGATAGAGAAATATTATCATAAGGCATATACTGATCATAGGTAGGGTCACCCATAGTTTGTAGTTGGAGAACATTTGTTCTTGAGGGTTTCCCCTTGATGGGTTTAGTGGAGGTTTGGCTGGGGGAGTAAGATTTCTCATTGATTTATTAGTCATTTTGAGGTGTTGGGCTATTTTGGAGTGATGGAATATCGGTAGAAACTTAGATTATGGATATAAAGGATCCATGATAACTTCTATTTTCCCTAGATTTATCATTTTCTTCTTGATGAATCCCATGACATTGACTAGGGAGAGCTGGATATAGAGGAAGATGCGATGTTCATAGAGAAACCAAAAAATATCCAGGCTCATCGAGAGATGGTTCCGTAAGGGCGAACCATTCCCTTGGTTTTCATGCTATATATAATGGGGGCATGGATGATAGTACTTAAAAGTTTGAGATGCAGATTAATTCCTAGTACCTGAAGTTGTTTTGAATTTTTCCTTTCATTGTTTTTCTTTGATGGCGTGATGTTTAATAATTTATGTTTTATGATATATGATTTCTTATCCATTTCTAGTGATGTGTTTTGTAGCATCCAAGATGAAAATAGGGGAAATAATAATTCCTAATAAACTAATGTTACATTATAACTCATTTTAAGATCATATAGGTGAGTTAGTTCCACCCAAATAGGATAATATCATTATATGAGAGATGGAATTACTTAATTTTTTTAACATAGGGACATGTTGTGTATTGGTTGTGGTACTTGTTGGATAGAGATATGTCGAGGTTTAAATGGAAGTGTAGATGGTTACATGGAAAGAAGGTGGAGTGTGGCTAGAGTTAGATAATGTTGTGTTGTTCATAGTGGAGAATGCTGATTTGGTTGTGGAGGGTGTTTTTTGGATGATTGGTTTGGTGTATTTGTTTTGTGGTAGTATTTGTTGTGTAACTAGATCATTGCGAGGCACCTCAAAATATGGGTTTTCAGATGCTCTCTTTAGTATGGATTTGATTTTTATTCTTGAGGATGAAAATAATTTCAGATGTATTTAATGTAATGTTTTGTTCCTTGTAGGCCTGTTACTTTGTCTGTTTGGGAGTTAGAGATGTTTGGAGGAGCATCACAGATGTTTTGAGGATTTTTGAGTTACAACATTATTGCAACAAGAAATTCATGAAATTAAAGCAGGATTCATGGCCTGTGAATCATGGTTTATGAAGTTGATGATTCATAACTTATGTCTGGGTAAGAATTTTTGTATGATTCAAAATCACAATGTGAAAGGGAAATTCATGAAATGAATCAAATTCTGTCGAGGTTCCATGAATTTTAGTGAAATTTGGAATATCTTCCCTTTTAGGTATTGAATCATTTTCATTTCTTGTAATTCCTGGTCGTATGATGTTTCAAGTTCTGCATATATAATTCATGATTTGAACGAGTCAAATAGATCCTATTTATAAGTGTGAAGCTCAACCAAATCCTTTCATTTTATAGTCATTTCATCCTAGGTTTTGGTAATCCCTAGGTGGAGGACCATCCACCAATTTCATATTATTTTCAACATTGAGTGCCTGAGGTTGTTCATTGGAAAATATGAGGCGAGTTCTTCTCTTAATACCACATATTTATTTTCGTTCTTATTTTAAGGATTCATAGTGGTGATATTTTTTTGAGTTGGGGTGTTTTTGGACTGCATTTGGATGATCTATTGGTTTTATTAAAGTTGGTTTTAAGTTTTGGTCATGTATTTAGATTTTTCGAGTTGTTTCTCCTTCACCCCGTTGTGCACAGTAAATCTAAAAGCTTATTTGAGGTAGGGATCCTCGTTCTCTCCATATTTATTGTCATTTGTGGGGATTATGTTCTTTTCCTTACACTGGGTGGATAGTATGGGTCAGTTTAATAAATAAAATTAATTTTATAAATCTACTCTCATGGATAATGGGGATAAATCACATGTTTTACTACATTGATGATATTATTGATGATATTATGCATGCTTGTTTTCTTTTCTAAAAATCAAAAATGTTGTGAGACTTGGATGTGTTATATTGTTATGATTATGAGTCCCTTTCTGTTTTGATTTTCAAAATCACACTGAATGAAAAATATAAGATCATATATACGGATAATGAATTGGTTACCCATGGAAATATTGTTTGTGTGAGAATGATCAAGCTAAATAATGAAGTTAAGTTATGTAAGCCATGAATAATAATTTTAGAAATTGGGATGTGATGTTATGTGTGGTTGAGCTTGTTGTGTTTCCTTTTTTGGTGGGGGATATTATGCAGTGAAGGTGGTGACCAACAAGGTTGTGTGATATGTGGGGCAGTGATGCGAGGGTTTTGGAATGGGATTTGTTGTGGGAAGTTGTGTTGTGGTTGTGTGGTTCGGTGGTTGATAAGGGAGGTTGTTGTGAGAATATGGATTGGTTGTGTGTAGTGAGGTGGCTATTGGTTGATATTTGATGCGTGAGATATTATTTGATGTGATTGTTTTAGTTTCCCATTTATCCTTGGAATAAATTTAAAGGATGAAAATGATATGTCAATTGTTGGTAAATGGAAATGAACTGTAGGGTCTTTTTGTGTAATAATTAGCCTTAATAATATGAAAGATAAATGAATGGGTTGTGTAAATGTGAAATAAAATATATTAGCATATGGTAGTTAGTGAAAACTCACTAATATAGAAAATAGTGGAATCTATAATTGAAAGTGGGGATGTGTGTCTTTATGTGGTGGTTGTGTGTTGTGATGCATTTAGTGTTAGTAGTGGTTGTGATTGTTGATGTGTTATGTAGTAGTAGTTACGTTTCATATTCTAGTATAGTTGATGTAAACCCATAGGTTGGGATTATATTCTAATTATATATCATACATTTTATGTTATTATTTTTTGTCGGAGTAGGACACTCAAGAGGGGGGAATTGAGTTCCTATAATTTTTTTAAAATAAATTTATTTGAAAATCCCCCAATTTTTTTTAAAAAATACATATTAATCAAAATATTAAATTTATAATAGTTTTACTGTTCAATTAAATTCTCAAGATATTGATTACTTCTTAGTTATATCAACATAAAATATTGAAATAGCATTTGAAACAAATTTATTAAACCAAAATAGTTACAAATTCTATCCAATACAAACTATCAAAGTGAAATTTAGTTTTCAAAAATATGACTTATAATAGAGTAAAATAAATTTGAAAACATAGTGGATTAAGACAATAGGTTGAATCTCAATATGAGACTTAGTCCTCTCCACTTGGTGATCACTTACCACCAATCAATATATATATATATATATAATGCTTTGATCCACACCCTAGATCGTGGTTTACCCCACAATATACAAACCATCCAGGTCACTTGACCTCTACCACAATTCTATATGGGAACTCAAAATAGCCAGGTCACACAGGACCTCTACCACAGTTCTACATGGGATATAACATGTGTAAAAATATGTTCATGTAAGGATATCTTGTATCCTTCTGTTCAGGGTAGGAGAGAGTGTATGTTTAAAAGATAGATTCACACACTGCATGAAAAGTAGAAAAAAAGTGGACAAGAGATACAAGAATAAATGGATAGAGTTTATAAGGCTCTTTGTGTTGTGAAACATAGCTTTGGACTCTTTCGATGTAGTATATGTGAAACACGAGTCCTCTTTTGGAATCAGACACTAAAAACAGAGTGTCATGGGGCTTTGTGATATGGTTTTTCAAGAAGATGGGGTTCTACTCCTCAGTGTTTGTTTTTTGTAAGGATGATTGAAGATTTGATTCAAAACAATCATCCCTTAGTTCATAGATAATAGGAATCTGAGTTCTTCATGTGTTCTTCTGCATGGCCCATTATCTCATCTCTCTTATGTTTTTTCCAGTTGTTCTCTTCAACTTCTATGCAGATCGTGCTCCAAGATTTTAATTTTATTTTGGGTGTCTTGTATTGGCTGACAAGAAGCATGTAATGGTACCTCATACCTCGCATTATCTGTTGTAATAGTCATTAATTTTTTCCGCAAAAAGTATTAATTAAATTAGTAGCATGAAAAAACTCAAATATGATAGTTAGAGATTATTTGAAATATATTAAAATTTAAATAGTCTATTGGTGAATCCTCTGTCTGTGAGTCATTATATCAGTAAATCCTTCTATAAGTGAGTCATAATGTTAGTATTTATGACTAATTCTATCACTGAGTCACTCTATTGGTATCTCCATGCGTCGGCGACTCATTGCGTCAATGACTCATTTTGTTTTTTCGGTGAGTCATTCCTTCTATCAGTGTCTCATTTGTACTATCATTGAGTTGTCTATCAGTGATTCAGTAGTTTGTACTATCTGTGAGACATTTTCAGTCTCTGTGAGACATGTGATCTATCAGTGAGATATTTTTAATATCAGTTAGACATGTGTTCTATCAGTGAGACATTTTTTCTATTGGTATGACATTTTTTCTGTCGGTGAGATAGTTGTTCTGTCAGTGTTAGTGACTCATACTTTGCCAATTTTCCTATTTTAACTTTCTTATAACATGAATGTCAACATAATGTGTGAAACATATAATGGTACATAGATAATCATAATTTAACATATCTAAACATGATTTAGTATAAATAAAAATGATTGAAATGATTATACATGATTTATGATTATTAAAACCATAGTGGGGCCAACAATCTCATCTCGGTCAATAATCTCCCCTTTTTTTATGATAAAATACCATGGAATTATAATGTACAATTTTTTGATAATTAATATAATTAGTCCACTTATTATCTCCCATTACTGATTTTTTTAAAAAAATGAAGTTGCTCAGAAAAGAGATAAGGTTTAGAGGTAAAATAAATAATTAATTATTTTTCTCTCTTTATCTTTTCTCTCATTTATCTTAATGAGATGTAAAAAAAAGAATAATAATGCCGTGATTTTATTCCCATTTTGGGATTATCAAAAAGATTAAAGATGTGAAAGAATAAAATGAAAGAAGGAAAGTGGCATAACATAAATAAGGGAAATTAAAGATCATTTAATTTCATAATGAATGTAGAATACAGTACAATTGAATACAATAAAAACACAATCATACAGCCCTATGAAAAAGTGATCCAAACTACTCTTTAGGATCTAGTTTATCCTTTCATTTTTAAGAAGGATCAATGGCAGGTTCAATGGATTGAGGCAAAGATACTAGAGGATCTAAGTGAATTCTCAAGGGAGGAAGAGGTATGACTTTAAGAACAAAAGGGGTGAAGGTAGGTTTGGTTGAAGAACGAGGATGGATCCACTTTGTGATAATAGGTATGATCTAGCCAAGATCCTGAGAAACATACATGGATGGAGGATGAGGTGGAAAAGAGGTACTAAGAGAGGATGAAGTGGTCATAGGTGGTCTGAGAGATGCAGCAGCTGGAACAACTATTGATTCACTATGAACATACATATATGGATTCAAGAGAATAATGAAATATCTGATTATCTCCCCACCATATTTCATTTCCTTTTCAAAATTGTCCTTGTTCTATATGAACTTGTCAAGAAGAGGTGTGAATTCCTTCAATTTTCAACTTGATCCTTAAAATATCGAGTAATAGGAGGAAACTTCAGAGTCTCTACCAAATATTTAAAGTGGTTGGTCAGCTAATTCTTGGTGTAAATTCTTGTGAAATAAGAATTTATCCTCCTTATGAGTTCTTCCTGAGTATCAGATGCTTCCTTGGTATAAAATCTGACCATATCATGCACAAGATCAGTGTTCTTCTCAATTTTTTCAAGGCCTTATAGACCATAAGCACTAAATTAAGAATGAATATCTTCTCAAACTATAGATCTGACCATTTCACTATCTAAATATTGAGAAGGTTGAGCAGAGGTATAAGGAACAACATGAGCTGAGGGGTGTTCCTTAGGAGTTTTAAGCATTGTATCCAAACATCCTTTATAATCACAGATTAACACATTTATGGAAGAAACCAGTTTTCTCATCTCATTACCAAGCTCAGTATTGTTCTAAAAAAATCCTTTCATCCATTTCAATTAAGTTTGGTTGAATCTCAGGGATAACCTTCTCTAAAACATTGGCTACATTGATCTCACTCACACCAACTTCCTATACTGGAGCAGAAGCATCTTGCATATGTTGTCTCAGTTCTTCAATCAAATCCTTTAAAGAGTTTACCTCATCACATGGATTAGTCATGGACACAACTTGAGTGTAAATAGATTCCCTGACCACTAAGCATATTTCTTCTTTAAAAAACTCAAAATCTCCCTTTGTGACATGGTCACTTGAATGGATATGAGCCACTGATTCTCTTTGAATAAACACAAAAACCTCATCATCTGAGTCTTCATAGTCCAAACCAAGAGATATATATCCAAAATTTATTTTCCATTAAGAAATAACATCACCATCTAAAGGGGTGATAGTGTCAAGTCTCACTCTTTGAGTTTGAAGCTCCCCCTTAGCTTGATCTATTCTATCTTGAAGCTCCCCCTTAAGTGGATCTCCTCGTACTTGTTGCTCCCCCTCAGCTTGAGATCTTCTTCTAGCATAAACCAACTGTGGCACTAGGATTATTTGATCTTTCACTTATCTTTGAACTTATACCACTAAATATTTTATAGTGTCAACTACTGAAGAACCCATAGAGTCTATAATAGGTTCCAAATTCACAGTATCAGCTAGCTCTATAGTAGCATCTTGATCATCACCAGGTTGATCCGAATCACTATCTCTCCCACTTATTTCTTCCTCTCCATTATTTTCATCTTCATTACTTATGTCATCATGTTCTTCATTTCCTTCTTCCTCAGTTCCAGAGCTACTACAACTTTCCTCTTCTTCTTCTTTGTCTGCTTATTATTCTCCTCTAAATTCTCCTTTAAAACCACTGGACCTACTCACATAATCAATACTTTCAAACAATTCTATCTCCTCATCACCATTTTCACCCAGAGTTAGTTCATCTACATTTAAGGACAAATGAGGACTAGGAGGTCCATACGTCATTCTTGTTTGGAATTTAGCAATGTCTAGGTCACTTCTATCATCTATAAGAGATCCTTCAACTCTAACAAGTTCAACTTCCTCTTCTTAATCCTCATCATCAAAATATTCAGCTTCTTAATTTGGTCCTAGACCAAGATATTCTACATCTATTTTCCTAGTTGGATGATAAACATGATTAAACTTTTCATAAATTATCTCCTCATCTCTAACCCATTCCCTCTTCTAGGTATTCCAATGAATATTCATTCTTTTGAAAATTTCCATATTCAAATAGATTCCACTGTAAGTAGATGAAGTATCTTCATATCCACTTACACATACTTTCTCCTTTATAATGGTAGAAATCATACTGGGATAGAAAAAGGAATTGGTCTTATAATAAGGCTTAATCATTTCACTGATGTGAACAATTAGGTATCTGCACATATTCACCTTGTTCCCTTTCTTAAAAAATTATAACAAGTATACATCTTGATAATTTATAGATAAAAATCCCCCTTTCTTGGGAGAAAGTTTGTTCTTAATGAACTTAAACATCAATATTCTCTCACCATTTAACTCAGTAGATATTGGTCATCTATGTTATTCATTCAAATCATCTCCTTTAAAGCTGTCTCATAGAAAAGGAAGTCACTTTCTAGTGGACTACATCGCTGATAGTTGTCAAAAATTCCTTCATGTAGAAACTTGAGGAATTTTTCCTAATGCCTAGAAGAAAATGAAATTATCCTCCCTTTAACTACATATTTCATCCAACATACTTCACTTCCTTCCAAAATAAATTCAGCATTTA
The DNA here is from genome assembly GCA_963277665.1 of Viscum album. NCBI lineage: Eukaryota > Viridiplantae > Streptophyta > Magnoliopsida > Santalales > Viscaceae > Viscum > Viscum album. Next base: position 483,624,360 of record OY728162.1, read on the forward strand.
TATAGAACTCTTGCACGAGATTTGGGTAATAAGGCCTATTGTTATTTGAAAACTAGTCCATCAATCCTTAGGTCTGAAGCACCCTCAAAAGAAGATACTTACTCTCTAGCATCCATTATGATAAAAATTACTTCTCTGGAGTTACCACATGGTTCACAAGAGAAGGATTTATAGGCTAAGACTTACTGAATTCTCCCTTTCTCTTATTAGAAGGCTTTGATGAGTCTCTAGATCCTCTTTTGAGTGCGCACTTCATTCTCGCTATTTCTGATGGGTCAGTTAAAGGTTGGAAGGTGAAAGGTTTAGGGTAGAGAGAAATGAAATGAGTTTAATGGATAATGTGTGGGAGTATGTAGTAGAATAGATCAAATAAAATTTATATCATTTAGGTCATAGAAATTGTAAATTTTTGAATTGGGTTTAATGAAATAAATAAAACAAAATTATTTTGGTTAAAATATAAAATAGATAAAACACAAGTTTTATCAGTGTCATCATGACATTATTGGCATGAAACTATCGGTGTCATCATGACAAAGTGTCAACATGTCAAAGTGTCTGTGTTGGAATGACAAAGTGTCTTCATGACAAAGTGTCGGTGTCGACATAATAAAGTGTCGGTGTCGGCATGAAAAAGTGTCAGTGAGACATCACCAATCTGTTTATCCTAACTGTGCAACAACTACACCTGGTTTAAACAAAAAATCATCAATATAAGGCCCTTATAAATTAATCATCCCTAATTCATGCTTGAGGTAATTCATTATTTCAGAGTTCAATGGCTTTGTGAATATGTTATCAAGCTAATGTTTAGTACCAATAAACTATAGTGTTATATCACCTTTTTGATAATGATATCTCCAAAAGTGATGTCTTACATCAATATGCTTTGTAATAGAATGAGAAACATGATTCTTAAAGATGTTAATAGCACTTTTATTATCACAGTTTACAGGGACATGTTTGAATTAATACCCATTGTCTAGTAAAGTGTGTTTCATCCACAAAATTGGACCAGAAAAATTACCAAAAGTTATTTATTCATCTTAGGTAGTAGATAATGAAACCACAATTTTCTTATTATTACACCATGAAACTAGAGACTTGCCCAAAAATTGACATGGTCCATTGGTTATCTTTCTATCTATCTTACAAACACCAAATTCAACAGCAGAATAACTCACTAAATTAAATGTTTTTCTTATAGGGTAGAACAATCCTAAATTGGTAGTATATTAGAGGTATTTTAAGATTCTTTTAATAGAAGTTAATTGATATTATTTAGTGTTAGTTTGAAAATGGGCACACATACACAAACTAAATATAATTTTAGGCCTTCCAGTGGTTAAGCAGAGTAAACTTTCAATCATTCCTCTATAATTGGTTTGATCAACAGATATACCATTTTCATCAAGATCCAACTTACATGTGGTAGTCATTAGAGTATCACTATTTTGTTCCATAAAAGACAAACCTTTTTAAAAGTTATTTATTATATTTACTTGGATTTTAAATAATACATTATTTATTTTGATATATTTGAAATCCAAGAAATAATTTTAGTTCTCCCATTAAACTCATTTCAAATTCACTTTGAATCATTTTTGAAAGATCAATAGATAAGGAATTATTTTAGGATCCAAAAATAATGTCATCTACATAAATTTGAACTTATGAAACATATTTATAAATTTAATTTATAAAAAGAGTTGGATTAGCAATACCTTTTATAAAACCTTTAAAATTAATAAAAATACTTAGTCTATCATACCAAGCTCTTGGGGATTTCTTTAAACCAAATAAAGATTTTGTTATATTTTTTTGGAAAGTGAGAGTTTGTAAAACCCGGGGGGTTGTTCAATGAAAACATCCACAAATATATACCCAATTGTTGAGTCAATAAGGTTTTATTTATGACTTTTCCATTTCTTCATACTTGGGGGAGATTGTCAAGTCATTAATGTGTCCTTATGACTTTACTCTTCCTTCTTGTTTTGAAAATCACAGACACCTTATCTTATGGAAAATATCATTTTACCATGTGTTTTACTTATATAATAAAAAATTTCCCTCCCCAAGGAAATATATCCTTACCATGATTTACTTTGTTCCTTATCCTATCTAAGTATAAAATTCGGTGTCATGTCTAAAACCTCGAAATCGTATAATACTTAGATATAAAGAATTATGTTTTAGGATCTGAATTCCTGTTACGAACTTTTATGAAGTTATACTCAGAATTCCTGTTATAAACTTTTATGAAGTTATACTTTGAATTCCTGTTACAAAATTTTATATAGTTCAACTCCTAATTCTGAATATGAACTCTCATGAAGTTCTACTCCGAATTCTGGATACAAACTCTCATGAAGTTCAAAACTCCGAATTCTGGTTACGAACTCTCATGAAGTACAACTCTGAATTCTAATTACGAACTTTTATAAAGTTCAACTACGAATTCTAATTATGAACTTGTATAAATTTTGATTAAAAATTCAGGTTACAAATTCTGATTACGAATTCTGGATACGAACTCTTCCGAGTTCTGACTCCGAATTCTTTGGATTTAGACTCTGAACTTTTATAAGTTCTGACTCTGAATTCTCATGAACTCTGAATTTGAACTTTGTGAGTTTAGGTTCCAAATTCTTGTGAATCCAGGTTCCATATTTCCTTGAAATTTAGAATTCATAATTTTATAGAATTCAGCTTCCGAAATCCTAGAAAACAGAATCCAAATATCCTTGTACTAGAAGACTTCAAATTCAATTATGGTTAGACTCCAAAATTTCATATTTCCTTACATTCTGAAATGTGGATTTTATTTATACTTACAATTATTTTGTTATAAAACGATTTTGTGCTTTCAGTTACTCACTAACCATTGTTTGAGTGACACGGGTACATGTCCCTCCAAAATTCAAGGAAAATATGACCGTTGGAGGAGGGATCCGAACATTGAAGCCATGCCTATAAATAGAGGATCATTTGATAGATCTCAATACTATTCTATGACTCTAGAGACAACATGCTGTTGAAGTGATTTCTAGAGAGAGACTTTCATTGCTTTGTGCGTACTGAACTACTTGTTCAGCTTTGCTTCGTGCGACTCCGAATATTGCTGATTACATTCGAGGGAATCCAGGGATAGGAAGACAAAGGTGAAGACTACCTTGAAGTTGAGGGATTCCGTACTGAGGAAGAAAGAGGTACCAACTACCTGATAGTTGAGGTCTTGCTGGGATAGCAAGACAGACTCCAATATTCGTATCGAGGACTTATCTCGGTGTGGGTAAGACAGAATTTCTTGAAAGTATAAATCGAGGTACCTTTATCCAAGGTTGTTGGATACCCTTTTCTTTGGGTTAAAAGATTCATTACTTGTTACTTGCTTTTTCATAAGTTTTCCGCTACATTTGTATTGTTGAGGAAAGTATAACTATATTATACTTACTTATATATGTACTCTGATTTATTTAGATTCTATATGCTTTAAGGTAGAATCTTAGTTGTTGTAAACTTTTGTTAATATTCATTTCCAGAATCACTTTTCTGGAATCAAGAAAGTTATTAGAGCTTAGAGGTTTTTTGAATTATGTTGTTTAACCTTGTTAAACATAAACATATTTAAAAGTTACAAAGGAATTTTTTAAAAGCATAAAACTCACCCCCCTCTTTTATTGGTATCTCATATTTGTATATTCAATCCTACATTTGGTATTATAGAGTATATAATACTCATATATCATATCACAGTTGGTATCAGAGGATTGTCTCAATCCGAATTAATCTCACGATTAGATTTAGAAGACATTCTTCTTTTTATTACTTTTGGAATTGAATTCTCAGAATTGAATTTTCCAGATTCATACTTTTTCGGAATCTATTTTTCAGACTCATATAGTTCAGATTCATTTTTTCTTAGAGATAATCTTGTTCTATATTTTCCTTGATTAGGAATTTTATCTTTGTTTTCAAACCTTTTCTATTAACAAGTTTTTGTGGAAAGTCTTTTCTTAAAGATGGATGGAATCAATGTTGGTTCTATAGACAATCTAAATCCAACAAGACCACCAATATTTTATGGAAATGATTACGAATATTGGAGAGATCGAATGAAGACTTTCATTATAAATACTGGTGTTGATAATTTTGTTATACTTACTGGAGGATATAAAATCCCTAACAATGAAGTTAGTACCTTTAACAATCAAGAAAAGAATTAATATCAACTGAATTATAAGGTACACAATACTTTTCTTTGCTCCATGACTAGAAACCTATATAGCGAAATTTCATCTTGTGAAGCAGCAAATTCTATATGTAAGAAACTTGAAGTTAATCACTTTGGAACTTCCAAAGTAATTGAAACTAGAAGAGCCATGCCCAAAGCTGAATATCAGGGTTTTTTCTTTCCTTATGGAGAACCCATATGTAAGGTGAAACAAAGATTCATGACTATTCTGAATAGTTTACAATCTATGGGTGAGAAAGGATTAGATGATGTAGCTCTTGTTGATAAAATCAAAGACATCATGCCCAATGATTTGGAATCTAAGAGAACTACTATAGACCAGGACAGAAAGGTTACTCAGATTTCCTTAGATGAACTGTTTGGAACTCTACTTTAGCATGAGACTAGAATGAAGAGAGATGCTGATAACATAAAGAAGAAGAATGGAAATGGCAGTGTTGATTTTACCACAACTTCAAATAATATGATAGCTAAGACTCCAGAGAGAGTTACTAGATCCAAATCTAGTGGAAGTGAATCCTTAGAAAATGAATTAGAAAATTTGGCTTTAAGGATGAACAAGATAGTTGGATAGAGGAACTTTCAATCCAAATATAAGAAAAAGGAAAGGAATGAAAAGAAAGATTTGGATGTCACATGTTACGAATGCAAGAGAGATGAACACATAAGACATGATTGTCCTATGCTTAAGAGAAAAGAAAGAAAGGAAAGGCCTTCAGAAAGGAACAAAATGAAGTATTACAAGGCTAAATCTAAGACAGTTCTGAAGGCTAATGACACCTGGAGGGCCAGTGGTGGTGACTCTTCAGATGAATCTACAGATTATGAATATTTTGGACAGAAGAATCTTGCTCTGATAGCTAGACTACCTACTAAAAATCATTTCTTAATGGATAAGGTACATAATGAAAAATCATTGACCAATGTTTCTTTAAATTATAATTATAGTAAATACTATAACTCTTTTTATGAAGAATCTTCTTCTGATGAAGATGATACTTTACCTACCTATGAAGAAGTTTCTAGGTTTGCCAAACTTCTTGAGATTGAGAATTGAAAACTCAAGAAAAAGATTGATAAGGAAAATTCTTGGAATACTATTCTTACTAAGGAAATATTAGATCCTTCTAAAGATCTTGATAAGAAAAATGAGTATTTCGAAAGTATTTCAAAAAATCTTGAGGAAGTAACTTCTTAGAAGAATAAAATTTCTAAAGATCTAGAAAATGTAATTTCTAAGAAAAATGTTTTCAAGACTAGCTCTAGTTCAAAATCAAATGTTTGTGAAGGCAAGAACATGGTTATAAAACTCAAATCCGAAATATTTTCCTTGAGGAAGTGTTTGTCAAACATTACCTTAGGTAAATAAAATTTTGATAAAATGTATTCTCAAATCCGACTTCTAAGGAATAGTTCTGGTTTTGGTTATGCTGGTTCTAAAGTAATTTCCAGAAACAATTACTTTGTTCCTCAAAGTGGTCCGTTTTGTACTAAATTTCATTGTGGTGGAAATTGGGCAACGAATTTTTCTCTAAAAAAACCCAATCTTTAGTATTTCATAAAGCCTATTTTTTTAAGAAGATGTGGGTGCCTAAAATTTTGCACTTTGAAATTCCCAAATCCAAGAAAGTCTGGATTCCAAAAACCTAACTTTTTATTATTTTCAAGAAAATAAAGAAAGTACCAACATCAATACTTGGTACATGGATAGTAGATGTTCCCGGCATATGACTGGTAACAAAAACTATTTTGAAAAGATTATCAAGACGAAAGGAGGAAAAGTAAATTTCTGTGATAATGCTCAGGGAGAAATTATTGGTGTATGTAACACTGTTATTCTTGAAAAAAATCAATTTAAAATGTTCTACTTGTTAAAGGGCTTAAGAAAAACCTCATTAGTATAAGTCAATTATGTGATGAAGGCTACCCTATGAATTTTAGGAATGACAAGTTCTTAGTACAAAATTCCAAGGAAGTGTTTATTCTTTTTGCCCATAGGCAAGAAAATGTTTACACACTAAACTTAGAAGACCTTAGGAGAAATGATCTACCTTTACTCAATGGAATGTAGGATCATTCTTGGTTATGGAATATAATGTTAGGTCATTCTAACCTTAGGAACTTATGAAAACTTTCTAAGAAAGGATTAGTGAAGGATCTTCCAGAACTTTGATTTGATTCTTCAAAAGTTTTTGAACCTTGTCAATATGAAAAGCAAAATAAATCAAGTTTTAAATCAGTCGGTGAAGTCTCAACTACTATTGAATTACATCTAGTTCATATGGATATTTTTGGTTCAACTCAAACTGGAAGTATTGGGGGAAAGTATTATGTATTTTTCTTGGTTGATGATTACACTAGATTAACGTGGGTCTATTTTCTAGCAAAGAAGTCTGAAGCCTTCTCTTATTTCAAAAGTTTTTGAGCCCAAGTTAAAAATGAGAAAATCCTTCCATTGAAAATAGTACATAGTGATCATGGAGGAGAATTTCAAAATTCTGATTTTGAAACTTTTTATAGTAGAAAAGGTATTACTCACAACTTTTCATCACCCAGAACAACTCAACAGAATGGTGTTGTTGAAAGAAGAAATAGAATTCTTCAAGATATAACTAGAACCATATTGAGTGAGTATTCTGTAGCCAAAAGTTTTTGGGCTGAAGATTTAAGTAATGCTTGTTATACTATAATTTGTGTTTTGATTAGACCTTTTCTTAGTAAAACTCCTTATGAGTTATGTAATGGAAGAAAATATAGACTTTCATAATTTAAGGTTTTTGGTTTCAAGGTATTCATTCTGAATACTAAAGATAATCTACATAAATTCACACCAAAATATGATGAAGGAATTTTCTTTGGCTACTCCCCAACTTCTAAGGAATATAGAGTTTTACACAAAAACACTTGTACTGTTGAAGAAACAGTACATGTTAAATTTGATGAAAATGATCCTTTTAATTTTAAACAATCCCAACCTACATCTTCAGATGTGTTTTCAAAAACTGATTATCAACATTTGATATAAAATCCTTCTGATAAGGAAAATGTTCAAGAATATACTTCTGAAACATTTACCCCAAAAGATTTCCCCCCCTATGTTGATGAACAGGTTTTACAAAACCCAAATCAGTTGTTTCTAAAGAACCATCGCAGTGATAGTATCATTGGTGATGTGAATCAACCTATAAGGACTAGAAGTTCCTTATGAAATGAAGTAGAACATCTAGCATTCCTTTCTGAATTAGAACCAAAAAATCACTGATGAAGCTTTAGGTGATGATGATTGGTTTAATGCCATGGAAGATGATCTAAATAAATTCGAAAGGAATAAAGTCTAGACATTGGTTGAGATACCTAAGGAAAATTCTGTTATTGGAGTAAAATGGGTCTTCAGAAATAAGTGTGATGAAAATGGAATCATTGTTAGAAATAAAGATAGATTAGCTGCTAAAGGCTATAATCAACAATAAGTAATAGACTATAAAGAAAAATATTCTACAGTATCTAGACTTGAATCTATTGATATTTTACTTGCCTTTGTAGCATTATTCAATTTCAAAATTTTTCAAATGGATATAAAATGTTCTTTTCTTGATGGTTATGTTCAAGATGAAGTTTTTGTTGAACAACCTCATGGATTTGAAGATACAAACATCTTGATCATGTTTTAGACTTACCAAAGCCTTGTGTAGACTTAAATATGCCCCTCGAGCTTGGTATGATAGACTTATAGGATTTTTTCTTCAAAATAATTATGTTAAGGGAAATGCAGATCCAACCCTTTTTATAAATAAAGACAAGAAAAATGTTTTTATTGTTAAAATTTATGTTGATGATATTATATTTGGTTCAACACAGTAATCCTTAACTAATTGCTTTGGGGATCTAATGAAATATGAGTTTGAAATGAGTATGATGGGTGATTTATCATTTTTCCTTGGTTTTCAAATCTCTCAAAAACTAGAAGGAATCTATATATCCCAACATAATTATATTAAATATCTTCTTAAAAAGTAAGGATATAACAACACTAAAAGTATAAGTACTCCCATTGGTACCTCAAACACACTTGATCTTGATGAAGCTGGGAAACCAGTAGACCAAACATCTTTTAGAGGTATGATAGGAAGGCTACTTCACTTAACATCTATTCATCCATACTTAATGTTTTTATTATGCTTATGTGGAATATATCAATCCAATCCTAAAGAATCTCACGTAAATTTTGTGAAAAGAATTTTCGCTACTTAAAGGGAACCATGGATTTAGGACTCTTTTATACTTATGGAAATGATTTTGTTTTAAAAAGTTTTTTGGATGATGAATTTGGTGGTTGTAGAATGGATAGAAAGAGTACATACAGAACTTGTCATTTCTAAGGAGATTCATTAGTTTCTTGGTCTTGAAAGAAGCAACAATCAGTAGCACTTTCCACTGCTGAAGTTGAATATGTAGCAGCTGGAATTTTTTGTGCTCAAGTGTTGTGGATGCAACAGACATTCATAGACTATGATATGAGTTTTACCAGAACACACATTTTGTGTGATAATACAAGTTCCATTGCCCTTAGTAAAAACCCTGCACATCACTCTAGTGAAAATCACATAGATATTAGGCATCACTTTCTTAGGGATCACACACAATAGGGAGATATCATTCTTCAATTTATTGGAACGCAAGATTGACTTACTGATATTTTCACAAAATCTTTACCCTCCAATAGATTTGAATACATTAGACAGAAGTTAGGAATGATAACTGTAAGGTAATCCTACTTGATTAACTTCCTGTTGAACCAATATCCTTACAGTAATAATCTCTTTTTCTTATAGGGAGTACATTTGTTTGTTAGCATAATGGAAATTTTTGTAGTTAGGTTTTCAAATTTTTCGTAATGAAGTTTTCCAAAATTTTTGTAATTAAAAGTTTCGAAATGAAATTTTCGTAAAGAAAATTTTTTGTTCTCAAAATTTTCATAGTGGAATTTTCATACTAAAATTTTCATAGTGTAATTTTGGTACTCAAATTTTTTGCAATAAAATATTTGTCTTTATATTTTTCCTAATACGTTTTTCATAGTCAAATTTTTTAATCTAAAGTTATTCAAGAAGAATATCACCTATTATGAATAATCTTCCTAGAAATCCGAAAGGTATGATTTACTTCTTAAATTTTCGTAGTCATTATTTCATTTCTGCTATTTTCTTTTGTTTTTTAAATTCTCAGATTCTAGTTTTTCTTAAAAACCTCAAAAGATCCGATCCTACCCAATTTTTTCTTGCAGCTATAATATCAACTGTTAGATTAGATCAGAAGGTTTTCCAATTGTTAGATTGGATTTGGAAGATGAAAGGTCACCTCCATCGCCTGTATAAAGGACCCCTGAAGGGTTGTCCCACATCGCTTTTCAAGCTCTCTTGTGCTGAATTTCTTCCCCCCTTTCTTAAGCCTGTTCCAAATCTCTCATACTTTCTCCAATATGAATGTCTATAGAAGCCTCTTCCCAAGATATATCTACCATGAACCTAATATCCAATGGGAAAGTGTACAGGGAAAGGTTGGTCCATCTGAACTTTTTCAAATATGATTCTATCATCTCAAAGAATATCAAGCTTAATGGATGGGAGAACATGTTCCTATCAAAGCCAGGAAATCAGGACTTGGATTATCTGTATTTTCTTGTAGAATTTTACGAGTCAGTTTCTTTCTTTAAGGAAGATGGAAAAGAATAATTCTCCTTCAATAGTTATAGGAAAACTTACAAACTCTCATACACCAATGCTGCTAGCATGGTGGAGTTATCTTTTTATGGAGAAGCCGAGTTTTGCTCTCACAAACTACCAGATGTTCAAGGAAGTTTCGTTAAGGTGAAAGCTTTGGAATGTCTTGGACTATCTGATGTCAAGACCACAAAGATTTCTCTTTTATCTATTAACAATTGGATTCTTTTTTATGTGTTCAAGGTTTTTTCATACCGAGAAAGGGTGATAAGGATACCTTAAATAAGAGTGACATTTATATCTTGGATTTCTTAGTAAATCTAAGGAAAATCCATTTGATGAGGCAAATTCTCATTACAATAGAGAATATCAAAAATGGGAATCTGAGAGCACATATTATCACGTATCCTACCCTAATCTGAAAATTGATAGTTCTTTGTCTTGAATCTTTCAAGATCCCTTGCAGTTCCAAGATGAGGAATTGTAAAGTAATGCTAATCAGTGATGATACCCCCAAGAGAGTGAAAGTAGGTTTTTTCTAAGGAGTCAGGTTAGTTTTATGATCTACTTGAAGATGAGGAAGAAACAATTTTGAAAAATGTTGAAGAAGATGAACCTTCAATGAAAGCTGGAAAGAAGAGGAAATTAAAGGAAGTAGAAGTAACAGACAAAACCCCTAAGTCTAAGGAAGTAAAATTCACACCTCCTAAACCCAAGAAGCAGAAAGCATACCAAGATGAGGTGGTAGAAAAATGGAGGGAGGATAAGAAAAATATAAAAGCAGGGCAACCACCGTTTGGTTTGGATCCTGCCGAGGATAATGCCTTAAAAGAATCAACTACTGAAGAGCTTGATAAGAAAGCTAAAGAAAAGAAACTTAAGAAGAAAATGTCTCAGGCTGAGATTGTGCAGTCTCTCTTGAAGGCTACTGACATAGCACCGAGAATTTTCTAGTGCCATAATCTTTCACAACAGAGCCTTTACCTAAGACGATAGGGAATAATTTCTTCACCCAGGGAAAAGCTAGAGAAAAACATGTTGAAGAAGTGGAAGAAGTGGAAGAAGTGGATGAGGTGGAAGAAGAAGAAGAAGAAGAAAAGAGTGGTAACACAGATGACCTTTTAAAAGAAGTTGAATATTATCAAGACAAGGGAACTCCATCCGAAAAATTGTCACTCTGGACTTCTGAAGCCGAATACTCTAAGATTGTCACTCCAAAGAAAGATGAAGAGAAGGATGAAATGAAGGGTGAAAATAAAGGTGAAGAAGAAGTTGATAAATTGTCAAAAGAAGAAAGTCTAAATTGTGATTTCATTCTTCCTGAAGACATTGAGGCAGGAGCTGAAAAAGATAAGATTGATGAAGATAAAATTGTACAGTTATCTGGAAGTAAGAATGAATCTTCTGATGAAGAAGCTATTCTGAGAATTGATAAGGGTAAACAAGTGTTGGTTGATACTCCTAGAAAATCAACAGTGAAGAAGAAGGAAGTTGCTATAACTTCAAAGAGAAAACTTGTTGAGCAAGAAAAAAAAGCATCACCAACCAGAGTCTTGGATTCTGAATCAACATAGCTTGGTCATGATTTTGTTGAAAAATCCTTGAAGAAGCTTGTTGACTCCATTCCAACTTTTTCAAGCATAGATTCTAGATTCTAGATGCTTCAACATTCTCTTAATCAGAAATCAGATTCAGTGTCCATGGTGATGGACAAGTGTGTCAAGATGGAATTAGATTTCAAAACTTTTCTTATAGACTAAAGAGCTCATAGGAAGTCATGTATGAAGATAACCAGCTGGTCAAAGAGGTTAGTTCAAGAGATGAGTGAGCTTGATCAGTTTCAAGAAGATGTCAAGGAAGATTTTGATACTAAAGACACCAAAATCAAGGATCTTATAAACAACTTTAAGGAAAAGCTAAATCTTGAGCAAAATTCTTAGATCCAGGATGTCAAAGATCTGAATTGAAAGCTGAATTTTGTTGTCCAAAGTTGGAAAATAGAGAGGGATCTCCAGATTGAGTTTGAAGAGAATCTTGTGAAGCAAGATGAGTTGATGAAGGCCCAAGTAGAAGTTCTTAAGTCTTAGGAAGAGAGAATCAAAGATCTAGAGAAGAAATCTGAGGAAGATCACAAGGAATTTAAGAAGATGAAAACCATCATGAAGAAGCGAATACCCATGGAAAAAGAATCGAAATAGATTCAAATCCTATCTTTTGTCGTATCTATTTTTCCTTGAACAAATTTTCCAAACCTTAATAAATTTGTGGTTACCTGTTTTTTGTTTGCATGTTTGTACTAATATTTTAGGTACCATTTTTTCCCATTCCCTTAAACTCTTTTTGAAAATCACAAAGGGGGAGAAGGAAAAAGAATTCTAAAGGAGAGAAAGAAAATATTTCTAAGTATAAAAGAAATATACCTAAGTAAGGGGGAGTTTATGTAAGGGGTAGTTATTCATTTTCACCATTTTACATGAACAATGGGAGGTAAGTTTTATTTTAATAGTTTTGTAAATTTTTTTCAAAGACCTTATATGATTTTTCGTAAGGATATTTGTTCTTTCCAAAAAGGGGGAGATTGTTGAGTCAATAAGGTTTTCCTTATGAATTTTCGATTCCTTCATACTTGGGGGAGATTGTCAAGTCATTAAGGTGTCCTTATTACTTTACACTTCCTTCTTGTTTTGAAAATCAAAAACACATTATCTTAAGGAAAATCTCATTTTACCCTGTGTTTTACTTCTATAAGTAAAAATTTCCTTCCCCAAGTAAATTTATCCTTACAATGTTTTACTTTGTTCCTTATCTTGTCTAAGTATAAAATTCAGTGTCATGTCTAAAACCTCGAAATCATATAATACTTAGATATGAAGCATTCTGTTTTAGGATCCGAATTCCTGTTATGAACTTTTATGAAGTTATACTCCGAATACCTGTTAGGAACTTTTATGAAGTTATACTCTGAATTCTTGTTACAAACTTTTATGTAGTTCGACTCTAATTTCTGAATATGAACTCTCATGAAGTTCGACTCTGAATTCTGGATACGAACTCTCATGAAGTTCAAACTCTGAATTCTGGTTACGAACTCTCGTGAAGTTCAACTCTGAATTCTGATTACGAACTTGTATAAAGTTCAACTACGAATTCTGATTATGAACTTGTATAAAGTTTTATTTCAAATTCTGATTACGAATTCTGGATATGAACTCTTCCGTGTTTTGACTCCAATTTCTCTGGATTCAGACTCCGAACTTTTATAAGTTCTGACTCCTAATTCTCATGAACTATGACTCCAAACTTTGTGAGTTCACGTTCTGAATTCTTGTGAATCTAGGTTCCACATTTCCTTGAAATTAAGACTCTATAATTCTATAGAATTCAGGTTCCAAAATCCTATAAAATAGAATCTGAATATCCTTATACTAGAAGACTCTGGATTCAATTTTGGTTAGACTCTGAACTTTCATATTTCCTTACATTCTGAATTGTGGATTTTAGTTATACTTACACTATTTTTGTTATAAAACAATGTCGTGCTTTCAGTTACTCACTAACCATTGTTTGAGTGACATGTGTACAGGTCCCTATTAAATTGAAGGAAAATATGACCATTGGAGGAGGGAGATGACTGTTGAAGCTGTGCCTACAAATAGAGGCTCATTTGAAAGAGCTCAATACTATTCTGTGTCTCTAGAGACTATATGCTGTTGAAGTGGTTTCTAGAGAGAGACATTCATTACTTTGTGCTTACTGAACTACTTGTTCAGATTTGATTCGTGTGACTCTGAATGTTGCCGATTACATTCGAGGGCTTCCAGGGATAGGAAGATAGAGGTTCCGACTACCTTGAAGTTGAGGGCTTCATTGCTAAAAAAGATAGAGGTACCAACTACCTAATAGTTGATGGCTTGTAGGGATAGCAAGACAGACTCCAATCTTTATATAGAGGGCTTACCCTGGTGTGGGTATGAAAGACTTTCCTGAAAGTATAAATCAAGGGACCTTTATCCAAGGTTGTTGGATACCCTTCTCTTTGGGTTGAAAGATTAATTACTTGTTACTTTCTTTGTTACAGGTTTTCCGCTGTATTTATATTGTTGAGGAAAGTATAACTATCTTATACTTCCTTATAATTGTACTCTGATTTAGTTAGATTCTCTATGCTTTAAGGCAGAATCTTTGTTGTTGTAAACTTTTGTTAAGTTTCATTTCTGGAATAACTTTTCTGGAATCAAGAAAGTTATTAGAGCTTAAAGGCTTTTTGAATTATATTGTTTAACCTTGTTAAACATAACCGTATTTAAAAGTTCCAAAGGAATTTTTTAAAAGTATATAATTCACCCCCCATCTTTTATTTGTATCTCATCTTTGTATATTCGATCCTACATTTGGTATTATATAGTATATCATACTCACATATCATCTCACACCATTTAGGAATGCACTCTTAACATCCATTTGATTTAGCCTGAAATTTAGATGTGCTGCATAAGTAAGAAAGATTCTAATGTCTTAATGTCTAGCAACTAGTGAAAATTTTCCTTTTAGTCAATGCCTTCTTCTTAACTATAAACATGTGCAACCAATATCTATTTATTTCTTACAATATTACCAACTTCATATACTTTATTTCTAAACACCCATTTAGTTCCTATGGTCAATATTTCATTATGTCTATCAACAAGATTCTAAACTTTCTTTCTTTCAAACTGATTCAATTATTCTTGTATAACCATTACCCAAAATTCATCATTGATTGCATAATTTATGTTCTTAGGATCATAATGTGACAAAAAGTCTTGATGTTCAACCAGATTTCTCAGAGAATCTCTAGTATATGTTCCTTTTTCTAGGTCTCCAACTACAACATCTAGATGATTGTTCTTAATAGTTCTAAAAAATCTAGGAAAAAAGGTTTGGTGATTTCATGTTCTTCAATAGGTTCAGGTTCATCATGAATAGAGTCTAAAGAATTTTAGAACTGTAAGATTTAACAGATTTCTTAACAACATGGTTAGATTTTTTTCATTTATATCTAGATTAGATAGATCATCCTCAAGATTTTATAGGGAGTTATTAGGTTCATGTGGATCTATTTCATCAAATTTGACATATAAAGATTATTCCACACACTTAGTTCTTTTATTAAATACTCTATAAGATTTACTTGAGATTTTAGAACCTTTAAAGATTCCTTCATCTCTTTTGGATGCAATTTTTTCAATTTTTTTATTTGTATTAAGGATAATGATCTTGGAACCTAAGACTTTTAAGTAACTAACTTTTCATTTTCTATTGTTCCATAGATCATAGGGGGTTCTCTTAAGAATTGGTCTGATCAAGACTCTATTAATTACATAACAAGATGTATTGAAAAATTCTGCCCAAAAATAGATAGGTAAGTCATATTCATTAAGTATTGTCTGGGATATCTCTTGTAAGGTTCTATTTCTTCTATCTACAACTCTATTTTATCGAGGTGTCCTAGGAGCATAGAATTTATGACCATATACATTTTGTGAGAAAAAAGATTCAAACTCTCGATTTTCAAACTCATGGACATGGTCACTTTTTATGGATTTAATTCTAATTCCATTTATTTTCTCTATTATTCTAAAATACTTGGTGAAATGAGAATAAGCTTCACATATATGAGAAAGAAATAAAGTCCATGTATATATAGAATAGTAATCTAACAAAACATATACATAGTGCTTCCCATTTAGACTTAAAACTCTAGATGGTCTAAACAAATACTTGTGAACCAACTCAAGAGGATGAAAAGTTGAAACTTATTTCTTTGGTTTGAAAGATATTTCATGATGGTTACCCTTTTGACAAGGATTACAGACTTTTTCATTTGGAAACTCAAGCTTAGGTAGATCCATAACTAGTCCTTTATTATTAATATTTATACGATAATGAATATTAAAATGTCATAATCTCTTATTACAAAGGCAATAATCTTTATAAAATGAACTTAAGCCTGAACCATTTTAGAAATTAAGGAATCTAATTTTTAAACAAAAAAATTTTGATTTCTAAAAGTAGAAAATACTAGTTCATTTTTAGAATTAAATTCATTGCATGGATCACTTTCAAGTTTAACATTAAATCCATCATCACATAACTAAAACATACTAAGAACACTATACATTAATACATCAACAAAAAGTACTTTGGAAATTAAAACAGATTAGAGTTACTAATCTGGCCAAGGTCAATTATTTTCCCTTTAGCACTATCCCCAAAGGTGACATGACATCCATCAATATTTATTAGATTCTTGAAGTATGAATAATATACTATGATGTGTCTTAAACATCCACTATCCAAGTGCAATAGAATTCTATGGGAGCTCTTAAAACAGATTTACTAAAAAAATAGACTAGATAAGAAAATATTATGGTACACAGATTTGTTTGGGTCCAGTAACATTAGTAATAATAGCTTTGGGAAGCCATACTTGTTTCACGGGTTTCCTATAAGTAGTTTTAATGTATTTGAAAAACATACTTTATTTGGGCCATAAAAACATGAAATAGTAGAAGATGTTTCATAGTTGGAACTTGCATGAATTTTTCTAGAACATGGAATAAAATTGAATTTTCCAGATTTGGATAAAAAATGGTTTTGAAAAAATTTCTTTTACCAAGTTGATAGCTAATACCACTATTGTATTTGGATTCAACTTGTTAACCAAGAATTTGAACCAAGATATCTTTTCTAAATCCATTTTCAATTGTTCTTTGCACAATTTAAGCTCATTGTTTTCTTTAAACAATTGGGAAGTATTTTCCTTTTCTATGGTAAGCACAAATTTAATAGTAGAGGTAAGAGAATTATATTTCATTAAAGCTTTATATTTATATTTAAATCGATTTCATGTATCTTCAAGAATTTTAAAGTATTAAAACATTTCCTAATGAGTTATATTTTCAGAATCACTTTCACCTCAAAAATAATAATAATTATGTATAAGATACTCAAAGGATCCCTTAGATGTGTTTGTCATGAAACACAAATTTTCTTAATAACCTTTACCATCATGTGATGATTCTTACTCACTTTAGCTATCCTTAGAGGCACTCCACGTGGCCTTCATTACCTTTTTGTATCTTTTATCTTTGTACTCATATTTATTCTTATATTTTATCTTAGGATTGTTAGCCTTTACATGAAATCTTCTCTTATATTCATAACCAACTATTTAATTCTCTTTGTCATGCCTTTTCCAATAATTTTTTCAGTTTCCCTCATTATCATATTTACCTTTGTATCTAAGCTTCCTAAATAATTTCTTCCTTCTATAAAATTTCTTAAACCTACTGGCTAACTAAGCCATTTCCTCATCACTGTCATAGGGTGAATCTTTATCACTTGTACCATCATAATGAGTTTAAATCCTTTTTTTCTTGGTGTTTGGATGTAGTGGTTTTGAAAGCCACTAACTTTATCTTTGGTTCATGATCCTCCTCTTTGTTGACATTTAATTCTTCATCACACATCATCAGATTTCCTATTATCTCCTTAACTAGAAACTTACTGATATCACATGATTCTCTTGTTGACATTGAGGTTCCTCTCTACATTTTTGGTAGACATCTAAGTAGGCACCTGATTTTTTATTTGGAATCCATTGGATTTCTAAGAGAGAGCCTTGTATTGAATATCTCATTGAACCTGAGATACATATAAAAAAATGGGTTTATCAGGCATCATTTCAAAGTTATCATATTTAATAGTATATGTATTAAGTCTCATTTTTTAACATTAGTGTTTCCTTCGTGTGAAAAAGATAAGGTATCCCAAATTTCATAAGAATACTTACAAGATGACATTCTATTAAATTCTCCATCCCCTAAAGCACAAAACATGGCATTCACGGCTTTGTAATTATTATTGTAAGTAGTTTTTTGGCATCAATCCATGCAGTCCTTGGAGTGTCTAGTATGTCATATTTATCTTCTATTATAGTCCAAATATCAAACCCCATTCTTTTAAGTTTATTTTCATCTTTATTTTCCACTGGGAATAATTTGTACCATTAATGTATGGAGGTCTATTGGTAGAAACACCTTCCTATCTATTATCCATATCGAGGAATAAAGAATAGATTTTTTAATTGATAAAAATTTAGAACTAATAGAAATTTAGAGATCTTTAAAACACAACTAAAATCACAGTCAAAATGATCTGAAAATTTTAGTTTAAAACAACCTTGGATACAAAATGTTGTTCGGAGTGGGACACTCAAGAGGGAGGTGAATTAGTTCCAATAAAAATTTCTCTTAAAAAATTTATTTGAAAGTTCCCCATTTTAAAAAAAAAACAGGACAATTAATCAAAGTAGTAAATTTATAATAGTTTTACTATTCAATTAATTTTTAAATATATTGATTACTTCTGAATAATATCAACCTAAAATATTGAAATAACTTTTGAAACCAATTTACTAAACCAAAACAGTTACAAATACTATCCAAGACTAACTATCAAAGTGAAACTTAGTTTTCTCAATTATGAGTTAAAACAGAGTAAATTAAATTGGAAAAAACAATATATTAAAACAAGAGGTTTAGTCTCAAGATGACACATAGTCCTCACCACATGGTGATAACCTTACTCCAAGAAAAAAAAATATATATATATAATGCTTTGATCCACACACTAGATCGGGGTTTACACAATGGTTTACAAACTATCCACGTCACTTGACCTCTACCACAACTCTACATGGGAACTCAAAACACCTAGGTCACACATGACCTATACCATAGTTCTATGTGGGATTTAACAAGTTTAAAAAGTTGTTTGTGTAAGTATATCTTAAATCCTTTGGTTTAGGTAAGGTTACAACGAGTGTTTCAAAAGAAGATTCACACACTATTTGAAGAGTAGTAAAAAATAACACAATAGAGCATAAAATAAATGGATAGAGTTTAGAAGGCTCTATGTGTTGTGAAATTAATATTTGGATTCTTTTTATGTAGAAGATGTGAAGACCAAGTCCTCTTCTGGAAATAGACACTAAAAATAGTGTTTCGTGAAGCATTGTGTTCTGGTTTTTTAGGAAGATGATATTCTTCTCCTTAGTGTTTCTTTTCTACAAGGATGATTGAGGATTCAATGCACAACAATCATACAGTAGTTCAAATCTAGAAAGAATGAGATTTTTTTTGTGTGTTTTTCTATTTGGTCCAATATATCGACTCTCTTATGTTCTTTCCAATTGTTCTCTTTTACTTTTATGTAGCTCATCCTCCAAGATTTTCATTTTATTTTGGGTGTCTGGTGTTGGAAGACAAGAAGCATGTAGAGGTACCTCATACCTAATACTGTCCACTAACATAGTCATCAATGTTGTCTGTAATTTTTTTTAATTAAATCAGTAGTATTAAAACAATCAAATATGACTGTTATAGATAATTTTAAATAAAGAAAAATTTACAAAGTCTTTTAGTGAATCCTTTATTGGTGAGTCATTCTGTCAGTGAATCCCTCAATCAGTGAGTTCTTCTATTGGTATCACTGAATCATTGTATCAGCGAGCCATTCTGTCTATATCTCCATGTGTCGGTGACTCAATGCGTCAGTGAATTATTTTGTTCTGTTGGTGAGTCATTCCTTCTATCAGTGTCTCATTTGTACTGTTATTGAGTCATCTATCGGTGAGTCAATTTGTACTGTCGGTGATACATTTTCACTATTGGTAAGACATGTGTTCTGTCAGTTATACATTATCACTATTGGTAATACATGTGTTATATCGGTGATACATTTGTTCTGTCATTGTGACATGTGTTCTATCAGTGAGACATTTGTTCTGTCAGGGTTAGTGACTCATACATTTCCAATTTTCCTTTCTTAACTATATTATAATATGAATTTCAAAAGAATGTGTTAGACATATAATGGAACATATATAATCATAATTAAACAAAACTAAACACGATTTATTATAAATAAATATGATTTAAATGATTAGACATGATTTGTGATTATTAAAACCATAGAGGGGACAATAATCTACTATGGAACAAAAATTTCTATATGTTCCCCACCCAAGTTTGATAACCTTACAAACTCCCAAAGGTTTTTGGTTCTAAGTGTTTTCCCCAACACTTAAGTTGGTGGTGATAAAAATGGACGACTACCCCCTCTTCCTCAATCTTCCTTCAACAGTGATGGCATGTGTTGGTTTGGGATATTTCCTCTCAATGATGTGATGTGACAATTGTAGGCATCATATGGGGTAGGAGGATGGAATCATGATGATTTCCTTTATTTTCCTGATAACCTACTACCTTGGTTCTGTTACCTATGTGTCTTTGAGTGAGATGTGATGTGATAACCCAGGTGTCTTCGAGCTAGATGTGATGTGCTAGACTAGGTGTCTTCAGGTTATATGTGACATCCTGATGGCTGATACTTGAATTAGAATCTATACCTTGTGAGTGTGGGTTAGGTAGGGTTGAGTGCTATCCCACATCATATATGGATAGTTATGTGATATGGTATGTATGGATGAGATGGGAGGATAAGATTTTTTATTTTTGGGCATGCAAGTAGAAAATATGCGGGGAAGTGGTAGTGGGTCAACTTTTTTATCTTTATGATAATATGTTACTATAATGGATGCATGATTTTTTCATAGATTCATAGTGAGGATGTGATTAGTTATTTGACCTGATAGGTTCATGTAGGCTCTGTAGTTTGTTCACTAGAAAATTTGTATGCTCTTTTCAAATGTATATTAGATACCTTGGTTCTGATCTTACTAAGTATACTTTTAAAATCTCCCTAAATATATAAAATATTTTTAGATTTCTTAGAGCACTTTGGGGTATGAGATGGACATTACTATATTCAGATTTGGTATAGTGACCCAAACCTTTTACATATATTATTATTTGATTTTTAATATAAATATCCATCAAATTCAAACCAAGGATAAAAAATCCAAGTTCCTTTGGATGAATTTCTAAATAATTATAAAACATGAAAATATAGTAAAACATACTTATATTAATATCTATAATGATATCCTAAATCCCTTTGAGATCTTAAAACTTCATAGGATATCCTAGTGAATACATATACAAAATGGGTGAGCTAAATTGCATAGTAAGGGAATAAACATTGTAACAAATCATAACATTTGTGTCAGATGGAATAAAATGATAACCTAAAAGGCATGGATCGTGAATAATTATATGTAGGAATAAAATATATTACAAGCAATGATACGATCATGGAAACATAGAAATGTAGCAGCAACATATAACACGACATAATCACGAGTCAAGGCTAACTTCCAAGGAAATATCACATGGTGGCCGAAATCCCATAATAGGTTATGTTGAATACCTAATCCCATACATAACACATCATGATACTAAAAAAATACCTAATTAATTGGATATCCATCTTGAAACCCCCATTATAACATGTAAATGAATATGTGTGCCACATAATGAAATCAGACATAAGGCATAAACATAAGAATTAACCATGGAATGAAATGGGTTTCAAAATCAACTCATAAGGTATAACCAAAGGGTTTATCATAAATGTTTCCATGAAATAAAGGATAAAATAATTATTGGACATTAATGAAGTAAAAATAATAATAGATCAGGATAAATTATATCCAACTGAATTGAAGACTTGAAAAAGAGAAGAAAAATCCCTTTGGAAAATCACTTATTAAGCGATGATTTATGAAGATAGGTAAAAAATATTTAAAGAGGGTAAAAGAATAATAGTATCCATAAATATATAAAATGATCTAAAATGGGATTATATTATTAGATGACTTATTTTAGAAAATATTGATGGATTAAAACAGTTTAAGGAGTGTAATTTAAAATGGGTAAGAAATAGAGAAGTTCCCTTTAATTGTGTTTTATTATTGAGAGGAATTGATAAGGTAACATTTTAAAACATGTATTTCTCCATAAAAGAAAGATAAATAAACTTGTTACATATTTTTGGGACATATAGACCTAATATATATGTTTTATATGATAATAATGAAGTGATAATTTGAGTTAAATGGAAAGAAAGCATAACGCAAAGAAAATAGGGGGTTCAAAGAGATCCCTTACCTTATATTCAAAATAATTCTGCAATTGACCATAATGTCATGGATAACCAAATTAGAATAATTAATTACTTAACTCATAACTTAATACATATATATTTTATTTATTATAATTTTTTAGGTTCATTTTTATCTATTTTTATGATTTATAAAGTTCAATTTCATTGTTCCCAAAGTGTTCATTTCGTGGTTCCAAAGTGCGATCACTTGGAGTTATTTATTGATATTATAGTTAAATGGGACTAGAAATATAGAAGTGAAGTTATATTTATGTCATGATACTAAAAAAATTTAAATGGACTCAAATACCCAAATTTTATCTAACATAGTTATGATTATTTGAGTAATAATATTAATGTTATGTGATTAGTTCATTTAGTTTGTTTTACAGACCATCACGAACTAGTTTTATTTTATTTAGTATTATATATATATATATATATTAATTCCATAACATGAAATAAGTTATCATATAATTATCACCATATTATTTAACCATAATATTAGTTTTTTGAAAATCCATGAAGGCAATAATGGAAAACAAAAACTCATTATCAACAGTGGCATTGAACCGATATAATATAAAAAATGGTTTCGTTTCTTTGAATAAGAGGAGAAAATAAATTGATGTATGGTAAGTATTTCATTAAAAATATAAAATTCAAGGATAAATATGATACTGTAGTTATTATTCCATTTTTATGAGAGAGGTGAAGAGAAGTTAGGAGGAGATAATAATTTAAATAGGTCATTTGAGAATGTTACTTTTGAATATCTCCTCTTTGAAGGATCCCTTAAGGAACTTGGAATTGGTCTTTGGGTGATACCAGTATCACTAGAATGTGTGGGAGAGTGTGGATGAGAGGTTTTGGTGAATATTTATAATGATTATAATCTTATAAGGTGTGAGGATTAGGGGTGATGTTTACAGGGGGAGGAGATGTGTTTTTTTGAATAATATATTCATTACCTTATTATTTTCGATAATGTTACATCCCGCTAGCCAATTTCATTTATTTCTCTTATCTCTTTTCATTTCACCCTTTAATTGGTTTTGTTTTTGGACTCTCGAGTAAGGGAATAATTTACTAGGGAGAATGACCTAAAGTTCAGGGTTATATGTTTGTTTGAATTAATGGAGTCAGAGTATAAATTTGTTAAAAAATATTTGCAAGGTTTTATCTAAGTTTGAATAATACTGGATTTAGTTTTGGTTTTCATAGGAAATTGGGGCTTTCAATTTCTATAGGGGAATTACACACCATGTAAATGGTTTACACGCAGTGCATTGGTCTCTGGGGAGAAACCATGAACTAGTGCAGGGTGTGAGAAGATTTTAAAATTTGAATGCACATTACATATTATTTAATTGTTAAATTGTGGTTTTTAATAAAAAAATAATGGTTTCTCAACACACTAGAGTTTTTTTGAATTACATGAAGTGAAAATGGGTTTCACTACATGTAAATCTCACGAGTTGTGGTTTTATGGTGCAATACAGGTGATTTATTTTTCATTCATCCAAGTCCCTATTGCCTATAAAACTAAGAGCCGTCCCAGGAAATTTTAGAGAATTCCTTTTATTCTGAATCATTTTGTTCAAATATTAATTTTCACTGTGGTTTTGATGCATTTCTATAGGTTATTAATCCTTTACTCTTCTTTGTTTCCTTTGATCATGGTAGTGTCATTGTGTTTAGTTTATAGATCTATTGATCTTTCTTGTTTATTATTCTTATTTTCTTCTAGACCTATTGTGAGATGTTACTGACAAGGCTAAACCTTGTGTTGGTTATGGTGTAGTAAGGTCATCCATTGAGGCATGTTGTGATCTATTAGATTTTCCAACCATTTCACTAAATTGAATTGGTTTTGAGATGTGTGGATTGATTCTAGGGCCTTCATTGTCATCATTGTCTTCTTTTTTGTTGGTGGATCCAATTGTGGTCATGTGTAACCCTAGTTTGAGGTAGGTGTTTCCATCAATATCCTATGTTGGTTGAAGTGTATTTTTATGGTTTTTATAAATTATTTTATAAATGAAATAACATAATTTATTGATTGATTTGTGTGTATGGAAAAATGTTATTTTATAAAAAATGTTTTTTACCTTGTTTTGGAAAAGGAAAAAATTATTTTCAAAAAATTTTGAAATGGATTTCTAAAATTTGTTTTCAAATCATGATTTTTCTAAAATGGTTAAGAATAAAGAGTTCATGGGATGCCTTGAGTTCTTATGAGGAATGTGTATCTTAGGTCCATCATCAATGTATTATCAGGGTTTTACTCAATGGATACTCCTCCATTCCCTAGGACTGTTGTTTTGGGGAATTGATATTGACATTATTGGGGTATTCACTCATGGGGTGTTTATTTTCTCCTTAGGACTCTATTAGAAGAACTCGATTGTGCACAAGTCATTGATTGTGGTATGATTAGTCTACTAGATAGACCAATATTGAACCATGGGGTGATGTTACTTGTTCCTTTGGATTATACTTCTTTGTTTTCACTACCTTGTATTTGATATAATATGTGATAAATATTTTCTCTCATATTATATATGTGAAATTATTTTAAACCGTTTAACCTAGATTATTTTGAAAACATGGAAAAAGTGAATATTAAATGTTTTTTCCATGATTTTGATATAAAAACTATAGATTTTTTATCATTCCTTTTTTTCTTTAAGGTTGATCAAGTTTAGATTATTATATAGAGACTTGTTATGGAACTCCTTGGTGGGATCCTATTGAGCCTTTAATATCAAACCCTACACACCCCTTCAGCGCTACATAGAACTTTTTATGTATTTTGATGTTGGGTAAGGAAAGGTGTCATAGGGAGGTGGTGTGGTTTTATGTCAGTTGTGTCTGGGTAGATGGTGGTGAGATGATGTGAGTTTTTACAAACTATCACATGGATTAATTGGTTTTCTATTTTAGTTTTCTTTTTAGGATTGTACTTTTAATTTGGGAATATTTTTCTATTTTTGAGCTATATATTTTCTACTATCTTATTTTAGTTATGAAATATATTTATCTCTTCTGTTGTTTCCCACTATTATATATGTATTCCATGTTGTTCCTTATAGATGGATGAAATCATTCCCTATGGGTTTTTTATGATCATGTGCTTTTCACTAGATTGTGGGGATTGAGAAGTCCCTTTGGGTATGCAGAAATTCAGGATGGGTACCAGTTTGAGAGGGTATCCAGGATGGGTTCACAAAAAATTTTGTATCAAAGGCAGTCTATCCTCAAGAGTCCTTAGATTATGAAATTTAGTAGACTGGATATTGCATTTTCAGGGTATGATATGTAGGTTTTGGTGAGTTCCTCAATAGCTATTGTCTTGATGAGACTCAAGTTACTATGGGATGTTGGGATGTGTGCCTCCTATTTTGAGTTATTAATCTTAATGTCAGTTTTTTCTTATGGTTTATTTTTTGAAATTAAATTAATCTGTTGCATAATCACTTCTTCTCATGATGAGTAACCATTTAAATGGAAATATTTTGAAATTCAATTTTTGGATTCAAGAAGTGATGTTCTCAAGGCACATGATTTCTAAACATGTCTTATTAGTTGATCCTGATAAGGTCATGGTTATCTTGTCATGGGAAGAACCACATAAACTCTTTGAGATATAGAGATTCCTAGTTTTTGCAGGATAATACCAATCTTTTGTCAAGTATTTCTCAAAGTTAGCACCATATTTGACTTCTCTTACCAGGAAAGGGGTTAAATTAACATGTGATTCATATTTCAGGTCTTCTTTAGATGAAATTAAATGACTTCTAACATTAGTTCCTATTTGGATCTTACCTAATCCTAGTGATGGGTATTTGTTTTTTTGTGATGCTTCTTGCACTATTTTGGGTTTCATGTTTATCAAATATGATCATGTGGTGTGTTAAGTCTCTCACCATCTTCAAACACAGTAGAAGAATTAACCCACTAATGATTTGAGATTTTTAAAGTTATGCATGTGATTAATTGTTGGAGGAACTATCAATTTTGGGACCGGTTCCCAGTATTTTTGGAACATAAGAGCTTGAGTTATAGATTTTATCAGAAAGTCTTGAATCAATGATAGTTGAAGTGGGTGTAATACCTCTAAAAATTTGAATTTTATATCTCCTATACCCTAAGGAAGTGGAACGTTGTTGCACATTCTATTATCAAGAAATTACCATCGTAGGCTGTTATAGAATCAATGGAAGAGTTTAACCTTAAAGTAATCTTCTTTCTTTTTCCACTAGATTCAAAGAAATATGTTTCAAGTATGGTTTTGAATGATGTTTAGTTGTAATAGTATCTCCTATAGTATATACTATATAGTCAATAACAGGATTATGAGTTGAGAAGAATTAGAGAAACCCTATATGATGGGGAGGCCACTTCTCGTTGGTCTCTCTTTTAAGATGGTATTCTCAGTTTTGGGGATAGGTTTCTTGTCCCTGCAGTTGTGAGGATCTATTTTTGGGGTGATTGTCAATGATATTTATGGTTGATTCATCTAGTCACCATGAATATGTATTATGAATTTAGATGGTTTTTCTGATGTCCAGGTATGATGCATGAAATTATTGATTATGTGTTATGTATTTATACCTACCAATAGATAGAAGAAGAGAATACAAAACCCTCTAGTTTTCTACAGCCTCTTCTAGTGCTGGTTTAGAAATGAGGAGATTTTTCCATGTATTTTTTTGTTATTACCATGTATTACAGGAGGGAGGAATTATATTTATGTGGTGATTAATTAGTTGACAAAGTCATCTCATTTCATTCTGATCAAGGAAACCATTAAAGTTAATGATCTGAGTAAGCTGTATATGATGGATATTTTGAGGTTACATGGGGTTCCTTTTTATATTGTTTTAGATAGGGATCATAGGTTTTCTTAAAGGTTTTATAGGATTACATAGGAGGTTATGGGAACTCATGTCAGGTTGAGTACAACTTATCATCCACATACAAATGGTCCAACAGAGCATGCTATTCAGATCCTGGAGGATATGCTTTGTGCCTTTGACCAGATTTTATTGGATCTTGGGATAACTATCTAAGACTAGTTGAGTTTTCTTAAAACAACTATTATCAGTTATCAAGCAGAATGGATCCCTTTGAGGCTTTTTATGGTCACCTATATAGATCAACTCTTTTTTAGGTAGATTTGGTAGAAGCCTCTTTAGTGGGACCGAGTCTTGTCTAAAAGATGTTAGTAAGGAATCAGAATATACATCAATGTTTTTTATAGCCTAGAATTGAAAATAATCTTGTGCAGATCACAAACATCTTCCTTTGGATTTTTCAATAGTTGACATGATTTTATTTAATGTTATTTCTCAGTTGGGTCACTTTCGGCTAGGAAAATAAGGAAAATTTGATTTGAGATTTGTTGAACCATTTGAGGCCACTGAGTGGATTCAATAGGTTTATTATCAATTTGAAATGATGGATTAGTTGATGGATATTCAGGTTGTTTTCTATATATCAAAACACAGAAAGTACTATCCTGATCCATCTTACATTTTGAGTTGGGAATACATTGAGTTATAGCCAGAATTTTCTATTATGGAGTAGCTAGTAGAGATATTTGAATCTCAAGTGAAAACCATACATGTAAAGTTGATCTTGTTGGTCATAGTTTTATGGGATAAAAGATCAAATTCTCATGAGAATTGGGAGAATGATCCCTTGATGAGGTAGAAGCATCCTCACCTATTTTTTGAACATTATTCTTTCACATTACTTCTTATGGCTATAAAATATTATAATGGGGAGTTTGTAACACCTCGATAATCACTTTAAGGTATCGTGACTCTCTATTTTCATTTCCCTCTTTAATTGGGTGTTTTTTTGGTACTCTTGATGATAGAAATCATTTGTTGAGGAAAATTAATTAAATTTAAGGACTGTATTTTTGGGTTCAATTAATGGAGTCTGGGTATAAATATGTTAAAATTGATTTGAAGGGTTCTCCCCACGTTTGGAGAATGTTGGACTTGGTTTGGGTTTTTTAGTGGAAACTGGGATTTTTCTATATGCAGGGGAAGTACACATCATGAAATGAGTTAACACAACATGTACTAGACCCTGGGAAGAAGTCATGAACTAGTGAAGGGTGTGAGGAGAGTATATGCTGGGAATGTACATTACACGTCATGAAATTATAAAATATTGTTTTCAATAAAAAGAAATGGGTTTCTCGATGTACTTTAGTTTCATGGATTACATGATGTGAAATTGGGTTTCACACTATTTAAATATCACGAGTTGTGATTTTGGGTTGTCATATGAGTGATTTTTTTTCATTCAGCTATGGCCCTATTCCCTCTTGACCTTGGAGATCTAGTAGGATATTTGGGAGACCTCCACTCTTTATGAATTAGTTTTTTCAATGATTAATCATAATCGAGGTTCCAGTGCATTTCTTAAGGTGATTGATCCTTTATTCCTTTTAATTTCCTTTGATCATTGTATTATTATTGTTTTTCATTTATAGACCTGTTTATCTATCATGCTAATTATTCTTGTTTCCTTCTAGATACATCATCTGATCTTCATCTGGAGGCTAACCCTTATGTTGGTTATGGAATGACATATGCATTCATTGGGGTATGTTTTGATATGATCTATCCACTGACTGTTTTGCTATATTGAATTGATTATGAGATGTGTGGAATGATTCTAGGGCCTCTGTTGTCATCGCTATATTATTTTAGGTTAGTGGATGTTGTCATGTACGTGTGTGAGTCTAGTTTATGGTAGGTGATTTTGTCGGTATCCTATGTTGGATGAACTATATATCTCTATTACACATTGATATTTTTATGCAATTATGTTAACAAATTCTATTTTTCTCAATTATTTTGAATGAGTATTTTCTTGAGTTCTAGTATTTTAATAATATATGAGTATTTATAATTAAATAATTTAAATGGATTAGAATGTTGGTTATTAATGATTTATTTTATTAAGGATGATTTTATAAAAACTTGAATGACATTATAAGCATAATATATATTCTGGAGTATTATTAATTACTTATTTTATTCACATTTTTTAGGTGTTTACTAAAATGAAGGGGGAAAATTTGGCTAGATAACCTCCTAGCCAACCCATTAGGGGCTGACCAGTGAAGATACCCACTAGGAAGGATATCACAAGTTGGAAAGGCCACAAGGGGGACTAGTCCCTATACGGTGTGTTAAAAGGTGGGTGGATCTTGTGAGATCTTGGGACTAAGTGCACTCGAACCATGTAGTTCGTGCATCCCATGTTTAGTATGTGCAAGTGAATCTGGGTGCCCACCCTAGTGGGGGATTATGATCAGTGGAAGATGAACATTTTTATTTATAAAAGTGTATCCTCAAGGATTCCTTCTAATGTGGGATCCATTCTAGGTGGTTATTGTTCAAATTATAAAAATGGAAGTGTTTCATCCATCTTCTTGCACACCCTACCTCAAACACAAGCACTCTCCCATCTTCACCACTACTTGATCACACACCACTATTATAATACACTTATGATATCCATAGTTGAAACCATGGGATCTTAAACTTGAGCTCGAACACCACTATCATGGCCCTAAATCACCATGGATCTCCTTTGGAACCTCATACGAGAAACTTAAGCTCCTTTTAAAAGAGCTGATTCTTTGTACATCGTAGAGATTCCCCTCCAACCACTATAAAGTATTAAGGGAATGAGGATCATTAAATCTACTATTTCCAAGGACTTCCCCCACCATGGATCACCTCCTTGACATTATAATATCACCATAATTATCTGTTTCAATGAGGAAGATATCTCACCTGAGAAATGATCCGCCTTCGGCCACTCTAAAGGATGGAGGGAAAAGTGAAATCCTCTACCACAGCTTCTATGAAGCCTCCAATGCCACACTCACCCCATCCACTTCCACATCCATCAAAAATGACCAATAACCTATACTACCACACTTCCCACCACCCACTCCCCCCATGGATTTCTTCCACATTTCACAATACCTGAAACACCTAATTCCTTCAACTTTTTCCAAAATAAATCTCAAGTATCTTAAAGAAGATTCAAAGGAACTTAAAAAGTGATATCTATTAGACTTGATAAATACTAAGGGGTTCTCCCTACCTCTATAAAATAAGAAGTAGTTACTTCAAAGGGAGTGATTTGAACCACCGCCACTGGAAGAGGAGGCCTCATGCTTGGCTACTTCCATTTTAATAATTTTTCTTTTTATTTTACTCTTCTGTAATACCTTATTTCTTTAATTAATATAATTCACTCATTTTTTATCAATTGTGTTCCACTCAAATTCTCCTCCTCTTCCTCCTCCTCAA
The DNA here is from genome assembly GCA_963277665.1 of Viscum album. Lineage (NCBI taxonomy): Eukaryota > Viridiplantae > Streptophyta > Magnoliopsida > Santalales > Viscaceae > Viscum > Viscum album. The sequence continues at coordinate 483,654,797 of OY728162.1, forward strand.
TTTTCTTAATATTCTTTGGTGTTTGTTTCATATATTTTTGTTTAATTATTAAGTATTTTATTATTTTATTTTATTTCTTTCATATTTATATTTTATTATATTCTTATTCATCCCAACTCTATTATAATTTATTTTATTAATTTATTATTCACTCTTTTTTTTATTTTATTTTATTTTTATTATTTTATGTGTTTTATTCCCCCTCTTTATTTTATTTTACTTATATTTCTCTCTCTCTTCCATTCTCTCTCACCCCTATTATTTTTGTTTTATTTCTTTATGTCATTATCTTATTCTAATTCTCACCATTATGATCTCTTACCCTTGATTATGTGGGGCTGACTTGATGCTTGGTTTAGATAAGCTTCAGTGTTCTTGAATCCTTAAAGGTTATTTTTATGTTTGTGGAAGAAGTGAGTGGCATGCACGGGTGTGACGATTTCCCCCCCATAACATGAAACTAAATTTTATTTCTATTATTTCATTTTTATATTTCTATTCATTTTGTTGATCATAATCTATCCACACAGTAGAGTTAAGCTGATCAATAGATGAAACAATATATAGTGGAGTCAGGTCATGGAGGATGTCAAACTCTCAATTGAGGTGTGCGATCAACCATGAATACCATAGGAGGTAGAAATTATATTACTTATGAAATTATAGATTTCATAACACTAAATAAAAGGATATTAATGCATTAATGATATTTCATATTTATATTATTTAATTTAATTTAAACAAATAAAGGAGAATAATTATTGATTTCAAAACCAAACCTAGGACCAAGTAATTTATTTATAATTCAATTTTATTTAACATTACATGGTATGGTATAATTTCTTATTATTTCCATATTTTAGAAAGTAATAAATACCCAAAAATTTATCTTAAATTTTAAAAAAAAGGCTAATAGTATTAGGTGATTTATAATTAGTAAGTAAACATATGTGAAGCTCCTCAAGTGAGAATAACCTGGTTAGACACTATGTTTCACATGAAAAAATATAATAAATTTTATTTTCCAATGCCCCTTGTTAGGAAATAATCAATACTAAATCAATTTATGGGGATTTAATAATTAGTTTTCTTACTTTTTTCTTTTTCAATTAGTTGATAGTTTTTATTGATTAAAAATCCATACTTTTTTTCTTAATGTTTTCAAAAAAACATTTTTCTATTCATGGAACAATTACCCAGAGGTGTAGGATCGAAAGAAAGTGTTACACAAGGTTGAGAAGTCTCTCTTCAATGGCTCATGGAACTGACTAACCTATCTAAGCATATATTAAATGGACATGACACATGAGTTTTATTTTAAGATCTGATAGATATAATGGATGAATTCAAGGTTGATTATTAAAGACTAAAGTCCAAGATGGGGGTACCATTGGGGCTCCCCAATTTTTTTAAGATATATAATAATTTGAGGCCCAACTTTTGGACTATCAATAACCCAACCATTTTAAGAACCATATACATGATGACTATTATGAGATATAGTGGATTCATGATGAGGAATATTTTCCTACAGATCTAGGTATCTGAGATCAACAAGATCTAGACAAATTATGAAATGAGTTTTTGGTAAAACATGATTTCTCAATTCATTAAAATGTTGAAGACCCAAAACCATTTTTATATATCTATTCATAGAAGAATAAACCACAAAAATGGTGGAATTTGAAGAAAATATAGAGGATCCCGACTATATACACCTACTTTCCAGCATCTAACTTCAAGAGGCACTCACTATTGAAGAAGATATTGAAACTGAACCAACTAAGGGAGTTGATGTTATATCAAAATCTATTTCATTTGATCTTATCAAATCCAAATTGAGTTTTAATTCTTACTACTTTGAATTTTTAAATTCGATCAATCCTTGCTTTTCTTAAGAGGAATATTACGAAACTTAACTTGAACCTACAGGGGAACACATGGAGCTCCCGAATTTTGATGAACATGCATTTGTGGAAACCGATAAAGATGTCCATGTAACTGATCATGAGGAAAATAATACAAAAAATTATCACTTTGAAATGGAGAATTTTAATTTCAAATTTAGTTTTTTTTTTCAAGTTAAATTACCTTCTTTTATTCCATTTCATTATTAAATCCATACAACCAAAATTTATCTAGAACTAGAAAATAAAAAGGAAGTTTCACAAGTATCAAAAAATAGAGAGGATGATCCATACTTTATTTTACCCCTTCCATGAAATATATAACTAATTATTAAGGGGGAAGATCTGATATACTCTATCCATGGATCATTCCACACAAACAAATACTAAGTAGAATTTGGGAAAAACCACATGTGGTGGTTCAAATCCAAAAATCTCTAACCACCACCAGATTATGGATAATAGCTAGTACTTACCTCTGGAGGTAGTAAAAATCTAGTGGCCACATATGGTATCATAACATTATTTATATTTACTTTCTTTCTAGTACTTAAAATTTATGTATTAGGAATTAATTTATCATGTATCCCTACTCCTTGTATCATTTTTGAGATTTAATGACAAGATCCTTATGCATAATTGATTGATTTTATTTTGTAGGATAATGATGGAATAAATATTTCCTAAAAACATAGGGAAGAAATATAACTAATCTTCATGTGAAAGGGAGTTCATTCCTCCTGTTATTATTTTTAAACTCCCTGAATTTTTTTCTAACAACCTTTTTTGAGATTTATACTAGAAATTACATACCCATGCTTAGAATTAATGGTTTACTTGGCTTGTATACGAGACACAAGTTTCTTATGAACCATTTGATGCCATGTTTTTGACTTAAATTATAATAATATATAATAAATAAAAATGGTTAATTTAATTATTATATTGAAGCATGGATATTAAAATAAGGACTCATGATTTTATAGAATTGGTTGATTCATGTAAATTAAATTTTCCTATAATTTTTATGATTTTAATTTCTAAAATTCATGGAAATTGTTTTTTTAATATTAGTCATTCCACGAGTGATTTTCCAAATTCATATGTCCCATTTACTGGAGGACTTATAGAAAAATTAATTCATATTTTATCTTGAGTGTATTTCTTGAGTGATTTTGGGACATGCCACTTCCTAGGGCTTGCATTGAAAATTTTAAAATATATAACTGGGTAAAAAAATTATAAAATTATTGAGTCTTATTTTGATAAGAGATTATCATTGAGAATATATTTATATCAATCCTTGTTTATCCAATAGAGACCACGATTAACCCTGTTAGGAATAAGTAATGTTTAAATCCATTTTTATCCATTCCTACCCTCCTATTAGTATTTGTATGATATTTTTATGTTGATGTTTTGGGGTTAAGGGAGTCATGGGGAAGGGATGAAATACATTGTGTGTAAAAAGTGTGGGGGTGATATTTTTCGGTAGTAAGGAAGGATTATGATTTATTCATTGTTATTTACAGTTTACCCTTCTTAAAAAATAATGTTTTGTGACTCGAGGAAAAAAAATTACCATTACTAGACAAATTATTTTGTATCATATGTGATTAGGTGATGGATTTGAGTTTAATTCCAAGCATAGATTTCAAAAAATTAATGAAAACAATATATGAAAAATCATTTATATATATATATATATAAGTAGAGAAAACAATTCCTGGGATAACATAATTCATTATGCTTTCATTATTCGTGACCTTATTTTAAGCTTGGGAAGATGGAATTGTCTCAATTTGAAGGGGAGAATGTCATTACACTTTTAATTTTGATATCTTGAATTTTATATTAGAGAGTATCCTCCTCTTTAAGACATAATATTTCACATTAAATCCTACCATTCTAAATCATCAGAGTCATTTGATCCTTGATTTAATAAAACTCATGATTTTATTTTCCTTTTTCCTTTACAAAGTGGAGTGATTAGTTACTTTACAAGACTATGGACAAGGTGCATGTTCTCATTATATGAGAATAACTCAATTTGAATTTGTATCATGAGTTATGATAGAAAAGAGTAAAAGGTAAGGTAAATAATGATTTGTAATGTTTAATAATAACAAATTATAGATCTTAAATGGATGGAAGACGAAATTCTATCATTTTTATAATGGGAAAAGTGAAATGATTGGATTGATTAATATTTTGAATTTTGAGAAATTAAATTGATATTTCATATAGAATTTGAAAATTTGATTTAACATTGTTAAATGTTTTATTTTATTACTTTGAAATTTTAATATTGGTAGAATTGGTTCCCTCTTAAATTCAATGTTTAGATTTAATAATTAAGGAAAATAATAGTTTAAGTGTGGGGTTTTTGACACACTAATATTCTTATACAATTATGTTACCCAATTTTATTTTTTTTCAATTGTTTTAAATGATTATTTCTATGAATTACAATGTTTTAATAATATATAGGGATTTATAATTAAATAATTAAAATGTTTTAGAATGTAGGTTCTTAGTGATTTATTTTATTAAAGATCATTATTTAAAAATTCAAATGAAATTAAAAGTGTATGATGTGTACTTAAGTATTTTTAATTACTTATTTTGATCAAATTTTTTAGGATTTTACTAAAAATATGGGGGAAAAGTTGGCTAACCCTCAACACAAGGCCACCGGCCACCTAGATATACACTAGGGTTTGGCTAGATAAGATACCCATTTTGAAGGACAACATGACCCAGTGGGGATACACATTAGACTAGTCCTATTCGGAATGTGAGATGTGGGTGGAGCCTATGAGAGCTTGGTCCTAAGAACACTCAGGTTTTGAAGTGTACGTAATCCATGTTCAATGTTTGAAAGTGAATCTAGGTGACCGACCCAATTTTGGATTGTAATTAGAAGAATATGCACCTTGTTATTTATAAAACAACACCCTACAATATTCCTTTTGATGTGGGAAACATTTCATGTGGTAACTGTTCAACTTAAAAAATGGTTGAATTCTTTCCAACCAATCACACAACCCACCTTAGACACAAGTAGTCTTCCATATTCACCACATGAAATCACTAATCGACCACCCACCGCCATCTGGAAATGAAAATGATCTCCATAGTTTCTTCCATGGGAGCTCAAACTCCGAATCAATGACCACTTTCATAGCTCTAAATCACCCTATATATCCTCGATACCCTCAAATGAAAACCCCAAGATTATTTTGAAGGACATTATTCCACGCACATCGATTAGGTTCCCCTATGAACACTTTGAAGTATATAATATATGAGGAGACTTCCATAAAACACTGTAAAAGAATTCCACCACCATAGATCACCTCCTTGACATTGGAAGATCACTATAAATCCCAGTTTTTTAGAGGAAGATGTCCCACATGAAAATGATCCCCATCTATCCACTGTGAAAGATTAAAGGATTGGTGAAGTCTATTTCCATATCTAATATGAATCCTCCACTGCCACATGCACTCCCTCTAGTTCCATGTACACCAATCATGACCAAGATCCCATTATGCTAGGCTTTCAACCACCTGCTTCCCCTACAAACATCTTTAACACTACACAATATTTGAAACACTTGATTTATTCAAGTGTTTCCAAAATACATCCCGAGTCTCTCAGTGTATATTCAAAGGAGATTAAAAAGTGATATATGAGATATTTTATGAAGACTTAGGGGTTATACCAACCTCTATAAAAGGTTAAGTAGTTTCTGTTAAATGAGGGAGATGGACCATCACCACAGGAGGAGGATACCTCATTCTCGGTTTCTTCTGTTTTTATTTTTTCTTTATTTTAATGTACAATTATGTAATTAATTATTTCATTAATTTATATAATTCATTAATTCATTCATTTTTATTCAATTATTTCCACCCACTTTCTTCTTCTTCTTGTTGTTGTTGTTCTTCCGCATTTCCTTCTTCTTCTTTTTGTTTCATTCTTAACTATTTTATTTTTTATCTTTTTCTTTATATTTTATAATATTCTTATAACTCCGACCTATTTTATATTTTATTTTATTATTTTATTATTCTCTATATTTTACTCTTCTTTTGTTTTTATTATTTTATGTGTTTTTCTCCCTCTTTCTTTTCTTTATTTCAATATTTTTCTCTCTCTCTTCCATTATCTCTCATCTCTATTATATTACATTATATTATATTTATTTATTTTTCTTCTTCTCATTCTCACCAATTTTTTATCTTAACCTTGATAAGGAGGGGCTAGTACAAGGCTTTTCATGGGGGAGTTTAGGTGTTATTGAATGCTTTCTTAATTTTTTTATACTTGCGGTAGATGCAAGTGGCCTGAAAGGGTGTGATGATTTTCCACCTTGAAATGCAACTCAATTAATTTTCTATTATTTTATTTTTCTCTTTTAACTTAATTTTTTTGACCATAATCTCTTCACACATTAGATTTGGGCCTATCAATGGATGAAATATAATATGAAGGATCCGGGGCAAGGAAGACGTCACACTCTAAATTGAGGTGTTTTATCAATCTATATTACAAGAGGTGGTGTAGTTTAAATCACTGAAGGCATTAAATTTGTCACAAAAATAAATTGAAGGATATTAATCCATGCAAGAGATTTCATAATTGTATTATAAAATGTTATTTTATAAAATAAATGAGAATAATGATTCAATTCAAAACTGAATCTAAGACCAAGTGAATTATTTCTAATTCCATTATATTTAACATTACATGGTAAGGTTTAATCTTTTCTCATTTCCATATTTTATAAAGTAATGCAAACCCAAAAATTTATCATTGCATTCATAGAATAATAAAAATTAACAATAATTAAAATTAGTGTTATATGATTTAGAATTTGTAAGTAAACAACCGTAAAGATCCTCAAGTGAGACGACTATGGTTAGCCACCATGCTCACTAGGGAAAATACACTAAATATTCTTTTTCTACACCCTACAATAGGCATGCATCATTTCGTTTTTTATAAATTGATTTATAAATGCAATGACATTATTGGTGGATTGATTTTTGTTTGGGTAAAATGTTTTTTTATAAAAGATGGTTTTCCCATATTTTGTTAATAGAAAAAATTATTTCCAAATCATTGTGAAATGGATATCAGATTTTTTTTGGAAAATAGAGAACATGGTAAGCCTTGGGTAAATAGGTGAAAGGTGTATCTTAGGGATATAATCCTTTTATTATCATGGGGGGGGGGGGTTCACTCATGTGGGGTACCTTTATTCCCTAGGTCTGTTATTATAGGGAATTGATAATGAAATTGTTGCGGGATTCACTCATGGGGGGTTTCTCTAATCCATAGGATTGTTTTTAAGGACTTGATTACTAATGATTTAGTGATTGTGGTATGATTTGTTTTCTATAATGACCTATATATATCAATGGTATGATGTTTCGTTTGCTTTTGTATTGTACTATTTTAGTTTATAATGAAATTTATTTATTTTATTTGTGGTACATGCTTTGTTCTGATTTTATATATGAAAAATGTTTTGAAACAATTTTACGTGAATTATTTTGGAAATGATGAAAAAAAAAAAATTAAATATTTCCCTTGAATTTGATATAAAACTACAAATTTATTATCATGAAATATTTTCTTTAAATTTGAGCATGTTCATATTATTATGGATAGGATTGTTATGAAACACTTGGGGTGAGATCCTACTAATCTTGTAAGCTCACACCTTGTGTACTCATTTGGCGGTGTGTAAACCTTGGTATGTATTTCAATGCAAGGAATGGAATGACACTATTATGAGACCAGGAGGTTTTATATAAGATATATCTGGGTAGATGGTGGTGAGAAGATGATTGTTTTCCCATTTTATCACATGGAGTATTTGGTTTTATGTTTTAGTAATCCTTTTAGAATTTGACATATACTTTGTGATGATATATTATTTTTGAGTTATATCATTTTCCGTGTCTTATTTTAGTGATAACATACATTTATCTCTTACACTATTTCCCTATATTATATATATTCATTCCGTGTTGTTAATTTAGGTTGGGTGAAATCATTCGCTCTAGTTTTTTTGATTCCCTAATTCTAGTTGCTAGCTCGTGGGGGTCGAAAATACCCTTTTGGTTTGTGGCAATTCAAGTTGGGTACTAGTTTGAGAGGGTATATGTGTCGGGTTTTCCACAACTCAATATTATCATTATTATTGATTCATATGACTATATATAGTAAATGGTTTATGTGATTTCAGGATAAAGCATTCTTACATCATCCTTGACTCAATAATTCATGTATTTGGATTATAATGTTAAATATCATAAAATAATGAATTTCACCAGTCACAAAAATTCAAATATTTTAGAAAAATAAAAAAATCACCATGACCATTTTTGATGTGTATATTTAAGAAATGGAATCCATTTTATGAAAATAATTTTATAAATATGTGAAATTTATTTTTTTAAGGAAAACCCTCATTTATTTTTAAAACACCAATTTTAATATTATAATTGATTTTATGACCCTAATAAAATTAGTTATGGTATCATAAAATTATATTATCATTATAATAAAACATAATATCAATTTATAAATCCATTTTATGTAAATAAAATTTACTTTAAATCATCACATTTCGATAAAATTTCAATTAAAAATTTACGTTTTATAAAAATATAAACACTTAATTTATCAATTTTAAAACACTTACTTACTTGTACCACAATTTAAATATATAATATATCTTTTTTATAAGATACATAAATATTATTTTAAACATTCATAGGTGAGGTGACTCTTTTAACCGTTAGATTATTATTCATAAAATTCGAATTACTATTCTAATGGTCATATTTTTAGTGGTCATATGGGTTCCCTAAATCATATAAATACCTTTTATTTCCTTAATTATTCATTCAATTCAATTTTCTACCAAGGTTATATGTAATTTTATCTTCAAAATGAATATTTTATTTTTTTAAATTTTGTTTTATTTTTACAGCTTTTTTAATGAGTGTGGTCATTTTGGTGGATCTATCGTATCCAATTTTTCAAATATTACTTATCTTATTCTCAAATTTTTATCCCATTGTTATATTTGGAATTATTATTGGTCTAGTTTCTAACTAATGTATCATTATTTATTTATTTGAATAATTTTTTTTGGTTTCTTTATATGATGTTGGTCCTTTATACTATATGATATAACAATAAGAAGGGAAATTCCATTGATGAAATTATGGGTCCTTACATTTGGAAATTTTCTTAAATCACTACTGCTGGTATTTTATTTTGGTATTTTCTTAGAAACATTTATTGTATCTTTTGATATTGTTCATGCATTATATATGGTTTTGGATTTACTAGTAGATTGCTTTCTAGAGTTTCTTGGTGGTTGTCTATCATATATCCCAATATTATTTTTTATAGAGGGTAATGCCTTCAATATATGAAATTCATACACCCTTGGTGGTTATCTCCAACCCAAGAAATACTTGAGAAAGTAATCGGGGGTCATCATCTCTCTTTCTTCATTGTTGGCCTAGGATGGGTAACTCTGGAGGGAGTGGGTCGTGACATTAACCATTATAGAGGAAAAATTATAATATCTAAGAAATAAATATGTGTCCCTTTAATAGTTGAATTTAAAAATTAGATATGGGATAATTCACATAACTATCAATTCCAATCCGTCCATGAAACACAAAGATGTATAGATATCTCAAGAATCATTTATAGTGGGAATACAAGAAGAAGGGGATTACATAGTATATATCTTGATGCTTGGTATGATATAAATTTATGTCAAATTTCAAAAGTATAAGGGGATGATGAAAACATTACCCATAATTGTTTAAAATTAAGAGAACATCACTATGGATTTCATTATAATACTTTTGAATACTTTTAATGGCCATAATTCAATTTAGGTCTTAGTTTAATGCCTTTTTAAATCAGTACATTTAATTTCTATTCTAAAATATTTCACACCTGATCAACATTAAAAGATATACATAAGGGAAGTGATTAAGCTAAAAGGAGCGGCACTTTATATTTTATATGATCTCTATGTACGATTTACCTTGATGTTCTGGATATGTCTTCCACAAGCTTTAGATACAAATTTGAGATTCAACACTTCTTAAAACCATTATATTTATGTTCAATATAAAAGTACGATTCAAAATCTAGAGGATATTCCTAGATCTTATTCAATGGATTTCAAAGAAGGAAGGGATCAACACATTTTCTAGGTAGAGTTCTCATATATCAATAGTTTGTTTTCTAACATTAAAATGGCTCCATATGAGACTTTTTTTGGGAAGAGGTTCCCAACTCGAGTATGTTGGGATTAAGATTAAGTGTGTAAGTTTTTGGGATTAAATATATCTCAAGAGATGCAAGAGAAGATTTAATCCGTTTGGAGAAACATTTAAAATGGCCAAAGTTTATAGAAGAGCTATGATGATAATGATATATGATATATGGAATTTGAAGTTGGAGATAAGGTATTTCTTTAAATATCACCTTGAAAAATTGTTTTGAAATTAATGGAGAAGGGAAATTATATCCATGGATACATTAGTGCTTTTGAAAACCTCAATTGTGTGTGGATTGTTCCTTATCATTTTTCACTTTCACCAAACCACTCCCATGTTTAGGATATGTTCCATGTATCACTTTTGATGAAGTACATACCTGATCCTCACATATACTTAACACAAAGGTAGAATCACTAGAATATGATCTCTATCATGAAGATAAATAAGTGGAAATCATGTACCATAGAAACAAAGTACTATGAAACAATACCACTATGTTTGTTAATGTTATCTAAAGGAATCAAAATTTTGAAGAAGCTATATTAGAACTCAGAGATGTAATGGTTCAAAAGTTTTCATTACCTAAACCAACATGGCTCAAGCCATAACTACCAAAATCTCACCTCCATAGGCTTGTGGATGAAGAGAAGAGTTGAAAGGGAAATCCAACATGTGAGGAATTTTCCTAAAGTACCTTTATGAACACACCTAACCAACTCAATGCATAAGTGTACATGAATAGTAACAAAAAGATGCAATATCTAAAGAATATCCTTGCATGAAAATAACCTCCATGGTATATAGGAGTATGATGGTGTAATCTAATTAATGGGAAAAAATACATTCCATAATAGAAAGATGTCCCAACCTGAAAAAATTGGAAAGTAAATGTGTTGAGAGTGCCTAGATCCTGATCTCCAAGCTTCGACCACCATATATAGTACAACACACGAGGGATCCTTATGTTATTATATAGTCATCACTGACCTATCATTTTTCTACATTAGACACAACATGTGTGGGAACATTCCATGGAGGAGTGAGTATATACATAACTAGTAGTATGCCTTGAAAGATGAAGGGGGATTAGTAAAAGACATGATAGGAATAGATAGACAACAGAAAGATCAATCAAAATAAAGAGAGTAAAAATTAAACAACATGGATACTAATATATATATATATATATACATGATCAAACCATATAAATCCAAAAAAGAGATAAGGATATCAATGTCTCATAACCAAGCCCAGGAAAAATTGTCATCAGTTCCAGAAGTCCATCAATGATTCCCAACATCTCACACATATGACTGAAGAGACATCCAATTAAAGTCACACCTTTCCACTATGCTGCACAGTATAGAGGTATAATCTCCAGGTAGAGGACGCGTTCCCTAGTGAAATAGATGGGTGACACTCAATAAATATCTAGATTATCCATTGCCTCTACCGGTAGGAGGGTGCCATTCAAGTTATCAGTAGAGGAACCATGCCCAACCTAGCCAAAGGGTACCACACTAATGGTTGGTAGAGGACCCATGCCCAGCATAAATATGGGGTGTTAATCTAATAATAGAGGACCCAAACCATTATACAACAGGAGGGTTCCACTCATATAGAATATTGAGGACCCGTGCCCTTCCCTCTATGATTGTTCCACTCTCGTAGTCGAGGACTCATGCCTAGCCCATCTAGAGGGTTACACTATAGTAATCAAGGACTCATGCACTAAATCTGTTAGGAGGATTCCACTCAGTGGTTTTTTAGAGGACACATTCCCTATATCATTAGGAGGGTTAAAATCTAATAGTCAATGTATAACCCATGCCCAACCTAGTTGGAGGGTTCCACTCTAATAGTCAATCGAGGAGCCATGCCCTATACTAGTAGGTGGGTTCCACTCTAATATCTCTGATGATCCTGCCTAAACAGTTTCATCATCGATCATTTCCTAAATAATAATAACACCCAAAACAAATTTCATCATATCAAGAAATATACCAAACTGGGAACCATTGGGTTCTACATGAAAATACACTCAGGATATGCCACTCAAATGCAAAAATATGATTCCAAATAAAGGAAATACGAAAGTTTTAAGTTAACTCAAAATGAAAGGAGGGGTAAACGATGTGTAAGGGGACCCACACATCTTGTGGTACAACTTTTGTTCTGGTCCATGTACCTAATAGTACACGGTTCAATAACCGTGTTGCACTATATAGTGTGTAGGTAAACAACATAGTGTGCTTTATCCACTCGAGGTCCTTCCTAATCTTGGGCATATACATGTAAGTATACTCGTGTCCACGTACCTCAGTACATGACATGCACTTATTCTTAAGGTACTACCCATGTCCCTCGATATTCCTTTGTAAGTATGTACATGACATGCTCCTGGATATATTCTCCTACATCGGGTCCTTCCTATGTGATCCTCCACACGACTTGTCTACTCAGACAGGGATACACAGCGTGTGGCCCAATCAAAAAACACTTCATATTTAACTACATGAGGAACCCAGTCCTTCGTAGAAATTGTACTACAAGAGGTGTGTTCTTAGAACTACATGGATTTTAGTCATGATTTTTAGCAATCTCCAGATCATTTCACTGGCACTCCAGATCCAAACTTTCCTCCTCATATCTCACCTTTAAGCGTCCCAAAATCCAAATAAATGATCTTTAATCATCATTTTGGACCATATCGTGATAGAAATTAGTTTTATTGATTAATGGGGGGTTTCACCATAGCACGACCATACCTCCAATCACCACCAACCCTAGTTTGGATCCTGTATCAACAAATCATTCATCTAAAACCTAAAAAACATCCGAAATTATTCCTTGATCACCATTCCATTCAATCACTTGAAAATTGATTTTGAATATGGTGTGTCCGATCGGGCTCAGTCTCACCCTGCAATGTTGAATTGAGACCCTATGGTCTAAAGATAACTAATGAAAATAATTATTTAGAGAAAGTCATAATTTTTTTTGACAAATGTTAGTGTTATTGTCAATGAATACAAAAAGGGATATCCAAGTTGAGAAAAACTATATAAAAATTTTAATCTATACTTGGGTGTATACAACGGTTCTATTTGAACACAGACCAAGTAAGTAATATGATCTTGATATATAACTTAATAAATTGTTGAAGAATCCAGAAATTGATGTGTCCTATCTCATTTTAGATCATTCTTCATTTAATAATGTTATTTCCAACAAACAGTATGAGTCATTATGTTTGGAACATCTCTATCTTCCTTAATCTGGAGTCTCATCATCATCTAATTCTAAATCCTCAATGAGAGGTGGAAGGAGATAATCTCAATTCTCTTGGGTTTTTGAGGTTAAACCAAGAGGTTTTATATAATGGGTAATTTAAAGAAAATCTAATTAGGTTAATTAAATTAAAATAACTTTTTTTAGTTTTTTTAACTAAATTCACCCTAAAATATTCATGATATCTGAACATCCCATTCTAACATATTTTATGATGTGTCGAGGATAATACACACATTCTATAATCAACTGTGGTATCATATTTATGATCAATATTATGTTCAATAGTTATCCCATTTTATTTTAAAAAATAACACATGTTTAAAATAATATATTATTAATATTTTGATAAAATTAGTTTCAGGCACACTGGGCCTCAAAACTCTATGTAGTCTCAGTTCCTAACTCCAAAAATATATATAGATATATTTTGAAGTATTAAAAGGTAAAAATAGGGTTTCAAAATCAATTCATCCTTCAATATTTTCATCCTTAAAAAGAGAAACTAAACCAAAATTATGGGATACTAAACTAGTATCTGGATCTCCCACCCACATGATATATCCTTATACTCTCATGCTTCTATAATACATGAACCAAAGGGATGGTACATACATGAAGGGTCCCCTTCTATTGAACCTTGACAACCATTGGGTGCTCCATAAAAGTGGATTCATACTTCATTTCCATCTCACCTAAGTAAATAACATGCATGGGGTCCAAAACATATCTCATCAACTAAAATATATGGAAGATGATGGTCACTCACTCTAACTATGGGGGTATAGAATGGTGGTAATAAACATCACCAACCCTCTAAAAGATCTTGAATGGACCAATGAACCACGGGGATAGATTACCTCCATAGAAAAATATCTGTAATCCTCATCATGGGGTTTCTCTTAAGAAAATATGGTCTCCCTGATCAGACTCATAGGTCCTATGATTTTGTTTTATGTAATATTTATGCCTACTCTAGGCTGTCCTCATCCCCTCACTGACGACGTGGACCATTTCCATTGTCGCATGCACCATATTTGGTACCTAAAGATAATTCTCTCCAATATCAGTCAAGAAAAAAGTTAATCTGTAGGGTCTCCTATACATGTCCTTAAATTGTTTCGTGTTGATAGTAGAGAAATAGATATTACTGGTCACAAACTATGCCATGTGAAAGTGATCCTCCCCACTCTGGCCAAAATCTATCAAGTAATCCATTAGTATATCCTTCAACACATGGATAGTTCACTTAGTCTACCCATTTTTCTTGGGGTGGAAGGATGTAATCATCATCATCTGGGTCCTAAATGCCTATTATAGGCCTTTACACAATGGTGATGAGAACCACACATCACAAACAAAGATAATAGTCGATGGAACCCCATGAAGGCAAAAAATATTCCTTACATAGATCTACATAAAAAACTTCACCGAAATCTAATTCCTTATAGCCAGGAAGTATACTGATTTCATGATTTCAGTCAACTATTACATATATGGAATCATGGAACTTCACTATCAATGGAATCCCTATCATGAAGTCCATGGATATTCCATCCAATTTCCACTTTGGGATCTCAAGATGCTACAAAAAACCTTCAAGAACATTTTGATCTCCTTCACCTACTGATAGGTGAGGAACAATTAAACAAAATTAGCCATAATATGTCTTATGCCATCCCCTAAAAACTACCATTGAAGGTTTCTATACATATTAATCACACCAAGTTGTATAAACAATGGATAAGTGTTAAACTCTCTCATCACATCATCCCACGTTATTATAGGGACCACTGTCCATTCATGAAAAAAGATAACATGATTAACTACTTTATAGAATACATATAGTGAATCTGCTAAGGATATCTGGGTACAAAACAACTCATAGTTAATGTCTCCTAATAGAGATTCTCTCAAACACTCTATAATTTGAAGAGTCAACACCATAAATTGATGAAAAGATGCACCCTCCTACTGAACTAGGGTCAGTTTTAAGGAAGAAAACTGCTCAGAAGCCTCTAGCACCAAACAATCCCGAAACTTCTTAAAAAGAAAATCTTCTATCATATTTCCCTTACGCAGATTTATGAATATATCAAAGTCATAGTTCTATAGGAACTCCAACCAGTGCCTCAGTATCAGGATCATGTATCTATTTTTGAAGACATACCTTAGGTTTTGATGGTCTGAGTATACCACATTGTGCTATCCAATTAGATAGTATACCCACATCCTAAAAAAGAAGACTATCGCCACCATCTATAGGTTTTGAGTCACATAGTTCTGATCAAGGGGTGTCAACTATCTCGACACATATGTGATAACTTCCTACTACTGCATCAACACATAACTAATCTCAACTCTTGAGGCATCACAATACACTAAGTGCACCACTACCTCCCCCAGTAGTATCAAAATAGGATAGATCCTCAGACTCAACACCAACTCCTCAAAGTCCCTCTGTTACAACTCAGTCCATATAAATGGACACCCTTTTTACATTAGGAAATTCAAAGGGGCTTCAATGCTAGATAATTATTCTAAAAACCTTTCATAGTTACTTGCTAAGACAAGAAAACTCCAAACCTCTAACACGTTATTTGGTGGCTCCCAAGAAAGAACTATATCAATATTCACTAGGTCCATGGCTAAACCATGCTTAGAAATGACATTCCCCAAAAAGTGAACCCCATGCATCCAGAAATGAAACTTCAAGAGCTTAACATAAAGCCGATGCTCTCGAATAAAATCTAGGACCATCCTCAATTTCTCTGCATGCTCATCCTCTAGTACAGAGTATATGAGTATGTTTTCAACGAAGATAACAAAAAACTGGTCCAAGTAATACTAGAAGATCAAATTCATAAAATAGATAAACATGATAGGGAAATTAATCACACCAAAGGGAATCACTAGGAACTCATGGTGTTCATAGCGACGTCAGAATGGAAACTTCAGAATATCATCCTTGAAACTCTCAAATAGTGGTATCTGAATAGGTGATCGATCTTTGAGAACCTTCTCTCACCTCATAACTAATCAAATAGGCCATCATTCTTTGACAAGAGGTAATTGTTATTTATCATGTACTAGTTCTAGAAATTATTATCTATGCAAAGTAGTGAGCTCCCAAACCCATTTTTTAGAAACAATACTGGAGCTTCCCAGGGGGATATAATGGGACTAATAAAACCATTATCTTGAAGGTCCTCCAACTACAACCACAACTCTCATAACTCAACATGGGCAATCTAATATGCTATTGAATATATCAGAGAAGTCCCATGATGCATGTCAATACAAAACTCAATCTACTACACTAAAGGTAATCTAGGAACATCCTTTGGGAATAAGTCCATTAAATCCTCCACGACTAAAGGAATCCATATGCCTAAAGAGCCTATGTCACTATGGGATACACTTTCCAACTGATGGGTGATGATATTGAGCCTCCTTGAAAATCCCACTCATCCATCCATGTGATATCTCTCACCCAAAAAGGAGAATCTCATCTAATTAGTGTGAAGGTATGTACCTCATCTGTAGTGATGGTAAAATTGGGATTGAACTATCGAAACCAATCCATATCCAAGCTGACATCATGGGGATACCTTGTGTATACCCAAATTTCCCATGAGTACCTCTATCCAGAAAGTAATAGATCACACTCTCAAATGATAAAAGATATCAAAGAAGCATTCCCTATATGAACCTTAAGACAAAGATGTTGGGATAAAACTCAATTAGGAGCTGCAGATCTCATATCGACAGTAAAGAGATGAAGTAAAAACCCACAAACGTGTATACTAATTTTGAAGAAATATTATAATAAACACTAATCGTACCTCTAATCATCTCGTGTGCCATTGGGTCATATGGCTCCATGACCTGTGACTGCACATGGCCCTAACTGCCAGCTCCTTGAGCCTGACATGGGCCACCTATTGGTGGTGGTGGAAGGATCTCAAAGTGTCATTCACCACCCAAATATCCTCCTTTTAGAGATCCACCTTCTTCTCTTCCAGCTCTTACCCCTTGGGTGCCACCCTAAGATCATGATAAAGATCCCTGATCATCATTCTTCCTCTACCGTGGCAGTCCATTAGCTACATACTTAGGATACTGAGCATATTTGGTTGGGAAGTCACATGCCACATGACCTCATACATCACATTCATATAACCATCCCTCTCTGGGATTCCCTGGTCCTCTGTTCTAACACTAACCACATGGCCAAGACCGATCCTAGGAATATCTCCTGCGTTGGGATCCTATTGACTAGAACATGCTAGATACTTTAGAAGACTCAACTCTATAATGCCCAGTTCCATCTACACCAGCTTGTAGTTCATCTGGATTGAATATCTCTATAATAAATTCCCACTCCAACACCCCAGAATAGGTGGTAATGAACATGGGTACCACACTAGCATGAAATTATCTATAGATTACCTCTTAAAACTTATATGCTTGGAAGTTTCAATCCTATATCATATCAAGGGAGTACCATATAAGGTCAGTAATCCTCATAAAATAATCATCCATTGTTTTCCCTTGATATTGTATCTCTAAATGCTCTTGAATTAGGACTAGTTAGAAGCATGAGGGTGAGCACTCCTCACAGAACAAATTATGGAAGTTAGGGCATGAGGGATTTGACTCATCATGCATTTGGGTAACAAGACTCAACCAGCACCCATTTGATTCATAGAAAAGGAAATATTCATGTGCAAACACATGATTTATGAGTGTTCAGATAAGATTGAAAACATAGACCATCGACTCTATCCAATCCTCCACTGCCAAAGGATCTTGCTCATCATGGAACCACAATGGTCTCTGGTGTAGGAACTAATAGACTGTGATAAGACTATGCACATCCTTAGCCTATCCAATTGGTATGGTCTTCTACTCAAAGAGTGTGCATGATTAAACCTATCCACCAAGAAGAATTATCTTAGGGGATGTCCCCAGAGTTAAGGCATCATTACTCATCAGATAGTCATTATGATTCAGAACTATTAAACAAACTGGTTTTCATTATGGATAAATGTTGAAAATTTAATCAAGACACATAACGACCAGATAAGCACACACACACACACACATAATGGGAAGATGACATAAGAAGGTCAATCAAAGGACTCGATCCTATATAATGCATGTACCATTGATCCTTGCAACTAATGTATCAGTATGTAGAGTATATAAGCAAGTAGTCATGGTACTAATGAATGGATATGTTGGTATCCACACCAAAATAGGGTTCCCTGGATGATGATCCACACTTGAGAAACTTTGATTTTTTTTCCTAAATCCTAACCAAATCCTCATAAGGGGACCACTCCAAAACTCTTTCCAAGGATTGAACCACCTTTGATAGAAATCTGTCAGGACCATACCTAATGGGGGTCAAGACAATACTACCCCAATCTCTTCTCAATAGTCTAGGGGCTAGTGAAAAACACCAAAAAAATATCTAACATGATAGGAATTTTCTTAATGTACCAGTATGCACACAACTGACCATATCAGTGTAGAATTGAATATGAATAATAATAAAAAGATGCAATATTTGGATAATAAATATACATGAAAGAAACCTCCAGGGTGTACATGATTATGATGGTGTAAACTTAAAAGTAAAAAGAAAAAAATAAACACCCAACAAAAAAATATATCCCAACCAGAAAAAACTAGAAAGTAAATATGCTAAGAGAGCCCAGCTGCTGATCTCAAAGCTCTGACCACCGTACGCGGTCCAACACACTAGGTATCCTTATGACACTTTTTATTCACCGTTGACCTATCCATCATCTTCATAAGAGATGATATGTGTAGGAAAATCCCATATAGGGGTGAGTATATACATACTCATTAGGAAACACTAAAAGCTAAGGGGGGTGGAGGGTAGTAAGAGACATGACAAGAATAGATATATAGTAGACAACTCAACCCAAAAAAAGAGAGTACAAATTGATCACCATGGATATATATATATTATCAAACCAAATAAACCCTAATGACAGAGAAGGGGATATTCAACTCACACACTAGCCCAGGAAAGAGTTCCATCAGTTTCATAAGTCCATCAACAATGCCTAACATCTCACAAATTTTACTAAATTGATATCCAAGTCAAGCCACACCTCTCAACTATTACACAGAGTTGAGGGTTATAATATATAGTTAGAGGACCCATTCCATAGTAAAACAGAAGGGTGACACTTAGTAAGTAACTGGATGACCACTGGCCTATCCCGGTAGGAGGGTTCTAATCAAGTTATAGGTAGTGGAAGCATGCCCATACCAACTAGAGGGTTCCAATATAATTGTTAGTAGAGGACTAATTCCTAGACTATTTGGAGGGTGACACCCTAATAGTCAAGGACCCATACACTGATACCACATTTGGGTGACACTCAGATAGAAGATAGAGGACCCATGCATTGACTCCATGGGAGGGATCCACTCTGTGGATTGGTAAAGGACCCATTACATATCATATTAGTAGGGTCACACTCTAATATTACATAGAGGAATGATTCACAACATAGCAGGAGGGTGACAACTTGATACTCAATTAAGGACCCATGACCTTTCCTAGTAGGATGGTGCCACTCTGATCTCTCTGACGATCCTACCCGATCACCGTCATCATTGAGAATCACCTAAATAAGCATCATTTTTGGAACATCTATTATTATATTTCAAAATCAACTATGGAGGGAACCCTCATGTTCTATGTGGAAAACAATTCTCGGATAATCTACCCGCATACCAAAATTCGAGCCCAAATGAAGGATATATAAGAGGATAATGATTAGTTAAATGGAAATAAGGGGTACATGGCGTGTAAGGAAACCCACATGGAACATGGTCCCACTTTTCTACTTGGATACGTTCCTATTAGTACACAAATCACTAATCATGTTGCACTACATGACATGTAGGTGAACTACACGGCATGCCTCATTCGCTTGGGGTCCTACCCATGCTCTTAGATGTGTTCATGTAAGTCTCCTCATGTCCATATAATTAGGTACATGGAGTTTTCTTCCTTACATTATACATCCCAAGTATCTTGCCGTGCCTGTGTAAGTTTGTACACAGTGTGTTCTTAGCGAAGTTCTCCCACATGGGTTCCTACCCATGTGCTCTATCACGTAGCTTGTCTACCTGATAATGGATACACGGTGTGTCATATTTAACTACAAGTGGAACCATGGATACCAAAGAAACTAGAATACATGACGTGTGTTCTTAAAACTACGTGATATATAGTCCAAATTTTCACATATATCCAAATCTATTCATCGATGCTCAACATATGGAATCTCCACCTCAAATATCACTTCTAAGACTCCCTAAATCAAAGGAAACAAACTTTATTAATTATTTACAACAATATGATGGATAGAAATTGGTTCCTTTGATTCATAGAGGTTTTTAGCATGGCCCGTACGTGCCTCCCATTGCTGCCATATCTGGTTTGGATCCCAGACCAACAAACCACTCACCCAAAATGTAAAGACCCAAACCCTAGTTTCCTAAAGCTGTTGCTTTACTTCAATAAATTGGTATGATTAAAATTAATTTGTATCCTAAAGGACCAAATAGTTTAGTATATTACAAATACAAGATACATATATAAGTTCAACATTACATAATGAAAGTAAATACCATATGTAAATTCCATTGTAAACATCCATAACTCCAAGATTATCCTTGAAATTTATTCATAATATACTTCTTCACATACTAGGAAAAAATAAAACATAAGAAATGGGTGATCTCATATGTTCATTAAGGTTAAGTAATATATCATAATGAAAAGTAATAAGGCATGGTGAATAAATAAAACTACACATCCATTAAAACATAATATTTGGAATAATATGGAAGGAATAAAAGAAGAATAAATGATGCCATAATAAAACATAACCATGGATATTATATAATTCTAACAATCAAATGGACAATAAATTACTATTTTTATAATGAGGTAATGTGTAATGCGGGACATCATAACCACACTTTTTAGGCCTAATGCCAAGACCATACATAAACGGTTAAAAAAACAAACTAGTTTGTCTCAAGAGACCTACCAATGAAACGAGGGGAAATAATGGGCCCACCCAACACTTAATACATCCAATTAATTCCTTATATTAAAGGGGTGAAATAAAATCAACATATGCATTCATATTGAAACTAATATATTAAATATAAATAACTTTCCCAAATCATTAAACATAAAAACTATCCATTCAGAGTAATATGGTAGATTTTATCAAGATAGAATATCCACTATAAAAGTAATCATGAAACATTAAATAAAACATGGTATATGTTATCATAAAATATTAATCCTAATTAAACTTAAGAATCATAAATAGTGTTGAAATAAATGAAAATTAACTTATAAAATTATCGAGTAATTCTTGAGAGAAATACTCTTTTACTTTGCAATGAAGATTTATTTTGGAAAAATATTTTTATAAAACTATAAGTGAGATAATATAATTTTTTAATAATAAAATTAGGGATTTTAGAAAAATAATGGTGGCTTAAAATAGATTATATAGTGCATTTGAAAAAAAAGGTAAGATTTCGGGAAGTTCACTTGAATCATGACTATTTATAAGGAAGAATTTGAGAAAGATCCTTTTAAAACATGTATCTCCCCATAAAATAAAGAAGGATTATGTTTGGTACATATATATAGAACATTAAGTCATAATTTATGAATATTAAATATGAAAAATTTATAATTTAATTAGGGTAAAGATAGAAAAATATTAACCGGAAAGAAAATGGAGGTTCGGGTAGAAAACCCCTACCTTATATCCAAATGTATTCTACACTTGACATTACTGTCCTGGATAATAAAATTAAATCCATTAATTAATTAAGTAAGAAAATTTTATAATTTTATAATATTTATCATAATTTTATAAAGTTCATTTATTGATTTTTGTGAGTTATAAGATACAAATTTATCACTCTGGATCATTCATTTCATTGGTTTTCGTGATCACTGTACTTGTATCTGAGTATAGAAGATCATGTGGAAAGGATATAATTCTCCAGAATTGAATTTATATGATACTAATGAACATCCAAAATATTAAATGGTAATATAATTCATTTTTTATATGGTATGAATATGATTTACTGAATAAATCATTATTGATAATCATTTAGATTACAATGATGGTATTTCAATTATCTCAAATTAGTTTTGTTGTATGATTTTGTATTGTGTATATATAATAGTTACAGAACATTAAAAAGTAAAAAATAAATATTTTATTCATCCACGAAGGTTGTAAATCGGCACACCGCAGATGATGATTTAATTTTAGAAATAAAGGATAGATATAGTAGTTTGAGGAATGATATTACATTAACATGATATAATTATACTATATAGATGATACTAGATTTTTCATGATAATTTGAAAATAGGAGGTGAGGAGAAGATAAGAAAAGAAAGTAAATTTAAAATGAAATTTAAAAGAAAAATGAGGAGGGTTTACCTCTCAAATTAACCTCCTTAAGAACCTCCTTAGGGAAAGGGGTTTCGTCTTTTGGAAAGGGAAAGAGCTCTTTGATGTGGGAAGATACTAGGAATGTTGATTTTGAAATAACTTTGACAAGATTCAAGGCTTAGAAGAGTTAGGAGAAGGGGGGGTATTTATAGTGAAGGGGAGGGGTGATTTCTCATTATTTTATTCATTATTTTATTATTTTTCTCAATATAAGAAATAATACTGATTATTTTGACTAAATAAAGTAATAAGTGAATGTGAGTTATAACCAAGGTTTATTAAAACATCCATGACTCATGGAATGGTGTATTTATCTTACAATGTATTTATACTATAAATTACAACATTCTATTATTCACTAAAAATTCAAGTATTTTAGAGAAACACCAAAAAATAAACCTAATCATTTTTTGAGGTGCATAATTTAAAATTCAACTCCATTTTATAATTTTTTTTTCAAAATATGAGAAATTTAATATTTAATTAAAATCAATATTTATTCGAGAAATACAGTTTTACATTATAACTAATTTTATAACACTTTTAAATATTAAATATCGTCTAATTAAATTATCCTAAAATCAAAGGACAAAAACATATTTATTTATTAATACATTTAATTTAATTGAAGTTTGTTTTAAATTAATTTAGTAATTATATAATTGTATTTTAATATTAATTAATCACCAAACTACTAACACTTAATTATTAATTTTTTAAAAAATCACTAACTTATATGATTAAATCATACTTTCATTTATAAGGTGCCAAAAGTTTATTTATACATTCATGGGTGATGTTTCTATTCATAAGGGCTATATTACTATTCATAAGGGTAACATTACTATTCAAAAGGGTCAAGTTACTATTCACCAAAAAATTAAGTTGATCATATCAGACTCTAAATTTCTCACTGTTCACAACCTTGTATGTCCATTTTTCAAAATTCAAATCATAGAAGCATAAAAATCATGTTTCATGGATATGTTATAACTATATTGTTTAAATAACTATAATAACAGAGCATTGTTTCAAAAAGACTCAATGTTGTGTGTATTAAATTTTATGTTATTTTTTTTTTAAATCTTTACGGTGTTTCAAAAAACCCAAAAATCATAAAATATATTTCTTTGATTGTTTATGCATTCATCAAATGAAATTCCATCGTGAATATGAGGGTTCGACCAAGCTCATTCCTTCCCCGTAATGTAAAATCGCTGCCCTGTGGTCCAATGATGACTAATGTAATGAATTATGGGGAGAAAGGAATATAAAAAGTTTAATAAATGATGTACAAGAATGTTTTGCCTTGGAATACAAATAGGGATACCCAACATGAGAAAAATTGAATAATTAATGTAATATGTCCAAGAATGCATGAAACGGCTCAGTTTGAATGCATATAAATGGAGTAATATGTTCATGATTAATAATTTAACCATAAGGGTAAAAATACAAAACATTAAGAGTCTTATATGGTTTCAGATCATTCTTCACCGAAGAACATGCTTGCTAATGAAGAAGTAGAGTTTTTTCATTCACAACATCTTGATCTTCCTCGATCTGTAGTCTTGTCATCAGCTGATTCCGATTCATCGATGAGAGGTGGAAGGAAATACTCTCTATAATTATAGGGTTTATGTGACGAAACCTATAGATTTTTTATAATGATAAATTTTTAGAAACCCTAATTATGTTAATTAAATTAAAATAATAAATTTAAATATTTATTTTATCTAAACACACCTACTAACGGTCTTGATATACAAACATATTGTGCATACCAATTTTAGATCTCACTGAGGTTAAACCTCATATTCCGAAATCAATTTTTGTATCATATTTATGATATTAGATTTAATTTAAATGTTATTCCATTTTATTTAAAAAAATATATGCATATAATATAAAATATATTTAATATATTTCTAAAATTAATTTCAGGCACACCGGCCCTCAAAATCACATAGCATTTCAGCGCATGGCTGCGAAAATATGAGTATAAATATTTCAATGTATTATAATGAAACAATATGGTCTCTACAAAAGTAACATCATTTTTTTAATAGGTTAACATGGCTTCAATGAATAAACTATTTTATGGTGAATAATATATAACTGACTAGGATTTTAGTGTGTATTTCCCTCTAAATAAAAAGTTTGTGTTTGATACATTTTAATACATGCAACGCTGAACTAAAAAAAGAATGGTATAATTTATTAATTTAAAATTTTAAAATTGAATATAAAAAATAAATCATTATTACAATATAAAATTTATATCATTTAGAGAATTAAAAGAGGAAAAAAACCCTAAGTAAATAAAAAAAATCAAACACAAAATCCTTGTCCTCATGATATTCATTGAAGATTTTACCTCTGATTATAACTATAGAGGTAAGAGAAACCATTATAAATACGATATAAATTTTTAGAATAAAGTAATTGAATGGGATAAATGATTTAAAGATGTATGTAAGGCTATATATAGGAATGTAACATGACCATTATATATACGGTGGTTAAATATATAGTCATTGGAAATATAACCATTAGATAGATGGTGTTTTTATATACTACAGTCCAATAGGTATATTAATGTTGTGTAACTTTAATAATAAATTAAAAGTAATATAATTCACTAATAATAAATAATTAAGGAATAATAAAAATTAAAATATGTTTTTTATAAAAATATATATTTTATTATATATTATTATAATCAATATTTTCAAAAAGAATGATTTTATATATTTATAAAAAATAAATTTTTTTAATAGTAATATATTGATTAAAACTGAGTGGTTAGAGGATAAATAATTAATTTTAATGGGATTTGATAAAAACCATTTAATTCTTAAAAATGATATTTTTATCAAATAACTAGTTTTTAAGTGTTGTGTATTTTTATCTTCTTAAATTAAATAAATCACTTTTAAATTATTATTTTAATAAAAAAATTTCAACATATAAACAAATATATTAACACTAAATTAATTAATAATTGATTTGAATTAAAATTTTGAATAATTAATGATTAAGAAGTCATTTTTCTATAAAAATTATTTTTCATATATTTTATGTTTTCCATTAAAATTTAAATTTATCATATATAGAAAATGATTTAGATTAATGTGAGTCAAACTTTTTAATAATAAATATGAAATTAATTATGAAGGAGATTTTTATTTTAGGCATAAAGGTAAGCTATAATGGTAAAAATTGTGTTACCACAATAAAGATAAAATGTGGTAAAAAGGCTAAAACAGAGTAGTAAAGAGTTAAACTATCAGAAAATTTAAGGTCAGGAGACTCAGTGGGGGGGGGGGGTACTTAGGGTTTTATAAAATTTACACATTTTCTTCTCCAATCATTCCTTTGGATCTCATTCCCTTATTAAAAGGGACACTATTCAACCTTCTTCTTAAATTCTTACTCAAACCAAATAAATGTCAAGTATAGATATAGAAATATAAATTCTAGGCACACACACACACACACACACACACACACATATATATATATATATATTAATTGGTCCATATATAAATGCTAATCAAAACACAATATATCAAAAATTTGTTGATATGCTTGATTAACAACTATTTCACTAGTATGTGGTTAGAAGTTTAGGAAGAGATCACTTCTCCACCAAGGTCTATGACACATTCCTTTATTTCACTCACTAAACCCCAGTGGGATAAAAATATAATTTTATAGACATGTAGGTCTCATTATCATTTAATTGACATGTATATCAATTTAAGATTAGTATAAGAAACTAATATCCCCTTGCATCTTTATTTTCTGAGTAGATTATTTTTAAGTACCAAGTGCTACTTCCAAATCTAATGCTAGATATGTGTGACTCCTTATATGAAAATTGTAACTTTGATATTTAAAAAACTCTAAATAAATTCAAAATACTAGATATAATAATTATTGAAGTACAATTATTCTTCAATTTACTCTAACCAACTCACTCCGTGGTCTAGATGTATATATGATAATCAATTAACCCAATCTTCAAAGATATATAGAGAACCTCATCATTATGAAACCCAATACAAAACAACTCTTTCTTTATCAGATTTCATATTTCATATTTTCAAATCAAATCTCACAATTCCAAACCCAATCTCTAAATAAATTCCAAATATTATCCACACTTTCCTCCCTTAAGTAAGATATACAACAAATCCAATGCGGTTGTCTTCCCTTATTCTACTAAGAGCACATAGTTCCTTATCCCCTCTTGTCTTTTATTCCTTCATTATATATATGTCAATTATTCATAGTAGATCATCATATATATTGGGATGATTTGAATTTCAAATTTGAAATTAAAAAACGAAATAAAATTCAAATTCATTCTACTTTAATCCCATCCCTTAAATTTATTCCTAGATATATCTCCACCATTAAATTCAAACATAGTGGTTTAAGTTATTTAACTAACCAAAAAATCTACAATGTAAAGTCACATCATCAAATAGATTCATATTCTATAAAATCCAAATCTCTCAGAACAAAAAAACCCTTTTTAGAGTAATGGGTTAGTTTCACCTTAACTAAACCCATATGCCATGTAGACAGCGACATATAGCACATTTTTTCGGTGTAACCTCTTATATAATTGATAAAACTCCGAATGTTTCATTTCCAAATATAGAACCTACATGGTTCAATAACATCCTATAGTGTGGAATAATTCCTTTCCTACGCAACTAGGGTGTGTTTTACTTTTCCACAATGTACAACCTGTATAATTTGAAAGGACAAAACCTTTCCACTAATAAAATCACACACTTCACATTGCAGGGAATATACTACAGTGGTATTTATTTTATAATTTTTAGAATTTAATATGGTTTTTGAATAAACATCCCTTAATTATATATATAACCTTATAATTACACTAATAATTGAATTTGTTTGATCACCTATGTTTTGTGATCTACACTACAACTGCATGGAATATAAACATCATTATATGGATTCAAACCCAAGTACTTTGGTGTAGGTTCACATGGTTTGGAAATATCCTATTTTAGATGAATACCACACTTATGCTTTATTCAACATACCTATCATTTATCAATAGCAATGCTTCATCCATATCTTTGAAAATCCCATGGTTCCACTCTGCACAATGACAACTCTCACTGGTGTCATCCAATGCTAGGACCTTGGTCCATAATTTCTACCAACAATACGGTATTTCCTACTTCCTAGTTCCCACTCAAACTATGATATTTTCTTCCTTTCCTCCTTTTTTGGAACTACGGTTGAGCTTGGTTCTTCCTCAAGGTATACACTTTTTATTACGGTGCTGTTATGGTTGAACCCTTTTTTTCAAACACCAAATACCACTATAACATTATTGTGGTATTGTGATGTGAAGATCAAAAACTCCATAAATATTGATAAAGAAAAGTATGTGATCCTTATTCCTTTTTAAAACTTCTCCTCAGATTACGAAATGGTGTAATTCATTACATCATGGTTTTCTTCTACTATTCCTGAAACACTTATCACCATATTATTATTTGTAAGCTCCAAATCCTTTAAATCCGACTTTTTAAACACATGGAAGTATTTTCATTTTGCACACTATAATTTCTACATTCTTTAAACTAATTCGCACCAATTATATAACCTTGATAGAGACATCATGGTCTCTCTTTTAATATCTCCTCTAGGTAATTCAGGTGATTCATGTTTCAGTAATGTGCATCTATGTGCACCAACTTCAATCTATGTGATACCACGTACATAAAATCTCAAAATATTCTATGAACATTCATTAAGACCAACTATTTAATGACCAAAATCATAAAACATCTTCAGAAATTATAAAAAAAATCAACAAAACCATTTTATGATAGCAACATCCCCATTTAGATTTTATTAACAATACAACCACAAATCATTCTTCTCTTTATTTATCCATGTTATACAAAATAAACTAGAAGGTATTTATGGTGAATTCAACTTCCCCAATTTTTTAATAAAAATAAAAATTTTCCTCTCATTCAAAAAAAGTTTTATTTTCTCTCCCTCTTTGAGTAACTCCAAAAAAACTTCTTTATGGTCACTCCATACATCTCACTATTTTCTTTATACCCCTATTTCTAGATCATCCCTTTTGATACTAAAAGTTGAAAAACCCAAAACTTCTTAGATTTGTCAACCATCTAAATTTTCCTCTTAACATACCATCTCTATATACCATCATCATACCTCTCATTAATACCACTTTATGATACCAGTTAAACTATAAACATTTTTATTCAAAATCACCTGATATATAATTATTTATTTAATAAAATGAATTTATCACTTAGAATTTGAGTCTTAAAAAAACTATTGGCATATTAAGACAACTCTCTGTGTAGAAAACAAGAGTCTCTTCACAATCTTAATTTTTTTCATGTCACTCACTTACATTCAATAAACCCCAATGGCTAGAAATTTCAAAATCTTTAACACATACTATGATATCAATCACACTAAAACCAAATTGTTAGAAAATAAACATTAAAGAAAAAATTTTATGAGTAATACCACATATTTAATCAATTGACATCACTTTCTTATGATAAACTAATGGTATGACTTGATATCCATGTACTCCAAACAACCCATATATTATTCTCTTTCAGTTAAGGATAAAAAATCTTTCATGATTATCACCACCCCCTTAAAATTATTCAACTTTGAAATAATACCAAACTTAGAGATAATCTTCCAAACCTGAAAAAACACTTGTTGGTTAATATAAATTATTCTTAGTGACTTATAGGTATCCTTAAAATAGTCAGCCAATACCATATTATTTATTAAAAAACAAAATAGACATGAAGGAATATATTTTTATACTTCATACCTAATTTTTTCTTCTCCTACTAGCTTTCCTAATCACACTTGAAATATGGACCCCTATCATTTGTTGATCTTAAGTAGTTATTTGATACTATTAGAACTATCAAATATATATTTGAAACCATTTTAACATCAGATTAGGAATTTATATGTTATTTCTTCTTCATTCCAGCTTGTAATTTCTATATTTTGTATAAAAAACCAAAGTGGTTGCTTTCCACTACATGTTGATTTTGTTTATATTTTGATTCCATTTTTTTAAGTTTGAAACCAGGTGGTACTTTTACATCCTTTAACTCTAATAGTTACATCTACCTCTTTTTCTGATCCATGCTACCATCTCCTTTGTATATATATAAACCCATGTATTGTATCTCCCCCTTAAGCATATATAACTTTAAAATTAGTTAGAAATATTTAAGTACATTGGTAATGGGTCCTTATAGCAATATTATGTTGAGGATTATAGTTTTACAATACAATTTAAACATTTTATTCTATAATATTTATAAGACTTGTTAGTAGTATTCCTTTTAATGAAACCAATAACAAATTATTACTCATGAAACATTTCTCTCTCACACATTTTCTCTTTTTTACTTAGTAAAATTTCACATTTTGGTAATATTTTAAATGATTCCACTAGTACCAACCTCCATAATTTTGATAAAAATACATCCTAAATTCTTATTTCACGGCCTAGTATTTATTTCCTTAGTGTGATTCATCATACTAGTACAAGTCTCATCCTTCAATACACCATCTATGTATCCTTTACTAATTTTTTGTATCTATGAAATAAATGTTAAACAAGTTTTTGACTATTTTTTCATAGTCGTATTGATGAAACCACATAATCATACCTCTTTCTTATTTTCCATAACTATAAGAGAAACATCTTCTTTCTTCTTTCTATTCCATGTTTTTTTTAATGATGGATAATGTGAGTAATCAATATTTGACTCGTGATATAATTTATATCATTTTACATCATTATTGTCTTCCAAATCCATAAATGCCTGTTTCATTGTGAAAAATTGTTTCATCTTTATAATTATTCTTTTCTTGGTCATACACTTCTTTTCTCTCCATGATGGTTGGTGTTAATAATCTATCAATGACACTCTATATAGCCTCTTCTACTGTTCATGTTCATAATAATCTAGTTTCATAAGATTGGTTCTAAGTAATTTTTTACTCTCCCTTTAATAATTACTTATTTTCATTGGAGTGGGGTAAGACATATTGACATCCATATAACTATTATTACTATAATACCTTTATATATGGCCAAATTTACCACAAATATAACTTATACTCATGGAATAATGCTTATTATAACATTATACTAGATAATATATAGTTGTAACATGTTTTTTCGGATTTCACATCTCTAATTGCTTCCTACACACATCCATTATATGTATAATGATGCAAATAAATAAAACTTATTCAAAACTATACTTTAGGAGTTTTTATTTCCATATGTTGAATTCTTTTTCTTCTTATATACAAAATCTAGATTTGTATTCTTTTTACTATTGAATTGAGTATCTATCTATAATACATAAATGTTTAGCTTCTTTATTATAATATGAATCTTTCCTTAAAGAATCCCTATATTTGAATCCTTATTCTCTTGTTCGCCTTCTAAATTCTCAAAGTGAGAACTCCTTTTATCATGTATAATATTTAACAACTCTTTAAATTTATCTCTAATCATAGACATTGATGCCTCATGAAATTTTTACTTTTCAATGCTTAACTCCACCTAATGAATATGTTATTAAACTAAATAATTTTTCCATTAATTTCTTATTAATTTTTGAAGTAAACTCATTTTAAGTCTTTCATTACTCCATGAACTTTAGGTTTACTTCTTCCAACTCTCCTACATAAGCATATTTATTTTCACCTTCCTTTTCAATAATTTTTCTTCAATTATCAATAACTTAAACTCCAATTGTATGAAAAATAAACAATATATAGATGAACAACATGACATGGTTTCCTTTTTCTATCATTTTCTTCCCTGTTATATATAACCCAACATTAATAATCTATAATTAAAATTTGCTACATATTTAGATTAAGATATAAAAATGAATCCACATTATTCACCACCTTGAGAATACTCAATTTCTTGTATACCTTCTTCCTTTTTTTTCTTATTTTTCAATGTTCTAGAAAAATGGAATTCAACTTCGACCAAATTCATATCCAGACTCTTAATAACATTTTTTTGTTCATAATACCACTTCATAATTTTGATTATTTATGAGATCCATCATGATCGTCAACAAATTTACAATACAAGTCAATTAAGCCACAATTTATTCAACATATTCATTGGAATATTTAATCAATCCTATAATATTTGGGTTCTTATTCCTTTGTATTTATAGTTTCTCTAGAGTACCTTCAAGATTTATTTCTAGATAAAAAATTCACTCTTTTCCACTATCATGTTGATAAATAATTCCCTGATTTTTAGAAATATAATTAATAACAATTAGATAATAGATCCTTAAGGTTAAATATACAACCTGATCTATTAACTCTGATACCTTTTTACGGTCCCAGGACACCCTAAGAGGGGTGGGGGTATATTAGTTTGTTAGTAGATTTTAAAATTTTTTCCTTTTCTATAATAATTATATAAATATAACTATCTTTCAAGGTAATTTAATCACTTAAATTCATGATCTAGATGTATCTATGATAGTCCATAAACCTTATATTCAAAGATATATATAGAACCTTTTATTTATCAAACATGATAGACAACAAATCTTAGTACAAAAAATCCAATCTTTTTGTTTTTTACAAAAAACACTTACTGTTACAAACCAAGTCATTAAAACTATAAAAAATAGGAGAAACTCTTTGTTCCATTAAGTAAGATAAAAAATAAATATGTTGTTTTTTAATTTCCTTCTATATTCTAGCTACTCACACTTACTTACTCTCTCTTATCTATTTATCCTTTGTTCTCTAAATGTCAACTTTTCAAAGTAGATTAGCTTATATTCTAGAATTATTTGAATTATAAATTTTGAAATTAAAATATTAAATCAACTTATAATCTATCCATCCCTTAGATTAATTATCATATATATCACCAAAAATTGAATTTAAATTTGGAACTTTATGTTTTTTAACTAACCAAAAAATATCCTAGGTGAAGACACATTATAAAACCTATTAAAATATTTCCAAATCCATATCTCATGATGAAACATAACCCTTTTCAGTGTGATGATTTTATCTCAACTAAACTAAACTATACAACCATGTAGCCTATGTCTTGGATCACATCTTCATGGTGCATCCTCCGATATATTTTATAAAACTTTGACCGTCACACTAACCAAAACAGACCCTCCAGGGCATAATATCTTCTTTTGGTGTGTCAGACTTCAAATCCAACTTCACTATGGCATGGTATACCTCTCTATAGTATGGATCCCTATATACTTTGGAAGTCTCAAACCTTTACACTATAAAAATCACACCCTTCACATAATAAAGAGAATATTTTGGCATAATATTGATTTCTTTCTTTTTATACTTTAATTTGGTTTTTTCACAACCTTATATCCACTATATGGATACCCCTATAATTCCACTAACACTAATATTTAACTGACCACTTTTGTAGTGTGATCTCTACTACTACAGTATGTAACACAATATTCCTTAAGCACAATTAAATTTTTTTACTCTATAGTATGTTCACATCACCTGTGAAGTATCCCATTTGAACAAAATACCACATGAAACTTTCATTTCAGACAAATCTTCTATATGAACCTCAACACTCTATCCATATCATAAAATGTTACATAGTGTCTTCCCACACAACAACTACTCTCGCCAATTCCACCTTGAACCACTCATACTTCTCTGTAGTGCTGTGCTGCATCATGGTCCTACATACCACCTAACCATCAACCATGTTATGAGATATAATTATTTTCTTCCATATTTATTATTGTTTTTGATATTATTAATACCCCATGACGGTTCCTTTCTTTGGAAGTGTTCCAAAGGTTCCCCCCTTTCGAACTCCAAAACACCACTACAAGAAGGACAATGGTATTGCAATGTGAAATTTAAAACTATAAAACTCAAGATATAGAAAAGTATATGAAGCTTATTCACTTTTAATACTCCTCCTCTAATTATGGGTTTTTTACTCAATGCATTGTGGTTTCCTTATACTAAACCCAAAACACTTATTACCACATTATTCATTTTATGCTATAACTATTTCTCACCCAACAATTTATAAAACAATAATAAGAATATCCATTTTTACACCAGAAATTCCATATTATTCAAAATATAAACCCTATTTCTATAACCCTGATAGAGATATCAGGTTTTCTCTTTTTATATCCACTTTAGTGAATCTATGTGATAATTTTTCCAACAACAAGAATCCATGTGCACAAAATTTCATCCATGTGATTCCAAGTGAACATACTCTCCAAATATTTTATGAAAATTTAACAATACCAAATATTTAGTGTATTCATCCATACATCCTCTTCATAAATTGTCAAAAAATACAACACAACTATTCAATGGTTTAAAATAAAAAATATATATGTAAATTTGATGCATGAGGGAATGAATGAACCATATCCATTATTTTTCCTCTTTTTATACACTTTATTTTTAAATGAAATCCATATTCATAAAAGAATGTATTTTTTCAAAAATTACACTATAAAATAAACTATAATAGGACCTATACATTACCCATCCAAAAACACCATTTTTTCTATCCGTTCTCTCTTAAATACACACACATCAGTTCTTTCTTGAATACATAATTATTCACCAAATTTTCAATTAACATCTCATATCCACTATTTATAAATATTTTTATCCACTTTAATGTTGTTATATTAACTTAATTATTCTTAAGAGAAATTATATTACTATTATATAACTCTTTACTCTTATTCATTTATTAATATAACTTGTTCTTGTTCATGTCAGTTGAACCACTGACATGAATGATGATATACTATCTTCACCATTTAAAAAATGAATGAGTATAAAGACATTAATTTTTTTAATATAGAATATTAAGGAGTAATTTATGTTATGAATATGGTTTTGGTAGGGTGAGAAAAACTAATGATTATAAAGTAACACATTTTTATTAGTAAATTAGAAAAAACATGTTCATCATGGAATCCATTATTGTGAACCATACCTGTACCTTCTAAAAAATTAAGTTGTTAATACATAAATCATTGATAAATTTTATTAATACCATGAATAATCTATGAATCATGAAATTGGTATCAAATTACAAGGATAAACATATCCATTATGAAAATTATTTGAAATAATCAAAATGATTAACATATGGTAAATAAAATAAACAATAACTAACTAATATATGTGAAATTAATGATTATAATTGAAGAGTATAAAAGTTAATACAATAATATGGTTTTAAAATAAGTTATTAAGATGGTTATTTTTATTATTCTTGATGTTAAAGGGATTCTTGGGAAGTGAGGTGTGAAATTAAGGGTTTATTTTCTAATCTCACTTTAAAATCATGATTGTCTTTGTTTAAATCCATATTTGTGGAATTTATATGTTATTTAAATATAAAAGGTCATATATTTTTGAAATTATGGTTATTATTTGGTTTTACAACTCTTCCTATAATTTTACCTCTTTTCAGTTAATAATTTAATTAAAAGGTGGTATACAAGTGGAACCACCCCTATCTAATCTTTCTGACAATAACCTATCTCCTCCATATCCATTTTACTTATACTTATTTTGTAATACCTATATATATTTATATGAATAGTTATGGTATTTCTCTATTGAATTTAATTTATTTAAAAAATAATTTTTCTTTTAATGTTTCTTATATGGACATTTTCTAAAACCCTTGATATTCTTTACAAAAGGGTGAGAGGAATATATTTTTTAATTTTTTTCAAGATATCATATTTCAATATTGTTTTTTTACAAGTATATATCTCTAATTTTTAATGTTTTTCCAAATTAATTTCTATTCCATTAGTTTTATAAATAATTTTATTTTAAGGTAAAATTTATCGAAAAATGAAAATGGTATTTATTCTTATCAAATAAATTTTCTCATACATTTATAAAGTATTTTTATTATATTTCAATATCCTTTGATTTTTCTTTTATTTATTGGGTACATTATCTAAAAATACCATCTTCCATATATATACGAAGTACGGTCATGACTTTTATAAATTTTTATGAAAGCCATTTCTTTCCCACTTGTTAATTAATCTATAATAGTGTTATTAGTGTTTCATTTTAATGCGATGCACATATGTATATTTTTTTACTATGTCTTCAGTGTACATGAAATTATATATCTATCTAATACATTAGGTAAATATTTATATCACTTTAGATGATAGATATTGGGGAGTAAACAGAAACCCCCATGGGACTTTATCCATTATATGATGGGTGGGACCAAAAAATTTAGCCCTCTAATGAAATGGGAAGATAATTACATATTACATGGTGAATTGTTAAGGATTATGAAATAAAATAAATCTACTATGATATCTTTCCACTATTTAATCATTGTCTAGGAAATGATATTATAAAAGAGGAATGATTTTCTATGATTATGAATATGACACATTCTTATGACTTTGTTTTGTTTTCAGAGATAATGATTATTGACTCATGTTTCCACAATCCTATTACTCATGTCTTATATTTTACTAAAAATATGTACATCATGACTCATTATTTTGGATATTTATTTTCTTGGTTAGAATTATCTAATTTAATGACCTTTCACCTTGATTATATTCTCATACCCACATGTTTATCTTACAATAAATTATGATCTTTGACTATTTTTCCTCATGCTTACCCTTAATGATCATCTATGGTTACTCTTTTTCATTTTTTTATTTTCTAGGTTATGAAGAATAATGTTATGTATGATCTGTCTAAAAGGGTATCATGTGAGAAGGATATTTATGGGAGGTGTTTAAGATGGTATGAAATATATTAGTTATGTATCTAATCTATAATGAAATTAAACCTATAGATTTTGGGATATTATTTACTATGATATGTAATTATTATTCATTTAAAATGATTTAAAATTCATGTATATTATGGCCAGGTTGTGTTTGTGATGTGGTTATGTCAGGGAGGAAGTTTTAATGGGTGGGGGGGGGGGGGTGCTCCTATTTCAATGAATTTATAGTATTTAATAAACCTTAAGATAATTAAATTTCCATAAATTTTTATCTTAAATTTATAAAATATATATCTTTTTGACCAGTATCACTTACATTAGAGAAATAACATCTATATAGATTAAACAAAACCCTAAAAACCCTATTTAATAGCCCATATAAACCTATCAAACTAATATTCACAAGAGTAAACACTAACATCAATGAGAGATGATATTTTTTTTATCAAAAACTAAAAATTATAGCACTATTCTATGATGGGGATCCAAAATATATTTAACTCATAAAAAAAACTACGGTTTTTTTACTTTTATTTAAACGATTGTTAATTTTAGTACACTCATCTTCAGTAAAACATTAAAGATTTGAAAACCCATGAATTTGGACCTAATGGGAATTATAACCTCAATTAATATACTATAATTGAAAAATTTATCTATCATTACCTTGAAATAATTCATATATTTATTGGATGGTATGTTAGTTGGTTGGTATCATCTACTAGCTTTGGTAAGGGAGAAAGGATCGATTCCATGGATTATTTTATCAATAGCACAATAATAATCTTTATAAAATTTCTATTCACCATTTAGAGAGGAATAGATATAATGTTTTTCCATTTATCATTATCGTACACATAAAAAATGAATGTATGTTTGAGTAGAATCATATTCCTTGATAGTGGATGTGTAGGAGAGTATCACCTCCGTGAATTTGTTTTGTTAGAATACATGTGAAAAATAGTCACCAGTTATGATTGAATACCCATGTAAATGGAAATGAATTCCCTTTTACATCTTCAAAAGAGAAGAAGTAGTAGAAATTAAGAATCCTCAAATCTATGACATATAAATTGAAAAGTCACGTAATGGAGTTAAAATGAAAATAAGTGACTATATTTTGAATATAATTATTGGAGTGGGAAAACAATATATAATAATATGTGATACTTTTATGAAATACATGGAAGTTCATTATTTTGGGACCTAACCTATGATGATGGTGATCGTATTCATGCATTGTATTTTTTTTGTAAAATAAGTTTTAAGATGAAAATAAAATCACTTCACTTTGTATTTGGTGAAATTGAGACTAACCATCATATTTGGAGAATCAGATTCAAAATTCTTGAAATGTTCTATCATATTAGAAAGAATATGTCTAGAAGATAATGATTATCAGAATCACACTAAAACTGGAATGAAAGAACTTATCACAATGGGTCTGAATCGGAGTCTATATAGCTATGATTAATCAAATATGATGATTCTTTGCTGATCTTGTAGTTTTAATAAATCATAAATAATTATCAAAAATTATGATGTAAGATTGATGAAATAAATTGGGGGACTATGTGTTTTGAATTGAATTGAGCATTTAATTTGAAGAGAAAATTGGATGGAAATATTGTCCATCATTGATCGTAATCATTATAATCATATTCAGTATGAGTAGGAAAGAAAGATGTTGCTAGGAGAATAAGTACTTTCCAGAGGAATGAGAAGTTACCATAATTTCCATTGTAAGTCATACTATGGTAAATATGGTCTTTAACATATTCAGTGTCATGAATGAAGTCATGGTACATGCTGATGTTTGTGGAGGAATAATTTTAGTGAAGAAAAAGTTTTTTAGTCTCAAGGTCATCATAATGAATTTACCAGATGTTGATTTTTATAAAGGATGAGAGGGATGATTGTTATGAAGAAATTAAAGAAATTGATGAAGTCAAAGTTTCTAAATACTGATCCATCATATTTATCATACCATCATTTTCATCAATGGATGAATTTTGTACATAAAGAATAATGGTAAAATAATTGAAACTATTGAAGTCACATCTAAACATAATGACAATTAATGATAAAAAATGTAGTCAACCATTTATCAAGTGTGACTTACATCATAATGAGATATATCAAAATCAAAACTGGAGTCATACTTGAGATTATTAAGAGTATTTAAGAGATGGATTTATGTGTTGTTAAAGAAAGAGCTTGAAATATGATGGTTAATAAGATTTGTAGAAAATGTGAGAAACTAAAGGAACCTATTTTAACCAGACCAAAATCCAAAAGTTATAAATATTGTGAGAATGATGTTGATGGGAATCATATTCATTAGAAAAATAAGAACATTGATTTATTTTAAAATGATTTTATCAAGTGTGTAAGGAGACATATTATCATAGTTGAAACTAATTCATATTGCTGATCGTAAGGACAAAATCATAATGGGAAGATTTTTTTTCATCTGGTATAGGGAAACTAAATTGTTTCAAATAAATTGAACTGATTTACCAAAAAGGTGGTGTTCAAAGAAGATGAAATCAGTCTATTTCTTCAATATAAAAAACTAGTATAGAGCATCATAACAAAAAAATCATATTATGAAAATCAGAAATGAACTGGTTCTTTTATATAAATTTTTAAGAATATATGAATATTGATATAAGATTCAAGAAGGTTCGATAATAAACGTGAAAAATTGAGAAGAGTTGATGAAGTCAAGATGCCTCCTAAATTCAATGAATCTTAAAAATTTAGGGAATTTGGTTGAGTGGGAAATGATTTTAGATTCCCTCCAAAATCACTTCTAGGTCACATATAAAAGGCAAAAAATACATTGTACTTTTCTGACTGATGTACTATTTATGGTGAAGAGGATTGAAGGCATAGTGCCAAATAATTTTAGAGAGAGAAGAAGAGGTTTTTATATTGATATTTGTTGAATATGTTTTGTCAAACAAGAGTGAAATTATAAGAGATAATATTGTAACATTTTAAGTTTATCATCAAATTTAGTGGATTATCTTATTCAGATGACTATCAAATTCCTCTTGTCATCGTATTTAGTTAGTCATTGTATTAGGCTGGATAATCAGACCAAGTCTATCGTATTGGTGTTTTGGAATGTGGAAGAAGGTGTTATGAATTGAATTAACCATATTATAATAGAGATTTATTTTTCATATTGACAAAATCAGACTGAGAAGATTAGATTGAGAAAATTGGTCTGGGTACTCAGAATTATTTTCATATCAATTTCCTTAAATTTCTTACCTTCTTCTAGTTAAAAAAGCAAAAAATAAATTTTCAAAGAATAAATTTTTGGAAGTTGAAATAAAATAAGTGGTAACATGTGTTTATACAAAAAATATGTATTTCATCAATTGTTATAGAAAGAGCACAAACACTATTAAATTGTTTACATATTTCTACACATGTGTAAGTGAATATACTACTCATTTTATTCCACATAAAAGGATTGTTTTCTTTTTGATTTTGTGGTATTGGAAAGTTTCCAAACCATACCAAGGTCATATATATTCTTACTGAATAACGAGAGTTGTAAATACTTGTGTTCCTATGGATGTGTGTTTATTTTTTTCAATAGGGATTAAAATTTTTAACCGGAGGTAAAGGTTGTTTCATTTTATATGGAAGAATAAAAGTAAATATATAATTGATTAACCCCTCCTCCTCTTAGTGATACAATTATCCTAACTCGGCACTTACAATTGGTATTAGATCGTAGGTTACCTTCACTTATTCTTTGCTAATGTTTTGATGAAAAGTTGATGGAGAATCTGAATTTCATGAACACTAAATGAATTTTGGGTTTTTATGGAAATAATTATTATGTCTAGAAATATAGAATGTTTCCTTATATAATGTATGTTGGATATGATTTTATTGAAGATGAAACATATGATTTTCCTTATATTGATGAAAATTTCCTCTTATATCTATTGATAAAAAAATATTGATAATGATGGAAGGGACAAGAATGATTTATTATCATCAATTTCTATAAGTGAATTACTAAGGGTGAAAGATTTTCCCACAACAAAAGGTATATGAGATAAATTGAAGAATATTTAAGAAGGGAATACAATAGTAAATAATGAAAAATTACAAATTTGGATATTTAAGTATAAAGATTTGAAAATTAGTGAATATGAATATGTTGGGGACTTCTTTACCAAGGTTAATTACATTGTCAGTACTATCAGATGTCTTGTTGAAAATTTAGAAGATTCTACACTTGTGGAAAAAATATTATGAATCCTTTCTGACAAGTTTGACCCAAAAGTTTCTTCACTGGAAGATAGATATTTGAAAAAATTATATCTAGATAATTTTCATATAACTCTCATTACTTATGAATTGATAAGAGATAAATCTATGAACTGATAAGGATGAAAATAGAAAGAAGATTCCACTTGATAATAGCAAGGTTAGTGGTTCAGATAAGAAATATAAGAAGATTGGTAAGAAAAATATTTACAATTATGGTCAGTATGAATGTTTTAGAGGAAAAAAATATTTATATTACTAAAATTAGTATTATGGTGGATTTAGACATATGGAAAATTTGTTTTATTTAACCAAAAAAAATTACAATTATTCAATAGGTTATTAATGGAATGGTTTTAGGGGGATTCAATCTCCTCAAATACTGGTTGTTGTGAAGAAACCTGATAAGGTTGGAGTAAATATTGAAAATAGATTCCAAATCCTATAACGAATTTTTGAAAGATGTAAACAACCTGGACACCTTGTAAAAGGATGTCTTATTTTCTACGGGCACATGAAAAAGTTTCTTAACAATTCTCAGAAATTGGGAATGAAGAAAGAAAAGGAAGAAGGAAAATATCTTTTTGGTGAAACCGCTCTGAAAGCATTAAAAGGAGAATAAACATAGATTATTGATAGTGAGTGTTATTCAAAGATGTAATGGTGACATTTGTAACTGAAGAATCATTGAAATTAAAAGTTATTCGTTCATCCATTATTGGGAAAGAAAAGATGAAATCCAAGAAATATTTACATGTTGATGTGATGAAACATAACCTACTGAGTGTTTCACAATTGTGTGATGAATATTAAAAAGTTAATTTCAGGAAAGATGGATTTTTTGTGAAAAGTTATAAGTATGTAAATATAGTTACAAGAGGATAATATACAAATGTAAATTTATTTCAGGTTGGTTAAATCTGAAACTCTTGTTATTTGGGAATAGTAGAAGAGAATCAATTGTGGAATAAAATTTTGGGACAAATGTGTCATAGAAATATGAAAATGTTATCGAAAATAAATAGCGTCTGAGACATTCCTGATTTTACAAGAGAAAGAGACTGGTGTTGTACTATTTTCCAGGAAGGAAAGATTACAAATTCAGTGCATAAGAATGTTGAGATTTATTCAAAACAACACATGGTGACTTTTCATTATGATATTTGTTGTCCAAATAGAAAACAATCAAAAAATTAAGATAAGTAATTCATCACTTTCATGGAATATTTTACTCCCATTACTTGTGTTACATATATGAACCAAAAGTCAGATGCTTTAAAAATGTTTGAAAGTATCAGAAGGAAATCCAAGAAAGAATGTGACTATTTAGTGAAGATGTTGAGAACTAACAATGGTGGTGAACACAAAAATGAATATTTTGAAAGTTATATTGAAAATCATGGAATTTTTTATGAGTATATTTCCCCATACACTCCTCAACAAAATAGGGTTTACAAAAGAAAGAATAGAATTTTGGCAGAAAAGGGGAGAACTATGTTACTTGAACATACTCTTTCTCATCACAATTGGAGGAAAGCCATGAGTACTAATGATTATATTAAAAACAAATGTTTCTATAGTCTAAAATTAGATATTACTCCATATGATTTTTTTTACAGAAAAACACAATGTTTGAAACATTTTAGAGTTTTCAGGATTCCATGTATTATAAATAATAACAAAGGAATTTTGGAAAAGTTTTAATAGATAAGAGAGATGGATTGTTTTTGGCTATGCTCTGGAAGGAAGAGGATATATAGGTCTCAAAAAAGAAAAATGAAGAATTTTTTATTCTTGTGATGTGAAAGCTATTGAAAAGAATAAGGAATTAAACAAGACTCATGAAAATATGGAAGTTGAGCATGCTAAGGGAAATAATTCTAATAAAGATAT
The DNA here is from genome assembly GCA_963277665.1 of Viscum album. Taxonomy (NCBI): domain Eukaryota; kingdom Viridiplantae; phylum Streptophyta; class Magnoliopsida; order Santalales; family Viscaceae; genus Viscum; species Viscum album. The sequence continues at coordinate 483,697,983 of OY728162.1, forward strand.
AGAAAATTGTAATCCTACTCATTAAGAATTAGGCTCAATAATTTACAGATATGAAAAGGATACACAAAAACCACATCCTATTCTGAGAAATAAAGTTGAAGCTCTGAATATTATTGGTGGTCAACATCAAAAGGTTCAAACAATAAGAACAAAAAAATATATTACACATACTTCTTTATAGTCAAAAGTTGAGCTGAATTATGTAAAAAATCTTTCAAGTATCTAAAATTGATAGACTCCATGAATGAAGAGTTGGATTATATTGAATATATTGATACATGGGAACTTCTTCCTTAGACATAAAACCAAAATGTTATTGATAAAAAGTATGTTTTCTATGACAAGATTAACGAAGAAGGTGAAGTGATAAGACATAAAGAAATATTAGTTTGAATTGGTTACTCACAAATTGAAGGAGTCTATTTTGATGAATATTTTTCTCTAGGGAACGGTTTGAAACAATTGTAATTTTTCATTCTATTGTTGCACTATGAAGTTTAAAAATATTTCAAATAGATTTTAAATCCACATTCTTGAATGGTGATCTTGATGAAAAAGTTTACATTGAAAAACCTTATGGATTTGTTGTTAGGAAAGATTAATGTTATGTTTTAAGATTGAATAAATCATTGTATGGGATGTAAAAGGCTCCGAGATAATGGTATTCCAAATTTTATACTTGGGTATGGAAGTTGAGTTTTAATAAAGGAAGAGTTGATATCAATATTTATACCAAATAAAGTTAGGTGTATTCCATCATCGTAATTGTTTATGTTGATGACATTATGTTTTCCAGGAATGATTAATGATATTGTGAAATATTTGCTAAAGAAATGAAAAAGTTGTTTGATATGTACATTATTAGGGAAATGAAATACTTTCTTAGGTTTCAAATTCTAAAAAGGAAGAAATACATCTTTCTTTCTCAAGGAAAGTATGCAATGAAACTTCCTAAAAAGATCAGCATGGAAAACTCTATACCTATTTCCACACTAATTTTAGTGGGAAAAAAGTTTTCTTAAGATAGAGAAGGGAAAAAAGTTGATCAGGAAGAAATTTGGAAGTTGATTAGAAGTTTGTTGTATTTTTTTGCCTCAATACCCAACATTTTTTATTATATTACCATATGTGCATGATTTTAGATTCCTTCAAAATAATCACATTTACCTACTAGAAAATAATTCTCAGCTACATCAACGCAAAAACCAACTTCATAATCCGGTATGATAGTTCAGAATGTAAGGATTTGTTTAGTAATTCAAATGTTTATTTGGAAGAAAATGTTGATGATAGAGGATCCACATTTTGTGGAATATTATTTCATGCAAGAGATGTGTTAGTTGTATTTCAAAGAAACATAATCTAGTAACTCTTAGTAAAACTAAAGCCTATTATGTTGCTGCTACTCAAGAAACTACCCAACTTACATGGATGAAGATTCAATTAGAAGACTTACTTTTTGAGGTGAAGTTACCCTTTCTATTGGGTTGTTATAATCAAAGTGAAATTAATATTAACATGAATTTGGTTAAAAATTTTCATTAAAAACATATTGATATCAAATATCATTTCATCAAAGAGAACGTTGAGAATACTTAATTGAAGTTGGAGTATTTTCCAACATCAGAACAAGTTACTGACATTTTTTTTGGAGTGGTTGTAGGAAACAATTTTTTTTTGTATTCCGTAGAAGTTGAAGAAGTGGAGAAATATGAGGAATAATGTATTGAAGAAAATATGATGAGGTTTCATGATCACCACTTTTGGATATCATGGTTTCACTATCAACGATTCTTATTTCCTACAATGAGTTATCTCATGTAGTCTTAGGATTGTTAAAAAGTAATCAAATTATTGAGGGTACAAAGTTTAGTGATTTTTGAATCTTGGTTGATAACAAAATCTAAAGGGAGATACTGTTATGACCAAGTCAATGAGAAAAGTGATCATATTTAGGTATTGTATTTTATTGTTAAAGTGGTTTTAATAAGAAAGGAAAATCAATTAACTTTGTATTTTCTGAAATTTGGACTGACCAATGTATTCAGAGAATCAGATTCACAGTGCTTGAAATGGTCTATAATATTTAGTTATAGCTGGATAGAAGACAAAGATTGTCGAATTCAAAATGAATTCAGAATGAAATGAAAGATCAAAATAGGGATGGATTAGAGTGTATCTGGCTATAATAAATCAAATGTGATAATGAGATTCTGATCATGGTGTTCCCATAAATCACATGTAAGTTTCAAACTTATAATGCAAGCTTGATGAAAAGGTAGAGAATAAGTATTGACATTGACTTGGAAGAGAAAAGGTTTCAGAAGATATATCTATTCTGATCGTAATCATGACAATCATATTCAGGATGAGTAAGAAGGAAAGATATTGTTGGGAGAATAAGAAATTTCTAGAGGAGTGAGATATTATATACTTTCCATTGTAAGTCGGATGATGCTAAATATTGACTTCAATATATTCAAAGTCATGAAGGAAGTCATGGTCTGAGATAAAGTTTGTGCTATATGAAAGTGAGTGAAGCCGAAGTTTTTCCATCTCAAGGTCATCATAATGAGTTTGTTGGATATAGATCTTTTTAACGGTTGAGAAGGATGATTATTATAAAGAAAAGAAATTTTTTATGAAGTTGAAGTGTAGGAATACCGATCCATCATATTCAGTATACCATCATATTCATCAAAGGCATTATTATGTACATCAAGACATAAGGTAAAGTAATTGAAACTATTGAAGATAATTATAAACATAATTATAGAGACCGATCAACAATATAGTCAACCATTTATTATGTGTAACTGACATCTTAATGAGAAAGATTATGATCAGAACTAGAATCAAACTTGAGTTTTGTAAGAGTATGAAGGAGATGGTTTGATTTCTTATTAAAGAGAATGCATGAAATGAGAAGGTTTGGAAGATTTATGTCAAATATGAGAAAATAAAGGTAATATTTTTCAGTCTAAATAAAAGCTAAAATATTTAAATATTCTAAGAGTGAAGTTCATGGGCATCGTATTCAGAAGAGAAAATGAACCCTAAAATATTTTCAATTGATTTTATCAAGTGGGTCAAGATCCATAATATTATATTTGAATCTAATTCATCTTGCAGATCATGATGAAAAATTGGAAAGGGAAGATTATTTTTCATCTGGTATTGGGAAACAAAATTGTATCGAGAAATTTAATTGAAGAATAATAATATATGTGTGTGAAGAAGAAGATTTTTTTTCTATTTCTTAAATATACATAACTGGTATAGAGAATCGTAATAAAGAAATTGAATTGAGAAAATTAGAATTAGATGGGTTCATGTAAATAATGTTTGAAGGAGAATAGAATATTGATAGAAGACTCGAGAATAATTGAGAAGAAACAAAAGGAATTCAGAAGAGTTGATAAAGTAAACTAACACCCGAAACTCAAGTAATCATGCGTATTAGGGGAATTCAGTATAGTGGGAGGCAATTTCAGATTCATGCCAAAACCACTTCTAGGTCAATTATAATAGGCGAAAAGTGCATCAAACTTTTTTGAAGGAAGTACTGTTCATGGTGAAGAGGAGAGAAGGAAGAGTGTAGAAGAATTTTAGAGGGAGAAGAAATTTTTTTCATATCGGGCTTTATTGAAGAAGTTTCATCGAATAAGACTGAAAAAAGAGGATACAATATTGAAACATTTTCAGCCGATCATCATATTCAGTGGATTATCATATTCAGATGACTATCATATTTTTCTTTCCATCATATTCTACTATTCATTGTATTAGTCTAGATAATTGGACCGAGACTATTGGATTGGTTTTATGAAATGAGGAAGAAGGTGTTATGTATACAATAAACTTTATTTTAATAGATATATATTTTAAGTATTGAGAAATCAGACTAGGAAGATTGGATTCGGAAAATCATACTAGGAAATCGGACTGTGTTGCATATCAAAGTCCTTGAATTTCTTACCATCTTCTAGGAGAGAATGTAAAGAAGTGATTTTCAATGAATACATTCATTGAAGTTTAAAAAGAATCCCCGGTAACATTTTTTGTTACAAAATATCAATATTACATCATTTGTGATAGAAGGAGGACCCACACTATTGGATTTTTTATATAGCACTGCATAAGTGTAAGGGAATATCCTACTCATTATATTCCACACAAAATGATTTTTTTCTAGTGGATTGTGTGGTATTATATTGTTTCCAAACCCTATGAAGGAAATGACTATTCTTATTGAATGGAGAACCTTATAAATACTTCTATTCTTATGGATGTTTGTTTAATTTGTTTTCATCAGAGAATGAAATATTTAATAGGAGAAAAATGATGTTTCATTTTCTATGGAAACACAAAATAAAAGATATCACTGATTCACCCCTCCCCCATCTCAGTTATACAATTATCCTAGCTGGGAACTTACACATTTAACTATTTTTATAAAAATATAGAGTCTATAAGATACTGTAGATATGGGGAAAATTAAATTTAGGACTCATACTATGTAGCACAATTTATAATATAAGATTGGTTTATTTTTATTTATTTTTGTTACAATGTTTTTTGTGATAAGAGATCCTAGAAAAAATTCATGTATATAGAGGATATCAATATATGGATAATATAAAATTTTTATCATAAGGAATGGATTGTTGGAATCTCTAACTCAAGTAGTTTATGTTCATAAAAACTCAATTGTTTTTAGTGGTTTCATTGAGGTTTATTTTTGGAATTATAATTATATTATTTATTGATATTTAATGGACTAATTAGAAAAAAATAGATATATTTTAAATGATTGGAGAAGTTATCATGGTTTCACAAATAACTGGGTTCCCATTCAAGACATATCGAGTACCCATTAGAGGTTTATATGATGAATTTCCTTATGCTTTAGCCATTTGGTACACTGTGATAATATAAAGGGCACCTGATAGGATGAAAGTGGCCATCAGAAAATTGGTATAAAAGAAGTATATACCCATGGAAAAAGGAAGAAGCATGGATTTTTTATCTCTCCACATCAACTACCTGGTAAGCTCCTACCAGCTACCAGGTGGAGTATGCATAAAATCCAACCACTTCAATTAAGGTCACCAAGGGACATATTTTATTTCCAAAAACTCTATTTGATCTTAAATGGATCCTATGGCCTGAAAAAATTATGTTGTTATAAATACAACTCTATGAAGGAATATACAATACTTTTTACAAATATTACACTCTTAAGAAGATTTTTTCTTCTTTACTAATATTCTGAACCTTTCCCTCCTTTTCTCCCTTATGTCTTGGTTTAATTCTTATTTTTATTAGATAAATATAGGGAAATTTATTGGGATTAAATAAAATAAATCTATTAATCTTGTTAGAAAACCCAAGCATAAACAAGTATATATTTTATATCCTTTTTCAAAATTTAGACATTTTACCTCAAAATAGAAGAACCAAAAGGTTTAGTGTCTTTGGAGATTATCTATAAAAATATATTATTAAAGATTTCTCTTTCACATAAGCCAAAAAAATAAATATATAAAACTTTTTACTAAACATAATCCTATACATAATTTCTTGGGGAAGTGGAAAACAAAATGTGTTAGCTCAAATTCCTAGTAAGGGAAAACATATAAAAAAGTGATACAAATATATATCATAATCATTTGATAAAATATGATCATATTATGGATATATAATTAAAAAGATATCATGTAAATATCTTATTTTACCATAAAGTATGATAGAAGGACATATAAACTAAAATGATCAAACATATAGAATAGAATAATGGTGTGGGAACAAGAGAGAATAATCACGAGCTATAGGGAATAACATAGGCACGCGACATAAAATAGAAATATGGAACAACCACAATCATAGAAACCATATCATATTTCAAGATTAACTACTAAAAACATCATAATATAGTGGGTTAGGCATCACTACCAGTGTTCCATATCATAGTAAATCATGTGATACTACTAGTTTCCCATGGCGGATTGAGATTTACATCTCATTTCACAAAATTATCTCATGAGATATATAAAAATTTACCCAATGTATTGGAGGACCATATAGGTCCCACCCATCACATAATGATATACGATACATATGTATTCTATAATAATTTTCAAAAATTGAACACTTCTTTATAACATAATTAAACTATGTAAAATAAATACATTTTATGGAAACTTCTTTAAAGTATACCCATAAGAAATATATAGTAATAATTTGAATGGTATCTTTAGATAATATCCCCAGTGAAACAAAATTACATTGAACCTAAATCCAATAACAAAGATCTAGTCTATAACCTATTATATTGACACTAAATACAAAGTATAGAATCCCTAAGGTCTGAATTGTTTTGTAGTCTTAGTAAACAAGATACATACTTGAATTTCAAATATAATTTAAAATATAAAATGTAATAATATATTTTCTTTGATAACACTTTTATTACCCTTAGAATATCCCTATATATTAATAATAAAATAATTTATAGTATCCTGGTGAAAATATAACATAATAAAGGGAATAAATCAATAATTAGTAAGGGTAACCATATAACTAAATATATAATGAATAAATAATAATTATAAATATTAAAAGTTAAATAACTATAATACAATCCACTTAATCAACAAAATAAGCATAATATAGAAGAAATAAACGATTAACAAATAAATCCATATAAATAATTATATAATCTTGAAAATTATGCATGGATATTATAACTAATAAAATAATCACATGGAAATAAATGATATCATAAATAGAAAATTCATAATTCTAGAAATTGGAATTTGTGAAGGCCTTTCACTAGACAGTATAAATCTATGGGTTGAAAGCCATCTAATTTAGCCAACTGATTTGTCCAATGAAGATTATCAATTCATTGAGGGACTATCTATAATTGACCCCCACACATCACATAATAATTCCAAATAATTCATCATATGAAATTAGTGAAACTTAATCAACATAAATATTCATATTGATAAACTAACAATTTTTTTAATACTTTATCTTATCGAATAAACATAATCATAAAACATTCAGAATAATGTAGCGAATTGAAATAAAATTATAAATACTTAGTCAAAATGATCATAAACTATCCAAATAAATAATAAGGATGATATCAATATACTATATCACCAGTTCTTCATATGTACAGTAAAGGTTTTATGTCATCGATGAATAGAAATAAAAAAAATATTTGAATAAAAACATTATTGTGGAAAATATCTATTTTCACTTTTAAAATCACCCTTTAAAAAAAATGTTCACAAAAAAGTAAGAATTTTTTTTTTGAAAATAACATTTGAAAAATTGTAAAATAATATTAAAGACATTGATTGTTCATGATAATAGAAAATTACATTCATGTCGTACGCATTAAAATAAAGATTAATTTCACATTTTCTATAAAATCCAAACATCCATTATTTTGAAAATGATATGAAGATTAAGTTAAAAATATATTTTTAAAAGAATGAATACGTATAAATTACTTTAATAAATCATTTTAAATGGTTTTAAAAAACTAAATCATTTTTAAAAGATGAGGGTTTTGATGAAAAATGATTTTTGACAGAAGAGAGAAATAAAGTTGTATTTTATTAAAATCATTTTATAAATCACAATATGAACAAAATATTCGTAAATTTTTTATATTAATTGATAAAGTTAATGAATAATTATGTGAGAATAAAAAATATTGATTTTATTTTAGAAAAATCAAATAATTAACTTAAGTGATACTTACACAAAAACCATCCTGAATAACGATGAGATTGTTAAATAAACCCTTACAACATTAGAAACGTTTGAATTATAATCCCCATAAAATAATTAACATAAAAATGAAACATTAAATACTATAATGATAAAAAAATTCATTAGATATCATTTCAAATGGTTATTATATATACCACACAAATTAAATAAGTGGTGAATATGGCATACGTCACACCAAAGTAAAAGTGAGACAACAAACCGTTACCTAAAGTTCAAATTCATTCATATTTGTATAACCCTCATGTATTTTAAATATAGGTTTATTATAAATATATTAAATAACAATTCTCATGAATTTAAATCAATATATTATTTACTTATATTTTTATCACATTTTTAGTAATAATTATTTATTAAAATCATTGTTTCTGGTGATAATTACTTCATTTTTCATGTATGTTTTGGTTTGATAATTTTGGTCCATTTAATTTAATTATGTTTACATCATGTATATAATTTTAAACATGAAATAAATAGAATTTATATTGATTATATATGTATTTAGAATAATTTATTAATGTTATTGACAGAAAATTTATTACACCATTCATGGAGACTGTGGGTTGTACGTATACATGAATGTTGTTTCAATTTTGACTGATGGATGGAAATAAATGAAAAAAAATTAATTAAACATGATAGAATCATTATTATTTCATATATATCTTTTATATTAATAAATATATCTTTATTACCATTAATTTAAAAATAAAATGAAAAAACAATTCATAGCACTACGTGGAGGTGGTAGTCCACACATTCTCAGGAGTGACATAATTTTTTTCCAACAGATTAAAAGGTAAGATGTTATATGTTATATTATATTTATATAAGTATGGATTGTTCCTAAGTATCACCAATATTCCTTAATTTTAACCTTACTACCTTCCATGTAAATCATAAAAGAAAAACTAATTACATCGCTTCACGAGGCGGTAGTCCGCCATACACATGAGCGATGCTATCATATCACCCAAGAAATGGAAAGTAAAAAAGGAATATATGATATTATAATTCAAGATTTATAATAATGTAACAAATATACTATAAATATATTAAAATCCATCAATATATCTTTCATTGAAATGTGAATATGGAAAACGAATTACATCGATTCGCGAGGTGGTATTCCCCTGTACACATGATTGATGATTTCATTTAACATTTGATGTACGTAGAGGGGAATTTGGGTTATGAAATTAACATAATAATATATAATTATATAGTGTATACAAGTAATTTTAGGTTATCATATTTACATAATATTATAATGAGTTATAAGAATAAGTAAAATGAAAACTCATAGCTAAATATTTTACCTCTTCATTTGGAAACATATATAGGTTTAACCAAAAGCATTAATATATTGGATTTATGATCTAAACAATTAATCTAGGATTTGGGGAGGCATGTAAGTAAGTTATTTTTTTAGTTATTAGATGAAAGGTTTTTAGAAGTGTGAATAAGGTAGGATAGGGTGTGGTCTTTTATAAGTGGGGGAGAGGTCACACATAGAGTTTAAAAAAAAAATAAAGTGATACCAACGTTTTTATAATGAAAAAGCATCCAAAATTGGTCATTATCGAAATTTAAATTTTCTATGGCAGAAATAATTCCATGAAACTAATTTTATTAAACTTTTTATGTCATTTAAACCCTTGTCTTCTTAGTTTATGCGCCCTGATAAACCCATTTTTAATTTAACTTTGGTAATTAATATTTACAATTTTCACTATTCATTATGATAAAATAAATAATTTGAAATTATTATATAATATATATTATTATCATTAAAAATATTTTATCCATTTTTTCAATTTCAATTCATATAAGTTTTGGAATTCAATTTAAAATTAAACTGCACATGTGACGTAAGAACATTTTTTGAAAGAAAAATTATCATAAGTATAAAATGTTTTCATCTAAAAATATATAATGAGGTAGATTCCAGTGATGAAATTAGTTAAATTTTAATATAATTAAACTAATTATACATTAAAACCAATTTAAAATATAATTTAACTTTTTAAATAATTTAAACGAAAAGGCATTTGTCAATAAAAATTAGTATTTTTCATTATTCATCAAAAAATCATTCTTTCTAGGAAATTATCAAAAAATCACCTAAAGATAATTTTTAAATTTTAATTTAGATAATAAAGTTTATTTTTTCATATAAATTTTATAAAATAGGTAAAAATTAATTCTAAATTATATGTGCAGAGTGACTAGACGGCCTTTTAGAAAAAAACTGTTCTCCCTGGCACATTTATATTTCTTTCAAATGGTTGTTATTTTATTTATAGTCAATATTTAACTATTAAATTAATTTTATATATGTGTAAACCATATAATTTTCATAATTCACTTATTATTAGTCATAACCTCTAACTTTTTATCTTGGTTATAATAATAACATTTCGATAGAGTATCCCCTCTCATTTAAACCTAGCGTTGTGTGCATTACAAGCTATCCATAGATTAAATTTATTTAAAAATAAAGATTTAATAAAGTCCTAGAATGTTACATTATCATATAATATTATTTTTTTGTTATATATTCTATCAAATATGTTATTCCTCTTTGAAAATATTTGGGTGTTACATTATACCCACTCAATAAAGTGCATCCTCATAATTTAATCATGATCATAGGAATTAAGGGTTTGAAATTTGAAAATATCCTTTTTAAAATCCTCACATTGTAAAAACGTTTAATAAAATATCCACTTTATTAAAGAGGAATGTAATTATGAAGATCATATGGAATAAAACATAACTAAATTTATAAATAGGAGTCATTGGTGAAAAGTAAAGATATGAACACAGAAGAAAAGGGTAAACAATTATGGGGAGTGATAAAGATATTTGATCATAAAAAAGAGAATGAGAAATGGAATGTTAAGGACCGTAAAACCATAAATATGTGATTAGGTAAAATTCTATTTTATTTATCAGATATTAAGTTGATATGACAAAATTTCAATTTCAAAATCATTTTCCTAGAGCTGAGGAACTCCATTCAATATAGTCAGAGAATATATAAAAAGATACTTTCTTGATATATTTATATATCAGTAGTTGAATTTGATAATTTTGTTCTGATCTAATAAATTCTTATGTTTTCTCTTTATATATGAGATTAATATCAAATATGAATTTTTATTCTTGAACCACTAAAACTAACATTTATCAGATTATTAGACTATTCATTCCTCTTGTCTCCATATATTTTCCAGTACCAAAATAGTTAGTACAAGATATCCAATTTAATACATTAATATATATTACTTAATATTAACTCAAAAAATTCAACTTTATCCACTTCAATAATGGTTAACCTTAATACTCATCTGAAATATTTCTGACTATATTAAATGTTCAGAAATTTTGATGGTAGGATACTAAATAAACATTATATTCCCTAGAAAATATAATATAAAGTATATCTTATTGTAACGTTAAAAAAATGTGAAAACCATGATCACCATAAAAGAATAATGAAAACATGAATTCTTCTAAAAATAAAATCTCATATTGCTGAATATATTCATTAAATCCAAACATATAACAGGATTCTGAAAAGATAACATAAACCATAAATTACCTAAACAATTTCATTGTCACCAATACTATCCCATACACAACTCTTCATCATTATTTTCTCAATATAGAGAACATATTATGGTTATATTACCTCAATATTTAATTTTCTAATAGGTTAACATTTCACTAAATCAATTTTCATGGTCATTAGTAAAATTTTATAGATGCTCTATAATATATAAATAAAATTATACTACAACAAAATCCTCATATATTTTATGATTCTTATGACTGTAATATCATCAAAAAATTACTTCAACAACATAACTATCGAATTCAAATACATTGGACATTTAATAATTCTACTTTGTAGGTAGTAATAGTATTAGATTAAACATGACCACATAGATTAATTTGAGGTATATTTACTTAACATTTAGATAATTCATTTGTGTAGTTACTTACATCCTTATAGTTAAATAATTTCACATTGTAACATTCTTTCTTTACCTTGTAATCTTGAGAATGGTGACCTTTCTCTCCACACTTTCTGTAAACTAAAATTCCCTTCAGGAAACTACTATATTGTTTCTTTACACAATTATCACATGGAGGAAAATCCTTCATTCCCTTATTATCGTTATCTATGTTTTTCTCTACTATCCTATTATTTTCTTGCTTCCATTTGATTCCATAAGACTTATATAATTATTTATCTCTCTTGATAGCATATAATAATATGTCCTTATATGATGGTAATGTTCAAGAGACTAATTCCTTTTGATGTATTAGATTTAACCCATAAAATAAATGAAAAATATTTCAATTTGGATTATGTACATAGTTTGTACAATTTATTTATATAATTGTAAAGTTATATTTTTAATTAGATATTTCATTATCTTAATTTTGTCTTAGACTCATGAATTCCACTCACTATCCTCTCATTACTCAAGAGGAATATATTTTTCCAAGAATAGAAAATTAAAATCCTTCCATTATGGGTTTTTATTTCTTATAATTCCTCAGTGTTTTGAATAAATGAACACCATTAATCCACAACTCCAGAGTGATAATAAACATTAGTGAGAACCTTCTCCATTTTTTTTACTTACCAAATAGAGAAATGTATTCTTTAAATAACATATCAATTTCTCAGCTAGAAATTGATTTTTTTCCCATTTAATAATAGATGTTTTTGAAACATAAAGTAGTGTAACATTGTTACACCGTATTATGGATTGGTAGGATTCTCTATACAGGAAAGGTTATTTCTCATAACTTGAGTCAGTTACCCCTATATGGTTATAATTTCTTCAGTTTTAGGTGTAGTTACAAGTCCATATTAATTATATTTTCCAGGAGGGAAATCCATATATGGGGTAAATTAATTGATAAAGTTATCATTCATTCCAATACGATCCCCAATACTAGTGAAATACATAATATAAATTGAAAAAATTATGTTTGGACAATATCATATTCAAAAACTTATTCTTCAAAAATGTTTTCAAATCATAATTTTTTGAAAATAATTCATAATGGGTTTTAAAGATAATGTGAATTAAAAAAATAATATCCCCTGGGAGTGTGAAACTAGGAATGAAGTAAGGCTTTTTGTTGTGTACCAGGTGATATTTGGGTCAATTCCTACATGAATTTTAGGAGTTATTACCCCTAAGTACATTTTTTTCTAGAACCATATTCCCTTATAGTATCCAAATAAGGATGTATTTCTAGTAAAAATGCATAACATAAACCTTAAAAAAGTATAGGATGTTATCATATACATAGAATTATCAATAAAGTAATTCATGGGGTCATACTCCCTAATATATGTTTTCTTAAATATAGTTCCCAATGTTTCAACTAAACCTAGATCTGCTACCAACAGTAATGACCCTGACTCTAGTCTCTTAGAGCCGCTGTTTACATTATTAAATTATATCTAGATAAAAGTAATCACATCCCAATGAAATTAATAGTTTGATAGTATTGGTGAACTAGATACATACCTGAGTTTCACAAATATTTTAAAACATAAAGTATAAAAAAGTATTTTCTTTGAGAACGCCATTTTACCCCTCAACATAACCCTATATATCAATAATGAAAGATTTATTATTGTCCTGGGGAAAATAAAACATATGAAGGGGGTGAGTTCAGATGCTCAGTAAAGGTAAGTATAAAATAAAAGATATCATGAATAAATAAGCATTATCAATATGGAAAGATAAAACACTGAAACACATGCCATTTAATCAAACAACTGATCATAATATTCCAGAAATAAATGATTATCAATGACATCCGAATACATAATCATATAATCTTGAAAATTATCCCTGAATATTCTAACTAATTGAATAATCACACGGAAATAAAAAATCTCATAATAAAGGAATTCATAATTATAGACATATGAAACTATCAATACTTATTAAAATATAGTTTAAATATTTGGGTAGAAACCCATATAATGTGACAACTGATTTTTCTCATGAGGCTTGTTGACGCATCAATGTGCTATCTATAACCAAGATGCACCCATAAATTAATAAATCCAATCAATTTCTCATTTGAATTGGGTGAAAGATAATCAACATAAAAATTTATTTTGAAAAACTAAAATAAAAAATGTTAATATATACACAAATCAAATAAACATAATCATAACCCAATCATAAGAATATATTGAATGGTAATAAAATTGAACATCCTAAGTAATTTTTTTAAAAAACCACCCAATGAGAGAATAAGGATGAAACAAATACAATATATTCCCTATTTATAATAAGTAAAATAAATGGATGATGTCATTTATAAATAAAAATATAATAAAAATCTCACTAAAAACATTCTTAATGAAAATGTATTTTTCCTTTTGAAAATAAAATTTTAAAAGAAGTTAAATAATATTTTTGAAAATAATTTTAATGGAAAATAATCTTTTAAAACAAGTAAAATAATCTTTAAAACATTTATTGTCCATGATGGTGAAAAATTCAATTCATGATGTACATGTTAAAACAAATATTCCTTTCACATTTTTAGTAAAATCCAAACAAGCTATGTTTTGAAAACAACATGAAGATTCATTTAATTTTTTTTGTAAAAATCATAAATAGGTAAAAATTTCTTTAATAAATAATTTCTAAAAATTTATAAAAACTTCACATTTTTTAGAAAACATGTATTTTGATGAAAATATATTTTCAAACAAAGAGAGAAATAAAATTTGATTTTCTAAAAAACATTTTATCAATAATATTAAGTAACAAAGACTATAAAAATGGTACAATTATGTGAAAAAGTCCACGAATAATAATAGGATAATAAAATATATCAAAAAGTCTCCGGGTGTTACATTATCATATATGGTAATTGTTGTGTTTTATATATGGTATGTAATATGATGTTCCTCTTTCAAAATATTAGAGTGTTACAATAATAATTTTTTAAGGATTTTAATACAGATGATTTTTTAATAAAATCATTAGAAATATAATTTGAAAAAAATGAAGAAATATCCTTTCCTTTTGGTAAATTTTAAAAAATAAAAAATACCTAGAATAATTTGAATGAGATTTTCCTTGAAATACCTTGGAAACATGGAATGTAATCTTAATAATGAATAAATAATATAATACTAGGAAAATTGGATCAAGAGGGAAATTCTAATTTTTTTTATGATTTTATAAAGAATGTAAAAAATGACTTGTATGAAAACATATTACATGGATTAATTTAAAAAAATTTGAAAAAAATTCAAGGATAGATTAAAATAAACTTAAATAATAATTTATATATATATAGAATAATGTTATTAAAATAGTAAAATGAATATGGACATGAAAGAGAAAAAGTTGGGTAAAAATCATCAAAATGTCTAAAGTAATGATTTAAATAAATACCATTATGAATTTTAAAACTAAAAACCCTTTGAAAGAATGAAAATTATAAGGAAATTAAAATACAAATATAATAAATAGATTTATTATATATTATTTCAAATATAAAATATATTCACCATATAAATGAAAATAGGTGCATTATATGAAACATCTCTCAAAGTTGGGAATTTGAGATAAAAAACACTTAGCTTAGATATTTTCTTATCCTGCATGTTCTAACATCTCTTTGTTATAAATCTAGGTTTATTATTTAAATGAATAATAACCTTATTTATATTTATTTTACTATAGATCATCAATTTATTATTCCTTATTACTCATATATTAATTGATTATTCCTAAAATTAACATATGGGTGTTTTGTTTCCCTTACATGCTCTGGTTTGGATGTTTTGGCACTTGACTTTTGTCCATGGATTCATCACCTAAAAAATTATAATGATAATTTACTTAATTAATTTTATATATTTCTATATTTCCTTACCAATTTAACGGAACTTATGTTGATGGTTTGCGTGGAATGCTAAAAATTCACTGTTTTGAAGATTATTGAAGTGATAAGAGAATTTATTTTTTAGAAAATATAAAATAAATATTACCACCAAAAAATTATAAAAAAACATAAATTCATCATATTTACACATTATTATCCATATTTATGTTTTCTTATTCATTCATGAGATAAAAATTATAACAAAGTTCAAGTTGGTGGTAAAACCGATCAAGAAAAGTACACGTTATAACAACTGAAAGAGTATGAATATTCTATTGTATAGAAAAAATATAGATTTTATATAACATTAATGTTTTAAAAAACACAATTTAAAGTGATAAATAAAATTCATGGGAAATTATTTGAATAATATATAGAATATAAATGAAGAAGAATATATCAATTATGTTCAGATATTGAATCTCTTTTTGAAGGACCTAGTGGAAAAGGGAGGTTTAAGAAACATTATTGGGACCAAAATCTAAATAAAGTGGTAGAGGACTATGAAGGATAAAAATATTTAAGAGTAATGTGGGGGATTATTATTTTTTGTGTGAATTTGAATGGGTGGAGGATGGATCCTTTTATAAGTGAGTGGAGTGTCATGTTTTGTAATATTATTTTCGTAATATAAAAAGGGAATTTATAATCATTGAAAGAGGATAAAAAATGGACAAAATTTTACCTGACAAAAGGACTAGGTCAATAAATACTCTCTTAAACCATTTAAAGTTAATAATTGTGTTATATTTTGTGACTTAATCTCTTAAGTTAACCATTTTACCATATTTATCCCTTATAGAGGTGAAACCATTTTTCTATGGAAAATTATTTTTATAAATAAAAATAAAATGTTCCTTATCAGAAAATTTGAACCTGATGATTCTAATTTTTAGATTAATTTTAAAATATTAAATTTCTAGTGGTGGGAAAAACTAAATTTAATAAAAGTTCCCGTAATAAAAAAACAATTTTAGAAAAAAATTTATTTTAATCATGAAAATGAATTTACACCATAATAGTATATAATATTTGTTACCATGATATTTATTGATTTATGATTAAAAAAGGAATAGTTTTTATATAAAAAATTCAAAAAATTCAATTATAGATTTCTAACTTCAAAATATTAATTTTAAATTAATTATTTTTCTACTTCAATTAATATTTGTTATATAAAAAGGTTTTATATTTCTAAGTTTTTATTATATCATAATGATTTCATAAAAGTCACAGTATTTGTAAAAACTGTATTTTCACTATTTACATAATAATAAACCTTTTTACAAAAATACCTAAAATTAATCCTAAGATAATTTTGATATGATGAAACCAAAAATAAATTTTAATTTATAAAATTCAAATTTTAATAGTAAAAATAATTAAATTTATTATAAGAACGCATTATATGGAAAACAATTTTTAGAAGATGTACTTTTAAGCATAAAATGAATAAATATAATTAATATTGAAAAAAATGAATTTTCACATTAATAAGAACTTTTTTATGCCACTCTAATCTCTACTTACAAAACCATTCATGTTATTTTCATAATATCTAAGTGTAAGATATGAATTAGTGGTAGTCATAGGTGGTGGTTTAACTAGTATGGATGTTGTAGTGATTTCTATGTGCCTGAACTTCTCATATAGGCTATTTTTCTCAATAAATACTTATTGAAATTCATCTTGGGATTGGTCTAGGGAAAACCCTAGTGATTCCATATCGTTTTATTTTAAAAAAAATGATCCTCATAAGGAAGACTGGTATTGTTTAATTCAATTTATATAGATTTCAGAATATGGTTATTTCTATTTAGATATGATAATTAAATATCAATATAATTGAAATTGTATTTAACACTTATAAAACATACCTTGGTTTTTTAGTTTGGTGTTTCATGTGAAAAAAGAAACTCTACAATACTTAATTAAGAATAAATATGTACTAAACTCATATTTTGTCACATTCTACCCACTTAAAAATAATTTCATCCTCAAAATTCCATTACTTAGACAAAAAAGCGAGGGTACTTATGTCTCATTACATCCTTTGGTTCCCAAGTATCATCCCTATACTTATGATTTATCCACAAAACATTGACTAGTTCGGTGTCCTTTTCCGTACCACTTTATCAATTTTATTCAGGATCTCTACTAGTTGTTCATCAAAGAATAGATCATATTGAAGCTGAACATCTTCCCATTTTTTTACATGTGATGGAACCAGTATTTAATTCCTCAAAAGTGATACATAGAACACATCATGTGCATTTTTTATATGTGGAGGGAGTTATAAGTGATAAGATATAACCCCAAAATATTCAAAAATATCTAAGGGGATGATGTACCTAAAACTCAACTTCTTATTATTCCCAAATTTCATAATCCACTTTCAAAGAGATATCTGAAGGAACACATTATCACTAACATTGAACTCTAGATCTAATCAATGATTATTGACATAAATCTTTTACCAACTTTGTTCTTCTTTCATATGTTGCTGAATAGTTTTAAGTTTATCTATCATTTATTTGACTAGATCTGGTCCTATCATCTTCCTCTTCCAAAATTCTTCCGAAAATGTCAGAGTTATTTATCTCTTCCCATATAAATGATCATATGGTTCCATTTGAAAGATAGAGTTAAAAATATTGATATATAGAAATTTTACCAGAGGAATATATTGATCACATCTACCTTTAATGTCCATTGAGTAAGATCTTATAATGTCTTATAATTTTTGAATATTCATTTCATATTGACCAATGTTTTGTGAATGATAGTGTATTATTATGTTTAGACTTATATCTAGTGATTTTTGTAAACTCCTCTAGATTTTTTAGGTGAACCTTGGATCTCTATCAATTGTAATTGAAAGAGTTACCCCATGAATCCTTACCAATTCTTGAATGTATAACTTGTAAGACTTATTGAGTTAGAAATTATCTAATATAGAAATTAAGTGTGTTGGTTTTTTGAGTTGATCCATAGCTACCTAGATGCAATTTTTCCCTTTAGGAGTCCTTGGGAGACCAATAAAAAAAATCATGGTGATGTTCTCCCACTTTCATACTAGTATAGACAATTATTTTAATATCCCATTAGATTTTTCATTTTCAACCATTACCTTTTTCAATACGAAATATAGAGACACATACTGTCACAACCCGTCCTCGAGGCCTGTGTCGTGACTACCCCAAGCCCGCCTTCCATAGGCCAGGGGCTGGAGACTAGCACTAAAGGTGTAAATCCCGATAATAAGGGAAGGCATTGCCTTTATTATAGTATAAAAAAACCACAGAGTACGCAAGATAAAGTAAGCACAAAGTAATATTGAATACAAAGTTAGTGCTGAATGGTAAATGGGCCATAATACAAACCCAAATTAAAAGCACAGTACAACAGAAATTATAATGCAATAGCAGTAAATCAATGTAGAAACTACTGAGTCATCCTCCAGGAATCCCACCGGAAGTGTGGGTACAGATAGTCTCCTCAGCACCTCGGATCTGTCCGTCCGCCCCTTGTATGTCTCGCCAAGTGGTCCACCTCCACGTACCGTCCAACTCTACAAGCCTCTACCACGATCAGCGCTGTCCATCGTCTGCATCCAACACAACATAGTGCAGAAATTTTCCATGAAGGGGTGAGTATAACGATACTCAATAGGGGACCCTGAGACCCCCGAAGGTCTCCTAGAATCCACGAAGGATAAACCACAAAGGAAAGATAAAATCACAAAGTATCAACCAACTCTACTTAGGTATATTCCTATACATAAACCTAAGTCATCAATCTCAGTTCGACTCCAACTCTCGAGCCCAAGCACAACCTAGTCCACACAGGAAAGAAGTCAATCACATCGATACTAGACCGGATACTCTGTCGGACCCATGTAGGATACTAGAATAGAAGTCAAACTGTCAGATCCACGTAGGATACAAGAATAGTAGTCATCACCGTAGAACCCACAGAGTATTTCTAGTACGGTAGTCATCGTCGCCGAACCCACGGAGGAATCCAGTACAGTAGTCTCCATCGCTGAACCCACAGAGGATTCCAGTACGGTAGTCGTTGCAGTCGCAGCCAGCTATTGGGTTCCTGCACACAGCACGCTTGATTCACGGAGGGTCTGCTACTCGAGCCAAGGGTTCGATACATCAACTATCTTGAAGTCCATAGTTGATGTATCCAGAAGTTCCGTAATGTCAAAAGGAACCCAACGCGATATATGGCACGTCAATCGGACGACCGATCTAAGAGTTATTAGCATTTTTTTACTCTGGGGCCCCGGTTGGAAATACACTCGTTCCAAACCCAGCCATTTTCTGAAGTTAACCAAAACTCCCTTAGAGTATCGCAAAAGGACTGCCACATCACGAGGGTCCCAGTTCCATAGATGGGGTGTCGATTGGACGTGCGGTCTTCGAATTATTCACCTTTAAGTGAATACGGGCCCGGTCCGTTAAGCCCAGTGGGATGGCAGGTCGGGCAAACCAGTTTTGGTGGGTTCGACCTGGAAGGGTGGTTGGACCAGCCTCATGAAATACGTGGCTTGGCCTGAGGGGAACAATGCAGCCTGGCAGGGTGCCGCCTGGCCGCGGCTCGGCCGGATGGCCGAGCGGCTCTGCCCGAGGGGGCCGAGCGGTCTGAGGCGGGGGGCGCGAACCCCCAATTGCGCGAACCGGAGACGCCAAGTAGCTCCACCCTCCCTAACCAGCTGGCCGAAGCCCTCCATCCTTCTCGGGGAAAGCGGCCCACACAGTCGGGCCACGGTTCTCTGCGGCGCGGCGCTTTGGGGTGCCACGGTTCTTCCCTTCGGCCCAGCCGGCTATGGCTGGCCGATGCTTTCCCGGTCGAGCAGCCCGCCATTGCGGGTCGCGGTTCTTCCGCAAGCGACCAGTGCACGGGCACGGCTTCTCCGTCACCACCTCTTACAATGCACCTCAATCACAAACAAGGAGATTACAGAGGGTCATCGGGCCGTGTGCTTTTGGCTCGCGCCCTCCGCCTTAAGTGGTAGCAATTTACCAATGATGAACTATAATTTCCAATGAATAATAGGGTGCGAAATAATCACTTCAAAATGAACAAACCCCAACATTGAGTTAAGGTTCGCTTTAGTCAAGCATCGCGGAAGACAGGGTCAATTCTGTCGACGTCGGAGTGGACCTGAAGAAGGAGCTTCGTTAGTGACTTCACGTTATTCAAATCGCATAGCTTTCTTTGTCGAGGTAGAAGGTCATTCTTCGTCGAAGGGACGATGTTCTTCAAAAACTCAAGAGCTCTCCCAAATCCTCTCCACACAACGAATCCCCCAAAGTAAAATAATAGAAAAAACTATTATTTTTATTCACCCATGTAATTAAAAATTCAAACCCTTTAATAAATTAATTGAAGAGTTTGAATTCATTAATTAACATGTGTTGGAAAATATTAAAGAGGGAGAGAGGGAGAGGAAGAGTTATTTTTCCAAAAGGGGAGTTAAAATGGGGTTTAAGGGAGGTTATGGGGAGATGAAAGGTTGGGGATCGTGTGGGCCCCAACTCACAAATATCAACAAATGGGAAGTTATGTGGGTGTGGGCCCCACCAATAACTTCCCCATGTAGGATTAAACTACTAAGGTGAATAAAAGTTTTCCAAAAAATTTTATTTAACTTTTAAATTAAACCCCAATTTTTAACTTTCAACCCGCATAAAACGCAACTGCAGCAAAGGTCCCCTTAAGCGAATATCTATGCTGCGAGTTCATCGGTGTCCTCATATTTCTATTCCGAGCACCTGTTGAAAAGATAGAAAAACCCGCATGTACGTTTACTGAACGTACCCGAACAAAACTTCAGGAATTGATTCCGGGAAAATCGGGCCTCAGAATCAAGTGCCGTCAGAAGCCAGAGACTCGTAAAATTCCAAAGAATTAGGATAAAAAATTCCTTAGAAATTAAGGTTATTTACATTACTCCCACCTCAGGGATTTACATCTCCATAAAGCTATAAAACACACTAGGAAAACAAATGGGGATACTGAGCTAGCATTTGTGCCTCCCGCTCCCAAGTGCTCTCTTGGAGGTTCCCGTGCTGCCAGTGAATGTGCACTAGAGGAATCGACCACCCACGAAGGACCTGCTCCTATCGATCATCAATATCCACCGGGACATCCGCAAACGTCGCCCTGTCATCGATGTCCAGCTCCCTGTGATCGATGATGTGGGTCTGGTTGTCCACATATATCCTCAGTTGTGATACATGGAAGACGTCATGCACCCGGTGCAACTGAGGTGGAAGGGCCAAGCGGTAAGCCACCTTGCCTACTCTGCTAAGAATCTGGAATGGTCTAATGAAACACGAATATAACTTGCAAACCTGGAAAAATCTCCGTAGACCTCGTTGAGGTGAGACCCATAAGAAAACGTGGTCACTATCCTCGAACTTCAGTGGTCTCCACCTCCTATCAGCATATTACTTCTATCTGCTATGTGTAGTCTTCATCCACTCCTGGATGATTTTAACCTTCTTCATTGTAGCCTGAACCGTCTTTGGTCCTACAAGTGCTAACTCCCCAGGGTCAATCCGTCACAGAGGTGATCTGTAAGGTCGGTCGTACAGTGCCACGTATGGTTCCATCCTAATGGTATAGTGGTAACTATTCTTGTATGAAAACTCCACCTAGGGTAGGTGATCCTCAAAGCTACGAAAAAAGTCAAGGACACATGGACAAAGCATGTCCTCGAGTGTCTGTATGGTCCTCTCAGTCTGTCCATCCGTCGGAGGATGGAAGGCGGTGCTCAGACATAGCTATGTCCCAAAATCCTCCTTTAACCCTTTCCATAGCCGGGAAGTGAAATGAGAATCTTGATCCGAAATGATAGTCGATGGCAAACCGTGAATCCATACAATCTTTTAAATGTATAGGCATTCCAAGTTCTCTACTGATCCCTACTCTCTGATCCGTAGGAAGTGGTCCGACTTGGTGAGTCTATCTACAATCACCCAAATAGAGTCGTGTCCCCTGGATGTACGTAGAAGCCCCATCACGAAATCCATGTATATCTCGTCCCACTTCTACTCCGGGACCTCTAAGGGCTGTACCAAGCCTACTGGTACCGGTTTCTCTGCCTTCACTTGCTGCAAGTGAGGCATCGTGAAATGAACTCTACTACAACCTTCTTCATACCCGGCCATCAGTACTATCGTCTGAGGTCTTGGTACATCTTTGCCACTCCTAGATGCACCGCTAGAGGGGAAGTGTGAAACTCCCTCATCACTTCCTCCTGTAGTGAAACTGGTACCATAGTACGTCCCCTGAAGAGGATTACATGCTCCCGTCCTTCAGAAAATCCATTAGGCGCCTTCCCTGTGGATATCTAAGGACGTCACGTCTCACAGTCAACGTCCCCATGTTGTGCCTCTCTGACTTGCTGAAGTAGTGTAGGAGTGACTATGAGAGACTGTAGAATGGTTTCTCCATCTCTATCCACAAAGGATATCTGCAACACGACTAGCTGCTCCATCTCCTCTCCTAGTAGCTGAATGCCAGATCTACTGCGGAGAGCATCAGTTACAACATCCCCCTCTCCATGAGTATAGACTACCGCAAAGTCATAGTCCTGGACGAACTCGAGCCATCACCACTATCTCACGTTTAGGTCCTTCTGCGAGAAGATGTCCATGAGACTCTGGTGGTCAGAGTAGAATATAAAGCACTCACCCATCAGATAGTGCCGACACATCTTCAAGGAGAAGACCACTGCTGCTAACTCTAGGTCATGGGTAGCATATTTCTGCTCATGCTGCCTCAACTGATTAGAACCATATAAGATCAATGCTCGATCCTACATCAGGACACACCTGAGTCCTATCCCTGATGCGTCACAGTAAACTACGTACCCTATGTCCTCCTCTTGTAGCCTCAAGATAGGCACACTGGTCAACCTCTGCCTCAACTCCTGAAATCTCTGCTGACATCTATCTGACCACACGAAGGGTTTCCACTTCTTCGTCAAGGATGAAAGCTGTGCTGAAACTCTGGATAAGTCTAGAACAAATCTACGATAGTATCCAGCCAGACCTAGAAAACTCCGCACCTCCGTCATGCTCCTGGGTGGCTCCCAAGAAAGCACTACCTCGATCTTCGAAGGATCCACTACAACTCCCACATCCGAGATGAAGTTCCCCAATAAGTGTACCTCTCGTATCCAAAACTGGCACTTGAGAGATTACTATAAAGCTGGTGCTCTCGGAGTGTATCCAATACAACCCGCAAGTGGTAGTCGTGCTCCTCCTCAGTAGTCGAGTATATTAGTATGTCGTCGATGAAGACTATGACAAAATGATCGAGGTAAGGCCTGAAGATCCTATTCATGAGACTCATGAACATTGCTGGAGCATTGGTTATGCTGAAAGGCATAACCAAGAACTCGTAGTGGCCATACCAACACCTGAAGGCCATTTTCTAAACATCCTCGTCTCAAACTCTGAGCTGGTGATAGCCTGACCTGAGGTTTATCTTCGAGAACTAACGTTCTCCATTGAGCTGATCAAAGAGATCGTCAATCCTTCGGAGTGGGTACTTGTTCTTCACTTTCACCTGATTCAGGAGACGATAGTGGACACACAGTCATAAGCTCCCATCCACCTTCTTGGCAAACAAAATCAGAGAAGCCCAGGGTGAAACACTGGGTTGGATGAATCCCTTTCCCTACAAGTTCTCCAGCTGTAACCGCAACTCAAGAAGCTCAGCAGGAGACATCCGATACAATGGAGTAGATATCGGTGCTATCCTGGGGTACATGTATATATAGAAGTCTACCTCTCTGCGAGGAGGTAGTCCTGGAATGTCTTCAGGAAAAACATTCGCATACTGATCCACCACAACAGGAAAACTCAATCTCTGCACATCAACTTCTCCAAGGATGAGACTAGCCAACTCATGTGTGATCGGGATCCCTCTCCTCTACGTAAGACCATCCTGCGCTGCTAAGGCTCCCTTATCACCGGTGAAGGTGAACCTGCTCCCATCCGGGTGGATACACCGCACTTTGTGTCTAATGCAGTCAATATGAGCATGGACTGTAGACAACCAGTCCATACACAAGATGACATCATAAGGCCTCGACGCCGCTACAAGAGGATCCCAGCTGAAGATCTCGCCTCCTAGATTAAGCTCACACTGCCGGAACCAGTGCGTAATCGTCGAGTCTGCTCCTGTAGGAGTCTTTAACCGTAAGGATGGTTCCAAAAGCTCTGTCGGAATCTCCGAGATCCGAACAAGGGAAGTGGAAATAAAAGAATGGCTTGCACCTATGTCTATAAGTATACAACAAGGGTGGATTAGACACAGGTAGTACCTCGAATCATCTCAGGTGTGCCCTGGTCGTAGGCCTCGACTACCTGGAGCTGAGCCTGCCTCTTTCCGCCAGCTCCCTGTGGTCGGGGTGGACCTTCTGGTGGTAGTGGTGGTAGACCCTCAAAACGTTGTCCACCACCCGCTGCTCGGACAACTCCTCTACCTCGTCCACATGCTCCCTACGGACCACCACGGTCAAACCTCTTCCTCTTCCTATGAGGTCCCTCTACTATCTACTGCTCATCTGCATGGCAGATTGGGCCGTCTCAAGCCATGTGACCCTGGCCGCAGCATGCATATCACTGCCTACTCCTCATATAGCTGGCCCTGTTTCGGGTGCCTCGAACAACCGAACCTGTATCGTGAGGTCATTCTACAGATGGCCTGGTCCACTTTGACCTCTACGACATTTGTCTACTGCCGGCTGTAAATGACTCTGCTACGTGTCGCCTTGCAGTGGGTCTCGCTGCTGGTGTCAGCTCAGCGAGAAATCTCTCCACAAGAAGGGCTCTCTCTAGCACTCCCGCCTGCGTCAGAATGCTGAGGGAGATCATCTAAGCCCTTATCTCATGTCTAAGTCCCTTCTCAAAGGTCCAGTCCTGGAAGAATGGGTCCCATTCCATGTCCGTGGAGTAGTGCGAGAGGTCAGTAAACCTCACTGAGTACTGAGCTACTGTCATGCTGCCCTACCGCGGATGAAGTAACTCCTGTATCTGCACCACATGAAGGGTGGCTGGAACAAACTCCAAGTGGAAGAGACTCTCGAAGTCTGTCCAAAGTAGAGATGCCTCGTCATGCACCTGGAGCATCAAGCTCCACCATCTACCTGCTTCTACGTGCAGGAGACTCGCGGCAAGGATCACCATAAGATTGGCTAGTGTCACTACTAATCTAAAGACTTTGACGATAGCCTCCATCCAATACTCGGCAACCTGAGGGCCCGTCTCTCCACGGAACTTGGGCGGCCTCTGTCGCCGAAACTCATGAAACGCACTCAGGCGGCGTGCACCCTCTGCTGACGGGGCTGGTAGTATCAGTGTCTCAGTAGGTAGTGGTACCACTGGTGCCTCCACTATGATGGGGCCCTACACCTAGGCCTCATCGCTTGGTGGGCTGACATCTCGTACGTAACTCAGAACCCGAGCTAGCTGCCTTCCTAGGGCCATCCTCAAATGAAACAGGTGCGCCAAGGTCAAAACAGTATACTTGGTGGGATGACACAAAGTAATCACAAAAAAACTTTTGAAACACACATGCAATCAGTGTTTTCGTGCACTGAGTCAGAAATAAGGGGTAAGGGTCCTAGTGTATGGATACGTCAGCCGCTGCACTAACACTGGACTCCCTAGACTGAAAACCATACTCAATACTCTTAACAATATTTCTTCACAGAAATAAATGATCAGAGTCCTGAGTTTTGCGGTAGAACCGACCCCTCTGATACCATTTTTTCACAAACCGTCCTCGGGGCCCATGTCGTGACTACCCCAAACCCGCCTACCATAGGCCAGGGGCTGGCGACTAGCACCAAAGGCGTAAATCCTGGTAAAAATGAAAGGCATTGCCTTTATGATAGTATACAAACAAAATAGAGTACACAAGATGAAGTAAGCAAAAAGTAATATTGAATACAAAGTAAGTGCTGGAATGTAAATGGGAGAGAATACAAACCCAACTGAAAAGTACAGTACAACTGAAAGTCTAGTGCAACAACAGTAAAGTAAAGTAGAAACTACTGAGTCCTCCTCCAGGAATCCCACCTGAAGGGCGGGTACTGATAGTCTCCACAGCACCTCAGATCCATCCGTCTGCCCCGTGTATGTCTCGCCAAGTGGTCCACCTCTGGGTACCGTCCAACTCTACAAGACTCTACCACGATCAGCGTTGTCCATCGTCTGCATCCAACAAAACGTAGTGCGGGCATTGCCCGTGCATGGGTGAGTATAATGATACTCAGTAGGGATCCCGAGACCCCCGAAGGTCTCCTAGAATAAACAAATAATAAACCACCAAGGAAAGATACAATCATGAAGTATCAATAAACTCTACCTAGGTATATGCCCCTACATATACCTAAGTCATCAATCTCAGTTCGGATCCAACTCCCGAGCCCAAGCACAACACAATCCACACAGGAAAGAAGTCAATCACACCAATGGTAATGATTGAAATTTAAGACTCAAATCACACCTATATACATCTTTCATAAAGTGATAATGATGATCAGATGTAGTCACTGATTCATCTAAGCTGGTGTACCCACATAGGATACTAGTCCAACTAAGCTATCAGACCCACATAGGATACAAGATGAGCTACTCTGTCGGACCCACGTAGGATACGAGAACAGAATTCATACTGTCGGACCCATATAGAAGACAAGAGCAGTAGTCATCGCCGTCGAACCCATGAAGGATTTCCAGTACGGTAGTCATCGTCACCGAACCCATGGAGGATTCCCGTATGGTAGTCGTCATCGCCGAATCCACGGAGGATTCTAGTACGGTAGTCATTTCTGTCGCAGCCAGCTCTAGGGTTCCCGCTCACAACAAGCTCGATTCCGGGAGGGTATGCTCCTCGATCCAAGGGGTCGATATATTAACTATATCTAATTTCATAGTCGTTGTATTCAGAAGATCCATAATGTCAAAAGTAACCCATCGCAATAGACGGTGTATCAATTGGACGCCCGGTCTGAGAGTTATTATCATTTTTTTCTCTGGGGGCTGGGTTGGAAATACGCTCGTCCCAAACCCGGCCATTTTCCAAAGTTAATTGAAACTCAATTAGAGAAATGAAAAAGGACCTCCATTTCATGAGGGTCCTAGTGCCATATACGGTGCGTAGATCGGATGCACGTTCATCGAATTAATCACCTTTAAGTGAATACGGACCCGACCCATTAAGCCTAGTGGGCTGGTGGGTCGTGTCAACCCGATTTTGGTGGGTCCGACCTGGCAGGGGGTTCATACCAGCCCGATGAAACATGCAGCTCGACCCGGACCGGCAGGGTGCGGCCCAACCCAGTGCAGCGTGACCCGGCCCGGTAGGGCAGGGCCCGTCCCGGCAGGGCGCGGCCCGGCCGC
Organism: Viscum album; assembly: GCA_963277665.1. Classification (NCBI taxonomy): domain Eukaryota; kingdom Viridiplantae; phylum Streptophyta; class Magnoliopsida; order Santalales; family Viscaceae; genus Viscum; species Viscum album. Next base: position 483,726,188 of record OY728162.1, read on the forward strand.
GGCTAGGACCGAAGGGGCCGAGCGGTCCAAGGGGGCCGAGCGGTCCTAGGCAGGGGGCGCGACCACCCTGCTGCCCAAACCGGCAGTGCCAAGCAGATCCACCCTCTCTAACCGGCGGGCCGAAGTCGGCCAACCTTCCCGACACAAGCGGCCCGCACGGGCAGGTCGCGGTTCGTCCAGTGCGGCACCCTGGTGCGGCGGCCTCCCTCCGCCCAGTCGGCCAACGAGCCAATCGGTTCTTCCACCGAAGCAGCCCGCCCTGTGCGGGCCGCGGTTCACCGCAACGTGGAACCATGGGGTACCGCGGTTCTTCTCTTCTTCCCGGCCGGCAATAGTCGGCCGGTACTTTCCTAGTCGAGCGGCCCGCGGTTGCGGGTGGCGGTTCTTCTGCACGCGGTCGGCGCACGGGCTCCGCTTCTCCGTCACCGCCTCTTCCAACGCGCCTCAATCGCAAAAAAGGAGACTATGGAGGGTCGTCGGGCCTTGTGCGTTCGGCCTGCGCCCTCCGCGTTAAGCGATAGTAATTTTCAAAGATAAACTATAATTTCCAACGAAGAATAGGGTGCAAAATAATCACTTCAAAATGAACAAACCCCCACCTTGAGTTAAGGTTTATGGTAGTCAAATGTCGCGGAAGACGGTGTCGATTCCGTCAACGTCAGAGTGCACCTGAAGAAGGAGCGTCATTGGTGACTTCGTGTTCTTAAAATTGCAGAGCGTTCTTTATCGAGGGAGAAGGTCGTTCTTCATCAGAGGGTCGGTGTTCTTCAAAAAGTCATGAGCTCTCCCAAATCCTCTCCACACAATGAGTGCCTCAAAGTAAAAAAATAACTAAAGCTATTATTTTTATTCACCCATGTAATTCAAAATTCAAACCCTTTAATTAATTAATTGAAGAGTTTCAATTCATTAATTAACATGTGTTGACAAATATTAAAGAGGGAGAGAGGGAGAGAGTTCTCATTCAAAAAGGGGGAGTTAAAATGGGGTTTAAGGGAGGTTATGGGGAGATGAAATGTTGTGGCTCATGTGGGACCCACCACACAAATATCCACACATGGGAAGTTATGTGGGTGTGAGCCCCACTAATAACTTCCCTGTGTAGGATTAAACTACCAAGGTGAATAAAATTGTTCTAAACAATTTTATTTAACTTTTTAATTAAAGCCCAATATTTACCTTTCAACCCGCATAAACCACAACTGCAGTAAAGACCCCCTTAAGCGAATACCGGTGCTGTGAGTTCATCGGTGTCCTTAGATTTCAATTCCGAGCACCGTTTCAAAATATAGAAAAACCCAAACTTATATTTACTGAATGTACCCAAAGAAAATTTCAAGAATTGATTTCGGGCGCACTGGGCCTCGGAATCAAGTGACTTCAGAAGCCACAGACTCGTAAAATTCCAAAGAATTAAGAAAAAAAAATTTCCTTTAAAATTATGGGTCTTTACACAAACTCCTTAATCCCTCTCTTCATTTTATAATAATAGAAGTGTTTCGTAAGATCTGTATACATCATCATGCTTCCTGGATGTATAAAGAAGGATGAGTTATGTTTATCATCCAAAAGTTCCTTCTTCAATTCTGGTTTTTATAGGACACAAATTTAGGTTCCAAACCTTATAAGTCTATATTTATAAAGGTTTGACTCTAAAAAATTTTATACATTCTTCTATTGTTTCACATAAATATGTTGTCATTCCTTAATCTTTATGTAGATGAATGGAGAAACAATCTTTTTTTAAAGGTAGGATTCCATCCATTCATTAATAAATCTTATTTATATCCTACAAATATTTTTATGGATTGGGTCCCTTTAAATACTTATTATAAGGTCCTAACCTAAAACATAACATATTCTACTGAATTTTTATTAGAATTTATTTTCATTCATTCCCAATGATCTTTTAGGTTTAGAGTTTTATAGAATTAAAAGAAAAACTTACATAAACTTTCCATATTACAAAGTAGCTAAGTCTACACGCCATTCATTTTTTTCATAAAACAAAAAACTATTAAAATGAAACATGGTTTCTTTTCAAGAAAAATATTCTAATACATTCATCACATCATATTTTTTGTCATTAAAAATATTAAGACCTTTTAGAAACATTTAAAATCTTAGGGTGAGCATAAAAATCTAATTAATGGAAAATAGGGGAAATGATTTTCATGTGATCTTGAGGGATATAAATAAGAGCATGAGGACTTTCATAAATGCATGAGAAATGGGAATATAATAACAATAAGAACATGGTTAATTACTGGAAATGTAGTTACAAAATTTAATTTAAACATTCATAATCATATCTCCAAGGTCTATCCCTAAGGTTTCATAAAAATTACAAAGGTTATTCAGCAGAGTATCAAAAATATTACCAAGATTAATCACTAGGGTATTGTGAAACTTGTCATCTCTAGAGATTACATTATTTACCCAATTAATTGGAGTGATATCAACAAAAACCTTTAATATGTATTTATTTTCATATGATCCACATATATCATAACCAAAAATTTCATAAATAACCCAATGAGAATAAAATAAATGGGTTTCACATCAAAATTGGGACATTTTAAAAGTGCTAAAAATGATTTTTGTTTCATTTTAAACCAAATAAGAAATAAAGGTGGGTATCATGTATGTTATTTATAGAATTAAATATAAAATTTATACACCTATATTAATTACCTTATATAATAAGTAGGTTTGGGTTTTCACCAAACAAAATGAATGAATTTCTTAAAAAAGATAAGTTTTGAGATGAAAACTATACAACATAACGACTACATAATATGCTTTAATAAAACATTAAAAAGAGGGGAAAAGAGTCAGAAACTCATAAATAAATCATAATACTTTATATGTACACAATAAAATAGAAATAATATAATGGTATGGATATTTAAATGACAAACTACATAAAAAGGAAATCTGAAAGAAAAGAGAAGATGTGATTTCTTTTACAAAAATTTGGTAGCCTAACGACGTCACTTAAAAATTCAGAAAATGAATTTATTAGAGAAAAGGGGGTATATAATTATATTTAAATCAAAATTACATTAAGAGGGAAACAAAATATCATACCCTAACATATGAAAATGGAAATTCAAAGACATAACATAAAAGAAGTCTCAACTAAAAGAGGATGGTGAAAGGTTCCCTTAACTTGCATAATACCTTGTAAAACTCAAAGATCGGGACCTTGGGGGCACCATGGTAGGAATTTTCGGGAGGTGAAAAGAATAAATATTCGTTTAGGAGGGATTTTTAATCAAATTAATTAAGGAATGAGTTGGTATTTATAGAAAAATTGAGGGAATATTTTATTAATTTTCAAAGGACACCTCATTAGTTGTATTTGCAAAACCATGGGATTTCCCATGGTATATGCCCGTGATTTGGGCCACATGGCACAACTAATATAACATTTTAATTAAAATGAGTCTAACAACATTTTAAATTTTGTATTATATCATTATGATGTCATAAAACACACCAAAAACTAAAAAACTGTATTTTTACTATTCAGCGAAAAACAAAACATTTTATAAAAAATATCATAAGTTCAACCTAACATAATATCAATGTTCTGAATTAAAAAACTAAATCCATTTTATGAAAATAATCTTCTAATTATGAGATATTTAATTTTCATGTAGAATCACTATTTACCTAAAAATACTAATACTTAACTAATAATTTCTGAAACAGTTATTTACTTTTTCTATTATATCACATTACTATTCATGATGCTTAAAACATATATTTACTTACATAGGTAATGTTAATATTCCATTGGTCAATGTACCATTTATAATGGTACTATTCACCCAAAAAAATTATTTTGATCTTATTGAACTACATTTTTCACCCGGATTACAACCATGAATGTTTGATTTTTGACATTCATTTCATAGAAAAATTTATTTAATAATAAAATATTTTTTACTATTTATAAAAAACTATTCATCAAGTACTATTCATTTAATGAAACTATTCATCAAATACTAAAAAAATGAAACTTCTTTGAAAACTTCTAAAAAAACCAGCCTTGGTTAATTTTGACAATATTTAGTAATTGTTTCTTAAGCCATAAAAAAATCTATTCATTCGAAAAAAATCAAATCACTAAAATATAACATGTAATAATAATCTATATAATTCTTGGATGACATAAAAAGTTTAAAATTATATTTATTATAATATCTATTATATCATTTATTTCAATATTTCATTAGTAAGGTAATCACTGCATCATCATTGTGTCATAAATAAATTTATTTATGTAAGGTCTAAAAATTATAAATAAAATAACACAATGTTTGAAATCATTTTATCTTTATAATGAAGATTCTTCGTGAAATATATCACATATATAATCCAATATTAAAAACGTTTTACTTATTAAAAACATTGTTGTGAGCTAAACCTTAAAGTAACTTCCATGGGAAGATTTTTCCTTTTAATTATAGACTCTTCCATGAGAAAAAGTAAACTAGATTCCATAGGAATATTTGTACATTTAATTAATGAATATTACATGATGATATTTAAAAAGTCTTCCATTGGAAGAATTTTTCTTTTAATTTAACAAGCTTCTATGAGAAGCTTTATAATAGCTTCCTTGTGAAGCTTTATACTTTTAATTAAACAAGCTTCTATGAGAAGATTTATACCAGATTACATGGGATGATTTATCCGATTAATTAATTAATATTATATGAGAATCATTAAATGATATCATCCAAAAAAATATTACATGTGTTAGGGTAATTTTTTAATTTTATTTTTACTCTCAATTACCCGATTTACCCTTAACCATGGTAATTAAAAATGATTAATGAGGTTAATATTCATAATAAAAGATACCTATTTACAAAATTTTGTCCTTATGATTCCAAATATGGAATCAATTTTTGACAATTCAAAATAAAGATGTTTCAGTAATTAATTTAATATTAACTCCTGTTGTCAAAAAGATAAAATATGGTTTTTAAAAAGAGTAATAACCATCAAAAGATTGACGTGCATTTATATCTAATTTCAATGTGAAATTAATTATAATGAAAAAAATTATATTAAATAATAAAAATATATTTTATTTATACTTTAAAACCATTCAATAATATAATTTAACCACATAAATTATCTCAATGGAAAAAGTTCTTTTCAATTAAAATTTTGCTTATTTTTACTATTCATCAGAACATGATATATATCAGAAAAATATAAAAAATTCATCCAATGTAAATTTTGATGTCTTGATTCTAAATAAGAAGTTTATTTTTAAAAATATAACATATAAAAGGGATAAAAACTAAATTTAAAAATGATTCTCTCTCAAAAGGTGGTAAAACTGCATTAAAAAAATTATTCTTTTATCCAAAAAATTGAATCTGTTCTTATATCATACATAAAAAAGATATAAGATGAATTTAGTACGTTACATTGAATATATAACAGATATTTTCCCTTAAATAAAAATACATAATGAGTGATATGATTTTATAAACACAATTAATATCCTTTTAAATAGGTTTTCATAAAAACATATCCTTTATATTAAATTGGTTTTTATTTCCATTTATAAAAATTTTGGTAATAGATTAATCATTATTTAATCATTTTTATAATATATTTTCATAATTCAATTGATACTATTAATTCCAACCATTCCAACAACTAGCTTATAACAGTTACATTTATATAATAATATTTAGTTTTCCATTTAAGCTCAATGTTGCATATCATATATGCTATTGAACATAGTGTTTCGTTCTAAAAAATCGGGATACTAAATAATCCCCACATTTATAAATTCTATCCTCACAATTTTAATTTGGGTTCAGAATCTAGGGTATGAATTTTCACAATACATTTGGGAAAACCCACATCGAAAAAATGGTTAATAAAACATCCACTTAAAAAGATAATACGTGAAGTACAACGATCACCCAAGATAACACAAATGAGGGTTAAATGTAGGAAAAAATGTATATGGAAGATAAAAATAACCATAAAGTTCTTATGATGAGTGATAGAAAACATGATTAGGAGAAATAAAAAATAGGAAAACCACAATCTTGTGATGGGTTAAAGGTTCTTTGATTTTCCAATAGGAAAACTAAATGAAAAATATTTTTTAAGATCATTTTCATAAAGATGAGGAATTTATTTACAATATTGAATAATAAAATAAGGAAATTTACTTTCTTTTTATGTATAGTTTCATCCTTTAATAAATTTTTACCACAAACTCATCTTTTCTCCAAAATGATGATTATTCAATATGACTTGGTCACACCTGAAGCACTAGAATCAACTTATAGTAAATCACTTAAACCAAAAAAATAATAACTATCTATTAGTCTTGTCTATAAAAATTAACCAAAACCAAAATAGTCAGCAAAAGATCAGATAATACACTAAAAATACTAATCCTTTATAAAGAGAATGACTAGTTTTAAACTCCAAAATTCAACAAACAATACCCAAAATTCAACAAGGACCATAACAAGTAATTGTCCATATAATGACTCAAAAATAATACAAACTATGTCTAAAACCCAAAATTGATAAGGGTTTGATTACAAATTCTCCCAATATAAATTTTAACATTTATCTCCAAAGAACATCAACCAATATTAATGTATCATACCAAAAAGTAATTAACCTAATTACATGATCTCCAAGATAGACTAATCATTTCCTAATTACCATAAGTCCAAAATTAAATAATTAAACATTTAATCCTCATATAAAACTCTATATTATTATATTTTCCTTAATCATATAAATTCTTAAAAATAATGAACACCTTCCAAACGAACATTTATCACTTAATCCACAAATCATTTTTCAATCCCATGGTATTATATTTGATAAAATATATGTATCTAAAAATATTGTTTTTCACCTTGAAATTTAATAAAACAATCCTTAAATGTTTTAAATGAATATAAAAATCGGATAAACCATAAAATTATAAACCCATAAGAATACATCCAAATCTCCAAAGTTGTCTATACCCTACTCTGATACCAACTATAAGGACCCGACCGTAAACCTAATTTATTTTAGTGAATTTTGACTAGAATTTATTTTCATTTATTGCCAATGATATTTTAGTTTTAGAGTTTTATAGAATTAGCACCAAAAATTACATAAAAATTCAGTATTACAAAGTAGATAAGTCTACACGCCATCCCTTTTTATCATAAGACCTTAAAATATTAAAATGAAATATGGTTTCCTTTCAAGAAAAATCTTCGAATACATTCATCATAGAATCTTATTTATCCATAACAATCATAATACCTTTGAAAAACATTTAAAAACTTGTGATGAGTATAAAAATATCATTAAGGGAAAACAAGGGAAAAAATTTTCATGCGATCTTGAGGGATATAAATAAGAACATGAGGGCTTTATTAAAGGCTTGAGAAAGAGGAATATCATAACAATAATGACTTGGTTCATAAATTGAAAATGTGGCTTCAAAATTTAAATTATAAATTAATAATCATATCCCTAAGTTCCATCCCCAAGGTGTCATAAAAATTACCCTAGTTATTCACCAAGGTATCGTAAAAATTACCAATGTTATTCACCAAGGTATCGTGAAACGTGTCATATATAGAAATTAAATTCTTTACCCAATGCATTGGAGAACTATTTGGGAACAACCTTATTATTTCTCTTATTTCATGTGATCCACATTGATCATAACCAAAAATTTCATGAATAACCCCATGAGAATAAAAGAAATGGGTTTCATATCAAAATTGTGACATTTTTAAAAGTGATAAAAATGTCTTTTATGTCATTTTAAACCCATGAAAAAAGGATGGTGGGTTTCATGTATATTATTCACATAATTACATATAAATTTTTTAAATCTATATGAGAAACTATAGAGAATAAATTTGTTTGGGTTTTCCTAAAAAATGAATGAATTTCTTAAAATAAATAAGATAATTTTTGAGATGAAAATTCTACAACATAATGGCTATAAAACACGATTTTAGAGAACATTAAAAAGATAGGGGACACAGATCAACCACTCATAAATAAATCATAATAAAGTATATGGATATAATAAAATATAAATAATATCATTTTATGGATATTCGAATGACATACCACATAAAAAGGAATGTTGAAAAAAAGAAGATGTGATTTCTTTTACGAAAATTCCGCAGCATAACAACATCACTTAAAAATTAAGAAAATGAAATTATGAAAGAAAAGAGGTATATTATTATATGGAAAAAATTACATTAATTGGGATACAAAATATCATACCCTAACATGTAAAAATGGAAATTCAAATACATAACATAAAAGAAGTTTTGACTAAAAGAGGAGGGTGAAAAGTTCCCTTAACATGAAGAGTAACATCTAAAACACTAAGATTGGAACCTCAATGGCACCTTGTTAGGACTCTTTAAGAGGTAAAAACACCAGATATTAATTTCTGTGGAATTTGGAATAAAATTAATGAAGGAATGGGTTGGTATTTATAGAGAACTGAGGTAACATTTTGTTAATTTCCAAGGGACACCTCATTAGTGGTATTTGAAAACCCATGGTCTTGCCCAAGGTGTTTGCCCATGGTTTTGGATAATTGGGAAACCTCATATAATATTTTAATTAAAATGATTCGAACAAAATTTTAAATTATGTGTTACATCCTTATGATGTCATAAAACACACTAAAAACTCAAAAACTGTATTTTTATTATTCATCAAAAAACAAAACATTTTATAAAAAATATCATAAATTCACCCTAACATAATATCAGTATTTTTAATTAAAAAATGAACTCCATTTTATAAAAAAATATCTAATTAAGGGATATATATTTTTTATGTGAAATCACTATTTACCGGAAAAAAATATTAATACTTAACTAGTAATTTTTGAAATATTTATTTACTTGTCCTATAATATCACATTACCATTCAAGATGCCTAAAACATATTTTTACTTTCGTAGGTAAGGTTACTATTCCATTGGCCAATTCAAAATTCATAAGGGTAAAATTACTATTCCAGAGGGTAAATTTTTTATTTAGCAAAAAATTATTTTGATCTTATTAAACCACATTTTTCACCTGGATTACAACCATGTGTGTCTGATTTTTGAAAATAATTTTATAGAAAAAGTTATTTAATAATATAATAATTTTTAAGATTTATCAGAAGAAAAACTATTCTTCAAAAACTATTCATTTTAAAAACTATTCATCAAATACTAAAAAAATGAAACTTCTTAAAAAAATTCTAAAATAATCTACCCTGGTTAATTTCGACACTTTTTAGTAATTGATTTTTGTTAAAGTGATAAAAAACATTATTCATTGAAAAAAAATCTAAATAACTAAAATATAATATGTTATAATAATCTAGAAAATTCTTGGATGACATCAAAATTTTCAAATTACTTTTATTTTAATATCTATAATATCATTTATTTGAATCGTTCATTAGTATTTTAATCACTACATCATCATTGTGTCATAAATAAATTTATTTATTTAATGTATAAAAATTATAAATTAAATACAATGATGTATGAAATAATTTTATATTTCAAATTACCATTAATTGTAAAATATATTAATTATATAAACCTATATTAAAAATTTAATTCTTATTAAAATCATGATTGTGAGAGAATCTTTAAAGTAGCTTCCATGGGATGATTTTTCCTTTTAATTATTAAAGTTTCCATGATAAGAATTAAACTAGCTTCCATAGGAAGCTTTGTACATTTAATTAAATAATATTATATGATAAGATTTAAAATGGTTACCGTGGGAAACTTAGTTCTTTTAATTTAACAAGCTTCTTTGAGAAGCTTTATAATAGATTCCTTGAGAAGCTTTATAAATTTAATTAAACAAGGTTCTACAAGAAGCTTTATACTGGATTCTATGGGAATATTTATCTATTTAAATAAAGAAGCTTCTAGGAGAAGTTTTAAACTAGCCAATCCAAAAAAATATGACATTGTTAGGGTAATTTTATAATTTTATTTTTACCCTTAATTACCTGATTTACCCTTAACCACAGTAATTAAAAATTAATTGAAGTTAATATTCATAATAAAAGATACCTATTTACAAAATTTTGAACTTATGATTCCAAATATGGAATCTATTTTTCCAAATTCAAAACACATAAGTTTAAATAATTAATTTAAAACTAATTCCAGCTGTCAAAATCAAAAAACATGTTTTTTTAAGAAGTAATATCCATCAAAATATTGACTTGCGTTTATATCTAATATGAATGTGAAATTACTTCCAATGACCAAAATTAGATTAAAAAATAAATATATTCTATTTATAATTTAAAAATATACAACAATATAATTTAACCATACAAATTATCTCAATGGAAAAAGTAGTTTTCAATTAAAATTTTACGTATTTTTATTATCCATCAAAACATGATAGTTATAAAAAAAATATAAAAAATTCATCCAAAGTAAATTTTGATGGCCTGATTCTAAATAAGAAGGTTATTTTTTCAAATAGAACATATAAACTGAAAAAAACTATATTTAAAATTGGTTCTCCATCAAAATGCGGTAAAACTACATTTAAAAAAATACTTATTTTATTCAAAAACTTTTAATTTGTTATTATATCATATCATAAAAAAATATAAGATGAATTTAATAAATTAAATTTAATATACAACATATATATTTAATTAAATAAAATCCATAAAGAGTGATATGATTTTATAAACACAATTATTCTATTTTTAAAAAGGTTTTCATAAAAACACATCCTTTATATTCAATTTGTTTTTACTTCCATTTTTAATAAATTTGGTAATCTATTAATCATTATTTAAACATGTTTAAAACATATTTTCATAATTATATTGATTCTATTCATTCCTACCATTCCAAAGGTAAGGTTATAATATTAACATTCAAATAATAATATTTAGTTGTTCGTTTAAGCTCAATGTTGCATATCATATATTCTATTGAACAAAGTGTTTATTTCATAAAACTCAGTATGTTACATCATCCCCACCTTGAATAAATTGCATCCTCACAATTTGAATTTTGGTTCGGTAACAAGGGATGATTTTTCAAAATACCTTTTTTTGCAAACCCACATCAGAAAAATGGTTAATAAAACTTCAACTTAAAAAGACAGAAAGCGAAGTACAAAGGTCACTCGAGATAATACAAATGAGGGTCCCAAGTAGGAAAACATAGATATTTAAGAGTAAACTAACCATCATGTTCTTATGGAGAGTAATATAAAACATGATTAGGATAAATTTAACAATAGAAAAACCACAAACTTGTGATGGGATAAACATTATTTAATTTCACAATAGGAAATGTAAATGGATGTTTTTTTGTTTTAAGAATATTTTCATAAATTTGAGTATTTTATTTTCAGTATTGAATAATAAAATAAGGATACATACTTACTTGTAATGTAGAGTTACATTCTTTAATAAATTTTTACGAAAAACTCATCCTTTCTCCAAAATATTAGTATTCAAGATGACTTGGTCACACCTGAAGCCCTAGAATCAACTTCTATAGAATCACTTAAACCCAAAAAAAGAATAAATATCTATTAATAATCTCTTGAAACATTAACCAAAACCAAAATGGTTAGCAAAATATCAGATAATAAACCAAAAATAATAATTTTTTATAAAGAGAAGGACTAGTTTTAGTCTCCAAAATTCAACAAAAAACCCCAAATTTCAACAAAGAACATAACAAAATATTGTCCATATAATTACTCAAAAACAATCCAAACAAAGTTTGAAACCCTAAATTGATAAGGTTTTGATAAAATATTCTTCCAAGATAAATTTTAACATTTATATCCAAATAACAACAACCACTCTTAATGTCCCATACCAAAAAGTAATTGACCTAATCACATGATCTCCCAGATAGAATAATTATTTCCAAATTCCTATAAGTCCAAAATTAAAAAATTCAACCTTTATCCCCAAATAAAAATTAATATTATTATATTTACCTTAATCATATAAAGTACCCAAAATATTGAACATCTTCTAAAATATCATTTATCACTTAATCCCAAAATCATTTTTCAATCCCATGGTAATATATTTGATAAAATATATGTATCCAAAAATATTGCTTACGACCTTGAAATTTTATTACATAATCATCAAAATGGTTTCTAAGAATATAAAATTAGGATCAACCATAAACTTATAAACACATAAAAACACATCCTAATCTCCAAATTTGTCTAAAACATACTATAATACCAACTATACAGAACCAACCTTAAATATAACTTATTCTAGTGAATTTTTACTCAAATTTTTAATCATTAATTCCCAAAGATATTTTAGGTTTAGAGTTTTAGATAATTATCACAAAAAAATACATAAACGTTCAGTATTACAAAGTAGATAAGTCTACATGCCATCACTTTTTTTCATAAAACAAAAAACAATTAAAACAAAACATGGTTAGTTTTCAATAAGAATATTCGAATACATTAATCATACCATCTTATTAGTTCTTACCAATATTAAGACCTGTGAAAAACATTTAAAAACTTGGGATGTGCATAAAAATCTCATTAAAGGAAAATAAGAGAAACAATTTGCATGTGATCTTGATGGATATAAATAATGACATTAGGGCTTTCATAAAGGTAGGAGAATGAGAAATATCATAAAAATAAAAACATGGTTCATAACCTGAAAATGTGGTTAAGAAATTTAATTTATACCTTCATAATAATATCACCAGGGTCCATCCCCAAGGTGTCATAAATATTACCAATGTTATTCACCAAGGTATCGTAAAAATTACCAATGTTGTTCGCCAAGGTATCGTGAAATTTGTCATCTCAAGAGATTAAATTTTCACTCAATCCATTAGAGTGATATCATGGATCATCCTTAATAGATAATTATTTTCATGCGACCAATATATATCATAACAAAAAATTTCATAAATAACCTAAATAGAATAAAATAAATGGATTTCATATCAAAATTGTGACATTTCAAAAAGTGCTAAAAATGATTTTTGTGTTATTTTAAACCCACGAAAAAGGAAGGTGGGTTTCATGTATGTTACTACCAGAATTAAATAGAAAATTTTAACATATATATGAATACCTTGATAGAATAAATAGGTTTGGGTTATTACAAAAAAAATGAATGAATTTCTTAAAAAAAGAAGATTAGTTTTGAGATAAAAATTATGCAGCATAACGACTATATAACATGGTTTTAAAAAACATTAAAAAGCGAGGGGAAAAGGGTAACCAACTCATAAATAACATAAAATAAAATGTAGGGAAATAATAAAATATAAATAATATCATGGTATGGATATTATAATGACATACTACATAAAAAAGGAAACTTGAAAGAAAATAGAAGATGGAATTTCTTTTACGAAAATTCGGCTGCCTAACGACGTCACTTAAAAAATAAAACAATAAATCTATGAATGAAAAATGGGTATATAATGATATTTAAATCAGAAGGACTGTAATAGGGATAACAAATATCATACCCTAACATATGAAAATGTAAATTCAGAGATATAACAAAAAATAAGTCTCAATTAAAAGAGGAGGGTGAAAGGTTTTCTTACTTTGAAGAGTAACTTGTAGAAATCGAAGATCGGGATCTTGGGAGAACCATTGTAGGACTCCTTGGGAGGTATAAATACCAAATATTATTTTATAAGGAATTTTGAATTAAATTAATGAATGAATGAGTTGATATTTATTGAAAAAGTGAGAGAATATTTTATTAATTTCAAGGTACACCTCACTAGTGGTATTTGCAAAACCATGGGCCTGCCCATGGTATTTGGCCAATTGGGACACCAAATATAATATTTTAATTATAATTAGTCTAAACTTTTTTAAATTATAAATTACATCATTATGATGTCATAAAACACACCGAAAACTCTAAAACTTTATTTTTACTATTCACCAAAAAACAAAACATTTAATAAAAAATATAATAAATTCACCTGAACATAATATCAAAATTTTTAATTCAAAAATAAACTCTATTTTATGAAAATAATTTTATAATTATGAGATATTTAATTTTTAAGTAAAATCACTATTTACCTGAAAAAATACTAATACTTAACTAATAATTTTTGAAATAGTTATTTTTTTGTTCTATTATATCACATTACCATTCTAGATGCCTAAGGAATATTTTTACTTCCTTGGGTAAGGTTAATATTCCATTGAATAACTTACCATTCATTAGGGTAAAATTATTATTCAAAAGTGTAAAGTTACTATTAAAAAAAATTATTTGGATCCTATTGAACCACATTTTTGACCATGATTACAACCATGCATGTCCAATTTTCAAAAATCATATCATAGAAAATGTTATTTAATAACAAATTTTTTTTACTATTTATAAAAAAGAACTATTCATAAAATACTATTCATTTAATAAAATATTCATCAAATACTAAAAAAATGAAACTTATTAGAAAACTTCTAAAAAAATAAGCCTAGTTTATTTTTTCCGCTATTTAGTAATTGATTTTTGTTAAAGTCATAATAAAATTTATTCATTTGAAAACAACTAAATAACTAAAATATAACATGTCAAAATAATCTAAAAAATTCGTGTATATCGTCAAAATTCTCAAATTACATTTATTTAATATATATAATATCATTTATTTGAATCTTTCATTAGTAACGTAAATACTGCATCATCATTGTGTCATAAATAAATTTATTTATGTAATGTCAAAAAATTATAAATAAAATACCATGATGTAGGAAATAACATTATATTTCCAATGATTATTTATAGTCAAATATATTAGTTACATAAAACAATATTAAAAATGTAAAACTTATTAAAAACTTGAGTGTGAGAGAAGCTTTAAAGTAGAGTCCATGGAAAGATTTGTCCATTTAATTAAAGAAGCTTCCATGAGAAGCATTTAAAAAGCATCCATATGAATATTTATACATTTAATTAAATAATATTCTATGAAAGTCTTTAAAATGGATTCCCTGAGAAGCTTAGTTATTTTAATTTAACAAGATTCTATGAGAATCTTTATAATAGCTTCTATGAGAAGATTTATACATTTAATTAAACAAGATTATATGAGAAGATTTATACCCCCTTCCATAGAAAGTTTTATCCATTTAATTAATTAATATTCTATTAGAATATTTAAACTAGCTCATCCAAAAACATATGACATGTGTTAGGGAAGTTTTATAATTTTATTTTTAACCTTAATTACCCGATTTACCTTTAACCATAGTAATTAAAAATAATTACTGAAGTTACTATTCATAATAAAATATACCTATATAAAAATTTGTACCATATGATTCCAAATATGGAATCCAATTTTCAAAATTCAAAACATATAACTTTCAGTAATTAATTTAAAATTAATTCCAATTGTCAAAACAATAAAATAGTTTTTTTTAAAAAGTAATAACCATCAAAAGATTGGCGTGCATTTATATCTAATTTCAAAGAAAAATTACTTACAATGACAAAAATTGGATTAAATAATAAAAATATATTCTACTTATACTTTAAAAACATTCAATAATATAATTTAACCATAAAAAATTTCTCGATGAAAAAAGTTGATTTCAATTAAAATTTAGCATATCTGTACTATTCATCAAAACATGATAGTTATCAAAAAAATATAAAAAACTTAATAAAAAGTAAATTTTAACATCCTAATTCAAAATATAAAGTTTATTTTGTCAAATAGAATATATAAAAGTGAAAAAAATAAATTAAAAAATGGTTCTCCGTCAAAAGGCTGTAAAAATGCATTTAAAAAATTATTCTATTCTCCAAAAAATTGAATTTGTACTTATATCATATATATAAAACATATAATACGAATTTAATACAATAAATTGATTATATAAAATATATTTTTCTTTAGATAAAAATCCAAAAATAGTGATATGATTTTACAAACACATTTATTGACTTTTTAAATTAGTTTTCATAAAAACACATCCTTTAAATTCAATTAATTTTTATTTCCCTTTCTAATGAATTTGGCAATCCATTAATAATTATTTAAATATGTGTAATTTTTTTTAATAATTAAGTTAATACTATTCATTCCTACTATTCCAATGACTAGGTTATAACAATATCATTTAAATAATAATATTTTGCTATTCATTTAAGCTCAATGTAGTTTATCATATATGCTATTGAAAATAGTGTTTCTTTATTAAAACTCATGATTTTACAGTTATCAAGGATGATATAGCATGTCCCTTTTTTATTAGAAAATATACAACCAGATTTTCCTTCCTCATACGGTAATTTATTAGGCGATAATAATCTTTGGTCAATTCTGGAAATCATATTTTGTGTATGTTCAACTCCTTTTATGTGAATATAAACTATAAGATCTTATGATCAGTATATGTCTCAAAATTTTATCCATATATATAATTCAAAAAAATAATTACTTAAAATATAACTATCACTATCTATAGAACACACTTTGGGTAGTTTATCTCAATGGTATTTGATTGATGTTAACCATATGCTATTACCTCGTCATTTTCATGAGTACTCATCCCAAGAACTTATTTTAAGTATCACTACATATTAAAAACCCTTATTGGATCTAGGATAATTAATGTATAGTCTTAGTGACCAACCTATACTTAATCTCCTTAAATCATTATTCACATTCTTCCACCCATATGAATTTTACTACATTCCTCTATAACTTGGTTAGTGGATTTCATAGCTATGCAGAATTTCATACAAAGCATTGATAATATCTATCCATCCCAAGAAAATTTTGGATTTAGGTTATAATGGCCAGTCTAGGACATTATAAATAATGTCCATATTTTAAGGACATATAGACATTCCCTCAAATGAGATTACCTAACCCAAGAGTGATACTTTTTGTAATAAAAAATAACAATTTCTAAATTTGTCCTATGGTTTCTCTTTTCTCAATGTCCTCAACATAATAATCAAATGGTCCTCATAATATTACATTATATTGGAATATATAGGAACATCATCTATAAATAATACTACAAATTGATAAATTTAGTTTCTAAATACTCTATTTATCATATAGATGATGATTTTAGGGGAATTTATAATTTTAAAAGGCATTACTATGAATTCAGAGTGTCCATACATAATAAAAATGTTTTTCTAGGGTATATCATCACTTTAGAAACTTAATTTTTGATATATTTATTGAATAAAATATTTAAGAATTACCGAGACCCTCTGAGTTAATCTAATAGGTCATTAATATGGGTTAGATGATACTTTTTCTTGATCGTGATTTCTTTTAAGTTTATGATATTTAATGAAAATAACCCTTGATCCATCATTATTAATAATAAAAAGGGCTGATTCACCACATTTTAAAGGACTAGGAAATATAAAATCCACATCTATACTCTCGTAAGGTGGCTTGCTTAATACTTCTGATTCTGCTATTGTTATTTGATAATGACTATTTGATATAGGCATATAACTTATTATGATTTCAATTGAAAAATCATCCTCATACCCAGGAGAATACTTAACAGTTCATCATGGAATGTATCTATATTATCACATACAATAAGCATGTTTTAAATGTTGAGTTCTTTTCCAAAAATTTGATCCAAGAATTACTCATTATTTGGTATTATTACACATATTATATAATTTACATCCGGAAGGAGTTTATAATTTTCCCTTCAAGGATATTTAATAATTGGATGATTTAGGATATAAAAAATTGTTCCTTACCCTAAAAAATAATATGAGATCTATATAAGGATTACCAAACCATTCACAATATAACATGGAATACCACTAACCAATGAATATCTAGATCAACTAGAAGTATCTTACGACAAACCTCAATCATAGAAGAGCTATATACATTGGATTCAATCAATGTACAACCAAAAGTTTACACAAATTGTTCGGTATCCAATGTTTATATTGGGGAATAAATATTCTTAACGAACATCCATGATATTAAAGAATGAGTTGAACCATAATCAAATAAGTTATATGATGTTTTGGGTTGAATATAATGTAAACATTTCACCACTACATTATTGTGATCAACTTTAGCAATTGTGATTTTATAAGCTCTTCCTTGTTCCTTTGGTCTAGGGAGTTGTTGCTTCCTTTTATCCACATTATCCAGTGGATTGAGGGAATTATTTTAAAAAATAATAAACTTATGGAATTTGATGAAGTAATGTGTGGTTGGTGCATTTATTGTGGCATTATTTTACTCTATTGTATTTACTAGCCTCTTCATCCCCTTTTGAAACTCATAAACTTAATGGAAAACTTTTATATGCTTAAAGAACCTTTTTCCCTTTAAAAATAATTACTTGGTGTTTCCTCCCACATTTTGTTTTTCATTTTGGTGATTTAAATTTCATTTCTCCATGTGATTTATCATTGAAGTCTCCATGAAACTTCATTTTATTTTACTTATAACTAGATTTTTGAGAATAAAGAGAGTCTCTAGTTTCAATTTTTTCATTAAGTTCCTATAGACTAATTTATTTATACCTACCAAAGTCTCATAGATATATTTTGTTTTGATGACTTGGTTTCATGCCAATAAAGAATTTATTGATCTTACTTTTTTCTCTCATAATAAAACTATAAATTTTCCTTGAGGGACTCAAGATGTTTTCTTCTTAGGTCCCAATGGATTCATCCTCCATTAGTTTTACCTCTTGGAATTCTCACTCCATTTTTATTCTTTGTGTTTAAGTAAAATACTTGATTAAGAATATTTTCATGAACTTGTTCCAATCCATTGATTTAGTTTCTTTCTTATGAATTTTATTATTAATAAGTATCAACCACTTGTTAGCCACACCTTTTGTATAATATATGGCTAAAAAAACTTCTCATATTTCGAGCACTAGAGAATGTAAAATATAATATCTATTTAATTAAAACATTTCTCATCAATTATTGGGTTGGAAGACCCACTGTAGGAATGTTGATGTTGCTACATGAAGGACTCTATAAGAATTTACTAATTCCTTGGTGCAATAGAGATCTCCACATGATTCTCATTATTTTTAATTTCCTAAGATATTTGGGTGAAACTTTATACAATATTTAATACTTCATCTCTCATATTATTTGGTTGGTCAAAGGTAGAATTAATGAATTGTCCTTCACACCCATTTTTAACTTTGATGCTCCTCATTCTAAAAATTTACTAAAACCAAAAGTGGTTAACATTAATATTATACAAAAATATATTAATTAAATCAGAGTGAATGAAAATATAAATTTGAATAGATAATATTATGAATTTCTTACTCTATAACACATTAATCTATTACTATGATAATTAAGGTTCACTTGTAGTTCAAATTATAAAACTTTTGGTTCAATCTATGTTACTTTAATTTGGTTTCTATCATACTTGATAACCTAATCCCCAAAATAATAAACTCCACTCTAATACTAACTGAGACAACCTAAGTTTAAACATTCATGTATTTTACATTCTTTTAAAAATTTAAACATTAAATATCATAAATGAAATCACAATCCGAGAAATCAATGGTTTAGTGACTTTGGATACTAGCTATATAAAGACATTATTATAGTTATTTTTTTAACATATCTAAAAAACATATCTACATAGAACTTCATACTATATATAGTCCTATATATAATTTATTAGGGAAGTTAAAAACAAATGAATAAGTAAGATAAAGTGCCTAGTAAGGGAATAATTATCAACAAGTCATAAAATCATTGATCATAATCATGTGAAAAAACATGAGTATGATAGAAATATAATATTAAAAAGGATCTTATAACTACAATATTTTTCCCATGAAGTATGATAGAAGGACATATAACCAAAAATGACTAAACATATACCATGGTATAAGGGTTATTGAATAAGATAAAATAATCATAATCCGTGGATAATAATGTTGGAATGTGATATACCATAGGAATGTGAGAATATAAACCATATTATATGTCAAGGTTAACTATCAAGACAATAATAAAATATTGGAGTAATAAAAACTACCCGCCTATCAAATTGTAGTGGATCATGCATCATTGCCTATTTTACATAGGGTATCAAGCTTCACAACATGTTTCTAATAATTATCTAATTATATATATAAAAATATACCCAATTCATTAGAGGGATATATAGTACCCACTAATTATATAATGATACACCATGTATACATTTCCTATATGAGTTTAGAAACATTAATCATTCCACAAAACCTTAGTTAACTTAGGGAAATGAAGTAAATTTAATTAAAAATTACATAAAAGTTTATCATAATCCATCCAAAGAAAGAATATGGATGGAATCATTAGATAATTTCCCTAGTGAATCATAATATTTATTAAGGTATATTGACATAAATGAAAGAAATATTTATAAAATCATTAAAAATATGCTTGGAAATACTAGAATAAATATTATTTCTATTTGGTAACTTTAAAAAAATCATAGAAAAAGTTAAACCATATTTAATTTGAAGAAACATGAAACATGGAAATTCATATGGAAAATGATGGACATATATAATTATGGGAATAATATATCAAGTGATAAAAGTTAAAAAGACATTCATTTCACACTTTCATACAGAAAGTAAAAGATGGCCCATATGGAAAACATTAAAAAGAATACATTAATAAAAATTATAAATAAATTCAAGTATAATTAGAAATTAAATTAAATAATCACTTAAATATAAATAATATAATTATTAAAATAACATAAATAATATTTATGACAAATAGACACAGTTTGGTAAAGAGACTTTAATACTTTTAAAGGACAAATTTAACATAAAACCCCTATCAACATTTAAATTCAAGACCCCTTTGAACAAAAAATATGATAAATAACATAAATACCATGAATATAAATATATTCATGATATATAATGTAAATTAGTTAGTATATACACTATATAAATGAAAATAGGTCCATAATATGAAGCATGTCACAAATAGGGAAATATTAGATTAAAAACCATTACCTTGGACTTCTGCTTATCATACACACTCTAACATACCTTTTTAATAAATTTATATTTATTTAGAATATAAATAATAACCTTATTTATATTTAATTTACTTTATATCATCCATTTATAGTTTATTATTTCTCATATATTGATTTTTTATTTTTAAAATTATAATTTGGGTGTTGACTATACTGTTTACCTTACATGATCTGATTTGGAGGCTCCAATAACTACGTCTTAATCATGGATTCGTCATATATTAAATTTTAATTCCATGTTAATAATTTTTTTTGATAAATTTATTTATTCCAATATCCATTTCAAGGGAATTATTTTAAAGTTATTCATGGAATGCTTAAAAATCCCCCTTTTTCAAGATTATTGAATTAAAAAAATAATAGAATTTTTTAGTCAATATAATTTTGAATATTAAAATTATATAATCATAATAAGATATTTTGTTTATATTTATTACATATTATTTATATTATTTTAGTTTTCTTAGTAATTCATGACATAAAAATTATAATAATGTTCCTGTGGGTAGTAAAACTGACCAAAAAACAAGAACACGCTATAATAGTTGAATGATTCATAAAATGCTATTTTATAGTGATGATAGAAAATTTTTAGAATATTAATGGCTTGAAAAACATGTTTTTAAATTTGAAAAATAAAATTTCATAAAAAACTGATGAAAAATATTTATAATAATAATAAAAAATAAGATATCACTTATGTTAAGAGGTTAAATATTCTCTTGAAGGACCATTAGGAAGTGGGAGGTTTATGAAATTTTATTGGGAATAAAAGCTCAATACCATGATATAGGATTATTATATAATTAAATATTTTAGTGAAATTATATTTATTCAAAATTTTGGGTTGGTTTTGAAGGGATGCAGCATGGAACCTTTTATAAGTGAGATGAGTGACATTTTTTGTAGTATTAATTTCTTAATATAAAAGGGTAGTCATAATCATGGAAAGTGGATAAAAATGGATAAAAATTAAAAAGTGATAAGTGGTAATTTGATAAATCCTCTCCCAACCCATTCAAATACTTGGTTTGTGTGATATTTGTTTAAATTATCCCTTTAACCATTTTACTATATTTAACACTAATTGAGGTGGAAAAAGTTGACTATGGTTTGTTATAAGTAAATAAATATAAAATGTTACTTATATCCTAATTTTAAACTACTAACTCCAAATTTTAAAACCACTATAAAAGATTCAATTTTTTGTGGTCTCGGAAATTAGTTTTAATAAAAGTATGTTTAGCACAATGAAAATAATTTTTTTTGGTAAATAACCTTTTTAAGCATAAAAATGAATTTACTGAAAAATAATTTATTGTATTTATTACAATTATATTTATATTATTATCATTAAAGTAAAATAATATTTTTGTGACTTTAAATGAAATAAAAATTTAAATGGATCATTTTTAATACTTAATTAAAGGAAAACACAAAAACAGTTTTTTTATTAAAATAAAATATAACATAGGTTCTAAAAATTCAAGCATAAAATTATTAATTCAATATATTAATTTTAAATGATTTTTTAACACATAAATTATTTTTTTTCAAGAAAAATGTTTCACATATTTATATGTCATTCTAATTTCATAGAATTATAATAAAATTTATGTGAGAATTATATTTTCATTATTCACTTATAAATCAATGTTTTTTTAGAAAATTACCAAAAAAGAATAATAATATAATTTTTCTTGATGAATTGAAATATTAAATTATTTTAATAAATTAAAATTATAATATAAATAAAAATTTAGAATGTGGAAAAACAATTTTTGGAAAATATATTTTTAAGCATACAATGAATCAGAATACTTAATAATGAAAATAATAAATTTATAAAATTAATAATTACTTGTTTATATCATCCTAAATTATCATTATAAAACACCTAAGGACCACTAAATAAGATCTATTGTTAATATATTCATTTTTGGCAGTCTTATGGGGTTGTTCTGCTAGTATGCATCCGGTAGAGATTTCTATGAGTTTAAACTTCAGTCGTTGGTGATTTTATTGTAGCTGTAATTATTGATGTTTAACTTGATATTGGTCTAGGGAAAACCATATTGATTACACTTCTATTATAATATTAGTTAAATTAAAATTTTAAATAATCCTTCTACTGTTTGATTTCATTACTATATATTTCATAATTTGGTTATTTCTATTTATACCTGCAAATTCAATGTATATTTCATAACAACCATATTTAGCACTCATAAAATAAATCATTTTTTAGTTTGATGTTTAATATGAAAAAATAAATTGAACAATATTTATTTAATGATAAATATATACTAAAATATTGTGTTGTTACATCTTGGGTTCTCATTTCTACTAAAGTGAGATTATTGGGATTCATTCTTTAGTGATTAAAATATAAGTGTAATTATTCATTTTTTGGTTACTTGACTACCACTAAGGTGAAAATATTAAATTAACCCTAGAAATTTTAATTATAGGATATATAGGAACTCATTCAATCAATTTTTTTAATTAACTCCTATAAAAACTCTTTGTTTCCTTTTTATTCTACTACTTACTATATTTTTTGTTTGTTTAAATTGTTTTAATTTAATATTTTGTTTAAAATATTTATAGGAGATTCAACCCATATTTCAATACTCTTGGAATAAAAATAAGTGTTTTATCCTTACTAGATTTCAAATCCATAACTGTTTTAACAAAAATATTTTAAAGGATGACCTCTTTCTCCAACACCCAATATGCTTTAGAGGGAAACTCAATGGGACCTTCTCCATTTTTTGATGGCACATACAATAGTTATTCAAAAAATCATGTTTTTATATTTATAATATGTACATTAGAACTTTTCTAGAAATTTTTTATGAATGGGTACATTCCTACTATGGAAATTAAGGAATAATGGACTCCCAGACACATGATTGTTTTGAGATAATGTAAAATCCATGAATTACCTTCATTTTAGATTAGATAGAAATGAATTAAATCATGTGTCTATATCTCAATATTCCCATGAAATAAGAAAAATAATTGAATTTAAACATTAAGTAACATACAAAGTCATGAATACTAGACTTTATATTTACACGTACGACATTGAATGTTTTAGAATTCATTCAATTGAATCAATTACCGTAATGTTTAAATGATTTTCAAACATTTTAAATGGTAGAAAATATATTGGTGATATTATATCTTTAAAAAATCCTATAAAAAATAATCTATGAATTTAAAACTTCATCTTCACCTTATTTAATAATGATTTAAAAATCAAAGTTTATAAAATTATTTTCCATGAATAAACTCATTGGATTACCTATGACCTAAGAAATCACAATAAAGTAGAAATATAAAAAGGAATAAAAATATTACAAGAAAAATAAAACCAATTATTTCGAATAAAATTATTGAAGATATTTCAAAATTGACACTAAAATTTCCCACTTGGGAAATAAGTTGAAATTTTTTATGAGAAATAAGAAATAAATTTTATGTGAAAAACAATTGAGCTAATGAAATTTAAGTTTCTTGATTAAATATAAGAATAATGGGTATATAAAACAATCATATATAATTTTAAATAAATTTATGAAAGAGAATAATAAAAATTATACAACCTTTATGGTTTCAACATGGATTGATATAGGTGACTCCCTTCTATATCTGAATCGGGTGATGACAATTGGAAATGTATCATGGATTAAATTATGGTAAATGATGTGGTAAATTATACTAATTAATTTTTACTTAATGTTTTTAAATTATAGAGATATTAAAACAAATATAAATTAATTAGATGAATGATTTTATGAACATACCATAAAATTTAATGATAATAAAAATGACTACATTTAAAGTTTTAATTAAAAGTAACAACATGTAAAAAAATAACGACTTTATCTTGAAAATAAAAGATAAATATAAGGTGGATGAATAAGATTCACAATTAAATATTTCAAAGAGGATATATAAAAATTAATCTAAAGAGAAGAACAAAAAAAAATTGGGTTTTGAATTTCATTATTATAAAAAATTTGTTGTAAGCTATAGTAATCATTCTGGTTCCTCATATTCTATAAAATTTTTTAAAGAAACATATCAATATAAATTTTGGATTATTTTTATAAAATTATGAATTTAATTAATGAATGAAACTATAAAAATTGTCATTATGGTGGACTATAAAGGGTTTCTTTTTTTAAATATTTTATATAATGGCCTTAAATATAGAAAATATGGGTTCATAAATCAGTTTTAGCTAACATTAGTAGACCTTAATGAATTTAAGTAAAAAAATCATACTGTATTTTTTATATGAAAAATATATCATGTAAAAACTACTTGTATATACATACTATATTGAAATTAAAATATTTAGGAATATGTGTATAGATTTCTCTCAGGTCAACTACCTAGAGAAGCTTAACGGCAGATATGTCACTTTTATTGATAAATCAAGGTTAGGTATCATTTATATAGTTACAATTGGTTGTATTATTTCAACTATTATTAAGTAAATTTTCTTTATTAGTGTCCTTATAAATAATTTTCTAAGTATTAGTCAATTATGTGATAATAGTTATAGAGTTTCCTTTGAAAATAACATATGCATGGTGTTTGATTCTAAAGGTAAATTTCAATTTTCTATATCTCATTTTAAAAATATATATATTACGGATCTAAAATATTTTTTTTGATAACATTTAAAAAACTAGAGTGTCAATGATAGTGGGTCATAGTGCCTTGGTCAGTATAAGACAAAATTACTTCTTAAGCTCAATCGTAAACATATTATGCATGATTATCCAAAATTGTATTTCTAGAAGTATATTATGTGTGAAGATTTCCAACATGGTATGAATCAAAAATAATCCTTGAAATTAAAAGAATAATTATCCCCTTCAATGTACCTTGATATTTTTCACCTTGATATTTTTAGTGCAACCCACATTTCTAGTATGAGACAAAATTCTTACACTCTTTAAATTGTCAATGATTGTACAATATACCAATGGGTTTATTTCTTAGAACCAAAAAATGAGGCTTGTAATGATTTTATTAAATTTATTAATAAATAAAAAATAAAAATCAGAATTAGATCATATTAATTTGAAGTTATCATGGGGGAGAGTACATAAATAAATAATGAACTTTGTGTTTGATGAGGATATAATCATTATTTGTCCTCTAATATAACTCTTCAATAAAATGGGGGTTTTGATAGATATAATCAAAATATATAAGATATTTTTTGAAATATCTTGAATTAACTTAAAAACCATAAATACTATTTGGATAAGGTGGTTAATACAACTTCTTATACTCTTAAAAATGACCTTTAAGAACCTTCCTTAAGAAAACCCACTATGAAATTTAGAACAGTATGAATCATAAAATTTTTTATTTTAATATTCTTATAAGTTAATGTTATATTCTTAACACCAATGAATATTTAGTAAAGTTTGAAAATAAATTATTTGATTATATTTTTATTAGGTGATCTAACTCAAGTAAAGCACACTGAATCATCTATAAAAGGAAAAAACCATTTAAGAATCAATTATCACCAAATTCGATGAGAGGTTTTACAATCCTTAACTACACATTGATGAAGATAATGAATAAATATAAAAAGATCATTATTGTTAAAATTAATTATAATGAATTTGAACTTGAGGAATAAATTCAGTCAAGTTTACTTCTATTGGAATGGTTTAGATCAAAATACCACCCCTTAGAAAATATTATTAATGATTTAAAAGATGGTTCTAAGATTAGAAGGTTGTATTTAATTAAGGATCAGTATAATTAATTTGTGTCAAACTTAATCCCCAAAAACATTAGTTATTCCATTAATGATTAAAAATGGGTACTTTCTATGAAAGAAGTGTTGAACCAATTCATGAGAAATGACATTTTTAATCTTGTTGAAAGACCCAATGATAATCGTATTTCAAGTACTAAATTGGGTTTTAGGTATAAGTCAGACAAGAAAGGTAACATAGTTATAAAAAAAATCCATAATTATAGAACAAAGGATATAATAAAGAAGAATATTTTGATTATTGTAAAGATAGATCACTAATTTCTATACTTGAGTGCATTATAATCTTATTTTTTTCATCTCTCACATTAATTTTAATCTTTTTGAAATAGATATTTAAAGTGACTCCTTAATGGTTTTATTTCTAAAAAGTTATATGTTTTGAAAACTCCTGGTTGTGTAGGTTATAAATATAAAAATTATATATTTATGTTAATAAAATTTTTATATGTATTGAATTAAGGTCATTTAGCATCATATGATAGGTTGGTTAAATATATCTTGAATAATAAATTAAAAATTAGAAAAAATAAATATACCTTGTATTTATTTTTTTTCAAATTATTTTCTACTAATACTAACATCCATCGATAAAATTATATTCATTTCAACTAAGGAATCCATCTATTTTGAGTTTTTAAAATTAATGAGGAAAGGATTTTAAATGAGTTTTATTTGTGAGTTAAAGTTTTTATTTGTTTTAAAATTAAGCAAAATAAGGTTGAATTTTTTATAGCTATATAGAAAACACTAATTAACTTCTTAATATTTTTTCAAAGATCTCATTAAGGAAATAAGTACACCTATGAGTACTTAGTGTTAGTTAAAATATTATGAATCTAGTAAAATGGTGGAAAATATGGTTTAATGAGGTATGATTGAGAGTCTTCTTTACCATACCATGAGATGACCAAAAGTTATATTCAACATTTATATTTTTGATCATTTTCAATCCAATCCCATAGAATATCACCTTAAGTATCTTAATATAATCGTTAAATATCATAAATTCATGAATTATATTGTTTTATTCTATCCAAAAAATATATATTTTGAACTAAAATGTTTTTTTGATGCTGACTTTAGTGCATGAAAATTAGATAGGATAAGTTCAAGTGAGACTTGTCACATAACTTTTAAAATCATTAGCGTCTTTAAATATTAATAATAAAAATTTAGTTTCCCTCTCTATCACTGAATTGGAATACATGTTCTTGGGATGTTTTGTGTTTAAATAATTTAAAAGAGGATCAATATTTTAAACTATGGAATTTTTTATGATCATATTCTAATCAAATGTGAAATTATTATGTAATTAGTATCTTTAGAAATCTCTATAAACACTCACTCACCACGTACATCAACCTTAGGAACCACTTTTGGAGAGACCACCTTCATAAATGAGACATCTTTATTGAATTTATATGTACCAATCACCAACTAGATTAAATATTCATAACATACCTTGATAAAGAATGTTTTGATTTTATAAGGGGATCCATTCGTGGATAGATTGTAACTCTTTAATACACATGGATTTAACTCAAATATATATTAAAATATATATTTTAACAAATTTGATCACTTTCTAAAGAAAGTTTTTTTACTAGACATGACTTTATCATAGTTTACATATCAATCTAAATTTAAATTCAATATTAATTATGTATTATTAATGATTTGAATTAAAGTTAAATCTTGTTATTAATTATTTTATTAATATGTTATTATATAAAATTTAATTATAATCAATATTATTTGTGTATGTTTTTTTATTATTAAACGTAATTTAGATTTATTAATTATTGAAATAGATTCCTCAATTTATAATTTTCATGTAAAACACACACATATATATAGTGGAAATTATTATTTAATATAGTTTTGATTATATAAACATTTCAAATTATTCCTATTAATTTATGTGTCTATTGAGATATATATGAGGAATCATGCACTAAATCTATTAGGAGGATTCCAATCAGTGGGTTTTTAGAGGACACATTCCCTACATCATTAGGAGGGTTAAAATCTAACAGTCAATGTACAACCCATGCCCAACCTAGCTGGAGGGTGCCACTCTAATAGTCAATCGAGGACCCATGCCCTATACTAGTAGGTGGGTTCCACTCTAATATCTCTGATGATCCCGCCTAAACAGTTTCATCATCGATCATTTCCTAAATAAAAATAACACCGTAAACATATTTCATCATATCATGAAATATACCAAACAGGGAACCATTGGGTTCTACATAGAAATACACTCAGGATATGATACTCAAATTAAAAAATATGATTCCAAATAAAGGAAATACGAAAGTTTTACGTTTCCTCAAAATGAAAGGAGGGGTAAAAAATGTGTAAGGGGACCCGCACACCATGTGGTCCAACTTTTATTCTGGTCCATGTACCTAACAGTACACGGTTCACTAACCGTGTTTCACTACATAGTGTGTAGGTAAACAACATAGTGTGCTTTATCCACTCGGGGTCCTTCCAAATCTTGGGCATGTACATGTATGTATACCCGTGTCCACGTACCTCAGTACATGACATGTACTTATTCTTAAGGTACTACCCCTTTCCCTCAATATTTCTTTGTATGTATGTAAACGACATGCTCCTGGATATATTCTCCTATATCGGGTCCTTCCTATGTGATCCTCCACACGACTTGTCTACTCGGGGAGGGATACACATCGTGTGGCCCAATCAAAAAAATTTTCATATTTAACTTCATGAGGAACCCAGTCCTTCGTAGAAATTGTACTACAATAGGTGTGTTCTTAGAACTACATGGATTGTAGTCATGATTTTTACCGATCTCCAGATAATTTCACTGGCACTCCATATCCAACCTTTCCTCCTCTCATCTCACCTTTAAGCCTCCCAAAATCAAAATAAATGAAATTTAATCATCATTTCGGACCATATCGTGATAGAAATTAGTTTTATTGATTAATAGGGATTTTCACCATAGCACGAACATACCTCCGATCACCACCAGCCCTAGTTTGGATCCTGTATCAACAAATAATTCATCCAAAACCTAAAAAACATCCAAAATTCTTCCTTGATCACCATTCCAGTCAATCACTTGCAAATTGATTTTGAATATGGTGGGTCTGATCGGGCTCTGTCTCACCCTGCAATGTTTAATTGAGACCCTATGGTCTAAATATGACTAATGAAAATAATTATTGAGAGAAATTCATAAAAAAGTTTGACAAATGTTAGTGTTCTTGTCAATGAATACAAAAAGGGATATCCAAGTTGAGAAAAACTATATAAAAAATTTAATCTATACTTGGGTGTATACAACGGTTCTATTTGAACACAGACCAAGGAAGTAATATGATCTTGATAAATAACTTAATCAATTGGGGAAGAATCTAGAAATTGATGTGTCCTATATCATTTTAGATCATTCTTCATTTAATAATGTTATTTCCAACAAACAATATGAGTCATTATGTTTGGAACATCTCTATCTTCCTTAATCTGGTGTCTCATCATCATCTAATTCTAAATCCTCAATGAGAGGTGGAAGGAGACCATCTCAAATCTCTTGGGTTTTTGAGGATAAACCAATAGGTTTTCTATAATGGGTGATTTAAAGAAAATATAATTAGGTTAATTAAATTAAAATAACCTTTTTTAGTTTTTTTAACTAAATTCACCCTAAAATATTCATGATATCTGAACATCCCATTCTAACATATTTTATGATGTGTCAAGGGTAATACACACATTATAGAATCAACTGTGGTATCATATTTATGATCAATATTATGTTCAATTGTTATCCCATTTTATTTAAAAAAATAACACATGTTTAAAATAATATATTATTAATATTTTGATAAAATTAGTTTCAGGCATACTAGGACTCAAAACTATATGTAGTCTCAGTTCCTAACTCCAAAAATATATATAGATATATTTTTAATTCTTAAAAGGTAAAAATAGGGTTTCAATATCAATTCATCATTCAATATTTTCATCCTTAAAAAGAGAAACTAAACCAAAATCCTGGGATACTAAACTAGTATCTGGATCTCCCACTCACATGATATATCCTACATACTCTCATGCTTCTATAAAACATGAACCAAAGGGATGGTACATCCATGAAGGGTCCCCTTCTATTGAACCTTGACAACCACTGGGTGCTCCATGAAAGTGGATTCATACTTGATGTCCATCTCACCTAAGTCAATAACATGCTTGGGGTCCGAAACATATCTCATCAACTACAATATGTGGAATATTTTGTTCACCCACTCCAACTATGGGGGTATATAATGGTGGTAATAATCCTCAACAACCCTCTAAAAGATTTTGAATGGCCCAATGAACCTCAGGGATAGATTGCCTCCATTGAAAAATCTCTGTAATCCTCATTATGGGGTTTCTCTTAGGAAAATATGGTCTCCCTGATTAGACTCCTAGGTCATATGATTATGTTTTATGTAAGATTTATGCCTACTCTAGGCTGTCCTTATCCCCTCACTGATGACGTGGACCTTTTCCATTGTCGCATGCACCATATTTGGACCCTAAAGATAATTATCTCCAATATCATTCAAGCAAAAAGCTAATTTGTAGGGTCTTTTATACATGTACTTGAATTGTTTCATGTTGATAGTAGAGTAGTAGATATTACTGGTCACAAACTCTGCCATGTGAAAGTGATCCTCCCCACTCTAGCCAAAATCTATCAAGTAATCCATTATTATATCCTTCAACACTTGGATAGTTCACTTGGTCTACCCGTTATTCTTGGGGTGGAAGGATGTAATCATCCTCATCTGGGTCCTGAATGCCTATTATAGGCCTTTACACAATTTTGATGAGAACCACACATCACAAACAAAGATAATAGTCAAGGGAACCCATGATGGAAAAAAATATTCTTTACGTAGATCTACATAAAAAACTTCACCGAAATCTAATTCCTTATAGAAAGGAAGTATACTGATTTCATGATTTCAGTCAACTATTACCTATATTGAATAATGGAACTTCACTATCAATATAATCCCTATCATGAAGTCCATGGATATTCCATCTAATTTCCACTTTGGGATCTCAAGATGCTACAAAAAACCTTCAAGAACATTGTGATCTCCTTCACCTACTGATAGATGAGGCACAATTAAACAAAATTAGCCATAATATAGCTCATGAAACCCCCTAAAAACTACCACTGAAGGTTTCTAGACATCTTTATCACACCAAGTTGTATAAAAAAAGGATAAGTGTTAAACTCTCTCATCACATCATCCCACGTTATTATAGGGACCACCGTCCATTCATGAAAAAAGATAACATGATTAACTACTTTATAGAATACATATAGTGAATCCGATAAGGATATATGGGTATAAAACATCTCATAGTTAATTTCTCCTAATAGAGAGTCTCTCAAACACTCTAGAATTGGAATAGTCAACACCATCTACTGAAGAAAATATGCACCCTCCTACTGAACTAGGGTCAGTTTTAAGGAAGAAAACTGCTCAGAAGCCTCTAGCACCAAACAAGCCCAAAACTTCTTAAAAAGAAAATCTTCTATAATGTTTCCCTTATACAGATTTTTGAATATCTCAAAGTCATAGTTCTATAGGAACTCCAACCAGTGCCTCAATATCAGGATCAAGTATCTATTTGTGAAGACATACCTTAGGTTTTGATGGTCTGAGTATACCACATTGTGCTATCCAATTAGATAGTATACCCACATCCTTAAAAAGAAGACTATCACCACCATATCTAAGTTTTGAGTCACATAGTTCTGATCAAGGGGTATCAACTATCTCGACCCATATGTGATAACTTCCTACTACTTCATCAACACATAACTGATCTCAACGCTTGAGGCATCACAATACACTAAGTGCACCACCACCTCCCCCAGTAGTATCAAAATAGGATAGAGCCTAAGACTCAACACCAACTCCTCAAAGTCCATCTATTACTGCTCAGTCCATATAAATGGACACCCTTTTTTACATCAAGGAATTCAAAGGGGCTTCAATTCTGGATAATTATTCAACAAACCTCTCATAGTAACTTGTTAAGCCAAGAAAACTCCAAACCTTTAACAAATTCTTTGGTGGCTCCCAAGAAAGAACTGTAACAATATTCACTAGTTCCATGGCTAAACCATTCTCAAAAATGACATTCCCCAAAAAGTGAACCTCAGGAATCTAGAAATGAAACTTCAAGAGATTAACATAAAGCCGATGCTCTCGAATAAAATCTAGGACCATCTTCAATTTCTCTGCATGCTCATCCTATGGTACAGAGTATATGAGTATGTTTTCAATGAAGATAACAAAAAACTAGTCCAAGTAATACTGGAAGATCGAATTAATTAAATATATAAACATGATAGGGAAATTAATCTCACCAAATGGAATCACTAGGAACTCATATTGTTCATAGAGACGTCAGAATGGAAACTTCAGAATATCATCCTTGAAAATCTCAAATAGTGGAATATGAATAGGTGATAGATCTTCGAGAACCTTCTCTCACCTCATAACTAATCAAATAGGCCATCAATATTTGACAAGGGGTACTTGTTATTTATCATGTACTAGTTCTAGAAATTACTATCTATGAAAAGTAGTGAGCTCCCAACCCCATTTTTCAGAAACAATACTGAAGATTCCCAGGGGGATATAATGGGACTAATAAAACCATTATCTTGAAGGTCGTCCAACGACAACCAAAACTCTCATAACTCAACATGGAAAATCTGATATGCTATTGAATATATCAGAGCAGTCCCAGGATGCATGTCAATATAAAACTCAATCTACTACAATAAAGGTAATCTAGGAACATACTTTGGGAATAAGTCCTTTAAATCCTCCACGACTAAAGGAATCCATATGCCTAAAGAGCCTATGTCACTATGGGATACACTTTCCAACTGATGGGTGATGATATTGAGCCTCCTTGAAAATCCCACTCATCCATCCATGTGATATCTCTCACCCAAAAAGGATAATCTCATCTAATCAGTGTGAAGGTATGTACCTCATTTGTAGTGATGGTAAAATTGGGATTGAACTGTCGAAACCAATCCATATCCAAGCTGACATCATGGGGATCCCTTGTGTAGACCCAAATTTTCCATGAGAACCTCTATCCAGAAAGTAATAGATCACACTCTCAAATGATAAAAGATATCAAAGAAGCATTCCCTGTATGAACCTTAAGACAAAGATGTTGGGATAACACCCCAATTAGGATTTGTAGATCTCATAAATGCAGTAAAGAGATGAAGTAACAACCCACAAATGTGTATACTAATTTTGAAGAAATATTATAATAAACACCAATCGTACCTCTAATCATATCGTGTGCCATTTGGTCATATGGCTCCATAACCTGCGACTGCCCATGGCCCTGACTTCCAGCTCCTTGAGCCTGACATGGGCCACCTATTGGTGGTGGTGGAATGATCTCAAAGTTTCATTCACCACCAACATATCCTCCTTTTAGAGATCCACCATCTGCTCTTCCATCTCTTACTCCTTGTGTTCCACCCTAAGCTCACGATAAAGATCCCTGATCATCGTTCTTCCTCTACCGTGGTAGTCCATTAGCTACATACTTAGGATATTAAGCATGTTTGGTTGGGAAGTCACATGACACATGACCTCATACATCACATTCATAGAACCACCCCTCTCTGGGATTCCCTGGTCCTCTGTTCTAACTCTAACCACATGCCCAGGCCCGATCCTGGGAATATCTCTTGCGTTGGGATCCTATTGACCAGAACATGCTAGATACTTTAGAAGACTCAGCTCTATAATGCCCAGTTCAATCTACAACAGCTTGTAGTTCATCTGGATTGAATATCTCTATAATATATTCCCACTCCAACACCCCGGAATAGGTGGTAATTAATATGGGTACCACACTAGCATGAAATTATCTATAGAGTCCCTCTTAAAACTTATATGCTTGGAAGTTTCAATCCTGGATCATATCAAGGGAGTACCATATAAGGTCAGTAATCCTCATCAAATACTCATCCATTGTTTTCCCTTGATATTGTATCTCTAAATGCTCTTAAATTAGGACTGGGTATAACCATGAGGGTTAGCACTCCTCACAGAACAAATTCTGAAAGTTAGGCTATGAGGGAGTTGACTCATCATGTATTTGGGTAACAAGACTCCACCAGCACCCATTTGATTCATAGAAAAGGAAATATTAATGTGCAAACACATGATTTATGAGTGTTCAGATAAGATTGAAAAAACAGACCATCGACTCTATCCAATCATCCACTGCCAAAGGATCTTGCTCATCATGGAACCACAATGGTCTCTAGTGTAGGAACTAATAGAGTGTGACAAACCTATGCACATCCTTATCCTATCCAATTGGTATTGTCTTATACTCAACGAGTGTGCATGCTTCAACTTATCCACCAAGAAGAATTATCTTAGGGGATGTCCCCAGAGTTAAGGCATCATTACTCATCAGATAGTCATTATGATTCAAAACTATTAACCAAACTGGTTTTCATTATGGATGAATATTGAAAATTTAATCAAGACACATAACGACCAGATAAGCACACACACACACACACACATAATGGGGAGATGACATAAGAAGGTCATTCGAAGGACTCAATCTAATATAATGCATGTACCATTGATCCTTGCAACTAATGTATCAATATGTAGAGTATATAAGCAAGTAGTCAAGGTACTAATGAATGGATATGTTGGTATCCACACCAAAACAGGGTTCCCTGGATGATGATCCACACTTGAGACACTTTGAATTTTTTTCCTAAATCCTAACCGAATCCTAATAAGTGGACTAATCCAAAACTCTTTCCAAGGATTGAACCACCTTTGATAGCAATCTGTTAGGACCATACCTAATGGGGGTGAGGCCAATACTTTCACAATCTCTTCTTTATAGTCTAGGGGCTAATTAAAAACACCAAAAAAATATCTAACATGATAGGAATTTTCCTAATGTACCAGTATGCACACGACTGACCATATCAATGTAGAATTGAATATGAATAATAATAAAAAGATGAAATATTTGGATAATAAATATACATGGAAGAAACCTCCAGGGTGTACAAGATTATGATGGTGTAAAATTAAAAGTAAAAAGAAAAAAATAAACACCCAACCATAAATATATCCCAAACAGAAAAAACTAGAAAGTAAATTTTCTTAGAGAGCCCAGCTGCTGATCTCAAAACTCTGACCACCGTACGCGGTCCAACACACTAGGTATCCCTATGACACTTTTTATTCACCGCTGAACTATCCATCATCTTCATAATAGATGATATGTGTAGGAAAATCCCATATAGGGGTGAGTATATACGTACTCATTAGGAAACACTAAAAGCTACGGGGGGGGGGGGGGGTAGTAAGAGACATGACGAGAATAGATATATAGTAGACAACTCAACCCAAAAAAAGAGAGTACAAATTGATCACCATGGATATATATATATATTATCAAACCAAATAAACCCCACTAAAAGAGAAGGGGATATTCAACTCACATCCCAGCCCAGGAAAGAGTTCCATCAGTTTCATAAGTCCATCAACGATGCCTTCCATCTCACACATTTTACTAAATTGACATCCAAGTCAAGCCACACCTCTCAACTATTACACAGAGATGAGGGTTATAATATATAGGTATAGGATCCATTCTATAGTAAAACAGAAGGGTTCCACTTAGTAGATAACTGGAGGACCCATAGCCTATCCCTTTAGGAGGGTTCTAATCAAGTAATAGGTAGTGGAAGAATGCCCATACCAACTAGAGGGTTCCACTCTAATTGTTAGTAGAGGACTAATTCCTAGACTATTTGGAGGGTGACACCCTAATATTCAAGGACCCATACACTGATACCACATTTGGGTGAAACTCAGATAGAAGATAGAGGACCCATGCATTGACTCCATGGGAGGGATCCACTCTGTGGATAGGTATATGACCCATTCCATATCATATTATTAGGTTTACTCTCTAATATTCAATAGAGGAATGATTCCCAACATAGCAGGAGGGTGCCAACTTAATAGTCAATTAAGGACCCATGCCCTATCCTGGTAGGATAATGCCACTCTGACCTCTCTGACGATTATACCTGATCACCGTCATCATTGAGAATCACCTAAATAAGCATCATATTTGTAACATCTATTATTATATTTCAAAATCAACTATGGAGGGATCCCTCATGTTCTATGTGGAAAAAAAATTCTCGGATAATCTACCCGCAGACCAAAATTCAAGCCCAAATGAAGGATATATAAGAGGATAATGTTTAGTAAATGGAAATAAGGGGTAAATGGTGTGTAAGTAAACCCACATGAAACATGGTACCACTTTTCTACTTGGATATGTTCCTATTGGTGCACAAATCACTAATCATGTAGCACTACATGACATGTAGGTGAACTACACGGCATGCCTCATTCGCCTGGGGTCCTACCCGTGCTCTTAGATGTGTTCATGTAAGTCTCCACGTGTCCATACAATTAGGTACATGGAGTTTTCTTCCATACATTATACATCCCAAGTATCTGGCCATGCCTGTGTAAGTTTGTACACAGTGTGTTCTTAGCCAAGTTCCCCCACATGGGTTTCTACCCATGTGCTCTGTCACGTAGCTTTTCTACCTAATAATGGATACACGATGTGTCATATTTAACTCCAAGTGGAACCCTAGATACCAATGAAACTAGACTACATGACATGTGTTCTTAAAACTACGTGATATATAGTCTAAATTTTCACATATCTCCAAATCTATTCATCGGTGCTCAACATATGGAATCTCCACCTCAAATATCACTTCTAAGACTCCCTAAATCAAAGGAAAGAAACTCTATTAATTATTTCCAACCATATTATGGATAGAAATTGGTTCCTTTGATTCATAGAGGTTTTCATCATGGCCCGTACGCGCCTCCCATTGCTGCCATCTCTGGTTTGGATCCCAGACCAACAAACCACTCACCCAAAATGTAAATACCCAAACCCTAGTTTCCTAAATCTGTTGCTTTAATTCAATAAATTGGTATGATTAAAATTAATCTTTATCCTAAAAGACTAAATAGTTTAGTATATTTGGAAAACAAGATACATATATAAGTTCAACATTACATCATGAAAGGAAATACCATATGTAAATTCCATTGTAAACATCCATAACTCCAAGATTATCCTTGATATTTATTCACAATATACTTCTTAGCATCCTAGGAAAAAATAAAACATAAGAAATGGGTGATCTCATATGTTCATTAAGGTTATGTAATATATCATAATGAAAAGTAATAAGGCATGGTGAATAAATAAAACTACACATCCATTAAAACATAATCTTAGGAATAATATGGATGGAATAAAATAAGAATAAATGACGCCATAATAAAACATAACCATGGATATTATATTATTCAAAAAATAAAATGGACAATAAATTATTATTTTTATAATGAGGGAATGTGTAATGCGGGACATAATAACCATACTGTTTAGGCCTAATGCCAAGACCATACATAAACGGCTAAAAAAACTAGTTTGTCTCAAGAGACCTACAAATGAAAAAAGGGGAAATAATGGGCCCCATCCAACATTTAATACATCCAATTAATTACTTATATTAAAGGGTTGAAAGATAATCAACATATACATTCATATTGAAACTAATATATGAAATATAAATAACTTTCCCAAATCATTAAACATAAAAACTATCCATTCAGAGTAATATGGTGGATTGTATCAAGATAGAATATCCACTATCAAAATAATCATGAAACATTAAATAAAACATGGTATATGTTATCATAAAATATTAATCCTAATTAAACTTAAGAATCATAAATAGTGTTGAAATAAATGAAAATGAACTTATAAAATTATGGAGTAATTCTTGAGAGAAATACTCTTTTACTTTGCAAAGAAGATTTATTTTGGAAAAATATTTTTATAAAACTATAAGTGAGATAATATAGTTTTTTAATAATAAAATTAGGAATTTTAGAAAAATAATGGTGGCTTAAAATATATTATATAGTCCATTTGAAAAAAGGTAAGATTTCTAGAAGTTCACTTGAATCATGACTATTTACAAGGTAGAATTTGAGAAAGAACCTTTTAAAACATGTATCTCCCCATAAAATAAAGAAGGATTATGTTTGGTACATATATATAGAACATTAAGTCATAATTTATGATTATTAAATATGAATAATTTATAATTTCATTAGGTTAAAGAGAGAAAATTATTAACCTGAATGAAAATGGAGGTTCGGGTAGAAAACCCTTACCTTATATATAAATGTATTCTGCACTTGGATTTAATGTCTAGGATAATAAAATTAAATCCATTAATTAATTAAGTAGGAAAATTTTATAAATTTATAATATTTATCATAATTTTATAAAGTTCATTTATGGATTTTTTGTGAGTTATAAGATACAAATTTATCGCTCAGGATCATTGGTTTCCTTGGTTTTCATGATCAGTGTAATTGTATCTGAGTATAGAAGATCATGTGGAAAGGATATAAGTCTCCAGAATTGAATTTATATGATACTAATGAACATACAAAATATTAAATGGTTATATAATTCATTTTTTATATGGTATGAATAGAAGTTACTAAATAAATAATTATTGATAATCATTTAGATTAATACGATGGTATTTCAAATATCTCAAATTAGTTTTGTTGTATGATTTTGTATTGTGTATATATACTAGTTACAGAAAATTAAAAAGGAAAAAATAAATATTTTATTCATCCACGAAGGTTGTAAATCGGCACACCCCAGATGATGATTTCATTTTAGAAATAAAGGAAAGATATAGTAGTTTGAGGAATGATATTAGATTAACATGATATAATTATACTATATGGATGATACTGTATTTTTCATGATAATTTGAAAATAGGAGGTGAGGAGAATATAAGAAAATAAAGTAAATTTAAATTTAAATTTAAAATAAAAATGAGGAGGGTTTACCTCTCAAATTAACCTCCTTAAGAACCTCCTCAGGGAAAGGGGTTTGGTCTTTTGGAAAGGGAAAGATCTCTTGGATGTGGGAAGATACTAGGAAAGTTGATTTTGAAATAACTTTGAAAATATTCAAGGCTTAGAATAGTTAGGAGAAGGGGGGGGGGGGTATTTATAGTGAAGGGGA
Organism: Viscum album; assembly: GCA_963277665.1. Lineage (NCBI taxonomy): Eukaryota > Viridiplantae > Streptophyta > Magnoliopsida > Santalales > Viscaceae > Viscum > Viscum album. The sequence goes on from OY728162.1 coordinate 483,766,361, forward strand.
GGGGTTATTTCTCATTATTTTATTCATTATTTTATTATTTTTCTCAATATAAGAAATAATACTGATTATTGTGACTGAATAAAGTAATAAGTGAATGTGATTTAAAACCCAGGTTTATTAAAACATCCATGACTCATGGAATGGTGTATTTATCTTACAATGTATTTATACTATAAATTACAACATTTTATTATTCACTAAAAATTCACGTATTTCAGAGAAACACCAAAAAATAAACCTAATAATTTTTTGAGGTGCATAATTCTAAATTGAACTCCATTTTATAAATTTTTTTTTCTAAATATGAGAAATTTAATATTTAATTAAAATCTATATTTATTCGAGAAATAAAGTTTTACATTTATAACTAATTTTATAACACTTTTAATAATTAAATATTGTCCAATTAAATTATCCTAAAATCAAAGGGCAAAAAAATATTTATTTATTAATTCATTTAATTTAATTGAATTTTGTTTTAAATTAATTTAATAATTATATAATTGTGTTTAAATATTAATTAATCACCAAAATACTAACACTTAATTATTAATTTTTAAAAAAAATCACTAACTTATACCATTAAATAATACTTTCATTTATAAGGTGCCAAAAGTTTATTTATACATTCATGGGTGATGTTTCTATTCATAAGGGCTATATTACTATTCATAAGGGTAACATTACTATTCAAAAGGGTCATGTTACTATTCACCAAAAAATTATGTTGATCATATCAGACTCTAAATTTCTTACTTTTCACAACCTTGTATGTCAATTTTTCAAAATTCATATCATAGAAGCAGAAAAATCATGTTTCATGGATATATTATAACTATATTGTTTAAATAACTATAATAACAAAGCATTGTTTCACAAAGACTCAATGTTGTGTGTATTAAATTTTATGTTAAATTTATTTTTAAATCCTTACGGTGTTTCAAAAAACCCATAAAACATAGAATATATTTCCTTGATTGTTTATGCATTTGTCAAATGAGATTCCATCATGAATATGAGGGTTCGACCGAGCTCAGTCCTTCCCCGCATTGTAAAATCGCTGCCCCGTGGTCCAATGATGACTAATGTAAAGAATTATGGGGAGAAAGGAATAGAAAAAGTTTAATAAATGATGTACAAGAATGTTTGTCCTTGGAATACAAATAGGGATACCCAACATGAGAAAAATTGAATAATTAATGTAATATGTCCATGAATGCATGAAACGGGTCAGTTTAAATGGATATCAATGAAGTAATATGTTAATGATTTATAATTTAACGATTAGGGTAAAAATCCAAAAAATTAAGAGTCTTACATGGTTTTAGATCGTTCTTCATCGAATAACATGCTCGCTAATGATGAAGCAGAGTTTTTTCATTCACAATGTCTCGATCTTCCTTGATCTGTAGTCTTGTCATCAGCTGATTCCGATTTATCGATGAGAGGTGGAAGGAAATACTCTCTATTATTATAGGGCTTATGTGAAAAAACCTATAGATTTTTTCATAATGATAGATTTTTAGAAACTATAATTATGTTAATTAAATTAAAATAATAAATATAAATATTTATTTTAGCTAAACACACCAACTAACGGTCTTGATATACAAACATATTGTGCATACCAATTTTAGATCTCACCGAGGTTAAACCCCATATTCAGAAATCAATCGTTGTATCATATTTATGATATAAGATTTCATTTAAAAGTTATTCCATTTTATTTAAAAAACTAGATGCATATAATATAAAATATATTTAACATTTTTATAAAATTAATTTCAGGCACAACCACTCTTAAAATCACATACCATTTCAGCGCATGGCTGCGGAAATATGTGTATAAATATTTGAATGTATTATAATGAAACAATATGGTCTATAAAAAAGTAACCTCATTTTTTTAATAGATTAATGTGGTTTCAATGAATATACTATTTTATGGTGAATAACATATTACTGACTTGGATTTTAGTGTGTATTTCCCTTTAAATAAAAATTTGTGTTCGATACATTTTAATACATGCAATGCTGAACTAAAAAAAGAATGATATAATTTATTAAGTTAAACTATTAAAATTGAATATACAAAATAATTCATTATTAAAATATAAAATCTATATCATTTAGAGAATTAATAATAGGAAAAAAACCATAAGTAAATAAAAAAAATTGAACACAAAATCCTTGTCCTCATGATATTCATTGAAGATTTTACCTCTGATTATAACTATAGAGATAAGAGAAACCATTATAAATATGATATACATTTTTTGAATAAAGTAATTGAATGGGATAAATGATTTAAAAATGTATGTAAGGCTATATATAGGAATGTAACACGACCATTATATATACGGTGGTTAAATATATAGTCATTTGAAATATAACCAATAGATATATGGTGTTTTTATATACTACAGTCCAATAGGTATATTAATGTTGTGTAATTTTAATAATAAATTAAAAGTAATATAATTCACTAATAATAAATAATTAAGGAATAAGAAAAATTAAAATATTTTTTTATAAAAATATATATTTTATTATATATTATTATAATCAATATTTTAAAAAAGAATGATTTTATATATTTATAAAAAATAAAATTTTTTTTAATAGAAATATATTGATTAAAACTGAGTGGTTATAGGATAAATAATTAATTTTAACGGGATTTGATAAAAACCATTTAATTCTAAAAAATGATATTTTTATCAAATAACTATTTTTTAAGTGTTGTGTATTTTTATCTTCTTAAATTAAATAAATCACTTCTAAATTATTATTTTAATAAAAAAATTCAACATATAAACAATTATATTAACACTTAATTAATTAATAGTTGATTTGAATTAATTTTTTTTGATAATTAATGATTAAGAAGTCATTTTTCTATAAAAATGATTTTTCATATATTTTATGTTTTCCATTAAAATTTAAATTTATCATACATTGAAATTGATTTAGATTAATGTGAGTTAAACTTTTTAATAACAAATATGAAATTAAGTATGAAGGAGATTTTCATTTTAGGCATAAAAGTAAGCTATAATGGTAAAAATTGTGTTACCACAATAAAGATAAAATGTGGTAAAAATGGTAAAACAGAGTAGTAAAGAGTTAAACTATCTGAAAATTTAAGGTCAGGAGACTCGGTGGGGGGGGGGGGGGGGAGTACTTAGGGTTGTATAAAATTTACACATTTTCTTCTCCAATCATTCCTTTGGATCTCATTCCCTTATTAAAAGGGACACTATTCAACCTTCTTCTTAAATTATTACTCAACCCAAATAAATGTCAAGTATAGATATAGAAATATAAATTCTAGGCACACACACACACACACACACATATATATATATATATATATTAATTGTTCCATATATAAATGCTAATCAAAAGACAATATATCAAAAATTTGTTGATATGCTTTATTAACAACTATTTCACTAGTATGTGGTCAGAAGTTTAGGAAGAGATCACTTCTCTACCAACGTCTATAACATATTACTTTATTTAACTCACTAAACCCTAGAGGGATAAAAATATAATTTTATAGACATGTAGGTCTCCTTATCATTTCATTGACATGGATATCAATTTAAGATTAGTATAAGAAACTAATATCCCTTGCATCTTTATTTTTTAAGTAGATTATTTTTAAGTACCAAGTGCTACTTCCAAATCTAGTGCCAGATATGTGTGACTCCTTATATGAAAATTGTAACTTTGATATTTAAAAAACTCTAAATAAATTCAAAATACTAGATATAATAATTATTGAAGTACAATTATCATTCAATTTACTCTAACCAACTCACTACATGGTCTAGATGTATATATGATAATCAATTAACCCAATCTTCAAGGATATATAGAGAACCTCCTCATTATCAAACCCAATACAGAACAACTCTTTCTTTATCATAATTCATATTTCATAATTTCAAATCAAATCTCACAATTCCCAACCCAATCTCTAAATAAATTCCAAATATTAGCTACACTTTCCTCCCTTAAGTTAGATATACAACAAATCCTATGTGGTTGTCTTCCCTTATTCTACAAAGAGCACAAAGTTCCTTATCCCCTCTTGTCTATTATTGCTTCATTATATATATGTAAATTATACATAGTAGATCATCATATATATTGGGATGATTTGAATTTCAAATTTTAAATTAAAAAACGAAATAAAATTCAAATTTTTTCTACTTTAATACCATCCCTTAAATTTATTCCTAGATATATCTCCACAATTGAATTCAAACATAGTGGTTTATGTTATTTAACTAACCAAAAAATCGACAATGTAAAGTCACATCATCAAATAGATTCATATTCTATAAAATCCAGATCTCTCAGAACAACAAAACCCTTTATAGAGTAATGTGTTAGTTTCACCTTAACTAAACCCATCTGCCATGTAGATTGTGACATATAACACATTTTTGTGGTGTAACCTCTTATACAATTGATAAAACACAGAATGTTTCATTTCCAAATATAGAACCTCCATGGTTCTATAACATCCTATAGTGTGGAATAATTCCTTTCCTACCCAAATGGTGTGTTTTTTACCTTTCCACAATGTACAACCTGTAGAATTTGAAAGGATAAAACGTTTCCACTGTTAAAATAACACACTTCACATTGCCGGGAATATACTACAGTGGTATTTATTTTATAATTTTTAGAATTTAATATGGTTTTGGAATAAACATCCCTTCATTATATATATAACCTTATAATTACACTAATAATAAAATTTGTTTGATCACCTATGTTTTGTGATCTACACTACTACTGCATGGAATATAAACTTCATTATGTGGATTCAAACCCAAGTACTTTGGTGTAGGTTCACATGGTTTGGAAATATCCCATTTTAGATGAATACCACACTTATGCTTTATTAAACTTACCTATCATTTATCAATAGCAATGCTTCATCCATATCTTTGAATAACCCATAGTTCCACTCTGCACAATGACAACTCTCACTGGTGTCATCCAATGCTAGGACCCTAGTCTATAATTTCTCCCTACATTATGGTATTCCCTACTTCCTAGTTCCCACTCACACTATGATATTTTATTCTTTTCCTCCTTTTTTGGAACTACGGTTGAGCTTGGTTCTTCCTCAAGGTATAACCTTTTTATTGCGGTGCTATTATGGTTGAACCCTTTTTTTCAAACACCAAATACCACTACAACATGATTGTGGTATTGTGATGTGAAGATCAAAAACTCCATAAATATAGATAAATAAAAGTTTGTGATCCTTATTCCTTTTTAAAACATCTCCTCAGATTACGGCATGGTGTAATTCATTACATCAAGGTTTTTTCTACTATCCCTGAAACACTTATCACCATATTATTATTTGTAAGCTCCAAATCCTTTAAATCCAATTTTTTAAACACATGGAAGTATTTTCATTTTTCAAACTAGAACTTCTACATTCTTTAAACTAATTCACACAAATTATATAACCTTGATGGAGACATCAATGTCTCTCTTTTCATATATCCTCTAGGTAATCCAGGTGATTCATGTTTCAGTAATGTGCATCTATGTGCACCAACTTCAATATATGTGATACCATGTACATAATATCTCAAAATATTCTATGAACATTCATTAAGACCAATTATTTAATGACCAAAATCATAAAACATATTCAGAAATTATAAAAAAAATCAACAAAACCATTTTATGGTAGGAACATTCCCATTTATATTTTATTAACAATACAACCACAAATCATTCTTCTCTTTATTTATCCATGTTATACAAAATAAACTAGAAGGTATTTATGGTGAGTTCAACTTCCCCAATTTTTTAATAAAAATAAAAAAATGTTTTCTCATTCAAAAAAAGTTTTATTTTATCTCCCTCTTTGAGTAAGTCCAAAAAAACATCTTTATGGTCACTCCCTACATCTCAATATTTTATTTAGACCCCTATTTCTAGATCATCCCATTTGATACTAAAAGTTGAAAACCCAAAACTTCTTGGCTTTTTCAACCATTTAAATTTTCCTCTTAACATAACATCTCTATATACCATCATCATACCTCCCATTAATACCACTTTATGATACTAGTTAAACTATAAACATTTTTCTTCAAAATCACCTGATATATAATTATTTATTTAATAAAATGAATTTATCACATAGAATTTGAGTCTTAAAAAAAATATTGGAATATTAAGACAATGCTCAGTGTAGAAAAAAAGAGTCACTTAACCATATTAAATTTTTTTTGTCACTCACTTACATTCAATAAACCCCAATGGCTAGAAATTTCAAAATATTTAACACATACTATGATATGAATCACACTAAAACAAAATTGTTAGAAAATAAACATTAAATAAAAAATTTTATGAGTAATAACACATTTTTAATCAATTGACATCACTTTATTATGATAAACTAATGGTATGACTTGATATCCATGTACTCCAAACAACCCATAGATTATTCTCTTTCAGTTAAGGATAAAAAATCTTCCATGATCATCACTACCCCCTTACAATTATTCAACTTTGAAATAATACAAAACTTAGAGTTAATCTTCCAAACCTGAAAAAACACTTGTTTGTTAATATAAATTATTCTTAGTGACTTATAGAAATCCTTAAAATATTCAGTCGATAACATATTATTTAGTACAAAACAAAATAGACATGAAGGAATATATTTTTCTACTTCATACCTAATTTTTCTTCTCCTACTATATTTCCTAATCAAACATGGAATATGGACCCCTATCACTTGTTGATCTTAAGTAGTTATTTGATACTATTAGAACTATCAAATATATATTTGAAACCTTTTTAACATCAGATTAGGAATTTATATGTTATTTCTTCTTTATTCTAGCTTGTAATTTCTATATTTTGTATAAAAAACCAAAGTGGTTGCTTTCCACTATATGTTGATTTTTTTATACCTTGATTCCATTTTTTCAAGTTTGAAACTAGGTGATACTTTTAATTCCTTTAACTCTAATAGTTATATCTACCTCTTTTTCAGCTCCATGCTACCATCTCATTTGTATATATATAAACCCATGTATTGTATCTCCCCCTTAATCATATATGACTTTAAAATTAGTTAGAAATATTTAAGTACATGGGTAATGGGTCCTTATAGCATTATTATGTTGAGGATTATAGTTTTACATTAAAATTTAAACTTTATATTCTATAATCTCTATAAGACTTGTTAGTGGTATTCCTTTTAAGGAAACCAATAACAAATTATTACTCATGAAACATTTCTCTCTCACACATTTTCTCTTTTTTACTTATTAAAATTTCCCATTTTGGTAATATTTTCAATGATTCCTCTAGTACCAACCTCCATAATTTTGATGAAAATACATCCTAAATTCTTATTTCACAGCCTGGTATTTATTTCCTTAGTGGGATTCATCATACTAGTGCAAGTATCATCCTTCCATACACCATCTATGTATCCATTCCTAATATTTTTTATCTATGAAATAGATTTTAAACAAGTTTTCGACTATTTTTTCATAGTCGTATTGATGAAACCACATAATCATACCTCTTTCTTATTTTCCATAACTATAAGAGAAACATCTTCCTTCTTCTTTCTATTCCATGTTTTTTTCAGGATGGATAATTTGAGTAATCAATATTTGACTCATGATATAATTTATATCATTTTACATCTTTATTGTCTTCCAAATCCATAAATACCTATTTCATTGTGAAAAATTGTTTAATCTTTATAATTATTCTTTTCTTGGTCATACACTACTTTTCTCTCCATGATGCTTGGTGTTAATAATCTATCAATGAAACTCTATATAGCCTATTCTACTGTTCATGTTCATAATAATCTAGTTTCACAAGATTATTTCTATGTAATTTTTTACTCTCCCTTTTATAATTAATTATTTTCATTGAAGTGGGGAAAGACATATTGACATCCATATAGCTATTATTACTACAATACCTTTATATATGTCCAAATTTACAACAAATATAACTTATCCTCCTGGAATAATGCATATTATAACATTATACTAGATAATATATAGTTTTAACATGTTTTTTCTGAATTCACATCTCTAATTTCTTCCTACACACATCCATTATATGTATAATGATGTAAATAAATAAAACTTCTTCAAAATTATACTTCAAGAGTTTTTATTTCCATATGTTGAATTCTTTTTCTTCTTATATACCAAATCTAGATTTGTATTCTTCTTTCTATTGAATTAAGTAACTATGTATAATACATAAATTTTTAGCTTCATTATTATAATATTAATCTTTCCTTAAATAATCCCAATCTTTGAATCCTTATTCTCTTGTTCGCCTTCTAAATTCGCAATGTTAGAACTCCTTTTATCGTGTATAATCTTTAACATCTCTTTAAATTAATCTATAAGTATAGACATTGATGCCTCATGGAATTTCTCCTTTTTAATGCTTTACTCCACCTAATGAATAAGTTATTTAACTAAATAATTTTCCATTATTTTTTTATTCATTTTTGAAGTAAACTCCTTTTAAGCCTTTCATTACTCCATGAGCTTTATGTTTACTTCTTCCAACTCTGCTACATAAGCATATTTATTTTCACCTTACTTTTCAATAATTTTTCTTCAATTATCAATGATTTAAACTCCACTTGTATGAAAAATAAACAATATCTAGATGAACCACATGAAGTGGTTTCCTTTTTCTATCATTTTCTTCCCTGTTATATATAACCCAACATTAATAATCTATAATTAAAATTTACTACATATTTAGATTAAGATATAAAAATGAATCCACATTATTCACCACCTTGAGAATACTCAATTTCTTGTATACCTTCTTCCTTTTTTTATTCTTATTTTTCATTCTTCTAGAAAAATGGAATTCAACTTCGACCAAATTCATATCCAGACTCTTAATAACATTTGTTTGTTCATAATCACAGTTCTTAATTTTGATTATTTATGAGTTCCATCATGATCTTTAACAAATTTACAATACAGGTCAATTAAGCCACAATTTATTCAACATATTCATTGGAATCTTTCATCAATCCTATAATCTTTCGGTTCTTATTCCTTTGTATTAATAGTTTCTCTAGATTACCTTCATGATTTATTTCTAGATAAAAAATTCACTCTTTTCCATTATCGTGTTGATAAATAATTCCCTAATTTTTAGAAATATAATTAATAACAATTAGATAATATATCCTTAAGGTTCAATCTACAACCTGATCTATTAACTCTGATACCTTTTTTACGGTCCTAGGACACCCTAAGAGGGGTGGGGGTATATCAGTGTGTTGGTCGATTTTAAATTTTTCTCCTTTTCTATAATAATTATATAAATATAACTATCTTTAAATGGAATGTAATCACTTAAATTCATGATCTAGATGTATCTATGAGAATCCATGAACCTTATATTCAATGATATATATAGAACCTTTTCATTTTCAAACATGATAGACAACAACTCTTAGTTCAAAAAATCCAATCTTTTTGTTTAAAAAAAACACTTACTGTTATAAACCAAGTCATTAAAACTATAACAAATAAGAGAAACTCTTTCTTCCCTTAAGTAAGATAAAAAATAAATACATTGTTTTTTAATTTCCTTCTATATTCTAGGTACTCACACTTACTTACTATCTCTTATCTAGTCTTCCTTTGTTATCTAAATGTCAACTTTTCAAAGTAGATTATCTTATATTCTAGAATGATTTGAATTGTAAATTTTGAAATTAAATTATTAAATCAACTTCTAATTTATCCATCCCTTGTATTAATTCTCTTATATATCACCAAAAATGAATTTAAATTTGGAACTTTATGTTTTTAACTAACCAACAAATATCCTAGGTGAAGACACATTATAAAACCTATTAAAATATTTCCAAATCCATATCTCATGATGAAACATAACCCTTTTCAGTGTGATGATTTTATCTCAACTAAAATAAACTATACAACCATGTATCCTATGTCTTGGATCACATCTTCACGGTGCATCCTCCGATATATTTTATAAAACATTGACTGTCACACTAACAAAAACAGACCCTCTAGGGAATAATATCATCCTATGGTGTGTCAGACTTCAAATCCAACTTCACTATGGAGTGGTATACCTCTCTATAGTATGGATCCCTATATACTCTGAAAGACTCAAACCTTTACACTATAAAAATCACACCCTTCACATAATAAAGATTATATTTTGGCATGATATTGATTTCTTTATTTTTATGCTTTAATTTGGTTTTTTCATAACCTTATATCCACTATATGCATACCCCTATAATTCCACTAACACTAATATTTAACTGACCAATTTTGTAGTGTGACCTCTACTGCTACAGTATGGAACACAATATTCCTTAAGCATATTCAAAATTTTTTACTCTATAGTATGTTCACATCACCTGTGAAGTATCCCATTTGAACCAAATACCACATGAAACTTTCATTTCAGACAACTCTCTTATATGAACCTCAACACTCTATCCATACCTTAAAATTTTACATGGTGTCTCCCCACACAACAACCACTCTCTCCAATTCCACCTTGAACCACTCATACTTCTCTATAGCGCAGTGCTACATCATGGTCCTACATACCACCTAACGATCAACCATGTTATGAGATATAATTATTTTCTTCCATATTTATTATTGTTTTTGATATTATTAATACCCCATGATGGTTCCTTTCTTTGGATGTGTTTCAAGGGTTCCCCCTCTCGAACTCCAAAACACCACTACATGAAGGAAAATGGTATTGTAATGTGAAATTAAAAACTATAAAACTCAAGATATAGAAATGTATATGAACCTTATTCACTTTTAATACTCCTCCTCTAATTATGGATTTTTTACTCCATGCATTGTGGTTTCCTTATACTAAACCCAAAACACTTATTACCACATTAATCATTTTATGCTATAACTATTTTTCACCCAACAATTTATAAAATACTAATAAGAATATCCATTTTTACAAAAAAAATTCCATATTATTCAAAATATAAACCATATTTCCATAACCTAGATAGAGATTTCATGTTGTCTCTTTTTATATCCACTTTAGTGAATCTATGTGATTATTTTTCCAATAACAAGCATCCATGTGCACAAAATTTCATCCATGTGATTCCAAGTGAACATACTCTCCAAATATTTTATGAAAATTTAACAACACCAAATATTTAGTGTATTCATCCATACATCCTCTCCATAAGTTGTCAAAACATACAACACAACTATTAAATAGTTTTAAAATAAAAAATATATCTGTAAATTTGATGCCTGAGGGAATGAATAAACCATATCCATTATTTTTCCTCTTTTTATGCACTTTATTTTTAAATGAAATCCATATTCATTAATGAATTTATGTTTTCAAAAATTACACTATAAAATCAACTATAATAGGACCTATACATTACCCATCCAAAAACACCCTTTTTTCTATCCGTTCTCTCTTAAATACACACACATCAGTTCTTTCTTGAATACATAATTATTCACCAAATTTTCAATCAACTTCTCATATCCACACTTTATAAATATTTTTATCCACTTCAATGTTGTTATATTAACGTCATTATTCTTAAGAGAAATGATATTACTATTATATAACTCTTTACTCTTATTGATTTATTAATATAACTTGTTCTTTTTCATGTCAGTTCAACCACCGACATGAATGATGATATACTATCTTCACCATTTAAAAAATGAATGAGTATAAAGACATTAAATTTTTTAATATATAATATTAATGAGTAATTTATGTTATGAATATGGTTTTGGTAGGGTGATAAAAACTAATGATTATAATGTAACTCATTTTTATTATTAAATTAGCAAAAACATGTTCATCATGGAATCCATTATTGTGAACCATACTTGTACCTTCTAAAAAATGATGTTGTTAATACATAAATCATTGAGAATTTTTTTAATACCATGAATAATCTCAGAATCGTGAAATTGGTATCAAATTACAAGGATAAACATATCCATTATGAAACTTATATAAAATAATCAAAATTATTAACATCTAATAAATAAAATAAACAATAACTAACTAATATATGTGAAATGAAAGATTATAATTGAGGAGTATAGAAGTTAATACAATAATATGGTTTTAAAATAAGTTATTAAGATGGTTATTTTTATTATTCTTAATGTTAAAGGGATTCTTGGGATGGGAGGTGTGAAATTAAAGGTTTATTTTCTAATCTCACTTTGAAATAAAAATTGTATATTTTTAAATCCATATTTGTGGAATTTATATGTTATTTAAATATAAAAGATCATATATTTTTAAAATTATGGTTATTATTTGGTTTTACAACTCTTCCTATAATTTTACCTTTTTTCAGTTCATAATTTAATTAAAAGGTGGAATACAAGTGGAACCACCCCTATCTAATCCTTCTGCCAATAACCTATCTCCTCCATATCCATTTTATTTTTACTTATTTTATAATACCTATATCTATTTCTATGAATAGTTATGGTATTTATCTATTGAATTTAATTTATTTAAAAAAGAATTTTTCTTTTAATGTTTCTTGTGTGGCCATTTTCTCCAACCCTTGATATTATTTACAAAAGGTTGAGAGGAATATATTTTTTAATTTTTTTTCAAGACATCATATTTAAATATTGTTTTTTTACAATTATCTCTCTCTAATTTTTAATGTTTTTCCAAATTAATTTCTATTCCATTGGTTTTATAAATAATTATATTTTAAGGTAAAATTTATCGAAAAATGAAAAAGGTATTTATTCTTATTTATCAAAGAAATTTTCTCATACTTTTATAAAGTATTTTTCTTATATTTCAATATCCTTTAATGTTTCTTTTATTTATTGGGTACATTATCTAAAAATACCATCTTCTATATATATATATATATGAAGTACGATCATGACTTTTATAAATTTTCATGAAAGCCATTTCTTTCCCACTTGTTAATTACTCTATAATAGTGTTATTAGTGTTTCATTTTAATGAGATGCACATATGTATATTTTTTTACTATGTATTGAGTTTAAATGAAATTATATATCTCTCTAATACATTCGGTAAATATTTATATCAATTTAGATGTTAGAGATTGGGGAGTAAACAGAAACCCCCAAGGGACTTTGTCCATTATGTGATGGGTGAGACCAAAAATTTGTAGCCCTCCAATGAAATGGGTAGATAATTACACATTACATGGTGAATTATAAAATAAAATAAATCCACTATGATAATATTTTCACTATTTATTCATTGTCTAGGAAATGATATTATAAAAAAGGAATGATTTTCTACGATTATGAATATGACACATTCTTATGCCTTTGTTTTGTTTTCAAAGATAATGATTATTGACTCATGTTTCCACACTCCTATTACTCATGTCTTATATTTTACTAAAAATATGTATATCATGACTCATTATTTTGGATCTTTATTTTCTTGGTTAGTATTATCTAATTTAATGACCTTTCACCTTGATTATATTCTCATACCCACATGTTTATCTTACAATCACTTATGATCTTTGACTATTTCTTCTCATTATTACCCTTAATGATCATCTATGATTACTCTTTTTCATGTTTTTATTTTCCAGGTTTTGAAGAATAATGTTATGTATGATCTATCTAAAAAGGTATCATGTGAGAAGAATATTTATGGGAGGAGTTTAAGATGGTATGAAATATATTAGTTATGTACGTAATCTACAAATAAATTGAACCTATATATTTTGGGATATTATTTACTATGATATGTAATTATTATTTATTTAAAATGACTTAATATTCATGTATATTATGGTCAGGTAGTGTTAGTGATGTGTTTGTGTTAGGGAGGAAGTTTTAATGGGGGGGGTTTCCTATTTCAATGAATTTATAGTATTTAATAGACCTTAATATTATTAAATTTCCATAAATTTTTATCCTAAATTTATAAAATATATATCTTTTTTACCAGTATCACTTACATTAAAGAAATAACATCAATATTGATTAAAAAACCCCTCAAAACCCTATTTAATAGACCATATAAACCTATCAAACAAAGATTCACAAGATTAATCACTAACATTAATGAGAGATGATATTGTTTTATTAAAAACTAAAAATTATAGCACTATTCTATGATGGGGATCCAAAATATATTTAACACATAAAAAAAGCTAAGGTTTCTTACTTTTATTTAAACGATTGTTAATTTTAGTACACTCATCTTCAGTAAAACATTAATGATTTGAAAACCCATGAATTTGGACCTAATGGGAATTATAACCTCAATTAATAGACTATACGTGAAAAAATTCTCTATCATTACCATGAAATAATTGATATATTTATTGGATGGTATGTTAGTTGGTTGGTATCATCTACTAGCTTTGGTAAGGGAGAAAGGATCGATTCCATGGATTATTTTATCAATAGCACAATAATAATCTTTATAAAATTTCTATTCACCATTTAGAGATGAATAGATATAATGTTTTTCCATTTATCATTATCATACACATAAAAAATGGATGTATGTTTAAGTGGAATCATATTCCTTGATAGAGGATGGGTAGGAGAGTATCACCTCCGTGAATTTGTTTTGTTAGACTACATGTGAAAAATAGTCATCAGTTATGATTGAATACCCATGTAAATGGAAATGAATTCCCTTTTACATCTTCAAAAGAGAATAAGTTGTAGAAATTAAGAACCCTCAATTATATGACATATAAATTGAAAGATCACGTAATGGAGTTAAAATTAAAATAAGTGACTATATTTTGAATATAATTATTGGAGTGGGAAAATAATATATAATAATATGTGATACTTTTATGGAATACATGGAAGTTCATTATGTTGGGACCTAACCTATGAGGATGGTGATCGTATTCATGTATTGTATTTTTTTGTAAAATAAGTTTTAAGATGAAAATAAAATCACTTCACATTGTATTTGGTGAAATTCAGACTAACCATTATATTTGGAGAATGAGATTCAAAATTCTTGAAAAGTTCCATCATATTAGAAAGAAGATGTCTAGAAGACAATGATTATCAGAATCACACTAAAACTGTAATGAAAGGACTTATCATAATGAGTCTGAATCATAGTCTATATAGCTATTATTAATCAAATGTGATGATTCTTTGCTGATCTTGGAGTTATAATAAATCATAAATAATTTTAAAAAATTTTGATGTAATCTTGATGAAATAAATTGGGAGACTGTGTTTTCAATTGAATTGAGCATCGAATTGTAAGAGAAAATTGGATGGAAATCATGTCCATAATTGATCGTAATCATTATAATCGTATTCAGTCTGAGTAGGAAAGAAAGATATTGCTAGGAGAATAAGTAGTTTCCAGAGGATTGAGAAGTTACCATACTTTCCATTGTAAGTCATACTATGCTAAAGATGGTCTTTAACATATTCAATGTTGTGAATGATGTCATGATACACGATGATGTTTGTGAAAGGATAATTTTAGTGAAGAAAAAGTTTTTTAGTCTCAAGGTCTCATAATGAATTTACCATATGTTGATTTTTATAAAGGATGAGAGGGATGATTATTATGAAGAAATTAAAGAAATTGATGAATTCAAAGTTTCTAAATACTGATCCATTATATTTATCATACCATCATTTTCATCAATGGATGAATTGTGTACATCAAGAACAATGGTAAAATAATTGAAACTATTGAAGGCACATCTAAACATAATGACAATTAATGATAAACAATGTAGTCAACCATTTATCAAGTGTGAATTACATCATAATGAGACAGATCAAAATCAAAACTGGAATAATACTTGAGTTTATTAAGAGTATTTAGGAAATGGATTTATGTGTTGTTAAATAAAGAGCTTAAAATATGATGGTTAGGAAGATTTGTAGAAAATGTGAGAAATTAAAGGAACCTATTTCAACCAAACCAAAATCCAAAACATATAAATATTGTGAGAATGAAGTTGATGGGAATCATATTCATTAGAAAAATAAGAACATTGATTTATTTTAAAATGATTTTATTAAGTGTGTAAGGTGACATCTTATCAGAGTTGAAACTAATTCATCTTGCTGATCGTAAGGACAAAATCAGAATGGGAAGATTGTTTTTCATCTGGTATAGGGAAACTGAATTGTGTCAATCAATTGAACTGATGTACCGGAAATGGGGTGTTCAAAGAAGATAAAATCAGTCTATTTCTTCGATATAAAAAACTAGTATAGAGCATCATAAAAAAAATCATATTATGAAAATCAGAAATGAACTGGTGCTTTTATAGAAATTTTTAAGAATATATGAATATTGATATAAGATTCAAGAAGGTTCGAGAAGAAATGAGAAAAATTTATAAGAGTTGATGAAGTCAAGATGCCTTTTAAATTCAACGAATCTTGAAAATTTAGGGAATTTGGTTGAGTGGGAAATGATTTTAGATTCCCTCTAAAATCACTTCTAGGTCACATATAAAAGGAAAAAAATACTTTGTACTTTTCTGACTGAAGTACTATTTATAGTGAAGAGGATAAAAGGCATAGTGCCGAATAATTTTAGAGAGAGAAGAAGAGGTTTTTATATTGAGATTTTTTGAAGATGTTTTTTCAAACAAGAGTGAAATTATAAGAGAAAATGTTGTAACATTTTTAGTTTATCATCAAATTTAGTGGATTATCTTATTCAGATGACAATCATATTCCTCTTCTCATCGTATTTAGTTAGTCATTGTATTAGGCTGGATAATCAGACCAAGTCTATCGTATTAGTGTTTTGGAATGTGGAAGAAGGTGTTATTAATTGAATCAACCATATTATAATAAAGATATATTTTTCATATTGAAAAATCAGACTGGGAAGATCAGATTGGAAAAATTGGTCTTGGTAATTAGAATTATTTTCATATCAATTTACTCAAATTTCATACCTTCTTCTAGTTAAAAAAGTGAAAAAGAAATTTTCAAAGAATAAATTTTTGGAAGTTGAAATAAAATAAGTGGTAACATGTGTTTATACAAAAAAATGTATTTTATCATTTATGCTAGAAAGAGCACAAACACTATTACATTGTTTACATATTTCTACACAAGTGTAAGTGAATATACTACTCATTTTATTCCACATAGAAGGATTGTTTTCTTTTAGATTTTTTGTTATTGAACGGTTTTAAAACCATACCAAGGTCATATATATTCTTAGTGAATAATGAGAGTTGTAAATACTTGTGTTCCTGTGGATGTGTGTTTATATTTTTCAGTAGGGATTAAATTTTTTAACCATAGGTAAAGGTTGTTTCATTTTCTATGGAAAAATAAAAGTAAATATATAATTGATAAACCCCTCCCCCTCTTGGTGATAAAATTATCCTAACTGGGAACTTATAATTGGTATTAGATCATAGGTTACCTTCACTTATTCTTTGCTAATGTTTTTATGAAAAGTTGATGGAGAATCTGAATTTCATAAACACTAAAAGAATTTTGGTTTTTGATGGAAATAATTATTATTTATAGAAATATATAATGTTTTCTTTTATAATGTATGTTGGATATGATGTTATTGACCAGAAACATATGATTTTCCTTATATTGATGAAAAATTTCCTCTTATATCTACTGATAAAAAAATAATGATAATGATGGAAGGGACAAGAATGATTTATTATCATCACTTTTTGAAAGTGAATTACTAAGGGTGAATGATTTTTCCACAAAAAAATGTATATGAGATAAATTGAAGAATATTTAAGAAGGGAATACAATAGTAAATAATGAAAAATTACAAATTTGGATATTTAAGTATAATGATTTGAAAATGGGTGAATATGAATCTATTGGGGAATTCTCTACCAAGGATAATGAAATTTTCAGCACTATCATATGTCTTGGTGAAAATTTAGAAGATTCTACACTTGTGGAAAAAATATTATGAATCTTTTCTGACAAGTTTGACCCAAAAGTTTCTTCACTAGAAGACAGAGATTCAAAAAAATTATATCTTGATGATTTTCATAGAACTCTCATTACTTATGAATTGATAAGAGATAAATCTATGAAAAACAAAACAAAAGTTGAATGATAAATGTATTTTAGAGCTACTTTGAAAGAGAAGTCGAATAACATTCTTATAGAAGATATATACGATAAAGCTAATTCTAAAAATGAGGTATGTAAAAATATTGATGATATTTTGTCCTTAATTTCTCAAAATGTGAAAATAGTTACAAGGAAATTTTAAGGGAAACATCCCTTGAATTTTTTTGAATATAGAGCTATTGAGAAATTTATAGCTAACTATCCTCCATAGAAGAAAAAATATGGTAGTGATGAATAAGAAAGAAGACCAAGAAGTTCATGGAATAAACAAGAAGATAACTGAAAATTAAATTCCATTGGGGGAAATAGAAAATTCATCAAATCCAATAGAAGAAGTCTCTTATCTAAAGATAAATAAGAAGAAGGGATTGATGTTGAATCTAATTTTTTTTGAGTATGATGTTGAGAATAGTTTAATTGCAATAGTGAATAATGAAGAGTTCAGAATCAGTTGTTCCAAAGAATAATAAACTCAAATTTAATTTCATTTGAAAGATGTGTTGAAAGAATTTATATGAAATATTAAAAGCCATGAAAAGAAAAAAGAATTTGGAAGTTAAATGTTCCTTAAAAAGAAATAAAAAATGTTTTATTGATGAGAAGGTTACACTTGTAAAATAAATTGATGATATGAAGAAATATCTTGAGGAAGAAACTAATCATAATGATATTCAAGAAGCAAATCTTAAAGAAGAAAAAGAATAGTTGGATCTTGTTCAGCAAAACTTTCTAAATATGAAAATAGAAATACAAATTTAAAAAATTCTAAATCTAAAATTACTGAAATCTCTCATAAGGAAAAACCTAATAAGGTTCAATAAAAGTTACCTTATAAATATGAGAAGATATATGGAATTGTTTCTAAAAATAAAAAATATGGGAAAATTATGTATGTGTCCAAGGCCTACAAGTTGAGAATTCAAAATTATCAAAATACCATGAGTTTGAAAATGTTTCTGACCATTCTAGATTTGAAAAGATTTCTAACACTTCTGATTCTGATAAGGATGAAAGGAGAAAGAAGATTCCAGTTGATAATAGGAAGGTTAGTGGTTCATTTAATAAATATAAGAAGATTTCTAAGAAACATATTTAAAATTATGGTCAGTATGAATGTTTTAGAGGAAAACAATATTTCTATTACTAAAATTGGTATTATGGTGGATTCAGACATATAGAAAATATGTTTTATTTAACCAAAAAAATTACAATTATTGAATAGGTTATTAAAGGAAAGGTTTTAGGGGGATTCAATATCCTCAAAGACTGGTTGTTGTGAAGAAACCTGATAAGGTTGGAGTATAGATTGAAAATAGATTCCAAATCCTATAAAGAATTTTTGAAATAAGTAAACAACCTGGACACCTTGTAAAAGGGTGTCTTATTTTTTATGGGCACAACAAAAGTTTCATAACAATTCTCAGAAATTGGGAATGAAGAAAGAAAAGGAAGAAGAAAAATCTCTTATTGGTGAAACCGCTCTGAAAGCATTAAAAGGAGAAGAAACCTAGATTATTGATAGTGAGTGTTATTAAAAGATGTGATGGTGACATTTGGAAATGAATAATAATTGAAATTAAAAGGTATTCGTTCATCCATTATTGGGAAAGAAAAGATGAAATACAAGAAATATTTACATGTTGATGTGATGAAACATAACATGCTCAGTGTTTCACAATTGTGTGATGAATGTTAAAAAGTTAATTTTAGGAAAGATTGATTTTTTGTGAAAAGTTATAAGTATGTAAATATAGTTACAAGAGGATAATATACCAATGTAAATTTATTTCAGGTTGGTTAAATCTGAAACTCTTGTTATTTGGGCATAGTAGAAGAGAATCAATTGTGGAATAAAATTTTGGGACAAATGTGTCATAGAAATATGAAAATGTTATCAAAAATAAATAGTGTCTGAGACATTCCTGATTTTAAAAGATAAAGAGACTGGTGATGTACTATTTTCCAGGAAAGAAAGATTACAAATTCAGTGCATAAGAATGTTGAGATTTATTCAAAACGACCCATGGTGATTTTTCATTATGATATTTGTTGTCCAAAGAGAAAAAATCAACAAATTAGGATAAGTAATTCATCACTTTAATTAAATATTTTACTCCCATTACATATGTTATATATATGAACCAAAATTCATATGCTTTAAAAATGTTTGAAAGTATTAGAAGGAAATCCAAGAAAGAATGTGACTATTTGGTGAAGATGTTGTGAACTAACAATGGTGGGGAACACAAAAATGAATATTTTTAATGTTATATTGAAAATCATGGAATTTTGTGTTAGTATATTTCCCTATACACTCCTCAACAAAATAGGGTTTACAAAAGAAAGAATAGAATTTTGGCAGAAAAGGGGAGAACCATGTTACTTGAACATGCTCTTTCTCATCACAGTTGGAGGAAAGCCATGAGTACTAATGTTTATATTAAAAAAATGTTTCTATAGTCCAAAATTAGATATTACTCTATATGATTTGTTTTACAGAAAAACACAATGTTTGAAACATATTAGAGTTTTCAGGATTCCATGTATTATAAATAAGAATGAAGGAATTTTGGGAAAGTTTGAATAGATAGGAGAGATGGATTTTTTTCTTGGCTATGCTCTGGAAAGAAGAGGATATATAGGCCTCAAAAAAGAAAAATAAAGAATTTTTTATTGTTGTGATGTGAAAGCTACTGAAAAGACTAAGGAATTAAACCAGACTCATGAAAATATGGAAGTTGAGCATGCTAAGGGAAATAATTATAATAAGGATATATAAAATTGTAATCCTACTCATTAAGAATTAGACTGAATAATTTACATAGATGAAAAGGATACACAAAAACCACATCCTATTCTAATAAATAAAGTGGAAGCTCTGAATATTATTGGTGGTCAACATCAAAAGGTTCAAACAATATGAACAAAAAAATATATTACACATACTTCTTTGTAGTCAAAAGTTGAGCTGAATGATGTAAAAAAATCTTTTGAATATCTAAAATTGATAGATTCCATGAATGAAGAGTTGGATTAGATTGAATATATTGATATATGGGATCTTATTCCTTAGATATAAAACAAAAATTCTATTGATAAAAAGTATGTTTTCTATAACAAGATGAACGAAGAATGTGAAGTGATAAGACATAAATCAATATTAGTGTGAATTGGTTACTCACAAATTGAAGGAGTCAATTTTGATGAATCTTTTTTCTCTAGGGAAAGGTTCGAAACAATTCTAATTTTTCATTCTATTATTGCACTATGAAGTTAAAAAATCATTCAAATAGATTTTAAATCGACATTCTTGAATGGTGATCTTGATGAAAAAGTTTACATTGAAAAACCTTATGGCTTTGTTGTTAGGAAATATTAATGTTATGTTTTAAAATTGAATAAATCATTGTATGGGATGTAAATGGCTCTGAGAGAATGGTATTCCAATGTTTATACTTGGTTATGGAAGTTGAGTTTTAATAAAGGAAGAGTTGATATCAATATTTATACCAAACAAAGTTAGGTTTATTCCATCATCATAATTGTTTATGTTGATGACATTATGTTTTCCAGGAATGACTAAAGATATTGTGAAGTATTTGCTAAAGAAATGAAAATGTGGTTTGATATGTACATTATTAGGGAAATGAAAGTCTTTTTAGGTTTCAAATTCTGAAAAGGAAGAAATACATCTTTCTTTATCAAGGAATGTATTCTTTGGAACTTCCTAAAAATATTAGCATAGAAAACTCTATACCTATTTCCACATCAATTTTAGTGGGAAAAAAGTTTTCTTAAGATAGAGAAGGGAAAAAAAGATGATCAGGAAAAAATTTAGAAGTTGATTAGAAGTTTTTTGTATTTTGTTGCCTCAATACCCGAAATTGTTTATTATATTACCATATGTGAATTATTTTAGAGTCCTTCAAAATAATCACATTTACTTAATAGAAAATAATTCTCAGCTACATCAATGGCACAACCAATTTCATTATCAGGTATGATAGTTCAGAATGTATGGATTTGTTTAGGTATTCAAATGTTTATTGGGAAGAAAATGTTGATGATAGAGGATCCACATTTGGTGGAATATTATTTCATGGAAGAGATGTGTTAGTTGGCTTTCAAAGAAACATAATTCAGTAAATCTCAGTACAAATATAGCCTATTATGTTGCTTCTACTCAAGAAACTACCCAACATAGATGGATGACGACTCAATTAGAAGACTTACTTTTTGAGGTGAAGTTACCCTTTCTATTAGGTTGTTATAATCAAAGTGAAATAAATATTAACAGGAATTTGGTTAAACATTTTCATTAAAAACATATTGATGTCAAATATCATTTCATCAAAGAGAACGTTGAGAAGAATTAATTGAAGTTGGAGTATTTTCCAACATCAGAATAAGTTGCTGATATTTTTTTTGGAGTGGTTGTAGGAAACAATTTTTTTTTGTATTCCATAGAAGTTGAAGAAGTGGATAAATATGAGGAATAATGTATTGAAGAAAAGATGATGAGGTTTCATGATCACCACTTTTGGTTATCATGGTTTCACTATCAACAATTCTTATTTCCTACAACGAGTTATCTCATGTAGTCTTAGGATTATTAAAAAGTAATCAATTTATTGAGGTTACAAAGTTTAGTGATTTTTGAATCTTGGTTGATAACAAAATCCAAAGAGAGATACTGTTATGACCAAGTCAATGAGAAAAGTGGTCATATTTAGGTATTTTATTTTATTGTAAAAGTGCTTTTAATAAGAGAGGAAAATCAATTAACATTGTATTTGGTGAAATTTGGACTGACCAATGTATTCAGAGAATCAGATTCACAATGCCTGAAATGGTTTATAATATTTAGTAGTAGTTGGATAGAAGACAAAGATTTTCAGATTCAAAATGAATTCAGAATGAAATGAAAGATCAAAATGGGGATAAATTAGATTCTATCTGGCTACGATAAATTAAATGTGATGATGCTTTTCTGATCATGGTGTTCCCATAAATCACATGTAAGTTTCAAAATTATGATGCAAGCTTGATGAAAAGGTATAGAATAAGTGTTGACATTGAATTGAAAGAGAAAATATTTCATAAGAAATATCTATTCTGATCGTAATCATGAAAATCATATTCAGGATGAGTAGGAAAGAATGATATTATTGGGAGAATACGAAGTTTCTAGAGGAATGAGATATTATATACTTTCCATTGTAAGTCGGATGATGCTAAATATTGACTTCAATATATTAAAAGTCATAAAGGAAGTCATGGTCCGAGATAAAGATTGTGCTATATGAAAGTGAGTGAAGCCGAAGTTTTTCCATCTCAAGGTCGTCATAATGAGTTTGTTGGATATAGATCTATTTAAAGGTTAAGAAGGATGATTATTATAAAGAAAAGAAAATTTTTATGAAGTTGAAGTGTAGGAATACCGATCCATCATATTCAGTATACCATCATATTCATCAAAGGAATTATTATGTACATCAAGACATAGGGTAAAGTAATTGAAACTATTGAAGATAATTCTAAGCATAATTATAGAGACCGCTCAATAATATAGTCAACCATTTATTATGTATAACTTACATCTTAATGAGAAATATTATGATCAGAACTAGAATAAATCTTGAGTTTTGTAAGAGTATGAAGGAGATGGTTTTATTTCTTATTAAATAGAATGCTTGAAATAAGAAGGTTTGGAAGATTTATGTCAAATATGAGAAAATAAAGGTACTATTTTTCAGTATATAAAAAAGTTAAATATTTAAATATTATAAGAGTGAATTCATGGGCATCGTATTCAGAAGAGAAAATGAACCCTAAAATATTTTCAAATGCTTTTATCAAGTGGGTCAAGATCCATAATATTAGATTTGAATCTAATTCATCTTGCAGATCATGATGAAAAAATTGGAAAGGGAAGATTATTTTTCATCTGGTATTGGGAAAAAAAATTGTATCGAGAAATTGAATTGAATAATAATAATATAGGTGTGTGAAGAAGATGATTTTTTTTGTATTTCTTAAATATACATAACTGGTATGGAGAATCATAATAAAGAAATTGAACTGATAAAATCAGAATTAGATGGGTTCATGTAAATAATGTTTGAAGGAGAGTAGAAGATTGATATAAGACTCGAGAATAATTGAGAAGAAACAATAAGAATTGAGAAGAGTTGATAAAGTAGAGTAACACCCAAAAATCAAGGAATCATGCATATTATGGGAATTCAGTATAGTGGGAGGTGATTTCAGATTCATGCCAAAACCACTTCTAGGTCACTTATAATAGGTGAAAAGTGTATCAAACTTTTTTGAAGGAAGTACTGCTCATGGTGAAGTGGAGAGAAGGCAGAGTGTAGAAGAATTTTAGAGGGAGAATAATTTTTTTTCATATCATGCTTTATTGAAGAAGTTTCATAAAATAAGACTGAAAAAATAGGATACAATATTGACACATTTTCAGCTGATCATCATATTCAGTGGATTATCATATACAGATGACTATCATATTTTTCTTTCCATCATATTCTACTATTCATTTTATTAGTCTATATAATTGGACCGAGACTATTGGATTGGTTTTATGAAATGAGGAAGAAGGTGTTATGTATACTCTGAACTTTATTTTAATAGATATATATTTTAAGTATTGAGAAATCAGACGAGGAATATTGGATTGGGAAAATCATACTAGGAAATCGGGCTGTGTTGCATATCAAAGTCCTTGAATTTCTTATCATCTTCTGGGAAAGAAAGTAAAGAAGTGGTTTTCAATGAATACATTCATGTAAGTTTAAAAATAATCCCCATTAACATTTTTTGTTACAAAATATCAATATTACATCATTTGTGATGGAAGGAGGACACACACTATTGGATTTTTTATATAGCGCTGTATAAGTGTAAGGGAATATCCTACTCATTATATTCCACACAAAAGGATTTTTTTCTACGAGATTGTGTGGTATTGTATTGTTTCCAAACCATATGAAGGAAATGACTATTCTTATTGAATGGATAACCTTGTAAATACTTCTATTCTTATGGATGTTTGTTTAATTTGTTTTCATCAGAGAATTAAATCTTTAATAGGAGGAAAAGTATGTTTCATTTTCTATGGAAACAAAAAATAAAAGATATCACTGACTCACACCTCCCCCATCTTAGTTCTACAATTATCCTAGCTGGGAACTTACACATTTAACTATTTTTATATAGAGTTTATAAGATACTGTAGATATGGGAAAAATACAATTTAGGACTCATACTACGTAGCACAATTTATAATATAAGATAGATTTATTTTTATTTATTTTTGTTAAAATGTTTTTTGTGATAAGATATCCCAGAAAAAATTCTTCTATATAACACCCCAAGTTTCTACGGTACGCTTCTCTTTGAATAATGTGATAGCGTGTGTTGTACGCAACATTGAGTTCTAACACACCATAACCAATCAAAATAGCTGTTATGAATAGTAATACATACTTTTTGAAATTATATATATTTTATATTTCAAAATGGACTTCATTTTTGGATTCGGAATATCGAATTTAGCCTAAGGTGAAATTTTGGTACTTTTCGGATAACTTTAATATTTTGATGAATAGTGAAAATTACTAAATTTTAATTAAAAACAACTTTTTTAATCAAAATAATTAATATTGATAAATTACGAATTTGAGAGGTTTTAAAGAATATTTAGAATATATTTTTGGTCATTGGACATAATTTTACAGTTAAACCGGACATAAACAAGTGTCAATCTTTTGATAGTTATTATCTCTTTAAAACACGTTTTTTGTTTTAACAACGGGAATCAATTTTAAATTAATTTCGGCCACTTCTGTGTTTTGAATTTGGAAAAATAGATTCCATATTTTGAATCAGGATGTTCAAATTTTGTAAATAGGTAACTTTTATTTATAGACATTTTGAATAATTTCTGCGGTAAATATTTTATTTACCATGGTTAAGGGTACATCCGGTAAATAGGGGTTAAAAAATAATATTATAATGATACTAAATTATCCTAAAACGTGTCCTAGAATTATTGGTTGATACATGTTCTACCATAGGCATCTTTGGGTCGATTTTGGGACCCCATGGTGCCACTTGTAGGTGATAGGGACACTTTATTTTAATTAAGTGACACAAGCATATATCTTTTAGAAAAACAATTTTTACATAGGGTTATATATGTTGGATTTTAGATTATAAATATTCATTAGAAAGAAAAAAGATTTCCTACATAATTATATTTTATTTATAATTTTTAGACATTAAATAATTTAATTTATTTATGACACAATGATGATGCAGAAATTACTATAATAGTGAAAAATTAAAATAATTGTTATTATAAATACCCAAATAAATATAATATGAAACTTTTAATGAATGAAAAAAATTTTATAGGATAATATGATATATTAGGATTGATTTAATTGACTTTTTTCGAAGTAATCAATCTGTTATGAGTTTCACAAAAATCAACTATTGAATAGTGTCAAAATTGACATAAAAGAGTTTTTAAAACAAATATTCTATTATTAATTGATATTAAATTCCTAAAAATATAAGCTTCGTCAATGATACTTATATAATGATAGGTGTATCATTAATTTACCACTTGAGGGTCTCTTGGATGTATATGGTAAGTTTATTAACCATATAATATAAAAATACAAAGAGACATTGTAAAAGTGAAACAAATTAACATAGAGTTAATACTTAAAGATAAGGTTAATATAAGTACCAAAACCTGTCTAAATTATATTGGATGAGTGGTTTTAGACCTATAACCACCATTAACTTTGAATAATCAACTTTGGAGCCATTAGAAACCGAATACGAATTTATTATAAATTAATATTTCTAGCTTTTCTAAATGTGCCCCTCACCCCTCTTATAAAAGGGCACTCCTCCTTCTCATTTCTTCACACCTCCAAAGACTTTTGGTTCGGCCAAACTCTGCCCAAATACTCTCCCAACTTCACTCACTACAACCTAGAGGCCTTAGTTTGATCAAAAATCCATCCTAAGGAGCCCTTTTGATCAAATCAAAAGGAAGAACTCGAAGAAGAGGTAATAATTTCACCACCCTTTTCCAAGTTCCTTTCTTCTTCCACTTATTCTTCCTTTGTTTTTTACCATTCTAAAATAATAAATTCAGTATCATATATATAATTTGATTTTATTATAAATATGGTACAACCATATTCAGTATTCTATCCACTCTTTGAATAACATGTCACTATAGGTGCATACGTACGGCTTACCGTCTCCACATCGTGGTGTAATTGTTATTCAATATATTATTATTTGGATGGGTATAATAATGATGTGTAACACATGTAAATAATAAATATAACATGTTACGTATTATTTATATATGATATACCATCCATTTATATATTATTTTAATATCAAAAGAATGATATTGTCGCTCGTGCGTACGTACGGACTACCGTCTCCATGAACACGATAATACTAAGATATTCTAAACAAATCAATGTTATAAGATCATATATGATATCATATTAATGTATATGATTCTTGTATAATTTAATAACAATTATTTCACCATTATACAGGAGGTTAACCTACCCCAACCAAGGAAAAGTACAAGTTAAGGGTTATTTCACAATCTCTTCATTATCCGAGGTTGTTTATACGTAATAATCTACTTGGATCTCTTTATCATCCACATCCATGTTTCTTAAAAATGTCTTTCAAAACATTTCTACTATTTACAAAAATATGGGTTAAAGTCATTTATACCCTTGTTTGACTTTTTATAAGAGGTTTATAAAGGAATCTTTCAGTCGTTTTCCAAACAAGGTGCTTTTTAACCTTTTCGACAAAATTAAGGTAAGAATGTTTTTTTAACTTATACGGTGGGTGCAGCTATTTTCCGCCGTTATAAAATTGTCGAAGCTTCCCTTACAAGCTTGTAAGATTATTTTCAATGAAAATGTTTTATTTTATAAATATATGACTCTTAAATGATTTCAAAATAGAAAGAGATATTTCTCTAAAAAGAGTTTTGATTTCATCTATGTCAACATCCTTTGATGGATTTTATGATTATATGAAGTTGATTTATTATGATACAAAACTTTTGTATTGTATTGAAGGTTTTGTGATATGTTTTATTGTGGATGGGTTATTTTTATACCATTCATGGTTTATGGATAAAGTATTGACATTTCGTATTCTAGTTTTAATACGAATGTTTATGTTATGTTTAAACCATTTCATATAGGAATGCATTGGACTTAGTAAGTGACGGGTGGAGCCCGCTATAGCTCCTCGATGTATCGGTAGGTCTCATGAGACAAACTAGTGTCTTGGCAGAAGGCCTTGGCAAAATATTATTTGTAGTCTTGGCATGAGGCCTTGGCTATGTGGTTATGATAGTCTGGCATTATGCATTGCATCATTATGAAAGTTGTTATTGATATTGCATGTGATTATTAGATTAATATAATATCCATGTGAATAAGTAAATGGAATTATTTCATTTTACTTTTTCCATACTATGTTGAAGTTCAAGTTTAAAAGGCTTTTGTTTTAGTAATGCATTGCCTTAAATGTTTATGCTTATTTTTGAATGTTTCCGCTATATTGTTATCCTTACTCGGCATTTGAGCTCACCCCTTTCCTATGTTTTATTTTTCCTAGGAAGTGAAGAAGTAAATTATGAATGACCTGTAGGGATATTATGAGGGGTTAATAGTGTGGAATATGGAGACAATATGTTGTTGTAGTAGTTTTTCACTTTATGACGTAATGTAAAACTTTATGAATATATCTAGTGTTTCCAAGGCTACTAAACTAATCGGTCTTTCGAGATTTGATCTTTCTTGTGATCATGCCAATGTTATGTAATAATGCACCGACTCTAGGTGACTAGGGTTGGGGCGTTACAATGTATATAGAGGATATCAATATATGGATAATATAAAATATTTATCATAAGGAATGGATTGTTGGAATCTCTAACTCAATTAGTTTATGTTCATAAACACTCAACTGTTTTTAGTGGTTTCATTGAGGTTTATTTTTGGAATTATAATTATATTATTTATTTATGTTTAATGGACCAATTAGAAACAAATAGATATATTTTAAAGGATTAGAGAAGATCTCATGGTTTCAAAAATAACTGGGTTCCCATTCAAGACATATCGAGTACCCATTAGAGGTTTATAGGATGCATTTCCTTATGCTTTAGCCATTGGGTACACTGTGATAATATAAAGGGAACCTGATAGGATGAAAGTGGCCATCAAGAAATTAGTATAAAAGAAGTATATACCTATGGAAAAAATAAGAAGCATGGATTTTTTTTCTCTCCACATCAACTACCTGGTAAGCTCCTACCAGCTACCAGGTGGAGTATGCATAAAATCCAACCACTTGAATTAAAGTCACCAAGGGACATATTTTATTTCCAAAAACTCTATTTGATCTTAAATGGATCATATGGCCTGAAAAAATTATGTTGTTATAAATAAAACTCTATGAAGGAATATACAATACCTATTACAAATATTACACACTCTTAAAGAATATTTTATCTTCTTTACTAGTATTCTGAACCATGCCCTCCTTTTCTCCCTTATGTCTTGGTTTAATTATTATTTTTATTAGATAAATATAGTGAAATTTATTGGGATTGAATCAAATAAATCTATTAATTATTTTATTTATATTTCTTGTAAGAAAACCCAAGCATAAACAAGCATATATTTTATATCCTTTTCAAAATTTAGACATTTTACTTAAAAATAGAATAACCAAAAGGTTTAGTGTCTTTGGAGATTATCTATAAAAATATATTATTAAAAATTTCTCTTTCACATAATCCAAAAAAATATCTATATAAAACTTTTGACTAAACATAATCCTATATATAATTTCTTGGGGAAGTGGAAAACAAAATGTGTAAGCTCAAATTCCTAGTAAGGGAAAACATATCAAAAAGTGATACAAATATATATCATAATCATTTGATAAAATATGATCATATTATAGATATATAATTAAAATGATTTCATGTAAATATCTGATTTTACCATAACGTATGATAGAAGGAAATATAAACAAAAATGATCAAACATATATAATGGAATAATGGTGTGGGAACAAGAGAGCATAATCACGAGCTATAGGGAATAACATAGGCACGTGACATAAAATAGAAATATGGAACAAATAAAATCATAGAAACCATATCATATTTCAAGATTAACCACTAAAAACATCATAATATAGTGGGTTACGCATCACTACGAGTGTTCCATATCATAGTAAATCATGTGATACTACTAGTTTCCCATGGTGGATTGAGCTTTACATCTCATTTCCCAAAATTATCTCATGAGATATATAAAAATTTACACAATGTATTGGAGGAAAATATAGGTCCCACCCATCACATAATGATATACCATACATATGTATTCTGTAAGAATTTTAAAAAATTTATCACTTCTTTATAACTTAATTAAACTATGTAAAATAAATACATTTTATGGAAACTTCCTTAAAGTATCCCCATAATAAATATATAGTAAAAATTTGAATAGTATCATTAGATAATATCCCCAGTGAAACAAAATTACATTGAACTTGAATCCAATAACAAAGATCTAGTATATACCTTATTATATTGACACTAAATACAAGGTATAAAATCCCTAAGGTCTGAATAGTTTTGTAGTCTTAGTAAACTAGATACATACTCGAATTTCAAATATAATTTAAAATAGAAAATGTAATAACATATTTTATTTTATAACACTATTATTCCCCTTAGAATATCCCTATATATTAATTATAAAACACTTTCTAGTATCCTGGTGAAAATATAACATAATAAAGGGGATAGCTCAATACTAAGTAAGGGTAACCATATAACTAAATATATAATGAATAAATAAGAATTATAAATATTAAAAGTTAAATAACTATAATACATTCCACTTAATCAATAAAAGAAGAATAATATAGAAGAAATAAATGATTAACAAATAAATCCATATAAATAATTATATAATCTTGGAAATTATTCATGGATATTATAAATAATAGAATAATCACATGGAAATAAATGATATCATAAATAGAAAATTCATAATTATAGAAATTAGAATTTGTGAAGGCCTTTCAGAAGACAATATAAATCTATGGGTTGAAAGCCATCTAATTTAGCCAACTGATTTGTCCAATGAAAATTATCAATTCATTGAGGGACTATCTATAAATGACCCCCACGCATCACATAATAATTCCAAATAATTCATCATATGAAATGGGTGAAACTTAATCAACATAAATATTCATATTGATTAACGAACAAAAAATGTTAATAATTTCTCTTATTGAATAAACATAATCATAAAAAATTCAGAATAATGTAGTGAATTGAAATAAAATTTTAAATACTTAGTCAAAATGATCACAAACTATCCAAATAAATAATAATGATGATATCAATACAATATATCACCAGTTCTTCATATTTACAGTAAATGTTTTATGTCATCGATGAATATAAAAAAAAATATTTGAATAAAAACATTATTGTGGAAAATATCTTTTTTCACTTTTAAAATCAACCTTTAAAACAAAATATTCACAAAAAAGTATGAAAATAATTTTTTTTTTAAAATAAACTTTGAAAAATTGTAAAATAATATTAAAGACATTGAGTGTTCATGATAATAGAAAATTACATTCATGTCATACACATTAAAACAAAGATTAATTTCACATTTTCTATAAAATCCAAACATGCATTATTTTGAAAATGATATGAAGATTAAGTTAAAAATATATTTTTTAAAAGTATAAATAAGTATAAATTACATTAATAAATCATTTTAAAAGGTTTTAAAAAACTAAATCATTTTTAAAAGATAAGGGTTTTGATGAAAAATGATTTTTGATAGAAGAGAGAAATAAAGTTGGATTTTATTAAATTAATTTTATAAATCACAATATGAACAAAAGAGTGGGAAAAATTGATATATTAATTGATAAAGTTAATGAATAATTATGTGAGAATAAAAAATATTGATTTTATTTTAGAAAAATCAAATAATTAACTTAAGTGATACTTACACAAAAACCATCTTGAATAACGATGAGATTGTTAAATAAACCCTTACAATATTGGAAATGTTTGAAATATAATCCCCATAAAATTATTAACATAAAAATGAAACATTAAATACTATAAAGAAAAAAAATTCATGATATATCATTTTAAATGGTTATTATATAAACCACACAAATTAAATAAGTGGTGAATATGTCATACGTCACACCAATGTAAAAGTGAGACAACAAACAGTTACCTAAAGTTCAAATTAATTCATATTTGTATAAACCTCATGTATTGTAAATATAGGTTTATTATAAATATATTAAATAACAATTATCATGAATTTAAATCAATATATTATTTACTTATATTTTTATCACATTTTTAGTAATAATTATTTATTAAAATCATTGTTTCTGGTGATAATTATTTCATTTTTCATGTATGTTTTGGTTTGATAATTTTTGTCCATTTAATTAAATTATGTTTAAATCATCTATATAATTTTAAACATGAAATAAATATAATGTATATTAATTATATATGTATTTAGAATAATTTATTAATGTTATTGACATAAAATTTATTACACCATTCATGGAGACAGTGGGTTGTACGTATACATGAATGTTGTTTCAATTTTGAGTGATGGATAGAAATAAATGAAATAAATTTAATTAAACTTGATATAATCATTACTATTTCATATATATCTTTTATATTAATCAAATATATCTTTATTAGAATTAATTTAAAAATAAAATGAAAAAACAATTCATAGAACTATGTGGAGGTGGTAGTCCACACATTCTCGGGAGTGACATAATTTTTTTTCAACAGATTAAAAGGTAAAAAGTTATATGTTATATTATATTTACATAAGTATGGATAGGTCCTAAGTATCACCAATATTCCTTAATTATAACTTTACTACCTTCCATATAAATCATAAGAGAAAAACTAATTACATCGCTTCGCGAGGCGGTAGTCCTCCATACACATGAGCGATGCTATCATATCACCCAATAAATGGAAAGTAAAAAAGGAATATATGATTTTATAATTCAAGATTTATAATAATGTAACAAATATACTATAAATATATTAAAATCAATCAATATATCTAGCATTGAAATGTGAATATAGAAAACAAATTACATCGATTCGCGAGGTGGTAGTCCTCCGTACACATGATTGATGATTTCATTTGACATTTGATGTACGTAGAGGTGAATTTGGGTTATGAAATTAACATAATAAGATATAATTATATAGTGTATACAAGTAATTTTAGGTTATCATATTAACATAATATTATAAGGAGTTATAAGAAGAAGTAAAATCAAAACTCATAGCTAAATATTTTACCTCTTCATTTGGAAACATATTTACGTTTAACAAAAAGAATTAATATATTGGATTTATGATCTAAACAATTAATCTAGGATTTTGGGAGGCATGTAAGTTATTTTTTTAATTATTGGATGAGATGTTTTTATAAGTGTGAATAAGGTACGATAGGGTGTGGTCTTTTATAAGTGGGGGAGAGGTCACACATAGAGTTTTTGAAAAAAATAAAGTGATACCAACGTTTTTATAATGAAAAAGCATCCACAATTGGTCATTATCGAAAAATAAATTTTCTATGGTAGAAATAATTCCATAAAACTAATTTTATTAAACTTTTTATGTCATTGAAACCCTTGTCTTCTTAGTTTATGCGCCCTGATAAACCCATTTTTAATTTAACTTTGGTAATTAATATTTACAATTTTCACTGTTGATTATGATAAAAAAATAATTTGAAATTATTATATAATATAGATTATTATCATTAAAAATATTTAATCCATTTTTTCAATTTCAATTCATATATGTTTTGGAATTCAATTTAAAATTAAACTGTACATGTGACATAAGAACATTTTTTGAAAGAACAAATTATCATAAGAATAAAATGTTTTCATCTAAAAATATATAATGAGGTTGATTCCAGTGATTAAATTAGTTAAATGTTAATATAATTAAACGAATTATACTTTAAAACCAAATTAAAATATAATTTAACTTTTTAAATAATTTTAACAAAAAGGCATTTCTCAATAAAAATTAGTTTTATCATTATTCATCAAAAAAGCAATATTTCTTGGAAATTATCAAAAAATCATCTAAAGATGTTTTTTAAATTTTAATTTAGATGCTAAATTTTATTTTTTTATATAAATTTTATAAAAGAGGTAAAAATTAATTTTAAATTATATGTGCTAAGAGCGACTAGACCGCCTTTTAGAAAAAAAACTGTTCTCCATGGAATATTTATATTTCTTTCAAATGGTTGTTATTTTATTTATAGTCAATATTTAACTATTAAATTATTTTTATATACATGTAAACCATATAATTTTCATAATTCAATTATTATTAGTCATAACCTCTAACTTTTTATCTTGGTTATAATAATAACATTTCGATAGAGTATCCCATCTCATTTAAACCTAGCGTTGTGTGCATTACAAGCTATCCATAGATTGAATTTATTTAAAAATAAAGATTTAATAAAGTCTTAGAATTTTACATTCTCATATAATATTAGTTTTTTGTGTCATATATTCTATCAAATATGCTATTCCTATTTGAAAATATTGGGGTGTTACATTATACCCACTCAATAAAGTGCGTCCTCATAATTTAATCATGATTTTAGGAATTAAGGGTTTGAAATTTGAAAATATCCCTTTTAAAATCCTCTCATTGTAAAAATGATTTATAAAATATCCACTTTATTAAAGAGTAATGTAATTATGAAGATCATCTGGAATAAAACATAACTAAATTTCTAAATAGGAGTCTTTGGTGGAAAGTAAAGATATGAACACAGAAGAAAAGGGTAAATAATTATGGGGAGTTATAAAGATATTTGATCATAAAAAAGTGAATTAGAAATGGAATGTTAAGGACCTGAAAACCATAAATATGTGATTAGGTAAAATTCTATTTTATTTATCAGATATGAAGTTGATATGAAAATGTTTGAATTTCAAAATCATTTTGCTAGAGCCGAGAAACTCCATACAGTATAGTCCGGTAACATATAAAAAGATACTTTCTTGATATATTTATATTTTAGTGGTTGAATTTGATAATTTTGTTCTGATCTAATAAATTCCTATGTTTTATCTTTATCTATGAGATTAATATCAAATATAAATTTTTATTCATGAAGCACTAAAACTAACATTTATCAGATTATTAGACTATTCATTCCTCTTGTCTCAATATATTTTCCAATACCAAAATAGTTAGTACAAGATATCCAATTTAATACATTAATATATATTACTCAATATTAACTCAAAAAATTCAACTTTATCCACTTCAATAATGGTTAACCTTAAGACTCATCTGAAATATTTCTGACTATATTCAATATTCAGAAATTTTGATGGTAGGTTACTAAAGCAACATTATATTCCCCAGAAAATATAATATAAACTATATCTTACTGTAATGTTAAAAACACGTGAAAACCATGATCACCATAAAAGAATAATGAAAACATGAATTCTTCTAAAAATAAAATCTCATATTGCTGAATATATTCATTAAATCCAAACTTGTAGCAGGCTTCTGAAAAGATAACATAAACCATAAATTACTTAAACAATTTCATTGTCACCAATACAATCCCATACACAACTCTTCATCATTATTTTCTCAATATAGAGAACATATTATGGTTATATTCCCTCAATATTTAATTTTATAATAAGTTTACATTTCACTAAATCACATTTTATGGTCACTAGTAAAATTTTACAGATACTCTATAATATTAAAATAAAATGATACTACAATAAAATCCTCATATATTTCATGATACTTATAACTGTAATATCATCGATAAATTACTTTAACAACATAACTATCGAATTCAAATACATAGGACATTTAATCATTCTACTTCGTAGGTAGTAATAGTATGAGATTGAACATGACCACATTGATTAATTTGAGGTATATTTACTTAACATATAGATAATTTATTTGTGTAGTGACTTATATCCTTATAGTTAATGAATTTCACATTGTAAGATTCTTTCTTTATCTTGTAATCTTGAGAATGGTGACCTTTCTCTCCACACTTTTTTGTAAACTAAAATTCACTTCAAGAAACGACTATATTGATTCTTTACACAGTTATCACCTAGAGGAAAATCCTTCATTCCCTTATTATTGTTATCTATGTTTTTCTATACTATCCTATTATTTTCTTGCTTCCATTTGATTCCATAAGACTTATATAATTATTTATCTCTCTTGATAGCATATGATAATATGTCCTTATATGATGTTAATGTTCAAGAGACTAATTCCTTTTGAAGTATTGGATTTAACCCTTAAAAGAAATGAACAATATTTTTATTTGGATTATATACATAGTTTGTACAATTTATTTGTATAATAGTAAAGTTATATTTTTAATTAGATATTTCTTTATCTTCATTTTGTCTTAGACTCATGAATTTCCCCTCCATATCCTCTCATTACTCATGAGGAATATACTTTTCCATGAATAGAAAATTAAAATCCTTCTATTATGGTTTTTTATTTTTTATAATTCCTCAGTGTTTTGAATAAAAGAAGACTATTAATCCACAACTCCTGAGTGATGATAAACTTCAGTGAGAACCTTCTCCCTTTTTTTACTTTACAAATAGAGAAATATATTCTTTAAAGAACATATCCATTTCTCAGCTAGAAATTGATTTGTTTTACCATTTAATGATATATGTTTTTAAAACATAATGTAATGTAACATTGTTACACCACATTATAGATTGGTAGGATTCTCTATACACGAAAGGTTATTGCTGATAACTTGAGTCAGTTACCCCTATATGGTTATAATTTCTTCAGTTTTAGGTGTAGTTACAAGTCTATCTTCATTATATTTACCAGGAGGGAAATCCATATATGGGGTAAGTTAATTGATAAAGTTCTCATTCCTTCCACTAGGATCCCCAATACTAGTAAAATACATAATATAAATTGAAAAAATTATGTTTGGCCAATATCATATTCAAAAAATTATTCTTCAAAAATGTTTTCAAATCATATTTTTTTGAAAATAATTCATAATGGGTTTTAAAGATAATGTGAATTAAAAAAATAATATCCCCTGGGAGTGTGAAACTAGGAATGAAGTAAGGCTTGTTGTTGTGTACCGGGTGATGTTTGGGTCAATTACTACATAACTTTTAGGAGTTATTACCCCTAGGTACATTTTCTTCTGGAACCATATTCCCTTATAGTATCCAAATAGGGATGTATTTCTAGTAAAAATGCATAACATCAACCTTAAAAAAAGTATAGGATGTTATCATATATATAGAATTATCAATAAATTAATTCATGGGGTTATACTCCCTAATATATGTTTTCTTAAATATAGTTCCCAATGTTTCAACTAAACCTAGATCTGATACCAATAGTAATGACCCTGACTGTAGTCTCCTAGAGTCGCTGTTTATATTATTAAATTATATCTAGATAAAATTAATCACATCCCAATGAAATTAATAGTTTGATAGTCTTGGTGAACTAGATACATACCTGAGTTTCACAAATATTTTAAAACATAAAGTATAATAAATTATTTTCTTTGAGAACACCATTTTACCCCTCAACATAACCCTATATATCAATAATAAAAGATTTTTTATTATCCCGGGGAAAATAAAACATATGAAGCGGGTGAGGTCAGATGCTCAGTAAAGGTAAGTGTATAGTAAAAGATATCATGAATAAATAAGCATTATCAATATGGAAAGATAAAACACTGAAACACATGCCATTTAATAAAAAAACGATCATAATATTCCAGAAATAAATGATTATCAAAGACATCCAAATACATAATCATATAACCTTGAAAATTATCCCTGAATATTCTAATTTATTAAATAATCACATGGAAATAAAAAATCTCATAATAAGGGAATTCATAATTATAGACATCTGAAACTATTAATACTTATTAAAAGATAGTCTAAATATTTGGGTAGAAACCCATATAATGTGACAAATGATTTTTCTCATGAGACCTGTCGACGCATCGATGGGCTATCTATAACCAAGATGCACCCATAAATTAATAAATCCAATCAATTTCTCATTTGAAAGGGGTTAAAGATAATCAACATAAAAATTTGTTTTGAAAAACTAAAATAACAAATGTCAATACATACACAAATCAAATAAACATAATCATAACCCAATCATAATAATACATTGAATGGTAATAAAATTGAACATCCTTAGTAAAAATTATCAAAAACCACCCAATGAGAGAATAAGGATGAAACAAATACAATATATTCCCTGTTTATAATAAGTAAAATAAATGGATGATGTCATTTATGAATAAAAATATCATTAAAAACATTCTTAATGAAAATGTATTTTTCCTTTTGAAAATCAAATTTTAAAAAAAGTTCAATAAAATTTTTGAAAATAATTTTCATTGAAAATAATATTTAAAACAAGTAAAATAATCTTTGAAACATTTATTTTCCATGATGGTGAAAAATTCCATTCATGATGTTCATTTTAAAACAAATATTCCTTTCACATTTTCAGTAAAATCCAAAGAAGATATGTTTTGAAAACAACATGAAGATTCATTTAATTTTTTTTTGTAAAAATATTAAATAGGTAAAAATTTATTTAATAAATAATTTTTAAAAAATTAAAAAATAATTTATTTTTTTTATAAAACATGTATTTTGATGAAAAAATTTATTTGACCAAAGAGAGAAATAAAAATTGATTTTCTAAAAAGCATTTTATCAATAATTTTATGTAACAAAGGCTATAAAAATGGTACAATTATGTGAAAAAGTCCTTGAATAATAATCGTATAATAAAATATATTCATTTTAATATAAAAATGTCAAATAAGTTCCCTGAGGGATACTTACACCAAACAATCTCGAGTAATGATGAAATTGTGAAATAAACCCTTAACACTTGGCAAAATCTGAACCATATACTCCATAAAAATAGAATATCCCGTGAAACTTTAAATACCATTAATATAAAACAATTAATTATATAAATTATCTAAGGGGAAGTATATACACCATGGAAAATAAATAATTGGTGAATATGATATATGTCTTACATTAGTAAAAGTGAGATGAGAAACTATTACATTAGGTGTGACTTCCTTTGTATAGTTCCAAACATACTATATAATAAATATAAGTATATTATAAATATATTAAATAACCATTACTTTAAATACCACAACACATATTACTTAATTATAGTATTTTATCACCCATTTATTAACAATGATTTGTTAAAATAAATATTTCGGGTGATAATTATTTCATTTTACATATATTTTTTAGTTTGGTAAATTTGGTTATTTTGTTTTGATAATGGTTTAATAATATCCATAACGTTAACCCAGAAATAAATATCATATATATTTATTATATATGTATTTATATTAATCTATTAAATTTTGTGAAATAAAAAGGACTACATATTTCATGGAGACGGTAGGTCGTACATACACATAGAAGTCATTTCCATTTTGTCTAAGGATAAAAAAAATTGAAATAAATATTAATTAATCTATATAGAATCAATATTATTTCATATGTATCATGTATATTAATAAAATATATCCTTATTACCAACAATGTAAAAAGAAAATGAAAAATATTTTTCATTGTTGTGTCTAGATATTAGTCTATACGTTCACATGAGAAACACTATTATCTTTAAATTAATTAGATGGTAAGAAATTTAATGTGATATTATATTTTTACAATTATTTTTAGGTCATGAATATCACATATATTCATTAATATTAACTTGAATACCTTCCATTTAAAGCATAAACAAAAAACTAATCACGCCGCCACGTGAGGTGGTAGTCTGCCATACACATGAGTGACATTATAGTATCCCCCATGTAATAAAAAGTAAAAAGGTATATGTGAATGAGAATTATAGAAGTATAAAAATTTCATAAATATCTTATAAATAATTAAAATCTATCATTATATTCATCCTATAAAGGTAGTGATGGAAAATGAATTTCATCTTTTCGTGAGTCGGATGTCAATCGTACATACGATTGATGGTTTTGTTTCCTATTTACTATAAGTAGAGACTGATATAGGTTATTAAATTAACATAATTTAAACCTAGTATACATGGTATACAGTTTTAATTATATTATCATAGTTTAAGAATCTTATAATGAGTTATAAGAAAATGTAAAATGAAAACTCATAGTTAAAAACATTGCCTCTTCTTTGGGAAACCTCTTTAGGTTTAACCAGAAACCTTTATAGATTGGATTTATGAACTAACCAATGCCTCTCATTGTGGGTAAGTATATAAAGAATGTATTTAGGTATGTATTTTCTAAAATAATTTTTTTGTAAGTGTGAATAAGGGACGAGTGGGGGTGCCCTTTTTAAGTGCGGGAGAGGACACACATATATTGTTTGAAAAGATAATGTGATACCCACATTTTTGTCAAGTATAAATCCTTGAAAATTGTTAATTATAGAAAATTTTAATTAAATGGTAGAAATATGTACCAAACATGGGTGTTGAAAATGTTTTGAGGTCATTTTAGCTCTTATTTTCCTACTTTAATCCCTCATGGTAAACCGATTTTACCTTAATTGAGATAATTATTTTTTAATTTTTTACTATTAATAATGGTAAGAAACAAAGAAGAACATATTATATAATATAAATTATTATAATTTTAAATATATAATCTAATTTTAAATGTTCAATTCATTATTGTGGCTGAATCAAATTTAAAGTTAAACCACAAATTCGATGAACGGATTATTTTCC
Source organism: Viscum album (assembly GCA_963277665.1). Lineage (NCBI taxonomy): Eukaryota > Viridiplantae > Streptophyta > Magnoliopsida > Santalales > Viscaceae > Viscum > Viscum album. The sequence goes on from OY728162.1 coordinate 483,807,563, forward strand.
AAAGAGAAAATTCTCATAAGTATATAATGTTTTTATATCAAAATTCAATATTAAATTTATTCCAATGAACAAATTAGTTTAAATTTTAAATAATTTAACTAATTTTACTTTAAAATCAATTTATATAACACTGTAAATAATTAAAACAAAAAAGACAATTTTAGAAAGAAAATTAGTTTTTTTTAAAATTCCTCAAATCAATTAGTCATTTTAGAAATTTATAAAAAATTCCCCCAAAGATAAATTTCAATTATAGATTAAAAATATTATGTTTATTTTATGAAATAAATTTTATAAAAGTTGTAATAATTAGTTTTAAATTAATTTTCCAAAGCACAACTAGATAACTTTTTTTGAAAAAATACTGTTTTTTAGAAAACATTTTTTTATTCAAATAGTTCTTATTTTTTTATAATTTGTAGATGGATTTTAATTTCATTTTATACAAGTTTAAACTATATAATATTTATATTTTAGTTTTTACTATGCATACTCACCAACATAATTATTATATTATAATAATAATATTTTAATAGAGTGTCACATTTTATTTAAACATGGTATTGCATGAATTTCAAGCTATCTAAGAGATTTAGTTTATTTTGAAATAAATATATCAGAAAGTCTCAGGGTGTTACATTATCATATATGGTAATTGTTGTGTTTTATATATTGTATATAATATGGTGTACCTGTTTTAAAATATTAAAGTGTTACAATAATAATTTTTTAAGGATATTAATATAGATGATTTTTTTTATAAAATCGTTAGAAATATAATTTGAAAAAAATGAAGAAATATCCTTTTCTTTTGGTAAATTTTAAAAAATAAAAAATACCTAGAATAATTAGATTGTTATTTTCCTGGAAATAACTTGGAAACATGGAATGTAATCTTAATAATGAATAAATAATATAATACTAGGAAAATTGGATCAAGAGGTAAATTCTAAAAAACATTTTTTTATGATTTTATAAGGAATGTAAAAAATGACTTGTATGAAAACATATTACATGGATTAATTTCCAAAAATTTGAAACAAATTCAAGGATAATTTAAAATAACCTTAAATAATAATTTATATATATATAGAATAATGTTCTTAAAATAGTAAAATGAATATAGACATGAAAGAGAAAAAGTTGGGTAAAAATCATCAAAATGTCTAATGTAATGATTTTAATAAAAACCATTATGAATTTTAAAATAAAAATCCTTTGAAAGAATGAAAATTATAAGGAAATTAAAATACAAATATAATAAATAGATTTATGATATATTATTTCAAATATAAAATATATTCACCATATAAATTAAAATAGGTGCATAATATGAAACATCTCACAAAGAAGGGAATTTGAGATAAAAAACACTTAGCTTGGATATTTTCTTATCCTGCATGTTCTAACATCCCTTTATTGTAAATATTGGTTTATTATTTAAATGAATAATAACCTTATTTATATTTATTTTACTATATATCATCAATTTATTATTCTTTATTACTCATATATTAATTGATTATTCCTAAAATTAACATCTGGGTGTTTTGTTTCCCTTACATGCTCTTGTTTGGATGTTTTGGCACTTGACTTTTGTTCATGGATTCATCACCTACAAAATTATCATGATAATTTAATTAATCAATTTTATATATTTCTATATTTCCCTACCAATTTAACGGAACTTATGTTGATGGTTTGCGTGGAATGCTAAAAATTCACTCTTTTGATGATTATTGAAGTAATAAGAGAATTTATTTTTTAGTAAATATAAAATAAATATTACCACTAAAAAATTATAAAAAAAACATAAATTCATCATATTTACACATTAGTATCCATATTTATGTTTTGTTATTCATTCATGAGATAAAAAATATAACAACGTTCAAGTTAGTGGTAAAACCGATCAAGAAAAGAACACGTTATAACAGCTGAAATATTATAAATATTCCATTGTATAGAAACAATATAGATTTTATATAACATTAATGTTTTAAAAAACACAATTTAAAGTGATAAATAAAATTCATGGGAAATGATTTGAATAATATATAGAAGATAAATGAAGAATAATATATCAATTATGTTTAGATATTGAATCTCTTCTTGAAGGACCTGGTGGAAAGGAGAGGTTTAAGACACATTATTGGGACCAAAATCTAAATAAAGTGGTAGAGGACTATGAAGGATAAAAATATGGAAGAGTAATGTGGGGGATTATTATTTTTTGTGTGAATTTTAATGGGTGGAGGATGGATCCTTTTATAAGTGAGTGGAGTGTCATGTTTTGTAATATTATTTTCGTAATATAAAAAGGGAATTTATAATCATTGAAAGAGGATAAAAAATGGATAAAATTTTACAAGACAAAAGGACTAGGTCAATAAATACTCTCTTAAATCATTTAAAGTTAAGAATTGTGTTATATTTTGTGACTTAATCTCTTAAGTTAACCATTTTACCATATTTAACCCTTATAGAGGTGAAACCATTTTTCTATGGAAAATTATTTTTATAAATAAAAATAAAATGTTCCTTATCAGAAAATTTGAACTTGATGATTCTAAATTTTAAATTAATTTTAAAATATTAAATTTATAGTGGTGGTAAGTACTAAATTTAGTAAAAGTTCCATTAACAAAACAAAATTTAGAAAAAAATTTATTTTAATCCTGAAAATGAATTTATACCAAAATAATATATAATATTTATTACCATGATATTTATTGATTTATGATTAAAAAAGGAATAGTTTTTATTTTAAAAAATTCCATGAATTCAATCATAGATTTCTAAATTCAAAATATTAATTTTAAATTAATTATTTTTCTACTTCAATTAATATTTGTTATATAAAAAGGTTTTATATTTCTAAGTTATTATTATATCATAATGATTTCATAAAATTCACAGTATTTGTAAAAACTATATTTTCACTGTTTACATAAAAATAAAACATTTTACAAAAATACCTAAAATTAATCCTAAGATAATTTTGATATGATGAAACCAAAAATAAATTTCAATTTATAAAATTCAAATTTTAATAGTAATAATAATTAATTTTATTATAAGAACACATTATATGGAAAACAATTTTTAGAAGATGTACTTTTAAGCATAAAATGAATAAAAAAATTAATATTTAAAAAATGGATTTTCACATTAATAAGAACTTTTTTATACCACTCTAATATCTACTTACAAAACCATTCATGCTATTTTCATAATATCTAAGTGTAAGATATGAATTAGTGGTAGTCATAGGTGGTGGTTCAACTAGTATGGATGTTGTAGTGATTTCCATGTGCCTGAACATCTCATATAGGCTATTTTTCTCAATAAATACTTATTGAAATTAATCTTGGGATTGGTCTAGGGAAAACCCCAGTGATTCCATATCCTTTTATTTTCAAAAAAATGATCCTCATAAAGAAGACTGATATTGTTTAATTCCATTTTTATAGATTTCAGAATATGGTTATTTCTATTTAGATATGATAAATAAATAACTATATAATTTCAATTGTATTTAACACTTATAAAACATACCTTGGTTTTTTAGTTTGGTGTTTCATGTGAAAAAAGAAACTCGACAATACTTAATTAAGAATAAATATGTACTAAAAGCCTATGTTGTCACATTCTACCCACTTAAAAATAATTTCATCCTCAAAATTCCATTACTTAGACAAAAAAAGTGAGGGTACTTATGTCTCATTACATCCTTTGGTTCCCAAGTATCATCCCTATACTTATGATTTATCCACAAAACTTTGAATAGTTCGGTGTCCTTTTCCGTACCACTTTATCAATTTTATTCAGGATCTCTACTAGTTGTTCATCAAAGAATAGATCATATTGAATCTGAACATCTTCCCAGTTTTTTACATGTGATGGAACCAGTATTTATTTCCTCAAAAGTGATACATAGAACACATCATGTGCATTTTGTAGATGTGGAGGGAGTTATAAGTGATAAGATATAACCTCAAAATATTCAAAAATATCTAAGTGGATTATGTACCTACAGCTCAACTTCTTATTATTCCCAAATTTCATAATCCACTTTCAAAGAGACATCTGAAGGAACACATTATCACTAACATTGAACTCTAGATCTAATCAATGATTATTAACATAAATCTTTTACCAACTTTGTTCTTCATTCATATGTTGCTGAATAGTTTTAAGTTTATCTATTATTTATTTGAATAGATATGGTCCTATCATCTTCCTCTTCCCAAATTCATCCCAAAATGTTAGAGTTATTTATCTCTTCCCATATAAAGGATCATATGGTTGCATTTGAAAGATAGAGTTAAAAATATTAATATATAGAAATTTTACCAGAGGAATATATTGATCACATCTACCTTTAATGTCCATAGAGTAAGATCTTATAATGTCCTCTAATTTTTGAATATTCATTTCATATTGACCAATGTTTTGTGGGTGATACTGTATTTTTATGTTTAGAATTATATCTAGTGATTTTTGTAAACTCCTGTAGATTTTTTATTTGAACCTTGGATCTCTATCAGTTATAATTGAAAGAGGTACCCCATGAATCCTTACCCCTTCCTTAATGTATAACTTGTAATACTTATTGAGTTAGAAATCATCTTATATATAAACTAAGTGTGTTGATTTTTTTGAGTTGATCCATAGCTACCTAGATGCAATTTTTCCCTTTATGAGTCCTTGGGAAACCAATAAAAAAATCATGGTGATGTTCTCCCACTTTCATTCTAGTATAGAAAATTATTTTAATATCCCATTAGATTTTTCATTTTGAACCTTTACCTTTTGGAATACCAAACATAGAGACACATATTGTCACAACCCGTCCTCGAGGCCTGTGTCGTGACTACCCCAAGCCCGCCTTCCATAGGCCTGGGGCTGGAGACTAGCACTAAAGGCGTAAATCCCGATAAAAAGGGAAGGCATTGCCTTTATGATAGTATAAAAACACCATAGAGTATGCAAGATGAAGTAAGCACAAAGTAATATTGAATACAAAGTAAGTGGTGAATGGTAAATGGGTCAGAATACAAACCCAACTGAAAAGTACAGTACTACAGAAATTCTAGTGCAATAGCAGTAAATCAAAGCAGCAACTACTGAGTCATCCTCCGGGAATCCCACCGGAAGGGTGGGTACAAATAGTCTCCTCAGCACCTCGGATCTATCCGTCCTCCCCTTGTACGTCTCACCAAGTGGTCCACCTCCACGTACCATCCAACTCTACAGGCCTCTACCACGATCAGCACTGTCTGTCGTCTGCATCCAACACAATGTAGTGCGAGCATTTCTTATGAAGGGGTGAGTATAACAATATTCAGTAGGGACCCTGAGACCCCCGAAGGTCTCCTAGAATCCACAAAGGATAAACCACAAAGGAAAGATAAAATCACAAATTATCAACCAACTCTACTTAGGTATATTCCCATACATAAACCTAAGTCATCAATCTCAGTTCAGCTCCAACTCCCGAGCCCAAGCACAACCCAGTCCACACAGGAAAGAAGTCAATCACACTGATGGTAATGGTTGAACGTCAAGACTCAGCTCACACAGGTATACATATTTTGTAATGTGATAAAGATGATCAGATGTAGTCACTTATTCGTCTAAGCTGGCAGACCCATGTAGGATACTTGTCCAGCTAAGCTGTCAGACCCACGTAGGATACTAGACCGGATACTCTGTCAGACCCATGTAGGATAGTAGAATAGAAGTCAAACTGTCGGATCCACGTAGGATACAAGAACAGTAGTCATCACCAACCCACAGAGTATTCATAGTATAGTAGTCATCGTCTCCAAACCCACGGAGGATTCCAGTATGGTAGTTGTCGTCGCCGAACCCACGGAGGATTCTAGTACGGTAGTCGTTGCAGTTGCAGCCAGCTATAGGGTTCCTGCACACAGCATGCTTGATTCTGGGAGGGTCTGCTACTCGATCCAAGGGTTCGATACATCAACTATCATGAAGTCCATAGTTGATGTATCCAAGATTTCCATAATGTCAAAAGCAACCCAACGCAACAGACGGCGTGTCAATCGGACGCCCGGTCTAAGAGTTATTAGCATTTGTTTACTCCGGGGCCCCGGTTGGAAATGCGCTCGTTCCAATCCCAGCCATTTTCTGAAGTTAACCAAAAATCCCTTAGAGTATTGAAAAAGGACCGCCACATCCCGAGGGTCCCAGTTCCATAGATGGCGTGTCGATTGGATGTGTGGTCTTCGAATTATTCACCCTTAAGTGAATACGGGCCCAGACCGTTAAGCCTAGTGGGCTGGCGGGTCGGGTCAACCCAGTTTTGGTGGGTCTGACCTAGAAGGGGGTCAGACCAGCCCGATGAAACACGTGGCTTGGCCCGAGGGGCCCCATGGTTCTTCCCTTCGGCCCGGCCGGCTATGACCTTCCGATGCTTTCCCGGTCGAGCATCCCGCTATTGCGGGTCGCGGTTCATCCGCATGCGGCCAGTGCGCGGGCACCGCTTCTCCGTCACCACCTCTTACAATGTGCCTCAATCACAAACAAGGAGATTACAGAGGGTCATCGGGCCATGTGCGATCGGCCCATGCCCTCTGACTTAAATGGTATCAATTTGCCAATGATTAACTATAATTTCCAACGAAGAATAGGGTACGAAATAATCACTTCAAAATGAAAAAACCCCTACATTGAGTTATGGTTCGCGATAGTCAAGCATCGTGGAAGACAGGGTCGATTCTATCGACGTCGGAGTGCACCTGAAGGAGTGTCATTTGTGACTTCATGTTCTTCGAATCGCAGAGCTTTCTTCGTCAAGGGAGAAGGTCATTCTTCATCGGAGGGTCGATGTTCTTCAAAAACTCAAGAGCTCTCCCAAATCCTCTCCACACAACGAATGCCCCAATGTAAAATAATAGCAAAAACTATTATATTTATTCACCCATGTAATTCAAAATTCAAACCCTTTAATTAATTAATTGAAGTGTTTGAATTCATTAATTAACATGTGTTGGAAAATATTAAAGAGGGAGAGAGGGAGAGGAAGAGTTATTTTTCAAAAAGGGGAATTAAAATGGGGTTTAAGGGAGGTTATGGGGAGATGAAAGGCTGGGGATCGTGTGGGACCCACCTCACAAATATCCACACATGGGAAGTTATGTGGGTGTGGGAACCACAAATAACTTCTCCGTGTAGGATTAAATTACTAAGGTGAATAAATTTGTTCCAAACAATTTTATTTGACTTTTTAATTAAATCCCAATTTTTAACTTTCAACCCGCATAAAACGGAACTGCGGAAAAGGTTCCCTTAAGCGAATATCAATACTGTGAGTTCATCGGTGTCCTCAGATTTCTATTCCAAGAACCTGTTGAAAAGATAGAAAAACCCGCATGTACGTTTACTGAACGTACCTGAAGCAAACTTCGGGAATTGATACTGGGAACATCGTGCCTCAGAATAAAGTTCCGTCAGAATACAAAGACTCGTAAAATTCCAAAGAATTAGGAAAAAAAATTCCTTGAAAATTTTGGTTCTTTAAATTACTCCCACATCAGGGCTTTACATCTCTATAAAGCCACAACACACACTAGGAAAACAAATGGGGATACTGAGCTAGCATTTGTGCCTGCCACTCCCAAGTGCTCTCTTGGAGGTTTCCGTGCTGCCAGCGAATGTGAACTAGAGGAATCGACCATCCACGAAGGACCTTCTCCTGTCGATCCTCAATCTCCACCGGGACCTCCGCAAACGTCGCCCCGTCATCGATTTCCATCTCCCTGTGATGGATGATGTGGGTCTGGTTGTGCACATATCTCCTCAGCTGAGATACGTGGAAGACATCATGCACCTGGTGCAACTGAGGTGGAAGGGCCAGGTGGTAAGCCACCTTGCCTACTCTGCTAAGAACATGGAATGGTCTAGTGAAACACAAAGAAAACTTGCAACCCTGGCCAAATATCCGTATACCTCGTTAAGGTGAGACCCGTAAGAAAATGTGGTCACCATCCTCGAACTCCAGTGGTCTCTGACTCCTATCAACATATTACTTATATCTGCTCTGTGTAGTCTTCATCCACTCCTGGATGATTTGAACCTTCTCCGTTGTAGCATGAACCATCTCTGGTCCTACAAGTGCTAACTCCCCAGGGTCAATCCAGCACATAGGTGATCTTCAAGGTCGGTCGTACAATGCCTCGTATGGTGCCATCCCAATGGTGGAGTGGTAACTATTGTTGTATGAAAACTCCACCAAGGGTAGGTGATCCTCAAAGCTGCGAACAAAGTCAAGGACACATGTACAAAGCATGTCCTCGAGTATCTGTATGGTCCTCTCAGTTTGTCCGTCCGTCGGAGGATGGAAGGCGGTGCTCAGACGTAGCTGTGTCCCAAAAGCCTCCTGTAACCCTTTCCATAGCCGTGAAGTGAAACGAGCATCTCAATCAGAAATGATAGTCGATGGAACACCATGAAGCTATACGATCTCCTAAATGTATAGGCATTCCAAGCTCTCTACTGAGCCCTGCTCTCTGATCCGTAGGAAGTGGGCCGACTTGGTGAGTCTATCTACGATCACCCAAATAGAGTCGTGTCCCCTAGATGTACGTAGAAGCCTTATCAAGAAATCCATGTATATCCTGTCCCACTTCTACTCTGGGACCTCTAAGGGCTATACCAAGCCTGCTGGTACCAGGTTCTCTACCTTCACTTGCTGACAAGTGAGGCATCGTGTAACGAACTCTACTACAACCTTCTTCTTACCCATCCATCAGTACTATCGTCTGATGTCCTGGTACATCTTTTCCACTCCTGGATGCACCGCTAGAGGGGAAGTGTGAAACTCCCTCATCACTTCCTCCTGTAGTGAAACTGGTACCACAATACGTCCCCTGAAGAGGATAACATGCTCCCTTCCTTTAGAAAATCCATCAGGTGCCTGCCATGTGGATATCTAAGCACGTGTAGTCTCACAGTCAATGCCCCCATGCTGTGCCTCTCTGACTTACTGAAGTAGTGGATGAGTGACTATGAGAGACCATAGAATGGTTTCTCCATCTCTACCCACAAAGGATATCTGCAACACGGCTAGCTGCTCCGTCACCTCTCCTAGTAGTTGAATGCCTGATCTCTTGTGGAGAGAATCAGTTACAACGTTCCCCTCTCCATGATTATAGACTATCTCAAAGTCATAGTCCTGGAGGAACTCGAGACATCACCATTGTATCGGGTTTAGGTCCTTCTGTGAGAAGATGTCCACCAGACTCTGGTGGTCAGAGTATACTATAAAGAACTCGCCCATCAGATAGTGCAGCCACATCTTCAAGGTGAAGACCACTGCTGCTAACTCCAGGTCATGGGTAGCGTATTTCTTCTCATGCTGCCTCAACTGATGAGAACCATATGAGATCAATGCTCGCTCCTACATCAGGACACGCCCGAGTCTTGTCCCTGATGTGTCATGGTAAACTACTTACCCAATGCCCTCCTCCTGTAGCCTCAAGATAGGCACACTAGTCAACCTCTGCCTCAACTCCTGAAATCTCTGCTGACATCTATCTGACCACATGAAGGGTTTCCCCTTCCTAGTCAAGGCTGAAAGTAGTGCTGAAACTCTAGATAAGTCCAGAACAAATCTATGATAGTATCCAGCCAGACCTAGAAATCTCCACACCTCCATCATGCTCCTGGGTGGCTCCAAAGCAAGCACTGCCTCGATCTTCGCAGGATCCACTACAACTCCCGAATCCGAGATGAATTTCCCCAAGAATTGTACCTCTCGTATCCAAAACTGGCACTTTGAGAGATTACCATAAAGCTGGTGCTCTCGGTGTGTATCCCGTACAACCCTCAAGTGGTTGGAATGCTCCTCCTCAGTAGTCGAGTATATCAGAATGTATTCAATGAAGACTACGACAAAACGATCAAGTTAAGGCCTGAAGATCCTATTCATGAGACTCATGAACACTGATGGAGAGTTGGTTATGCTGAAAGGCAAAACCAAGAACTCGTAGTGGCCATACCGACACCTGAAGGACGTTTTCTGAACATCCACATCTAAAAATCTATGCTGGTGATAGCTTGACCTAAGGTTTATCTTCGATAAATAACTTTCTCCCTTGAGATGATCAAAGAGATCGTCAATCCTTTGGAGTGGGTACTTTTTCTTCACTTTTACCTGATTCAGGAGACGGTAGTGGAAACACAGTTGTAAGCTCCCATCCGCCTTCTTGGTGAACAGATTCAGAGAAGCCCAGGGTGAAACACTGGGTCAGATGAATCCCTATCCCTACAAGTCCTCCAGCTGTACCCGCAGTTCAAGAATCTCAGCAGGAGACATCTGATATAATGGAGTAGATATCATTGCTATCCAGGGGTACTTGTCTATATAGAAGTCTACCTCTCTGCGAGGAGGTAGTCCTGGAATGTCGTCAGGAAACACATCCGCATATTGATCCACCACAACAGGAAAACTCAAACTCTCCACATCAACCTCTCCAAGGATGAGACTAGCTAACTCATGTGTGATCGAGAGCCCTCTCCTCTACGTAAGTCCATCCTATGGTGAAAAGGATCCCTTATCACCGGTGAAGGTGAACATGCTCCCATCCGGGTGGATACACCACACATTGTGTCTAATGCAGTCAATCTGAGAATGGACTGTAGACAACCATTCCATACACAAGATGATGTCGTAAGGCCTCGATGCCGCTATAAGAAGATCCTAGCTGAAGCTCTCGCCTCCTATATTAAGCTCACACTGCCGGCACCAGTGCGTAATCATCGAGTCTGCTCTTGTTGGAGTCTTTAACTGTAAGAATAGAGCCAACGACTCTGTTGGAATCTCCGAGCTCCGAACAAGGGAAGTGGAAATAAAATAATGATTCACTTCTATGTCTATAAGTATAAAACTAGGGTGGAGAAGACACATGTAGTACCTCGAATCATCTCAGTTGTGCCCTGGTCGTAGGTATCGACTGCCTGGAGCTGAGCCTGCCTCTCTCCGCCAGCTCCCTGTAGTCGGGGTGGACCTTCTGGTGGTGGTGGTGGTAGAGCCTCAAAACGTCGTCCACCACCCACTGCTCGGCCAGCTCCTCTGCCTCATCTTCATGCTCTCTATAGACCGCCACGGTCGAACCTCTTCCTATTACTATGAGGTCCCTCCACTGTCTGCTACTCATCTCCATGGCAGGTTGGGTAGTCTCAAGCCATGTGACCCTGGCCGCCGCATGCATAGAACTGCCTACTCCTCATATAGCTGGCCCGGTTTCGGGTTCCCCGCAAAACTGAACCTGTATCATGAGGTCGCTCTCCTGATGGCCTGGTCCACTTTGACCTCTACGACATCTATCTACTTCCGTATGTAAAAGACTCTGCTACGTGTTGCCCTGCAGTGGGTCTCGATGCTGGTGTCAGCTCAGCAAGAAATCTCTCCACAAGAAGGGCTCGCTCCAGCACTCCCGCCTGCAACATAATGCTAAGGGAGATCATCTAAGCCCTCATCTCATGTCTGAGTCCCTGCTCAAAGGTCTGGTCCTGGAAGAATGGGTTCCATTCCATGTCCGTGGAGTAGTGCGAGAGGTCAGTAAACCTCGCGGAGTACTGAGCTACTGTCATGCTGCCCTACCACAGATGAAGTAACTCTGGTATCTGCACCACACGAAGGGTAGCTAGAATAAACTCCAAGTGGAAGAGACACTCGAAGTATGTTCAAAGTAGAGATACCTCGTGATGAACCTGAGGCATAAATCTCCACCATCTACCTCCTGCTACGTGCAGGAGACTCGCAACAAGGATCACCATAAGATTTTCTGGTGTCCCTACTAATCTAAAGACTCTGATGATAGCCTCCATCCAATCCTCGGCTACCTGATGGCCTGTCTCTCCACGAAACCTGGGCGGCCTCTGTCACTGAAACTAATGCAACTCACTCAGGTGGCGTGCACCCTCTGCTGATGGGGCTGGTAGTATTAGTGGCTCAGCAGGTAGTGGTACCACTGGTGCCTCCACTATGATGGGGCTCTGCAATGGGGCCTCATCGGTCGGTGGGATGCCATCTCATACGTGACTCAGAACCCTAACTGGCTGCCTTCCTGGGGCCATCCTAAAATGAAATAGGTGAGTCACGGTCAAAACAATATACCTGGTGGGATGACACAAAGTAATCACAAAAAAACTTTTGAAACACACATGCAATCAGTGTTGTCGTGCATTGAGTCGGAAATCAGGGGTAAGGGTCTTGGTGTATGGATATGTCGGCTACTACACCAACACTGGACTCCCTGGACTGAAAACCATACTCAATACTCTTAACAATATTTCTTCACAGAAAGAAAAGATCAGTGTCCTGAGTTTTACGGTAGAACCAACCCCTCTGATACCAATTTTTCACAAACCGTACTCGGGGCCCATGTCATGACTACACCAAACCCGCCTTCCATAGGCCAGGGGTTAGCGACTAGCACTAAAGGAATAAATCCCGGTAAAAAGGGAAGGCATTGCCTTTATGATAGTATACAAGAAAAACTGAGTACACAAGCTGAAGTAAGAAAAAAGTAATATTGAATACAAAGTATGTGTTGAAAGGTAAATGGGTGAGAATACAAACCCAACTGAAAAGTATAGCACAACTGAAAGACTAGTGCAACAATAGTAAAGTAAAGCAGCAACTACTAAGTCGTCCTCCGGGAATCCCACCTGAAGGGTGGGTACTGATAGTCTCCTCAGCACCTCAGATCTATCCGTCCACCACGTGTACGTCTTGCCAATTGGTCCACCTCTGGGTACCATCCAATTCTACAAGCCTCTACCACGATCAACGCTGTCTGTTATCTGCATCCAAAAAAACGTAGTGCGGGCATTTCCCGTGTAGGGGTGAGTATAATGATACTTAGTAGGGACTCCGAGACCCCCGAAGGTCTTCCAGAATAAACAAATAACAAACCACTAAGGAAAGATACAATCACGAAGTATCAACAAACTCTACTTAGGTATATGCTCCTACATATATCTAAGTCATCAATCTCAGTTTGGCTCCAACTCTAAAGCCAAAGCACAACCCAATGCAGAAAGGAAAGAAGTCAATCACACCAATGGTAATGATTGAAAGTCAAGACTCAACTCACATAGGTATACATCATTCATAAAGTGATAAATATGATCAGATGCAATCACTTATTCATCTAACCTGGTGTACCCACATAGGATACTACTCCAGCTAGGCTGTCAGACCCACATAGGATACTCGATGAGCTACCCTGTCGGACCCACGTAGGATACGAGAACAGAATTCAAACTATCGGACCCATGTAGAATACAAGAACAGTAGTCATTACCATCGAACCCAAGGAGGATTTCTAGTACGGTAGTCATCTTCACCAAACCCACAGAGGATTCTATTATGGTAGTCGTCATCTCCGAACCCATGGAGGATTCCAGTACGGTAGTCATTGCTGTCGCAGCCAGCTTTAGGGTTCCCGCTCACAACAAGATCGATTCCGGGAGGGTATGCTCCTCGATCCAAAGGGTTGATACATTAAATATCTCTAATTTCAGAGTCTATGAATTCAGAAGCTTCATAATGTCAAAAGGAACCAAACACAACAGACGACGCATCAATCGGATGCCCGGTCTGAGAGTTATTAACATTTTTTGCTCCGGGGCCCGGGTTGGAAATACGCTCGTTCCAAACCCGGCCATTTTCCAAAGTTAATTGAAACTCAATTAGAGTATTGAAAAAGGACCGCCATGTTGTGAGTGTCCTAGTGCCGCAAACGGTGCGTAGATCAGACGCGCGGTCATCAAATTATTCACCATTAAGTGAATACGGACCTGACCCGTTAAGCCTAGTGGGCTGATGGGTCGTGTCAACCCGGTTTTGGTGGGTCCAACCTAGCAGGGGGTTCGGACCGGCTTGATGAAACGTGTGGCTCGGCCCGGCTTGGCGGGGTGCAGCCCGGCCCAGTGCAGCGCGACCCGACCTGGTAGGGTATGGCCCGTCTCGGCAGGGCGCGGCCCGAAGGGGCCGAGCGGTCCTAGGTGGGGGGCGCGACCCCCCTGATACCCAAACCAGTGGTGCCAAGCGGCGCCACCCTCCCTAACTGGACGGCCGAATCCGACCAACATTCTCAGCACAAGAATCCCTCAGGGGCAGGTCATGGTTCGTCCAGCGCGGAACCCTGGTGTGGCGGCCTCCCTCCGCCCGGTCGGCCAACGAGCCGACTGGTTCTTCCGTCGAAGCAGCCCACGCTGTGCGGGCCGCGGTTCTCCGCAGCATGGCGCCGTGGGGTGCCAGGATTCTTCTCTTCTACCCGAACGACAATAGTCGCCCGGTTCTTTCCCGGTCGAGCGACCCGCGGTTGCGGGTCAAGGTTCTTCTGCACGCGGCTGATACACGGGTTCCGCTTCTCCATCACCGCCTCTTCTAACACTCCTCAATCGCAAACAAGGAGACTACGGAGGGTCGTCGGGCCTTGTGCGTTCGGCCCGCGCCCTCCGCGTTAAGCGGTAGTAATTTGCAAAGATAAACTATAATTTCCAACGAAGAACAGAGTGCAAAATAATCACTTCAAAATGAACAAACCCCCACCTTGAGTTAAGGTTTGCGGTAGTCAAACGTCGTGGAAGACGGTGTCGATTCCATCGACATCAGAGTGCACCCGAAGAAGGAGCGTCGTTGGTGACTTCGTGTTCTTCGAATCATAGAGTGTTCTTCATTGAGGGAGAAGGTTGTTCTTCTTCAGAGGGTCAATGTTCTTCAAAAACTCATGAGCTCTCCCAAATCCTCTCCACACAACGAGTGACTCAAAGTAAAAAAATAGCTAAATCTATTATTTTTATTCTCCCATGTAATTCAAAATTCAAACACTTTAATTAATTAATTAAAGAGTTTCAATTCATTAATTAACATGTGTTGGAAAATATTAAAGAGGGAGAGAGGGAGAGGAAGAGTTCTCATTCAAAAAGGGGCAGTTAAAATGGGGTTTAAGGGAGGTTATGAGGAGATGAAAGGTTGGGGATCATGTGGGCCCCACCTCCCAAATATCCACACATGGGAATTTATGTGGGTGTGGGACACACCAATAACATCCCCATGTATGATTAAACTACCAAGGTGAATAAAATTGTTCTAAACAATTTTATTTAACTTTTTAATTAATGCCCAATATTTAACTTTCATCCTGCATAAAACACAACTGTAGTAAAGGTCCCCTTAAGCGAATACCAGCGGTACGAGTTCATCGGTGTCCTCAGATTTCAATTCCGAGCACCGATTAAAAATATAGAAAAACCCACATTTATATTTACTCAATGTACCCAAAGAAAACTTCAGGAATTGATTTCGGGCAGACCGGGCCTCGGAATCAAGTGCCGTCAGAAGCCACAGGCTCGTAAAATTCCAAAGAATTAAGAAAAAAAATTCCTTGAAAATTCAGGGTCTTTACACAAACTCCATAATACCTCTCTTCATTTTATACTGATAGAAGTGTTTCATAAGATCTGTATACATCATCATGCTTCCTGGATGAATAAATAAGGATGATTTATGTTCATCATCCAAAAGTTCCTTCTTCAATTATGGTTTTTATGGGACACAAATTTAGGTTCCATACCTTATAAATCTATATTGATAAAGGTTTGACTCTAAAACATTTTATACATTCTTCTATTGTTCCACATAAATATGTTTTTATTCTTTAATCTTTATGTAGATGAATGGAGAAACAATATTTTTGTAAATGTAGGATTCCATCCATTCATTTATAATTTTTATTTATATCCTACAAATATTTTTATGGATTGGGTCCCTTTAAATACTTATTAAAAGGTCCTAACATAAAACATAACTTATTCTACTGAATTTTTATTAGAATTTATTATCATTCATTCCCAATGATCCTTTAGGTTTATAGTTTTATAGAATTAAAAGAAAAACTTACATAAACTATCCATATTACAAAGTAGATAAGTCTACACGCCATTCCTTTTTTTCAGAAAACAAAAAACTATTAAAATGATACATGGTTTCTTTTCAAGAAAAATATTCTAATAAATTCATCACATCATATTTTTTGTCATTAACAATCATAAGACCTTTTAGAAACATTTAAAATCTTGGGGTGAGCATAAAAATCTAATTATGGGAAAACAAGGGAAATGATTTGCATGTGATCATGAGGGATATAAATAAGAGCATGAGGACTTTCATAAAGGCATGAGAAATGGGAATATAATAACAATAATAACATGGTTAATTACTGTAAATGTAGCTAAAAAATTTAATTTAAATATTCATAATCATATCTCCAAGGTCTATGCCTAAGGTTTCATAAAAATTACTAAGGTTATTCACCAGAGTATCATAAATATTTCCAAGATTATTCACTAGGGTATCGTGAAACATGTCATCTCTAGAGATTAAATTATTTTCCCAATTCATTGGAGTGATATCAAAGAAAATCTTTAATATGTATTTATTTTCATATGATCCACAAATATCATAACCAAAAATTTCATAAATAACCCAATGAGAATAAAATAAATGGGTTTCAAATCAAAATTGGGACATTTTAAAAGTGCTAAAAATGATTTTTGTTTCATTTTAAACCAAAGAATAAATAAAGGCGGGTACCATGTATGTTATTTATAGATTTAAATATAAAATTTATACAGATATATTAATTACCTTATATAATAAGTAGGTTTTGGTTTTCACCAAACAGAATGAATGAATTTCTTAAAAAAAGATAAGTTTTGAGATGAAAACTATACATTATAACGACTATATAACATGGTTTTATAAAACATTAAAAAGAGGGGAAAAGAGTCAGACACTCATAAATAAATCATAATACTTTATAGGGACACAATAATATATAAATAAGATCATGGTATGGATATTTGAATGACAAACCACATAAAAAGGAAATCTGAAAGAAAAGAGAAGATGCGATTTCTTTTACAAAAATTCGGTAGCCTAACGACGTCACTTAAAAATTCAGAAAATGAATTTATGAGAGAAAAAGGGGTATCTAATTATATTTAAATCAAAAGGACATTAATAGGGATACAAAATATCATACCCCAACATATGAAAATGTAAATTCAAAGACATAACATAAAAGAAGTCTCAACTAAAAGAGGATGGTGAAAGGTTCCCTTAACTTGCATAATACCTTGTAAAACTCAAAGATCAAGACCTTGGGGGCACCATAGTAGGACTTTTTGGGAGGTTAAAATACTAAATATTCGTTTATGATGAATTTTGAATCAAATTAATTAATGAATGAGTTGGTATTTATAGAAAAATTGAGGGAATATTTTATTAATTTTCAAGGGACGCCTCATTAGTTTTATTTGCAAAACCATGGGATTTCCCATTGTATATGCCCATTATTTGGGCCACATGGGACAACTAATATAACATTTTAATTAAAATGAGTCTTAAAACATTTTAAATTTTGTATTACATCATTATGATGTCATAAAACACACCAAAAACTCAAAAACTGTATTTTTACTATTCAGCGAAAAATAAAACATTTTATAAAAAATATCATAAGATCACCCTAATATAATATCAATGTTCCGAATTAAAAAATGAAATCCATTTTATGAAAACAATATTCTAATTATTATATATTTATGTTTTATGTAAAATCACTATTTACCTAAAAAATACTAATACTTAACTAATAATTTCCGAAACAGTTATTTACTTTTTCTATTATATCACATTACCATTCATGATTCCTAAAACATATTTTTACTTACATAGGTAATTTTACTTTTCCATTGGTCAATGTACCATTTATAAGGGTACTATTCACCCAAAAAAATTATTTTGATCTTATTGAACTACATTTTCACCTAGATTACAACCATGAATGTTTGATTTTCGAAATTCATTTCACAGAAAAAGTTATTTAATAATAAAATATTTTTTACTATTTATTAAAAAACTATTCATCAAGTACTATTCATTTAAGGAAACTATTCATCAAATACTAAAAAAATGAAACTTCTTAGAAAAATTCTAAAAAAACCAGCCTAGGTTAATTTTGGAAGTATTTAGTAATTGTTTTTTTAAGCCATAATAAAATGTATTCATTCGAAAAAAATCAAATAACTAAAATATAACATGTAATAATAATCTATAAAATTCTTGGATGACATCAAAATTTCAAAATTATATTTATTATAATATCTATTATATCATTTATTTGAATATTTCATTAGTAAGGTAATTACTACATCATCATTGTGTCATAAATAAATTTATTTATGTAAGGTCTAAAAATTATAAATAAAATAACACAATGTTGGAAATCATTTTAACTTTCTAATGAAGATTCATAGTCAAATATAGCACTTATATAATCCCATATTAAAAATGTTGTACTTATTAAAAACATTAGTGTGAGAGAAACTTTAAAGTAGCTTCCATGGGAAGATTTGTCCATTTAATTATAGAAACTTCCATGAGAAAAATCAAACTAGCTTCCATAGGAGTATTTGTACATTTAATTATTGAATATTACATGATGAGATTTAAAAAGGTTTCCATTGGAAGAATTGTTCTTTTAATTTAACAAGTTTAAATAAGAAGCATTATAATAGCTTCCTTGTGATGCTTTATACTTTTAATTAAACAAGCTTCTATGAGAAGATTTATACCAGATTACATGGGATGATTTATCCCATTAATTAATGAATATTATCTGAGAATCATTAAATGATCTCATACAAAAAAAATATTACATGTGTTAGAGTAATTTTATAATTTTATTTTTACCCTCAATTACCCAATTTACCCTTAACCGTGGTAATTAAAAATGATTACTGAGGTTAATATTCATAATAAAAGATACTTATTTACAAAATTCTGACCTTATGATTCCAAATATGGAATCCATTTTTGAAATTTCAAAATATAGATGTTTCAGTAATTAATTTAATATTAATTCCTGTTTTCAAAAAGATAAAACAATGTTTTTTAAAAAAAGTAATAACCATCAAAAGATTAACGTGCATTTATATCTAATTTCAATTTGATATTAATTATAATGAAAAAAATTCTATTAAATTATAAAAATATATTTTATTTATACTTTAAAACCATTCAATAATATAATTTAACCATATAATGTATCTCAATGGAAAAAGTTGTTTTCAATTAAAATTTAGCTTATTTTTACTATTCATCAAAACATGATAGTTATCAGAAAAATATAAACAATTTATCCAATGTAAATTTTGATGTCCTGATTCTAAATAAGAAGTTTATTTTAAAAAATATAACATATAAAAGGGATAAAAACTAAATTTAAAAATGATTCTCTTTCAAAAGGTGTTAAAACTATATTAAAAAAATAATTCTTTTATCCAAAAAATTGAATTTGTTCTTATATTATATATAAAAAACATATAAGATGAATTTAATACATTAAATTGAATATATAGCATATATTTTCAATTATATAAAAATCCATAAAGAGTGATATGATTTTATAAACACAATTAATATCCTTTTAATTAGGTTTTCATAAAAACATATCATTTATATTAAATTGGTTTTTGTTTCCATTTATAATAATTTTGCTAATATATTAATCATTATTTAATCATTTTTAAAATATATTTTCATAATTCATTCGATACTATTCATTCCAAACATTCTAATAGCTAGCTTATAACAATTACATTTAAATAATAATATTTAGTTTTTCATTTAAGCTCAATGTTGCATATCATATATGCTATTGAACATAGTGTTTCGTTATTAAAAATCCGGATGTTACATCATCCCCCCATTAATAAATTCCATCCTCACAATTTTAATTTGGGTTCGAAATCTAGGGTATGAATTTTTAAAATACATTTGGGAAAACCCACATCAAAAAAATGGTTAATAAAACATCCACTTGAAAAGAAAATAAGTGAAGTACAACGGTCACCCAAGATAACACAAATGAGGTTCCAATGTAGGAAAAAATGTATATGGAAGAGAAAAATTACCCTAAAGTTCTTATGATGAGTGATAGAAAACATGATTAGGAGAAATAAAAAAATAGGAAAACCAAAAACTTGTGATGGGTTAAAGGTTCTTTGATTTCCCAGTAAGAAAAGTAAATGAAAAATGTTTTTGTTTTAAGATAATTTTCATAAAGATGATGAATTTATTTACAAGATTGAATAATAAAATCAGGAAATATACTTTCTTGTTATGTATAGTTTCATCTATTAATAAATTTTTACCACAAACTCATCTTTTCTCCAAAATGATGAGTATTCAATATGACTTGGTCACACCTAAAGCACTAGAATCAACTTATAGTAAATCACTGAAACCAAAAAAATAATAACTATCTATTAGTATTGTCTATAAAAATTAACCAAAACCAAAATATTCAGCAAAAGATCAGATAATACACTAAAAATAATAAACCTTTATAAAGAGAATGACTAGTTTTAGACTCCAAAATTCAACAAACAATACCCAAAATTCAACAAGGACCATAACAAGTAATTGTCCATATAATTAATCAAAAATAATACAAACTATGTTTGAAACCAAAAATTTATAAGGGTTTGATTACATATTCTCCCAATATAAATTTTAACATTTATCTCCAAAGAACATCAACCACTCTTAATGTATCATACCAAAAAGTAATTAACCTAATCACATGATCTCCAAGATAGAATAATCATTTCATAATTACCATAAGTCCACAATTAAATAATTAAACCTTTATTCCTCATATAAAACTCCATATTATTATATTTACCTTAATCATAGAGATTCTTAAAAATAATAAACATCTTCCAAAATAACATTTATCACTTAATCCAAAAATCATTTTTCAATCCCATGGTATTATATTTGATAAAATATATGTATCTAAAAATATTTTTTATCACCTTGAAATTTAATAAAATAGTCCTTAAATGCTTTAAATGAATATAAAATTAGTATAAACCATAAACTTATAAACCCATAAGAATACATCCAAATCTCCAAAGTTGTCGATACCCTGCTCTGATACCAACTATAAAGACCCGACCTTAAACCTAATTTATTTTAGTGAATTTTTACTAGAATTTATTTTCATTCATTACCAATGATATTTTAGTTTTATATTTTTATATAATTAGCACCAAAACATACATAAACATTCAGTATTACAAAGTAGATAAGTCTACACGCCATCCCTTTTTTTGATAAGACAATAAAATATTAAAATGAAATATGGTTTCCTTTCATGAAAAATCTTCAAATACATTCATCATAGAATCTTATTTATCCATAGAAATCATAATAACTATGATGAACATTTATAAACTTGTGATGAGTATAAAAATATCATTGTGGGAAAACAAGGGAAAAGAATTTCATGTGGTCTTGAGGGATAAAAATAAAAACATGAGGACTTTATTAAAGGCTTGAGAAATAGGAATATCATAACAATAATGACTTGGTTCATAAATTGAAAATATGGCTACAAAATTTAAATTAGAAATTAATAATCATATCACTAAGTTCCATCCCCAAGGCGTCAAAAAAATTACCCCAGTTATTCACCAAGGTATCGTAAAAATTACCAATGTTATTCACCAAGGTATCGTGAAACGTGTCATATATAGAGATTAGATTCTTTACCCAATGCATTGAAGAACTATCTGGGTAGACCCTTATTATTTCTCTTATTTCATGTGATCCACATTGATCATAACCAAAAATTTCATAAATAACCCCATGAGAAATAAAGAAATCAGTTTCATATCAAAATTGTGACATTTTAAAAAGTGCTAAAATGACTTTTATGTCACTTTAAACCCATGAAAAAGAATGGTGGTTTTCATGTATATTATTCACAGAATTAAATAATAAACTTTGAAACCCATATGAGAACCTTTATAGAATAAAATTTTTTGGGTTTTCCTAAAAAAATGAATGAATTTCATAAACAAATTAAGATAAGTTTTGAGATGAAAATTCTACAACATAATGGCTATATAACATGGTTTTAGAAAACATTAAAAAGAGAGGGGACACGGATCAACCACTCATAAATAAATCATAATAAAGTATATGGACATAATAAAATATAAATAATATCCTTTTATTGATATTCAAATGACATACTAAATAAAAAGTAATATTGAAAAAAAAGAGAAGATGTGATTTCTTTTACGAAAATTCCGCAGCATAACAACATCACTTAAAAATTAAGAAAATGAAATTATGAAAGAAAAGGGGTATATTATAATATGGAAAAAAATTAAATTAATGTGGATACAAAATATCATACCCTAACATGTAAAAATGGAAATTCAAATACATAACATAAAAGAAGTTTTGACTAAAAGAGGAGGGTGAAAAGTTCCCTTACCTTGAAGTGTAACTTCTATAACACAAAGATTGGTACCTCAGGGGCACCTTGGTTGGACTCTTTAAGAGGTAAAAACACTAGATATTATTTTATGTGGAATTTTGAATAAAATTAATGAAGGAATGGGTTGGTATTTAAGGAGAACTGAGGTAACATTTTATTAATTTCCAAGGGACACCTCATTTGTGGTATTTGAAAAACCATGGTCTTTCCCAAGGTGTTTGACCATGGTTTTGGCTAATTGGGGAACCTCATATAATATTTTAATTAAAATGAGTTGAAAAAATTTTAAATTATGTGTTACATCCTTATGATGTCATAAAACACACTAAAAACTCAAAAACTGTATTTTTATTATTCATCGAAAAACAAAACATTTTATAAAAAATCTCATAAATTCACCCTAACATAATATCAATATTTTTAATTAAAAAATGAACTCCATTTTATATAAAAAATATCTAATTAGGAGATATATATTTTTTATGTAAAATGACTATTTACCTGAAAAAATATTAATACATAACTAATAATTTCTGAAATATTTATTTACTTGTCCTATAATAACACATTACCATTCAAGATTCCTAAAAAAATTTTACATTCGTGGGTAAGGTTACTATTCCATTGGTCAAATAAAAATTCATAAGGGTAATATTATTATTCCAAAGGGTAAATTTTTTTATTCCGCAAAAAATTATTTTGATCATATTAAACCAAATTTTTCACCTGGATTACAACCATGTATGTCTGATTTTTGAAAATAATTTCAAAGAAAAAGTTATCTAATAATAAAATAATTTTTATGATTTATCAGAAGAAAAAAATATTCTTAAAAAACTATTCATTTTAAAAACTATTCATCAAATACTAAAAAATGAAACTTCATAAAAAATTTTAAAATAATATACCTTGGTTAATTTTGACACTTTTCAGTAATTTATTTTTGTTAAAGTCATAAAAAACATTATTCATTCAAAAAAATCTAAATAACTAAAATATAATATGTCATAATAATCTAGAAAATTCTTGGATGACATCAAAATTTTCAAATTACATTTATTTTAATATCTATAATATCATTTATTTGAATCGTTCATTAGTATTTTAATCACTACATCATCATTGTGTCATAAATAAATTAATTTATGTAATCTATAAAAATTATAAATAAAATAAAATGATGTAGGAAATAATTTTATATTTATAATTACCATTAATGGTAAAATATATTAATCATATAAACCTATATTAATAATTTAATTCTTATTAAAAGCATGATTGTGAGAGAATATTTAAAGTTGCTTCCATGGGAAGATTTGTCATTTTAATTATTAAATCTTCCATGATAAAAATTAAACTAGCTTCCATAGGAAGCTTTGTACATTTAATTAAATAATATTATATGACAATATTTAAAATGGTTACCATGGGAAACTTAGTTCTTTTATTTTAACAAGCTTCTTTGAGAAGCTTTATAATAGATTCCTTGAGAAGCTTTATAAATGTAACTAAACAAGATTCTATGAGAATCTTTATACTAGATTCCATGGGAATATTTATCTATTTAAATAAACAATCTTCTAGGAGAAGTTTTAAACAAGCCAATCCAAAAAAATATGACATGTGTTAGGGTAATTTTATAATTTTATTTTTACCCTTAATAACCTTATTTACCCTTAACCGTGGTAATTAAAAATGAATTGAAGTTCATATTCATAATAAAAGATAACTATTTACAAAATTATGAACTTATGATTCCAAATATGGAATCCATTTTTCCAAATTCAAAATACATAAGTTTCAATAATTAATTTAAAACTAATTCCCGCTGTCAAAATGAAAAAACTTGTTTTTTTAAGAAGTAATAACCATCAAAATATTGACTTGCGCTTATATTTAATATCAATTTTAAATTACTTCCAATGACCAAAATTAGATAAAAAATAAATATATACTATTTATACTTTAAAAATATACAACAATATAATTTATCCATACAAATTATCTCAATGGAAAAAGTTGTTTTCAATTAAAATATTGCGTATTTTTATTGTCCATCAAAACATGATAGTTATAAAAAAATATTAAAAATTCATCCAAAGTAAATTTTGATGGCCTGATTCTAAATAAGAAGGTTATTTTTTCAAGTAGAAAATATAAACTGAAAAAAACTATATTTAAAATTGGTTCTCCATCAAAAGGTGGAAAAACTACATTTAAAAAAATACTTATTTTATTCAAAAACATTTAATTTGTTATTATATCATATCATAAAAAAATATAAGATAAATTTAAAAAATTACATTTAATATATAACATATATATTTAATTAAATAAAATCCAAAAAGAGTGATATGATTTTATAAACACAATTATTCTATTTTTAGAAAGGTTTTCATAAAAACACATCCTTTATATTCAATTTGTTTTTATTTCCATTTGTAATAAATTTGGTAATCTATTAATCATTATTTAAACATGTGTAAAATGTATTTTCATAATTCTGTTTATAATATTCATTCCTACCATTCCAAAGGCAAGGTTATAATAGTAACATTAAAAAATTAATATTTAGTTGTTCGTTTAAGCTCAATGTAGCGTATCATATATTCTATTGAACAAAGTGTCTATATCATAAAACTCAGGATGTTACATCATCCCCACCTTGAATAAATTTCATCCTCACAATTTTAATTTTGGTTTGGTAATAAGGGATGATTTTTTCAAAATACCTTTTTTTTCAAACCCACATCAGAAAAATGGTTAATAAAACTTCCACTTAAAAAGATAGGAAGTGAAGTAGAAAGGTCACCCGAGATAATAAATATGAGGGTTCCAATTAGGAAAACATGTATATTTAAGAGGAAATTAACCATCACGTTCTTATGGAGAGTAATATAAATCATTATTAGGAGAAATTTAACAATCGAAAAACCACAAACCTGTAATGGGATAAACATTCTTTAATTTCATAATAGGAAAAGTAAATGGAGGTTTTTTTGTTTTAAGATTATTTTCATAAATTTGAGTATTTTATTTTTAGTATTGAATAATAACATAAGGATACATACTTACTTGTTATGTAGAGTTACTTCCTTTTATAAATTTTTACCACAAACTTATCCTTTATCCAAACGATGAGTATTCAAGATGACTTGGTCACATCTGAAGCCCTAGAATCAACTTCTAAAGAATCACTTAAACCCAAAAAAGAATAGATATCTATTAATACTATATTGAAACATTAACCAAAACCATAATGGTTAGCAAAATATCAGATAATACACCAAAAATAATAATCCTTTATAAAGAGAAGGACTAGTTTTAATCTCCAAAATTAAACAAAAAAACCCAAATTTCAACAAAGACCATATAAAAATTGTCCATATAATTACTCAAAAACAATACAAACAAAGTTTGAATCCCAAAATTGATATGGTTTTTATAAAATATTCTTCCAAGATAAATTTTAACATTTATCTCCAAAGAACAACAACCACTCTTAATGTCCCATACCAAAAAGTAATTGACCTAATTACATGATCTCCAAGATAGACTAATTATGTCCTAATTCCTATAAGTCCACAATTAAATAATTCATCCTTTATCCCCAAATAAAAATTCATATTATTCTATTTACATTAATCTTATAAAGTATCCAAAATATTTAACATCTTCTAAAATATCATTTATCACTTAATCCCAAAATCATTTTTCAATCCCATGGTAATATATTTGATAAAATACATGTATCCAAAAATATTGCTTATTACCTTGAAATTTTATAACTTAATCATCAAAAGAGTTTCTAAGAATATAAAATTAGGATCAACCATAAACTTATAAACCCATAAAAACACATCCTAATCTCCAAAGTTGTCTAAACCCTACTATAATACCAACTATAGGAACCCGACCTTAAATATAACTTATTCTAGTGAATTTTTACTCGAATTTTTAATCATTAATTCCAAAATATATTTTACGTTAATAGTTTTAGATAATTAGCACAAAAACATACATAAACATTCAATATTACAATGTAGATAAGTCTACATGCCATCACTTTTTTCATAAAACAAAAAACAATTAAAACAAAACATGGTTTCTTTTCAATAAGAATATTCGAATATGTTAATCATAAAATCTTATTAGTTCTTACCAATCATAAGACCTGTGAAAAACATTTAAAAACATGGGATGATCATAAAAATCTCAGTGAAGGAAAATAAGGGAAACAGTTTTCATGTGATCTTAAAGGATATAAATAATGACATTAGGGATTTCATAAAGGTAGGAGAAAGAGGAATATAATAAAAATAAAAACTTGGTTCATAACATGAAAATGATGATAAAAAATTTAATTTATAACTTCATAATAATATCACCATGGTCCATCCCCATGGGGTCGTAAATATTACCAAGGTTATTCACCAAGGTATCGTAAAAATTACCAAAGTTGTTCACCAAGGTATCGTGTAATTTTTCATCTCTAGAGATTAAATTTTTACCCAATCCATTAGAGTGATATCAGGGATCATCATTAATACATAATTATTTTCATGTGAAAAATATATATCATAATAAAAAATTTCACAAATAACCTAAATAGAATAAAATAAATGGGTTTCATATCAAAATTGTGACATTTTAAAAAGTGCTAAAAACAATTTTTGTGTTATTTTAAACCCACAAAAAAGGAAGGTGGGTTTCATGTATGTTACTACCAGAATTAAATAGAAAATTTTATCATATATATGAATACCTTGATAGAATAAATAAGTTTGGGTTTTTACAAAACAAAATGAATGAATTTCTTAAAAAATAAGATTAGTTTTGAGATGAAAATTATGCAGCATAACGACTATATAACATGGTTTTAGAAAACATTAAAAAGTGAGGGGAAAAGGGTCAAAAACTCATAAATAACTCAAAATAAAGTGTAGGGAAATAATAAGATATAAATAATATCATGGTATGGATATTCTAATGATATACCACATAAAAAGGAAACTTGAAAGAAAAGAGAAGATGCAATTTCTTTTACGAAAATTCGGCTGCCTAACGACGTCACTTAAAAAATAAAACAATGAATTTATGATAGAAAAATGGGTATATAATCATATTTAAATCAAAAATACTGTAATAGGGATAAAAAATATCATACCCGAACATATGAAAATGGAAATTCAAAGATATAACATAAAAGAAGTATCAATTAAAAGAGGAGGGTGAAAGGTTTCCTTACTTTGAAGTGTAACATGTAGAACTCGAAGATCGGGATCTTGGGAGAACCTTGGTAGGACTCCATGGGAGGTATAAATACCAAATATTAGTTTATAAGGAATTTGGAATTAAATTAATGAATGAATGAGTTGATATTTATTGAAAAAGTGAGAGAATATTTTATTAATTTCCAAGGGACACCTCACTGGTGGTATTTGAAAAACCATGGGCTTTCCCATGTTATTTATCCATGGATTTTGCCAATTGGGACACCTAATATATTATTTTAATTATAATTAGTCTAAACTTTTTTAAATTATAAATTACATCATTATGATGTCATAAAACACACCGAAAACTCTAAAACTGTATTTTTACTATTAACCAAAAAACAAAACATTTAATAAAAAATATTATAAATTCACCTTAACATAATATAAAAATTCTTAATTAAAAAATAAACTCTATTTTATGAAAATAATTTTATAATTATGGTATATATTTAATTTTTAATTAAAATCACTATTTACCTGAAAAAATACAAATACTTAACTAATAATTTTTGAAATAGTTATTTGTTTGTTCTATTATATCACATTACCATTATAGATGCTTAAGACATATTTTTTACTTCCTTAGGTAAGTTTACTTTTCCATTGAACAACTTACCATTCATAAGGGTAAAATTATTATTCGAAAGGGTAAAGTTACTATTAAAAAAATTATTTTGATCCTATTGAACCACATTTTTTACCATGATTACAACCATGTATGTCCAATTTTTTAAAATCATTTCATAGAAAATGTTATTTAATAACAATTTCTTTTTACTATTTATAAAAAATAACTATTCATAAAATACTATTCATTTAATAAAATATTCATCAAATACTAAAAAAATGAAACTTATTAGAAAACATAAAAAAAAATCAGCCTTGTTTATTTTTGCTGCTATTTAGTAATTGATTTTTGTTAAAGTCATAATAAAATTTATTCATTCGAAACAAACTAAAAAATAAAATATAACATGTCAAAGTAATCTAGAAAATCCGTTTATATCGTCAAAATTCTGAAATTACATTTATTTAATATATATAATATCATTTATTTGAAAATTTCATTAGTAACGTAATTACTTCATCATCATTATGTCATAAATAAATTTATTTATGTAATGTAAAAAAATTATAAATAAAATACCATGACGTTGGAAATGAAATTATTTTTCTAATGAATATTTATAGTCAAATATATCAGTTTCATAAAACAATATTAAAAATGTAAAACTTATTAAAAACTTGAGTGTGAGAGAAGCTTTAAAGTAGCATCTAGGGAAAGATTTGTCCTTTTAATTAAAGAAGCATCCATGAGAAGCGTTTAAAAAGCTTCCATATGATTATTTGTACATTTAATTAAATAATATTCTATGAAAATCTTTAAAATTGATTCCATGAAAATCTTAGTTATTTTAATTTAACAAGCTTCTTTGAGAAGCTTTATAATAGCTTCTATGAGTAGATTTATACATTTAATTAAACAAGATTATATGAGAAGATTTATACCAGCTTCCACAAAATTATTTATCCATTTAATTAATTAATATTCTATTAGAAAATTTAAACTAGCTCAACCAAAAACATATGACATGTGTTAGGGTAGTTTTATAATTTTATTTTTACCATTAATTACCTGATTTACCCTTAACCGCGGTAATTAAAAATAATTACTGAAGTTACTATTCATAATAAAATATACCTATTTAACAATTTATACTATATGATTCCAAATATGGAATCTATTTCTAAAAATTGAAAACAAATAACTTTCAGTAATTAATTTAAAATTAATTCCCATTGTCAAAACGATAAAATAGTTTAAAAAAAAGTAATAACTATCAAAAGATTGGCGTGCATTTATTTCTAATTTCAAGGCGAAATTACATACAATGACCAAAATTGGATTAAATAATAAAAATATATTCTATTTATACTTTAAAACCATTCAATAATATAATTTAACCATAAAAACTTTCTCGATGGAAAAAGTTGATTTCAATTAAAATTTAGCATATTTGTACTATTCATCAAAACATGATAGTTATTAGAAAAATATAAAAAATTCATAAAAAGTAAATTTTAACATCCTAATTAAAAATATAAAGTTTATTTTGTCATATAGAACATATAAAAGTTAAAAAAAAATTTAAAAATGGTTCTCCGTCAAAAGGCGGTAAGACTGCATTTAAAAAAAACTTTTGTTCTCCAAACAAATTGAATTTGTACTTATATCATATATATAAAACATATAATATGAATTTAATACAATAAATTGATTATATAAAATATATTTTTCTCTAGATAAAAAGACCAAAAGATTGATATGATTTTACAAACACATTTATTGACTTTTTAAATTAGTTTTCATAAAAACACATCCTTTAAATTCAATTAATTTTTATTTCCCTTTATAATGAATTTGGTAATCCATTAATCATTATTTAAATATGTGTAAAACATATTTTAATAATTTAGTTAATACTCTTCATTCCTACTATTCCAACGACTAGGTTATAACAGTAACATTTAAATAATAATATTTTTCTGTTCATTTAAGCTCAATGTAGTTTATCATATATGCTATTGAAAATAGTGTTTCTTTATTAAAACTCAGGATGTTACAGTTATCAAGGATGATTTAGCATGTCTTTTTCTTATTAGAAAATATATAACCAGATTTTCCTTCCTTATATGGTAATTTATTGGGCGATAATAATCTTTGATCAATTCTAGAAATCATATTTTGTGTATGTTAAAATCCTTTTGTGTGAATATATACTTTAAGATCTTATGATCTGTATATATCTCAAACTTTTATCCATATAGATAATTCAAAAAAATAATTACTTAAAATATAACTATCACTATCTCTAGAACACACTTTGGGTAGTTTTTCTCAATGGTATTTGATTGATGTTAACCATATACTATTACCTCATCATTTTTCATGAGTACTCATCCCAAGAACATATTTTAAGAATCACTGCATATTAAAAACCCTTACTGGATATAGGATAATGAATGTATAGTCTTAGTGACCAACCTATACTTAATCTCCTTAAATAATTATTCACATTCTTCCACCCATATGAATTTTACTACCTTCCTCTATAACATGGTTAGTGGATTTCATAGCTATGCGGAATTTCATAAAAAGCATTTATAATATCTATCCATCCCAAGAAATTTTTTTATTTAGGTTATAATGGTCAGTTGAGGACATTATAAATTACTTCCATATTTTAAAGACATATAGACATTCCCACGAATGTGATTACCTAACCCAAGAGTGATACTTTATGTAATAAAAAATCACAATTTCTAAATTTGGCATATGGTTTCTCTTTTCTCAATGTCCTGAACATAATAATCAAATGATCCTCATAATATTACATTATCTTGGAATATATAGGAACATCATCTATAAATAATACCAAAAATTGATAAATGTTTTTTCTAAAGACTCTATTTATCATATCGATGATGATTTTAGGGGAATTTATAATTTTAAAAGGCATTGCTATGAATTCAGAGTGTCCATACCTAATAAAAATGTTTTTCTAGGGTATATCATCACTTTAGAGACTTAATTTTTGATATATTTATTGAATACATTTTTTAAGAATTACTGAGACCCTTTGAGTTAATCTAATAGGTCATTAATATGGGTTAGATGATACTTTTTCTTGATCATGATTTCTTTTATGTTTATGATATTTAATGAAAATAATCCTTGTTCCATCATTATTATTAATAAAAAGGGCTGATTCACCCCATTTTAAAGGACTAGGAAATATAAAATCCATATCTATACTCTCGTAAGGTGGCTTCCTTAATACTTCAGATTCTGCTATTATTATTTGATAATGACTATTTGATATAAGCATATAACTTATTATGATTTCAATTAAAAAATCAACCTTATATTATAGGAGAATACTTAACATTTCATCATGGAATGTATCTATATTATAACATACAATAAGCATGATTAAATGTTGAGTTCTTTTCCAAAAATTTGATCCAAGAATTACTCATTATTTGGTATTATTACACATATTATATAATTTACATCCGGAAGGAGTTTATAATTTTCCCTTCAAGGATATTTAATAATGGGATGATTTAGGATATAAAAAATTATTCCTTACCCTGAAAAATAATGTGAGATCTATATAGGGATAACCAAACCATTCACAATATAACATTGAATACCACTAGGCAATGAAGATCTAGATCAATTAGAAGTATCTTATGAAAAACATCAATCATTGAAGAGATATATACTTTGGATTCAATCAATGTACCACCTAATGTTTACACAAATTGTTCGGTATCCAATGTTTATATTAGGGAATAAATATTCTTAAGGAACATCTATGATACAAAATAATGAGTTGAACCATAATCAAATAAGATATATGATGTTTTGGGTTGAATATAATGTATACATTTCACCACTACATTATTGTGATCAACTTTAGCAATTGTTATTTTACAAGCTCTTCCTTGTTCCTTTGGTCTAGGGGGTTGTTGCTTCCTTTTATCCACATTATCCCGTGGATTGAGGGAATGATTTTAAAAAATAATAAACTTATGGAATTTGATGAAATAATGTGTGGTTGGTGCATTCACTGTGGCATTATTTTACTCTATTATATTTACTAGACTCTTGATCCCCTTTTGAAACTCATAAACTTAATGGAAAACCTTCATATGCTTGAAAAACATTTTTACCTTTCAAAATAATTACTTCGTGTTTCCTCCCACATTTTTTTTCATTTTGGTGATTTAAATTTCATTTCTCCATGTGATTTATCATTGAAGTCTCCATGAAACTTCATTTTATTTCTCTTATAAATAGATTTATGAGAATAAAGAGTGTCTCTAGTTTCAATTTCCTCATTAAGTGCCCATAGAATAATTTATTTATACCTACCAAAGTCTCATAGATATATTTTGTTTTGATGACTTGGTTTCATGCCAATAAAGAATTTACCGATCTTACTTTTTTCTCTCATAATAAAACGATAAGTGTACCTTGAGGGACTCAAGATGTTTTCTTCATAGGATCCAATGGATTTATCCTCCATTAGTTTTACCTCTAGGAGTTCTCACTCCATTTTCATACTTTGTGTTTAAGTAAAATACTTGATTAATAATATTTTCATGACGTTGTTTCAATCCATTGATTTAGTTTCTTTATTATTCATTTTATTATTAATAAGTATCTGCCACTTGTTAAACACACCTTTTATATGATAGATGGATAAAACAAACTTCTCATGGTTCAAGCACTAGAGAATGTAAACTATAATCTCTATTTAATTAAAACATTTCTCATCAATTATTGGGTTGGAAGACCCACTATAGGAATGTGGATGTTGCTACATGAAAGACTCTAAAAAATTTACTCATTCCTTGGTGCAATCGAGATCTCCACATGATTCTCATTATTTTTAATTTTTTAAGATATTTGGGTGAAACTATATACAATATTTAATACTTCATATCTCATATCATTTGGTTGGTCAAAGGTAGAATTAATGAATTGTCCTTCACACCCATTTTTAACTTTGATACTCTTTATTCTAACAATTTACTAAAACAAAAAGTGGTTAACGTTGTTATTATACAAAAATATATTAATAAAATCAGTGTGAATGAAAATATAAATTTGAATATATAATATTATGAATTTCTTACTCTATAACACATTAATATAATACTATGATAATTAAGGTTCACGTGTAGTTCAAATCATAAAACTTTTGGTTCAATCTATGTTACATTAATTTGGTTTCTATTATACTTGATAACCTAATCCCCAAAATAATAAACTCCACTCTAATACTAACTGAGACAACCTAAGTTTTAACCTACATGTATTTTACATTCTTTTAAAAATTTAAACATTAAATATCACAAATGAAATCACAATCCGAGAAATCAATGGTTTAGTGACTTTGGATACTAGCTATATAAAGAAATTGTTATAGTTATTTCTTCAACATCTCTAAAAAAAACTTCATAGAACTTCATACTATATATATTCCTATATATAATTTATTAGGGAAGTTAAAAACAAATGAACAAGTGAGATAAAGTTCCCAGTAAGGGAATAATTATTAACAAGTCATAAAATCATTGATAATAATAATGTGAAAAAACATGAGTATGATAGAAATATAATATTAAATAGGATCTTATAACTACAATATTTTTCCCATGAAGTATGATAGAAGGACATATAACCAAAAATGACTAAACATATACCATGATATAAGGGTTATTGAATAAGATAAAATAATCATAATCCATGGATGATAATGTCAGATTGTGATATACCATAGAAATGTGAGCATATAAACCATATTATATGTCAAGGTTAACTATCAAGACAATAATAAATTATTGGAGTAATCAAAACTACCCGCCTATCAAATTGTAGTGGATCATGTATCATTGCCTATTTTACATAGGGTATCAAGCTTCACAACATGTTTCTAATAATTATCTAATTATATATATAAAAATATACCCAATTCATTATAGGTATATATAGTACCCACTCATTATATAATGATACACCATGTATACATTTCCTATATGAGTATGGAAACATTAATCATTCCATAAAACTTCAATTAACTTAGGGTAATGAAATAAATTTAATTAAAAATTACATAAATGTTTATCATAATCCATCCAAAGAAAGAATATGGATGGAATCATTAGATAATTTCCCTAGTGAATCATAATATTTATTAAGGTATATTGACATAAATGAAAGAAATATTTATAAAACCATTAAAAATATGCTTGGAAATACTAGAAGAAACATCCTTTCTATTTGGTAACTTTAAAAAAATCATAGAAAAAGTTAAACTATATTTAATTTGAAGAAAACTGAATCATGGACTCTCATATGGAAAATTATGGACATAAATAATGATGGGAATAGTATATCAAGTGATAAAAGCTAAAAAGACATTCATTTCACACTTTCATACAGAATGTAAAAAATAACCCATATGGAAAACATTAAAAAGAATACATTAATAAAAATTATAAATAAATTCAAGTATAATTATAAATTAAATTAAATAATCACTTAAATATAAATAATATCATTATTGGAATAACATAAATAACATTTATGACAAATAGACACAGTTTGGTAAAAAGACTTTAATACTTTTAAAGGAATAATTTAACATAAACCCCCTCCCGAAATTTAAATTCAAAACCCCTTTGAACAAAAAATATGATAAGTAACATAAATACCATGAATATAAATATATTAATTATATAATATGTAAATTAGTTAGTATATACAGTATATAAATGAAAATAGGTCCATAATATGAAGCATGTCACAAATAGGGAAATTTTAGATGAAAAACCATTACCTTGGACTTCAACTTATCATACACACTCTAACATACCTTTATAATAAATTTATATGTATTAAAAATATAAATAATAACCTTATTTATATTTAATTTACTTTATATCATCCATTTATTATTTATTATTTCTCATATATTAAATTTTTATTTTTAAAATTATAATTCGGGTGTTGACTATCCTGTTTACCTTACATGATCTGATTTGGAGGCTCCAATAACAAATTCTTAATCATGTATTCGTCATATATAAAATATTAATTCCATGTTAATAATTTTTTTTGATAAATTTATTTATTCCAATATCCATTTCATGGGAATTATGTTGAAGTTTTTCATGGAATGCTTAAAAATCCCCCTTTTTCAGAGATTATTGAATTAAAAAAATAATTGAATTTTTAGTCAATATAATTTTGAATATTAAAATTATATAATCATAATAAGATATTATGTTTATATTTGTTACATATTATTTATATTATTTATGTTTTCTTAGTAATTCATGACATAAAAATTATAATAATGTTCCTGTGGGTAGTAAAACAGACCAAAAAACAAGAACATGATATAACAGTTAAATGAGTCATAAAATGCTATTTTGTAGTGATGATAGAAATTTTATATAATATTAATGGCTTAAAAAAAATGTTTTTAAATTGTAAAAATAAAATTTCATCAAAAACAGATGAAAAATATTTATAATAATAATAAAAAATAAGATATCACTTATGTCAAGAGGATGAATATTCTCTTGAAGGACCATTAAGAAGCGAGAGGTTTGTGAATTTTTATTGGGAATAGAAGATCAATAACATGATATAGGATTATTATATAATTAAATATTATACTGAAATTATATTTATTCAAAATTTGGGTGTGGTTTTGAAGGGATGGAGAATTGAACCTTTTATATGTGAGATGAGTGAAATTTTTTGTAGTACTAATTTCTTAATATAAAAGGGTAGTCATAATCATTTAAAGTGGATAAAAAATGGATAAAAATTAAAAAGGTATAAGTGGTAATTTAATAAATCCTCTCTCAACCCATTCAAATACTTTTTTTGTGTGATATTTGTTTAAATTATCCCTTTAACCATTTTTCTATATTTAACACTAATTGAGGTGGAAAAATTTGTCTATGGTTAGTTATTATTAAATAAATATAAAATGTTACTTATATCCTAATTTGAAAGTATTGACTCCAAATTTTAAAACCACTATAAAAGATTCAATTTCATGTGGTCTGGGAAATTAGTTTTAATAAAAGTATGTTTAGCACAACGAAAGCAATTTTTGTTGGTAAATAGCCTTTTTAAGCATAAAAATGAATTTACTGAAAAATAATTTATTCTATTTATTAATATGATATTTATATGATTATCATTAAAGTAAAATAATATTTTCGTGACTTTAAATGAAATAAAAATTTAAATGGATCATTTTTAATACTTAATTAATGGAAAACACAAAAATAATTTTTTTATTAAAATAAAATAGTACATAGGTTCTCAAAAGTCAAGCATAAAATTATTAATTCAATATATTAATTTTAAATGATATTTTTACACATAAATTAACTTTTTTCAAGAAAAAATTTTCACATATTTCTATGTCATTCTAATTTCATAGCATTATAATAAAATTTATGTGAAAATTATATTTTCATTATTCACTTATAAATAAATGTTTTTTGAGAAAATTACCAAAAAATAATAATAATATAATTTTCCTTGATGAATTAAAATATTAAATTAATTTAATAAATTAAAATTATAATATAAATAAAAATTTATAATGTGGAAAAACAATTTTTGGAAAATATATTTTTAAGCATACAATGAATCAAAATACTTAATAATGAAAATAATAAATTTATGAAATTAATAATTACCTGTTTATATCATCCTAAATTATCATTATAAAACACCTAAGGACCTCTAAATAAGATGTATTATTAATATATGCATTTCTGGCAGTCTTATGGGTTTGTTCTGCTAGCATGCATCCAGTAGAGATTTCTATGAGTTTAAACTTCTGTCATTGGTGATTTCATTGAAGCTCTAATTATTGATGTTTAACATGATATTGGTCTAGGGAAAACCATATTTATTACACTTACATTCTAATATTACTTAAATTAAAATTTTAAACAATCCTTCTACTGTTTGATTCCATTACTATAT
Source organism: Viscum album (assembly GCA_963277665.1). Lineage (NCBI taxonomy): Eukaryota > Viridiplantae > Streptophyta > Magnoliopsida > Santalales > Viscaceae > Viscum > Viscum album. The sequence continues at coordinate 483,844,840 of OY728162.1, forward strand.
ATTTCATAATTTGGTTATTTCTATTTATACCTGCAAATTCAATGTCTATTTAATAAAAACCATATTTAATACTCATAAAATAAATCATTTTTTAGGTTGATGTTTCATATGAAAAAATAAATTGAACAATATTTATTAAATGGTAAATATATACTAAAATATTGTGTTGTTATATCTTGGGTTCTCATTTCCACTAAAGTGAGATTATTGGGTTTCATTCTTTAGTGATTAAAAAATAAGTGTAATTCTTCATTTTTAAGTTACTTGACTATGAATAAGGTGAAAATATTAAATTAACCTTATAAATTTTAATTATAGGATATGTAGGAACTCATTCAATCAATTTTTTTAATTAACTCCAATAAAAACTCTTTGTTTCCTTTTTATTCTACTACTTAACATATTTTTTGTTTGTTTAAATTGTTTTAATTTAATGTTTTGTTTTAAATATTTAAAGAAAATTGAACCCATATTTCAATACTCTTGGAATACAAATAAGTGTTGTATCCTTACTAGATTTCAAATCCTTAACTTTTTTAACAAAAATATTTTAAAGGATGACCACTTCCTCCAACACCCAATATGATTTAGAGGGACACTCAATGGGACCTTCCCCTTTTTAAGATGGCACATACTATAGTTATTAGAAAAATCCTGTTTTTATATTTATAATATGTACATTAGAACTTTTCTAGAAAAGTTTTATGAATGGGTACATTCCTACTATGGAAATTAAGGAATAATGGACTCCCGACCACATTATTTTTTTGAGATAATGTAAAATCCATGAATTTCATTCATTGTAGATTAGATAGAAATGAATTAAATCATGTGTATATATCTCAAAATTCCCATGGAATAAGAAAACTAATTGAATTTAAACATTAAGTAACATAAAAAGTCATAAATACTAGACTTTATATTTACAGGTACGACATTGAATGATTTAGAATTCATTCAATTGAATTAATTACTGTAATGTTTAAATGATTTGATAAAATTTTAAATTTTAGAAAATATATTTGTGATATTATATCTTGAAAAAATCCTATAAAATATAATCTATGAATTTAAAACTTCTTCTTCACCTAATTTAATAATGATTCAAATATCAAAGTTTATAAAATTCTTTTACATGAATGACTCATTGGATTACCTATGACCTAAGAAATCAAAAAAAGTAGAAAGATAAAAAGGAAGAAAAATATTACAAGAAAAATAAAACCAATTATTTCGAATGAAATTATAGAAGATATTTCAAAATTGACACTAAAATATCCAACTTGGGAAATAAGTTGAAATTTTTTATGAGAAATAAAAAATAAATTTGATGAGAAAAAAAATTAGGCTAATGAAATTTAAGTTTCTTGATTAAATATAAGAATAAGGGGTATATAAAACTATCATATATAATTTTAAGTAAATTTATGAAAGAAAATAATAAAAATTATAAAACCTTTAAGGTTTCAACTTAGATTGATAGAGTTGACTCCTTTCTATATCTGAATCGGGTGATGACAATTGGAAATGTATCATGGATGAAATTATGGTATATGTTGTGGTAAATTATACTAATTCATTTTTTCCTTAAAGTTTTTAAATTATAGAGATATTAAAACTAATATAAATTAATTAGATGAATGATTTTATGAACTTACCATAAAATTTAAAGATATTAATAATGAATAAATTTAAACTTTTAATTAAAAGTAACAACATGTAAAAAAATAAGGACTTTATCTTGAAAATAAAAGATAAATATAAGGTGGATGAATAAAATTCCACAATTAAATATTTCAAATAGGATATATAAAAATTAATCTAATGAGAAGAACATAAAAAATAAAATTTTGGGTTTTGAATTTCATTATTATAAAAAATCTGTTGTAAGCTATAGTAATCATTCTGGTTCCTTAGATTCTATAAAATTTATTAAAGAAACATATCAATATAAATTTTGGATTATTTTTATAAAATTATGAATTTAATTAATGAATGAAATTATAAAAATTGTCATTATTGTGGACCATAAAGTGTTTCTTTTTTCTAAATATTTTATATAATGGACTTAAATAAAGAAAATATGGGTTCCAAAATCCGTTTTAGCTAACATTAGTAGACCTAAATCAATTTAAGTAAAAAAAATCATAGTATATTTTTTATAGGAAAAATATATCATGTAAAAACTCCTTGTAGATACATACTACATTGAAATTAAAATATTTAGGAATATGTGTATAGATTTATCTCAGGTCAACTACCTAGAGAAGCTTAACGCTGGTTATGTCACTTTTGGTGTTAAATCAAGGTGATATATCATTGATATAGTTACAATTGGTTGTATTATTTCAACTATTATTATGTAAATTTTCTTTATAAGTGTCCTTATAAATAATTTTCTAAGTATTAGTCAATTATGTGATCATAATTATAAAGTTTCCTTTGAAAATAACATATGCATGGTGTTTGATTATAAAGGTAAATTTCAATTTTCTATATCTCATTTTAAAAATATATATATTACTGATCTGAAATAATTTTTATGCTAACATTTAAAACACTTCAGTGTCAAAGATAGCGGGTCATAGTGCCTTGGTTAGTATAAGACAAAATTACTTCTTAAGCTCAATCGTAAACATATTGTGCATGATTATCCAAAATTGTGTTTCTATAAGTATATTATGTGTGAGGCTTTCCAACATGCTATGAATCAAAAATAATCCTTGAAATTAAATGAATAATTATCCCCTTCAAAGTACCTTGATATTTTTCACCGTGATATTTTTAGTGCAACCCACATTTCTAGTATGAGAAAAAATTATTACACTCTTGAAATTGTCAATGATTATACAATATACCAATGGTTTTATTTCTTAGAACCAAAAAATGAGGCTTGTAATGATTTTATTAAATTTATTAATAAATAAAAAAATAAAAATCTGAATTAGATCATATTAATTTGAAGTGATCATGGGGTAGAGTACATAAATAAATAATGAACTTTGTGTTTCATGAGGATATAATCATTATTTGTTCTCTAATATAACTCCTCAATAAAATGGGGGTTTTGATAGATATAATCCAAATATATAAGATATTTTTATAAATATCTTGAATTAACTTAAAAACCATAAATACTATTCAGATAAGGTGGTTAATACAACTTCTTATACTATTAAAAATGACCTTGTAAGAACCTTCCTTAAGAAAACCCTCTATGAAATTTATAACAATATGAATCATAAATTTTTTTCTTTCAATATTCTTATATGTTAATGTTATATTCTTAACACCAATTAATATTTAGTAAAGTTTGAAAAGAAATTATATGATTATATTTTTATTAGGTGATCTAACTCAAGTAAAGCACCCTGAATCATCTATAAAAGGAGGAAAACCATTTAAGAATCAATTATCACCAAATTCGATGGGAATTTTTACAATCCTTAGCCACACATTGATGAAGTTATTGAATACATATAAAAACATCATTAATGTTAAAATTAATTATAATGAAGTTGAACTTGATGAATAAATGCAATCAAGTTAATTTCTAATAGAATGGTTTAGATAAAAATACCTCCCCTTAGAAAATATTATTAGTGATTTATAAGATGGGTCTAAGACTAGAAGGTTGTATTTAATTAAGGATCAGTATAATGAATTTGTGTCACACATAAAACCCCAAAACATTAATTATTCAATTAATGATTAAAAATGGATACTTTCTATGAAATAAGTGTTGAACCAATTCATGAGAAATGACATTTTGAATCTTATTGAAAGACCCAATGATAATCCTATTTCAAGTACTAAATTGGGTTTTAAGAATAAGTTAGATAAGAAAGGTAACATAGTTAGAAAAAAATCCATAATTATAGAAAAAAGGATATAATCAAGAAGACTGTATTGATTATTGTAAATATTGTTCACTAATTTCTATACTTGAGTGAATTATAATCTTATTTTTTTCATCTCTCACATTAATTTTAATCTTTTTGAAATAGATATTTAAAGTGACTCCTTAATGGTTTTATTTCGAAAAAGTTATATGTTTTGAAAACTTCTGTTTGTGTAGGTTATAAATATAAAAATTATATATTTATGTTAAGAAACTCTCTATATGTTTTGAATTAAGGTCATTTAGCATCTTATGATGGGTTGGTTAAATATATCTTCAGTAATAAATTAAAAATTAGAAAACATAAATATACCTTGTATTTATTTATTTTTCAAATTATTTTCTTCTAATACTAACATCCGTCGATAAAATTATATTCAGTTCAACTAAGGAATCCATCTATTTTTAGTTTTTAGAATTAATGAGGAATGTATTTTAAATTTGTTTTATTTGTGAGTTAAAGTTTTTATTTGTTTTAAAATTAATCAAGATAAGGTTGAATTTGTTATAGCTAAATAAAAAACACTAATGAACTTCTTAATAATTTTTCGAAGATCTCATTAAGGAAATAATCACACATATGAGTACTTAGTGTTAGTTAAAATTTTATGAATCTAGTAAGATGGTGGAAAATATGGTTTAATGAGGCATGATTCCGAGTCTTCTTTACCATACCATGAGCTGACCAAAAGTTATATTCAACATTTCTATTTTTGATCATTTTAAATCCAATCCCATAAAATATCACCTTAAGTATCTTAATATAATCCTTAAATATCATAAATTCATGAATTATATTGTTTTATTCTATCCAAAAAAGATATATTTTGAACTAAAAATTTATTTAGATGCGGACTTTGGTGCATGAAAATTAGATAGGATAAGTTCAAGTGAGACTTGTCACATAACTTTTAAAATCATTAGTCTCTTTAAATATTAATAATAAAAATTTAGTTTCCCTCTCTGTCACTGAATTGGAATACATATTCTTGGGCACTTTTGTGTTTAAATCATTTAAAAGATGATCAATATTTTAAACTATGGTATTTTTTTATGATCATATTCTAATCAAATGTGAAATTATTATATAATTAGTATCTTTAGAAATCCCTATAAACACTCACTCACCAAGCACATCAACCTTAGGAACCACTTTTAAAGATACCACCTTCAAAAATGAGACATATTTATTGAATTTATAAGTACCAATCACCAACTAGATTAAATATTCATAAAATACCTTGATCAAGAATTTTTTGATTTTATTAAGGGGATCCATTCATGGATAGATTTTGACTCTTTAATACACATTGATTTGACTCAAATATATATTAAAATATATATTTTAACAAATTTGATCACTTTCTAAAGAATTTTTTTTTACTAGACATGACTACCTCAAAGTTTTCATATGAATCTCAATTTAAATTCAATATTATTTATGTATTATTTATGATTTAAATTAAAGTTCAATCTTGTTATTAATTATTTTATTAATATGTTATTTAAATAAAATTTAATTATAATCAATATTATTTGTGTATATTTGTTTATTGTTAAACGTAATTTAGATTTATTAATTATTGAAATAGATTCATAAATTTATAATTTTCATGTAAAACACATATATATATAGTAGAAATTATTATTTAATATAGTTTTGATTATATAATAATTTCAAATTATTCCTATTAATTTATGTGTCTATTGAGATATTTATGAGGAGGTTGGAATATCTTTTTCCTATTTTTTAAATTTTTATTGGGTTTTTTCTTTTCATATCAGAAATGGGATGGCTACTTGGCCCTAAGAAATAAAGTACCTGTTAAGACCAACAAAGGCACAATCCTAATTTTTCCTCTATTGAGTAACTCATGATGTATCACCAGATAACTGGTAGATTCACTTTGGATTCATTTAATACTAGTTCGGGGTCTTGTTTCTATTATTTTAACTCACCTCCCCACTCATTTTCACTCTCTATTGAGCTTTATTTATCTCTCTCAAGCATATGAGCCTCAACCTAGTTGGCGAGGACTCTACAAGTGTATCCTTGAGACCTAGGACAAAATCTGACAGAATCACAATTCTTGGTTACTACCATAGTACTATATAAGTTAATATAGTAGGTAAAATTTGGAACTATAAATATCAAAACTATTACTCTATTTTATCCTTCTGGCCACTTGTTTGGTCCACGAGTCACTTAGGCCTTCGATCCAACTAATCATTTAGGTTATTGAGGATTTCGGGGCACCTTAAGGACTTTGGGCCACCTCAAGGCCTTCGGGAAACCTTAAATCCTTTAAGACACATTTTGTAAAAAAGTAACCAGACAGACTCTGGAAGGAGGAGGTTTTATATGAGGATTCAGAGTAGGCACATTCACTAGAGCAAATATAACGGATTTGGATGGATGATAGGGAATACCAATTTCCATCAGTACTAAGCCTATGCATCTCTTCACATTATAGCAAACCGAATAGCCATGAAAATATGGAGATCTAACATGATGATGTAGATGCTGGGGAGGAGTAGTTCCAAGTAGTTATAGTTTGAGATGAATTTATGTAAGACCTTCAGGTCATGAAATGTCACAAAGCCTATAGGCTATATTTGGGTTCCCCTTCACCCCATGAAAGGGGTATTATCAAAAATAAACAAAAATATAAGGCCTCTGGTCTATTCATGAATCTCTCTCATCTCTATTCATTCTTACTGTGGATTTAATGGTATTTACTTCACTAGGGTATGATTTTACCCACTTTTTTAATTAAATTATTTTTTATCTCCCTCGATCTATCTTATCATTTATTTTTGATTAATTATTTATTACATACCAAAGGTTATTTAATGTGAGGAATATTTTTATAAGAAAAATTCCACATTCAATGGGTTACTCATTTATTTTAATTCTCTTGAAACCATCAATTTTAATGAAAAATTTCACTTAGGTTCTCACTTTATCACTCAAGGAGAGTTTCCACAAGAATCATAAATAGATATTAATTCATTGTATTTACCTTTAATGGAAGGACATATCACATTAAAACACCATAAAAAGATATTAATTCGATGTATGCACCTTCGATGGAACCCTTGGCTCCCAAAATGGATTTAAAATCATCTTTGTTAATTGAAGAGATATAATCCTCACCTCTATAAGTGGTTCCTAAATAATAAAATACACCTAAATGACCATGGATTTCTCTTAAAATGATGATTATGAGTAGGAAGATGAAGGGTAATGTGAAGAAGGGGTAGGAGGAAGAGGATGAGGAGTTAATGTAGGTATAATAGAAGAAATATCTAAATAAGAAGACTAGAAAGAGGAAGGAGGTGAAGAATAAAATATAGGTGAGGTATCTGATGTTCGAGTCCATCCAAACTACCATGTATAATATTTTTATTGTTATATTTTCACTAATGAGATGTATATTTTTCAATATGATTTTAACTAATGATTTACCTATATAAACTAGTGTTCCACTTATCATCTAACCTCAACAAGAAAATATCTTTACTTGCATGGAAAGGCAGAATAAACTCCATTATAAACACTTGGAGTACATACTTTAGTGAGTTTGGTCACTTATTAAAACATTAAAACATGAAACTCCTAAAGGATAAGGGAAAATATACCCTACTAATGGAACATGGCTTATTTTTCTGTGTTGTTTTTTATAAGTGAGGTATTTAATATTGTTGGAACTTTATCTCGAGTATCTTCCTTCAAATTTTTTTGTCAATATCTTATAATTTTATTCATATAAATAATTAAATTTCAAGTATTCTTGTATATTAAACTTTTTTTTAAATATGGATTTATGATATTACATGGAATATGTAAAAATTTTATATTTATGTTATTAACTGTTGATGATCATAATAAAGTGATATATTATTTGAATCTATCACTAAAATTATTTTTAATAACCCAAACACTAAATTATTTATAGTTTTTTCTTGGATTTTTATTAAATAAATTATAATTATAAACCATATTAAAGTTTAATGAACCAATTGGGAAAATTAAAGATGCCTTTTAAGGTCTTAGAGAAGATACCAAGCTGGTACTAACCATAGAGTACATGGTAGATCTATCCATGAATTAATTTAGTCTATTTTTACATTGAGTACCTGATGCTAATATATCAGGTATTTATTGGGTTAAAAGTGGAAACTATACACTCTGTATAAAGGAAGAAGAAACCCGATAATAAAGGTAGAAACATGAATATTTTCTCCCCTTCACACTAACAACTAGGAGGGATCCTTCCAACCAACCAATGAAGTGTATTAGAAATTAAACCACTTGAATTATATTCTCAAATGACCATATTTTTTTTGAAAGGATATATTAAATCTTTAATGGCTCCATTGCCCTATAACACGATTAATGTGATATAAATACACCTATATGATAAAAAATACACTATTTATTACTAATATTACACACTCTTGTGGTAGTTTGTTATTCTTTATAATAATTCCAAATCTTCAACTCTTTATCTCTCTTATATCTTGGTGTAGTTTTCATTTTCTTGAGATAAATAGAGTGTACTTGACTAGGATTGAATTAAATTAATCCATTCCATGCTTCAATTATATTTTTTGGGTGTTCAATACCAATAAAGTTAGATTGTTTTGTTTCTTATTTTACCAATTAAAAATAAAGTGTAATTATTATTTTTGGGTTATATAGATACCACTAAATCCATGTTCTTAAGATGAACCTAAAATTATTGATAATAGGAGACATATAAACTTTTGTTATAGTTTTTTGGATTAACACTTATAATTTTTTTTTTCATTTTAAATTCTGCTGAATACTCTATTTTTAGTTTTTTTACATTACTTTCATTGTATATGGTTTAAATTATTATTTGAAAACGTAAAATGAAATTCACCTCACCCTCTTTATATCACCTTCAAACAACATAGATTTCCTGGTTTTGTTGAATATTTTTATGGATATTAAAAAAGTGTTTGGAAAAAGGTAGTTACTAATAAATAATCTAAATATAAAGTTAAAAACTAGTGTGAAAGAATTGTATATTTGAAATTCCTTAAAATACATAAAAATACCTAAAACAACATAGGATATAAAAGACTACATTTAAGTATGATAAAATGATACGAGTAATAATGTATAAGGAAGCTCATATCCTAGTACAAAAGTGGAAGATAAAAAAAGGAATGGGCCCTCATTAATGTAACAAAAAGGAAAGTTTAATTGTATAATAATTTGAGTATAATAAAGCAGTTAGTTTACCTAAGCTCTCCTAATCAAAATAATACACTATTCTTAAGTGATTGTTAATAGAAAAAAATTCAAAAAATAAATAAATATAAATTTCTATAATATTATATAATTCATCAAAAATTCTCATAAATCCCAAATCCAAGGTGGAACGTATAAAATAATCATATAAAAAAATGCTATGTTGTGTACTTTATTGGAATTATACAAAATAGTGATATTGGGAAGAAGATTTACATGACAAGAGTGATATGTTAAGTCAATTTAAGGAACTCAAGTTCCACCCTCAAAATAAGTATGTCAAGATTGAGTTCCAATTTTTACACTCCATTGATTTTTCTGTGAATTGTATCCTTTATATGTATAAAGGAGAGATTGAGATCTAATAACTATCTATGAAACTAATATTTTTATTAATACAAAATCATGAAGAACTCAATTGTTTATCTAAAATCAATTGGTATATATATATATATCTATGTTTTATAGGGAATTTTGTGACCATTTTTAACGATCAATGAAGTTTCATTAATAGAGATTAGAGGAAGTATCTCATAGAGATTATTAGATGGGGGATATTTTTAACATGTGAAGTTTTTGGTTTAGTTATTTACCTCAATATTTTATTACTAACTATTTTCAACTTCATGATAAATAATGGGAGGGGGTTTGGGGGGGTTCTCTAATAAAAGTGAGGTACATATATTACAATGAGTTTTATGAGATATTTAATTAATTGAAAAGAAAATTGAAATAAAATGAGTAACTTAGTTTAATAAAAAAACATAAATGAATAAGTTAATCCTCTAATTTACTATATAAATACATGCCCCAAGTGGTATTTTTGGGGTTGTTAGTATCTTATTTTTAAATATTAAAGAATTATATTCTTGTGAAATGGAAATAAAAGAAAAATAATATAACTGTTAATATATCTTTGGATGTTAAAGAGTGAGAAAACTTGGCTCTATTTGACAACCATGTCTAAAGGAGATGATTTTTAGAACCCATGGATTGGGTTATGGTCATTCTTTTAAATGGTGATGATAATGGAAGAAGACCCTGAAAATTAATTAGAGTAAACCCTTAAAGAAGAATACATATCATGAATAAGAATACAACTAAAAAAATGATTTGATGCAATCATTGTCTAAATATTTTCTTCACATTATATGATGATATATAATTCCTGAATATGTGTTACAAGTGTAGTGACAATGACTAAAAACTTGGAGCAAGAAAAGGGATGTTGAGGATCACTGAATCCCACATGAGGGTAATTATTCTATTATTTATAAAGTATGTAGATAAGTATGGAACATGTCAGATCTTCTTAATAGATTCATGATAGAGAAACCTTACATTTTTAAGTAAAATACATATTTGAATTTCATGAAAAAAAGGTTTTTAGGACCTCATATCATTTTTTATAAGAAGAAGTGTTCATTAGTGTTTTTAAGATCCCTATAGATCACATTAAGAGTATATTAGAGTAGATTAACAGTGTTTTGATGAACTTGGTTAAAAAATATTGTAGATTCTAAAAATAATAGTGTATATTATAGAGTACAACTTGTGTGAAGCATAACTTTGGATATGGATTTGGTTTCAAAGTGATGAAATTGATATGATATTTCAATGATAATAACAAGGTGTGATGAATGGTAAATAAAATCATGGAGTAGGGAAAGTTCAAGACATAAATGGCGATGATGGAAAAAACATATGGATTTATATTAAAGGAGGTGACATAGTGATACTACAAATCATGATTTATAGTAAGTACTGATCAATTTTATATCATGTACATTAATTGGCCCATTTCCCTGGCCATAATAGTTTGATAAATAGTGTTATGGGTTTAACACTAATTCTATTTTAATGTTAAATATATGTTATCTTTTAAATAGTATATTTTTTAGGAAATTTATACTATCGTTAATCAGAAAAAATAATACTTTATTATAGAAAATTTAAATTATTTGACCTTTTATTTGAAAAAATATTTCAATGAAATCATTCTAGGATATTGTTTATTGTATTTTACATGTAAAGAATATTATGAATCAAATCGAGTAAATATTTATCTTCACTAGAAAGAGTTTTCAGGGGGTTAGTAGTGAATAAAGTATAAAGGATTTTTAAGGTGTGAGAAAACTAAAAAAATATTACAGGGGTATCATACATCAAGGGCCAGGTCAACAAAGGGAGTAAAGGGATATCACAAGTGTAACACCCCAGGTAAATAAAGAATATTACATTTTCAAATTTATCCATATTTATGAGTAAAATATTAATATGACTTTAAAGGGGATGCTATGCTCGATGGCGTACCCAACACGCAACAACAAGTTTCTTGGGAATCTTACGTTGCACTCTAATAATAAAATAATATTATTTTAAATGGTAGTTAACATGTAGACGTTGTATTGGCGGGAATGGATAGAAATAACTAAAATATGATTATATATGTTTTTAAAATGTTTTTACATTTATCCAAAGGCTTAAAATACGGAAAGAATTCAATTTTAGGCTTTTATACCCTAATTTTCACTAAAGGTTCACTTATGGCCTTTTGATGGAGAACTGTCATTAAAAATAGTTTTGATCACTCTTATACATTATTTTGGACCAAATAAAACTTTTCTTTAGAATTGGGACATCAAATTTTACTTTGTGTAAATTTTTGGTATTTTTCCGATAAAGTTCATTTTTTTTAATGAATAGTGTAAAATGTTGTTTTTATTTCAAAACCTATTTTTAATCTAATTTATTTATATGATTAGATTATATTTTGAATTGGTTTTAAAGTGAAATTAGAAAATATTTTTACCATTAAATCCAATAGTGGTCGTTGGAATTAATTTCACTTTGAAATCGGACTTAAACTAGTGTCAATCTTTTGATACTTATTGTTTCATAAAAACACGCTTTTTACTCTGACAGCGGGAATTAATTATTAAATTAATTAATGCAACTTATATGTTGTGAATTTTGTAAAATGGACTTCATTTATGAATTCGGAATATCAAATATATCTTAGGGTGAATTTTTGGTATTTTTCTGAAAAACTTCATTTTTTGATGAATAGTGAAACCACTAAGTGGTACTTACATTAAACTGATTTTTCGTTTAAATGAAATTTTACCACTTCTGTGTTTTGAATTTCAAAAATCCGACATACATGGTTGTCATTAAGAAGTAAAATGTGGTTCAATGAGATAAAAATATTTTTTTGGTGAATAGTAACTTATTAAGTTTTTAATCATGATTAGATGTAATTAGTGTAGTTTAAGGTAAAAATAATGTTTTAATAAAATGAAATGAACTTGACACATGTCCTAACCTCATTGGATGTGTAATGGCTGACCAATAAAATCCATGGGTCAACTTGGGGACCCCATGGATCCACTTTGGTTGGGAAATAACATAAATAACTTTTTATTTAATTTAAAAGTAAAAATGACACAAACATGATATGTTTTACTAAAACAATTTTTAAGTGGGGTTATACAAGTCAGAGTTTTTATTATAAATAGTAATTGGAAAGATAAAAAGATTTCCTACATCATAGTAATTTTTTTATAATTTTTAGACATTAAATAAATTAAATTATTTATGACATCATAATGATGCAGCGATGACATCATTATATGAAGATTTAAATAAAATGAGAAGATAATGTAAACTATGTGACCTACACATGTCAAAAACTTATTGGATGGGTGGATTTCTAACCCTTATCACCTTATCCACGAATTATATCAATGTGGGACCTTTTAAAACCGAAACACATTTTCAAATAAAGTAATATTTCTTACTTTCCAAAAGTGCCCCTCCTCTCCTCTTATAAAAGGCCCCCACCTCTACCTCATTTCACACACTACTCAAGCCTTTGGCTCGGCCAAAACCTGCCCATTTACTCTATCCACATCCCTCTACTCATCCTAGAGGATTCCCTTTGGGCAGAATCCTTTCAAAGGAAGCCTTTAGGCTCAAATCAAAAGGAGTTACACTTTTAAAGGTAATTCATTCTCTCATGTTCATTTGTTTTATTTTGCTTCTCCAACCCCCTAAACTCTTTTTATTTACTTCTTTTGTAACAACACCAGTATCTTCAATATACTAGGATGTTGTTATAAGATTTATTCGATCTACACTCTCACACAACTACATCAAATGGTTAAAGAACTTACCGTTTCCGTGGATGGCGAAATTCTGCCTCCCGAAACAATGATTGTTCAATACTCATTTAACACCTTCAAAGGTGGCCATTATGATGTCACTATTTTTATATATGATATATAATATGTTTATGTTTTCCTTAAGCTTCTGTTTTTTTTCATTTTGGGCATACCTTTATAGTTTCCATTATGGGTAAACGTGATATCTTCATTTAAGGAAGTGCGGACTACCGCCCCCTCAAAGTGATTTGATTCGTTAAATACCATATGTGGGACGTATAAAGGATAGAACTATGATATTATATATTATATTATACTGTAATTATAATATAACTTTATATCATTATTATTCCATTCTATAAAATACGAAATAGAAATGAAAGTAGCGTTCATGCGTACGTATGGCTTACCGTCTCCATGAACGGTGCATTTCATTTCTTACCTGTAAATGATTATGTAATGTTATAAATGCATGAATTTACTGGATATATATGACATATATGATATCTACATAATGAATACAATTCTGGATATAATAAACATTTGGCCACACGAACAACATGTAATTGTAAGAAGTCCACCTTCGACTTAAGAACCAAATATCGGCAAAATAAATATTATTAACTTAAATGATTACATAATGTTTATGACATGGTAATAAGTGATATAAATGGAATAATGAACTTGAAAAAGGTTCTTAAGGAAGTATAAATTAACTCAAGTTTATTATTCAGTAGATTAAAGAACGATCGAGTCAAGTCGGACCCGAGGTAAGGGATATTACTCCTCTCTTTCTTTTTAAGTACACTCTTTTATGTCATTCCCTCTAAAGATCAACTTTCTTGTTATTGGGATGTTATTATATATTACACTTACTGTAATTTTTATGTTCATGTGATGAGAGACCCTATTCTCTCTCATAAATCCTTTTTGGAAGTTTTGAGTGGCGTCGTTAGGCTGCCAAATTTTCGTAAGAGATCTAACCTCTCTCTTTCTTTTTAAGTACTCCCCTTTATGTCACTTCTTTTAAGCTCTTATTTGTTATTATGGGGGATGTTATTTCATATTCCTCTTTATATAAATTTTTTTGTAATGTGATTAGATACCCTATTTGATCTCATCAATCCATTTTTGGAAGTTTTAAGTAGCGCCGTTAGGCTGCCGAGTTTTCATAAGGGAATTTTCATCTCACTTTTATTACCGTGATATTTATGCTACATTTGCCACAAATTCCATTGAGTGCTGTATGTACTGCCATTATTCTACTCATTGTGTAATATACTTTAGTTTATGAGTATTTACATCAGTGATCTATTGTCCTTCTTTCATGGGGTGTATGTTTTGAAGATACCCAAGTCGGTAAGGGAACCTTTCACCCTCCTTTTTTTAAAAGACTTATTTTGTTGGGTCTATTAATTTACATATTGTTATGTTGGGATATGTTCTCATATATCCTTATTGATGTAAATTTTAGTCCAAGTGATGAGATACACTTTTTATCTCTCATCAACTCATTTTGATGTGATGTCGTTAGGCTGTCAAGAGAACTTTTTAACCCAATTTCGATTTCTTTGGGTTCAATATGTAGTCATTGAATATGTCATCCATTGAATATGTGTGAATGACCTTTTATTTTTTTACACATAATATCCACTTATATTGGGTGTACTTATATTTGTCACACATATTTTTGAGATTTATTTGTCCTTAATTTAAGGATACCTTCTCTATAAGGGATTTCATCACATTTGACATTTCTATTGAGGGTTCATTGTTTTTATGCACCAATTCACTCTTATATGGTGTATATACTGTCCTTTTGAGTATTATATCATGAATCCATTTATTCTCATGATATTATAAAGTTCTGACTGAATGTTATTCCTCAATTATTGTTTTCAAGTGTCTCTAATTTTGGTAAAACCCCTTTAACCAAAATATCATTTTAAATGTTTTAATTATTTGTTCTTATTAATATCCATGTTTTAAAAATGGTTTTAAGGATTTATTTATATGGATATTAATGGTTTAAAATTTTAAGCTTCAAGGTGGTATGGGACACTTTTATTCAAAAATCACTTTATTAAGTGTTTTAAATGGTTTTGGAAATGGTTTCTTTTTGAATGGATTCATTATTTCAATATACTAAAATGTTATATTGTGATTGAAATGTGGAAATGTTATGTTTCCTTTATGCATGTTTTATGTGATACATTTATGTTATGGTTCTTGGGCATTGTTATGAAAACGGGTGGTTCCGTGATAAACTAAGGGTGGGTGAGCCCGATATAGCTCTCCAATGCATTGGGTAACGTGAAGGAGTGGATCGTTAAGGTTTCTCCGAAGAGATTTAGGGAATATACTGTGATGGGTATTCCAAACGTAACCAAGATGGTTACTCCCTACGAAAGAATGTTATGAATGCCTCAAGTTACCTTTTTGTCTTATGATTTCTATTATTTATTCATGGTTTGATGAGGTATGAAAGTGCCTTTGTTTTATGGGTAAAGTATGATTTCATTCTTATGCATATATGAACTCATGTTTCCTTTCCATATTTTTATAACCCTTACTGAGTTTTTTATGCTCATCCCAAGTTTTTGAAATGTTTTTCACAGGTCACGGGAAAGGTACATGATAAGATGATAGAGTCAAGGATGTGTCAAGAAATAATCCAAGTTTTATTTTAAATATGTTTCCGTTGTTGGGAAGAATGAATCCTGTCTTTTATGTAACCACTTTGTTTAAAGGTGGAATGTAATGCAAGTTTCAAGATCTAATTCTCTAAAACTCGAAACCTGAAAAGATCCTCAATGTGTAATCTTGTAATAACTCAATATTAAGTAAGGTTTAAGGCTGTGGCCTTATAGTTGGTATCAAAGGTCGGTTTAGATAACTTTAGAGGTTAGGGTATTCTTTAAGCATAAGTGACATTACCATAATGGTTAGGATTTCAGAAAGAGTCCTAGTTTTAGATAAAGTGAATGAGTAAGTATATCTTAGTGTTTATCATACTCATTAGTACATGATGGTTTTGTTGATATACTCACACTTACCTTTTTGGTTTTAGTAAATGGCTGGATCTAGCAGGCACCAAAGTAACAGTGGATATGAAGGAAACTGTGACAGTTTTTTGAGCAAGAAACTGAATGATATGGGAGCTGCAATGAGAACTCTTGTGATTATCCTCAACCAACTATCTGGAGTCATGATTGACCACCTAAACCTTGGAGATTTCTCTAAGGCATCATATATGCAAGAAACAAATCCCTACGGATGTACAGGTAATAATCATAAAGGTAAGTGTGTTCAAAAACCTATGTGCCAAAGATGTGGAATGAGGCACCTAGGAAAATGTTTCAAAGGGACAGAAATATGCTATAGATGTGGAAATGAAGGTCATAAAACAAGAACCTGCCATGGAAAAAGGAAGCATCCAGTTGACTCGAGGAAAGGGAAAGAAGTTCTTTCTGAGGGATCAATTGAATGTTTTAAATGTGGTGTGCATGGTCATTATGCAAACACATGTCCTATGAAGAAGTTTTGTGAATGGGGTCACCAAGAGCGTACCAATATTCATTTACCAATACCTAATGCCATTCCTATTGAGGATGAAGAAACTGACAATGACCAATCAAAGGTATGTACTATTTCATGACTATTGTTTTCCTATTTTGGAATCTTAGGATATGATTCATGATTTTTTTTGTAGGAAAGAGGTATTTCGGAATAAGTTGGAAAGGAATGGATAATGGATCATGAAGAATGTTGAATGTGTAAGATGTCAACATATAAGGGATTCAAGAGTTGTGGTGAAATTCTTAAGAGTATTAAGTCTCTTTTGATGATGGGGTTACATTAGAAGACTTTTTATATTATGTGTAACCCTGATGTTTAATATAGGAAAATTTTATTCAAGTAATAGTTATCTTTTCTTTTGTGGACATAGTTATAAAGAACCATTTGGGTTTATATGATCCTTACTTTTGAGGTAGTTATGGGTTACTATATTTTATGACTGAAGTGAGAGGCATGAGATAAAAGTGAGGTTAAATTATGATATGATTATTTTTGAAGATTTTATCTCGTTTTGGGGAATGTTTTAAGAATTATATAGTTTTGGAAAAAGGACAACACGCAGGCCGTGTGACAACTCGTCGCGTCGGACAAAGCTGCAGGAATCGAACCCACAATCAAAGTGAAACTGGTATTTATCGCCTACCACTGGACTATGTGAAGTCCCTGGTTAGTTTGACTGATTCCTTTTTTTAAGAGTAGTTGATTTTGGGTTATTTATGAAAATTATTAACCTATCATAGAGGATATGTGATTAGGTTAATTACTTTTCAATACGAGACTTTAGGAGCAACTGATGTTGTTTGGAGATAAATGTTACGATTTAACTTGGAAGACTATGTGACTAAATCCTTCAAATATTTGGGTTTCAATCTTATATTGGTTTACTTTGAAGAATTTTATGGAAAAATATTTTATCGGATGGTCCTCGTTGAACTTTGGGTTTTGTTGGACAAATTTTGGAGATTAAGAATAGATTTTCTTTTTAATGGGTTATCCTTTTCTGGATTATCTGACCTTGTACTAACCTTTTTGGTTTTGGTTTTGGTTTTGGTTAAAGCCTAAAGACATGGGATGTATATAGTTCTCTTTTTTGGATTATTTGATTCTCTAGAAGTTGATTATAGTACTCTTAATGCGAACAAGTCCCCCTAAATACTCGTCTTTTGGAAAAAATACGAGTTTGATTAAGGAATCTAGTAAAAGTTGAAAGTCAACATGATAAGTGATTATGTTTCCTTATGAATAAATTCCTCAATAAAAAGTAACTTAAAACAAAAATGTTGTCTATTAGCTTTTCCTATTGGGGAATCGAATACCGTTTAACCCATCACAAGTGTGTGATTTTCTCATTGTTAACTTTCTCCTAGACATGTTTACTATCACTATCCCTCAAGAACATGACCCTTTGCTTTTTCTTCCATGTCCATGTTTTTCTACATGGAATCCTAGTATGGGTTAACTCGGGTGACCTCTGTACTTATCTTTCTTTATTTTAAAGTAACTGTTTTACCGACTCTTGTTCCGATATGGGACTTTCAAGGATGTTTCCAAGCGTAATTTTAAAATTGTGAGGATGCAATTCCCAAAAGGGGGGAAGGATGTAACACCCCAGGTAAATAAAGAATATGACATTTTCAAATTTATCCATATTTATTAGTAAAATATTAATATGACTTTAAAGGGGAAGCTATGCTCGATGGCGTACCCAACACGCAACAACGAGTTTCTTGGGAATCTTACGCTGCACTCTAATAATAAAATAATATTATTTTAAATGGTAGTTAACATGTAGACGTTGTATTGGCGGGAATGGATAGAAATACTTAAAATATGATTATATATGTTTTTTAAATGTTTTTACATTTATCCAAAGGCTTAAAATACGGAAAGAATTCAATTTTAGGCTTTTATACCCTAATTTTCACTAAAGGTTCACTTATGGCCTTTTGATGGAGAACTGTCATTAAAAATAGTTTTGATCACTCTTATACATTCTTTGGGACCAAATAAAACTTTTCTTTAGAATCGGGACATCAAATTTTACTTTGTGTAAATTTTTGGTATTTTTTCGATAAAGTTCATTTTTTTAATGAATAGTGTAAAATGTTGTTTTTATTTCAAAACCTCTTTTTAATCTAATTTATTTATATGATTAGATTATCTTTTGAATTGGTTTTAAAGTGAAATTAGGAAATATTTTTACCATTAAATCCAATAGTGGTCGTTGAAATTAATTTCACTTTGAAATCGGACTTAAACTAGTGTCAATCTTTTGATACTTATTGTTTCATAAAAACACGCTTTTTGCTCTGACAGCGGGAATTAATTATTAAATTAATTAATGCAACTTATATGTTGTGAATTTTGTAAAATTTACTTCATTTATGAATTCGGAATATCAAATATATCTTAGGGTAAATTTTTGGCATTTTTCTGAAAAACTTCAATTTTGATGAATAGTGAAACCACTAAGTGGTACTTACATTAAACTGATTTTTCGTTTAAATGAAATTTTACCACTTCTGTGTTTTGAATTTCAAAAATCCTACATACATGGTTGTCATTAAGAAGTAAAATGTGGTTCAATGAGATAAAAATATTTTTTTGGTGAATAGTAACTTATTAAGTTTTTAATCGCGATTAGAGATAAGTAGTGTAGTTTAAGGTAAAAATAATGTTTTAATAAAATGAAATGAACTTGAAACATGTCCTAACCTCATTGGATGTGTAATGGACGACCAAAAAAAGCCATGGGTCAACTTGGGGACCCCATGGAGCCACTTTGGTTGGGAAATGACATAAAAAACTTTTTATTTAATGTAAAAGTAAAAATGACACAAACATGATATGTTTTACTAAAACAAATTTTAAGCGGTGTTATAAAAGTCAGATTTTTTATTATAAATAGTAATTGGAAATATAAAAAGATTTCCTACATCATAGTAATTTTTTTATAATTTTTAGACATTAAATAAATTAAATTATTTATGACATCATAATGATGCGGCGATGACATCATTATCTGACGATTTAAATAAAATGAGAAGATAATGTAAACTCTATAACCTACACATGTAAAAAACTTATTGGATGGGTGTATTTCGAACCCTTATCACCTTATCCACGAATTATATCAATGTGGGACCTTTTAAAACCGAAACACATTTTCAAATAAAGTAATATTTCATACTTTCCAAAAGTGCCCCTCCTCTCCTATTATAAAAGGCCCCCACCTCTACCTCATTTCACACACTCCTCAAGCCTTTGGCTCGGCCAAACCCTGCCCATTTACTCTATCCACATCCCTCTCCTCATCCTAGAGGATTCCCTTTGGGCAGAAGCCTTTCAAAGGAAGCCTTTAGGCTCAAATCAAAAGGATTTACACTTTTAAAGGTAATTCATTCTCTCATGTTCATTTGTTTTATTTTTCTTCTCCAACCCCCTAAACTCTTTTTATTTACTTCTTTTGTAACAAAACCAGTATATTAAATATACTAGGATGTTTTTATAAGATTTATTCGAGCTACACTCTCACACAACTACATCAAATGGTTAAAGAACATACGGTTTCCGTGGATGGCGAAATTCTGCCACCCGAAACGATGATTGTTCAATACTCATTTAACACCTTCAAAGGTGGCCATTATGATGTCACTATTTTTATATATGATATATAATATGTTTATGTTTTCCTTAAGCTTCTGTTTTTTTTCATTTTGGGCATACCTTTATGGTTTCCATTATTGGTAAACGCGATATCTTTATTTAAGGAAGTGCGGACTACCGCCCCCTCAAAGTGATTTGATTCGTTAAATACCATATGTGGGACGTATAAAGGATAGAACTATGATATTATATATGATATCATACTGTAATTATAATATACCTTTATATCATTATTATTACATTCTATAAAATACGAAATAGAAATTAAAGTAGCGTTCATGCGTACATACGGCTTACCGTCTCCATGAACGGTGCATTTTATTTCTTACCTCTAAATGATTATGTAATGTTATAAATGCATGAATGTACTGGATATATATTATATATATGATATCTACATGATGAATACAATTCTGGATATAATAAAAATTTGGCCACACAAACAACATGTAATTGTAAGAAGTCCACTTTCGACTTAAGAACCAAATATCGGCAAAACAAATATTATTAACTTAAATGATTAGATAATGTTTATGACATGGTAATAAGTGATATAAAAGTAATAATGAACTTGAAAAAGGTTCTTAAGGAAGTATAAATTAACTCAAGTTTATTATTCAGGAGATTAAAGAACGATCGAGTCAAGTCGGACCCGAGGTAAGGGATATTACTGCTCTCTTTCTTTTTAAGTACACTCTTTTATGTCATTCCCTCTAAAGATCATCTTTTTTGTTATTGGGATGTTATTATATATTAAACTTACTGTAATTTTTATGTTCATGTGATGAGAGACTCTATTCTCTCTCATCAATCCTTTTTGGAAGTTTTGAGTGGCGTCGTTAGGCTGCCGAATTTTCGTAAGAGATCTAACCTCTCTCTTTCTTTTTATGTACTCCCCTTTATGTCACTTCTTTTAAGCTCCTATTTGTTATGATGGGGGATGTTATTTCATATTCCTCTTGCTATAAATTTTTTTGTAATGTTATGAGATACCCTATTTGATCTCATCAATCCATTTTTGGAAGTTTTATGTGGCGCCGTTAGGCTGCCGAGTTTTCATAAGGGATTTTTCATCTCACTTTTATTCCCATGAGATTTATGCTACATTTGCCACAAATTCCATTGAGTGGTGTATGTACTACCCGTTATTCTACTCTTTGTGTAATATACTTTAGTTTATGAGTATTTACATCAATGATCTATTGTCCTTCTTTCATGGGGTGTATGTTTTGAAGATACCCAAGTCGGTAAGGGAACCTTTCACCCTCCTTTTTTTAAAGACTTATTTTGTTGGGTCTTTTAATTTACATATTTTTATGTTGGGATATGTTCTCATATATCCTTATTGATGTAAATTTTATGTCAAAGGGATGAGGTACACTTTTTATCTCTCATCAACTCATTTTGATGTGATGCCGTTAGGCTGTCAAGGGAACTTTTTAACCTAATTTCGATTTCTTTGGGTTCAACATGTAGTCATTGAATATGTCATCCATTGAATATGTGTGAATGACCTTTTATTGTTTTACACTTAATATCCACTTATATTGGGTGTAATTATATTTGTCACACATATTTTTGAGATTGATTTGTCCTTAATTTAAGGATACCTTCTCTATAAGGGATTTCATCACATTTGACATTTCTATTGAGGGTTCATTGTTGTTATGCACAAATTCACTCTTATATGGTGTATATACTGTACTTTGGAGTATTATATTATGAATCCATTTATTCTCATGATATTATAATGTTCTGACTGAATGTTATTCCTCAATTATTGTTTTCAAGTGTCTCTAATTTTGGTAAAACCCCTTTAACCAAAATATCATTTTAAATGTTTTAATTGTTTGTTATTATTAATATCCATGTTTTCAAAATGGTTTTAAGGATTTATTTATATGGATATTAATGGTTTAAAATTTTAAGCTTCAAGGTGGTATGGGACACTTTGATTCAAAAATCTCTTTATTAAATGTTTTAAATGGTTTCGGAAATGGCTTCTTTTTGAATGGCTTCATTATTTCAATATACTAAAATGTTATATTGTGATTGAAATGTGGAAATGTTATGTTTCCTTTATGCATGTTTTATGTGATACATTTATGTTATGGTTCATGGGCATTGTTATGAAAACGGGTGGTTCTGTGATAAACTAAGGGCGGGTGAGCCCGATATAGCTCTCCAATGAACTGGGTAACGCGAAGGAGTGAAACGTTAAGGTTTCTCCGAAGCGATTTAGGGAATATACTGTGATGGGTATTCCAAATGTAACCAAGAGGGTTACACCCTATGTAAGAATGTTATGAATGCCTGACGTTACCTTTTTGTCTTATGATTTCTATGATTTATTCATATTTTGATGAGGTATGAAAGTGCCTTTGTTTTATGGGTAAAGTATGATTTCATTCTTTTGCATATATGAACTCATGTTTCCTTTCCATAGTTTTATAACCATTACTGAGTTTTTTATGCTCATCCAAAGTTTTTGAAATGTTTTTCACAGGTCACGGGAAAGGTACATGATAAGATGATAGAGTCAAGGATGTGTCAAAAAAGAATCCAAGTTTTATTTTAAATAAGTTTCCGTTATTGGGAAGAATGAATCATGTATTTTATGTAACCACTTTGTTTAAAGGTGGAATGTAATGCAAGTTTCAAGATCTAATTCTCTAAAACTCTAAACCTGAAAAGATCATCAATGTGTAATCTTGTAATAACTCAAGATTAATTAAGGTTTAAGGCTGGGGCCTTATAACAAGTATCATTGGTGAAAATGGTAGACCACACATACTCATTTAACATGTCAAGGATAAAAATTTAATTGGACCATAATCCATGGTATCATGTTAGTAAAATCTATATCATGAGAAATGAATAGTGATAAGTCAATATTGAAAAGAAAAAAAAGTGACATATAATTATTACAATGGTGTATATCATATATAATTATGGGGGATATTTTTTTATATGATAAAAAACATCTTTTTATAATGAACACTACATATGTATTATTATGGGTTATGATATGGTGTACTAAAACTCATGAAATAAATGAGAATTAATTCACGAGCAATGTAGTTGATCTATTTTTCTTAGTAATAGAATATATATGAAAAGCATGATAAAGATAAGGAGGCCTAATGTGTACGATGTCATATCTATAAATATCATTTAAATAATAAATGTATTTTGTGCGAGGTGATATGGGATTCATATTGGAAACATAATTTGAGTGGAATTGAAAATAGTATATCAAATAGTGTGATATAAGTATTATAATTTCTTAAATTATTAAGTCTCAATGGAACTTTAAGAAGGTAATAGTTTACTAAAACTTGTGCTCATGGTAAATTGAATATTCAAAATAAGAACTAGTAGGAGGGTATGTGGTTTCTCTCAAGAGTTAACATCATGTCAGATATAGATAATCTTGTGGGGAAGTTTTACAGAGTAATTTCATCTTGGGTGGAAGTGAAAGGACTTTAGTGGGTTGTTACAAGGCCCACTGAATCTCAATGGTAACCTAATAGGAGTGTAGTGCGTCGGGTAATGAGGGAATACCATTGCCTTTGACACCGAGAATCCGATAGGGATCCACCAAGATTTGGGTTAATCAACAGAACCCCCATATAAAGAAGAGATATTTTTGTTTTTATATGTGGAATTATTTTTGTATCCCCTTTATGTTTTGGGATTTATATCTATACATATAAAGGGGGAGATCCTCCCTTACTTATCCCTCTTTCCCCTTTAGTTACCTTTATTTCCATGGGATCGAGAAGATGTTGGTTCACATGATTGAGGTAATTAATATAATTATTTATTGCTTTATTCTAATACTTTACTGTATAATAATTTTATTGGAATATATTAGGTAATTGGATATGTGATTTTACTAATGTGTTTCAAAATCATTGTAAGACATGGGGATTTTTCATGTGTTGACTAGATGGTACCGCCGGATGAAGAAAAAAAATGTTTCTTTTTTTTTCAAATAAGGTAGTTCGCCTAATGATATTTCATAAAATTTTTTACAATTATGATAAAATTAATATTCAATTGGTTTTATTAAATTTTGTATTTTTCTTGTTTTGATTCGTTCACACCCCTTTTCTAGTGGGTTCTGCATCGTGTTGCTAAACGATGAGCATTATATCATTTATCTCAACTGTGAAATTTTAATTTAAATGAAATGATTATGGAATTATGTGAATTTTTAAAAATAGAGGTACTAATAGAGTCATGGATAACCATTATTATCTTGGATAAATAAATGGAATGTCGTATGAGATTTTTAGGTTTTACCTATTGAGTAGAGTGATTAGTTTTAGTATGTTTATTTACCCAAAGGTTTTATCAAATTCTATATAATAATAATAATAATTATTATTTGTCTCATATTAGAGACTATAGGTCAGGTGAATTGATTCTTGGGGTTGGATTTACAAAAGTAAATTTTTTTAAAAATTAAATAAGATTTAAAATAAAGTAAATGTTTTTCCAAAAATGGGTTTTATTTTATTTTTTCTAATTGACTTGAGTTGGAAAAATAAAATATTAGATACATTTTAAATGTTTTATAAAATTAGTATTAATTTTAAGTAAACACAAAGAGAGTGATTTTTAATAAATGGTTTAGTTTGATTGGCCATGTGGGGGTGATTCATTTTTTCAACCATGTGTACATGTATGAGATATCTTGATTTATGGTTTCTCTATACGTTCTCTCTTATTACATGTTGATGTATGATATTTTATGTAAAAATGTTAATCCTTACCCTATGTGGTAGGTTATTTAGACAATTTTGGGGTGCCATGAAGGTCTTCTAATGGTTTTACACTCAGGAGATATTGAGAGGAACCTTGGGTTGTGAAAGAGACTTGCACCCTTTTTGGTTTCCCTAGATTCTTGGAGTTGAGTTGTGGGTGTGTTAGGAGACTTTATGAGCAATCACATATGGGTTGTGATTTGGGTAAGTGATTACCATTGGTATGGTGTGTGAAACCTTGTATTGACTATATTATAAGTGATATCATTCACCATTATCCATAGAGGTTGTGATTGAAATATTCTTAGCTAATTTTTGGCCTACTTACTTCTTGTGGAATTACTTTCGGATTGTCCTCAATAGTTGAGGTGGTTTGTGGTACTAGTTTAAATCTCATTGATCATTAAAGAAAGATTAGTGGATATTTTCCTTATTTTTTGATCCAATGTAGTTCAAACCAAGATAAATGGAGTAAGTCCTAGTGTTTTGATAATCCATGATAAGGACTATGATATTGGGATAATAGGAGAGTGGGTTATCTATTTAGTGTATTCTAATATTTTTTAGTGTGTGGTAGAGCATCAAAGCCTATGGCCTATGAAGAAGTAACAGATGCATGGAAAACCTTCTTAACTGGTATAAGAACCCGAAAAAGGTATTTTTTAGGATGATATCATGGATATATTTCTCCTCAAGGATCATGATTTAATATCATAGATTTTCATGTTTAATTTTTGTATATTATATGGTTTTTTTTCAAGACTATGTGATGAGACAACATGTGATCCCAAGGCCCAGTGTTCCTAGAACAAATGTTTTAATTATATTAAATATATAAAATAACAAACACATATAGTATTCCTGAAAAAGTGGAATATAACTAGAAACAATTATCAGATCAGAAATCAAAGGTCACCCTTGAGGTCAAAATGCGGGTTTTACCCCAAGTGTGACATAACATTGGTCGGCACACAGAATTTGTGAAAAATCATTATGGATATAGAATTATTAAAATAAATAAATTAATTGAGTTAATTCATCTCATTAGACATATCAACTAGATTTTCTTATACATACATGGTTATAGGTTTTGTTCTAGGGTTGGCTGCTAAACCTTAGAGACCAAGAGACCATGAGGGGAGAGTGTTCTTGGGGAATGATGATGTATCAAGAATAGATCATGAATCATTGTGCCAATATATTTTGTGTATTTCATGAATGAATGAAAAAAACTATTCTTAATCAATGATCTATTTAAACCCTAGGTATTCTGTTTATTTTCTTTTTTCCATCTAGTTTCTTAATCCAAAATGAATCCAGAACAATTCAATAAATAATATTGACATGTGTATCATCAGTATATTTAAATTTAGGGAGTTATATTTTGTTTATTGTTTTTATTCCTCTTATATTGCATTTTTATATGGCAACTGGTCAATAAAGAATGAAAATAGCTTGAGTTTCATTCCTCATATTTGGTGTATTTTTAATTTCTTCCCCCTATTATTCACATGCCTCCGACGAGTGTCTTTTTTGGCCCGTGGTTTGGCAAATAGATGATATTTAATCATTATGTGACCATTATTCAGCACAATGGATGTATATTTTGGGTGTTGTTTGTTATTGATGGTGTTATCAATTTGTAAAAATAGTGATGGATGATCATAGGCAAATAAAAAGGATTTTTGGTTCCATTCTACCTAGTTTTAAATAATGAGGATGAAAAAATTGATAGATAATTTTCCAAGTAGATTCAAACGACGGATTCTAGAGAGCGATGATGGAAAGGCTCAACTGACCTTGGATCTATACGTTCTGGTGAGGGTGGTGGCTTTGGTGATGCCCTGAATGTCACAGAGGAAGATATAATGGATCTTAAAAATCCCAATCAATAAATAATATTTTTTGGGATTACACATCATGTGGGACCCCTGACTACAATTATAGGGGTTTGGATAAAGTTTAGTATCACACACCATGTGACCCCTCCATGAAGGCTCATCTTGTAATTTGGAAAGCACAAAAAAGACCAAAAGTATACAACCAGTGGTACACCATGTACTTAGGCACAAACACTATTAGTTGTACTTGGGTTGGTGCACAAATATTACCAAAGATACATGGACATGACCAGATGACACGAGCATGTTCTTGGTGACTTCTACATGCCATGTGTTTCACCCACACATCATGTATGTTGAGGTTTACATTCTATTTTAGGATATAACACATTATTAGACATAAGGATAGATGTACACACTATGTACCACTATACATTATGTGTATCCCCTTTGAGGGTGATTTTATCATTTTCTTATTTATTACGTACCATTATTAGTTGATTGTGTATCCCTTGATCTATTTCCTTGACGGAACAGTTTGAAATTCCATCCACATCACATGTTTTTGATCCCCTTTAGAGGATGGATATCATATATTGTTTGTAGAGTCCCTCTATGAGACTAAAGTGTGGTCATTAATCATATTTATACCCAAGATGGGTTTTATAGATTCATTGTGACCTCCTCAAACAAGGAATTCATCCACAATATACTAGGCTATATCACCAGGGTTTGTGGTTTCATTAGTATATGACCCACTATGTTCTAGGTTGATCCTGATTGAGTTCTTGGTGTCCCCTTGTGGTTATGGGAATGAACTCATATCTGAGGATTATGGTCTTTTGATGCTAATGACCTTTCATGGGAAGGAACAAATGATCTAGAACTCTTTGATTATAGTCTCCATTAATGGAATTGATTATGGAGTGGGTTCTACCAAAATACGCATTTCTACTAGAAAAATCCTCTCTTTGGAAGTAGGTTGTGATCACCTGGTGGTGCGGTGTCCTTCCTTATTATATCTATGTGTTCTATACTATAAATTGATTGTTATATATTTTAAGGAGATGATTGTACTAGGAGATTCATGTTTAGTGTTTTTAGGTCATCCTACTAGGTATTGTTATAATCAAACTTTCATGGGAACTTCCCACACATGTCATGTCTTATATAGACGATGACCCTTTTGATAGTGTCCCCAGAGGACATAGAGGTGGTGAAGCATAGCTTGAGCTAGAAAGAATGATGTGCTAATTGAGTGCTTTTATTTGATTATAGTAATCTCCCATGGAGTATGTTGGACTCATTATAGTTTTTTTGGGATTTTATTGGGCATCTTTTTCCATTTTCAGTACCTTACTTTTATACACTGGTTGGGGGATTATAGATTTATGCATGCATAAGTTTTAGTTTGTTTTATATTTCAACATTGTGTTGGATTAGAGATGTGTGAAAGTGTATTGGTACATCAGGATAATGCCTCCCATTTATGGGATATACCTAGTCAGCATTGGTCATTATCCCCTAGCTGATTTTAGGAGGGCTTGGGGTAGTCCTAGTTCAATCCCTGTTGGGTCATCACTACTACAATAAAGGCCTTTATTAGAACTATAATAGTCCTTTATCTGTGCTAGAAAGGTGCTAACCATCGAAGCATGGTTAATGTCCTTGTGATTTTAACAATGCTAAAAAAGCGCTATTGAAGGCCCCCATTTATAACACTAAAAAATGATTTGTTAAAATAATCATTTAATAGATCTAAAAAAGAACTATTAAAGGACCCTTTTAACAGTGTTTTCCACTATCCAAGGGGAACTTAACAGTAGGGTTTTAGCACTGATAAAGGGTGTTGTATTAAAGGGGGTAAAATTGTATTTGTTTGGACCTCCATAAGCCCAACCCCTTTATCAGTGCTTCCATGACACCTTTAATAGCGGCCCACTTATCTATGCTTTTCAACCCAACACCCCTTTTAGCAGCGCTTTACGAATTTCCAGCCCAATGTGCGCCAACATGGATTCAAACCCTACACCTCTCATTCAAAGTTGAAATGCCTTTACCACCACACCATGTTATTTTTTTGTCTGTTTAATGATTTTTCTGTGTATATATATATATATTTACATATATATTTTTTATTCAAATGTTTATATAATTATTTTTAAATACATTTATAAAATATATGTGTGTGTGGTATATATATACTTATATTTATTTAAATATATTATATTCATTTACATATACTAGAATATAATATAAATATATATCCATTTATCGGTACACATATATATGTATATATAAAAATTTTAAATATGTTTGTATAATGTAATAAATGGTTAGATATTATTTTAAATAATATTTTAGATTATGTATTTTTTTAAATATATTATAATATAATATACATATATATTTTTTCATTATTGACAAACACATGCTTATATACAAACATTAACTCTATAGGTCTATATATATATATTATTTCATTTTTACAAGTTAAATGAAATTTATTATTTTTTAATTTAAAAAAATTGAATAACAAATTTTTATTTTATATATTTAGAAATAAATTTTTAGATAAATATATTGATATATTTATTATTTAAAGTGATTTATTATAAGTAAATATAAGAAAATATGAATATATATAATTATAAATAAAATGATGTTGTGAAAAATGAAAAATATTAAAACTATAATATTAATATGAATGCAATCCATAGGAATAAATTCATCTTATACAAGAAAAGGCAATAAGACCCCCTTAAATGAGGTTAAAAATCCATCGAATGTTAAAAAAATGGGTACATCGACTAAAAACTATATTTTGGAGGCCTTTAGGACCTATTTAGTCTGTACAAAAATTGTAACTATGATTTCCCCAATCAGTTTGGTATACAGATCATCCCAAGATTTGATTTGATTTGTGGTAGAGTACAAAGAGACACCCAGATCAAAAGTTATAGTCATTTGAAGTTTGAGTTCTGTTTAAAACAAATTTTATATAATTTTTTTGATTTTTTTTATAATTGATTTGTTATTAAATGACTATTAGTTGATAATAATTAGATAATTATTAATTAAAAATATTTTTTAAATTATTTTCTAATCATTTTTCGCTAAATATCTTATATATTAAGCTTAAATGCCTATTTATCCTTATCTAAAACATATTTATAAAATATATAATATATTTATGTCAATAAAAATATATTTATATATTAATATGTTATTTTTAATAATTTTTTTGAAATATACCCTTTATCAGTGCCTTTTTACTAGCACTGTTAAAAGGGATCCTTTATCAGTTCTTTTTTTATAAGCATCGATAAAGGGTGGGCCTTTATTAGTGCTTGAAAAAAAGTGCTGATAAAGGGACCCCTTTAATAATCCTTTTGATTGGATCTGTTAAAGACCCCCTTAACAGCACAAAAAAAAGCATTGTTAAAGATCCCCTTTAACTATACTTTTTCTAGTACTGAAAAACAGAGACTTTAACAACACTTTTAGCTAGCATTGTTAAATCCCTAGCGTTTGATAAACCCTATTTTGTAGGATTGTGGGTTGTGAAAGAGTGGTATCAGAGTATTCAAATCTTCCTTAGTGTTGAATTTAGTGATATTGGTTTGGAGAAATAGTGATTAGTGTTTTGATTTCTACTTTTAAGATATAAACTCTAGTGTTAGTCTAATGGTCAACGTATCTATATTATAAGACTCTTATCACCCTCATTTTGAATTGGTACATGTGAAAATTGGTTGTCGGATTTTTTTGGAACATGCATCATATTGGAATGGATTGTGTTTTCCATTTCCTTCTTGAGTATGCTCCCCAAATATTTTCTTTTGATTGTGATAAATCTTTTTATATTTCAGGATTCTTCCATAGAGGCAACTAACTAGGATTCCACTACAATTTCACGAGGATTGTTTTTCTAGTGACAAGACATCAATATAGGGGCATATACCAGAGATATTGCCTATGTGTGTTTTACCTATTATACCACCAACAATTGAGGAGTAGCTAGCGCTGGAAGTGCTAGTAAGGATGAATTCAGACTAAATGAAATGCATGAGTTTTAGAGCAGTAAATTCCCAGGTTTCAGGGAGAGCCAGAACCCTAGTTGGTTTAGGGTAGGTTAGAGGCAGTCAATATAATTTTTCACCGTGTGTGGATTCCTATAGATAAGATGGAGGTTCTTATGGCAGTAATTATTTAGGGCCCTTCTGGATTAAGGTGGAGTTTTGTGACTCAAAAACATGATGATACAATTCTCTCTTAGTCAATGTTTTAACATCTCTTGAAGGAGGAGTTCTATCCAGATACATTGCAATCAGTGCACATATATGAGATTCTATATCTATAGTACCAAATTTTGACTATGGAAGAGTAATCGATGAGGTTTACTGATCTCTTGTGATACTCCATGGATTTGATTTGGAATCCATTTTTTAGAGAATAGACCGTTGAGCATGGATTACATCCGGACATTAGGGATTTAGTGGTATCTGTTTTCATTACCACCTTTTCTAGGGTGCTTGAGGGAGCTTTGGTGGTGGAGAGTTTCCTAGAAGAGAAGGCGCTTATAGTAGGAACCCAGGATATGAGACCTTTGAATTAGGTAGCCAATGATAGTCCTAGGGATCCAAGAATATTACAAAATTCTAGAGAAGATCACAAGACAAAAAGTCAATGGCATAGTGCTCTCAGGATATCTCAAATCAGTTGAGGGAGGGTTGGTGTTTATCCTGCAATGATTCGGGATATCTCGATCAGGATAATCAAAACTAGAATACCATTGATTGAGTGACTGTTGATGTACTTCCAAGGTAGAGGAAAAGATAAGAGATATATGGTATCCATGGTAGTGGATGTGGAATAGGGGGTGGTAGGGATGTATGAGTTGGTTTAAGGTTTGACCTATTACCACCACCAAACCCCAAGTGGTCCATTCTAGGCTTAGGAAGCTAGTGTTCAGGGACTAGGCCAGCTATAGGAAATAGATGCATATGACCATGAGGCCCTAGGGATGATACATGATATGATTTATGTATTTTATAATTTAGATATAGTATTGATATCCACTTCTGCAAGTCATTCTTTCATTTCCTCTTCTCTAGTTTGAGACATAAAGATTCTTCTTGAGCCATTGGCTCGACCCTTATGGTTGCAGAATCCAACAGCCGGTGAATCAATTATTGAACATATGCACACATTTTTATCTAATGTTTGGTAGTGAGATTTTTGTGCGGGATATATTTGTAGTATTGATGATTCCTTACAACATCAAATTTTTTATAGAATGGTCATCCATAGTTCGTACCCAAATTGACTATTTTAGGAAATGGATGTAGTGTTTCTGTAGTGATGGAACAAGATTTTTTATTTGTGGTTGAAAATGAATCATTGGTAGAGGAGGATGATATCAAGAATAAGGGAGTGCATCTGATTTCTCAACATTTGGATAGAATGACTCTTGGGGTAGTGGAACTTATGGGCTACCCATTCCTTGATGTTTTTTCGGAGTATGAGGATATCTTACCTTATGATATCACATGATTACCACCCTACCAATATCTATAAATTTTCATTGAATTGGATCCTATGATTTTTCTAATATCTACACCAATATATCATATGGCTCCCATAGATCATCATGAGCCGAGAGTGATTTTGGAGGACTTATAGGAGAAGGTGTTTGTGAGACTTGATATTTCCCCCTGGTGAGCCCCAGTTTTGTTCTAAATAAAGGAGGAAGAGATCTTGTGGGTATGTGTGTACTAATGGTGATTGAAAAAGGTGATCGTGAAGAATAAATACCCACTATTGAGAATCAACAACCTCTTAGCTCAGTTGAGAGGGGCACATTGGTTCTCAAATATTGACCTAAAATCAGGCCTTCACAAGCTATGAGTATGGGATGAGGATATATTGATGATTAAATTCAGATGTCACTATGAAAAATATGAGTAATTTTTTATGTCGGATGGCATGAAGAATTCCCTAATAGTATTAATGGGACTCATGAACCACATCTTTTAACATTTCATATACTGGTTCATGGTGGTCTTCATCAATGACATCCAAGTCTACTCAGTTTCCAAGGAGGAGCACACAATACACTTTAGGATGGTCCTGGACACACTCTGAGAGAAGTAGATTTTTGAGAATCTCTCAAAGTTATATTTTTGGATTCAATGGGTCTACTTTCTAGGAAACATCATCAAATATGTATGAGTATTAGTGGAAACGATGAATGTTGAGGGAGTTCCTTATTTGGATCCACCAATGATTGTTACTAAGGTGCGTAGTTTCGTTGGGTTAATAGCGTACTCTCATAGGTTTTTACCTAATTTATTCAGAGTGACAATACCCTTGATAGCTTTGACCTGAAAGGGGAAGCCTTTCGTCTGGACAGAAAGGTTCCAACTATGATTTCATTAGTTAAGATAGAGATTGGAGAGTGACCCCATATTGATGTTTACATAGTATGTTGTCAAGTACATAGTGTATAGAGATGCATCAAGGACTAGACTTGGTTGTTTTCTAATGTAGTGGAATGTGGTTATTACCTATGGTTTACATTAGTTGAGATCGCATGAGAAGAACTACATGACCCATGATCTTGAGTTAGTTACGATAGTCTTCATATTGAATATGTGTAGACACTACCTGATAGGTGAGCCATTTATCAACCACTCTAACTATAAGAGACTCAATTATGTATTCTACCAGAAGGATCTTAATTGGAGACATAGGTAATGGATAGAGTTCCTCCAATACTATGACTTAGAGATTTCTTATACTTCAGGGAAGGTTAATGTGGTCTACGATTCTCTAAAAAAGAGATATTGTTCTCATTTATTGGTTGAGGAATCAGATTATTCATCCTCGTTGTAGTTATCCATGGTGGAAAAAATGGTGTTTCATATTTTTAGTCAATGGTTGTTACCCCACCAATTTTATAGCAAGTCAAGGATGATCAACATGGAGATAATAACTATGAGACCTTACCTACTCAGATATCCACTAAATGTTCTCTTGATAGATATTCTAAATGTGGGGAGTACACTATCATTTTAAAAGGATGAACGATGGTACCTTTTATTTGACAGAATGATTTTATATAGGAGTTCCATACATACTACTTGATGGTTAAAACATTTGTAGAAAATATATACCCAGACCTATGAAGTCTATTTTTGTGTGCATGCATGAAGAAAGTAGTTGTATAATATTTCTATCCATTCCTCAATTGTTAGCAAGTAAAGGCTAAGTACTAGGTTCTAGTAGGCTTAACTCAAATCCTCAAGGTTCCAGAGTAGAAGTGGGATTTTCTATCCCTGGACTTCATGAAGAGGTTACAATATACATCCAGGAGACACTATTCCATGTGGGTGATCATAGTTCGACTCACCAAGTCATCCTACTTAATATATATTAATGGGAAGAGTTTGGTAGAGATCTTGTAGAGACTCTACAGGAAGAAAATAGTTCAACTCCATGGAGTTAATTAAATGATCATTTCGGACAATGAAACTTCTTCCACATCATGATTAAAGAGAGTATTTCATGAGGATTTTGGGAATTAGTTATGTTAGAGAAAAATACTTTAACTCTAGATTAAGGACCATACTGATCAGACCATTCAGATCTTGGAGGACATGCTATGAGCTTTCTTGTTAGACTTTGTCCATAGTTCAGAAGATCATCTACCTTTAGTGGAGTTTTCATAAAAAAATTCTACCATTACACCATTGGTATGTAAATATTAGAGTCTATGAATGAGAGACTTTTTATGTCACCACATTATAGGAATGATCTAGGAGAGTCACCACTCATGGTCCTATATTTGGTCTGAGATACTAAAGAGAATTTTCACATCATATAGGAGTGGGTGAAGTCTAAAAAAGTGAAAATATGGCTTATTTTGACCAAAGATAGAGACCTATGGAGATCAAGGAGGGAGACCATGTGTTCCTAGGTGTCTCACATCGATATGGATTACAGATATTTGTCCACGATGACAAGTAATCTTTGAGATTAATTGATCCTTTCTAGATCCTATGTAGATTTGAAGAGGTGAAATACTTCTTAGAGCTACCACTACAGTTGGACCGAGTACACAAAATCTTCCACATGTCATAGCTGATGTGGTACATGCATGATCTATCACATGTTATTAACTAGGGTGATCTAGGCATTGAGGTTGGGGATACCTTTTCTGAGTACCTTGTAGATATTGAGGATTGGCAGGATTATATCCTTTGTGGGCAATAGATTTCCCTAGTGTGTTTATGGTGGAAGTATGAGAATATTCAAGATAACACCTAGGAGTATAAGACCCAGATGCAAGCCCAATACCCTAATATTTTTGAGTAGGTTTTTCAATTTTAAGGATAAAAATCCCTAAGGTGGGAAGAATGTAATATCTCATATTTTCTATACATTATTTTTGTATATTATATAAGTTATTATTAACACTAGGAACTAATATGGTAAGTGATTCAGAGTCATGGTGTTCTTGGAATAAATTTTTGAAATATATTAAATATATTAAATAACATGTGCACTAATTTTTCCTAAAATAGTTGAATAATTCCCAAAGTGGTGGGATAAATTAGAAATATGAGGGGACCATTGAGCTCAGAATGCTAGTTTTATGCTATGAGCGATATAACCATGGTCATCCTGAAGCCTTCGTGAAAAATTATAATGGGAGTATAATTAATAAAATAAATAAATAAATTGAGTATATTTATTTTATTTTATTTAGTGAATTGTTTTTTATAAACACACGGTTATTGGTTTTGGACTAGGGTTGGTGACTAAACCCTGGAGACATAAGGCCTATGTTAAAAGAGTGTTCTTAGAGAACAACAACAGTTCAGAACTGGATGGGGAATCATTGTATTGATAGAGTTCATGGGTTTCACCAATGATGGAAACAAGACGATTTATAATCTAATATCAATCCAAACTCCAGGTAGAATGTTGATTTTATTTTTCCATCCTATTTCTAAATCCTAAATGAAAGCTAATCAATTCAATGAATAAAATTGGTATGTGAATCATCAATATATTTAAACTGACAAAATTATGTTTTTATCATTATTTTTATTCCTATTTTATTTCCTTTTTCTATGACCATGTATTGGGCCTAAATGAAAAAAAAGATGAATTTCATTCCTCCCATTTTTTGGATTTTGGATTTCTTCCCTCTATTATTCACATATTCATCATTGGTGTTTTTAGCCTATTGTTCTAATAATAACTCATATTATATCATTTCATGACTGTTATTCATCATAATGGATAAATACTATTGTTTTAGTTCATGATTTAATGTGTTATAGAGGTGCGATGATGATGCTGGATGATCAGACGCATTTTAGAGGGATTTTAGGGTTCCATTCATCCTAGTCTTGATGCATGAGGAACAACTGATCAATGGATCATTTTAAAAGTAGATTCAAAGTATGGGATCCGTCCAATGAAAAAGGAAAGGCTTATTTGACCCCTAATCTATAGGATTCCAATAAGGGTGGTGGATCCAGTGACATGATAGATGAAATGAAGGAATATTTGGCGGATATATAAAATCTCAATCAACATGGTGTGTATTTTTTGTATTACATGCCATGTGGGACCCCCTAGTTGTGGTTATTGGGTTTCAATTATGGTTATGTATCACACTTCATGTGACCTATCCATAATGGTTCGACATGTACTTTGTAAAGTACAAAAGTATGGATAGAGGTACATAGTCAATGGCACACCATGTATTTGGAAACAAACATGGCTAGGTGTACAAAGGCTAGTATAGGGGCACAACTAGAGATACACGGACACTGATAGATGACATCAGAATTTATTGACTCACCTCAAACCATAGTTTGTTTCACTCACATATCATGTATGTTGATATTTACATGTCATTTGAGTCTTTACCACACATGTTGTCTTGGGGATAGCTAGACATGTCGTATACCACTAGTACACACCGTGTACACCCTTTGAGGGTCTTTGTAGACCTTTGTTTCATTAGTATCGACCATTCATGGTGGAGTATGTTTCCCTTGTCCTATTCCCTTGAGGGTACAATGCGGCATTACATCCACATCTAAGGATTATGATCCCCACAAGAGGACATGTCTCTAGTAGAGTTTTTAGAGTCCCTCTAGGAGTCTAGAGTGTGATGCTCTATCATCTCTATAGCCTAGGTGGTGTTTGTGGAGTTAGAATAACCTCTCTGAGTATGTAATTGATCCCCCATATAGTATACCTTATCATTAGAGTTCACGATATCATTGGTATATGATCCTCTATGTAACAGGGTGATCCAAAATAGGTTCATGGTGTCTCCTAGTGGCTCTGATTGTGACCCACTATATGAGTATTTGGTTCATCTATGACTAGTGATATATCGTGGGTTGGGACCAATGATATAGAACTCTTAAATGAGAGTCTCTAGTAGTGGAATGGCTCATGGAGTAGATTCTATCAAAATGATTATTTCATGGAATAGAATCCTAGGGCTGGAAGTTGGTTGTGGCCGCATAGTGGCATAGTGTCCTTCTTAATTATAACTAGGTGTTTCTATTTTACATTTATTGTTATATCATTTATTTATTTGGTAGTACATGTCTATTTTAGTTTATTGTTTTTGTATAATATTATTGGGTATTGTTATTGTCTCCCATACAAGTGCTCTTCCCACACATGTCATATATTATGAAGAAGATGTCCCTCTTAACAGTGTACTGGGAGAACGCAAAGTAAGTCGAGTAAAGTTTGAGTTAGAAATATTGAGGTTGTTTACTATGAGATTTCATTTAATCGTTGACCTCATCCTTAGAATATGTTGTAATATTTAATTTTTTTTGGTCAGGATTATTTTTATCCCCTTTTACCTCTTTCAGTACCTTACTATTATACTCCAGTTGTGGGATTATAGATTTTTTCATGCCTTGATTTTAGTTTGTTTTACATTTTAGCATTGTGTGGTCTTGGAAATGTGTTTTTCAATTAAGTTAAATTAGGCTAATTCCTACAATTTTTGGGATATTCCTACTCAGATCTGGTCACCAGCCCTTGGCCTATTAGAGGTAGTATTGGGGTTTTCATAGGAAAAACCCTGACAGGTAGGGTTGTGACACAAGCATTATGTTTTATTTTAAGGTCACATGAAAAAATTTATTTTAATTGTTGATGTTTATACTCGTACTAGTTATGATATTACTCATTGGTATTTTGACACAAAATGATATCTTACAAGGCTCTAGGCATGATTATGGTACATGTTTTCTAGAATTCATTTACTTATTATGTATTTTTAGATTGGATTTCTATAGGGATCCAGAGTGGTAAGACCATTTAACTGAAATATAATAGATAATTACTTTGATGATGACACTAGTATATGATCTATAGGAATTGGATATAGAAGTAAGTGATACATGACCATAAAAAT
The DNA here is from genome assembly GCA_963277665.1 of Viscum album. NCBI lineage: Eukaryota > Viridiplantae > Streptophyta > Magnoliopsida > Santalales > Viscaceae > Viscum > Viscum album. Next base: position 483,883,516 of record OY728162.1, read on the forward strand.
GGACATATCCCATATGAAAATGTATTATTTATAGTAGAGACAATACAATACTCTTTGGGATGTCGGACTGAACGTTCAAGAATTGATTGATGAGATAAGATCAGGAAGGGTGTGAGAGATTTGGATCTCAATTATTTTATATTCTTCTAAACCATTTATTTTTCCCAATTTTTTTTATTATGGGATTATTTCTATACCATTATTTATTTACTTGGACCTTCTTTGATTTCCCTTATTATCATGACTTTCATTTAATAGTAGTTATGGATGGTTTAACCCTATTTGATTGAAAATTATTATATTTCTCAATACCATTACTATTTTAAAAGATATTTCAAGTTTTGGTTATATGACTAGCAGTGTGATGACTAATGATTTGATTGAGACTCCACTAAGTGTGTTATATGGTTATGAGAAAATACCTCTTAGGGATAGTGTCTGATCATATGAGACATGCCTTGTGTTATATATTACTAGGGAATCCCAGTATACATGAATTTTATCCTAGGTAAGTTATTATTGAGTTGATTTGGGAAGTACTGGTATGTATCCCAGGTTTAGTGTGTTATTAACTCCATGATGGAATAGATGTATGATGGTATTTCAAGATGATGTAAGTATTATGTTTTTGGGTTAGTTGAGTTACACTCACCATAGACTCACACACACATCCACTTGGTCACTTACACTTAGTGAGTTGAGGTGAGTAATGGATCCTATCAGGATATTGGACTCACCTTGTACCTACGTACATGGAATAAGTTTTAATGTATGTGGGTGGACCTTCATGTTTCATTTCATGTGATCATATAGAAACTTTGATATGGAGTCCCAGATCGAGATGATATGTTTCACAGAGGCCAAAGTTTTAGATAGTGATTACAAAGTGATTTTGGATAGAGGCTAGTATATATATATATATATATATATATATATATTATATGTATCAACCGAGTATCCCACTTGTTGATTATTTTTTGATGAATGTTGTGAATTTACTTAATGTTTTAATGAACTTTATACATAATTTTCACTATTTAATTGTTATTATGGATTACAGGATGCCACTTTTGTATCTATTTTTTATGTCTATATGTTCTGGGAATGTGTTATAGATAATGGGTTCATTATTATTTTTTAATTATTTGGGAATGATATTTGAATTTTTTATTTGAGTTCATAGACTCTTCATGATTGGTAAAGGCCTTAATTAATCGTTAGTGGCCTTTGGAATATGAAGATACATTCCAAAGGTCACAAAACTATGTATAGGGATCCATTTAGGTAGACCAGGTTGATGATGTTTCCAAATTGTATTATAGTTTGTATTTAGTTTTTTTTTGAGTCAGTTAGAGGCTAAGATATAATCTCAAGACTTGGGAGGTGGGCTGCGAGTATGCTTGACCAGCTTGGATTTTCTTGGAACCCATGTTCCCAAAGAATATCTATTTTTTAAAGTAGTCACTCTCGGTATGAGTGTGATTTTGGGATTTTAAATATTAGGTATGGAATGGATATGACTCATTCCTAGGTAGAAAGGATCATTGGAGAGTTTATTTTATTTATTTATGCATCATTGTAGAGGAATGATTACAGAGAGGTATATGTGAACAAGGGTAGTGTTGATCGATATACTACCATGATATGATCATGTAATTATAAAAATAAACTAATGATAGCATTGATATTTTCTCAAATAAATTATCATGGGTGACATAATTTATTTAGAAAATAAGAATTGTGCAACTGATTTATTTCTAGTTTACTATGATTGTTTAACCTCCCCAAGGAAATAACTTTGGTAGTTTCTAAAATGGAGTTTTGAAAAACATAAATAAAACATTTTTTGGTGGTACAATGTATGTGTAAAATAACTTTATTTATGTTTATTAGATGAAATTATAGTGAATATGATGATTTTATATTGAAATGGTTTTTTAAGGGAAAACTAGTTTTTAGAAATGATGTTTTTATAAAATTTCACATCATGTGAAGTAAAATATTTTAATTTTTTCTAAGAGACCAACTAGGACATATATTTATTAATTCATGGCTTTTATAGGAAAACCTTGTATTATAAGGGTTTATGAAAAAAATAAAAAGTTTTTTGGGTGTATAGAATTAATTTGTATACATCAAAAGTGAGCAACCAATGGGTGTATAATTGAAATGATTGTTTCCATGATTTGACTAGGAGTGAAATGAGACTTATTATTTGTATAATTTATGATTTTTATTTTGATCAGCTGAAGAGACTCATCTGATTTAAGAATTGATAGTTTCATAGTTTTGATTGTTCTAATGTGTTTTTTATAAGTTATCCTATGTGGGAAGCACCATTAGGTTTAATTGTCTTTTATTTGTGAATGAGTAGAAATATAAGGCCATGAATGGATTAACTGTCGATAAAATGAGAATGGAGGGTGCATCAATTCACTATTGTAACATTATGATGGTGGATATGAGCTTGCTTATTAGATAACATAATTTTTCAATGATTATATATGGATAATAGTAAGAAAAAGAGTAATAGTGATGAGGAGGATAACATTGAGAATTATGGTGGTATTGCACATAGAATGTTTTTTTAATAAATTTTATCATATTGATCCCACATTGTGTCTGTTGTATTTGTTTCAATGTTTATTAATTTATTATATAGATTTCATTACAATTAGTATGCTGAAGTGGTTATAATGAAGAAGTTTCTTGGAAGATTAGTTGATGTATCCAATCATTATAATGATAAAGATATAGTTTGGATTTTAAATTGATATGGTGATGATGAAGTATTGATTATGAATAATGAATAATCAAATATTTTTTAATGATAGAACAAGTTACCAAGTCTTGTTATCTTGGAAGAACAAAAATTAGGTTCTTTACTTTGGAATATTTGTTATATATTTATTACTGTATGGTGAGAGGTTATTTGAAGATTATGAATTTCAATTATAACTATTGCTGAGATGGAATATATTTATAAAAAATGTTCATTGATGTTTAGAGAATAAAATTTGTTTAGAATATAATAATATTTATTAATGAAGTTTCCATATAGAATTTTCTAGATGAAGATGTATGGGTCTAATAGATAGATACAAATAGAATAAGAAAGATGAGATGAATGGAAAAAGAATGTTGAGATGATGGAAATAAGGTGACTAGATTGATGGAAGAACCAATTTTTTTATAATTTCATTCATATTTTTTGAGACAAAGATGATGAGATAATTTTTTTACAAAGTCTAAGATATGAAGTCATGATGTTATAACTATATAGTGTTTATGAGTTTAATGGAATGAATGTATTGGATGAAGATGGTCGTAAGGATAAAAGGATGAGGATGTTATGTATAGGGAAACATAGTGTTAAAAGTTTACATTTTGTATAATTTAGACTAGGAAAAACAATGTAATGTTTTTGGAAAGTGGTTTCTGAATGATCAGATGGAGACTTCTAAATCACTAGATAGAACTCTTCGAGAAAAGGAATCCGGATTTTTTTTCGGATTCGAGTATATTAGAAAAACATTTCCTCGATGATTTCATTAGAAAGAGTTCTATAAAGTCATCAGATATAGTATTATGAATTCCATCAAATAGATGTTTTTCAAATACCATCATATATAAGTTTTCAAGTAAAGGAATTAGACCTAAGTTTTTAAGTGAATCCATCAAATAAAGTGTTCCAAATATATACCACTAAATGAAAAAGATCCTTATAAAGATGTATTAAATTAATGTTTGAAGAGATTCACAATGTTTTTTAAATTCCTACATGGTGAGTTTTTATTTATTTCCACTATGATAGTTTTTGAATAAATAATGTACTGACCGTGATACTTGAGAGACCATTTCTTGAAGAACCAAATATATGGAAATGAACATTGATAATGAATATAGGTTTTTGATAGAGGTAAAACTTGTTATTTTATTGAATGGAGTAGTCTATATGTTTATAACCCCTAAAAATTATTACAATACTTAGTTGGACACTAAATGACTAAATAATCATGAAGGAAAGATCATAATTCATGATGATATTTCAGGAAGGATAAAGAGATCATTAACGTTGAGAAATAACGAAGTAACTCCAAATATTGTTGGCTCATGTTTTTATGGAGGTTTGAAGGTAGTCAACTAATGAAATATTTGAACAGGATATCCAAATATTGAGTGGGAACTTTGAATTTGACATTGATGATCCTCCTTTAGTTTCATAAAAAACTATTAATATATAAAGGGGGGAACGTGATCTCTGATTGTGTCAATCGATTTGTTTATGATTTTTCTTAAATAAGAGGTATTATCATAAGTTCAACATAGAGATATAGGCTGGGAAGCTCACTACCAAAAAAAGGGGAAATGGAAGCACCACATTTTATCAGTTCTAAACAAAAAGTAGTTCTAGGGGGGCTTTATCAGTTCTTGATAACAGTTCTCATAAATGCAACTTTTATCAGTGCTAAAAAAGCACTGATAAAAGGTACACATTTATCAGCGCTTTTATTAGCACTATTAATGGATACATTTATCCGCGCTATTTCTATTGCTGATAAATGTTTTTAACAATAACATATATATAGTTATTATATTTATATTAAAAAATAATGTTTATTTGTATACATTAAATAAAAAACGCATGTTTATAATTAATATATATATTTTTAATAACTTAAAAAATATATATATAATTTTAAAAAAAGTATTTCTAAGATTATAATTAAATATATATGTGTTTCCAATGAATTTGGTCAATAAATATATTGATCATGCATGCGTATATGTTAAGTATCATCATAAATGTTGATTTATACATTACACTCTTCTTATTATTCTTGTTTTCCATTGATGGATCGTTTTTTTGTATGTATCTTTTAATAGATATATATGATTAATTCATCCATGCTACCCATATATATAATATAATATGTTCTCGATACTTATAAAATTATATTAAATATATTTAAAGAATAAATAAATTTTATATATATATAATTATAAAATTTTAATTATATATAGATACTTTTTAAATATTTGTTTGTAATTATAATTATAACTTATATATATTTAAATAATTATGAAATTATAATAAATAAATATATATATATATTATAATTCTATAAATGTATATAAATACAAATATATTTAATATTATATACAAATATTTATAAATACATATATTTATAGTTTCAATTATCACTATAAATAAATATATATATTTAAATAATTATAAAAGTATAATTAAAATATTTTTTATACTACTTATAATGTTATAAATATATTATTAAATATATTTATACAAGTATTTATAAATAAATACATATATTTATAATTATAATTCTTAAATAAACATAGATATAACTAAATAATAAAAAAATTATAAAAATATATTAATTATATATATTTGTATACAAATATATATAAGTAAAAAAAATTATTATAAATATAATTCTATATAAATGTAGATATATTTAAATAAATAAAAAATTATAATAAATATATTAATAATATATATTTATAAAATAATAAATATATCTGTTATAATTTTACTATTATATATATTTATTTATAATTACTACTATAAATAATTTATTTGTTTTAATTTTTAATTAAAAATAAATAAATAAATATTTATTAGTTATAAATATAAATAAATAAATAAATATATATTTTTAAATAATTATTAATTGATAAAAAATATAGTTATTATTTTCATAGATAATGTTATATATAATTATATAAATATACTTCTAAATATATTTAAAAATATATAGAAATATTGAGAAATAAATACAAATATTTAAATTTATAGTTATAAATAAATACATATATATTTAAATAAGTATAAAATTATAATAAATATATTAAATATATAAATTAATAAAATTATAAATATTAGAAATATAAATTTGTTATAGTTTTATAATTATTTAATTAAATAAATAAATATTCATGTAAATAATTATAAAATTAGAAGAAATAGAGTTATATACAACTATAATCTTATAAATATATAATTAATATATTTATTATATATATTTCTAAGATTATAAGTATAACAAGTATATTTCTTATAAATTTATAATTAATTAAATTATAATTTTATGAAAATAAATATATATTTATCATGTATATAATTTTATAAATATATATAAGAATATAAATAAATTATTAACAATATATCTTTACTATTGCTTTTTAGCGTTGATAAAGGCCTATATTTATCAGCACTAAAAAAGCGCTGATAGAGGTAGGTTTTTTTAACGATTTCTATTTTACAATTGGTAGAACATTCCTTTACCTGCATTTCTTATCTAGTGCTGGTAAAAGGTTCACTCGGTTTTTTAAAGAAACCCTAACTTTTTTCTCCTTCCCCGCACCCCTGAAGGTCTCATAGAAGCTGATCGATGCCGCTGCCTCCTCCTCCGTCTCCTCTCTGGATGACTCCTCCACCATGAACCCACCTTCCTTGCACACCTCTGCTCCACCGTGTGACTATCCTCCACTACACTATTATCCTCTGCTACATGCCTATCCTCAATTAGAGGACTCCTTCACCATGCACCTCTCCTCTGCCACCGACTCCTCTGCCTTCGCGATTCCGTCGGTTACCAACCCAGCTTCCATGTGAACCTCTCATCCACCATTCACCTATCCTCCGCCAGAGGATTCCACTTCCACACGCCTCTCCTCCGCTAGAGGACTCCTCCATCACACGCCTCTCCTACGCCATGAACGCACCTTCTACGTGCACTGAACCACACCTCCACGGTGGTTTTTATCCTCTTTCTCATCCATTTTCATGTTATTTCCGTTTGATATTAATGGTGATGTTGGGAATTTTAGGTGCTAAATTCCCCACTAAAAATCATGGTTGTTGGTGGTCTTTGTTTGCACACTAAATGAATTTCATGTTAGTTACCCTTGTTTCCACTATTTCTTCTCTCTGATCCAATGTTGTTTTGTATTTTCTTTACCATTTTTTTGAATTATATATATTTTACAATTGTGAGTGTTATATTTTTTAATCCTCATTGAACCTTTGTTATTGTTTAGTATTTCATCATACCATCTTTTTGATATAAAATTTTTCATAATTTCTAGATGAAACTTATTAATCTGGTTTGAAGTTTGGTGTTTTAATAAATTCCATGGAATGGGTCACCCAAATATCGAATGGTTTTACAGAAATTGAAAAAAAATAGTTGTACTGAAATTATAATGTTTTATATTTATTTCATACATATAGAAAAAGTTTATGTTATTTATCTTTTGTAATGGATTATAAAAATGTGGAATTTTAAACACTTTTAGATATGAAATTCATTTTCAATGGTGGAATATTCAGAGAATATGGAAGCTTATGTAGAGGCCTTAGGAATACTAGTGAATTATTGATTTTAAAATATGAAACATTTGATATATATAGTAATGAAATTTATTCAAATGTATTTATATTGTGATTACTATGTCACTGTTTGTGAACTTATCTTCTTGAGAGAGTGATGAGTGTTAAGAAAGTTTGGTTCGCATATGTAGTGAACTATTTTGGATCACAGAAGATTTAATAATTAATGTTTCGAGTGATTAAATGAAATTAGGAACTTATCGTTTGGGTACAATAAATGATTATTCATAATTAATGTGTCTGTGGAAAGGAATTTGATGTTAATATTGTATTTATATTTTTGGTGTTCCTGATGGAATAATAGTATGGTTAGGAATTCTTAAAGGCATTAGAACATATTCATATTCATAATATTCTTTTAAATGTTTTGGTAGTAGATAGGAAAATAGTTGGATTATATTTGGCGGTTCTATGATTAATGGACTTTAGTTCATTTTTAAGTTTTTAGTATGAATACTTGATATGATGTGAATAGTGGCCATCAGGTCCCTTACATTCATTTGAGACATGAACTAGTATTTTTTGTGATCTTATGGTAAAGGGACATTGTTTTTTATTTGGAAAACGGCTGGATGGTCAACTTGATGGGTGTTTGATCACTTTTGATAAGTGTATAACATAGGGAATAGAGAATTTAGGTGTTTATTGTATTACCCAAGACTATACTATTAAAAAAATCACTGCATTAGTATAACTATTTCACAACATACGTTCAATATGGTATTAAATTGGGACATCCATATTCCACCATTCATTTTTAGATACTTTTTATGTATTTTTTTTATTTGATTAAACTGTTAGAATCCTATGGCATATTTTTTATATTAATGTCTAGGTTGGGGAGACCATTTTTGAGTTTTTTACACACTTTTATATTATAAAAATGTCACATAGTTTCATTTTTCATTAATAATTGCATGAAATTGAAACAATAAGTTGTCCAATTGTGTCAACCCACCTTGATGGAAACATATAAGATAGAGAATGTATCTTTGATTAAACATTCTTTGTTTTTTATATTATAAATAATGTAAATCTTCTTGATTCGTATTATTGTTCTATAAAGGAAATAATCACATTCCACTTAAACCTGAATGAATTATATGTCAAAAAAACCAAATTAACCTTCAATTAAGATGTTGATTTGGTGGGGATGTAATAGATGGGTGGAATATGTGGGAATGAGTAAGATGAAATTAAAATCATAATTTTTACAAAAAAACATAAAGAATAGTTTTCATTTAAAAAATTGGTTTTTCTAAAGAGGAAATGGTGTAATGAATTATTATATAAAACCCATTGTTATTAAGTGGTTCATTTTAAGATTCTTACTTAGGTGGATTTTAATATTTATTAAAATCAATTATTTAAACATAAATATGATTCTAATAATAGTACTCTCTCTTTAGAATTTTTATTTCATAAATATAAAATCATAAAATTTTAATGAATTGGTTTGTGTGGGGATTATTTCCAATTCATTGGGCCAATAGGGGTATTATACAACCAAGAGATAATTATTTTAAAATACACCATTCTGGATAGGCATGTGGATGCATTGGAGTTGAGAAGTGGAGTGTTGGGAGAACTCTCAATCTAGAAGTTGGGTTCATGCTTATAGATTTTCTTAGGTGTATTTATAAATGAAAGAACCAATAATACTTCATGTGAGAGAAATATACATTGTTCTTGTGGTGTAAAACCAATTGATTTGGTGTGATCCAATGATAATTTGGATAATGAACTGTTTTTAGTAAACTAGAACACGAGTGGTTCAAGGTTGTGAGTGTGGTCACTGAATATGGAACATATCAATTGGGACTCTGGTAGTGTGGTGAAGAATAATTGATATCAATAGAAAATGGAAGCATAGATATGGGATATCCAATGGCGGGGAGCACAATATAAAATTCATATGGAAATTATTATTATTAAAACAAACTTTTGAATAATGTGATGGAATCATACAACATTGAATGATTTGTAATGAATCGAGGTGTTTTCTTTGTATGTTTTATAAAGTTCCTCTCCTGGGATCTATGTCTTTGTGAAAATACCTTAGTGGATCTTTTAAAATGATTCAAGTTTTTTGAAAGTTTTCTTATAGGTTTATCACTCATTTCAATTGATTAAGATTGTTTGGTGATGAAGTTGCCTTGAATTTTAAAAAAAAGGAATTGTGGTTTTGTGAAAGAGTGTTTGGAATTGATTGATTTATCTAAAAAAAGTTCAGTTATTTTAAAGAGGAATGTGCATAAATGGTTGGTTTTTAATGGGATTTCAAGTGTTATTTTTTAAATAGTTTTCAAAGTAATTTTATACTGTAGTTTTTACAAAACCATTTTATTTTATATTTTTATATAATTAGGAAAAACATTAAAATATATGATTTTTTTGTATTTATTTTGTTAAATAATAATATAATCGAGTAAAATACGATGGATATGAATAAATAATGGATGGATGGAAATCGTTTGACAAAAGAGTATGGAGACGGAGTAAAAGAGTTCATCAAGTTTGCAAAAGATCATGTATATGACCAATGTAAAATCCTTTTTCCATGATTACACTATTATTATTCAAGACAATTTAGTCCATAGGAGTTGGAAGAACACTTGATCTTTCACAAAATAAATCAAAGTTATAAATGATGGAATAAATGTGGGGGAAAAGAGAATGTATCTAGTAGCTATGATAACATTGCATTTTATGTATCATATGATATGATTACAAGTGTGGAAAATGATGTAGACCATATCAAGGATGTGATTCCAGATTTGAATGATGATGATGATCGTATTGAGGAAATGACAATGAAAGTTGAAGATAAACATCATGATTACCCAAAATTGTTTGAGTAGTTAAATAGTTGTGAAAAGATACCATTGTATGGTGGTTTCACTAAATATACAACATTTTCAGCCATATTGAATCTGTATAATTTGAAATTAACCAAAAGATGGAGTGACACCAGTTTTACAGAATTATTTTCTCTCTTGGGAGACATGACTCTAAAAGGTAATGAGCTCCTGATTCAAACATACGATTCAAAATTAATTCCATGATCAATAGGTTTGATCTCTGAAAGAATACACACTTGTTCGAATTACTATATACTGTTTTGAAAAGACAAAAAATCACATAGAGAGTTCCGAACGTGTGGTGCTTCTAGATACAAGAAATATGAATCCGGTCCTATAAAAGTTGTATTGTACTTTCCAATCATTCTAAGGTTTAGGTTACTATATGTAAGTGAGGAGACTACATGAAAATTAACATGGCCAGAAAACAAAATAAATAAATATGGGAAACTATGTCAACCGAAAGACCCTCCATAGTGGAAGATAATCGATCATGAGTATCCTTGGAAACAAGCTGAGAAACCTTCGTCTTGCGTTATCTACTGATGGAGTTCATCCTTTTGGTTTTCAAAGAAACAGTCATAGTACATGTATGGTTATGTTGGTAAATTATAACTTTCCACCATGATTATGCATGAAATGAAAACAAATCATGTTATCTATGCTTATATCAGGACCAATATAATGGGTAATGATATTGATGTTTATTTGGATCCATTGATCGAGGATTTGAAATTATTATGGGATTAAGGTGTTACGTTGTATGATTCTTATAGAAATGAAGATTTAATGTTGAGAGACATGTTGTATGGGATGAAAAATGGCATTCCTACTTTTATAAATTTGTCAAGATATTGCATTAAATAAACTCATGGGTGTCCCACCTACGAACAAGGTACACATTCAATTTGTTTGAAATATTCATTGGAAACTATATTTATAGGAAATCGTAGATTTTTATCCCAATAACATAAGTACTGATATTGGATGACATAATTCAATGGATGTTCATAAGAATGTAAAACACTGCCTCCACTTATAAGTGATCAAATGTTTGAGAAAGTAAAAGATATGGACACTGCTTTTGGTAAATCATTTTTGAAAGACCTTATGAAAACTAATTGGAAGAAGTGATCAGTTTTTTCTAAATTACCATACCAGAATTGTCTATACATCAGAAAATTTCGTGATGTTATGCATGTTGAAGAAAATGTATGTGATTATTTTAAAGAAATGTTTCTAAATGCACTGGAAAAAACAAAGGATGAAATTAAGGCTAGACTGTACATGGTTTATATGGGAATACAAGAAGTGTTGGAACCAATGAATGGTGAAAAATAAACTTTTCTTCCTCCAGTTTCTTACACTGTTTCCAAGACGGAGAGAAATTATTTTTGAAACTTCTTGAACGTTGTAAAGTTTCTTGAGGGTTATTTATCAAATATAAAAAACATCGTGTTAATGACCGATTTAAAGTTAAAGGGTTTGAAATCCCATGAATTCCACATTTTGATGCATGATATAATTCCTATAGCTTTATATTGCATTTTTTCCCATGAATTTCCCTTATACATTAACCAAGATCTATTTCTTCTTCAAATCTATATGTAGAAATGTTCTAGACTTGATTAATTTTCTAAGTATGGAAAGATAAATTTCCGTCATATTATTTGAATTGGAAATGTTCTTCCGACCAACATCCTCTGATATGATGGTTCATTTGATGATTCACTTGGTGAGATATATTCAACTGTGTGGTATTGTAAATTATAGATTAATGTACCCCATTGAATGGTATATAATGATTTTGAAAGTGTATGTCAAAAATAGAAGTCAGTCAAAGGGTTGTATTGTGGAGAGATATATTGTCAAGGAAGCTTCTGAATTCTATACTGATTACCTATACATTTTGGAAAGCGTTTTTCAACAAAAATTTCATCACACTAAGTGGCTTACAGGTGAAAAAATTTATATAAGAGAGGTTGTTATAATCAATATTACATATCGGGTGTTAATCCACCATTACTTTTTGCATAATAGTTTGGATGTTGACCCATATGTTGAAACCCAAAAATGAATTCTTAGGAAATTGAATCCATCAAGGGATGAAAATTGGAAATCAAATACACATAATAGATACTTTATAGGATGGTTTCAGGACTATATTTAAGGATTCCATAGAAAATTCAAACTCAATTTCAGAACAACTTTGATAGATAGCTGGACGACCAAGTGTGTATTTATTATCTTAAAATGATTATGTAATTAAAATTTATAGATTCAATAATAATGAACATGATGAAGACAGTACCATGAATAACAGTGGAGTTACACTTATGGTTGAATCTATGTAGTTTCTGATGAAAAGGGAAAAATCTAATTTATACGAATATGTTATACTTTGGAATCAGCAAACAAATATGAGATTTGTATTATACAAAATTCCAATTAACAATTTTTCAATTAAAGTGGGTTGATAACATGAGTGATATTAAAATAGATGAGTTGAGATTTGTGAAAGTTGATTTTAGTAAATAAGGGTACAAAGACAAACCATTTATAAAGGAATCACAAGAATTACAAGTATTTTATGTTCTAGATCTGAAAAACTGAAATAGCTTAATTGTTTTGTTATCGACCAAAAACACTAAAGGGTCAAATCCCTTCAAACTATAAGAACAATTGAGTTAAAAAATAAAGTTATATTTTTTATAATATACATTGTGTTACCTTATGTTATCATCTATTCGCTGCTGATTTTGTGTAATCTAAATTAAATGTTAAACCACTTCTGTAGATAATTACTTCTGCACGTGATGATGCTCCCATTCTTGAGGCATAACAGGTCTCTTAACATGCTGCTGCTCGCAGTGTAGAGGCACAACATGCCTCTCAACCTGCTAATTCTCATAGTGCTAAGAAAAGATAGGTGTCTCAACCTTCTGTTTCTCCGAGTGAAAAGGACCAATAGGCTTCTCAACCTAGTGTTACTGATTCCTGTGGAGAGATATAACCACCATCTTTACATGTCAATTCTAGCTCTCGGGAAAAAAGATACTTATGATGTTGAAACTGAGGAAATGGTAGATAAAAAAACTTTGGTAGCACAGAAAAAATAGGAACACAGTAGTATGACAGTGTTGGAAAAAATACATAAGGAAAAAGGGAAAGGCATCAAATACGAGGTTACATGGAATAATAGGGGCCAACATATTAACCCTAAATAGGCCATGTTGAGTAGTTATGTTAGAATCCTCACTCGAAAACACGTGCTGATTAATGTATTGTTGGGGAACCATGTTGTCACTGGGATTAATACACTAATTTGGGGAGATATTATCGTAACATGATAATATCATTTCTTTAGTTTACTAAAAAATAAAATAATAAAACATTGACTTACTCTTCATCATCCCTTTTAGAGTGCATTTATAGTAGATGACTCACATAAAAACTATATATTATGGTTTGATGGAAGGATTCACCAAGGATTTTACACAATTTTAAGAAGAATTATCTTAAAGATGCTGAAGGGAAAATATACCCGCACCCACCTCCTCTTTGTGCCCACTTGATAACCCACAATGCATGGGATGCATTTACTAGCCATCGTATGGAACATTCTTTTCAGGCACATTGTGTTTGGTAATACGTTTGTTGAATTTACATGTATTAATCACTTTGATTGACAATTTTTTATTTGTGAAAAATAAACTAGGTGCAGAAAATAAGTAACGATTAGTTAAACCAGCGTACCCCTATCGTAAATCAAGTATGGGGTACACATCATTTGAATAAAAATTGGTACGTTTTTTAAATCGATTGTAATAATTTTATATTAAATAAAACAATACCATAACTATGTTCCTAGGTATATATGAGGATTTCTGAATCCAAATCCAATGTCACTTCCATCCCACCCCAAGTTCTATGGAAAGAGGCACATGTAAATAATTATGGGATACAAATAAATGAAAAACCACAAAAATTGTGGGAAACATATGTAAGTATGACATAATAAATATTTGATTTTTTTTAAATTGATATTACATAAAAATTATTAATTATTTTCATATAATTTCAATCTAATATTTTCATAGGAATCAACAACATCCAAACCAGATGCAAACATACTTTTGGTGGCCTTAAAGCAGCTAGAAAAGTACGTCCATTCTAGAGGTGTGGGTTTTGCGGTGACACCCCGGACATTTTTTAAGAAAAAAACATGAGTAGTATCAAAGTGAAGAAATGAAAATGATGAGAGAAAGAGTAGCTATCCTTAAAGAAAAAATGAAATGGCAGAGAGAGATCAGAACAAATTTTATGGGGGGGGGGGGAAGAGAAGAAGCAACTCAAGAATAACAAGTGCATGAAGATTCTGCCCCACCCTCACCAGCCTTGAGGTGTGCCATTCCCCTAAAAAATTCCTTATCAAAGGTAATAAATGTTACAATAATTGATTCTATGAATTTATAAATAGATATACACTTATACCTTTCCAATAATAAAATTCTATAGGATGAAAATGATTATGATTTATATATATCAACACCCACCCATCGCACTGTACCAAGGGCTACAGTGTTCAATATTCATAACTCCATTCTATACAACATACCACTTCTAACAGGTCATGTGAATGTATTGATTAATGAATCCCATGAGTCAAGTGTTGAGCTAATTGTTCCAATTGATTATTAAGATATTCATAAGGTTGAAGAAGCTCTTAGAAAATTCCTCACATGGATGTCAAAACATGTAAAAAAACATGATGATAAGGAGGCTCTACCGTAAATGTATACATGAGGTATGTTTTCATGATTTGATTTTCCAGAAGATGATATAATATGATAACTATGACTAAATATATTTCTTATTTTTCATGGGAGTATATATGAAAATAAATTTATGAGATTTCCCCATGAACAAAAATTTGGACTTGTTAGTCCTCACGTCACCTCTACAGAATGAGAACATTTAAAATACAATAAAGAGGGTAAAATAGTGACATACCTACTCTAATTGGTTAGCATCAAAATTATGTATGGCTGGATCTTCTTAATACCAAAAAATATGGGGTAAAATTATACAATTTAATCATATCAAATATATTTTTATTTCATTCATTACTTATTGTTTTTTGTGTTTTTAGGTAGAATTGGATGCTCATTGTGGTCAATTTGGATACTCCAAAGATTTATTTCCTAGATTAAATGCATGGATATCCAACAAACAGGCCACACATAATGAGGTTTGTCAATTTTTAATACACCACATCTAGCATTTCTGAACTAAAGATCTAGTCATATAATTTATAACGCCTTTTAATGTGGATTATTATATGATAGGGAAGTGTATGAATATCATCTACATCATTTAATGAGGCCAAGTGAAAAGGATAAGAAACATCACAAGTACTATGAATAGATAACTATCAGGGTATATATAATAATATTTCACTATCCGAACACATATAAAAAAATTATCTATTTTTCTCAATCTTTCTACAGTGTCCAAAACAGATAAACAAAAAACACTTTGGTTATTATGTTTGTAAATTTATGAAAGATATTATATTTCATCAACAAACTAGCATCACTAAAGAGGCATTTTTGAAGATAACTACTATTTCATTTAAAGTACTTATCAATCCTTTGAGTATTTATATTTTTTCAGTACTACCATGATTTTCAAAAATAATCATATTCATAAGATGGCATAAATTCTTTTAGAAATTAATTATTGACATACTTAATGGAAAAAAGTACCCAAATAGCATGAATATGTGACCATTTTGACTCGTAGTTCCTATTTTATTTAAAATTGAAAGAATTTTTAGTAAAAAAATAAGTGGCATACTAAAAAATGATAAAATAATTAGTATTGATCTGATACTTTAAGAAAATGATCCATAAGTCATTTTGTTGTGTGGGAATCAAATGCACCTAAATCCAATGCATGGTGTGAACATTATGAATTTAAGTGTACATTTTTATATTAAATTGACAATAAATTTAGCAAAATGACAAAGTGACATATTGAAAACTAAGAAAATGTAGTTTGATTGTTTTTATACTTTAGAAAAACGGCCCATTAGTCATTTGTGACATGTAGGAATACAACACACCTCAATTTGATGAATGGTGTGACTGATATGACTAAAAGTGCCCGTTATTAGTTTAAAATTGACATTTTATCTCAAAAGGCATCACTTACTAAAAAATAAAACTCACTATGATTATCTTTGTAATTTTTATAGTGATTCAGAAGTTTTTTGTGACTTGTTTGAAGCAGTATCATGTCAAAAAGATGTATAATGTGACCATTATGACTCAAAATGCGACCATTATGACTCAAAATGCATGTTTTTAGTTTGAAATTATATTTTAGGAAAAATAAAACAAACATACAAAAACTTGAGAAAATTCATTCATATTATTTTGATACATTGGTAAAATGATTTATAAGTCATTTTTGATGTATAGGAATCAACATTACCTCATTCCTATTCATGGTGTGACTAGTATGACTCAAAGTGTCTCTTTTTATTTAAAATTAACATTAATTTTAGTATGAAAACAAAATAGGCATACTAAAAACTGAGAAAATGGATTTGGATTGTTTTAATAATTAAAGAAAACAATCCATGAGTCATTTGTGACTTTTAGGAATCAACCACACCTCAATACAACACCCAACGTGAGAAGTATAAATCCGAATGTATATTTTTATTTAAAATTGACATTAGTTTTAGTAAAAAGAAGAAGTGACTTACTGAAAACTGAGAAAACATATTCAGATTGTTTAGATACTTTTGGAAAATAATCCATGTGTCATTTTTGATATATAGGAATCAATCGCACCATAATCCAATGCATGGTGTAACCTGTATAACTAACAGTGTATGTTATCAGTTTAAAATTTACGTTTTAGCTCAAAATGTGTAACTCATTGAAAACTAAGATAATTAATTATAATTGATTTGATACATTAGTAAAATGTTCCAAAAGTCATTTGTGACGTGTCTGAAGTAATCTGACATCAAACTGATGCATGATGTAACCGATGAGACTCAAAAAATTATGTTTTCAGTTTGAAATGATATATTAATAAAAAAACAAAAATAACATACTGAAACCCAAGAAAAACAATTTGGATTATTTTGATTCAGTAGAAAACTTTTCCATAAGTCATTTTTAATGTGTAGGAATCAAACACACCTTAATCTGATGAACTATTTGTCTGGTATAAATCCAAATGATTTTTTATTTAAAATTGACATTGATTTAAGTAAAAAGAACGATTTCCATACTAAAAACTGATAAAATGAATTTTTATTATTTTGAAACTTTAATACAGTGATACATGAGTCATATTTGAGGTTTGAGAATCAACCACACCTCAATCTGATGCATGGTGTGACCAGTACGACTAAAAGTGTCTATTATCAGTTTAAAATTGTCATTTTAGCTCAAAATGTTTCACTCACTATAATCTTGGAAAACGCCCTCTGATTTTCTTTAAAATTTAAGAGAGAGATTTTTAATTTCATGATGACAATTATGAAGCAGTCTCACCTTAAACCAACACAGGATAAGACTGATATGACTCAAAATGCATGTTTCCAGTTTGAAATGATATTTTAGTAAGAAAACACAACTAACATACTGAAAAATGAGAAAATGCGTTTTGATTGTTTTGATACTTTAGATCAATGATCCATGAGTCATTTGTGATGTGTAGGAATCAACCACTCCTCATTCCAATGAATTATGTGACGGGTATAAATCCAAATGTGTCATTTAAATTTGATATTAATTTTAGTAAAAGTGAAAGGGGAATACTCAAAACTAATAAAACTAATTCATATTGATTTTATATTTTATAACAACGATCCATAACTCATTTACGATGTGTACAAATCATCCTCACCACAAGAATATGCACTCTATGATCGGTATAACTCCAAATGTTTTTTTATTAAAAATTGACATTTTATTAATGTATTCTTTCATATTAATGTTTAATTTATTTATTTATAGTATTACTAACATAATATTTCTTTTCTAATATAGGTGGAACCTTTTGTTTGTGTTAGGATGATTTATTCTATAACCAATACCATGGGAGGATATTTTTTAGAGGGTATTTCAGATATAAAAGGATGAAACAGTGATGTTTTAACTTTTTCTTGGATAATTGTAAATGTAATTATATATTTTTTTTTGAAATATATATAGCATTGTTTTCTAAACACTTGTGTGCGCTGCATTATTCTTGGGTGTGATCTTGTGTGTATTGATTTATTCTTATGTGATCTATACAGGTTCTATTTTGTATAGGTTATGTTTGTGCATTGTGCAGGTGATGGTGGGTGTGATGTTATATAAAAATCACATCACAAAAAGATAAGCCATTATGAGCACTATTTCAAGCACTGATAAGGTTTTCCTTTATCAGTGGAAAAAATTGATTTATTAAAGGGTATCCTTTATCCATGATAAAATAGAGCTGATAAAGGGAATATTTTATTAGTGCTTTTTTAGAGAGGATAAAGGACCCCTTTATCAGTACTTTTTTAGCATTGATAAAGGGTACCCGCTTTATCTTCTCTAAGATTTACAATGATTTTCTAGCGCAATTAAAAAAAATTTCTATCTCTTTTAAAAGCACCATCTATAATAGTGACTTTAGTGATTTTTTAGCTTGAATTAATAAATGAAAAGGTACTCAATAAAAAAATTCTATATGGATAGGTACCAAATTGGGATGTAAGAGATGAACAACATCAGATGAAGTAGTAGTAGTTTAGATTTTGTACATTGAAGAATAAGAGAAGAAAAGAATATGGGAAGAGATATAGTTCCATTCAAGTTCACTATATAAATAATATAGATGAATAAGGAAGAAAGTTTTCTATATATTTGTTACATAGGAAAAATAGAAGGAAGGAGAAACTTTTAATTTTACTAATGTGAAGAACAAGAAGAAGGATATGTGAATTTTTCTATATATAAAGGAAGAGGAAGGGAGGTTTTTCTCATGTTGTTGTGCCAGTAACAATAAAAGAAGAAGGAATAAGAACAAACAATCACTATGAAATTCAAATAGAGTCACTTCTATTGTAGGAATTTCATGGTATTGAAAATAATTTGAAAATGTTGACTACTATCTCCATAGAAAAAATGAATGTAAAAAAAGATATTTTATTGGACTAGGAAATCACCAGGTTAGGGAATCATGAATTTTTATGTCCCCCTTTTAATGTATAGGGAACCACAATTTGGATCATGAATGTTTTTTACAAACCAATGTTATTAATATCACATTATAGTGGAGAATATATAAACCATTCATGACCATACACAATAAGAACTAGCTACTATTATTGAGTGCTTGTCCTTGTAAAAGTATTATGTTTTATCCTTTACTTTCATTCATATACTTTTACATGAAAACAAAGATGGAACAAGATCACCAATATCCTAATAGGTCTAATAGGTAAAGAAATAAAAAGTATTACTGGGTTTAAAAAGTCCACAACACTAATTAACCCCTCTAAGTGTTGAGATATTTCCGATGTCGTCCTTACAATTTATATCATAGGTGGTTAACCTAAATTGGAATCTTTTTTTTAATTTGTTATCTTTTAAATATATTAGTTTCTTTATTATTTTACAATTAAGTAAAATTTTGGTGAATAATATTCATTATTATATCATAATTATATTTCTACTAATACCATAATGAACTGGAGAAATAAAGAGAAAATAATGTTGAATAATATATCCCTCTTGAGACAGGAGGGATAAGGGACTTCTGTTTCTCTATTCCATGATAAAAAAGAATATAGATATAAATTTAACGGTTAGGAATAGATGTATCAATTTACCACCATTGAAAATTATAAATATCGTATCAAGTAAATAAATGAAGTCAATTAACCATGAGTTATGTGAATTTTTTTCTCAAACTATACTCAGGAAGAAGATCCTAGAATATGTGTTGATGTTGATCTATTTATAATTTCTCAAGAAATATTAGTTAGTATATTTAAATAATTTTTTCATTAAATTATATAGAATGATATATATTCTTTGTATAGTTTTTGAAGTCATTCTAGTAGAGATAAACCATCTATAATGAGAGAAAAATAATAAAGAGAAGGCTTTACTAGAAAAGTTTCAAGAATGCATAAAGCTCTCCAAGAAGGCTGAGTCCTTTTAGATAAGAAATGTGGATATTAAAATAATTTCCTCAATATTTGAGAAAACAATTATCAAATAATTTTATGGGAAGGATGAATTCAATAAGTCTCTTATAGAGAAGATCCATTCACTTGATTTTTTTAAAAACTATATTAATACAAGGATTTACAATTGGAAGTGAAATCTAAGAAGACCAAGGGACATAAATCGCTATTTCAAGACAAGGTTTATATGGATGATGAATATGTTTACATAATGATTAAGTATTATTAAAATAACTTTAGTTTATTAAAGATTTGGAGAGTACCCTCAACATGATATGTTGGGATTATGAATTAAAATTAGTTAAACTTGAAAAGAAACATATTGATTATTTAAAAAAGAAAAAAAAAGTTTCTACTGCCACACAATTATCAATATAGTATTTTTATGATAAATAATCTATAAGATATAAAAAGAATATCATTGTATATTTTAACTATCTATCTCAAGTAGCTATGAACAAAAATGTGTCGTCCATACCTTTTTATAATGTTATATTTAAATTCATTTTCACAAATAGTGAAAGACTAATATTTTTTCACATGTTTGGATGAAGAAAAAGGGTGAGGATCCAATCATCATACCTAGAGTAGAAAATATAAGTAGTATGTAATCTAGTTCCACAAAACCATCCCAAACAATTATGAATAAATTCCAAAAATATCATACAATACATATTAGAAGATAATGACTTTTAGGTCAATGGTAGCGATCAACAAATTTGGGAATTATGCATTTGATTTTAATTATAGTCCTCTAAATGATAAATCACAAAGGAATACCATTCTAAGTGTGATCTAGCTATATATTGAGATACAAATCAACTGATTTATAATAATATGCATGCTTCAAAGTGATTTGGAATGCTATAAAATATCAATGATGTATGTAATAATAGTGGTCACAAGATTAGTGAATGATAATATGGAAATGTATCAAAAAATTAATGGGATGATAAGTCCACATAAGTTGGTAAATAATGAAGACGTAACCTTTTGAATAAGAAAAAATAATATTTTAAAAAATATCCCATGACGAAATAAAAAAGAAAAAAAAGGAAATTCCTTAGTTACAGGATCCAAGAATTTGGAAAATAGTTCTATATCCTATTGAATTGATATGAATTTATGCACTAAAAAAATTCATGTGGAGACTCCAAAATGGATACCTATAAACCCAAATATATATTAGTTATTTGGGTAAAATATTTTGATAAATTAAGAATGGTGGAAGAGGAAGAAGAAAAAGCCAATGTTAAAGGAGAAAAATTAATTATACAAGATGAATTAAAAATTCAATAGAGTTTTTCAATTAATCACAAATATTATGGTAAAAAGGTTATTCTTGTTAGGTGAAACATAAATGTAAACTCCATTATAAATTTATATAAAATAATTACATCTTAATAAGTGTTCTTAAAGAAGAATAAAGTAAAACAATGATACAAGTTACAAAAAGGCTCTTAAGAAGAGACAATTAATAGAAAAATTAATTGAATAAGTGATAGGTTATATTATACCCAAATCAGAATTGAATTTATAATGTGCAAGCATAAATAAAGGAGGAAATGGAGAAACATGGTTGTGAAAATTTTCTCAACCTTATTGTTGAAATTAAAAATAAAGGGAGATCCACTCAATTCCATTAACATTTATAAATTGTATGTGTTCTCCTTTTACATGTAATCAAAAGTGAAGCATGATCTTAGGAGGAGAACCAGTGGTAGTGGACATGATTTCAATATTTGAAAACATTATTTAAAGAATTTACGATCTTAGAATGATTCATAAATTGGTACTCTAAAAAATATAACGAGGGTATCATCTTTGATTAAGTTGAAGTAGTTTCTATCAACACATTTCATAAAATTAAAGAATATCTCATCTTGTTTTTATCATACATATATAATTCCAATGGAATAATGAAGTGGATAATACTTAGTGAAATAGTGTAAATTTTCAATGATGCACAACCACATGTAAAATATCCATTTTGGTGTATTCTCAATATATTGATCACGAAGAATACTTATTAAATAAATTCATCACCCTGAAGATCAGGAGAAAGGAGTCTTTGAGGGGGAGACTAGTAGAGTATGATAAAAATATATTCTAGGATTATTATTTCATACAAATAAAATTATTATGGAATGTGCTTAAAGGGGTGTCTTAGAAAATTTATTTATTTCTTAGTCTAAAAACCTTTCTTACTAAAATTAAAACTCTTAGAAGAAAGGGGGAGAAATTCAATTAATCAAAGACATAATAATAGTATAATAATGAAATTACCAAGGATGTTAATCATGTTATTTGTTCTTGAATATTTTTAACTTTTATATTGAAGTGATTGATATATTTTTTGGTTCAATTATTTTATAATATTTTGGTATAATAATTTGTATCTTCATATTGGAATTCATTTTGTCAATCCTTGATTTTTTTGTGATTTCTCATTTCTTTTTGTATCATGTTAAATTAAAAGTGAAAAGATTTATTATCCAATTGAAAACATTTTTTATTCTACAAAGATCATGAATCATGTAGACTTAAATTGAGTTGATTAATGGAAAATTTCTTAAGAATGAGTTGATACACATTTCCCAATTACTTTGTATTTCTTTTCAATATTGGTGATAGAAATTCAAAGGTATTTTAAACAAATACTAAGAAAGATATTATTGATACCACATCTTACATGTCATATTTTTTAATAGTTTATAATTAATTAAACGGATCTCATTGATTTAAATATATTGATGTGGTCTTAAATATGAAGTTTCTTGGAATATTGGTTTCAGTATCCAGGCCTGCTAATAATGAAGATATAACTTAGATGTTGAATGAAGATTGTGGTATCCTGATTATGAATGATGAAGAATCAAAACTTTTTGAAGAAGATAAATTGTTCCCAAGTAATATTATCATGGAAGACTATAAATTGTGTCATTTTATTTGGGATATTTGTAATGTAATTATTACTTTAATGAAAAAATAACATTTTATGATTGTAAAATTTAATTATGATTATTGGTGAGTTTTTCGTAATGTCTCAAACATGTTTCTTGATATTTGGAGAGGAAATTTTTCTTTAATAAAAATAATGTTTCCTTATGAAGTATTTAGATAGTATTTTATGAATGAATAAGTATGGTCCTAACATATGAAGATTAAAAGAGGAAGCAAGTTGAGATGAATGGGAAAATAGAGTTAATAAAATAGGACTATGGTGATCAAATAGTTGGAAGAAAAAAATGTTTTAACGATTGTATTCAGATTTTATTTGATAATGTTTTTACAATGTCTAAGATATGAATACATAATGTTGTGGATGTATTAAGTTTTCAATTTTAATGTATTGAGTGGATCAGAATAAGATTGTTAGATGGAGGAAAGTATAAAGATGTTTGGTACGAAGAAACCAAATTTTAACTGATGAACTTTTTTAGAAGTTCCACTTGATAGAAATTTGTAATGATATAAGATAGAGGTTTCCAAATGATCTATAAAAGACTTTAAAATCACTAGGTTTAGGTATTTAAGAAAAGGAATCAAATAGAGTTTTCTAATCCAAGTCTATCATATATTTTTTTGATTTGATTCTTTCATGTAAAGTTTTATAAATTCATAAGATAGAGTATTAAAACTTTTATCAGACTAAGTTTTACAAATTCCATCCGATAGATGTTTTTGAGAAAGGACATTAGATAAATTTATCTAAGAGGATCCAACATATATAATTTTCCATAAATAATCCACTGAATGAAGAAAAGACATTGGAAGATGTATCAAATGATGGTTTGAAGATCATTACAATGTTTTGGTAAATTCAGAAATTGTGAAATTTTATTTTGTTTCATTATGATTTTTACTAAATAAGTAAGGTTCCTACTAAGAATCATTGAATAAATATTATTGAAGAAAATTATAGAGGAATACATAAAGAGATACTAAGAAAAGGTTTACGAACATAGGTAATACTTGTGATGTTATCTAATGAAGTATCATATATGATTATAACCTCCAAACATTGTCAGAATATGGAGATGGATGTTCAAAAAAGTAATAATCTGAAAGGAAATATCATTATTCTATGCATTATTTGTAG
Source organism: Viscum album (assembly GCA_963277665.1). Classification (NCBI taxonomy): domain Eukaryota; kingdom Viridiplantae; phylum Streptophyta; class Magnoliopsida; order Santalales; family Viscaceae; genus Viscum; species Viscum album. The sequence goes on from OY728162.1 coordinate 483,908,145, forward strand.
AAGGTAAAAGAGATAATTTATTATGAGATATTGGGAAGTTCCTATGATGATTTTAGACCCCTATTTGTGTGGAGGTTTGAATGCATTCAACAAAAAACATATTTTAGTAGGATATTAAAAGTTCAAGTGGTAACGTTAAATTATATTTTCACGCTCATACCCTAGTTTTCATAGGTCATATGACCATATAAAGTGGAGAAGGGGAGCTATGAAGGGGTTAATTTAGTTTTTGATCATTGTTCTTAAAGGGGAGGTATTTTAAAAAGTTCATTGTGGTGGTTCCAACCTAGATTCTTTATAGATTTTATTTTGTTAAAAGTATCAAACAAAGAAGAACCATATATATAGGTATATAATAAAGTAGTTATGGATAAAAAGGTACTATATAAAGAATTTACAAGATAAAAAAAGAATGTCGGATCTGGAAGATTGGTTTTTTGAAGACTTGTATCGGATGTATATATATAAGATGGAGAAATTATGGGTGGATAGGTTCCAAATAGTGAAGTACAAGATTCATAGTATAAGATTAAGAAAAACTAGTGAAAATTGTTCATAATTAAGAAGAGTAGAATAAATGAAGGGGATAATATATTTAGTTATATTGAGGTGGAATAAATAAATAATATATAAGAATAAAGAAGAATGTTTTATTATATTTGTTTAATAAGAAGAAGATAATGCATAATCTTTTCAATTTGATTCTATGAATATCATGAATAATTTTTTTTCATTTTATTGAATAAATGTGAATAATAAGATAGGTTCCTTGAATGCTACTGTAAAAGTAGCAATCGAAGAAAAATGAAGAATAATAAAGAAGCACTATGACATTCAGTAGAATTCACATCCAATAGAGGAATTTCATGGTGTTTTAAAGAATATGAAGAAGTTTAATATTTTATACATAGGTAGTATAGAGATCCAAGAAGGTAAAATAGTTGTACTAGGTAATCACCAGACTTGAGAATAAAGATTATTATCTATCCCCTTTAAATGTGTTGGGTACCACACTTGGGATCATGATCTTTTTTCCTGGTCAAACCACTATAATTTCCATCACATTATAGAATATATATTTTGGTCATCACCATGAACAATAAGAACTAGCAACCCTTATTGAGTGATGAAACTTGTAAAAATATCATGTTCCATCCTTTACTTGTTTTCATATACTTTCATATAAAAATAAAGACAGAACAAGAGATTCTAGATTCTAACATGTCTATGAGGTAAAGGGGGAAAAGTATTAATGGTCATAAAAATTTCCCAAAACTGATTCAACCCCCCTCCTTATGTTGATCTTATATCAAAGTGGTCCTTACATGTAAAAGTAATGTAATCATGATGAAAAGTGAATAGAGTTTTGTGGATTATTTTATAGCCCATCAAAACCCTGGTGGTATCCCTTCAAGAGTCTTGTAGGAAAGTTAATGAGTGAAGTTACCAGGAAACTAGTGACCCAACAATATCTTGGTGGGGTGCCCTATCATGAAAATATTTATAATAAAATCCACCAAATGGCCTTAAGTGTAGTACTAAATTACAAGTGTAAGGATACTATAACTGAAAGTTTATATGTATCACATTGTGAATGATTTACCTTACAATGGATCATTATGATAAAATATCAAATTAAATGGATCAAATAAATTAAGGCTGTGTAAATATGTGATAATATTTTAATATACTCTAATTATATATCCAATAAATTTCCAATGATTTCATTAATCAAAGAAAGGTGAAAATGTGTCCCAAATAAAAATTTCATAAATTGTGGAATTAATATAATAGAAAAATAAAGAAAAAAATATTCTTTACCAGACTTAAGTAGCTATGAAAAATCATCTCCTTGATTTTTATTACTATCAAATTCTATTTAAAAAGGTCCCTTTCCATTACCCACATCGCCATGCATGATATTTTTATGCACATGAAGTGTTTATGTATAGGTTATGATAAATATTATCAACATAAACTAATTTAACCCCAAAAATCACATAGAGTCAGACATACTTATATATGAGTGGTATGATTATATAGTATGATTTAATCAAACCATAAATATAATTCTTTAAAAGAGATAGATGTTAAAAAAACATATGTAAAGAATATAATAATAATGAACATATCACGATATCAAAAATACAATCTGAATTTCAGTATAAATATTCAAAATTTACCCATTTTTAGTTTTCTAAAAATTAGTTCATTTTATATCCCAAACTTAATAAAAGTATTCAAATCTAAAAATTATTTAAAATTAAATCATGAGATTCTATCAAGAAAATTTTCATTAAAATTACCATTTTAACCCCACAATTTCTTTCACCTTATTATATTAATAATTAGATATATCACCTTTCATGAACACTTTATATTAACATAAAATATAAAATCCTATATTGATGCATCAATTTACAAACTGTAATATTCATTATTAAATTTTTATTACATAGTTGATTCAAAAATCAGTCATTTTAACTCAAAATGGATCATTTATAAAAAAATTTACTTAGAATTTGAAATTTAAAATAAAACACATTTATATAATTTTTATCATACAAACCATTAAAAACCTCTATTAAAACTCATATTATAACTAATAAATTACCTCTTATTAAATTAATTATCAAACATTAATGAACCTTACACATTTACATATATTCCTAGAAAAGAGCATATATTTTCATATATGAAATATATAACACATCACTTAATATTAAACAAAATACTAAAAAAAATATTCAATTTCATTCCCAATAATTCATATAAAATCACCCAACATTTATATAGATATATTTAATGATAAAACACACCTTATATTGACATATGACATCAAGGATATTATTTTCATCACCCAAAACCTCATTATTAATAACTTTAATAATAATAACACCCACCACTTAATTATAATCACATAATTTCCCAGACATTAAACACTATATCTATGTTAAGGTATAATCTCTATAGTGAATCATAAGTGGAACAAATTCTTAACACATAACAATCCATCAAATATCATTCTTATTTTGTTGAATTCAATTTCCATCACATTTTTCTCACAAATATTGTTAAACTTGAATGGAATATTACAAATCATATATAGTCACCCAATAAAATTACAAAATACAATTGAGTTTACATATATTTTATTTAAATACAATTCGTACCAAAAATAAAAGTTTAATTCATTTATAATAATAATGAATATAAATTTTTCATACTAAAATAATAGAGTTGGATTAGAAGATAATACTAATAATAAATCAATGTATTTGAAAAAATGATTTTGTAATCAATGATCTTACATTCACGATCACAATTCCTTTAACAAATCAAAATTTAATTAAGAATTTGAGGATAATAACAAAAGTCAGCTGTAAATATAGAGAGTTTATTTGGAAATAACCCCAAAATAATGGACTCTAAAACGAAGAAATATAATGAAATTATCGAATATATTAATAACATAATTACAGAAATATATTCACTAAAAAGGTCTATAAAATCATTGTGAACATGATGGATAACCAATAGCACCTTGGTGGATATCTGTGGCCTGGGGTAATCTTAATTGCAACCCAGTGCTCAGCCAAGGTGATTATGTCCCCATTCTATCATCTAACTGGTACCTAGTACACTACCACAATGAACCCTATGGTACTTTATATAACACCCCATTACTTTAAGAACAAATAATTATGAGTTTAGTAGTAAGGATTTAAAATTATAATATTCCCATGAAATTTTAGGTTTATAGTGTTAGAGAATTATGAATAACATTACATAACATAGTGGAAATTGCTACACAATCCACATTTTTCCAAAAAAAATACAGCTTTATGTTTACACCTCTATTTCATTCAAGAAACCTTTTTTCTTTTGAAATGATCCTAAAGTGAATATTTTGACCTTTCTATAGTTTCCATAGATCCCTATATCCTGTTAATAAAAATTAAAACAAGGGATGATGAGAAAAAAATAATTAAGGGGCATCCAAATAAAGTAAACCCATTTGAGCAATGAAAACAAGAAAAACCATGAAAATGATTTTATTTTACCACAATAAATTTTTTTTACATAAATAAAACATTCCCACATATTAAAATCAACCTTGTTTTCAAGGAAAATATGAAAATACATTCATAATAATTGGAAAACCATTCATAATATTGGTAATCTGCAAATTCAACCTGGATTTCTTAGAACTTCGGACTGGGATCCTGCCTTTAACCCATACACACACAAAAATTATATGGCACATGTATGGGTTAGAATTCATCGGATTAATTGGTTTTATTGGCATCCAAATATTTTAAATGACATTTCTTCTTACATAGGATCCCCTATAAAAATTGATCATAGAACTTTGAATGGGGATCCATGCCTATATTCTAGAGTTATGGTTGAGGTAAACTTAGCTAGACAATTACCATCTAACATAGGATTTAATGCCCCTGATCATAGATTGGATCTCAGCATTGTGTATGAAAAGAATCCACCCTTTTGTGATGTTTTCAAACTAATTGGGCCCAACTTTGCTAATTGTAGGGTAGTTAGGAAACAAATGGACCATCCAATTAATAATTTTTGGAAAGAGGTAAAGCATGCTAAAAAGGGAACAATGTCAGAGATAAATCTGAGCCCCCCCCCCCCAAAAGCAAGATATCTGGGTTAAAAAATTCAGTGACCTTCTATCCCTAGAAAAAAAATATTGGGGTGACTTGGTTGTGGAAGAATAGGCCTTACAAAACAATGATAATCCCAATGGTTTAGAAAAAACAGTAGTTGAAAGTAACAGAGGTAGTTCAGACAAGAGCAACCCAATTACCATTTCCAATACTACTAATAATGCCTCTTCCTCTGGTACTTCAAGTTTAAATGAGAATCATTCTAGGGACTTGGAGGCCTCAGTACCTTCAGTTCTCAAGGAGAATACAACTTCTTCTAACAAGTCACAAGGTAAGAATGTAAACACTGCAGACCTAGGTAACTCTGTGCATTTCAGTTCTGACATTAAATCTGTTAATAATGTTTCTGAAGTTTCTGTAATAGAGACTCAATATGTTAATCCTACCACTCCTGGAATTACTACTGATCACAATTCATCACACACACTTGATTCTGCCTCCATATTGCATGTAGAATCTGTTTCTGTCAACAAGGAGGTGATTAACACTCCGATTGACATGCTGATTTCTGCTCTGTTGCAGAATCAGTCCGATAGTTCTACTCCTATATCTGTTGAAAATATTGTTAGTCCTGTTATTGAATCTGTCACACATGCTTCTAATGTTGATCCTGCTTATATTCATTTTGCACACAACACGTCACACACCCCACTGCCTGTTACTGTTTTATATACAGAAACTATCCAAACACCTACTTTTTGTTCGGTTAATAGGATGGTGCCCAACCCTCCTATTGAAAAACATGATTCTTTTTTTAATTCTTGTTTTGTGTCGGATCTCTTGAAACCTGCAGAATCTAAAACTGTCCAGATTGAGACTGGGACTCATTCTCATCCTGAGAAACCTTCTGCTCATGATGGTATATTAGAGATCATCCAGACCAGTCCTATTCTGCCTCATGTCTCCTCAAAAATTTCCTCATCTGATCTGCCTAACCCTCCTCATTTTTCACCAGATAATAAGATTACTCTGGTTAGAGATGAAAAACAGCTCCGATTTGAACAGGCCCCTGTTCAAGGAGCTGAAAAAAATCACACACTAGACAGTACTAATTCAATGAGTACTCCAGTTTTTGTTCCAAATCAAAATGCAGATCTGAAATATGATACCTCTCAAAGTTCTGAAACGTATGAGATTCATCAAAAATTTACTTCTTCTTCAATGGTTACGAGATCCCAAAATAAGAAGGGATCTCATAAATCTAAAAAAAGAAGGGTTCTAACCCAAAACGCAAATAGAAATGAATATCCTTTATTGGAACTGTCAAGGTGTGGCTAACAATGACACCTCCACAACACTTAGGAGGTTTTTAAACACTCATAAACCCCAACTAATTGCCATTTCCGAACCTAAAGTCAATTTTAAAATGAACTTTCAGAGATTTGTCTCTCTCAATTACAGTTTTCTAGGTTCTTGTAAAAATGGACCTCAAATTGACTCTATGTGGATCTTTTTCCTTAATACTTTAAAAAATATCAACATTTTTAGAATTTCTGAACAACAACTTACCTGTGACTTCTTGTGGAATGGTCGGAATATCTTTTGCAATATGGTTTTTTCCAAGAATATATATCAGGATAGGAGAGTTTTATGGAATTAACTCCTTGATATGGCTAAACACATTCAAGAATCTTGGGTTGTTTTGGGAGACTTCAATTTCATTCTTACCCCTTCTGAAAAAATTGGACCCTCACAACTTTTTATATCCTCCAAGGAATTTAAATCTTCTATTTATTATTCTATCCTTTTTGAAATCACTCTCATTGGTGTAAAATACACTTGGAACAGGAAAGATTACAACAAAAACGTTGCTAGTAAACTTGACAGGGCTTTTGTCAACATGAAGGATCTTGATAACTGGGAAAAAATATCCAGTGTAACTCTTCATAGACTCAACTATGATCATCATCCTATCCTTGTTAGCATTCTTATGAATGATCGAAATCCTGTCCTTCCTTTAAAATTTAATAATTCTTGGTCTACGAATCCTGATTGTGTCACTTTTATCTATTACACCTAGAACTCTATGAAACACCATAAAGATTCATTTGCTTGTTTACATAAATTGAAAATTCTCAAGCAGGCTCTTAATGGATGGTGAAAAAAATACAAATTCTCAAATAGATCTTGAGATCTCCTATCTTGAATATGAACTCAGTCATATCCAAACTTAGAACACTAATTCATATTTTAATATGGATCCTGAATTGGAAGCTAATATCTCTTCTAAACTTAATTCCTTACTCACATTTAAGGACAATATTCGTAAAAAAATATTCAGGACTAAATGGCTTACAGATGGTGATCTCAATACCAAATTCTATAATTGTCTTCAATGAATTAGAAAGGCCAATCGTCCTCTTACTATGCTCATTCATAATGACTTGATCATTGATTCTGAAGAAGCCATTACAGATCATGTTACCTTGTACTTTTATAACATTTTTAATGGTCCTGATAAAAATATTGATCTTAAACATGATATTATTCCTTTAATGGTGGATTATAGAGACAATGAGTCCCTTTTAAGCACTCCACTTGATCATGAAATTAAAGACACTATCTTTGGTCTAAATCCAGACAGTGCTCCGGGTCCGGATGGATTCAATAATGGGTTTTTTCCAAAAACATTGGGATAAAATACACAATGATGTTTGTAACCTTGTTATGATCTTCTTCACTCATCGATCTCTACCTCATGGAATCAATGCTCAATTTTTAACCTTAATACCTAAGGTTGACAATGCTTCTGAGATCCATCAATTCAGACCAATTTCTTTGATTAACATAATCTATAAAATCATCACCAAAATAATTTCAAATTGACTTGCTCCTATCTGTAATAGAATCGTCTCTTGGAACCAATTTGGTTTTATTAAAGAAAGGTCCATCCAAGTCTATATTTGTCTTGCTTCTGAATGTAGCAATAGTTTAAATAAAAACACAAGAGGGGGTAGTGTGGCCATTAAACTGGATATCAGAAAGGCTTTTGACACCATAGACTGGAATTTTATTTGCAAAGTCCTAAAAACATTGTCTTTAATGATTCCTTCATTGGTAGAATTAAGACACTATTTCGCTCAGCTTATATCTCTATCCTGATTAATGGTACCCGTAGAGGTTTCTTTAATTTCTCTAATGGTGTCAGGAAGGGCGACCCGCTTTCTTCCATCCTTTTCGTTATTGCTATGGATTACCTAAGTATACTTCTTAACAATCTGGTTGATCAAAATATGCTTAAACCTATTCAATTTTATAGGAATTTAAATGCCCTTGCCCACCTTTTAAGTGCTGATGATATTATTTTATTCCTAAAAGTGGTTCAAAAAAATCTTCATGTTCTCAAGTAAGCTATTTCTCACTATGAGGAAATCTCAGGTCAAGCAATTTCTTGGATCAAATCCTATATCTTTTTTGGAAAGAATTTTCTTGTAAGAAGGAAATCTAGTATCACCACTTATCTGGGTATTAAAGAGTGTCTTTTACCTTTCACTTATTTTGGTGTTCCAATATTTTGGGGTCGGCCCAAAGAAACATATTTTTTTAACATCATTGATCAAATCACAAATCAACTCTCTAGCTGGAAAGGGAAATCCATCTCCATGGCTGGGAGAATTTGTTTGGTTAAATCGACCATTGTTTCTAAAATGGTCTATTCCCTTATGGTCTATAAAAGGCCCATCAGAATTTTTAGAAAAATTAATACACATATTAAAAACTTCATTTGGTTTGGAAGCATTTTTAAAAAGAATCTTGTTACAATACCTTGGAAATCATGCTGTAAACCCATTGCTAATGGTGGAATTGGCATTAAAAATTCAAAGTTGTTCAATGATGCTCTTCAGGACCACCTTACTTGGCGCATTATTAATTCCACTTCTAAAGATACTGATTTTTTTAACCATAGATTCATATTTAAGCTTTTAAAAGGGAATTTTAATTTCATCAACTCATCCATCTGGCCATCTATTCGGGACTCATATCACAAGATCATGCAAAATTCTAGATGGATAGTCAATGCTGATTCTTTCATAAATTTTTGGTGTGACAAATGGTGTGGTAACCCTTTGATTTCATTGTTACCCACTAATAATATTCATGAAGATACTAATTATACTATAAAGGAGGTCTTGCAATCTCATCAACATGATCTCCCGGATAATATTGCGCAAATTATTGATAATCATCTATTTTCTTCTGATGGAGATTTCCTTGTTTGGGAACCTTCTACAAATGGCATTCTAGATTCTAAAAACTATTATAAGGATAATTTCTCTGAAAACGAATATAGTTTTCTATGGGTGAATCATTTTAATAATCCCTGGATTAACCCTTCTAGGCTCACCCTTATTTGGCGCATTTCCCATAATAGATTACCAACAGAAACTGGTCTACAAACTTTTGGTGTTCAACTCTGTTATAAATGTAGCATGTGTAATCAGAATAGGGAGGATGTCAATCATCTTTTTCTATCTTGTGTGACGGCCTGTGTCCTATGAAATTATATTTTTGAATTATTTAATTGCAGAAAGTTCTTTACAGACTCAATTTCCTTGTTATTAAAAAATTTCACTATACATGAAGTTTCTCTGTAGGTTAAAAATATTTTTCTTACGGTAGTAGTGGAACTCCTACATGAGATCTGGTACGTTATAAATGATCTCATTCACAATAATCACTCTCTCAATCTTAATGCAGGGAAATCTCAGATTCATTTTGCGATTCATGAAGCTGCCTCAATTCAAAAAGACAGTTGCAACAATTTGGTTGGTGACTTTGAAATCCTGCATCATCTCCATGTTCCTGGAATCTATCCAAATCCCAAACGCTCCTTTTAAGTGTTCTGGCAATCACCAATTCCAGGATGGATCAAAGTGAATGTTGATGGCGCTTCCAAAGGCAACCTAGGCCCTGTCAGTTGTGGTGCTATCTTCAGAGACTTAGTTGTCCAGTGTCAGGGATGCTTCTATTTTGGATGTGGTCACTCTTCATCTCTAGAGGCAGAAATGTTGGGGGTCATTCATGCTGTTGAATTTGCGCTTCAAAGAGGTTGGAGAAAGCTGTGGATTGAAAGTGATTCAACCACTATCATTCATTCCATCTGGAATGGAAACATCCATTTGGCCGGGACACTTACCACTTGTTGGTTGAATTGTCTGAACTTTCTCCATGGGATCGATTATATAGCTACTCATGCCTACCGTGAAGAAAATGCCATTGCTTATGCTCATTCCAACAAAGGAGTTCATCAGAGCATGACTTGGCTGGAAACTATTCCTTCTAATTTACTATATCTTTTTGATAGAGATTGTAAAAAAATACAATCCTTTCGCCTCTTGTAATCCTTTTTTGTTTGTCAATAAATTGTGCTTTGGACTTTGACCAAAGCATTACCTTTAAAATAATATATTAGGCTCTCCCATATTCATGAATGATATTGGTCTCACCTAGGATGATCTATAATGTTTAAATAACATATCATGATTGAACATTTATAATCTTCATTTTTTATAAAACCCTTGAAAATATCATTTAAATCCATAAAAAACACTATGCATTTTGGTATAAAAATGAAGAAAAATATCCTTTTAATTTTTTTTAGAAATAATAAATTACTTGAAGAACAATAAAAAGGACCTTATTTAAAAATTCATGAAAACTTATAGATTAATATTGATAATGAATAATGGGTATGATGGAGGGAAAAGGAAGTAAATCCATATATATATATTTTTTCTTTTAATACTTTTATAGAAAGTAAAAAATGACCCATATTGGGAACATTGAAATAATACATTTTTAAACATTCATGATGTAATTAAAAAAATCTAAAAAGTTACCTTTATCAATTGTTCAAGCTAATATAATAGAACTCTTGAAATTATTTTTAATAAAATGAAAATGAAAATGAAATATTTTTAAATAAGAACATTAACAAAATGTTTTAATGAAAATTAATTACCTTAAGTACCATTTATCTACAAAAGTTATCTAACTATTAAATAATAAAATTTTATGTGATATTTACTTTCTTAAAAACCAGTTTCATGTTCATTCAATTATAATTATTCATATTATTTCATCTATTACCATGTTTTTTAGTTAGTAAAATAGTTAAGTAATAATTGGATGTTTTGGGTAATTTCTATTTATAACCTAAAATAAGAATCTGTGTGTTGACTATAGTCAAAGGGGTTATTGTTTCATTTTCTATTCAATATTAAACATGTAAAAATTATCATGTTTATGCATTAAATATATTATTATAACTATCCAGGACAAGAGGTAATGAAAAATTAGGAACATCTTTTCATTGATATGGTAGTTAATATGTACACATCAATAACATTTTCATTTTTTTAAGATATTGAAAAGAAAAAAATAGATAATGGTTTACATTTATAAATTTTGAATAATTTTATAAATTTTATATTTATTTATTAAATCCATTGTAACACCCCAATATTTTATGAATTATTTTCTTCGAACTAATTTAGCCATTGTAAATTTTTTGATTTCACATAATAGTTAAAATAGTTTATTTTATATTAAATAACTGTATTTTTCTTGTGATATACGTAACAGAAAGTGAATCATGGAAAAAAGAAAAAATAAATTTTAGTTTCATCTACACATAACACCAAGGTTATCTTGTGTTACATGCAACAGGGGGTTTCCTTGATGTCTTGTGTAACATGCATGACTAGGTTTTACCAAACAATAATGTATTATTAGAATTTTGTTATTTAATATAATAATATATAACTTATTAGTAACATTAGATTTCATGAATAATATTAACTAATTTATTAAAATATATGGTTTACAAAAATATAATATGAATTCATAGTATATTAATTAATTAGAAATTAATGTGAAAGTAAATTGAACATAAAGGATAATAATAATATTTTTATGGTCACAAAGATTCTTTACCCTAATAAAGTAAATTAATTTAAATTATTGAGTGATTTTAATTTAATATATATTTTATACATTCAATCAATTTTCTTGGTATTCATCCAATATATTTGATAGACATTAGAAAAAAAATCCTAATTTTATGCCTAAAAATATATTTTTTGTAAATTTAGTTTTAACACCTTTTAATGGGGAACCAATGTTAAAAATAATTTTTGGAAATTTAATACATTTAATATTTCATAATAAAATTTATATTTGGGATAAAAACAAAAAAATTCTAATAGGATAATTATTTTTTATTTTTTGAGGTTTCATTTTTAAATGAACATTTAAAAATACTGGATTTTAATTCAAAACTAATTTTTTATCTAATCTATTTATAAGGAAATTTATATATTTTTAACATTTAATTAGATTATATTTTTATAAATTAATACAACATGGGTAATTAGAACCAATTTCACAATGAAATTGGATATGAAAACTTTGCAACCTTATGATCATTTTTACTTTAAAAACCCAAATTGTCGACCTGATTGTGGGATTAATATTAAATTAATTTCTGCCACTTATATGATTGGAATTTGGAAAAATATATTCCATATTTGGAATCAATATAATTTATGATTTCCGATAATTTCAACTTAGTTTTTGATGAAAAAATTAGTGATTGTAATTAAAATTAATTACAACGATTAAAGTAAAATTAAGCTTAACTAATGACTAAACCATATATTTAGGAACAAAAATACATAGAAACTTATTAAAAAGAAAATTTATGGCCATATTTATACCGTTTCCTCCCTTTTATCTACTTTTTATCATTATTGGATCCACTTGCAACATCATAAACATGGGTGGAATTCTATCTTCAATTATTTACAAGAGTTGCACTCCTTCCCTATAAAAGGCCACCACCTCTCCCTCTTCACACCTCTCAAGCCAATTGGATCACCAAAAATATCCTAAAATAATATCCCAACATCCCTATATTCCTCCATTAAGCCTCTCTTTGGACATAATGTCTTCCAAATATGGCTTTTGGAACAAACCACAAGGAGTAACCCGATTAAGAGGTAACACCTTCTCTCAATCCCCTTTCTTTTATTTTCATTATCCAACCCCTCCACTCTCTTTATTCTAGTATTGTATTAAAAAAATATAATCCTAAATAAACTATGATTTGTTTACTCATTTTTCAATATAAACTAACACACATTTTTATCTAATCGATAAAAAACATACTATTTATGTGTACGATGAACTACCGCCTTGATAAATGATGATTGTTCAACATTCCTTACCTCCTATAATAGTGGATATTATGATGGAAAATATATTTATATATGTTATATATTATATATTATATTTATTTTTTATTTAAGATTATTTATTCCTTTTACAACACATATAGTTTTTTACTTTCCATTTGGTGTTAATACGATAATTTCATTTCAGGATGTGCGGACTACCACCCCCTCAAAGCGATATGATTCGTTCATACACTACACTGATGGTATTAAGGATGATTTTATTGAATATATAAGACATATATGATATCATAAAACTAATTTGATATTTATACACACACACAGATATATATATATATATATATATATATATATATTTCACTTTATTTCTTCCAACATGATAATAAAAATAGAAACAATGTTCATGCATTCGTACGTCTTACCGTATCAGTGAACAGTGTATTCTATTTTAAAATTATATATTCCAAAGATCATTATAATTCACATATAATGAATATAATTCATATTTAAATCATGGATTATATTATTTAATCATTTTATATATATAAAGACAAATTATATAACAAATTAAGAAACTTGTGATGAATAAAGCGAATATTACCCGACGTGAAACCTTAATATAGGACTGTTAACAAGGAGGTAATATAAGGTCATAATAAAACCATATATGGTATTAGATATAAGAATATGGTCATGTAAAATATTTATAATAAATTTAGATTTTTTATAGAAGTGGTTTGAGCATAGATGATGAGAGTCAAGACACAAGGTAACGAGATTTCATCTCACTTTTTATTTCCATGAGATACATGCAATGTTGGAAACTCTTTACTTTTGTGTGGTTAAAGTAATTCACATGATTTTATTATATATATATTATAAATAAATTTAATGGTATTATAATATCCATTTTATGATCTTTATTTCATGGGGTTTATGTTTAAAAATTTACGAAAATAGTAAAAAAGTTGTGTCTCAATTTTCCTTCTTTAAGACTTGTGTTTTTTTAACCTAAAATATTTTTCGAGGTGTATATAATTCAATTTTAAAAGTTATATCACGAAATTTATTGTTTTAAAAATATTTTAAACCTATTTTAATTTTCTTTTCTTACATGTAGACTATGATCCAAAGTTATATAGTTATAAGAGTGTATTAAGGCAGTCTCATCACTTTTCCATATTTTTTATGTTTATACTTCATTTGATGAAATATTATGATCCATATCTCAATAAAATTCATGAAATTTATTCTCATATGGTTATTAATTATATATTAATTTATTGGTACAATCTGTCAAATATTTGGTACATAACATATTTAAGAATTCATTTTTAAGAAACCCTGACTTTACGCTCTCTTCGGTCGGAAAGCTACATTTTCTAAAAATTGTTCCAAGAAAATTCTACTATTATAATAAAATATTTATAAAATATTTTAATTTTTTTTATCTTATGAATGTTTCAAAGTAATATTCTTACCACATTTTTAATGAGTCATTTTGATATCATTTTACCATGAAAAAGGAAAGTTCTTTTTATCTCATACGACATGTACATATTTACCCACCATCAATTCCATGAAGATTTATTTTCATGATTAAAATGTTAATTTTTAAGAAAATGTTTTTAAAAGAGATTTTAAAGGAATTGGTTTTTACAAAAATTCATATTTCATTTATAGGTTTTTAAGGAAAATGGTTTTCAAAAGGTTTTATGTTTTAAATATTCTTCTTTAATGGATAATGGATATTTAACTCAAGAAATACTTTAAAAATATACTTCCATGTTATCTTCCATCTCTAATAACATCTATTTATGTTACTCATTTCCTTATATTAAATTATCCAGAGGTTAGAATCATATTATTTCTTGAGTGATTTATGTTTTGATGGAATGATTCTTAAGAAACTTGTTCAGTTCCATGAGTTTTATAGTTTTGAATCCTGTTTCTTTTAATGGGTTATGATTTCCTGAGGTTATTATGAAACCTATCTATTTTTAAAGGATATGATGTGATTAAATGTAAATGATACCCATTTCATTTTGTGGGTTATGATTTGATGTTTTTGAAACCTATCTCTTTTTATGGGTCATGAAATGATAAAATTTTTATTATCTTGTGGCACATGTATAAATGCTTTTGTTACGATATGGTAGGGACCTATATATCCCTCCGATGAATTGGGTAATGATAAGTTATATATTAGATAAAATGGTACATGTATTGTAGCCCAATCCCAAAAATAAGAAGGTACATGGGTTGTGGCCCAAGCCAAAAAGAAAGTTGGTACACGGGTTATAGCCCAAGCATGAAAAAAATAAGGTACATAGGTTGTAGGCCAAGATTTATAAAAATAGGGTAAAAAGGTTATGTACCAATCCCAAAAAAAAATACAGTACATGGGTTGTATCGTAAGCCTACAAAAATAGGGTACACGGGTTTCTAACCCAAGCTTGAAGTAGGTACACAGGTCATAACCCAAGCTTAACATGTTATAAAGTTCTTTGTATGTATCCTTGACATAAAAATTTATATTCTTATATGTATTCCACAAATCCTATGTCTTATTACTCAATTACTATTTCATGGATCATGATGTTTATTTCATTATAATTCATATCTTATGAACTCCAATATTTCTCCCATAATTTATGTTTATGATCTTTGATATGTAGGTTTTGATGTCCAAATGTTACGATCACATTCTCATACCCCTGTGTTCATCTTTATGCCCACATGTCCCCCTTGTTTACCCTTACTCTGTATCTAATCTCACTGATTTTTATGTTTCCTTTACCCAGGTTATGAAGTATGGTTTTAAGTATAAGTACTAATGGTGGATAATTTTACTAGAGATTTTGAAGATCTTTCACCATGATAGATGATTTTTTCCATGTTTCCAAAGACACTAAACTATTACATTCATTGGTCATGTATTTTTTTAATGTACTAAATATTCATCTAATATGATGTAATATACATGTCTGATAAGACTAGTTTTATATATTTGGTTTGAGTGTAATTGTTTATTCAACCTTTGGAAACTAGGGTTAGAAAACCTTAGTGAGATCCCTAGGGGTATTTCATAGAATATGTCTAGGGGTGTCTCTAAAGATAAGTATAAGGATAAAGAAATGTATAGTAAAATTTATTAAAATTTTGTTAAATGATAGAGATAGTGGTTTACTAGAAATACATTTCTTTAGGGATACAAAAAGTGGATGTGTATCTGTCACAGATGTACTTAAGAGTAATAACTATGAGAAGATGTTCCGAGCCTAACTCGGTGTAATCTGATACATGAAAATGGGCATTTATGCACACCAAATTTGAAACTCTTATGGGATATGCTTTGGGAATTCACAAACTATTCACTAACCATCCTGATGGATTTAAAAGTAATATGGATATGAATAACCTATGATGAACCTAGGGTGTCATATATTAAAGAAGGTTTCAAGGTTTAAAAAGACTATAAGTAATTAGTTTATTGATTACGCTATTTTTTTCTACGATAAGAAATGATCACACTCTCTTTCTAGATTTAGTAAATGGTGGTAACTAAAAGGAAATGGATTAACATAGAAAGTGATAGGTGATTTTTTATGTGCATTTAAGGGGGGTGATCACTGGAGTGAATGTTGTTGTGATCAACCCTAGTCATTTTTTTCACAGAACATGATTAATAATGCGTACCTTAACCAATTATCGGACTCACCAATAAAGATAAAGAAGGAGTTTGATAAGAGTTGAGATAATGGATACCATGGAGTAAATAAGATCTGGTTTATCTTATGTCAAGAATGTGGAAAGAATCACATAAGATTATGTCTTTTAAGAACAATAGGATGTTTTGACTATAGAAAATAAGGACACAAAACTAGTGACTGTATGAGAATAATTTAGAGTCCGGTTAACAAAATGTATGTAAATGGTGGCCTCTTTAAAGAATTATCATTATATGACTTATTTAAATGAAAAAATTAGGGTATTATAAAAATCTATGTCTTATGTGGATGGCTCATGAAGAGAATCAGCTAGGTGGTACAAGTATTTTTGTTTTTACTGAAGATAAAGAGTCTGCACACGACATCTAAAAGGTATGTGATATTCTTTATGAATTATTTACATTAAACAGAAGAATAATGATTATATTGAGGTTGATAAACCTTAATACATGATTCATATTTCATATTCTATGAAAGAGGTATTAAGGAATAAGTTGATGAAGTCTGAATAATGGTTTAAGAATAATGTTGGTGGAATAAAGTATTTATGTTTGGTAATTAAGAGATTATTTTATATGAATCATGAAATATTTCAGTAGTTTCGGTATAAGTTTTCATTAAGGATTCCAAATATAATGTTTAATGGTGATGAATACATAAAAAAGTGATTTCGTAAAAATGTGATAGTTTGATTAAGGAAAGGTAACCCTTAATTAATGTCTGATGTTAATTTTTCTTATTTGGATAATGATTTGTGGGATATGAACAAGTAAATTGGTTGGTATTGATTAACATGTAAATAATTATGGACTTGTAGACATGTAGTTTATGCTATCATTGATTGAGTTTACAACTTATTGGATTTATGAAATATATACAGTAATCAATGGAAAATGTAAACTTTCATGTTTTATATAAGTATTTATGGTAATTCTGGTTGTTACCATGTTCCAAGATAATTTACCCTGAGGGTATTCACATATTTGGAATGTGACTACCAAGAGATAATTTTTGATATATGGGGATCAATGTTAAGCTGATTTCATGAATGTCTTTCTAATGTTCTGGATTTTCATCTTTTAGAAGGGTTATAATGATAACCATTCATGAAAAATTTATGTTAAACATTAGAGGAACTATTTATACCCTGAGTTTATATTGGAAAATTTGGTTAAATGGATATTTTGAGAATGAACATATTTCAAGGATGTCCCCCAAATTTTGGAAATTATATTAGTGTGGTTTTAGAAGTGGACCTGATGTATGTGAGGTGATAATCAATCAAGTCTGGCAAGGCTGTGGGTCTTGAACCCATGACCAAATGATAACAAAGGTTTCATGCCTATCATTGGCCTATGTGATATCCTGGTTAATATATAATTAATTTTGATGAATAAATATTTATGATGAAGTAGTATTGTTACTTTTTATGTCTAGAGATTAATGTATTAACCAAAATGATTTTTAAGAATAGTTATAAATAAATATTTATACATTTCAATATTTTGTGAGACTTAAGATTTACTAATTTTTTTTCACTTCATGCATAAAATATAATTTCTAGACATCCATTACATGAAGTAATTGATGAATTATAAATTGATAAAATCACTAAGAAAGAATTAATTTTTTATAGAAATATATCATGTAAGTATAGTTTCTTATATCCTTGGTCAATAATAGAATTACTGAACATTACAATAATGATAAAAACAATTTTTTTGTCCTAATACCTTAATTTTGTTGAACTGATGACCTTTTAAATCATAACAGATTTATGACTTTCAAGTCCGGAACTTTTCTTTGATCATTCACTTGTTAGTGATTGATTACCTCAATCACTACATATAAATATTAATGCATTTCCTCCATGTAAAATATTCACTCCCAAACTATGTTCTCATATGTATAAACCTAGTTATATGTTACTTTGGGTAACCTTCATGTTTCCAACATTCTATTTTTGAGGGATGTTTTAGCATTCATTTTTATTATATGGGTTTCTGTGACAAAAACTTTGATGTATTAAACTTTTGATAACCCTGATGAATTTGGAGGGAGAAATCCATTTTAATGGGGGTCAAATGTAACACCTTGAGATATTTTGAACTATTTTTGTTTGAATTACTTTAACCTTTTCAATATTTTTCATTTCCCATAACACTGAAAATAGTTTATTTTATATTAAATCACTATATCTATATTGTGTTACACGCAACATAGAGTAAACATTATCATTTAAATATAATCATAAAAATTAGGTTAGGACAATGTTTTGGTAATTTTTTGTAAGGTTTCATTTTTAATGATTAGTTAAAAATACTCGATTTTTATTCAAAATAACTTTTTCATCTAATTTATTTATAAGTTTAAATTATATTTTAATTTTTTTTAAAACAAAAATTATAATATATTTTTATAAATTAATCCAATTTTGTTAATTGTAACCAATTTAACATAGAAATTTTATTTAAAAAATTATCAAACATTTGATCATCTTTACTTTAAAAATCATCACTGTCGACACAACTATGGGATTAATTTTTAATTAATTTCTACCACTTATTTGATTTGAATTTTGAAAAATGTATTCCATATTTGAAATAAAACCAATTTATAATTTATAATAATGTCAACATAGTCTTTGAAAAAAAATATTACTGAAAGTAATTAAAATTAATTACATCAATTAAGGTAAAAATAAGGTTAATTAATGACTAAACCTTAAATTTAAGACTCAAACAATCTTAGAAACTTGTAATAAATCTATTTTAAATCTATATTTTTACCCTATCATCACTTTTACCTACTTTTTATCATTATTGGATCCACTTTTAACATGAAAAATGTTGGTGGAATTTTCTCTTCATATATTTACAAGAGTGCCACTCCTCCTTCCCTATAAAAGGCCACCACCTCTCCTTCTTCTTCCAGGCTCTCAAGCCCTTTGTCTGACCAAAAATATACTCAGATAAGCTTAAAAAATCCCAAAATTAATCCTTGAAGCCTCCCATTTGGAATAAAATCTTATAAGGAAGCCTTTTGGCAAAAACCAAAAGGAGTTACTCGATTAAGTGGTAATATATTCACTCGAGATCCTTTATTTTATTTTCCTTCTCCAACCCCAACAATCTATTTATTAAATTCTTGTATAACAAAAAAGTTTCCACAATATACTAGTATGTTTTTATTCTATGTTTTCAAACTAAAATTACACACACCAACATCTAATGGATAATGAACATACTGTTTTTTTGTATGGAAAACTATCACCTCGCTAAATGATGATTTTTCAATTTTCCTTACCACATATCATGGTGAAAATTATGATGGAATCACTGCTTATATATTTTATATATTATATTTACTATTTATTTATGCTTATTTATTCATTATACAACACATATATTTTTTTACTTTCCATTTGGTGTTAATATGACAATTTCATTTGAGGATGTGTGGACTATCACCCCCTCAAAGCAATATGATTCATTCACACACTACATGGATTTTATTAATAATGGTTTTAGGGAACATATAATAATTATATGATATTATAAGTTTATTGTACTACAGATATATATATATATAGATGTCTTTTATATTTTTTCTCCCAACATGTCAATAACAACGGAAATTACATTCATGCGTACGTACGACTTACCATCTCCATAAACAGTGTATTCCAATTTTTACTTATATATATTGTATATATTATTATAATACACATATAATGGATATTTATGATATTTATATAATGGTTTAAATTCATGAATCATGATATAAGGATAAGGACCAACAATATTGTAACATCCCCGATAAATAGAGAAATATTACATTTTCATATTTATTAATATTTGTGAATTAAATATTAATTTTACTTTAAAAGGGATGTTATGTTCGATGGCGTACCCGATACGCAACAACGGGTTTCTTTAAAATCTTATGTTGCACACTAATAATATAATAATATTATTTTAAATATCAGTTAACGCCTATCCGTTGTAATGGTAGGAATGAAACGAACAAATTAAAAAATGATTATATATGTTTGTTAAATGTTTTTACATTTATCCAATAAATTTTAGAGGCTTAAAATGTGAATGAATCTAATTTTAAGCACAATTTATTCTAAAAGGTCGATTAACCGCCTTTTAATGAAGAACCCTTTATAGATATTGTTTTTGTCACTCTTATATATTCTATTTGAAAAAATAAATTTTTCTTTATAATCGTTACATAAAAATTTTCTTTGGATTAAATTTTGGTATTTTTCTGATAATGTTCAATTTTTATGAATAGTCAAAAAAATGTTGTATTTTAATTCAAAACAACCATTTAATCTAATTTATTTGTATGGATAGATTTTCTTTTTAATTAGTTTATGTGTATAAATAGATTATATGTTTACCATTTAATGCAATGTTGGTCATTGGAAGTAATTTCATTTTGAAATTGGATATAAACAAGTGTCAATCTTTTGATAGTTATTATTTCTTAAAAACAAGTTTTTTGTCTTGAAAATGGGAAATAATTATAAAATTAATTAATGCAACTTCTATGTTTTTAATTTGGTAAATTAGACATCATTTTTTAATTTGTAATATCAAATTTAGCTTAGGGTGAATTAATGGTATTTTTCTGAAAACGTTCAATTTTTTATGAATAGTGAAAAACAAAGCGTATTGTTTAAAAAAAAATTTTTATTTAAAGATTTTTTTAAATTTAATTTTTTTAAATTAAAAATAGATACATAATAAATATATTAATAAAATTTAATTCATTGGAGTCATTTTATAATATGATTATATATATAAAATTCTATTGAACTTTTAAGCGTCTTTTTACCCACCTTCTAAGTGCTTTTCCAAATTTGCATAAAACATAATTTTACCACTATGGTGAATTGGAATTCCAAAATCTGACATACATGGATATCATTAGTAAGTAAAATTTGGTTCAACGGGATGAAAATATTTTTTTGGTGAATAGTAACTTTTGACTTTTATTAACTCCAATAAAAGGTAATTAGGGAAATTTATGGTAAAAATAATATTATAATAATATAAAATTACCTTGACACATTTCATAAACTTATTTATGACACAATAATGATGCCGTGTTTACGTCATTAATGAATGATTTAAATAAATAAGGAGATAAACATTAAAACAATATACAAAACTTGACCAATTATTATTCGATGATTTTATTTCAAACATGGGTCACCTTATCTTTTACCTTAATGATTTTTGGACCTTTAGAAACTGAAAATCATTATATAATAAAATAAAATTTTCAAACATTCTAAAAGATCCCCCCTCTCCCTTATAAAAACACATCACTTCCTACCCATTTATCACACTTATCAAGACCATGGAATCATCTAACCTCTACAACAATAAGCTCCCAAGATCCATTTATTCATCCTAGAAGCCTTACCTTAGGCATGAAGCACTTCAAGAAACCCTTTTTGTTCAAACCAAAGCGATTTACCTGATTTAAAGGTAATGTTTTCTCTTAAATTCTTTTGTTTTATTTTACTTCTCCAACCCCCTAAAATATTTTTATTCATTTCTTTTATAAAAACAACAGTATCATAAATATACAAGGATGTTGTTATGATAATGATTCGAATTACACTTACACTCACCTCCATCTTATGTGTAAAAAACATATTGTTTCTGTGGTCGGTGAACTACTACCTCATGAAACGATGATTGTTCAATTATATCCTACAGAATCTCGTAGTGGCCATTAAGATTTAAATTATATATATATGATATAGATTATGTTTATGTTTTATTTATGATTATGTATTTTCCATTTATATCATACCTTTATGGTTTCCATTATGGCTAAACACGATAATTTCATTTGAGGAAGGGCGGACTACCGCCCCCTCAAAGTTATATGACTCGTTCATACCATACGTGGTATGTATAAATGATGTAGTTAATGATATTATATATGGTAATATATGGGAATTATAATATAACTATGTATCATAATGTTTTCATTCCATTAAATATGAAATAGAAATGAAAGTAGCGTTCATGCGTACGTACGTCTTACCATCTCCATGAACGGTGCATTTCATTTCTCAGCATCAAATGTTATGTTCTATTATAAATACATATATATACAGGATATATATGATATATATGAATCCAAATGAATAATATCATTTTGAAGACAATGTAATTTTTACGACATGGACAATTTATAATTATAACAAGTTCATTTTTTACTCAAGTTCCAAACATCGACAAAATTTCCAATATAAACTCAAAAAATTAACTAATTATTTTAGAAGGGTAATAAGTGATATAAAAGTAATAATAAAAGTGAAAAATATTCTTAATCAAGTAGAAATTAACTAATGATTATCATTCTGGAATAACAAGGAACATACGAGCGAGTCAAGTCGGACATGTGGCAAGAGATTCTTCTCTCACTTTTAATTCTGTGATATTTCCATTGTTCACCACCTATTTATTGAATGTGGTGTTTTTTTTACTAAAATTTGACATATATTAGCATTATTATATTTATATTAATCGTATTATGTGATTCATTTGGTGGTTATTAACATTTGGTCTTATGACTCAATTGATTACAACGCGGTAAGGGGTTTCTTCTCACTTCTTATTCCAATGAGATTCATGCTATATTTACCAATATTTTATTTTGTGTGGTGTATGCTCTGCCTATTTTTCTATTCTATGTGTAATATAATTAAATTTACTGGTAATTATATCTTCATTGTATGATCCTTCTTTCATGTGGTGTATGTTTTGTAAGTTACCAAATCGGTAAAGCAACCTTTCACCCTCCTCTTTTTAAAATACTTTGTTATGTCTTTTAATTTATATCTCATTTTAATGTAATATGTTATTCTATGTCCTTATTGATGTAAATTTTATGTGAATGTGACAAATTTTAAAGTGATGTCATTTGGCTGTCAAATTTTTGTAAGGGAACATCTTAACCCAATTTCAATTCTTTGGGTTAAACTTTTACTTGTTGATTATGTCTTTCTATAAATATGTGTGAATGAACTATGATTGTTTTACACTTAATATCCACTTATATTTTGTGAATATATATTTTTCACATGTAATTATGTATTTTACTTATCCTTAATCTGAGGATACCATCTTTGTAAGGGATTTCATCTGAATTTACATTCCATTGAGACTTCATTGTTGTTATGCACCAATTCACTATTATATGGTGTATATACTATTCTTTGGCATATTATATCATGAATTACTTTATTCTCATGATAATATATAGTTTTTACTAAATGTTACTCTTCAATTATTTTTATTCCAGCATCTCTCATTTTGTTAAAAACACTTTAACTAAAATATTGTTCTAATTGTTTTAAATATTTGTTCTTCTAAATATTTCTCATGAATGTCCATATTTTCAAAATGGTTTTTAAGATTTATTTATATGGAAATTAATATTTTATTATGTTAATTCCTTTAAAATATTCAAAGTGGTATGGGCCACTTTGATTAAAAAATCTCTTTATTAAATGTTTTTGAAAATGGTTTGATAAAGCATTGCTTTTGTCAATATCTTGAAATGATATATTATGATTTCAAATGAATTGTTAATAGTGAAATGTTCATATTTTCAATATTTTATGTGATATGATTTTGTAATGGTACTTGGAAATTTTACTGGTGGTTACGTGATTAACCAAATGACGGGTGGTTCCCTGATAAACTAGGACAGGTGGTTGCGTTATAACCTCCAATGCATTGGGTATGGAAGTCAGTCATATGGCTATTCCATTTAGTGATATGTGCGGAAGTTGACCACATGGTTATTCCATTTAAGTATGTTTCTATCCCAAGTTACCTTTATATGTTATGTGTTATTTATATGGGTTTTATGGTAATCTTTTGGTTACAAAAGGGTAAGCAATGATCTTTTATTCAGTGAAAAGTATTTTCTACTTCGTAAAGGTGAAAAGTATTACTTTTGATAAATTATTCATGGATTACTTGTTTTTTTGAAAAACTAACAGTATTCCTTCTTTGTGTATCCCTTACTGAGCTTTTTATGCTCATCCCAAGTTTTTTAAATGTTTTTCATAGGACATAAAGTAGAATAGGTTCAAGGATGGGATCAAGGAAAAGTCATGCTGCCTAAAACATGGAACTAGACATGACTCTTTTTTTCAAGAGTATTAATTTTTTGAAAAAAACTGAAACTGAGTAGAAGTGTCTGCTTTGGAATTTTTGAAAATGTAATGTAACAGTTATTACCTAATTCTCTTAAGATGTAAACCTGAAAAGATCCTCAAGGTGAATTATTCATTAAATTAAATATTATGTAATGTTTAAGTCCATATCCTTATAAATATAACAAATTAAGACACCTGTGAAGTATAAAGGGAATATTACCTAAAGTGAGACCTTAACATAGGATTTCTAACAAGAGGGTAATATAAGGTCATAAAAAACAATATATGGTATTATATATAATAATATGGTTATGTAAAATATTTATAATAAATTTATATCTATTATACAGGTTGTTTGAATGACTACGATGAGAGTTAAGACACAAGGTAAGGTGATTTCATCTCACTTTTTATTTCTGTGAGATACATGATATGTTCACCACTCTTTACTTTTTTGTGGTGTATGTAATTACAACAATTATATTCTATTTATATTATACTTAAATTTATGGGTATTCAAATATCAATTCTATGATCTTTCCTTCCTGGAGTTTTGGTTTCAAAATTTACCAAATCGGTAAAATAGTTGTGTCTCGATATTTCTTCTTTGAGACTCATGTTATGTTATAGACATAAATTATTTTTTGAGGTGTATATAATTAAAATTTACATATTATAACATGAAATTTATTCTTTTCATGATATTTTAATATTGTGTTCACTTTATATTCTTACATTTATAGTATGATCCCATGTTACCATTTTGTTAGAGTGTATTGAGACAATATCATCTCTTTTTGAGATTGTTTATGTTTATGCTTCCTTTTAGGAAATTTTATGATTCATATATCAAAAAAGTTCGTCAAAATTAATATAATATGGTTATTCATGATATATTCAGTCATTGTTAGGATATTCATACTCTTTGGTACATAATATAGTTAAGAAATTAATTTTAAGAAATTCTGACATTCCCCTCTATTCGGTTAGAAATCTATGATTTCCGAAAAGGGTTCCAAGAAAATTATATTAATGCCCTAAAATATTTGAAAGATATTTTTACCCTTTTTTTATTTTACCAATATTTACAATGTAAATTTATTTTCTCCTTATGAATGAGGAATTTTTATAACATATTTATTGTGAAAAAATAATGTTCTTTTTATCTTGTACAACATGTACAGATTTACCCGACCCCAATTCTTTAAAGATTCATTTTCATGTTTAACAGGATAATTTTTAAGAAAATATTTTTAAAATATTTTATCAAGGAAATGGTTTTCAAATAGTTTTCATGATTATTTTCTAGGTATTTAATGAAAATGGTTTTAAAAATGTTTTATTTTTTAAAGTGACTTTTTTGAAGAAGAAAGGTTATTTACCTCAACCGATGTTTTAAAAATATCATTCCAATTTTTTTTCCACATATGATAACATATAATGATGTTACTCATTACCTTATAGGATATGGTCCAATGTTTCCATTTATATTCTTTCTGGAGTGGTTTATGTTTTGATGCAATGATGCTTGAGACACCCATTTCACTTCCACATGTTTTATTCTTTTGAAACCCGCTTCTTTTGACAGGATCTACTTTTATGAAGTGATTATGAAACCTATATATTTTAATAGGATATTATAAAAGGAAATTATAATGAAACCCATTTCTATTCATGGGTTATGATATGATGTTCATAAAACCTATCGATTTTTATGGGTCATGATACGATGAAAGCTTTATTATCTTATGGATCTTACATGAAATATTTTCTTATGAGATGCATGTGACATATATGTCCCTCCAATGAATTATGTAATGATAATTTGTATATGATCACAAATGGAAAATGTTTTTTCTCCCAATCCCAAAAACAATAAGGTACATGGGTTGTAGCCTAAGACAAAAATAAAGAGGGTACATGGGTTGTTGCCCAAGCCTAAAAACAAGATGATACATGGGTTATAGCTGAATCCTAAACTAAAGAGGGTAAATGGGTCATATAACAAGCCCAAAAACAAGAAGGTACATGAGTTGTAGAAAAATCCTAAAAGAAATAGGGTACATGGGTTTTTTTCCCGTGCCCAAAGCAAGTATATGGGTCATATCCCAACCCAAACATGTCATAATTGTCTTTCTAGGTGGCCTTGAAATAAAATTTTATATTATTATATGTATGATACACATCATTTATCTTATTCATATGGTTTGATTTCATGTATCATGTTATTTAGTTCCTTATGATTCATGTCTTATGAACTTCCAAGATTTATCCCATAACTAATGTTTATGATCTTTTATATGCAGGTTATGATCTCTTAATGTTACAATAATGTTCTCATACCCCTATATTCATGTTTATTCTTACATGTCCCCCTTTTTACCGTTAATAATAATTTGAGATCACCCCTTTTTGTGTTTCCTTTCCCCAGGTTATTAAGAAATGTTTTAGGTAGACGTAATGATGGTGGAGATCTTTATGGGATCTTTTGAAGAACTTTCACCAGGGTAGAATATTTTATTTTTCAAGTTTCCAAAGACACTAAAATATTATAATCCATTGGAATTTATTTTTTTAATTTAC
Source organism: Viscum album (assembly GCA_963277665.1). Taxonomy (NCBI): domain Eukaryota; kingdom Viridiplantae; phylum Streptophyta; class Magnoliopsida; order Santalales; family Viscaceae; genus Viscum; species Viscum album. Next base: position 483,935,551 of record OY728162.1, read on the forward strand.
TGAATATTCATCTAAAATAATGTAATATTTGTGTATTCTTAACCAGGGACTCTATATATATCCTTAAGACAGTCAATGTATAGAAAAAATGAAAAACTAATCACATTGCTTTTTGGAGTAATACTGTTGATATTATTTAATCTTTATATAAACATAATTATATAATAAATATCATATATATTTATTAAATTTATCATAATAACCATCTATGTGAGGTATTTATGGAAAATAAAACACATTTCTCTATGAAGGTTGTTGTCAACAAGTTTGCACGAGTGTTGTTTTCCTTTCCCATAGGATGGAAAAGTAGATTAAAAAGGGTTGAAACATAAACATAATAAAATTTAATAATATTTGAGACAATTAGGTATTATATAATAAATATTAATATTGGTTTGAATTATATTGAATAATAAATAAATATGAATGAATTTGGTTAAGATTTATACATTTTCTTTGGAAAATGTCTTTTGGTTTATACCTTCAGCATTCTAAGTTTGATATTTTGGAGTGTATAGAACCACTAAGACATGGGGAATAAATTTCGTAATGGATTTTATAAGTTCTCGACTGAAATAGTGTGATAAAACTTTTTGAATAAGGTAGGAGAGAAGGTTCCATTTTATATGTGATGGTAGTGATACTCTTGTAAATATTCATAACTTTTAAATAACATAAATGTATTACTCATGGTAATGTGGAACTAAAATATTCCAATTTATAAAAAAAGGTGATAAGAATCAAAATAATCTTATAAAATAATATTAAAAATGAGATTCTACGACCTTATAAAAAAATTTATCTCTAATTAACATATTTTACCCTTTATCGTAGTGATAATAATTTATTATAATTACTATTCATTATTAAAATGATGAAATTTAACTCCTTGCTAAATTTGAACTCCAAATTCAAAATATGAAATATATTTTTCAGTGTTAACTTTTTATAGTTTTTTAATCAATTTTAATATAAGAACTAAAAACAAAATAGGAAACATCTTTCTTAGAAAAATGTATTTTTAACCCTAAAAATGAATTTATACTAAAATAAAGTATATTATGGATTAATATGAAATTAATTTGATTATGTTTAGAAAAATACATTAAAACGAATAAAAAATATAATGGGACACTTTAAATACGTGAAAATAAAAAATATATTTTTATAAAAATCATTATTTTCATTATTCACCTAAAAATAAACATTTTCATAAATACCCTGAAATTATATCTAAGATAAATTTGATATAATGATATAAAAAATAAATTTAATTTTATGAAATTTAGTGTCTAAAATTTCAAAAGTTTTCTTTTATATAAAACTATACAATACATGGAAAACACTTTTGGTAGAATAAAAGTAGATTTTTTTTATAAAAAATCATAAAAAAATTATTTATAAAACTATGATGAATGTGAATCCCTAAAATCATTACTTATAGATACTAATATTTATTCATTACATGAATTATCTATGTTTTCACACCTCATATTTTATTCCAATAATTATCACCTTTATTTCCCCTTCCCCCTTTCTACACACAAAACTATAATATTTTAGTATGTAACAATAAATATAAATGAAAATGAAACAAAAAATAAAATGTAAAATGCACCTGGAGGCCTATATTTTTTTAAAAAATCCCCACCATATGGATTCACATCCATTAAAGTAATGACAACGAACATTTAATGAATAACATTGACCATTAATGCCTCATATCGTCTTCCCAGTCTCAAGTATTTTCTTTCACTTGATCGTGATACCATAACATATATAAAAGTGGTATGAATTTTCCCCATAATATTTTAACACAATTATTGAAAATAAATATCTATATCTTAATGAAATATATTCTTGAATATAATTCCACTTCACTATAATGATGAACTTGAGATGGATCCAATTTTTGTTTCTTCGATTATGATGCTTGGAATATGTCATAAATCTTGCTATAATTTAAAGGTAACATTTAAAAATAATAAACCACCCCAATTATTTCCAGGATCTAAATTGTTTTTTTGTAACATGAAGTAATTTATCCTATTTCATAGATATAAATATGACTTATAACTACTATGATCTGTAGTCTATCTCTCTCTAATCAACTGAAGTCGATTATAAATCTCTTGTGCCTTGATAAACCCCAACAGAGATGAATCACTGTCTTACATCCAATATAACAACCATAAAAATCACCTTCTATGTAATGCCTCAAAAGGATCCTTAAAAATAAAATCTTGGAAGCTATTGTTATACAAACAAATCATCCAAAGCTACACGGTCTTTACATTAACCACTAAAATATAATATAAATGCATGAATCATATCTTCAAGAATATATATAATAACCTCAGATATTATAATTATATAATGATTTTTAGTTGTACTAAACATAAAATTATTTCCCAAATCACTTTTACAATCTTCATAGATATGTAAACCTCATATAAAAATACAATTTGATGTAATCAGGTACCCCATGAACATTTAGAATCACACGTAAATAAGTATTTTGAAAACTATACAGATTTCATTGACATAGAGAGAATGGGAATCCTTATTCAACCAATCAAGAATGACACAAACTATATCTCTACATTTCACTGACCTTAGAAATAAAAAAGTTAAATCCATGGAAACATCATAGTATTTTTACAAAATATTTTCTACGGAATAAAATATCCCAAGGGACCTTTAGTTTTGATATTTTACTCTAGAATAGGTCAGGAATAAAAAATATATTAAGAATAATCTGATGAAGAATGTGTTTTGTATTTCAATTTGTTTAAGGATTTCAAGTGTTGTCTTTTTTTTCATGAATTGTTTTGAAATCACTTCACTTTATTTTGGAAACAATTGTTTTGAGTCTCTGTTTTGAGTTCCTATTTCTGTTTTGAGTTTTTTTAGTAACAATTGTGACTATGATTTTCTATTTTGGAATTATCACAAATCATAAGTATTTGGTATAACTTATGATGCAATCTTGATGAAATAAAGAATAAATTAAATGCACTGGTGCTGATGCAGATGGAAAACTAGTGGGGCTGAATGTTCTTCAAAATCATTATTACGTACTTTTTTTACATCGTACTCAAGTGAAAGTGAAAGAAAAGGAGGGGTAAAAGTGAAAGAAAATTAGTGGTGAAAGTGAAACAAAAGGAATAGTGATTGTGAAGAGTCATGCATGTCATGCCGATATAGTGTTCACATTATTTTGCAATGGATTCAGATTCATGCAGATGAAAGGTCATGAATTTCATATGAAAAATTTATTTGGTTTTTTTTTGCATCAGACTCAGATTCGTTCAAATGAAAATTCATGCTAGCATAGTATTCACTTTGTTGTGGAATAGACTTAGAGTCGTGCCGATTAAAAATCCATGCATGTCATGCCAATATAGTATTCATATTGTTTTGTATCAGAGTCTGAGTCATGCGGATGAAAATTCATGATGATAAAAAAATTAATTCATGTCATGCAGACATTGTACTCAATTTGTTTTACATTGGAATAAGATTCGTACCGATGAAATGTTGTGCGAATGGAAAAGATGTGCCGATGGAAAAGTCATACCGATGGAAAAGTCACACCGATGGAAAATATGAAATAGTCGTGCCGATGGAAAAGAAGAAAGAGTCTTGATGATGGAAAATAGGAAATAGTCATGCCGATGGAAATAGAAAGTTAAGAGATTATATCTATCACGCCAACATGGTAATGTCAATTTTTTTCATCGTACTCACTGGTTAATGTAAAAGAAAAGTGATGGTGATGATTAAAGACCATCATACCCTAAAACAATCATACTCAACAATCTTACCCACATTTATGGGTTTCAAAAAGAAAAAATGTTTTGGGTTTATGGAATAAGAAATTAGTATCCAAATACAAATAAAAGAGCTGAATATTGAGATGAAGTTTGGAGAAGATTATAGAAGCTTCAAGAAACTTTGAAGAATTCAAAATGAATCGCATAATTTCAGGGGGGAATTCAAATTTGGGAAAATTTTAGTGAGTGGGAAAAACTTTTGGATTCCCGCCAATTTTCACCTATAAAAGGAGAATTGTTCATGATATAAGAGACGTAATACCTGGATTTCTAGATATAAGAGGAGATCATTTATATTTAGACTTGACTTTTGTTTTGAGTGTTTATTGTTTTAGGCTGAATTAATCAATTTTGAGTTTTCCGCATTAGGTATTTCAGTATTGGGTTTCTCAGGCTGAGGAAGGAACATAGTGAGTTCCCTAAGACTTAGGTTTTGATGTGTTGGCAATTGTATTTGAATTCCGAGGAAGTGATGATTTTATTTGGTTTGAGAAGTGGTAACGATTCTATTTGGGTTTTCAAGTGGTTCTGATTCATTCATTCTCTATTAGACTTGACTATTGTATTCAGATTGTAGAGTGATTTCGTTTCAAGTCTTGCATTCTAGTGAAAGGTAATTAGGTTGAGTAGATCTATTTTAGTGTGAATTATTCTAGGAGAATCGGACACAAGTTAGTTGAATTGAGGTTCTTACCTACTTCTAGGTAATAAAAAGAATAATTTCCTTACAATTGAATGCATTTGGTGAATTGAAAAGAATCACAGTTAACATGAGATGTTATAAAACAAATGTATGACCCAATTGTGATAAGAGGGTGCATATTCACTAGTTCTATTTTTTCATAGTTCTACACGACTGTAAGGGTACATCCAAATAGTTGTAATCCAAGGATTGATTTCTAGTGGATTGTATGGTATTGGATAATTTCCAAACCCTACAAAGGATGTAGAAATTCTTATTGAATATTGAACCTTGTAAATATTTGTGTTTGTTTGGATGTGTGTTGATTTTATTCTTAGCAGGGAATTAAAATTTTTAATAGGAGGAATTTTTTTTTCAATATATTGGAAATATAAAATAAAAAGAGTATCAATGATTCACCCCTCCCTCTCTTAGTGATACAGTACTCCGATTGGGCACCTTCTATTAGTATCAGAGGCAGGTTCCCTTCACCATTCTTTGTTGATGGAGAACATGAACTGTATGAAAACTAAAGGTATTCAAGTATTTGATGGAAAAAACTATTATATCTAGAATTATAGAAGGCTTTCATATCTTTTTTCTATCAGTTATGATGTTCTTGAAGCTGTAATAGTTTGGTTTCCTCCCATGGATGGTAGTACCCCACTTAAACCTTATGAAAAGAAGTATCTTGAGAATGATAGAGGGGTCAATAATTCTATATTATACTCACCTTTTGAAGGATAATTCTTGAGCATGAAATGTGTTTCCATAGCCAAATGTATACTAGAAAAATTGAAAAACATATATGAAGGAAATACAAAAGTGAAGAAGGAAATGTTACAAATATAGGGATTTAATTATGAAGATTTGAAGATGGGTGAGAATGAATTTGTTGGGGAATTCATTACCAGGTTGAATGATATTGTGATTACTATCAGATGTATTAGTGAAATGTTAAAGACTCTACAGTTGATGAAAAGATATTGAGAATCCTACCTGATAAATTCGATGAAAAAGTTTCTTCCTTGGAATACATAGATCTTGAAACATTATCTCATGATGATTTATATAGCACTCCTATCACCTATAAAATGATAAGAGAGAATGATATGGGGAGAAAAAAAAGGGTTGATAGAGAAATATCTTTCAAGTCTATGAAGAAAGAAAATTCTAAGAATATTGTTATTGAGGATGAAGCTGGTGATTCTAATTCTAAAAATGAGGTATGTAAAACTCTCAATGAAATCCTATCCTTGTTTTCTAAAAATGTGAAAAGTATTACAAGGAAATACAGAGGGAAAATTCCCCTGAAATGTTTCTAATGTAGAGGTGTTGGTCAATTTGTGGATAATTTTACTCGAAGAAATAAATAAGAGGATTGTGATATTGATGAAATAAAGGCAAGAAGATCATGGAATAAAAAGGGAGACAAAGGAAAAGAAAAAAATATTCAAATAAAAAAGAAGACGTTTATTGTCTAAAGATGATGAAGAAAAAGAAAGTGACGATGAATATGAAAAATCCATTGCATATGGTAACGAAATTAATTTCATTGAAAAAATGAATGATGAATAATTCTGAAGTAGTAGTTCTGAATAAGAAGAAACTCACCATTAAATTCAATTGAAATAAGAGTTGAAAGAATGTATGAGAAAGATCCGAAGGCCTAAAAAGAAAAACAAAACGTTGGAAGATTAATGCTCAAGCAACCAAGATTGTTTTTTTGGTGAGAAAGTAAATAATGTTAAAAAGATTGATTATTTGAAGAAGTATTTTTAAGATGAAGAGAATTTTAATGTGTATTTAGAAGTGAAGTTGAAGGAAAAAAGAATAAGAGTTGGAACTTGTCCAACAAAAACTATCTAAATCTAAAAAGAAAAGTCTAAGCTTCCAAAAATCTAACACTGAACATGGTGAATGTTTTTGTAATGAGAAACTTGGTATGGTTCAACAAAAGATACCTTCAAAGGGTGAGAAGAATAATGGAACAATTTCTGAATAGAAGAATGACAGGAAAGTTATATAGGTAGTGGAAGTGATGAATTTAGAAGTTACAAAACATATTGAGACTAAATTTTTTTTATCTAGATATAAAAAAGTTAATAAAACTTCTAATCCTATCAAGGATGAAAATAATAAGATTAATCCAACTGAATATGAAAATAATATGGTCGAGAATTGTTTTCACAGTTCTGATCATTATGGAGGTTTCAGAGGCAAGTAGTCTTTCTATGGGTATTGCTGGTATTATGGAGGATGCAGGAACACAACAAGTGTGTGTTGGTTCAATAAAAAACATTACTATTATCCCACATGTTATGAAAGAAATAGATTGAGGGGGAGTAAATCTCCTCAAAGAAAGAAAAATAAGAAGTTTGTCTTGAATAAATCTGAAATGAATGAAGTGAATATTTGAAAATAGGTTCCAACCCTTGAAAAATATTTGTGAAAGAAGTGAAAAAAATGAACACCTCGCAAAAGGATGTCTTGTTTTATTACCAGCTTAAGAAAATATTTTCAATTCTTAAAATCCAAAGGTGAATAATGAAAAGAATAGAGAAAACCTAGTTTTTGTTGAAACTACATTAAAATCCATGAATGGATAATGACCTTAGATACTTGATAGTGGGTTCTCTTCTCAGATGATGGAAGACATGAAATTATTGAAATATGTGAAAGATTATAAAGAAGGCATAGTGGCATTTGGAAATGGAGAATCATTGAATATCAAAGGTGTTAGATCAGACATTATTGGAAAATAAAGTATTAAATATAATAAAACATTATATGTTGATGAGATGAAACACAACCTTCTAAGTTTATCACAATTGTGTGATGAGCGAAACAATGTTTTCTTCAATAAATATGGATTTTTTGTAATGGGTGAAGAATATGGAAATATTGTTACAAGAGGCCAATGCACGAAAGGAAATTTCTTTCAGGTTGGTTATTTAGAAAACTCATGTTACATTAGTATGGTGGAAGAGAATCAGTTATGGAACAAAAGTATTGGACATATGTGTCATAGAAACATGATAAATTTTTCTAAAAGTGACAGTGTTCGAGACATTCCTAATTTTCCAAGAATAAGAGATTGGTGTTGCATTATTTTTGAGAAAGGAAATATTATAAATATTGTGAAAAATAAATTTGATATTTGTACAAAAAAACTATGGAGCTGATCCATTCCGATATATGTGGCCAAAAAGAAAAAAATAAACACATGGAGATAAGTACTTAATTACATTCATTGATTATTTTACTCTCATTACATGAGTTATGTATGTGAAACACAAATCAGATGCTTTGAAAATGTTTAAAAGTTTCAGAAGAAATGTTGAGAAAGAATGTGACTATTTTATAAAGAAGTTTAGAACTGATAATGGTGGTGAATACAAAAGTGAAGTGTTGGAAAACTATCTTCATAAGCATGGAATTTTTCATGAGTATAGCACTCCATACACTCCCCAACAAAATAGGGTTTCTGAAAGAAAGAATAGTAGTTTGGTGGAAATGGGAAGAATCATGTTACTTGAGAATGGCCTTTCTCATTACTTTTGGAGGAAAGCCATGAGTACTAATGTTTATATTTAGAACTATTGTTTCTACCGACATCAATCAGGTATGACTCTCTATGAATATTTTTATGAAAAAACATCACGTTTGAAGCACCTTAGAGTTTTTGGGAGTCTTTGTATTATAAATAAGAAAGGAGGAAACTATAGTAAGTTTGAGCCAAAATGTGAGGACAAAATCTTTCTCAGATACTCACTATAAGGTATAGAATATATATTCTACAACAAAGAAACAAAAAGAATTGTAGATTCAATGGAAATGAAAGTGAATGAAGAATTTTAGAAAGAGAAACATGTTCAGTAAAACAATGAATTTGATCATGTTAAAGAAAACATTTATGATAAGGATACATACAAGTGTATTCCTTCTCAAGAAGATGAATTAGACTCAACTATTTCAAGTAATTAAGTCAATCAAAAATCTTATCCAAGGCCGAGGAAACATTTGATGGCACATAATATAATTGGTGATCAAAATCAGAAGTTGAAAACAAGAAGAACAACCAACTCCATTACACATACTTCTTTGTATTCAAAAGTGGAATCGAATGATGTGAAGTAAGCTTTTGAGAGTCCGGAATGGGTTCGAGCCATGAATGATGAATTGGATCATATTGAAAAGAATAATACATGGGAACTCGTACCCAATCCAGAAAACAAAAACATCATGGAACAAAATGGATTTTCTCGAACAAGAAAAATTAATAAGGTGAGGTTATGAGAAACAAAGAAATATTGTTGTGAAAATGGTACTCACATATTGAGGGTATGGATTTTTATGAAACCTTTCCTCAAATGGAAATAGTTGAAAAAATAAGAATATTTCTTACTATTTCCACACAATGAGGCTAAAAGATATTTTAAATGGATGTTAAATCTACATTCCTAAATGGTGATCTTGAAGAAGAACTTTATGTTAAACAACTTGGTTGGTTTGTAATTGGAAAATATGAAGGTTATGTGTGCGGATTGAAAAAGTCTTTGTATGGCCAAAAACAAGCTTCAAGGGAATGGTATTACAAATTGGATATATTATTAATAAAGATGAATTTTAAAAAAGGATGAGTGGAAAAAAATCTTTACATCAGAGAAAGTCAAGATCATTCCCTCAATGTAATTGTTTATATTTGTGATATCATCTTTTCTAGAAATGATGGAAGAATTTCTGAAAGATTTGATGAATAAATGAAGAATGTATTTGAAATGTTCATGATGGGAGAAATGAAATACTTTCATGGGTTACAAATCCAAAAAACGAAAGAATATATTTTCCTCTCCCAATAAAAGAATGTAAAAGAACTTCTCAAGAGGGTTGGCATGGAAAATTCAAAATTTATTTCCACACCCATTTTAGTGGGAAAAAAGCTAATTAGAGATGGAGAAGGAAAAGAAATTGATCAAAAAGAGTATCAGAATATGATAAGATGTCTATTGTATTTCACTGCCTCACGACCGTAAATTGTGTATGTTTTTACCCTATGTGAAAGATTTCAAAGTGATCCAAAAGAATCAAATTTAGTTTCTGGAAAACAAATTCTCATATACATAAAAGGCACAAAAAAATTAGGAATCAAATATTATAGCTCAAATTGTATTGAATTGTTTGGGTATTCAAAGAAAAATTGGGAAGGAAATGTTGATGATAGAAGATCCACATCTGGAGAGTTATTCTTTTTTGGAAAGAATTATGTTAGTTGGATTTCAAAGAAACAAAATTCAGTAACTCTGAGTATAAAAAATGCTGAGTATGTTTCTGCTACTCAATCCACTACTCAACTTATGTGGATGAAAACACAATTAGAAGATTTACTTGTAAAAGTGAAGTTACGCTTGCTCTTGTGTTGTGACAATAAAAGTAAAATCAATCTCACTAGGAATCTAGTGAAACATTATTTTTCAAGACATATCGATATCAAATATCATTTCATCATAGATCAAGTGGATAAGAATGAATTGAAGCTGGAGTATGTTCCAAAATCGGAACAGGTTGCTGATGTTTTCACAAAACCTTTATTGAATGAATCATTCTAAAAATGATGTTTAACATGGGTGTCCAACCTCTTTATCTTCAATATTGAGGTACGTTTATCTTTCCCATCTCTCATCTTACCTTTGGATTGTTTTTTCAGGGGGGATTGTTTTGTTTCATAAATCAATTGCAAAAAAAAGGGAGTTGTGGGTAATCTTTGAATTCATCATTGTTTTGAGATTGAACTATTCTAAATATTTGTTGGAGTGGTTTTAGGAAAAGAAATTGAATTGTATTCTAGGGATAATTAATCAAAGAAAGTGTAAACAGAGATGTTTTAATGATCATTAGTTTTGAATATCAGGGTATTTCAATTAATGATTCTTTTTTCCTACATTGAGATAACTGACGTAGGCTTAGAATTACTGATATGTAATCAATTGCTTGAGGTTACAAAGTTCAGTTATTTATGAAAATTGGTTGAAAACAAAATCCAAAGGGGGAGATTATTAGGACCAAGATTAAGAAGAAGGTGTTTTATATTTAAAGGTGTTGATGGTTTTCAAGTGTTTTCTTTTATTATTAAATTTTTTTTTAAATCACTTCACTTTGTTTTGGAAACAATTGTTTTGAGTCTCTGTTTTGAGTTTCTATTTTGATTTACAATTGTGAAAATGCTTTTCTATTTTTTAATCTTCAGAAATCATAATTATGTGGTAGAACGTATGACAAAATCTTGACGAAAGAAAGAATAATGTAAATGTGTAGGTATTGATGCCACGAGAAAAGTGGTGGGGATGATTTTTTTCAAAATAATTGTTACATATTTGTTATTCATCGTACTCAAGTGAATCTAAAAGAAAATGAGTGGTGAAAGTGAAAGAAAAGACATGGTTAAAGTGAAAGAAAAGGAATGGTGATTGTGAAAAGTCATCCATGTCATGCTGACATAGTATTGACTTTGTTTTGAAACAGACTCATAGTCTTACCAATGAATTGTCATTTATGTCATGCTGATATAGAATTCACTTTGTTTTTCATCGAGCTCAGAGTCTTGCCGACGAAATGTCATGCCAACATAGTATTCACTTTGTTTTTCAATGAACTTAAAGTGGTGCAGTGAAAAAGTCATACATATCCTGCCGACATAGTATTCACTTTTTTTTCATCGGACTCAGAGTCGTGTCGATGAAAAGTCATGTCGATGAAAAACTTCATGAATGTCATGCCGATATAGTATTCACATTCTTTTTCATCAGACACAGAGTTGTGATGATGAAGAGATTCCCTGATGGAAAAGTCATGCCGATGGAAAAAGTCATGCTGATGGAAAAGTCATGCCGATGGAAAATTCATGCCCATGGAAAAGAGGAAAAAGTCGTGCAGATGGTAAAGAAGAAATAACATGCCAATGGAAAAGATGAAAGAGTCCTGTCTATGGAAATAGAAAGTGAAGAGATGATTTTTTTCATGCCAACATGATAATGAATTTTTTTTCATCATACTCCCTAGTGAAAGTAAAAGAATAGTGATTGTGATGATTAAAGACCCTCATACCCAGAAAAAATCTTACTCAATGATCATACCCACATTTCTAGATTTCTAAATGAAAAATTGTTTTGGGTTTCTAGAATAAGAAATGGGTATGGAAATACAAATGAAAGAGCTGAATATTGAGATGAAGTTTGGAGAATATTCGAGAAGTTTAGAGAAATATTGACGAAGTCAAAATGTATCCCATAATTTCAGGGGAAAATTCATATTTAGAAAAATTTAAGTGAGCAGGAAAAACTTTTGGATTCCCGCTAATTTTCACCTATAAAAGGAGGAGGTACCTTGTACTTCTGAATAACAAGCACTATTCATGGAAGAAGAGAGAGAGGATACAGATTTCTAGATAGAAGAGGAGATCATTGGTATTTATACTTGAATTTTGTTTTGAGTGTTTATTTTTTCAGGACGAATTAATCAGTTTCGAGTTTTCTGTACTGGGTGTTTCTGTATTGGATTTCCCAGGCTAAGGAAGGAACATATTGAGTTCCATCAGACTATGGTTTTGAAGTGGTGTCGATTCTATCTGGCTTGTGAGGAAGTGCCGATTGTATTCACTTTCGAAAGTGGTTTCGATTCTTTTGGGTTTGTCAAGTGTTTTTGATTCATTCATTATTTATTTGACTTTACTATTGTATTCAGATTTCAAAGCGATGCTGATTTATGATTTACATTCAGTTTAAAAATTACTAGACTTAGTAGATCTGTTTTAGTGTGAATTATTCTTGGATAATCAGACATAGGTTAATCGGACTGAGGATCTTACCTTCTTTGGGGTAAGAAAAAGAAGAATTGTTTTACAATTGAATACATTTGGTGAATTGAAATGAAGCACAAGTAACATGAGATGTTACAAAACAAATTTATTACCCTATTGCGATAAGAGGGTAAACATTCACTAGTTGCATTATTTTACAATGCTACACAAGTTTAAGGGTATATCCTACTCGTTGTAATCTAATGATTGATTTCTAGTGGATTGTATGGTACTGGATAATTTCCAAACCATACCAAGGATGTAGATATTCTTATTGAATAGTGAACCTTGTAAATATTTTTATTCCTTTAAATGTGTGTTGATTTGTTTCTCAGAAGGGAATTAAAATATTTAATAGGATGTGATGGTTGTTTCAATTGAATATAAATATAAAATAAAAAGAGTATCACTGATTCACCCCCTATCCCTCTTAGTGATACAGTACTCCGACTTTTCACTTTCATAATCCCCACTCCACTATTATACATTTTAATGTTGTTCCAGCATATCTCAATAATTAATATGTTTACATCCTCCAAATATCCCCATTTTTATTATTGATAAACTTATCTTAAGATATTTTAGGCAATTATGAGTTCTCCTAACAAATATTTTATTCTAGAATATTTTTGTTATCTTTTTTTTAATTTGATGAAATTATCTATAGAAAATGACTTATGAGATGACAAATTATCATATGTGGTGATAGTTTATCATACAAGAGAATAATTTTCATAATATACCAATAAATATATAAACTCAAAAAGGAAATAATCTTATATACATACAAACAGATTCACTATGGATTTCAGATTCTAAACAAATTAGATTCTCTTACAAATTTCTTATGTATGAAAATAATCATATGAGGTAGAAGAATGTCATATGATCCATTATTTTGGAAAAAAAATTAACATATAAAGATAAAATGATCATATAAAATGTTGATTTGTTCAACGAGATTAGAAATTCAGAATCATGATATTTAACAACAGAAAATAACATATGAAGTGTAGAATTATCATACATAGATTTAAAAAAAAATATTTTGGAAGAGTGTATATAATTATTTTATCCTACAAATATAGTAATATCTTATAATTGGAGGAAATATTATATGCATAAGATTATATTATATATTTTATGATTTCTCTCAATGTAAATTTTTTCTGATGTTTCAATTTAGGAATTTTTCAAAGTATTGCAAATCATTGAATATAGAGATGAATTTTGGGGACGATAATTCCCACTGATTATACAATCACATAAATTAATAATTTTAATTGTGTTTATTCATACATTTTATCTATTTATTAATATTATATAAATTAAAGTAAAATAAAAACTTAATTTTATGTGTGTTAGAAATCATGGTGGTCGGATGAGGAAATCCAAATGAAATAATATGTTTATTTTTGAGAAATTGTTTAGTTCAAATGAAGATCATAAATATAGTCAAAAGTGATTTCTATGATTTCCATTTTCATAATCAAAGTTCACCTATAGAAAAATATCTTATCTTTTTGGATTATTCTATTTTCACTTGACTGTTGGAGTAAATATGGAGTCTTGAACTCAAATTCAAATATATAGAATACTAGAGAAAGTAAGAACCCAAATGAAAAAAATTTCTATCTAAATAAGGAATATGATACTCTGCTTTCCAATATATACAAGATTTGTTTTGATTTTCTATGATGAAGTAATTTATATTATTACAATTCATTGAATAACTCAACTATAGTTGAGATATCTTACATAAATGATCTTTTTGGACATATTATTTTTCTAAAATAACCTCTCATATTTTGTAAAGTCGCATCTTGAAACTTTGATTTGAATTTGTATCTCTATTATACAACTTTATACTTAATAGAGTGAACACTCCTTGTTTTGAGTATTTAATGACTGTTGATATGTCATTTAAATGGGGAGTGCCATATAAAATATCATTGTACATTATTTTATCAATTTATAGTTTCAAGTACTTAACTATAGAGGTCCCTCAGAAAAGGACCTTTATAGTGAAAATCACCAAGACTATATAGAGAACGTTAGTAGAGGGGAATAGGAGACTATTGTGTCCTGAAAAGCTATAAATCCCCTATGATCTATTCTTTTCTTTTTCTATTCCAATTTTATATTTTATAAAATATTTAATCATACTTTGAGGAATGAATTTTATTTGAGGTTAAAATTTATTGAACTCAATTCAGACCTCTTATTGAGACATTATAGAACTCCCCTAGATAAAAAATTGGTATCAAAGGAATAGATTCATGATTTATAAACACTAAAAGTTTAATTTGTGAAGATAATTTTCAAATGGATTTAATAGATGACAATATAGATGGAATATTGGGGGTCAGGGATCCCTATTTCAATGGAGATATTATGGGTGAAAAAAGTCCTAGATGATTATCTATTTGGAAAATAATTTTCTAGAGGTTTATTTGAAAGTTATCAAGCACTCTAAAATTCTTAAAGGAGACCTATAAAAATGAGATTCAAGTGATGAACCCTTATGATATGAAATCCATATTTATTAATACCATAATATGTGGATTTTCTCTGGGTGAACTAAAGTGTTTTCTTTATCATTCTATAACACATGAAATGTCAACAACTATATTTTTTGATTTTGAAGGTACAAATAATCCAAGTCAATATATGAATAATGATTATAAGATAATGTTCGAAACATTAAGTGTGATTTATGGAGGGATAATAACTATAATTAATGGAGGTATAAATAAAATCTTAAAAAATGAGGCTTCCATAGGAACTCCTATTATTCAACATGATCAACATCTCAAAGTTTTTAGTGTTATTCCCTTTAAATAGAGTGAAATTTAAATTTCAATTAGTTAATCGACTTCTATGAAATATTTTAAAAAATGATCTAATTGGAAGAAAAATGATGTATGAAGATAATATGGATGTCAAGGATAGAAATAATATGATGTCAAATATATATAATACTCCTTTAATGGAATATACTTCAAAATATGATAATAATAAAAATTATACATAATTTTCATCTCATATTATGGAGAAAATCAAGAAATTAAGATTCAAGTGATGATATTACACAATCTTTCAAGATGTTTAAAATGCTATACTATAAGATATGAGAAATAGATAAGTCCTTTAAAAAATAAAAAAACATTGATGTAAATACTAGATAAAAAAGAAATTATGAGTACAATAATACTTTGTATATCAAAATTGAATGTCCACATGATATGCATAAAAACAATTATTAAAATAAATAAGACTAAAATAAGAGGAAGAATGTTTTGAAGGCTACATAGTGTTCCTAAAAGGTCTCTAGTGATGACTCCAAATCTGATTCTAAACCTGAAGTATCTAATCAGAAGGAAAATATTTTTTTTCATGGAACAAATTAATTAGGTACATTATTCTTATTATTATTATTCTAAATCATAAAATAAATATTACACTTGTGAAAAATTAAATTCTTATTGTTCTAAATTATAAAACCAGTATAAGTCCTTAATGAAAAAATAAGACACTAAATAAATCATATTCAGTTTTTTAAATGTAAATGAAGTTTAAAATAAATCTATTTATTAAATAAAAGATAAACTTTATGAGACTGCTTTCAGTTATGTTTTCTATAATCAAAAAATAAAATAATTAATGGTTAAAGTTAAAAAATATAAATAATTCATTTATTGCCTTTACTAATGGGGAGAAATATTTAAATATAATCCTTGGTAAGAAAAAAGTGCATAATGAAAAATATGGAATATGAATTAAATTTTAAAACCAAAGCTGTATCAATTTATTTTATACGTAATTCAAAAATTATAAATATTTATAACATTTTTTTCACTGTGGTACAAATGGTCATTATAATGATGATTGATGCTTAGTAAATCCTTATATTTATCTGATAAGGATGGATTTTTTTGAAAATTTAAATAATTCTAATTCGTAAAATTCTAGAAAGTAAAAGTATATTTGTGTGCCAAAATAGTTTACAGCTAATACTTGTACACCAAAGAGATTTTTTGTCCCAAAATATCTTCTTGGTTACTTTTTTATAGGGAATGATCTTTAGTAACAAAATTTTCAAAAAATTCATGGATAGTGGTTATTCAAGACATTTGAGTGGATATTTTTCAAATTTTAAATCACTATCTAAAATTCATCGAGGGAATATAACATATGGTGAAAAATATAAATAAAAATTATTGGCATAAGATCTATTAGAGATAATAATTCCATCCTTATCAAAAATGTAATTAATGTTGAAGGTTTAAAGAACAATAAGAAAAGTATTTCTAGACTCTATCATGATAGATATTCTGTTGATTTTTCTAATTTATAATATTCAATTTTTATGAATATGTACCGTAAATTTAGTACACCAATAATTTTAAATGTCTACACAATATATCATTATTCTTTCAATAAAAAAACTATAAAAAATATTAATGATAAAATTGATTAATATTGGATTTGGCATAAGTGACTAATACATTGAAACATTTACTCATTGAATAAATTATCTAAGAAGAATATGATTTTTGATTTTCCCCAACTAAAATTGGTTGAATATAAATTTTTCAATGCATCAAAATTGGAGAGCATCACAAATTATATTTTAAACCTATCAAAGAGGGTTTTTATCTATACCACTTGAACTTAACTATGTGGTTTTTTTGTACCTTCTTTAACAACAAGTCTAGTTGGAAAAAACTATTATGGATCGGTTTTTGATTTCTCAGGATTCACTTGGGTTTATTTCTTGAACCATATAGTTGAATCTTGTAGTCTTTTAATTAATGTTTTAAGCCTATTAAAAATGAAAAAGGCTCTAAACTTGTGTCATAAATAATTGGACATGGGGGAGAATTTTAAAATCAGAAATTAAATTAAATTTTCCCAAAAATGGAGTTTAAAATACATTATCTATCCCCAAAAAAAATTAATATAATTTTTTAACGAATAAATAATACACTGAAATAAATTTATAGAAAAAATTGTGTAAATATAGAATACCTACTTATTTTTGGAGTGAAGCTATTAATAGGACATTACAATGCATCGATTTTTTTATAATAAGTCTTTTCATGAAGAAGACACCCTATGAGTTATATAATAATAGAAAACCAAAGGTAGGATACTTCATAGTTTTTGGATGAATATTTTACATCATAAAAACCAAGGTAAATCCTGGGAATTTTGATTAAAATCCTGATGAATGACTTTTCCTAGGTTATTATACCACTTCTATAGACTATATAATTTTCGATAAAAGGTCTCTGATTCTTGAAGAATATATTCAAGTGAAAATTTATGATAGCGATCCATTTGGTAAAAAAAATCAAGTTGATGAATTGAGTGATTCAATGGATAACTTGATACAAGAGACACTATTTGAAAAATATTACTATGAATTGGTACATGATCATGAATAATCCATTCATAAAATGGAATAAACTGATGATCATGAAAGTATGTATCCTAGACATATTAGGACCCTTAAAATATATCCTCTATAAAATATTATTGGCACCCTAGTTGAAGGTTTTATTATTATAAGAGGTATAGTAAATATTTATGATTTTTTAAACCTTTTTCCCAAATTCTAACAAAAAACACTCGAAGAAGCCTTAGGTGATAGATATTGGTCAGTTTTTATGTCATAATAATTAAACATGTTCAAAAGGAATAAGGTGTGTAAATTAGTTGATAGAAATTATGATTATCTAGTTATTTGAACTAAGTGGGGATAAGAAATAAAAAGAATGACCAAGGTGTTATCACTATGAATAAGGATATATTGTTTTCCAAAGTTTACAATAGATAAAAAGGAAAATATTAAAGAGAAATATTTTCCCTAGTTCCTAAGTTAGAAGTAATTATAATTATTTTATTCCACACATAATATATGAATTTAAAATTTTATCACATGGATGTTAATTCTACTTTTCAAAATGGTTTTTTAATGGTGGAATTAAATGTTGAAAAAATTATAGGTTTTTATGACACTAATTTTCAAAATTATATTTTTAAACATACCAAATGATTGTATGGTATTAAATAATCACATAAATCCTCAAATGAAATATCAAGTTCACATGTTTTACCAAATGTTTTACTGAGGGTTTTAACGTCCCTACTTTATTTAATAAAAGATATTGAAAATATATTTTACTTATGAAAATATATGTTAGTGATGTAATTTATTGTTCCATAAATCAAAAAGTTTTTTAATGAGTTTTTCAAAACTCATGAAAAAAACATATGAGATGAGAATAATGAGAGAGTTGAATTTTTTACTTGGAATTTAGATTTACCAAAAGTATTTGGGGAATATTTAAAACCAATGTAAATATATACAATTTTTATTATAAAAAATTTTCTCAAAAGTAGTAATACTTATTCAACTCATATGAGATCCAATATTAATCATGACTTTGATTAAGTTGGAAAAGTAATTCCCAATAATTCATATAGGGGATTAAATGGGATCTTGATTTATAGAATTTTATATAGATTAGATATTATGTTTTTAGTTTTATTATTTGTGAGATTTCAATAAAACCCAAAATAATCTCACTTAATAGCTACTAAAATAATTTTGAGTTATTTAAAATGAATACTTTATTTATATTTACATTTTCATATAGATTAAAATTTTGATTGAACTTCACATTTTGGTGCTTATTTTGAAAGTATTTAAAAACAAGATATAAAAAGAACATTTTAATATAAAACATTTTAAGAAAATCTACAGTATATTAGTAAAGTATGAAACAAAATTCTATTGCATTATCTAATATTGAAGTTGAGTACATTACAACTGGTAGTTTTTATGCACATGTATTATGGTTGAAATAGTCCTTAATGGATTTCATATTTAATTTTTATCACATCCCAATAAAATTTTATAAAACTAATGTTATTGTAATTTCTAAAAATATGAAAAATTATTCAGGGACTGATAATATTGATTTGAGACATCATTTATTAATATATCATACTTATAAATGCGATATTTCTCTTAAATTTATTTTTATTGGAAATTAATTAGTAGACATATTTATGAAATAATTCTTTACTTATCATTTGATTTTATCAAAATTGAATTAGGGTTATTTAATTTTAAATTTTTTCATTTAAATTTTTGTTTTAATTGTAATTTTTTTATTTTTTTATTTAATATATTATGAGATATTTTCAGTTTCATGTTTATGATTAAAATATTTATATTATTTGTTAGGTGATACAATATCACACACCCTATATTGATTTATATTTTAATTAATTATTTTATTATATCACCTATGTAAGGTGACTCAGTCCACTACATTAGAAATATTTAGTTGTGTAAAGACCCAGAAATTTCAAGGATTTTTTTTAAATAATTTGGAATTTTACAAGTTTGTGGCTTCTGAAGACACTTGATTCTGAGGCCCGGTGTGCCCGAACTCAATTTTCAATGTTTAGCTCGGGTACGTTCAGTAAACGAACGAGCGGGTTTTTCTATCTTATGAACTAGTGCTCGGAATTGAAATCTGAGGGAACTGATGAATTCGCAGTGCTGAGATTCTCTTAGGTGAATCTTAACTTCGACTGACAAGGGTCAGACTAAAAAGATAAGTTTTTAAACTTCTAGAAAAAGAAATATATATAAGAAAATAACTATAAGTTATTTTATTCTTTTTCTTCCACTGTTGAGCGATAGTTGGCACAATCGTAGTGTAAGGACGATCAATAAATGAGGGCCATTTAATGACTCATCCCTTTGGTTGTGTAACAGCAGTGCCCATGTGTTTAATAGGTTTATTAATTAAGGTTCATTAATGAACCATAATAATGAACACAACATGAGGATTGATTCTTTTATTAATGACCCCTTTGGAAAACGAGTTAAAAACCCGTGGGAGGATGCTCTGACGAAACACCGACAATGTCGGCCTCTGAAGAAGAATGATGAAGAACTCTAGTTCCTCAGAGATTGAAGACGTGCCACCAAATCTTCTTCTCTGCGACAAGAGAGGAGACACCGCTTCCTCCTCGGCATTTTCCATTGATGCCTGCAAACCGCTTTTTCTGTGACGCTGATGAACGCCTTCTTTGTTGTGGTATGGGTTTTTGGTATAATTTTCTTCATGTGTTATTTCTATACCCTCATCATGGCGTGTTTTGTTTATGGTGTTTTCTTAAAAATACTAAAGCGGTGAGTGCGGGCTAACGAACAAGCCCGAACCCACATCTGATTTGTTCCTGATGCGCGGAATAATTAGCGACAATGAAACGGGACCGATTTGGCGATTAGAGGACTTCGTAGTGATGTATGGGTCCCAAGATGACTAGAGGCGCAGACGAGAACAAGAACGGACCACCGGAATGACTCCGGTGGCCCGCAGATACCTCCAGTAGTGCGGGTCGCTGGCTTGGCTGAAGCCGCGGCGGCAGGCAGTCGGATCCCGGGACCGTGCAGGATCCGGAGGAGACGCGGCGCCCGCCGCATCTGCTAAGTGCAAAGGGAGGGGGGACCGTGTCCCCCCCTGGTCGGCCCGTGGGCCGAGCCTGCGCAACCCCCCCCCCCCACCCGGCTGGGCCGGGGCAGGTCGTGCGGACTGGGCCGGGCCGCGCCCCGCGAAGCCGGTCTGGCCCCGGACCCGGGTTGGGTCGACCCAGTTCGGGCCAACCCAGGGGGGATTGGGCCGAGTCGGGCCGGTCCCAGACCCCCCACTTCGGACCATTTTTGTTCTGTTTCCCATAACTTGTGCTACGGACCTCCGATAGATGCACTATTAGTTGATTTAGGATCCTTGGATCAAGGCGGTCGTTTTGTTATATTACACTCAAGGTTTCGGTGACATTTGTGTATGGCTGGGTTGTTCGAGCACGAAACCAACTGGACCCTTGGAGCGGAAACACTTATAACTTGAGCTTCAGACGTCCGATTGACGTGCTGTCGTCTTTTTTGGATTCCTCTTAGTGGAACGGTTCTTTTGGCTTACTCTGCATGAGGTTTGGACGCATTTGAAGTACAGTCGGGTTGGTTTTAGCTTAAAAACCAACCGGGTCCCTGGAACGGAAAAGCCAATAACTTTCAGACCGGGCGTCCGATTGACGCACCGTCTTTTGCATTGAGTTCCTTTTGACGTGATAGAACTTTGTGATACATCAACTCTGAAATTAGTGATAGTTGATGTATTGACCACTTGGATCGTGGAGCGGACCCTTTTGGAATCGAGCGTGCTGTGAGCGGGAACCCTAGAGCTGGCTGTGACTGCGACGATGACGACTGCACTTGGATCTTCCGTGGGTTCAGTAGTAAGGACAACTGTACTTGGATCCTCCGTGGGTTCGGCAGCCATGACGACCGTACTGGAATCATCCATGGGTTCGACGGTGATGACTATTGTTCTTTTATCCTATGTGGGTCCAGCAGTATTGACCTCTGTACTTTAATCGTGTGTGGGTTCAGCAGAGTAGCTGGTCTTGTATCCTGTGTGGGTCCGACAACTTAGCTTGTCTTGTATCCTCTGTGGGTCCGATAACTTAGATGAATTAGTGACTACATCTGATCTTCTCTATCGCCTTACTAAGTGTATACCTGCTTGAGCTGAGTCTTGACTTTCAATCCTTATCTTCGATATGAACGTCTTGTTATCCTGTGTGGATTAGGTTGTACTTTCCTATGTGGATTGGGTTGTGCTTTTCCTGTGTGGATTAGGTTGTACTTTCCTGTGTGGACTAGGATGAACATGGGCTCGTGAGTTGGAGCAGAACTGGAATTGATGACTTAGGTATATGTATGGGAATATACCTAAGAAGACTTGGTTGATACTTCGTGTTTGTATCATTCCTTTGTGGTTTATCCTTTGTGGATTCTTGGAGACCTTCGGGGGTCTCAGGGTCCCTACTGAGTATCGTATACTCACCCCTGCACGGGATACACCCGCACTACGTTGTGTAGGGAACACGGCATAGAGCCATCCTTATGAGGAGTAGATAGTGTTATGCATGCGGCGGGCAGGGCCACATGGCTCGTGACTGCCCGACCCGCCATGCAGATGAGCATCGGACAGTGGAGGGACCTCCCGTGCAGAGGTAGAGGTTCGACAGTGGTGGTATGCAGGGAGCACGTGGACGAGGCAGAGGAGCTGGCCGAGTAGCTGGTGGTGGACGACGCTTCGAGGCTCTACCACCACCACCCCCAGGAGGTCCACCCTGACCACCCGGAGCTGGCAGGCAGAGGCAGGCTCAGCTCCAGGCAGTAGAGGCTTATGGCCACGGTGCACCCAAGATGATTCGAGGTATTATCTTTGTCTACTCCAACATTGCTGCAGTTCTTATAGACACAGGTGCGAGTCATTGTTTCTTTGCCACTGCCCTTGTTCGGAGCTCAGAGATTCCGACAGAGTCGTTGGCTCGATCCTTGTGGCTAGAGACTCCTACGTGAGAAGACTCGATGATTACGCATTGGTGCCTATAGTGTGAGCTTACTATAGGAGGTGACAGCATCAGCTGGGATCTTCTTGTAGCGGCGTCGAGGCCTCACGACGTCATCTTGGGCATGGATTGGTTATCTACGGTCCATGCTCAGATCGACTGTATTAGGCGCAAGGTGTGGTGTGTCCGCACCGATTGGAGTAAATTCACCTTCACCGGCGAGAAGGGATCCTTTTTAGTGCAGGATGGACTCACATAGAGGAGAGGACATCCGGTCACTCATCAGCTGGCTAGCCTCATCCTAGAAGCAGTTGATGTTCGGAGTCCGAGTTTTCCTTTCTGGTGGATCTGTATGTGGACGTTTTTACTGACGATGTTCCAGGACTACCTCCTCACAGAGAGGTAGATTTCTATATAGACCTGTACCCCTGGACATCACCGATATCTATTCCATCATATTGGATAGCTCTCGCCGAGCTTCATGAGCTATGGGTACAGCTAGAGGACTTATAGGGGAAAGGTTTCATCTGACCCAGTGTTTCACCATGGGCTTCTCCAGTCTTATTCTCCAAGAAGGCGGATAGGGGCATGCGACTGTGTGCCGATTACCGTCGTCTGAACTAGGTTACCGTGAGGAACAAGTATCTACTTCCGAGGATTGAAGAACTCTTCGATCAGCTCAAGGGAGCACGATGGTTCTCAAAGATAGACCTCAGGTCAGACTATCATCAGCTCCGAGTTTGGGATGAGGATGTGCAGAAGACAGCCTTCAGGTGTTGGTATGGCCACTATGATTTCTTGGTCATGCACTTCGGTGTGACCAATGCTCCAACAATGTTCATGAGTCTCATGAACATGATATTCCAGCCCTACCTCGATCAGTTTGTTGTAGTCTTTATTCATGACATACTGATTTACTCGACTACCGAGGAGGAGCACGCCTACCACTTACAGGTTGTACTGGATACACTCCGAGAGCACCAGATTTATGGTAAGCTCTCGAAGTGAAAATTCTGGCTTTGAGAGGTCCAATTCATGGGGAACGTCATCTCTGAGGCATGAGTTTTTGTGGATCCCATGAAAGTCAAGGCGGTAATTTCATGGGAACCACCCAGGGGTGTGACAGAGGTACGAAGTTTCCTGGTTCCAGCGGGGTACTATCGGAGATTTGTGCCAGACTTCTACAGAGTTGCAGAACTACTTTTAGCTTTGACGAAGAAGGGGAAACCCTTCATGTGGTCAGACAGATGTCAGCAAAGCTTCCATAAGCTGAGACGGAGATCAACTAGTGCATCCATCATGAGGCCACCAGAGGAGGGAGTAGGGAACATAGTTTACTGTGACGCATCAGGGACCGGACTCGAGTGTGTCCTGATGCAGGAGCGAGCAGTGATCGCTTATGGTTCACGGTAGTTGAGGCAGCATGAGTAGGACTATGCTACCCATGACCCAGAGTTAGCAGTAGTGGTCTTCGCCCTGAAGATGTGACGACACTATCTGATGGGAGAGCGCTTTACAGTCTACTCTGACCACTAGAGTATCAGGTACATTTTCTCGCAGAAGGAATGGAACCTGAGATAGCGGCGATGGCTCGAGTTCCTCCAGGATTACGACTTTGAGATTTTCTATACTTATTGGAAGGGGAAAATTGTGGCCGATTCTCTCAGCAGGAGATCAGGCATTCAGCTACTTGGAGAGGCAACAGAGCAATTATCTGCTTTTCAAATATCCTTCATGGATAAAGATGGGGTAGCCTATCTACAATCTCTCACAGTCACTCCTCCACTTCTTCAGCGGGGTCAGAGAGGCACAGTGTAGGGACATTGACTGTGAGGCGCGACGTGCTCAGATATCCTCAGGGCTAGCACCTGATGGATTTTTTGAAGGTGGGGAGCACGTCATCCTCTTCAGGAGACGTACCATGGTACCAGTTTCACTACAAGAGGAGGTGCTAAGGTAGTTACACACTTCCCTTCTAGCGGTACATCCTGGAGTAGCGAAGATGTATTAGGACCTTAGACGACAGTACTGGTGGTCGGGTAAGAAGAAGGCTGTGGTAGAGTTCGTTTCTTGATGCCTCAGTTGTCAGCAGGTGAAGGAAGAACACCAGGTACCAGCAAGCTTGGTACAAAACTTAGAGGTCCCAGAGTGGAAGTGGGATGGGATATCCATGTATTTTATGATGGGACTCCCACGTACATCTAGCAGACACGAATCCATTTGGGTGATTGTCAACCGACTCACCAAGTCGGCCCACTTCCTACCAATCAGAGAGCAGGGCTCAATAGAGGGAATATGACGCCTCTACATGCAGTACATCGTACGGCCTCATGGTGTGCCATCATCAATCATCTCCGATCGAGACACTTTCTTTACTTCCCGACATTGGAAGGGGTTGCAGGAGTCCTCCGGGATGTTGCTACGCCTGAGCACTGCCTTTCACCCCCAGACAGATGGCCAGACGGAGAGGACCATTCAGACACTTGAGGACATGCTCTGTGCATGTGTCCTTGACTTTGGTCATAGCTGGGATGATCACCTACCCTTTGTGGAGTTTGCGTACAACAATAGGTATCACACCACCATTGGTATGACACCTTACGAGGCACTTTACGACTGACCTTGCATATCACCTTTGTGCTGGACTGACCCAGGGGAGTCAGCACTCGTAAGACCATAGATGGTTCGGGCTACGATGAAGAACGTGTAGGTCATACAGGAGCGGATTAGGACTGCAAAATGTAGATAGAAGTCATATGCTAAAAGTAGGTGGAGACCACTGGAGTTCGAGGATGGTGACCACGTTTTCCTACGGGTCTCACCTTGACGTGGGTTGGAGAGATTTGGTTGGGGTGGAAAGTTATCTCTGCACTTCATCAGACCTTTCTAGGTCCTCAGTAGGGTAGGCGAGGTGGATTACCACATGCACCTTCCACCTCAGCTACACCGGGTGAATGATGTCTTTCACGTATCTCAGCTGAGGAGATATGTGCATGACCCGACACATGTCATCGACCATGGGGAGCTCGACATCGATGACGGGGTGAATTTTGCGGAGGTCCATGTGGAGATCGAGGATCGACAAGATCGGGTCCTGTGTGGACGATCGATACCTCTGGTGTGCATTCGTTGGTAGCATGGGAACCTCTAAGAGAGAACATGGGAGTGGGAGGCTCAGATACGTGCTCAGTACCCTCATTTTTCCCCTAGTTTATGTTGTAGCTTTACGGGAATGTAAATCCCTATGGTGGGAGTAATGTAAAGACCTGGAAATTTCAAGGAATTGTTTCTTTTAAAATAATTTGAAATTTTAAAAGTCTGTGGCTTCTGAAGGTGCTTGATTCTGAGGCCTGGTGTGCCCAGAATCAATTTTCATAGTTTATCTCAGGTACGTTCAGTGAACGAATGATCAGATTTTTCTATCTTATGAACCGGTGCTCGGAATTGAAATCTGAGGGAACCGATGAATTCGCAGCACCAAGATTCTCTTATTCAAATATTAACTTTGACTGAAAAGGGTCAGATGAAAAAGATAAGTTTTTATACTTTCAGAAAAAGAAATATATATAATAAAATAACTATAAGTTATTTTATTCTTTTTCTTCCACCGTTGAGCGACAATTGGTGCAATCATAGTGTAACGATGATCAATAAATGCAGGCAATTTAATGACTCATCCCTTTGGTTGTGTAACAGCAGCGCCCATGTGTTTAATTGGTTCATTAATTAAGGTTCATTAATGAACCATAATAATGAACACAACCTGAGGAATAATTCTTTTATTAATCACCCCTTTGGAAAACGAGTTGAAAACCCGCGGGAGGAAGCTCTGAAAAAACGCCGATGATGCCAGCCTCCGACGAAGAACGACGAAGAATTACGGTTCCTCGAAGATTGACGACGCGCCACCAAATATTCTTCTCTGAGACAAGAGAGGAGGCGCCGCTTCCTCCTCGGTATTTTCCGTCGACGCCTGCAAACCCCTTTTTCCGCGACGTCGTCTACCGCGACGCCATCTACCGCGATGCCGAAGAATGCCTTCTTTTTTAAGGTGGGGGTTTTGGTTATAATTTTCTTCATGTGTTATTTCTTTACCCTCAGCATGGCGTGTTTTGTTGATGGTGTTTTCTTAAAACCACTAACGCGGTGGGTGCTGGATAACGAACAATCCCTAACCCACTGCCATTTTTTTCCTGATGAGTGGAATAATTATCGACGACGAAATGTGACCTATTTGGAGATTAGAGGGCTTATCAGTGATTTACAGGTCCCGAGATGACCACATTCACAGACGGGAGCAAGAATGGACCACCGGAATGACTCCGGTGGCTCATGGAAACCTCCGGTAGCACGGCGGCGCCGGCGGCCGGAGGCAGTGGCGCCTCGGTGCACCGCCAGAAGAAGCCTCTGTGGCTGAAGCTGCGGCGGCAGGTGGCCGGATCCCCTAGCCCCATGGGATCTGGAGGAGACGCGACGCCCACCACGTCCGTGGAGCGTAAAGGGAGGGGGGACATCGTCCACCCCCCCTGGTCGACCCGCTGGCCGAGCCAGCACACCCCCCCGGCCGGGCCGGGGCGGGTCGCGCGGATCAGGCCATGCCACGCCCACCTGGGCCGGGACTCGCCCTACCGGGCCGGACCCGGACCCGGGTCAGGTCGACCCAGTTTGGGCCGACCCATGGGGGGATTGGACCGGGTCAGGCCGGTCCCAGACACCCCACTTCAAACCATTTTTGTTCTTTTGACCGTAACTTGTGTTACAGACTTCCGATAGATGCAATGTTAGTTGAGTTGGGATCCTTGGATCAAGACGGTCGTTTTGGTATATTACACTGAAGGTTTCAGTGAAATTTGGGTATGGTCGGGTTGGTTTGAGCACGAAACCAACCGGACCCTTGGAGCAGAAACGCTTACAACATGAGCTCCGGACATCCGATTGATGTGCTGTTGACTTTTTTGGATCCCCCTAAGTGAGAGGGTTCTTTTGGCTTACTCCTCTTGAGTTTTGGACACAGCTAAAGTATGGTCGGGTTGGTTTTAGCTAAAAAATCAACCGGGCCCCTCGAACGAAAAAGCAAATAACTCTCAGACCGTGCGTCCGATTGACACACCGTCTGTCACGTTGAGTTCCTTTTGACATGACAGAACATTGTGATACATCAACTCTAGACATCATGACAGTTGATGTATCGACCACTTGGTCGTTGAGTGGACCCTTCCAGAATCGAGCGTGCTGAGAGAGGGAACCCTAGAGCTGGCTGCAACTGCGCTGATGACGACTGCACTTGGATCCTCTGTGGGTTCGGCAGCGAGGACGAATATACTTGTATCCTTCATGGGTTTGGCAGCCACGACGACCGTACTGGAATCCTCCCTGGGTTCGATGACGATGACTACTATTCTTGTATCCTATGTGGGTCCAACATTATTGACCTCTGTACTTGTATCCCGTGTGGGTTCGGCAGAGTACCTGGTCTTGTATACTGTGTGGGTCCGACTACTTACTGGCCTTGTATCCTCTGTGGATCCGACATCTTAGATGAATCAGTGACTACATATGATCATTATATCTCCTTACTAAGTGTATACCTGTGTGAGATGAGTCTTGACTTTCAATCCTTATCTTTGATATGAACATCTTGTTATCCTATGTGGACTAGGTTGTACTTTCCTGTGTGGATTGGGTTGTGCTTTTCCTGTGTGGATTAGGTTTTACTTTCCTGTGTGGACTGGGTTGAACTTGGGCTCGTGAGTTGGAACAGAACTGGAATTGATGTCTTAGGTATATGTATGGGCATATACCTAAGGATAGTTGGTTGATACTTCGTGTTTGTATCATTCCTTTGTGGTTTATCCTTTATGGATTTTAGGAGACCTTCAGGGGGTCTCGGGGTCCCTACTGAGTATCTTATACTCACCACTACATGGGATATGACCGCACTACGTTGTGTTGGATGCAGACGAAAGACACCGCTGATCGAGGTGGAGGCTCGTGGAGCAGGACAGTAACTCGAGGTGGATCATCGGACAGGACGTACACGGAGCAGATGGCTGGACCCGAGGAGCTTAGGAGACTATCTGTACCCACCCTTCAGGTGGGATTTCCATAGGATGGATCGGGGTTGCTGCTTTACTTTTATGATACTATACTTTCTTTTCAGTTGTACTTTACTTTCATTTGGGTTTGTATTCTAGCCCATTTACTTTCCATCACTTGCTTTTGTACTCAGTTTACTTAGTGTTTACTTCAGCTTGTGTATTCTGTGGTGTTTGTTTACTTTATAAAGGTAATTCCATCCCTTTTATCGGGATTTACACCTTTGGTGCTAGTCACCAGCCCCTGGTCTCTGGAAGGCGGGCTTGGGGTAGTCACGGCACGGGCCCTGAGGATGGGTCGTGACAAGTAGAATAAAAAATCAAACAGCTGAAAAACTCTAAGATTCTTCTATCCCTAAAACAATACCATTTACCCAAGAAAAATACTTTAAACCCCATTCCACTTATCTCATAATAAGAATGGGAAATTTTAAGAGTTATTAAGAAACAACATTATATTGTTAAAATTGGTTGAGATTTCTATAAAATTTTCCCAGTGGAAAAGTTATCAAATTTTCTTAGCTACACTACAATGATTTATTTCAAAGGAAAATATTAAACATCCAAGGATGAGAGTTTGAATTAGATTAAAGGAGATCTGATTTATTTTATGGGAAATAATTTTGGGAGTTCTATGAAAATTTAATTTTAGGTATTAGAGATGCTAAAGATTTGGTAGTATCAAATGTTAGTAGGAAATACATTTTTATATCATCTATGGTGTT
Source organism: Viscum album (assembly GCA_963277665.1). Lineage (NCBI taxonomy): Eukaryota > Viridiplantae > Streptophyta > Magnoliopsida > Santalales > Viscaceae > Viscum > Viscum album. Next base: position 483,965,190 of record OY728162.1, read on the forward strand.
TTTTGATGTCCTTCACTAGCCTAATGAAGGATTCATGTTGTTCAGATCATCCATAGTGAATATAGAAGATGTGTGACCTAACCAGCTAATGATATATTTCTTGGTTCTCTAGTTGTAGAGAAGGATCCTTTCAAATATTTAGAAGTTGAAAGAAGATTCCTAGTTATGTTTTAAAAACATGGTTCATTCAGTGAAATGGTTTTTTTAGAAAGTTCAACATCCCAATATTCTTATTCTCAGCTTGATGATAGTTTATAATAAAGTCAATATACCAAGGTACATCATGATGTATATGTAATTTTCCAACAAAAATCGTGTATTTTCAACACTAATGGTATTATCATTACTTTGTTCCTTTAGAAGGATGTAGTAGAGATTATTAAGGATAGAGAAAATAAGTGTCATGGTCTAAAAACTCTTAGAGATTAGTTTCCCAAGGAAATTGGATATTTTTTCTGATACCCTTTAATAATGTTGTTATCTTTTAATGCTGAAGAAATTGAGGAAATCCTTACTTGGGTTAACGGGGGTCCTTTTTTTCTACTCTTATTGTTCAAGATGAATTAGATGTACCAATGGTCAATGAGGCTCTAGTAGTGAGAAGATAATTTGGAACAAATTAACTTAAATAAATTACACCTCCTGTTATGTATCATGTTATGAATGAAGGGAAACACATTTTTGATGTACGAGATTCTGTGAAATATACAATTGGTCAGTAAGTTGATGTCATTATTTCTCAAGATGATTATAAATAACATGTTGATGAGTTTGATATACCTAAAGAAGATGTTAATGAAAATTTTGATGATGAAGACGAATTGAAAAAGAACCAAGATAAGGTAGCTATTGGTTATTATCTAATAAAAATGATGTCTATTGATGTTAGTGAGTTGATTAATCTAACATTTTATGATGATTTCAACTAAAATATTTTCCATCTTGATTTGGGGGAAATGAACTATGTTGAGGGAATTTAACTTAATTAATCTCCACAATTTAGGAAATTTGAAGATAGAGGAAGACATAATATTTCTATGAATATTCATTCAAAATAATAAGAAGTTGGTGAAGAAAATTTCATGATTATTAAAGATAAAATAAGAGGACCACTATAACAACCTACTCCTCTTGTATTATATAGAAGGATTACAGACTGTATCATAGAAGATCCGTAGATGTATAAGGTTGATAAAGACTTATAAAACTTTATATATATGTTTATTCATGGGTTTAACTCTATAAAATATGATATTGATGATATAAAGATCAAAGTATCCAGTCTGATAGAAAATTATATTTCGAATTTTGAATTTGATGAGTAGAAATAAATGTTAAATGCTTTAGTAAAGAAGTTGAAAACCCTTTTAATTATTTAATCAGTACATTATTCTTCAATGTCAGAAAGAACTAATACTTCAAAAAAAATTAGTATGTAAAAAAGGTTATAATTTATAGTTTGATTTTATGATGAAAATTCCTTTAGTTTTTTCCTCATCCCAAGTTGGAAAGGAATCCAATATAGTTGTTGATCATCTAAAGAATGCATCCTTTGATTTAGTGATGTTATATGGGAGTGTTTAAGAGGTAAATTTTGATATGGTATCTTTAGAAACTATTTAGGACTTGATAAATGATATCACCTCTGACCTCCAACTTTTCAAATCTAATACTCAGAGAGAAATATAAGGAATATATAATAAAATTGATGAGTTGGTTGGTTTTATTGTGTTTGTTTTTTTAATTTTTAAAATAGATTTAATTTTATAAAAATTATTTTAATGGGAATATGTTAATATTAAATTATCAGTGGGGATATTCCAGGTATGCAAATATACCAGTCAAGAAGGACCCTATGAATAAAATAAGCAAATAAGATAAGTAATTTTCTTTATATTATTATCGTGATTCTCCGTTTTATATACCAGTTTAATCTAATGATCAATCAGATATTCCTTCTAATATAGAGACATTATTGAAATGGGTAATAAAGTTTTCAACCAACTGATCATTTCAAATAACATCCTTCAGGCTATTAATAATTTATTTGATATGTTGGATTTAACCTAAAATGGCATTCAAGTGTTGAATGAAAAAATAGGGTCTCATTTGATGATTGTTTGAGTATTAGAGAATAATTTGGAGATTTAATTAATAAATTATTTTTTGGTTTGATATATTTACACTAGGAAAAGTTTGTACCTTCTTTAGAAATTTATGGAAATGTGTTGTTTTGTCTTAGAGGAATGAGATTATTAAGAGAAAATCCTTCTATCTATTTTTAAGATATCGGTGACTGGTTTCACAATCCATTTATCCTTCATAGTGAAATTAAAAGTGACAATGTTATAATAAAAGAAAAAATTAAGAAAGAAGAATATACCTCTTCTATATATATTTATTTTACCAAATTCACTCTTTTATCCTTGGTTTAGTCTTTTGATAATGAAATATCTATGAAGCTATAGGATGAAATTTTGACTATTATTAGGAAACTAGTTAAAAAACAACTGGTATAGGTTTAGATGGGACTTAGCTTTTCTTTTCCTTCCTGTGGCTTGGGAATTTCCATCCTAGTCCCACCTCTCCAAAATCCTAACCTTGAGTAAAAATACATGTATATATTTATATGTCATTTTTTATATTATTGGATTATGCTTTTATAATGTACATATATTATTTAAATTAATGAGACTCTATACTTTGGGGTTTATTTTTTGTTTTTCACTATTATTTACATATTATTTTGTTTTTTTAATATTTCTATAAGTATATATGAAATTATATTCACTTTAGTAGACTATATTATTCCGATTAATTGTTCAATATTCTGTATTGGATTTTTTTATCACATTCCCATTTTTATAGTTTTTGATAAAAGAAAAATGGGGATAAGAGAGTCTTTTTTTTAAATTTTACACTTTATTATAAAAAGAAAATACTGTAGAATTAAATCTACCAAATTCTATAAAATATTCCTTTTTAATTTATCATGAATTTTTTATCATCAAAAAGGGGAAATTATTGAATATACTATTTTTGTTCCAACATATATAAATATTTTATATGTTTTGATGCCCAAAAAAACCCCATTTGTTTTACCTATAAACATATATTAAAGGATTTTTTTAATTAATATTCTCCATAAGTAATATTCCATTCCATAATATTATCATTATATTTTTGTTTTTCAAGTTTCAATAAATTTTCTAAGGAATGTAAAATATGATATGATAAATTATCATATGAGGTAATAATTTATCATTTGAGCATATAATTATTATACGCTACTAGAATATCAATTTTCTATCAAAGGAAATCATCTTATAAAAAAATAGACATATTTTCACTAGATTTTAGATCCCATACAATTAATGTTATCATAAACAAGTATTATATTTTTTAATTATCTTATGAGGTATAAGAATATATTATGATAACTTTTGGAAAAGGAAATTATCATACGAAGATAAATTAATATACAATGCATTAACTTTTCATATGATCTTAGAAAGTTAGAATGTTGATATTTTAAAATGGAAAATATTTTATAAAGTTAATAATTATGATACTCAGATCAAATACATCATATAAGGATATATATTATGTTAAGGAATAGTGTTTCTCGTTTATTTATCCTAAAATGATAGGATTATCTCAAAAAAGGATGAAATATCATATGTAGAAGACAATCGTATAAATTTGTAGATTTATATCAATGTAAAAAATATTTTTTTAAGTTTCAATTTAGAAATTTTCTTATGTATTACAAGTATTTCAAGAAAACAATTTCTATGGGGAAGATAATGACCTTCGAATCTATAGACATTTTAAGTAAGAGTTTTAAGAGTATTTATTAACTTTTTTAGGTATTTATTACCAATGTAGGAACTCGATAAAACTCCACACCTTATTCTCCTTTTGTCATGAATTTCGGTGGTTGAATGTGGAAAGATGAATTAAATAATACATTTGTTTTAGAGAACTTTTATAGTCATAATGAATACCATTGTTACAGTCAATAACATTATTTTTTATTTCTATTTTTTGAATTTAATGTCACATGTAGGAAAAAAGATTTCCTTTTTGGATTATTATATCTGATCTTGACCACTGGTTTATATACGGGTTCTCAAATTCAAATTCAACTTTATAGAATAATAGAGGAAGCCAAAACATAAGAAATGGATTTACATACTATCAAGAGAATCAATACAATACTCTACATTCCTATACATAAAAGATATTATTTTTTTGTGTGGAGAATAAAAAATTTCAACTGCTATTATTAGAATAAATCAACAGTAGTTGAGAGATCTTTTGAAGTTGAACTTTGAATTGTCATCATTTTTCTGGAAGAACCTATCATCTTTTTTCATGTTTTATGTTGAAACTATGATATATATATATATATATATATATATATTAAACACATTTATCTTCTATAAATTGAACACTCCTTTTTATGAGTGTGTGGAGGGTTTGTATATGTGTTTTAAAAAGGGATATCCATGTAAAATTTGTTTGAAACTCTTTATAACAAGTTTTAGTTTCTTACACTTAATTATCGAGGTCCCAGGGAAATTGACTTGCATAGTAAAAATCAACAAGCTTGCAAAGAGTGTGTTGGTGGAGTGTAATAGGGTATTTTCTACCCCAAATCACTATAAATCTCTTTTTATATTCTTACCTTTTCCATTTTTATCTCTATTGAATATTTGATAAATGTGTTTGGAATAGTTATGGGGATGAATTTCATTTGGGGTAAAAAATGTTATAACTCAATCAATCCACCTCTCGAGTCATTGTGTAACTCCCTCCAGATCAACAACCTCAAATTTTATTTAAATTTTAGAGATAATCCAAACAATAATTCCATAACCCACACATTCTTTCAAAATCTTGAACTAGACAAAATGAAAAAATACAACCAACACCTCTGGAACATCTGAGGTCAGAATCAATAAAATTAGAGGTACATTCCAAAAAACAAAACCATAGAAGATAACTCCAATGAATGTGGAAAAAAATAGTGACCAACATTAGGTCTCCCCATATTTTAAATTTATATAAGATATTGAACAACAAACAAGAACAACCCAAGTAATGATCATCACCAAACCTGAAGTGACCATAAGGAAACTGGATTAAAACACCATAAGAGAGCTTACCATTAAGAAGCACCCAAAGGTTCACCAGAGCAGATTACCCAAAACAAATATTCTATATAAATTATTGGAAAACCTTAGTCATTAACATGACTCAAAATGGACTGGAATGGATCAGAATTCAGGTCAAAAAAATACACTAAGGGTATCTTGGGGCTAAACTCACAGACACCCACTATTGGTGATCGCATAAAAAAATTTCAACCTAGTATCTCTCTCAGTCTAATCAGAATCTAATATTATATCCTAGTTACTCCATAACATACCCTAGTAATTCCCATTTCATACATTAATCAATCTATAAACCATAGTCCACCCCATGCACAATGATATCAACCATCATAAAGTAGTTAGTCATGAACAACCCAAAAGGAATTAAAAAAAAGTATAAAACATCTTTATTTCACCATAAAAAAATATATGGGGTTAACCGAAGAAAAACATTGTAACAAATTTGGGGGATAAATAATAGGATGCTCCCCAAACTAAATAATATATTTTGACTCACTAGGGAAAGAAAGACCCCCGAAAATATTAATCATATCAATGTTGGGTAAAGAACTTCTTGTAATGTATATTAAAATTATAAAACATTTGAAAATGGCTTTAATTGAAACAGAAATGATAGGTCCTAATAACTGTTTGAAAAGAGGGTCAAACATGATTAGACATTCCAAACTAGAATCAGAATTTTGGTTATCGATTTTTACAATATAGATTACCTTCACTTATATAGACAGGGTAAAAAAATATATTTTCATAGGTTTCCCTGTTAAAAAAATCCTCAATGATGATGATCTTATACATCACTTTAAAAAATGTAGTTAGGATAGAATGAAACACCACCAATGTAAGATCTAGATGAAGGCATATATCAAAGAACCAAGTCATCTTTGAATCATCAGCAACCAACTCAATAGAGATATTTTATAGTCTAGTGAAGCATTCAATATAGTCCTTCAACAAATGATCACCCTGATAAATACCACATAATTTCATTGAATTAGAAATTCTCATTTTTTGGGGTAGAAATGATGGATGAATGTGTCCTTGAAATAACACCAAGACAAAACCTTTAAAGGATGGGTGTGGATAGAGTGATCCTACTAATCTAAACTGATCCATTCAAAAAAAAGGCATGGTTCAGCTCATCCTATAGGTATTTGAAGTTCCTAGGGGCTTAAATATATCTTCAACCTTAGCTAGCTATCCCATCATCTCCTAAGATCATTGATCACCACTAAACACTAGGGGATTCTGATTCAAAATCTCTAATGAATGATCCAAATATAAATAATAACATTTCCATAACAATCTATCAAGAGTTTAGGAAGAGTCAATGATTGGGTAGACCACACTTGGATCACTAGAAAGACTATTTGGGTGATTCCCTTATGGAATTAGTGATTCCATTCCAGGTTTCACATTTTAAAATTTTAGATGAACACAAAATCCAATCAAAAAAATTAAAAAACCAATAAAATTTATACAAAGTAATATGTAAAAAAATTAGTGTTAGAAAACACCTCAAACCCACATACAAGGTTCCATTTCAAAATCCTCAGAACATTTTAACTCCAATAAAAAGGTGCCCACTTCTTGAAAACCAATTTTCCCCTTACAACTACACACACTGAAATCATTTGAACATATATAAAATAATTCATCCTTTGAAAATTAACACATCGTCAAAAAAATTTCAAGAGTTACACCATACTTAAAAACCATGATACTCTTTCCACGCATACCATTATGTAATGCCCTAAAATTCAAAGTTATATTGTTATTTGATTTCTTCATATCTATTTATATTTTATTTATAATTTGAGATTTTTAGAGGTGTTTCATATTCTAGAGTCTATATTTTGTAGGATTTATATAGGTAATACCATAGGTTTGGCCTTTTTTAGGGGGCACCATGAGAAGTGAAATACTCCTTGTGGTCAGTGTGTTACACCAAAATCCCGATTGGGTAAAATAAGTAGGTTGAGAATCCCTTAGTCTTAAGAATGATTTTCTAGAATTACTACTATAATAAACAAGATAAAACCCATTATATAGTAGTTGGAATGAAATAGGGATCTACATGACATGAAAAAAAAAATAGGATAGGGTGTGGTGTCTCAATGGTTGGGCGAGGCTTAGATGTATAGGCACTATGATACCCGACCAGCGACACCTCAAAATCCCATGGTAAGCTCAAAAAAAACCATATTACTCATATTCTATGTTGACTCGTCGTAGTGGATTTTCATGGTAGTAATTTGATCGAATGTACCATGATCATGGTGAGAATAACCATATAGTAGTTATCGGAATAAGTTCTTTTTAAAGATCAAAATGGCCACAAAACTTCATAGGATTAGTGAATTTCAAAAGAGAAACAACATTAGATTAATTAAGGGATTTGTTGAAATGATTTTGACTCAATCTATCCCTTGATAAACCTTACTATTCAACTTATTGTGGGGGATGATGATTCAGATGAACCTGGGTAAAATTTGGGATGATTTACTATCATCTCAAGGTTGTGAAAATCAAGTGGTTCTAGAAATTTATCCCCAGAAGCCTCTCTTCAATTGAATTTTTGTCAGGATGATCTTTTTATCTCTATATATCAATCTATATTAGAATATATCCTATTGGGTTTTTTCTATAATGAGGGTAAAGGTTGGAAGCCTTTAACATTTATATACTTTTTAGAAAAAGTGTAAGTAAAGATTCACATATAGGCATGTGTGTGTAACCTGTGAGACCTTTGTATAAATATAATTACTTTTCCCCTTCTTGGTTTTTAATTTTATGTGGATTTGTGAATTTCATATGAAAACTCTACTTCCTATATCTTCTAATAAGTGACAGGTTCACCCTTTGTGGATAATTTGATCCCTTATAAGGAGATCATGTATAATGTGATGTCTAATGATTGGAGTGGTGTCTGGAGTGATATATGATACAAAGTGGTGGATTTCAAGCCTAACCTAATATGTTTTAGTGGGTAATGATGATGTAGTGGCCCAACATGGGATAATTGATCGGGAATGATGACCATGTGACCTGACCCAAGGCATGATGATCTTGTGGACTGTTTTGAGAATTGTGTTGTCCATGTGGCCTATTTTTAGATTCATGAAAATAGAAACAACTTCTCTTCCATCCTGAAGTAGAAGCAGGTAGATTAGGGGTTTATTTTATCTTGGTTAGCATATGATGACTCAATACATGCTTGATTTCTTATTCATGTACTTATAGTAATCGAATAATTTTTTTTATATTTCTTTACATATATTAATAATTCATTATTGGTTTCCAATTGTGTTTATACTCACTCCCTACATGATCACCTTGGTGTTCATTCATACTTTATGGTCAGGGATCTAGTAAAACATATGGTATCCATGTTAGGAAGCCGCATAAGAGGATCCTGGTTGATGTAGGAGATGTCAAGAGGGACTCTGAATTTTCATCCCATATCTTTTATATTTCTTTTATATTTCTGTTTGGTTTTGAACTATCACACTTAGGGATATTTTGGATTGTCAGGTATGACTCCTTGTATTCTATTTATTATAGAATATATATTATTGTTAATTTACGTTATAGTTTTGTGTTGTTTATCTATGTTTTTATGTGAGCATTATGTAAGAACATTGAAATTAAGGTAATAGTCTCCATAAGGAATCATTCTGGCCCTCCCTTAGTTAGAAACCTCTGGTGTTTGGGGATTTTCACATGAGGTCATGTGGCAATCTTTCCCGGACCTGATGATTCTAGTTAGGGTGCTAAAATATAGTATCCATTGATGGTTTCTTTTATTTTATTATATATTGTATTTGGGGAGTATTATAAAGTAGATAGGATCTATTGAACATAGTTCGGGGATTAACATAGATTCTTTTCCAGCTCATATATAATGAACCTACAAGTTACTAGTGATGGGATTTCTTTTATATGTTTTTTTATAGTTTCATGATGGTTATAATTATTATTACTATACTATTATATTTTATGGGATTTGGGTGACATCATGTATCATGAGTAGGTATGTAGGATCACATGTCATGCTCCTATTTTCTTATTTATACATAGTTTTCAATTAATTAGATGTCATTAATAATGTTTTTTATACTTCTATGATATATATTTATTGAAATGTAAATTATATAAATGTGATAGCACGAGGATTTTTTATAATTGTCTGACTGAGACTAATGTTTAGGTCCAAGATACTTTGATTTGGACCTTGGTAGTTCAAAGTGGTTATGCATTGTAGATGTGGGTAGCCTCTTAGTATGAGTATTCTTGTAGTGATATTTTGAGTTTTCCTATAAATTGATTGAGTAGTTATGTCATTGTGTTGTAAAGTATTTTGTGATAGTTAAGTAATTAATTATAGATAATTATTCCTCATCTTCATATTATATAATAATTTAGGGATGTGGGACTTGATTCTACCATCACAGAAAATGCTTTTGTAGTACTTATAAATATGTAGGATAATGAAACTGAGCATAATCATGTGGACTCTACTGTAGTCTAGTATGTGGTATTGCTTTCAACATGACTTTTTCTCGATAGTTCCTATTCATTTAGGAGGAGATCATAAGTTGATGTGCAATTAACTTGTATATTTCTGAATTCATCATCCCCTATCCTTTTAGGGAACTACATGCCCTTATTATATTGATGATTGGATTAACATCCTCGAGTAAATCTTTGATCTTGTAGAGACTTTAGATAAATGAAAAGTAAAATTGGATATGTATATGATCTAGTGTCTGTCTAGGAGATAGTATATCATCATAAAACAGTCTAGGAGGAAATAATATTTTACTTGAAATACCTTCAAAGACATACTATTTGATAATTTCTCCCTTGATATTCCTATTCTATACCACACACAGAAGTTTATAGATATTCAATAGGGGATGATGTCAGTGCGATCATTTTTAGCTCATTTTATGAGTTGATTGGTTTTTATCCTATTTTTTCTAGAAATGAAATGAAAAATCCCTAAAAGTTTGAGATTTACCTTTGACCAGAATTGAGGATCCATATAAAAAATCTAGATCTGAGGAAATATTCTGATGTGCTTTGTAAGGCTCTCATCATCAAGAAGGGATTAAAGGAGGATAGAGAAGAAATTATTCTTCTAGATATATATAGAGCGGTTAGTGGAATCTCTTGTGATGTTATAGGTGACATTTATATTATTAGGAAGAGGAATTCAAAGGACATATATCAAGGTGAAAAGAGATAGTTAGATCAGAGTAAGGGATCTTTATAACCTTCGGTGAGAAGAAATATTTCCAAGTGTTATAACTATGGTCTAAAAATAATTTTAGAAAAATTATGGAAAATATTAATTAGTGTCATCGATGTTTTATGGTGGGTCAACATTAACATTTTTTTGAAGCTATCACGTATGGGTTTAGGGAGGTTAGGTGATGATATGTGCAAGGAACTTTGGTTGTAGGTCAAAACTCTACAGAATTTTGTGGTTGAGGAGAGTCATATACCTATGATAAAAATCCATGGATATGATGTAGGAAAATTTTAAGTGGTATACTAGTTTTAGATGATGGTATAGAGGGAATTTTATTATTTGAGTGATGTTATTGATTGCATCTACAATATTTTATTCTCTATTTATTACATGAGCTTCTTGTTACTTCGCATCTACTCAAGTTATGACTAGTTTAGAATTTCCAATTAATATCATCCCTAGGTTTTTTGTCTTGAAATGTTTTTAGGAAATATGGTATATAGTCATAAAATATGTTTAGGATGTCATGTATTAGTTATTGGTTCTGGACATCAGTGGGATTTCATGATCTATATAAGGCTAGTTTCAATGTAATCTTTTGGTAGCATTGGTTGACTTTTTTGCAAGACCCTAAGGATTGTTTAGAAACACAAGTGATATTTACCACTCTTAAGGGAGAAAATAATTTCTCAAATTGGTATTGAGATTTATAAGTTGTCTGAGTGGGGTTGGAACTTATCCCGTTTAGTTCCATTACAGCGCGGGTGGAGAATATTGTTCTTCTATTATATTATAAAATAATTTTATCCAATATTACTCTAGTAGTATATCGTTATCAGGATGTTTTTTTCTAGATAAATTCTCATGAATTCCTCCGCATAGGTTAATTGAGTTTGATATAGTGCTCATTATAGGATCACATCCTATATTGATTCGTCCTTACCATATGGAACTGGCTGAGTTGAAAGAACTAAAGTTACATATTGAGGATTCAGAGACAAATGGATTTGTCTGATCTAGAACCTCTCCTTGGGGTTCTACAGTTTTAGTTTCTAAGAAGGTATATGGTGTCCCCTATATGTGAATGGATTATAGGAAGTTGAATGTGGTAATGATGAAGAAAATGTATCTATTGTAAAAGATTGGTGATTTTTTTGTTTAGCTGAGGGGAGCCCAATTTTTCTCCAATTTTCACTTTTGTTATGGTTACCACTAGATTTCTATCAAAGAATAATATAGCTAAACATAGTTCTTAGGAGTATATATGGGTTTTATGAATATATATTGATTCTATTTGAGTTACTAAATTCTCCTACTGTGTTCATGCATCTCAGTAACATGTTATTTCACTCATATCAGTGATGGTTCATCATTCTGTTGGTGGATGATATTATGACATATTCACAAACCTAATAGTTTCATTTTAGGAACCTTGATATTGTTTAAGATATGATTTGAGTTCATTTTCTTTATGTATTTCTTTAAAATTGATACTTTTGGAGACAAGTGGGTTGTTTCTTATAGAATGAAATTTTTGGTTCTAAACTCTCGGTTAATCTAATTAAGGTAAATGTAGTTATCTATTTGGAACAAACAAGAAATGTTTTCAAGATACAAATCTTCTTTGTATTAAATTGGTATTACAGATGGTTAATCCAAGACTTATCCTCTATGGAAGCAATTGTGGATAGACTTACGAAGATGGGGTTAATGTTCAAGTGGATTGATAGTTGTGTTGAGTCGTTCATATAGATATTGAGAAGGTTGATGTATTCCTCAATTATAGTTTGACCATAACCAAGGTTGTAGTATATTGTGATCATTTATGTTTTTTATTGGTATCTATCTTGATATAGAGGGATTAAATAGTAATTTATAGAACTCTTTATCTATAAACTAATGAGTGGAACAACCCTACTCATGACTTGGAGTTAGTTGTGTTGGTTCATTCCCTGAAATGTTGGTGAAACTATATTTCTGATGATATATTTTTAATTTATAAAAAACATATGTTCTTAGGGTATATATTTTCTCAAGGATACTTGAACATTCGACATTGGTAGTGGGTTAAGTGCCTACATAATTTTGACATTGAGGCTTCTTATTCTCTTCAAAAAGAAAATATTTTTGTGGATTCTCTAAGTAGAATGACAGATGATCTTAATGAGTGATCAATAGGACATGAGTGGAAGTTGATGATATTGTTAGTGGATTGGCTGATGAGTTCATCTGAGGATCAATGGATGATGAGTTGTCTTCCCTTAGTCACCGCTTAATTTATGGTAGAACAACTAAAACCCAACCAAGAATTGGATATTGAATATTAAATGATGTAGGAACAATTGGGAAATGAACCAATTATATGATGTTGTTTGGAAGAATATTATGTGATATATGCTCATGTTAGAGTTGTAGTTCCTACTCTTGTATGAGAAGTGATGATGATAGACTGGCATGCCTCACATTGGGTAGTGTACCCAGGATCCACTAAGATGTTTCATGAAATCATATGACATTTCTTGATTCTAGGTATATATAGGGAAATGTTTGGTTTAATATATCATTGTCCAACCCTTTATAGGGTTATGATCAAGCATCAAAAACCAGTTGTATTGATTTAGAAAAATCCAGTTCCAGTTTGTTTGTGAGATAAAGTGATGATGGAATTTTTTATAGGGTTTCTTAGGATCCGGATAGGACTAGATGTTGGGTCTAGTGTTGTTGACCAATTGATGAAGTTGAAAACTTTCTTTCTGATTCAATAGACTCATTCAGTGGATGAGTTAGAAAAGCTCTATGTATAAGAGAGAGTGTAGCTACATGGAGTGCCCCTATGTATAGTATCTTACTAGGATTCTAGTTTTTTTATGTTATTTTGGAAAGAAATGCATAAGGTAATGGGGACTCAGTTTAAGATTAGAACAATGTATCATCCTTATAACAAAATGATGTTATAAATAATGATATATATTTTAGAGTACATTTCATGTTATGCATTCTAGATTTTGGTAGAATATGTGATTATCATTTATCATCAAAATAGTATACTTATAATGATAGTTTCTAGTCTTCAAATTAGATCGATCCATTGGAGGACCTCTATGGTCATCTTTATTGTTCATTGTTGTATTGGCATCAGGTGGGAGAGTCATCTATCTTTGGTCCAACTTTGGTGAAACAGAATATTGAGTAAGCGTATTTGACTCAGAGGTGGTTGGAAACCACTATGAGAAAGTATAATTCATATAATAACCATAGGAGATAACCCATGTAGATCAATATGGGTGATTGGATTTTCTTGAGGGTGTTACATTAGTTGGGACATCAATGATTAAGAATTAGTGAAAATTGGTAGCATGGATTGTGGAACTGTTTGAGATAATATATACTTATAGGACAATGGATTATTTAGTAGACCTTCCACTATGATATCAAGGTATGCAAAAAAAATTTCACATGTCTTATCTTTATAAGTAAGATCCAGATTCTATGAATGATACCAACAATAATGATGTTGAGTTAGAACTTGAAGCATTGTTTCTGTAGAGATCTGTTCATTGTTGGCTAAAGTGAGAAAACGATATTGGGGGAAATGATGTCACTAGTTCGAGTTATGGTGTAAGAGGAAAAATAAAAGAGTAGAGTTGGGTGTGTGAAATAGATGTGTGGGATCAATTTCCTGCATTTTTTTAAAAAACCTCTAGCAACTTTCCCCAGTATGATGATTCATAAGAGGTGGAGTTTTCAGTTCCCTCATATTTCAAGGTATATTGTGATTTCTTTTTCGTATATCTTGGTTTAATTTTGGTTATATTTTAAAATGTTTTAGTTGCATTACATACTCAAGATTCTATATTCTAAAGGAGTTCTATGCATATAAGATGAGTTTTGGCCTTTGGGGGTGGACCATGAGTAGTGAAAGACCCATGGGGGTCAGCGAGTTTCACGAGAAACCTGCCAAAGAGAAATTTGTTGGATGAGATGCCTTTGGTCTCAGAAATGGTGTGTAAGAATTACTTATATAGGAAATAATAAGACCTATATTCCATAATAGTGGGATTGGAATATGGGGAATCCTGACCTGATAAAAAAACATATGACATGGCATGGTGGCTCTATGGTGGGGTGAGGATTGGATGTGTATGTGTTATGGAACATGACAAGTGAGAATGAACCATGCTATGGTAAAATGTGTGGTATATTCAAAATATAAAAGTAATTAATTCTTCAATATGGTGGTTTATTCTGGTAGATCTTATTATATTTTTTATGATCGAAGGAACCATGACCGTGGGGGGAATCACTGGGATGTGGTGCCAATCATTTGTTTTTTTTTTGAAATGGTTGAATTGGCTAACAAACTTCATTAGGTTTGTATGTTTTAAAAGATAAAACACATTCAATTAATTTGGGGAGTTATTGTTGTGGTTTTGACTTGATTTCTTCCCTGATAACTCCTATTCTTCCTCTTCTCATGGGAGATGATGATCCAGATGAATCGAGGGTGATGTTTTTTGATTATTTCTTCTCCTCTCAAGGTCGTGAAAATTGATAAATTTCTAAATGTAAGACTAGGTGACCTCTCTTCGTTTGAATAACTCTTATGGTAATCCTCATCTCTCTCTCTCTCAGATCATCCCCAATTAGTTTAATCATATTACCTAGTTAATATTTGTAATTCCTTATCATTTTGTAAATTTTTATAAAAATTTAATTTTATAATTTTCATGTGTGTGCATGTGTAACCCATGAGATCTTTCATTATTCGACATTCTTGTTTCGTGCTATTTTTTTCTTGTATGTGGATATTTTAAGTTCCTATGAAAATACTATTTCTATTATTTGGTAATAGGTGAAAACTAGAAACTTCATCACTCAGTTTATCTCTTATAGGGGGATCAAGTGGGAAATTATATGAATTGATTATGGTGGTATCTTGAGTGATATATTGTAGGGAATGATGGCCTTGGGGCCTTACCTGATACTGGGAAGTGGGGTTTGATGGCCTTATGACCTTACATGAGATAGTTGGTGGGGAATGACAACCTTGTGGACTGATCTAATACATGATGGAATTGTGGAAAATTTTGAGACTTATTCTTTCCATGTGTTCTACTATATGATTTTTTAAATCAGATGTAACTTCTCTTCTAGTACAGATTTGAAGAAGGTGGATCTTAGGCTCATGGAATCTTTGTTAGCACACAATGACATAACAATTTATTTTTTATTTACACATTTACATATTGGTATGGTGTACACATTTTTATATTTCTTCATAATGTTTGAGGATGTTTATGGATACCTATTGAATATTTTATTTAACCAAGCATGCAATATAGTGCAGACCCAAGGTCAGTCTTGAGGAGGCAACACACACAACACCAATATTCAATTATAACTTTTCAAATTATAAATAATGTAAAAAAATTAATATAAAAATGTGGGTTTTATGTATGCATAATATAAATATATATATATATATGATATGAGAATAAAATGATTCTAGAAAGAAATAAGGAAGACATTCATTCTTATGAAATCATAATGGCAGACATCATTATTCATTAAAATATTCTCAATATAAATTCAATGCAGTAATCAAGATCTGTCCCATAACACCCTCTCAATATAATTATTATTTCCTTTATACTGAGAAATATGCATGTAGGGAAATACTCTTCTAAAATCCATCTAGGAGGTCTCTTTGCTGCACATCGCGACCAAAGCCATACTCTATCATTTTAATGATATAGATAGTGAAGGAAAGGATGAATGTTGAATGGGATGAAAAAAATCAGTGGTAGAGACAATGGGGGAATCATACACCACAATCAATTTAACAACAAAAAAAATATCATAATTAAATAAACAGATTTAAACTTAATTTCAATTAAACTCAATCCATCACCATTCTCTCCCTTAAACAATTTCCTAGGTTATTTCCCCATTCTCTTAGAGTTAGAATGGAATATAGTAGGGTAAATATATAAAAGTAAAAATAGAAGAATAAGGTATAAATAACAAGACTAATATAAATTAAATTTATAAAAATATAGTAGATAAGTAAATAAAATCTAAACCAACACAAAATAGCCACTACTCTTCCAACCATATGAAAATGAAGGAGGATTAATCTTTTATAGGGAGAGGGGGTAAAAATTTGATCTTAAAAATTATCTGAAAGATTACACAAGATAGAAAAAATAAATTATATAATTTTAAAATTTTTTATTGAAGTTTGGTCTCATATATCTAATATATCGACTCACATAATTTCTGCTTCATTGGAAAAGTTTTGAGAAAGATATATCTGATTTACTCTGGAACTTTATTCTTCGCAGGATAACATTTTTTAATCAAATGAGGCACTTTAACATGAATTTATGCCCTTGAAAATGAAGGAATAATTCATGGAAAAATTGAAGAATTTGTTCCCCCTTATTTTCAATATCACCATGTTGAATTTCATATCCTTTGGACCAACCCTTTATGATTTATGGTCCCAAAATCAAATATCTTTAGATCTATGCACAATTTTCCCATCCTATATTTTGTGATGGATTCATGCCTTCAAATGATGGATTGTGATTTGGGTTTTGAAGGGTTAAATAAAACTCAATGAACATAGAAAACAAAAAAATGAAATTTTTTACAATTTTTATCATTTGAGATAAATTTATGGCCAAAATACAGAATAAAAATAAAATAGTTAAAATCCACAACAGGTAACAATTAAGATCAAAATGATACTAAAACCATAAAATGATACAATTTCCATTAAAAAATGGGTGGGATTAAAAACATTGAAATTATGAATAAAAAAATTGAAAATATTTTCTCTATCAATTCCAGCACACTTAAACAATACACTCCTAGGAAATCATCTTATACCAAGATACAAATAAACTCCCCAAAGAATAAATTACAACACAACTCAATTATAATATCATGGAAATCATCATGCCTCTTATATGGATCAAAATTACATAAATCCTAAAAAATCATACAAATTCATTCAATATTATGTTAATCCTCACATTCATGTTTTACTTACCTCCCTAGATAAATATTTCTATTTCACTCAAGGATTTGTTTAGTATAATTTTTTTCATTCTCAAGAAGATGTGTGATTTCCATAGGCATTATTTCCTCCAAGTATCTCAAATTCAGAGAGTCCAAAATGATTCAATCATGAGGTATTTTCATGTATTTTTCTAAGGTTGAGGTTTGGTATGATTTAAACATAAAAACTTATGAGGCAGAATGAGAAGGGTTGGGCTCTAAAGTGAAGTAAATGCATGAATATATTTTTCTCAGGAATTGTGTGCTCTTAAATTATCCCAAAAAATATTCACCACCAAACACCTATTTCTTTGATAATTTTATAATTTAAAATTTAGAATCAATGATGAATTTATTCTCTATTTTTTCCAATTTTTTTCATTGTTTCATCCTGAATTTATATCCAGATTTCTTTTTTTAATCTATTTTTTGAGGAAAAGAGAAGAAGTCTTTGATTTTGAAAAATTGGTGAACACATGACCCATATATATAACGATATTTTCCCCAACCACCCATTTCTCTATCATTAAATGTATTCCACAAAAGTAGAAAAAAATATCACAACACATTTTTTTCATTTTAACTCAAACAAATTCTTTAGGAAAGCATAATACATCTCATATTATCCATCACCACACTTGATCTCGACCATCATCATGAATTTTAAATTATAGTTATGGTTGTAAATGGGTAAATGGATTATAATTTTGAAGCATAAAAAGGTATTTAATGGATACTAGGGTCTTAATGAAGGATAGAAGAGAAGGCAGAACAAAATAAAAGTTGAATGTAAAAAAGGGATTTAAATGTGGTCCCTCAATCATACTTACCACATTACATGAAATATAACAGCTTTGAAAAAGAGAAAAAACAACAATTTATGGATCAAAGTACTTTTATCTAGACTCTCAGGATAGATAGATGTGTAAAGAACATGCCAAAAATGTATAAAAACCTTTCAGGTTAGGAAAGATTTTCAATTTTTACAAGACTAGTGCACATGAGTTTCAAAATCAATTAAACATAATAAAATTAAAACATCAAAAATTAGGATATAATATCCATTTAGAATTCTTTAAAATCATCAAAAAAATTAAATCAATCAATGTTCCAAAAAAACCATGAAGGTTTAAATTTTCTAAAGAAATTGATTCGGCTCAAGAATCCTGAAAACACAATAAAATAAAAAAAATAAAACATGAAAAATTCATAAAAATACATGAAAAATAAAATGGATACACACAAAATATTCCTCAAAATTGGTTGCTATACCCACCCCACACATATTCCATTTACTAACATACATTTAGCTCAAATAAAGATATTTTTTCACACATAATTTAAATTCGGTAGAAAATAAAATAAAGAAAAGGAAAGATACAACCTGATTTATTTTTAAGTGGGATCCCTGAGTTAAGCCTTTAGCTGCTTCCACTTTAAAATTACAAAAAAGTTAAAAAATATATAAAAAATGGATAAAAAAATATATATGGGAAATAAAAGGGACAATTCTTGGTTTGACCCCCAAGTGGGTGGTAGGTTTTTACTTCCCCTAGTTGGACAATTGTAGTAGAGTATTTCTATTCTGAAGGTGGATGTGGTTTCTTTGATATTAACAACCACATGTGCCTTTTCTGATTGTACTTGAGTAAATGAAAATAATGAAAATCCCAAATGAATATAAGAAAATTCCACCCCTCAAGAAATAATAAAGTGATAATTTGAGGTCCAAAGTGGGGGGGGGAAGAAAATAGGGGTGCTCCCTTTTGAGTTTCGTGGTGTCCTCCTCTATATGGTATGCATGTTACTGTAGATGATGTAGTTTGACCACCAAAAACATGTCCATCTCTTCTTCTTCTTCGATCACCACCACATGTGTCGTCTCTTCCTTAACATCAAAGTCCTGATCCATTTGTGATGTGTTAGAAATTTCCAAAAAAAGTCATAAAATTGTTCAGCTTGAATAAGATTAAAACACGATGAATCCAAATAAACACTACGTGGAAAATCACTATTTGTGGCGGGTTATTTGCGATATGATTTCTTCCCGCCCCAAATAACCCGTCCAAGAAGCTATTTGCGAATGGGATATTTGCCCGTCACAAATAATTGGTTATTTGTGACTGGATTTCTTCTCCCGTTACAAAGAGTTCCGCGTGGCTTGTGCGCCAAACCGCGTAGGGGTATTTACGATGGGACCCGTCGCAAATACCAGACGACGGGTAATAACTTGTTGCGATGAGATGTCGTCCCATCGCAAAAAGACTGTCGGCAGGAACTATTTACGTCGGGACCTGTCGCAAATAACCTTTTGACCACCGTCTGTAATTAATGCGGGCGAGGGTATTTGCAACGGGAAGCCCGTCGCTAATAACTCTGTCACAACTAATCTATCCTATATACACCCCCATCCGTTTTTTTCCCAAATTATTCTGATCTTGCTCTCTCTCTCTCTCTCTCTTCATTCATCAGTTTCAAAGAAAAAATTTCTATTAGTTGAAATTTTTTATACGAGAACAATTAGAGGGTGTCAATATTTTCAAAATATTAAAGTTTAAGGTATTTATATTTTATTTTATATTTTATGTTAATTTTAATTGTTGTTTATTAGTTGTAATTTAATTAGATTTTTATTGATTTTTATTTATATTTATTTTTACTAAAAATTGATATTTTCAGTTATAATTATAAATAATTGGTCAAAATTAATATTAATTAGATAAAATTAGATATAATTAGTAATATATATATATAATTAGTAATAAATATATATAATTAGTAATAAATATATATAATTATGAATAAATAGATATAATTAGCAATAAATAGATACAATTAGCAATAAATAGATACAATTATCAATAAATGGATACAATTAGCAATAAATAGATACAATTAGCAATAAATTGACACAATTTGCAATAAATAGATATAATTAGCAATAAATAGATATAATTAGCAATAACTAGATATAATTAGCAATAACTAGATATAATTAGCAATAACTAGATATAATTAGCAATACCTAGATATAATTAGATATAAGTAGTAATAATTAGATATAATTAGTAATAATTAGATATAATTAGTAATAATTAGATTTAATTAGTAATAATTCGATATAATTCGTAATAATTAGATATAATTAGTAATAATTAGATATAATTAGTAATAATTAGATATAATTAGTAATAATTAGATATAATTAGTAATAATTAGATATAATTAGTAATAATTAGATATAATTAGTAATAATTAGTAATAATTAGTAATATTTGTAATAATTAGTAATAATTATTAATAATTAGTAATAATTAGTAATAATTAATAATAATTAGGAATAATTAGGAATAATTAGGAATAATTAGGAATAATAAGGATTAATTAGTAATAATTAGGAATTATTATTAATAATTAGTAATAATTATTAATAATTAGTAATAATTAGTAATAATTAGTAATAATTAGTAATAATTAGTAATAATTAGTAATAATTAGTAATAATTAGTAATAATTAGTAACAATTAGTAATAATTAGCAGTAATTAGGTATAATTGTGAATAATTAGTATTACTTAGTAATAATTAGTAATAATTAGCAATAATTAGAAATAATTTGCTATAATTAGTAACAATTAGCAATAATTAGTAATAATTAGTAATAATTAGTAATAATTAGCAATAATTAGTAATAATTAGCAATAATTAGTAATAATTAGCAATAACTTGTAATAATTAGTAATAATTAGTAATAATTAGATATAATTAGTAATAATTAGATATAATTAGTAATAAATAGATATAATTAGTAATAATTAGATATAATTAGTAATAATAAGATATAATTAGTAATAATTAGATATAACTAGTAATAATATGATATAATTAGTAATAATTAGTAATAATTAGTAATAATTAGTAATAATTAGATATAATAAGTAATAATTAGTAATAATTAGTAATAATTAGTAATAATTTGTAATAATTAGTAATAATTAGTAATAATTAGTAATAATTAGATATAATTAGTAATAAGTATATATAATTAGTAATAATTAGTAATAAGTAGATATAATTAGTAATAATTAGTAATAATTTGATATAATTAGTAATAATTGGATACAATTAGATAAAATTAGATAAAATTAGATAAAATTAGATAAAATTAGTAATAATTAGATATAATTAATAATAATAAGATCTAATTAATAATAATTATCTATAATTAGGTATAATTAGATATAATTAGCTATAATTAGGAATAATTAGCTATAATTAGGAATAATTAGCTATAATTAGGAATAATTTGGAATAATTAGCTATAATTGGGAATAATTAGCTATAATTATGAATAATTAGGAATAATTAGCTATAATTAGGATTTATTAGGTATAATTAGCTATAATTAGGAATAATTAAGAATAATTAGGAATACCTAGCAATAATTAGTAATAAAAAAATATATTATCAATATTTACGAAAATAAAATATTAATATTATTAAAATAATAAAAAATTTATTAAATATTAAAATCATCAATATTCGCAACAGTTTTTGCTCTAATTAGTAATAACTAGGAATAAGGAGCAATAATTAGCAATAATTAGTGATAATTTGTAATAAAAAAAATTATATTATCAATATTTACGAAAAAATAATAATATTATTATTAAAATAATAATAAATTTATAAAAAATTAAAATTATCCATATTCATAACAGGCATTGCTATATTCTTAACATGTTCCAATCTGAAAGGGTCTCCAATTGTCAGGTCATGCACAATAAAAAGTTTGTGTGTTCCATGTCCAATGTAACTCTATAATTGTCCATGCATGGTTGATCACCTCGCAAGTAGTGTTGTAATAGGACAAACCAAGTCATCCCCTTATTACCTATAAGAATTATCTCACATGAACCTTTACATATACCATTCTTCCTTGAAAATTTAAGGGAAAGATACTGATATCCCCTCAAATTTTTATATAAGAATGATCTATGTAAAGTGTCAGGTGAGATTATTCTTAGAGACAATAATATCATTACTTTGGTCATCCTTTTCCAACACTACTTGCGAGGTGATCAACCATGCAAGTACAATTATAGAGTTTACATTGGACATGACTGACACAAACTTTTTATTCCACAAGACTTGACAATTGACGACCCTTTGAGATTTGAACATGTTATGAATAGAGAAAAGTCTGTTGTGAATATTGATAATTTTCATATTTTTTAAATTTTTTATTATTTTAAAAATATTAATATTGTTTTTTCATAAATATTGTAATATATAATTTTTTATTACTAATAATTAGTAAATGAAATCTACTTGGATAATGAAGAGAAAATTTGTAATCATCTCCACAACGATGATTACCAAATTTCCTTTCATTAATCAAGCAGTTTTCATTTTGCTAAGTATTGCTAAGTGTTGCTAAATTAGTAATAAATAGTAATAATTAGTAATAATTAGTAATAAATTGTAATAATTAGTTATAAATTGTAATAATTAGTAATAATTAGTACTAATTAGTAACAATTAGTAAAAATTAGTAATAATTTGTAATAATTAGCAATAATTAGGAATAATTAACTATAATTAGCAATAATTAGCAATAATAATTGTGAGAACGATGCAATTAAATGAGCTATCAGACAAAAGAGTAGCCATCAATCCACTAGAAATTGTGTCCCCCTTAATTAATGGTAATTACTAAGTAGTTGTAATTATTTATCTTCTTTTTTTAGATAGTGTTTTTATAATTTCAAATTATTCAAAAATTGATAATTTTATATTTTATGTAGAAAAACATGGAACAAGGATGTCGACATCAATCATTATTAGACGATCGAGCTTGGATAAATCCTCATAGAAATCCAAATGGTTCTGGTTTAAATACTGTATATATTGAGGGTGTTAATTCTTTCTTAGCATTTGCATCATCAAAACCAGAATATGTTTCAGAAGGCACAATTAAGTGTCCTTGTAAAAAATGTGTTCTGAGAACATTTGACACATTTGAAAAAGTTGGGGGACATATCTTGTGGTTTGGTTTTCAACCAGATTATGTTTTTTGGTATCAACACAGTGAACGTTGTTCCAGATAAGATCCTAATAACTTGATTCTGGATCCATCACGATTTCAAAATTTAGTACATGATGTTGCATGTCTATCTGTGCAACAAACTGAAACTCATGATGATATTGATTTAACTCCTAAGTTTGAACCATCTGAATTTTATGAGTTGTTGAGGTCTGCTGAGGATGAATTATCTCTTAGTTGCAAGATAAGCAAATTACAAGTGGTTGCAAAATTTATAGCTATTAAATCAGACAATGCAATGTCAAACAACAGTTTTGATCATATATTTTCATTGGTTAAAACACTATTACCTGAATAAAATGTGTTGCATGCAAATTACTATGAGAGAAAGAGGTTGATTTGTAATTTGGGCCTTAGTTATCAGATGATTCATGAATGTCCAAATGATTTCATCTTATATTCTAGAAAAAATGAGTCATTGGATAGTTTTCCCATATGTGGAAAATTGAGGTATAAAGAAGCTCAACCAGAAAAGTCTAGATCGATTCCAGTAAAATAGTTGAGATATTTCCCCCTTACACCTAGGTTGCAGCATTTATTTATGTATCAGAACACAGCGTCAATGATGTCTTGGCACAAAACCAAGATTTCAACTGATAAAATATTGAATCATCTATATGATGGTGATTCATGGAAACATTTTGGCCATATACATCCGTCTTTTTCTATAGAAGATCGAAACGTGCGATTGGGTCTTTCTACTGACGGTTTCTTTCTATTTGGTTCTTATGGAAGTTTGTATTCATGTTGTCATATCTTTTTAACTCCATACAATTTGCCTCCATGGATGTTGATGAAGGATCCTTATATATTTTTGACTCTATTAATCACAGGACATACGAAAAAGAATATTGATGTTTATTTGAAACCATTGATTGATGAGTTAATTTCATTGTGGAGTGATGATGTTAATACATATGATGTTGCTGCAAAACAAAATTTCATATTAAAAGATGCATTGATGTGGACGATTAATGTCTTTCCGGCATATGGCATGTTATCTGGTTGGAGTACACATGGTCCGAAATCATGTCCTTACTATATAGAAGAAAATGAAGCCTTTATGCTCATCAATGGAAAAAAACCATGCTATTTTGATTGTCACCGTAGATTTATTTCAACCGATCAACCTTTTTGGAGGAACAAATATCTTTAGAAAAGGTACAATTGAAAGGGATGAACCTCCAATTATGATCTCAGGTACAGAGTTAAAATCAGTTGTATTTTCATTAACCCCCATCACATTTGGACCAATAGTAAACAAATAAAAAATTCATGGCATTGGGAAAGAATATAATTGGATAAAACATATCATTTTTGGGATCTTTCGCATTGGTCTGATTTGTTGGTCCGCCACATGTTAGATGTTATGAATATTGAAAAAAACTATTTTGATAATTTATTTCATACTGTTTTGGATACACCTGGCATGACTAAAGATAATGTAAAGGCACGATTAGATCTTGCCCAAATTTGCAGGCGTCAAGAACTTGAACTATTTCAAAATGCTAGATCACAGAGGTTAATGAAGCCAAAAGAAGCTTATACACTGTCTAAAGAGAGTCGCTTATTATTTTGTCAGTGGATTGCAGATTTGAGAATTCCAGATGGCTATGCTTCCAATTTGGGCAGATGTGTTAAGAATGGTTATATTACTGGATTAAAAAGTCATGATTGTCATTTTATAATGAAAATACTTATGTCGATTGGATTCAGAGTTTTGTTGAATTCATTGATTTGGGATTCGATAACAGACATATCATATTTTTTTCGAGACATTTGTGTAGTGAAAACAGACTACGATGTGCTAAGAAAACTGGAAGATGATGTTGCTGTAATTATATGTAAACTAGAATAAATCTTTCTGCCATATTTCTTTGACTCAATGGAACATCTGATATTACGTTTTCCACATGAGGCTAAATGTAGATGTAACACCCCGAGATTTTATGAAAAATATTATTTTTAATTTCATTAATGTCTAGTGTTGTATGCTACACCAAAAGGAGCTTGCACAACACGCATCCCTGTATTTCCTTGCATTACACTCAATCACTATCTTCCTCGATAGCGTGTGTAGTACACAATACCGAGTTTCACTAAATGAGATATTATTATAATATTATTATAAACTAGCCGTTATGAATAGTAATAACAACTTTTTGAAATTTTTTAAATTTTATTTTTCAAAATGGACTTCATTTTTGGATTCAGAATATCTAAATTAGCTTATGGTGAAATTTTGGTACTTTTCAGATAAATTTCATTTTTTGATGAATAGTGAAAATTACTAAATTTTCATTAAAAAAGAATTTTTAATCAAAATAATTAATAGTGATAAATTATTAATTTTTTGTGGTTTTAAAGTATATTTAGAATATATTTTTACAATTTAATACAATGTTGGTCATTGGATGTAATTTCACATATAAACCAGACATAAACTGGTGTCAATCTTTTGATAGTTATTATCTCTTAAGAGAACGCTATTTGTTTTGACGACGGGAATTAATTAATGCAAGTGATATGTTTTGAATTTAGTAAAATAGACATAATTTTTGAGTTCATAATATCAAATATAGCTTAGGCATAATTTTTGGTATTTTTCTAGAAACCTTCATTTTTTGATGAATAGTGAAACCACTAAGTGGTAGTAAAAAAAAATTTCATAAAACTTAATTTTACCACTTCTATTAGTGGAATTTCAAAAATCCGGGAGATACGGTTGATGTCAATAAGTAAAATGTGGTTCAATGAGATGAAAATAATTTTTGGTGAATAGTACCTTTTTATTTTTTTAAACACGGTTAAAAGTAAATAGGGTAATTAAGGGTAAAAATGATATTATTATTACCCTAACACATGTCCTAATTCTATTGTATAAGTTTAATTCGACCAAAAACAACCTTAGTATTAAAATATGACCATTTAGGCCCACATGGATTAGATTAGGACATTTATTATAATTTAATTCAAAGAAGAGTTAAAAGAGTTAAAATCAATGCTTATTTACTAAAACATTTTTAATATAGGGTTATACATAATATAAATTATATTTTAAATATTCATTAGAAAGATAATAATATTTTATACATAATTATATTTTATTTATATATTTTAGACATTAAATAGTTTAATTTATTTATGACACAATTATGATGCAGTAATTACCATAATAGTGAAAAATTAGACTAATTGATATTATAAATACCCAAATAAATATAATTTGGGTATTTTTATTAATTAAACTAATTTTATAGGTTAATATGACATGTTAGGATTTATTTAATTAACTTTTGTTGAAGTAATCATTCTGTTATGAGTTTCACAAAAATCAACTACTGAATAGTGTCAAAATTGACATAAAATAGTTTTTAAAACAAATATTATATTATTGATTGTTATTTTATTCCTAAAAATCTAATCTTCGGCCATGATAATTATATCATGATATTTGTATCATTAATGGATGACTATGGGGTCGCTTGGATGTATATGGTAAGTTTATTAACTATATAATATAAAAATACAAAGTAACATGGTAAATGTCAATCTAATTAACTAAGAGTTAAAAATAAAAGATAAGGTTAATATAATGACCTAAACTTGTATGAATTCTATTGGATGAGAGGATTTAGACCCATCCCCACCCTATATTCGAACTAACTCAATTTGGATCTATTAAAAACCGAATATGACTTTATAATAAAATAATATTTTTAGTTATTCCAAAGGTGCCCCTCTCCTCCCTTATAAAAGGGCACCTCCTCCCTCTCTTCCTCACACCACTTTGAGCCTTCATGCTCGGCCAACCCCTGAAAAATTCTCTTCTCCACTTCCCTAGAAACATCCTAGTGGTCATGGTCTTCTTAAAAGACCAATTTTAGTGCCCTAAGAGGAGGACTCAAAGAGGCGCTTCAACGAAGAGGTAATGTTCGTTACCGATTCTTTCAACTTTATTTCTTCTTCCACTTCTTCTTCTTAGGTTGTTTCATTATGAAGTAATAACATCAGTATCACTCATATACTGATATGTTATTATAAGTATGAAACAACCCTATTTCACCATCTATCCATCCTACGGAAAATGAAATCACCGCGCGTGCGTACGTACAGAATACCATCTCCACGCCGTGGTGTAATCTATTTTCCACCACCACCTTACTTGGATGGATATAATGGTGTATATAATAACTATATATGATTATTTTAAAGTGATATTTATTCTGAAATAGTATATATACACTCCAATACAATTCCACGATCATGAGAACGATATCATCGCTCGTGCGTACGTACGGATTACCGTCTCCACGACGCGATGAGATTCATTCTCCACGTTTACCATTCATGAATGATTATAAAGTATATATAATAAGTAATAATGAAATATATGACATAATAATGATACTGGATTTATGTGTATATATATGTATGTCATCTACTTAATTCCATTCAACTCAATAAGGAAACGAAAACAGCGTTCATGCGTACGTACGGCCTACTGTCTCCATGAACGGTGTATTTCTTTCTATTTACTGATCTTTTATATATATGTATATTTTAAATATATATTATACATAAATCATGTTTTATATTCTCGAATTAAGTAATCATGATCTAAGTAATCATATGAATAATTACAAGCCAAAACACGGACGAAAAATGAAACGATTTTACCCAAAACGCTCTTTAACATGGAATTTACAAAAGAACGGGTAAAATAAAGTCATAAGTGAACCATATATGATATCATAACAATGAGTATGATTCTGGAATAAGTCAATGACATTATTTAAATCATTATACAGGAGGTTCGGACACTTACGAAGCAAATCGAACCTAAGGTAATGAAAAATTTCACAATCTCATTTTTATCCGAGATTGTTTATACTTTGTTATTTACTGGGGTGTATTTTATCATCCACATACATGTTTCCACAATATGTAATATTATTTCCATACACCTACAATTTTTTAAATCCAATTTTACCCTTCGGTGAGTTTTTATTATAAGAAATGAAAGGAATCTTTTGTCATTTTTCGTACGAGGTACTTTTTGACTTTTCCGACAAAAGTACAGAATGAATGTTTTTTATCTTATATGGGATGAATGGATTTTTAAAACATTATTTCCAAAAAGCTTCCTTTACAAGTTTTCAAGTTTATTTTTAATAAACTTCTTTTAGTTTAAAATTTTATGACATGTTAAGAAAGTAAAATATTTTTGAAGCTGAAAGGATATTTTCCTCAAGAATGGAGTTCAAGTGTTTTATAAAAATTATTTTCCATCTAAGATAATAAAGGGTTCTGTTTCTATACCTATTATTAAATTGATTTGATTATGTTGTGATGGAATTATTTTTATGAATTCCTTTATCTTATATGAGTTGTTTTATGATGTCATGATGTTTAAGAATCCCATTTTTATTACATGGGTTATGCTATGATGTATGGTTTATGATTTTGTGGCACACATAAGAATGGTATAATTATGAGATGGGTGGGACCTATATCTCCCTCCAATGCATTGGGTAAATATTTTATATCTCATGAGATAGACATGGCTGGAACGGCAGGTTAAACCGGTTCAGTCAAACAGGACTGAAACGAGGAGTAAACTCGGTTCAGAAATGGACTTTGTCCACTAAGATAGTATTGGAAATGAGTCTTGACTAATAAGAAATGATTCTCTATGATTATGTGTGTATGCCACAAATTTTCATGGTTTATGTTATGATTATTGAGATTACATTTCACTACTATGATTTATCCCATGTTATGATATTATGATCTCATTTGAAGGTTAAGATTTCCAAAAATGTTATGTTCTTATGAATATGATGTGATTGATATTTCTTTTGTTTTCCCTTACTGAGAATTTGAGCTCACCCTTTTATATTTTCTTTTCCCCAAAATATAAATAAAGGTTTTAGGTAAAAAAAGGAAGATCTTTATGGGAGATGTTGAAGATATTTCACCATGATTAGAAGATTACATTCCGAGTTTCCAAAGACACTAAACTATTTTGGTCCTTGTGTTTGTGTTTTTTTATGTACTAAGTATTCCGCAAAATTAATGTAATGTCCGTGTACGTTAAGCTTTGGGTCTCTACAGTTGGTATCAAAGGAAAAGTTTAGTCAACCTTTGGAAAATAGGATGCAAATACTTTAGTGAAATCCCTAGAGATATTTCTAAGGTATGTCTAGGGATGTCCTTAAAGCTTAGTATACGTATAGGTTATAGTCCTAGAATTATGGTAACGATATTAGAATTAAACCTAAGATGTTAGATATTGAAGGTACTCCCCCTTTATTATGGTGTTTTCCCTAGCATGATTTTTGCCTCTCACACTATTATTTTTGGGTTTTAGATGATGGCCGGATCCCGAAGGAATCATGTTGATCAATGCAATGGACAATGCAATGATTGTCCTCCTAAACAAAAAAATGTTATGGGAGATGCAATGAAAAATCTTATTGCTATATTTACACAAGCTATGAATCATTCTAGACTTCCAAATGAGCAGAGAAGGGAACAATATTCTATTGAGTCCTTCATGAGGCAACGTGCACCTTCTTTCAGTGTGTCTTCTGATCCACTTGTTGCTGAATAATGGATCAATACCACTGAAAAGATATTTTCAGTTCTTCAATGTTATGAACACGATAAAGTCATCTTAGCAGTGTATCGTTTAGAAGGTAAAGCTGATCAATGGTGGAATTTTATCAAGAATACGAGTCCAAGAGATGAAATTGAGTCCATGGAATGGGACGAGTTCAAGAACTTATTTTCCAATAAGTACTTCCCTCATATTCATCAAACAAAGATGGAGAAATAGTTTTTTGAACTAAAGCAAAAGGATGATGAATCTGTTGGTATATACGAAGCAAATTTTACAAGTCTTGCAAGGTATGCATCTGGCTTTATCATCCATCCTGAATGTAAAGTTGATCGATTCTTCAGTGGCTTAAAACTAAATCTTCGAAGGGCATTAGCTATAAGAGAATTCAGTAGCTATGAAGAAATTGTGCGTTGTGCTATCAAGGTAGAAATGGAAGTTGGTGTTTCCTATCCATCTCATAGTTTTGACAAGAAATGAAAGATGGATTTCTAGGAGAAATCTTAGAATAATGGTGAAAAAAAGTTGAATGTTTCCTTATGCTCAAAGTGTGAAAAGAACCATGGTGGAGATTGTCTTAAAGGGAATAGAAAATGTTTTAAGTGTGGAAAAGAAGTTCATCGAGCAGATGAGTGTCGAAGTAATGGAAAAAGGGTTTTTAATGATGATAATAAAGAAAAGACTACAGAGAACTCTCCACCAACACTTTAATGCTTCAAGTGCAAGGAAATGGGGCATTATGCTAATAAATGCCCAAATCCACGGGTTAATGATGATCAACATGAGAAACCTCTTAAGGAAAAGGATAATGGGAAGTCTCATGCGATCACTATTTGTGATGTTGAGTATAAAAATGATGTTGTGTAGTGATTAAGTGTTTATGTAATGGGATTTCAAAATAGTATCATGGAATCTCATGTATGGTATTGTGGAATTTTGGAATATCTATGTATTCGTTTTCAATACTTATATGGTACTGGTAACCATGAAAAGGTGATTGAAATATTTTTGGAATGTAGATGATATGCGCATAATGAAGAGATAAGAAGATAATGAGATGTTTGATTGTATTCATGAGATCATGATTGATATAAGGACTAACTGACATCATGGTTTGAGTATATAGAATTTTGAGGGTTTTGGTATGTGGAAAGAGTTAACTTTTAACTACATTCATGTTTTCAATAAGGTTCAATGGGTATTCATTCATCAAGATAACACATGATTAAGGTATTCACATGTTTTTAATTTGACCAACAAGATATATCTTATGATACATAGGGGATAAATGATGGCATCCACATGATTGTTATGTGACATTTCAAGTAATCATTTTCTGTATACTATGAGATTGGACCGAAGTATTTTAGAAAAGCCTAAAGATTGGAATGGATTATTTTGGACATAAGTTAGTATTGTTTAAGGATAGAACTTTTTTTCGATATTATTGATGGGATGTTATAGTAATGTAGCTTTAGAAAAAGGACAACCTGCAGGACGGGCGATAGCCCATCGCGTCGGACAAGGCTGTGGGAATCGAACCCAGAACCGAAGTGCGACTGGCTTTTATCACCTACCATTGGCCTACAGGAAGTCCATGTTTAGTAGAAACTACTTTTATTATATTATGCAGTATGATATATAAAGTATAAGTCCATTTTATGAACCATATATGATTAATATCACTATAGATGGACTTATGTATTTTTTGATAACTTTTCTAAACTTTTGTTTGAGACAGATGAAATGACCCATCATTCTATCACATGATCTACTAAAACATCACGAATGACAAATTCAACTTCATTTCTTTAAGAGATGAAGTGGAAATTGTCTAAAGTACTACCAACGGTGAGACTATACCAAAATCATGAAAGTATTTCTTCTAATTCCAATTTCATCAACTTTAGGGAAATGATCTTGAAAACCAAAAAAGTTGTCCTAGTGCTCTTATATCTGATGAATCAGATGGTATCTTAGATCATCCCAAATCTATGGCTTTGTGATTGCTGGCTTTTCCATAGCCATGTTCTCTACCACTCTCCATCAGAACATGATGGTTAGATTTCTCTTCCATATCCATATTTTCACCTAGGTGGAAACCCAGTGATTAGTTTATTTGGGTAACCGTTATGTTTCATACTTTTTTTTAAAGATTGGTTTTGGTATAACTTTTTACTATGTGGGTTTATATTAAAGAAACTTTCGAGTAGTAAACAATTTATAACCCCGACGAATTTTGAGGGCGAAATTCATTTTAAGGGGGGTAGAATTTAACACCCCGAGATTTTATGAATTTTTTTTTTAATTTCATTAATGCCTTGTGTTGTATGATACACCAAAAGGAGCTTCCACAACATGTATCCCTGGCTTGCCTTACATTACACTCAATCGCTATCTTCCTCGATAGCGTGTGTAGTACACAATACTGAGTTTCACTAAAGGAGAAATTATTATAATATTATTATGAACGAGCCGTTATGAATAGTAATAACCACTTTTTGAAATTTTGTAAATTTTATTTTTCAAAATGAAATTCATTTTTGGATTTGGAATATCTAAATTAGATTTGGGTGAAATTTTGGTACTTTTCGGATAACTTTCATTTTCTGATGAATAGTGAAAATTACTAAATTTTAATTAAAAACAACCCTTTTAATTGAAATAATTAATATAGATAAATTATTAATTTTAGTTGTTTTAAAGTATATTTAGAATATCTTTTTACAATTTAATACAATGTTGGTCATTGGATGTAATTTCACATTTAAACGAGACATAAATAAGTGTCAATCTTTTGACAGTTATTATCTCTTAAGAAAATACTATTTGTTTTGACGACGGGAATTAATTTTTAAATTAATTAATGAAACTGATATGTTTTAAATTTAGTAAAATAGACATCATTTTTCAGTTCATAATATCAAATATAGCTTAGGCCTACTTTTTGGTATTTTT
This sequence comes from Viscum album, assembly GCA_963277665.1. Lineage (NCBI taxonomy): Eukaryota > Viridiplantae > Streptophyta > Magnoliopsida > Santalales > Viscaceae > Viscum > Viscum album. Next base: position 483,998,374 of record OY728162.1, read on the forward strand.
CTGGAAACATTCATTTTTTGATGAATAGTGAAACCACTAAGTGGTAGTTAAAAAAAATGAATTTTTCATAAAACATAATTTTACCACTTTTCTGAGTGGAATTTAAAAAATTCGAGAGACAATATTGATTTCAGTAAATAAAATGTGGTTCAATGAGATGGAAATAATTTTTGGTGAATAGTAACTTTTTACTTTTTTTACCACGGTTAAAAGTAAATACGGTAATTAAGGGTAAAAATGATATTATTATTATCCTAAAACATTTCCTAATTCTATTGGATAAGTTTTATTTATAATTTTTAGACATTAATTAATTTAATTTACTTATGAAACAATGATGATGCAGTAAATACCATAATAGTGAAAAATTAGAATAATTGATATTACAAGTACCCAAATAAATATAATTTGAGACTTTTTAGGAATTACACTAATTTTATTGGTTAATATGACATGTTAGGATTGATTTAATTAACATTGGTCGAAGTAATCATTCAGTTATGAGTTTCACAAAAATCAACTATTGAATAGTGTCAAAATTTACATAAAATAGTTTTTAAAACAAATATTATATTATTGATTGTTATTTTATTCCTAAAAATATAAGGTTCGGCCAAGATAATTATATCATGATAAGTGTATCATTAATGGACCACTTGGGGTCGCTTAGATTTATATGGTAAGTTTATTAACTATATAATATAAAAATACAAAGTAACATGATAAATGTCAATCTAATTAACTAAGAGTTAAAACTAAATGATAAGGTTAATATAATGACCTAAACATTTCTAAATTCTATTGGATGAGAGGATTTCGACCCATCCCCACCCTAGATTCGAAATAAATCAATTTGGAGCTATTAAAAACCGAATATGACTTTATAATAAAATAATAGTTTTAGTTATTCCAAAGGTGCCTCTCTCCTCCCTTATAAAAGGGCACCTCCTCCCTCTCTTCCTCACACCACTTTGGGCCTTCAATCTCGGCCAAACCCTGCCGAATTCTCTTCTCCACTTCCCTAGAAACATCCTAGAGATCCTGGTCTTCTTCAAAGACCAATTTTAGTTCCCTAAGAGGAGGACTCAAAGAGGCGCTTTAAAGAAGAGGTAATGTTCGTTACTGATTCTTTCAACTTTATTTCTTCTTCCACGTCTTCTTCTTAGGTTTTTTCATTATGAAGTAATGAAATAAGTATCACTCATATACTTATATGTTATTATAAGTATGAAACAACCCTATTTCACCATCTATCCATCCTACGGAAATTGAAATCATCGCGCGTGCGTACGTACAGAATACCGTCTCCACGCCGTGGTGTAATCTATGTTCCACCACCACCTTACTTGGATGGGTATAATGGTGTACATAATAACTATATATGATTATTGTAAAGTGATATTGATTCTTATATAGTATACATACACTCCAATACAATTCCACGATCATGAGAACAATATCATCGCTTGTGCGTACGTACAGACTACCGTCTCCACGACGCGATGAGATACATTCTCCACATTAACCATTCATGAATGAATATAAAGTATATATAATAAGTAATAATTAAATATATGACATAATAATGATACTGTATCTATGTATATATATATGTATGTCATCTAATTAATTCCATTCAACTCAGTAAGGAAACGAAAACAGCGTTCATGCGTACGTACAGCCTACCATCTCCATGAACAATGTATTTCTTTCCTTTTACTAATCTATTATATATATGTATATTATGAATATATATTATATATAAATCATCTTTTATATTCTGGAATTAAGTAATCATAATCTAAGTAATCATATGAAGTCAAAACACGGATGGAAAATGAAACGATTTTACCCAAAATGCACTTTAACATGGAATTTACAAAATAACGGGTAATATAAAGTCATAAGTGAACCATATATGATATCATAACAATGAGTATGATTCTGGAATAATTCAATGACATTATTTAAATCATTATACATGAGGTTCGGACACTTACGAAGCAAATCAGACCTAAGGTAGGGGAAATATCACAATATCATTTTTATCCGAGATTGTTTATACTTTGGCATTTACTACGGTGTATTTTATAATCCACATCTATGTTTCCTCAATATGTAATATTATTTCTATCCACCTACAATTTTTTAAATCCAATTTTACTCTTCGGTGAGTTTTTAGTAAAGGATATGAAAGGAATCTTTTGTCATTTTTTGTACGAGGTACTTTTTGACTTTTATGACAAAAGTACGAAGAATGTTTTTTTAACTTATACGGCATAAATGGATTTTTAAAACATTATTTCCAAGAAGCTTCCTTTAAAAGTTTTCAAGTTTATTTTTAATCAACTTATTTTATTTTAAAATTGTATGACATGTTAAGAAAGGAAAAAAAATTTGAAGTAGAAAGGATATTTTCCTCAAGAATGGAGTTCAAGTGTTTTATCAAAATTATTTTGTATCTAAGATAATATAGGGTTCTGTTTCTATCCCTATTATTACATTGATTTGATTATGTTATGATGGAATTATTTTTATGAATTCCTTTATCTTATATGAATTGTTTTATGATGTCACGATGTTTAAGATTCCCATTTTTATTACATGGGTTATGCTATGATGTATGGTTTATGATTTTGTGGCACACATAAAAATGGTATCATTATGAGATGGGTGGGACCTCTATCTCCCTCCAATTAATTGGGTAAAGATTTTATATCTCAGGAGACAGAAATGGATGGAACAGCAGGTTATACCGGTTCAGTAAAACGGGACTGAATATGACTTTATAATAAAATAACATTTTTTGTTATTCCAAAGGTGCCCCTCTCCTCCCTTATAAAAGGGAACCTCCTCCCTCTCTTCCTCACACCACTTTGAGCCTTAAAGATCGGCCAACCGCTGCCAAATTCTCTTCTACACTTCCCTAGAAACATCTTAGAGGTCCTAGTCTTCTTTAAAGTCCAATTTTAGTGCACTAAGTGGAGGACTCAAAGAGGCGCTTCAACGAAGAGGTAGTGTTCGTTACCAGTTCTTTCAACATTATTTCTTCTTCCACTTCTTCTTCTTAGGTTGTTTAATTATGAAGTAATAACATCAGTATCACTCATATACTGATATGTTATTATAATTATTAAACAACCCTATTTCACCATCTATCCATCCTACGGAAAACGAAATCACCGCGCATGCGTACGTACGGAATACCGTCTCCACGCCGTGGTGTAATCTATTTTCCACCACCACCTTACTTGGATGGATATAATGGTGTACATAATAACTATATATGATTATTATAAAGTGATATTGATTCTAAAATAGTATACATACACTCCAATACAATTCCACGATCATGAGAACGATATGATCGCTCGTGCGTACGTACGGACTACCGTCTCCACGACGCGATGAGATTCATTCTCCACGTTAACCATTCATGAATGATTATAAAGTATATATAATAAGTAATCATGAAATATATGACATAATAATGATACTGGATTTATGTGTATATATATATATATGTCATCTACTTAATTCCATTCAACTCAATAAGGAAACGAAAATAGCGTTCGTGCGTACGTACGGCCTACCGTCTCCATGAACGGTGTATTTCTTTCCATTTACTGATCTATTATATATATGTATATTTTGAATATATATTATTTATAAATCATTTTTTATATTCTGGAATTAAGTAATCATGATCTAAGTAATCATATGAATAATTACAAGTCAAACCACAAACGACAAATGAAACGATTTTACCCAAAAAACTCTTTAACATGGAATTTACAAAAGAACGGGTAAAATAAAGTCATAAGTGAACCATATATGATATCATAACAATGAGTATGATTCTGGAATAAGTCAATAACATCATATAAATCATTATACAGGAGGTTTGGACACTTACGAAGCAAATCAGACCTAAGGTAAGGGAAAATATCACAATCTCATTTTTATCTGAGATTGTTTATACTTTGGTATTTACTGGGGTGTATTTTATCATCCACATCCATGTTTCCTCAATATTTAATATTATTTCCATCCACCTACAATTTTTTAAATCCAATTTTACCATTTGGTGAGTTTTTAGTAATAGATATGAAAGGAATCTTTTCTCGTTTTTCGTACGAGGTACTTTTTGACTTTTCCGACAAAAGTATGGAAAGAATGTTTTTTTAATTTATATGGCATGAATGGATTTTTAAAACATTATTTCCAAGAAGCGTCCTTTACAAGTTTTCATGTTTATTTTTAATCAAATTCTTTTAGTTTAAAATTGTATGACATGTTAAGAAAGGAAAATGTTTTTGAAGTTGAAAGGATATTTTCCTCAAGAATGGAGTTCAAGTGTTTTATCAAAATTATTTTCCATCTAAGATAATAAAGGGTTCTGTTTATATCCCTATTATTACATTAATTTGATTATGTTGTGATGGAATTATTTTTATGAATTCCTTTATCTTATATGAGTTGTGTTATGATGTCACGATGTTTAAGAATCCCATTTTTATTACATGGGTTATGCTATGATGAATGGTTTATGATTTTGTGGCACACATAAAAATGGTATCATTATGAGATGGGTGGTACCTATATCTCTTTCCAATGCATTGGGTAAAGATTTTATATCTCATGAGATAGACATGGCTGGAACAACAGGTTAAACTGGTTTAGTGAAACAGGACTCAAACGAGGAGTGAACTCGATTCTGAAATGAACTTTGTCCACTAAGATAGTCTTTTCAATGAGTCTTGACTAATAATAAATGATTCTCTATGATTATGTGTGTATGGCACAAAGTTTCATGTTTTAAGTTATGATTATTGGGATTACATTTCACTACTATGATTTATCCCATGTTATGATATTATGATCACTTTTGTAGGTTATGATTTCCAAAAATGTTATGTTCTTATGAATATGATGTGATTGATATTTCTTTAGTTTACCCTTACTGAGCATTTGAGCTCACCCTTTTATGTTTTCTTTTCCCTAGGATATAAAGAAATGTTTTAGGTAAAAAAAGGGAAGATCTTTATGGGAGATGTTGAAGATCTTTCACCACGATTAGAAGATTATATTCCGAGTTTCCAAAGACACTAAACTATTACGGTCCTTGTGTGTGTGTGTTTTTGTTATGTTCTAAGTATTCCACAAAAGTAATGTAATGTCCATGTATGTTAAGCTTCGGGTCTCAACAGTGGAGGTCCAGTACAGTTTCGATGGATGTACCCATTCGAGAGATGCATGCAGAAATTGAAGATAAAAATACATAACAAAGCATCAGTTGAAGGCTCAATTGCTGAAGCTTATTTGAAAGAGGAAATTTCATTTTTCTGCCCTCATTATTTTGAATCTGAAATCCCTCAAAACAAAATCACATGGGATGAAATTAGTGTAATGTTAATTATGAAATGGAAAATCAATTAACAGTTTTTAATCATCCAAATCTTGATTTCGGTGGAGTTAATGAACGATGGATTTCCGATGATGAACATCACAGAGCTCATACATACGTTCTACTCAACTATGAAGAAATGAAATCATTTGTCCTATGAGTGATTCTATCACTTATTCAATAATTTATGTTACAATATTAAAACTTATTTTATTTTTAGGTTATATGATAATCATATCAAGAAACAACTTCCACAAATTACGGCTTCTGCACTTAAAGAATGCAGACAAAAAAATATTTCTCAATGGTGTTAAAAACTGGTAACATAAATTATTGATGGTTTAATATCAATTCTGTTTATTATTTATTATATTGAAAATTTTTTTACAAATTTTTAGGTGTCTCAATATGCTGATAAAATTGATAAGAGACTGTGTATATTTAGTAGCCCGCCATCCAAAATGGTTAAATCTTATAATACATATGTGGTGAATGGTTTTCGATTTCATACACATTCATATGAGGAATCAAAATAAACAATGAAAAATGGAGTTTTCTTGAGAGGATACCATCACAGAGAAAATGAAGTTGACTTTTATGGCATTTTGGATGAAATTATTGAGCTATGTTATCTAGGACAGAATTACACAACAATGTTTAAATGTTGGTGGTTGGATACTAAGAGAGGCTTGCATGTTAATCTGACTCATGGAATTGTCCATATTAAATATAAAGGTATTCTTGCAGTAAATGAACCATTTTTACTGGTTCAACACGAAAATTAAATTTATTATGCAAAGTACTATGCGACTTCAAGAGACCTGAGAGATTGGTGGAGAATAATAAAAATAAATTCTCGGGAAAATCAGTTTACTCAAAATGAATATGGTTCCGCTGAAGTGGAATGAATTGAAATTTTTCAAGAGGCTGCTCAAAATCAATCTGATTCACAAAGAGATGTGAATATTGATGATGACACCCCACAACTAAGGATCGATGGCAATGACGATGTTAATGATGTTACAAATGATTTTTAAATGACAAGAGATGCTGAAACTAAAAATCAAATGGATATTGATGATGCTGAGGAGGAAGATGAAGACAATGACATTGAATTCTATAAAGAAGAGGATAAAGATGAACATTGACACAGTTAAATGATAATTATAATCATAACTAATATATATCTATATATAATAGTTATTTTTAACTATCTTTTAACAATAATCATTTTGTGTTTCAGATGGACCCTGAGCTATTTCTCGAGTTGTAGGAGGCTGACCTACCGTTGGATGAGGGGGATTTTGGATCATCTGACCCTCAGCCTACTGGTGGTTTAGGGGGTACGCGTAGGGGGTGTGGTCTTGCACGACTGATGTTTCCTGAACCTATTCCCGAGTGACATCCACATCTTGGTTTCGATCCACGCACATGAAAGTATGAGAACCTATATGTTTTAGTTAGATTTCATTAATTTATTTATATATATACTAATTATTTTATTATTTATTCATTTTTCAATGTTTTGTGCATGTAGTTATTGGATAGGGGAGTTCTATCTTGCACAATTATTTTTCTCATCCGTGGATCACATGGGAATATATTCCTGTTGATGTGCGACGCAACATGTTCCATCATTGGCCGGTACGTAAATAAATAATATTTATTTTGCAATTTATTTAATTAAAAACATGATATTATAATTTATTTGTAGGGTTAATGGTATCCTATCTATGATAGCATGTGCGATGCTATCCACGCGTCATGGAAGGTTTCTATGCGTGACTGTTTCTCTCAGTTTTTTCACAATTTGAGAAGGAAAGCTATTAAGAAAGCAGAGGTGACAGAATTTGATGAGTCGTGTAGAGCCCGCCGACCACAGTACATTTCATCTCATGTTTGGGATGGATTATCATTACTCTGGTTGGGTGGTGGATTTCAGAGGACATCTTCAGTGGGACGACAGAACCAGGGGAGGCAGGAGGTGACACATCGATATGGTAGCCGTAAATTCAGTTCTCTTAGAGGGCTTCTGGTATGTATATTTTTTTTATATTCTATATAACTTTAAATATAAACAGTTTATTTTATATTTCTGTAGGAATTTTAGCATCCCGATATTATGGAGTTCGATGTTTATTAGAGGATGTATAGTGATCCATCCACTAGAGAGATTAGAGGTGATCGACAACGTCAGATTGTGGTTATTATTATTTTCTTAGTTTGATAATTAATTGCATATAATATTTTCGCAATATTAATTTTAAATTAGAATTGAAGGACTCATATGAGGCTACGACCTTTCAGACACAGGTTGGGGGTCAATACGAGACGAATGAGCAGACCAGTGCTCACCATTTTGATGAGGCAGCATGGATGCAGGCGACTCGGTATGGCATTGAGAAGGGCATAGTAGTTGGCATCGACTCTCATTTGACTCCTGGTACTTATTATGGTACTACTGCAATGTCGGCATCCAACTCGAGTGGAGCTCATGGAGAGGCATCATCTTTTGGATCATAGTATCAGGAGAATTTGCAAGCTCAGGCTGAGTATATAGAGATTTTGCAGAAGTAGCAAGGAGAGATGTGTCAGTGGCAGCAGCAGCAAGAGTAGCATTACGAAGAGCAGATGCGTCGATGGCATTAGCAGCATCACGAGCAGATGGAGTACAGGTTCCGTCTGACTTATATTTTAGGGATGGAGTTTCCTCCACCAGCTCCTTCAACTCCTCCACCTCCTCCAGAAGATAACCCGCCCTAGTGATTTTTTTTATGTTACAAACATTTCAATTTAACATTGTAATTTGAATTATTTACATTTTCTTTCTTTTTGTATCGGTGAAAATATTACATAATTTAATTTCGAATATTTTATTATTTTATATATATATTTTTGTGAATATTGATAATTTTAATATTTTTTATCTTTTCATTCTTTTAATAATAGTAATATTGTTTTTTCATTAATCGTAATTTTATTAAATTTTATTTTCTTTAAATTTATTTATTATTTGTGACGGGACCTTTTGCGATGGGACCTGTCACAAATAGTCTAACTAAATATATTTAAAAACATATTTGTGACGGGACTACTTGCCCATCACAAAAACATTGTTGCGACGAGCCCATCATAGAATGTTTTATATATATATATATTTTGCGACGGGACAAGAGCCCGTCGCAAATAGTTTTTGAGATGGGCCCGTCGCAAAAACATTTACTTATATATAATAAATTTATTCTGAAGCTTATTTGCGACGGTAATGTCTCCTGTCACAAATAAGGTTTTTTTCGATGGCCCATCACAAATAATTGTATTTGCGACAGCATTTTCTGCAACAGGCTATTTGTGTCGTGATCCCGTGGCAAATAGGCCTTCACAATTACCAAGAATTCTAGTAGTGAAAATTCATGCCTTTTAGGAAGCCTATCTCGGAAATTGATCTCTTTGTCCGAGACTATTTGAAACTCAATGTCAGATGTTTAATCTTCATTTTAATATTCCAAAGCATGATATTGGAAGATAGGTGATTATTTTTCATTATCATGTTTGCTAATATCATGTTTCAGGTTATCTTCTTCCATGAAATTTAGGGATTCTTCCAAAAAATGTTGATCTCCCGTAAGTGCATCAACATGTATTTATAGTTCAAGGAATTACTAGATAAATGGTTGAGTGTGAGATGATGTTATTAATTTTTTAGAATCTACATTTCACATACCTTAGGTTCTTTAACATAAAAAATTATTGGTGAAATATCTTCTAGTACTCATTCTATCTGTAACACCCCAAGATTTCATAGTGTGTTATTTCTTCAAAATAATTCAATAACTTGCACTACACGCAACACTGAGTTCAATCACACCATGACTTACAAGAAAAAAGGCCATTCAAAAGAGGTTATGAATAGTATTATCTAAATTTTAAACTTTATATAATCCTTATAATTTTAGAATCCATATTATGAGTTTCTTAGATATAATGCAAGAACAAATTCATTTTCAGTATTTCACTTTTATCAACTTTTAATAGTGAACCCTTTTTAAATACAATATTTTAAACTTTTTGACTAAATGGGGACATCAAAAATTTAAAATGAAACATCCCAAGCTTCCACGGTACACTTTCTTTGAATAATGCGATAGCGTGTGTTGTACGCAACCTCGAGTTCTAACACACACCACAACTAATTAAACTAGCCGTTGTGAATAGTAATACCTACTTTTTGAAATCATATATATTTTATATTTCAAAATGAACTTCATTTTTGGATTCGGAATATTGAAATTAGCCTAGGGTGAAATTTTGGTACTTTTCGGATAACTTTCATATTTTGATGAATAGTGAAAATTACTAAATTTTAATTAAAAACAACTTTTTTAATCAAAATAATTAATAGTGATAAATTATTAATTTGAGTGGTTTTAAAGTATATTTAGAATATATTTTTACCATTTAATATAATGTTGGTCATTGGACATAATTATACAATTAAACCGAACATAAACAAGTGTCAATCTTTTGATAGTTATTATCTCTTAAAAACACGCTTTTTGTTTTGACAGCGGGAATTAATTTTAAATTAATTTCTGCCACTTCTGTGTTTTGAATTTAGAAAAATGGATTCCATATTTGGAATCAGGATGTTCAAATTGTGTAAATAGGTAACTTTTATTTTTAGACATTTTGAATAATTACTGCGGTAAATATTTTATTTACCATGGTTAAGGGTAAATCCGGTAAATAAGGGTTAAAAAATAATATTATAATAATACTAAATTACCCTAAAACGTGTCTTAACCCTATTGGTTGATACATGGTAGACCATGGGCATCTTTGGGTCAATTTTGGGACCCCATTGATCCACTTGTAAGTGATAATGACACTTTATTTTAATTAAGTTAAAATGAATACAAAAATGGCATAAGCTTACATCTTTTAAAAGAACAATTTTTACATAGGGTTATACATGTTGGATTTTAGATTATAAATATTCATTAGAAAGCTAAAAAGATTTCCTAAATAATGATATTTTATTTATAATTTTTAGACATCAAATAATTTAAATTATTAATGACACAATAATGATGCAATGTTTACCTCATTAATAAATCATTTAAATAAATAAGATTATAATGATTAAAATATTATCTAAAACCTGTCCAATTCTTATTGGTTGATGTTATTTAGAATATGAGTCATCTTAGCTTCGACCTCAATGATTTTTGGACCATTATAAACCGAATACAAATATATTATAAAGTAATACTTTCACACTTTCCTAAAGAGCCCCTCCTCTCCCTTATAAACGGAGACCACTTCTACTCATTCCTCACACCTCTCAAGCCACTTGGCTCGTCCAAACTCTGCCCAACTAAGCTCCCCACATCCCTCTCCTCCTCCTTGAAGCTTACCCTTAGGCAGAAAGCATTTCAAGAAGTCCTTTGGTTCCAACCAAAGTGAGTTACCTAAATTAAAGGTAACAATTTCTCTTAAATTATTTTCATTTATTTTGCTTCTCCAACCCCCAAACTCTTTTTATTTACTTTCTTTTGTAACAAAAACAGTATCCTCAATATACTAGGATGTTGTTATAAGAAGGATTCAAACTACACATACACACAACTCCATCTAATGGATGATGAACATAATGTTTCTGTGGATGGCAAACTAACGCCTCACGAAACGATGATTGTTCAAATAAATCTTACCGCCTCTCATGGTGGCCATTATGATGGAACTGTAATTAAATATGATATTAATGATATATATTTTATATATAAGCTTCTGTAATTCCATTTTATTTCATACCATTATTCGTTTCATGTTGTATATACATACGATAATTTCATTTGAGGAAGTGCGGACTACCGCCCCCTTAAAATGATATGACTCGTTCATACCACACATGGAACGTATAAAGGATGGTGTTAATGAACTTAAGTAACATATATAAAATATTATATTTTTCTGGAAAAGTAATATACCTATGTATTATTTGGATTAAATTCTTTTAAAATAAAAATTAAATGGAAGTAGCATTCGTGCGTACGTACGGACTACCGTCTCCACGAACGCGATGAGATTCATTCTCCATCGTATCCATTCAAGTATAATTATCATTTGATGATTTAAAAATGATGTTTAAGGACTTTATACCATTCTAGATATGAATAATATACATCCCATTAATAACAAATATGGCTCACATAACAAAGAATGTAAAGTAAAATGAACCCGTTAACACCTGAAATGACGATAATTCTAAGATATTATTAACAAATCAATGTTAAAAGATCATATATGATATCATATTAAAGTAACTGATTCTTGTATTATTCAATAACAATTACTTCACCATTATACAGGAGGTAAACCTACCATCGACCAAGGAAAAAGTACAAAGTAAGGGATTCTCTTATCTCACTTTCAATTCCGTGAGATTTCCATTGTTCGCTACTAAATTATTGAAAGTGGTGTATTGTGTACTTCCATTTGATATATATTATCATGATTCACTTTATATTCATGTTATTCTGTAAATCATTTGGTGGTTATTAACTTTTGGCCATGCGACTCAGTTGATTAACGTGGTAAGGTATTTTCTTATCTCACTTTCAATTCCGTGAGATTTCCATTGTTCACCACTTAATTATTGCATGTGGTGTACTGACCATGATTGTATTCATTGTGTAATATAATTTAATTTATGGGTATTTACAACATCATGTTATGATACTTCTTTCATGGGTGTATGTTTCGTAAGTTACCTAATCGATAAGGGAATTTGAGATTTCAATTTCCACTCATTTGGCTTTACACATATTTCATTGATTATATTACTCCAAGATTATGTGTGGAATCGCTATTCATTTGATTATGCCTTAATTTCCACTCCCCTTTCTGTGGATATACTTTTGATACACATAATCACTCCATTGATAAATTCTCAAGTGATCGGTATGAACTTGATAAGAGTAATTTTAACTCAATCTCCATTTGTTGAGTTAAATATCCAATTCGTTGGTGTTGTTTCTACAAGAATATGTGTGAATATACTTTGATTGTTTTACACTGAATATTCAATCATATTTAGTGTATTTATATTTTTCACACATAATTATGTCGTTGATTTATCCTTAACCTAAGGATACGACCTTTATGAGAGATTTCATCTCAATTTACATTGAACTGAGACTTCTTTGTTGATATACACCAAATCACTTTTATGCGGTGTATATAATGTACTTGACATAGTATATCATGAATCCCTTTATTCTCATGATATTACAAAGTTTTTATTACCTCAATTATTTGTATTCAAGTGTCTCTCTTTTGGTTAGAAACTCTAACCAAAATACCATTTTAAAATGTTTTAAAGACTTATTCTTCTATATCTTGCTCATTAATGTCCATGTTTTAAAAATGGTTTTAAGGATTTATTTATATGGACATTAAAGTTTTAAAATTAAAACTCCTTTTAAAAGTTTCAAAGTGGTATGGGACACTTTGATTCAAAAGTCTACTTTTAAATGGCTTCTTGAAAAATAGTGTGACTTTTAAATGTTTTCAAGAAAAGGGGGATATTTCTCTCAAATAGTTTTGATGATTATTTTCATCTATGTCAACATCCTTCATTATTCATGATTGAGGTTAATGTGATACAATACAATCTTCCATATTGTATCAAATGAATTATATTTGACTGTGGATGTTCTATTTTTATACCATTCATGGTTTGTGGTTAAAGTATTGACATTTCGTATGCTAGTTTTAATACGAATGTTTATTTTATGCTTAAACCTATTCATATGAGGAATGCATTGGACTTAATAAGTGACGGGTGGAGCCCGCTATAGCTCCTCGATGCATCGGTAGGTCTCATGAGACAAACTAGTGTCTTGGCACAAGGCCTTGGAAAAATCTTATTTGTAGTCTTGGCACGAGGCCTTGGCTATGTGGTTATGATAGTCTGGCATTATACATTCCATCATTATGAAAGTGGTTATTGATATTTCATGTGATCATTCGACTAGTAGAATATCCATGTGAGTAAGTAAATGGCATTATTTCATTTTACCTTTGCCATTTTATGCTTAAGTTCAAGTTTCAAAGGCTTTTGTTTTAGTTATAAATTGCCTTAAGTGTTTATGCTTATTTATGAAAGCTTCTGCTACAATGTTATCCTTACTGAGCATCCGAGCTCACCCCTTTCAATGTTTTATTTTTTTTTCCATGATTATGAAGAAGTAATTTATGAATGACCTGCAGGGATAGTATGAGGGGATATGAAGACAAGATGTTTTTTTTATGATGTAATGTAAAAATTTATGCATGTATCTAGTTATTCCAAGGCTACTAAACTAATCGGTCTTTCGAGACTTGATCTTTCTCATGATCATGCCAATGTTATGTAATAATGCACCGACTCTGGGTAACTAGGGTCGGGGCGTTACAGTTGGTATCAGAGGAAGTTTAGTACAAACCTTGGATGATAGATTTAGATAAACTCTGATTAGAGCACGTAGACCTAAGATGAACTTTGAGGATTAGTATAGAAGAACTTCCTAGAATTTTGGTATTGTAGAGATTTTGTGAGTTTTCCGAGCAATAAATCCCTGTCTGGATACGAGCAGGTAGAGGCGGCTCTGGCACAGATGTACCTAGGGGTAAAACCCGAAAACACCGCTTTGAGCTAGACTCGAACGGGAACTGGTGCACGACAACGGGCCTTGCTGCACTCTTGGTTACGACACTCCCGGGGGATATGCTTAGGATAACTCTCACTATCTTTACAAATCATTATGAAGGGTTTATGAGTATATACTTCCTCAAAGAAAACATTTTTATGATTATGGATTATATCCATAAATAGTTCAATTTATGTTAAGTGTTTTATAAGTATGGGATTATGTGTTTTGATTCATAAACTGATCTAGTTTATGCCATGGTATAGAAATGGCGCCCAGTAGAAGGAATGAGAACTCCAGAAATACACATGATTCAAAGAGAAGGAAGGATCATATCTTTCATGGTCTTAAGCTAGAATTTATAAGAGAAATAGTCTCCCATGTATTATCATCATATGAAGAAATAATATCATGTGTTGATAAGATATGTAAAGAGTTTACTGAGTCCTATGGCTTTGAAGGGAAGAAAGAGAAGAAAAGGATGGAAGAGAGAAAGATGGATAAAGGGAAGAGGGAAAAGAAGAATTTTCCCATATGTGGTAACTGTGGAAAGAAACACCCTGGAACTTGCCTGAAAGGAATGGGAGTTTGTTATAAGTGTGGAGGAAAAGGGCACAAAGTACGTGACTGCAAGGGTAAGAAAATGGTTTTAAATGTACAATGCTTCATTTGCAAGGAGTTTGGACACTACGCAAACCTATGTCCCAGTCATCAGACTATGCCGCAAATGATGTTATTGGATAATAACCAAGTTATGATACTACCACAGATGAAGAGGAATGATTAGAGTTCTTATGTTGATTATGTCAATTGAGTGTTGTGTCAACAATGTACTTGTTATAATAATTATGGAGTATATAAGGATTGTACTGCAGTACTATTTCATTAAGGACTTGAGATTATGTGGAACAAAGAAAAGTGACTCAATAGCAGGATAAATTTTTGGAAAATATATGGTTGAGAGAATGATAAATCATAATATAGTTCTGATACTGAGGTAGTAATTTTGGAATAATATGTGATTGTTTTGGATAAATTATATTGGATATTCTTGACTACCTTGGAACTAATTAATGATTTTTATATTCCATCATTGTTGGGGTTTAAAACATTTTTGGATTAATGAAGTATATCCAGCATTCTATATGGAATAGGGGAGCATGAATGTAATCAATAAGGAATATAGTAATTCAAGATGTTTCAGTTTATTAAAAGAATACAAGATGAAGGTATTCATATGCTATTGCGGGGTAAAAAGGATCTATATTATGTTTACCTTCCTTATAAATGTTGGACTGTGAGTTTGGACAGAAGTATTTTGGATAGTTCTAGTTTGGATTATTTTGGATTACCATAAAAGGAAAACCCGGAGGTTGGGCGGCAACCCGTCGCGTCCGGCAAGGCTGCGAGACTTGAACCCGCAACTGAAGGGCGACAAGGGTGTATCACCTACCACTGGCCCATGAGTTGTCCTGGATTAAATAATGTTGTTTTTTTTAAAGATCTGGTAGATGAATTATAAATTCATTTATTTTGGAACCCTGTACGAATAGTATAAATAAATAAAAAATTACATTCTATTATCTTTTAGAGTGAAAGATGAGTTTTTGGTGGAAACTTATTAATGGATAAAACTCTGATTATAAAGTAAGTATATCTCCTTATGATCTTATCCAATCTCATAAATAAATTCCTCAACATTAATAAAAGGAACTTAGAACAAAAATGTTTCCCTAGAAGGTACCTTAAATCATCACTAATTTATGGCTTTGGGATTGTTGGCCTTTTCATAGCCATGTTCTCTACCACTCTCCATCAGATAATTGATGGTTAGATTTCTCCTCCATATCCATATTTTCCTACATGGAACCCTAGTATGTGTTATTTTCGGTAATCTTCATACTTTCCACTCTTTATTTTAAATAGAGGCTTCATTAATTCATTTTTCGATGTGGGATTTCAACTAAGATATTTTGAAACGTCAAAAATGTGTTACCCAATACCCTATATTTTTTTTAACCGATGGTACTTCAAATCATCATAGATTGATGAGTTTAAGGACCTCAATTTTATACTTTTTTGTGATTGATGACCTCAATCACTACCTATAAATATTTACGTTTTCCCTCCAATTATATGTCTCTAATTGCCACCAATGTTCTCCTAATCAAGATCATAATTTGGTGGTGACCCTTTCATTTCTCTTTTCCTCATATTAAGACTAAATTTTAGTAACCCAATTTCTGATGTGGGTTTTCCCACAAATATATTTTCTATTTTCAACCTTTTATTTTCTAAGAACAATTTTAAATTGCGAGGACGCAATTTATTGAAGGAGGGGAGAATGTAACACCCCAAGATTTCATAGTGTGTTATTTCTTCAAAATAATTCAATAACTTGCACTACACGCAACACTGAGTTCAATCACACCATGACTTACAAGAAAAAAGGCCATTCAAAAGAGGTTATGAATAGTATTATCTAAATTTTAAACTTTATATAATCCTTATAATTTTAGAATCCATATTATGAGTTTCTTAGATATAATGCAAGAACAAATTCATTTTCAGTATTGCACTTTTATCAAATTTTAATAGTGAACCCTTTTTAAATACAATATTTTAAACTTTTTGACTAAATGGGGACATCAAAAATTTAAAATGAAACATCCCAAGCTTCCACGGTACACTTTCTTTGAATAATGCGATAGCGTGTGTTGTACGCAACCTCGAGTTCTAACACACACCACAACTAATTAAACTAGCCGTTGTGAATAGTAATACATACTTTTTGAAATCATATATATTTTATATTTCAAAATGAACTTCATTATTGGATTCAGAATATTGAAATTAGCCTAGGGTGAAATTTTGGTACTTTTCGGATAACTTTCATATTTTGATGAATAGTGAAAATTACTAAATTTTAATTAAAAACAACTTTTTTAATCAAAATAATTAATAGTGATAAATTATTAATTTGAGTGGTTTTAAAGTATATTTAGAATATATTTTTACCATTTAATATAATGTTGGTCATTGGACATAATTATACAATTAAACCGAACATAAACAAGTGTCAATCTTTTGATAGTTATTATCTCTTAAAAACACGCTTTTTGTTTTGACAGCGGGAATTAATTTTAAATTAATTTCTGCCACTTCTGTGTTTTGAATTTAGAAAAATGGATTCCATATTTGGAATCAGGATGTTCAAATTGTGTAAATAGGTAACTTTTATTTTTAGACATTTTGAATAATTACTGCGGTAAATATTTTATTTACCATGGTTAAGGGTAAATCCAGTAAATAAGGGTTAAAAAATAATATTATAATAATACTAAATTACCCTAAAACGTGTCTTAACCCTATTGGTTGATACATGGTCGACCATGGGCATCTTTGGGTCAATTTTGGGACCCTATTGATCCACTTGTAAGTGATAATGACACTTTATTTTAATTAAGTTAAAATGAATACAAAAATGGCATAAGCTTACATCTTTTAAAAGAACAATTTTTACATAGGGTTACACATGTTGGATTTTCGATTATAAATATTCATTATAAATATAAAAAGATTTCCTACATAATGATATTTTATTTATAATTTTTAGACATCAAATAATTTAAATTATTAATGACACAATAATGATGCAATGTTTACCTCATTAATAAATCATTTAAATAAATAAGCTTATAATGATTAAAATATTATCTAAAACCTGTCCAATTCTTATTGGTTGATGTTATTTAGAATATGAGTCATCTTATCTTCGACCTCAATGATTTTTGGACCATTATAAACCGAATACAAATATATTATAAAGTAATACTTTCACACTTTCCTAAAGAGCCCCTCCTCTCCCTTATAAAAGGAGACCACTTCTACTCATTCCTCACACCTCTCAAGCCACTTGGCTCGTCCAAACTCTGCCCAACTAAGCTCCCCACATCCCTCTCCTCCTCCTTGAAGCTTACCCTTAGGCAGAAATCATTTCAATAAGTCCTCTGGTTCCAACCAAAGTGAGTTACCTAAATTAAAGGTAACGATTTCTCTTAAATTATTTTCATTTATTTTGCTTCTCCAACCCCCAAACTCTTTTTATTTCCTTTCTTTTGTAACAACACCAGTATCCTCAATATACTAGGATGTTGTTATAAGAAGGATTAAAACTACACATACACACAACTCCATCTAATGGATGATGAACATAATGTTTCTGTGGATGGCAAACTAACGCCTCACGAAACGATGATTGTTCAAATACATCTTACCGCCTCTCATGGTGGCCATTATGATGGAACTGTAATTAAATATGATATTAATGATATATATTTTATATATAAGCTTCTGTAATTCCATTTTATTTCATACCATTATTCGTTTCATGTTGTATATACATACGATAATTTCATTTGAGGAAGTGCGGACTACCGCCCCCTTAAAATGATATGACTCGTTCATGCCACACATGGAACGTATAAAGGATGGTGTTAATGAACTTAAGTAACATATATAAAATATTATATTTTTCTGGAATAGTAATATACCTATGTATCATTTGGATTCAATTCTTTTAAAATAAAAATTAAATGGAAGTAGCATTCGTGCGTACGTACGGACTACCGTCTCCACGAACGCGATGAGATTCATTCTCCATCGTATCCATTCAAGTATAATTATCATTTGATGATTTAAAAATGATTTTTAAGGAATTGATACCATTCTGGATATGAATAATATACATCCCATTAATAACAAATATGGCTCACATAACAAAGAATGTAAAGTAAAATGAACCCGTTAACACCTGAAATGACGATAATTCTAAGATATTATTAACAAATCAATGTTAAAAGATCATATATGATATCATATTAAAGTAACTGATTCTTTTATTATTCAATAACAATTATTTCACCATTATACAGGAGGTAAACCTACCATCGACCAAGGAAAAAGTACAAAGTAAGGGATTCTCTTATCTCACTTTCAATTCCGTGAGATTTCCATTGTTCGCTACTAAATTATTGAAAGTGGTGTATTGTGTACTTCCATTTGATATATATTATCATGATTCACTTTATATTCATGTTATTCTGTAAATCATTTTGTGGTTATTAAATTTTGGCCATGCGACTTAGTTGATTAACGTGGTAAGGTATTTTCTTATCTCACTTTCAATTCCGTGAGATTTCCATTGTTCACCACTTAATTATTGCATGTGGTGTAATGCCCATGATTGTATTCATTGTGTAATATAATTTAATTTATGGGCATTTACAACATCATGTTATGATACTTCTTTCATGGGTGTATGTTTCGTAAGTTACCTAATCGATAAGGGAATTTGAGATTTCAATTTCCACTCATTTGGGTTTACACATATTTCATTGATTATATTACTCCAAGATTATGTGTGGAATCGCTATTCATTTGATTATGCCTTAATTTCCACTCCCCTTTCTGTGGATATACTTTTGATACACATAATCACTCTATTGATAAATTCTCAAGTGATCGGTATGAACTTGATAAGAGTAATTTTAACTCAATCTCCATTTGTTGAGTTAAATATCCAATTCGTTGGTGTTGTTTCTACAAGAATATGTGTGAATATCCTTTGATTGTTTTACACTGAATATTCAATCATATTTAGTGTATTTATATTTTTCACACATAATTATGTCGTTGATTTATCCTTAACCTAAGGATACGGCCTTTATGAGAGATTTCATCTCAATTTACATTGAACTGAGACATCTTTGTTGATATACACCAAATCACTTTTATGCGGTGTATATAATGTACTTGACATAGTATATCATGAATCCCTTTATTCTGATGATATTACAAAGTTTTTATTACCTCAATTATTTGTATTCAAGTGTCTCTCTTTTGGATAGAAACTCTAACCAAAATACCATTTTAAAATGTTTTAAAGACTTATTCTTCTATATCTTGCTCATTAATGTCCATGTTTTAAAAATGGTTTTAAGGATTTATTTATATGGACATTAAAGTTTTAAAATTAAAACTCCTTTTAAAAGTTTCAAAGTGGTATGGGACACTTTGATTCAAAAGTCTACTTTTAAATGGCTTCTTGAAAAATAGTGTGACTTTTAAATGTTTTCAAGAAAAGGGGGATATTTCTCTCAAATAGTTTTGATGATTATTTTCATATATGTCAACATCCTTCATTATTCATGATTGAGGTTAATGTGATACAATACAATCTTCCATATTGTATCAAATGAATTATATTTGACTGTGGATGTTCTATTTTTATACCATTCATGGTTTGTGGTTAAAGTATTGACATTTCGTATGCTAGTTTTAATACGAATGTTTATTTTATGCTTAAACCTATTCATATGAGGAATGCATTGGACTTAATAAGTGACGGGTGGAGCCCGCTATAGCTCCTCGATGCATCGGTAGGTCTCATGAGACAAACTAGTGTCTTGGCACAAGGCCTTGGAAAAATCTTATTTGTAGTCTTGGCACGAGGCCTTGGCTATGTGGTTATGATAGTCTGGCATTATACATTCCATCATTATGAAAGTGGTTATTGATATTGCATGTGATCATTCGACTAGTAGAATATCCATGTGAGTAAGTAAATGGCATTATTTCATTTTACCTTTGCCATTTTATGCTGAAGTTCAAGTTTCAAAGGCTTTTGTTTTAGTTATAAATTGCCTTAAGTGTTTATGCTTATTTATGAAAGCTTCTGCTACAATGTTATCCTTACTGAGCATCCGAGCTCACCCCTTTCAATGTTTTATTTTTTTTTCCAGGATTATGAAGAAGTAATTTATGAATGACCTGCAGGGATAGTATGAGGGGATATGAAGACAAGATGTTTTTTTTATGATGTAATGTAAAAATTTATGCATGTATCTAGTTATTCCAAGGCTACTAAACTAATCGGTCTTTCGAGACTTGATCTTTCTCATGATCATGCCAATGTTATGTAATAATGCACCGACTCTGGGTAACTAGGGTCGGGGCGTTACACTATCTCTGGTTCTGTTTCTGGTTCGAATTACTCCTAGGTTGAATGTACATATTCATCAATCCATTATATTGGGATATTTATGAATTTATTTGAATCACTCACAATTTCCAACACAACTTTTAAATTCTTTTGAACTTCTTCTACAACCTTATATGTATCATTCCATTCATAATATTTTCTATTTAAAGACATCATGAATAAATATTATTTTTTTAATTTTATGATATTTTTTGTTTTTTATAAAAATATGGAGTGTGTGAGTTTTGTGAGTCCCCAGAAACAACTTTAAATTAATGAGTGAGGATTTCTCATGGAACTTCAATCACTATTTTATTTTCCTAAGCATGCAATATGGTGCACACCCATGGTCAATCTCGAGGAGGGAGCTCACACAACACCAAAATTCTATTGTCACTATTTAAATTGTGGCGAAGTTAAAACTAAATAATATAAAAAGTTTTATTTAAAATATGTATATATATATATGATTTTTGAAAAAAATGATACTAGAATGAAAGAAGTAAGAAAATCATTCTTTGTAAATCATAATGTTGACATAATTGTTCATTAAAATATTCTCAAAATAAATTCAATGTAGTGATCAATATTTTTCAAAATACACCCTATCATTCAAATTTTTATTACCCCAACACCAATATCTATATATGTAGTGAAATAATCTTCCTAATATTGACTTAGAGATCTATTTTTCATCCATCTCTAACTTTGACATACTCAATCCTACACTTGACTTAGATATTGATGGGATAGATTAGTGTCAGATAAGAAAAAGAACATGATGATAGAGAAAATGGAAAAATTGCACAACATAATAAATTCAACCACCAAAAATTTCTCAAAATTAAATAAATAGATTTAAATTGAAGTGTAATGAAAATCAATCATTCACCATTCTCTCCCTCGAACAAACTCTCAGGTTAGTTCCCCATTCTCAATTGAGTTAGAAGATAATATGATGAGAGAAACACATAAAAGTAACAATGGAAGAATGGGTTATGTAGAAGAAAAATTATATAAATTTAATGCATAAAAATATACTATAGAATAAAATAAAATATAAACCTTTAAAAAATATTCACTACTTTTCCAACCCCTTGAAAATGAAAAAAACCCATTTATAGGGAGAGGGGTAAAAAATTGGATCTATAAATCTTTTTTTGAATGTTTCCATGTGATATACACATTAAATGAAAGAATTTGGAAATATGGTATTCTTAGAAGTTTCTATCCTATCTCTCTTATATCTATAAAAAAGTTCTCACCATCATTGGCCGTGTCTATAGAGATATATAGCTATTTTACTCTTTAACTTTATTCTGCCCTGGATGACTATTCATATTCCATTGATCTAGTTTTGGATGCATTTATATCCTTGAAATTGAAAGAATAAGTCATGTAAAAAGTTAAAAAAAATTGTTCCCATTGATTTTATCTTTCTCCATATTTAATTCCATCTCTTTTAGACCATCCCATTATGATATATGGGCCTTACATAAAAAATATCTAGATATGTGAATAGTTTTCACAGTCTATCTTAGGATTTAGATTTGGGCCTCCAAATGGTGTATTGAACATTGGGTATTAAATTATAAAATTAACCACAAAAAACATATAAAAATACAGATGAATATTTTTACAATTTAGGTCATTTAAGGATAATTTATGGCCAAAATAGAGAGTATAAATAAAATAGTTAAAATCCAAAATATGTTATTTTTGCAATTAAGACCAAAATGATACTAAAACCATAAAATGTTAAAATTGACCTTGAAATAAAGATTTAATGGGAAGAAAAGGATTTAAAATTAGAATAATATAATTGAAAATATTTTCTCTATCACTTCACTTATGTTAAGGACACATTGGTGGTGCCCTACCGGGTTTATACTAACGCCTTTAATGGGAACCATTGTGTGTGTGAATACATTATAGTTAGGATCTAGTCAAGGTAATGGACCCTTTATTAGGAATCTGAGTAGGAGGAGTTAGGTTGATGTATGTTATTCCAAGATAAACTATATATTATCATTATAGATCATTTTTTATTTTTTGGTAAATATCTACCACACTTAGTGATATTTTGGATTTTCTTATGTGACTCCTTATATTTTGTTTGTTTCTGAATTAATATTATTATTAAATTATTATTTTTTGTTTTGGGTTTTTATATATGTTTTTATGTGAGTGTGATGTATGTCCATTGGTCCTAAGATAATCATCTCCCTAAGGAACCATTCTGCTCGTCACCACAAGTCAATAACTTGCTGCATATAGGGAGGTTAACATGAGGTTATGTGTGACTCAGGTTTGAATTAGGTGATTTGGGTTGGGGAATTACACATTACAACCTAAAATTTTCGAAAACTATTAAATAATTTATTCCATAATTCATGTTTTTTTAAAATGAAAACTGAAACACCCAAAACACAGTTTTTAAAATACAATACATTTCCAATTCATAATACATTGCTTTAAAATTTAATCAATAATTTCAAACCACCAAAATATTTTATTGATGACTAAAAATAAAATCATCAATCATAAGAGGGGTTGAAAGAACCAAATAAGTGAAAAAAGTAACAAACATTCTCCAATGTTATTGGTTTGGATGCACATTCTGTCAAACAATCTACCTAACATTAAAGTTCCATAAGATATTTTTCATAATAGTTTCATATGGATTGTGAATGGTTTTATAGACACCGTTCCTTAATCAATCACTAATGGATTGCCTCTAGTTTTACTCTAAAACTAGTGATTTCCTAATAAATCACCCAATGTATGATTACAATTCATATTTGTAAGAATCCATATCAAAATATCTGAATAATAAGCAACAAAAAAACATAAATTCAAAAGAAAACTCCTAACCACCCATGGTAACTTGAGGTTTAAATTGATATAGATTTTTATAAGCACTCCTCTAAACCCACCACTCAAGATATAGGGGTCTTAACTCTTGGGTACTATTAACCCCAAATAATAAGAGAGGGTTGATACCATTGTGTAGTTAACTGAACTAGTATGTGACCTAAACCACCACTAAACTCATCTCACCACAAGGCCTAAGGTGCATTCCCGATTTCCTTGAGAGAGTCACAAGATCCATTTTATCATAATTTAATACATGATGATGATTTATACCTCAAGAAAAATAAAGATCAATAATGGGTTACAATTGAGAACATAACATGAGGTCTTGCTGCATTAAACAACCATGTGAAAATAAATAAGTTGATATTAGAACAACCACATCCAAACATGTAATTATAATAAAGATAACTAAAATATTTTTTGGTAAAAATTCCCACATAATAAAAGTATTTTTTACAAATTTTTTAATATAAATCAAGTAAAAAACTAAAACCTAAACAAGAGGTTGGGGGGGATCACTACACAACCCAAAAAAGTCTAAAAAACAATAGAGACAATCCCAAAATCACCTTGTAACTCCCAAGTCACAACCATCGCTGAACAAAACACACCTCTAAAAGAGAGTGGTATCAACCCCAACTACATAGCAATACCATATAACATGAAAAAAACATCTAGACTACATACCAACCAATATGAGTATGTTGGTTATGATCCAAATGTTAATAGAATTCCACCATGAGTCCATTAAATTTATTTTATTAGTAAAACAATTCCAATAGTTTTAATGTAATAGAAAAATAAATTTTCATTTTCTTTACACAAAATAAATAAACATACAAAGACTTACATATTTTTTTAATTTTCATGTATAAAAAATTCCTCAGAGAGAATTTAAAATGAAAAATTCATTTCAAAAAACTAAACATCTACCTTTAAAGAAAACTTCCTTTAGAAAAACCATGATAAACCATATCTTCCCATTTAAAATGTTTTGTAAAAAATAAAAACTGATGGTGATTTTGGTATCACCACCCTTCCCCCGGGGCATGTTTCATGACTCCCCCAAGCCCACCTTCTAAGGGCCAGGGGTTGGAAAATAGTGCTGAAGGCGTCAAACTGGAAGTGGGAGGAATTTTCCTGAGTACCTATACACATTCACAAACAACCACTTCCCAAGAAAACTAGAAAAGAGAACATGCATGATAATAAACAACCACTGAGTGTAAATGTACAATTAAAAGTGAATGGGCCATAATATATACCCAAAAAAGGAATCTATAACAAGAGAAGTACAAGTTTAATGGAAAGTCGCCTTCTAAAAACCCCACCTGATGGGTAAGTATAGAGTAGCTACCAAAAGCCATATGTCCTACCTACCTGATCTCACTGGGCACCACCTGGTCCTGGGCCACCAAGTCCCCCACCAAGTTCTCATTCATATCCACCAAACACAACATGTGCAAGAAAATACCGTGCAAGGGTGAGTAACAGAATAATCAGTAGGGACCCAAAACCAACATGTATAAACCACAAAGCAATCCACAAGAAAACCAAATTGCATGATCATGATGCATGATTACAAATCAAGACAACATCATGGGTATAATATATAGTAGTAAAGGAAGGCGATCAATAATATCACTGAACACCTAGGGCTACTGGAGTACTCATCTCGAATGAGTATCGTGGGTATAAAGGGTCACACAGAGCTTCTCCCAACTATCAACCAACTAGGTCACACAGAGACACTTCCCATTAACCTTAGACTATTGTGGTACACATCCCTGATGAGTACCATTGGTATGCTGGGTCACATATAGCTTCTCCCCACCATGTACATGTCAGGTAACACATAGACGCTTTTCACCTTGGCCATCATACTGAGGTACTCCTTCCCATCGAGTACTGTGGGTCTACTGGGTCACACAGAGCTGATCCCCATCGTGGGCCTACCATTTTACACAAATCCGCTTCCCACTGACCCATTTTAGCTGATCCACATAGGGTATCTTGTCAGCAATATTTAGATATCAGTCTGTTGTAGGATCTCTGCAAGTAGTGAACTTGATTCTAGGAGAACCACTCCTCAATCCATTCGTCATATTTAAACTTCCATGAAATCCTCCGTAGAGTATTCCAAAATATATGCCTCGTCACAAGGGTTCCAATGTTGCAAACAACTCTTCAATTGGACACATGGTTTGAAAGATATTGGCATTTTCTGAAAAGGGGTTGGTCAGGTTCGGGTATGGTCTGACCCGTTCGAAACGACCCCACCTGAACAATGTCCACCGACCCCACCTAGATCTGGCCCAGCCCATTGGGATGATGGTCCAGCTCGATACACTATGTTATCCCTCACCCTTCCCGGCCCTCCAAATAAGGGCCTACTTTTACCGTGAAAAAATGCTACTGGAAGCCGCCTGCACTTCCTCTCCCATGCAGGTCGTCCATGGGACCACCTCCTCTGCCACGATCATTTGATCATGGACTTTTCTTCTACGACGCGTCATGGTGCCACATCTATGATCCCCATGACATAGCCGAGTGGCCGCGTCCACCTACCACCATCCACCGGCATGGAGGCCGACGGCTCCTGCAACACCTATGTGGCTTGATCTAGCCACATTGTTTCATCGGGCACGATGTCATGGTGCGCCGCCACTCGCCCGTGAAAGCCGATTGTTCTTTCGGCCTCCAGGGGATTCCATTAACCCTTTATGGCCTTTAATGATATTTGGAACCATTTTGAATATGCGGCCATGAAGAGCACAAAAAAATGCACAAGGTGGAGGGGCTCGAGCCTTTTTTGTGTCGGCCTGTGCCCTCTACATTAGAGGCTTTGAAACGTAGGATAAAGGTTTGATGTTCTATCATAATTAATCAATCCTGATATAAAAATCCCAGGAAAAGGAACCCTCCCATAATAATGATCAATCCATTGATCAACCTATTTGTGGGTTTATTTGTGTTTATCATTTTATAATGAAGAATGGGAAAAATAAAAAATAGAAAAAAAAACTCCCACCTCATTGGAGTTTGTCATTGAAGCGATCTGTGCGTAGGGATTTATGTTTCGTTGGCATTCGATGCCCCCTGGTCCCATTTTTCAAGGTACATGGATGTTTTTGACGATCAAATGGAGTTCATTGTTCATCGTTGGAGAGAATTATCATCATAGTTTTGTCATAGAATTCCACCATATGATCCTGATTTCTCCAATGTTTTAACCCATTAAAAGAAAACACATCATAGAATTTCTGTTACGCTGCGTCATCGTATCGTTATGATTTATTTAGTGCGTCATTATGAAACACATTTATGACCCCTTAATGAGATTCATTTATTTCAACTCATCACCACTTTTTCGTCACACCGCAGTGCCATTGTGCCACCGCCCAGTGGTTGGAAAAAGAAAATAAAATAACTTTTTATGTTATTTTATTTTTTCCAAAAAGTATAAAAATTATCTTTTCCAGTTGACCCTTTCCAGTCAAAGTTAGGTCCATTATAGGTTAATCCTTCCATTCTAATATCAAAGGTACCATTATATTTTTGACTTGAGCACAATATTAGAAGTTATAAAAACCCGCCAGTACGTTTATTCAAATGAACTAAAAAAATTTCAAATTAAAATTCCGGGCTCACCGGGCCTCGAAATCATGTGCCGTCAGAGCATATAGTCTTGAAATAATTCAATAATTTTTTTAAAAAAACATTACATAGAATTTATGGGAAGTTACATTTCCTCCACCATTAGGGATTTACGTCCCCGTAAGCCAAAACAAAGCTAAACGAAAAATGGGTGTACTAAGAACGAATATGTTCCTCCCGCTCCCATAATCTCTCCTGAGGATTCCCATTATATCACAAAATGTGCACCAAAGGAATTGACTATCCATGAAGGGCATGCTCCAGTCAATCATCTATCTCCACTGGGAACTCCTCAAATGTCACCCCATCATCAATGTCCTGCTCTCCCTAGTCGACAACGTGTTATGGATCATGTGCATACCTCCTCAGCTGCAACACCTAAAAAATATTGTGTAGCTAGTACATCTATGGGGGAAGAGCTAGGCGATATGTCACGTCACCAACTCTACTCAGAATCTGAATAGGTCCGATGATCCTAGGAGAAAACATGTCTCCCCGGCCAAATATCTATAATCCCTATTGGGGTGAGACATGAAGGAAAATGTAGTCTCCCTTATCAAACTCTAAGGGCCTCCATATCCTATTAGTATAATATTTATGTGTACTCTATGCAGTCCTCGTCTACTCCTAGATGATCTGTGCCTTTTCAGTGGTAGCCCATACCAACTCTGGACCCATGAGTACTGACTCCCCTGGGTCTATCCATCATAGATAAGATCTCCATGGACACCTGTACAAGGCCTCAAACAATGTCATTCCAATGATGGAGTGATAGCTATTGTTCTACCACCAGTGGAAGGTGGTCCTCCCAACTACGAACAAAATCAAGGATTCAAGAACAAAGTATGTCCCCCAGGGTCTGAATGGTCTACTTTGTTTGACCATATTTCTGAGGGTGACAGGTTGTGATCAAGTGTTGTTGTGTCCTAAATGATTCCTATAATCTGTTCCACAGCCAGGATGTAATGTGAGTGTCACTGAATGAGATGATCGTTGTAGGCACCCCATGTAGCTGCACTATCTCTTAAACATAGAGGCATCCAAATCCCTCTATTGATCCCTACTCCCAGATAGGTAAGAAGTGAGATGACTTGGTGAGTTGGTCAATGATCAACCTGATAGAATCGTGGCCCCTATACATGTGTGGTAACCTCATCACGAAGTCTATTGAGATACCATCCCATTTCCACTCTAGAACCTCAAGTAGATGGGCTAAACATGCTGGAACCTAATGCTCAGCCTTCACTTACTAACATGTGTGGCAACATGAAATAAAATATGTCACTGTTTTATTCATCCCTATCCACCAGTAATGAAATTAGCGTTCTTGATTCATCTTCGACACACCAGGATGTACCTATAAAGGGGATTTATGGAAGTCCCTCAACACATCCTCCCACAATTTCACTGTTACTATAGTGAATT
This sequence comes from Viscum album, assembly GCA_963277665.1. Taxonomy (NCBI): domain Eukaryota; kingdom Viridiplantae; phylum Streptophyta; class Magnoliopsida; order Santalales; family Viscaceae; genus Viscum; species Viscum album. Next base: position 484,027,475 of record OY728162.1, read on the forward strand.
CTCTGAAAAGGATAACGTTCTCCCCACTTATCGAAAATACATCTGGATCTTGTCTTGAGGATAACTGAGCATGTTGGGCCTCGCAGTCAACATCCACATGCTATGCCACCCTGAGTCATTGTAAGAGTGGAGGAGTGACAGTCATCAACTAATGGTAAGCTACTCCATCATCATCTACAAAGGATATCTTCATCGCAGCTAACTACTTTATCATCTCACTCAGCAGATGTAAACCAGACCCCCTGTTGAGCATGTCTGCCACCTGTTCCACTTCCCATGAGTATATACTATCTCAAAGTCATATTCTTGGAGGAAATATTTCCATCACCACTACCTCAAGTTTTGGTCCTTATTGTAGAATATATACCTAAAAATCATTTTGTCATAGTAGACGGTAAACCATTCACCTATAAAGTAGTGAGACCATATCATCAAAGTAAAGACCACTCTTTATAACTCCAGGTTATGGGTCACGTAGTTCTATTCATGTTGCCTCAGTTGTTGTGAGACGTAGGCGGTCACCGATCACTCCTGCATCAAGAGAGAACCCTGTCCGGTCCATGATTCATTGTGAAATACTACATACCAAAAACCCTCCTCTATTAGTATTAAGATGGGGGCACTTGTCAATTTAATCCTCAGCTCCTAAAAACTCTGAAGGAACTTTTTTGTCGACACAAAGGGTTGTATCTTCTATGCTAAAGCTGATAAGGGTGATTCTAATCTGTAAAAGTCAGACACGATGCTTTGGAATTATCCGTCCAACCCCAAGAAACTTCCCACCTCAGTGACACTCTTAGGTGGCTTCCAAGATAGCACTTCCTCTATCTACATCGGATCCGCTGCATCTCCAGCCTCTGAGATGACGTGTCCCAGAAAGTGGACCTCCAGAATGAAGAACTGGCACTTATAGTGATTACCTTAAATATGGTTCTCTTTAAATGTATCCAAGACTCTTCGCAAGTGTGTACCATGTTCCTCCTTTGATGCTGAGTACACCAAGACTCCATCAATGAATACAATGACAAAATGGTCAAGGTAAGAATGTAAGATCCTATTCGTGAGTCCCATGAACACTACTAGGGAATTTTTCACACTAAAGGGAATCACCAAGAACTTATTGTGGCCATACTGACAACAAAAAGTTTCCTTTGGTACGTCCTCATACCGTAATTGAAGATGATGATATCCCAATCTAAGGTGTATCTTTGAGAACTATCTCGCTCCCTTCAGTTGATCGAAGAGGTCATCAATTCTTGGTAGTGGATATTTGTTCTTCCTAGTCACCTCGTTCAGGCATCAGAAGTCCACACATAGCCACAAGATCCCTTATTCCTTCTAGGAAAACAATATTCGGGCTACCCATTGTGAAAAACTGGGCCTCACAAAGCCATTATCCTTTATATCCTCCAAATGTACCCTCATTTAAAGAAGCACCACAATAGCCATCTGATATGTCAGTGTGGATATCAGTGTCGTTTTGGGGTATAGGTCAATGCCGAAGTCCACCTCACTACGAGGAGGTAGTCATGGAACATCCTTAGGATAGAAATCCTCAAACTCTTCCACCATTACAGGAAATCTTGGACTCTTATCGTCCACCACACCGAGGGTGAGACTGGCCAATTGGTGAGTGACCAACTGCACCCTCCTCTGAGAAAGTTTGTCCTGGGCTGGAAGAGCTCTCTTTTCATACATGAAGGAAAACCTAGTCCCATCCTCACTGAAACACCACACTCTACACATAATATAGTTGATCTGATCATGAACTGTTGATAACCAGTCCATACCCAAGATGTCATCGTAAGGCCTTGATGCCACTACTTGGAGATCCCATATGAAGATCTCACCTCCAAGAGTAATATCACACTGCCAAAACAAGTGTGTAATTGTTGAATCCCCTTCCGTAGGAGTCTATAATCATAAGGATCAAGCCAACAGCTCCACCGAAATCTCCATGACTCAAACATGGTCTGTGGAATGTAACGAGTGACTGAAACCTGTGTTTATAAGAACTAAAACTAGGATGGATAAGACACAGATCAAACCTCTAATTATAACTATAGTGTTGTAGTCATGGGACTCCATTGGGTGAGGTTGATATCACCCCTATCCACCTGCTCCATTTGGCCGTTGTGGACCACCTAGAGGTGGTGGAAGTAGTACCTTGAATTTTCACCCACCTCATGCTACTCGGCCTACTCTCTTACTATGTCTTCCACCTTACAGAACTCCTCACTCGAACCTCTACCTCTTCTTTAGTGGTCCCTTGACTGTCTACGGATCATCTATGGTGCGGGTTAGGAAATGAAGAGCCATGTTCCCCTACCCACCGCACAAGAATATTTACCTATTACTTTACTGACGCTCGCTGCCCCTGTGGCCTCTCACCACTGATACTATGAGTTGGGTCTTCCTCTAAAAGATCCAACCCGCTTGGATCCCTGCGTCTGCTGCCTACTACTCACTACTGAAGATTCTTTTTCCTATCACCCGATGGTAGCTCCCACCGTCAATTATTTCTTTGTGAGAAAGATCTATACTAGTATACCTCTTTCTAGCACTCCATCCTGAGTGGGGATGCTAAGAGAAATCATTAATGCACTGATTTTCCATTTGAGTCCTCACTCAATGTTTTGGTCCCTAAATAAGGGGTCTCGTACCATATCCATAGCATAACAGGAGAGGTCTGTAAACCTCAGAGAGTACCCTACCACTGACATGCTACCCTACTATAGATGAAGAAGCTCTAATATGCGCACTGGGTGCAAAGTCACGGGGAATAAATCCTCCCAGAAAATACACTCAAAGTCAGCCAAGGTGAGGGTCACCTCATCATGAGTTTTTATTTTCAAACTCCACCATCTCTCAATCAGGACCTAAAGAAGGGGCGTATCATAGATCTCTATCTGGTCAAGTGGCATCCTCACTAAGCAGAAGACCTGTGTCACCACCTCAATTTAGTCCTTAGCGGCCTGAGGGTCTATCTCTCCCATGAACCTAGGAGGTCTCTATCTCTGGAACTCGTGAAAGGTGCTAAGCCTTTGTGTATCCTCTACCAGTAAAGCCAATAGTAACTTCTGATCAACTGGTGGTGGTAACGCTAGTGCGCCACCCAACAAGGCCATCTCTAGCACTGGTCCCTGAACTGACACCTCATTGTTAGGCGGGCTGTCCTCATGACAACATATCGGAATCATAGCTGGCTGTCTGATTGGTGGAATCTTGATACAAATCAAGATGTACCATGGTCAATAGATTATATTTGGTGATTTTACTGTTATTCAAGAAGAACATAAGTAAACACTCAATTCCTATATGATTCTTGAAACTGGTGATTTTATGTGTACAGTGGAAAAGAAGAAGTCAAGGTATTAGTGTATGGATATGACAGTCATTGTACCAATATTGGACACCATAAATCATAAATTCAAACTAAAAATATTTAACAGTGCTTCCCAAAAAACAAAATAACCTCATTCTTTGAGGTAGAACTAACCACCTTTGATACCACTTGGTCATGACCCATCCACCAGGGCCCATGTGGTGACTCCCCCAAGCCTTTCTTCCGAAGGACAGGGGGTGGCGACCAGCAGGGAAGGCATCAAACTACAAGTGGGAGGAATTTTCTTGATTAACTGTACAAACGCACTTACAACCATGTCTCAAGAATACTAGAAAAGAGAACATGCATTCTACTAAACAACCACTAAGTTAAATGTACAACTGAAAGTAAATGGGCTAGAATACAAACCCAACAAATACAGCTGCAAAAAGATAATATACAAGATTGATGGAAATTTTTCCTCTAAAAACCTCACCTGATGGGTAATAATAGAGTAGCTACTAGAAGCTTTACATCCTACCTACATGATGTCATTGGGCGCCACCTAGTCCTAGGCCACCATGTCTCCTGCCAAGTCATCGGTCATTTTCACTAGAAAAGACACGTGCGGGTGAAGCCCATGCAAAGGTGAGTAATAGAATACATAGTAGGGACCCCAAACCAATAAGGATAGACCATAAAGAAATACACAAGAAATCCAAGAAGCATGATCACGAAGCATGATCAAAAAGCAAGACTGCTCACACAAGTATAATTTAATGTAGGAAATAATGGCCATCATTTTTATCTCTAGACACATTTGGCTTCTAGAGTAATCCTTCCCAATGAGTACTGTGGGTATGCCACGTCACACAGATTCGCTCCCAATCGTGGGACTACCAGGTCAAACTGAGTCGCTACCCCTTAACCCTGGACTATTGTGGTACTCATCACGGATGAGTACCGTGGGTATGTCGGGTTACACAAATCCACTCCCCACTATGGGCATGTCGGGTCACACAGAGCTACTTCCCACCTTTTCCATCATACTGAGGTACTCCTCCCTGTCGAATATCGTGGGTCTCCGAGGTCACATAGAGCCATTCCCCCCACGGGCCTATTGTGTCACACAGAGCCTGTAACGACACAATATTTTATAAATGGAAATTTTGTTCTAATATAATCCCAAAATAATGAAATAATAAGTGTTATGTGACCTTTAAACATACATTTGTCACTTCTGTGTTTGGAATTTTGAACATCTGAATTACACAGTTGCGATCAGTTAGTTATTTGGTGTTCGAAAATGAAAACATAATCTTTGGTGAATAGTTACTTATCCTTATAAACAGTAACATACCCTTTTGAATGGTGATATAAACTAATGAATATTAACCTTACCTATGATAATATAAAACAAATATTCAAGTGAAAGTATGATGTACCTATATTTTGGAATAAGTAAATGAATGTTTTAAAACTATTTTTCAATAAAAAATTACGAGTTTAATTAAATATTAAATTAATCATATTTAGAAATTAAATTTTAAAAATGGAATTATAATTTGGATTCTACATGTCAAAGAATGTTTAGGATGATTTTTTTTTGAATTTTTAGAAATACCCGAATTTTTTGTGATTAGTAAAATACAACAATTTACCGTATAAATAATTTATTAGCTAAATATACTATCCCAAGAATCATGGATGATTCCACCACCCTTGGATCTAATTTACATGATCCATTTACTATTTTTGGTCATGTAATCATCACTATTTCTGGGGTTGACGAAAATTAATATTCTAATGATTAAACAATTATGAAAACCCTCCTCTCCTCCACTATAAAATCCCCCTCACTCCCTCTTCTCTTCACTCCTCTCAAGCCTTGTTTCTTGCCAATATTCTTCCAAAATCTCTCCAAAATCTCCTCCCCCATGTCTAAAGTCCCCTAGTATCTTAAAAATACCAAACACTCACCCCTTAAGAGGTTCTCAAAGGAGGTAGACTCAATTGGTAAATTTCTCTTTCCAACTCTTTCATTTATTTTACGTTCTTTTCTTTTCTGGTTTCTTTCCACACTTAACTTCAAACAAATGGTATTATAACTCTAGAAACATACATGTACTAAGATGATATTATTATAATGGTAAAATTCTTTATCTTCCCTCCTTTCCCCATTTTTTATTTGAATGAAATGAAAAAACTATTTTAGATGTGTTAATATAGCACATTCAAGGACAATAGTTTATAAGTTTCTATTATCATATTTAATTATAGTCATGAAAACATTTGTGTTATGGTTGAAACATACTATTATATATGTAATATATACTATTAATGGTTATATAATCCTTTTTTTACATATAGTATTATGTTATAAATCAAAACATTTTCTTTTTAATCAAAACCCACTGATTAACAAAAATGGTTGTCACTAAGGTTTTATATAATATTTAGACTTCACTCTTTGTAAACAAACTAAATTTGAAACAATTTAATCTCATTTATGTTCACTAATAACATAAAACTTCAATTATGGACAATCACTTTCATCATACAAGTTTATTCTATCATGAACCGATCATTTAATCCAAGGAAGAAAACATACCCAAAGAATGAAATTGAACCTTATAACCAATAAAAAAAGGTTTTGAATGAACTAAAAAGGGTTACAAAAAATCAATTTATTATATTATAGGTTTTGTAATAATTAATTAATAAACCTAATTTATTTATTCAGGTCATTAATAACAAGTGGAGAACACCACCAGACTTATGGTAAGGGGTCCTCTCTATTTTACTCTTAATCAAGATGTCCTCTACGCTATGCAATATTATGTGTAATACCAAATGATGGGGTATCATTTATAACCTCCCCATAATTCCCTCATGATTTATAAGTGATTAGAAACCCACTTTATATTTCACTAATCCCTATTAGGTACACCAAACACCATGTCAATAAACTGTAACGAATTCTACCTGAACCTCCTTTGTTCTTTATGGTTTCCTTATCCTTATTTACATCGAAATAGAGTTATCTTATATTTTTTATGTACATATTCTAAATTTTGTTCAGTTTTACAAAATTAATTTATCAATACCATTTCATCACTATATGTTTTGGATATACATGCTTTAAAAATATTCCCTCCTTAGTACTTTCTGATCAGTAGACCTGTTTTAAAGGAACTTGCAGAATTTTTACCCAATTTCAAGTGAATTCTATCCTTTGTTATACGCCACCAATTTATTTATAAAATAAGTATATTTATTCTGAAAACCTTGTTGGTAGAATTCTGGTTTTATATAAAATATTTTCCTTTTTTCTATTTTTAAATCTCTATAGTATTTTCCTTAAAACCGCACAAAATGTTTTATTGTTAAAATTTATCAAATACATTTCTTAAATGTTTCCACTTCTATTTGACATAACCATAAATGATATATTATTGTTTTACCTTATTAAAGTCAAATTATTTTCCAACTCCTTTACATAATGGACACTTTCATGATACGCCCACTGGTTATGCTTTATGTCATGATTGTGGTAGCCAATTCTTTCCATGGGTAACCCTTATGTTTTTGTAAGATTGATTATGTATGATTATTTATGTGGAAAACATATTCATGAAATGAATGATGTGTGCACTTGGATAGTGATCCAATACATTGGGTAATGTTATGTATTATGAGATTCCATGTGAAATTGGATTGGTGGTTAGCTTTGACCCATACTACTATGGGAAATGGGATTGGCGGTTCGGCTTGACCCGTACTTCTATGGGTAACGAGATTGGAGGTTAGACTTGAATCGTACTAAATATATGTTTTTTTATACTAAATTTATATGATTTTGTGTTTATATGATCCCATGTTTATATGTAAGGATTTTATATGTTCCATGATTTTGATATCATTATATAATGCCTCTTAACTCATGTGCTTTAGAATTATTCTTATGTTCATTCCCTTACTAGGATTTTTAGCTCATCCCTTTATTCATGTGTTCCCTAGGTTACCCTATACAAATGTTAGGGCTCAAATGAATTTAGGATAATTTTTGGGATATTAAATAAAGATGTGTTATTTTGGACCCATGTTTTACGTTTTATGCGCCTAGTCTTCCAAGAAACTAGACTTAACGATTCTTGGATTTTACTCTGGTGTATAATTATTCTTAAAATCATGGAATGTTATGTGAAAGGGCTTGGGATTATATAGTTGGTATCAGAGTATGGTATAGTTATTTTTGGATATTAGGAATAGAGAACCTTAGTGAGAACCTTAAGTTTGAGAATAATTATAATAAAACATAACAAAATTTTGGTAAGTATATAATAAGTGGTTTATCATAAAAATACATCCCTCTCTAGATACATACTGGTAGAGGTGGCTGTGGCACAGATGTACCTTGTTGTGAAAAATCTAACTAGGAGTTCTGGGCTTGACTTAGGGTATCTTGGTACATAACAACAGGCCTTGCTGCACTCATGGTATTGACACTCCCGGGGGATATGCTTTGGTAAATTCACAAGCTTTGTACAAACCATTTTTAAGGGAATAAAAAAAATCCCCTAAAAATAATATTTAAGAAATAGATCAAGGATAACCTAGTTTGAAACATAGGAAATCACAAGTTAGGAGCCGAAAAATGATGTGGTGACTTGTATTCTAGTTATTCATTCACTAATAGAGAACGTACTATTTGATTCTGGTTCTACGCATTATTTCATACATTGAAAGTTTAGTATAACTATTGAAACACCACCTCAAAACTTGGAGGAAATGTTATCTGTGAGAACAATGAAAGGGGAAATCATTGTATCCATGGTTTATAACTCCCCCTAGTTAACGTTTTTGGAATGAACCTCCCAGAAAATCTCATCATAGTTCCTTTAGTGGAGTTCGAAGCTATCTTGGTCATGGATTAGATATCTTTATACAAAGCCTGCATCACCTGTCGGTAATGGGAGATCAATCTTCAAATCTCGAAGCATCCTATGATTCTTTATAAGTGTAAGGAGGAAGATGAATCACCAAAATAATCATTGTATGAAGTGTGGGTATTAATTACTCATGAGAATTCATTTTTAGCCCAAATGATTGAGACAATGGATATAATCATGCTTGAAGACATGTCCATCTGGATGGATTACACTGATTTATTCCCTGAAGAGTTTCCTGGTCTTCCTCTTGATCGAGAGGTTGAGTTCTCAATTGAACTTATTCCTAGATATCTACCTATATTAAAGACACCATATAGAATGGCCACCATGTAACATCCTAAAATGATAAAGGGTTAAATGACTAAATGATATGACTCATCTCAACAAGGTGCACCATCCTTTTCAGGAGCCTGTCCGATTAGAACTCCACAGTTAAGCGTGCTTGGCCTGGAGTAGTAATTAGGATGGGTGACCTCCTGGGAAGTTTCCCAGGGTGTGTGTGAGTGAGGACAAAGCACACTAGAAAGGACATGTGTTGGCCTGTGAGGACTGTCATTAGTCAGATGATCCGTTCAGGCATGTGGGTGGACCCTTGGGTGGGGCCCATGTGTCTGCGGGGCAACTGGTGGTAGCAGGTGGGCCAGGACCCGATGACCATGTTAAGGCGGTGTGGTTGTGCTGTCACCAGGACCCGGTTGTCACCTTTGGTATCAGAGGAGGAACCCAGCCTTAAGTGCGGTGCACTGCCTGGGTTGAGATGTAGGGCACACAACGAGGGCGTTATGCTCTAAGGGGGGGGGGGGATTGTAACATCCTCAAATGATAAAGGGTTAAATGACTAAATGATATGACTCATGTCAACAAGGCGCAGGCGTTATGCTCTAAGGGGGGGGGGGATTTGTAACATCCTCAAATGATAAAGGGTTAAATGACTAAATGATATGACTCATGTCAACAAGGCGCACCTTCCTTTTCGGGAGCCTGTCTGATTAGAACTCCACAGTTAAGTGTGCTTGGCCTGGAGTAGTAATTAGGATGGGTGACCTCCTGGGAAGTTTCCCAGGGTGTGTGTGAGTGAGGAAAAATCACACTAGAAAGGAAATGTGTTGTCCTATGGTGACTGTCATTAGTCAGATGATCCGTTCGGGCATGTGGGTGGACCCTAGGGTGGGGCTCACGTGTCTGCGGGGCAACTGGTGGTACCAGGTGGGCCAGGACCCGATGGCCATGTTAAGGCGGGGTGGTTGTGCTATCACCGGGACCCGGTTGTCACACACCGTAAATCTAGTAGATCTGAAGAAACAGTTACAGGAGAATCTGGAGAAGGGTTTCATATGCTCGAGTGTTTCACCTTGGGGTGCGCCAGTCATCTTTATCAAGAATAAGTATGCATAAATGCGCCTCTATGTTGATTATCATGAGCTCAATAAAATCACAATAAATAACAAGTATCCCCTTCCTCGGATAGATGACTTGTTTTATTAGCTTCGTGGGGCCTGTTATTTCTCTAAGATGTATCTTTAGTTGGAATATCACCAGTTAAAGGTGAGGAAAGAAGATATTCCAAAGACTACCTTTCGAACGAGGTATAGAGACTATGATTTCATAGTTGTTCTCTTCGTACTCAATAATGATCCAGTAATTTTCATGTATTTAATGAATAGAGTATTTAGAGATTAACTTGAAAAATTTATGGTAGTCTTTATTGATGATATTATGAGATACTCCAAGAGGAAGGAGGAACATGATGAGCATTTGAATACTATTTTAAAGACTTTGAAAATGGAGAAGCTGTATGAAAAGTACAATAAATGTGAGTTCTGGATGGAGGAAGTATCATTATTAAGGCATGTTATCACCAACAAAGGATATCTATGGACCCTTCCAAGACAAAGGAAATTGAAGAGTGGACTAGACCAACATATGTAATGGAGATCTGTAGCTTTTAGGGTCTTGCTCAGTATTATCTACGATTTGGGAAGAACTTTTCACTATTTTCAAACCCAATGACCAAGATGACATGAAAGGGAGTAATATTTGTGGTGTACATTGATGATTCAAATAATGGATTAAGCTGTGTGCTAATGAAAAATGATAAATTGATAGCCTCTGTCTCAAGGAATCTAAAAATATGTGAGAAAAACTTTCCCACACATGATCTGGAGTTGGCGGCTATGATCTTTGCATTGAAAATATGGAGGCATTATCTTTATGGAGAGAAGTGTAAGATATATAATTTTCAAAAGAGTCACAAATATATGTTGACCCAGAAAGAGATTAATATGCACCAATGAATATGGATAGAGCTCATCATGGATTATGACTGCTCAATCCACTATCATCCTAGTAATGAAAGCAAGGTGGAAGATGCTCTAAGTAGAAAAGATCCTCCATCTTTATCAATAATGGGAATTTAAAAGGATTGGATATTCTTTTATTTGCAGAGGATAGACATGGGAATCATCAAGGTATGAACATCATCTATCCTTTCCCAAATTATTTCTCAACCATATCTCTTGGAGAAAATAAAGGACGATCAAAGAAAAGATGTGAAAATTTAGAAAAGGTTGGAAACTATCAGAAATGTGAAATCCTCCGATTTCAAAATTGATATGGAAACAGTTGAAATATTTGGGTGACGATTATGTGTACCATCTGATCCCGAGATAAAGAATGAGATTTTGAATGATACACATAGATCTACCTTCTCTATCCACCCAGGGAACACAAATATGTATCCATATATGCAGGAAAACTTTTTGTGGGATAATATGAGAAGGTAGATTGCTAAATATACATCAAAGTTCCTGGTCTGTTAGCAAGTGATGGCTGAGAGGAAAAATTATAAGGGGATGATGAAACCACTACCCATACCAATGTGGATTTGGGCGAACATTTCCATGGATTTCATCACTGGACTTCTAAGGACATCCATAGGAAATAATAGTATGTGGGTTATTGTGGATCATCTTGCGAAGAAAACTCACTTTATCGCGATTTGAGAGGACTTCTCATTGGATAAACTTACACAGATATATATAAATTAATTGGTAAGGTTACATGGAGTACCACAATTTATTGTATCTGATCGTGATCCAAGATTCATCTCTAAGTTCTAGAAAAGTCTCCAACGTTCTCTAAGCACTGAACTGATCTTCAGTATGACCTATCATCCTTAAACTAATGGACAATCTAAGAAAACTATTCCGGCACTAGAAGATATGTTGAGAGCAAGTTTTATAATCATCAAAGGAGGATGGGAGCAACATCTACCACTGGTTTAATTCTCCTACAACAGGAGTTTCCACTCGAGCATCCGAATGAAACCATATATGAAATTTTTATGAAATATTATCACCTTTTCATTAACAACTTTTCATTATTTTCATTCTCTAATGTGTTAATTTCCTTGTTTTCTCGTTCATGCCTTTTCAAGAATGTTCTGATTCTGGTGCATATTATATTGTTTCATTATATCTAGAATAGAAAAAATCATGAAATAATTATAGTATTTTCAAATAAATTACAATTTTAAGACCAATAATCAAATATGGTTTTGAGGAATGTATCATGTTACAATTATGGAGATGATAGACGGTATATATGCATGCGTAACGTTTCCATTTTCCAAAGATCATAATTCAAATAATTTGAGTAACAATTTATATTTAAATAATGGTAATAATATCCAAAATACAATATTATTTCCTTAAATATACTTATATATAACATCCATGTATTTTTTTGGTGAAAAGAGAGTCGCACCACTTCATGAAGGTGATAGTCCACGTGTATATGAATGATGTTATAATCATTGAGTGAGTGAGAAGGTATGAAATAAAATGATATATTATCATTTCATAATTGAAAATATAAATTTAATATAATAATTATGAAATTAATATCACATATATTAATTAAAATTATTCTTATTAATTTCCGTGTAAAGAGTTAGTGAAAAACGAAGAATATATCTTCGTGAAGCGTTAGTCCACTGTTAACACAAGTGTCGTTTTCGTATACCATACAGAATGGAAAGTAAAAAAATTTACATTTGAAATTATGAGACAAAAGGTCTAATTATTTCATAAATAAGATATATAAAATTTATATCCATCATCATACCCAAACATGAGTGGTGGTAATAGAAAAATCAATAACCTCGATTCACAAGACGGTAGTCTGACATGCACATGAATGATGATTTTGTAAGCCATTTGAGGGAAGTGGGGATGGTTGTTGGTCATGAACATAACATAACAAAATCTATTTATTTATAAGATAATGAGGTCATTATATTTTTATGGTATGATAATAATATATTTAGGTGGATGATTGAATAAAATAAAAACTCTTATTGAATAACGTTACCTCTCTTCTGGTAACCTCCTCAGTTTTCCAACTAAATCCTTTTAAGGTTTATTTCTGCCCAAAATAAAGCGTATAGGATGAGGGCATGGAATGTTTTATGTTATTTTTATAGAGACCCTATCCTTTTAAATATAACATTACATGATTTTAAGCATGATTATACATTAAAGTAAAAGTTGAGGATCTTAAGGTCTAGTGTCTTGGAAGAATAGGCACATAATAAAACAAATTTAAAACAAATTTTTATTTAAACTCTATAATGAGATCCAATATTCCATTGTTCTCATGCATCTTCATAGGATAACCAGGGGTTAAAAATAATTAAAGGATGAGCTAAAATTCCATTAAGGGAATAACCATACGAAAAAAGCATTAGCACATGGGATTGAAGGCATGACATGATGTTATAAAAAGGCATGTAACATATGGAATCATAACAAATAAACATGGGATAATTTAAAAATGGAATCATAGAAATGTGATAGAAATATAAAAAACTAATTTATTATAATTCAAGTCTAACTTTCAAGATTGTATCTCATAGTATCATGAGCCAAGGCTAACCGCCAAGACCGTTGCACATAGTAGCACAAGCCAAGGCTAACTGCCCAGACCATCACACATAATCTGCTCTTGAGACTCAACTTTACCGAATGCATTGGATAACTATATGGGAATACCCATATTACATTTTATGAATATTTTTTCCAGATAAAGAATCATAAATGATCAATCTTACTTAAACATAAGGGTTAACCATGGAATGAACTGTGTACAACAATCATGAAATAAAGAATAACCAATGGGAGTATCATGAAAGTGTCCATGAAAGAAAAGAATTAGAACCGAAAAGGACGTTCATAAGGTCAAATAGGAATATATCATGGTAAGTGTTTTCAAACATAAGTGAAAACATGTAAGATATTTATTTGAGAAATTTAGCATTAAAATATTTTGTGTGGTTTTAAGGAAAATACTATAGAGATTTTAAAATAGAAAAGGGAACAATATTTTATATTAAAACATATGTGAACCAAGAAGGTTTTCATAATAAAATGAATTATTTTATAAATCTAATGGCGTCTTAAAATAGAGGATATAGTGAACTTGAACTTGGGTAAATATTTGAGAGTTTCCCTTAAAATGAGTTTGTTTATTGGGAAGTACTAAGGGGTGATTCACTTAAAATCTTGTATATCCCCGAAAGAGAATAAATGATGGAAATAGAAACATGATTTTGGAGAATATAAATATAATTTATAATTTTAAAATAAAAATGAAATATAACTTCATTTGGGTAAAAAGAAAGAAAGAGCAACCCGAAGGGATGAAGGAAGTTCGTGTAGAATTCCTTACAGATTTCCAACATGGTATCAGGTGTACTTAAGAGGGATTCATGAGAGAGAAATGGGTTTCTCATCACATATAAATCATGAGGTTAGTATTTTGGATGCGAGAAATCATTTACCATCAATAGGTATTACACATTAAATGGCATATCATATAGGGCATACTTCAATAAAAGTGAAATGGAGAGGATCCCTTTCCTTAAACACAATGTTGTTATCCACTTGCTATTAATGACATGAATAAAAAAATTATGGTTCTTAATTAATAATTGAAGAACCTATTATATAATTAATTGATTTATGATAACATTTTTATGTTAATTAGACACCTATTTGATTTTTTATAAGGTTCAATTTCATTGTTCAGGTATGTTCGCTAACTTGGTTTTAATGATGAGTTCACTTATATTCATGTTCAGATAAACATGTAAGATGATATTTTTTGTCCAGAATTAAAGTTATATGAAATTAGTGAACATCAAGAATATTAAATTGTAGTAAATTTAATTTTTTTTTCTTAGAGTGAATTAAAATCATTATATAAAACATTAATGATGAACACTTGAATTAATTTTAGCGAATTTTCTGAAAATTAATTGTTTTTTATTATTATTTTACATCATGATTTAATAAGGATTAAAGAACAATAAATAAGATAAAATACAAATATAATATTCTGGATCAACCATAAAAATGGTTTCATTCCTATAATTTAAAATAGTAATCAAAATTTATAACATGCCGTCCTTGATTGAGCAAAATATACACATCGCAAACGGCATTTTCATTTCTCTCAAATAAAAGGCTATGGAAAGAGGTATTATAATTAATTATACCATTAAAATAATATAATTCCATTATATTTATATTACTGGAGTTATCATTACATTTTTGTGAAGGGAGGTGAGGAAAGAAACAAGAAAAGAAATAACTTAAAATAATTGGAAAGAGGAATTTACCTCTTGAGATTATCTCCTTTGAGAACCTCTTTAGGGGAGAGGTTTCAGTATTGTGAAGAGAATAAGAGATTTTGGATGTGTGGAAGGATATTGGGGAGAGATTTTGAAAGAACATCGGTAATGCACAGGGCTTGAGAGGAGTTAAGAGAAGAGGTAAGGATGGGTGGTATTTATAGTGGTGGATAAAAGGGTTTTCCTAATACTATAATATTTTTTTTATTTTTCCATAATACAACCAATAGTGTTGACTCCAAGACCATGAATATTCATAATTTCATGTGAGTTCAATATTTGGGTGCTTAAATCACTTTTGATTTCAGAAATAGCGGTTTTAAATTATAATGTATTTATACGATAAATTAATGTATTTTACTATTCACAGAAAATTCAGGTAATTCAGAAAAATCTCAAAAATTCACCAAAACCATTTTTCGACATGTAGAATCTAGAAATGAAATCCATGTTTCAAGAAAAAATGATTAATATAATATTTAATTAAAATCACAATTTACTCGAACAATAACAATTTTAAGACATTTATTTTCTTATTCCAAGATATAGGTATATCATACTCCCACTTGAATGTTATTTATATACTATCATTGGTAAGGTTTCTATTCATTAGGGTATATCACTATTCATAAGGGTTAAATTACTATTCATAAGGTATGTTACTATTCACCAATAATTAAGTTGGTCATATTAGACTCCAAATTACTTACTGATCGCAACCGTGTATGTCAGATTTTCAAAATCCAAAAGGCAGAAGTGTAAAACTTATGTTTAAAGGTCATATAGAAATTATTAGTTCAATATGTTGTGATTTTGTGTGATTATATGACATATTTATAATAAATTAATTTCCATTGAAAAACATTGGGTCTTTATATTATTTCCCCCATATGAAATTTCTCCCATGAAATTTTATTTTACATTCTAAGCCATAAATTGTTGTGGGTACTTTTCCTTAATTTCATCCTCTAGTTTCCATGTTTCCTCTTCATACTTATGGTTCTGCTGTAGTACCTGGACCTGGTGAGTAGTCTTGTTATGTAGAACTTTATCTCTTATGATCCAAGATCTTTTTTGGATGCTCCTCATAAGAAAAATCAGCCTCCAACTGTACCACCTCTGAAGAGAGTACATGTGAAGGGCCTGGTATGTACTTCTTTAAGATGGATTCATGAAAGACATCATGTACTTTGGAAATGGTAGTTGGAAGTGATAGTTGATAAGCTACTACCCCGACATGATCAAGAATCTCGAAGGGGCCGATGTACCTGGTGCTTAACTTCCCTTTCTTGCCAAACCTCATGGCCTTCATCAATGGAGATACGCGTAAAAATACCATGTCTCCAACTTTGAACTCTAGGTCTCATCGACGGTTGTCTGCATAACTCTTCTTTCAACTTTGGGCTTCCTTAATATGCTGCTGAATGCTTTTTACCTTCTCTATAATTTCTTCAACCATTTCAGGTCCTATCCTACGCTCACCGAATTCATCCCAACACATCGGTGTTTTGCACCTTTTCCCATATAGGTCTTCATGTGGTTCCATTATGATGTTTGAGTGGAAAATGTTGTTGTAGGATAATTCACCCAGTGGAAGATGTTGGTCCCATCATCCTTTGAAGTCCATAGAACATGCTCTCGACATATCTTCTAGTGTATGAATAGTTTTCTCAGATTTTCCATCAATTTAAGGATGATAAGACGTACATAAGTTCAATTTAGCGCTTAGAGGATGTTGGAGACTTCTCCAGAACATCAAGGTGAATCTTAGATCACAATTGGATATAATATATAGTGTTACACCATCCACCCTTACCAATTATTTTATTTAAATTCATGCAAGTTTATTCAATGAGAAGTCCTCTCGAATTGTGATAAATTGAGTTATCTTTGTAAGACAGTCCAAAATGACCTATATATAATTTTTTTTCTTCTTGATGCCTTTGGAAGTCTTGTGATAAAGACCATGGTAATGATCTCCAATTTCCATGTTGGTATGGGTAGTGGTTGAATCATCCCCTTAAAAAAATTTCTTTCATCCTTCAATTTCTGACATACTAGGAACTTTGATGTATATTCATCAATATCCCTTTTTTATGTTGTCCCACCAAAAGTTTTCTTAGAGATCTCGATACAACTTTGTGCTCCCTGGGTGGATAGAGAAGGTTGAGCAATGTTCATCATTCAAAATCTCCATCTTCATCTCTAGATCCAGTGGTACACATAATCGTGACCCAAATCCTACAACTCCATCCCTATCAACCATCAACTCTGAGGATTTCTCATTTCTGATAGATTCCATACTTTTCATAATTTCCACATCTTTTCATTGAGAATCCTTTATTCTCTATATGAGGTATGGTTTAGCAATCACTTGAGAAAGGATTGATGATTTTCCTCCCTTAATGATTCTAATATTCATTCTCTGTAAATCGAAGAAGATCAAATCCTTTTCAATTCTCATCATTGACAAAGATACATGATCTTTTCTACTTAGAGCATCTACCACCTTGTTTTCCATACCGGGGTGGTAGTGGATTGAGCAGTCATAATCATTTACAATCTCTATCCATATTTTTTGGTTAATATAATGCTCTTTATGTGTGAATATATATTTGAGACTCTTGTGATCAGTATATATCTCACACTTCTCTCTATAGAGATAATGTGTCCAGATTTTTAACGCAATGATCACTGCTGCCATCTCCAAATCATGCATCAGAGAGTTTTGCTCAAGGGTTTTTAGCTTCCTTGAGGCATATGACAACACTTTATCATTTTTCATCAACAAAAAATCTTATCCCTTCTTTTAAGGACCACTGCACACCACAAAGAGTTCTCCAATTTTTGGGAGTGTGAGTACTAGTGCAGTGATTAGCCTCTTTTCTAACTCTTTAAAATAGTTTTCACATTCTAGAGTCTAGAAAAAATTTACTCCCTTCCATTTCAGTGATGTCATTGTGTTCGACAATCATGAAAAGGTATACAAAAAATTGTCGATAATACCCAGATAGACCAAAAAAGCCACATATCTCCATTACAAATGTTGGCCATAGAAACTCTTAAATTTCCTTTTTCTTGGAAGGGTCCAAAGATATACCTTTCCTGGTAATAACATTCACCAAGAATGATACATCCTCTATACATAAATCACATTTACTTTACTTTTCATACAACTTATCCCTTCGCAATGTCTTTAACATAGTATTCAAAATCTCTTCATGTTCCTCCCTCGTCTAAGAGTACATCAGAATATCATAAATAAATACTCCCACAAATTTTTGAGGTAATCTCTAAAGACTCTATCCATTAAATCCATGAATTGTTTTTGGTGAAATAGTGAGTCTGATGGGAATCAGTATGAACTCATAGAGTCCAAACCTCGATCGAAAGGTATTCTTGTGAATATCTTCCTTCTTCACCTTTAATTGGTGATATCCAGACTGAAGGTCCACCTTATAGAAATAACTGGCCCCATGATGTTGATCGAACAAGTCACTTATCCGTGGAAAGGGATACTTGTTCTTTATAATGATTTGATTGAGATCGTGATAATCAATGAAGAGGCACATTGATCCATCCTTTTTCTTGACAAAGAGTGTTGTTGCACCCCATGGTGAAACACTAAGCCATAGAAAAACCTTCTCCAAATTCTCTTGTAACTTCTTATTTAGCTATTCTAGCTCTATGGTGGCCATTCTATAAGGTGTACTTGACATAGGCAGAGACCCAGGAATAATTTCAATTGAGAAATCAACCTCTCAATCCCGATTAAGACCAGGAAATTCTTGAGGGAATACATTCGTGTAATCCCTCATGATAGGAATGTCTGCAAGCATGATTCCTTTCTTGGTCTCAATCAATTGAGATAGATATGATTTCTCATAAGGCAGAAATATCCTCACTTGAGATGATGATTCTGAAGGAGATTCATATTTCTCCTTACACTTGCTAAGAATCATAGGATGCTTCAAGATGTGAAGAGTGATCTCCCTTTCTCAACAGTTGATGTTGGATTTGTATATATATAGCCAATAAATTCACAAGATAGCAACGAACTCCACTAAAAGAAGTATGAAATGATTTTCTGGGAGGTTCAGTCCAAAAATGTTAACTGGGGAGGAGTTATAAACCATGGATGCAACAATTTCCCCATTTTTTATTCTCACAGATAACTTGTCCTCTAAATTTTGAGGTGGTGTTTGAATAGTTCTACTAAACATGCAAGATATGGAAGAATGCGTAGAACTAGAATGAAATAGTACATTTTCTATTCTTGAATGAATAACTAGTGTATCGGTCACCACATCGTTGTTCAACTCCACCTATTTAGTGGTGACAGCTTAAGCCCTTCCTTGTTTCCTTATAGGTTATTGTTGATTTCCTCTAACAACCCTCAGATTAGGAAAAAATTTTGTATAGTTTTTGTACTCCTTATAGTTGTAACACTATACCAGTAGCTGAGAATTGATCTGAACCTTCTTTTCTTCTTCCACATTAGTGGGATTTTTCATATCCCTTTGATAGTTTGTGGCCAGATGTCCTGGCATTCCACATTTTAAGAAATTCTTAGTTCCATTTATATAGTTCCAAGGACACTTCTTCCCACAAATTTTACAAGTGGGATATTCGAGCTTCTTTCCCTCATGGGATTTGTTTGATGAACCACCAATGTTGTTCTCCATTTTCTGCTTCTTATCACCAGGCCCACGAGACCCCTGAGAGTCTCTAATATCCATTTCCACCTTGAGGGAACAACAAACAATCTCTTCATAACTTTTTCAGTCTCAGATTTCCAAAACCTTCTATAGACTCAGCTTTAGCCCGCTATAGAAGTGATCCACCTTGCTTTCGGTGTTCATGACAATTCTAGAGGCATACCTTTCAAGCCTTGTAAAGTTTTCTTTATACGCCATGATGGACTTATATTCCCAATTATTGAGACCAAGGTACTCTCTTTCCATCTTGAGAAAGAGGGTTCTAGGAAAATATTTTTTGAAAAACATCCTCTTGAATTCCTCCCAATCCATAGAATCAATTTTCTCTTGGGGCTTCATATTCTTGATCAGTGTCCACCACTTACCAGCTTCCCCATCAAAAAGATAGACCGCCAATACAACATTCTCTTCTTCCGAGCACTGGAGGACAAAGAATATCTTTTCAATGGAATTAATTCACTATTCTATAAGGAGGGGAATGGAAGATCTACTAAACATAGGAGGCCTTTTCTGCATGAAATATTCTATGACAACTTACTCTTTCCTTATAGGAGGATGTTTTTCCTCATGATTCAAGTTATTATTCATAAAATGGTCCCACTAAGGAAGTATTGTCATGAAGTTTTGAGCACCGATCACCATCATATCAGGCATATCATTAGTGAAATCACCACATTTTATATCACATTGGTTGATGGAACATGTTATTCTATTTCCCTCCATTAACTAAGAAAACTAATATATAATTAGAGGGATTTAATACCTCGTTATTGAACATAAATAGGAAAATTTTAGACATAAAACTATAAACTTTTAAAGGAGAATTATATCCTAACTTGGGATTCCTTTGGTTTAAATATAGGTTATACTTGATCTATTTATTAAGTTACATTATTATGGGATTTTATTAGTCTCTTAATAATGGTTTTTACTAAGCTCATTAATTTTACAAATCATATCCCCCAAAAGTATCAATACCAAGAGTGCAGAAAGGCCCATTTTCATGTACTAAGATACCTCGAGTCAAGACCGAAACTCCTTGCCGAAGTTTTCACTCCTAGGTACATCTATTCCGAAGGCACCTATACCTGTCTGTATCCATACAGGGGGGTATTTTATTGATAAACCACTTACAATTTACTTACCAAAATTTATATATGTTTTCTTATAATTCATCTCATACATAAGGTTGTCACTAAGGTTATCTATTCATAATATCCAAAAACAACTAGACAATCCTCTGATACCAACTATATAAAACCTAGACTTTTACATATAACATTATATTATTTTAAACATAATTATACATCAGAGTATAAGCCAAGGATCCTAATGTTTAGTGTCTTGGAAGACTAGGTACATAATCAAACATTTTAAAAACAATTTTTTATCTAAACTCCATAATGAGATCATATATTCCATTGTGCTCATACGTATTCCTAGGATAAACTTGGGATAACATGAACAAAGGGGTGACCTAAAAGCTCAGTAAGGGAATAACCATAAGAACAAATAATTAGCACATGGGATAGAAGGTATGACATGATGATATAAAAAGGAATGTAACTTATAGAATCATAACATATAAACATGGGATCATTTAAACATGGAATCATATAAATTTGGTAGAAACATAAAAAATTAATTTAATATGATTCAAAGATAACCACAAAGACAATTTCTTATTGTAGCACAAGCCAAGTCTAACAACTAAGACCGTCGAATAAAATCATCTCATGAGACTCAAATTTACCCAATGAATTGGAGCACTACATGGGTGCACCCATATTACATTTCATGAATGTGTCACATAAAGAAAGGATTTAGAGCTTACATGGATGTTAATAAGGTAAAATAGGAATATATCATGTTATGTGATGTCCAACAGAAGTGATAACATGTAATAAATGTATTTTAGAAATTTAGCATTAAAACATTTTGGGTGGTTTTAAGGAAAATACTATAGAGCTTTTAAAATAGAAAAAGGAACAATATTTTATAAAAAACCTAAATTAACCAAGAAGTTTTTCATAATCAAATTTGTAATTTTATAAATACAATTTCTCCTTAAAAAAGAGGATATAGTTAACTTGAAATTGTGTAAAAATTTGTGAGGTTCCCTTTAAAAAGGTTTTTTTGGGAAGTATCGAAGATGGATTCACTTATAAGAATGTATATCCCCAAAGGAGAATGATGGAAGGATATTGAAACACAAGTTTGGATCAGATAAATATCATATAGAAGTTGTACATAAAAATGAAATACAACTTAATTTGGGTAGAAATAAAGAAAGAGCAACCTAAAGGAATGAAGGATGTTCGGGTAGAATTCTTTACGAATTTTCGGCACGGTATCAGGTGTAATTAAGAGGGCTTCATGAGAGAGAAAGGGTATTATAATCTATTATACATCATGAGGGAAGTATGGGGGAGTTGTGAAACCATACCCCATTATTAGGGATTACACATAAAATGGCATAGCATATAGGACATACTTGAATAAAAGATAAATAGAGAAGATCTATTCCCTTAAATCTGATGGTGTTCTGCACATGTTATTAATGACCTAAATAAAAATATTAGGTTTATTAATTAAAGAGTCTGTAACGTATTATATATTTAATTGATTTATAATAAAAATTTTAAGTTCATTCAAGACCATATTGATTGGTTATAATGTTCAATTTTAATGTTCAGGTCTGTTTGCTTACTTGGTTTTAATGATTGGTTCGCTTATATTCATGTTTGGATAAACATGTAAATGAAATTGGTTGTCCATAATTGAAGTTATATGATATTAGTGAACATCCAGGATACTACATGTTTGTGAATTTAATTTTTTTACTTTTATTGAATTCAAATCGTTATATAATACAATAATGATAAACATTTGAATTAATTTTAGTTAGTTTTCTCACATTTAACTTTTTTCTTATTATTAAGTTACATCATGAGTCCAGAAGGATTATAGAAAATATAATAAGATAACATACATATTAAAAATTCCATTTCAACCAAAAAAATGGTTTCATGACCATAATTGAGGATAATAATAGAAATCGATAAGCCATCGTCATTGATTATGCGAAATTAACACATCTCAAATGATGTTTTCATTTATATCAAATAAAAGGTTGGGAAAGGAGAGATAATAATGAATTCTAATATTAGCATAATAACATTCTAGTAAATGTATATTAATGGAGATATCATACCACTTGGTTGAATGGAGGTGAGTAGAGAAACAAGAAAATAAAGAACTTAAAAGAATTGGAAAGAGGAATTTACGTCTTGAGTTTATCTCCTATGAGAACCTCTTATGGGGAGAGGTTTTGGTATTTTTAAGAGACTAGGGTCTGTTGGACGAGTGGGAGGATCTTGGAGAGTTATTTGGGTAGAATATTGACATTGAAAAATGATTGAGAGGAGTGAAGAGAAGAGGTAAGGATAGGTGGTATTTATAATGTCAGAGATGAGGGTTTTCATAATATTATAAACATTAGTTTATTATTTATCCATAAGACTACCAATAATGATGACTCCAAGACCTAGAATAGTTATAATAGCATGTGAGTTCTATATTTGGGTAATTACATCACTTATGATGTCAATGTTAGTGGTTTTAAATTATAATTTATTTATTCAGTAAATTAATGTATTTTACCATTCACCACAAATTCAAGTATTTCAAAAAAATCTCAAAAATTCACCCAAACCATTATTCGATGTGTAGAATCCAAAATGTAATTCCATTTTTCGAAAATAATTTTCTAAATTTGATAAATTTAATATTTAATTAAAATCACAATTTACATTAAAAAAAATTTATTTTTTTTATTCCAAGATATAGGTATATCATACTCCCACCTGAATCTTATTTATATACTGTCATAGGTAAGGTTACTATTCATTAGGTTATGTAACTATTCATAATGGTAACCTTACTATTTATACAGTTATGTTAATATTCCCCAAAAATTATGTTGGTCATATTAGACTCCAAATAACTTATTGATCGCAACCGTGTATGTTAGATTTTCAAAATTCAAAACATATAAGTACAAAACTTATGTTCAAATGTCACATAGCACTTAATAGTTCATTATGTTGGGATTTCATGTGATAATATTTCATATTTATAAGAAAGGAATTTCCATTGAAAAATAATGGGTCATTATAATTTCTGAAGGTATTTTCCGAAACAAAAGTGTTTTATGGTGTCAATAATGGAGGATAGGGTTTGGCCTTTTGTAAATGAGGTGAGTGGTATAATTATAATATTTTGAATATAAAAATGTATACCCACATTTTGAGCTAGAAAACTTGGTCAAAATGGACTATTCTAGATTTAAATAAATGATACAATCTAAATATTTCTATATATATACTTTAGAAATGTTTTTGTATCATTTTAACCTATATCTTCATAGTTTAACCCCTAATGAATGCATTTTTACCTGAAATAGAGTAAAAACTTTAACTATTTAATTTAGTGATAAATCAAGTTGAAAATTTTAGATAATATAAATTAAATTTATTCCAAATTTGGAATTAATTTTTAAAAATATCATTCACATATGTGAAAATTTTAATTTAAAATTAATCACATAGGTGCGATGAGAAAATGAGTTTTTAAAGAGAAAATGGTCAAAAGTATACGCATTTTTTATTTCAATATTGAATATGAAAATGATTAAACTGAATCAAATTAGTTAAATTTTAATATAATTGAACAAATTTTACTTTAAAATAAATTTGTAATATAATTATCTTTATAAATTATTTTAAAAAAGGTTGTTTTCAATAAAAATTCTGGATACCTCACTACACATAAAAATGAAATAGGTCAAAATAGTCCCAAAAATTAATCCTAAGATATTTTTTATATTTTTATTTAAAAACTAAAGTAATTTTTATCAAATAATGTTTCTATTAGTGCTAAAAATTAATTTTAAATTATGTGTGTAAAAGGTGAATTAATATTCTTTTAGAAAAAATACAGTATTTCAGAAAACATTTCATTTAATCATAAATGATTGTTATTTTATTTTTAATTAATATCTAACCATAATTTTCATAACTTAGTTATTACTTTTTATAACCACCAATTTAATCGTTAGTTTATGATGGTATTCTATATTGTGGTTCAATTTGACTCATTATTACATGTTCCACGAGCTATTGAAGATACCAAATTTAATGAAATATAATTCAAGGTTTGTTTAAGCTCATTGTATCATGTCACATATAGTTTAAAATAAAACATCAACCTTATATAATCTTGGTGTGTTACAACCAATATCACTATGTAAGAAATCCAAATTCACATAAGGAGCGTATGTATATGGTGTGAGAAATAATCTTAATATAAACCACTACATCACTAATAATCATATATAGTTTAACATAATCATATATAAATTATGTAAATAAATTTAATTATTGATGAAAATAATAAAAAGAACATTGATTAAAATAGTTAGTTGATAAATAAGTCACCCTAAATACTAATATAAGTATTTTGGCTATTACATGTGATAAATTTTAATATTATCCAATAAATGTAATTGAAAAATACATGGATCATGTAATATATTCACCAAACAAATGGTATATAATGTATCATTTCCAAACACAATGTATAAGTTTATCCCCACAAAACACATGGAATATTAAATATTTCATGATATAACATAAAGAGTAGCCAATCTCATTGATCTCATCCCCTTATATCAAATTATAGTTTAACCCAAGGCTCCCGAAATGATCTCCAAAATCTTGGAAAGAACATAATAACTAAAATCGCACCACAATATCATAAGTGTACTTTCAATTTCAACATATAATCTTCATACTTTCGCCTCCACAATTTCCTCAAAAGAATTTTATTTAATTTTTAATTTTTTTTGAAAATATTCAAATATCAACACCTTTCGAGAAACTTAATTTTAAAATTTTTACAAGTAAATTTAAAATTAAATTGATAGTTGTTACTTTTCAATATATGTCCGCTTTTTTTACATCATTAATAAGTTATCTCACATTTCATTACTCCTTTATATCAACCATAAATTTAAATTTCACCATCCATACATTAAGTTTTAGCATGTCACCTTTGTTAAATAATTTTTATACACCTAATGGATGACCAAATAAATTATTTTAACATTAAAATGTCTATTTCAACCAAAAAAACAATTATATGGAATTTTGAATAAAAAAAACATTTAAATAGTTTTCACCAAGGAAAATATGTTCAAGAACTTCATTAAAAAGTATGCTATACTTAATAAATCACCTCAATTTTTTAATTCCTAAATTTTAATTAATACTACTCATTCCCATGTGCTTCATCACAAATAAAATGTATTTTAAAAATGGAAATACACCTTCCAAAGCCTATTAAGAATTATAATTCTGAAATTCCCCCTCATTTCATTCCTAGTCATTAACTCATTAACAATATATAATTTTTTCATAACAATACATTCTTGATAGTAATATTTGACATTAAAACAAATACCTTTAATTAAAAAACCACACTATTTATACATTTAATAACAATAAATTAAACCACTTAGATATAATCGTTTTATTTCATAAACATTCAACTTTTTCTTAATGTTGAAGTATGATTTTAGGCATGATTAATAAGATAAAATCATATATAACAAATAATAATTCATTTAATATCATTCTTGTTAGATTGTGTTTAATTACAACAACATTAAACCTGTACACATTGCTAAACCAAAACATACATTGACATATCATATATAAAAAATTAACTAAACACCAATAAAATGAGATAAAATTTATACTTCTTGTTCAATAATAAACCTATACCAATAATGATGTTTTAATTCCTATAAAAAATTAATTAATCTAAAAATCTATCAAAATATAGAACCTGATATGTT
Source organism: Viscum album (assembly GCA_963277665.1). Taxonomy (NCBI): domain Eukaryota; kingdom Viridiplantae; phylum Streptophyta; class Magnoliopsida; order Santalales; family Viscaceae; genus Viscum; species Viscum album. The sequence continues at coordinate 484,054,080 of OY728162.1, forward strand.
TTAGAAGATATTAGTAAGAAAAACCCAATTCCATTCAACAAAACAATAGATAATGTTATTCTCTTACATTAACAATCACAATTCAATTTATGGATAAATTGTTCTTCTTGAATTTAAGGAGAAATAAATCAAGGAAGCTAAAGAGAGATGGATTTTAGAGGGAAAAAATATGAAAAAATTGATTCTAGAATGATTAAATATGATTAAATCCATAAATCATGTGATAATACAAATATAAAAATAACCTCTTAAAAAATTATATGAAAACATATTGGGTACTCAGTGGATAATCATAGGAGATCAAGTGGCTAAAAACATCCTTGGAAAATTTGTAAAGGCCACAAAGTTGTTATCCCATGTGATTTTAACCCCTAACTCATCAAATGAGTACCTGGTACACTACTTGATATTACATATTGTTATATTATAGCAATTAATTAAGCACCCCGTGGTTTTAGAAAATATTTATCCTTTAAAAAAATTCATATGTTTGATAGCTTGTAAGGAAGGAAACACCAAAATTAGGTGAAATATTATTTATTAAAATATATAATGAAATAAATTATTATATAGTTATTTCAAATAAAAAACATAAATGACTTTGAAAAAGGATAAATTCACTTAATTAGATTTAATTAATTCAAAAGATATTGTTTTGAACTATTTTATTAAATTATGAATATTTGTTAGATTTTATAATTTTAGGAATAATATTAAAAAAATTAGTTATTTAAATTTAATTAATAAATAATATGATAAGTTAATTAAATACTTTAAATGGTTATGTAATTATAAGAAATATTAGTTTAATAATTCTTGGCTAAATAGAAATGTTTTGTTTACAAGCATTGTATTATTTATATTTTTTTATTGAAAAGATAAGTTAACTTATATTGAGGATTAAAAAATAGAATGGGTTGTTTTAATTTATAAAAAAAATATTATTCACATATTGATTACATAATGGTTAAAATTAATATATTATCATTTGAGGGTAAAATGTGATATTTTTCAAAAAAAAAATCATTATTTGTTAAATGTATTATATCATAATAAATTAAATTAATCACTATCAATAAATTATTTTAATGAAATGTTTAGATAATATATTCTATAAAATAAATTAATATTAATCTCATGGTTTTTACTATGAAAGTAATGAGGATAAAATCACTTTTATTTTTAACAATACAATTTTTCTAAAAAAAATATTTATGTGTTTTGTGCGTATATATTAGACTTAATTTCTTCCAATTATAAAAATTTAGTATTATAAAATATATATCACATTTTTAATCATAATATTAAATATTATTAAAGATATTGAAATTATTTTTTACCCACAATAAATAGTTATCATGGTAAAAATCTTGTGAACACGGTAAGGGTTAAAAGTGTTGAAAGGGGGGTTAAACTAAGAGAAATGGATAAAATTATAAATAAAACATAAAAAATATTATTTTTTGAGTGTATTTTAATCTTATATTATCCTATATTATAATTTTTTTTATTTTCCACCTTCCCCTTAAAATTAATTTATATTATTTTAATGTTGAGGGATTTATAAGGGTGGCACTCTCCTCATTAACACAAGGGTAACTCGTATTCTCACTTATACACATCACTTTAGAACCATATATTAACAATTATCAACCCAAATAACGTAAGAACAACCTTATTCATGACCAATAGGTTTTTATCTTCCCAAAATATTGATACAAGAGGCGTTAATATATTTTTCAAATATGATTAAAAATGGAAGATGTATATTCTCTAACTGACCTTTCCAGGATTTTCTCTTAAACCTTTGAAAAAATATATAACCATATTAACATAATTAAATAAGAATATATACATTATTCAAATGTTTTTATGTTATTTTCATTTCCATTTTTTTCTCTTCTACATTAAATAGAAAATGAAATCATTGCTCATGTGTGCGTGCAAACTACCTCCCCTATAAAAGTGATATATTTAATTTTTTATTACCCTATCTCATTGATTATTATAGAGAAATATTTAATCAATATATATGATATTTATGATATAATTACTATTTTTGGGACACTAATTATTATTTTCATTTATTTATTTCTATCCATTGAAAAATGAAAACATCACTCGTGCATACGAGTAGACTATCACCTCTATAAGGTGGTGCATTTAATTTCTCACCACGGACTGACATCAATTATTATAAAATTGTATATAATTAATTTTTATTATTTTTATGAAATGTTTAATGTTTTTTAGATGATAAAATTGGGACCAAGGTGCAAGGAATGTAACCATCAAACTTAAACACGTATGGAAAAGATAATAAGTATCATAAAATAATGATTTTAATGAAGAATGATTAAGAAACAGTTAATTAGAAATTATAATGAAATGATATATTATAATATAATTATGAATATTTTTTTTTGTATATTTATAATAAATATAAATTTATTAGACATGATATTAGAGCATGTTTGATCAAAGTCAGGAATTGAGGTAGGGGTTTATGATACAACCACACTTTTTATTGGGGTTGTTTATGTTTCAATTTACATTAAGGGAATTTTTATGTTATTTCTATCCTAAAACCCATATATTTTCTTCTACACTAGTTATTTATAAGTTTTTCAGGTAATATTTTTTTATTTCCCCTCTTTATTACTAAAAATGACTAAAATAGTGTTTTTAACAACAGATTCCTTTATATACCCATTTTAGCCAGCAATCATTCACCTACAAATACATATTCTTAAACACTACATTATAGAAGTTATTATATAATTATAAATGATTTAAAACTTAATTTTATAAAATATTTTCATTTTTTACAAATATTTTGTAGGATTATTTTTTTCATTTCTCAAATGTGTCATTTTGAATTTCATTACAAAAGTGTGAAAATGAAGTTTCTTAAAAGGTTACAACTTGAATTGGTTTTCCCACCATGATGTAATTTATGTCTGATCTAGAATCCATTAAATTTTTCCAAATTTTTAAAAAGAAAAAACTATTTCCATTTTTTTTCAATTTTTTTGTTTTTTAGTCACCAAAATAAAAGTATTTTTCCATTATTTTTTTAAAGTTACCAAATGAAAAGGATGCTTTATCATTTTCATAATTATTTTTATGATTTTATAATTTTTTTATGCATTTGTGGAAATACACTTTGAAGAATATCATACTTCACATGGTATATTATCTAATGATACCATCTAATTTATTTATCTTTATAGCTTATGATGATATTTCTCTAAGGAATTATTTATGAAACTCAATTCTTTCCCATGTTTTAATTAATATATGATGAAATGATAATTTTTTTTTCGATCTTATAGCACACGTATATATCATTTTAATTATGTGATGGTTGGTCCCATAATTATATGGACCTTTAATTCATTGGGTTAATCTTGATATCTCAGTAGATAATATGAAAGGGAATGGGGAGTGAACCCAATCTACTATGGAACTCTATCAACTATGTTTTAGGTAATGAGGACTACACCCAATCAACTATGTTATTATATCCACTATGTTTATAGTAATGGTGTCGACTATTTTTATGGGAGTAAGGAGGGAACTCAATCCCATGTTAACTACGTTTTTTGTAAATCATAATCATGTCTCATACCATCATTCCCATATTATGGTCATTTGTGATCATCAAACGATACATCCCAGGTTTACCCTTACTAAACATCTCAGCATTAAATTTCTTATGTTTCCATTTTCCCAGGTTATAAAGAATGGTATTGATTAGGATATTCTTAAGAAAGGTAATATTTAAGAACAAAATTGCGGGATATATTGAAGGTCTTTTTTTTAAAAATAAGGTCATTTTTCCTCTAGTCTCCAAATCCACTAAACCATTATTATTCTTGGGAATGTATTATTATGATATGAGTTCAAAATTCATCTAGAATGATGTAATATTTATGCAAGTGATGCTCGAGTATCCTTAAATACAACATCAATTTCTCATATTTCCCTCTCCAATCAACAATTCAAAATTTTAAACTCAAAAAATAAACAAAAATGGAAATTAAACTAAAACATAACATTAAAAAGAACTCAGGACTTAGATTTAATAAAAGTCTACTAAGATCTTAGTGGTTCACCATTACCCATACATAAAATGGGGTGTATTTTGGAGATATCAAGGGGTTTATTTAAATAACCCATTTAGATTTGAGTTCCTCAACTGGTCAGGTGATGTGTGGAGATCGTCATTTACTTTTTTGTTTCTTCCATTTCTTCTCCCTTGATTCAAAGAATCTCAAGATAGCTTGGTTTTCTGTTTTTAGGTAGCTAATTCCCTTTTTTATTCTTCTCTTTTATTCTCCCCTGATTTGGGTGGATTGTATTAGGGATTCGGGTATGTGATTTCAAAAAGGTGTGTTGAAATCAATCTTATCGATGGTTATTTTTCATGTTATGCATAGATAATACCAACAAAAGATGATCATTGATTTTTATCATCATTTTAGTTAATATGGGAAAGTTAGTGATATTTCCTATGATTTTAGTCAAATTGGGGAAAAAAATTATGTTTAATTAGTTTAGTGAAATAAAAAATTTCACAAAAGCAGATATAATGCATGTTATGAGCCTTTTCCACCCCTTTTATCATAGTTTTTATATTATCACATCTCTTAGTGAGTATTCCACCATTTATGTTGAATGATAGTTAGTAATACATTAAACGTTTAAAATTTGCGTTGTATTTGTTATAATCATCATATGGGAAGCAATAAAATCTATTTTGAACGTTTTTAACAAGCATTGAAGTGTATTGGGTTGTTTGGAGTGAAGTTGAGAGGTATGAATAATTTTTTGAGTTGTAGGTTTTTAAAAAATGGATCATTTTTTATATAATAATTACCCAATTTTGAATAAGAAAAATCCTAATTTTATAAAATATTAATATTAATAAACCAGTCCAACATTAGGGTAAAATGAAGTAATATTGGTATAATTTATCGAGTTAAAGAATTCATTACACCGTGGAGATGGATCACTTTCACGATCTATTCTTGCATAGGAGTATACCCATGCTATATAAGAGTGAAACTCACTACAGCAAATAGACATAAGAAATTTTTGAGTCAATTTAAGAGTAAATATGAAGTGTTCAATGGATTACTTCCCTATGAAGAGAAATTCCACAACAAAACTAGTCATGACTAAGTGTAATCTCATGTCAGGTAAGAGTAACTACTTCAGTTCCATGCTATAGTGAGAAGCTAGGAATTTTTAGTGAACTTATAGAATGTGATATATTAGAGGAATAATACCACAACATGTCTGCCATTCTATAAAATTCCAAGTGAGAAGAATTGTCGCATCATAATAAAGGTGGTAGTATTATTGAGGACATGTTTCTGGTAGAATGTATTGAACATCTCTATGATTCATAAATATTAGGATGAACTATTCAGTTGTTATCCATTCCGAAGTCAAGGTAAATTTCCAATTATATATATATATATACAGCCACATAATTTCTATTAGAGAGTTTTAAATGAGGTTCTACTAAATTTTATGGATACGTGGTTCACTCGATGATCATACCATAATGGTGTTAGTCACTCTATAACCAAGGTGAAGTTAAGGGATATCATGTAACAACGTATAGAATAACATCATGATCTGGATATTTTCATGAAACATTAAAGATTCATTTTGAATTAAAAAATATGAAGATTTGATACAAATTTTAGGAGATATTGTTGACTTTTTTGGATGATTTTGAAACAATTTAATCATATAGAACAGTTTAATTTATCTAATAAGACTTTGATCCAACATTAAAATTTATTGATGAAAGGGAAGCCTAAATTTTAAAAAAATATTCTAAAGGTACGAAGATACAATATTTTATAGATCGTAAAGCTTCCATAGTTTCGGGAATAGCCTTTCAATTTGGTTGGAACACCATATTTTAAAATAAACTCACTTAACATAAATAATAGTTTATATAATTCTCTTTTGGGAAATATAATATCTAGTTAAGAATGAAATATTCCCATTCGTAATCACATTATTATATTATTGATACATTTGTTTCTCAAAATTGACCCAAATAAGAAGGAAATTGTCGCCCAACTAGGGTGAACATTGTAAAAATGTTATGATATTCTTCATTATTAATCATATATACTACATATCAATAATGGTGGTTTTTAAAGAATGAATGGATTATGATTCTTACAAATCCTATAGGTTGACTTCTAAGAAAATAAATTTTAAATATAAAAACACTAATTCATCCCCCCATGACATTGCACCATCAAAAACCACTAAACATCAAGTAGAATCAATAAAACCAAGTTTCCCTCAAAAAGATCCTATTATGGATGATTAATTGATGGGTAATACCAATTCGTTAAATAGTTGTGTAATTATAACTTTTAATAGAAATAAATATCATGGATAGAAGAAAAGGATGATACCCTATCTTTTATTATAGGGATTTGAGGTTACTGATGTCACAAATATTGGTTTTATGCTAGTTTAAAATTATTATATTATGAAATATGATAATAATAATAATTAGGAAGTTGATGGAAGGGAAATTAATGCAATCCCAATGCCCCCATTTGATATGGTGTATACCAAGGTTATGTGACTCAAAACATTCAAATATTTTTAGGAAAACATTTGAAATATTTTTAAAGGAAATTTTAATAGAAATGAATATAAATTGAAAATATAGAGATGAAAATTTAAAGATGTTAGAATAGAAAAATAGGAGACTATTAATGAATTTTTAATAATATTGTTTGATATTTTTACCAATATTATTATTTTTATAGATACATTTAGGAGATTTAACATTTTTATTAATTAATTAGAAACATCCCTAATAGTTTTGATGTAATATTTTTCTTTGGTCGATAGGGATGAATTTTCTGTTGATGAGTTATATAATATTCTTATTTCTTATAAAATTAATAAATCAAATTTTTTTTAGAAAAATATTTTGGAGGATAAGAAGACGAAATTAAAAGGTATAAAGAGACTCAAAATAAAAGACAAGCAGTAAGAGTCCTCCTCCATATCTAATGATGTAGAGTTGTGTGAATAGAATGGAATAAAAATTTTTCTTATTTCAAATGAGTTTGTGAAAAAATGGTATCTATAATAGAAAAAACCGCAAAGAATTGTTTCAAGTGTATTTTAATTAGACACTTTGTAATTAACCATCCAAATAAGAAAATTTATGGGTATGATGATAAAGAGAAATAGAAAAAAATTCAAAATAATAAATAATGTAATAGCTATAAAATATTCAAGAAACCAATTTATAATACAAATAATATAAAAAGAAGAAAATGAATAAGCATGTTTAGTAAAGAATATGATGTATGGTCTACTAAAAGTAGTAAATCATATGAAGAGACTACTAAAAGTTTTTTAATATTTTTGGTTCATGCTTAAAAACACAAATAATCCTCAAGAAATGATAAAAAAATGTAAAGATACATATACTCAGGAAATGTTTAAAGGTAAAATTGAGGAATATCTTGAAAATTATATGAAGATATAGAAGGAAATTTCCATATTAAATAAATAAGGAAAAAAATTAAAAATAAATTACATTTCAGTTACACAATAAGGAATCTAATTTCTTTGAATAACTGAGGATTCTCAAGGTGACAATTTTAGAATAAGATAAAATGTTAAAATATTTTTCAGAAATATTTACTTATAAAGATAAGGATTTGAATAACTCATGATCAAGGTGTATTCATGAAGATAAAACCTTAAATAATATGATATATAGCTATAACAAAGCAGTGGGGAAAAATTTTGAATTGCCACTATCTATCAAGAATGTTATCTCAAAAAATTAGGTAGTATATGCACTTAAAAATCCAAAAAATGATAAATAAATTTATAATAACAGTATTCATTATAAATATAAATAGGGAATGTTTTGGATGAAAAATGTGACGATAAATATAATCCCATGTAAAAGGGATTTTTAATTTATCTAAAAGGAATACCCCCATATAAAAGTCAACAATAAGCTCATATTGTATCCCATTGACAAATATATTTTCATTGAAATAAATAATACTACCATGACTGATGTATATTTAATGGATATTTTTTGTGATCAGGGTCATCAAGATAAAAATACTTTGATTTATACTACCACATTTTATTTACATAGAGTCAAAAATTCTATTATTGAGGGGGAGATGTAACGAAAAGATCAAAAAAATTTACAAAGGTATGCTCTGTGAAGAGATTCACCAAATATTAACACTAAAAATAAATTTTATATTCAAGAAGAAATTTATAAAATATATGAACAAAAATTCAATTTTTCTAGAGAATTATTAACTACTATTCTAAGGAAATAATATCAAGTTTTCAAGATTAATACAATTAGATATGGAGAGTAAAATATTGGAGCCTCTCCTTATTAAGGTAGCTCTAAAAGTTATTAAGAGAAGTAATAAATGGATACATGATAGTGGTTTATTCCCACATTACAAGAGACAAAAAAAATTAAATAAAATCAAATTCCATGATGGTGTTTTAGTTAAATTTTTATGTGAAAGCTCTTCAAAAATTTGAGGAGTTGGTAAAAATGATATTAGAGACCATAAACTGTAATATAATAATGTTTTATCAATGAATGAGATAAAAGAAAATATTTTGAGTGTTTTACTAATTTTTTGTGATTTTAATGAATTAAATTTCAAAATGAATTATTATATCATCAAGATACTAAAATATGGAATAAGTATCAATAAGGGAGAAATAATAGACAGTAGTTTATTAAATATTTGAAATTCTAGATTCTCTTCTTATTCGAGTTAAAAAAATTAGAATAAACTTTGGTATAAATTACTTGAATATGTTTAATAAAGGAGATTTAAAAATATATTAAGGTTATATGTGGTTAAATACTTTCTCTAACTTAATATATATATTGTATATCATTTTTACTACATTTCAAAAAAGGAAAATGGGGAAAGAATGTCACACAAAATTCGAAATTCAATATACTAGGCCACCAGCACTAATAAACATTATTTTTTATTAGATAATGATATATAAATCATTTATAAATGATATTTATTTTATTACATTAATTAATGATTTCACAAAAATGATTAATGGTATTTCCATGATGTATATGTCTCAAGCAATGGATATGTTCAAGATATTCAGAAAATAAGTCGATAAAGAGTTGCGAGTTGTTATTAAAAAATTGAGATCTAAAAATGGAAAGGAGTTCAGAATCATTTATTTTGAGAACTATCTTATTAATAATGTGATTATACATCCAGATAGTTCTCCTTATACTCCCCAACATAATGGATTTTTGAGTTGATAAATATAATACTGGTTAAAATGTGAAGTACTATGAATTTTGAATATTCAAAATAGATGCATATTGATAAACTAATCAAATAAGTCAATATATGAATTGTGTTACAACCGGAATTCCACTTTTAATAATTTCAAAGTGTTTATTATTCTATAATTTATGAAAATAAAAAGTTCTAATCTTATAAATTTATATAAAAATAATGAAGAATTATTTTCCATGTGATATTTATCAGATAGTAGCGGCCAAAAATAATTGAATAAAAGACTACATAAGATGGTATAATTATACCATGCGAAGATCATTGAAAATAATACCATTTTTTGTGAGGTAAATGAAAAATATTTTTGATAATTCTGGTAAAGTTCGCATACGGGATTCTAGAAAAGTGAGTGAAGAAGAAGAATAGAATTAATCAAATCATGTTGATATTGACTTTGATCAAACCAATGATAATGAGTATTCTTATGAAAATAAAAAATAAAAGTTTCAGAGGTTGTAAAAATATGTTGAACCTAAATATCATTGGATGTCCAGAAGCACCAGTTCAAACTAGAAGTCAACTAATACTTGAAAATAAAACAACTAAGGAATCAAAGATTGATCCATAATAAGTTATTGATCACATTAATAATAAAGAAAAGATGAATAATATGAATGAGGATCAAATTCATATCGAAAATAAGGGCACTTTTAGATATTGTTTCAATTCCATAATAGAATATAGATATTATAAATAAATGGGTTTTTGGAAGAAAAAAACTAAATGGAGACGTTGATATTTAAGAAAAAAACCAGGTTAGTATGAAAAGGCTACTCATATGTTAAGGAAATTATTTTAAAGAAACATTCATACATTTTACAAGGATTAAATAAATAAAAAATCTATTAGTTATTATAAATAAAAATTAATAAAATATTGAGGGGACACATTGGGAATATGATCCACATTGATAAGGGGTGAATTAGGGTTTGTAATTCTTTATCAAATTTTAACATTAGCCTTTATCCCTTTTTGATTTACCTATATCACTTTTAAAGGTGAAAAATTTACTCTTTTATAACTTTCTCCTTATTTATAGCATGAAACACTACTAAAAACAAAAATATAATGGACACCAAAATTTATTAGGTTCAACACTCAATGTGATATGGAATGTACTGTGTGTGAACTAGATTCCTCCATTATCATAGAAACCACAAGATTCATCCTATAATATACAACGAGTAGGCTATAAACTAGAGACTCTTATTTTCATGTCTCCTAAATATGCTTCGGTATGAACCATACATAGGTTCATCATATGCCTTATAATGATGAACATTTTTATAATAATGTTACATTCTGATACGAGTGTAGCATTCTGTCTTGTTGTATATATGTTTCTTATTTCTTATTCTTATTTCATATTACCGACAATATGAAAATAATTCCACTTATAATTTTCAATGTAATAATGAACACAATATCCTCTTTATCTACATAGATGAAAGCGATGCCTTATTTTATAACATATATTGTAAAACACTTCTTCTAATTCAGCATAAAAACAGGGATATACTAGTTCAAATTAATATTATTCGATTCCAAATAATTTATTTGATGTAATTTGGTATTTGATCTTCACCTCCCTAGAACATAGATATTATCTCTAATATTATAGTATTGAACTTCCTTCTCACATGCATACTTCACATCATCCTTATTATCCACCTTACTTTGAATATAGAAATTTGAATGATATCCATATTCTTGTTTGAATTTTAATTTAAAATTTAAATTTAAATCATCATCATCCTTCACATTAAATTTCATACTCATATTTTTGGTCTTTTTCCAAACATTATACTCTTCATACAATTAGAATTGGTAGTTATTATTATTTTAAATAACCATCAAAACTCAAAATATGAAACCAAATCTGCATTGTTATTTGAACTACCAAAATTTTCCTCAAAACCCATTTCTTTAGTGAAAAAATATTACTTTGAAGAGTGAGGTGGAAGTTAAAACAAACCATTTTGTAATTGATTAAACATATTATAGAATATGAAGTCACTGCCTTGTGGCATGATCAGTGTACTAGAGTTTGGTCATCCTACTTTTCTCCTCACTATGAAATAGGATATGATATGTGACATGGAGGTCCAAAATTCAATAGGAACACCTAAAATATATCATTACATCCATCTCAGTGTGGTCCTTCACTATGTTGGTGAGGTACCATATTTTATAGTCCCATTAAAATCTTGTAATGAGTTGCTATGTGGTGTGATCTTGGTTCCATAGTACATACACTTCCTTCCTATTATGCTTGCTGAAAAACAAGGTTCACAATGGAACGGAGACCTTTGACCAAGAATACCTAGTTTATAGTAACTCATCCATTGGTGTGTGGTCTTGTATAATATTTTTCATCCCAATACCTAATTCATCATCTCCCTGGAATGGAAAATATATTGTGGTGATATCACCCTTTCTCCTTAATTTCTATTGTGTGGTATAAAACTTTTTGTATGGTCCATCAATGTATCTTTGTTCATGTATCATGGTCTATCCTTCCTTGATATGTTATCACTTTTAATTTACAATTTCTAATTATTGAACTTAAGATCGACTTCTATATTTGTATGGCTTTAATCATCATCCAACACATGTGGATAGAAACTTCCACAATCGTCCATCATATAGATATATAATTCTCATTATTAAATAACATATGTAACTTCAAAATTTTAACCACGTTTCCTATAATAGTAAGGAATTTTGACATTTAATTCAAGGAAAGGAATTCAAACATAAACTGAAATTACCTTCAATGTTATTATATCCAATAATAAAACACATAGAGATAAGAAGACACTTTCTTCGTAACTACTTTTATTCTCTAAAAAGCTTGGACTCTTTAACTTGACTTCCAAGAAAATTCTACTTTACTACATCTCCTACATATTCAGAAAATTAAAAGCCTTATTCATTGAAAACCAAGTAACAAAAATAAAAATCACACAATGTGGGATCAACAATCAAACCCTTTGTATTTTTTTTCAATACCCTCATAAAAATATATGTCAATATATACTATTTAATGTTTTACTACTCCCCAAACATTATTAAATTTTACTTCCCCATCTCTCAACAATAATTTCATTTTGTAAATTATCTCACTATAATTAACATGAAACCCAATGTACTCATGAAAGGGTATTAATTAATACCTATATAGTTATATTAACAAATACAAATTAAGTGTCCTTATCCAAGATCAGTGTATAAAACACGAGATTTTGATTTAGAAAAAAAAAGTTGTCCCTTATTAATTGAAATGACGCCTAATGAAATGGGAGAAATCACAGATATCTCTTAAAGGTATATTAAATATAAATTAGGATGACACAAATGAAATAACCCACTTGAGATATATATTTCTCATTAATATCAAACTGTTTTTCCAACAATTACTTTAACACATAGGTTAAAAAATCCAAGTATAAAGTATACAAAAAAACAGCCTTGGAGTTTCTTCAAATTTGTTTACTTATGTCATTGAATAAATTAATTTCTAATAATTAGTGTTAGTATCTACTTTTTTACTATGGAGGAGATATTTAGAATTCATTTGTATTCAGTTATTCCTTCTTCATGTACTCTCAAGAATAAATAAATTTGTATGAAAAAAAACCTGGTAGCTTCCTCAATATTATTTACTTGTCTCATTCTCAAGGTGACACTCTTCAAGATTTTTAAAATGATTAATCTCTTCAATATGTATGTTTTAGGATTTACATGATGATAATACACCAAATTGGAATTCTTCAAGTTATTTTCCTGATTTCTAAACTTTGACATTTTCACTTGGTATGACCACTTCAAAGTATAATTTTTAGAATATCTACTTGTAAGATCAATCCAAAATGGTATCCTTATTTTAAAATTTTCTAGTTTTGAAAACACCTTATTCAACATCATCAACGTTGATTCTCCAAAATATTTTCATTTTAATTATAACATAGAAATCAATCAAAGATGGTGGCTTATTTATCTTTTCTAACCAGAATTTAAAACATTCCCTATAACTTTATCAAGGATTATTTTACATCATATTTTTTAGTATAGAACTTTAGTAATTATACAATAATGTTAGTTTATTTATCATTTCAATCCAAAATTGATATAATATCCACTTTAATAGGTTCTCCCCTTTATAACATGAAAATAATTAAATTTATTACATTGTAAGTTCAAATAAAATACAAAAATGTTAAGGGAACAAGGTGGATATTCTACATTACTAAATGTGAAGTGAAAGGCTGAGAGGGATTTCTCAACCAAGTTTCTCAATTTTTCTTTCTTATATACTTCTTTTCTAGATCCGATTTAGCCTTCTAGAGAATGTATATATTCACATTATCTCTTTAATTATGTGAGATATCATCCTTTATTCTCATTATAAAATGATTTCTTGTTGAGGTATTTTTTTGTGTGATGGTAATATGGTCAAACAACATTTGGAATTATGTCATTTCTTCTTTAATATCAAACATAGAACTTCTCTAAAACAAAATTTTTCTTTTATTAACTTCCTCTCATGAAATTTGAATTCTTCATGTAGATCCCTATCTATACCTTTAACAATGGATTTTTTCTTCCTTTATCTTCTTTTAGTTTTCCAAATCTTCTAGATAAATTACTAAAATATCATTGTAGACAATGTAATATCTATTATAGTTTCTACTTTTATTCTTCTTGGGTGTCTTTTCCTTTAAACCATTCACTCTTGATGTTTAACTCTACTTATCCTTAGTGTTATTTATTTTAATTTGTTATTGTCAAAAAAATTCCAAGTATCTCTTACTAGTCTTATTTGATATCATTATGTGAAAATATATATTTTAATCCTTTGTATGACTTCTTACAAAGTGTTGTTGTTTATTCTTCTCAGGTGGTATTTTATACTTACTTTCTTTTAATACATGTTTAGTTGAGCATTCATCAACTCTATAACCCCCAGTTTTTTAAATGGTAAAGATATATAAATTATAATGAATCTATTTTGGTAGGAAACAATACTCTTTATCGGTGGATGTTGCTTCTTCCTCATCTTGATTCTCCATGAAATTGAATTTTTGATTTAAAATATAAATGAATGTACCAAAAATCCATTGCACAATTCAAAAATTGATTGCATCACAAATATTTTCCAACACACCATGTTTTTATCTTAAAAACTTATTACTATATACAATTTCAATATTTATTACTAGGATATTTTAAGGATTTTCACTATTAGTTGGGTTGTTCTTGCGGAACCATCTTTTTTACATACTCTTTTATCCACCATAGAAATAATTTTATACTCTTTTCCATTTATCCCCATCCCTATTTGAATAAAAATTTTATTTAACCCACACTTTTTTTTGAAATAAATTTAGAAAAATAATTACATATAGATATGTATGGTACGTATTTCTTCAAGGGTACTTGTGAATGTTCGTTAAATGATGTCATTGTCTTATTTTTACATAAAATAGTAATTTTAACATTATAATATTCCTTATAGTTTTTTTTATAGAAAATCCTTCTTCTATCAATTATGAATTCTCAATAAGTGTGATTTCAAGGTTTCTATATTTAATATTTAATTCAAGACACATCATATCATGTTCATTATTCTACTATTTACAGAATGAAACCTTTTCTTCACAATATCTACTCATTCTTAACATTTTTTTATCATGCATTTTTTTCTTTTCTTGAATCAATGTATTAATCAAATTCATTTTCATGGATTTAACTTCCAATTATACATTCTTATAATCAATGTTGTCTTATATATTTTCTTCTAATTAATGGATATTATTCTCAAACTCTTTTGTGGACTTATCATTCTTCAGGATTGTTCTAATCCACTCTTAAAATTTGTACCATTACTCTTAAACATCTAGATTCATATCTTCTTTGATAGTATGTTGTTTTGAGAACATTATACAGGTTAATACCCTTTATTTAAAATAATTATCTATTTTATTTTTATAGCCTTCAAGTTAGATTATTTCAACCCATTGACAATCAAAAATTCCAAAAAAACTTAGAAAATAATTCATTAGGTAAGCCATATATAATATCCTTTAATGTATCACTAGATAAATCTAATGACATATGATCACACCCACTTGATTATTCTTATTTTGTAAATTTGTACAAGAATCATCACATAATATAGGATCCCATACACCCCTTAAATCATGTTAGGTATAAATTTGATCTATATAATTTTTTCTATATCAAGCCACATGTTATTATCCTTTCAAGATAGAGTTATCTTCTCTTATTGGATCACATCAAAATTCATACTCTTTTGATAGAAGGGATATATTCTTCATATTATCCTCCACTTTTATTTCTTGTTCATTAAATTATTATTAGAATTTTATTTTGATCTGATATAAAAAAAATCTCAAAAAACAAACTTTATTATAATTTTTTTAATGAAACATTAAATCTTAAAAATTGAATAATTTTAAACTGAGAATCCAATAGAGGTGAACCTACATATGGTACCAATTTAGGGGTCCAATTATGAATATTAATAACTCTAAGAGGGGTGGATTAGTGTTGGTAAGTCATGATCCAATTTGACCTTTATGTTTTAAACATTTTCAATTTACCTCTCTCACTTATTAAGGTAAAAAAATTGATTTTTTTATCTTTTCATTATTTCTTTATTGCACCACAACAAAACACACACACATAAGAAATTCAACAATTTTCAGGATTCACCACTCAATGTACGATACTTTGTTCTTATTGTGAACTAGATTCATACAAGATCACACAAACCACTAGATTAATCCCATCAGATACAATGAGAAGGGTTTAACCTTAAGACTCATTTTCTCTTATCTTTTGACTGATATTTTGTACATATCATACACAGGTCCATCTCTCACCTTACAATGATACACACATAGATGACACCAAAAAATTATGACATTAGTGTATAATTATATCTTGTTAAAGATGTGATTATGAACAAGCCAGAGGTCGTCATGGACCTCATAAAATTATTTATAAACTTACACTGGTATAGTAGTGAAGGGTCAAACACAAGTAAAGGTAGGTGAGTTTTCTAAGGGATTATTTTTATAAAAGTCCATTGTTGTCAGAAGTGGAGAGAGTGTACATATTTTTACTAATTTTTTTACTGATGTAGTTGAAATAGTATGATGAAAGTAGTTTTTGACAAGGGAAATAAAATTTACACTAAGTATTGATAAACTAGAGAAATACAATATACTATTATCCAGCAGCAAGAAAAATAAGTGAGATCAAAAAAGTAATAGGGAATTTTAAACTACTGGTACGGATGGATGTTCTCTCCATATATTACCATTGAATCACACATCAAGAAGGAATGAATAATTTCCCTCTCCAGGAAACTCAATAGGAAGAGGATTAAGTCTTGGAGTTCACCATATAAAACATAATTGAACTACAAATAGTTTTTAGAAGATAACATTTGGAAAATAACTTGCCATAAATTTCCAATGTTTAAGTAGTTAAAGATTCAAAAAATGAATTCAAGGTCAACCTCAGTAGTCAATATTGAAGTTTGAAATTGCAAACATTGAAGTGTGAACGATAAAAAGATTAGAAACATATTTAGTATCGCCAACTTATTCTAATTTTTTAAAAAGATATACAATGGAATATTTAAAGATCATAACCAGAATGTTTTTTAAATTCCAGAGCTGAGAAAGTTCAAACTATGATTATATTGATTAAATATGTGAAAAACATCCAAAATATGAGTACAAAAATTAAGGACAAAGGGAAGAAAAACTCCTCAAATACTACTATGTTCTCAGGCTCCTTGATCTCCATGTCTGCTCTATCATCTCCTAGGAGGCTCTGCTATTGAAAAGTATATCGTGGAATGATATTGAGGGAATCTTAAAATTATTCTACTAATCTGATTTTAAAATCCACCGTCATCTACTACTCTTCACCAGAAATCTTCACCGACTTAAATTCATCATTAACTATTGCACCACACATGTGTGTTTTTTCACAACGGGTAGGTCGCGCTAGATTTTTCCACATAACTAACTCCCAATGAGTTAGTTGAATGAATGTGGACATTTTCTTAACTTCGGAATGAACCTGTAATTAGAAAACGGAGGATCATTAAATCATCTAAAAAGAAAAGTTGAAATAATTACTTAAATAATAAGTTAGATTATGAAAGATTATCATTAATTAAAAGATAACTTAATTGTTTTTTTCATTACTATAATAAAAGTTTATATATAAGTTATTATAATAATTTGATAAATTATTTCTATAATAATTAATTTCATTAAAAAGTTTTATTATAATTATTAACTTATTCACAACATTAATTATTAGAGTTAATAATTCATTTTTAAATTATTATTTTAATTTATTATAAAAAAATTTATTTTAAATATAACAATTTAGTAATTATAATTTATTTGTTTTAATATAATATATAAATTATTATTAATGTCATTAATTACATTAATTAACCATTCTATTTTATTAATATTAAGAATATTATATTCTTTATTTATTTACAAAAAATTAACATTTTACATTTTAATTTTATTATTTTTATTTTAGTTTTTATTATAGTTTAATTTTTATTTTTTTTATTTTTAATATTTTTCTATATCCCCCCCAAATCGGTGAAAATGGGGGTGGAGGGTTCCTCTACAAAACACCAACAGCATGGGATACTCCTCTACTTGTAGCGGCTGTGCAAGCTCTTTCAGCGGCGGACCTCCCTACTTCAACAAGCAGCGCGACATCCCAACTTCCATAAATCCAGCACAACACATGGCTACGGCGACTTAAAACTCTTTGCAACAGCGGTGTGAACCTGATTCACATCCTTGAAAGGGTTCCACATCTCCTCCCACTCCTTACACGGTGGCATGGTTCAACTAGGAGTGGAAAATCGGAGGTGGCGTTACTCCTCATCGGTGAAGTGGTTCATCTCAAGCAGCGGCTTAAGATCTCCAAGCCAGTTTATAGAAAAAAAGGATTCAAATTATAAGTCTGTGGTTTTCTTGATTACATTTAAGATCTTATATTATTCTTCAATTTTTATTTGCTTCAGTAAAAGACCTCTATATATGTATCAAATCCATAGAGTGTTAAATTTGATTCACGAAAACCAGTTTTGATTATGCTGTGTGTTTTGGTTGTAGAGAAGAGCCATAGCAGGATGGAATAAAAAATTTGTTGAAGAAGAGGGTGGCACTGAAAGTGTAGGGGTGTGAAACTTATGGTGAGAGTTTGAATCGGTGAGTTAAGACTCACCGATAGAAGGAAATAAGAAGAGTAGAAACAGTGAAACCGAACTGTGTGTCGGTAGTAGTGGAAATGGGAGAGACCGATAGTTAAAAAACCAAGATACCAAAGCCGATGTGATGGAGAAACTGAAGAGAAAATAAATCAGTGTGACGAGAAACTGATGGTGACTTGGAATATCAGTGAGTTATGACTCACCGATAAAAGAAATAAAAATCGGTCATAGAAGAACAAAATAAAATAAAAAGATCGTGAGTCACGAGAGACCAAAACTGATGAAAAGGATCAGTGAGTCGCAACATCAGTGAGTCACAACACACCGATAGTTATAAAAACTTCGGTGTGACGCGACATCTACGTGACAACTAACCAATAAAGAAAATTAAAACTTAAACCATAGAAAATAATTTAAGGAAAATAATAAAATTATAAAACATTAAATAAAACCAAAAGTAAAAATAACTAAATTATTAAAGACTAATTAGATGACTGCAAAAAATATATAACTAAATTATTTAACAAAATATAATTAATCGTAACTAAATTATTTAATGAGAATATAAAAATTAAGATTAATCCAAAAATCCTACATAGAATTAACAGCACACATGAAATTAAAATTGTAAAATTAACTAAAGATATTAAAAAAACTATGTTAATTAACTAGATGTAAAAATGAAACTTATAATTAAAAACACATTATTTTATCAGATATTAAATTAATCTGTTAACTTATTTATTAAGAAGGATAGTTAAATATATTTTTTAACAAACTTAATTTATTATAGAAAATCTTTATTAAAGGATAAAATATTAAAATATAGTCTAAATTAATTAAAATACAAATAACAAAATTAAATGATTATTTATTATTAAAGTCGAATTATTAAAAGGTGAGAAGATTAAGATTATTAAATGAAAAAGTAATTTAATATAATTAGAATAATTAGAATGACCAAATAAAAATACTAAAAACACATATTTAATTATAAAAAATGATTCATTAACATATTTAGTGTTAACAATACAAATATGTCATTATTTACTAAAAAGTGTTCTAATAATTAATTAAATTGATAAAAATTAAATAAAAGACGTGGAAAAACTATGTAAAAATATAGACACATCAGATTGTAATTTAATCTAGTTATTTCACCTTCATAGTAGAAAATAAGGATTTACTCTTCTTTTATGAAAACTATAAATTAACATAATATCCTGATTTTTTTAAGAATAGTAAGTGATGGATACCTTTCTTGCATAGATTGAAGGACCCTTTTTAATCTGCATTAGTGTATAAAAAAATATAAACTAGTTATTCTTGATCTCCTTCGAAACCAAATAAATTTTCCAAAAGAATGTGGTTTCAGATATTATCCACCTCGGAACATAGAAATTATCTATGAGATTACATCTTCAAACTTCCTTCTCACACACTTCACATCATTCTTCTTCTCCACTCTACTTTGTATATTTCAATTTTCATGGTATCCTTCTTTTTGTTTGAATTTGAATTTGAATTTCAAATTCAAACCATCAACTTCTTTTAACATAAATTTAAAACTCATCAATAATATATTTTCATAAATAGATATTTATAACCTAATTTGAATTGGTAGTTATCAAATGTTAAAATAAAAAAAACAAATATTAAACCAAGTCAACATGACTGTTGGAAATGCCAATATTTTCTTAGATATTTTTTCTACAATTCAGACTCCTTAACCACAGATTATAGTGGAAATTTAATCCAATTACTTTTTAAAAAATGAACATATAAAGGAATTTGAAATAATTACCAGGAAGCATGAAACATTGATTATGGCATGGTCATCGAAATTGTCTTCTAGTTGCGATGTGGAATATGACCTATGGCCTGGATGTCCTAAATTCTCAAAAAACAACTAAAATATATATTTTCATGCATGATGGTGTGGAACTTCACTATGGTGTGGAGTACAGAGATATTATAGGGCCATTTAAATCTTATCTCCTTCTACTTTACAACATGATCTTGTTTCCAGTGTGTAGACACCTTCTCTTTATTCTACTTGTAATGAAATTAGTTTCACTATAGTGTGGAGATATCTGATCATTCCTTCACAGGGGAATGGTCACTCACTCTATGGTGTGAGGTCATATAGTCCATATTACTCCCAAGTACTAATTCAGTATCTATGATATTTGGACAATAAGTTGTGGCATGATACCCCTTTTTACATCACTTCTAAAATATGGAATAAAACTTGTAGTGTGGTCTTGACCTACATCTTCTTACTTGAATAATAGTCTATCCTTCCATGATATGTTATCACTATTTCTTTGAATTATTTAAGTACACAACTTAACATCATCTTATTTCATTGGTAGGATTTTTTCATTGTCAAATCAATGTGTATAGAGACTTAAACTATATTCAATCATGAAGATATGGAATTATCATTATTAAATTATCTATGTATCATTAAAATTAAAATACATTTTAACTAATATAAAAAGTTAGTATTCAAATGACTCCCATGAAAGTACTTTAACCAACTTAAAACATAATCTTTTAAGATATGTCAACCGCTCTTGAAACACATAGAGATAAGTATGCACTTTCTTAGGAACTAATTTACATTTCTATAAAGAATGGACTATTTAATTAGAAATCCAAGATACTTATTCTTTACTCAATATCCAACACATTGACTTCAATAAAATATTTATTCATTGAAAACCTTTGAAAAAATAAAACTCACACAAATTGGGCTCAACAAATATTTATCCAAT
This sequence comes from Viscum album, assembly GCA_963277665.1. Taxonomy (NCBI): domain Eukaryota; kingdom Viridiplantae; phylum Streptophyta; class Magnoliopsida; order Santalales; family Viscaceae; genus Viscum; species Viscum album. The sequence goes on from OY728162.1 coordinate 484,075,541, forward strand.
GGATATGATGTCTACGTTATTGAATGGAGATATTAAAGAGGAATTATTTATTAAAAAAACATTAAGGATTTATCCTAGATAATGATGGAAAATGGTTTATATGTTTAATAAGGCTCTTTGTGGGTTCAAATATTCCCGTATAGATAAGTATTTCATGTTTATAGTTATTTAAAAGGTATGAATTTCACTAAGTTAATGTTTTGAAAAAACATATATATAAAGGAGATTATCATAGGAATTATTATTTTCATAATTTACATTGATGGAATAATATTATTCATGTGATAGAGAGAAAAACTATAAGGTCTTATTTAAATCAGATGATGATTTATTTTGAGATGTCTATTCTTTAAGAAACGAGGTTCTATCTTGGTTTGTAGGTTTTGTAGAAGGATAATTTCATATTTTATATCATGATAAATACAAAAATGAATTAAAGAATAAATCTAGAATGGAAAAATTAAAACTATTATCTTAAACATTGGCTATTATATAAAATATAAGAAAATATAATAAGGTATAAAAGGCTAATCAAAGATAATATAGAAGGGTTATTATAAATTCATTGTAATTAACCACATTAAGACCAAACAATTTCTATTCCGTCACATTTTTAGATAGATTTCACAGTGATCCAAATGATTCACACATAAAAAAAATCAATATAATATTCCAGAATATCATAGGTATATTGAGTAATATTTAGAGGTCTAAAATATATAAAGAGTGGAATTTTTTTGGTATAATAATGTTGTGGGCGATAAAGAGCATGATGACAAAAAATTAACATTGGGAGGTACAAGTTTCTTTTTAAGATGTTATGTGAGTTGGTGTAACACACCAAATATTTTCTAAGTATGAAACCATTTTTATATTTTTCAAAAATTGTGTATTTAAGTTAATTTTAAATTTTAAAAGTGTTTTAGGTGGCCGGAGAGGTTGTTTTTGGAATTCATGGGTTGTGTCAAGACTTTTTTTTAGATTATAAAATTCATTATGTACCTAGTTGGATAGTTCCAAGTACTAGGTGGATCCCCTAGGTTAGGCGGTGGATTTTTCTATCCCACGGGTATACTTGTGGGTAGGGGAAGGAACCCGGTGTTCATCGGGCACCCAATAGAGGGATGGTGGGTCCTTAGTGGCCACTTGATCGATTTAATTTAACAAAGAATAAATCAATTGAATAATTATTGAATAATACTTAAATTAGTATTATAAATCATTTATTCCAGTTACCTAGAAATACATATCTCTCTATAACCACTCTCATTGTCCATTCTTCTTTAAGTGCGATCCCATCTATACATTTTCCATTTCATGTTTTTTTATCACAAGAGGTTTCTATAGGGGATTTTATCACTCCACATATATCCTTCCTCTATTTAATTTTTTATTTAATTTTATTATGTCATATTTCTTCATATATTCCTATTTCTAGGTATTTTTCTAGATTTATTAATATATACTAATTTAAGATTAATCATCCAATGTTTTTTATGAGTATGATTCAACTAGATCGATATAGGTGGTCACTAACCAATCTTTAAAGTCCTTTTTTGTTTCTTTATTACATGTGATTTTTGGTTATACCAAACTTTTGAAAATAAATTGACAATTAATTATAAATTGTTTCATATTATATTTTATAAAAAATAATCCTTGTTTGGACTATATGTGGTTGGAGGTGAATTTTTATAAGTAATCATTATTCGCATTGAGAGGAAATCCTAAGTTAATTGTGGGGGTATATATTGGATAAATCCTATAGGGGTTTCCTTGGGGGAATTGTGAAATTACGAATTTTTTATAGGATTCCTATAATTTTTCCATAAGAAATGGATTACGTCAAAGTAGAGTTTGTATGGTGAAAACCTTAAATAATGTGGGCATCATAAGGGGGTGTGTGATCGATTGACCACTCTAGTGTAGATTCTTGTTTTTAGCTTTAGTAATGTTTCTATCACTTTGGAACCCTTTATCTTATTTATAATGATTAACGTAAATTTTTTTATTGTTAAATTGTGAAATTTAACTTTTCTCTCATGGTTATTTCTGTTTTTCTTATTAAATATTTTTTGAGTGGTGATGGGTTGGGTAGTTTTTCAGACTATGTTCTTGATATGTAATAGGAAAGTGGGTTTGATTACTATAGAAATCATGGAAGTGTATGATGATCCATGGTTATAAATGTGGATAAGTTTGGGTGCTCATGATAACTGTGTTTGGAGACATGATTGAAATTTGGGTTGGGTATTTACGTTGCCCACTAAAAAGTAAAATTTTATGTAATGGGCTATGCGTTATGGGTTGGGTGATCATTCTAACCATGGGAAAGTTTATTTTAATGAGATGGATATGTGGGATGGGTTGGGTGTCATGCCAACCATCGAGGGATTGTGATGCATGTTCGGTGATCATGCCAACCATGGACGTATAAACAGGATGAGTGGGGTATCATGACATCATTCAATAGTGAATATAGAGGGTTGGGTGTCATTCTAAAAAAAAGGATGTTATTATGGATATACACTACAGAAACCCTTGGGTATGATTCATGACATTTTCTTACTCAAACCAAACACTAACCAAAGTATGCATGGATGTTCCGGGCTATCAACCCAGAACTCTAGGATCAATAATTTACTAATTTATTGTGATTTTATTTTATATATCCTAAATCATTTGTATGAGTGTTATAAAATATATATATTAGGGAAATTGTTGGTTTTTTATTGGGAATTTGTATTTACACCGTATTTAGTCACTATGGGTACCTATACAGGCATCACTGTTGCATATATAGATAATGGAAAGGGCCCTATGCTTTAGGGTTGAGTTGGCTAGATGAGTTATAGTTAAAAGATAAGACCAAGTTAGGAATTAGGGCTAGTTTTACAGTTATGTCCAATTTTTATTCACTTTTGGTTTATCATGGGACCTATATCATAGAGCCTACCCATGTGGGTTCATGATTATTTTTGATGATTTTTTGAATTGTTCAGTTTTTCATATTGTTATAGAATAATTTTTTGTGTGTACTTTTTATATCCCATCATTGTGATGTCTATATTTAGAATTATTTTATTGAGTTGACCATTTCTATTATTACATCCTCTGATACATATATTTATTTATATATGAGTGTATAGTCTTCCCATGATTACCAATAGTCCCTTGATAATATATGGATACCTCTTTCATTAAGGGATGAAAAATTTAGTATAAAGTGCTCTACTTAGATCACAACATAGGTAAATTGGGTTGAGGAAATTACAATGTGGTATCACAACCATATTTCATTTTTTATTTCTTACTATTTGGGTTTTTGTAGATAAAAGATAGGACGTGGTCATAACATTTGATGGACTCTAGGCCTAAGAGTATCTAACCCACATATCCATAATTTCCTAGTCAATAGGGATGAAATTGTGTTCTAATTTTTCAAGATGTATTGTTTTATGATTATTAGAGATTTTTTTTATTTATAATGCATGAGTTTAATTCTTAAACAAGAGTGAAAAGAGATATTGTGTTCATGAATAATTCTCATCACAGAGTAATCACATGGAATTAATGTGTTTTACTGTGATATAGTTTCTTATTTATTAAATAGGTGTATACTATTTAAAATTTTATCAATATGATATATAGTTTTTTATATAACTTTGTGGTGTCATTTTATTGAAGTTATTCCTTATAAATATTTTTTAATATTTTGTACGAATCAATTATGTTGATATTTTATATGTTTTTGACCATTATTGGGGGTAGAAAGGGATATAGAGAGTTCTTTAATTGTGATATGTTTATTTATATGAAATGTATATAAAGTATTAGGACTCCACGCACGCTATTTATTTCACTAAATTGTGATTTCAAGAATTGAGATAAATGTGTTTTGAGTCATGTGTTTGGCATATTAGAGATTATCCTCCATGAATTTATCCAATGGAGCATAAGGATATAAGGTATGATCATGCCCCACTAGATGTTGGGAAGGAACCACTTGTTGTGCCGATGCCAAAAATGGATGAGTTGTTAGGAGAGATCTTATTCCGGGAGGTATGATTGATGGATATAGAGACACCCTGAGTGTAATATTCTATGTTGGATCTAGGAAATGCGATCTAGATTAAAAATCCAACCCTATTTATTGGTAAGGGTGTACCTAGAGCTACTTATATCTAGGTGGAGTCAATTGAGACAATATTTAACCATATCGAGTCACCCCCTAAGAGGATGGTTATAACACACTACCCCAATTCAACATACTATGTCACTAGAACTAATTTTCCACAAGGATTGAAGAACATTTTCAATCTCCAGGGGATAAAAAAACTATACGGCATCAAACACAACCTAGTAGGAATGGTTTCAACCATGAATAATAATAAATAATTAATATACCCTTACTATGAATTTTTCATAGTACATCTATACCATTCACTTCTATGCATATGAAATAAATGGTTTCAAATAAATAAACAACCCAAAAAATGAAATAATAAAAATAAATAATAAAACTAATTTTATAATATAAAAATCAATGGAATACATAACAAGTGATAATAAAAATGAAACTAAGATAAAAGGATGAATGATTTGGATAATATATGAATACCACGATATGAATTATAAACCTCAGCCACCACATGATTGATACCAAGTGACCTGAGGTCACCAAAATATCTCAAAATACCCATCAGTATACTATAAAAATATTAACTAATATGATATATAAATTTTATAACTAGTAAAACTACATAATACCAATATATATATTAACTCATGTATGTAGGGTGTAAGCTAATTGTTCCCGGGATGGTTTTTCCAAAGATTTTATAAAATTATTTTTAATAGTCATTTCATAAAAGTTAATTTGAAAAGAATTAATAAATTATGTTTCAATATGGAAATGTGTAAATAAAATAGGAAACATTCATTTTTCCCTTAAATAAAGAATCACCCACTTTGCATATACATGAGGTAAAAACCTTTCTGAAAAAACAAATGAATTTTTAGAGGTTTAAAATGATGATTTAGAGTTTATGATGACAATATAAGTGTTTTTATTTCCTAAAAATTATTTCATTGATGTCCTAATTTTATGTAAAAAAATTAGAATCACTAGTTGTAATGAAAATAAATTGAAACTATGAAAAGTTTTCTTCCATGTTTATGAAACAAAAACAGTTAATTTCCACCTTTCAAATTTTTTCAAAAAAACCCATATAAAAAATTAAACTATGTGATAATCGATAAGACTGGATACAAGAAATAGAAACCATAAATAAAAATTTAAATAAACTTGATTTAGGCACTATAATAGAAACAAAAGAGATGAATATAATCATGATAATGTAAGATAAACATGATAAAATATAAAACAAGGTTCTCCGCTATAAGTACTCAAGATAATGTACAATAATTATGGGAAACTTATTAGGTTCTAAATTTAGATGATCCTAAACATAATCATAAGTATCTAACTACCAGCCTATGTTATAATGCTAAAATAAATTACTTCCAGAATTACACTAAAATATCCTAAATTGGTCATATCCCTTATATAAGGAATGAACTATAATAAGAGACAATTGATTATGTTGTAATCTAATCTATTTTATCATGAATCTAGATCTCCCACTTAGCTAATAAGGATTACCATGAAATATATCAAATTTTGGTGAGGAAATAAGGAATCATACCATCATTGTATATAAAAAATATAACATGTAAATAATCTATCATCTCACCTTTAAAGACCCTTCAAAGGTACCTACAATTTTACATTTATACATTTGTTAAATAATAATTTAGTTCATCCCATGTTGGGTAAAATTATTCCAAATACATAACACAATGGGGCTTAAACCAATGGTGTCACAAGAATCAATAAAAAACTCTTTAAAATGGTTTGACCGAGCATTTAGATCAAACTTGGAAAAGCATGTTATAAAACCATACCTTGGAAACTAAACCATGGAAATAAAATTTAGAAATAAAATAGAAAACAACACATCCCTTGAAACACCATAGAATTCATGATGTAAAAATCATAAAACACAAAAATCAATAATAATTCTCAAAGGTAATTTAGTAAATTCTAAACACATATTTATGTTGAAAATAACTCTTTTAAAAATGTTTTATTCTCTTTTAAAATCTATACGATGTAAAAAATGTATCTTTATTCTTCAAACTCTTTTAAATGAGTCTCTTAGTCATATATTCAAATAGATGTCACATATAAATAGTTGTTTTATAAATTTAGAAATATAAATTCATGGAAATGCATTAATTTCATGCATGGATAACATAGTGAACGTTTTAAAAATACAAGAAGGATTTTATATATAGTTATAACTTGCTATAAAATGAATTTATAAAACCTAAGCATCTATTAACATGTAAAATAAATGTAATTTTACAAAAACACATATCAAAATCTTTGGAATCAAGTTTTAATTGATAGATTAAGAAAAATCATAGAATAAGATGGACTCTAAAATCCGTAGATAACAAAATCCCCAATATTAGACCATATCAAACCCAATAATGAGTCACCAAAACCACTAGGTTTATGTAAAAAGGTTCAACCAATAAAAAGTGGAAGAATTATGTAGATGAGAAAAAAGAAAGAAGATAAAAGAGGGGTTTACATTGGGAAACCACTTAAGAGTCATAAAGAGATGTACTTAGGAAATTATATAAGGATGAGGAGAATATCCAAAAGATTTCCTAAAAATGTTCGAATGAAATGAGATTGAAATGAAGGATAATTAGAGATAAGAAAATAAGGGGGGGGTGAAAAAAATCATTTCAAAATTCTAATTTTTTTATTGGTCAAATTGTTTGGTCGTATGGTTTACCAAACCAAGTACCAAATTTTAAGAACCCACTATAATTGAGCTACATTAGTCATATGGTTTGGCCACATGGTTCTCCAAAAAAGGGACACTCTATGTTTAAGTCACTAATGAAACCCTATATAAGGTGATTTCATGTGGTTTATTCTAACCATAATTTAATAATTTTCTTATACTGAAATAGAATTCCCTAATATAAGGATAATCTACATAGTTATGACTAATATTACTCTATTTATTTACAAACCATGTGGTGGATACTAAAATAGGTATATATGAAAGGATAATCTACAAATTTAATCCTAATCATGTTCTTACCATGCATCAATCCTTGAATATAGGATTTACTATTTAATAATAACCTACATGGTCATTACTAATCATATAGTAATCATTCCTTAACAGTTATTGATAAAAAAATTTATAAAAAAAATCAAACTTTATATTTAAAAACATCTAAAAATTCAAAATAACTCATAATTATATAATATACCACACAATAGTAATAGGGGGCGTCATAATTTTCTCCACTGTGCATAATTTCCCCCTAGAAAGTCATTAGTAAATATTGAATTCATTGAGTATAAAAACCTCTTCTTCTAATCATGTTTATAATGATTAATCGTGAGAATCAACATAGTAATTGAATAAAAATATTCCATCTCATGGAAGAATGTTCTGTCCATTTTTGAAAAACTAGTTTATGTAAATAATGATTCACCATTACCACTCCCCCATCTGAATATATGAGGTGGGAGGGTTCAGAAAAAAATGAGGAGGCCCAAAGAAAGGGAACACCAACCCATCACATCATTAAAATAATGCATCATAAATCCTCATGGTCGAGGAAACTAATCCTCAGATATTTTTAAACAATCCCAAGCATTACCCAAATAATAATAAAGAGATATGAAGCCCCAATAATTAATTTCAAATGATTATTTTTATAGAATAATGATTATACAATGCGATAATTTGTTGATAATACTGAGACCAACTATGGATCTCTCGACCATTTATAATTCAACTTAGAGTAATGAGAAAAATGATATACAATCCCAAAATAAAACATTTATAAATTAAAAAATTCCAAAAAATATTAAAGTATATGATAATATTACACCATCTAGATAAAACCACTTGATAAACCAATTAATATTTCTAAAAAATAAGAATTTGACAAAGAATAACCAAATGACAATATGATTAGATAAAAAAATTTAGCAATACCTTGTAAAATGTGGTGGAAATATAAACATAAATTTGTAACATGCCTCAGCATGAATCAACATGGAATATAAATTTGGGTTATTAAGATGGTAGGGGGTAACATTAAACCATGATCATGTAATATCAGCTATCCTATGGTGAACTTATCAGTAACCTATCCTTGGAATACCCTATTGACCTTTCTAACTTGCAAAACCCTAGTTAGAACATGAACATTATAAGGGAAACTATATAGTACATTGTTTATGCTAGTGTATCACAAATCAAAATTATTCAAATAGAAACAAAAAGGCTTCCATTTTGAAACTAATTTGAAAAAAAAGGAATCATTTCATAGAAAAAATCATATATAAGTCTCAAGAGGCATGTCAAATCATTGAGGCATGTGAAAATTAAAAGTAACCAACATGATATCTGAGAAATTATCACTAAATGAGTGTATAAAGGAATTTTCAATCATTAATTCCCCAAAATCCATTATTTTACATCTCCAGATCCACTTTACATAATAAATTACATTCCTTGTTCATCAAGGAATGGGTATTTATGAAAATGTCACTCAAGTTCACCTATAAAAGGACCCCACATCCACCCACCTCTACCCACCTCAAACCAAAATTTTTGATCATTTTCCTATTGAATAACTACCAAAGGTCTCCACCTTACAATCGAATATCACATTTGGGAACCTATGTTCCCAATAATAAGTCAAAAACCTCTCATTTAAAATTTTCTCCCTAAGAGGAGATTCAAGTCTTCAGTCCTAAGTGTTATCCTCTCTTTAATAATTATTCCTTATCTTATTAGTCCACTCCTTATTTATTATCAATTTTAAATTTAATAAAATTTTTTAATTGAACTTATTTAAAATTTACTAAAATAATTATAAAATTACTTACTATAACTCATTTGGTCATTATATCACACTCTTATTTGGGTCATTTTTACCACCAAAATAAATGATGTAAAAAAATTAGCCTCAAAAATGACATATGAAATATTAATACTGGAAATATAATTTAATACTGATTAATTTAATATGTTTTTATATTATTGAATGGTATATTCAACCATTAATTAAACTCGTTTTTAAATTAAATAATTATCGTAAAGGATATTTTTAAGAGTTCTATGTGAACAATCATTATAAGATCCATGAAATAGCCAAGGTAATCTTGAATTAAATTAAAAAGTTATATTAAAACACAATTAAAATTCTAGAGGTGTTGAATCCAATATTATGGAAGAAGGACCAGAACATCCAATTGGAATAATGGGTGGGGAAATGTACAATTAACACCCAAATATTAAATTTAACCATAATAAATTAATATATAGGAATGAATAATTTATAAATGAATGGTAATAATAAAAATAAATATGAATAAGGTTCTTATAAATGTTAATAATCAAACTAAAATTATTATACAGGTAGTTAGAACATTTATGACCATGCCAAGGTCTTTGGTAAGGGGTTCTCATCTCAATTTACCTTTATTGAGATATAGTTCATATTCACCACGTGTTTCATTTTGTTTGATGTATATATATCCCATGAATTTATTTTATAATACCCTTCATTAAACTAAATAAATTTAATAACACATATAATATTCTCACCTTCAAGGGGATCTTATATAAAAGTCACTGAATCCATAAGGGTTTCCATTCATTCTCACTTTTAAATCAAGATTGTTTATGACTAAATTAACCTTGGGGGATATTTTATGTTATTTCTATATAAAAACCCATAAATTTTCTCATAATATAGTTATTTATAGGGTTTACTTTCCTTCTTACTATTTTCCCTCCCTCTAGTTCAGAATTCATCTTAAATGATACCTGTTAGTGGAGCTAAACTTATCTATGATTTTCAGTCCTGAATCATTGTCATATGTGTTCATGTTATTTATTTTTATTTATAAATGTCATCATATATAAATATAATATTTATTAAGGTTATTTTATATTTATTTTAATTTTCATTAAAATAATTTAAAAATAATTCCTTTTTAACATTTACAAATGAGTCATCTTCCATTGATTTTGTTTACAAAGTGTTAAAGGATTATTTTTCATGCTTATATAAAAAATAAATTTTTCCATAATATTCTTTACTTTTTTTGTTATATTTCATCCATATTTTCATGGTTTTCCAAATTAATTTTTATTCTCATTATTTTTTAACATATTTCCTTTTAAATAAAAATTATTAAAAACATGAATGGTATATCTTATAATTTTTCAAAGTAATTTTATAATGAAATTAAAAAGTATTTTTCATGTACATCAACATCTTTTAATAGTTATTATGATTCTATAGGGAAATTATATAATTAATCCATTCACCAAAATTCTCTAGTTGAATTATGATCATCTTTTTTGGAAACCATTATGAAACACATTTATTTCTCATGGGTGAGCTAAGATATTATGTGATTGAGAATGATTTCACGTCCATGCATAATGAAAATATATTTTTTATAATTATGTGATGGGTGTATCTAATAAATCCCTCCAATTCATTGGAAACTATTTTATATCTACTGAGATTAGAATGAGACAAGGGTAGTTATCCGAGTCTAGATGGTTATCATGAACTTCTAGTTTGGCCAAGTCAAAAAGATTAGGGGGATTTGGTGGTTTTCCCAAGTCCGGTAGGCTATTGGGAATGGGTGATTAGCCAATGTCCACTATACTATGGGTATGTGGTTAGAATATTCCATTTTGATATGAATAACATGGTGGTTAATATTAATGTATGTTATTATTTATATGATTATGTTTGTAATAAATTATTATATTATATGATATAAATATGTTATATTCTTATGCCTGATGATTATTGAATCATGTTTTCACACTCCTATTACCAATTTATTATGTCATGCCGAAATATTTATGACATGATTCCTGATATATATTCCATGATTTTTGGGAATGATTTCTTTATGTTATATTTATGTACATTGATTATGTTCTTATACCCACATGTTTATAAAATTCCCACCTAGGATCTTTTAATGATATCTTTAATGACCACCTATTACTAAGTGTAGGATCTCAATAATTCTTATGTTTGTATCTCCCCATGTTATGAATAATAATTTTACATATTATATTTTTATAAGGTTATTGTGTGTTAATAATAGTTGTGGGAGATGTTGAATAATGGTTGTAAAATAAGTTTATTATGTATCTAGTATCTAAATGTTCTATATTTTTTGGTTATAGGTTATGTTTTATTGTGAAATATATTGAATAATCCCATAAAAGACTATATTATGTATGTATGGTATACTTGGGTTTTATTAACAGTTATTATAGTGGGATTTACTCTGAAACATAAAGAGTTTCAATCAACCGTGACTGAAAATCATTCAAATTTCATGATCAACCACACATTCATTATGATCGGCTACACATTGATTTCGATTGACCACATTTTAAAACTAGTATACTGAATGAAGAAGACAAGGACCCATCATAAGTTTTGACCTACTAAAAGGATTAACATTGCTGAAGGATTGACCTAACACAAGGTTGGATCTACCATAAGAAATTAAACCTACAGATATGCTCTGCTTTTTAGATTATTTAATATTTTTTTATTGAATGTTTATATTGATTATTTTAATATATCTATTTATTATATAATAACTAACTAATCATATTGATTAAATTTAATTTTTTTGTTTCATTATTTTATACATATTTAAATAAAGTATAATGAGGTCCATACATGGTTCGATATTGATGTTATATATTTATTCCAATTTATTTGAAATTTGAGATGCTTTCAATTTTAAGTCTCTCTTAAATGAATTTATAGAATATTATAATTAATTACTTGTTAATTATTATATTAATATTTCATTGTTATATTAATTTCAAATTTTATTGAATGTGTTTAGATTTCATAGATTATCAATGAAATTTAAGTCTTCCCCCATGTGAAGGATTTAATTGTTTCATTTATGAAAGTTGATCTATTAATTTAAAGTTTATTATCATTTTCGAACAGCTTCTATACATATAGGATTCTCTATAAAGAGTCTAACAAAACCATTTCCATAAAAATAAATGTTGAGGATATTTTCTAACTTTTATGTTCTATATATTTTTTGATCACTTTTAAAAAACTCTTTACTAGACTACATAATTCTGATATAATGATGTTGGAGAGAATAATTTTTCCTTGAAACTCAGAGCTCTCCTTGTTCAAATGGTTTTTTTCTACCATCCATTATATTTCTATTTGTATCTAATTAATTATTTTATGTTATAATACCCATGAAAAGTAATATTGTCTGGTTATACTGCCCCCAAAAAATTACATATGGGTAGTGGATGATTGATAAAATTAAAGGGTATTCAATTGTTCCTTGGTCTAGATAAAGTAATGTTTAATTTATTCCATCACTTTAAAAGGAATATAGCTAGGTTGAGTCCGTAGGTGTGAAAACATTTTTCATGGGTCAATCCTTTATGGATTAAAAGAGAATTGTAGGGATTTGTTACTCCCTATAAGAAGTTATAGATTCCATTATAGTGGGATCCATTTCTATCTACGTTTGGGAGGAATGAAGAATATATATAGGATAAATTATATCATAACTACTATAATATCTCTATATCTAATTTATTTATATTTTCAAAAATAAATTTAATTAAATTTGATAAGATTTTAAAATTATTTAATGAATTCAATAAACCCCCTCATGACTATTTTATCATTATCATATGGTGACCTAACAATTAGTATCAGTTGTTAAATCATATTTTTTGTATATATTGTTTTTTGTTATAATCAAATCCAAACATAATAGTAATGGGGATAAATATCATTAGATGACATAAATAAGTTCAAATGATGTCTAGAATACTCAAAGATCTCCATTATGTGATGGAATAGATTATATATATTGGATGTTGTACATGGATGCATACCTTAAGAACTTAATCATTGATAGTTAGACTGTCGTAGTCATTAATCACAACGAACCATAAGATCATCCTAATATGTTTATTGGTAACAATTCAATGACTTATATTATAAACAAAAAGGTAATCAATATTTTATATTTTTATATTTTTATAAATGTATATAACCATGTATATTCATTAAAAAAATGATATTTCAAAAACATTGAAAGTCACTCTTTATGGGTTAGATAAGTTAATCAGAACTAATCTTGGCATATTATGATATGAATATAAATAATTTAAAATTAGAGAATAAATATTTTTTATTCTAATGTTTCATAGATTTACTAGTATAATAAATATTATGATTGGTTTAAGAGAAACATTAGATAATCCAATTTTGTTTGAAAGTGTTTTTAGATCCATACTTAATAAATGACATGTTAAGAAAGTAGAAATTGATGAAATATAAAAATTTCATATAATTTATTAATGATAAGATTATTAGATATTTATTTAAATATTAATTTAAATTAAAAAAATATTTCTCAATAAGATATTTTAAAAATAATTAGTATATTTTAAATAAAATTTTCATATTACTACTTAATTTTCTAATTTGTTCTACAAAGTTGTGAAAGTGACCAAGTTATAAAAGCTTCCCGAAGAAAACGGAAGAGGGGATACTCAAGGATATATAAAATTTATCAAACTCAAAAAATTTACATAGGAATAAATAGAGGTAATTATATACCAAATTATTATTCTAATATTATAATTTATGAGTGTAGAAAAATATGTAACATAAGACTTGAATTTCCCTGGCATAAAAATGACAAGAACATGTGAAAATAGTACAAGAAAGATAATAAGTCCACGGTAACTGGGGAAGTTTTTTATAATATTTTAGTTAAAATGAATAAAGTATTTCTAAAATGGGACTGTAAAACCTTTTTTAATGGATTCATCCAATTTGGTAAGTGAATATGGTAATTATTCATATTCTGATTTTGATTTGGAAAACACAATTAAATATTAATTGTATAATGATATCAAAGAAATAAATCTTTATAAGGATAAAACAATATTTTATTTAGAATATTAAAATTAAATATAATAATGTTTCTAAATAAAATTAAATTTTGAGTAAATCATTTTAAAATTGTACAACCTATGAAAAATTGAAATCATTATATTCTAAAGTCATTAAAATCCATGAAAAAAAGATAAAATTAAAAAACACTACATCAAGTTCCAATGATAAATTGTGTGATTACATGGAAAGTATTAATATTGAAAATATAATAATTAAATATTATCATTCTATGTGTGGAAGCGATAGAGAAATTATGTTCAGTTCTATTTTTTGAAAAAAAAAGACAAGTTATGGAATGAAATTGAATGATTAAAAATTGATTTGTCTAAACTAATTCAAGGAAGGGAGTTATGATAAAAATGTTAGAATGGATAATATAGGGATATTATAATATTTTATCCCAAATTTAAAAGACGTTTTTATTAAAATTTTGAGTATAAATTTTTCATGTGTCGCCTATTTTAGATTCCATGTGAAGGGTCATTATGAAAATATGTGCTCCTTGATATTTTTAAAATCTATTTGCAATATTAATAATTTTATATATAAATAATTACCCACTCAATTTCCAATAAATAAATGTTTATTATAAATTTTTGTTAATATAAATTTATATAATAATTCAATAGGATACAATTTGACATGGGTAACAAAAAATTCTAAAATCCATTTTTATAGGAATCCTGTGTTAGAAGTGTGAAAAAGGAAACATGTTATGTGGATAGTGTATTATAATGGAAAATTAATAGTGATATATTAAATTTATTATTTTTAGTAAATTTTATGGTATTAGTGTTACATTTGATGATAACTCTAATGGAAAGGTAAAGGGTTTTGGAGAATATGGAGGACAAATTCTTTAATAATTTTAAAATTGTAATTTTTTGATTGTTTAAATCACAATTCGAAAATAATTTATAATATATATGATGATTTAATATTTTTTATATTTTAAAAAGTTAATTATATTTTTTTAAAGTATGAAACAATTCTATTTTTGTTAAATACAAATGGTTATATTTATTCAATAAATTTATCTAAGTTAACAAACCAAACTATCAAATGTCTAAATTTTGTAAAACATGATAATTTTTTATAGAAGATTATACTATGTTAATTTTAGTTTTATAAAAAATATATCTAATAAATAATATTTTATACAGTTACATAAACTCAAGGATGAAAATAAATATGTTTCTGATTCATTTATAATTGTAAAAATAAAAAATGTTCTTGTTGACCTATCAAAAAAGTAAGCATTATAAGCCATCACCAAGTCTTATATTTTGATTTATTTGGTCTAGTTAAACCAGCTAGTATATGTGGAAGGAAACATGAATTACTCATTTTAGATGATTTTACAAGGTTTTAATATGTTTATTTAATTGAACAAGAATCTAAAACATTGTATAAATTTATGATATCTTATAAATTAGTACAATGTTACAAAGGATATCTAATTATATAAATTATAAGTGATAGAGGTGGGGAATTGTTAAATATATAATTTAAAATTATTTTTAGTGAAAAAAGTTATTTTCAGAATTTCATATTTCTAATGACATAATAAAAATTATTTTTTTGGGTAGGAAGATAAATCAATTCCAGAAAGAACTAGAGACATATTAAATTAATGTAATTTATTAAAATTATTTTGGGATGAATCTATATATTTTTATTTATATATATATATATATAATAATTATTTTAATACTTATTTAGAAAAATAAATATTATAAACTTTTGGAGGTAGGAAAACATTCTAGCAAAAAAGTATTTCATTTTGAATTCTAAGAATTCCATTGATAAATTTGATGCAAAATCAGATGAAGTGATTTTATTGGGTTATGAAAATGTAATCTTGGATTATATGGTTTATAATAAAATAACTTTGGTTATTGACGAAACTTTTCATGTTAAATTTTATAATGTATTTAATAAAAAAGAATACTGATTCATATAAAATTATTAAGGAATCTAAAGACTATGATTTTATAGAATATGAACTTAATGAAACAAATGCACCTTTTCAGGGGGATAATGATCACTCACTTTTTAAACAGGATACTAGATTTTTGAAAACTCATAAAAATAATCTAATTTACTATATAACATGGAATGTTGAATCAGATTTTCAAAAAATGATATCAATAGTTAATATTTATTCTTATCAGGATTTTATTTCAGTTTTTATTCTAAAGTATATTCAAAAACTATTAATGGATTCCATATGGATTATAAAAACATATGAAAAATTAAATCATTTTGATAAAAATAATGTATGTACCCTAATTGATCCTCTTAATGATAAAAATAATTTTGATACCAAATAGAACTTTAAACATAAATGTGAAAAGTCTGCGAAAAAATTAATCAATCAGGATTAGTTGCTCAATGATATAATTAAGTATTAGGAATTGATTTTTTAGAATTATATTTCATGGTTTCAAAATTTGAATCTATAAGAATTATCTTGTCATGAATCTCATTTTGGAATTATATTTTTTAAAATGGACATAAAATTTGTATTTTTAAATGGATATGTTTATAAAAATGATTTAAAAAAATAACCTCCAAGGTTTGAGAATGAATTTAAACCAAATCATGTTTCAAATATTTCCAACTATATTGATTGTTAAAGAATGTTCCTAGATATTATTATGAACAATTACCTAGTTTTCTTTTAAATAATGGTTTTGAAAATGGAATGGTTGATCAAACTCTATTTATTAAAAGGTAATATAAATAAATTTTAAGTGTTAAAATATATGTAGATGAAATTATTTTTTGATCTTAATTTGAGAATAATGCTAAAGAATTTTGAGATTTTATGACAATTTTATTTGATATGAGTTTTATGGGAGAACCTAAATTCTTTATTGGTCTTCAAATTTTTAAAAGCAATGATGGTGTTTTAATAGATTGATAAAACTATTCTAAAGATTTAATTGAAGATTTGGTTTCAAATTATTTAATAGTAATAATACAGTGAGTAATTCATGTAAATAAGATAAGGATGAATTTGGAAAATATTATGTTGTAAAAACATTTAGAGGCATGATTGTTAGCTTATTATACTTAAATTATTCTAGTCAAGATTTTACTTTTTGTGCATTCATGGGTGCTATATTTACAATTTTTCCTATATAAAGTAATTTTAATTCTATTAAAAGGAATATTAAATACGTTAATAGATCCTTAATTATTGTTCCATTTTACACCAATGAAAATTATTTTAATTCAATCATTTATAGGGATTATTATTTTCAGGGGTGCAATATATATAAAATATAACATGAGGTTAGTCTCACTTTATTGATAATTTTTTATTCTCATGGAGCTATATGAAACAAAATTCAATTGATTTTATCAACTGGTAAATGTGATTATATTACTTATCCATTATTTTCAAAAAAAATTATGGATTAATAAATATTTTTCTAATTTTGGTTTAAATTTTTGAAAAGATTCCTAGTTATTTTTATAATAACTATATGATTATATTTCAATAAATCACATATAATATTCTAGAACTATTCATATTTATATAATATTTCACTTTATTAGATATCATGTTCAAAAAGGAATTATAAATCCAAAATATATTTGTATGGAAAATCATTTTTCGAACATTTTTACTAAGACTTTGGAATTAGCTAAATTTTATAAAATTAGATATTTTCTTGGGAAGATGGTTATATAATAAATTAGTACTTGGAATGTGTTTATGAGGAGTTTTTAATTTTAAATATCGAATTTATGAATATGAAATTTTAAATAAACTACTTACATTTTACTATTTAAATTTATTATTTATTTGTAATGGTTTCATGACACATGTTTTGAAAT
Organism: Viscum album; assembly: GCA_963277665.1. Taxonomy (NCBI): domain Eukaryota; kingdom Viridiplantae; phylum Streptophyta; class Magnoliopsida; order Santalales; family Viscaceae; genus Viscum; species Viscum album. The sequence continues at coordinate 484,093,511 of OY728162.1, forward strand.
ATACTGGTTTCAAAATATCTTATATAGCATATGTTTATTTTTTATATTTTTAATTATATTTGTTTTAATTTAATATTCCAATATATTCTTATTACAGGTAATCTATTTTCATTTGTAAAATATTTTATAATTCTAATCATTGGTTATCATTATGGGGAGAAAAAATCTGTGTTCTATTCTATCATTTTATGAATTATGTTTTACAAGCAATGATTGTCTATATTAAGGGGGTCATGTTTACCCATAATATATTTGTGCATTAATGGGGGTAATTTCTACATAATTTTTTCTTTTTGATCAATTTTTGAAATGGGGAAAAGTATTTAAATTGGAATTTTTTTACTTATAAAAAAGTGGAAGAATGTTGAGTTGGCTTCTTTTCACTATGTTTAACTATGAATTTGAAAATTAAAATATATCAATTTTCAATATTTTGATGACCGTAGTTTATCATATCTTTTGTAAAATCCATTATTCACTAAAATATGAGTTTTAAATCAGTTTTTATCATATTTTTTATCCCTTTTTTTAATTATTTATATCTTATGGATTATGGGTAACGATCTATGTTTATGTCTACCATATACACAATGGACCCTCAGCATGTATAATGGATCAATCACATTTATAAGGGAATGGCCAAAAGTCCTCAATCAACCACAATAACCAAGATCCCATGCCTATAAACTGTGTTAGAAAAGTGATCATCATAGACAATCACTCATATATTTTCTATCTGTTCAATTGACCACACGAAGAGATTCAACCAACTACATCATTCCATCAACCATGACTAAAAATTATGCAAATTCCTCAATAAACACCATGATTATTCCGATTTTCCATATAGATCGATATAAAGTACACTCTTTATAATTAATGATGCATTGATTTCAATTAAACTAATGTTGAAACTAACCATCTACATAGATAACCAAAGGACCTATAATAAGGATTAACTTACTACACGGATTTACAAAATGTAAGGGCAGATATTCTATATGAACTTTATCCTATATATATTCTCGATTTTTTTTATTGTCTAACAATTATATTTACACAACATTTACATCGATTATTATAATTTATTTATTTGTTCTATAATGACTAATTATTCATTTTGATTCAATGAGAGATTTAGTTGAATTATTTTATGAAGATTTAAATAATGGATAATGTGTTTCATGCATTGTTCAATATTTAAACTGCATATTTAATTTGCGTGATTCAAAATTTAAAATATTTATAATTTTGAGATATTTTATCGCCTTAATTCAGGTATTACTACATTAAATTAACTCTTCATTATAATGGGAATATTTCACAATTATACTCATTGATTATTAAAAAATCATTTTAAATCCTATGATTATATTTTAAATATTATCAATGTAATTTATGTAAACATCCACATTATGGGTTTTGTTAGTTCATTTATGATATTAGATCGAGATCTTTAAAGTGGATATTATCATTTTGGAAGAACCTCCATGAATCTGAGAGCTCTATATAAAAAATTTGATAAAATTATTTCATAAATATAATGGGAAATTATTTTTTCAAATTGTGATGTGATACATATTTTCTAATCACTTTTACATCACTCTATATTTGACTACATCGTTTTTATCATGTGCTACTTGAGAGAACTTTTTTGATTCGACACTCAGATCTCTCATTGTTAAAATGGGTTTTTGGTACCATCTTATATATTTTTTGTGTCCATGATTAATCATATTGGATTATACTACCTTTAAATGGTAGGAGTTTTTTGTTACACCACCTAAAAAAGTATGTATGGGTTATTCATAATCAGTAAAATTCAAAGTGATTTTGTTTCACATTGGTCTTGATAAAGTCATTTTTGGTTTCTTACACTACTTTAAAAGGAATCTAGCTGGTTTGTGAATCCATGCATGAAAAATTAAATCTTGGTTTAAGCCTTTTAGGATTAAAATCTCATTATAATGGTTTTTGAATCCCCATAAAAATATTGATATTATAGTGCATTCCATTTATCTCTCTATTTGAGATAAATGAAGTGTATATGTATGATCAATAAGATTTTAAATACTATAAAAAATTGTGTTAAATTTATTTTTATTTCTATTTAAATAGATTTTTTTAACTTTAATAACATTTTAAAATTTCGTAAAGATGTTAAATCACCTCCTCATGACTGTTCTTTAATTATCACATTGGGACCTAAAATCTATGATTATTTATTTTTCCAATAATGGAAAGATATTTATTTATCAAAAAAACAACTAGTGGTATGATGATTTGATCCCAACAATTTAAATAATCTATGATAGATTTTTTTAGGTAATATGATTCACCCAAATCATAATATTCATTCTTTAGTTTAATATGATGTGATTTTGGGCCTGGATTGGCTATCTCTACATAGAGACGAAATTAATTACTGAGATTGGGAAAATCACATATCGTATCCTTAATGAACCAATTTTGATTAATCTATGTAATGTTTACTACAAACCCTATATGTGAATTACTTATATTATATCAATCTTAATACCAAATGTTTTGGGATATTTAACTCAAACTATTAGCAAAAAACACAAAATTGAGGATATATCAATTATAGATTAATAGATTTATGTTTTTTTAAATATTTTCTTGGCCTTCCAGCAGATTATGAGGTTGATTTTTCAATATAACTCATAACTAGTGTTATAATAATATCAAAGTCTCTTTATATAATAGATCTAATTGTGTTGGAGGAATTATATAAGAAACTCTAGGAGAATCATGATAAGGGATTTATATGCACAAGTGCTTCACCATGCGGTACACTGGTCCTTATTTTTATGAATAAAGATGGATCAATGCATCTCTATATTGATTATCACGAACATAACATGGTTATGGTCATGAAAAAGTAACATCTACCCCTATATTGATGAGTTATTAGATTATCTTCATATTGATAATACTTCATAAAGATTGAAGTAAAATCAGGATATTATTAATTAAGGGTTAAAATAGAGTATGCACCCAAGAAAACAATTAATACTAGATATGGTCACTATGAATTTATAGTAATTCAATTCAAACTTACAAATTCACATGTTATCTTCAAGAATCTAATGGATATAGTCATTATATATTACCCTGATTAATTTATTATATTATTTATAGATTACATATGTAACCCCATGAGATTTTGTGAAATATTTTTTTGAATTAATTTAATCGTTTTGATATTTTTCATTCACACAACATTGAATATAGTTTTTTATAAAAAACCACTAAATCTGGTTTTTTTTATGGACACCACTAAGTTAATATTATGATAGACGAAACACGTAGATTATATTTCATTAAACCGAACACTATAGTTGTCTTGTGATACACAAAATTTTTAGTTCCATTGATTACTTTAAATACACGCAATACCGATTATTACCAAACTACAATATACTAATAATATTATCATTAAAATATTATTATATTTTTTACCTAGCCATTTGAATAGAAATAAAAAATAATATTAACATAATTGTGAAAATATAATTTGAGCATGTACGAAAAGTGAATCATTTGGTTTTCAATTAGCTATAATTATAAGAAATAACTAATTGATAATAAAAAAATCTTTTTCAAAGATTACTATTTTTACGTACAAATACCATTTTATCTTAATAAACTTAAAAAACCAGTATTGATGATTTTTTTAATAAAATTTATATTTGAAATATTCAATAAACTTTTTTGGATGATCATACAATATATTTTATAGAAATAAGATAGGAATAAATCTTTTTTTTTTAAAAATGATGTATTTTTCAAATGGGTAATTTTTTCACCTATTAATGGAGAACCCATTTTAAATATAATTTTTGATAATTTTATAAAATCTATTTGAAAATAAAATCTTAATATTTTAAATATTAATATATGTTTTTAATTTGGTTAAATTTTTGTTATTTTTTTAAAAAGCTTCGTTTTTTTGATGAATAGTAAAAAATGCTAAATTTTAATCCAAAACATATATTTTGTCTAAAAAATTATTTATTTTAAATTATATGTTTGTTTGGTTTTGAATTATAATTTGTTAAATACTATATCATTCAATCCAGTTTAGATCATTGGAATAAATTTTATGTTGAATTTGGTGATATAAAACATTTCAATCTTTTGAATGTTTTCACTTGAAAAACATGTTTTCTCCCCCCGTATGTGGGAATAAGTTTAAATTATTTTTAACCATTTATGTGTTTTCAATTTTAAAAAAACCATTAAAATAATTTGATTCAAAATTTCTAAATTTATTAAGTAGTTCTATTTTATTTTTGGACCATATGAATTGTAACATTCGTAATATTTATTACCACGGTAAATGGTAATATTTGGTAATTTAGGTTAAAAATAAAGTGATAAGGATTATAAAATGACCCTAACACATTATAAAATGTTATTTTATTAATTTAATTCTACCCTTAATATATATGGTTTAAAATTTAATAATATAATAGTCACTTTTCTATGAAAATAACTTGGATATTTTTAAATTAAAAGAGAGTGAAAAAATTTCACACTCATACATATAACAAGTATAAAATTTTTATTATGGGGTAAAATAGAAGATATGATCAAAAATATGTATTATTGTAAAATATATTATTTTATATACATCTTATAGATTTATTTTTAATTTTTATTGAATAAATTATTATAAAACGTAACTACACAATGATGATACAATAATCATTTAATTAATGAATATATCAATTAAGTGATATTAAAAATATTAAAATAAATATAATATGGATTAATTATGGAAATAAAAAAAATTAGCTGAATATGACATATTAGGGTTTTGTTAAATAATTAGGTTAAAACTTATCTCTTTCTATTTATTTTCCTAAAGTCAATATAATGAATAGGGTCAAAATTGATACTAATGATTTTTTATGAAAATAATATTTTGTTAAATTAGTTAAAAATCATAACAATACTAAATAAAAAAATGAGATAAATTATGGAATAAAATATAAAAAATTGACCAATTATGGTTTAATTAAAACCTTATATGTAAAAATCATCTCTTTTTAACATCGAAAATGTTTTTAGTGTAATGAAAATTAAAAAAGGATAACTGAGAGTTAGTAAAAAATATAATGTTTAAAATTACAAAAAACATGTCTAAAATATATTAATTGATGGTATTACCAAACAATATAAAATTATCCTATAATAACCCTTTTGGAGGTATTTGGATTGAGATTGAATTTATTACAAATTATTATTTTCAGAAATTCCCAGAGTTCCCCTCCACTCTCTTTTAAAGGGGATAATATTCTTCTCTATTCTCCACACTAGAGAACCTATATGGTTCAGTGAAACTCATTAAAAATATCCTCTAAAAATCCCTTCCTTGTCCTTCCTTTTTTTCCTAAATCCAACCAAGGAAGTCCTTTAGTGAAAACCAAAAGGATATATCTGAAGAAGTGCTAACATTCAACAATGAATGTTTTTTTATTATTTCTTCCCTGCAATCACTGAATAATTTTTATTTTATATTTTTATTATAAAATAATTCTCCTTAATATACTTATTTGTTGTAATATTAAATTTTAAACCAACACCCACAAACACTTTCATCATATGGGATATGAAATCATCATTTGTGTGTATGGTGGACTACTGTCTCGCAATCTAATGTCCTTCATTCTTACAATGACACCTTTAATGGTTGGGAATAATGATTTAGTTTAAATTTTTATATAATATATATGATATTAATGATTTATTTATTCTTAAATAATTATTATATAACACATACCATCTTTACTTCCATTTTTTGTAAATAAGATAACTTTGTTTGTGGATGTGTGGACTACTGCCTCCCCAAAGCGAAGTGATTTGTACAAAAATTACATGGAATATAGTAAGGAAATTTTATATCTTAAAATTTAAATCTCAAGTGTGGCCTTTTTTAACCATCCACATAAGGATACTCCTTTCCCCACAAAGGGGTCACTCTCCGAAGGTAGATCCCTAGTCAGGACAGAGTCGTTTCCAATAGAGATGGCAAAGCTTCTCGGGGGGTAACAACCTGAGCTGTGATGCTTTTCAAGAATTTTCCATAAGGTGTGGTCTTAACCAAATTATTCCCTCCAATCATGATACTAGGTGACCCATTATGATAGGTGTATCCTGAGGGAGATGCTCTCCTCGAAAGCGGAGTCCCAAGATTTGAACATGGAATTGTTAATAAATGGGTAATATAAGGTCATAATTAAATCATATATGGTTTTATATTATTGAATTAATTTTCATAATAGATGTTTAATAGATATATATTTTTTATACATGAGTTTTTAATGAGTACTATGAGATACAAGACATAATGTATGGGGATTTTTAGTCTCAGTTTTATTTCAATGAGACTTCTGCCATATTCAACACTCGTTTCTTTTGTGTGCTGTATATAATGACCATGAAATATATGTTATTATAATTATACCTAAATTTATGGGCATTTACATATCCATTTTATGATATCTCTTTCATGGGGTTTATGGTTCTAGAGTTACCAAATTGGTAATTTAATTTTTTATCAAATTTTCATCTTTGAGAAACATGGTATATTATGCACCTATATTTGTTTACAAGGTTTATAGAGTACCGTTTGAAATGTTTTTTCATTAATATCATTTTTTTAATGATAATATATGTTTCATATAATTTTATTCTCTCAACGTTGAGAAATCTATGTACAATCAAATCAATGTTTTCTAAAAAAAATAAAAGTGTTTTAAATGACATTTTATGAATTTTTAAGGAAAAGGTTTTTAAAATATGTTTATAATATTTTTCATGGTTTTTTTCCATGAAAAATGGTTTCTAAATGTTTTATGATTTAAAGAAGTTTTTTTTCAAAATGTAAAGTATATTTTTCTCAAGAATTATTTGAAGTGATATTTTAATACCGTATTTCATCTAAGACAATGTTATTTGATGTTATTTATTTATTACTGGAGATATGATCCAATGATACAATTATTATTCTTTCTATGACTGGTTTATGTTTATTATGTAATCATATTTGTGAAACATATTTCTTTTCCATGAGCTACTTTATAATGAAATGTTCATGAAATTAATTTCATTATATGTATTCTGATTTGATGAATGATTTATGTTCTTATTGCACACATATTTATAGTTTTCATTAAGTGGTTGGAGGGAACAATATCTCAGTATTATGAATTCGGTAATGATTTATGTCTTGTGATATAATTATGGGGAACAATTTGATGGGATTTATCTACTATGGGAAGATGGGGAAACCCGATCCACTAGGGGAAGATGGGGAAACCTGATCCACTACAAGGAAATGACTGCAATTGGTGATGGTGGGGTATCCATCTCAGTAGGTTTAGTCCCCATGAAGATCCTTGATAAGTTTTATCAATTCGCCTTTAATTATATTGAATTATATTACATGTTTATATGTATTCCAAAATTCAATGACTTAAATTCTCTTGATTCCATTATGATTCACATTTTATGAAATTCTAAAATTAATTCCATGATCTATTTTTATGATCTTTTATATGAAATGTATGATCTTATAATGTCATGATCATGTTCTCATAACCTTATTCTTATGTTCATTCTTATATATCTCCATTATTTACCCATACCGAGCATTTGAGCTCACCCATTTCTTTTGATTATTTCTCCCATGTTATAAAGAAAGGTTTTAGGTAGTGGTACTAAAGGGGAAGATCTATGTAGGAAACATTAAATATATTTCACCATAATTTAATTTTGTGTTCCAAGTTTCCAAAGGCACTAAACTAATACCGTCTCTGGGTGTTTATTTTCTTATTCCACAAAAATGATGTAATGTCTATGTATGAAAAGCCAGGGACTTTTATAATTGGTATCATAGAAAAATTTTGGACAAAATTTGGAAACTAGGATGATAAAACCTTACTAGATCCCTAAGGATAATTATAAGCATAGTTTAAAATCAAAGAGTTTTAAAAATGATCCTGAATAACCTAGGATTAAAATTTAGGTGCCATATATTGAAATTTTAATAGTAAGTCCCCATGATTATGAGGTTTGTAACATCCTGGTTCCGGAAGGCACCCAGAGGCGCCCCGTACCCAGTTGGTCACATGGCCTCAAGTGCATTTCACCAAACGCCAGAGGCTGCTGACTCGCTACGAGGGCCTTGGGTGTGATAGTGGGGAAACTATGCCCTCATTGGAAGAGTACACAACAGAAGAAAAATAAACATGCAATAGCAGAAGCAGTAATAACCAACAATATAATAGCGGAAGACTAAATCAACAATTGAATCACATATGTATATATGAAATGATACATAACTAGGAAATCATCCAAACAAGTCACAATGCTAGAAACACTACATTACCAAAAGAAGTACAAAAGAAAAGTAAACAGCTCCTCAGCATCGCAAGCTAAATCTTGGTCCCATGCTCTCCTTCTCCAAGCAATCAAGTTCCAGAAGTCGAAGGGAACTTGCCCTTTTCTATACCTACAACAACATAGTCTGCTTGGGCCCAAAAGCATTGCCCAAACAGGGTGTGTGATAAAATCGTAGAAGGCATTCACCTGAAGATCTGTGCCTAACTGCTAGTGAGCATATGGCAGGTAAAAGTACAAGAAGCAGTAAACAGCAACAGCAAGCAACAGGCAGTAACAGTAAGCAGTAACACAGGATAATACATGGCAGAAAACAATCCACAACTAATCAACAGTAGTGAAACAAACATCTAATAATCCGAAAACCCTTTGGAAAGTACTCGAAACCATTATCTCTGGTCCTATCCAAGAAGTACCACAACCCTCTGGGTAGTGCACTCAGCCTGACCCCTCTGGCTTGGTCATACAAATTTTTGAGACTCTCTGGGGAAGCTTGATCGGTCAATTCCCCTTATAGTCTAGGGTAGTGAGGGACTCTATTGAGGAAGATCACGGGGTCTAACCCACTTATCCCCACGGTCTAGAGACTCTTTGAGGAAGCTATCTCAGTCAATTCCTCCAATAGCCTTAGGTATACCATAGACTCTATGAGGAAGATCACTCAGTCAATTCCTCCTTTTGCCAGGGAAGGTTCTTAAAGAGATTAATACAAGTTAAGACTCTCTATGGAAGCTCACATGGTCTAACCTCCTGTAGTCTATAAATTCCAAGAATCTCTGGGAGCTCACTCGGTCCATCCCCTGTAGTCTATAATGTCTAAGACTCTCTAGGAAGCTCACTCGGTCTATCCCATATAGTCTATAACACTCGGTTCTCTCAACCCCGTGTCAGTCAGTGCATAATAATTCTATAAGGCCAAAGTACACCTATAGAGCTACTTGGTTAACCAAAGTACACCTATAGAGCTACTTATATAATATTCTACAAGGCAATAAGCATTTCATGAGTTTCACTTCAACCTATAACTGAAAGTCATGAAACAAGTGTAGCAGCCAAAGTCAAAAGAGACCCAAAGGTCATGAACAGAACAAATCAAGGGAAAATACATCCAAGCACAACAAATTATCCTCTAAAATGGTCAAATTTACCTCTACACAAGCATACAAGCAATGTAGGAAAACAACAAGGGAAAAAAGGTAATCATGCAACACCCCGTTCATGGTTATTGGTGGTAATTGTGCATAAAACTCAGAGACATTGAACAATAAGGAACAAACCACCTACCTCGATCCTATAAGATCGATATACTTGAACCATGATAGTAGATTCTCCCTAGAACATCATAGATCTGAGAAAATGCACAAAACATTCAACCTTAGATAACTCGAGAAGGGGGAAGAATTGGAAAAGAAGGCTCAAGAAGAAAGGGAGAACTCACCACTTCACTTGGAATGAAATCGACCGTGCTCAAATCAGAGAACGGATGGACCGGTGGGAGCTTGGGGAACATCCGGTCATACGGGTCGCTCTCGGACGAACTAGACCTAGAAGAAAATTATTATGGCGATTAGGCGCAACCCCGGTCCATTTAGTGAAAAATAAGAAAGGTACACAACGTGTATTTTTAAAGTACATGGCGTGTAGTGGGTTTTTCCATACTCCGCCAAAATCAGCCTCCACATCACCCATACACACCATGTGTGTGTCCCGGACATGGCCAGTACATGGAATTGAGCGGGAAAAGAGTACACGGCGTGTACTCAGAAAGTACACGGTGTGTACTTCGAAATTTTCCAGAAACTCCATTTTTCATAAAAACTCCAAAAAAGGATAAGAGTACATGAAACGAAGATCCAGGTTCTTACAAACTTCCCCGATTAAATAAATTTGTCCCTGAATTTCCTTAGGTGGGCGTAGAAGAAGGATCCTCAAACATCTCCAGCCACTGCGATCGAACCTCGGCCTCCCTCTCGAAAGTCGCATCCTGTACTGGCCCGTGCTGTCATAGTACTCATACCAGAGGAACAGACCGGCCTCATATGTCCTTTGTACTGCGATCAACAATCTAGATAGGATTCATTTCAAATGATGCATCTGCTTCAAGCTAAACCTCCTTTGGCTGAAAGACATGAGACGGGTCTGAAAAGTAACGTCGGAGTTGAGAGACGTGGAAGACGTCATGCATTTCCCGGTACCTCTGAGGTAGTTGCAACCAATAGGCAACTCGCCCAACTCTCTCCAACACCTCCAACGGACCAACATTCCAATGTGAAATATTTCACTGTGTCTGAATCCTCTTGTGTCCCAACCTCGGTGCGACACGCATGAAAACTCGATCTCCGACCTCGAACTCCAGAGGTCGTCTCCGCTGATCAGCATAAGACTTTGGTCGATACTGTTTTGTATCTATCCTCTTCGAAATCAACTATATCTGCTCTGAGGTCTCCTGAACAAGATGAGGTCCTAGAAAAGCTGCCTCTCATGCCTCCTGCCAGCATAAGGTTGATCGGGATGGACTACCGTACAAAGCCTCGTATGGTGTCATCTGAATGGTCACCTTAAAACTGTTTTTGTAGGCGAACTCCACAAGAGGTATATGCTTCTCTCAAGAACCGTCTAAGTCTATAATGAAAGCTCGGAGCATATCCTCAAGCACCTGGATCATGCGCTCGGACTGGCCATCAGTCTGGGGAGGGTATGCTGTACTCAAAAGTACCTGTGTACCCAAATCCTTCTGAAGTCCCCGCCAGAACCGAGAGGTACAGCATGCATCCCCATCTAAAACAATGGAGTGTAGAACTCCATGTAGACATAAAATCCCTTGGATGTACAGTCATCCCAGATCATCAACACTGAAGGTCTCCCTGATTAGAAAGAATTGTGCTACCTTCGTAAGTCTGTCAAAGATGACCCAAACAACATCACTTCCCTGAGGTGACCTCGGTAACCCAGTCACAAAGTCCATCACGACATCATTCCACTTCCACTCCAGAATGGGTAACTGCTGTAAGATCCCTGCTGGTTGCTGATGCTCTGCTTTCACCAATTGAAAAGTAGAACATCTCATGACAAAACCAGTAACAACCCCCTTCATACCAGTCCACCAATACTGGTGATGAAGATCCTGATACATCTTGGTGACGCCAGGATGAACTGCCCAAACTGAGGAATGAAAATCCTGCATCAGCTCCTCGTTTATGTCTGCTGGAACCCATACGTGTCCCTAGAAATTCAAGATCTCATCCTCGGCCACTTTCCATCTAGGAAGAGGGTCCCCTCCGGACACACTCTCCTGCAGGACCAAGGCCTCTGAGTCTGATAGCTGCCTCATTCGTACCCGATCAAGAAGTATAGAGGCAACATCCATAGAAGATAGGACAGTCTGTCCCTGCCTGTCATACACCTCCAGATGCATCTCAGAGAACAGATCCATAAGCTGCCACTCACTACTGGCCTTCTGAACTACCTGAATCGGAGTTCTTCTGCTCAAATCATTATCCAACTCGTTTCCCTTTCCTGGCGTATAGGCGAGCTCAATGTCAAAGGACTGAAGATACTTGACCCACCTGTGTTGTATCAGATTCAGACCGCGCTGAGTGAATATATATTTGAGACTCTTTTGGTCGGTAAAAAACACAAAGTTCTCCCCCGGAAGATAGTGTCTCCAACAGCGTAAGGCATGAACAACTGCAGCCAACTCCAGATCGTGTGTCAGGTAGTTCCTCTCGTGTGGCCTCAATTGCCGAGACCCGTACACAACGACTCCATCTCCTTGCATAAGCATAACTCCCAGCCCGATACCTGAAGCATCACAGTAAATAGTGTAGCCCTTTCCCGGATCTAGCAAGACTAGTATCGGTGCTGACGTCAACCTCCCTTTCAGCTCCTAAAAGGCTGACTCACAAGAATCTGACCATAAAAACTTCGCCCCCTTCTTGGTCAGACCTGTAAATGGTGCTGCTAAGAGCAAGAAGTCTTGAATGAAGCATCATTAGTACCCTTCCATCCCTAGGAAACTCCGTACCTCAAAGAAATTCTTATGCTGCTCCCAGGAAACTACGGATCTCACTTTCTTTGGGTCCACAAACACTCCTGTCTCCGAGATAACATGACCCAGGAAGTGAATCTGATCCATCCAAAAGTGGAACTTTGAGATTTTAGCATATTGTCGATTCTCTCTCAGTGTAATCAGAACGATCTCAAGATGTGTGGCATGGTCGTGTCGAGTGTGAGAGTACACCAAGATATCGTCCACGAAGACCACGACAAAGGAATCCAAGTACGGATGGAACACTCGGTTCATCAGCACCATGAAGACTGCAGATGCGTTCATGAGACCGAATGACATGACTATAAATTCGTAAATACCATACCTTCTCCTAAAAGATATCAGAGGTATATCTGATGGTCTAACACGCAACCGATGATAACTGGACCTCAGGTCGATCTTAGAGAACACCCGGGCTCCTCGAAGCTGATCAAAGAGGTCATTGATCCTTGGCAAGGGATATCGGTTCTTGACCATCAACTGGTTCATCTTCCAATAATCCACACAAAGCCTAAGGGTACCGTCTGCCTTCTTTTCAAACAGGATAGGCGAACCCCATGGAGAAGTACTGGGTCGGATGAGACCCTTTTCCTGCAACTCCTCCAACTACTTCTTGAGCACCTGCAAATCAGGTGTAGCCATCCTATAAGGAGGAATGGAAACTGGTGTCACTCCTGGAACGAGATCAATTGAGAAGTCTAGCTCACACTCCAGAGGTAAACCTAAAAGTCTTCTAGAAATACATCCCTGAAACGATCCACCACTAGAGGAAAGTATAACTGTGAAGTCCCCTGGTCATCTAGATAAAGACTGGAAATCTGGGCTGTAACTTCCCCCAACCCATGATGCTCTTGTCCAGCTCTACCCGGCTGGACATCCCACTCACCTATATGAAGGAAAGATCCACCCTCTAGTGATAAGAAACTCACCCTACGGTGATAGCAATCAATGACTGCCTAGAAGTGAACTAACCAGTCCATACCCAGAATGACGTCATAGCCCATCATTTCTAGGACATAGAGGTCCCATAAGAAATGAAACCCTACAACCTCAAGAGGGAACTATATTCACTGATGTACTCTAGATGTCCTCGTTCCCAACGACATGTCAAGAGTCAACAAGTCAGCAGATGAAAAGATACAGAGCCCAAGGATCTCTACAACCGCAAAGGAGATAAAGTTATAGGAAGCACGAGTATCGAAAAGAGATGAAGATAAAACTGAGGCTACTAAGATCATACCTCGAACTGTAGAAGGGTCAGGATCCTTCTCCTGATAGGTCTGATCCACGGTGAAAGACTGACCTGCACCGTGGCCCTGCGCCCCTGGTTGAACGCTCTGAGCTGATCCACTCCGCTGTCACTGATGACCTGGTGACTGACCACCACGGCCGCGACCTCTGCCTCAGCCTGAACGGCCAGAATAACTCCAGTTCCCTGATTGGTAGGAAAATGGTGAAGCATCTCTATAACACAGGGTCATAGAGTAACCCATTCAACCAGCTAATGGTGAGAATACGTGACAGAAATGCTAAAGATGGCCCATTTTTTCACAAGACCGGCACTCCATCAGATCCCTCTAGCACTGAGGCCTAGTATGCCCACTCCTACCACACTGGTAGCATACAACCTGGATGCCATAATACGCATCCCGTGAACCTCGATCTCCTCAAGAAGACTCTCTGCGACGCTTCCTACTATCTGTAGGAGGAACACCAACTCTGGATATCGAACCGCCCAGGCCCACTGCTCCAGAATCTCTCAGATTGCGCTTAGTGATCAGCGCCTAGTTGATAATGGTGGATATAGAAGTCAACTGGAAGATATTCACCTGGGAATGGATCTCCTAACTGAAGCCATCCTCAAACTTCCTAGCAAGGAAAAACTCATCACCTGCTAGAATCAGTGTGAAACACTACAGCTCAGTGATGTGAGACGAGTACTCCATAAAAGAGATAGTACCCTACTGTAGACTCATAAACTCCTGGGCTCGATCAGACCTCAGGGTCTCCGGATAGAAGTAGTCAAAGAAGGTGTATAGAAACTCATCCCAAGTCATATCCTGCTGACTCCCAGACCATGAGATCACCTACCACCACCTCTTGGCGGTGTCTCGGAGCATATAAGTAGCCAGCTTTACCCTTTTCTCCTGAGGGATCTCTAGGTGCTGAAAGATGGTCAGTGTGGCCTCTATGCACGACCATACATCCTAATGTCCTCTATCCCCTAAAAATTTTTGAGGATGCTTCTATTGGAAAACCTGCGTCAACTCATCCATCAACGGGGCATAAGGCGGTGCTCCCTAGAAGGTTTGCATCATCCTCAGGAAGTCCTCCCTGAACTGTGCCTCGGTGCCTGCAACGGGTATGACAGCCGGTGCCAAGGCTGGCTCGACTTGAGGATTGGCAGGAAGTCCCTGATCCGCCATATCTGGCATCTGATCACCGCCTGATGACAAATGTACAACCAGAGGATGTCTCTGAGGCATAGCCCTAAAAGATCAAAAGTACAACTTAGATCAGAAAAAAAAATGATAGAGAACACAAGAGTACAAAAATAGGAATAGGGGAAGAAAAACACACAAGTTTACCAAACATGACTACAAGGTGTGTATAAAAACTACACGGCATGTCTTCTTAGGCCATTGACATGGGCGTGTGCCCCTGCCCTACAGGTCGTGAAACACCTCAAACTACATGGCGTGTTGACCCAACACATAATGTGTACCTGAAGACTATTCCCCTACCCGAGTCCCCTTACAAGACCAACTCACATGGTTCATACTAACCTCAGACTACACGACGTGTTCCCTAGGGACACGACATGTACTGGGCACGGACTCGGCGGCCCATGTTGTTAGTTACATGGTCATCTACATGGATGGCCCTTACACGACGTGTTCCATACAAACACGGTGTTTGTAGGAGAAGGTTACACCGTCCCGTGTTGTTTGTGACAGGGTCAGATACCTGGGAAAGACTACACGGTGTGTTTCAAATGCAACACGGCGTGTCTAAGAGAAGGTCACGCCGTCCCGTGTTGTTCATGACACGGTCGGGTACAAAGCTCTAAACTACATGGTGTTTACATACCAAACACGACGTGCTCCCAACGTTATTTTCACAACAACGTGTTCTTGCACACACAGTCAGTAACACTTCCTAAAAACTACATGGCGTGTAACAAGAAAGTACACGCCGTGTATTCTGGGTTTTTCTGGGCAGTAGCTCAGAAACTGCATAGAAGCCCAGAAACACGGAAAACAAGGAAAAGAGGTGCCAAATTCTGATCTGTGAGGGCCTATAATCCACGCAAATCAAAGCTTGTGATCCCCTACAGTCATGTACAAGAGAAAATAGGATCATGATCCACCAATTTCCGATTCAAGAGGGCTCATAACTCTTCAAGAATCAAAATTTGGTGTTCATTTAAACAAAGTACAATACAAACAATTCTCTGACAAGCAGCAGAGATTCTATCAAGAATCTATCACAATAGCATGCACAATCTACACAACGTCTATCACAACAGCATGAAATCACTAATTCACCCTAAATAGCATGGAAAGAATACATGGAATGTGATTTCAACAAGTGACTATATGATACATGAGATGGAATACCCTCATCTCATCGGGTTGTGACAGAAATAGAACCTTAATATCAAAACAATAATAGTACAAAGCATCTGAATCACTCTAGGTGAAATCGTATCAACCGTAATATCTCAAAACCAGAAAACTGAAATAAATTAGGTAGTATGGATTTTCCCTATACACGGGTTAGCTACTCCTGTGCATATCTCATTACCAAGTAATAAATCCATCCTATCCTTGGCTAAAGTCTCCAAATAGTAATGTAAGAGAAAAGAATTCCTCTAATACCACTTTGTAACATCCCGGTTCCAGAAGCCACCCAGAGGCGCCCCGTACCCGATTGGTCACATGGCCTCAAGGGAATTTCCCCAAATGCCAGAGGTTACCGACTAACAGTGAGGGACTTGTGTGTGATAGGGGGAAACTATGCCCCCATTGGCAGAGTACACAGCGGAAGAAAAATAAACATGCAATAGTAGAAGCAGTAATAACCAACAATATAACCACGGAATACTAAATCAACAACTGAAGCACATATGTATATATGAAATGATACATGATACATAACTAGGAAATCAGACAAACAAGTCACAATGGTGGAAACACTACAATACAAAAACAAGTACAAAAGAAAAAGTAAACAACTCCTCAGCATCGCAAGCCAAAGCTTGGTACCATGCTCTCTAGCTCCATGAAATCAAGTTCTAGTAGTTGAAGGGCACTTTCCCTTGTCTTTACCTGCAATTAAATAGTCTGCCTGGACCCAAAAGCATTGCCCAAAAAGGGTGTGAGATAAAATCCCAGTAGGCATTCACCCGGCGACCGGTGCCAAACAGTCAGTGAGCATATGGTAGGTAAAATTACAACAAGCAGTAATCAGCAACATGCAGTAACAGTAAGCAGTAGCACTGGATAATACATAGAAGGAAACAAACCACAACCAATCAACAGTAGTGAAACAAATAGCTAATAAGCCATAATCCCTCTGGAAATTACTCACATCCATTCCCTCTGGACCTATCCAATAAGTTCCACAACCCTCTGGGCAGTGCACTCAGCCTAACCCCTCTGGCTTGGTTATATGAATTTATCAGACTCTCTTGGGATGCTCGCTCGGTAAATTCCCCTTATAGTCTAGGGTAGTCATGGAATCTCTTGGGGAAGATCACGCGGTCTAACCCTCTTATCCCCAAGGTCTAGAGACTCTATGAGGAACCTATCTCAGTCAATTCCTCCTATAGCCTCAGGTATACCACAGACTCTCTGAGGAAGCTCACTCGGTCAATTACTCCTCTAGCCTAGGAAGGGTCTTAAAGATATTCAAACAAGGTAAGACTGTATGAGGAAGCTCACTCGGTCTACCCTCCCATAGTCTATAAAATCCAAAACTCTTTGGGAGCTCACTCGGTCCATCCCTTGTAGTCTATAATGTCTAAGACTCTCCGGGAAGCTCACTCGTTCTATCCCTTATACTCTATAGCACCAGGTTCTCTCATCCATGTGCCAGTCAGTGCATAATAATTCTATAAGGCCAAAGTACACCTATAGAGCTCCTTGGTTAACCAAAGTACACCTATAGATCTACTTAGCTAATAGTCTACAAGGAAACAAGCATGTCATGAGTTTCAATTCAACCTATAACCGCAAGGCCTGAAACAAGTGTAGCAGCAAAAGGCAAAACAGACCCAAAGGTCATGAACATAACAAATAAAGGGAAGATACATCCAATCACAACAAATTATCTTCTAACATGGTCAAATTTACCACTAAACGGGCATACAAGCAAGGCATGAAAACAACAAGGGAAAAAAGGTAAACACGCAATACCCTGTTCATGGGTATTGGTGGAAATTGCGCATAAAACTCGGAGACTTTGAACGGTAAGGAACAAACCACCTACCTCGATCCTAGGAGGTCGATCTACTTGAACCACGACTTCTGATTATCCCTATAATTTCGTAGATCTGAGAAAACACACAAAACGTTCAACCTTAGATAACTCGAGAATTAGGAAGAATTGGAAAACAAGGCTCAAGCAGACGGGAGAACTCACCGCTACACTTCCAACGCAATCGACTGTGCTCGAATCGAAGAACGGACGGAGAGGTGGGAGCTCAGGGAAGATCCAGCTGTATGGGTCGCTCTCAGATAAACCAGACCTAGAAGAAGATTATTATGTAGATTAGGCACGACCCATGTCCATTTAGTGAAAAAAAGAAAAGTACACAGCGTGTATGATTAAAGTACACGACCTGTAGTGGGTTTTTCCGTACTCCGCTAAAATCAGCCTCCACGTCACCCCTACACACCGTGTGTGTGGCCTGAACATGGCCAGCACACAGCTTCGAGTGGGAAAAGAGTACACGACATGTACTCAGAAAGTACACGGCGTGTACTTCGAAATTTTCCAAAAAACTCCATTTTTCTTAAAAACTCCAGAAAAAGGAAAAACATACCTAAAACGAAGATCTGGGTTCTTACAAGGTTCCACAACTATGATTAGTGTTTCTCAAGATTTTTATTCTAGTTTTATTCTATAGTGGAAACCAGATAGAACTGGGTTAACATTGAATGAGACTAATAATTTGTTAATAAGCAATAAAATTGGTATGATTACTTTTGTGATGGGAGTTGTCATCGTGCCTAATTTTTTTTCACAAAACATCATTAAAAACATGTACCATAACCAAATCTCAGACTTTCCCAAGAATATAATGGAAGATTTTATTGAGATTTTTGTTGATGGATACCTTGGAAAAAAGAATAATTAGTTTCCAATATGTCAAGAATGTGGTAAGAAACACCCAAATGGATGTATCATAGGACCAAGAAGATGTTTAGATTATGTAAATGAATGACACAAATAATGTAACTACCAAGGGAAAATGAAACATTCAATTAACCCAATAGATGTAAATATTTTACTCCCCAAGGTAGTATTAATTAATGAATTCATTACATATGGGAACAATGTGCATTAGGAAAATAGTTTTCCAATGTCGAAATCTCAAGAATATAATCAGTAACGTGGTACAAGTAATGGTTATATTACTGAAGACGAGGAGACTAAAATTTAAATCTAAAAGGAAAGAGGTATTAAGTAGCAATATGAGTTAACCCCATTAATGAATTAAGTATAAAGTTAAATAATCAAAATGTTTATGTATTTGGATTCAAGAAATATGTTATATAAATTATTAAATATATAAGGATGGTTTATTTTATGTTTTTCACTAAGGATTTACAAGAATATAGAAAATGGTTCTGATGGACAAGAAATACGATTTAATGGAAAGGTGATATTCATGGGAAACACATGATTAGAGGAATATAACTCTTAATACATTCATAATGTTAAGATAATGATGTTTCGATTAAGAAAATTTAATAGTACTGTTTACCTTTGAATTGATTAAAGACTTATTGAACAGATGAATTAAGCTATCATTGATGTTTTTTATATTATTATGGATTTAAGAAATATATCCAATAATATTTGGAATAATAAATTATGAATGTTTTTTGTGGAATCCTACCTTTTTATTGCATTACATTTCATTACATTTGTTTCCCTCGGAATCGGGGGATGACCGCCATTATGGGAGGTTCAAACGTTCTGATCGGTTTCTAACGGGTTTGTTCGTAGAATCAGAAACATCCAATGATTCCACATCCATTCGGACCTACTTTCCAAAGGTAGGTGCTCATTAGATTGTGGACTGATGAGGCTTAGGAATTTGCACTGGTCGAGAGGATGGGAGGTTGGACTCATCACACCTTTTTGAGGGGAAATATTGTCTACTCCGGGACTCTCTTTATAGATTTAAGTTATGTTCGTGAATCCTTATTACATTACCAAGTATAAAATGATCTTTCCTTCAGATCTGATAATCAATGATCAAATATGTAGGAAATTTAGATAATATTTTTTATGTATTCGAGGTTCTTCATTGATAGAGAATCATCTGTATTTATTAGAGATTCTTGGTTAATGGTACCCTTTGACACATTTATATATAAGTCTCTTGGTCATTATGATGACCATTCTTGTTTTAAATCCACTCAGTGGGGCACTTGAAGTTTATTTTCATCAGAAGGACATGGATTATTTTAGATTTGGGATCTAACCCATAGACGGGATGCCTATGTATCCTTTGTTTAGAAAAAAGGAATCAGAACCCACGTAGTTCGAGTAAGGGAGTATGATGTTTATGATTGATGGCTCAAAGAATGATGTCATAATTAATTGTACTCTCTAAGCTCACGTGAGTCATGCTCGGTGTCAGAAACAAGAAGTATTGGTAAAAATTAGACAATTGGGCCATGAAAGATGCAATCATAAGAAATGATGTGGGACTTATGTATGTATGACTGCCCATATAAATGAAGGTTAGGATTTACTTTAGGGAAGAAATCCAGGAACAGGGTCCATAATGGTATATGTGCTTCATGGAGATTTTGAATACTCTAACTTGGGGCTTACTCCTGAAAAGGAGTCCCGAATTAGGAGAAGACTTATGATTGGGTTTTACTCCTGAAAATGAATCCCAGATCAAAGGTAAATTAGGACTGGTTAAGAGAAATTAAGACTGGGGCTTATTCCTAAAAAGGAGGCCTAGGTCAAGGATTAAGGTTTGGGGCTTACTCCTGAGGAGGATTCCCAAATTAGGGGACTTGGGCTAACTCCCAAGGAGGATGCCCAAATTTTGGAACTTTAAGAATTGGGGCTTACTCCGTAAGAAGATGCCCAAACTTGAGACTGGGGCTTACTCCTAAAAAGGAATCCCAGGTTAGGGGATATGGGACTTACTCCTAAGAGGATACCCAAAATTTAGAGGACTTATGACTGGGGATTATTCCTGAAAAGGAGACCTAGGTTAAGGATTCTCTCATCTTAAAGGATGAGGTTAAATGAATGAAATCTCAATCTTTAGTGACATAAAGATGTGTAAATCACTAGGTTTTGAGAGATATTCCACAGAATTCCTTTCAGATAAGGAATTCAAATCAAGAAATCATGCCATAAATGGATTTGAAGAGTGTCTTGAAGACTGAATCTTGAATAGGAAATGTGTAATGGCTAAGAGGGGTGAAATGGGCAAGAAAGGCATCCAAAAATGTAGGGGCGTGAAAGTCCTGGCAGGCGCGCAGGTACTGCGTGGGCACGCATGTCCTGGTCGTGCAGGTATACACCTGCGTGACATGTTTGGTACTTGCACGGTGTTCAACCAACAGGGTAATACTTGAGCTACCTTTTTTTATGGCCTTTAGAATCCATTTGAGGTTATTCCAACAGAGGGGCGCGCACGTTTTATTCAAGGATTAAGGTTTAGGCCTTCCTACCCCTCTTTAGATCTTCCGTTCTAGGTAAGAAATTACCTTAGAAGTGTTCCGGAAGCTTTGAGAAGAGACTAGGGTGTCGGGAGCTCAAATCTGAGTTTCTGAAAAAATTCCTCCCTGAATGGGGGGCCCACAGGGTCTATTTATAGGCAGGGAGAAGACCCCAGGCGGTTATCACTTAGGTCGCGCAAGTCACTTGCACAACCAACATCGGTGCGAAAGTGTACTTGCATGACCATTGAGGCGCGCAAGTATACTTGCGCGACCATTTTAGAACTTGCGTGAACTTTGAGCAATGTTCTTCTTCTTCCATACATTGTCAATTATTGATATTTGTTCAATGGACGAATCTTCTTTGTTCAAGGTATTTCCCTTTTCATTCATTTAGACTCTGTGATGGAAAGGAGCATCAACAAAAGTCCCCCCTCAGAGTTGGATCCGGAGAGAAAAGAGGATTTGACTCTGAGGTGAGAAGAAATACGAAATCTGGCAGTTTAATGTCATGCACGTCGGACATAAGGAGGCTAATGTTTAAGGTCGAAATAGCTTTGACCGAATGAATTAGAATTGACTCAATTCCTCGAAAATTCATCTGAAAACATATTACCATACTCAAGTATGAGGGAAAATATGTAAGCTATGACTTAAGAATATTTGAATCCGAGGAATGATATGAAAAAGAGCTAAAAGGCATTAGAAGAAGTAGTTTCCAAGAATGAAGTTACCATTATTTATCAAACCCATTAGGGGGTTGAATTATGCAGGGCTGCCTAAGGGCTTTGGCTGCATAGTTAAATAAAATAGAATCTTTTGGCTAACAAGTCTGTTATGTAGACTGTTTATGCAAGGCCACCTATGGGCACGTGCTGCATAGTCAGGAAAAAGAACTCTCAGAAATTTACATTCCTAGTGCATAAAGCCAGTGAAAGTTTATGGAGATTCAAATCTTACAAAGTATAGAGTTTTCTCTATGGAAAGAGGTACTTGAATATGGAGAAGATATTTCCAAACAAGATTATCGAAGAACTGGATGAATATCACTCCTACAAAGGTCTGACCCAAACGTAGGGAAGGAGAATATAAGCCATAGACTTGAACACTTTCAGATCATGAAAAAGTATATGGGACAAATATGTTAAGGATGGCTATTTTTTTGTGGATCCTTACATACTGTCATTTAAGACAAATAAGGACAAAAGATGCATTCTTCCCAAGAATGATGTTACCACTATCCGAAAAACCTGTTATGGGGTTGAATTATGCAGGGAAACCTATGGGCATTGGATGCATAGTCAAATAATAGTATCTTTTGGCTAACAAGTCTGTTATGTATACTGTTTATGCAAGGCCGCCTATGGGAACGTGCTGCATAGTCAGGAAAAATAATTCTCAGAAGTTTTCTATTTTTGTGACTAGAAGTCAGGAAAAAGGGTTATGAGGATCTGAAAATATTTAAGGTTAGGATTATGACACATAAATATGGATATTGTTCAATGTATACAGAGATACACAGATCAATGCTAAACATAATCATGTTGTGGCTAGGTCCTGAATTGAAATGTTGGACTTCACTACATATCCCATAAGGATGAGAATCAAGCCATACGTAGTTCTTAAACTACAGTTTAACATCGTGTGGGACAAAAGGATTAGAGATCTTAGTTTAGGGTCATAGAGCTTGGACCATTGTAAGAAATACACAGTGTGTGTTTTCATGGGGACTTTTCAGCCAAGGGACTGAAAATGGAATTTGGGGTTAGGCCCAAAGACTTGGGGCTGGATTCGAGTGACACTCGAATGTTCCTACGTATCCCGTAAGGATGGGAATCAAGCCTACGTAGTTCTAGAAATACCCTCTGTACAAATTTGGTTCGTACATGTGAAGGGTGAAAGGGGACTTTAGTGCAATGATGGTTTAACCCAAGATAAAAGGTTCGGTCATTACCATGTATGCACGTAGTCTTTGAAATGAAACATGATTAAAAAAATCAATGTAAATAATGGTTCCCTCTCAGGTGAGGGCTTCAAAGAAATTTTTAGTTTATTGTCATAATAGACAAAAGTGTTGTATAGTTTAACATCATATAAAAGGGAAGAAAGTGAACCAATGTAAATATATTGATTCTAAGGGCGGTTTCACGAATTAACATCGTATGAGATGGAGGTGAACCGATGGGAAGAGGTTGGTTTTGGGATTGAACCTTGGGAGGTTGCCTACATACCCAGCCTAGAAGGAAAGGATCAAAGTCTGTGTAGTTCATTAAAGAATGAATTAATGATCAAGTTGTTCTTGGGGACAATGACCTAAAAAATGATGTTGGGACTTACACATGGTTACTAGGCCAGAGAGAGTGTTATGGTTGAGGTTTTCTCTAAGCTCACGTGAGTCATACTTGGTGTGAGAAACAAGAGGTAGAAACAACATTAACAATACATAGTTTAATGCCATGTAGGACGTATGAAGGGACTATGTAGTTTAAAGTCTTGCAGTTAGGACTATTGGTGCTGCATAGTTTAGTGTCATGTAGCAGGGAAAAAAGCACAGTTTAATGTCATGTAGGACGTATCACAGACTTTTTGTACAGTTTAGCGTCATGTAGTTAGGACGAAAGGGGGACTGTGCAGTTTAATGTCATGCAGTGAGGACAAAAGAGTACACCATTTAACGTCATGTTGGACGCATTGGGGATTTTTTCACAATTTAACGTCATGTTGGATGAAAAAGGGACAATACAGTTTAGCGTCATGTTGGATGAAAGTGCGAATAGTTTAAGGTCATATGCATGGACCGTGGATGGTGCAGTTTAATTTCATGTTGGACGGTGGTGTAGTTTAAAGTCATACAGGACCTTTCATGATTATGTAGTTTAACGTATTTCCAGACGTAAGGGACTTTTATACAGTTTAGCATCATGTAGTTAGGATGTCATAGTTTAACATCTTACTGGACGTAAGGGACTTGCAAATAGTTTAGGGTCATATGCATGGACCATTGATGATGCAGTTTAAGGTCATACAGGACCTAGTTGCAGTTTAAGGTCATACATGACCATTTAGGGAACTTTTTCACGGTTTAGCGTCGTGTGGGATGAAAGTACAAATAGTTTAAGGTCATATGTATGGACCGTTGTTATATAGTTTAACCTCATATAACAAGGACAAAGTACAGTTTAATGTCATTTAGGACGTATTAAAGGACTTTTGTACAGTTTAACGTCATATAGCAAGGACGAACTGGGGCTGCACAGTTTAGTGTCATGTTGCAGGGACATAATGGTGCTGCACAGTTTAGTGTCATGTTGCAGGGACATAATGGTGTTGCGCAGTTTAGTGTCACGTTGCAGGGACATAATTGTGTTGCACAATTTAGTTTCATGTTGTAGGGACATTTGTAAGGACCTTTGCAGTTTATACAAAATACTTCTTCAAAAATCTGGCATTGGTTGGAGTAGTGATGAGTTCTCCATCCATCGAGATCAATGAATAAGCTCCATTGGAGTAGACCCTATGTATTGAATAAGGACCTTCCCATTTTGGCTCAAGATTGGGAGGTTTCTTTCTTGGTATCATTGGAGTTCTGAGAACTAATACCAATTCTCCCTGAGTGAATGAACGAAGACGAACTTTTTTGTAAAAATCTCGTGTTATTCGATTATGATAGACTTCCAAGTGGTGAAAAGTGCACAATATTTTCTCATCTAATCTTTCCAATTCATTCAATCACTTTTGAGATTGCTCATATGTAGATGAATGATTGTAAATGGATACTCTGAGCGAGGGTAGTTGAACTTCAATGGGAAAGATGGCTTCTGTTCCATATACCAATGAATATGGAGTTGACCGAGTTGAACTGCGGGTGGTAGTCCAATAAGCCCATAAAGCATGAAAGAGTTTATCAGGCCATGACCTCTTATCTTTGTCCACCATCTTTTTCATTATATTTGAAAGAGTCTTGTTAAAGGCTTCTATCTGGCTATTGGCCGCTGCATGATACCGAGATGAATGGTTGGATTTGATGTTGTATTCTTGATACAACTTCATCATCTCGGATGAACAGAAATTGGTGCCATTGTTCGTCAATATGGTATGAGGGACACCAAATCTGGTAATGGTGTTAGACTTGATAAAGCCAACAATGCATTTAGAACTGACTTCCTTGAGAGGTATTGCCTCTGCCCATTTGGAAAAGAAGTCAGTAGTAGTAAAAATATACTTAAACTGCTTGGCCGTAGACGAAGGGTAAGGCCCCACCACATCCATCCCCCATGTGGAAAATGTCCATGAGTATTTAGCACTATGAAGAAAATCTGGAGGTTGATGAATGAAGTTGTCATGTACTTGGCATGAATGACACTTCTTTGTGAAATCAACACAATATTGTATCATTGAAGGCCAAAAGTATCCAAGCCTTCAAATTTTATCAGACAATATATGTCCAGACTGGTGGGTAGTAGAGACTCTTGCATGCACTTCTTTCATGACAGCCATTGTCCCTTCACCATCAATGCATCTGAATATAACTCCATCAAAACCACGTTTGTAGAGAATTTTCTCTAGGTGATCTGAGCTATCATAAAGATTAAAATTAACCACACGTCGCCGGATTTGTTCTTTCTCAGCTCTATCAGGTGGAAGTGTTCTATTTTGAAGGTATTTCCTGATAGGTGACATCCATCCTATAGTATGACCATACGGTTCGGGAATGGGACAAATTTCATTAATTTCCTCTATTCTGATTCAAACATAAGGTGAAATTGCACGACGGTGGGCAATACTGAGGCTGTCTCGTCCCGATTTGGATCTGCCCGAGTTGTGGCTATATTAGCCATCACATTAGCTTGAGCATTTTTTGATCTTGGGACATATGAAAATGTCGGTTCCAATGGGAATTCCGCCATTAAATCTCTGACGTAATCTTACAATGGGATTATTTCTTCTTTTCTGATGTCATAATCCCCATTGACTTGTTTGATTACCAGGTCTGAATCACCCTTCACCTTTAAGTGATTTACTTGTGCTAGAAGCGCTAATTCAAAGCTTGCGATAAGAGCTTGGTATTCGGATTCATTATTGGTACCACATTCCCACAATAAGAAGGAATAAGGTAACACTGCCTTTTCTGGAGAAATGAGCACAATTCCTAAGCCAACTTTGTTGAATTTAGGATTTTCCATTTTCCTCCCTGTTGGACTTCTGGAAGCACCATCAAAATACATTTCCCATGCCTGAGGACTTTCTTGAATAGAGAAGACTTCCTCATCAGGGAGTTCAATATCTGAAGACGTGTCTTCCACTGAAGAGTGTTCATCCAGGAAATCAGCCATAGCTTGGCCCTTTATCGCCTTTTGAGACACATAATGAATATCGAATTGCTGCAAAATAACTGCCCACCTTTCTAGACGTCCTGTAAGCATTGGATGACTAAGGATGAATTTGAGAGGGTTATTGAGAGATACCAATTGGACCTAGTGATGTTGCAGGTAGTGTCTCAACTTATGAACTGCAAATATTAATGCCAGGAAGCACTTCTCAATACTTGAATGTTGGGTTTCTTCTTCAAGCATGGTTCGACTGAGATAGTAAAGATTGTTTTCATTCCCATCATCATTCTTTTGAGCAAGAAAGGCACCCAATGATCAATCTAGAGCTGTCACAAAGAGGATAAGTGGTATTCCTTCAACAGGTGGCATGAGTACCGGTGGACTCAAGAGGTATTCTTTGAGAATATCGAATGCTTCTTGACATTCTTCAGTCCACTGGTAAGTGACCCCCTTCTTCATCAATTTGGTGAAGGTTAAACTTTTGCCTGATAAATTGGAAATGAAATGCCGAATATAGGCTAAGTGTCCTTGAAGTCCTCTTAATTATTTCAAATTTTGAGGAGGTGACATACCAAGGATTGACTTGGTCTTCTTAGGATCGACTTCAGTACCACGATGGTGTACAACAAAGCCGATAAATTTTCCTGAGGTTACCCCAAAATCACATTTTAAGGGTTTAATCTTCAAATTATGTTGTCGAAGCTTGCAGAATATGACTTAAAAATTAGCCAAGTGATTATAATGTTGTTTGGATTTAACTACCAAATTGTCTGCATAGAATTAAAAAACCTTCCCTAAGAATGGTTTGAAGATACGATGCATGGCACGCTGATAAGTTGCACATGCATTCTTTAAGCCAAACGGCATTACTCGGTAACAAAACACATCCTTAGGGGATCTGAAGGTTGTTGATTCCTCATCTTCTGGGGCCATTCGGATCTGATTATATCCAGAATATCCATCCATGAAGGAAAGTTCTTCATTGCCAGATGTTGCATCAATTAGAAGTTATGTAATCGGAACTGGGAAATCAACCTTAGGACAATACCGATTAAGATCTCTGAAATTGATGCAAACTCTAATTTGTCCATTCTTTTTCTTTACAGGGACAATATTATCCAAGCATTTGGGATATTGAACTTCTCTGACGAAGTTAGCTTTGATAATATTATCCACTTCAGCTTCAATTTTGGAAGCATAAGTTGGGTGTGTTCTTCTCGCGGCTTGCTTAAATACTCGATGTTCTTCTGGTGAACCCAAATGATGAGTAGCAACATCAGGATCAAGACCGGGAATTTCTGTATAGTTCCAAGAAAAAATATCTCTATTTCAATTTAGAAAAGAAATATACATATCTTGCTCTTCAAGGGTCATGACCGCACTGATTAAAGTGTGGCGTGGATCTTCCTTTGTACCCAGATTTATTTCTCTGAGTTCATCCACAGTGGTAGAGATACCCTCTTCAAATGCTGGAGGAGCATCTCTAAGATCTTCCTCTTCTTCTTCATCATGTGTTATTTCTTCCGTGTATACTTGCATAGTAGATGACAAAGCATAATTTTCATGATCAGAAGAGATTTCAAAATTTGCATATCTTGAAGAAGAAGCTTCCATTTCTGACCCAATTGATTATGAAGGGTCTTCTTTAGGTAATAAAGAGAAGATGATGGATTGAGAATCGACATCATTTTTCACCTCCTATGTTGCTATAACTTCTTCTGGCCTAATTGGTGAAGTATAGACTTGTTGGATTTCAGTAGATGAAATGAAGACATCACCATTTGTGCTTTCATCACTGCTTGGTAGATTACCAATTTCTCCCATGTTGTCTGGCTCGATTGCCGTAATTGACATTATGGATCTTTCCATAAGAGTATTTTGATTTGAGTATACCTTGTAAATTTGACTGATAGGCAACACATAATCTGTACTCACATGTGTAAATGGATTTAGTGGAATTTTTTCAAAACCATATGGAGCATTGACTTTGGTAATCTCCTTTGTTATGGATTTCTCCCTTTGCTTCATGTGATAGAATTCTGGCTCAATGTATTGAGACTCACATGTCTTGAATGTGGCCTTATCACCATACAATGTCCCAACTTGACCATCAAAACAATATTTGAGACATTGATGGTATGATGAAGGGATAGCTGCATACTGATGTAGCCAGGGTCTTCCAAGCAAGACGTTGAAAGCTAAGTCTTGATCAACAAACATGAAATCTGAATTGGATACAAGATCTCCAAACTGAGTTCTGAGTGTAACTTCGCCCAGTGGTTCTTGATCATTTTTATCATATCCTTGAATCATCATGGTAGAAGGAGATAAATCAGATTCCATGAGGCCCAATCGACAAAGTGTACGAATGGGCATGAGGTTGACTCATGAACCATTGTAAATGAAAGCTCTTCGAACATCCAAACCATTGACCTTTCCAGATAAGTACAATGGTCTAATATGTCCATGCACAACATCATCTTCATCTTCATTAGAAAAAGTTATTATTTCATGTAATTATGCAAGATTATTCTCTATGTGATAGACTTCTGCTGCAACAATTTTAGTTTCAAACTCATGATGACTCGATAAAGCCTCGATGAGTGCTTCCCGAGGATCTTTTGACAGATTCAGAGCATCCAGAATTGATAACTTGGCTGGTACTTGGGCCAAGTGTTTCAATATATCATACTTTTGATCCAGAGGTCTGTGTTTCCCAACTGGAATATGTGGTTTAGCAGGTACTTTGGAAGCAGATGCTTTGGAAGTTGATGCATCTTGTATTAGGATAGGAGTTGGCAATATTCCTGGTTTTGGAAGACTAGACCGATTAGATCCATTTAATTGCTGAGAGGAAGAAGATGAAACCTTCAACCGGTCTTCAAAAATAACTGTGCCAAGACTGAATTTGCTATTGGTAGAAGAAATTGCTTGTTCTTGCTGAGCTCGCTGGAGGGCTCTACCACGAGTTTCTACTGCATACACAGTTCTAGCAGGGGTAGAATTGGAATAGTGGCTTCTGAAAGATCCACGTCTTCCCCTGTATCCTGAGCCCCTGGAACTTCCTCTGATTCCTCTGTTTGATACAGGGAATTCAGGCTCATTGAAATCGAAAATATGAATGGCATATGGATCTGTTAATTGAATCATATTAACAGAACCAAAGATTAACTATTCGTCTGATGAAGACTCTGCCTGATTAGCCTGTTCAGGCTGTGCTGTTTGGTGGGGTGGTGCCTGTGGCTTTGAAGTAGATGGCATGAAGTCCGCCAAAGTCAAAGACGACTTAAGCTTTGACACATACTCATCCTTTTCTGATTCTTTTTCTTTCTTTGAATCATGTCATTTCTTTGAGGACTTTCCCTCTGATGAAGAGGGTTTTTCCGCAACATTCATGGCATAAGACACAATTGGTTTCCATAATTGTGTTCACAAAATAGCATGAGTTAGACTGATTGTCTTTCTGACCATCCAATCATCATACTTTTGTGCATTTTTTCTTTTGACTTCCTGCCATTCACTTTCCTCCTCTGGAACTGTAGCAGTGACACATGCTACCTGCCATTCAGGAGGTCTTTGAAGACAAAACACTCCTGGATGGGATTCCCCAACATTTGATGAAAAGGGACATAATTAGGACGGTCTTCGTCTCCTTTCTTGTTTGGCCTCTTTGGTATTGGCAATTGAACCAAATTGTTTTCCAGAGCCGAAATGAAATAACCAGGAACATGTTCATTTCGGAAAGAGTATGTTTTGCTCTTCAGATCCTCAAATTGTTTTCGTCTTTGATATTTTTGATCATCTGGATGAAAAGGCCTTTGTTGTTGGCGCTCAGAAAGTGGAGCCCTTCGATAAGATGAAGGTTTTGAGGTATAAATAGGTATAGGTGCTTGTTTGAGCGTAACTGTAGCAGTTTCTACTTTACCCATTCTCCTTCCTGGAGCTTATGGAATTGCATGAGATTTATCCTTAGCCTGTATAAGGGAATCTTCAATCTACTGAGCGATTGAAGTAAGGTCTCGAAACCCTCTTGTGTATTTCACAGGGATTAATGGCGTGCGTAATTCGTCACGCAGATTTGCCACATAGATTGGCAACAATTATTCTTGAGGGAGTGCTAAACTCAAGGAATATGTTAATCCCTTCCAGCGAGCAATGAAATAAGAGACTCTTTCATTCTCCCTTTGCTTATAGTTTGTAAGATCGAAGACTGTTGTCTTTGGAAAAGTTGAACTGAACTGAAGGAGAAATTTTTGGCGAAGATCCTCCCATCCTGTGATTGACCGGGATTGCAAGCTTGTATACCAAACAAAAGCTGGTCCTTGCAAGGTTCGCACGAAGCATCTGAGTTTCACTACTTCTTGCTGCTCCGGAGTTCCCATCATATGATTGCAACAAGACACGTAATGCATCAAATGTTGTTCAGGATCGCCTGATCGATTTAAAATAGGGAATACAGGGTTCCCGAAACTCAAAGGAGGAGAAATTGAATCTACCCATTCAGGGTAATCTTTCTTTTCTAGTTGAACTTGCGCATGCTTCCCTTCCATAGTTTCTAACAATGCTATTAATGACTGAATAGTAGTTATTAACTTTTGAGAAACATCCGGTTGAACTTGGACTTGGTTAGGTGCAATGACTGGAGCTTGGGCAGATGTGGCTATTGGTGCTGCAACTAATGGTAGCCCTACCAATCGTTGTTGCACTTGACCCGTAAGATTAGACCTGTGAGGGTGTACTGATAGAGGAGGATATTCTTGATCCATCTCAGTAGTTGCAACAAATTTCTTTGGCTGACTGACTCCAGCATGCTTAAGAAGAAGACTATTCTAAAGTAGTTCTGCATTCAACCTTCTTAATTCCTTCATTTCTTCCCCCTGTTGTACAATCCTCTGCTCTAGTAAAAGCGATTGACCTTCTCCAAAGGAAGGATATGTAACCTGGTTCTTTCCCTTCCCTTTGTTGGATCCTTTTCGGAGAGGGGGAAGTGGGTTACTCGAAGGATTACTTAAGTTCTGAGTGATCCTTTGACTTCTTGTACCCACACCTTCTTCATTTGTGTCGGTGCGTACATCTCCTTGAGTAGGAACCTCTTCATCTGAGTCCCCTGAGTGAGCCTCATCTAGTGGATCAGCAACAATGGCATTGATGACATTAATCGATGCGTAATTCATTGCATCCCTTCTATCAGCATTTCTGTGATATTGTCTTCTTCCATGTCTTTGGTGAGACATTGCCTTTTGTTGATTCGGTCCCTCGGGAACTTCTTGACGAACCGTAATTTGGAGGGAATCTCCTGAAAATTCGGCTCTTTGTTCCTATTGAGGTTTCTTCCCAAATCGAGAAAAGACCGACTTTCTATGAAGAGGGTATTGATGATTTGAAAAAGTCCCCAGTCCGGTGTACTGGGGCTGTTCCTGCTGCTATCGCTCAACTCCTCGAATCCTTTTTGTTGATTCTGAGGGTTGGTTTAAAAGAGTCCCCAGTCTGGCGAGCTGGGGTGGTTCTAGAAATGCTATGTCTGGGACTTTGTTGAATGTCCTCCTGATCTTGCGAACCTTAGTTCGGAAATTTGCTGGATGCATTAACCTGTATCCGCTTTTATCACCCGGTTCAAAAGACCGTCAGATGATTTCTGACACTTCTGTCACTTGGTGACGTGTTTGCTCCAAATGATAGGCCTGTTCAATATTCTCATTTGCTTGATGCAAGAGTAATTTGACAACTTGTTCTCTTTATTCTTGATTTTGAGAGGAACTAGTTAAAGCCTGTTCTTGGGAAAGCTTTTGATTACAAACAAAGCACATTGACTGTGGCTGGCCATGGGCAATAACATTGCATGAGACCATTTTCGGCCAGCTTTGCTGACTGGAGAGCACCGTGAAATGCAGTGCTCCATGAACACCCCATCCTCTGACATGAATACCAGATGGGGCATTGGCAATTAACTGACGCAGTCTTCTTAGTGCGCCAAAGCATGAACGTTGAAGGGATCTCTGCTACTTTTCAGCCTTCGGATATCGAGAGACTGATAGAGACGCCAAATCAACCTGACGTTGTAACCCTTCTATTATCTTAAGATGATTTTCATATTCATCATAAGATAATACTTTCTTTTTCAACTGACAAAGAGTTTTCCATATGTTGAGACGAATATCATGAATTTCATCTTCCATCAACATTTCTGGAATATTATACTGAGAGTCATATAGAGGCCAAAACATGACTGACACTTCACCTTTCGCTAGTTGTTTTATCATATTCAGCATTTCCTCTTTATCATTTGATTAAGATTCTTCAACCTGATTTGACCAAAGTTGGTGTTTCCTTGTTGCTTCATTGGATTCAACAGGATTGGTAGAGAAATTATTGATCAAACTAGAAGATGCATGACTTAGGGGTGATTCAGAGAATGAACTACACCCTGGGCTATCTTATGATTGAGAAAGTATTTCACCTACTAGAGATGATGCTTCAGACATGACTGGTTTTGTATCTGAAAGTGCCTCAAGATAAGAGGGCTTTCTCGGCACTACATTGTCAACTGAAGCATTTTCCAGGCAATGTGCATCACTACCGCGGAGAGGACTTTCGCAGTGAAATTCATCATCATGGGGAGGACCACCATAATGGGTTACAGCAAAAGATGAGATATCTTGCTCCTTGGTCTTCTGACCACACGGAGGGTTCCTATGGCACTCATCTGAAGATTAAACTTCGAGATCGACCGAATTGTCATGAAGCAAGCCTTCATGAGGAAGTGTCTGTTGTAGACCATCAGAATTAATGTTCCCACTATTGGGAACTGAGGGAGTAGAATCTTGAATTCCAACATATAATTGTCTAAGGACTTCAAGAACACCAGCATTGAGCAAGGCCTTGTTACTGATTGGCTCTTGATCTCATGAATGTACTGGGCAGGTCTTTTTCTTAGACGCCTTCTTACTCACCTTGGAAACCACTTGTTGATGAAAGTGGCTTCTCTGAGTAGGTGTATGTGCCGGATCAGGAAAAATGGCCAGGTTAGGATGACGATCTCCTCTCAAATCAGGTGTATATACTTGACTTGGTTGTCCATATGATATGGGGGAGTATGCCCCATAACCCTCTTGGACTGGAACAGATGTATGTTTCTGTTCCGGAGTGAATTGTTGATGTATCACTCCACTCGTAGGGATAGATTTATGTGTCTTTCCCTGAGATGCTGCTAAAGTTGTTATAATATCCTGGCAGGCATCTAGAATATGAGCAGGGATTTGCTTCTGCTCTTTCACCATTGATAGAATATGCTTGGTGACTTCAACTGCCGGAATGGGAATATACGTACATTCCGGGCTTGGAGTAGGTGTATGTGCCTGCTCCTATACTCCTTTTCCTGTCAGTGAATCCTGACAGTACTCAAGTGTGGGGGTAGAGAGTTGAGTCTGCCTCCTATTTGTTGTCGGGGATTTCCGACTAACTTCTCTGAATGCTACCAAGCGAGACTGTTGGTAGGCTTGATTAATACCAGCAGGTGTATGTGCCTGCTGATTGCACTTCGCCAAACGTGGTTGATGAGATCCATCATATGTAGTCAGACGATCCTGCTGACTAGATGATGTTGTATAAACAGGTTTATGTTCCTTCCTATAGTACTCCGCCGGAATTGCCAGGTGGGATTGGCGCGATGCTGCCAGACGAGTCTGCTGGACAACGGGTTTAAAATGGGAAGGTGTATGTGCTTGCTCATTGCTTACCACCAATTTAGGTTGGTGGACTTCTCCAGAGATGGCAGAGATGAGAACCTGCTCACTGTTTACTGGATTCCTCCTCTAGTGGTTCGTCTTGCTTGCTCGGGTTTGAGGAACCGGAGCCGAATGCCTGGAGTCGGTACCCTCATCATGTTGAGGGTGCACTGCTGCACGAGTCTGGCGGCGATTATTGGTGGGAGCCCTCAGGAAGGACTCCTGTCTGTTTGAATTAAGCTCCTGAGGGACCTTCTCATTCACATCCCTAGAATAAGGGAGCGAATGGTGATTGCGTTCTGGGGATAACGACCCGAAACGGTTGGAGACGGTAGTCAGCACCGTCTGCCTCTTGATCACTGGTCGTCATTGTCCAGACGACCGATGTGAGTTGTTTACATGGAGGGCTTGTTGGGTAGCCTCTAGAGTTGGGATGGTACCATGTTGAAGGTACTCCTTAACCAGTGCATTTGATACCCAGCGTTGAAGACGCTAAGTAGGTGATATCATCCTAAGAGTAGATGACGATCCAGTAGGAGTAGCAACAGTGGCATTTGTAGCAGCAATATTCACAGGTGTGAACTTGAGAGCATCCATTATAGAAATGCAGAAGATCTTGGGAAAAGAGTGCCTATTTGATATAACAGACGTAATCAAGATAAATTTAGCTACTACATATTTTGGATGAGCACATATGTCAATGATTGTTTTTGTTGGCCCTCGCATTTAGTTTTAAATAGGGGCCTAACAAATAGGTAAATCATCATTTTAACTTGGTTAAGGATTCACGTCGGGTTCACTATTTTTGTTTCGCTCAGAATCCGGGGATGACCGCCTTGATGGGAGGTTCAAATGTTCTGATTGGTTTCTAATGGGTTTTTTTAGAACCGGAAACATCCAATGATTCCACATCTATTCGGACCTACTATCCAAAGGTAGGTGCTCATTAGTTTATGGACTGATGAGGCTTAGGAATTTTCATTGGTCGAGAGGATCGGAGGTCGGACTCATCACACCTTTTTTAGGGGAATTATTGTCTACTCCGGGACCCTCTTTATAGATTTAAGTTATGTTCATTAATCCTTATTACATTACCAAGTATAAAATGAGTTTTCCTTCAGATCTGACAATCAATGATCAAATATGTATGAAATTTAGAGAATCTTGTATATGTATTCGAGGTTCTTCATCGATAGAGAATCATCTATATTTATAAGAGATTCTTGGTCAATGGTACCCTTCGACACATTTATATAGAAGTCTCTTGGTCATTATGATGACCATGCTGGTTTTAAATCCACTCAGTGGGGCACTTGAAGTTTATTGTCATTCAGAAGGACATGGATTATTTTAGAGTTGGGATCGAACCCGTAGAGGGGCTACCTACGTATCATTTGTTTAGAAAAAAAAAAGGAATCATAACACAAGTATTTCGATTAAGGGAGTATGATGTTTATGATTGATGGATCAAAGAAGGATGTCATAATTAATTTTACTCTCTAAGCTCACGTGAGTCATGCTCGGTGTGAGAAACAAGAGGTATTGGTAAAAATTAGACAATTGGGCCATGAAAGATGCAATCATAAGAAATGATGTGGGAATTATGTATGTATGACTGCCTAGATAAATGAAGGTTAGGCTTTACATTAGGGAAGAAATCCAGGAACAGGGTCCATAAAAGGTATATGTGCTTCATGGAGATTTTGAATACTCTAACTTGGGGCTTACACCTTAAAAGAGGCCTGAATTAGGAGAAGACTTATGATTGGGTTTTACTCATGAAAATGAACCCCAGATCAAAGGTAAATTAGGACTGGTTAATAGAAATTAAGACTGGGGCTTATTCCTGAAAAGGAGGCCCAGGTCAAGGATTAAGGTTTGGGGCTTACTCTTGAGGAGGATTCCCAAATTAGGGGATTGGGGCTTACTCCCAAGGAGGATGCCCAGATTTGGGAACAGTAAGAATTGGGGCTTACTCCCAAGGAAGATGCCCAAACTTGAGACTGGGGCTTACTCCTAAAAAGAAATCCTAGGTTAGGGGATCTGGGGCTTACTCCTAAGAGGATGCCCAAAATTTAGAGGACTTATGACTGGGGATTATTCCTGAAAAGGAGACCCAAGTTAAGGATTCTCTCATCTTAAAGGATGATGTTAAATGAATGAAATATAAATATTTAGTGACATAAAGATGTGTAAATCACTAGGTTTTGAGAGATATTCAACAGAATTCCTTTCAGATAAGGAATTCAAATCAAGAAATCATGCCATAAATGGCTTTGAAGAGTGACTTGAAGACTGAATCTTGAATAGGAATTGTGTAATGGCTTAAGAGTGGTGAAATGGGCAAGAAAGGCATCCAAAAAGGGAGGGGCGCGCAAGTCCTGGCAGGCGCACATGTACTGCGTGGGCGCACAAGTCCTGGTCGCGCAGGTATACACCTGCGGGACATGTTTGGTACTTTTGCGGTGTTCAACCAGCAGGGTAATACTTGAGAGACCTTTGTTTAAGGCCTTTAGAATCCTTTTGAGGTTATTCCAGCAGAGGGGCGTGCAAGTTTTATTGAAAGTGTAAGGTGGAGCGCAAGTGTGTCCCTTTTACCTTAAGGTCTAGCCACTCAGGCACGCAAGTGTTGATGATTTTCAACACTTAGGCCTTCCTCCTCCTCTTTAGATCTTCCGTTCTAGGTAAGAAATTACCTTAGAAGTGTTCCATAAGCTTTGAGAAGAGACTAGGGCGCCGGGAGCTCAAATATGTGTTTCTGGAAAAATTCCTCCCTGAATGGGTGGCCCACAGGGTCTATTTATAGGTAGGGAGAAGACCCCAGGAGGTTATCACTTTGTTCGCGCAAGTCACTTGCACGACCAACATCGGTGCGAAAGTGTACTTGCGCAACTATTGAGGCGCGCAAGTATACTTGCGCGACCATTATAGAACTTGCGCGACCATTGCGCAATGTTCTTCTTCTTCATTACTTTTGTCAATTATTGATATTTATTCAAAGGATGAATCTTATTTGTTCAAGGTATTTCCCTTTTCATTCATTTATACTCTGTGATGGAAAGGAGCGTCAACAACATTTTACAAACCTAGGATCTTTAATGTCTTGTGTCTTGGAAATCAGGGAAATAAAACATGAAAACAACATTAAAATACTTCTAATACACATATAAGGCTTCATCATACTTTCATCATATGTACAACTACTTCATCTCATATCCTGGAGACATACATCAATGTAAAGGGTGGGAAGAAGGCCCAGTAAGGGTAAACAAGGAATCAATTTACTTGTGATATCAATAAGAACTTGAATAAAAACATAAAGACATGATCAATGGATGTATATGAATATCATAATGAAAATAACATGAAACATACTTGAATATGTGGATAAAAAATTTCAATTATACATTCATGAACATATCACCATGGTCCATCCCTAAGGTGTCATAAAAATTACAGAGGTTATTCACCATGGTATTGTGAAACTTGTCATCTCTAGAGATTAATTATTTACCCAATGCATTAGATTTCTATCAGGGAACACCCTTAATATGTATTTAATTTTATTTTGATCCACATAGATCATAATCAAACATTTCATAAATAACCGATATAGAATAAAATAAATGGGTTTCATTTCAAAATCATGATGTTTTAAAGAGTACTTAAAAATGAGATTGTTATGTCATTTACAACCCATGGAAA
Source organism: Viscum album (assembly GCA_963277665.1). Classification (NCBI taxonomy): domain Eukaryota; kingdom Viridiplantae; phylum Streptophyta; class Magnoliopsida; order Santalales; family Viscaceae; genus Viscum; species Viscum album. The sequence goes on from OY728162.1 coordinate 484,131,672, forward strand.
GGGAGCGTGGATTACATGTATGTCAATTATAGAAAAATATATATCATTATTGTGTATTTTTGAACACCCATACAAACGAAATAGGTTTGGGTATTCACATATGTAAAACAAGATAATTTATTGAGATAAAGAGAGAGAAATTCTGAGACGAAATTTCTGCAGCATAACGGCTATATAACATGGTTTTAGAAAATAATAAAAAGAGAGGTTACAATGTTAACCTACTCATAAATAACTCCTATTACAATATAAATACATAATATCATGGAGATATGTACATGTTATGGATGTTTGAATGAAATACCACATGAAAAGGAACTTGAAAGGAAAGAGAATATGAAATTTCTTTTACAAGAAATTCGGCACCCAAACGACATCATTTAAACATTCAGAAAATCAATTGATGAGAGCATAAAGGGTATATAATCATGTTTACATGATATGGTAAGTAGTAAATATATATAATAAAAATCCCTGACATAATAAAATTGAACTATAAGACATAACAAAGAAGAAGTCATGACTTAAAAGAGGAGGGTGATAGGATCCATTACCTTGAAGTGTAACTTCGAAAGCCTGATGTTTGGGACCTTGGGAGGCATGGGGGAACCATGGTAGGACTACATATGATGTAAATTGACCATAACATCGTTGAGGAGGATTTTGGAATGAATTGGATGAAGGAATGGTTTGTTATTAATTGGAGAAGTGAGGGGACAAAGCATTAATTTCCAAGGGACACCTCATCAGTGGTATTGGAAAAACCTTGGGATTTCCCATGGTATTTTCCCATAGTATTGGCCAATTGGGACAAATCATAGAATATATTACTATTTATAAGTCTACCATAATTATTAAATAATTATTATATCCTTAATGATGTCATTAAACACCCGAAACTCAAAATTGTATTTTCACTATTCACCGAAAATTCAACTTCTTTTATAAAAATCCAAAAAAAATTCCGTAACCTAATATCTATTATCTGAATTCAAAAATGAACTCCATTTTTTAAAAATAATTTTCTAAATATTTTTAATTTAATTTTTAAATAAAACACTATTCACCCAAAAAAAACTAATACTTAACTAATAATCTCTAAAATAGTTATTTGCTTATTTTATTGAATCACCTTACCGAATCAAGGTGTCTTAATTATTTTAATACATTATTAAGTGAGGATAATAATCCATTTGGTCACATTACTATTTATAAGTGTAAAATTACTATTCATAAGTTACAATTCACCAAAAAATAAGTTGATCTTATTAGACTCTAAATTCATTACTGAACACAACTATTGAAGTCCATTTTTTGAAAATAATTACACATCATTAATTATTTAAGGTTTACATAAATATTTTAAAATATCCTTTTTTTAAAAATTCATCAAAAATATACATCCTATATTTATCTGGACATTTTTAAAATTTACAAACTTCACAATAAGAAGAAATCACAAATTTATTTATCTCAAAAGATTACAAAAAGCAGCTACGGTATCGTTACATATCCCCTTATAACACCAGTATAGTACCTAAGTGTAAGGTGATATAAGGTGATAGAATATGGGGGAGACTCGGCCAACATTTCCAGTGTAGGGATTTCTATCAACATGAACTTCTCTTGAAGGAGATTATGTTCCAACTTCACAGGATGAAGTTCAGATTGGTTTTGGTCCAGAGCAAAGCTGAGTGGTGCTACCTCCTTCCCATGTTCCGTCAAATGGGCTTCGATCGGCCTGAGACTACTGGATGGGGCCATATAATCTTCTTTCTATATTAATTAACCAATATCACTTGTTTTTATAGACAAAAATACCATCATTAAGTGTTTAGTTTTCAATGGTCACATTTACCGAAGGTCATATAATAGTCGAAACCCAATGATCTCATTTTAATTATACTCCTTTCATTAAATAAAATAGTTTTTTGACTATAAAATAAAATAACACACAAAATTAGGAAACAAAAATTATTAAAAAGTTTGGGTTGTTACATTCTTCCCCCCTTAAGAAATTTTGTCCACGAAATTTTTAACTCGTACCATCAGAAGAGAAAAGGTGTGGGTTCTCTTGCCTCCTCGACGCATCTTGTTCCCACATGGCTTCTTCGTATTTTTGGTTCCTCCACAACACCTTAACAAGGTGGATAGTCTTGTTACGTAGAAACTTGTCTCTACGATCCAAGATCTCCACCGGTTGCTCCTCATAAGAGAGGTCGTGTTCCAGTTGTACCACCTCTGGGTTCCGTACATATGAAGGGTCAGGTATGTTCTTCCTCAAGAGGGATAAAGGGAAGACATCATGAAATTGTGATAGATTTGGAGGAAGTGCCACCTGATAGGCCACTGCTCCCACATGATCAAGGATTTCATAGGTGCCAATATACCTATGGCTGCACTTCCATTTCTTCCCAAACCTCATGACTCTCTTTCAAGGTGATATTTGAAGAAATACCTTGTCACCGACCCCAAACTTCAAGTCCCTTCGACGGTTGTTGGCATTGCTCTTTTGCCAACTCTGAGCAGCCTTAATGTGTTGTGGGATGGCATTGACTTTTTCTATAATCGCTTTCACAATATCAGGCCCAAGAAGATTTCCCTCACTAGCTTCATCCCAACAAGTAGGAGTTCTACATCGGTACCCATATAGTGCTTCATAGGGTGCCATTTGAATTCTCGAGGGGAAGCCATTGTTTTATGCGAACACAACTAAAAGGATATGTTGATCCCACCCACATTTAAATTCCATTGATAATGTTCTCAGCATGTCCTTAAGTGTTTGAATAGTCCTTTTAGATTGGAAATTAGTTTGGGGGTGATAGGCTATACTGAAAATCAATTCAGTGCTCAGATCATGTTGAAGACTTCTCCAAAATTTTGATGTGAACCTTGGATCACGATCAGATACGATAGAAATTGGAACTCCATACAGACTTACCACTTCATTCACTTAAATCCTGGCAAGTTGATCAAGATATAAATCCAACCCGATAGAGATAAAATGGGCAGTCTTATTGAGACAGTCCACAATAACCCATATCACATTTTTTCCTTTGAAAGTTTTCAGGAGACCAATGACGAAGTCCATAGTGATATTGTCCCACTTCCATGCTGGTATGGGTAGTGGTTTCAACACCCCTTTAAGAAGTTGTCGCTCTTCCATCACTTGCTGACATACTAGGTAGCTTGAAGTGTAGTCAGCAATCTCCCTTTTCATATTATCCTACCAAAAATGATCACGAATGTCCCTATACATTTTTGTACCTCTAGAATGTATAGAGAATGTAGAGCTATGAGATTCATTCATCAGCTCATTCTTTATTTCTGGAATATATGGAACACATAGTCTTGTACGAAATTTTAGTACACCTTCTTGATCAATATTTAACTCAGAAATTTTTCCATCCTTTAAAGCCTCAAAATTCATCTGTAACAAAGGATCTTCTTTCTGATATTTCTTGGACTTCTCTAGTAATGACGCTTGAGATATCATTTGGGTTAGGTTTTATGATTTCCCTTCCCTTATAATTCCCATGTCTAACTTTACTAGGTCATTTATAAAATGGATATTTTTGAATCCTCATCATGGAAAGAACAACCGGTTCTTTCATGCTTAATGCATCAACAAATTTGTTTCCTCTTCTTGGGTGACAATGAATTGAAAAATCATAGACTTTAAGAAGTTCCAACGATCTCTTGTATTCCATGTTCAATTCCTTTTGTGTGAAAATATACTTCAAACATTGATGGTCTGTGTATATATCACATTAATCCCCATAAAGATAGTGTCTCCATATCTTTAGAGAAAAAATGACCACAACCATATACAGATCATGCATAGGATAATTCTGCTCAAGAGTCCTAAACTATCAAGATGCATAAGTAATGACCTTGTCATTTTTCATGAGGATTCACCCAATCCCTTTCATAGATGCATCTCTAAAAATATTGAATCCTTCTCCACTTAAGGAAATAGTTAACACAGGTTCAGTAACCAATCTCTTCTTCAGCTCTTGGAAACTTTCCTCACACTCCTTTGTCTAGATGAACTTGACCCCTTTTCGAGTTAACATGGTTAATGTATTATAATGTTGTGAAAAGTTTTTCAAAAACCTCATATAATATCCTACAAGTCAAATAAAACTACGAATATCAGTTCTTATTGTAGGTTGAGGCCACTCCTCTACAAATTTTGTCTTTGCAGGGTCAACTGTGATTCCTTCATTGGTAAAAATGTGCCCCAAGAAGGAAACTAGTTTCAACCAGAATTCACATTTACTAAACTTCCCAAAAAGCATCTCCTTCCATAGAGTTTGTAAAATAGACCTTAGATGATCCTCATGCTCCTCATGAATTTTGGAATATATCATAATATCATCAATATAAACTACCACAAAGTTATCAAGGTAGTCTTTAAAGAATATATTAATCAAATCCTTAAAAATAGCAGGTGCATTAGTCGGTCCAATGGGCATAAAAACAAACTCACAATGCCCATATCTTGATCGGAAGGAAGTTTTTGGAATATCTTCTTTCTTCACCCTCAATTGATGATAACTAGAATGAAGATCAATCTTAGAGAAGAATTGAGCCCCATGAAGTTGGTCAAATAAGTCATAAATTCTTAGAAGAGGGTATTTCTTCTTCATTGTAATCCCATTTAGTTCTCTATAATCAATGCATAGCCGCATCAATCCATCTTTATTCTTCAAAAAGAGAACTGGTTCTCCCAAAGGAGACGTATTCCTGGAGAACTACGTCCAGGTAGAAGTTCAATTGAGAACTCAACCTCTCTTTCTAGGGGAGGTATGGGTAACTCCTCAAGAAATACGTCCACGTATTCCTAGACGATGGGAACATTTTATATCCCAAAAATCTTATATCCTTCTACTTATTCATTGATCAACTCCATAAATAAGGATATATGAGGTTCTTCTAGACCAAGATCAGGTTGATTTATCTCTCCTTGGAAGATAACTATATGTTTTCCATTCAAGACTACGGATATTTCCTTGCTTTTGCAATTGATCTTAGCATTATACTTTGAGAGCCAGTCCATCCCTAGTATAATGTCGAATTCCAAGCATGGGAATGACTAATAGAATTGGGATAAGATAGTGATCACTATAGTAAATACTAGAGTTTCTAAACACTGATGATGTTTGGATAGTCCCACCAGGAGTCTTGACTGATAACTATACTTTTAGAAAATCGGGGGTTTCTTTGAAAATTTGGACAAAATAATAGAATTCATAGAACCAGAATCATACAAAGTACTTGATAGCTTTGAGAGGAAAAATATAGTACCTACTTCCACATCATTTGGAGCATCGACTTTTGCTGTCGTGATAGAAAAATCACGACATTGTTCCCTTGGCCTTTGTTGAGGCTGATGGTGGTTCCCCTCTACTACCCTCGAGTTTGGACAGTGATTGGAAAAGTGTCCACATTTTCCACATTTAAGGAACTATACATCAGGTAGGGCCTACACCATATTCCCCTTATTGTTATTGTTTGGAAGTTCAGGTTTCACCTCACTATGACAATTCCTCACAGTGTGGTAATCTCTACCACACTTGTAGCACTCCCCACTCCCAAGCAGGCAGTTCCTCGAATACTTCTTCCCACATTTATTACACATGGGAAGTTTCACTTGCTTGCCTCATCTTCTTTTATCGAACCTCCTCTCTAATATTGGCTCCAACGATCTATTCTTATCGTTTGATTTATGAGACCACTGCGTCTCACCAAACCCTAGCTTGAATTTCATTGTACTCTGCACGATCTCCTCGTATCTATCATAGTATCATTTGGATAGATTATTCCATAGATGAGGTCTCCTTCCACCGAATAATCTATCAACCTTACCATTTGGTTCCTTGACAAAGCTAGAGGTATATAGTGAATGTCGGGTGAAGTTCATCTCATAGCTTTCGACAGATTCATTCTCCTTCTGCTTCTACTTGAGAAACTCCTTCTCTATTCTTGTTCTCATGGAATGAGGGAAATACTTACTGAAAAATATCCCTATAAACTCTTCCCATTCTATAGCTTCAACTTCCACTCTTGGACTCTTGTTTTTGATCAGTTCCCACCACCGATCAGCTTCTCCTTCTAAGTGATAGAGAGCTAGGTTGACCTTCTCTTGCTCTGAACAATGGAGCACAGAAAAGATCTTCTCGATAGAGATGATCCACTACTCAACAATAAATGGGTCAGTCAATCCACAGAAGGTTGGTGGTCGTTGACGCATAAAGGAATCAATATAATGTTGTTCCCTTTTCGGTTAGATTGGTCTCTCAGCTTGATTCAATTTATTTCCCATAACTTGAGTTAGTTGGTTCATCATTCGCATGAATGTTTTCATTCCATATTCCATTGGAGGGTCATCAGTGCATGGTCCATTGCAGTCACCATTTTCACAATTCCTCCTATTTCCCTCCATTTTAAAAAGAATAAATCCTTAGTGAGAATCTTATTTAATTTATGAATCTTTTTACTATATAGGATTTTATGTACTGAAACTTCAAGCTTAGAGAATTACAATTATCTATAATTTCTTCATAATGATTCATTAAAATCTTGTGATTAACCAAACATATCCCCCATGACTTTCTTAATTAATTGTACAACAATGGCCATTGTAGTGCACCATTTCTCATTCGAGTCTATTTGAAAGTGGTGTTTTAGGGATTTACCCCTATGTACATTTGTGCCAGAGCCACCTCTGCCTGCTTGTATCTAGACTGGGATGTATTTGTTTGATAAACCACTTTCTCAATACTTACCAAAATACTATGAAGTTTTACTGTGTTTAAAATTTCTTATAGGGTTCTTCCTAAAGTTTTCATAGCCTAATTTCCATAAATAACTAAACTATCCTTTGATACCAACTGTGGCATCCCACCTTTTTATTACATAACTTTTCCTTACATTTTACAAATAGAGGATCTTTAAAGTCTACTGTCTTGGAAATTAGGGGCATAAAACATGAATACAACATAAAACATTCTTATAATACACTTGTAAGGCACCATTATGTGTTCATCCTATGTATAATTATTGCATCTCATATCCTGGAGATATACATCAAAGTAAAGGGTGACTAGAAGTCTTAGTAAGGGTAAACAAGGAATTAGTTTACTTGTGATATCAATAAGAACTTGAATAAAAACATAAAGACATGAGGAATTGATGTATAGAAATATCACAATGAGAATAAATTGAAACATACATGAATATCTATCTACAACATTTCATTTAGACATTCATGAACATATCAGCAAGGTCCATCTCTAAGGTGTCATAAGAATTACCAAGGTTATTCACCAAAGAATCGTGAAACTTGTCCTCTCTAGAGACTAATTCTTTACCCAATGCATTGGAGAACTATCAGGGCACACCCTTAATATGTCTTTAATTTCATGTGATACACATAGATCATAATCAATCATTTCATAAATAACCCATAGGGAATAAAATAAATGGGTTTTATTTCAAAATCATGATGTTTTAAAGAGTACTTAAAAATGAGATTGTTATGTCATTTATAACCCATGGAAAGGGAGTGAGGGTTGTATGTATGTAAATTCTAGAATCAAATATATCATTTTTTGTATTTATTAACACCCATAGAAACAAAATAGGTGTAGTTATTCACATATATAAAACAATAGAATTTCTTGAGAGAAGGAGAGAGAAACTTTGAGACGGAATTTTTGCAGCATAACGGCTATATAACATGGTTTTAGAGAATAATAAAAAAGAGAGGGTACAAGGGTAAACCACTCATAAATAACTCATATTACAATATAAATATAGAATATCATGAAGATATGAAAATGGTATGGATGTTTGAATGACATACTACAAGAAAAGGAACTTGAAAGGAAAGAGAATATGTGATTTCTTTTACAAGAAATTCGGCAGCCTAACAGCATCACTTAAAGTTTCATAAAGTCAATTAATGAGAGCAGAAAGGGTATATCATAATTTAGACATGAAATGGAAATTAGGAATGATATATAATAACAATCCCCCATGTAATAAAATGGAACTATAAGACATAACATAGAGGAAGTCATGACTTAAAAGATAAGGGTGAAAGGATCCCTTACCTTGAAGAGTAAATTCAAAATATTGATGTTCGGGTCCTTGGGTGGCATGAGGGAACCTTGGAAGGAATCCATGGGATGTAAAGAGACCATAGAATCATTTATGAGAATTTTGGAATGAAATGGATGATGTAATGGCTTTGTATTTATAGGAGGAGTGAGGGGACAAAGCATTAATTTCCAAGGGACACCTCATCGGTGGTATTGGAAAAACCATGGGATTTCCCATGGTATTTACCCATGGTATTGGCCACTTGGGACACCTAATAGAAAATATTACTATTCATAAGTCTACAAAAATTATTACATAATTAGTACATCTTTTATTATGTCATTAAACACCCGAAACTCAAAACTATATTTTCACTATTCACCGAAAATTCAACTTTTTTAGAAAAATCCCAAAAATTAACCTTAACCTAATATCGATGCTATGAATTCAAAATTGAACTCAATTTTATAAAAATTATTTTCTAAATATGTTTAATTTAATTTTTAAATAAAAACAGTATTCACCTGAAAAAACAAATCCTTAACTAATAATTTCTGAAATAGTTATTTTCTTATTTTATTGAATAACATTACCTAATAAAGGTGTCTAAATTATATTAATACTTTATTAAGTGAGGTTACTAATACATTTTTTCATATTACTATTCATAAATGTAAAATTACTATTCATAATTTACTATTCACCAAAAATTAAGTTGATCATATTCGACTCTAAATTTCCTACTGAACCTAACTGTAGAAGACCATTTTTTGAAAATCATTACACATCATTAATTATTTATGTTTTACACAAATATTTTAAAATATCCTTTTCATTCAAAATTTATCAATAATATATAACCTATATTTGTTCAGACATCTGAAAATTCAAAAACTTCACCATAAAAGAAATCGAAATTTTATTTATCTAAAAGGATTACACAAAGCAGTTATGGTCTCGTTACATATCCCCTTATAATTCCAACATAGGACCTAAGTGTAAGGTGTGCTAAGGTGATAGAATCTGGGGGTGGCCTTTAGTACTGGAAATACAGGATTTCCCAATGGTTTAGAACTGTTGGGAAAGGCTGCATGACCGTTGGTATATGTTATACCAACGGTTCTGAAAACCGTAGGGAAGTAAGCCATTGGGAAAGGCTTTGCCCAACGGTTTACAGTGAACCATTGGGATAGGGTGGAGAAAAATTACCCTATCCCAATGGTTCTGGCAAACCGTTGGGATAGAGTGGAGAAAATTACCAAGTTTTCCCAACGGTTTGGCCAAACCGTTGGAAAAAACCCAAGTTCTCCTCTTTCCCAACGATTATAAACCGTTGGGAAAAGTGTTTTACCAACGGTTCTATAAACCGTTGGTAAAAAAAACCCAGACATTCTGTGCCAATGGTTTCAAACTGTTGGCATAGCCTTTACTAGGAAAATTGTACAGCAGCTCTGCAATTTTCCCAACAGGTTTGCAATTTTTCCACCAGGTCTCATTTTGTGGGTTCCCTATCATTTTTAAACCAATTATTGTACCTACAATAAAATAACACATACATATACAATTATTGTACATGCAATAACCAAATAACACTTACATAGAGAGATAAAATTCATACACATTTAAGAGGAACTATACACATACAAAATTAAATTATAATTCATAACGTAATTATAAACATACATAATTAATTTAGAATTCAATTTAAAATTTATATGACAATTATATGTGGAATCCAGAAGTCAATTCATAATTTGATCAGTTTTTTGTATACCACATATTTTTACCTGAAATGATGTCCATTTAAAACAAAATACATACACCTAGAGTACTACCGGCCACACCACGCCTCGGATTGAGGCGAGGTTGACTCTTACACATCACATATTACCCATAGATCGTTGTGCTAAAGTATCGACACAATCCAAATGTGTTTGGTCAATTTTCCATATGCCAGTTGATGTTTTTCAATTAAAATGACGCCTTTTTGAAACAAAAGGCAGACACTTTGAGTGGTCCCGTCCACACCGCATCTCAGATTGAGTCAAGGTTGATTTGTACACGTCACATATAACCCATGGATCGTTCTCCTAAAGTTTCAATGGAAACCGAAAGTGTTTGGTCGTTTTTCCGTATGTACTTAAAATGTTGTCCATTTTAATCAAAAGAGAGTCACTTAGAGTGATTATGGTCACACTGTGCCTCTGATTGAGGCGGGGTTGACTCATACATGTCACATATGACCCATGGATCATTGTTCTAAAGTATCTACAAAATCCGAATGCGTTTGGTCAGTTTTCTGTATGTCAGTTGATGTTTTTCACTTAAAATGACATCCTTTTGAAACAAAAGACAGACACTTTGAGTGGTGGCGGCCACACCGTGCCTCGGATTGAGGAGGGGTTGACTCGTACATGTCACATATGACCCATGAATCTTTGTTCTAAAGTATCGACACAATCCGAATGCGTTTCATCGGTTTTCCATTTTCCAGTTGATGTTTTTTCAATTAAAATGACGTCCTTTTGAAACAAAAGGCAGACACTTTGAGTGGTGCCGACCACACCACACCTCAGATTGAGGCAGGGTTGACTCGTACACGTCACATATGACCCCTAGATCGTTGTGATAAAGTATTGACACAATCCGAATGCTTTTGGTCAGTTTTCCGTATGCCAGTTGATGTTTTTCACTTCAAATGACGTACTTTTGAAAAAAAAGACAGACACTTTGAGAGGTGGCGGCCACACTGCGCCTCAGATTGAGGCGGGGTTGACTCGTACATGTCACATATGACCCATGGATCGTTGTGCTAAAGTATCGACACAATCTGAATGCATTTAGTCACTTTTCCGTATGCCAGTTGAAGTTTTTCAATTAAAATGACATCCTTTTGAAACAAAAGGCAGACACTTTGAGTGGCGGCGTCCACACCACGCCTCGGATTTAGGCGGGGTTGATTTGTACACGTCACAAATGACCCATGGATCGTTCTCCTAATGTTTCAATGGAAACCAAATGTGTTTGGTCGGTTTTCCATATGTACTTAAAATGTTGTCTATTTTATGAGAATCATCATGGTTATATTAGTGGAATGGTATTTACATAAAATCTAGTGTATATTTATATTAAATATTTTTATATCATTCTTAGTATGGATTAGATTTTAGTTTATAATGCTATGAATCATTTCGGAGCTAACAATGTCATGCCCAATGAATACATCTCTTTTATAACATACCAAGAATCTATGATATTGATTAGATGTGTAAATGTGATTTATATTGATTATCATGATGAAAATAAATAAAATATATATTATAGATTTTATAGTATTAAATGAAATCAAGGAGGGTGGGGGGCTATGCGGGGGTTGTTCGGGGTCCAAGGAAGAGTGTGGGGGGCTGTCTGGGGGCAGTCCGGGGGGCTATCTGGGGTCCAGGGAGAAGGGTGGGGGGGGCTGTGCGGGGGGCTGTCTGAGGGGTGTTTGGAGGGTTGTCTGGGGTCCAAGGAGAAGGGTTGGGGGGCTGTCTGGGGGGCTATCTGGGGTCCAGGGAGGAGGGTGGGGGGCTGTCCGGGGGGCTGTTCGGGGGCTGTCCGGGGGTGTTCGGGGGGTGTCCGGAAGGGTGTTCGTGGGGCTGTCTGGGGGCTGTCTAGGGGGTGTTCGGGGGGTTGTCTGGGATCCAAGGAAGAGGGTGGGGGTGGGGGGGGGGCTGTCTGGGGGGATCTCTGGGTGGCTTTCTGAGGGGTTGTACGAGGTTCAGGGAGGAGGGTGGGGGGGGCTGTTTGGGGCACTGTTTGGGGGGCTGGCCTGGGGATATCCGGGGGTATTCGGGGGGTTGTCCGATGTCCAAGGAAGAGGGTGGGGGGTTGTCTGGGGGGATGTCTAGGGGGATGTCCGGGGGGCTGTCTGGGGTCCAGGGAGGAGGGTGGGGGCTGTCCGGGGGGCTGTTTGCGGTGGCTGTCTGAGGGCTATCCGGGGGGTTGTCCGGGGTCCAAGGAATAGGGTGGGGGGCTATCTAGGGGGATGTCTGGCGGGGCTGTCCGGGGTCCGAGGAGGTGGGTGGGGGGTTGTCCAGGGTCCAGGAAGGAGGGGGGTTCCCATACACACAACCACTAAAAGACAACAACATCCATAAAAACAGATAATATATAAAAATAACTCAACTCCAATACTATACTATGAGTCTAGATAAAACCAACAAATTGAATAGATTATATATCAAATCTCAGTAATATCAGTAAAAAATTTAATAGATCAACTTGTACCACACCACCATCACCATCATCACCATCATCATCACCCTCTTCCTCATCGCCATCATCATCCTCACCCTCCTCTCCCTCTCCCTCCTCCTCGTCCTCGCCCTCCTCCTCACCCTCGCCACCCGCCTCGCCCTCCTCTTCTCCCTCCCCTTCCGCATCAGACTCATCGTCATCATCATCGTCAAGTGGGACATCATATTGACCACCACTAGAACTGCCACCTGGGTCACCGTATATAAAAGGTATCGAAAACATGTACTCATCAAAATCTGGGTTGGCCTCTACTGGAAGTTTAGGACATAGAACTTAAATAAATTTCATAAATGCATTGTTTTCCCTAGCAGTCTGTTTTTCCATCTCTGTGGCCCTTTTCTCAGCCTATTATGCCGGTGCCCTAACTTTTTGTAGCTCAGTGGCACTACAACTCGTACTTGAGGAGGGCCAATACCTCGTCGGGGCTATCCTAGGTCGGCAACATACTCTGCCAGAATGATCCTCTCCCAACACCTGATGTAAGTGATCTGTTGGCCCAAAATTGTCTGGTTCTTGGGCATCGAGGCCCTCTAAAGCAGCCTGTTACAAATATAAATATATCATTAAGTTACAAAATAGATATTAAAATATAAATTCAACAGATTAAAACTTACAATCTGCTACTGAGTCGCTTCATTGACGACACTTCCATCCTTTTTTCGTCTACTCGAGTAAAACAGTTTTGCTCGAGGCACACATCCTTCAATATTTTTTATTTTCCTCTGCAATGAAATTGAAAACTAAAGTTATATGAAAACTTTAGCGAACTATTAAATAATTTAGGAAACAAAATAAAGTGTAAGTCGTAAAGAAAACTTATAAAAAATTGTCATACCTGCTTCCTCTCATGATCAGGCATCGTAGTGCCTCCCAGTGTCTGGAGGTATTTTTTTGCATCAATGTTCTTTTTATTTTTTCCAGATGATTCCTAAATAAAATTCAGAAATGAAAGAGATAGTATTAATTAAAAACATGAAAGTTATTATTTAAATACCTCAAATGTTATTAATACCTTAGACTAGGTACCCGTCCAATGAGTAATCATCTGACGATACTGCTCTATAGGACAATCATCCACCACTGGTACCACCTCTAACTCAGTGCCAACTCTAGCATCCCAGCCAATATAAAAATCATGCTTTTAGGCTCTCTAAAGCTCGCCTAAATCCTTTAGACGTTCCAGCCGTGCACCCTCACCATCGGGAAAATTAAATCGAAGCTGAAAACAAAATATTAATTCTTATAAGTACAAAAATAATTCATAACATTAAATAGAACAGATTTTTTTACCCATATCTCTTCCCAAACTCTATCCTTGACCTCATGTGGAAAATTTCTCCATGATAGCGGGCTGACGGGAATGATGTCGGAGTATTTGGCAAGCGTCGCCAAAAAACTCCGACATTGATACCTTGTTTTCTCAACCATTTGGTTGTCTTCATTATAATCCACCATAAACTGTGTGCGGTGGTTCCACACCGAATGCATGCGTGTACGCCCCCTCCTACGCCTCTTGTTAGTAGATTTATCTGTTATGAAAGAAAAACAAATATTTTATCAGAAAATGTTATAAAGAAAATAAATATTGCTATAAAAATTTGTTAGGGTTCTATAAATATACCTGTGCCGGTCTGATCGATGAGCGCCGCTGGATCCACCGAAACTAGTAGAACACCCTATGGTGGAACAGGAGTCGAAGACGATGGGATATAGAAGCTCAGAGATACAAAAGTAGAAGGAAAAGAAGATGGGACAGCTGTCTGACTGGATGCTGACTGGGGAGTGGGAATCATCATGGGATGTGAAAATTATGGGACAGAAGATGCAGAAGGTAGTGAAAACATGGGAGGCCTAAATATCCCGTGTGTCCCTAATGACACACTGGAATCCAAATGTGGGGAGGATGACATGTCAGTGGGAGGATCAGGGTCTAGTCGGGTACGCGCAGCTGCTCTTCCACCTCTGGTACGAATTCTCCTCGTACCACCGGCCTGAGTACTAGGACTAGTACTAGACTCCTCGTCGAATAACTGTCGACGTATAGGTGGATCCTACAAAAATGTTTACAAAAAAATTAATCACATGACATTATATATTTTTTAAATATATTAATTTGAAATAATGTACTCACTATAGGCACTAATGATGGAATTCCCAACTCCGTCATTCGACGATTATTCTCCATCATTTTTTCCTTCGTCTCTCTTCAATTGGCTTCATTTCCTACTTTTGAAAACAAATATGTAATTAATTAGAAATAGAAAACTAATGTGTAACCCAAAAAACTAAATATATGAGGTAATAGGGGGATTCATTGGTAATTTATCTATCCATTTTTTTAGAAGAGCTTGAATGGATTTAATAAATCATACAAGTTGTAATGTTCACCAAGTTAGAAATATTGTTTGACTATGTTTGAATACAGTTCAATTCCAAATTAGAAAATGAAATTCAAATAAAACAACAACCAATAAACATTGAAGATTCACATAATGGTCAACTCAGCTATTAATTGTTTTAGAAGATATTGAATGGATTTAATAAATCATACAAGTTTTAATTTTCACCAAGTTAAAAATATTGTTTGACTATGTTTGAATACAGTTCAATTCCCAATTAGAAAATGCAATTCAAATAAAACTGCAACCAATAAACATTGAAAATTCACATAACGGTCAAGGAAACTATCAATTGTTTTAGAAGAGATTGAATGGATTTAATAAATCATACAAGTTGTAATGTTCACCATGTTAGAAATATTGTTTGACTATGTTTGAATATAGTTCAATTCCAAATTAGAAAATTCAATTCAAATAAAACTGCAACCAATAAACATTAAAAATTCACATAACGGTCAAGTTAGCTAAAACATATTTGTGATCAATACTAAATCAATTTGAATATTACCAACCTTAAGAACCCAAATCGAGTTAAACCAAAATAATTGAGAACATGGATGAATGATTCTATATATTTTCAACCACAACTTCAGGTTCACAATCAACTCTGACAATTGAGCTATTTGAGTCATCAAAAGAAATAAATGGATTGGTTCTAATGGAACTAGGGACAGTGTCAATTCCATCATCACCCTCATAAAAAATATGTCTTGGAATTACTTTAACTATGAAACAAAATTCAGGTCGAAGTTGGTCTTTGACATAAAAAACTTGTTTTTACATTGATTCCAACACATATGGTTCTTCGGTAGCAAGAGTTAGAGTCATATTAATTACTAGAAATTCACAATCATCAATAAATGTTCCATGACTCTTCATAGAATCAAACAAATGGAATTTTGTCATTGTGACTCGTCCATGAGAGTAATAATCCAATATTATTATTTTCTCAACAACTCCATAATAACCCATATTTTCAAATCATGGTCTACTATCTGATGCACTGACATAACAATCTGTTGTGGAAATAACCATAACACTATCATGTTGTGTTCTCATGTTCTTTTCTCATTCAGTGACAATAAATTTGTACCCATTGATAACAATTGATTTACTGTCACGAACCACGGTATTAGGAGAAAAAGCCAAAGCTCTTATTTCCTCAGAGACAGAGTCAGAAGACAAAATCAATACCTGCAATATAAATGACTATTAAACTTAATTAAATATTGATATAATTATTTTAAACATTAATTTTTTTATACCTTCAATTTTAACCAAGCACAAAACTCATTGCTATGCAAAGTCTCTCTTCTTCTCAAAGATAAAGAACGATGCTTCCTATTTATCATTGTTTTATGTTCCCTGTAGATAAAAAATATGAATAGTTTAACAGATATATATGTAATATATACATAATCAATTTAGTTACCTGATATAGTCATCAAACAAATCACAGTTGAACAAAACTATACGATGTACCATCTCTCTCTCTTCATGGCTTAATGTATTCAATGTATATGACCCAGGAATTCCTTCTGTTTGAGGAAGTGATGGAAAATTGGGTTCAATTTGCTCATACTGTTCTTCTTCATTTCTCATTGGTCTGTTCAATCTTGTAGTAAGATCAGACAAATACATCGAGCAGAAATCCATACATTCTTGAGCCAAGTAACCGTTCACGATAGAACCTTGGGGATGATTTTTGTTTCGGACATAAGACTTTAATGTGAACATATTTCGTTCAGTTAGATACATCCAATGAAAAGAAACATGTCCTCTGAGAAGTATTTCAGTGGGAATATGGACAGTTAGATGTGGCATGCATGTGAAAAATGATGGAGGAAATATTTTCTCCAACTCACAGAAAATTAATGGGGCATCTGTCATCATTTTTTTCAAGAAAGACTTGGAAAACATCTTCACACAAAGATCTCTAAACAAATGGAACAACCGAATAACAGCCACCCTTACATTATTGGAAAAAAGATGACGGATTTATATTGGAAGCAACTCATGCAGTAGAACGTGACTATCATGAGTCTTCAAAGATTTTAGCTTCAACTCTCTTCTGTTGACCCGTTTAGATATGTTGCTTGAATAGCCACCAAGAACTCTAATAGTTTCTAATACTTCCAGAAATTGTTTTTTTTCATAGGTGTCATCACATAAGAAGCACATGGAAGTTGCCATTTATTTTCACTAATACGCGCAGGATGTAATTCTTGTCTAATGCACCAATCCACCAAGTCACGCCGAGATCGTAAATCATCTTCTGTCTTCCCCTTGACATTTAGAAGAACCTAAAGCAACATTTCACATATATTCATTTCAATATGAATTACATCTATGAAATGAAGTAACAAATTGGTTGACCAATAAGGAAAATCAAAAAAAATACTCCTCTTCCTCCAATTGTAATAGGTTTCAGTGGAAACATTCTTTCTCTTTCCAGATTTCATTTGACCCTTCCCGAATGAAGAACTGAAATCTTTCAATTCATTAAGAACATCAGTTCCAGACATTTTTATGAGGTGGATCATTGGTCTCTATGGTATTATCAAATCTTCGACGATTCATTCTATATGGATGATCCTTTGGCAAAAATCGTTGATGTCCCATAAAACTGAAACTACAGCAATGTTTCCATCTTTTGGATCAAGTATTCTTCATACAAACTGGACATGACAATTTTCCCTTCGTGCTCCATCCATACATCAGTGCATAAGCTTGAAAATCATTGATCATCCACATATGTGCAACATGCATCTGAAATATGTCTTTCGAACATGCATCATATGTGCACACACCCACATCCCAAAGAAGTTTCAACTCTTTTATTAAAGGATGCATGTAGACATCAATATCAATGACGGGATCAGAAGGACCAGATATGAGTATACTCATGAAAGTGAAAGGTTTTTTCATACCAAACCGTGGGGGAAGATTATAAATGTTTATAAAAATTGGCCATGTGCTGTGCGAAGTAAGAATCTGCCCAAATGGATTAAAAACCGTCGCATGAAAGACCCAGCCTCACATTACGCATGTCAGCTGAAAAATCAGGTTGTCGAGCATCAAATCTATGCCATGTAAATCTATCTGCAGGATGAGCCAACTCATCATTAGTCTTCTTTATCTTAGTATCATTCCATATCAATTTTATTGATATGTCATCAGACATAAAAAAGATTTTGGAGTCTGGGGATCAATGGAAAGTGCCACATTACTTTTTTTTGGAAAGTGGGATAGTGTTCCATCAGATTTTGACTTCTAGTGGTATGTGCCCCATTTTATACAATCATTTCATTCAGCGGTTTCCTCCCAGAATAAACTCAAATCTTTCGGGCAAGCATGAATTTTGTTTCTTAAATATCCAAGTTCCTCAACTAACTTCCATGCCATATAGTGGTTTGAGGGAATATCTGCATCATCTGGATGTAAATCCTTCAAGAGGGTAAGAATGTAATCGATTAAAATATTAGAAATCCCATACATAGTTTTCCCATGAAACAATCGGATTAAAAATTCCAGCTTTCCATTTTATCGCATTGTCGATATACTGGAGTCGTGGCAGCATCATTCAATTTTTTCACCCTATCAATATCATCATTTTCACTAGATGCACCAGCTGTCCTCGTATCGAAGTCTTCTTGAGTCGAAATCCTTTCTTTTTCATGATGACAAATAAACAGAAACTGATCATCTATTGAATTCTCCATTCTAGTCCTTTCATTTAGATCATCACTAATTTGAGATTTCATTTTCTCCCCATTGTGATGCCACACAAAGTAGTTTGCTTGAAAACCATTTTTGGTTATGTGGTAGCTAACTTCTTTATGGCTCAAACAAGGTCTACCAACACAATTGGAACATGGGCAGTGTATGCGACCACTATCTGAAGCATTGTGAATTGCAAAATCTATAAAGCTCTCAAAATTGTTTTGAAAATCACTTGAGATCTGATCAGTTTCATACATCCAACTTCTGTTCATTCTGTAAAATGAATTTATATAAGCCATTTTGTCATAAACAATTCAATAGGATCAAATGTCAATAGAAAATACATTTATGTAAACGATAAAGGAAGGAGTTTCTAGTTGATATAGTAAACTATTAAAACAATGTAATGATATACTAATTAATTAAGTTATGTGTGCCTAGATTTGAGGTGAGATGTGTTTTGTAATTTTTTCATCTATCACAAACCAAGAAGACCCCATAGACCTGATAAAAATGTTGTTCAAGATATTACAAAGTGAAGGCTTTTCATGAAAGATTCAGAATGTGTAAAGAGAGTTTATTAAATAAGTTATTGATTCTAAAAAATGGAAATATTGTGAAAAGTTAGTACATTTCATAACACCCAAACTAAAGTCCACAGAAAGTACCATATCACCCCACTAAAAAAAGCAAAACCACCTACCCCACTACCCCAACAATGTAAATTACGTCAATGAGGGATTCTATGTCTGTATTTGGGAAGAGGTTGAAGGAGTCTAACCTAGATGGGGGAGTTGCAGTCGATCAGATGGAAGACCTCAGGTTAGGGTTCACCTGCACGGGGGATTCTAGAAATCGGGGGAAATGAATAGTTATTTTCTTCTGTGTAATCGGGGGCGGGCTGTCCACGGGGGTGGCAGGGTTGTCCAGGGGGCACGGGGTGTCCAGGGGGGTGGGCGGGCTGTCCACGAGGGTGGCAGGGATATCTAAGGGGGAGGGGGTGTCCAGGGGGTGGGCGGGCTATCCACAGGGTGGGGGGGGGCTTTCCAGGGGGTACAAGGTGTCCAGGGGTGGGGGTGTCTGGGGGGTGGGGGGGGAGTGTCCAGGGGGTGGGCGGGCTGTCCACTAGGTTGGGGGCTGTCCAGGGAGTCGGGGTGTCTAGGGGGTGGGCATGCTTTCCACGGGGGTGACGGGGTTGTCTAGGAGGTACACGGTGTCTGGGGGGGTGGGCAGACTGTCCACGAGGGTGGGAGGGCTTTCCAGGGGGTAGGGGTGTCAAGGGGGGTGGGCAAGCTATCCACAGGCGTGTGACTGAGAGCTATGAGATTTCATTGGGTTGTCATTCATGTTATGAAAAACAAAATATGTGTGTTAATTATTAGAATGGTATTTTTTTAGTGAAACTCCAATTTGGTAGGATTAGTGACTTGATAACATGATGGTATCAAGTTTTCAATTGGGAAAATGTTGGGGCATTGGATTCTAAAAGGCTCCCACAACCTTACAAGGATATATTATTTCTAGAAAAATGTATTGTGGGAGAAAGAATTCATCCTATATAGTTGATGTCACTTTTATATCATGTAATGACTTACTCATAAAGATGACTAGACAAAAACCAAAACCAAAGAGGCCTCAAAACTATCCAAATCTCTAGAAGTGATGAATTCACCGTGCTTATTGGTGAACTGTGGAAGTGATGAATTCCCACCTACACAGCCCCCCTCCCCACCTCACCCCCAACACACTCCCCCTGCACAACCCCCTCCCATTATACCGACTGCACAACCCCCCACCTGCACCCCCAATTTCACAACCCCCCCTCCCCCACCCCCACCTGCACAACCCCCTCCCATCCACCCACTACACACCCCCCCCACCTGCACCCCCACCTTCACAACCCCCCTCCCCCACCCCACCCCCACCCCCACCTGTACACCCCCACCTCACCCCCCAACATACTCCCACCTGCCCATCCCACCCCCAACCTACACACTCCCCTCCCCCCCCACCCACTTGCACAGCCACCCCCCACTTACACCCCCCCCCACTTACATAACCCCCCTCCCCCCACCCCCACCTCCACAGCCCCCCTCCCCCACCACCACCTGTACACCCCACCCCCACCTCACCCCCAACAGACTCCCACCCGCCCATCCCACCCCCCCCCCAACCTGCACACTCCCCACCCCCCACCTACTTGCTCAACACCCCCTCCACTTTCACCCGCCACTAGAACAACCCCCCCTCCCCCACCCCCACCTGCACAACCCACCCCCACCCCCACCTGTACAACCACCACCTCACCACCCAACAGACTCTGACCTACCCATCCCACCCCCAAACCTGCACACTCCCCTCTTCCCCAACCACTTGCACAAAACCCCCCTCCACTTGCACCCCCACCTGCACAACCCACCCCTCCCCCCACCACCACCCCCACCTGTACAACCCCCCACCTCAACAACCCACCATCACACCCCCTCCCCCCACATACTACACCCCCAGCACCTCCCACCAGAACAAAAACAGAAAACAAAAATAGAACAAAAAATTGATTCACACATGACACCAGAACAAAAACAGAAAATAAATAACAAATCGAATTGAAATTGTTGGGTATACCATACTGCAAAAACCTTAGGTTTAAGCCAAATAAAAACAAAAACGAAAAAAATTAGATGTAAAACATTAAAAATAACGTACTACTTACAGATTTGACGTGTAGAAGAAAACAACTTTGTGATTGAATATGGATCTGGTGGAATGATTTTCCAAGAGAGAGAGATCTTAGGTCTCAACTTTAGCAGTTCAATCACATGGATGGGATATCGGGTTTCCTAGTATTTTATGGGAAAACTTTCCCAATAGTTTTAAGCAACCGTTGGGAAAGTTGATCTTTACCAACGGTTTATACAAACCGTTGGGAAAGCCTTCCTAAGCCATGGCCTTTACCAACGTTTTGTAAAAACCATTGGGAAAGTGAGAAGAAATTTTAGATTTCCCAACGGGTTCTTAAAACCATTGGGAAATACTTGTTTCATACCCTTATACCAACGGTTCTATTGAACTGTTGGCATACAAGCATTGGGAAAACCCAGCTTCCCAGTAGTGATGACCAACATTTCCCGATTAGTGATTTCTATTAGCTTGAACTTCTCCTGAAGGAAATTCTATTCCAGCTTTACACAATGAAGTTCGACTTGGGTTTGGTCCAGAGAAAATCCCAGTGGTGCTACCTCTTTCCCAAGTT